>CM065781.1:82456863-85164363 GCA_033296515.1 Macrochelys suwanniensis | reverse complement strand
TGGAATCCCCATGACTGGAGGCATTTATGAGCAGGTTGGACAAACACCTGTCAGGGATGGTCTAGGCTTACTTGGTTCTACCACCGCACAGGGGGCTGGATTTGTTGACTTCTTGAGGTCCCTTCCAGCCCAACATTTCTATGACCTTGTAATACTTTCCATCTACATTTTCTAGAACGGTGATTTTGGTGCCTCATTATCTGGGTGCTCGAGCTGACACAGCTTGAAAATTAAGCACCTGCCCCCTTTAAGATGTCTCAGTTTCAGTATCTCAAAACTGAGACACTCAAAATCATCACTCTCGAAAATTAGTTTTTTCATCATACAGACATACTTTACAAAGCACTGATTACAGTTCTTAGTACTCTATGTAACTCTTCATCATGTTTGATTATTTATTTGAGAAAGAAAACAACTTTAAAGACACAAAGTTTTTGAGAACTTCTCCCCCATGTGAAATACAATTTTATCCTTATTTCAGCAGTTTGTCTGAATAATTTCCATGTTGGGGTTAACAACTGTCTTTTTCTGACATGATGATCAAAAGCATTTGAAAAATCTAGGACTATAACTTTTGTAACTAGCATGAATTTGTTTATTTCACATTTCCTCCTCTGCTATAATTAATTATACAAATTAAATGTTGAATGGCCAAACTGCTAACACACACTACAGATATCAATTCTTGTTGCTACATACTTAAATTTTACATAAGCCTATGTGCGTGTCTCATTTGTCCCATTCGTCTCCTCTGTTCATGTTTAAACCAGTCACCATATTTCACTCTGGTGAAGGGATTTTGAAAAGAAAATCATGATTTTATTTTAAGTAGACATCTCTGTGAAAGTTGCTTAGGAAACTATGTGATACAGTCAGCTTTGTGTAACTATAAAGGAAAAAATACTACTGATCCAATGTATAGAATGCAGGAAGGACAATGGGGAAAAATTCACTTCCACAGCAAGATAAAGTTAGTGTCTAAAAAAAAAAAAAAAAAGTATATATAGAAAACTTCTGAATTACTTTTCCTGTCTGTATCCTTCATCTGTACAAGGGCCATATTTGTATGCATAGACAAAACGTGGGATATAGTCAGAAGTAATTGCAATAACAAATGCATTAGTGATGACAGCCAGAACTCCAATTCCTTCAAGGATTCCATACCAGATACCTAAGAGAAAGAAGAATCAATCGAAAGAATAAGAACATTCTTTTTATACTATTTTTCTTGTTTACTGAGAAACACGATAATGGTGCCAAAAAAGCTATGTTCAGATCCAGACTGGGATTAAGCTAAACTTCCCAAGAATTTTGCCATCATAGGCTGTGTCCGAACTAGATTCACACAATAGGTTCCTTCTAGTTTTAGATCCAATCTGTAAATCCCAAATGCCCAAATCTGGGGTACCATTTAAAACTATTACCTTGTAAGTATATAAAACTAAAAAGGATAATCTTTTCAAGAGAGCGAAGATGAGGAAACAAAGAATTGTTCGAATGGAGATCAGTAGGGAAGAATTTTTTTATTGTGAATGCTGCTTAACTGTATGAGGGTACATATACTGTCTCCTACTTACAGTCACTCTTAGAGCAAGCAGAAAGGCTAGACATTCCACAGGCTGACACCAACCATAAACCTGTGTTACTCTTTATCAGGGTGATTTGAGATGTGCTGTCCTTCTGTCCCAGAGAACCCCTCACAGCTGTATGTTGAGAATGCTCAGGAAGCAGTGATGTTAATTATATCCATAGTACATCTTCAGTGCAGCAGACCACCTTCTCTGTAAAGTCAAACCTCTTTAAGAAGGTATAACTCCATGCCAAAAGTATAACCAGGAAGGCCCAAGTATAAGCCACTAAAAAGTTACAAATAGAGACTTAAATCCAGCTTGAATTCTACTTATGGCCAAAGAGTCTCATCTCCTTATGCCAGGACTCAGTCTTTAGCTCTTAAACATCACAGAGCTTCTGTTTTGAAAGTCCATTGATATTCAGTAATTTTGGATATCATTTTAGGCCCAGAGGTGTTTTTCAATAAGTAGCCTAAAGGTGGGCCTTTAAAACCACATTTTGGCACCTGAAGAAAAGAGTTCAACACAATGATCTCTCACTGGGAATTGTGGGTGCTCAGTACTTTTGAAAAATGAAGTGATTTATTTAGGTGATAAAATCTGGTTTTAAAGCCTAACTTCAGATTCCTATTGTTTAACATTTTGGCCATTGTTGATATTTGTAGTTAACCTGTTATACCCACTTCCTTTCAATTATTTTTAAACTTTTCATGGCATTATCAGTTTAAGAAAATAAAACATGAGCTGGTAGTACAATGACTGTGGATCACCATTATGTTCTCTTACCTATATCTGTTGCTCTTGCAGGCATAGGTCTCCTCCACTGGGTAACAAACTTGTAAGCATCTAGTCTTATTTCTATAATATTATTAAGCAATGCCAGGAGAGGTGCCAGTGGGAAGGCAGCAACGAAGATGGTGGTAAAGCCAAACTGTAAAACTAACAACAGATTGCCAGATTAGAAAATGGAAACAAATGCAGCCTTAAAAAGGAAAAGCTTTGAACTGCTGCTGATTTCCATAAGAAAAGTGCATATTGCTGTACATTTTCTCACCCATCTCTAAGTACTCATCCATTAAGCCGTGGAGATTCATTGGCTGCAGATTCCAGTCTTTTTCCCATTGAGGTAGTGAAATTTTATGCTCCAATAACTGCCCTCCTTTCTTGATCTTGCGTCGTGACCACCAGTTCTGTAGTAACCTACATTAGGCAGACAGATCATCGAGCTTGTGATATCACTGGTGGTGCCTGTTCCAGAATTTACAATATTCACTGATATCATCCTGAGTTAGCATCCGAGGCCAATTTTGAACTGTTCCAAGCTACCTGAGAGTTCATACCTGTGGAGATACTTTCTCAAGAGCATTCCTCAATATTCTTAGAAGATAATATTCAAGTCAGAGCAGAGAGTCTTTACAAGACTTTACATACAACTTAAGCTTCACATTAAGGGTTTAATTTCAACGTAAGTGGAACATTAGGCACTGAAGGGCCCCTTATGCTGGGGTGATATTTTCAATGCACAAACCTAAGGAGATTTTTTTAATATCACAGAGCCTTCTTGAAACAGTACTTGTTAAAGAATATTGTTTTCTCCTGTAGCAAGGTTTTGGAGAAACTACAAATATAAGGCAGGATTGTGACCAGCCCTTATGATGCTATGCAATGGTTATCCGACGGGGGAGTTGTTGTTAATAAAATAATCATAATAATCAGCTAAAGGTTGTAAAAAGCTTCTCAGATGAATTAAAATGGTTATGCACGTGCTGAGTATTATTTCAACTTGGGCTGCTGGAAATCAGGGACTGCAATTGTGTGTTCTGATTTGGAAGTCACTTGAATACACACTTTAGAGAGGCAAAATTCACACTTCATTGAAAAAGGACTGTGCTGGAAAGTGTTTTCTATTAGCTTTGTCAATCTGCTGCTTTTCATTTCTAAATCCAGTTTATCCTTTGGCACCTCCTTTCTTTTGCTGCTGAAAAGGTCTCAAGGATAAACAAAGGCCTTGTCTGAATGCCCAGACTATTGCTTTGTGAAAGGGGAAATAATGAACTAAGGAAGCTTGTTCTCAAATATTTGTGAGATAAAGAAAATAAGATACTGGCTGAACTGGGAAGACAGGAAGTCTAATACCCTGTGTACCTTTGCTCTATTCAGTGTTTCAGATCTATCAGCAACTGTGCCCCAAACATTTTTATTAGGTTGCTGGCACACAATGAACACAGCTTTTTGGACAGGGTTTCAAGGCTGGATCTCTGGATTATAATCTGATGTGTCACAAGAAATGTAGTATATTCTTCCAATGTCTTAAAGATTTTAAAAATCTTGGCCTAACTGTTCTCTTTACAAGCTGCACAGGTTGTGAAAGTTTATTAATTTTAAACAACATGAAACAATTCAAAAGGCTCACGTATTCCGTAAACCCTTATTGCTGAGCAGCAGTTAATGCTGTACCTGGGAACAACAAGCCCACAGCATCTGATGGGGAGGCGCAATAACAAGGAAAAAGTTTTTTTGAAATAGCTATTGTAGAGAGACTAGGTAATTTAAATTCCATTTACTTTATTTACAGCATCCATTTACAGGGGAGGGGAGCAGCGTTTTTTTAATGTTTTCTCAAATGGCAATTTTGTGCTCTCCCACTTGTGTTTTTACAGCTAACATACAAAACAAGAAACTGGTGAGAGGAATCCTTTTTGGGTCATAGAGCACAGATTGCTTTATAGTGGGACAGTCACACCACTCTAGTTAATGTGAAGACTAGCTTACTGTTTAATAGCCAATTTTATTACAATCCACATGCTTACTAAGACTGACTTGATGAATTGCTGTGCTACGTGGGCATCTGGGGCAGGGTTAGTGGTCCAAATTTGAGGTCATCTGAGCAAGTGGTTCCTGGGATACAGCCTCCCCCCCAACTCAGATGACAAACATTTTATGGTTCTTATAACAATTTTTTTTGCGCACATCTGGGGCTCAAACTATGGCTCTTATCCTTCCCAAACTGATATCACCTGCATGGAACTGAACTCTGGGTCCACCATCCACTGCCTTTTTGAGGAAAGCAACATATATAAAAAAAAAGGTGTCAGGGTAAAGTTTGGAATGGAACATAAGCAGTTCTCATAAACTGTAAGTCTGAGTCCTGCTCTATGCAGATTTCTGAGAATGTGCGTTGGGCACATTAGTGGCTCTCTTAGCCTGTATTCTTCAGGGCCTCCTTCTGGAAGTATTGTCTTGAGAGCAAAGCTTCTGGTTCAAGAGCTGTTATGTCAAAGTGCTCTAAAATCCACATGCATACTCAGGTTTTACTTGAGGAATATTGTCAAGGAAAACACCATTAATTAACTAGAGGGAAGATGAAAGGCTCTGGTAAGCAGCGGTATTAGTATAATGTAACCATGATGTCTGAACCTCACCTGTTTCCAGAACAAGGAGACTGTGTGATCAAATAAAAGTAAGCAACTGTGACTCAACATTAGCGTGATCAAAGAGGCTGCAATGAGCATCAGGAAACACCCCAAAAAAGAGAGCCTAGTGCTAAGGACTGGTGTAAGTTCAGCATTGATCAACGTGATGCCAGGATACTGTCTTCAGTCAAAACAGTAACTTATATTTATCATAAAATATAAACACAGAAAACATTCAACTTTCTACAACATTGCATCCCATCTACACAAACCAAAGGATCTCAGCTATCAGTTTCACTCCTCAAAGTGCTGTAGTCGAAAAAGGGGTCTGAAGGAAACATTAGACATTTTGAAAATTTTAGTCACATGGCCCTATATAAAACAGTCATAGCAAACCTCAAACAAAATTCACCCACCCCACAAACTGCTATAGAAAAATCAAGCAGTGCACAATCTACCATAAATATTTTGACATGATACTCTAACCCAAAAGAAAGATTTTTTTTGCAGAACTTTTTCCACCCCTGTTAAAGTGGAAATGCTGGTTCAGCCTTAACTTTGGTGGAGCTACCACACCACCGTAATATTGCTGTGCAACATTAGGGCTAGGGGTAGAAATAAGAATGCAAGTTATGGTTATCTGGTCAAAGAGCCCCTCAGAAACCACCCTTCCTAGAATAGGGAACTAATTTTAATAATCAAAGTGTTCTAGGTGCTCAGGGAGATTGTCTTGAGTATTGCTTTAAAAACTCATAGGCTGCAACAGAGTCTGGAGTACAGCTTGTGTTGAAAATTTGGGCTCCGAACCAGAACTCTCTATCCTAACATCCCTGATCCTCAGTAAAATATGGATCTAGATCCAAACTCTGCATGTAGACCTCTCTTTCTATAATGAACTGTACCAAATCTTCAGATCTCAACACCTTATCTTGGGAAATGTTGAGATCCACATATGGATCCCAACTTTGGTACTCACGTCCATGTATCGCAAAACCAGGGGGTGGGGCTTGTATGAAGTTCAAGAGATTTAAAACAAATAATTTAGTATTTAATATGTTCACATGTATTTGTTCACATATGCTTTTGCTTAGCTAATTAAGATTTGCAAATAAATGCCATAATCTACCTTTACCTACATTTGGACTTTCCCTTTTTCTCCTACAGTTGCATAGAGTATGCTCATATTTTTATAAAATAATGCTCTCAACGAGTGAACTTACGGATAACCCAGTTCCATGAAGTTGTTCCACATTTGTTTTAAAACCATGATAACTCCCATTTGCAAGCAGAGATCTATCAAACAGCCACTAGGATGACACTGAAGGAAGAGGAAAAAAAGTTATGTATTTATTAGGGCTGTCAATTAATCGCAGTTAACTCATGTGATTAACTCAAAAAAATTAATCGCGATTAATCGCACTGTTAAACAATAGAATACCAATTGAAATGTATTAAATATTTTGGATGTTTTTCTACATTTTCAAATATATTGATTTCTATTACAACACAGAATACAAAGTGTACAGTGCTCATTTTATATTATTTTTATAACAAATATTTGCACTGTAAAAACGATAAGCAAAAGAAATAGTATTTTTCAATTCACCTAATACAAGTACTGTAGTGCAAGATGTTTATCGTGAAAGTGTAACTTACAAATGTAATTTTTTTTTGGTTATATAACTGCACTCAAAAACAAAACAATGTAAAATTTTAGAGCCTACAAGTCGACTCAGTCCTACTTCTTGTTCAGCCAGTCACTAAGACAAACAGTACTTGTATTAGGTGAATTGAAAAATACTATTTCTTTTGTTTTTTACAGTGCAAATATTTGTAATAAAAATATAAAGTGAGCACTGTACATTTTGTATTCTGTGTTTAACTGAAATCAATACATTTGAAAATGTAGAAAGCATCCAAAAATATTTAAATAAATGGTATTCTATTATTATTTAACAGTGTGATTAATCGTGATTAATTTTTTTAATCACTTGACAGCTCTAGTATTAAGATATATTTTTAAAACACTTTTATATTTTAAAGCATTCCCCTAGTTTTTACATGTGCGGCCTGGATGAATAGGAAATATTTAAATTTGTAGAGTGAAATCAATGGAGTTTTGCCATTGACTTCAATGTAGCCAGGCTTTTACCTCTGTACTTCAAAGATATTTCTAGGAAATATGGGCTATGGTGTGTATTTTTCTTTTGGTTTACTTAACAGTGGTTAAAATGAATTTTAATGCTTTTGAAAGGTAACAGATTGATGGATCTGTAGAATTAAACTGCCCACAGAAGCAGTACAGCATGGACAAAGATAATGCCTATTGCTTCAGCTACTGTGCTGCCAATATAGTCAACCCTGCATGACGGGAACCATTTTTTGAATGAGAGTTTGGATAAATCTCCACGCCCATTGAATTTTTCTGACATAAATTGCTGTAAAGAGCAATGTCTGTGATATGGACACTTATCTTGTGGATGGTAACACCAACTCATTTCACATCAGCCAATAAACATGCAACAGAATGAAGCAATATTTGACCTCTATTGACCTAAGCTGAATTCATACTATTGACTTGGAGCAGCAAGTCTCTAAATCTTAAACCATTCAATTTACCCAAAATGTGTGTTTTAATTTGGTAATGAAATATCAATCATATCTAATAACGGATGCCAACTTTTTCAGACCTGGATATCTAAAGGTAGGCTCCTAAATCAATATATAGGAACCTAAATAGAAGAGGCCTAATTTTCAGAAATGCTGAGTAACCTCTGCACCCAACTGAAATCAGAATTTGTGAGGTTTAGCATCTTTATATGCCCAGGTTTGAAAACTTTTACTTTAATTTTTAAAGTAGTACACTCACATTAGGGCAAACTGAAGAACCTATCAACAATAATGGGCTGCACTCTGTTGTGCCTTCCATCCAAGAATCTCAACGGTCCTCAGAAATATTAATGAGTTAGACCTCCTAACAGGCCTGTGAGATAGGATATTATTACTGCCTCCTATTCACAAATAGGGGAACTGAAGCACAGAGAGGTGAGCTGCCAGTACAAAGTTGCATAGCAAAGCTGAGAGCTCACAAGGGAAGCCACATTTTCTGGTTCCCAATCCTCTGCTATGAAAAAAGATACGTCCTTCCTCACTGTATTTTAATGGAAGAATAAATGTTACACATGACTATAGTTTATGTCTTTTAAACATTCCAGAGTTTCCTTTTTGCACACAGAGATTTTACAAGAAAAAAAAATGGGATTGTTTACCTCTTCCAGTCTCCATCTATTAAAAAGTTTGTTGTATTTTCCTGGACGGCCTGCAAATCTGTGAAATGAGATTTTTTGTTTCTTAATGGAAATTCCAATAACATTTTGTATTACTAGAATTGTTGAATTTCATCCATTGACCAAACCTGTTAACTATAAACAGTTTAAATGATAAGCGTCTGAAGGCCATGTGCTAAAATATGAGATCTGAAGAGAGCCTTGACTATGGAGGGGAAGGAGTGTAGGAGTTATTTCAGAATCCAAACTGGTAGACATCCACATTTGCAAGTGGCCCCAAACTCTATACTGTGCAGAAACAAACCTCTGCATTCACACTCCCTAAACTTTGAGATGTTAGAAATTCAAGCCTCCCAACCCTGCAGTGGCTCCAGGAAGGCAAACTATTATACCCATGCGGTCAATGAGGATCCACACAGGCACAGGGATCAGCTCATCCAGACCCAGCTCCAGGATTGGGGCCTCAGATATGCAGTATGCATTTCAAGTCAAATGCAGTATGCATTTCTCTGTTACAAATAGATATTCATAATAAATCCTTCTTTCAGTTCTAATAGCTCTATATGTAATTCCCTGCTCAGGCAAAACTCCAAACGACTTCAATGGAAATTTCACCTGAGAAAGAAATGAAGGACTGGAACTTCTGGATCATACAGGACCCTGGATTTAGCAAGTCAGAAAAGGATAAAAGACATAAAACGGATGGCACAAAGAAGTGTCTAATATAATTAGCATGAATTGTAATATTCCCTGTAGCTTGTTTCAATATGTTTAGTAATTTATAGTTAAATAAAGTAATTCTATGATATTCTTAGCCAGAGGTTTTCTATTTTTTCCATCTTTAACTGAACCATCATCATGAAACTTGGCAGTTCCAGTCAAAGAACTCAAATGTTTTGTAGACATAAATTAATTAGTATTTCCAACAATCTTGTAAGGTTGGCAAATATTATCAAACCTATTTTTAAAATGGTGCAAATGAAACAAGGTCTAGAGGCTTGCCCAAGCTTACACAGTGAATAAGCAACAGGTACAGAAATAGAATCCAGGAATCCTGGCTCCCAATCCTGTCTGCAAACCACTACACAGCACTTGCTACTTATAGGATTTGTTTTCCAGGAAACATTACCAGTAGGAGACAGATGAGCAAAAAGGGATGGAGCTAGATCCAGCTTTTGAAATGTATCAGCATGTTAGACACAAATCTGTATTTAGGTATCTAAATAACTGGCCTGATTTTCAGAGGTATTGAGCATCCCCAATCCCTATTGACGTCAATGAGAACAGCAGGTGCTCAGCACCTCTGGGAAAAAAAAAATCAGATTTTAAGATCTTAAACTTATATCCATGTTTGAAAGTTTTGGCGTTATACTCAGCTCCACAAACGTTGCTGATTCTGACATCTATCACGTTAAAACATTTTCTTTACTGCAATTTAATACATTACCATAATGAAATATCTAGCACTAAGAGTTCGGTATGCATTTCCCTCCTATACTTAGGAAATAAAATCAAGACCAAAAATAACTTACCTGCCAAGGAAAAAAGCAATATAAAAGATAGAGCTGTTTAAGTTGACAAACTGGAAGAGGAACATTTTCAAGGCAAAACTGTTTTCCCATTCAGAGTCTGTTCTAGGATGCTCTAAAAGTGACATAGTACACATTACACATTTACAAATGAAATGAAGTTGCAAGTGTCTTACAGAGTTCCAGGGTCAACATGCCTCCTACAGAAGAAATGATAGGGCTCAAATTAATTTAACCCTTTAAGTAAAAGTTTCCTTTCCCCCCCTCAGTAAAGTGTGTAGTTCGAGGGCCACAAAACTCCTACCCAGCCATGACCAACTTGGTCCTATGCAAAAATCAAAAATGGTGTCCCTGAGCGGTACAACACCACAGAACTTCCAGTGAGAGTTCCATTCTCCATTTTGATGGCTCTCTTTCTGAATTTAATTTGAATCTTTAATTTTTTTTAATCCTTTGAGACTTGTTGAGACGCCTTGATTCTTCTCTTAGTACATTTCCCAGACCAAGGAAGAGCTCTGCGTAGCTCAAAAATTTGTCTCCCTCACCAACAGAAGTTGGTCCAATAAAAGATATTACCTTACCCGCCATATCTCTTTGATTCTTCTCAGCAATTGTGCATGATAGTGTTTAGCATCAGCAACTCAATACACAATGCCATGGTAGACAAGCAGTGAAGTGATCAGAACTAGCAGCAACCTCTCTCTATCTGCTTCTCAAGAACATTTTCATGCCTTATTCCACGCTAGTCCTTATGTGTGGGAACATATTCCCTCAATGTATCTGCAGGGACACTACTGTCTCATCAAGACTCAACTCTGTCATGATGCCTCTATGGTGTCAGGCATTTGACAACAGCATGGGGGCCGATGGAACGAATTGGTCCTTTATTTATATTTTTTAACTACAAATATAAATTTGCATACAAACACCTCAAAGATTTTATTTAATTCCTCACTCCCACTCTTTGCAAGTAGATTTTAGGATTTTAAGGGCAGGAATTCTATCTTAATTAGAACTCGTTAATTATTGAAATTTGCAATTTTGACATTTTTAATGAAAATTTCAAATTGCTTTTAAAAAACTAATTATGCTATACAGTATGTGGGTAAACGATTCAAAACTACCTGAGTGATTTCAAGTTTAAGTTACATAAGTCACTACGAAATCAGTAAATACACTTTGGAGTGCTTAAAATAGATGCAGTCACGTTGTTTCAGTGAAAAAACAACTGCATTTTTTAATTTGAGTTCTTTAATAGAAACCCTTTCAGATTCTAGGTGTAAGCTGTTTAACTGGAACAAGCAGAATTAATTAACCAAAATAGGGTGGGTGCTCTTTTCAACAATTGGATGAGATATTCAATCCTCTAAAGTTTATATGGTTGCTTAGGGACAAAATAAACAAAAACACATTACAAGGCCGTGGTTTGCCTTTCGTTGGAAGATCCCAGCGTGTTGACACCCAGTTATTGTTTTTTTGATTCCTTTCATTTTATTTATTGTAATGAGGGCTTGGCTACACTTGCAGATGTAGAGTGCTAGGAGGAGATAAACCAACCCTCGGAGACAGCAGCAAGGAAAGCGTTGCCGTGTGTTTACACTGTCAGCTGCAAGCGCAGTGCTGTGGCCACATTAGCAGCTCTTGCAATGCCACAAAGAGCAGTGCATTGTGGAAGCTATCCCAGTGTGCAAGGGGCTGCAGCATGCTTTTCAAATGGGGCAGGGGTGGAGTGTGTTGGGAGTGTGTTGTATGTATGTGGGGGCAGAGACAGTGTGTTTTGAGGGGCAGAGAATGTGTCAGCATGCTGTCTTGTAAGTTCAGACAGCAGCTGGGGAAACCCCGACATCACCCCTACCCCACCTTTCTCTCTCTCACACACACACACATCTCGGCAACAGCAGCATTCCACAGTAATGGTTTGCTTTGTCCCGGAGCAGATAAGCATGCCAGCTGTCAGAAATGGAGCTTTGAAAGGGGATATCTGCATGCCTGCAGCCGAGTTCAAAACAATGACCAGAGTGGTCACTTGACTTCAGGGGATTACGGGACATTTCCAGAGGCCAATCACAGTGCAGTAATGCAACACGGCGTCCACACTGACACCCTGGCGCTCCAGCCAGAGCGCAGCAAGCTCTATGCTTCCCGTGGAGGTGGATTACCAGGAACACTCCAGCTGCAGAGTCCAGGCGCTCTAAGTGCCTTGCCAGTGTGGACACCTCAGGAGTTAGGGTGCCCAGGGCTGATTTCATGAGCTCTAACTTGCAAGTGTAGCCAAGACCTGACTTCAGGAAGTATCTAGGAACACTAGGGCAATAAAAAGTCACTCTACTGTAGGTGAAAAGTAGCAACTGTGTTCTGGTCCAACTCAGAAAACGTTGCAGTGAATTAAAATTTTAGTTAAATTTTAGTTTTATTTTAGTTCTGTTTTAACTGGAGTTATGAACGAGTGAACACTTTCCTAGCTGTTTGTCTATAGGCAGACCTTGCAGTTTACCTGTATCTGAACACCAGAATTTGTCTTGAGAAAGGATGTCAGTTCTAAAAACTGGTATTGGATTGCTTAGGCGGGGTTAATGATGTTTGTCATCCAATTGTTAAAAGGGCTGTCATTGGGAAATCCTGCTGCCTATCACCATTGGCCTTATGGAAGACCTCAGATTGAGTGGTGTTTAGTTTAGGCCCATTTAGGTTTTACAGTTAGGGCAGGGCCATTTGGACTTTGGAGAGGTGTGTGTGTGTGTGTGTGTGTGTGTGTGTGTGTTCCAAAAAGTGCAGAGTCCAGTAATGGAATGAGGCTATTTGTTTTTCAACTGCTGCCACGAATGACCTATTGCTCTTAGAAATTACTTTGTGAAGCTCTGTTCAGTTAAATTGCAGAGTTTTGGCTAGTTCCATATACATATGAATGCTTTGTCCTCACTAGTTCTTGCCTTCAGCATCTTGTGACTGACCTGTACACTTTCCTCAGTAATAAGCACTTTTCCAATGTCTCTTATGTATGGAAACAAAACTTACGTCATCATGACCTACTTCTGCAGGACCAGAAGCCATATTATGAAAGGGATAACTGATGCTCTATTTACACCAGATGTCAAAAGAACTTTTCATGTATAATAGAAAAAACAGCTCTAGCGAATTAAAGTTTTGTTCTCTCTCATTCCCCTGTGGTATTCAACAAAGTGCTCTGATAGAAACATTTAGATCAGTAAGGGTAAAATCTGAGTTTAACTGAGCACAAGATTATATAAAATAACGTGGATGAGCCCAATGACTATCAAACTTTTGTGGGTGCTTCCAAACCCCAGGTCACTTATCAATTAATAGGTAAAGTGGAGTTTAATGTAAAGCACTACTCGTAAATGTAGTGCATCAAGCACCTGAGTTAAAACTTTTTTGTAGTCTCCTCTGTGTGGAGAATTACCATGTCTTTAGTATTGCACATGTACAAATCCCGCAGCCTCCTGTTAAATTGAAAGACTAAGTTCTTTGTGTGAATTACAGCTTAATCAACTATATCATTAAATTGGATACAACACATCAGATGAAACGTTAAGGATAAAATATTCACACAGCACCAGATTGGAAATTTAAAAAGTAGCCTCCCTGATCACAACGTTTTTGACTGAATTGTGATTAAAAAGAAACTAATAATAAGACTTCCAAAGAGTCAAAATTATAACTGTTCGAAAATTTGATGGAAAGATTTTCCAGTGGAAAATGCCATTTTGCCGAAATCAAACAACTTTCAGTGGGAATGTGTCAATTTTGACATTTAGTTTTAAAATTTTTATATAGCATTTTGATAAAGTCAAAAAATTCCTTTTACACATTTTTGGATGGAATATTTTGGGTTTTTTTGGAAAATTTAAACTCATTGGGAAATTTTGATTTTTTTGTTGTATCCCAATTCTGAATGAAAACACATGTCAAAATCAAGTAATTGTTCATGAAATTTAAATCCCAGGTTTCACATAGCACTAGTCAGAATATTTGTCTGGAAAAAGGAGAGGAATTTTTTCCCATTAAATGAGACCAATGGACGTGGCACGATCCTAACCTGACACAGCTCCCCTTTCTATCAGTGGCATAGGTTAAAAAAAAAACACAGTATTTTTTTCAGGCTTCCAACTTTGCCCGATAACATTTGAAAACTAAAAAGAATTTATCCTGGGGCACAAAATGTTAACAATTCTGATACAGCAGGATGAAATCAAAAGTTATCTGTATTTAGGTGAAGGAACAATTTAGGCTTTGATTGTCTAATCTGATCCACACAGGGGTGACACCTGAGCCCATGGACAGCTCCACTGAATTCATTCCATATGGACATTAGCTATCCCCCCGTACTAAGCAGACTGCAGGAAGAGGGCTTCTAGAAATGGCCCACAGTTGCATAGTTCATCTGTGCTCCAAACTTCTCTAAGGTCTGACATGTGGGAGGTCATCTAAGTCCAACCCCCTGCTCAAAGCAGGACCAATCCCCAATTTTTGCCCCAGATCCCTAAATGGTCCCCTCAAGGATTGAACTCACAACCCTGGGTTTAGCAGGCCAATGCTCAAACCACTGAGCTATCCCGTCCTGCCGGTTCGGCTAGTCACGGCTCCCATTGGCCGCGGTTCGCCATCCCCAGCCAATGGGGGCTGCGGGACGTGGCGCAGGCCGGGGGGATGTGCTGTCCGCTGCATCCCGCAGCCCCCACTGGCTGGGGACGGTGAACCGCAGCCAGTGGGAGCCGCAATCGGCCGCATTGGTGGGACACAGCAAGTAAACAAACCGGCCCAGCCCGCCAGGGAGCTTACCCTGGCGAGCCGTGTGGTGAAGGTTGCCGATGCCTGTTCTAGGTAATAGTTTTCGCTGCAGTTGGTAGGCAGTTTATTGTTTGGGAAAGGGCACCACAATACTATGCATGTTAAAAAATGTTTTTGATGATTTGATATTGAAATACAAAGTTATACAGTATAACTGATGAGGAGTATGCCAGCATTAAAGATGCACCTACCTAAATCTGTTAGGAGATAGGCAACTTTTTCATATACCTGAAATAAAAATAAGAAACAGCATAAATTATTGCAAAGATCTTATATTGTTAAAATATCAGGATATCTATTAAATAATGAATAAAAGTAAGCACTTGAAGGAAACAAGTATTTAACTGTCCTACATCATCAAGATAACTTGGGGTATATCTACACTACTCACCAGATCGGTGGGTAGCGATCGATCTATCGGGGGGTCGATTTATCGCTTCTAGTCTAGACGCATTAAATCAATCCCCAAGCGCTCTCCCATTGACTCCAATACTACACCACCGCGAAAGGTGCAGGCGGAGTTGATGGGGGATCGGCAGCAGCCAACTTAGCGCTGTGAAGATGCCGTGGTATGTCGATCGAAGTACGCCGACATCAGCAACGCTATTCTTGTAGCTGAAGTTGCGTATCTTGGATCGATCCCCCTGCCTCCCAGTGTAGCCCAAGGCTGGGATGAGGGCAGGAAGCCACAGAAGTCTTAATTATTTGCAATGAAAAAATTATTCATCTGTTTTAGTCCCTCTTTTCCCTCTAGGCCAATTATCCACAAACACAATTAGATTTTTATGTTCATAGCTTGAATTTATCTATATAATGGTTTATAGAAATATATTTCAGTCCACCAAATGCTCAAACTATTTGCAATTTATCATTTGCTATTTACCCTGTGTGACTGGTCACTTAAGTTGCAGATGGCATTGATCTATTTTCTGATTGGATGTATCTACAAAGATTTTGAGATGGCTGTAGGAATACTTTTCATGCAAGTAAATATTCACAAAAATATTAATGTATAAACAGATATCTGCATGAGCATTCATCGGTTTTCCCCTTACTGTTAGGAATAAGTGAATGTGACCGGTCTGAAAGTAGAGAGAAACCACAGATTTGTTACACTAGGATTTCCCTTTGCATTCATTTGTACATGGAATAATTTAATTAGCATTTGCCTTACTTGTTTATTTAATAGTGCAGTCATGATCCCCACCCATTCTTCTAAAACAAACTTCAGCCCTAACGCATAACTGACTTTGTAAAAGCACAAATGTTTCTAGGAGTGTCTCCATGTTTTCAATAGCTTTGTTTTGCTTGTGCACTTGGTATGTACTTTTCATGACCCAGAAATAGGATAATTAATAATCTCAAAAAGTTTGGAGAGACTGTTTTTAAGAATGCTACCTACTTAGTAGATAACAGAAAAAGTCACCATGCTACATAATTCCTAATCTTTACCTATTTACACTTCTAATATCATAGTAGAGAAATGATGAATGTCATCAGTAGTGACAGAGAACATTTTATACGAATATAAAATCTGCTAATACAGTAGACATTTTAACTTATACACATATATTTTAGTAGAGAAAAGCTAAACTAAAACCATATTCTGCAATGCCTCTAAGATTTTAAAATGTTGATAACACAGCTGAGTTGAAAAGTTGAAATGGGAGAATCTAGATTTCATTATTAAGAACCGTTTTAAATTTGGGAGAGGTTCTAGAATTCTCAGTCAGGAAGAACATCACTTCTTTCTGTTTAGACTGAATAGATTTATTTCCTCTGCTTTTGTAAAATCACTGAAAAAAATTGTGAAGTGTTTTGTGAAACATCTGGAGGTTTTTGGAACACTTTACACTTATTGTGAAATCCTACATTTGTAGATGCTTGTCGTCCCTCACTTCCCCTACTGGATATGGCATTGATGTCACAATTCCAAATTGGATAGCAGTGGATTTTGCTAATGTAAAAATGGTGTTCTGTGCCATTGAGACTTAGAGGTATGGTCAAATATTTGTAATGAGGAGTTGCACAAGCAGCTCAAAAACCATTGAAACAACAGCATGCTATTGAACAAAAGCAATTGCAACACCATCTCTGGATATTATTGTAATACAAATAAACAACCTGCAGACAGTTTTCTATATAAATTAATAAAATACCTGCGTAGGAAGGCAAGAATGTGTTACACAATCAGCTATTTGTAACAAAACTGTTACAGTACCGAAATGTGTAGCAGAGAGTTCATAAACTGTTTCTGCTTCACCCTATTACCAAAATTACTTGAGTTACAATTATACAGTAACTAGTTTTTAAAAAATGCAATGTATCACTTAAAATCCTTATCCCTCTTTTTAAAAGTTTTAAAACTTACAACATTAAGGGACATGATGATCATGAAATTGATACAGACTCCAGTGCCAGATGTTGCAAACTGCCAGTACTTTTTGATAAAATACCATTGGAAGGATGCAAATTGTTCCATAGCTACCAGGCGATAGACCACAACTGCAAACACTGCAGTGAGTACCAAAGAAATCTGCAGTGAAATAAATGCATGTGTAATTAGAAGAATAAAATATCTATTAAAATAAACAGCTGAAAAAGATCAATAGATTAGTGAGTGCTTTTAAAAAGGAAAGTGCCCAATTTGTTTCATGGAGCAGTCTTAGATTAAAGACAAAATACTAGACTGCTGAAACAAAATGCTCTGTTACTACATAAAGACAAATGCCCACTATATTATATTTTTGCAAATTTCTAAAAGGTGCAACCTCCTTCCACCCTCCCCACACACACACTCAAGAACCACAAACCACCACCAACCCATCGAACATTAACAAGTGTTGTGCCTGATCTGATCTCGCTTACACATGTTACACCACTGTAACTCCATTAACTTTAGTGGAAGCACTCCTGATTTACATTGGTGTGATATCAAACTAAGGCCTAGAGTGGCCTTCCAATATCATTAGAGATTTTACCATGAAGAATATTCCTGAGACAGACACCATCAGTCGACTAAGTTTATCAGGGAAGGGTTGAAAAGGTTCAGGTTTTCCTGTGATGGGATTTACTCGTTCCACTTGGGAGTATTTTGCTTCAAACTGGGGGCGCAGTTCTTCCTGCAATGACATAGATTTGCTTCAATTTAAGTAGCAAAGCATCAGGCGTTCAGTATAAACATTCAATAATGATAATGACTGGCAGTTGCATAGCTCCCTTTGTCCCAAAGCGCTTCACATATTTTTAAAGTAAATATCCAAATAACTGTCCTCGAAAGAGGTTGAATTGGAGAGCCTTTGAGACACATCATTACGTTCATACAGAGACCAGGAGCAGCACAAATCATGGCGGTAAAAGTTTTCCCTCACTCACCAGCCAAGGTGCTAGAAGAATCGCCTCCAGGGGTGAAAGGGAGTTGGGTTGCCATGTTGATTCGATCACTGGTTTCTCTGCTGAGATTGCTAAAACTGTTGTGGTGGTAATTTTTGTGGTGTGGAAAATGTTCATTAGGAACTAGACTAACATCATCAACTCATCTCCAAGATGCTCCAGAAGACCCATGAAGGGATAATGACTTTGGGCCTCAATTAACTTGGACCAAATTTCAATCATTATCCTAGAGGTGAGTGGCCTTAAATTCCATTACAGCACTGTTCACTTGTGACTTACAGAGCAAATTTCATGAGATGTGCAAAGGGATAGAACTATTTGCTATTTGTTGGTGCCCATGGCAGACTGAAATAAGGTGAGCTGGCCCTTTAAGAGTGATTCAAGGTCTAGGCTCCAGCTCTTTTCCAGAATGACTTGATTCTGGGCTGAATCAGGAACTTGTGGTGGAAAGGGATCATGGGAGTTGAAGACTGATTAGCAATGTACGCAGGGAAAGGGATCAGGTCCCTGCTGTGTTTGGCTTTCTTGCTCCAAATAGCATACTCTTCCCTAGCCACTGAGGTGGGCTCTTTGTCTGGAGGGACCCAATAGCAAGTTGTATTCTCTTTAGGCAGAGTGCCACACAATACTTCTTGCTTCTTCCCTGGTCTCCCCTTTGTAGGGAGAAGGGAGCTCTTTTTATCCATGACCTCGTTCCCAGAATACTTTGCTGCACATTCAACAGCTTCCATAGTCCCTCAGGACTACAAGTCCCAGAATCCCTTAGCTTTAAGCTACACTGGGATAGGGCCACAGCTGGCCCTAAATCCCTCTTAAAGGACTTGCTTACTCTGGACAGATATTCCTGGCTGCTCCCATTACACTTTTCTAAATATGGGCACTTAGATTTTTTTTTAATTCACATACCCTGCTTAAACAAAAGGAGTAACATTGCCCTTCCAACAGAAAGAAAGAAAAGAAAGAAAGAAAGAAGGAAAGAAGGAAAGAAAGAACTTTGCCAAGAGGAGAGTAGTATTTGAATTTGGATGCACCTCTACTTGCAAGATACATTATTGATCTATTGCACCAGTGTTATAGAGCAAATTCAATTGTCCTAGCAAAGCACGAAGCATTATTACTTACACTGTCATTGTGCTGATAACAAGATCATCATTATATTGCTTATTTGCAATCTTACCTCTTCATCCTCCCAGTCTATGAGATCCCAGTCATAGGTGAGCACAGCTCTCCGCCTTTTCCAAAACTCTAGAAACACTGTAGCTGTGGAAACCATTAGTTATACTTTTTATTATTTTTCACAATTAAAACATGGGTTTAAAAAACAGAGACATGATCATTTTAAATATATTACTTGATCCCTAATATTATTCATGCAGAAAATATTTTTATTTTTCCATATTTATATTTAAAGAGATCCCATCTAAGTTACAGAAGGGGAGAGGGTGCACAAGAACCATTACCCCATTCATACCATGAAAGGGCTTGTCAGTATTGCAATGCCATGCTACAGAGAATGTAAGGAGTGATTTCTCCATGTGCCCAAAGGGAATGGGACCAGTGCATGAGTCAAATAGGCTGAACTCCATAAAACAGGCACCCATGCACAACCTTGGGTGGCTTCCCCAGAATTCCCTTTGGACCAGTATCACTCTGCATTGTTTCAACACGTGGCTAAGCCTAAAAAGCACAAAAAAGGCTTGGGTTTATTCAGTGTCACTGTTTTCAAAACTAATATTGTTAGGCACCTAAATCCACATTTAACCACCAAAGTAAGTGGCCTAATTTTCAGAGGTACAATGTTGAACAGCAAAACCACACTTATGTTTTGCCTTTCCCCTGGTTTCTGCACTTTTATATCACTGCCACCTTTCCAGCATTCATTGCTGCCCACCTACAGCTCTCATTGTCCCTCTGGACTACAAGTGCCAGAATGACAGCTGTGGTGAAAATCTCAGGCCAGAGAGGCATAAAATGGATGAGCAAAGTGGTTACAGCAATATGGCATGACAAAAGAATTCCTGAAGACCAACTCTACCTTGGTCTCAGTACATAAGAAGAGCAGCATCCATGAATATGGAAACTATTGAGGAGTAATGTTAGTGCAGCATGGGATGAAGATACTAGAACACATCTTGGATGCTAAGATTAGGAGAATGGTAGAATCTTTCCTTCAACAAGAACAGTTTGGCTTTAGGAAAGGACAAGGAACCACAGATGCCATGTTGGCAATTCAGCAAGAGATAGACAAATAGCTAAAGCACTAGCAGGACAGCTTCTGTGCTTTTATAGACCTAGAAAAAGCATATGATAAAGTGGACAGAAGGATGCTTACACTAATGCTGAGGAAATATGGAGAGTCTGAGGATTTAATAACTATCATGAAATATACTATACAGGTCATTAAAACAATGACCCGAATGTGTTTTGGAACAAGTCCCTCTGAAGTGAAAGCTGGATTGCAACAGGGCTCGGACCGCAGTTCCACTGCTGTTTATCATATTGATGGATTATGTCAGCAGGAAGATCCCAACAGGAAAAGGTGAGAAGCGGCTACATGCAGATGACATAGCAATAGAGGCATCCTCAAAAGAAGACCTAAAGGCCAGCTAAGCTGGCATGGGGTGAAAATGAGCATGACTAAAACTGAGGTCATGTGTGTCAGCAGAGATGCCACAGGGAAACGGGATGTAGAGATTAATGGAGCACATTACTGAACAGACTGACCAATTCAAATATCTTGGTGACTGGGTTATGGAAAATGGCAAGTTTGAACATGACATACAGTCCAGACTGGTGTATGCTGGAAGAGTGTGGACTAACATCTCAGGGGTTGCATATGACAAGTGTATGTCACGGAGACTGAAAGCCCAGCTTTATAGAACAATGGGCACCCAACAATGCTGTACGGTGCAGGAGCATGGGTGGTAAGGAGACAGCAGATTCAGGGGCAACAGGTGTTCGAGATGAAATGTCTGTGTGCAATCAAAAGAGTGCATAAAGAGACAGATTTTAAAATGAAGCATTAGGATGGAAATCGAAGTGTGATGTGGATGACAAAATCTAGGAAATGCAACTTTGCTAGTTCAGTCACATACAGAGGATGAATGAAAAGGATCTGGTGAGGACAGCATGGCAGGAGTGGATGGTAGTAAAGAGACTCCAAGAAAAGTCAAGGAAGCGATAGATGGATTGCATCAAAGGAGACGGTAAGCAGGTGGACCTTATTGCTTCCTCAGCCAGAAGATGATGGTGGATGCTTGCATGACAACTGACCCCAGATGATGAGACAAGGGGAGGAGGAGGAAAAACTACAAGTGCCAGAAGGCACTGCTTGCCCGAGTTGGCTTCATGTGTTACACATAATGTTGGCACAGACCCACCCATTACTCACTCTGGGAGGTGTGGATGGCTTTCAGTCTGTCAGTGATCCAACTGATGATTAATCAAAGCCTTTTTAAAAAAGTGTCTTACACAATGCTTAATTACTCACAACAGAAAAACGATGGTGGCTATAGGTGTTTGAGCAGAAAAGGTTGATTGTGTAGAAAGTTTAGGGATTCTATTTTAATATGACTTAACATGCACTAAAAGATTTTCATTTTTAAAGGGGGAAAAATTGGCAATGACTCATCTTGAGTGCTGTGTTCTGAAATGGGACACTGGAAAATGGGGGGAAAAGATTCCAGTGTTATTATTTTAAATAAGTGTTGAATCTTTTGTGAAAAACATCAGTCTACACAGATAAGGGATTGAGAGTTCAAGTCCCTAAAAGTCATAGTGGATGGTATTTTCAAAATGGCCTAAGTAATTAAAAACTTAATTTCCATTGGCTTGCAACTGGACTTGGGCCCTTTTGAAAATTGCACCCAATAACTTATTTCAGTAGCCCTATGAATAGCAGGCAGAACCCTGATGTGGTAAAGCCAAGCAGTACAAATCAACACTGCAAGTTGGTTGTTACATTTTATGTGTGTGTGTTAAAGTGATTAACACACTTCCTTTAAAATAAGATTAAGAGATTGTACATGTTACATAACATTTCCTTTCTGAGCCTCAATTTGGTTCATAATGTTAGAATCCAGTGAAATAAACATTTGGGGTCAGATTCTGCCACCCTTGCTCACACTGCAGAGAACTTCACTATACACGTAGCATACCTGGATTTCATCTCACTCTAAGGGTACGTCTATACTACAGAATTAGGTCGAATTTATAGAAGTCGATATTTTAAAACCCGAATTTATGGAATCGATTGTGTGTGTCCCCACACACAAGCGTTAAGACCATGAGGTCGATTGACTGTGTCCACAGTAGCGGGGCTAGCATCGACTTTCGGAGCATTGCATTTCGGGTAGCTATCCCACAGTTCCCGCAGTCTCCGCCGCCCATTGGAATTCTGGGTTGCGATCCCAAAGCCTGATGGGGCAGAAAACATTGTCGCTGGTGGTTCTGGGTACATGTCATCCCTCCCTCCGTGAAAGCAATATTTTTCGCGCCTTTTTTCCGGGGTTTCCGTGTTTGCTACGGAAGCCTGCTCAGCTCACAATTACCGTACATCTCCAGCGTACGCCTGGACATTAGGTCTAGTGGGGATTCAGTCACACTATAATACGGGCAGAGGGATAGCTCAGTGTTCTGAGCGTTGGCCCGCTAAACCCGGGGTTGCGAGTTCAATCCTTGAGGGGGCCATTCCACCTGAGGCTGGTAGTCGCGGGACTACACAGCAGAAGCTCCTTGCCTTCTAGCTGCAGATGGTGCAATATGCCATAAATGGTCGTGGTCGCGGGACCATACAGCAGAAGCTCCTTTCCTTCTCGCAGCAGATTGTACAATATGATTGGTATTCGTGTGCTCCTGGCCGGCGGCCTATGGTGTGGCTGGCCGGGGGCGCTTGGACATAAATGGGAGTGACCAGAGTGACTCTGGTCATTCTCTTTTTTACGTTTTGTTTAAGGGAGATTCAGTACTGCCTGGAACACGGGCGGAGGGATAGCTCAGCGGTCTGAGCGTTGGCCCGCTAAACCCGGGGTTGCGAGTTCAATCCTTGAGGGGGCCAGGAGCTGATGATGGATATCAAGCATATTGTACCATCTGCTGCTAGAAGGGAAGGCGCCTCCTTGCTCACCGCATATTGTACCATCTGCAGCTAGAAGGAAATGAGCCTAACCCTTGCTCCCCCCTCCCTCCGTGAAAGCAACTGAGGGGGGAGCAAAAAATCCTTTCGCGCCTTTTTTCATATGGGCGCCATATTGCTGACTCCATTGTTATCCACCCCCCGCTTCTGCTGCCACTCTGCTGTCCTGCAAACAGCATACCAGGGAAAGCATGGAGCACGATCAGATCACCGCGGCTGTTCTCGCCGTTATGAACACCACGCGCATTGTCCAGGAGTATATGCAGAACGAGAACCAGGAGCTGCTACAGCTACAGCAGGCGAGGAGGCGACAGCAGCGCCCTGAGGACAGTGATGAGGACATGGACACAGACCTCTCTCAAAAAAGGCCCCCCCGCAAGGTGGACATCATGGTGTTAATGGGGCTTGTTGATACAGTGGAACGCCGATTCTGGGCCCGGGAAACAAGCACAGACTGGTGGGACCACATAGTGCTGCAGGTCTGGGATGAATCCCAGTGGCTGCGAAACTTTCGCATGCGTAAGGGCACTTTCATGGAACTTTGTGAGTTGCTTTCCCCTGCCCTGAAGCGCAAGAACACCAAGATGAGAGCAGCCCTCACAGTACAGAAGCGACTGGCGATAGCCCTGTGGAAGCTTGCAACGCCAGACAGCTACCGGTCAGTCGCGAATCAATTCGGAGTGGGAAAATCTACAGTGGGGGCTGTTGTGATGGAAGTAGCCAGGGCGATCACCAAGCTGCTGGTACCAAGGGTTGTGAGTCTGGGAAATGTGCAGCTCATACTGGATGGCTTTGCGGCAATGGGGTTCCCGAACTGCGGTGGGGCGATAGACGGAACCCATATCCCTATCTTGGCACCGGACCACCAAGCCAGCGAGTACATAAACCGAAAGGGTTACTTTTCAATAGTGCTGCAAGCACTGGTGGATCACAAGGGACGTTTCACCAACATCAACGTGGGATGGCCGGGAAAGGTACATGACGCTCGCATCTTCAGGAACTCTGGTCTGTTTCGGCTGCTGCAGCAAGGGACTTTCTTCCCAGACCAGAAAATAACCGTTGGGGATGTTGAGATGCCTATAGTTATCCTTGGGGACCCAGCCTACCCCTTAATGCCATGGCTCATGAAGCCATACACAGGTAGCCTGGACAGTAGTCAGGACCTTTTCAACTATAGGCTGAGCAAGTGCAGAATGGTGGTGGAATGTGCATTTGGTCGTTTAAAAGCTCGCTGGCGAAGTTTATTGACTAGGTTAGATCTCAGCGAAAACAATATTCCCATTATTATTACTGCTTGCTGTGCGCTCCACAATATCTGTGAGAGTAAGGGGGAGACGTTTATGGCGGGGTGGGAGGTTGAGGCAAATCGCCTGGCCACTGGTTATGCGCAGCCAGACACCAGGGCTATTACAAGAGTACAGCAGGGTGCGTTGCGCATCAGGGAAGCTTTGAAAACCAGTTTCATGAATGGCCAGGATGCTGTGTGAAAGTTCTGTTTTTCCCCTGTAATGAAAAGCCCCGCCCCTTCATTCACTCTACTTCCCTTTACCCAAACCGCCCTGCCCTCCCCCACTCGATCACCGCTCGCAGAGGAAATAAAGTCATTGTTGCTTAAAAATCATGCATTCTTTATTAATTCGTAAAACAAAGAGGGGGAACTATGGGGGTAACTGCCACAGTCTCCCGGGATAGCTGGTGGAGGAAGGGAAGCACCAGGATGGGTGGTGGAGGAGGGGATGAGGGAAGGACAAGGACACACAGCACTTTAAATCTTATTGAATGCCAGCCCTTTCTTGCTTGGACTGTTCTCTTGGCTTGAGTGGTTGGGTGCACGGAGGCCGCCCAAATGCGTTCTTGGGCGTCTCGGGGATGAGGTTATGGGACTCGGGAAGGAGGGCTGTTGGTTGCACAGGGGCTGTAGTGGCGGTCTGGGCTCAGGCGGCCTTTCCTGAACCCTACGCCTTTCCTCAGCCATAAGCCGGAGGATTTCCGTTTGATCCTCCAGTAGCCTCAGAATTGCATCCTGCCTTCTCTCTGCACGTTGACGCCACCTACTCTCTTCATCCCGCCACTGTCTCTCTTCATCCCACCAGTCATTGTCTTCAGCACGCCACCTGTCCGCACGATCAAATTCTGCCTTCTTGGACTCCGACAGTGTCTGCCTCCACGCATTCTGCTGGGCAGCTTCAGTGTGGGAGGATTCCATGAGTTCTGAGAACATATCGTCTCGATTCCTTTTTTTTTTTACTTCTAATCTTCGCTAGCCTCTGGGACGGTGATGAAAGGGGTGGCGTTGAAACATTTGCAGCTGCGGGAGGAAACAAACGGGAGAGGAGTAGTTTAAAAGACACATATTAGAGAACAATGCTCCAAACATTACATATCACATGTGCATTTGGTCCAAGGTTGCACTTTGCCTGTTATATTGAGGGTCTGCCGGTTTGGTGTGAGAGATCACACAAGCAGGTCCGGCGGGCAACAGAATTCGGCTTGCAGGCAGCCATGGTAAGCCACAGTCTATAGGCTTCTTTAACCTTCATAACAGGTGGGAATGTTTTCAAACAGCAACCCCCTCATTTCCCATAACAAACAGCCTTTGGGCTGGCAATTTAAAACTGGTTGGCAATTGAAAAGGGAGGGGCGGCGGTTTTCGGGTTAACGTGCAGCGCGAACCTAATCGACACCCCCCCACACACACAGACACACATCCAAGATGTTCGCTGTTCCCTCTCCCCCCACCGCGTGGGTCACAGCGGGGAAGATTTCCGTTCAGCCACAGGCAAACAGCCCAGCAGGGATGGAGCCCCTCTGAATACCCCCTTAATAAAATTCCCCTATTTCAACCAGGTGACCATGAATGATATCACTCTTCTGAGGATAACACAGACAGATAAAGAACGGATGTTGCTTGAATGCCAGCAAACACCGGGACCATACGCCGCCATGCTTTGGAAAGCAATGATTCCAGACTACGTGCTACTGGCCTGGCGTGGTAGAGTGTGTTACCACGGAGCACAGGATAAGGCTGCCCTCCCCAGAAACCTTTTGCACAGGCTTTGGGAGTACATCCAGGAGATCTTTCTGGAGATGTCCCCGGAGGATTTCTGCTCCATCCCCGAACATGTTAACAGACTTTTCCAGTAGCTGTAGCTGTACTGGCCGCGAATTGATCATTAAACACGCTTACTTATAAAACATGTATTAATTAACAGAGGTACACTCACCAGAGGCACCAGAGGTCCCTTCTCCTGCATCGAGCACGCCTTGGGTGGGTTCGTAGGGTACTGGCTCCAGGGTGACAAAGAGTTCCTGGCTGTCGGGGAAAAGGGCTTCTCCGCTTCCTTGCTGTGTCTGGGCGCTATTTTCAGCATCATTATCATCATCATGCTCCTCTGTGGTTTCTGATGATCCACATACGGAGTCATACCACATGGGTGGGTCAGTGCTGGCTGCACCTCCTAGAATGGCATGCAGCTCATCATAGAAGCGGCATGTCTGGGGCTCTGACCCAGAGCGTTTGTTTGCATCTCTGGTTTTTTGGTAGGCTTGCCTGAGCTCCTTAATTTTCACGCGGCACTGTTGCGCGTCCCTGTTGTAGCCTCTGTCCTGCATGCCCTTGGAGACTTTGGCATATGTATTGGCGTTTCTTCTTTTGGACCGTAGCTCTGCTAGCACGGTTTCGTCTCCCCATACAGCGATCAGATCGCGTACTTCAACATCGGTACATGCTGGAGCTCGTCTTCGGTTCCGGGACTCCATCATGGTCACCTCTGCTGATGAGATCTGCGCTCACCTGCAGCTCACCACGCTGGCCAAACAGGAAATGAAATTCAAAAGTTCGCGGGGCTTTTCCTGTCTACCTGGGCGGAGCATTGGAGCTCAGACTGCTGTCCAGAGCGGTCAAATGTTGCACTGTGGGATAGATCCAGGAGGCCAATACTGTCGAATTGCGTCCTCACTAGCCTACATCGATTCGGCAATATCGATTTAAGCGCTAATCCCCTCGTTGGGGGTGGAGTGGCGAGATCGATTTTAAGAGCCCTAGAAGTCGATGTTAAGGGCTTCGTCGTGTGGACGGGTGCACGGATCAATCGAAATAACGCTAATAAATTCGACCTAAACTCGTAGTGTAGACCAGGGCTAACTAAAAGATGCCTATCCTGCCCCTGGATTACTAGTACACCACTACAGGAGTTCTTCCACTTCTCCACTGGGTTGAGCACTTCATATGAGAGAGAGAAACACACACACCCTCACACTCATCCCCCGCCCCTCTTTTAGGGACTATATCCCCCAGGCAACACCTCTTTCTACCACAGCCTGTTTCTTGAAGTGTTTCCTTTTGCAGACTCGTAGGAAAGGCTCTGCAGAGTACCAGAGAGTCCATAGACCACAGTGTGAGAACCACTGCATTACTGAATTACGCACTTTCCAGCTGTTAATATAAAATAAGTTTCCTTCCTATAAAGTGGGTTTCTCCTATCACCTGAATGATTGGAGATACACTACAGCTCCCATTATTAGTTGATTAGCAATGAACCAAAAGAACTACTAAGTGTATTAGCTAGGCTAATTTTATATCTGGTATAACTCCACTGAACATAAGAATGTCCATACTGGGTCAGACCAATGGTCCATCTAGCCCATTATCCTGTCTTCTGACAGTGGTCAATGCCAAATGCTTCAGAGGGAACAAACAGAACAGGGCAATTACTGAGTGATTCATCCGCGGTCATTTAGTCCCAGCTTCTAGCAGTCATAAGCTTAGGGGGACACAGAGCATGGGGCTGCATCCCTGACCATCTTGGCTAATAGAAACATGGCATGGAAACTGGTTCCTTGTCCTTTCCTAAAGCCAAACTGTTCTTGTCTGAGGAAAGGTTCCACTGTTCTCCTAATCTTAGCACCAGCTCCATGAATCTTAGCATCCCCTCCATCCCCATCTAATTCTTTTTTGAACCCAGATTTACTTTTGGTCTTCATAGCATCTCCTGGCAACAAGTTCCCCTGGCAATGAGTGCATTGTGTGAAGAAGTACTTCCTCTTGTTTGTTGTTCCTTATGTTTGCTTGTTATGTTTAAGTACTTCTGTATGCTGCCTATTAATTTCATTGGGTGACCCTGGTTCTTGTGTTATGTGAAGGGATAAATAACATTTATTTATTCACTTTCTCCACACCATTCATGATTTAATAGACCTCAAGATGGAAGACTTCAAGACCGAAGTTACACCAGCAATTAATTGGGCCCATTACTAACCTGTCATATGTAACTTGGTAATAATTTGCAGTTTTCAATGACTTTACACACTCTTGAAGAGTAAATTACTATGGCCTCTAGTTTCCCTCAGGCTACATGGGTATTTTAACCCCCACAATTGCAACCATCAGTCAATATCCCCCTTTCTTGTATTAAGTCAGTGTCTATTTTTGCTAGTGGATATACAGCTTGATTATGCCAAGTTGCCACTCTCCCCCTTCCTATTTCACCTTTAGTTCCATTTCTGTGTGTGATTATTGCTCTTCCCCTTCCACCTTTTATGCTGTGTGGAAGTTGGAATTGCAGGCATCTACATAACTTATTTTAGTGAGGTATAGACATTAATGTATTGCTCATCATGAACTGCTACTTCAATTCAGAGGTGAAACAACATGAAAACCACAGGTATGGGAAACCAGAAATGAATGTGAACGAGTCTCATAGTCACAACGAAGGGACAATAACAGGGCAATAAACATTTGAGAGTGGAGGTTCTGTGTCCCTCATATCTACTTAGTGACTGTTCCCATTGCTTAAGATAAGTATTTTCATTAGCAGTAGAATCTTTAAATGAACAAAAGAGTTGTTTTTTAAAAGAAATCTTATCACATTCACAAGCAAGCAAAATGCACTTCTTAGGCACTACAATTACTTGTGTGAACTACATGTAGTTTAATTCCACGTATAATAATAAATCTATTGCCTAAGATTAGTTACAACTTGCTTTCAACAAGTTAGAAATATTTCCTGATATACAAAAGTAGATTATAATTACTCCATGTGTACGTCACTCATTTGGGCTAATAAGGCTTGAGCAGCCCCCACCAATTTCCACTGGTGCAGCTCTACCAGTTATTGCAGTGATGAGAGTGCTAATGTAGGTTGGCTGATGGTGTTTTAACCTCTCTTGTTATCTAACCCTGTTTAGAACAAGTCTTGATGATACAGTAGTTAAAATAGTAGCAAGCTGTTAGAGACTTGCCTACAGTAGAGATCCCAACATTGCTACTGCAGGTAGCTATGGGGTTAAATTAAAATTAGGTCCTGCAATTAGCACTGTATGGACTGACCGATGCACCCGTGAGGAGTCACACTGGCGTCAGGAGGGTTCCATATGGGTGCAGAAGTGTCTGCATGGGACTTGCATCTAGTGCAAATAAGAGCTATCACTAATATACAAATAATGACACTGGAGAAAAGCATGAAATAGTAGCTGCACTTGATTCTTTCAAAAATTTCAAGTGGAAACAAAAGTGCCATGGTATTCTACTCATGAAATTATTCAGACATTACTGGAACACCTCTGTGTCCCTCTCCAACACATACCAGTCTAGAATAAACAAAAAATATAATTACAGGAGCAAGTAGTCCTGACTACTTCAGTATGTAAAAAATTAAACTGTGCATATTTGCCTTTCCCCACCCCTATTTGCTCTAAATCCACCCCCAAGATTATATACAGCATGTAAAGAAGGGCCTGACATGCAAGATTCAGATCTCATTATTATTTCCCCCCAAAAATCTGGGTTTATGGTTTGATTTACCAAATTTGGATCTAAATCTGCATTTCAAATCCCTTCAAATTAGGAGGGTAATTGGACCCAGGGGCTTGGGCTAATGCCTAACAGCATGTACATATATACCGACAGACAGACACATACATATGTAGAAAGTCAATGTTTATTAAGAGTATGCCATAGTATAATTAACTTTTGCTTATTCATTTTCTAAAAACACTTCTCTTCAAACCCTAAGAACACAATAACAGCCATACTGGGTCAGACCAAAGGTCCATGTAGCCCAGTATCCTGTCTTCTGACAGTGGCCAATGCAAGGTGCTTCAGAGGGAATGAACAGAACAGGTAATCATCAAATGATCCATCCCGTCGCTCATTCCCAGCTTCTGGCAAACAGAGGCTAGGGACAGCATCCCTACCATCCTGGCTAATAATCAAGGATAGGTCCATCAATGGCTAACTTATCTATTTCTTTTTTGAACCCTGCTATAGTCTTGGCCTTCACAACATCCTCTGGCAAGGAGTTCCATCGGTTGACTAATTCCATTTGGAATACATGTACAGTAACAAAGTGTGTCTCAACAGAAAACTACACGGGTTCTTTATTAAAATGGCTGCTGTATAATTAAGAGAAGACCAATACCCCATATAGTTTATATAAATTTGATACCCTTGTTGAAACATCAGTGTAAAGATTTTGTAATCTTCACAGAATCAATGGGCACTTGTCTACACACTTTACAATGAAACCTGTAATTTCTGTGAACTCTGTAATGGTAGCTCTTAACAAAGACAACCGAGAAGCAGGTCAGTCTGGTTCTCAGGTGTTCTATTACACCCAGGGAAATAGGGCCCCACCTAGTTAAGTTTCTACAGTGCATTCCCAATGAGCGTGACAGTCGCATTTACAGTACCTGCGTTCTACTGTGTTCACTAGACTAATTGCACTCAGTGCCACAGCAGTATTTCAAACCTACCTGCATATACTGTAGAGCTAAAAGGTAAGTGTATTTTTGTTAATGAATTTGGCTAAGTAATCACAGCAGCATTGAGTTTTTTGACAAAATATTTGGGTAAATGTAGGGACTGGGTAACCAAACTCATAACAAAACTATCCCTTAAGGAAAAAATTAATAGACAAATTAACTTGCGCCAGTAATTCCAAGATTTAACAGCAAAGATAGGCAAAGATGTAAGAACCATAAAGAGAAGAGGAAAATATTTCACTGTAATTCAAAGTTTGCTGATAATTGCTTTTCCTGCACTTTTAAGAAATGATTTTAGCAAGTAAGTTTAGGACTTGCTCTTAATTAACTCAATCAAGGAATCAACATAAAATCACACCCCACCCCCAATTTAAATGATTCCTGTGGAACTTTGTATATGCTTAGAAGAAACCCAGTATGCTGATTTGCTGTAAGGAGAAGTGTTGCTAGATTATAATTGCATATTTTGAGTGCATCTATACTGAGAGTACATAGGAAAGTGTATAAGTGAATTCTGATCTAGTTGCCAGCTATTCACAGAGGCAACAGGGTAACTGAATTAAAAAAGACATTTTGTTTTTAGGAATGCAAGCATTGCAAAAATAATTTTAAAATACTTCTTAGCAAAAAACAAACCTGCACTCCCTCTCCCCCAAAATAAACAAGAAAGCAAAATAAAGAAAACAAGAGGTTTTATTCATTTGTTCTCTGAGTTTAATAGTATGTAATCCTTGGAAAACAGTCTGATTTATCCAGGAAACAGACATGAGCACAACCATCCAATATATTCCCCAGACCGTCAGTTGCAAATATATATTTTTTTAATTCCAGAAGAAGATATTCTACATATATTTAATTTTACATTTGTTCACTCTGTTTTGCGAGCATCAAATACTACTAGTGTGTAAAAGATGGAGTAAAGCTCTATTAACACTTTGAACAAAAAGACCTTGAATTTGTAGTTGTGAAGATCACATCACTGGCCCATAAGAAAATAACTCAGTGACCCCTATTCTTCTCTTGACACATGTATAACTTCTGTCATTGGCCAATGGCAGTTATGTCCGCGAATTCTTCCATATACTAAGCCGAAAATAAGTGTGTGTTTTTCTAAATAGCTTAAGAAAATCACTTTAAATGCCCTTTTAATATAAACAAAATTCCTCTTCAGAATTCACTAACCCGTTTTCCTCCATGCACAACTGGACATCATTAAATAACTGCAGAGATGCTCAAATCAGAAAGAGAAGGAACAAATGCAATTCAGATGATAAAAGCAATGCAGTCTTTACCATAAAGACTGTGGCTGAAATCCTGATCCCACTGAAGTCAAGAGGGGTATGTCTACACTGCGGCTGGGAGGGTGCCTACCAGCCTGGGTAGAATGAATCATGATAGCTCTACTTGATCTGGTGTGCTAAAAATAGCAATGCGGGCTCCCCCAAACACTAAATCTGAGCTCGAATAGCTAGCTCGAGGCACCACCTGGGCTGTCATGGCCACACTGCTATTTTAACATGTTAGCTGAAGCTGAGCTCCCAGCCTGAGTCTGTCTACCTGGGCTGGGAGGCATGGCTGCATCTACAGTGTAGACATACTCCAGGAGTTTTGCCATTGACTTCTATGAGGCCAGGATTTCACTGTGTGTATGCACATATGCACACATATGAATGGAGAGGAGGAGCCATATACAGTACGAATACTGCCAAAAAAGTTTAATAAAATAAAGTTAGTGTTTTAATTGTCATTAACCACAGAGTGACAAGGATTTTCACTACCTCTTCTCCTGGGTATTCAGTTTTAAGCAAAATTAAACTAGTAAAAATATGTGATAAGCCCAAACCTTGTTCAAAATTGTACTCAAGTCCAAAGTGACAAGCTACCAATGTCAAATGGTTTGTTTAGGGATCTGTATGTAGCTCCATCTATATGCCCTGATCCTGCAATGAGATGCCTGCAGATGGACCCCTGTGCCTGAGTTCAGTAGGGCTCCACACTAAGACAGGGCATGCACACATGTCAATGTAGGATTGGGGCCAGAGTCTAAAAGAGTCAGAGAGTCTGATTCAAATATCATTTACACAGCTTTGACCTTAGTCTGACTTCAGTGTAGTTACTCACAGGTGCCAGCAAGATCAGAATCATCAGATCATTTCTCCTTTTAAAAAATATTTTACAATTAGTAACTCAAGCTAACTGGAAAATTCTTTAGATTTTGGCTAATCTTCTGTTCATCAGATTTTGGCAAGTCCAAGGTGCTGGAGCTGCAATAGTTGCAGTTGTCCTATAATACCACCGATTGCATATTAAGCTCTAACGGCAACGGGTGGCTTTCTAGGGCTGTAGTGTTGTTTCTGATCTGAATCTTAATGCTACACTAATACAAGACCAGTTAATTATTAGACACCAAGGGTTTCCAAGAAATACAACCTAAATATAGCTTTAGAACTACTGTAAAAAAAAAAATCTTTGTGGCAAGGAGTTTTCTCCCTTTTTGTCCCCCAGGAAAAAAAATGACAGGATTAAGAAAATCATGAAAACCACATTGTTCAGTAAGGATGCTGACTCTTTAGCATTATGAGACAGAAATGAAAGGTGCAGTTAAAGTGAACTGTTAGTAATTTCCCTTGGTAGTTTCAAATTACACTCAAGGTGAAATAAGAAATATGACAAAACACACTTTGTTCAGTAATGACATGGCTACCGATACAAGGGGGAAAAAGGGTCATGCCAGTGAGCTAAAACAATGGTACTTTCAAGATGAAAGCAAATATTTGAAAACTTAGTAAAAGCTCATTTAAAGTTTTGTTTGCTACACTTTTCTGTAATTATTACTCAGATTGGAAAAATGTCCCTATACCCGGGTATAGTTAAAACAAAGCAACTTCCATTGATATAATTGTGTGAGCTGGCTATTCAGTTACAGATTTGTGATGCCAGACACAAAGATTAGCTCTAAACTGAAAGTTGCAATACTTATTTCTGTAAACTAATAATAATAAAAACAAAGTTTTTAATCTTTTATTTTTAGCTGAATAATTAAGGAATATTAATCCCACCTGGCAGATGACCATCCTATATTGGGAGACTGATCAATTTACCAACATGGAAACAATATTTATAAACAGATTGCTGAAAGCTGAATCCCACAAATACACATACATACAGATTCCAGTCCTGGGCCCTACATCTTGTACCCACTGAAGTCAATGGGAGTTCAGTCACTGATGGGAGCAGGGTCAGACCTAACATCAGGTTCATTGACTAATAGCTGAAACTGAACCATATCATCTGTCAAATGACAGAAGTCTCTGTAGGGAGGGTGACATGGAGACAAGCTGGCTTACTCCAGTGGTTACTGTTAGAGTCCTTATACTCATCCCTCTCCCCTGCTGTGCTGTGCAAAGAGGAGCAAAGCTGTGGAAAAACCCACAGTTAGATTTATAAAGGTGAAAGTGGAACTGAAAGGTGAAAGGTGAAGGAGCCAGGTCACTGCCTCTAGGCAGCATGTCTCCTTCCTACAGGCAACAAAACGCACATAAGAATAGTGGTTTAATTAACGCTACTGAAAGTAGCTCTAACCTCCACATTTTAGTCTGTGATCTCTGGGAAGTAATGATAGCATGACCTCAAGCTATCACTACTCTGGAAAGCTAGATAAGCATATGACAATATGTCTGTCTAAAGATCCAAGAGATTGGGGATCAGAATTCTTGCTGATCCTTGGTTGAAGATTTGCAAATCAGGGCAGACTGCACTGCTTTGGTGTTGGTGTTTGGTTCTGAAGCAGAAATGCAGCTCCGCTAATTCCATGGGCTGGCTTAGCTGCTGAACTGGCATGAATCCCCTGGCAGCAGCTGCAGGGCTGGCCCACAACATTTTGGCACCTGAGGCGAGGAGCTCAAATGATGCTCCCTCACTTGGGCCAAAACTTTGAAAGGTCTCTTGTGCCCTCCTTTCTCCAGCATAGCACTCCACTGTCTCTGTGCATCTAGAGCAGAGAGAATACATATGCACCAGTAGCAGACACAATCTTCTACACTCTGGGTCCTAGTCGCGTTCCTCCCCTTCCCCCCTCCCCACCCCGAGTCTGACACCTGAGGCGGCCACCTCAGTTCGCCTCATGGTAAGGCCAGCCCTGAGCAGCTGTATTCCTGTGATAGTCTCCCCCTCAAGGTCACAAAACATGCAAGGGAAATCATGACCTTCAAAGGCTAATTGCAACAACAATTACATCACTTTGCATAGGAACACACTCTGTTACTTAGCTCTTCAGCCTTGCCACAGCCCTATTACTCACATATTGCTGGGTGCTACCCTCTGACCAGAAAGCATCAGTTGCTGAAAGCATGCCCTTTTAGGAATGGGTCTTGGTGCAAGGGGTTCTTGGTTACATTTAATAGCAAGTATCAGGGGGTAGCCATGTTAGTCTGTATCCAGAGAAACAACAAAGGAGTCCAGGGGCACCATAAAGACTAACAGATTTAAATAAATCTAATTTAAATAAATCTGTTAGTCTTTAAGGTGCCACCGGACTTCTTGTTGTTTATGTAATAGCAAGTTTCTACAGGCTATGAGCTGTATAAGGGAGGGGAGTATGGAGCTTTGCCTATGGAAGCATGCAAAAAGCTTTGTTGCTCAACAGTAATGCTTTGAGAGATTACTACTAACTATCCAGGAGTGTTAAGTTCTCAACATGCAAACCTTCAGATATGTCTACACTGCAATTAAATACCCACAGCTGGCCCGTGTTAGCGCATTGGGCTCACGGGACTCAGGCTGTAAAACCGTGGTGTGGATGTTTGCACTTGGGCTACAGCCCAGGCTTTGGGACCCTCCCCTGTCACAAAGCCCTGGGCCTGAATGTTTACAGCACAATTTTACAGCCCCCTCAGCCCAAGCCTGACTCAGCTGACACAGGCCAGCCACAGTTGTTTAACTGCAGTGTAGATGTAAGGGGACTGTTATCCCCTTACTAACATTCAGAGCTCCCAGTACCAAAAGGGGAAGGGTCGATGGGACTGACAGTCCCCAGGGGCAATGGGGAGAGGCCAATGCTCCAGGTCAGCCTGATTGACAGGGCGGGCAGGCGAATCAGGGAGTCAGGAGGTCAGGGGTGAATCCCGTCCTCCGTGTGAGCTGAAGGTGCCTGAGTCTGAGTGAGTGGGGCCGAGCTGAGGAGAGGGCAGAGCTGAGCTGGGCCAGATCTGGAGGGGCCAGAAAAGCAGCCCAGAGACACAGACCTGCCCTGGGAGCAGAGGTGCAGCCCAGAGACAGACCTGCCCTGGGAGCAGAGCTGCAGCCCAGAGACAGACCTGCCCTGGGGGGAGAAGCTGCAGCAGCCAGAGGGGCCAGGGCAGCAGCCCAGGCAGCTGGAGGCAGAGCAGCAGCAGCAGCAGCCGTGCTGAGGCAGAGGAGCTGGAGCTGAGGCAGAGCGGTGGAGCTGGGGCTGGAGCAGTCCGGAGCCGGGTGCGGTGAGCAGCTGGGGAGAGCGAGGGGAACCCTGGGCAGTGGGCCCAGCGCAGGGAGACGCCTCAGCCAAGGGGCCCTGCAGGCCAGACTTGCAGGGGGATCGTAACCCCGACGGGGCGGGGGCGACGCTGGGAAGAAGGGTCCTGCCACCCAGAGCCTGCGAGCGTGTGGCCACCGCCAGAGCAAGTGTCCAAGCCACAGCGTCCCTGCAGCACAGCCAAGGCCTGAGAAGGAGCCTGGGACTTACACAGGAACAGACTGAACTGCCCTGACATTGCAGAGACACTGTTGGGATGTTCCCTGCCACAGAGCGGGGTGATGTGTTTTCATTAGCCTTTCCCATTTTTCCTTATTCCTGTTACAAATTAATTGTTAATTAAATAATTTGCCTTTGCTTTGAATTGTATGCAGTGATCAGTGGGTCAGGGAAGCATCCTGTTTAGAGAGTACACCCCGGAGTGGGGACACCCTAGCCCCTGACCTAGGTGACCACAGCAAGGTTGGGGGTTGAGCCCCCCAGGAATCCTGGGCCCAGCCTTGTTGGGGTTACGAGGACTCTGCCAGACAGGAGAGTGCAAGGGGAGTCCTCGAGGGCAGGGAGGCCTCTGGGTAAAGGAGGTGGGAGCGAGGACTCAGATCCTTCCGCTAGCCCATTTCACCGGGGTAGTGCAGAGACGAGGAAAGTTCCCCACAATAGCGGGACTATTCCCCCGCTTACATAATTGGCGTCACGAACAGGATCCTATCCACAGGGTCCACCCCATTGGTTTACTGGTTGCATTCTGGTAGCACTTTCCAGGCCTGGTCAAGAAACCTACCATGGCTCGAATTGAAGAACTAAAGGCCCAGGTTGCTGAACTTCAGCGCAGATTGTCAGACCAAGCTGAGGCATTACAACAAGCTAGAACAGAACAGAGAGAAGCCTTATCACTGGCTAAGGCTGTAATAGACCAACAGGCAGCAGAAGCTAAGAAACCCCCTACTATTTATGTCCCACGGGAGCAGAAGGTCACAGAGTTTGGTGGCTTCCCGACCAGAGCAGGAGACATTACAGTAGAGGAGTGGGTCAAGTCTGTGAAGACGGCTCTGCGTGTGCTAAGAGTACCTGAGGAAGACCATGTGGACTTCATAGAGGAACACCTCAAGGGCCAGGCGAAGGCCACTGTAAAGTTCATGGCAATGGCAGACAAGAAAGATGTGAAAAAGGTGTTTGAACTCCTCCTGGAAGTGTACGGAGACAAGGTACCTATTGGAACTCGACTAAAGGAGTTCTTTGAGAGAAAGCAGGAGCCCGGTGAAACTATCCGGGCATACGCATATGACCTTCAGGAGAGAATGAGCAAAGTGGAGCGGCGAGACTCTCAACGAGTTCCAGACCCAGATATGTTTCTAAAAGAGCAGTTGGTGTTGGGGCTCCGGGACGACTCCCTCCGACGTTAAATGAAAAGGAGGTTTAAGGAAGAGCCCAGTAAAAAGTTCCATGAACTCATGCAGGCTGCCATTATGTGGTCAGAAGAAGAGGAAGTTCCTGGGGCAGAGAGGGCCAAGCCTAAACCCCATACACAAAGTGGGGGCCTAGTGAATGCAGCTGCTGGGGAAAAGGCCCTGCCCCAAACACAGCTAACATTGGAAAGCCTAAGTGAAGCTGTCCAAAAACTGGCTGTCCAACAGGGGGAGATGCTGAAAGTGATGACTGAGGTGATGAAAGGAAATACCTCCACTAATGTGCCAAAATATCCAAGAGCTCCAGGATCCCGAAGATCTCCACTGAAGGATGAACTAGGGAGGTACATTTGTTACACCTGTGAAAGGCCAGGACATACTAGCCGAGATTGTACACTGAGAAGGAGACCAGAGTCCCAGGCACTCGAAATCGGTGGGGCACCAGGAGCGAGTGGTCCATCTACAGTAGAAGGCCAAGCAGTGGCAGAAGGATTCCTAGGCCTCTCCTTTGTGGAAAATCACTCTGCATACAGTGATGGGAGGAACATGGGCAGGACCAGCATATCTAGCGACTTCTGTAAGCGAGCATTTGGAGACTGTCTAACTGCTGAAGTATGTATAGCAGGGGTAAAAACCAGATGTTTGTTAGATACTGGCTCAGAAGTCACCACCATTACTGAATCACATTTTCAAAAATACTTGAAAGACAAGGAGCTGACCACGCACAACACACAGTTTGTACATCTAACAGCAGTTAATGGACTGGCAATCCCAGTGGTGGGATGCCTCGAAGCAGACATCGACTACATGGGCCAGACACTGCCAGGGAAATGCATCTTCATCCTGAAAGACAAGGCCTCTGAAGGGAGTCATATAGGAGAAGGAGTCCCAGGAATTCTGGGGATGAACATCATTAGTGAGCTGAAAGAGCTACAGTTGCCAGTAAAAGGAACCAGGAGGATGAACCGTCATGGGCACTCTAAGAGGAATGCTGTGCTGAGTGGAGTACTGGCTCGAGCGGAGAGGCAGAGTCATTCCCTGGGCCCCACAAGGTGGATTGGAAATGTTAAAGTTGGCAGAAACCGGAAGACCATTATTTCTCCTTGGAGAGAGAAGATCCTTCATGAACGCTGCTGGATGCCAGGAAATACCAATGAATATCGAGTGCTGGTAGAGCCTACATCTGGGTCAAGCCTACCTAAGGGACTTCAGTCAGCCAATGTATTGACTAGTGCCATCAAAGGAAGAGTACCAGTGAGTCTTTTAAACCCAAGCGTGAAGGCTATGGAGTTGCAGCCTGAGGAGGCGATCCCTCAGGTGAAGGTAACATTTGGGGAGAAGGGAGAACAAGTTACCTTTCCTCAAGAAAGATGTGGTGGGAGACTGCCAGTTCCAGTTCAAGCGGTATGCCAAGGGCTGATTCCTGCACAGGTGGCTAACTTAAGGGTGTTGCCAGAGAAGCATCAAGTAGCCTTTTCTAAGGATGAGGTGACCAATTTTGATGACTGGGTCAAAGGTGTCCATTACAGGCCAAAGACAACCAGCAAAGTTGCTCTCAGTACAGCTAAAGACACAGCCCAAAGTAGGAAAAGGACTTATGATCGCAAGTCCAGTGGGGCTCTCATCAGGCCTGGTGACCGTGTACTAGTTCGTAACCATGGACAACAGGGGCGTAATAAAATACAGGACAAGTGGGAGTCAAATCCCCACATTGTAGTTGCTCACAACAATCCCGAGCTACCAGTTTATACCATCCGGCCTGAGCGAGGAGGTCCTGAGAGACTAGTACATAGGGATCAACTAAAACATTGCACTCTTAGTCCAGTCAGGGACCATAGGAGGCGTACATCAGCACACCCTGAGGAGACGGAAACCAATTGGGGGATGGTTCTAGTCCCACAAACTGAGTACAGAGGGGAACAGAGTGGGGCAAACACAAACCCTAACAAGAATGACCAGATCCCTCAAGCTGACCCAGTATTACCCGAGGACAGGGAAATAGAAAATATGGGTAATGAACCACCAGTTTTAAGAAGGTCCCAGAGGGCTAATAAGGATGTACTGCCTGTTAACTTTAGAGATGATTATGTTATTGGTTCTATGTAGTGTTTTAATGAATATTGTTATGTATAGTATGAAGAAATAGATGTGAAATGTTTAATATGTTAAATGTTCTTTTGATGTTAATGGGTTTGATATGATATGATGTGGGTATATGTTGTTAATAATGGGTCCGGAGGTATTAGTGTAAACATTGTGGTTGTGGCAGAATTTTAGCAAGGGGGAATGTAAGGGGACTGTTATCCCCTTACTAACATTCAGAGCTCCCAGTACCAAAAGGGGAAGGGTCGATGGGACTGACAGTCCCCAGGGGCAATGGGGAGAGGCCAATGCTCCAGGTCAGCCTGATTGACAGGGCGGGCAGGCGAATCAGGGAGTCAGGAGGTCAGGGTGAATCCCGTCCTCCGTGTGAGCTGAAGTTGCCTGAGTCAGAGTGAGTGGGGCCGAGCTAAGGAGAGGCCAGAGGTGAGCTGGGCCAGATCTGGAGGGGCCAGAAAAGCAGCCCAGAGACACAGACCTGCCCTGGGAGCAGAGCTGCAGCCCAGAGACAGACCTGCCCTGGGGGGAGAAGCTGCAGCAGCCAGAGGGGCCAGGGCAGCAGCCCAGGCAGCTGGAGGCAGAGCAGCAGCAGCAGCAGCCGTGCTGAGGCAGAGGAGCTGGAGCTGAGGCAGAGCGGTGGAGCTGGGGCTGGAGCAGTCCGGAGCCGGGTGCGGTGAGCAGCTGGGGAGAGCGAGGGGAACCCTGGGCAGTGGGCCCAGCGCAGGGAGACGCCTCAGCCAAGGGGCCCTGCAGGCCAGACGTGCAGGGGGATCGTAACCCCGACGGGGCGGGGGCGACGCTGGGAAGAAGGGTCCTGCCACCCAGAGCCTGCGAGCGTGTGGCCACCGCCAGAGCAAGTGTCCAAGCCACAGCGTCCCTGCAGCACAGCCAAGGCCTGAGAAGGAGCCTGGGACTTGCAAAGGAACAGACTGAACTGCCCTGACATTGCAGAGACACTGTTGGGATGTTCCCTGCCACAGAGCGGGGTGATGTGTTTTCATTAGTCTTTCCCATTTTTCCTTATTCCTGTTACAAATTAATTGTTAATTAAATAATTTGCCTTTGCTTTGAATTGTATGCAGTGATCAGTGGGTCAGGGAAGCATCCTGTTTAGAGAGTACACCCCGGAGTGGGGACACCCTAGCCCCTGACCTAGGTGACCACAGCAAGGTTGGGGGTTGAGCCCCCCAGGAATCCTGGGCCCAGCCTTGTTGGGGTTACGAGGACTCTGCCAGACAGGAGAGTGCAAGGGGAGTCCTCGAGGGCAGGGAGGCCTCTGGGTAAAGGAGGTGGGAGCGAGGACTCAGATCCTTCCGCTAGCCCATTTCACCAGGGTAGTGCAGAGACGAGGAAAGTTCCCCACAATAGCGGGACTATTCCCCCGCTTACATAGACATACCTTTAGGAACCTCCATAACTTCACTTCTCTAGTATCAAGCCACTAAGTTTTCATCAACATGTCTGGGTCTTCATTGTGCAGCTCTCAGTTTCACATAATAAATTAAATCAGAAAACTGTTCACTTCTTTCAGGCTCTCTACATAAAGAAACAAACCACAAAGCCAATAGCATGCTGCCTTCCAATGGAATTCTTTTTATTTTGCTGCCGGTTAGTTTATGGTGGACCAGAAGCAATGGTCACAGTAGTACACTCAGTCCAACAAACACTGACAATAGTTCAACTACAGATACGACTCCACCGACACACCAAGGAACTTCACATCAGCTAGGTCTTAATGGAACTAACGGAATAACTCCTCCAACAATGACCAAGAAAAATGCAACAACAAAAAGTACAGTAATAGAGAGTAACACTCAAAGCAACAGTGTAACTCAGAGATCCACTAATGGCACAGAGTTATTTTTGACTTCACATGTGGATAAGGGCTCAACAGACGGCACAAATACCTCTGCCAAAAATGTCAACAGAACCTCACCATCTTCAACAATATCCATAACCATGAGTGACTTTTCCACAGCAACTGAAAGCAACATGCCTACAAATGCTGGTGTATCATCAAAAACGGAAGCCAAAAACTTCACTTCAGTCACCTATAGGACCAGTTCTACTGCAACAATCTCCACTAAAGACTCTCTAAAGAGCTCCACAGAAGTCTCATCCACGAACAGTCCATCAAATACACTGACCACATTATCCACAAACAAGAGTGGCAGTGTCACAACAGACTTCAAAACAATTTCACAGACTACAAAAAACGTATACCAGAATTTCACCAACCATTCTATGGTCCCATCAAATCCGAAAGAACCCAACAAAGGTAAAGGTCTAATTACAGTAAAAATAAGTTCAGCGAAGTAATGATGCTGAACTCTAAAATGTTTACATTGTCTAGGAAGCTGTAAAGATGTGTGAACTGCTTCAGATAAAACTAGACCTCACCTGAAAGTTTTTTGAAATTCAAAAAAGTGTAGGTAACTTTTATCAAATATAATTTTCACACCTTTCTGCATTTCTGGGGTTTAGCTGAACCACTGGCAGAAATATTTTTTATTTATTTCAACAGGAAGTCACAGATCCTGGGCTGCCATGCAGCAACTTTGAACTGCACTGCCAGATTTCATGGTTGAGGACACCAATTAGTGGTGGAGGCTAAGAGCAAAGATGAAAGAACAAAGTTTGTATTATTTGTATTACAGTAAATCCTAGATCTCCTACCAAGATCATAGCCAGACTGTGGTAACAATTGCCTATATACATAGTAAGAAATAGTCTCAGCCCCAAACTCCTTACAATCTAAACAAATAAACAAAACTGGTGAAGGGCAGGAGAAAGGAAAACACTATTATCTCAATTTTACAAATGGGCAACTGAGGCACAGAGAGATTAATGGTAACATTTTCAAGTGTTTTTGGAGCTTACGATCCACTGAAAGTCTCTTAGGTACTTTTGAAAAGGTCACATAGGAAGTCTGTGGCAGATACGTGAATTAATCTGAGCTCTCCTGAAACCCCAGGTCAGTTTAACCAGAGAACTGTGGTATTTGTGAACTGGCATATTGAAAAATTTCTTGTTTCTGAACTATATTGGCATATAGATACTATAATGAGAATATTCCCAGCAGACTGCTTCAGTGAGAGTACCGTTCAAATTGGATCTATTTCTATGGAATGGTCCACTAAAAATCATTGAAGATGTTTTGTTTTATCTGTTGCATCAGTGTGGAGTAGCCCCAACTCACTGAATTTGAGTTTTGCTTTATATTAAATTCTGCTTATTTATCTATCTATTTATTTTCATAGGAAATTTAATGCAGCTCTGCTTCAGTTTGGTGATTGTGCAAACCTTCCCTCCCCATCCCTTCAACTTCTGCATATATGAAATAGATCTGTACAGTACCCATGCTGAAAGCATTTAAAGCAACAAATTAATCATTTCTTAAGCATGAAGGACAGAGTGCACAAACTTTTGTGACTAAAGCCTTCAATTTATAAATAATGCCCAAATTGATTGCCTGTTTTGTATTCTATTACTATCAATTTGGTTAAGCCTGGGGAAACAATACAGCAAAAATCAAAACCAGCATTTCTCTATTCCGCTCTTTCGGATTGGGGCTTCAGTGAACGAGAAAGGAAGATTAGAAGACATAATATTTTTATACAATTAACTTGCCTGCAGGCTTTTAACATTGGACAGAAATGCTTTTCCAGCATATACAGTAGTCTACGCTAAGAACTGGAGGCTTTCAAGCTTCTCTCTATAGCTCTATTACAATGTATCAGGACTTTTTGCCTAAAGTGACTCTGAAATAGGGCATTCAAAAAAAGAGGTGAAAATTCAAAGAAAAGTTTAATAAAACCCAAGAAAAAGGTAGGGGAGAAAAAATTATTTTGCTACCTGAAAAACTAAAAAAGTTACAGCCAACACTTTCTATGTTTCTGATTTTGGATGCCCAACAAAGTGTGTGAAAAACTGAGCACTCAAAAATGGAGGCACCTAAAATTACAGGCTAGCTTTATAGTTTGGTCTAAATACTTACAATTGTTATATTAAAGAGATTTTATCAGAGGACATGCAAGGCCTTGTGGTTAGAGCAGGTGGTTGGGAACCACAACTCGTGGGTTCTATTCACAGCTGTTGGTCAAATACTTGCTTGACTGGGAAAAATTATACTAAAACGTTTTTGTGCCACAGTTTTCCCATTTGTAAATAAGAGAGAGTAATACTTCCTTGCCTCACAGGATTGTTGAGGGGTTGACTTAACTATTGCCTGTAAAGTGAAATATGTCACAGTGGGCCAGATTCTCAACTCGTGTAAAATGTCAGCTGAGGATCTGGCCCTATAGATGTATAAATTTTCATTAGAATAATTTATTTATCCTTCTTCCCCCTCCCAGATAATCGCCAGAGTGCAGGAGTAGTGCTTGGTGCAATTGTAGGAGCCATTCTAGGATCTGCATTAATTGGTCTGATTGGGTACTTTATATGTGGGAAGAGAAAGTCTGGCTCATTTTCCCATCAGCGACTTTATGATGACACAAGGAGTGACCCAGGTAAAGACTATCACAAATGTTCCGGGAGTAGGACTTTTCTATTCTGCACAGAACTCTTGGGGTGAAATTTTTGCCCCACTGAAGTCAATGGGAATTTTGATATTGACTTCAATGGAGCTAGGATTTCACTGCTCATCTTTTTTATTTAGATTGTACAAGTCAGTTTGGCAAATGGTTTTAAAGTACATCCAGGGCGTCTCAGTATTCTTAAAGAGGAAGAGGGGATTTTTTAAAATCTTTGGTAAATTTTGTTTTGAGAGAAGAGTTCAGGGTATTTCTGCTCTGCACAGTTAATCCAGGTCAGTCTAGCCCAAGTGCAAGCATCCCATAGCAAAGCCCTACCTGCTTTACTGTGTCCTCACTGTTCTGGAATAGCCTGGGTATGCCTGGAGACGTATCCCATAGTTCTTTATGCTGAGACACTCTAGAGGATGCTCTCACAGTCAATTGTGGGAGGATTTGTCTGTCCTTTAGAGGGAACTGTGGGAAGGGCATTGGTGGACTATCAGCACTGGAATGATTTTGCCTGTGTCCTCACTGCAAAGTTGCTGGGTTCCAGCCCAAGTTAAAACAGAACTTGGGCACTAACCCATACCACCATCTGGGTCCATACAGCACCTCAAATGTCCCAGGTTTTTCTGTGTGGATGGTAGGGACGTTTGGGCTAAAATCTGGGTTTAACTGTACAGTGAAGATAGTCCCTTTAGACTTTGATACCATTTCATACATATAAAGTAGCTAAACAACATGAAAATAAATTCATACTAAGTGTAATTTGTACAACTACTGAGTTGAGTGAACAGCAGTCATTGAATGGGTTATCTGCAAACTCCCCCCATAAATAAATCCAGGAGGATACCATTCAGGTGTTTTCAGAACTTCAGTACCCAAAAATATCCATACTCACAAATTAACACAGGTTACAGAGAATAATATCGAGGTACCAAGGTAAATTTGTAATCAAAAGAGAACATTAATAAGATACATCAACTACAATATCTACTATAGAACACCACTAGCATAAAACATTGCAACACAATTAGGCCATGTCTGTATTCTGATCGTGTAATTTTTTGTTGTTTAAAAAACAGTTTCTGTTAACACAGGCTTTGATGCTGTAATTTGATCTGCACCCTTGTGGATAATGGAGCTGTGCATGACTGCAAAAGTCCTGCCTCTTGGATCTGGTTATGGTATTATTACCATGGTTTTGCCAGTATTGTCGCTAAAAGTGGCATAACTTTAAAATGCTTTTGAAAATAGTGGAAATAGTGATCTGACTGCCTTGAGATTATCTACTTTTGAGAGTGGTTAATAAAACATCCTCCATCTTTGTCTATAGCAAAACCCATGTCAGCTGGAATAACGCTGAAAGTTTCCAAAGATGTGCAAATTTGTATTTATAGACTCAAGGTATAAAGTGCTGACAAAGATTAAAAAACCCAAAACCAAACAAAAAAACCTCACAAAGCACAAGTAGGTATCAGATACTGTACAAGTAGCTTTAAAGGAGAGAAATAAATCAACAGTCCAACTCATCACTTTAATAGGCATTTTCTGTCTTTAGGTTTGCTTTTGTGATAGCTGCAGCTTCGAGGCTGAAGGCAGAATTTCACTGTGGTGATCCATTTTACTGAGCTGCCTTGATTTTAAATTATTGTAATTATTTTGAAATGAGCCAGGTGTACATATACCTCACAAGTTAAGAGTCTAGCACTCAACACATTAATCCGTTATACTTCTCTGTCTAGTGTAGACTAAAGAGCTTTTTAATCTTCATTGCCTCACAGAATCAATAAAAACAACCACAAGACAACATTTCAGAACAGAGATATAAAATACTTATATCAAACATAGCCAAGCACATTTTCAGCAGTTTCTCTTATAGACAATAGATTACAGTGTATAATAAAATGTGGCCTATGCATAATTATTAATGCATAGTAGCCAGTGATCAAACAACTCCAGAACATTTTTTCCATGTGTTGAAACATGTTGCGCTCAGATTATTGTAGCTTTGATTTTTTGATTACAGTGCATACTTTTTTCTTAAACAGGAAGCTAATGTGTAATTTATCTAGAAATTTGTGAACACACGTGTATGCACCCACCCACCGCTCCTTCCATAATAGTATGCAAAAGAAAAAAATGAGTGTTCCCACATTCAAAATATGCAGGGGAAGTGAATTACATTTCTTTTACTTTACTTTTAAAATCTCTCTCTCCCCTGTAGGTGTATGTGAGAATGTAATTCTTAATGCGTTGAACCATAATTCGGAAAACAATGCCATTGTCCGGCTATAATAGAAGTAGGACAGGAGATACTGGATGTTGTTTAATTAAGCTGCAAATTTATTCTTAAATGCCTGGGAGTGCCTGGCAGATATAAGTGTACAGTGCAGGTAATTCCACAATCAGTTAAATATATACCCGAGCAGATCAGCTCTTCCTCTTACCCATCCTGGTCCCCAGCCAATCTGTTGCTGGAGTCTCACCATCCCCCCCAACCCCCGAATGAGGGTTTAAGGGGAGGGGGGGCTATAAAGGACAGGGGGTTGGTTCCCTGCTATACCAGTCACAGGAGCCCTGAACTGACACCCTCCCCCCGCATTTCTGCTCCTTTAAAGAATACCTCCTTTAAATCCTTTACCATTCCATTTTATCTGATCAGTATACCCTTCCCTACAGAGTACTTGCGCTGGACATCTGCCCCACATTTACATAATGAGTTGCAACACCATATCCTAATTCCTGTTTCATGTTCACTCCAACTAAGGCCCCCAGAACCTAGTGTGCGGAAGGCAACCCTTCCTCCTCACCCCCACCCCACATATCCACTTAACGTTGGCCAATCTGGCAGTAAGGGAAAAATTCCTTCCCAGACTCCTGAGAAAGGAGTGACCAGCACAATGCCCACAGCAGGTCCTGACAAAACCTGATATTTCACCACTTCCATGGGTGCTGATTCAGGTAAAAGAGGGCTTTTCCTGCACTGCATGGACCAATATAGTCTCCTCTCTCTTCTGGTCCCCTGGTAGGAGGATGGGTCAGCCTCCCCATGCTGAACTGGTCTGCCTCTGCAGCAGAAAGTCACTCCCTGGCTCTCTAGCCCTTAAAGGGGCACTCACTTTTTCCAGCACGCCGGACAACGGCCCCCACTGCTTCATGTGCAGAAAGGTCATTCATGCACAGTTGTTCCATTATTATTAATATATATTCATATCACAGTAACACCTGGAGACCCCAATCAAGACCATAGCCCTATTGTGCCTGCCTGGTGCTGGAGACATGTAACATTATTTTCTGTTGCATATACTATGCTGGTTTATTGTATATATCCTGTAAAAATGTTACTAGTAGGGTCATAATGAATTGTGCGGCTGAGTAGTGCACTTTGTAGGTACAAAAATACATAATTAAAGAACCATGTAAGTGTTTATGATAGTTGATGGTTAAACACTGACCAGTTCTGGCAGAATTATGAACCTATATTGTACAATATACATTTTGGACATCAACTGTTTTACAAACACAGATCCATGAACGTTAAAAACAAAAATCCAGTGTAAAGTCACCGGCACTATTCACTATTTTCTGACCTTTCTATGTTTACAGTCAGATCTTCAAAAGAACAATGTTTTGCTGTTTTGATCATTTTGTTGACAGTAAAGAAATATGGAAGAGATTTAATATACTATAGTTTATGGTACAGTTTGGAGTCAATCTAGTCCTAGAGTAGCTTAGAGTATTCATCTTTGAGTGAAAAAAATTAACTGAAATGTTTTTAGTGAAACAGTGTTATTCTTTTTTAACTGAAGAGAGGAAAGATGGTCTTGTTGCTAAAGTACCACTCAGGTAATTAGAATATTTAGGTTCTATTCCTGGGTCTTCTACAGACATCTTGTGTGGGCAAGCCAATAGGGATCCAATACAAAGCCCAGTGAAGTCAATTTCTTGACTTCAGTAGTCTTTGAATCAGGTCCTGAATCTTTCTCTGTCTCAGTTCCTCATCTGTAAAAAGGGGACAACAACTTTTTTCTACCTCAGGTGTTGCAAGACTAAATTTATTAATGTTGAGGCACTCAGACACTACAGTGATAAGCACCATTGAAATACCTATAAATAATCATGATGTATTTTTCCAGTTCTCCGATTAGATAATTCATCGCATGATGTGAGCTTTGGTGATTTGTCTTACTACAATCCCAGCACAACAAACGAGCCAGCAGCACAGAACAGCAGAGGAAGACCATATGATGGCATCCCAATGGGTGACATGACTTCATCTCAACCCTCAGCATAATGTCTGGGGGTAAGGTCCACTGGCTTCAGATTACAAACTCGTTTGTGATCTATGTGCCTTGTTTTACATACGTTGCTCCCACAGTATTCTGCAAGTTTATTTCCCCTGAAATAATCCTATGGCTATTAACATGAAAGGCTTTGGATCGCATATCTGAAATCACAAGATATATTAACACATGCCAGTCATACACTGCTGTGCCAGAGCACCACTGTCCCAGTTGGTAATTAAACTAAATTCAATATTCAATCTGCTTCTGCGTTAAAAGGCACTATGCTATCTTTTAAAATACAATATTAGCGAACTGCTCAGAAACAGGCAAAATCCTGTTTGTTACTCCTGGGCAACTTTCTTTGGCTTCGGTCAAGGTTGCAAACATGTAACGGAGAAAAATACGACCAGGATTCTAAGGAAAGTTTAGCACCAAGACAAAATAACCATAATGACTATTTTGATGAGAAGCTGCTTTCTTCAAATGTCATTTTTATCAGATCTGCGGCTTGGGGGATTTCCTCCCTGCCTTGATATTTGCATCTTCCTGAGAGAAAAAGCTATAAGGCACTGGTTTTAATTACATTACTTACAGCTTACAATTTGATAGGCCAAAGTGAATTACTGTTTATCATTAAGAGAATTTGCTCACACTGTTACAGTTACAATTACTACTGAAAGGAGACCACAAGAATGAATAGTCAAAACTTCCTCCCCCTCTGCACCAGTTGGTCTATTATCTGCATTGCAGGTTAGGAGCTGTAAAAATGATGCAGCATATTTTGGGATGGGCTATGTGGAAGGAAGGAATTCTCTTTGGGTAAAAAATATAAAAATAATCCAGAGAACCACAGACTAGTTTAAAAGCTTTGCTCATTCAGCAAGTCTAAAAATCATGGAGATATCCAAAATAATAGTATAATGTATCTGTTTATAGCCACATAAGATGCCTAAAGACATAAGAAGAGCTTTAGGAAAGTAAAATATTTCTAGTAACAACAACATGATGCTTAGGGGGTCTCAAAGATTAAGGAGCCTAATATCTGTGTGGGACACATGTTTATTGGTGTGGATCTTAATGTGTGTTATTAAGAGTGGACACTTTGGGCCCAGACAATGGAGCTATACCTACAAATATCAGCTGGGAACCTGGCTACAAGTGTGTTAAGTTCACAAAATGCTTTTCTTCCTCTTTGCACTTGCTGCATTTGGGAGAGTGAGAAATGCCTGTTCATGTGTATTATATAAATACAGCATCTGTGGGGCATTTAACCTCACCACAATGGTATAGCACTGGCTTGAATAGAGGCAGTTCTTTCTGTTAAAGTCTCAGGATACAAATATGCAGCACTTTCACAGGAAGATCTACCCATCTATCTCAGCTATTTACAGCATGCTAATCTTGATATAATCTAGGTGTTGCCACTGACTTCCCATTCCAAACTTGTTATCGATTGCAATGAAAGATCACTGGATCAGACCCCTCAGTGTTGTAAAAGCTGCATCTGCCTTCTTTTGAACAAAGAAATGTTATGCAGTGGTAACTCCTGTTCAAGAGTCACCTCTGAGCATTTACTCTTTGTTTGATCCCTCCTGGTGTGGAGCATGATGTCACAGTGAATGCAGAGAGGTCCTCGAAAAACAGAATAATTACATGAAATCTTCCTGTAAATAGTTAACACAAGGCCCACTAACCTGCCTTTAACTCACTTTAATTAGCCTTCGCCTACAAACTTTCAAATCTCTTAATCTTACAGTGCTCCACATTGGATTACACTGATTTTGACCCCAAACCTTCAAGTTACTCTGTATGAGTGGACCTCCATGAGGCTCTGCACACATGACATAGATTGCTGGATTAAAGGCCATTTTTCCCCTACAGTCACTACGTTCTGAACATAAATTAGTAGTGGAGTATTTTTAATGTCCTACTAGTACAAAAATTGATTTGATGAAAATAGGAAAAATATAAATAAACATGGATACTACTTGCTTAACATTATATTAAACTTCAAATCCCTCTAAAACGAATAGTCATCTATAGAACGAGAGGTGAACAGAACACTTAGGAAGGAAAATGGACTTACCCCATATTGCCATAAAAATAGCAAAGAAGACTGTCCCTCCATTATCAAACAAATGTGTAACCTAAGCAGAAAGTAAAACACACAATGCAAAATAAATAATAAGATTTAGTAATAATAATACCACCACCTTACATTCATGTAGTATTTCCCCCCCCCAAAAAGGATCCCAAAATGCTTTACAGGTGTTAGACCCCAAAATATAGGCATCCTAATAGGAAGCTCTAATCCCACATACAGGCGCACACATCAGCATTTATTGCATAATTCCATTCATCCCCCACTATTCCCATTGCTAGTCCAGGCCTGAATAATCTTTCACTACAATACCCCACTCTGGAATGTGTCCAGAATACTGTCTCAACACTCAGTTACTTTGCCAGCTATTCTGATCACATCCCACCAGTCTTCAAAATTTTCCTTGGTTTCCTCTCACCTACTGCATCAGATTTAAGCCCCTTGCCCTGTCTTTTTAGGTCCTGAACAACTTAAATCAGGCCTACCAACCCACTTTCATCTCTTTATTTCCCTCTCCCCCATGAATGTTCCTTGTCTAATCATTTCCTTCAGTCTCTTTTCCTTCATTGCAACTCCATGCTTGGATCCCTTGTTTTACTTGGTCCACTAGGCTTCCATGCTCTCACTCTAAATCCCTCTTGAAAATATCCTTCCCTTCTAAAGAGTCTATAAATCATAATCACCCTCAAAATGAAGAATAAAACCATCCAGATATTAACAAATATGAATGTCAAAATGAAGTAATTATAGTACTAAGGTATGCATCACATTCCACCTCTCAATCACTTTTGCTGTTTGTTGCACCCTATTGCCCATTGTCTACTTACAGTGTAAACTCTTTGTGACAGATTTGTTTTATCTGCAAAGTTCAGGTAAAGTTCATGGTGGGTGGTAGATAAATTGTAATAGAAAACTGTTACATGCCTACGTGTCAGTTTGAGTGCCCTGAGGGGGTTTGTTGTCCCAATTTTGAAAATGGTGTCCTCTATGTATTGTTCGGGGTTAATTTTATCTACCATAGAAATACTGCCATTTCCATGGTAGAAATCCAGCAGTCACTGTGTGTGAGTCACAGAAGGCAAGGAGGCTGATGTGAAGAATAATTTTTCCGACTGAAAGGGGATTTTAGGTAGGCAATTGCCAGTGATGAAATTTGGTCAGGGATAATGGGCTGAAACATATTCTAGTGAAAAAATGCTATAAGATGTTTGGTGAACATCAGTGACCGGAACCTCAGGTTTAAAGTGTCATTTGAAAGATGACATACATCATTACATTACATTGGAGAAAACATGTGAGAGAGAGAATTTATGGGCAGGCACATTTGATAAAGAAGCACCAAATAGGGAAAACAGGGAAAAACAAAAACAAAAGTTTTCATAAGTGGTTTTAATAACCAATGCAATAAAACATTGAGTATTTCTAGGTATTTTCAGTTTCAAATGAGAATTAAAGCTTCATTTTAGTAAAGACTTCAGTTTAGATTACAGTTTAATTATTGTTGATTTTGTTCATTATGTAAGGCCCAATCTTGCGGACTCTTACTCATTCAAGTAACCCTTACTCATGATGGTAGGATAACTGATTTAAATGGGGTAGCTTGGATAAAACCCATCTAAAAAAGTAAAGGTTTGCAATATTGGGCCCTTATGTTGTAACTGACTATACTGTGGCCATCAGGAATGCTGTGCTTGTGAGGTGATGGTCTCAAGGATTATGGGATATTGAAGGGATTGACAGTTTGCTGAAGGGAGGTTACGTGACACCTTCTAGCAAAACTATTACATATCACATCTTGTTTTGTCATTGGGGTTGTCATCTGTAGCAGACTCCAGTTATTAAACACACAAGTTTTAGTAGTATACAGGACTCTGTTTATTTCACTGTGCTGAAGAAAATTGAGAAGTTATTACTTAATGCCAAAGATCATCAAGTACAATACGTTCTGTGTGTGAATTATATAATTGTGTGAAACTTGTATGCAAATATGCCTTTGGCTTTGTTTTTCTTTTGTTATAATAAAAAGAACATACAAGCAAAGTATTTTATGAGACTTTTATGGAAAATAAAAGTGGCAGAATTTACAAAATGTTGCAAATCAATAAAACTGACAAGTGTCTCCAGATTTTTAATGTATGGTAGGTTGGGGGAATCTGTGCAATAAAGATATCTGTAAACAATACACCTCTCTAAAGAAATGGAAAAGGAACCCCAAAAGATTTATGGCTCAGAAGATCTTGCTCGAATAGAAGGTGGGTTTCTGGCTCCAGATCATGCATTTTCTGTAGAATGACCAGACCAGTTTTGGCCTGTAGACTTAGTAGTATATCAAACTAGGATTTTATCCTAAAGCTAAGCAGGGTGGGCTGAGCTGGCTGGGCCTTTTGATTGGAGACCTCTGGATAGAAGTGAGAAGTACAGAAAGTAGTGCTGGTTAGTCAGGAAATGTGCTATAGGGCAACATACTGTTGAAGGCAAGACAAAAACATAAAGCCAAGGTGCTGACTACCTGTGATTGTTAAATAACTCTTTTTCAAGAACAAGAGTGTGAACCCTGGTGTCCTGGCCAAATCACACCTTATATAATTACATTCTGTCTCCTTAACTTAACTCCCCAGTACTAATTGGTTATGTTATTCTTAAGGGGACATATCAAAAGAAATGTCACGATCCAAATTGTTTCTCCCTACAGCTGCACGGAGGGGATGACATGAAGAAGCAGGCTAGCCACCTTCCCAGCATTATCTTCTATCTCCCCAGATAAGGGTAGGGTTCTTTGCAGGTCCTGGGATCTGTCTCTCAGGAGGAGTGAAATGGTGGGTCAGGTTAAGAGTGAGAGAAGGAAAAGTGCATAATTTCCATCCCACTCCCTCAAGCCTTGTGAAAAATCACCAGGGCTATGTTAACTTTACTGTGAAATTTGGTGAATTCAGATCCACTGCTTAAGCAATGCCACACCAATACCACAGTTAGGTACCATGCATGTTCCAATTTAACCCACTGTGGCTTGCAGGTGGTGTGAGGAAGGTAAAAAAAAATTCCTGGTCCTCTACCAATTTGACCCATGGGAGAAAAAATTCCTTCCTAACCCCCTTACCAGGCTCCAGCTAGATCCACAGCATCTGTCAGGTTGGGTTCTCATTCCTAGTTTTGGTGGGTAGGGTGGGCAGCTGGAAGAGAGCCAAAAGAGGTTCTACATGGCCCCTGAATGGAGTTAAATCCTGGGAGCTGGGGGTACGCTGGCCAATCAACGGCCCTCTCCCCCAGCTGGCCAATTGGTGTCAAAGACTCCTATGGGAGGAGCTACCGTTTTTCCCAAGGTGAGTGCCTCCCTGTGTTGCTATTAGCACTGTCACCCTTTCACCTCTGGCCCCATCAATTTCCCCTACCAATTGATGTGTGTGGGTGGCATGCAGCTCAGGCCTGGAATGCCATCTCTCTCTCTCTCTTCCAGGCTAGTGTTTACAAGGGCGTGTGATGTTTACAGCACTAAACCTGCAACGTTCATAGCAAATATAAGAAAGAGAAAACATTTCTTCTGGGACAGGGATCCTAAAACAACATGATTTAAAACGACTACATTTGTGATTGTTGTGTCCCTTCCAGTCAACTGCTGGGCAGGGCTGTGGTGGGCTGTTAAACAGCTGCACTCCATAGGTGAATGTGTGTCTGTGATGGGCAGCACAGCACAGTTTGTACAATGCTTTGTGTGCATTTGATGAAAGGTGTTACATGTAGTATTATGTACAATTATTACTAGAGCTAGTCAGAAAAAACTTTAATTGAACCATTTTTTGTCAGAAAAGGCAGTTCCATTAAAATCAAGAGGCTTCCTGAAATCAAGTTGATTTTGTTAAAATTTTGTTTTGGGGAAAAAACCAAGCTCAAACAGTATCAAAACATCCCATTTCCACATTTTTGAAATTAAACATTTTGATTTGTCATTTTGAAATGACTTTTTGTTTGGATTGTTTTTGTTGTGTTTTATACTATATGTTATAAAGTGAACTAAAAGTCAAAATGAAATGTTTTGATCAAAAAATTGTTTGGAATTTTCTTTTCATGGAGAATTTCTACATTTTTGGGCTTAGTTCCAATTTGAAATGAAACCAAATTTCAAAATCCTTTAAAAACAGAATTTCCTTCTCAACTTATTACCATCATGCCGTAAATCCAGAGACATTCAAATTTCTAAACAAGAATTATTTGATCGTGCTGAATAATTTTCAGAAAGAAAAGCTGAGAGTGGTTCCAGCCTTGGTAATATAATACAAACCAAAGTGGCTTGATATATATGTGTTCATTTATATACATTGATTGCATTCAAAAGCAGTCAATGTTTATGGTTGATGGACAGTTTCCTGTAGCAAAAGATTTGACTGTAAGACCATTGCGTTGGGCACACAACAGGAGCATTATAATTCTCTGTAATGAAAAAAAATCCTTTAAAAAGAACAGAAATCCAGTCACCAACACTACAGGGAAACAGAAAAGTGAGAACTTAATCGTATTGGAAAGTAGAAAAAAAAAGTTTGCTATATCATTGGGCCTCTTCAGATGGACAAAAATAGAGGTAAGACGAAAATGTTCTCAGAAAGTCATTTTTAGAATCAGCTGTGATTGCTTCATTATCAATTGAAAGACAATAGATGCTGAGTATTTTTGTCACTGAAAAGTTAGCAGAGCATCACCAAATTGTAGAGGAGCCTTTGCTGAAGTAACAGCAGCAATCATTATGCAGAGAGAATTGACTTTTAGATAGCATCAGCGTGCAGCACAAAACAAATAATTACCTTTGCGTATATGCAGCTTTCATTGAGTTTTTGCAGTGTGCAATTGCGTTCGCACATAGGGCACATGATGGTTTCATTTGCCTCGCAGATCTCTCTGCTTTAGTAGAAAGATGGGAAAATAAAGATTATAAAAAGGCTTTCAGCATCCTCCACATTTTTCCAGACCCAAGCTACACCATTTATATTCTTAATTGGTTTGTAACATGCCCAGACCGTGAAATAGGCTCATTAAACATCTATTTTCCAATGATCAATTTAATTTAAGAGCCAAATCCTGGTCCCACTGAAATAAAGAGGAGCTTTACAAATAACATCAGTGCCAACAGGATTTGACCCTAAGCAAATAACACATCATCTTTGGACCTGATACTACAGTTCCTATTTCTACTAAACACACATGGATTTAAACAGAAGTATTACATGCAGTAGAACTGAAGGATTGGTCCCAGACTTCTAACTATATACCCACACATTTAGCAAAGTTAGGTAGTAATATTTATAACACCCTTTAAAACACAGGGAGTAGATCTCAGCTGATGTAAACTGGCATAGCTCCATCAACATTAATGGAGCCATGTCAATTTACATCATCTGAAAGATCTGGCCTAGCACGTGTAAAGAAAAAAATAATATCACATGTACAGTGACAAGGGGTGAAATCCCAGCCCCAGTGAAGTCAATGGGAGAGTTACATTTACTTAAATAGAGCCAGGATTTCACCCAAGACATTTAATGTCAAAAACATCTAACGCAGGTGCCAACACCTTTTAAGTTCCTGTCCTAAGTCTTTATCTTTCCCATGCTGGGCCAGACATCCCTTTCCCTTGCTGAACTGGGGCTGCGATGGCTCCCTGAGGCAGTAAAAGAGGTATAATACAAAGGCAAAGGAATCCAGTGTGATTTTGGTTTACACAAACTCTGCTGGTTTGGGTTCTATTCAGGATCTCATGGAATCTGAACTCAGAGCCCTAATGGAAACTACAATATTGAACATGGTATTTATTTACAAATGTGCATTCACATTAAATCCCATTTCTGGAATAATAATGCGGCAGACTGTGCTCTCTCCAGTGATGTTTGTATAGGCTTATGGCTAAATTTTCTCAGCAATGCCAGTCTCTACATTATTAAATCTTATAACAAAATTAGGGGTTGGCAAAGAAATTGTCCTAAAGAATCTCTGAGCAGGAGCAAGCAGAGTCGCTGATTTCAGAGATGTTCATCAATGCATGCCTTTGTGTCTAGGAATAGAATTTGGACCTGAATCACAAGTCTTAATATGAAAGGGAATTTTCTTTCCAACAGTTAACTGCAAAGAATGAGATCTCTACAGTATAGTATAATAGATGATGACAATATAAACTATAAAAACATAAGCCAGATTGTGCTACTGTAACTGAGAATTTAGACATTAAAGTACATAAAACATGCAGCTGTAATCTATGCACTATGGTGCTGAAATCTTCTTATAAATTCTGTTTTAAAACCCTGGTTTGTTTCCAACAGCTAAACTCAAAGAAAGTTGTACCAACACTAGCCCAGATGCTTATGAGAAATTCTCGGTAAACCTATTAATTTTTTAGCAAATTTAGTGATCATGACAGATGTCAGGTTGACTGCCCTTGCCGCTAAAATCCTCTGAGCAAGAACAGTATAGATAGAAGTGAAAACTTCCCCCTACTTCTTTGCCCAGTGTACTTCAACCCTGACCTGAAGGGCAAACCCCCCTATTGGTGGATAGGTGCTTAAATCTCCATGGCCCATTCCATTTTTGGCCTTTCTGAGTTGAGGCTGTTGATAAGAGGCACAATCATGGGAATGTTTCTTGTGATGTGTAGAAATCTCTCAATACAAACTACTCTAAAATGAACAAATTTATTTCTACATAAGCCTCTGAACAAGGGGAAGGGGAAAATCTACACCTGTCTTTGATTCTGATGTGTGGCTTAAATACATGGTTGGTTCTGCACATAATTCATCTGAAGAAAAGAATGCAAAATATGGAAAGAATTAGAGTTGTCAAGCGATTAATCGCACTGTTAAACAATATTTAAATATTTTTGGATATTTTCTACACTTTCAAATATATTGATTTCAATTATAAACACAGAATACAAAGTGGTCAGTGCACACTATATATTAATATTTGCACTGTAAAAAAACAAAAGAAATAGCATTTTTCAATTAACCTAATACAAGTACTGTAGTGCAATCTCTTTATCATGAAAATTGATCTTACAAATGTAGAATTATATACCAGAAAAACTGCCTTCAAAAATATAACAATGTAAAACTTTAGAGCCTACAAGTCCACTCAGTTCTATTTCTTGTTCAGCCAATCGCTCAGACAAACAAGTTTGTTTACATTTGCAGTAGATAATGTTGTCCGCTTTATGCACTAAAAATTCATATTTCCCACCATTCCAGAGGACGTGTCCATGCTGATGACGGGTTCTGCTCGATAACAATCCAAAGCAGTGTGGACTGATGCATATTCATTTTCATCATCTGAGTCACAGGCCACCAGCAAAAGGTTGATTTTCCTTTTTTGGTGGTTTGGGTTCTGTAGTTTCTGCATTGGAGTGTTTCTCTTTTAAGACTTCTGAAAACAAGCTTCATGCCTCATCCCTTTCAGATTTTCGAAGGCACTTCAGATTCTTAAACTTTGGGTGGAGTGCTGTAGCTATCTTTAGAAATCTCACATTGATACCTTCTTTGCATTTTGTCAAATCTGCAGTGAAAGTGTTCTTAAAATGAACATGTGCTGGGTCATCATCTGAGACTGCTATAACATGAAATATATGGCAGAATGTGGGTAAAATAGAGCCCAAGAAGCTCAGTCACAAATGTAATTAACACATTTTTTTTTAACGAGCATCATCAGCATGGAAGCATGTCCTCTAGAATAGTGGCTGAAGCATGAAGGGGCATACCAATGTTTAGCATATCTGGCACACATATACCTTACAACCCCAACTACAAAATTGCCATGCAAATGCCTGTTCTCACTTTCAGGTGAGATTTTAAATAAAAAGCAGGCAGCAGTATTTCCCGGAAATGTAAGCAAACTTGTTTGTCTTAGCAATCGGCTGAAGAAGTAGGGCAACTTTATCATTAAATATATACCACAATAGAAACAAAACAAAAAATATGGGTCAAAATTCTGTAGCTTTGTTTGTGCATATTTGAGCCCGAAGTATATAACTCAGACTGTGTGTCAAAGGTAATTTGATACAGATCCACTGGGTTTTTCTGATATGGCTACATCCATCTCCCAACAGAATCAAGGAACTATCTGTCACCACTGGAAATCACAGGCTGAGGCTACCATGCATGGCAGCCCTAATACCAATGCTGAGCCCTGGCAACAAAGAATGGGACTTTTGATGGAATGATCTGCCTTGCCCATCAGCTGTCATAGGGAAACGAAAAGTCCTCTGGTTTGCCAAGCTACTCTGCTGACAGCAGTGAGAAAAACATTTTAAAACATGGGCCATATATTAATGTTTGTTGGAGATGTTTATACTGTATAAAAGGTTGGTTTGTTTTTCAATTACCATCTAACTTCAGAACAGAGCAGATTTTAAATTTCAGATTTCAGACAAACATCCATGTATTTTCTAAATACATCAACTCTAATGCTTGCCTGAAACTTCATTACGGTACAATCTTCTCTCTATTAATTAGGTAGAACACACACAATGCTGATACACATTTTTTTTATCTGTACTTCAGTTCTACAGTGTAAGTAAATGGTACGATGGAGATAAAATGAAAAAGCAAAAGATCAAATTTGCGCCTAAACCACTAGAGGGAGGATTTGTATTTCCCAAGTAGCAGACTTTTACATAACCATAACAGTTGAATTGACACTACTGAGCAAAGCGCACTTTTTGCAAAACCTAATTTTATCACTGAGCAGGGTTTAGGGAAAAAAAACCTTTGGTGAACATAGAGCAGAGAAATTAACAACAAATTGTGTCACTGATGTCCATAAACAGTTTGTTTTACAAAATCCAAAGTGATATTTACAGTTTGCACATTCCTGATAAGGGGCATTACTAGAATAAAAAGTCAACCTGGCATCAATTGGTATTGTACCGAATAATCAAATTTTTGAATAGGTTTTGGGGCAATGTGCCAATTTGTCAGATTGACATAATGCCCTGGTATAAAATTAAAATTCCAAATATTCATTGTTTTCATCCTGATAAAAACAGTCTTGGAGAAAACAGTTCAGCCGGTATCCTGTGATGTACCTTGTGTTTGCATAATGCAACATCTACAGAGTGCAAAACCAAATAATAAATTACTATCACCACCTAGCATTTATATAGCACTTATCCTCTTCTAAGTGCTTTACAAACATTAACTAAATAATCCTAGACCCACAGAATATAAAAATGGAAAAGACCTATCAGGTCATTTACTCCATCTTCCCAGGGCCGGTGCAAGGAAGTTTTGCGCCCTAGGCGAAACTTCCTTGCACCAGCCCTGCGCGTCCCCCCCCTCGCAATGCCGCCCCCCCCACCCCCCACCCCCGTGACCTGCGGGTCGTGGGAGCTGAGCGGGGAGCCTGGGGCAGGGGGGCGGCTTGCCACGGCTGCCCCCCGCGTCCCCGCTCAGGCGCTGGGGGGGGGGGGGGGGCAGCGGGGTGGCTCGTGGCAGCTGCCCCGCGGCTCCCTGCTCAGCGGCTGAGTGGGGAGCTGGGAGGCAGCCACCCACCGCCCCCCAAATCTTGGCGCCCTAGGCAACCGCCTAGGGTCGCCTAGTTGGCGCGCCGGCCCTGCATCTTCCTGCTAATGGAGGATTCTTTGCTGTCTTCACAATCTAGTTTACTAGTATTTTGTTTAATCTTTGCTACCCTACACCAGAATAGGCAGGGACATATTGTAATGAATGGGCTAGTTTGTGTGTGTATCACTATCTTCTACCGTATAGAATTAGAACGGCTTAACTACTTCAGCTCAAATGCTAGGGACATGTGCTTTTGGAGCAAGAAGATCTGAGTTCTATCCCTGCTGTCATTGCTATGCTGTGCCTCATAAAACTCATTTTTCTGGATGACCTAATTTGCTTGTGTTGAGCATTCTGACACCTCTATGTAGATAGTGTTAGGTCTTTCATAAAGCAATGGAAAGTAAGCATTTAAAAATAGGAAAATCTGATTGTAAAACTAGAAAAATAAGCAAGAGGACACGGGGCAGATGTATCTGAAACTACTTTTAACTCAGTTTTAAATTGACTCAATTTCATGTTGTGGGTTTGCCTTTCAAACTTACAACATGGAAAAAACAGTTAAACACCTCAACACAATCAAATACATAATATTAATAAAAATACTTGGTGTTTGGCTGATATCATAACATCCAATGTTATCTGAAACAGTCAAATCTGAACATTTTGGTTGATAACAGGAAACCTGACAAAGCTTTAATCAAGCACTGCAGGGGAGACAATATAAGACTTCGTAAAGTACAGGAGTAAGATAATTTAAAGAAAGGTAAAGTGCTCCTTGTTCAAAGGCTAAAATGCATTAATCTTCTGCAAAATTTTGCTCCATTAAGGTAACAGTTTGAGCATGCAAAGTAGTAGTAACCACAGACTAAGCTTTATGTTCTATTCCCATGGGGTAGCATTCTGCACTGAGGAGCTAATCACTAACAATGGAAAGCTTTGGAAAGAAAACTCTCTCTTTAGAAACAGTTCTCTTTACAACATATCAGACATTTGCTTTAGCACGATTTCTCTTCACTTATTTCTTAAATTTATATAATTATCTTGTCCTGGGACAGACCCACATCAGGAGAAATTCACTTTGCTATTTCAGTGAGTTTCACGCTGCACAGTACTTGACTGTGATCTCCCTTACACCAGTATTAAATGAGTGTAACTCCATTGGCTACAATGGAGTTGGCTCTTAATTTACACCAATGTAGCTGAGAGAAGAATTAGGTTCAGAGTTTCAATGACACCATCCCTTCTGGGGGGAAAGGTTTGCATGGAAGGGTGGAGGTTGAAGTTCTGGAACTGCACTGATGCACCCAGATCTATATGCAATCCCATACTCCAGTCCACAGAGCATGAGAGAGAATTTTCATGAGTTCATTGCACTATAATGAGACCCATTAATGGGTGGTTATTTGCAATTACTTATCTTTTTTGTAATACAGCAGTTACAGTATTTGCTGTATTTCCTTGTACACAGAGTTGGAAATGCTGCAAACACAGCCATAACTTTAGCTACTGTGAATGGTAAATGTCCAGTTTTTGATGTAAATGGTTATATAGAGGGGATGTGGCTGATAATCAAACTGAGGACTCAATTATGTTATTATGAACTGCTATAAGTTTAGCAAATGTTTAAAGTTTGATTGAAGAGATGCAACATTTGGTTTAGGTTGTGCCTGGCTACTACTTGCATTTTCAACAATGGAACTGGCAAGAATAACTGTCTATTGTAGTTTTTAAAATGGGATTTTATTGTGCATCATACCTTACTTGGCTAGAATCCATGGTAAACAATCCATAAAGGAAAACAAACAGCCCGACAAGTGCAGCAGGAATGAGCATTCCAGTGTACCATCCCAACCAAGCAAAATAAAGACCAATTTTTTCACCAAAATACCGCCTGTGTGAAACAGTAAAAACAAACAAACAGTTTGAAGTAAATGATCATGCCCATCTTGATAGCATTACAGGAATCCATTTATTGTCTTTTTAGTAGCACTTGTGCGAAATACAATTTTATTTCACTCTGACATAATACTTTAGTGGCACTAATTGCAGTCTAACCAATACACATATCCCATAAGGAAACAGCTGGAGTGTAGTACAATTTTACACTGTTGCAATGCTTTAGAGTAGTCAGTAACTTCAGCTCTGTTGAAAGTAGGAAGTTATAAAACAGCATATTTGTTAGTATTAAACTCATAAGACTTGGACACGGTGTTATGCAAATACTTTTGTGTAACAAAATGACAGAACCCAGGCCGGTAGAATTACAATGCAGCTGATATCTGCAGGCTGTAACCAACTTGCACTACACTTCCCATGACCTAGTGTAGACAAAGACATGGGAAGTTCCGCCTCAAGGATTTGACAGACAGCAGCTCCATGACTCCTGATTGGCTCCTTGCCCTATATAAACCTAAGGTGTGTTCCAGGAAGTGTCCCAGCAACAATGTTGGTGTATTATATTGTATTGTATTATATTACCGTGACCCATGGTATGAGCCCTGGCCTGGACATGCCTACAAACTCTTCTGGTATTCCCAGCCTCAGATTTGCCCCTGCTGTGACCCTTGGCCTTGTCTGCCCGTGTTGAGATCCTGACAAGGAAGGTGACAAAAAGCCTGTTCTCCATAGCATGTAGTCCACTATAAAAAAACAACATATGCTGGATTGTCACAGAAATCTACTGTTAAAGCAAAGTGATACTACATGGGGAACGTGAGTTCAAGATTCAGCCTTGATTCTTCAAAAATGGGCCAAAAGTTGCCTGAAGAGCTGAGATGGCAGTGAACATGGCTAGAAAGTAAGGCATTTAACCTACAATTTGGTCAGGACAGAAGGACCCCTATACCCATGCACAGCCCCATTGTCCTCCATGGGACTCTGTGGGGACATAAGGGCCCAACCATAAGCCTCAGATTGCAGGATGAGGACCTAAAATTTGCTAGAAATTGACAGTAAGCAGAAATGAAATTGACTTGTCTGTGTTCGCTGTCCAAGGTAAGTGAAATGCAAAAAGCAAACACCAGCATTAATTACAGGGAAAAACTGATGCAAATTGATCCATGTGGTAGCAGCCATTTGGCACTACATTGATTTGAAAAGCTCTCTGGCTGGGGTAAGAGTCTGTCTGTGCCAATCAGATTGCAGAACTGAACCTTAGGCCTCCTCTCTGCAAGTTGTTCAATGAGGGTGGATCTCTCCACCTTTATGGAGCCCCATTGAAATCAGTAAGACTCCACAAGGATCCACCAACACTGAACAACTAGCAGGATTGAGGCCATGCGTTGTAATACCAAGTAGCTAAACTCTATCAATAAAGCAAAAAGACACATTTTTGCTCAAAAAGTGTTATTTTAAATATAAAATCCCTGTAATTTTCAGCATAATGGGTAGTCTACTGCTGCCTAGCTTTTCACATAATTGAAACAAGTTGTGTTGCATTGTATGAGTACCTGATTAAATCCAGAGGCTGGTATTTGTACCACATCCCCCACCGTGCCCAGCGCTCATATAAGAGGTGTCTGTGATTTTGAGCTCCGTGTGTTTTGATGGGATGTCTGCTCTTGTGGCTTCCCTGAATTCAGAGAAATAAATAAATATATATTTCTGTGTCACTGGCAAGAAAGAGGCATTAAAAAGATGGCATTTGGATTCAAATATAAATAAGGACATGACTTTTTTGATGAGACAGATTTATTGGTTCATTTATTACTACTAGTTACAAAAAATGCAATCCCGAGTTTATTGTTAAGCCTGATATAGTAGAGGTGGTTACAAACTTCTCTGCAATGACGAATTTCCTCCGGGACAGATTGAAAGACCAGTGCCAAAGTACTCTTTCATGACTAACTAGACCCCCACCACTTTCCAGTGGGGAAACATGGCTTCAGGTCTAGTATTTGTAGGTCCTGGATATATGGCCATTTGTATATGTATTTATATTCTTCAAATGCTTTTAAGTTCCAAAGAGCCACATATGTGGCCATATTTTGCTCTCCTGTGTAATTCCACTGATTTCCAATATGGGGCCCAATTCTTTTCATCTGGGTAACTGCAATGATTTTAATAGAGTTACTTCTGATTTACAAGTGTAAAATGAGAGAATCGGTAATAACATTTGTACAAAGATTATTGCAATAGTGCAAAGGGTGTGAATACAGGGGTTCATTCCGTCACACAGGTCCCTTGTCTAGCTATGGTATTCCTTTTAATAGATAATGGAAACAACATGAGAAGACCAGAGCTGGTACTATCTTCTCCCCACAAATTGCTTCCTGAGGCATTAAAAACAAAACTGACCAGAGAGGAATACAAATGGAGTTATTCATTTGTAGCCAAACAACTCTTTTATTGGCTTTGTCTGGATTCCACTATAGCTTAATACACAGCGTTACACTCTAAAATAAAAAGTTATGATGCAGAATTCCTAAACGAAGTCACCAATCTTCTGTGGGTCTACATTCATTTTACTCTGACAATAAGGCAGCATGCCAGTTTAAGGCCATGTTTTCATTTAGTAAGGCACACAGTTCTAGTGGCCATCCTCTTGCATTTAATGGCATTATGAAATATGGACTGATTTAGTACACAAGTTTGAAGAGAACGTACAGTCCATTAAATGCTCCAGCGCACCCCTGGGTTGCATTTGTTTTAAAATTTCAAAACCCCAATCATTTTTACAGTTATTTTCTTGAAAATATTCTTCCATTATTTAAAAAGCATTTTTTATTCTCTCTTCTCTAACCCAGCACAGTTTAAGAGCATACTTACAGCATAGGCAAGCTGCACCCAATTTTCCACCACCACAAAATGTGCATGCCGAGAACCACTAGTGTTCCTGCGTAGTGTGAACTGTAAAATGTATCTGATAATAACTTCTCAATTGGTATTATTTATGAGCCTGCCACCAGTGGAGTCAGCCATGGAAGAGATACGTTGCGATGTGGAAAAGATGAGAACTCAATGTATAAGATTGGAGACCAGCTTCCATCCAGCTGTAAAACGTCTTTTATCCCATTCAGCCAAGTGCTTCCTTTCTGGAGAGTGCTACCCTCCACCCCCGAGTGAACTAGCAATGATCCAGCAACTGGCTACAGGGGTTACAGTGCGCCATCTCAGAAAGGAGTCCAGTATTGCATGAAATCCACTTCACTGGCTGACTGCTCAAGCCAACCAAATCATAGTTCCATAGGCAGGAGGGGAGGCACAGTTGGCTGCTTTGGTAGGAAGCCCAGGATTGGACTTTATGACTCTTCAGCCAGTTCAGAGATGTCCCTTCAAGATTAGCAGTCAGTCACACTCGTCATTGAACCTTGTAGAGTTAACGATTCTTCTCTCTCTCTTTTTTTTATAGATTTGTCAAGCTTGTTTGAGTTTGTGAACCTTCACTTCCCTGTAATGTAAATGCATAGTTCCCAAACTGTCCTCACCCCCCTTCCCAACTCTGTGCTTAAAGTAAGAGACAATTTAAAAAAAGACAAAAACAAAGTAAAGGGTCACATTCTACTCAGTCATGCCCAGGCAAAGTCAGTATGGAATCATGGGTGTAACTCAGTACAAAAATTGGCCCAATGTGGTTTTCTAGCTAAAGAGGAGCCTCTTCCCCCCCCCCCACATCCCCCTAAGCAAGGTTACCATAAATAGGTGCCATAAATAAAGCAGACAGTGTTAATATTTCTATTAGAATCTCTCTCTCTCTTCTCCTTTTTTCACTGTTTTGCCACAGCAAAATATGAACACAACACCACTCATATTGGAGTTGAACTTTTAACTTACTGTATCACAGTGGGGTGGAAATTAAAAATAAAAAGTAGCTTATCCCTCGTCTTTCATGCAGGTCCTTGTGCTGATCCTTTTATTGCAATTGCAATAAAATAATTAAAGTAATAATTTGCAATATAACTAGACATAGTCCTTTACACTATAAAAAGAAACATATGTGAGACCATGTGAGAGAGTGTGGTTGTAGAAGTGAGAAAAAGCTTTCAGTTATGAGGATTTTTTCTTCCACTGGAATGGCTAGTATTCCCCTAAAGTCAAGAACATCTAGCTGAAGCATTAATAATGAAAATGTGAACAGTATGTCCAGAGTACTGCTCTTTTATCCTTCCCTGAATTAAAGTGCTAATACCAAGAGCAGTTCTTTAACCAACAACCTGGGAAGTTTAAGTCACTTTGAAACACAATGTGGTATGTCACATTCTCAGTTGAAGTAATCTCATGTCGATGTTTCAACATGTCCATTGTCTGATCGTGACATGAAACTCAGTGTAAAGTTCTGCCCTCAATTAGAAAGAAGACGAAAGACTTGTGACTTATTTCCTTCTTTCAGCCATTTAGGGCCTGATCCAATGCCCTCTGAAATCAATGGGAGTCTTTTCACTGATTTAAATGGTCATTATATCAGATCCTTAATTTATTGATGGGACTATTTTCAAGGTAAAGTTCTATACAACTATGCAGAAATTGTTTGCACTGCAAATTTTAGTATCAGTTTCCCTGTATTTGATCCACTGGAAAGCAAATTAGAAAAATAGAACATTTTGTTTAAAACATGAAACAATAATTTGAGCTAATTGGAACAATTTATGTTCTCTAACAATCCCATAGGCAATGTCCATTTAAAAATGTACTTCATACAGGACCATTCTAAATCAGTGGGAAAGCATCCCAGAAAGTTATTACCGTACATTGGAACAGATAAAGATCCAAGCTGGGCCCATATCAATGTAAGGAGTGTTATAAATAAAAAGCCTTATCAGAATGCAAAGTAAAATAAAAACATCACAAAGCAAATTTACAGTTAAAATAGAATCTCAATGTTAAAATAACTTTTACTTTAAATATAACACTTAAGGCAAAACTAAACCAGCTACCTCATGTGGTGGAAATGCAGCTTCATATGTTCCATTATTGAGTAATCTATTAATACCTAAAAGTAGAAGAAAAAAATGAGTTTCAATATCAATTTTTATACATGCTGTTTCAAGAGCTATTGCATTTCAGCCTATGAACTGAGGAAATGTGACAATGCTAAATAATTGGGTTACTGTTTTTAAAAAGGGCAATAATCAGTCCTGTGCACAAGTAGAATAACTGTTCATTGTCATTAAGTATGAAGTTGTGGCTCTTCTTGCTCCCTCAAGATACATGGCTCTTTCCAACTTCAGAAACCTTACTGTGGCTAGTCTCTATACTCTTTTCTTCTATGGTTCGTTAAAAAAGTTCTTCAATGAATGAGGTCCTCTCTAGGGGATAACCAAGGAACTGCCCTACTATTAAAAACAGGAAGTTCTGACAACTACTCAGGAACTCTGATGGGGGTACCCAAAGTCAATAGTCTCCCAGACAACCCCAAAGAAATCATGACTTTCAACAGGTCAGAGTGCTGTGCTCTCAAAGACATATTGTGAATCTGCTCCCATTGATCTTAATGGGAGTTTTGCAATTGAATTAAATGGAAATAGGTTTGGGACCCAATTGTCCTCTATTCTTCTTGATGATGGTCCATGTTTTTTCAGGTGTTCTGCTGCTTTCCTTCCTGGAAAACTTCTCCAGACAAATGAAAGCAGCAGAAAACCCAAACCCCACACCATTACTGCAACCCACCCCATTCACATCAAAGCCATTTAATAGCTAACATTCAAAGGCAGTTGTTTGTCTATTTTTCCTAAATTTTCAAAAAAACAACAACAACAAAACCAAAACCAAACCAAAATGGGAATTAAATGCATCCCTCTGATAAAATACAACCCTGTCACTGGGCCAGATACTCTGGTCTGGTATAGCTGCTTTGTGCTGCACTACAGGCATAATTTAGGCTTAAAACTGGTTTCATTGGATCGGGAAGGATGATCACTGATAAGGTGGTCCTTCAGGTGGCATAGAGACAGCATAGCATAGGTATCCCTCCCTTCGCTGCTGCTGGTATAGCAGGGAAAAAGGTATGTGGTCAGGATGCATTGTGTTACACCCATTCGAAGCAGCATTTTCAGCCTCCTCTAGCTGTTGGAGCATAGTGCATATTAATTCAGAGACTTCACTAACAGCTTAGCAAGGACAAATACACAGAGCAGCAGCAGGATCAAGTAATGCAAAGGACACCTTTTAACCACATTTTCTCACCCTTCCCAGCAATTTTGAAGTTTGGCTGTAGATTTGAGGTTCTGGCCCACTACACTAATGCAATGCTAAGGTTACACATACACAAAATGTTAGGAAATACAGAAGCTAAGATTCTCAAAGTGACATGAATTCATCCCTATTTCACCTAGAATATATGGCACCTTCCATTACTAGTTAAGCTATTAAATGTATATACTGTACATACAAGGTGGACGAGTTAATGTTATCATAACTTTAGCACTCTAATATTTGGGGTTTAAATATCATATTCTTGCATTTATATTAATAGGTTTGGCTTTTCTTTAGTGGGTGTTTGGAGGAAATTGAACAAATGCTTTAGGAAAATCTACAATATTTGGTATAAATTACACTTGTTTTCCCACAAGAAGAGTGAATTATAACCAGGACCATTGATATGAACACTAGTACCCTCTGAAATATGAAGCATAAAACATAAATATTAAATTCTTAAAATGAAAACAAAGTAACATATCATAGTGTACTTATACCTTTTGACAGTAACTGTTCTAACAGCTAATCAGAAGTGAAGCTAAACCGTAAGAAGCTTTCATCTTCTATGAGGAATACTACTGTATTAATAGCTAACACTACTGGTTTGAATTTAACCCACAAGCCAACACTGCACATCTACAGACAAATGCTTTCACTGTCTAAACAAGAATTTCTATTTATCCATCAAATTTATAAAATATTTTATGAACCCATTAATCAGAAAATATTGTTGATTTTCACTGAATAATTTAACAAATAGCAGCTTGCAATGCTCAATCAGCTCTATTGCAGACTGAATAAGTCATACTATGAATACTGGCAATATTTATTTAGTTTATTTAATGAATACTTTTTCTTTCTATAGACTAAAGATATTAGTACTCATCATAAGACCCAATTTATGCTTTTTCTAAGTATCAGAATTCTTACCCATTTTTGATTTGCCATCTTCATACTTCGTTCTCTGTAGCATGTGGTGCACTATTCTACTTCTGGTGGAGTTACTGAAGAAGCTGTCTTTGTTGTTTATTGTAAAGCTGTTTGAATATAAAAAGGCATCAATCATTTTAAGTAATCCGCAGCTTTTGAAGCACAACAATCCAACAGTTTCTTTTTACCATACTGTACATATATAATAGTAATTCACAGTTATTACATAAGATACAGTGATTTACATCTTCAAAGAGTCCTTTCAACACCCTGGAAAAATAGCATGTATTGTCCCCATTTTACTGATAGGAGAATGGTTACAGAGGTTAAGACCAAAGTTCTCAGTAAGTGGCCAGTGATCTGGGATGTCTCAGTTTTTGGGTGTCCAACTAGCAACACATCAGGCCTGAATTTCAGAAATACTGAGTATTCTCAAATCCAGCTGAAGTCAATGGGAACTACAGATGTTCAGCACAATCCAGGCTCATAACATTACTGGAAAGGCAGCTTAACCAAGGGATGGTATAAGTACACTTGGTCCAGCCTCACCATGGCGGGGATGGACTTTGACCACTAGAAGTCCCTTCCACCTCTACATTTCTGTGACTCTATGATGAGTGCAACTCTAGTGCAGCTCACCAACCTGGCTGAGATGTTTCAAGTTGGGAACTAATAATAGATGACAGTTTTGAACATAAGAATGGCCATACTGGGTCAGACCAAATGTCCATCTAGCCCAGTATCCTGTCTTCCAACAGTGGCCAATGCTAGGTGCCCCAGAGGGAATGAACAGAACAGGTAATCATCAAGTGATCCATCCCGTCACCCATTCCCAGCTTCTGGCAAACAGAGGCTAGGGACAGCATCCCTGTCCATCCTGGCTAATAGCCATTGATGGACCTATCCTCCATGAACTTATCTAATTCTTTTTTGAACCCTATTATAGTCTTGGCCTTCACAAGGAGTTCCACAGGTTGACTGTGCGTTGTGTGAAAAAATACTTGAAATTTTTGGCCTAAGTGCTCCCAGTATCACGTGCTGTCGACTAGAATTCGCATGAATTTATGGCTCCATTCAAGAGAATTAATTCAAGCTTTAATTCTACTGTATTAAAATCCTTACTTTAAGATTAAATAAAAACTAAGAGGCATAATACATTAAAATCATTTAAAAGTCTATCACTGCGTTATGCATTATAAACAAGAAGCATTATTCCATAGTACAGCAAAAGCAGAGATGATATGTTAGCCTAAACAGATATGTTTATAGTTTTTAGGTTGCGTATAGAAGATTAAGGATTTTCTATACATATCTGAGGCAGGAGCATTTGTTGCGTACATAGCTGGCTAAAATCCAAAGTCACTGTTTTCAGCTTGTTCCCAGGGATTTCCTTCTGTTTCAGCTGAGGAAATACTCTCTGATTTAGCCCAGCTGTTTCTTGAATATGCAAAAACAAATGTGGAGTATTTGTGTTTAATAATGTAAGATGAGACAGAATGGCATGCTCCCCATTGGAGCCAAATTTTGTCCCTACACTATACAGCTGAACAGCCATCAATGGAAGTCACTGGTGAGTATCATAGGACAGAATATGGTCCTAAGAGAAAACCAACAGGAAACAGCAAACCTGACACCATGTGTTTGTCAGTGACCATCTGTTAATGATTGCCTTTCTGTCACCTGGAGAGAAGAAATGAGAAAATAAAATGTACACATGGATCTCTGCTGTTGCATTCCCAACACCAACACTTACTGGTGGATCCGCGCTCGGCTAAAGGGTGCTGTGTAACAATCTGTCTCTTCCAGGTCAGGGAGGGCCTCCTTGTCAAGCTTCATTGGATTTCTGGGCAACCAACTTTTCAGCTCTCTGATATTCCTCTGCAAACTGGAACAATGACAAGTTAGACTTATTCTCCCAGCTGCAAGTCGCTTTTGTTGCCATCATAGATATATATGCTGGATGAGAATGAAATGTAAGCTTGAAATGAAAGCAAGAGAGCGCTTATTTTTTCTAATCAATGCTTAAAAAAAATCAATGTTTATATTATTTGTGACCGATCTTTTGGACCTCACTCAGGGTACGTCTACAGTATGAAATTAGGTCAAATTTATAGAAGTTGATTTTGCTGAAGAAATTTTATACAGTTGATTGTGTGTGTCCCCACAAGTGCGTTAAGTCGGCGGAGTACGTCCACAGTACTGTGGCTAGCATCGACTCTCAGAGTGGTGCACTGTGGGTAGCTATCCCACAGTACCCACAGTCTCCGCTGCCCATTGGCATTCTGTTTTTTTGAACGGAGTTTTGCCTGCACAGATTTTCTCCCCATACTGCGATCAGATCCAGTATCTCCCATTCGGAGCTCTTTTGCGATTCTGGGACTGCAGGAAATGAAATTCAAAAGTTCCTGGGGCTTTTCCTCATTACATGGCTAGTGCATCTGAGTTGAAAGTGCTGTTCAGAGAAGTCACAATGGAGCATTCTGGGATACCTCCCGAGGCCAATACCATTGAATTTCATCCACAGTACCTCAAATCTGGAACAGCGATGTCGATTTTAGTGCTACTCCCCTTCCCGAGGTGGAGTACAGAAACCAGTTTTAAGAGCCCTTCAAGTCGACAAAACCGGGTTGGTTGTGTGGATGGACTTTAATTTGATATAATGCAGCTAATTCCGATATAATCGCATACTGTAGACCGGGCCTCAGACACCATTCCCACTGCCATCAATGGGAGTTTTGTTGAGCAAGCTTGACAGGATTTGGCCATGTTAAAGTAGCACACTCAAAAGGAAGGTAATTGCATACTGCTAGAGAATGACTTTCTGAGTTGAAATTCCTTCCCAAGGTAGCTCATTTGGAAGAGCAATTACAACGTCCACCCTTACTCAAGGATATACTTAAAAGGCCCAATCTAGTGCTTATTCTAAGATATAAACACAAACCCTTTAGATACCTCATACACAAATTTCCCTCTTTTAAAGTGAGAATTAAAAATATAGTCCTTAATTGTATATTTATGAACCTGGTCCCTAGCACATTTAATTAAATCTTCATATCACTTATAGAGCTCTGTCAAAATCTACATATTGTTATATCCCTTCAGAGTATAACCACAAGTCAAATAAAACAAGAATACTTTAGAGCAAAAAATGAAAAATTGTCAGTCAGCATTTAGACAAAAACTGATGGTAATTTTCTGCAATTTTCTAAAGATTCAGGTTATCACATAATCATAGGATTTAGTTCTATGTCTGTGCTTGGTCTTTATGTAGGCAAGAGGTCTTTATATAGGCAAGACTCCCTGACTCCCTCCATTAGAGATGTGCTTACATAAGGATGTAAGAACTCAGTTTATAGAAATTAGAGATGGAAGAGATCTATTAGGTAATCTAGTTAATTCCCCAGCAATGACAATTCTTCCCTTCAGATTTACCTGATCCTGTATTCCTTGCACCCCCCAAATCTCCTCCCCTGGAAGTGAATGGGAATTTTGTGTGTTCAAGGAATACTGGATTGGGTCTCATGTTATGATATATTATATCTTTGGAGGCATGGCTGAGTGTCAAGACACCCTAACTACAGCTATATTTTTCAACTGGGTTAAGGCCTGGTTTCCACAAGTTGCATCTGTATTTTGTACCCACAAAATGAATCCAGGGCACAAATCTGGGTACTTACTCTTATAACTATCTAATTTACATCTGCAATTAAACTGCTAATTGGGTATGATAGTCAGAGATACAACTACTTGGAATGAGCCCACTTTTTTGTTATGGGAGCAAAAATGTAGGCACGAATTTTGCACCTGTAATTTGAATTTAGAAAGGGAGACTGCCCTTCAGAAAAATTACCTCTCACAATCAGCAAAGAAACACAGTACAAAAGAAAAGCCAATAACTACTGCTACCAAAAAAAGAAATAGTTTGCACATTTATTATTCAGAATCCTAAAATGTAGAGCCAGACTCTCATATAATCCTAATCAGGCCATTGGCATCTAGCAGTTAACGTTATGGGGAAATATTTTGCATCTGCCATGAAAATAGTCCCATGAAATTAAGCTGAAAGAAAAGTGGAATATAAGTGTGATTGCTGAAAAAGCTTATTTTAAATTGGCAGCAGGCTGCATATTAAGAGCACTCAGGCTTTTCCATTAATTTTTCATTTTCAGGAAGACTAATATTAAAAAACAAGCTTCAGGGTGACACTTAGAAGCATAAGTTCCGCAGTCCAACTGCATATTTGCTTATTTATTTTTTTCAAAAAAACTGTCTGGTTTTAAATTACAAAAGGGCAAAACCCAAAAACCAACCACCTCTGTACCCACTGCTGCTGTTGAAAGACCCAATCTTGCAAATGTACACTTGAGTCACATAGAGCTGAGTCACAGGAATAAAGTTGCTCACATGCATAAGCGTTTGCAGGATGAGCCATATGATTTTATTTTTCAGATTAGTCTGTCTCTTTCTAGGGTTTTACATGCTGGAAACACATTTTTGCTGCCAGTTAGTGCAAAGCATAGATTAAATTTAGTATTTATGGATTGGGTTTGGGAATAGTAGGCCTGACTTTCCTCTCACATGGTGTAATTATATGGGCATCAATTTAGTTACTGCTAATTTACACTAGTGTGAGAAGAGAACGAGCCCCACTGCATCGAGAGCCCAATCCAATGTTCACAGAAGTCAGCCAGAGTCTTTTTGTTTTTTTCAACAGGAGTCGCATCAGGACCTTACAGTACTTTAATGTACACCATGACATCAGATTCTTGAAATTTCTACATTTCCATGGAGTTTGTTAGACTATTGTATTTGAGGGACATGATTCCATCAGTTACTAAACTTTGTTGGCTAAGAAATATAACTGAGTTCATAAAGCATAAACACAGTTCTCAGACAGGATTGTCCCTTCGCTCTTTCAGCCAAACATATATGGTCCAGCTCTGCCACTCTTACTCATTCTGGTTAGTACTTAATTCCATACGTTTTTTCACCCATGGAATGGGACTGACTGCTTGTAGAATGAAGTACTACTCAGCCCAAGTAAGGGTTGGGTTTTCTTCATTTTTCTCTCTTATGGACAGATTTATTCTTTTTAAAGCTAAGAATCACACTTTTCTTTTTATAAAAAACTGTTCAAACAGTTTGTGATAAAAAATCAGATTTTTGCATTGGTTTCTTATTTTTATTTTAGGTCCTTTCCCAGTATACCCCCATCCCAATTTCTCTCCTCTCCCAAATGTCTAAATGACTGAAAGGCTTTTTTGGGCTTTTTTTATCTTGAGAAAATACAGAAATTAGTCTTTTTATTTTAAATTCAAATCTGCACCTTTCACCTGACATGTTAAGTAAAGTACTCCATTTGAATAAAGTGGAAACAAATTTTCCTCCTAAAGTGAAAAGGCATTTCATTTAAGATGAAATTCATTTTCTTTTACTTCACTTATGACTGATCACTACAAAACGTGGAGATTTCAGAATGTTTCAGCTCAAAAATACATTTGTATTGCATAAAAATTGTCTAGCACAATATACAACTTTTCATGGCTCATGTTAATTGTTAATCAGAGAAGGAACTGGAGATTCATAGAGTTTTCATTTAATTTCTTACTCGGTTTCAGACAAATAAGTTTGTTATGGATTTTCAAGTTTCAGTAAAGACATAAAGGTGGTGAAAGAGTAGTTTGACTAATATGTCAATGTACAAAGAACATACACTTTTAACTCCAAATCACAGGACCGGATTCTCACACTATTGAACAAATGGAGCAGTACCTTAATTCCTGAGTAATCCAACTGTATTCAGTGGGACTACTCACTAAATTGTGATTCAACATGAGTAAAAGTGGCAGAATTTAGCCCATAATAAATAACTCTGGCAAAGTCAGGATTTTGTGATGGGAGGAGAGATCAGATAGGTCACAATGGAGGAAAATTCCATGTGCCAAATTCTGAGCACAGTTACGTTCCAGCTGAAAATACCCAGTGTTGCAACACTAACAGTTGTAATAGTAATTGCCTTATAGTGACTAAAAATGTTACTCTGCAATACCATTGCATTTTATTATCTGACATAACAAGAAAAGTTAAAACCTTTATGTATGAATAGATTTCACTTAGTCATGACAATTATCCCTTCCCTAAGTTAGTATGATTCCTATCGGAAATCTTCAATTTAATTGCACTTTTATGGTTTTTTGCAGAATTGTGTGTTCATAAACCTTTCAGACTAAATCTCAGGAGTTATCCTAACTTTCCCATTTATCCTCATATTCCTTAAAAAAACCCCAATGAATAATTCTGGTTTGGGGAAAAACCCTTAACTATATATATTATTGCCACTGTTATTATTATTTAGGTATCAATACTGGGCCAAAATCTTGCAGCTCTTGCTCAGTATATATACTCCCATGACTGAAAGATTTGGCTTAGAATTACCAGCCCTTCTAGTTCTCTTTACATTGTTATAACTATTGTACTCAGTGGTGTCCAACATTGGCCAACTGTCACTGGCCAGATTAAAGGTTCCTGATATCAGCGTCATCCTAATATCTTCTATGTTCATGGATTTCACACAGGTAGTTTTCCCTTTGTTCACAGTTTCTTCAATATACTGATATGTCAAGTTACATAAAGTCTCCAAGCAAAACTGTCAAACTTTGGTGCCTAACATCAGGCACCTAAATAAGCAGCTTGATTATCAGAGGTACTAAACTCTCATTTCTCTCCTTGACATTAATGGGCTAATGCCTTGTAGTCACTAGGAGATAAATTCTAGTATACTTCTATATCCATTATATCTAAGTAACATGCCTAACTTTAGGCATCCAGATTTAATAAGCATCACTGTATACTAAAAAAAAGTTTTTTTTCTGAAAGACTAGATAAGACTAGATTGTGACTGGACTGTCCACATCTATATGGTGTGAATCCAGTCTCAGCTGGTCATGTCTTTATAACCTAATAGTTGTGCAATTGAGTGAGGGCCAATGTCCACATCAGTAGAAACATACTAGCACCACAATTCACACACTTGTCAATGGAAGATTAAAGGATGCATTTCCAGACTAAACTATTTTACATCTAGAGGAAGTTCTCTACATCAGGGCTAAGGCATATTAGTAGGCAAATTGCATTCCTGCTGACCCTGTCTTGTGAACAAAGACTATTCCAATTTTCAGGATTACACTTGCAAATACACTAGTCAGAAACCTTACATTTAGTATTAAATTCACTTACAAAATAGAAAGAAAAAGTTTCTTCTTACTGGTGAATCAGCTGAGTTGTCTGCATTCTCAGAGTATAGCATTGTAGGTACTGAGACATTCCATGCTACCTACGACTAGCCAGTTACCATATGTGAGGACAGGAGATATGAGATTTGTTCAATATCTTCATCAACGATCTGGAGGATGGTGTGGACTGCACCCTTAGCAAGTTTGCAGATGACACTAAACTGGGAGGAGTGGTTGATACGCTGGAGGGTAGGGACAGGATACAGAGGGACCTAGACAAATTAGAGGATTGGGCCAAAAGAAATCTGATGAGGTTCAACAAGGACAAGTGCAGAGTCCTGCACTTAGGACGCAAGAATCCCATGCACTGCTACAGACTAGGGACCGAATGGCTGGGCAGCAGTTCTGCAGAAAAGGACCTAGGGGTTACGGTGGACAAAAAGCTGAATATGAGTCAACAGTGTGCCCTTGTTGCCAAGAAGGCTAACGGCATTTTGGGCTGTATAAGTAGGGGCATTTCCAGCAGATCGAGGGACGTGATTATTCCCCTCTATTCGGCACTGGTGAGGCCTCATTTGGAGTACTGTGTCCAGTTTTGGGCCCCACGCTACAAGAAGGATGTGGATAAATTGGAAAGAGTCCAACGGAGGGCAACAAAAATGATTAGGGGGCTCGAGCACATGACTTATGAGGAGAGGCTGAGGGAACTGGGATTGTTTAGCCTGCAGAAGAGAAGAATGAGGGGGGATTTGATAGCTGCTTTCAACTACCTGAAAGGGGGTTCCAAAGAGGATGGATCTAGACTGTTCTCAGTGGTAGAAGATGACAGAACAAGGAGTAATGGTCTCAAGTTGCAGAGGGGGAGGTTTAGGTTGGATATTAGGAAAAACTTTTTCACTAGTAGGGTGGTGAAGCACTGGAATGGGTTACCTAGGGAGGTGGTGGAATCTCCTTCCTTAGATGTTTTTAAGGTCAGGCTTGACAAAGCCCTGGCTGGGATGATCTAATTGGGTTTGGTCCTGCTTTGAGCAGGGGGTTGGACTAGATGACCTCCTGAGGTCCCTTCCAACCCTGAGATTCTATGATTCTATGAGATTCTATTTAATTCACACTGCCTTTTCTGCAATTTTACATTAATTCTTTTTTGTATAATTTGTGATCGCTTAATGGGTCTTATAATCTTGCTGGGCAACCAAGTGTCATTGTCTAACCTGAGTTTGGTAGATATGTGGGTTGCATGAAGGCTCTTATGGGCTGACCTTAAAAAGTCTTGCTCATGTGAGTAGTGATTATTCTCCCAATAAGTTTTCTTTTAAGTCAAGTCAGGCTAAGGGTTTGCAGTATCCAGCTGAAAAGGGCAACAGCAGTAGTTAGTTTGTTCAAAATTGGCTCTACAATACATTTATCAACATTAGACCTTCAAAGGATGATACAGAGATTGAAAGTAAATAGGCTCTGAAAGAAAACCCAGGTCTCCATTTATATGTTAATTTTTATGGGGCTTGTGGAGAAACTCTCATAACAAAAAAATAAACAGATAAATATATAGTTTATTCTGTAGTCAGATATTGCAATAATAAACCAAACAAATGGAAACAAATCATGAAGTTATACATGCTTATATCATAACCAGGATCAGCTTTTATGACTGACAAATGGTTTAGTACTCCAAAATTCAGATGTTGTTGAACATAAAAAACTGCATGTTACCATACTCATACACAATGAAACAACATCAAGGACACGACTTAAGTACACGAAGCACCTGAATACCCAGCTACTGCAACACACGTGTAAGCTAGGTCATTTTCAAATCTGCAGACTTCTGATGAAGGAAGATTGGAATGTATTATCTCTAATACTTAGAAGTAAAAACTAGAGCTGAGCAAATAATTGATTTTTTTTCAGGGGGCAAATCAGATTCATTTGATTTCAAAGATTCATTTGAAACTTTTTCCCTGTTTAGTTTCATTTTCAGGTGTTTTAACCTGGCCCTTTTAATACATCTACTTAAATTTCAAAACAAAATATCGTTTTGAAACAAAAAGTTAAATCATTACATTTTTAAAATGTTGAAACATACATTTCCAATGATTTTCTTCAGCCAGAACAATTGACCAAATTGGACTTGAATTCATAATTAGTTTATATAGACCCTAAACTGATTTTTTTCAGAAAATGAACTATTCATCTGAAATTTTTTCCCCAGCTATAGTAAAAATTTCCATTAGAGATGGCAATTGTGTTGTTATAATTCATAATTGCCCAGACTGTGGGGGCCTAAACCAGAATTAAAATATTATGTAAACATTTTTCTGTGTGTATGGTAGAATTTATTTTGGTGTTTTCCTCAATATCAGTCTTAAAAGAAAAAAAAAATAGCCTGAAAAATTAGAGACAAAAGACAAACAAAAATCTTTTACGTCATCTAGTCTGAAGTCTGGGAGAATTCAGACAATTTCTGATATGTGCTTTCTTTATCTGATATGTTGCAATATATTTACCTGCAGACTTTTAATGTATGAATTATTTACCATTACAGAGTATGATCTTGCTGTTCCTGTAGAATGTGGAGATGTGAGTGGCAGTACAAGGACATCATGATTAGGTACATATTCTGCTAATTGAGTGATTTAATATATGAGCTGGTAAAAACACAGGTATTTGATCCCATAGACAATAGAGCTGTGATCCTGTAAGCATTCCATTGACTTCAATGGAAGTCCCATTCATGGAGAACTTGCAGGATTCAGCTCTTAGTTCATTACATTCTTTACTTACAAATATACATATTCCTAAGTAAGGATGATTATCTATCTATACACTATGGACTAGATCCTCAGCGGTGTAAACAGGCATAGTTCTATTACACATAATGGAATTATGGCAGTTTACACCAGCTTAAGATGGTGTCATAACCACAATCCAACTCCCACTGAAGTCAATGGAAAGACTTCAGTTAACTTCTATGAAAACTGGATCAGGCCCTAAAGCCACATTCTACAGAGAGAGGTACAAAATATTGGGTTTCACTAACTAGCAAATGCATTTTTAAAGCTAGAACCAATGACAGTTTCTGCAATGGGAGAGCCTTATTTCACCATAAAAAAATAAATAAAAAACCATACTCCCATTTCCATTGCTCTACTCCAAGAGCTGAAACTGACATTTTTGCCATTGTGCTGCAGGAAATATCAGTATTTCACCTTGGATAAAGACTGTGAAGTAAAATTACCCATTTTGCATACCTTTAATATGCCAAATTTGAAGTAAATTTGGGGTGACAAAAATTAAGAGTATGCATGCACAGAACTTTCCTAGACAACAGGTCCAGCTCTGCAGTGATTATATATGAGTAAGTCCCACAGGACTGAATAGGTGTGGAACATCTACAGAATTAGTCCTAATACATTAATATCATCATGAATTTTTAAAATATCTGACACCAGGAGCATTAAAAATCAAATCCTGCCTGTGCAGATACATCTTAGGTTAGAATTTGTCCCCAATATACAAAACAGTCTAGTAAACTATAATCTTTTATTTAAAATTAAGTAGGAGTGATGAGAAATATTCATTTTAATTTAGTTCTTTATTCTAGTTCTTGTGGACGCTACCTGTTAATTTCAAATTTTTAATAAAACAGTCATTCCTATGACCTATGTTTATGTTCAAAGGTCACAGTTTATCAATCGATAAATTTATTATGGTAATATGGACAGTGATGCACACATACTGAAAAAAATTATAACAATGTGATTTATTTTTCAAATTTTGTGTTGTGTGCATTTTTAGGATTAGTTTTCTTATTTAGATTTGGACTTTTCAACAGTAAGAGCTCACAAGCAATTCTTTTAAAAAGGTGTTTGCTCTTTTAAAATGCTGGAATAAAAAAAGCAGCAAAATATTTAACTTCCCTTGCTTGTTTTTTTAAAATTTCTCAGAAAACAAATTTCATATAAAAATGAAAAATGTAAGTTTGTTTGTCTCTGATGTTAAAGTTCTCATGGACTTCAAGGTCAGAAGGTACCATCATGATCATCTAGTCTGACTTCCTGCACATCGCAGGCCACAGAACCTCAGCCACCCGCTCCTGTAATTTACCCATAACTGCTGGGTGACTTACTAAAGTCTCAAATCTTGATTTAAAGACTTCAAGTTACAGAGAATGCATGATTTACTCTAGTTCAAACCAGCAAGTGACTGTCTTGCTCCACACTGTGAAATAAGCAAAACAAACCAAAAAAAAAAAAAGAAAAGAAAAAAGAAAAAGCAAAAAAACAAAAGAACCAGGGTCTCTGCCAGTTTGACCTGGAAGAAAATTCCTTCCTGAATGCAAATATGGCAATATTGTTTGTTACTCTGCGCTTAGAAACTGGGTTGATTTCAACTGCATATTCTAGATACTTGTGTTATTAAATAGGATCATAAATCCACCTAACATTCATGTTTTTATTACACCCAGAAATCCCCAGAAGAATTCATCAGTATGGAGCTAATTTGTTTTATGGCATAGCCCTGTTACATTTGCCTTAATATTACAAAAATGTAAATGGTTTGCTTTGAATTGTACACTAAAATGAAGCAAGCACATGCATGACAGGGGAAGGAGAAAAGCAGTTGTAAATTTATGTTATAAATTACTTCAGTCTAATATTACTATTGAAATATGTGGATTTATAAACCAAATTTTGCAATTCAGTGACATTTTGTGATTTTTTTGTTTTGTTAACTGGTGGTCTTGCTCAACCAACAACATATTAACTGAATACGGCACAGGAAATAGTGAACTCTGGCAGGATTTGCACTCTTGGAGGCTCTATAGTAGTAAAGATTAATTGTCAAGCAAATGTAGATATTTAGCTCAAATATGCTTAGCAGAATTCCATTAATTTTTTTTATAATTTCAGTGGATATCAATGTTTATTTTTAAGCATTTTGTTAGAATTTTATCAATTTAAATTTTCACAGTTGTGCAAAGTTATGGGTTTTAAGCTTTTACATTTTTTTATCTATTTAAATTTTCACAGTTGCAGGAAATTATGGGGAATTAGAAAATGTTTTTAACAATAGTAGATGCTGAGATTCAAAAAGTTAGAGCTTTATAACTGTTACAAATTATGAACATCACATATCAAAACATATTAAATAAAGCCTTAAATCAAATTTCAATAATTTTTTAAGCTGCATTTTTCTTACTTTGTCTCGCTGAAAATTTTGATTATACTCAATAGAAATATTTTTGTTGGTGTGTGTGTGTGTGTGATATTGATGTTTATCGACATTTACATTTATCGACAAATCTAATCCTTCCAAGCTTACCCATAAGCATTAGGACAGACATTTTTGGTATGGAAATTAGTCTAGAAATCTCATAAGCTTGTTCCAATTGGCACTTAAGTTTTGGAATAGAGCAATAGGTCTTACCCGCTCTTGAGGCTACCATTTCTACAAGTGAGCGCTTCTTCATGGAAAATTAATGTCCCATAATGCTAGAATGGAGCGTATGTTGGAAATAGTGTAGAACCTTGCTAACTCAAAGACCCTTTACTGAATATTATTGCTAGCCGTCAAATATATGAAACAAAAGCTCAAGGATACTGCATCAAAAAGTGTACTTTTTAATTTAGGCCTTTACTCACAGGCATAAAGTGAACCTCGTGTGTATTTGCAGGCTCAGGTTCCTAGTTCTCCAACTGGAGTTTAGTTTTGATTAGTACAAGACAATGTGCTAGTAAAAAGTATATTTTGTAAAGCAACAATGAAACCTTAGCAACCGGAGGCCTCACTGCAATGCTGTCTTTGATATTACATCTCTGCTGATAGACTGAATGAGACCATTGTTTTGGTATGAGAAGTATCTCACTTGCAAAGTGAGAACTGGCAACGCTGCACTGTACTGCATCATGTAACAGCTAACTATTTTAGGGCATTATTTGTGTTCATACATTTTTGAGTTTCCAGTAATCAAATCTCATGGTTTTAGTTGCTTTGGATAAATTTACAACTGCTAATGTTTAGCAGGTGACTATACGGCAAGATTAGAAGCTATGCATCACCCACCAACCTGCCCATGGTTTTGCTCCTCCAGTCAGTGTAATAACACTTTTTCCTGAAAGAATAGCAGAAGTCATCTGAGAACAATCAAGTAAGAGACAGTTGACAAGGACTCCCACATCATATAAGAACACATACCATGCACATTTACATGCTAAAGAGTGAAAAACATCTTTAAATTGAAATACAGTAATTTGTTAAGGATATTATGTTCTGGGTATCTGTTGGAATTTGAAATGGTTCATATCATGAAAAATAAATCTAAATTTTGATATGACTGTTCTATATAGGCTAGACCATGTCCAACTATTGATTCATTCACTGAATTCTCAATAAAGATAATACAAGTTTTGTCCAAAAAACTATTTACAAGATATTACCCTTATTTTTTAAAAAAATTCTATAGGACTCATTTTCAAAATTAGCAGTTAGCGTATATAGCCTTTAATGCAGAACTGTCTTAAATCTGTACATATGACTCTCATCGACATCCATTACCATTTCACATGCAAATCAAGAGCAGTATATGGACCCAAGATTCATTAAGCAGTAACTGGAACAAATTGTTTTTATATTTCAGTTCTCTTCTCTCTTCTTTTCCCTGGGTACTGTAATTTCTGAGGGAAAAAGTCATGTAATTTCCTATGAAATCTTCACAGAGAACAGTTATTCCTGAAACACAACACACATACAGATTTGAGGCAAAATATTTTTTCACTTCCCACTACTGCTCTACATGCCCCCTCCCTGTATACCAAGCAACTTTTCAGTTTTGCAAGTGACTTAGGCCCTGATCCTGCACTCTCATCTAGGTGAGTGTACGCTTATGTCAGGGCAGAGACCCATTGAAGAGACACAGGGCACTGCCTGTATGGATCAGTTTGCTGGATCATGGCCTTTGTACACACTAGTCCCCAAAGGGTACAAGTTGCCTAGATCCTTTATGCTACTGTATATTAAGATAAGAGTAAAGCAATGTTTTTGAGTATTAGTACTTAAAATAAATGGTTAAACTCTTTTCAGCCAATTTTTAAGAAGTATTTTCCTATCTTGCACAGGAATATAATCAAACATAAAAAATATTATTTCAGTTCTGGATGTTAAACAAATGAGATCCTCATCAGATGGTAACTTTACTACCTAAAATACTTCTTAGGTCCTTGGCAGCCCGGTCTGTGATGTTCCTAAATAGAGTTGCAAAGGGAGCACAGAAACCACAGAAGTTAACAGGGATTTTTTTGATATTATACTTATGAAACATGACTTCTTTCGTTACCATTAATTACCCTTAACTGTCCTACTCAGAAGGAGTCCAGCTGAGCTACAGACATAGGTCATTTACTCATTATACATATTGCAATTTCTGTTTAACAGAAGATATTTGTTGTGCATGCATAAACATCATCTTTTTGCTCGCGTTTCAATATTATATGGCAAAGCTGCTGCCTCTTACACATATCTTTTAAGCATGCAACATGTTTCTTTTTAATAGAACATTCAGGCATATCCCATTAAAAACATAAGTATAAATAATTCATGATCCCCAATGTAATCGTGAAAAATATTGAAATGTATGTCAAAGACAACAATTATTGCAAAGTATTAAAAAAACCTTTATTGATAACTATTCATATATCACTTTGCTTTTTACATTACATGCCATACTGAGCCTCAAAGATCAATTGTCAGAAAAAGAGCTGGGCAAATTGAAAAAACCTTTTGGTTCAAGTGGAAATAAAACTGAAATTTTTTCAGAATTATCAGCAAATTGAAAAGTTGGGAAAATTTCAATTTGGGTTGAATGAAAGATTTAGTTTGACCCAGCTCTGTGTCTATTGAATTTTTTTATATGAAGTGGAACAGCTTCAAAGAGAGAGATTAGGAAAGACTCACCCAGAATATTCCATTCATTTCAACATTTAAAAAATGTTTTCTTTTTTTCATTCAGACTGAAATAATTGGCTGAAATCAACATAAATTTGCTGTTTCGATCAACCTGAAATTTCTGTAGTAGTAATACATAGTATGCACTGAAGTATGACCTTTTACCAGTAAAGTTAATGTGCAGTTTTGCATTGACTTCACTGAGACTAGGCTCTGGGTCTTTAGGTAGTCCCTTGTGATGGAAAGATATAAATGATTTTGGTTCTTTTCAGCTACATTTATGCTATGTCTAGGGCCTAATACTTCTCCCCTTTCATGGGTAATTCTGTTGATTTTAGGGTGACCAGATGTTCCAATTTTATAGGGACAGTCCCAATTTTGGGGGCTTTTCCTTATATAGGCACCTATTACCCCACCCCCACTCCCAATTTTTTACACTTGCTATCTGGTCACCCTAGTTGATTTCAATGGGATTACTGCGAGATATGTATTTAAGATGGAGTTTAGAGATATGCCATGAATTCAGATCAAATATTCTCTTTGGGACTATGCCTACTAGTGGTATCATTAAAGAGCAATATTGTGACCCACCCTTACATCACTGAGCACGCAGGAGAGTAAGGGGGTGTAACACATGAGACTTGGTGCATCACGGGTCAAGCACAGTGGGACAAGCAGCCTCCTTGGGGCCACTACTCCCTCTCCCATGCAGATGGAAGGGAGTGGGTGGCTAGGGTTGGGGAGTGGGTAGAGCCTTAGTTCTCAGTAAGCCAGGGAGGAGGGGAAGGAATCTGCTGCTAGTACAGAGCACACAGCACACTTTGGAAAAGAACTGTATTATTCAGGTGTACAATAAGGCTTCCTCTCTCCAACAGATGAAAAGTGCAGCTACCTCAGCAACAGAATATAGAATATGTTATAATGCTTAGAAAATGGTTAAGTAAAACCTCAGTACAAGTATGCACTTTAAAAAAATAGCCTATTTAAAATATGTATACTTTGTGTGTGTAAGCAGTGTAACTTTGCTTTTTAGGACCTACTTTTCAAATATCTGAAGTGAATGAAACATGAATGAAATAAAGCAAAGTAATAGCCAAGGAACCAAGAGCCATGAAACAAAAGGAAAGGGGGGGGGGGGGGGGAGGGAAGCGTGGACTAAGAATTTTATTAAAAAGTTGGTTTGAACGCCTGCCTAGAAAAATTGCTAATTAGACTCCAATAAAATTATTAGCCTATATAAATATATGTAGGAACTGGACCTTATTTCATACATTTCTCTCTAAAGTAAGGAAATCAGCTAGATCAAATATCTAAACAATTATTGTACTTTAAATCTTTCTAACAATAACAAGATGGGAGAAAAAACAGTATTAGGAAATGGGAAAAAATGATTAACATGAAATATACAATTAATGGCCCCAGTCCAACAAATATGTTTATGCACGTGAGTAACTTTATGCATGTTAGCAGTCCCATTCAAGTCACATTCATAAGTGAGAATTAGGCCCAAATTACATGACCTTACCGACTCCCAAAATATTGCCCTTTAATTTTTTTTAAGTCAAAGTGAATTTAACTAGCATCGAAGCTGCATGATTAGTCACGTAGTGGTTTATTTTTATGCTGTATTGCGTGCTGTATATAATTCCCATTCTAGCGATCAGAGTTCTGCGCACACTTCAAAGGCAGAGTAGAATGCCAACTATGATTCCTTCTATAAAACACTCAATCAGTTCCCATGCTCTTCTTTTATTAATTTGTTTTTCATTCAAATAAATAAGCAGTTATGAGAAGGCTGGGTTGTTTACAGGACTGTTAATGGGAGCCTTTATCACTTCCTGTCACTGATTCACTCTTCTCTGCCTTTGGTTGATGGCTCATTTGCTGACAAGGTCAGAGCTAGCAGCCAACTATTCAGTTTTGCTCTCAAATTTTTTTTTTAAAAAGCCCTGCTTTTTTGGGGGGGAGAGGGGAATGGTTGTTCAAATATTTCAGAGTGTTGAGCCTAAATTAGCAATATTACAACTTGGAAAACTTGCAGTTTTCATCCTAAAAGTGCTTCAAAGATATTAGCCAATTTGATCTCAACATTCCTGTCAGCCAGGAAAAAATATAATTGTCTCTTTTATAAAGGGAAATCTTGCTCAAATTTAAGACAATTGACTTCAGTGAGGTCAGAATCTCACCTAATAAAGTCTTGATTTTTTAAAAAAATGCATGGACCTCAATTTACATACACAACCTCAGCTTGCACAAGCAAATTGCGTATTTTGCTTCCACAATTTAGTAAAGACAATTAACACAGGCTCATGTCGTTTTGCCAATGCAGAAGCAGGAGTCATAAACCGAACCAAGATTAGAATGCCAAACTGTCACTCCTCTAATCAGACCACTAGGCTGCATCACTCCCTCATGACAAGACAGACAGGCAGCTGACTAGCTCTAAGAGCCCATAGAATTATATTTTCACCAAGAGCTTTTTACCCATCTTGCTGGAAGTAAATACCAGTTATTTGGCACAAAGCTGAAACAGGTGGTTGGTGAAACTTACAGCCAGCGTCTCTAACAAATTAAAGAATATTCAGAACATCCCTATCTTTGTGCAAGAACTAGCTGTGGATGTATCAAGACTAGACACAGCAATAAATTCACATCCTCTAAGCCCCGAAGAACATCTTAAAAAGCCAAATATGGAATCCATGTGTAAGGTTTGCAGCAGCTGACTGGGAAATTCAGTGATATTCCCCATCAATCACAAGCTAAGACAGCAACAAATAACTGGTGAGCCGTCTAAATGAATTCCAATTTTCAGTTAGAATCCCAGGGCACATGATAAAACTTGCTCAAGGGGAGGAAAACAGAATCCCCTCACAGAGTTTCTCCTTGATTCTCAGTGATGGGGTTGCTCCCCAAAAATAGACTGCTGAAACACATCCACCCCAAGCCCTGTGGAACTCGGGATCATTTGGAGACTGGGGCTATTTGTGTAGAGGCCTCATGCTTCTGCACTAGTTCCAAAACAGTTGTGTTACTCCAGCACAGACTGCTCTTGTCTGCTGGTAAAAAGCCCATTTTGTTTTGTGGCTTAAAATGTTAAGAAATAAAGAGTTCATTTGGGTCCTGAAATTTAGGAAAAATGAATATTTAAAATGTTAACAATGCATCATTCAAGCAAGAGAGAGAAATATCAAAAAATGGCACACAAAGCGTGCTCTGTACTGTACAAAAAAATCTTCCTTACTCACATGGGAAATGATTACTCCTCAAGTTGTTCACTATGGAAAGGGATTTGAGAAATGATTCAGTCAAATAGTTTAAATTTCATAATGCTCTAGTTTAATGTAGGGATGGGGACTCAAATCTATTTTCAGTTGAAGACAGGCAGACTGCCTGTGAGTTTCTGGGTGAAGTCTAAGCTTAGGACCTATTTACATGAAGGATTATCTCCCTCTCCCCATGCCATACTGTCATAGTTGAAATCAGCAGAGGCACTTGAGCGAGAGCCCCACTGATATAAGTGAGAAGGAGCTGCTCTAAGGGCATTCTCAGTGAGGCATTCTCATTTCGGAATTTGATTGCCATCTTGGCCTGATGTACCCCAAATCCAGTGAGTTTCAGCACACACTACAAGGCTCATCTTTCCCCCCCACAGGCATTTAAAAATTATGGGAAATTATTAGCATGGGGAATCGTTGCAGGGGTGGAGGAATTGAATATTATATCTACTGGTTTCCTGGAGATAGGTTATTTTTAATTGTATTTTTTACTACAAGAATACATTTATGTTGTAATTTTTAAGTTAAAAGATATTTAGAGTGTATGGACAGGCTGCCGTTTAGCATTTGTATAGCTCTAAATAAATAAGGAGACTGAAGATCATCAATCTGGAAACAGGAAGTGAAGTGAAATTCCAGGAAAACAAGGGCTGTGGCTTTCTCCAGAATGTCAGGGGGTTTTCTGTCTGAAAGAGTGAATATTAGTTGTCTCTGTAACTTCCCTTGCCTTTGGATAGAATTCCAGTCAAGGTCTGGCTGTGATCCATCATTCAGAAGAAGATTCCGTGCTCCTAACCCTAAAACCATAAACCACAGTTCTTTTGAGACCATGAAAAGGACCTCCAGAAAAGGTCTTGCAAAATGTGTGTGATTTTCTTTGAGCAGTAGGTTCTTCTGGGGTATGTGAGTTTGTTAAGAAAGTAAGCTTTCGATACAGTTACTGTAGGTAAATGTGAAAATACAGTGGCCTTTATCATTAGTCATGTTTTTACCCCCAACATTGGCCTTAAAAATTATTGTTTCTGAAGACATCAGAAGAGAGGAATTTAGTTATAATGAAGTAGGAGGCTTGTTTTGTGCAGTCTGAACAGTAGGAGGGGACTCAATGTTACCTTAACAAATGAGTAAAAACAGTTAAATATAAAGCATAAAAAGCAAAGCATTAAAAATAAAATAGTTACCACAATACCTGAAAGGCATCCTGATGTTCATTCTTTCTGCATATTTGCACAACGTATCCCAGGGACAGTGAATTTTAACAAACATTATGTCGTTGCTCGTAATAGCTGGCTGCAATGGGTGATAAAATAAATATATATTAACAGTTGAGTACAATGCAACAGTCTGGCTTCTGAAAAAAATGCCTATGGGCCAATGTCTGTTCTCAGGGGTGTGCGCTTTGCTCCCAGTGAAGTCTATGGCATCATCTAGAGTTGTAAGTAAAGAATAGTACATGATAATATGTGCACTGCAGTTGCAATGAGATATGGAGATGAGTACAATCAAAGACATCTTCCAGTCTATTCCACTGACCATACAGGACTGCTATTTTCTAGTGTTTTATAGTTATAGTTTTACTATGAATGTCTTTATAAAGATAGGGCTTCCACCACTGCCTTTGGAACACTATTCCACAGAACATTATATATTGATTTTTTTTTAAAATCCATCCTTACACTCTTCTACCATTCTTAGGCTGAAATTCTGATCACAATGAAGTCAACCGGAGTTTTGCCATGCCTTCAATGGAGTTAAGATTTCACCCTAGGTGCTACTCTTTTTCCATTTATTATAAATGATAAGCAACAAGTAAGTAATACGTTAAAATAGAAAGTTAAAAGCCAAACTTTACATGAAGTGCTGTGTGAAATATTCATTACATAATTAAACACACACTATTTTTTGAGTCTGCAGAGCTCCCAGAAACATGCAGTGTTTTAGTATTAAAGTTTTCATGTGTAAAGTGTTCTTCAAAGTAGAGCATACTTTTTTTTACATTATCTTGTTGTTCACATTCATTGAGAGACAACTTCACTTTAGGTGTATTTCATATTTCATTTTCAAAATGGCAATATAGTGGTAGTTGAAGGACTGAAGTCACCTTGCATTTCTTCTGAATCAGACTGGCCGAGCCTACTCCATGGGCTCAGTAGGATCAACAGCCGTCATTGTGATTAATTTTCCTAGAGGAGGTGACTCAGTTTTATGAACTGTTTCTGAGCCAGGCAGAAGAAAGTTACTGTAATTTATTTTTTCAAAGGACTTAGCCCTTAGAGTAACCTAGTAACCATTCATAAGGGGCTTTAGGACAGAGCTCTTTTCCGGATCTCTGGGAGCCAACAGCAGCTGGAGATGGTTTTCTGCAGCTTTCTGCCAGAGTAAATGAAATATTTAAATCCCCTCCCCCCCCAAGACAATTCTGGATTGGCATCACAGAGGCTATGATGGGTGGCTCCCACTTGAAGACACCAATGAGGAGAATGGATCTATCATCTGCCCAAGGATGGTGTCAGCAGGCCATAGGTCCTTCTCCTCAAGATGACAAGCCTAAGTAGGGGAGATGGATGTGGTAACAAGGGTAGAGTCTGGTGCTGGGCCTGCTAAGGGAAGACAACAAATATCATGTCTCTTTTGTGCCTTTATAGATTTAATTTTTTCCCCAAATCATAATCAACACTGTAGAATTACATCTAATTTGCTGAATTTACTGATTTGCAAAATCGGCTCAAGGATCTTGAGCATTGTACAAACGACAAATATCCAAAACACAAAACCTGGTACTAATGGAGACTTTAATTACCCAGACATCTGTTGGAAGAGTAATATGGCAAAACACAACATTTCCAGTAATTTCTTGGAATGTATTGGGGAATTTTTTTTGTTTTAGATGGCAGAGGAAGTAATCCGCGGTACAGCCATTTTACGCTTGATTCTGACCAAAAAGGAGGAATTGGTTGCGGATCTGAAGGTTAAAAGCAATTTGGGTGAAAGTGATTATGATGGATTTAATGATTCTAAGGAAATGAAGGAGTGTTAGCAGCAGAATAAAAACAATGGAGTTCAAAAAAGACAAACTCAGAGGACTTGTAGGTAATGTCCCATGGAAAGAAATCCCAAGAGATAAAGGAGTTCAGGAGAGCTGGCAATTTCTAAAGAGAATATTAAATGCACAACTACAAACTATTCTGATGCAAAGTAAAGATAGGAAGAATAATAAGAGGGCAGTATGGCTCCATCAGGCGCACTTTAATGATCCGAAAATCAAAAAGAAATGCTACAAAAAATGGAAACTGACGAATTGCTAAAGAGGAATATGAAATATACAAGCTTGTAGGGACAAAATCAGAAAGAGTAAGGTGAAAATGAGTTATAGCGACGGATATAAAAGGCAGTAAGAGGTTGGTCTTTAAATACATTAGGAGCAAGAGAAAGATGAATGAAATTGTAGGTCCTCTACTTAGCAGGGAAGGAGAGCTCATCACATCAAGAAGGCAGAGGTGCTTAACATCCATTTTGCTTCAGCCTTCACTAAAAAAGTTAATGGTGGCCATACTCAATGCAATTAATATTAACAATGGAGACGGAATGCAAACCAAAATAGGAAAAGAACAGGTTAAAGACTATGTAGATAAGCTAGACGTATTCAACTTGGCAGGGCTTGATAAAATTTATCCTAAGGTACTTAAACACAAATTGTTGAAGCAATCTCAGAACTGTTGGCAATTATCTTAGATAAATGATGGAAGATCGGTGAGGTCCCAGAGGACTGGAGAAGAGCAAATGTAGTACCAATCTTTAAAAAGGGGAACAAAGAGGACCCAGAAACTATAGACCAGTCAGCCTAACTTCAATACCTGAAAATATACTAGAGCAAATTATCAATGTGAACGGACCTAGAGCATAATAAAGTTATAAGGCATAGCCAATATAGCTTTGTCAAGAACAAACCATGCTAAACCAACCTAATTTTCTTCTTTGACAGGGTCAGTGGCTTAGTGGATGGAAGACATGTTGAGTTTAGTTAAATCTTTTGATACAGACCTACATAACATCATCATAAGCAAATTAAGGAAATGTGGTCTAGATGAAATTCTACAAGGTGGGTACAGAAGTGGTTGAAAGACCATACACACAATCAGTGGTTCACTGTCAAACTGGGAGGTCTTATCTAGTGTGGTCCCACAGGCATCAGTCCTGAGTGTGGTGCTATTAAATATATTCATTAATGACTTGGATAATAGAGTGGAGAGCATGGCTTATAAAATCTGCAGATGATAGCAAGCTGGGAGGGGATGACTGACAAATTGGGAGAGTTAGTTTGAAATCAACAAGATGAAATTCAATAAAGTACAAAGTACTTCACTTTAGGAAGGCGGGGGAAAGATCAAATGTACAACTACAAAATGGAGAATAACTGGCCAGGTGGTAGTACTTCTGAAAAGGATCTGGGCATCATAGAGGATCACAAATTGAATGAGAATCAACAATGTGATGCTGTTGTGAAAAAGGCTAATTAACTACTGGATTAACACAAATGCTGTACATAGTAGCTAACTGTCCCACTCTAGAGGGCACTGATGAGGTCTCACCTGGAGCACTGTGGCCAATTCCGGGTACCACACTTTCTCCAATTGGTCTACATCTTTGCTAGAGTCCAGAAGAGAACAACAAAAATGATAAAAGGTTTAGAAAACCTAACTTTTGAGGAAAGGTTACAAAACTGAGCATATTTGGTTTGGAGAAAAGCAGACAGAAGAGGGGACATGATAATCGTGTTCAAATATGTTAAGGGTTGTTATAAAGAGGATGACTTTGAGGTCCTTCCCACCATATTTTTATTATCTTCTTATTACTGCTTTCTACATTGCTCCTTCCTGGTCAATATTTCAATTTCAAATTGTTTTCCTCCAGATGTATTCACTGGCATTTTTATAGGTCAAACATTTTGGTGGGGTTGAGTCTTTTCTTCCAAGAAATGGACCTTCCAAGGTCCATTCTTAAACATTTTGGAGGAGATTTTCAAAGGCTCAACAGGCATTTAGATGCCTAACTCTCATTAAAAGTCAATAGCAGCTGGGCACTCATTCCATATCTTTGAATTTTTATTTTATTTTAAAATTAATATTTTTTAAACAAAAATGGGTTTTTTTAAATGTAACAATAACTTTGGATTCATAAGTGACAAGTTTATTTTTTCCTGTTTTAGCCCCCACCTGCAGTTTAACGCCAGAAAACTTTCCAGCTGGTTGCTGATTACTTTTTAAATCAATGCGATAACTCTGGAGATAAACTAATATTAAAACTAATTGGCAATGTAGCAGGTGGTAAATCATTTTGAATATACATTTTTATTATTGTTCTTTCTGTTAGCAATCTCCTTTGTTTTAATAGCTGTATTTCATCTTCCTTCCCTTCTCAGTCCTCTTTATAAGTTTTAACTGTGAGAGCAGGAACTGAAAATGGTCTATCACTGCAGAAGTACTCAGAAGCAATATGTTGACGATTGGATTTTGAAAGCCTATTAATACACTCAAAGGACAAAATTAAGCCCCTGGTGAAAGCAGGTACAACTCTTAATGAAGTTAACAGGAGTTGTACCCATTTATGCCAGTGATTAATTTGACAATGAGACTTTACATAAGGTGTCCCTAGTCTCTGTTTGTCAGAAGGTGGTGATGGATGGAAGGAGAGAGATCATTTGATCATTTCCTGTTACGTTCATTCACTCCAGGGCACCTGGCATTGGTCACTGTCGGTAGACAGGATACTGGGCTTGATGGACCTTTGGTCTGACCCAGTACGGCCATTCTTATGTTCTTATGAATGTAAATAATGAAATGTAAATATAAAATAAACTCATTCATCACATTCACTCTGCTGGACATTTCCTCAGAACTATTTAAAACAACAAGGGAAAGATCACCATCTTGTGTTAATCTGCATAAATCCACTGAAGTCACCACCTCATTATGCACTGGATCTGGAGTAAAACCTACTGTAGATTTTTGGTAGTGGTTTCTGCCTCGGTTATTTCAGAGTACTGTTCAGGAAAGGCGGTAGCGGTGGAGTGCAGAAGGTGTCAATCATGACATGACAATGGTTTGCTATGGTGTATGGATGGATGGGGGCGGGTCATTTTTACTACTACCTATTTCATTTTGTTTTCAAGTGAAAGGATTATAAAATCTTATGCTGATTTTAATTTTTTTAAATATACACTTAAGACCTGATCTTGCACCACTGGAGACAATGAGAGTGAGAGTAAGACCTGAGAATACCTTAGTGAATTTAAGAAGAAATACATTACAGTTTTGTTTTAAGTCATTTTGCATGATTTTTTTCTTTCAAAATGATTGTTTTTCACCTAAACTTGTCAAATTTAAACACAATGTTGTGTTAAGAGAATGATCTGATATTCAAATTAAGTTCTGAATTTAGAAAGTTTTAATTTTCTAAAATGTCAAGACACTCCATCACCCCAGAAGAGCCAATACCTGGCGGTGAAGGCACTTAGCTGGATGTTGAGATCCACATTCAAGTCCCTGGTCTGAATCAGTAAAAGACGACTCTTTTTCGAGCCTATCAATGCTATTTGGACTGACTAGTGGTTGGACTTCAGTTTTTACTTCACAGTGTTCCCATCTGTTCCAACTTGGAGAGTGAGAAAGAAAACTAAGTAGATAGGGCCCAACTGACCACTGTACTACTCCATACATCAGTTCAACTCCACTGATTTAAATGGAATAATGCCAACATAATCAAGATCAACATGGTGGTGAATAAGTCCCTTTCTGATTTAGATGGTAACACAGAGCACTAAAATCCTGGTCAACACTTGTAATTTTGAAAGTCTGTTTGTAATAAATTAGGAATATTCTTAACATTTAATAGTTTACCACAGTAATGTATAGGTAATCTCAGAATAAATATATACTAGAAGACATACCTCTCTTTCTAACATTAAGCCTTCTGCCCTCAGGTTCTTTTCAAAAGTGTTTCTTTTTTCTATTTGTAGACTTGACTTTTTATAGACCAAGATGTAATCAATGCGCTTTTTACCATCTTTGAAGAAGAGGCCTGATGATGCTATGGCATTCATCTCATTCTGAAAAACAAATAAAATTGGTTACAAACAGGATTATACATTAGAAAAAATGTAAAAATTAAACATAAATACTGCACAGTGCAAGGCATGTGCTCATAGAATTGCATGTGAAGGGGTAATTGGAAGGGCAGGCATGGACAAACCTGACAATTGTTCTTCAGAATCTCAGGTTTAATTAAAACACACATTTTAGCATTACATTTGCAAAGAAAACCTTCAAGCATGAAATGAGTAACAGATGCCTACATCTACCTGAGTTTTCAGAAAACCTGAAATAATAAGCTCTGAATTATGAAATCTCCCCCGCCCTTCATTTCAACAGGTACTACTTCAGATGCTACTTTAAATATCAACACAACTATTTCACTGCTTATCATATCATTTAAGAAAGGAGAGGATGTGCCAGCTACAAAGTTCTTCACAAGCGTTTCCCAAAGTGTGGGAAGCAAATGGGATAGAAACATGCATACATCAAGATGTGTAGGCCTTTAATACCACATAGCAGCTGGAAGAAATGATTCTGAATAAGGACTCAATTTTCAAATGTTTGGGAAACACTTGACATTGTGCAATAAAGGCTGATTGGCAAACACATAATATCAAAGACATGGCAGAAAACTCACTTTTGTCTAAGACTCAAACCCAGTGACTGAATCTTAGTCACTCTTTTTCCAACAATAAAGATACTTTATTCTTTCAAAGAGCCAGGGGAAAATGACAACAAAGAATGGTAACAATTGCAAGAAGCATTGTCATTTTAGGACCCTATAATGCAAACACTTAGAGATGTGAATAACCATATGCAAAAGAGTAGGAACACGGGGAAAATTACTCTTAGTGTTGACAAGAATGAGCCCAAATTTGTGGAAAATTACAGGGTTATTTTCCCTTTCTTCTGGGGAGCATTATGATAGTATGCCTCTGAAAAGTAGGGCTAGAATCTGATCTTAGTTACACTGACGGAAGTCTGGAGTAACACTCTAAGAAAAGCAGAACCAGGGTTGTAGTCTCCCATAGAATTTTGGAACAGCTTATTCTGAGTAAAGTTGTTATTTGGGGAATAATTACAGCAGTGGATAAACATTATATTTTCTCTTCCTCAAAAGGGATAAAAACCACCTACTGTAAAGAGCCACCATTGCTTTACTAGGCTCCATGTGAGGGTTTGGTTTAATTAAGTGTTTTTATTTGTAATTTTCAAGTCTTTCATAACTTCCTCTTCTTATGATTATACCCTGATCCCACGATAAGGAACTTGGCTTTCCAGGCCACCACTGGAAGTCATTTTTTAATTTTTATATTTTATTTCCCTCAATAAGGATAGCCTTTTCTGGTGTCACACTGGATGCTCCGAAATCTGGAAATCTAACAGCGAAGCCACCCACAAAACCCTCTGGAAAAAAGGAGCGTGGATTTGAATAAACACTTATGAAGTTCACCACCCCTCAAACAAGAGTTTCAACTCTGCCACTCCACTGCAAAAGTAAGATATGCTGTACCAGCATCACACATGGCCAAAACCCCACTCCTGTTTTAATGTGCATTTGGCATACAGGAGATTTTCTTGATAAATTCACAGGATTCAAGTAATTTAGGTCATTCATTGTGGGAATTACAGAACTTGGAGCTCTGTGTGTGTATTTCTGTCAACTTTCTCTTATGGTAAATAGAAATACTAGTTTCATTAGGCTCTGCAGCACTGCAAGTATCCCTTCAAAATACCTGGTAAAATCTTCTTATGCCATATACCACTAACTTAAGTAGTGCTGGATCCCTGAAAAGCCATTTGCAGAATCCAGCAGGTTACAAAATATAAACAACCATCTCCCAAAAGCACAAAAGTAGCAGACAGAGAGAGAGTAAAGGTTTTAGAGAATTACAAGGGGGCAGGTAAATTTTTGAATCTTGCTACTACATTTTTTTTGTTTGTTATAATATTTTCCATACATAGCTCTAAATTATATGGTGGACTTATTGTCTAATACAGTAAAAAGAGTGTTAGGAGACTTGAAATGAACCACATCTCACCCTGCTGGATGTTCAGTACCGTGGGTTCTGTTTTAAACTTCCATATTTCACATACAATAAAACAGTTGCTTTCATAAAAAACTCTCCACTGTGCCGTTACTGACACATCATCCATTATTTAACTACTGATCTTTACCAGTACTGATGTAAACTCAACCGCTTTATGCTTTTCTAAACTCATGGATAACTATTAAGGTTTATGCACAAAGGTTTATGCAACTGCAGAACTGATTGTTTATAAAAGGACACCATAGAGAGGGTAAGTTATATATTGGATTTAGAGATGAACCAGAACTGAAAACCCCCAAACATTCATGGTTCAGATAAAATAGAAACTTGATCCTAAATATCTCTGGGTTTGCAAAAACTAAAGCTAGCAAATGAGGTGTTTTTGCAAACCAAAAATCAATAGTCTTTCTTAGTCCATGTGATGCAACCTGAGAGCATCCTCTCATTTAGCAAAGTTATTTAAATTAGGCATTGCTCTTCAAATCCAGGTTTCATGTTAGGAGTCATCCCTTGCCCTGAACAGCTGGTGATGGTGTCATGTGTTCCTTTCACGGTTCAAATTTTTCAAAATCATACACAAACGGGCTCTGGGAGATGTTCAATATATTAAGATCCTTGGACCATATGGAAATTTGAAGTGTATTTGTAGTCAGAAAAAGTAACAGTAAAAACATCATTATCTTTTTCAACATATACATACTGCAAGATTAACTCTTGTATAACAATGTGTAGCAAAGTTGCTGCCCCAACACACCCTCTCCTGGCCGGATATGATGTCACAGCCCCTTTGCCTCAATTCTCCCCCACAGCCCTTTGGCCTACTCCATATGTAGAAGTGTCCTGGCACTCCAGCCATACTACTTTACAGAGTTCTGTCCCTTCTGGGGACAGAGAGTCCTTTGCCAAAGTCCAACAAAACAGTATGCAAAAACAAACATTCAGCCCAGCTGGGCTCAGCTGGCCGCCACTTTGTAACAGGCATACCTCTGCTGCGCTAGACTGTCTTCCTGTCTAGCCATAGGCTTCTGTGCCTCAATCAACCCCACAGCCCAGCGGCTGGGTACACTCCTTTCCTTACTCAGGGGTTCAAGCAAGCGACAACTCCTCAGGTCTGTCTCAAGTCAGGCTTCCACCTTATCCCTGGAGAAGACTATCTGCTTTTCTCTAATTCTCAGTTGTCTTTTATGCTGCTTCCCAGAGAGAGGGACCTCTTTCCCACCTCTCCCCTGGGTCTCCACCCTCCAACTGGGCTCACCCAGTTCTTTATGGAAAAAGGTCTAGCTCTCCCACTCCCTCAAGCTAGGCTTTATCTCTGGCCCATCCTCCAGGTGCAAACAGGGTGATTAATTGGCTTCTCAAATCCATATGAATCCTTTCATGGCATGTGTGGGGAAACATCCTATCAGAAAGGAACCATTTCAGATTTATTCATCACATACTTTAAAACAGGGCTCCCCTGAATTTTAAGTTTCTGGCCTTCATGGTTGCAAAAAAAAGTTTGAAAGCATGAACCTTGCAGACTCAAAAACTGGAAGGCAAATAAAAAGAATCCCAAACTCAGGGTTTTTTGTTTAAAAAAAATCTGATTTTTAAGCCAATCCCATGATTTTTGGGCCCGGCTCATGGTGTTGCTGATTCTGAGAAAGACATTGTTATCCTTCCGAAGCTGAAACTTTGGGTGATTGGAAGGGGCAGGGAGCGGTCTCTTTGACTTCCCTATAATTATGCCTATGTTAATTAGTTAAATAGGTACTGAAAAATGCATGTACATGCATAATGATTATAGTATATTATATATAGTTTTGTTTCCTCCACTATAACAACCCTGCCTTTTGCCTGATTGAGTAACATAAGGCCCAATTCTGCAACTTCTCCTTGCTTGAACAGTACCTTACTTTGTGAGCATGTAGGGATATTAAAGAAGGTACTGGCAGTGATTTCCCAAGTGAAAGTAACTCCCCATAATTTGTCCCCCACAATTTAAACCTCATAGCATTACCAAGTAAAAAGATCTCTTGGGTCTCCTGTTAAAACTTATAAGCTACTGTCTGTGTAAACCATTGATTGTATCTGTTCTCAGTAAGATACTGTATTGCTATGAGAAACTTGCAAACAAGTTATTTGACTTTGTTCTTTATGCATGCTTTGTACCTAGAAACAGCATATAAAGACCCCCACCCTCAAAGGGCAGGGAGTCTCAAATAAATTAGTACACACCCCGAAAGTGGTGGAGACAGTATGTCTGCTACTGAATGCTTGGTGTACATGAATGAATGAGCAGGGAGGTGCCAGCCTAGGAATTCAGTGACCATCGGCTGAAGGCAGCATCAAGTGGGAACGACCAGACAACGCCCGGAAGGTAAACTGGGACCCACCCGACCATCTCAAAGGATGGGAAAAACAAGATAACATCTGACAGCACAAACATCAGAAATGTGCCATCTGCTGATTGAGTTAGCAACAGCAAGATGAAACAGTTCCCATAGACTGACATAGGAAACAATTCCTATAAGAATGGCTTCTACATACTGAGGACTTTGAGTCTGGTTCTGCAACCACCCTCCAGGAGCATCAGATGAATCTGACAAGGACTCGGCTCCACCCTCATGCCCAGGTTACCTGGCCAGTAACTTGGCATGAGCAACTTCTAGGCTGGTGTCAACTATGACACCTATGCAGAACCTGTGTGTGTGTGTGTGTGTGTGAATGAATGTGAAACTGAATGAAATGTTATAGCTATAACTGACTGCTTACTATGATTCTTTTTGTATTCATAATAAATGTGACATTTTGTCTTATTCCCTTTAAAAAGATCCTGCTGGTTTTTATTTTATTGGTATAACAAGCATTCCCCATGATGTCAGTGGCATCGGTGGGACTACTCACAAAGTAAGGTACTATTTGTAATGTAAGGATGACAGACTCAGGTCCATTGGGATTATTATAAAATATTTTCAAAGGGACTGCTTGCAAAGTAAGGTACTACACTCAACATGAGTAACAATGGCAGAATCTGGCCAATCGGAATTAAAAAATGCCTTCAAGAGAGTACACTTTATACAGTAAGCTATACAAGTTGAAAGCTATAGAGGAGGCTATTTAGTTGTACTGGAGATTAAAATGTGTCTAGTAGAATTCAAAGAAATAGAAGAAAATTAGTGCTGCTCTTGTCCTAACATAAACAAGAGACACTTTCTGAGGCTGACCCAGTGAGTATAGTGAGGAAAAAACAGGCTAAAATCTCAAAAAGCATAATCTGAACTACTAGACTAATATGTTTTTAATTTGTTTTTTTATGTGGTTCAGAACATATCCAAAGTAAATCACATAGATCTATTAGGATATTTTTAAAATTTATTTTGCAATCATACTACTACTAAAACCATGGGAAAAAAGTGACACGGCCAACTGAAAAACAATAGATTGCATAATTAACAGAGTCATCTTTCTATCAGAGAGCAAAATGTTGATTACAAAATAATGAAGACTAATGTGAGGACATATGGGTAATATTATTGTCATACATTAAAACAAAACCAGCTAATAAGAAAGGCTTCCGTTTTTGTCTAGCTTTTCATTTCCTCCATCTTTCCAGCTTTTTTTTTTTTAAACACACAAGATTAGGTCACATTGAAATTAAAATAGTTGATTGTGTACATTGTATAAACAAACATATTGATACAAAATCTGTACTGAAAAATAATGTTCCCAATTTTTGCATTGCTGTTTTATCATTCTGTATAGCATGGTATCTTTATTTAGCATCTGTATTGCAAAAAATATATAGAAGTCGCAGTTGGAATTGGGGCTATGTTGTAAGAAACTGTCACTGCCTTGAGTTTAGGTTCCCCCTCCCTCCATTGCTAAAAACTGTATGTATATTAGAGCTAAATTCTGGCTAGAGCACTGAACATGCAGTGTATATAGTAAGTTTAGCAGAGTAAGCTATGTAGCATTAAAAGGACAACTGTTGCAAAGTAAGCTGGTAATTTATATTAAGTGATGAACTTAAAAAGCATTAGACACAATTTCTGGTCAACCAATCCTTTCCAACTGTGGAATGCATAAGTGACATCCAGAGATCTTTGTGACTTCAGCCCGCAGCAGCCGGGAGCTGCAGAGGGCCCCCTGGCTGCGCCGAGCCGCAGCGGGTGGTGTGGGGACCCTGCAGCTGACCTCCCCATTTTGTCACAGACATTTTTAGTAAAAGTCAGGGACAGGTCACGAGCTTCCATGAATTTTTCTTTATTGCTCGTGACCTGTCGCTGACTTTTACCAAAAATATCCGCAACAAAATCTTAGCCTTAATAATAAATGACATTGTTTAGCTGCAAAATGGAGTGTGGTTTGCAAAAAGGTAGACAAGGCACATCTAAAGAACAACATATGCATATTATTGCTCATACACAATGAGTCATATATAATATACATACCATTAAAATAAGTTCTACCCCACCCCAACCCAAGATGATAAATAATGATGCCTATTTATTAAATAGGACTTTTAATCAGTAGATCTCAAAGTGCTTCAAATATTTTAATATATTTATCCTCACAACACCCCCATAAGGTAGAAAATTGCTATTAGCCCCATTCTATAGCCAAGGAATTGAGGCACAGAGAAACTAAATGATTTGCCCAAGGTCACACAGTAAGTCCATGACAGAGCAGGGAATTGAACCTGGATCTCCCATTTCATAAGGCAGTGCCCTAACCACTCAATCATCCCTCCTGCCCAGGAGCTGGAATAAGTGACACATCCAGGTACACTTAAACTATGGACTAATCCCGGTCCTTGGTGCAATTTAATTGGTTTCAAAGCTGTTCAGAGTTTTGGAATGTTATAAATAGCCTTGGCAGACAGGTGTGATTAGTGGGAAGAGTGAAGGTGACTCAGGTGAAGGATAAATGCCATCCACCTGCATCAACGCATGAAGGAACTTGATGGGGCTCGCAGTGAAAAGGGGACAGAACCAGCAGCAAGAGAGGGAGGCACTAGCCAAAGGACAATAGGTAGCTCCTCCCACTGGGAGTTTCTGGCACCCATTGGCCAGCTGGGAGAGAGGGGTGCTGATTGTCCAGTATTCCCTAGCTCCCAGGATTTAAGCAGGTGCAGGGGCCATGTTGAGCCCCTCTTGGTTCCATTCCAGGAGCCCGTTCTACCCACCAGAACTAGGAACAGGAACCAGGCCAGAGAGATGGTTTGGGTCTAGCCAATTGCCTGTTTAGGGGGTCAGGAAGGATTTTTCTTCTCCCATGGGACAATTGACAGACGACCAGGGAGTTTTTTTCCCTTCCTCACAGCATCTTCAAGCCACAATGGGGTTACGTGGGAATGTGCCCAATATCTAACTGAGGTACGGGGGTGGTGTAGTTTATTTGTCGCAGCTTGTGGCTGGTTTGCAGTTCAGTTAAGAGAACAAAATGAACAGTTCCCAGAGGAAAAAGACCTGAGATTTTGGTGATAGGCCTTGGGCTCATGTGAGAGGGTGCGAACTTGGTGTCCTTGTGGGCCAAGTTCCCCACCCCACTGTAATCTGTGTTCCCCTGACAGGGAAGGGGGAGATTGCTAGAGCTCGGAGAGAGCTGAGTCCTGGGGAGGTAGGCTGAAGACAGCCTACCCCACATTATGGGTTATAAGGTAGAAGCCCTGTAACTCCCACACTGGAACCAATTACTTTCCTGCTATAGGTTAGTCTGGGTGGGTAGCACCCCGCCCATTTTAAAGTTCATTAAAAGTTGCCACCTGCCACTTAATTCCATGCATGTGTCTGTCCTCATTTTGCTGCTCTGTCCACATCAAATGTAAATATCCCATGGATATCACCACTGCATACAGTATGTGTCGTATAGATGCCCACAGGTACATACACAAAAACATATATACATGCTGTATTAATCCTGCATCTTTCAGTCAGCAGCTTTGCCTCATCTTTTGCAAATGACCCATTGCTTTCACATCTTAACTAAGGCACAGTCCAACAGTTGATACGGTGCAATACATTGAACATACACTGCAGAATCTTGGATGCATAATGGCATACCAGATGGTGTTAACTCAAAACAATGTTATATCATAATACCAGGGGGGATTAGTTGCAACTCAAGTATGTAGCATTATATAATACCACCTCACTCTTATATAGTGATTTTTATCAGTAGATCTCGAACCACTTCCAATCTTTAATGTACTTATTCTCACAGCAGCCCTGTGAGGTAAGAAGTAAAGTGAGATTACGATGCAAACTGTTTGGATTTTAGTTTGTTGACAGTTATACATTCTTAAGAGGTTTCCATTTTGTATGCATCATGGCCAAGGAATGCATTTAAAAATGAAATGAAAATCAATGAATATGACAATATATTTAGTTCCAGTTCCAAATTCCATATAGACAAAACTAGATAAATGGGTTTTGATTTAAACCTAAGGACTCCTTGGACACTGACTTCAGTAGAATCTAACCCTAACCAGGATATTTGCTCCTCCTGTTCTGTGGTGTTACCTACATAGTGTTAAACAGCTGCTAATTTTCCACCATGTAAGCAGCCTCACCGTTTAGCTGAGCTGCGGTCTTTTAAAAGATCAAAATAAATGAATACATTTCAGAAGGATAAAGTGAATACATAATGACTCATGAGGTATAGATATTCTACAGGCATGAGTTTTGGATGATTGTGTCACTCATTAATGGCAAAACCATGAGTAATTATGCAGGTGATCGCAAAGGAATGCAGATATAACCTTTTTACTATGCTTCACATACTTTTTCTTTATATGCCACCTGCTGTGTTACCCTTGAAAAGAGTATTTTATAATTTTTTTTTAATCCAGACCATTTTTATTATCCCTCTGATTATAGAGCTAAGGCTCTGACCTTCTTTGTGAGTGCTTTGAAATCTGTTTTTGAAAGATGCTGTATAAGAGCTAAGAATAATGTATTAAGTCACACAAAGCAGCTTCGTTTCCTACATGCAACTAATTTTTCAAAATTTGAACACTGACTTTCAGTAGTCATGACTGAATAATTATAATTATTGACTAGAGGCTAGGCTTCCAAGTGGCTAAGGGTATGTCTACACAGCAATGAAACACCCATGTCCCGAGCCCAGGTTCTGGTACCCTTCCCCTCACAGGGTCCCAGAGTTTAGGCTCCAGCCCAAGCCTGAATATTTACACTGCAATTTTACAGCCCCAAGTCTGCGAGCCCAAGTCAGCTCCCATGGGCCAGCCACAGGTGGTTAATTGCTGTGTAGACATACCCTCTGTGCACTCAGGCCCCAAAACACTACATGTAGTATTATAAGTGTATTGAATTATTTACCTCATTTCTTTCTTCACTATGACATTGATGGTATTTTTATTAACAATCCACAGACCATTTAGAACAGGGGATTGTTTAGTAGTGACTTTGCCGTTCAGTTTTTCTCTTGCCGTTACATAATGCCTAGGTATATGATGGAAACCCCATCCCTGGAGATGTTTAACACCAAGCTGCACAAAGCACTAGAAAATATATTGTAGGCAACAACTTTGCATTGGCAGGGGGATTGGCAAAATTACCTACGCTAGTCACACTTAAAGCTTGCCAATAATATTTCCTCAGTATTTTCAATGCAGTATTGCCAATTCCAAGCATTCAAAAATCATGGGTAAGTTCCCTAAACTTATGAGATTGGCTTATCAATTATGGAATTTGAAAAAAATAAGTATGGGATTCTTTTTATTTTCACTTCTGGTGTTGGAATGCTTAAGGAGTCATACTTTCAAGAGTCATACTCTTCATCGCAGTCATTACACAAGTTAAGCATATGTGTAAGTGTTTGCAGGATCTGGGCTTTATACTTTACATTGCCCTCTGGTACTTAGGTGTTACTCTCATATCTAAAGTCAGAATTTATTGTTTGACTATATATGTATCAATATTTTAAAGTCACAAAAAATGTCAGTAAACGTATATGCTGTGTACACATACAAGTAGTATACCGCTTGATAGCATTCATCACCATGTATTTTTTCACAGGTTTCCTCGCCCATTTAGAGTTTATGTCCCATCCTCCAACCCCATTTCCGTTGATGCCAAAGTTTGGCGCCAGCAGCTATTTTTAAGTTTTTTTCCCCTATGTTTGAATAGGGGGAGTGTTGTGTGTTTGTGCTTTGGTACATTTAGAGAAAAATGTTGAAAGAATAGAGTGAGAGAGTTTAAAGATTAATAAAAGAAAGTGTGTAAGATTTAGAGGAAAAAAGGAAAGAAAGGTTATTTGGTGAGGTTGAGTAAGAAGAGATGATTGTAAAGGCCTAGTTTGGCATGTTATTAAAGAATAGAAAGAATTTAAAGAAAAATGAAGATTTTTGTTTTTAAAGGATTAGTTTGAAAGAAGAGATTTTTGGTGTGGTTGAGTAAGGAGAGCTGATTGTAAAGGCCTAGTTGGTATGCTATTAAAGAATATAAAATTTTGAAATAAATGTAAAAGGTGTATTAAATATCCGGGTAGGTTAAGAAAAGAGCATTTAAAACATTAAATATTAAAAACTATAAAACTAGGTTTAAAAAGGAAGTTTACTAAGGCAAACCTGTTTAGTAAGCATATGGTAAAAACTATGAAGGGTGGCTAAGAAAAACACATTTAAACTATTAACTATCAGGGTCGGTTAGGAAAAAAGCATTTAAAACATTAAATGTTAAAAACCAATAAAAATAGGTTTAAAAAGGGAATTTTCGAAGGCAGAGTCTGTTTAGTAAGCACATGGTAAAAACTATAAAAGGTGGCTACGAAAAACACATTTAAACTATTAAATACCAGAGTAGGTTTATAAAAGAGCATTAAAACATTAAATAATATTAAAAACTAGGTTTTTATATAAGAAGAACACACATGGCAAAAAAAGAGGACATTTACGAAGGCAGAGCCTGTTTAGTAAATACACATAGTAAAATTGTGAATAGAAAAGCATTTAAACTATTAAACACAAAGGTAGGGTAAGAAAAAAGTCAAATAAAAGAGAAACATATAAAGAGAGGTTAAAAGAAAGAACAGGGCAAGAAAAGGGGAAAAAAGCCTCTTTGGAAAGGGCATAGACAGACAGCATGTGGTTGAATCAGAGAGAGAATGAGAGAGCGAGCGAGCGCGAGCTCTTACCCTTCCAGTCTTTTGCAGAATGAACCAATTTTCCAGGGTTAGATCCCCTCAGACTTGTTATCACCGCCTTTGGATCGGACCAATCAGAGGTTGTTCTACATCAGCTCATAGAATTCATTTTCCTGAACCAATCCTGTAGTCCCAAGATTTTAAACAAGAGCCAACTCCCTTCTCTCCTCCTTCTTCCCCCTTTAACGGTCTTATTCTTATCTAAAAAAACAGACTCCAAGCATTTTCCCCTGCCATGTAGCCCTTTTACATAGGCGCTTTAATACAAGTTTAAAACCATAAGCTTTTAGTAACAATTTTTAAAAGTTTTCCCCTAGGTTTTAGACTAACATGGGTTATTTTTAAACTAAAAACAATGTGAAGCTGCAGCAAAACTCCTGCTAGCAAAATAGCATCTGAGTTAGTGGATCACAGAGAAGGAGTTTGCTTCTTTCCCAAACTTTTTAACAAATGCAAGTAAAAGTTACATTAAAAGTTTTGTAAAGGAATAAAGTTCTGCTTTATATTTACTTGAAAAGACAAACCTATCTGAAGACACATCCCTATCTGAAGACACGTTTCAATAAAAAAAGAGCATGCAGAAGCACCCCTGGCCTAAGCCCTGACTAAGAAAAAGTTTTAAAAAGCATTCCCCCAATGTTTTTAGTGAGAACAACTTGAAGGAGCCTTTTTACGGTAGTGGATTAGAAAAGAAGATGACCACTTTGAAAAACAAGGCTATCTGAAGACACATTTCTTTATTTAGCCCATATAGTATGGTATAGGTGTTTCAATAAAAAGTGAGCATGCAGAAACAGTCCAGGGTTAAAAACACAGAAAATCTATTTATAAAAGTAATGTACAGTGATAAAAAAGCTTCCCCCCTAGGTTTTAGACTAACATGGGTTATTTTTTAGTAAGCACAATTTGAAACAAGAGTCTTTCTCAGCAAAGCCATTGTTAGCAAAAACAGCCTCTGTGAGTCAGTGGATCAGAGATAAGAAGGCTACTTCTTCACCTGCTTTTTAACAAATACAAGTAAAAGTTACATTAAGTTTTGTAAAGGAATAAGGCTCTTCTTTATATTTACTTGAAAAGACAAACCTATCTGAAGAGACAGCCCTTTATTTAGCACTTTTGCATATGTTTCAATAAAAAAGAGCAGGCAGAAGCAACCCTGGCCTAAACCCTAAGAAAAAGGTTTTAAAAGCTTTTCCCCAATGATTTTAGTGAGAACAACTTGAAACAGCCTTTTGAAGGCAATGGATTAGAGAAGAAGATGACCACTTTGAAAAACAAGGCCATCTGAAGACACCTTTCTTTATTTAGCCCTTTTGGCATAAGTGTTTCAATAAAATGTGAGTATGCAGAAACATCCCAGGGTTAAAAACACAGAAAACCTGTTTATAAAAGTAATGTATAGTGATAAAAAAGTTTCCCCGTTTTAGATTAACATGGATTATTTTTTAGTAAGAACAATTTGAAGCTGCAGCAACCCCCCTATTAGCAAAAACAGCGGCGGTGAGTCAGTGGATTAGAGATAAGGCTGCTTCTTCCCCAAACTTTTTAACAAATGCAAGTAAAAGTTATATTAAGTCTTGTAAAGGGACACACACTTTAAAAGACAAACCTATATGAAGACATCCCTAAATTTACATGGGTGTTTCAATAAAATGCATGCAGAAACACCCCAGGTTTAAAACGACAGGTCCTTAGTAACAGACAGTTTATATTCCCCTTATTTTGTAAACCACTGGATCAGAGAGTAGTTTGTTTCTTTCCCCACTTTTTAACAAATAGAGGTGAAAGTTATATTTAAGTCTTGTAAAGGAATAAACACTTTAAAAGACAAGCCTATCGGAAGACACATCCCTTCATTTAGCACTTTTGCATATGTTTCAATAAAAAATGAGCATGCAGAAGCAGCCCAGGTCTAAAATCTCAAACCCTTACTAAGAAAAAGTTTTAAAAAGCTTTTCCCTATGGGATTTTTAGTGAGAACAATTTGAAGCAGCCTTTTTAAGTTAGTGGATTAGAAAAGAAGACGACCACTGTGAAAAACAAGTCTATCTGAAGAAACAATTTTTCATTTAACCCTTTTGCATAGGTGTTTCAATAAAAAGTGAGCACGCAGAAACAACTCACGGTTAAAAACACAGAAAACCTGTTTATAAAAGCAGTGTACAATGATAAAAAAAAGTCCTCCCCCCATTTTTTCGACTAGCACTGGTCAGTTTTTTAGTAAAGACAGTTTGAAACAGCATTTTTTTGCAGCAAAGCTGCTGTGAGCAAAAACAGCCTCTGTAAGCCAGTGGATCAGAGATAAGAAGGCTGCTTCTTCGCCTGCTTTTTAACAAATACAAGTGAAAGTTATACAGTAACTCCTCACTTAAAGTCGCCCCGGTTAAGGTTGTTTCGTAAAGTTGCTGATCAGTTAGGGAACATGCTCGTTTAAAGTTGTGAAATGCTCCCTTCTAGTCGTTTGCAGGCTATCAATTGCGGCAGTTCAGCTGTCCCTTCCCCCACTGCCATGTGCTGCTCCCGAGACTCCTGCCTGCTTGCTGTGTGGGGGGAGGGGAAGAAGAGGGAGGCTAATGTCCCCCTGCTCCTGCATCTCGCTTACCCCATCGTCCATAGAGCAGGGGGGACACACGAGGGAGGGAGCTGCTGCCTTAGGCAGAAGCTGCAGCTGCCGGGCTTGCTGATCTAATTAACAAGGCAGTGTACTTCTGACCCCACTTTTGATACTTAAAGGAGAAATGCACATCTCTATCTCTGAAACACATCTGTCCTCTCTCCTTTTCTGCTGGCTTGTCGAGTGTGAGAGTTAACCCTTGAGGGCTCAGCCAACTGCTTAGTTGATTTAGCAGTAACGCATTCCCTGGGAAATATCCCACCCTCTGACTCCTCCACCTCAACCAAGCTATCATCATCGCTGTGTACCAGTATTCAATCGTTTGTTTAAAACTTATAGTGTGTGTGTGTGTGTGTGTGTGTGTGTGTGTGTGTGTGTGTGTGTGTGTAATATAGTCTTTTGTCTGGTGAAAAAAATTTCCCTGGAACCTAACCCCCTCATTTACATCATTCTTATGAGGAAATTGGATTCGTTTAACATCGTTTTTCTTACAGTTGCATTATTCAGGAACATAACTACAACATTAAGTGAAGAATTACTGTATTAAGTTTTGTAAAGGAATAAACACTTTAAAAGACAAGCCTATATGAAGACAGAGCCCTTTAGTTAACATTTTTACATGCATGTTTCAATTTAAAAAAAATGAGCATGCAGAAGACACCCCAGAGTTAAAACCACAGAACCTTAGTAACAGCTAGTTTATATTCCCCTTATTTTGTAATCCAGGGGATCTGAGAAGTTTATTTTCCTCCCCACTTTTTAACAAATCCATGCGAAAGTTACATTAAGCTTTTATTTTCCTAGGACTTTTAGATTTAAGTATGAATTTTTCTGTTGCATTATCAGAATGTCTTTGTTTTTAAATGTTTGCAACCAGTGTACTGAGCTACCTCTGATTGGTCCGATCCAACGGCGGTGCTAACAAGTCTGAGGGGATCCAACCCTGGAAAACTGGTTCATTCCACAAAAGACTGGAAGGCTAAGAGCTCTCTCTCTCTCTCTCTGATTCAACCACATGCTGTCCATCTTTGCCCTTTGCAAAGGGGCTCTCTTTTCCCTTTTCTTGCCCTGTTCTTTCTTTTAACCTCTCTTTATATGTTTCTCTTTTATTTAACTTTTTTCCTTAACCTACCCTTGTATTTAATAGTTTAAATGCTTTTCTATTCATTTTTTCCCTTGTATGTTTACTAAACAGGCTCTGCCTTCATAAATTTCCTCTTTTTTGCCATGTGTGTTCTTCTTAAACCTAGTTTTTAATATTATTTAATGTTTTAAAATGCTCTTTTCTTAAGCTACCCTGGTATTTAATAGTTTAAATGTGTTTTTCTTAGCCACCCTTTATAGTTTTTACCATGTGCTTACTAAACAGGCTCTGCCTTAGTAAATTCCCTTTTTAAACCTATTTTTATTGTTTTTAATATTATTAATGTTTTTAAATGCTCTTTTCTTAACCTAGCTGGATATTTAATACACCTTTTACATTTATTTCAAAATTTTCTATTCTTTAATAGCATACCAAACTACGCCTTTACAATCAGTTCTCCTTACTCAACCTCACCAAAAATCTCTCTTCTTTCAAACTAACCCTTTAAAATAAAAAAATCTTCATTTTTCTTTAAATTCTTTCTATTCTTTAATAACATGCCAAACTAGGCCTTTACAATCATCTCTCCTTACTCAACCTCACCAAATAACCTCATTTCTTTTTTCCTGTAAACCTTACCCAAACTTTCCTTTATTAATCTTTAAACTCTCTCGCTCTATTCTTTCAACCTTTTTCTAAATGTATCAAAGCACAAACACATAACACTCCCCCTATTCAAACATAAGAATTTTTTCCCCAAAAATGGCCGATGGCGTTAAACTTCAGCGCCAACGGAAACAGGGTTGGAGGGCGGAAAATAAGCCCTAAATAGGCATGGAAACCTGTCAAAAATACATGGTGATGAATGCTATTGAGCGGTATACTACTCACACATTCACCCCACTTCACATTGTGAGACAATGGGTCAAATCCTACTACTACTGAAATCAATGGTTAAATTCCCATTGTCTGGTCCCAACATTTATTTACAAGCTTGTTCCATATACTGTAAACATTAAATGTGGTGAAAGGGAAAGGAGTTAAATCTTTATAAAAGATTCTCTCACTGACTAAATTGATAAATCTAAACTCCCAGAGTCTGTTTTCACTCCATTACTGTATTTTATAGAATTCCATTTCTCTGTGTGCTGTGATTCAGGTTATTATCTTAAATTTTTTCCAGTAGAATCATTGTTAATATTGTGAACTTAAGCTTCATTATGCAAATGTCCGTTTGTTAAAATTAAACATTTGTTATTTTAAGAAAAATGGAAAACATTTTGTAAAAAGAATGTTGCAAAAAATATATTTAAAATTGTGAGTTTCTGGGAGTAAAAGTGAGATTGCTCTTAAAAATGTTGCCAATTTTCCTTATGGTGTCAGAGCATATGGAATTAAGTAACACTACCTCTGTAACTGTAGTATTCTCTTTATATTCAATGTAGGAAATACAACAAATACTCAGGTAACATTATTTAGCCATCTAAGACAATTGGCAAGTTAAGAGTAATCCTTGTAAAGGTAACCCTATGGCTTACCATATTATACCCACTAGATATTAATTTTTTTTTACAGACATTGACGAATGAGTAAATGTGATAGCTGCATAAATCAAGGGGAAAACCCAGTAGTGATCACATCTCTGCTGACAAATATTTGTAGTTTCTTAAACTATCAGTACTTTAGTATTACTTTAACATCAGCAGTAAAACAGTTTGATAGTAACATTTCTTTTTTTAAAGCCATAATATGCGCTTTCAATATACATTATGTAAATGAGAAATATAGGATTTTTCAGTAACATCATGCTTTCCTGAACCATATGGAGAGCTAGATTTCCCCTTTAAGCATAGCCCTGAGCAGGTTGTACTGACCCAAGGAAACCCAGATTGCGCTTCAAAAAAGTGCCTGCTCCCTCCCAGTGCACCCAACTAACTACAAGGTCAAGGCAGAGGAGCAGGAAGTCAGGTGATGGTCTTACCTCTTTCCTATCCCCATGGGGCACTGTACAAGGAGAGGGCAGTCTCTGGGTTTCTGAGTGGTGACTATGAATTGCTCCTTTGCAAGGAATTCAAGGGAGTGGGTGTCACATATGTAAGGTCCAGCAACATTTTCAGCCACAAGTTGCAATGGGAATATTCACTTACATAAATGTTGACAAATATAGCCCTTAAGTATTCAACAACAAAACCCAAAAATGTAACCACCTGACTAGTTGCTGCAATCTGGTATGAACATTCAGATTCATGTCTGCAACTGATTTGCAGCTACAAAACCCCTGGGTGTACACTGCACCCACAAAAGGAAGGACAATCTTCTGAGACATTATCCTGAAAAATCTCCTTCATTTAAAAGCGATGATGTTCAGCCAACTGTAAATTTCCATTTCTAGGAAGACAGGATCAGGATGACAGCTTGTGAATTTGGTGTGACAGCTCACTACACAAGAAAAATCATCTTGATGGACTATTACCACTAATGACGCTACATATTAAAACAAGATTTACACAGATGTCTTGCAATTTTTCAGTGAATCTACAAGAAAAAGAAATAATACGGTATGTGGGTGGCTAATAAAACCATAAATCTTTGTATGGTGCCTCCAAGGGAGTGGGCGCTCAGATCCAACTAGTCTTTCTGGCCTTATGATGTACAGTAAATAAACAAACGTTTATAGACCATTGCACAGTTATAGACCATTTTCTATTTGAAATTCCTATGTTTTTTTTAAAAATTAAACACAACGTCCTAGCACACCAAGATCCTGCTTCTGTGTGGGCAGACTCCTGAGTCATGTATTTTAGTGGTCTGTGAATCGCCATGCCTACCTAGAGTAATGAATAAATAATTAATACCACCCCATTGGCCATGGATTTATTATTTTTCCTTAGTAGAAGATGAGGGAACTAAGGACCAGAGGGTGAAATCCTGGTTCAAATGAACAACAAAACTATAGTTGACTTCAACAAGGTCAGGATTTTGCCCAGAGTGTTTAGCTGCCTTGTCAAGATTGCAGAAGTAGCCTGGGACATAGGCTGAAATAGAATACTGGTTTCCTGATTTCCAGCCCTACATCTTAACTATGATCAGCCTTCTTCCCCTATAAACCTGTGGCAGGACTACACATATGTTTGGTCTATAAATTGTAATTGTACCTTACAATTGTAAAGCCAACATTTTCAAATTTGGTTGCCCAAAATTATGCTCCCAAATCCACATTTAAGACACCTAAATAAAGTCAACCTGATTTCCAGATGGCGTGAGTATGCACAATCCCTGTGAAGTAACTGGGACCTCTTAGCCTGGCATCTTTGAAAATTATCTACATACAGATCTAGAGACCTAGCTTCAGGCATCCACATTTCGTAATTTTGGCCTCCAGTAGAATTTGTCCATCCACTATCTTATAATCATAAAAGTCAAAATGTTTATAAAACATTAAGTGCTGCACCACATGCTAGCAGAGGTAGGTATATGCATTGAAATTAGCGACATCCAGCATGCAAGTGTATCAACCAGTGCCAATTTAGGTACAAGTAATTTATTTACAACTGAACAATTCTTTCCACTGTTAACAGCTTTTCAAGTCTATGAGCAGGTCTACACTACGGGGGAAAGTCGATCTAAGCTACACGCAATTTGAGTTACATTAGTAGCATAACTCAAGTCGATGTAGCTTAGATATATTTACCACACCCTGCTATGTCGATGGAAGATACTCTCCCATCAACTCCTTTTGTTCCGGTGGAGTACCGGAGTCGACAGGAGCGCATTCTCCAGTCGATTTAGCGGGTCTTCACTAGACCCTCTAAATCGACCCCTGGTGCATTGATCACCACAGTGTCAATCCTCCGGTAAGTGTAGACAAGCCCTATCCCAGAAGAAAAAAAAATCCCAGGAACTGGCCTAAGGATAACCTGTTTAAAGGTTGAGTACTTCCCCTTACCACCATAGTATCTGAATGTCTTCAAAGTTAAATCAAATCAATATATTAATGTAGTATTCTATCCCTTGCTAATCTTGTTAAGAGCCAACAAGTCACCTTGCCAACAGACCCCCGCAGACACAAAAATATACTAAGGAAGTTTTAAAATTGGGGATCCCTTGAGCAAGAAGGGAATACATACATAGGAATTTTATCTTGTGTTCCTCAACACATGCCATGTTAACTGCCATATGGCAGTTAATGAGGTGAAGAGATCTCCTATGTGTAGCTACCACCAAAGTAATCAAATGGTGCAGCATACTAGAATTCCCACTGACCCTTTGATCGGATTGTATGGAAGTTGTTGCCATCTACAAAAACATGGACCATTGTGTGGGTTTACCATGAAAATATTGTTGGTCTCAGCTAAAAGAAACACTGTTATTTCTATTATTTGTTTGTGATAATGCCCATGAAATGCTAGAGACTTTCCAGACAGGCAAGAAGGGATGGTCATTGCCCCAAGGAGTTTTCAGTCTGACAGAATAAAAGGTAGTCAGAAGTCAGAGAAATGTAACAACAAAAGAGGTTTTGTCTTCAGGGTGGTCAAACCACATATGTGGTGGAAGAAGTCCTGGAGGCAATTTGAGAGACTGACAAATATGTGGACTATGGTAGGAATTTTGGCAGAGCAAAAGGGACAGGAATTGAATAAAGCCTGTGTGAAAATCTTAGCTATTGCACATAAAAATGTGCAGAATGTAAACTCAGCTTTACAGTCCTAACTGGAGGTGGAATGAGAATGTCTTATACAGTAAAATCCTCAATCAATAAGAATTCCCCATTGTTCTTATAGCTGCAGAAAATGCTACTAAGCAAAATAATCCTGGTTGCTGACTAACTGGTGATGTGATCATGGTTTAATATTATGAATATTTGTTTCTCACTACTGTTTAGCCTGACCTTTACAATTATTAATGTGCAGAAAACTGAATTTGAAGGACTGTCATCGTTTCTATGATTAATGTCAAAATTCAGGGGTTTATGACTCAACTTTCCAGCCTTAAATATTTCCTGGAAACAAATTGCCAGTAGTGTTAATTTGCATTGTTGTTTCTAGGAGCAAGGCTGAAGCTCCCAAATTTATGTTCACTTTTGTTTTAGGATGATGTAAATTTGAACTCAAGACTCTAGAACATTGTAGATTACAAATTAATCATACCATATGGAATAGCACACTTACGCCTTTTTGAAACTTTTCAAGCTATGATGCTGTGATTGGTTTTGCTAATATATTTCTGGATTTTGTGTTAAAAGTAGTACAGACTCCTTTTTAACCCTTCTGAAATCATCATTTGTCAAGAGCATTCAGAGATGGAGGACATGCTTTCTGGACGTATTTCAACACCCTGCTCAGTCAACATTTGTTTTCCCACTGACTTGTCTTTTGAGAGATTGCTGGAATGGAGCAACAAGACAACAGATCTTCTATATTCCCCCTGTAGCAGGGCGTTGCAGGGCCCTCTTGGCTGCTGCCCCTGCTGTGCTGACAAAGTCACTCGGAGACCCTGGGGCTCAGAAACTAATGGTGCCACTTATTTCCAGGTTGTGCTCCCACCACCTTTTCACCATACACAGCTTGGGTTCTAGTGTCTGCACCCAGGAGGGAAGAGTTATCGCTCTGCTTCCACTCCCTTGCTCCCCTCCGGGGTTCTTTCCTACCAGCCTTTTATATAGTCCCAGGTTAATTGGATGGGCAGCTGTTTCCCATTCGTCAGTTAGGCGCAGCTTTTCTCTAGCCAGCTCCAATTTACTTACCTTAATGGGAGCTGGCATGACAGAGGGCTGAGTCAAGCAGTTCTTGCCCAGCACCCTGTAACACCACCTTTCAGTTAATCAAATGCAGAAAAAAGGGGCTGATTCTAGAGAATATATAGTTATGTGTTAGTTTTACAAATAGGAGGCCATAACTAACTGCTAATCCACTAATTATTTGCAGTGTTCTTTGTCTCTTTCACCAACAGAAGTTAGTCCAATAAAAGATGACCTCATCCACTGATAGTTCTCAGTGAGAAATGATCTCAAATAAATATGCAGTTTGAAAATGCCACTGTATGAATAAAGTTACCATAGTTTATCTATAATTACCAGAGTATGGATCTTTATATAAAGTTCATTTGAGCAATTTGATTCTGCTATTCATTAATGTTTTATCATTAAGTAATAGTATAAAGGTCATCTGGAGGAACTAGACATTTTCCTTGTGAGATAGTGGGGATGGGGTTGGTTAGGATTGGCTCAGGCATAGGAAATCCACCTCTCTGACGGCAGTCAGAAATTAATTGCTCCTGTAGTAAGAAAAGTTTTCAATGGGAAGGGTGTGTCCCCCAGATCTTCATCTAACAACAGATCTTTCCTCCTTGGACACTAGTGGTTAACCACAGGAACTTGAAATAAATGGGTAACTATGACTTTTTCAAGAGATATTTTATATGGTACATTGGGAAAGTAATTGCATGGCCTGATAGATAGAAATCAGGCTGCATAAAATTAAACCATTGAGTCTGCCATCAAATCTGTGCCATAGCACTTGTCCAGTTGATGTACTAAGCAATATTATCAAATTCCCAGGACTTGTCTTAACGCCCTCCCCCGTATTAAATTTCCATTATTAGGATAGAACAAATGGAATCAGTAATCAAGGCAAAATATGTCAACCACTCATTTTAGCATCTCACGTAGGTGGATTTTGCTGGTGGATGGGGTTTGGGAAAGTATCATCACTCTTCCCTTTACCCCTTATTTTGAGCACTAGGCAAAACTGGCCTAATTAGGTTAGAAGCTCATTGATGGAGGTCCTTAAGAACATAGTGTAGTTCACAAGTCTACCTACAGTTTTGGTAATTAAAGTAATTTGAAAAGAAGTTAGTGGAGAGAAAAATTGTTCAGTAGCAGCATGTTTTATCTGCTTCTATTAACAATGGCCAACAGGCTCTACCAAATTAGCAGATTGCATGTTCAACATCTAAAGTGCATTCTTTTGACAAAAGCATGAGTCACATGAGCTTAATCTGTGAATTTCTTTGAATTTAACTAAAGTCGTCAGAAGAAATGTCCTTTTCCCAAACTGAATAAATGATAGTGGTGCTAAAAATGGGCCTTTTAAAAAACATTATTGAAAGAACCTTGATCTTCCAGGGTAGGCTGACTATAGTCAGTGTGCTCTGAAAAGGGTTAAATGAAGCTGGTGTCATCCATGAACATATGACTATCTTTCTTAATAAAAAGATAGTTTTGACTACTAACGTAGCTTCTTCATACAAGAAATCTTTATAAAGAGTGTTCTATTTTTTTTCCAGACTCACAGGATCACTGTTCACCCATTTTAGAAAATTTGTACAAGAAAAAATATACGGGTATAAACATGAGTAGCATCAATTGAAGGATCAATTGAAGGCCTATCACACAATTGTATTATAGCAGGAGCAGGCAGACAGTGGAGAACACCCAGAGATAACACAGGTTTTGAAGCTCCCCCCTCAGAATACTGGCCCTGCCCAAAAGTTATTTGCTCTGGCAGGGTCAAATCATAAAGTGCTAAGGCTGCTGGAAAAATATTGTCCCATATTGTGATGATATTCACCATTCATTCACTAGTAAAATTCCTTAGCAAGGCAGTTTCCTACATTTTTACTGAGTCATTTATTTAATGAAACCTCAAAGTGACGAGAGCTGAGCACTTATGAAGTGTGTTCATTCAGCAGCTCATGAATTCCATTTTAGGTTCATCATTCCACCCCCACCCCTCCATATTGCCTCTTGAATCATTAACATTATTTATTGTTGTTTTTTCAGATTGCATTAGCCTGCTATTGGTTTTCCGTCAAGATGTTCTACTCTCCTGTGAGTCTCCTTTCAGATCATAATGCTCTCCGCTTATTCTTACTTTTGGTTATTTTATGTACTGAAGCACTTTTACAGCCCAATCCTTCCCCTCTGATGTGCACTCTTGGCTCCCATTGGATTCAATGGTAGCGTTAGGAATATGAATAAAGTGTTGTGTGTGAGGACAACAATAAAGTGGTCTGAACTGGCAAAAGAATACCCAGGATCCCTTGAAATAAGACAAGTAAAAACAAACTAGTCTGACTTAAAATGGGGTATGGAATAAAATGGTAAGACCAGAAAGAAAGTAATTAATCAAAGTAGTGGAAAATACAAGTAAATAATGTTTCAGTTCTACAGATGTCATACTACACTCCTTCCATGCTCAGCTTCCTTTCCTACCTTCCTTGTTAGCTTAGTTGTCTCCCTTACTTCCTTCCAATCAGATAGGTTTCACTTCTCCTCTCCTTACTTTCAGACAAGGTCAAACTATATTGAGATGCATTGCTGGGGACTTTATTATATTCTCCTCTTTGTTTGATCTTTTCAAACTAGAGTGAAATTCCATATGCAGATACTTAAATTTTGCAACACCTTTGAAAGTCAGGCCCTTTAAGTACAATATACTTACAATATACTTTTTATATAGTATAGTGTGCAATATACTTCTGGTTTGCCATAACTGTAGCTCCTTTTACGACAAAGCCCAGTTCCACATCCTTTTTCTGTCTACCTGTTAAACCCTTTTTCCATTTCAATAGGTTTTTAATTCATTAACTTTAAACTTATACTTTTAAAACATTCAAAATTCAGCAGGGTTGACATTCTTCTAATTCTGAGTTTCTTACTATTACTGCTGTAGGTCATCTTCTCCTTTTCATTTTTGAAATATTATTCATTTTGACCAATCCATTCCATTCATTTTGCACATGCATCCCTGCACTTTGGCAGAAGTTTGGTTTCTTATCTCACTCATTACTGAATGTCTCGGTCCCATTCCTTTAATCTTAATTCACTTTATTGTTCCTATTCCTTACACTTAATTATCAACACCAAGAGTTTCAGTCCCTAAAAGATTTGACTTTTGGATTAATACATAGCTCTTTTTGCATTTTCTTTACCATGGCCCTTATACGTGTAAACCTTCCATTCTGTGACATGAGAAAACAAGGGAAAATAAATTAAAAATAAATGTTAGTTTCAAAATAGAAGTGAAATCTTCACATGGAAACCCCACATCATAGGTAGTTTCATATGGGTTGTACTTCATTACAAACATAACACCAGATCACATTCATTAACAAATTCATGAATCACGGAGCAATTTAAGGTTTTGCATCAAAATCTTAACAATGTCACTGTGTTATTGTGAAACTGAGATTGCAGAGTCTCATTCATACCTGAAGAAACAGAAACATTGGTGGACTGGGGAGTGCAAAACCAGGTAGACTATCACCGAAGAAAATGTTTGCCCCAAACCCTACGGGGGAGGAATTTTCAAACACAACTTCAAAAATGTCAGCCTGCAACTACTGATAGAGTTTTGTAGAATTCTGGTAATAAAAATATACTACGTATTTGACCATAAAGCTAAGCCATATTTAGCCACAGAAATCTAAGCACAGCACATATTAATATAAAGTGCCAAGCAATAAAAACAATCATATGAGATAGGCAATTTAAGCATCTCTAATATGCCTCCCCCTTTTTAAAAACACTCTATTGTGTATATACCTAGGTCCATCTAGGCATAAACAACAGGAAACAACCAATTGCTCATTCTGTAGTAGTTTGTGGCATAACAATAAATCAGTCACAAAAGTTCATCACTAAGCACTGAATACAAAAGCTATTTGTCTTAAGATGATGACTCCAGTAACATTAGGGCACAAAAATTTCATATGATATTGCTTTCTTTTAATGGTGTTTTAACCTATGATTAGCTAAATGGATAGGATTATTAATATCAATGTTTAGAAATTGTAACAAAATTTGCACCTAAAGCCCCTATCAGAGATATCATACTGCTTGATGAATAGTAATACATGACACTTTTTAACACCTATGTGGAGGTAGGCAAGCATTACACCTGTTTTACAGATGGGGAAACTGAGGCAAGAGGTGACATGATATGCAAGGGCAGGTGCTGATCTCTTAGGGATCTTTCACCATTTTCATCCCAAAGGACTTCCAAGGGAAGGGTAAGCTAGAGTGAGGCACACTGTGGTAAGGATGTTTGTTTTCTATACGATCTGTACTCTATTTCTTGTGCGGTAAAGTAAAGAGCAATGGCATTAGAATCCTGTGCAAAGTGTCTCTGTGTTTCATGTATTACTCTTACCACACACTCCTTCTTGTAAACCAGACGGCTGAAACATTTGGGTGGGAGAAGGTGTGTTTACAATATCAGGGGAGTAAGAACCAGTGTTGGCCTCTCTAGGTGGTTGCAGCTCTTAGAAAGAGGTGGTAGGTAGGGTGACCAGATGTCCCGATTTTATAGGTACAGTCCCCCATGTTATTTCATTCAATTTCTTTCATGCTGCCCCTAAATACTTAATTTTCAATGTGCTGCAGAGTTGTGTATTGAAAACACAATTGCTTTGCAGAAATTGTCATGGGGGAACTGGAAGTTTTGTCAGGAGGCAGCTGTGGCTTTTAGCACCTGTGAAGGTCATATGTGCAATACTCATTTATTCTCATCTTACTTTGACAGCACATCCCCTTGGCAGATGCCTTAGAGCAGCTTTCAGTATTCTTGATGTGTACAGAAAAATATTACTCAAACCACCATACACCAACAGAATATACATCTCCCAATAAGTCATTCTGAAGTGCTGTGTCACAGACCGAACAGTTAGCTTCACTGTATTTCATAATGGTAAGAGACATTGATCTTGGAATGAATCATTTCTTTTTAGCACACCAACATAGGCTAATATGCTGGTGTATGTTTGATCTTTAATTCTATATTTAATTTTTTTATGATAAAAGTCCTTATTCAACCTCTCTCTTCATCCTCCCTCCCATTAAAACAACACAAAGGGCCAAGATGTGTAAGGTATCACAGCAGGAAAACCTCACAGATCATACAAGCTGTTGGCCATCTGTGGTGCAGATTCCTGCAACACTACGGTAATGACAATAGTGTGATCTAGAGCATGAGCTTTCCAGTAATTACAAGATTCTTTCAGTAGTACATACGTAATGCTCAGTTAACAGGCTGTCAAAACCATGATGGGAATCAGGTGTCCGAAATGGCATAATGCTGATAAAACCTGGTGTTAACATGTCGAAAAAAGTACCTGTGTTCAATCATACTAGATGAAGGTTTGTGTGTGCCCACTTAAAATAAAGTGGCCTTAATTTGGTTTATGAATTAATTTGTGAATTAAGCGAAACCAAATTAAGGGCACCGAATTCTGAGGGTGTCCACACAGGGATTTAATGCAGTTTAACTAATCCCCATTTAATCTGAATTAACTAAAGTCTGAGTTTACTTTCCTGAGTGTCCCCATATAGACAAGCCTTAAGTGAAATTCAATTAGCTAAACAGGATGAAATGACAGTTTTTACTCTGTTCATATTCTTGATCATGGTAGATTTTTCCAGTGTTTTTGTGCCTGTGTGTCACACAGGTCCCTTCATGTTACTCACCTATATTTGGAATAATTTTGCCTTTCATTAGCTGTGATTGCCTGCAACTGATATTTGGAGTAGGATTTTTTTTCTTATTTTTCTAGATCACTCTAGACTATTAATTTACCGCAATTAAGCTTCTGAACACACCTACAACTAGTTCATTGGGATGCACACAACCAACTTTACTTCTTCTCCAAACATTTTGGTTCATATGCCCTTAATCCTATATGTTATTCCAGCCTTTAAACTTTTAGAAGACTCCTGGCTCTTATTTTTATGGGTCACAAAGACACAATCTTAATCCTTTCAGTATAATTGTTGTCTTTATTTATTTTAGGTGTACCTGTGCCCTTTTTTCTATAGGAAACTCCTGCTAATGTTATTGTAGGTCATGCTCATCATAATATTGAAATCTTTTACTTCTCTTTCTGTGGGGATGCTGAATCTAATTATTTGAGACATTCTTGCACTACATCTGTTGGGGATTTCATGCTGTGAAATCTTGAGAGCACTTCTGGCCTTATTTGTATTGCTCACTTGTGCCTTTATTGTTTGATATCCCAGTGTTGCCCTTAATTCTATGGAGAACCCCATATTTATTTATTTTTAAATCCAGCTGTAACATAATCATTCCCTTTCAAGTAAACTTATAGTATTTTTCAGAATTTAACCACATTATGACAATTCATATAATTTAGTAAATTCTGTGGTCCATTACCTTCAAAGATGACTTAATCCGAGGTTCTGGTTTCTGTCTGGTAACCGTGTTTTGAATAAGCAGTGACTGATCTGTGCGAGAATCATAATTCCCATGTTCTGAATCATCTGTATATGTATCTTTGTCTTTTCCTATATCTCAGGGAAAAACAAAACAAAATAAAACAGACTGTCTCCATTATAATCTCAAATGAGCCTTACTGGTCGTACTATTATAGCTGTAGTTGAGATAAGAACATTCCCTTTAAGCACCCACATTTGTGGCTTATAATATTCCCCCCTTCCCTACAATAGACTTTTGATCTGAAATTTTATCCTGCTTGCTCTGTTTAGATGTGAAGCTTTTTGGTTTATTAGAGTTTACATAAAATCTGTTCTGCTGCATTGGAATTATCAGAGTGAAAAAGCATGATGTTTTCAGCTGCTCAAAAACCAACCAACCAACCAAACATGTTCAGAGGCTCTTGTGCTTTTATATAACTCTACAAAAGTTTGGACTTGACACTTCCAATTTGGTGTACAACCCACATACGATGTGGTCTCATGAAAGTCAGAAGACCTGGATTCTATTCCCAATTCTGCCATAGAACTGCTGTGTGACATTGGGCAACACATGTTAACACACTGTGCCTCTTTCCACCATCTGTAAAATGAGTATAATATGTTATTTTCCTTAATTTAATTTTAGGAGCTATTTAGATCCCTCAGTTGTAGTCAATGGGAACAGAAGATATTTGGCATGTTGCAGGAGGTGCTCAGCACTTCATAGATCTGGCTCCAAGTGTATACCAATTGTGGTTATCCAGTACTCAAATATCTTCATAAACATAAGATAGCTTTGGACAGCTGAGGGCCTACTCCCCAGCCTGACAAGCCTTCCTCCTTTGCAGGTCTCCTGCTACCAAGTGCCACCTGGAGTGGCTTTCTAGAGGAATTAAATGAAAGATAGGAGTCAGAGCTTGAGTTCTAATATTAGCCGTATCAGTGGTTTTGCTGGGTGGCCTTGGGCAAGATGTATTTCTGCCTCCCCTCACCCAATCATTAAAACAGGGAGCATGTTTATCGTAAGTAGCCCGAAGAGATAGCGTGAGGGTTAATGTCTGTACAGCAATTGAAACATGTAAAGCACTACTTAAGTGCTGATTATTGTTATCATTTGTATCATAGTAGCACCCCAGCCAACATCAGGAACCCATTGTGCTAGGTACTGTAAAAAAACAAAAAACAAAAAACAAAAAAAAAAGAGCAAAAGACAGTCCTTGCCCCGAAGAGCTAAAATATAAATATCACTGTACCCTTCTTTCATAAGTGTATCCAAAGGAGGGAAGGGAGAAGGGCAATAATTCTGGCCATCTTTTTCTAGGGCTTTTCGGATTACCTTCAATTTAAATTGTAACTATATTTGGGACAACAACTCCAGTGCATGTTGCCCATCCAGTTTGACTGTTACAAGCGGGCAGAAAGACAGTTTTGCGATTAAGTCACTGAACTGAGATTCAGGAGACTTACGTTTAGTACCTGGTTTTACCACAGACTCCTTGTGTAACCTTGGACAAGTTACTTAATCTCTGTGCTTGGGTTCCCCACCTCTAAAATTGGGCAAACCCTTCCCTACCTCATCGAGGGATTTCTGAGAAAAAAGTATTAAATATTTGTGAAGTAGACTGAGTACTTCAGTACCTAGAAAGTAAGGATAATAAAATGGATAAAAATTACTTTCCCCACCCCATCAATGACATTGTTATATGCGTATATGTTAGGAGATGCCTTACTTTTGTGAATTTATTTTTAAAAGAAAAGGGGAAGAAATTGTTCCAGTTGCAATTCAGCCATATTGCAGATATATAGACATATTTTAAGACATCAAAGTTACTACTACATACAGTGAGCCAAGTTCTCTTTAAGCTTTCACATCAACATGTGAAAATTCATGGTAACTGGGAATAGCATTTAAGCCAGTAATTCTAAACCTTAAATATGCACCCAAGAACAAGTAATGGATTCTGTGGGAATGATAACCTTGAATTTAGTTTGCTTAGAATCACTGCTGCCGTAATATAGTATTTTTCATTTAATGTACATGTGAGCACTTGAATTCCACATAGTAAATCTTACAGAAAAAAATAACCAGGATTATTTTATGCAGCCTATAAACATTGAGATACATTATTAAATTAGGAGTTTCATGGAGAATGGTTTATTTGTTAATTTAATTATTAACATCACACTTACACAATGAGCACTCAGTTACTCATATCCTGCTATAAACTAAAATAGATCTGTGGTAATCATTTGTTAAAGTCAGATGAGTCTGCCACTTGATTGTTAAGACTACAATACTCCAGATTTCTCGTGTGATTTTTACTATGCAAACATAACATTATGTCCTTTCTATTTATATAGAACCTTTGATCCAGTGTGCCAGGTAACAGCATAACTCTAATAACTTCATACGAACAAAATCCAAACAAGTAGTAACAAATAGGCCATATTAAAACCCATTTCAAGACATAGACGAGACCTCAAACCATGAGGGCGGATAGTATTTAGAAGAGACAAATAATAATAATAAAGAGCAACAAAATCATGGTAAAAATATTGTTAAAAGATGGACAAAGGGAATGAATCATACAAGCTGTCGAGGGTTTGGGAAACAGTTATAACATTTAGGATTCTGAAACAACAGTGCAGATAGAGTTCAATCCTGGGAGGTGCTGAGCACCTTCAACTGAAACTGATGGCAACTGAAATCATTCAGCACCTCACAAGATGAAATTCATGGAATAGAGGCCACTGAAATGCAAACAAATAAATAAATAAATAAATAAATAAAAAAGACACAGCCATGATCCTACAACTGTTGCACATTAATAGTTCCATTAAGTCCAGAAGGACTACTTGCCTAAGTAAAGGCTTCTGACATGAAGAAAGTTTTGCAGGATCAGACCCTATGTGAACTGCAGGAGTTTAGCAAGTTTTGCAAAAAGTGATAACTTTTAATTAAGGTTCTGAAATGTCTCACAGGAATTTGCTGAATGTACCATTACTACTGTGTATTAAGCCATTTTAGCTGACCAAGGACACCACCTCTTATTTATATCACATGTTTCCTGAAAGATGAAGATGATATTCCCTGTCATCTCATTTGAAATACGGATTTAAGAAAGGCTTTAGAGCAACATTTAGTCATGCCACCAGAAAGATCAAGAAATTTGGAATTAAAACAAACAGGCTTTTAATAGAAAAGAAAAAAAGGTTTGTATATGTTTTGACTGTAATTGTGTTTCTTATTTTTTTATATACACCTAAATCACCTATAGTGTTCTGTAAAAGGTAAAGAGGAGGAGGAGCACAGTAGAGTGGAAGGCAGGGAATGCTATCCTGGATTCTAAAAGAGCATCTGTATATATATATTTGTTACTCGTCATTATCCTTAAGACTTTAGTGTAAAAAGAGATATAAAAACTTAGGTATGCCCATCTAAACACCAAGTAGAAAAGCTGACCCAATTCAGTGCTTGTACAACATATGCTGATTTGAAAGATCTTGAAGTAATGTATCAGGTATAATCATAAGGGGATGAATTCAACCAACATTATCAGATTTCCATGCCACAGAATCTCTGATCAAAAATTAATTTTTCATAGGTTGAGTGGTCTATGATGTAGACATGTTCAGTGTGTTATTGAATCATGTTCAAAGTTCCCTCATAAGAGAACACAGTAGCTAGCTACTCTTATTCAGAGGTTTCAGATACCACTGACAAGGTACGCAAGATTAGTCACCTGAATTGAAACATTCAATTCAGGATTAATGTTATTCATGCCAGTTTTCTGCAAATATGTATTTTTAAATGGAGAGATGTATTCTCCACCATTCAGTATATTTTTCTTCTTTGTATAGGAAATTAATTTCTCTCTCATTCTATTAATGATTTTTCTTCATCATGCTCCATTAAGTGGAGTTTCCCTCCAAGTCCAAAGATAAATTAATTGTCTTGGGCCATTTCAGTTCAAACATGATCTTGAAAGTTCCCATCACAGCAGCATCCAGCTTCACCAATAGAGAATATCACCATAGATAATAGTGAAATTAAAAAAGCTATTTTCAGTAGGTTTTGATTTTAAAACTTTGAAACCTAATGTTTTTCCATTTATACTAGCACCTATCTTCTGTCATCTTTTTCCACCACGATTTAGACTATAAAATACAAAAGCAAGTAAACATTTAACTGCAATTTTCCTGCAGCTTCAAGGGATGACCATCAGAACAGCCTGCTCCCTCACACTCTCTCCCCACCTTGTAGGAAATGTACTGTTTATTTATCCCCTTATTTCCCCAGAAGCTATGACTACTAGTATAGCTGTCATGGTTGATGACATCTTTCAACTAGTCTTGCTCTTCTGGTTTTGGGAAGCGCCACTGGTAGGAACCACCAAAAGCTGGCCTAGTTCCAGACCACCATGCTCATGGACCTCGAGCATCTGGTTTAAAGCCAAGAACTTCAGAATAGACTTCTTTGCAAACCTCAGACCACACCTCCAAGACAACTTCCTCCTCTTTAGCAATAGTGTCTCCTGTCCAACAGCTATTTTGAGAGACAAACATGGGACAGGGTAATGCCAATGAAAGAGGTTTTCCCTCATGTGTCTCAAAGAGTTTATATGCCTTCTTAGAGACCATTTTTAAATGTGCTTTCATTTTTTATTTGTTTTAATTCAGAATTGCAGCAAATGGATCAGATTCTCAGCTGCATAGTTTCATCTGCTTATGCAGTTTGACACCAGCTGAGAATGCCCATATGCATTTAAATATACCAACTGAGCATGCATAGTTTAACATATTAGTAGAGAGTCCACTTAAGACTTCATTACAGTAAGGCAGTGGTTCCCAAAATTTAACAAGCTGTGAACCCCTTTCACTAAAATGTCAAGTCTCATGAACCCCTTCCTAAAAATGAGTATTTCCAGGGATTCTCTCCTTTACCTGAGTACAAAAGCATTGATCTTGGAAATATAAAATTTGTTTTTTATGACATGCTTATTTATCATGACAGTATTTTAATTAAATTATGAAAACAGCAACACTCTTCCAAGATCTCACTTTCGCAGCTTGTATTACTTTGAATAAGCCTGTTATAAGACAAGGCTCCTATGTTTCATCAAGGAGTATCAGATGTGAAACAGCATGAAGGAATTTAAGAAGCCAACTCAAAGAGTTCCTCCTACACAAGCATTCAGGTCTTGAGCAGTCCAGGCAAACAACACACATTACAACAAAGCTTAAACTTGTTCTTCATAATAATTTTTAAAACAATACTAGCTGCCTATTTAATTTTAAAAACAGCAAAAAATATCCACCTCGCTTTCCATTTCTTATAAAGAGTCTTGAAGTTTAAATCTCCTCAGGGTGATAGATATTGCTTGCTTTGATCTGCTTAGCTCTTGGAAGTTCAAGGGCTCCGGGCTGCTGGTCCCGTGCTGCCTAGGGTCCCTAGGGACAGCTCTGTCTGCCATTAGGGAATTTTTCCCCCCCGAGAACCCCCTGTAACATTTCATGAACCCCAGTTTGGGAACCACTGCAGTAGGGCATGGCAAGAGAAGAATTATTTGAAAGAAGGTCTATGAAGACTTCATTTGAAGAAATATAATATTTTAATGGCAAAATTATTTCGAACTACATTTGTGGCAGTGGGAAGGGCAAGTTGCTACTTCTTCCCTGTTATAATGTCCAATTCAAAACTGCCAAACAAATGCCAGACTGTTACCTGCTTGGTATAAATCAGGAATAATCCACTGAATTCAGTCAGGACTTTGGACCGGAGTTCTGAGGACAGGATCATTATATTTATGTTCATATTCTTTGTTCTGGAAATGACACCAAAACATATTTCTTCCCTACACAGATTCTTTGGGCTCCTGAAGGTATAAGGTGTGGGCTGCTCCTTCAGGCCTCTTAAGAGACAAAATACAGGAACCCATTATCACTGCTTTAAACAGCATATCCATTCTCCCTTATTTGAGGTGTTCATGTGAATTCCCAGAATATGGCCAAAAGAAAGCAGAAAGGTTTAGATTTTGATCCTTGAAACACATGTGCATATACTTAATTTTAAATTTACTTTACTTTTAATTTTATGAGATTATTCATATGCTTAAAGTAAGAGCACATATGTTTGCAAGATTGGCATCTACTAAGAAGAACAAAATGACAGTCATTGTAATGTTATTTTCAGCAATTAACATAATTAGTGGGAAATCTTTATTTCCAATATAAAAAGTTACACGTTTTTGTTAAGTAACCATGTAAATTACATTGAGATTATTTTAATTGCTAAACCATTTTTGAACAGAAGTCACTTAGCAAGTTTTATTTTAAAAAATCATTAGCCTTGATTGATTGTGTGAATATAGTACTCTAAAGCCTCAAATGCAGTATGGTAGCTATGCAGGTGGATAAATAAGCTGTTAGGATAATTAATATCTGTAAATTATACTATTGCTGAGGGAAAACTTCCATATTGTACCAGTTAATTTTTCCTAGTCCTGGGAAATTAAGGTAGCAACATGAAGAAAGCAAAAAAGAAAACAAACAAACAAACAAACAAAAAGGTGGTGTTTCAAAGAAATCAAAGATGTTTTGATAATTTCAGCAAGCAAAAAAAAGTGACATTTTTTACTTTCAAAGTTAGGACTAACTCATATTCCTACTGAGGTCAATGGGATTTGCCTTAAATGAAATTAGGTATCTATCTATCTATCTATCTAATGATTATTAGTATTTCAGAATGCTATACCTGGCAGATGGACCAGCACATGATACGCACTCAGCCCCGCATTCCACACTCAGCAGTGAAACCGATTTAAAGGAGTTCCAGGCATCACTCAAGAGGATTGTAGACTTCTCCTTCAGAATTGATCAGAAACTTAGGAGTCTGGTTAGTATATTGCTTTGTTTTGTCTTCTCAGTCACATAAAAATGTGACCAGTGATTACACATCATAGAAGGCATCTAGCCTTTGTGCATAAGCAAACTCTAAACAGATCATTGTGAAATTCACACTGAAGGAATGTAAAAGATTAAAAACTGTTGACCAGACTTTTTAATTCTAGGAATCCTTTGTCTGGTAATGCCTGAAAGTACTCAGTATATAATTTGGATACAGGTTTCCCCCACAAGGTTTGGCCATGCTAGTTCAGTATGTGTCTTCTGGATAGCTGGAGATGGGACACTAGATGGGGAGGGCTCAGAGTTACTACAGAGAATTCTTTCCCAAATATCTGCCTGGTGGGTCTTGCCCACATGCTCAGGGACTAACTAACTGCCATATTTGCAGTCAGGAAGGAATTTTCACCTACCTCTGCAGCATGGGGCACGGGTCACTTGCAGGTTTAAACTAGTGTAAATGGTGAATTCTTTGTAACTTGAAGTCTATAAACCATGATTTGAGGACTTCAGTAACTCAGCCAGAGGTTAGGGGTCTATTAGAGGAGTGGATGGGTGAGGTTCTATAGCAGGGGGGTCTCAAACTCAAATTACCACGAGGGCTGCATGAGCACTAGTGCATTGGCCCGAGGGCCGCGTCACTGACCCCGCCCCACGCCACCCCTTCCATTAGGCCCCGCCCCTTCTCCGCCTCCTCCCCTGTGCGCACAGCTTCCTGCTCCTCCCCCATCCCTCCCAGAAATTGCGAAGCTCTTCCCATGCAGCCTGCGGAGCTCTTCCCTGCGGCTCACCGGGCCCCCCGCACCCCCCATTTTTTTTTAAACCCCCAGGCAGTTCCCACCGCCAGAACAGCTGTCTGGCGGTGGGAACTACCTGGGGGTAAAAAAAAATAAAATAAAATAAAAATTAGGGAGGCGGGGTGGGGGGCACGGGGAGCCCGGCGGGCCGCAGGGAAGAGCTTCGCGATTTCTGGGAGGGATGGGGGAGGAGTGGGAAGCCGTGAGCACAGGGGAGGAGGCGGAGAAGGGGCGCTTGTTTGAGACCCCTGTTCTATAGCCTGCAATGTGCAGGAGGTCAGACTAGATGATCACGATGGTCCCTTCTGACCTTAAAGTTTATGAGTCTATGGCTATGGGAGCCATTTCACATCTAATAATGCTTTCTAATAATGCCTAAAATAACCACCCCTGCACCTCTTGTATAAGAAAATATTGATGTATTGCTACTGCCATTTTTACATCTTACATAACGTTGCTAAAGATTTTTACTATTACCGTGTAGAATACTGTATGGTTTTTGTTTGTTTTAAACAAGGCATAGCAAATTGATAGGGAAATTTAATTTTAAAAACTGCCATTAAATAAGTAGTGGGGTGCTTCACGGATTTTCTCATCACTAGATAGTCTCAATCCTTAACTCTATTCAGCTGTTCTCAAACTGTGGGTCGGGACCTCAAAGTGGGCCGCGGCCCCCTTTGAATGGGGTTGCCAGGACTGACTTAGACTTAGCCTGAGCCCCACTACCCAGGGCCAAAGCCAAAGACCGAGGCTTCATCCCTGGGTGGCAGGACGCAGGTGTGGGCCCCCTGCCTGAGGCTGAAGACCCTGAGCTTCAGCTTTGGCCCCACTGCCTCCCACTTGGGGCAGAGGGGCTTGAGTGGGCTCAGGCTTCAGTCCCACCTCCTGGGGTCATGAAGTAATTTTATTTTTTTAATTTTTTTTAAATCAGAAGGAGGTCGCGGTGCAATGAAGTTTGAGAACCCCTGTGATAGTTCTTAGTCAGGTAAGAATCCCACTGAGATCATAACTTGACCCATGGCCAAGAAATTAGCAGGCCATTTGTTTAAATGGAATTTTCAGTCCTAAAATATGCATGTTTTATTGATAACCTGAAAAGAAACAGGAGTATGGGAGATTCAGACAAATATATCAATATTAATTAAAATCTGTTAAACATTAAGGTTGCAAAGTTAAGCACTCAAAAGTTAGGAAATGTGAGTCTTATGGATGCCTGTGCAACCTGAATTCTGTTCCTTTGTGCAGATGCATTATGATACAGTCTTTAATGACATGATCACGTTATTTTTTCAGCAGGACCCTTACCTCATTCAGGGCACAGCATGGACAGTGCTCACTGATTCGATATCTTGCTTTTTAAAAAAAAAACCTCATCATTAAAGGTGCATCAGCCCCATGCTATATTTACAGAGTAGCATCTAAAGTCTGCACTGAATAGAGAATTATTAATTACTCATCAGGTTTTCAATGGTGCTCATCACCACAATATTTGAGCGCTTCACAAATTTTAATGCACTTATCTTCACAATACCCATGCAAGTTAATAAGGTATAATTATCCCCATTTACAGATAGGGAACTCAAGCACAGAGACATTAACATTTCAAAAGTGCCTGAATAGTGATTTATTGTCCTGCATCCCAACTCCAGAAATAATTTAGGCCCTTAGGAGACTAACTCCCATTGACTTGCAATGACAAGCAGCTCCTATGTCCCAAGTCACTTCTGAAATTGGGACTTTAAATCATTTAGGTGCTTTTGAAAATTCAACCCTAAGGCTACTCCGCACACTACTGGCAGCAGCACGTAGGGTACATGTAGCTACATGCCCCAGTGAAAAGCAGGCTGCATCCACACTGTGGTGTGTAGCTACATGCAGGAATGAAAGGTTCTGGCAGGGGGCAGGCAGTGGTGAGCTATTGGAGACTCTCTCTGTGGTGGGGAAAGTCTCCAAAAGTGAGACGCTACACTGAAAAATAGTGTAGTTGGGGGAGGCACTGAACGGAGAAACAGAGAGACATGTAGGGTACAACCCACAGGGTTCAGGCATGTTGTTACTCATGTAAGCAGTGTCTCACCATCTACATTGCTATTTATACCTATGCTGAGGGGCGGGGCGGGGGGGGGGGTATGTACTCTATGTACTGCTGAAAGGAGCATGCCATGTACACATTCCTTAAGCAAATTACCCAGCTTCACAAAGGAAGTCTGGGGTAGAGATGGAAACTGAACACAAGACTTTCTGAATCACAATCCAATGTCTTATCCACAAGGCCATCCTTCTCCTCTTTACATTATTAACATTAGGGATAAGTTGGATATATTTATTGCACAGTTTACCAGCATTGATATACTATCAATGTAAATGTTTGACTAGATAGCATTGTCATTAGCAAATAAAACAATCAAATCAGTGGTATGATGCTGAGTTACACTTTTGATTTTTAATCAGGTATCTCTCTAAGATCTCAATTCTCCATTCTATTTCATGGCATGCAAGAAAGATGGAGGTTTCTTATAAACACAATCCGTTATACTTGGACACAAGATTCATTCGTGATAGGATAATATAGTTATGACAAAATTATAAACTAGATCATTAACAGTCAAGTTTATGTACAGAGAGAAGGTTAACAGCTTAAAAGAAATATTGACGAGGTCTGCAGCCTTCCTCCCCGCCTCTGAGCAAAGTCCTCAGTCTTAAGCATGTCACATAGATGGCACTCAGGACAGCATGGCAGCTATTAACATCCTAATCATGTGACACAGCCACTGGCAAGTTCAGAACCCTAAACAGTCACTGCAGCTGGAAAAAATATCTTCCACAACGTGGCATATAAGACAAGAGATAATCAGATGTTTAAGGAAACTGCCTATAGTTCCTGACTATTGACCCCAATTCAAAAAGACCAAAAGACAAAGAAAAGCATAAATGATTGAATCCTTTCATTAGGGCACACCATTTAATTTGCTAATGAGGCCATTGCCATAAACTTCCATGAAGACTGAAAGATCACATATTCTTAAAAAGTATATAAATATTGAAAATTGATCCATCCAAGGTTGTATCTTAGGTCTTTTGTAATGTCTTATCATGAAGAATGCAATTATATTATAGCCTTAATTACCAAATTCTGTTTTCAACTTATTAGAGGTGAGCTCAACAAATAATTTGTAGTAACTAAAGATTTAAATTAATTTAGCCTCTTTTCCTGATCAGGAACTTCCACAAGTAGATTGTTGTTTCTTAAAGGTTACTTTTTATTTAAAACAATTTTTGGTGAGATTCCCTAGATTGTTCACAAATAATTCTGTCACTGTTTAATACTCAGCATGCAAACTTTGAGCTGTGTTGGTTAGTTGTCCCTAGTCACATGGTATTATTTCTGTTCCTTGAGTAAATGAGCATAACTCTTATAGGGATTTTTCTACCACCATTTCAAGTTACTTTAATGGGACTTGCCCGAGTAAAGTACTACTCAACAACATGAGTAAGAATGGCCGAGTCAAGAATATCATCACAAGGAGGGTCTGAAAGAAGCCAATGTGTCTTTGAATCTCTCAGGGAGAAGGTAGGAGTTTAGGTAGACACACAAGGTAAACAGGATTAAGGAATTTTAGAAGGTTTTGCATCTTTTTCTTTCTCTACGACAAAAACTTTGACCAAGTCATCTTAATGGAAACAAAATTAGTCTACTGTAAGATTATTGCCCAGAAGCACATTGGGTGCAGAGTTTAAATGCAATTTTCTTTTGATCCCACCAACAAAAGTAAAAGTGTGTCCAAGCATGATCTTAGGTGAGAAGAGTGCAGTCAGATAGTTGTCTGAGTCTCTAGTGAGAGATGTTAAACAATGTCCCAGCCCATATAAAATACACCAAGTGCACTTTATGTAAAGGTCTTCTAATTTTTATTGACACAAAGTAACTGTGCAGTTATATGGTCCTAGTTACAAAAAAAAAAAAAAAAAAAAAAAAAAAAAAAAAGAGGTCAGATTCTTTGTGTAGCTCATTTAATTGGTCTTTTTTGAGGCTCTATTGAGGGCACTCTGCTGTGTCAAATAGCGTTCCATAAAATATACCACTACTCGCACAAACACTTGAATGGAGAGTTTCAAATGTGCTCTGAGTCCTTGAACTTACGATCATTTGCTTTCCATGTGAGAATAAAACTTGATCTCTACAAAATCCACAGAATAATGTCACAACTGGGGGCCGGGGAAAGAAGAGGCCAGCTGAAGCAAATTCAGAGACTTTTGTGCTGTATTTATCCAACTGTATTGCAAATGGTGATGTTGCTGGGTGATAAAATAGCTTCTAATTTAGTGTCCTATTGCGTCTTCCACTCACCCAGTTCAGCAGGCACACAGCTTTTGTACTGCTATAACTATATCAAAATATATGAAATTAAGTGGCAGATTTCTGCAATCCTTACTCATGTTGCATAGAATCTTAGGCTATGTCTACTCTGCGACCCTTACAAAAACTTTGTAAGCAGGGCTGGCTCTAGGCACCAGCAAAACAAACATTTGCTTGGGGCAGCGAATTTGCAGGGGCGGCCGGGAGCCCTAGGAGCTGTAGTTCCTTGGTTAGCTCCCTGGCTATAGAGTCAGCCCTGGAGCAGGGAAAGAACTACATTTCCCAGCATTCCTTGGCAGCTATCAACAGGAGAGGGAGGGGGAGGGGGAAGGAGTGAGGTAGCTGAGACATGCTGCTGCACGTTGCTGTGAATGGAAAGCTGGGCTGGCTGCTGTGAACAGTAGGGATACCATATTTTAACTTTTTTTTTTAAAAAAAAGGGAGAGGACACTCCACTTGGTATGACCTCACCTTACAGCCCCCAAAGAAAGAATTGGGTGGACTAAATGGACAGTGCACCTCTCTATCTGAAGCCTAGCTAGGGAGGTGGATCCCACTAGAATTTAAAATGAAAAGTAAGGGAGGGGCTCTACTAGAGGACCTGGGCAGCTTGAGATACTGTGAAGCACGTAGGAGGATTTCCACTTCTGAGCCAGGGAAGCAGAAATTGACTTTTCCTTTCCAGATTTAGCTAATATTCAGAAAGGGAATATAGCACCTGCATTCCAGATTTGAACACCCTCAAAATTCAGGAGTCCTCAAGCTCAATTTGGGTAGCTGTTACCTCATTTCTCCCAAATGAAATATACTGATCCACTGTAACTTGCTGTAGAAAAAAGTAGGATAAAATTGAGCAAGAAATGCTACCCAGTGGTTATTGGGACTGGAATTGCTATTTTCAACAGCCATTGTCCTTTTTTTTTAAAAGTTTTATTTGTTTAAAAGGAAGACAGTGATATTACATTGGCAAATTCCCCATGGAAACAAAGAATGGAACAAAAGAATAATAAAGGCACCTCAACTTTTCCTCATTAATGTAGGACAGTTTTATAACATGCATCCAGATATCCTTCAATCACACAAGCTGAAAATTGTTCCACTTTACTGCAGTTCTGTAACCCTATGGGAACCAATCCTGTCTGTGTTCTGTGCACATCCAAAATTCCTACTGAATGACCTGCCCTGGGACCAAGTTACCAGTGACCCAGGGCTGGGGCAGCAGGAGGGTGCAGTTGGGGTGGGAGAGCCCAGGGCTGGGGCAGTAGGGGTGGGGGGGAGAGCCCAGGGCTGGGGCGGTAGGGAGCGTGTAGGGGAGGGGGGAAGAGCCCAGGGCTGGGGCAGCAGGGAGGGTGCAGGGGGGAGCCCAGGGCTGGGGTGCGGGGGAGCCCAGGGCTGGAGCAGCAGGAGGTTTGTGGGGGGGGGGGGGGGGGGGGGGGGGGGGGGGGGAGACCAGGGCTGGGGTGGCGGGCAGCCAAAACTTTTTTTGCTTGGGGCAGCAAAAAACCTAGAGCCGGCCCTGTTTGTAAGGTGTGCTGTGTGGCTGCTCTTTATCGCTAGAAGAGAGTCCTTTCAGTGACAAAATAAAGCCACCCTCAACGAAGAGTGGTAGCTTTTTTATGGGAGCTTGGCTCCCACCGACGAAGGGCTATTCACACTGGCACTTTTCATCTCTAAAACTTCTGTCGTTCAGGGGTGTGTTTTTTTTCACTCCCTGAATGATAAACGTTTTAACGGTGAAAGTGCCAGTGTAGACAAAGCCTTAGTCCCAATGACAATCCATAGAGTATTTATTGATTAAAGTGCTACTTAAGATAAGTAAGAGTGGTAAAATTGGCCTCTAAATAAACAATGAGACTCAGAGCTAGATTTACAAAGGTATTTAGGTGCCAAAGGAGGCAGATAGGCATTAGTAGGATTTTCAAAAGCATCTAAGCAGGTTAGGTGCCAAAGTGCTTTTGAAAATCCCACTAGGCACATCTATAGGTGCCTAACTATCATAATAAAGAAGGCCCTCAATCTTTGAAAGAGTGCGCATTAAATCTTTCAAAGGGGGTGGGAAAAAGCAAGCAGGCAGCATTAACGCCAATGTTCAGTACATCTGGGAAGTTGACTGGTGGGCAAAGTGTGCCATGTATCAAATGTTTCCTTGCTCTGCAGTGCTCTAGTCCTGCCACTGTCCTTATGTCCTCAAATACAGAGTCCCAAACACAGAGGAGCTCCCAAGGAAGGGTACACACCCACAGACAGTGCAGAGAAGTTACTGATTTTCCTTTTCTGTGTGGTTTGGTGCCTGTGCACCCTATTCAGTTCTCTTTGCTCCGCACCATCCAGTGGAGGAGAGCATTTGTCCTGTAGTGATTATAACTGAAGGCAATGCATATAAACAAAGGGCATAGTAGAAATGGAAGTGGTTTAGTATTCAGGACAGAGCAGAGTGAACACAAAACTTTGTTGTCAGCTACATAAATAACACAATTAAACTTTATTCATGTGTGCTGCAGTTTTTAGTGCAATGGTAAGAAGCTTATTAAAACAAGCTAATTAACATTAATTTTGCCAGCTCTGATCAGCCCATTAGAAAGTACAAAACATGTTATGTAATAACTACTACTATCTAAATGCTACAGAGGCTGGGAAGAGGATATTTGGGTGACTATTTATAGAAATTCAATATTACTTCAACTATCTGCGTCCTTCCTTTGGAGCCAAAAGTCCCTAGTTGAAATCCCCAGAAAAGCAGACTCCAGCACAGATTCACAATTAGACTGAAAAATAATTCTTAAAAAGTTTCCCTTTAATTACCTAACCCCCATTAATGAATCCAGCTGCATAATCTTTAAAACTGAAAACAATTTCCTTTATAGGACTGTATGTATGTACAACCCTTCCTTGATTAACTCCCAGATTAACTATTTAACTTCACCCTTGTGCATTAGTATGCTTTTTTTAATCAAGCATTTCTACACCTTGTCTGAAATCTAAATATGATATAATGCTGGATTATATGCTGACACTGTGAAGGACTCAATCAACAGATTAGTGTGGCTACATTTCTAATGGTTCTAGAACTAAAAACATTTCTTCTTTATGTGACTGTCTACATTTAGTTGGCCCAGCCCACTGGATATGGCTTATTTTCATTACATTAAATTTTGCATTGCTTTGCACAATGCTTTGTGATGCAAGACAAATGGGCCAGATCCTCGGTTGATGTAAATCACTGTTAGCTCTACTGAAGTCACATCTGAGTTCACTTAATGAAGTCAGTAAGATATACCAATCAAATCCAGCTGAGGAACAAGCCCAATATAAAGTAAAAGGGCCTTATGGGGCATGCCTTTATGTGGAAAAAAAGATGGCAGAAGGTAACTAGAAGGCAATCCTAAACATACACTTCTTTCCCCCCCAAAATACCCACAGAGGGTTTGATTTTCAAAGGCACAAACTATAGTTAAGTGCCCAATTCCCATTCTGAGTCAGTGGGTGCCTGAACCCCATTAGTTTGACTTTGAAAATCTATCCCAAAATGTTTAATGCCGGAGTAGAGTTTTGTAATGGAATGACAACAGCATGTTTTTGCAACGTTCAACTTCCCTGTTTCTCATGTAATTGTTCTAGAGGAAATCTCTACTTTCCATTTTGCCTATACTTTGTTTATTATGCAGCATTTAAAACAAAGAAATATTTATTTATTCTTACAGTACATGGAAAATAAATACTACAGGAATGAGAATGATTCCTTTCCTCACTTTTTACAATTTCTTTAAGACTGTGCACAAAATTGTTCGCACACATGTATAAAAGACTGGTTTAATGCACGTGTGATAATATATCCTTTAGCATCAGAGGTACTACCAGCTCACAGCTAGAGGAGTTTCACCTATTACTCTAGTGGAAGATGGCAGTATTTTGAGTGCTCATGATCCTAGGTTTAATCCTCACCATTGATTGGTTTCCTATGTGTTTGTGGCCAGTTTGCAAAATATAACAATCCCCACACTTGCTGACTGCTGTACTGACCCCTTAGTTGTGAGTCCTCTTCAGAAAGAGATCACTGGAGGCTAGTAAAGGCCCCAGGGACTCTCTGAATAATCAAAAGCCAGGAACAATAGGATGAATGAGTAACAGACTGAGGAGAAACTGTGCTAAAGTTTGAGGGTCAGACTAACAGCTCTATGAGGAATGGAGAGGTTAGTCAGATCTCTAAGCTTAAGCTCCTGTCCCCCCCATTAACACAAGGATCCTCAGACTCTGTATACTGACTGTGAGGAGTTAGGGAAAATACCATGCCAAAGACCTAAAGAGGAGACACTGCATAACCCTGCCCTCAGTGTAGAAGCACCTGGTTTGGTAACCCCAACCAGAAGGTTCCCTATACCAACAACAAATTTAGGGCCTTATTCAAAGCCCTATGAAATCAACTGAAGTCTTTCCATGGACTCCAGGTGACCTTTGGATCAGAACCTTAATTCTTCTCTCATGTGTTCATAGCTACCACTCAAACTAAAGAAAACACCACATAGAAGGATACATCTTTTTTAAAAAAAGCAACTATGATGCTGCCTAATTAAAAATTTACCACACTCTGCTGCCTAATTAAAAAATTTACCACACTCACTTAATTTCAGCCCCATTTTTAGTGTTCTCATGGGGCAGTTGTAAAAGGTTCACTGAGGAAATGAAGCCCATCAATCAAGTGTATTATGCAAGCTACATCAAAATGTTCTAGCACTGACTAAAGTATTTAACCGTGCTTTGTCATCCTCACTTGTTTAGAGATCAACATTTTAAAAGCAAGATCCTTCTGCTTGATGTTGTTCAGAATGAAAAGGAAAAATGGAGTCTGCAATCTTACTTCATGATAGGTAACTTAAAAGAGATCAGTAGGCAAACTGCATTTTAAAACTGATTGGTTACTTCCGTTTTTACTTTTAGTCACACTTTGGATTTATCTGGTGTCCTTTGGAAAACAAATCTGAAAGCTTGATTTCTATTTTAAAATAATTTTCAATGTTTATTTTTGGATTTTATTTTCCATGTATAACACTTTCTTCTTGCTTGAACAAAGCAAATATAACATTCTACTCTCAGTTACACTGCTGTAAAGCCAAAGCAATTCCATGGAGTAACCCTGGATTTACTCCAATGTAACTGAAGGCACATTTTAGTCCAGAGTGTGTGAGCAGTTCTGATGACCACGTGCTGAACAGGTAGCATCTCACCTGTGATGCTGGGCAATATCACAACAATAACTTAATCCTCAGCAACCAAGCCCCTTAATTCTTTCCACTAAGGGCTGATCGACACACATTTTTTGTATTAATTAAGCTATATCTATTTAGAAACAGATGCAATTCCCCTAGGGCAGATGTAGTTATACTGGTATAAAGGTACTTACATTAGTATATCATATTTCAGTAAATTTAAATCAATATATTAAAAGCACTTCAAAATGATGTATAGACAAGCCGTAAGAATCAACTTCTGAAGAAGTGAGCAGATGCTGGTTACTGACTGGATAGTACAGCAATCCAGAAGTTAAATAGCACAGAATGGGCAAGGACAGGGTGGGTCCCCAGTGGATGTTGGCTGCCTCGTCCATCTCAGTGAGGTTTAAGATCAGATGCTCAGTGATAACAAATATCAACAGTGTTAACTATTTCATCCTTCAGGTATAAAAGGCCAGAGAGGGTCTCAGATCAGCACAGTTCATTGTAAGTGACATCTTATTTTGATACCATGAAGTGGGTGGTATTGGGGAAATGCCACCGTGTATTTTTCCCCCAAATCAAGATGAAGCCAAGTCCCAGGATCTCAGCAGAGCCCATGAGCATACGATTAAAACAAAAATCAAACTATGAATTTTAATGCAATCTCATAATTTTTCAGCCTGAGTCATGATTTTGGAATATTTAGGAATAGCAATTCAGATTGCTAAACTGCCAAGGAGGCAACTACACTAATGAACTAACACTCCCATTCTGATTTCCACTTGCCCCCTTTCAACCATAAAGACCCACCTACCTTCCCAAATACACCACACCCTCGCTAGAACACGGGATTTGGGAGCCATGCGTGGTTCCGCATGTACTATATCCAGGACAATGAGAGAAATCAATGCTGAAATATTTGGGTGATAAGAATTATAGAAATGCCTCTAACTGCAAACAAACAAAAGGAGTGTGCATGAAGACTGACTGATCTGTTGTGGGAGTATGAAACTGCTATTTTTCGTCATTATATTGAGTGCAACCAACAAAAGTTTTCATAATAGTTGCTTAAACTACACCCACAAAATACATATGTTTGTGCTCTCACGGATAATTGCCTGTGCACACAATTCAGATATTTGTGTGTACAACTACCTATGTTGTGTACATCAATGCATAATTTTACACAGTTACTATTTGTACCCACTCATTTGTAGGAGCACATAAGATACCTACTTTTGAATCGTGTCTAGTAGTGACTTCTCCCTGATATTCTTTGATCTTCAAAACTATTTAAGTGACATAATTACTAGAACAAATATGCCCCAAATAACAATTTTCTGATATATATTTGCAAAACTGGAATAATCTTTTTGTGTGTTTTCTCTAGCACATACGTATCATTCTTTTTTTTAAAAAGTCCCTGAAGCATTCATGAGCCATCCTAAAACAACATCATATTGCACGTTAACAAGAAAAATAAACAAATAGTAACAAGGAAACTAATTTAAATTGTAAACTTCCAAGAGGTCATATTATAAAACTACAGTGATAGAAAAAAGTTATTTTCATGAGTATGAAAAATATCTTCACAATATTTAAAAGTATCTGATAAGACTGTAGAAAAATCTATACATTTACATTCTATTGCTTGTTCTCTAGAAATTCCTTGGAAGTGCTTTCCAAATTGGCAAAGGAAAAATTAATAGAGGCCCATTTAAAACATCAGAAGAGAGGAGGGAAGTTAGGACTAGAAAGCTTTATGGAATTTCTATTAATTCTTTTGAGATTTACATGAAACCATATAGTCAATTCTCTCCCATCAGCAACTATCTCATTTTGCTATCTTCTTACTGAAAATATTTCAGTTTTCCATTAAACAAATTAAAAATGTGTGTTCATATATCCTGTGTGTCTGTGTTTCCTTACAGAGTCAATATTTGTTATGCAATCTGTTATTTTGCAGATTTTATTTTTGTAAGTTTGGTATCTATTTCCAACTCCAAACCCCTCTGATATTATAATTAATATACTCTTTTGGGGTGAATGAAAGGAGGAAGTGTCAATGCACTTTGGCCACAAACAGAAGTTGTCAACATGCATACATTAATTTTTAATGAACAAAAAAAGCCTATCCAAGGACATCTTTGAAAATAATCCGTGTGTTGTTGTTTCAATTTATCAAGGTCTGCCTTTTCACACAAAAAATGGAACTTCAGCTTCAAGAATGGAGGTTTCAACTGTGAGAGTTAAACAGGAAAAACAAATTTTAAAAATAACTGCCGCTTGAGATAACAAAGAAACTCACCTAAAAATGGATCACTGTATTCTGTTTTAGACAACTTGAGTAAGTTGTTTTCCAGGGTCTCCATCACTTTAGCTGAAATAAAGCAAGTTTCCATCAATATAATCTTTTTGTGTTGCAAACAAGATATTTCATATTGTTTGTTGCAAACAAACAATTTCTGGCAGCTATACACTCAGAATGGCCAAAGCAAGGCATTAAAACATACTGAGAATCTTTGTAGAGCATTTTCTGCTAGTGATAACAGAGCATCACTGAATTATCAGCGCTTGTGATTCTCATCCTGCTGAAGCTTAAACTCATGTTAAAAATATTCAGCTAACACCACATTTGGAGGAGAATTGCTCACAGAGTTTGGTAATAAAAGCTGGTCAAATTCTTTATCCGATAGATTTTGCAATATTCTTCAAATGCTGCTGATTATTCAATGAATAATTGTTGTAATTATTTGCCCAATTCTGCTGGTAACTCTGTTTCACATGGGCATGGCACTACTACCTGTAAACTCCTGGGTTGTCTCACCAGTCCAGGAAGGACATCCCATATCAGAGTCTGTTTCAAGCCCTTGCCTCAGGCCCAGGGGCGGCTCCAGGCACCAGCGCAGCAAGCCGAGGGGGGCGGCGCCGTGGGCTGGCATGCCACCCTCCCCGCGGGCCCGCTCCTCCGGCCGGGGAAGAGCGGGGCATGCCACATTCCCTGCTGGCGCCCCAACCGGGCCCGCAGGCATGCTGCCCTCCCTGCTGGGGCAGCAGGGCCGCAGGCATGCCACGCTCCCGCCTCCCCCTCCCCGGCGCCCGGCAGGGGGAGATGGGTGGCCGGCGGCTTTTTTGCCTGGGGTGGCAAAAAAGCCAGAGCCAGCCCTGGTCAGGCCTGAGTTTATTGGTTAAACAAAAATGAAAGCAAAATACTGCAATGGGTAGTTCCTGTGCCCTACAAGGGCTACCGTTCCCAACAAAGGTTTTTCCCTTACCTCTCGCATGCCAGAGCCATCCAGGTCCTTGCTCTGATCCCAGGAATCCTGCAATAGCCTATCTGCTCCCGGAAGTTCTCATTCCCCAGGCCATCTGCCTGCAAGTCAAATAGCTAGGCTCCTATAGTGGATGAAAGAACCTACCTGCTCCCTGCAGGTCTCTATCTCAACTGAGCTCTCACAAGCTTTTATAGGACCAGGTAGTCTTCAGGCTATCAAACTGACCCGTAGGTCCCCAGCCTCAGCTGGGAGGCAGTTGATTAGTCACAGGCTGGGCCCATCTCTCCTTATAAGGGCCAGTCACCTTGTGATAGTGACATGCACTGGCTCTGACTTACGTTGCTAATTGAAATATTTCTAAGTAATTTTATAGGTTTTTGCCAAGTTAGGTTTGAGGTTGTGATGTGATAAAGGAACAAACAAAAAAAGGAAGATTGATTTAAACCTCACATCACAAACCAGACCTGGTGAACAGGATAAGCTCACACAAGTACTTGAGGGGAATAAACAAGGAAGGAGAGGAATTATAGGAGCACACCAAAGTCATATATAAACAGAAATGTAAAAGCAGCTGGCAAGCAGGCCAGGTGTGAACCTGGAAGTTCTCCATGTAGTAGATACAAGCACCACCATTGACAAAACATACATTCCATGAGAAGATAAAATCTGCATCAGTTTGTGAATACATACATGCATCTTCCATTATGCTCTTAAATCATTATCAATTAGCAGCTTCTAAACTTAATGATTCTGGAAATGGTGACAAAAAACCAAAGAATGCAGATAAAAGCCAAGACCCCAATCCTGCTATGTACATGCTGACCCTTATGCCTTTATGATGTCCCATTTATTTCAATGGGGCTCTTCTTTTGCAGGGGTGAGGTGGGGTGTTGAGGGGGAAGGTGGTTCTCTGTCTGTGTGGAGCCAGTTTTGGGTAGAAGACCTGAGATATCCATTCCCCTCCCCCCGTTTACAGATTTGCCATTGTCAAAGGTCATGACATTTCTAATCTGGTGCATTGTGCATTCATTCCAAGGTACAGGTATATATTTATATATTTAGATAACATACTATAAATACGTTGGGTGAAATCCAGGCCACACTGAAGTCCATAGGAGCTTCACCATTACCTTCATTGGGGCCAGGATTTCACACAATATTTTCAGTATGTATTGTAAAAAACTATAACTCATGATCAAGAGCAGCTGCCTCTATTTTTCTAAGATTCCCTTAATGAAATAATTTCCAGGCATTCTTTAAATATTAATTAAGTTACACAGGAGCACAGATACTACAGTCATTCATCTAAGTATTGTGTAGTCTGTAAGTGGGTTTTTTTTAAAAAAACATCACTTTCTGTAAGCATCTTTAGTAATAGTATTATGGAAACTTTTTAAGATCAAGTTTTTGTATTTTATTATGATTTCACAATTTTTCAAAAAATAAGCATTACAAACTCAGGCACTTCAGAGTTTAGGAAAAAACATATATTGGAAGGAAGATGGTATAAATAAAGGACAACTACTCACCTCGTTCTGACACTACATTGACTGTAGCTGTTGAAGTGCCTGCACTCAGAGGCCGAGCCTGTGGCTGGAACCTATTTGGCTGAAGAAATGAAGAATGTTTGCTCAGACTGTGAGGGTGTGTTTGGCTCTGGGCTAAGCATGGCATGGATCTTCTAGAGGGCTTCAATGGAGGCTCTTTCACTGTCTCACTCCTGCTTGTGTTCATACCTGAAACATCCAATATATACAGAATCAGAAGCTATGTAGTATTATGTGTTTTTTTAAAAAAGAAAAAGGTAGCCATCTGGACTGAATTAAAAAGATTCAAGAATTTTTATCTACCGACTAAGTAACTTTTCAATTATATTTTATACTGTTCTACCATTTAGAACATTTCATCCATAAATAAAGTGCTTTCCAAGTGTTAATTGATCCTTACCACACCCCTGTGAAGCAGGCAAAAGTATTTTTGTACCTCCATGATAACTGAGTAAATGAAGGCACAGAGACTATATTTTCAGCAGGGCAATTTCCTTTTCATAGGGGCAAATTTGAACCTGTAAAAGCTGTACTAACATTCTGATACCGGCAGGTGAAATGTAGTTCAAAACTGCATTCTTGCATCTCTAAGAACCTGACTAAAAGTGAAAATTAATTGAGGTGTAAGTCTTCTGACTTTTCTTTGCAATTTAAAGTACACATTTTCCACAACTGCAGGAGGCATAAAAGGTTGCCACTTTATTTCTATATAAGAAGGCCTTCTCATCCAGAAGAGTGGGTCTTTCAGTTTCAAAGGCAGCTACTAGCCACAAAAGGAAAAGTTGACCTTTCTGAGCCACAACTCCAATATCTTAGTGTCTTTGGAACACACCAGAAAGTCAGAGTGCAAGATATGAACAAAAACAACATACATAGAGAATGACAGACGAGGCACACCAATCACTGACTTTTTGAAAAAATCACCCCCCTCCGCAACACACACACACACGTATGTACGTACGTTACATGATGTTCCCCTATCTACAGATCTTACTACAGCAGATCTTACTACCACCATTATGCAGGGGAATACTGGGAAGACATGGAGTTATTTATTCTTAGCCAAAAGGTATGCTAAGCACCTCACAGAGCAAAGTTTAAATATGGTCAATGGCCTCAAGAATTTATCTTCCAGAATTAAGATGTAACAATTAATTAGGGTGAGAACAATAAACTGTTAGAGAAGGGTGAACTGAGACAGGATTACAACAATAAAATAATGCAAGAATTCATACGCACTGCTCAGTGAGAACATCTTTTTTTTTCGTGTTTGCTTTCCTCTAGTCTTATGTGCTTTACATCAGGGATGAATTATTAAGGCGCATTTACTGGAGTCGAGTGGTTTGGATTGGCAAACAGTTCTCCCAAGCACATGTAATCAGAATCCAACTAACAAACGTACTGCCCTACTCAGTGTCCATCTCTTTAGTCCTTACACATGGATGTGAAAATTGTTTCACAATATGTTCAACAATTTAGAGTAATATTTTCTGTATATGTAACTTTCAACAGTGAGGTATTTAGACATGCTAAAAAAAAAATCAGATGTAGTCCTTCAACACATATTCTTTATGCTTTATATCTCTGTGACTTTTAGTTTAGCTGTTTAGTGGTCAGGCTTTTTGCTTCTCCTCAGATGAGCAAAGCATATTCAATAAAGCCCTACTCTGCTATTTATTTGTGTGCCATTTGCTCTTAAAAAGTCCTAAACACTTCATTCCTATTTATCAGGAAGTTCTCCTTATGAAAATATACTAGATAAGTCAACTTGCTATCAGAGTTAGTAATTAGGAAACGTGAAATCACCTTTTGAAAATACAGCAAGAAAACTTATCTATCCGACTGACCCAAATTCTTCCCTCCAAAGCTTGCGTGCTGTATTTTTTCTTTACTGAAATATCACAGTATGAGAGCGTTGAGTGATTAATAGCTCTGATGATGAATCAACTGCACAGCACTTTTGTTAAAATGCAGTAAGAGATTCTAAACATGTAAGTCAGGTGGCCTTATGCCACTCCAGTTAACAGTAATTCACTTTTCAAAGCACACTTTGGTGGCATGACTAGTGCACTCTATTCTGAGAAGAGCATGATAAAATATTATTTCCCAACAGAAGATATAGACCTTTCCTTTTTAGAGGGTAATTTTACCAGTACTCATCTTATTTTCTACTTTCCCTCAACAATGATTTTCTCAATGTGCCAGGTCCTCAGACGACTGACACTTTAAAGCCATTGTAAAGGTTTGAGTTTTTCAGCATTAAGTTGGAAATGCATATATGCTTGTAAACAGATACCACATGCAGTTACCATAATTAAATAACTCAATCAAGACTCCACTTTAATAATGATAATCTGCACTCACCATATACCCAAGACACTGTGCAACTGCCTAAATATTTCAGATACTGTAAAGCTTGTCTGTACATTTTAAATGCAATATAGGAACTAATAGAGCATTCTCAATCAATGAGATTAAAATTCATTAGCATTTTAAGAAGACTTAAAACCAACATTTTCATTAATTTTAAACTAAGTCTGGGATATTATTCTTTCTTCACACATTATGGCAGAAGAGTGAACACAGAAAGCCAAATACATAAAATTCCATTGTCTTGCTTATGTGCCCAGAGCTGCCAAAATGCTTTAGCTACATAGGTACCTCCAAATTGATGCCAAGAAACACCAAGAATGAATTTGATGCAGGGATCTTCTGACTGGGCAGAATTTGATCTTTATATCCAATATAAAACTGAAAAGCATTAAGGCTGTATTCCAGCTTGTGGATAAATTGCACAATCATTTGGCTGGACATACTTTGCGTCGTTGTGAAATATACTGAGGAGACCGAATAACCAATGTCAATCAGGTTTGTTAATATGGTACAGGAAAAAAGTTCTGTACAACATCAGTCTCCAAAGAGCAGTCCTGTGCATCTATGTTACATTCGCCTTATGCACAAGGTGTGCTCCCCAAAGTTACATCCCTGAAGCCATCTTTTTATAGCCTACTTGTTTACCAGTAAAAGGCACTGTATGTGTCATCTGAAAGGAAACTAGATTCAATGATTCAGCTTTTTACATTGTTTCTGGTATCATGGTGTACCCCTTTATCTTTTGTTCTGAACCCATGCATTCCAGGTACTAAGGGGCATGAAGACACCTCCTAGGCCTGTACCAGGATAAAAAGATTTGTGAGGGCAACTCCTTTTTTTTGCTATGAGGAAACAATTACATGTCCTTGCACTGACAGTTTTCCTATCTACTTAGGCCAAAGCTTACTTCAGTTAATGCAAGGCATTATAGGTTACTTTTCATAAGCAAACAGGATTATAATAAATTTGAGGGCAATTTGAGCTATGTAACTGCTATATTAATGCTTAATATGTATACTTAAATGCTTGGAATATATATTGTGGGCAATACTATCAGCATAATATATATGTATGGTAGCCAGTCTATTTCAGTCAACATTTAAATGCTTCAAAAGACACATTAACCTGTGGTGTGCTCTTTAGGAACTACATTGACTAAGGTTCTTTCACGTTGCATTATTAAAACTATAACACAAAAACCAACATGGATAAAAGCAGAGTCTTAAACAAGTTTAGATTGAAAGAACCAGATAACGGATTTAACCCAGTCTGAACTTATTGCTGGGAACTTATTCCTTCCAAGAACTTTCCACTTTGCTTATCAAGAACACCTTGTCCATTCTGAGAGAACACTTCATCCAGTTCTTTGAGATCCAAAATACTCAGTTCAATTCCAGATTTTGTCATTCAGGTTCCTTTATTTGGCACACAGCAAAACTAAACTGAGTTGATCAGACTCAAGCTTAGGAGGTGTGTATAGGGCATACCATACATCCAAAATTACATAGAAATACCTCACCCTTTATATACACATTTACACATTATTTTGAATTTACTATACATTGCATCACATATTTTGGGATTGACGTGGTTACTTTGCAGAAACCAAACCCTGTGTAGCATGCTCTGTCCATGCATTGCCTATGCTCGACCTACTCTTTACCTCATTTCTACATTCCTAACTTATCTTGTCCATTGTTAGTAAATAGTTCCCTGGGTGTTCTCCCTCTTGTCCTTAGCTGGCTTAGACATTCTGTCTTTTTAGCCTATTGACCTATTTGCTTATCTTATTTAGCACAAACATTCTGTTTTCAACCTAATGATCTGTTTACTCTAATTCTATCTTCCAAGAAATGAGCTCCATGTAAGCTTGTCTCTCTCACCAAACAGAAGGTGGTCCAATAAAATATATCACCTCACCCACCTTGTCTCTTTAATACCCGGGGACCAATATGGCTTCAACACTGCATATAAGAAATGTGTTAATTATGCACATCAGGCCAGGCCTCAGCTACACTTATGGAGAAGTTACATTAAGTCTCCATTAGATGTCAATACACTACAATACATTCCCATGGTCAGTCTGATGAAAGTCCCCTCTCATTTCCTATCAGAGAAGGAATAAATGACTCTGGGATCTATGGGCCATGGTTTGGTTGAGGTGGCTATGTATTATGCTGACCCTGATTTGTGAACCTGTCCTGGAGATCCTGCCTCTCTGCAGAGCTGGAATTTGAATGGGCATACTCTGCCTATAGCACAAGTGTGTGTGCTGTTGATCTGCCACTGAAGGGAAAACAGAATTTGTTTCTAAAATGTAATTTAAACCAGTGCTTACTCCATAATATAATCTTATATGAGGTATTTGGGGAAGTCTGGAGCCCACACTTGCATACTTTGCATATGCAATAGATCCACAGAATCTTGTAAGATTTTTGCTTCTACAGTGTACTTCCATGTAGATAATTGGACAGTATACAGGATCAATCTGGTATTTGGTACAAATAATTCACCATAAACAACTTTTCAATGATATGCAAACATTTCATTGCTTTGTGGCTCTCATACTTTATAAGGTACACCTCTAATTAAAAACTAAGGGACCTCAAACTCAGATTTAGAGTCATTCTAACCTATGAAGTAATTTACACTCTCTTTTCGAAGGGACTGTATTTATGAACTTACAAAATAAAGAAGAATTTTTCTATTACAAGTTATTTATTGTTTGTATTACAGATGAGGGCCCTATTGTACTGGGCACTGTACAAACCCAGAGTAAGAAACCGAAAGGTTTAAAATCTAAATAGACAAGATGAAATGGGAGAAAGGAAGTATTAATATACCAATTTTACAGATGGGAACTGAGGCTCAGAGATTAAGTGACTTTCCCAAATTCGCAGGAAAACTGGCAGAGTGAGGAATCAGAACCCAGATATCTTAAGATATGCTCAAGTCAGCTGATTCATGGTCATGTTACAGTGGTAAAAAATACCAGCGTAGATGTTCCTAGTTGAGTTGGAGCCTATGGTCTGAGATCCGGCATGGGGATTAGGTTTCAGAGCCCAGGCTCCAATCTGAATGGAAACATTTACACTGCTATTTGTAGCACTGGGGTGAGCGCCCCATGAGTCCAAGTCAGTTGACCAGGGCTCTCAGACTTGCTGCTGTGGATTTATATATATATTTTTGTTTTGGTTTCCCTAGTGTACATGACAAAACACTTCCCTTGACTAGTGTTGCCAACTCATGATTTTGTCACGAGTCTCATGATAATTATTGTTTTCCTTAAAGCCCCAGCTCTGATCCAGGGGGTAGTGAAGACGTACCCTTAGTGTCACTGTATCAATGCACTGGAGATGTAGATAATGGGCAGATCTCATTTATGAAGATAACAAATGTTTATAGTATATAAGCCAAATTACAGTTGGCAATACAATAAAAGGTTGAATATTTAAGTGGAAGGTTGGTTTGCATGCATGTCTGTGTGAGTGCATTAGGGATCGCGGTGGATGAAAGTCAAAAAGGAACATTTCACACTTTGGCTGCTTTGTAACTCAGTTACAGCAGGATTAGAAATAGGAGATCACCGAGTATATTTTGAAGGAGCAGGGGCGGAGCCTGAAGAGCCATTACAGGGACTTGTATGTAGGAGGGAGGCAGAAATAATGTAACCCACTTAATTCAAAACTCAGTAGCGAAATCAACTATTGCCTTAATTAACTAGTAATTTGAAGTATGAAAGCTGTATGTTAAGTTTAATAAATGAAAAATAGATCTTTTTAAAATAATTAAGATTGTGTGACTGTTACATAGAAGCAAGGTTAAATGAAGAAAAACATTCTTGAATAGATGAAATTATTATAATCCAACATTACCACAAGATCATTAGCAAGTTGTTAATAAACTGTTGACCATTTAGAGCTCAAATAGCAATTTTAAATTAACAATCAAACAAAAGGTTTGAACACAGCATCTTCTGAAACCTAGATTAAGAAGTCTCATTTCACAGGGAGCAGAAACCAAAAAAGAGCGAAACACTAGAGACTGCTGTACTCAAGCATCTGTCTTTAGCAACTACATTATTAAGACAGACATACTTATCCTTTGCAGCTGTACTTCTAACAGATTGCCAATCCCTTGGAGAGTTGGTTTATTTTCTATGAATATTCTAAGACATAAATTCACTACTCTAATTTCTCTATTTAAATACACTCAAGAATTAAAATGCATTCAAGATATCAGTTGGTAAAGGACTTCAGGACTCATTCCATAGACATTATAAAATATTAGGGTGTATGTGCAGACACACACATCTAAGCACTCACTATATAGCTCATCTGTATACACACGGTACCATATATGCAATATGTAACCTTATATCTCCGTGTAATAGTGGTGTGTAAAGTATCAGCTCACTTTACTAGCTGAGCTAGTGAAGTTGTTCCACTATCTTTCTGTGAAGAGAATCAAATGGAAGAGCATGAGTTTGATTCTCATTGGTACTCAATAGCTATGAGTAATCACCAGAGCTGGAAAAATCCTAACAAAATTCAGTCTGCAAATATTCAGAATTTTAAACTGATTCACTTATAGGCAGTTTTTGCACTCTTTTTTGATATACTGCTTTTCATGAATATAGTATGACTGGGCTTTAATTTTCCACTCACTTTCTACTGAAATCGACTGGATTGCAAAAGTGTAGTTACTCTTGATTTATATTGATCTGAGTAAAGAGAATAAGGGCGACAAAGTTCAACTAGAACAAAAAGTGAATGTTAATCTCACATTCTAAAATAGTCAAAAAAGAAAATTAAAAAAAATCACTTTCTACAAGCAGTCACAGAAGAAGAGTTAAGCTCATCCAGTCAGAGAAGAGAAAATAATGATGTGACCTCTGTGACCAGTCACTACTAAAAGCAATACAGTTTTAACAATAAGCCATCCTATAAATGAATTTCATAAAACAGTTCCTGAGACAATTTCAAATATGTAAAAGAAAATAATTCTTCACAGATTTGCAGCAAAATCCAGGGCAAAATAATGGAATTAGATAGAGAATTCAATTGATGAAGAATTAAAGGATAGAATTATAATTAATATAAGTCAACCCGATTTTATGGAAAATAGATCTTGTCAAACAAACCTGATTTTGCTCTTTGAAGAGTATACAAGTTTGATTGGTAAAGATAAACATGTAGATGTAATATAGACTTTTGTAAGGCATTTGACCACATGACAGTCTGATTTAAAAATTACCTCTATACAACATGAATAACACAGACCCTAAATGGATTACGAATGGGTTAACTAGCAGATCTCAAAAACTTGTTGTCAATGAGGAACCATTATTGAATGGGGATATATCTAGGAAGCTTCTTCAGGGATTAGAATTAGGCCTGATGCTATGCAGGGTTTTTAATCAGTGATCTGGAAGTAAATGTAAAATCACTGCTGACAAAATTTGTAGATGACACAAAGCTTGGAGCAGTAGTAAACAATGAGGACAGAGCAGTCACACAGGGATCTAGATTGCTCGGCAAACAGGACCCATTCAAACAAAATGTGCTTTAATACAGCCAAGTGTAAAATTATATATTTTGGAACAAAGAACATAGGCCACACGTATGGAAAGGAGGATTGTATCCTGGAAAACTCTGACGCTGAAAAGGATTTAGAGTTTATAACGGATAAGCAACTCAACATGAGCTCCCAGTGGAACGCTGTGGCAACAAGACTACTGCAATCCTTGGATGTATAAACAGGGGACTAGCAAGTAGGACTTATACTCTATCAATATATGACTACTTTGACTATGCATTCAAAAAGGTGTCAAAACATTTTTATACCTGTGCTTAATACTGTCCAGTGCCAACCGACCTATCAGTAAACCTATCATATTGTAAAGAACCAAGAGCAAATATTTATTATTTTAATGTAGTTTTCTCAATGGTTTAACTACTACAGTCACAATTAACTGTGTCACTAAAGCAATATAATTAATATGGAAACATCACAGTTCTTTCTAAAACTTACAGATGCTACCAGTTCTATCTAAGTTAACTATTGAATGCCAATGAGTATCAAACCATACCAGCTGTACGACCTCAGCAACGAGCCTTCCAGTGGACAGGGCACTGGACTGGGACTCTGGAAATCTGTGATCTTGAGCAAGTCACTTTCCCTCTCTGTGCCTGTTTCCACTATTTAATCTGTGAGCTCTTTTGGGCAGGGATTGCCTTTTATTAGGTGTTTGTACAGTGGTTAGCATGATGGGGCTCCAAACTGTGGTAGGGCCTCAAGGAATGACTAATACATGAATTATACTGACATTCTGAATGTATTGCTCCATTCATTCCTTAGAGAATTTGATAATTTTGATCATCTGAAAGCTATATGTACATTTTAGGAATGTAATGATTTTTTGTTTGCATTTTTACACCTGTCTCTGCACCATGTTACCTTGACTAGCTTGAGGTATTTCAAGTTATTAATATTTGAAATCATAAAATGTTACAGATTTCACTTTGCTATAAAGAAACTGCTTTTGAATATATGTTGTATTCTAACCTGACCTAATATCTCATTCAAAGAGAAGAAATTTAAAAGTCTGTATGTTGGGGGGGAAAAAAAGAATGTAAGACCTTTGGCATCTTAATTCTAAAAGCAAAGACAAAAGAGAAGCTGGATTTTAGAAAACATCTGGAACATACAAGGAAAAGAAGAGAAGGCATTTAAAAAAAAAAAAAGTTTTACAGCCTGAAGGTCCCCATACCAAATCACTGGAAGATAGCTCCAGCTCCCAGTGAAGACCATCTTTCTATCACCTGTAATAGGAATCTGAGTAGGCTTTAAGTAATTGGGCTTTTTTCCTGCCCCCATTAGGAAAGATGTAAGTCAAGGGGAAGAATCAGACTCCATGCACCAACAGTGATACCAGGTTTACCTTCATAACGATCATATTTTGTTCCCAGTTAATAAAAGTGAATCCCTAATAGTTCTGACTGTGGGCAGAATTTATCTTACACAATACAATGTTCTCCCCAAAATTAAGGAATGAATATGTAGAGAGAATAATCCCTTTGCTAAAATCATTGAGGAAAGCATTTTCCAGTTTCCCTATAATAATAATACTTTTCATTTCTATATTTTCAGCCAAGGTTCTCAAAGTGCTTTACAAACATTAAGCAAGCCTAATAATGCATGTAAAATACTGCAGATAAATACTATTATTCTGTCCACGTGCGGATTAGTAAACTGAGAAACATTGAGTCGTTGGCCAACTAATGAACAGAACCCAGGAACTCTAATGTCCCTAGTGTAATTATAGGACTGTGCTGCCCCCTTCTTTGAGGAGCTGCAGAAAGACATCTTCAGCTCTCTAACCAACACAGCCACAACATTGCTCACCTCTTCAGCTTTGGGAGACATAACTAACTTTCTCCCCAAAATGAAATGTACTTTCTTCTGAACAGAGTGAAAGGGAGAGAGGGCAATGAGATAAGTGAATCTGTACGGTGAAGATTACTGACGCTGTAGGAGTCCTTAATGCTGCCAAATCTCCTGGGTCTGATAGCTCCAATCTAGAAACGTTTGCTAGGCTATGTTTTAACATAAATGTACCTATCCCCTCAAAATATAATGATTCTTATGCTTCCTCCAACTTGGGAAGATGCCCTTTTTACTTCAAAGAAGGTCAAATGACCAACATAGTAGTATTCTGAAATGTCTAAAAGCCAACTAATAAATGTGGGGTTTTTTTAAACTACGTGGAACAGATCCCCAAGACTGTTCATTTAGCATACATTAGAGAAGATGGAGTTGCCACACAATTGGCTCTAAACATAATAATAAAAAACCTTTTCAGCAGTTTCATGGACAATTATGATTTGTGTAATGTTACTTTCTTCTTTATTTACAGTTTCAATATTTATTTTAAAAGTTGCTCTAATAACAACTCAAGTTTGCTTCCTGTTAACTTGGTAAAAACTAGAGCTGGTAAAGTAATTCATAAAACAATATTTATTCAACATATTTAACCTCTTGACCTGCTGCAAATTGTGTGCAAGCACAGCACATTTATTTCAAATGCAGGCAGGTCGTTAAAGATATTTCATATTCAGAACTGGAACTATTTAGATTGGACAGGTGTGTTTCTTTTTCCTCATTTGATTGATGTTAACTCTTATAATCAGGTTTCCAGTTCAAATAAACATGCTTACAAAGCCACTATTTATTTTCCATTTTGCAACAGTATTGCAGTTGACCTTTGAACAGCTAACGCATTGTACCCTAGAAGTGGTTCTGCATCAGTGATGAGAAAAGTGATTCAGGTACGTACAGACCAGTGCTTTCAAAATCCTTTAAGGTAAAAGGTGATTATATATAAAGATAATCATGTGTACATATATGTGTACATTATATGTACACAATCGTACATTATATGTACACAATCATGTACATATAATCAACGTAAGCGGCACATTTACATGATTTACAAAAACAGATGAACTTATTTTCTGTTTTATACTTGCTCTTAAAGCAAAGCCTTATTTCTAAATCTGACTCTCATTGTGATGGAAGTACATCTCATGTACATTCAGCTTTTCTTTATTCTTCTACAGCTCATATCAGTGAAAGAAAGGGGTAGCTTGTACATTTTCACAGCCATGAATAGCTCTTAGCAGATAGTGGATTTAAATGGAAAACCAATTATAGGCACTATTGCTCTGAATTCTATGGAAAGAAATGTCACTCGGCTTTCTTTGTGAAGTCCCCTAATTCCAATTTCATTATTTTTAACTTAAAATATGTTTCTGAATATGAAATGTATTTGCAATAACACCTACAGATTGCTGTAAAACTACTGCAGAAATTAATTTACAAAAATAGCTGGATGTAATAGCTGTTTGACTGTAAACAGTCAGATTTTTAGTTTCCAATTACAGACCCACCAAAAAGAAATTAAGTTGTAATTTATGGTAACTAGTGGTCCAATTTCTGTGAAACAACAACTGACAAATGTTTAATGTCAGAAATAATAAAGGACCTGAATAATGAAATTGTCTTCCCCAGACAATTGCTGGTGAATTCAGTATCTTGCAATGCTTGAGTGAGCTGTTCAATTTCTCATATTTGTCCTGATATTTTTAATGCACAAAGAAGAATTTCTCTTTTTATATTTCATAGCATGCAACATGAAGGTTGGGAGACTTTGCCTTTCCTTGACAGTATTGCTCATTTTCCTGTAAGGACAAATGTGTTTCATAGCCACAAGTATTTTTTTTTAAATTAACAAAACCCGGAAATGAGTGGTCATCATGGAGGGAAGAGAAAATGTAAATCAAGGATAATCATCAAGCTGCTCTTTATGGTCTGAATATAGATTTTACCAGCTGATCACAAGTGCCCATTGTTGCAATAGGAAAAGCCAAGTTGTACATCCTGTGCGATTACATGCATTTAACATTATTAATATTCGGTGCCATATTATACTGTACTATGCTGAACCTGGGTAGGCAATCACAGGAAAGGCATCTTTTTGATGTAACCTTTCTGCAAGATATGTGGTGGGTATGTTATCCTTTGGGACCGACCACAGTGACTAGAACACCATGTTCACAGAAATAATTTCTCATTCACATTTCTGTCTTAATAGCATGCTAGATTTTTGAAGTACCCCATGAAGTGTAAAGCAGCACGTGTTCTGCTGTACTGCATTGCAGGAACCAGATGTATAAAAGCTGATGCAGCTTCATCCCTACCTCCACTGCACCAATATCTGGTGCTCCAGCAGTTAAATACTCAGTGGAAAGGGATTGGAAGCAACTCAACCATCAGCATGAATATTTACCTCTTGAAACTGAATCATAACATTGGAATAGCTGTTGCTTATACCCCACTGCCAGTGGACTTGTACTTAGTAAAGTAGCATGCTGAAGTCTAGCGAATTTTGTTGTGTGCACACAAACACATTTCTGGCGGGGAGGAGGGGGGTTTATAGCGGGAAACCTATATTTTCCCGACTCCCTCCTAACTACAATAGATGAATGGGTTTTGTTTATACTTTTTTTTTAAAAAAAGTATGGAAACAACAACAGCAACATTGCCAACTGATCAAGCAAGGAAAATTTCATTCAAAGAGGATCATTTTTCAAAAAAGCTACTAGTATGAGAATGAACTGGAAAGAGAAGGCTACAATGGAGGTGCAACATCAGATGATCTGCGGGACAAAAAGAAAATTGGGCTTGTACCTATTTTTGTTTGATATAAAAAGAAGGCCTAAAATGTGTTTTTCTACACAATGCATATGCTCTGAGTTCCCCAAGGAGTCATTCAACAAAATCAGGAAAAACTAAACAATCCTGACCAAAAAAAAAAAAAAAAAAAAAAGAGATCAAGGGATGGGGGAAATAATCTTAAACAAACAAACCCTCCCAACCTATCAGGCCCTCTTTTAAACATACTTTGCAGGTTATCTTTTAAATAGACTGTTCACCACAAACTGAGCAAATAACAGATCCATTGTAAATATATTCATAGTAAATGTGTTTCAGACTTAACCACGGGTGAGTGGCATGAAGAGGTGATAGTATTATGATTTAGAGGGGAAAGGGGAATGATAGATTAAGGCACAGGCAATAAATATATCAGGGTTGATCATAAATCATTGTGATGGGTATTTTTCAATTCTATCCTGTACCACAGATAAACACTTTCATAAATCAATTTTATGAAACACGATTTTTAAATGATATAATGAAATATTTATTGGAAACTTATGTCTTTTGTTCATTATTAGTGACAATTCTACCATTTCCATATAGTAATAAAAAAACCCCATAATAAGCCTGGGTAGGCATAGATTTTTTTAAAACGTTTGTAGCTACCTTCACTTCCCCTCTAAGCCAAGTTGTTTTTTTAATCAATGTAGTCTACTTTCTTGATTGTGGACTTTTGGTTGGGTAATAAATGTTCTTAAACAGTTCCCAGGTATCATTCATATCTTTTTTGTTCAAATTCTCTCTCCCAGTTGATTTGGCTCATTATTTTCAGCTTTGTAAACCTGGCCCTTTTAAAAACAATATCAATATTATCTCTATATATAGGAATCCATCTTTGTTGCAACAAATCTTGTCATGTTTTCCATCCTGCAGTCAGGTGCAGAAATTGGAAGTGCCAGATGCAAGTGTAAATGACCCGAGTCAGCAATGCTCTCTGCTGCATTGATTCAGAGGTGGAAAGATTAATATATAAAACAAAAACAAAACACTTTGAGTGCACATTTTGTTATCTCTGGACAATTACTTAACTGATGAAATCCTGAAAGTACGGATGAAGGTTTACAGTATCTTAATTTATTTAAAATTTCCAGTGCATCTCTAAGTATTCATTCACTCTCAGCAATCACTTGACAATTTTCCACCTCTCCTGCCTTTGTAAATTAAAAGGCAGGAACAAATAAAGGCGCACAGCAGCTGATTGTTCAGGATCAGGGGAGTGAAACGGATGAAACAACAATGGGAAAATACGGTACTGCATCTGTGTTTTGAAATATACTGTTTCTGCTAAGTTAAAGCAAGTAAATTCCAAACATTTAAAAATCCACTAATGCCATGTGGAAAGCTTTTTGACAATATTCCATTAAGAAATAATTCTGCCTTCATATACTGTGCCCTATTTCGGTGTTTTCCCACAGATTCATATTAATATTCTGCACAGTTAGGGAGCTATTACATTGAAAGTTCTTATTCTCTCCTAAAAGTCCTGACTCAACTCTGCTCCATCAACATCTCCAATTTTATCTCCCTTCTCATTCTTCTGCTCTAGCTGTTCAAATGTTTTGGATGTCCTTTTCATTATTTCCCATCACTCCCCTCTTGGTGCTTTTCTACATGGTACCCCCCAAACAAGCAACGCTTTCTGGTTCACCAAGACAGCATCCCTTCTTTCAGTTCAACCCCCTCTCAAAGACCCACTTCTTCTGTGGTGCCCACAAGAAGTGAGCCAACAACAAAACAAAAAAGTTGTGCCACTCCTTCCTCTTAGACCCCCAGTCACAAACTTGTCTATTTCTGTAACAAACTTTCAGACAGAGACTTTTGTTCCATTCAGTTCCAACCCCATTGTGAGCTCTCAAAACGTTATCTTCTATGTAGGCTATTCCCATAGCAGGAACAAGAAATCTACTAAGCTTCTCTCACAGAAATGCCTTCCCATTCTCTCCGTGTGGGAAAGATTGGTTACTCTACGGAAGAATCAGGAAGTACAACTGGCATAACTAAAAGATTGCCTTAGATCTGTGTGGATCTTAGCGGTTTAGCAGAAGTCAAGGCCTCCATGTGGAAGCCCCTTTCTTGTAATGGTTTCAGGCTGCTTTCTGCTTCTTTCATCAATTGTCAGCATGTTTCCTGTATTTGTGCTAGCATTTTACAAAGAAAAAAAATAAGTTAACACATGATGCCTAATGTATCTAGGCCAGTGTCAAAAAATTAAAGTCAGCAAATGTTGCTATGCCACAAGTAGATGACCATTTCCAAACAAGTTAATGAACTTGCTGCAAGTTTTCAAAACAGTACCCTACTACCTGATAGTGAAGGCTTAAACAGTACACTTCAACATTTTTTTAACTTTGAATTTCATCTTCCAATTTGCAAAACTCCTTACAACAGTGCACAAGGAACCAAATAGCCAGCATAACCCTAACTGCTATAAAGAATAATGTTCCATAGCACTCTAGGATTGTCCCTCTTGCTGCTTTGGGGCAATGCATAAAAATGGCTTTCCAACATGAAATACAACAAGGTTCAGCAGCCCTTGTGGTCATTATTTTATCTTCTAACTGATGACTTAGGCATTTTAGACATTCCTATAGCAACCCAGCACCATAAACTAATGGTAGTGGGTATAAAAGACAATAATAGAACCATATTCTGTAAAGTTCCATATATTTTTATATATGCTTTGTACTATTATATATAAATAACATGTATATATATATACACACACACACAAAGCAATACAGTTTAAGTTAAAGATGCACCTGAAGGAAAACCACAGACTCTACCCCCGCCCCCACTTCTCTTTCTAACTTTTGGAGAAGTTTTGCTCCACATCCAAATTTCATGGTTCAGACTTTGCTCTATAAGGCATGAGCTATGGAATATCAAATCCTAGCACTTACAAGTTCTCAAATCGGATCTGCATCTCAATCCAGAGTCATTGCTTTACTTCTCGTACTCTAGTTACAATGTTAAATAATTAATCTCTCACGCTGCTTTAATAGTTAAGAGTAAGAGTGACAAGGTATGTTTTCAGATGCAAATTAGAAACAGTCAGTTTAAAGCAAGTAGAAAGATTCAAGAAGGCGGTTCCAAATGGCAGGACCTGCATAGGAGGTTGTTACACCAACACTAGTGAAGCATGTCAGAACAACAGAGGTTAAAATGTGTGAAAGGTAGGGCTGGTCAGATGGTTTCCATCAAGACAGTTTTTGCAAAAACCCAATTATTCATAAACAAAAAATCTGTCTTCTATGGAAAATTTCCATTTTTTGTTGAAAATGCATAAACCAAAAACGTTCCAGTTTTCATCTGAAAACTTACCTGACAAAAAGTTGGGTTTTTTTTTTCATTGAAAGGAAAACAAACAAAAAAAATCAAAAACCAACGTTTTCCCACCAGCTTTAGTAAAAGAACAGACATGATAGATAACCAAATGAAATGGGAAGAGGAGTTCATGAGCTAGGCTCATGCAAGTCTATGAAGTGTTTTATAAAGTAGGACTATCTTCTGGATCCTAAAATGAGGTAATGGAGCTGTTTTTGGATGGGAAAAAAGTCAGGCTTCATGTACACACTAAGATGCGTGCTTACAAATACTGAATATGGGCCTGTTGGCACTTCAAATGGAAGTTCAGGGTACTCAGCACCTTGCAGAACTAGCCCCTACATGTGTTAACAATTAACATAGAATACAATACTTATTTGTATACAATAACTCTTTGGTCCCAATCCTGCCAGTGTGACATCTCACATGAGGGCTGCAAGATTGGGCTCTGTACATATGCCACGAGATAAACCTTGTTACTTGTATAATCACCTGGTCATCTGCTCCTAACCATTAAAGTAAACAGGGACATACTATGAAGTATAGTACATGATTTTTTAAAAAAATGACATTAGTAAACCAAGGCATATGCCAAATTGACATTGTGTTCTAGGTTGCTATTTGGTTGGACATAAAACTTTGAGTCTACTGATCACTTGGCCGTTAGAAAAAGAAAATTAAGTTCTTGTCCTTAGGGCATATGGGCCAAGTCAGCTGTAACCAATGGATTTTCAGAGAGTGCGGCAATGGGTTGGGCCTTCCCCAGACAAAAAGTTAAGGAAGGAAGATATCTGCAGGCAAGCAAAGGCAAGAAAAGACAGTTTAGAACAAGGCTACAGACAAGTGTAGATGATTATGCTGGCATAGGTCTTCCACCATCCAAAAAACAGAGTTAATAAAATGAATAGCTAATGGAAGATTTGTAATGTGATGTGATTTTTCATATTAAAGTCTTCTTGAACATACAGGCTTTAAAGTTGATCACCATGAAATATTTAGGTTTGAATGATTTAAACTTTAATTTTAATGGAATCAGTGCCTGAATGAAAATAAAGCAATATTAGAGCATTTAATTTAACATGGGAATTTAAAGACTCTGGAAAGCTGTTGGCAAGTCTGGAAGCTGTCTGAAATTTTAATAAGCACTTAGTTGCTGGAAAAAAACAAACAACCAAAAATATGTATTTCAACGGTCAATAGTATTGCAAAACTCCGGAAGGCTGCATTTTCTCATTCAACTAGATACATTTAAAATAAGAGATTCCACCTTTCCATTAAGTGCTTCCTAAATCTCTACTGAAAATGATTTCTAGGGAGCACCTAGAAATAGCCTAGTGAGACCTGTCAAAGTGATGCTTCAGTCTAATATATCTAACAGCAGCATCTTGGGACAGGGCAGGGGGAAGCAGGAGAAGAATGGTGAATTAAATGAATTCTACATATGTGCATTACTTCTCTCAAGTCTAGTGGAATAAAATGGTACTGCCCAGACATAAGAGTAATAAGAATTAGCCGGGCTGCTATTTCTAGTTTAGAGCTAGATTGTAACTTACAGCCACTTGCCTAAGTAAGGTGCATGTGCAACTGTACTGTGCCATGAAGAGCCCAGGGAGATTGTGTACTTTCAGAATACTGCAGCCTACTCCCATTGGTGCAGCCAACCCACTCCACAATGACCCACCTCTTCCCTAAGGGCACATTGAGATATCAGTTCCTTCCCAGGGAATGCAATTGTGACAGAGCATGCAAGTGGAGGCGGGTTCCTTGCTCATGACCTTCCTTCTCCTATAATTCTACATGGAGGGGTCACAATAGGACACATTTAACTCAGGAGAAATAGGGCTCTTTGCCTAAGGGAATAACTAGTCAAACACTTTTTGCATGACGGAGTACTGCAAAATACTAGATGAGAATTCCAGTTGGACAAATTTAGAGTCAAAAGGTAGTTCAGGAACAGGACCTGAGTTTGGTGTGCAGCTGTATTTCTATCAGAAACAGCTGATAAAACCTGAATGCATGTCTGACAGATGTCATGAGAAAGAGGAGATTACTTTGGTACTTTCTCTAAATCCTTCAGAGAGAGAACTTGGGAACAATCATGCAATTAGTATTTTCAGAGAAGAACCAAAAAGTTTTAAGGGGGAGGATTTGGTACCTGAATGGCCAATGGATAGTGTGACAGGTTCAGTCACAGAGACCCCCTTGGGACTGTCATCTGGTGTGCTGAGACTACCTCTGAGCCCATTTTCCCTGCCAGCTTGGGACTCCAGAACCCTGTCCTGTTGAGCTAGATATGCTAATCTGCTGCAACACAGACCCAGGGTCTGACCCACACCCCCAAAGCTGCAGACTTAACTGAAAATGGCTTAGCAAGTGCACCTGTCTCTAGCACCCAAACACCCAGCTCCCAATGGAATCCAAACCCCAAATAAATCCATTTTACTCTGAATAAAGCTTATATAGGGTAAACTCATAAATTGCCTGTCCTCTATAACACTGATAGAGAGATATGCACAGCTGTTTGCTCCCCCCAGGTATTAATTGCTTATTCTGGGTTAATTAATAAGCAAAAGTGATGTTATTAAGTATAAAAAGTAGGAATGAAGTGGTTCCAAGTAATAACTGACAGAACAAAGTAAGTTACCAAAACAAAATAAAACAAAACACGCAAGTCTAAGCCTATTTCATTAAGAAACTGATTACAGATAAAATCCCACCCTCAGAGATGTTCCAATAAGCTTCTTTCACAGACTGGACTCCTTCCTAGTCTGGGCTCAATCCTTTCCCCTGGTACAGTTCTTGTTAGCTCCAGGTCAGGTGATAACTAGGGGATTTCTCATGACTGGAACCTCCTTTGTTCTATTCCATCCCCTTATATAGCTTTGGCACAAGGCAGGAATCTTTTGTCTCTCTCGGTCCCACCCCTCCTTCTAAATGGAAAAGCCCCAGGTTTAATATGGATTCCAGTACCAGGTGACATGGTCACATGTCCTGTGAGACCCCAAGCCTTCATTCTTCCTGGCCTGGCTCACAGGAAGGCTTGCAAGTAAACAGAGCCATTTACAACCAATTGTTCTAGTTGATGGGAGCTATCAAGATTCCAAACCACCATTAATGGCCCATACTTTGCATAATTACAACAGGACCTCAGTTATAGTTCATATTTCTAGTTTCAGATACAAGAATGATACATTTATACAAATAGGATGACCACACTCAGTAGATTATAGGCTTTTTAATGATACCTTACAAGAGACCTTTTGTATGAAGCATATTCCAATTACATTATATTCACTCATTAGCATATGGAGTGCAACATCACCATATAGATACAAAGAAGAAGTGGAAGTGAAAAAGGGACCATATTTAGAACTACAGATAATCACATTTACACAGTGAATGAATGAAATGGTAGATGAATTTAACATTCATTGGTACCACTCAAGAATAATTCTTGTTTCTTGTATAACTTGATATTCTGCAATAAAATGTAAAAAGCCAGAGTAATAGGAGTTTATGAATAGGTATTGAAGAGGGGGGAAAAACAGTCTGCTCCCTGGATTTATCTCCTGGCCATTTCATTGCTACTGCAATGTAGCGGCTCTACTGACAGCCCCAACATGGGGCTCATTGTTAGTAAAAAGAGGACGTTGCAAGATCCGTCCAACGTCACAGATGGATTTCATATATAATGAGTCAATAAGACATCGTTCTAGGCAGAGCTGAGAGTGCGCTAGAGTTAAGGTTGGCCAACCCTTTCCATCTTAAAAGCCTGTGTTTTCAGTTGCTTATAACTTTGCCAATAGTTAACCATTTGGGCTGAAATAGTCCATGCTAGACATCTGACTTAGGCTGAATTTTTGGAACACTCAGCAAAAACGGTACAACTCTTTTAGAAAACAACATTGGCAAAACCTATTTTTTTTCCTAATGTTAAATTTTCCCAACAGTTTCAATGAGAAGCTGCATGTTTTGAAACGGACCTCAATTTGTCAGGGGGTCATCCTGGGATTAAACAGGGTTATGTTGTCCCTGTGAAAATATACCCAAATTTGACCAATTAATAATCCCCTGAAAACCACCTTTTGCACACATTCAGTAAAGGTTTGTTAGAGTTTGGCAGCAAATTTTCTTCAAAGATTCCATCTGTAGTGAGCATGCTCCACCACCACAGAGCACCATGGACTCACACTAACAGAGTTTACTGAGCATGCTCCAGCCCAAGGCTGAATAAGAATTTTCCCGCAAATGCTACTCCTGGCTGCTGGGGGCCACTGTGACATGAGAACAGCGAGCAGGGAAACTCTCTCTTCTTTGCCCTCAGTGCTCCTTTTGATGACTCCCAGGCACCATGGAGGAAAAAGCCACCTAACTGGAATGCAGAGGGGTGAGAAGGACAGGCTGAGCAGTGGCATGAGAAGATTAATGGGTGAAGAGAAGCAGAGGAGGACAGGAGATGTAATTTCCTATTTTAAAAAAATGTTACCATGCAAAGTCAAGCCTGTGTAACCTTAATTCAACTTCCAAACGTGTGCATTATGATACTGTCTTTAATAACATACTGCTTTCCCCAGTGGACCTCTGCCTCAATTAGTGCACAGAAGGTGAATTAAGGTTGCATGAACAACTTCCTATCAGCATTTAGTACGTGTTGTCAGGCTTAGTTTCAACAGTTTTTTTAAATATATGTTTATATATATATATATTTATATATATATATATATATATATGCGGAATGTGTTTATAAACTATAATATATTAACTAATATCGGAAAGGGCCTCCTTTCATATTTGCTCATAAATATAATCCTATATTGATTCTTATAAGTACAACATGTGAAGCATTAGATATGGTGCAGTATTACACACAAAGCTTATTTTTTGTTTGGTTGTTTCTCCCATTTGGAAAGTAGAGTTGCTAGAGCAGAATATGAATACTTGTATTTTCCTACTAACTTGTAAATATGTTAAAATCATGTACCAACACATGCTGTAAACTACCGTGCTTCAGTTCTACATACTGAGATCACAGATATTCCCTTTGCTTGGTATTCTAGAGCTAATCTCATATTATTCATTACAGTTCACCTCACACAGATGGTACAAGGAAATTCTTTCAGCCTTTGCAACTCTGAACTACATCAAGATGTTAACTATGGTGATTTGAAGAAATACAAAGAGAAACCAGAAGAGGCTATCCTTACAGATGAATTAACACAGCCCCTTTAAAGGTCAAGAACCTTTAATACTAGCACAGCCACTACGACAAATGACTGGTTTGTACAATACTTCCATTAGTGCCCACGTATGCAGGGTCTTTTAACTCATCTGTGCTAAGGGCTTTAATTTGGCTTCTCTCATTCAGGAGCAAAATCATTATCCAAGACACAAAAACAGATGTATCCTACAACAGAGAAACAGCCAATGTCCCTTTCTACTACCAGTTTGCATAACATCAGTCCCTATTTTCAAAGGAAGCAAATGAGTTTACTAGAAGTTTTATGAAAAATGTATCCAGTCAAATTTTTTTTCAATGAAAAATTCATATTAAGTTTTAGCATGAGGCTTTAATGCACAAAGCACTCAGCATGCAAAGCTGCCAAATATGTGGATTGAAGAATCCCTAAGTATTTATCTGCAAGACTAACACTAACAGCTTTCAAGCTCTTTGTGAAAAGTCTCTTAATATTTATTTATATGGTCATCTGCATTTCAAAATGCCTCAATACTACTATGTTAATACATTTTATAAAGTGCACTGAATAGGATTGAGACCAGGAATCACTATGACCCATATTGAGTGTTATACAGAAAATAAATGTTTGTCAGATGTATGAAGAATTAACTCAACAAGGAGAAATCGACAGAACTACAGAAAAGATACGGAAATTACTCAGAAATTTCTTGTTCAGTCATCCAGCTGAAATGTGAAGTAACAACCTGTGTCCACTTCAGTCATCGGCTTGTCTTCACTACCCGCTGGATCGGCAGGTAGCAATCGATCTATCAGGGATCAATTTTTCACGTCTCGTTAAGACGCGATTAATCGATCCCCGATTGCGCTCCCCGTCGGCTCCAGAAATCCACCTCATCGAAAGGCGGAAGCAGAGTCGACGGGGGAGCGGCAGTGATCGACTCGCCGTCGTCCTCATGGCCAGGTAAGTCGATTACGATACGCCGACTTCAGCTACGCTATTCACGTAGCTGAAGTTGCGTATCATAGATCGACCCCCTCCCCTAGTGTAGCCCTGGGCTATGACTGGGACTCAGGGGATGTGGGATTTATTCCTAGGCCTGCTGTGTGACCTTGACCTCTCTGTGTCTCAATTTCCTCATCTGTAAAATGGGGATAAGGACACTTGCCTCTTTTGGAATAAAATAAAGGAAAATAATACTTTCCTATCATGGAATTAATTCTATGCCCCTTGAAGTCAATAGCTAAACTCTCAGTTATTTCAATGGTGTGGAATCATCCCCCATATTAATGCTACATAATAAATACTTACCTATGTATAGTGAAGCTTTGTTCATTGCTTGGAAAAACAAAACTATCTGGCATCCTTGCAAAGAGGTAGAAAGTGCTTTTTATTGATGAGAGTAACACTATTCCCAGAATCATATATTATGTATTATTTTATAGTTTGCATGATATTAAAGTTGCATGCTTTGTCTTCAGTAGTTATGATTAAGGATATTATAATGGAAGGTATTAGAATTCAGTTCGAATTGGTAGCAGTAACCTTTTAAATCTAGATGTGTAATAAATTTCTCTGTCATAAGGAGAATTAAAAATCCCCATTTTTCATAGACACCATGCAATAAATAAGTAGTTTTCAGTGTCCTTAATAAAATATTTATAGAGGCAAATGCTGTTAAAGATTACTAGATTCTGTGCTTAGCAAGCTGCCAAGCTCCTATATGTTTCAAATAAAAGAAAAAATTGTTGGATTTTTTTATCTTGACTTGATCATCCCATGGTTTATATCTGTTGTGCAGTCCCTTCCGATAGGACTGCAAAATAAAATAACATATTTGGGAAACCTGATTTTTGTTTGTTTGTGTTTACAGCTTTTTTTGGGGGGGGGGGGGGAAAGAGGAGAGAAATGGCAGATAAATTTTTCCCCTTCAAACTGGCACATTGCAGGTTAAACTAAGGTTTAAAGAGCTCTCTTAGACCTTGATCCTGCAAAGACTTAAATACATGCATAAATGTATGCACATTTAAGTCTTTGCAGGATCAAAACCTTCAACATATGGTGAAAGGAGGCCACTTGTATTAAGGGCTTGTAGAGCTCTGTGCAAGGTTGGGAGGGAATGTGTAGCATAAAAATTGTGGATTCCGTGGCAAGGGAGTGACAGGCTGCCCCACATGGAACTGCTGATAAAAGGTTGCTGTAGGTCTCTCCCTCTCCATCAGTAGCATGTTTCTGCAATATTCAGACTACAGTGGTTCAGCACATAAATATGTACATACTTAAACTATATGACGCGCCCTAGAGTTTGTGGTCCAGAAATGCAGATTTCTTCAGAATCTGCCTAAGAAAAGCAATTAATAAGAGATGAATCTTGGCTATAACTAAGCCACCACAACTCAGAGAGCTCTATTAATTCACTGATAGTTTCTGCATCTGCCGAGAGCTGTGGATCTTGGTGACAGATAGTGTCACTACTTTTGTCTGCACTGTCTCACTCTTTCTAGTACAATTCACATCACAGAGGAACTAGCGTTAATATTTTCATGTGGACCAAGGGAAGAGGTGAGGGAGGAAGAAGTCTGAGGATGTGAGGGACTATAGTTCTGTCCCAATACTCCAATATCAGTGTAAAAGACAGACCAGGCTGTATGAGGGACAGTATATTGCCAGAGGGGAATCTGGGAACTAGACCATGAGAAAAAAGCAAAAAGCTACAGCTTAAACCCAATCCACACACTCCTATCCAAACAGTGGAGTAATAGTTCCTATAAAGATGGGCCCTCCCCACAACACATCCAAGTACCAGGAGGCCCTACCCTCCTGTGAGGCTCCCAGCAATGTTTTCCTGACCCTTCCAAACAACTTATCTCCCTCTGCCATAAATGCCACCACCTCTCTCTAAACCTCACATTCTCCTTCACAACCTTCCTTCATCTCTTCCTCCCACAAATACCCTTCCTTCCTTGAGCAGGTTTAATGACCACACAAGTGAAAGACAGTGAAGAATAAGTGTCAGTAAGTTTCCTGGCTAGATGACTACTGAAGTGGTTTGTTTGTTTGTTTGTTTTTTGGGGGGGGGGGAGAGGAGAGGGATAGAACAGAGGGATGTTTACTGAAGCTGGGGAGACAAGGTGCCTATGTTGAATTGATGAGGCTGGAGAGACCTTGTTACCTCATTTATTTATTGTTTAACCACTCTTTGTTTATCACCTGTTATGGAAATATAGTCTGGATTGTTTTTAAAATCAATTATACCTGGATTTTTTTTTATTCTTTTGTTCTGAGTGATGGAATCAGATGTGTGCACACGTGTATGCTCTCTAGAGACTAAAGGGAAGTTGGTGTTTGGCTCGCTACCAGAATAATTTTAGATTCAGTTCTTCGTCTTGCATATATTAATATGATCCCCAAGATGGCTTTTTTCATACACATTGACTTGTAATCACTGCTGCATACCTCGTTCTCCCTTAGTTATTGTTTTACTCAATGTCTTTGAATAAAACAGTACTGTTCAGCTCCTTTGGTACTTATGCAGAGGATTATGCCTATCCATTTATATAATTTTTGAGCATCCTTCCCTAGCTTTGAACCAGTGCTAGACTGCAGTTATATCTATATGTGTAGGACAGAATACTGGTTGTCCTAGTTAAGAGGATAAATAGAGGAGGGAGCCAGGTATTTCGTTGATGCAATCGTGTTTATTTACAAAGTCTGGTTTCCCCTATACACAGAAATCAACCAGCATGAGACAGCTTCTTTGCTGTTTGAAAGAGACTTGGAATTGTGAGCAATCAGCCCCAAACCTTTTCCTTTAGATTTTTTCTGAGGGCCACTCTTTTAGTGCTTGTTCTGTTTCCTTGGCTTTCTGCTCCTTCTCTGTGGTGTTCCTCATTACTTTCCAGTCACACATACCTGGCTTCAATCCATTCAGTGACCTACTCCTGAGTTTGTTATCAGAACACAGTGGAACTAGGGCTGGTGCAAAGAAGTTTCACACCCTAGGCGAAACTTCCTTGCACCAGCCCTGCGCCGCCCCCCCCTGCACAACGCCGCCCCCACAGCCAGCCTCCCTGCCTGTGGGCCGCGGGAGCTCAGCCCCACCCCACCCGCAGGAGCTGAGCATGGAGCCGGCTCGCCACGGCTGCCTCCCGGCTCCACGCTCAGCGGCTGAGCGTGGAGCCAGGAGGCAGCCACGGGGAGGCAAGGGGCGGCTTGCTGCAGCTGACTCCTGCCTCCCCGCTCACCAGCAGGCAGCCGCGGTGAGCCGCCCCTTGTCTCCCTGCTCAGCAGCTCAGCCGCTGAGCGTGGAACCAGGAGGCAGCCGTGGGGAGGCAAGGGGCGGCTCGCTGCGGCTGACTCCTGCCTCCCCCGTCACCAGCAGGCAGCCGCCCCTTGTCTCCCTGCTGAGCAGCGGGCAGCCCAGGCGAGCTGCCCCCTTGCTTCCAGGCTCCACACTCAGCGGCTGAGTGGGGAGCTGGGAGGCAGCCGCCCGCCACCCCACAAATCTTGGTGCCCTAGGCGACCGCCTAGGGTCGCCTAGTGCAAGTGCCGGCCCTGAGTGGAACATCTTTCCCCCATACAGCTAACTCCCACTTCAGCCTTGCATAAAGCTTTGTTTTGGGCCTAAGACTCCCATTGTTTCAGCTATCTACAGGTCTCTCTCGTCTTACGCAGGGGTTCCGTTTCGCGCTGAGCGCGTAAAGTGGAAACCGCGTATAGTGAAACGCCATTCACTTGAATGGCGTTTCCGGTTCCGTTTCCGGTTCCAGTTCAGTTTTTTTTCTTTTTTCTTTCAGTTTTGCCGATCGCGCAAAGCTGAAATCGCGCATGTTAAATGCGCGTAAAACGTGAGAGACCTGTATTGCATAAAGGAACTCTCAACTGAGCTTCATATATATCCTGAATGAACAATGGCTGTTACACCAGTTTCAATGAAGTTTAACCCAGCACAAATACTTTACCCTGAATATCAAGTGCAATTCTGAGATATCTCATTTTCAGATACTGTGTGAGACTGAGAGTTGGAGGTTACGTGACCTATACAACCTTCAGTTTCCCACTTAGAGATTTTTTTGTCTTTGTTTTTGTTTTTTTTTAAAGAAAATGTCAGGAAACACTCTTTACCATTCAAACACAAAATGGGGGATTATAAAATGGATACTGTTAATACTCTCTGGGAACAGGATTGGGTCTTATACTAGTGTAACATTCATACCCTGTTTTCTTATTTTTTTTCCACTCAGGCTTCTGCTGTCTTGGATGTGAAGTTTTTAATTTTTTAAAACTCTATTCCAATGACAGTAGCATGCATCACAGCCCGCCATTTTTCAATATCTGATCAAACAAATGTTATCAACTTCTCATATTTTGTAAAACTTAAAATAATTCCAAGAAAGAGTCTCTCCAAACTTTTTTTTCTAAAAAAAAAAAAAGGCCTTGTATCACTGAAAACCAGCAGAAGCAAAGTAGTACTGAAATTAATCTTCTAGATTAGAAGCCATTTATCATCTTGGCCTAGTCACACAATAATGTCTACCAAGTGGGCTAGAGATCCGAGCATAGGCCTGGTAGCCTCTGGAGTTCTAAAACCAGCTTTGTCATTAACTTACTCCATGACTTAAATCACTCAACCTCTCTGAGTCAGTTTCCTCATCTGTAAAATGGGAGTACTACTACTTACTTAACAATCGTGTTGTGAAGCATGGGATTAAATAGATATGATGGAATTTTCAGGAGGGCTCAGCACCCACAATTGGGGCCAGATTGTAAAGAGAGCCCTGCCCTCATTTAGGCACCTGTAAATACATTGCGCAATTCAGATAGGTGTGAACAGAATCAATGTACAGCAGAGACTAAATATCAGCAATTCTAGATGGGCGAATTATCTTCCATAAAACTGCTGTTTATGTTGCAAACTGGTTCAATGCAAGGCGCAGGAAAAAGAACAAAGTCATCATTCTTTCATACTACCTATGGATCCTCAAATTAAGCCCAGCAGGTAGGAAGATATTTTAGACATTTCAAAAAGCATCTCCTTGTCAACATAAAACTACTTGTTTTATTGTGAAGTCCTGTAAAATTGTGCTAGTAACAATAAGTTCTCCTTATGTTCCATATTTCCAAAAGTTTATTTACACTAATTTAATTAAGAATATTTATTGTCTGTATGCTGCCTAATATAAGGGAGAGAATTAGATTTTTCAATTTGCTCACAGTTCTGAGGGAAAAAGTCATTTTGGGTCAGCCCCAATCCATTCCCCCCCACTTGAATTACTTTCAAATAAAAAAAAAAAACCAGAAAAAAATATCATGGTCTGTAACAACATTGGCCACGCCCCTACAGGTTACTCTATAGCACCCTGCCTCTGTTTTCCCCCCTCTTCAGGGCCTTTTAAGAATTCACTGCTCGTGCATAGCTCAAAAAAAAAATCCCCTCTTGGGGTCCACTTTGAGTCCTCTGGTAACTCTAGCTCTCTAGGCCTCAAACCCAGTCCGGTGCCTCTCTTCTGATTGACCCAAAACAACATAAAACACAAACTCACACAATCTTCACTCCAGTTGGCCTTTACAGTCTTTCACCTGTTTCGGCAGGGTCTCTTCCAGGCTTCCCTGGCAAAGATCTTTCTCCTGCTCTCTCCTGCTTCTTCAGCTTTTTCACTGCTCAGCCCCTGCAGGAGCCTTCTTGCTCCCTGTAGTATCTAGAACTTCCACCCTTCACTGCTCCTCTCTTCTCATTTTATATGAAGAGCACCCAGGTGCAGGTCATCCTGTAATCAGGGCTGTCATGGCCCCAGGCTCTCCAGCCCACCAGCAAGCCTACCTGTGACAAGGTCAAACAAAATGTTTCATCTAACCCAAAATTAAATGTTTCATTACATTTTGGGAATTACGAAACCTTTTTTTATATAAAAGCAATGTAAATGAAGGGAGAGCTTCACAAGGGACTTTTGCACCATTCACAAAATCAGGGAGGAAGAGCTCCTCTTATGCCCTAGAGTCCAGTGGTTCTGGCACTCACCTGGAAGGTAGGAGACCTTAGTTTGAATTGGAGTAGGGACTAGCACGAGTGTCCCCTCTCCCAGGTTTCTCATTCTCTTTGGATTAAGTATTTCATATAAAGTGGAACAACTTCAACAGGAGAGATTGAGAAACACCCACCTCTGACTACCCAATAGACTGGTGGTTAGGGAACTCCTGGAGAACTGAGTGTAAATCCCTGCTTCAGAAGAAACTACTACCACCACCTCTTCTGCCTTGTGAATGATATTTAAGTCCCCTTGTGAATCTAGCCCAGCAAAACAAATAGTTCATTCTGAAAATGTCAAAGTGAACTGTTCTGACATTTCCGATTTTTTTAAAATTATTTTTCGACTCAAACAATTCGGCAAAATCAACACAAAATTGTGAAACGTTTCAGACAACCCAATATTTCCCCAGCTCTATGAACTACCCTCTTACCCCCATGCAGAAGTGGTGCTTCCAGGCCCCAGTAAACCTACACTGCTGGGGCAGTGTAGGGAGTTTGCATTGCTGCTGCTTCTGCTGTACATATGGATCAGTAGAGAAGTTCAGTCTCCAGGGCCTTCAATCAAAAACTTTGCACCTGCTCTAAATTCACATTTTAAATAAAAGACTCACGAACTGACAATTAGCTTTCTGGCTGTGATGTTAAATCTCATGCTTTTAATAGATAACTGAAATGCTACAGGGCATGTTTTTATCCCTAAAGGTTCTGGGGAAAAGATGCATTGCAGGGGAAAGAGATTCCACAGAAACTGCAACTACAAGGTTAACAATAAGAATCAGAGACCTGAGGCCCAAAGGGAATATAACTTCCTGCATTACTAATATGCATCCCAATTAACTAGCTCATGAAAACAACACTGTTTTTCAGCTGAATCATTTCTTTAAGAAAGAAAACTTTCCATAGCATTCCCACCTCTACCACACACATTGCAAACAAAGAAACGTACAATAGAAATGTTTGAAATACCAACCTCACTGCACAGAAAGTGTTCACATAGGGAGGCTCAGCTAGATAAGGCTTTTGGTTTTCTCTGTCTTTTTAAAATGTATGCATCTATCAATAGAGGCAATAGGGTTTAATAGGCAGGCTGATGAACTGGGAGGCAGGAATCTGGTTTTAATCCTGGCTCAACCACAGACAGGTTATTTGACCTTAGATAAATGACTTCACCTCTCTCTACGTCTCAGTTTCCTAATCTGTAAAATAGGGATAACAATTCTATCCTCTTTTTGAAGACCTATGGACCTATAGTGCCAAGTACTATAATCAAAACAGAACCATCTTACATTAGACAGGCTACACAAACAGGTCCAATTCTGGGATTATTTAAACTGGACATTTTGTAATTCACAGGCCAGCTGTGGAAAGTGAAGATCAATGGTAGATCCTGTATACTGGATCTGACACAACAGCATTGCACCAGCGCTAACTAAGGCCTTTTCTCAAATGCCTGTGTGTTACAATTAGAAATAGGCTTACACCACTACATTCAGATCTGGACTTACATTATCCTCATTTTATAGAGTCATAAACCACAGAACACATTTGCGCAGCAGACTGATGGCAGAACCAGTATCATTGAGGAGTCTTGACACCCTTTACACAACTTTAATCACAAGAATAGAGTCCAAACCTCAGTCTTCGATGTCAGTTTGTCCATTGTAAAATTCTAATTTGCTTATAGTTCTCCATCACACACTCAAACCCTGACACAAGACTAACAGACTGAAATGGGGGGTCTTGTTGCTTGTGGACCTCATTCAAACTGTCAGCACACACTAGAAATGCACTTCATATTTCTGCAATGCTCCTTCACCCGAGGAAGAGACCTGTAAATAGCCACAGTAAGTGAAGCTGCAGAGCGGATTGTTCTCCACCATTTGCAGGATGGCTTCCTGCTGGTGCTCGCTGTTTGAGGAGATGTAGCAAGTGACAAAGCCCTCTTACAGCAAGTTACGATGAAATGACTAGTGATTATACAATTTTCTTTAGTCTCCTTCAGCAACCTTGGTAACCAATCCATAAAGTCACCTGTACCCGTACATCATGCCTACTTATACAGCTCAGTGTGTCTTGAAACGTGCTGCGGAGGTGTGCAGAGCTATTTTAAAATTCTATAATTTTCCTAAATTATTTTAAAAAGTCAAGATCTATACTGAACTATTTAAAAATTCAAAAGGTTACATAGCTAATAAAGTTACCAGTGCTCTTTTAGAGCTTGTAGTTTAAAGAGAAAATAATACCCTTTCAACATGCACAATTAAACATACTGTACAGAACTATGAAAGAGCCTAACATATCATCTTTGCACCTGAATTTGACATGTGCTACTTAAGTAATAATTCTCTGAACTTCCAGACATAATGCCTTTTAGCTGAGCACCTCAATGGCTTAAACAAAACTTTTTTAAAAAAATTATAAAACAAATTTTCCCATCCTAAGTATAATATATATTTCTCAATATCAAATATAAACCAATGTTCACCTAAAGCATATAACAGACTATCCTTAATCTAATAATTACCACTAAAACCTCTTCCCAGTACATACGTCTCTCCAACCATCCTTATCCCAAACGCCTGCGGGGACTGAGCTTTGGAGCATGTCTTGGGACGTTAACACATTCATAGTCTGCAATGAATGTTCAGTAGGTGAACACATATGGATTAGAGGAAAATGAATTCCAGAGAAAAGATGTCTTCCATGAGAATACCCTTCCAACCACCATCCCTTGTCAGTTAAATAGACTAAAATTAATTAAAAATAAGCCTGAAATCAAGATCCTATTCCCTGAGGCCCAGAACGGTTGGGTAATTCACCCAAGGTCAAAGGAGATGGCAGTGGTAGAGTTCAGAAGAGAACATAAGTGTCACCCAGCTGACTTCTAAGCAGTAGACTACACCAAACCACCAAGTTTTGCATATTATGCAAACTACCTAATAGAAGAATTTGGGAGTTTACCTGCTGAAACTGGATAAATTAGTTAATACATGAAATAGATTAATACTATTATTGATATATTTTTATCTTAGTTACAAAGTTCCAGTTCTGTTCAGAGCAAAGATATTTGTGATAAAATGGGAAGAAATAATGAGTTATAAATTACTATTTGAAAATGGAAGAACAACATACAAATATGTCCTAGAGATGTATGTAGGGCCCAATTATCACATAAGAACTATAGATGTATGCTTAGGGCTTCAGATGTTGGAGCCACGTGATGAAGTCAGAATCTCTGCTTCTTTTTTAAGTGAGTTTTTAACCCTTGTGATTGCAACAAAAAGCTTGAAAATCTGACCTGAGTCTGCAGACAGCCTGAAACAGCTCTGATTGTAGCAACTTCTGCATGCATCTCAATGGGTGTCAGACCTGCTGTTCTCAGAGACTCTAACAGGCAGGGGAAGAGTGCAGAGGGTCTGGCCCACCTACCAGCTATTGAAGTAAGCACTAGGAGGATGAGGGGCACTGCTGTCACTCTTCTGTCTCTGAGGCAGAGGGATGATCGATGGAAAATAGTCTTACTTGTCCTGTGATCATTGAAAAGCTTTTTCTCTATCGAGCAGGTCAGAGGATGTCCTCTACTAATTAAAAGCTCAAAATTATGATGTGTGGTATCAGAAGCATCCGAGTTGGACAACTGGTGACCAGCTGACACAACTTCCAGGCTTTCCTAGTTGGAAGGCAGTTTGTTGTTGTTGTTGTTTTACTTGGCACAGCCTTCCTGGGTACAAAATTCCATAGGAAAACCACAGGAGGTGGTAAGTGGATTTTCAATTACACAGCCAACAAAAACTCTGATAGTAGCTGAGGAGGTCTGAAAATACAAAACCGCACAAAACACTCAAAAAACCTGATCACTGACATTTAGAGAATATGACCTAACATGAAGAGTAACCACTAACTGCACAGTTTATTGATTACACTGCCATTATAGGATGATTCCTCAGCTGCAGTAGTTGAAAATAAAAAAGCTAACCGTGCTGTGACTTGAACTACTAACAGTACATTACCTCGTGACAGATATGAAAATCAAAATTCTATTGCTAACGGCAGAGACTAAATATATTAAACAGGTAGGGCCCAACATATTCACCACACAGAGTAGAATTAATGGTACTTTTCTTCTTCTATAGTTTGATATAGTTTATACGAGAAAATACCCCACCTTCCCCAAAACATTTGCTACTTACTCAAAATCCACATGCTAAATTGTTTTGGGGAGTTCTTTTCCAGCAAGTCACCATTAAAATAAGTGAAGTATTATGATGATGAATACAGTATCCCAGCGACACTATGAACAAAAATTCCATAGCATTTAATAGCCTCAGAAGAAATTTAATGAATAAAATTTTAAAGCCAGAAAGAATCTTTATGATCATAGTCTGATCTCCTGCAAAGAACCGGCCATTGGATTTCCCCCTTGTTAATTTTATGCCAGTAATTTTATTGCCCAGCAGTTGGAAGGCAGAACTGTATAGATATTGTAATAACTTATGAAAGGGTGATATTAACAACATACTGTACTCCATTTTCCTACCACTCTCCATGCAGCCAGTAGTACCTCATGGCTCAGGAGTAAATAGCCCTTTCCCTTCTCAAATGGTTTGCAGAGACTTCATTTCCTCTTTAGGCTGCCCCCAGTAGTATTCATTGTTGCTACCACTTTGAAAAACATTTCCCCTAGGCAGAGTGACAAAGATCAATAAACTCACTGCAGCCTTATTAAACACAGAGATGTTCCCAGATAGGAAATGAAGGTATACTCAAAGAGGAAAAACATCTCTACAGTGATCTGAAACAAGGCATGTGACCATTCTGGCAACTGTGCTCCCTAAGGATGTGTGTTTGTATTCATGTATGTGTTTATTCAGTGATCTCAGGTACAGTAAACAGTGTGACTGGCTAAGATTTGATACAGTGGAGTTTGATGCACCTTACTTATTTCCTGTTGTAATAATTTTTATTGTGATCACAGCAGCATGCAAGGTTTGAAATAACATCCCCTTAGTGGATATAGCATTTGCCTGGGCCTGAAGAGATCTGGGTTCTAGTCCCAGTTCTGCCACTGACCTGATGGGTGACCGTGGGCAAGTCATACACTGCTCTGTAAAATGGGGACAACAATACTGACCTCCTTCATAAAGTGATTTGGGATCTACTGATGAAGAACACTATGTAACAGCTAGATATTATCACTATTATAGTATTGTCAGAAGTCCAACTCTTTCTCTTACTAAATGTATTTATATTTCTTTAAGAAGGTGACTGACTTCAATGGTTAGACAATTAACAAAATTTATCATTGAAATGAACAGAGGACTCTCTTTGCTAATGAGGTACAAATGTCAGAGAGGTACATGCAGATTTCTGCAGATATTTTATGAGATGAATAATTTATTTAATTTTAACTTTAAAGGAAAGTGTTTCCAAACAAAAGGTGCAGAAACTGTTACTGCAGAGTCCTACAAGGCTTCATTATAAAGCATATTTATTGTCACTTGAAATTACCTCATGGAATAGGAAGAGATAACAGTCATACAAAAATATCAGTCTGTGGATACAAGCACACATTTCCAGAATTTTTTCCACCAAAAGAGTTTGCAGATTTTGACCAATGGTAAAATTCCATCATTTTCACTGCATACACTTTTAAAAAAAAATCTATTAAAAGTCAAAATGACAACATTTTGCTATTTAGATGTGGGCTGAAATCTGGCAAACAAACAATAGTATTTTGCAACGAATGGTGAAATGCTGCTTTCAGATGCATATCACACTGTTTTTCTCCCACAAAACATGATTTCAAGGTGAAGAAAATTTAATTTTCCTTTGAATAATGAGACAAAACTAATAAATTTAGGTTTCTAATGACATTATTGCTGCTGGTGGTAAGACTTTTTTTTGTATCACTTTAGAACTGCTAGAAGGTAAATTATCCTGGCATACCATATTACCTCATGATTTTAATCCTGTAATTTAGGAAAATGGATCATGTCACCTGTTATATGATGTAGTTTGATTAATTAATTTTAAAAAAAGCATAGATATCACCCATGGCATCACCTACATCAGTTACATCTCATTACAGAAATAAATGCTCACATATATTCCCTTTTTCTATTATCATTTGTATCAAGTTATCACCCAGACACTTCAGTATGGTTCAGGACTAGAGCTGGGTGAAATTTTTCATGTGAATTTTTTTTCCCAGAAAAAACACAGATTTGGGTCAACCAAAACAATTTGGGAACTGGAGTAGACTTCAGTAAATTGTTTCCACTGAATAAAAAAAATCGAAATGTCGAAATACTTTGTTTCAGCATTTCAAAAACAAAAGATTTTGATGTTTCATTTCAGACAAATATTTTGTTTCAGAATTCACTCAATTCACTCATAAAAAGTTAAAAACCTTGAAAGACTAATCAAAACATTTTGTTCGATCAAAAACAATTAAAATAAATTTCAGGAGAAAAAACCAAATTCTTATTTTGGATTGACCTGAACTGTCATCCTCCCTACCCCACATTTTTCTGTTCAGTCACCGAATTAAAAAAATGATTCTTCACACATATTCTTTCAGGACCCACCATGGTATGTGCCAAATACGCACATAGAGAGGCACAGTCACTATTCTAAAGAGCTTACCGTCTGTGGAAGAAAAACAGCCACCTGCAGAAAATATTCATTTTTTCCAAGTTGGATAATACTGTCTGGTCACATGGAAGACTAAAGGCATCAATATTATTTATATTGTGGGACAGATTTCAAAGTACTCATTACTCCTAATTGTGCTCAGATTTTCAAAAGAGCTCAGCAACCATTAGCTCCCAAATTTATTTAGGTGTCTAACTGGATGCTTATATAGTTTGTAGTTATGTCCATTGAGTATGTCTGTGATAGCTGGGTCAGATTTATTTTTAGTTATTTCATGTTTATGCATAAGACATGGAATAATATTTTGCTTTTATAGTTACATGGTGATTCTTCAAATTCATCAACAAAATTGAATGGGGGAGGGATAGCTCAGTGGTTTGAACATTGGCCTGCTAAACCCTGGGTTGTGAGTTCAGTCCTTGAGGGGGCCACGTAGGGATCTGGGGCAAAAACATTGGGCATTGGTCTGCTTTGAGCAGGGGGTTGGACTAGATGACCTCCTAAGGTCCCTTCCAACCCTGATATTCTATGAATTCCAGTTGTTTCCTGTCAGTAAACTTCATTAACTGAAACAGGGCATTTCTGTTTACAATTGTTTAAAAAACCACCTTAGGACTGATATTGTCCTAAGAACATAAGAACAGCCATACTGAGTCAGACCAAGGTCCATCCAGCCCAGTATCCTGTCTACTGACAGTGGCCTATGCCAGGTGCCCCGGAGTGAGTGAACCCCAACAGGTAATGATCAAGTGATCTATCTCCTGCCATCCATCACCCCCCCTCCAGATATGTTTGTGTCTCTTGCCCCGCATCTGTACAACACAGTCTCCGTCTCCTCCCTGGGTATACACTCTGACTGGTATTGGTCCATTACTAGATGGAAATGGAGGAATTATTGATAATAATGCAGAAAAGGCAGACATGTTAAATAAATATTCTGTATTTGAGGGAAAAAATAGATGATATAGTCATATCATACGATAACACTCCTTCCATTCCACTGGTATCTCAGAAGGATACTAAGCAGCTGTACTAAAGTTAAACATTTAAATCAGCAGATCTGGAAAACTTGCCTCCTAGAGTTTTAGAAGGTCTAAGGAGCTTGGAGGACCATTAATGCTGATTTTCAATAAGCCTTAGAACATTCGGGAAGTTCCAGAGGATTTGAAGGAAGCTAATACTGTGCCAATATTTAAAAAGGTTAAACCCAAGTAATTATAGGTCTGCAGTCTCAACCAAGATATTGAAGTGGCTGATATGGGACTCAATTAATAAAGAATTAAAGTAGGGTAATATAATTAATGGTAATCAAGGTGGGTTTATGAAAAACAGAAACTGTCAAGCTAGCTATCTTTTTTGATGAGATTACAAGTTTGGCTGATAAAGGCAATAATGTCGATGTAATATACTTAGACTAATGTAAGTCACTTGACATGATACCACACAACATTTTACTTAAAACTCTATAACAATATAAAATTAACAAGGCACACATTAAATGGATTAAAAGCTGTCTAACTGATAGGTCTCAAAATGTAACTTTAACTGTGGAATCATCATTGAAAGAGTGTATTTCTAGTGGGATCCTGCAGGGATCAGTTCTCGGCCCGACACTATTCAAACATTTTTTACCAATGACCTCTAAGGAAACATAAAATTATAATTGATAAAGTTTTCAGATGACACAAAAATTGGGGGAGTGATAAATAATGAAGAGGACAGGTCACTGATTCAGACTGATCTGGATCACTTAAACTGGGGGCAAGCAAAAAATATGCATTGTAATATGGCTAAATTAAAATGTATACTTCTAGGAACAATGAACATAGACCATACTTCTAGGATGGGGGACTCTAACTTAGGAAGCAGGGACTCTAAAAAAAGATTTGGGGGTTGTGGTGGATAATCAGTTGAACATGAGCTCCGAACGTGAAGCTGTGATCCATGAATGTATAAATAGGGGAATCGTGAGTAGGAGTAGAGAGGTTATTTATCTCTGTATTTGGCACTGCTGCAATTGTTGCTGGAATACTGTGTCCAGTGCTAGTGTCCACAATTCAAGTAGGATGTTGATAAATTGGAGAGGATTCAGAGAAAAGCCACAAGAAGATTAAAGGACTAGAAAACATGCCTTATAGCAATAGACTCAAGAAGCAAAATCTATTTAGCTTAACAAAGGGGAGATTAAGGGGTGACTCAATTACAGTCCACAAGTACCTACATGGGGAAGAAATATTTAATAATGGGCTCTTCATCTAGCAGAGAAAGGTATAATACAATCCAATGGCAAGAAACTGAAGCTAGACAAATTCAGACTGGAAATAAGGCATACATTTTTAACAGAAGATAATTAACTATAGGAACAATTTATCAAAGGCCGTGGTAGATTCTCCACCACTGGCAAGTTTTCAATCAAGATTGAATGTTTTTCTAAAAGATATGGTCTAGGAATTATTTTGGAGAAGTTCTCTGGCCTGTGTCATATACGAGGTTTTACCAGCTGATCACGATTCCTTCTGACCTTGGAATCTATGAATAAGTATAAAATTTGTGCATGGAGAGGTAGCTGTAGGTTGAGGGTGTCCAATGGAGCTGCATAGCCAGAAACTTGGGGAGAATGGAGGTGGGGTGGTGGGAAAACTTCCAAGCGCTTTATCCTGTGTCTTCAGCTGATCTGCAATATCCACATAAATCTTGGGGTCTCTGCGGAGTTTGGGAGCAGAACAACATCTTTATTCCATGGACTGAAAGGAGGCAAACCACATCACTCCTGAGAGAATTTAGAGTAAGGTCCATGAAAGGAACATCTGTCATTTTTCTCTCTTACTCTCCAATGATCTGGGCTTCTGAATTCAAAACATTCTTACCCCATATACTGCTGGCACACTGAATTGTATTGCTTTATAGCAAGATGTGAGTACAGTCAGATGAATGGAATATAAGGATATGCCAAATGCTTCAGGCCATGTCTTTTTGCTACACGGTTACGTAACGAAAGGAGGAAATTCATCACTGTTGGTTCTATTGTGCTACCAATCTGTTTGGTAGAAAAGTCGACAATAGATAATGCATTTGTTTATAAAAGGAGGGGAACTATGCTTATAGGCAGAAGAGAAAAGTTGCCATTTGATAACTCTTGATTGTAGAAAATACAGTCTGGATGGGGAGAACAAACCTACATAAACCACAGATTAAATTCCACTATGCATAAGTAACTATTTTCCCATTATTATTAAAAGAGTAGACACCTTGGTAACACAGTAGAGTCCAAACTGCATACATTCTGAATGGCAAAGCATATTGAAAATTATGTGTAATTTTGAACTGTTTCAAGGAATGTTTCAATTCATAATCAAAACTTTTCTGATACCTAAATTATTATTGTAAGTCATATCTAGGAATGAATCTGTGCACCCTGAAAAAGTTCTAACTGGTATAACACAGGAGCCCATCAGCTCATCAATATCCCTGTGCTACAATTTCCTCACTGGCTCCTCACTGAATATAGTTCAAAGATCCTGTTTTGATATTCAAAGCCCTTCATGGAATTAGCCTTAGCTACCTTAGAGAGTATTTGACCATTACCTGCCATAACAGGTTACAATTAAAGAGTGTTAACCAACAGAGAGAGTCTCATGAGCTTAGGAGACAGAACTTGTATAGGAGCTTGATATAGACTATGGATTTCACGCACACAGGAAACAAGAGACAAGACTACCTGTGTTCAGAATTAAACACAGGACTAATTTTTTCCCCAATTAAATTATTTTCTCAGGTCCCCCATTATAACTCTCCTCTCTCTATATAAACTAAGCAATCCATAGCTGATGGAAGCTGGGAAGAAGGAGACAGATTGCTGTCATTTCTGTTAGAAATCTTTAGAAAACACTTGGCTGTTATGGTGATATTGACCAGGCAGACTGACATATTGTCAGCTATTACTCTTTTATAATTCTACACAGTGGGATAAATTCTGCAATTACATATTAGGTGTAAGCTAGTCAGAATACAACTATAGGGTGACAACAGAGTATTTTGAACTGATTTGGCATTCAGTGGGTGTATAACATAAGGTCACACACTGGGAGGGGAATATCAAGAAAGCAGTTCACAGGGGAATGCAAGATAAAGTTGGGTGGAGGGTTTTCTATGGCACCTAGCACTATAGTATTTAATGCCCCAATCAGAAAAGTTATCAAGCAGATGCTTAACTTTAAGCACCCGAGTAGTCCCATGAAGTCTTCTGTGGGACTACTGACAGGTTTAAAGTTAAACACACGCTTAAACGTTTTGCTAGATCAGAGCCAGAATGCTTAGCATTATATATATATATATTTATATATATATATAAAAATGCTATATAAATAAATAAATTAAATAAAACATAGGCTACATCTTTACTAGGCTTTTAAAGCAACACTTTAAACTTCTCCAGTCACAATGGAATAAGAATTACTCAAACATCAAGAAATCTGTGCATGACCTAAAATCAAGCTAACTCAACACTATTTATTTTGGTTGGGAACTAACAATTATGGTAGCAGCTCTAGGAGAAAACGTGGTAGAGATTTAAAAAAAAAAAAAAACTTTGAACTTTATTCCAAATGTTATAATAATGAAAAGAGAAAAAATAAATGCGAAGATATTGAGTTAAATCCTTGGCTGTTGTAAATTGACAGTTATGTCAATTTACAACAGCCAAGGATTTAACTCAATATCTGGCTAAAGATCTGGCCCTCAGTTTCCACTGACCTTTACCAAAACTAACTTTAGTATAGAACAATATAAACATTGTAATTACTATTACCTGCTATTCAGAATTAACTCTCTGGAGTGATTTCCAAGGCATGATTGTTGTTTCCAAGATAGTCCCCTGAAAAGCTGAAAAATCTATTAAATCTTTTCTATATGCAACTGTTGACCTTTGAATCATAGAATTTTTATTCCTCTTTTACAGACTGAAATCCAATTTCCGAATTTGGATTTGCAAAAAAGGAAAGTAGAGCACACTGAAGAGGAATCTTTAGTTTTAGATTTCTAAGGAAGTGAAAACAAGCTAAATAAAGCAGTGCAACATAGTTAGCTGAAATGAATATACAACCATTTCACTTCACCTTCAGGCTCTTATCTGCTGACTTTAGCTTGCTTTTTTCAACACTTTTGGATAATTATAGTAAGACAACACTCATAAAAAATTAACCTTAAGTAATAGAATTTGTTCAATTAGCACAAGATCCAATTTACAAAGACCCATAGGGCTCAATCCTATAAGATACTGAGACCTCTGGCCCTATCCAGAAAAGCACTTAAGCATATGCTTGATATTATACACTTCATTTGTTCCATTAGCTTAAGTGCTTTCCTGGTTCTGGCCAGAATGTTCAGCATCTTGCAGGATTGGACCCTTAGTGATGTTAGAAGCCAGAATCAAGGTTTTACTTGGAACAGTTCACTATATTTTAAGTATTCCAGAGCTCTCAGCATTGGCATAATTTTGCTCCATCTGAAATCAATGATAACATTTGTTGAATTCAATGGGAGTTGCATTCAAAAGTTCTGTGCTCTTTTGAGAAATCATATTCTAACTGACCCTTGCTGTACATGGACCCCAGGGCCATAATAAAAAATTATTCCACACTAATTAGTTTGAAAGATGCTTCCCCCAAGTGCAAGCTCTGACAAGGCAATGGGCTCCAAATCTGATTTTTTTTAAGCTACACTTTACCAAGACATTATAATAAAAAAATAAAATTTTGGGATTGATCCTCAGTGGGACTGAACACCAACACTTTCCATTGATGTCAATCGTAAACAACCAAATTACATTAGCTGAAGTAAAGGGCAGCTATGGGGGCTCAGCCCCAGGCTCTTAGATTTTAAAATACTTTGACAAAGCCGCATGGGAAACATTCAAATAATTCCCAGACAAGTAGGAATGACTAAATCAGCAGATTTGGAATTGCAAACTAGCAGATGGAATTGTTTGATATTTGTATAAAATCTGGCATTTCGGGTTCACTTTAAAAAAATCTTTTCTTTCTGGACATGTCATAGCACTGATATAAAGTGAACGCTGTAGTTAATATCAGACCAGCCTGTAGGCATGAAATACTGGGTAGATTTATACACTTCTTTTTTCCCCTTCAACCTTGTTTCCTTTCTTGAATATAAAACAGATTCATAAAAGATAAGATCAAGATAAGATGAGGGACAGAACTTCCTAACATACTTCCAGGCTTGATCATCTATTTAAAATAAACAGCCATTTCCACAAAAAGAGAGGGAAAATGTACAAAGCTTGTCTTACTGTCCTTTTTGATCACAAAGTTTTAACCATATATTTGTCCTAAAGGGGAACATTCACAAGTATCCAACTGTAAATCATTTTCAAGCATTGGTACTTCAGATAAATCAGTGACAAACTGGAATCTGTCAGGAAGGATTTTAAAAATCACTTTATTTTATATATGGCACCCTTCATTCCATGCTCCATGCGGAACACTTTAAAATACTGAAATAAAATACACCTAAACAAAACAACAATTTAATTAAAAGTCTGCTCATAGAGGAAGGTGTTTACCAGTCTGAGACAAGAATTCAGCAACAGTTCTTGCCCAGAATGACAATGGACAAGATCCCCCTTCCTGCTCATGCCCCTTTACATCACATGGAAGGACCACAGAGGTGTAGAAGGGGCCTGTAACAGTGCGAGACTCATCCTTGCAGCGCCTCCTGCTGGTCATCCAGGGAATTAGCATTCCAGCCTCCAGAGCGCCCTCTGCAGGCCCATGTCTCGCTGCCACTGGCCCCCGTGTCCCTCCCGGACCCCGGTGCCCCTTTCCACCAGGTGCTGCCCCCTGGCAGTACCCCCACAGATCTGGGTCTCCCCTCTCTGGGGAACCCTCACCCACTATCCCCCCCTCTCCTCAGTCTTTGGCTACTGCCCAGTCACCATCTAGCACCCATTCACTGGGGCAGACTGCAGTATATAAGCCACTCATCACAGGCAAGGGGTGTTTGGACCTGCTGCCTCTGCCTACTCGTGGGCTGCCCCCTGCAACTCCAGTACCTATCCAGCCTTACACTAGGCCTGCAGCCTGGGGGATTTTCAGGCCGGAGCTCCCCAGCTCCCTTGGCCTTCCCCCAGCCCTGCTCCACCTCAGGTACACTGGTACACTCCCCAGCAGCCAGGCCCTTCTCCCTCTAAAGGCAGAGAGTGAGAGAGTCTTCCTAGCTCCTGGCTTCCCTGGCCTTTATAGGGCCAGCTGGGTCTGTTTGGGGCATGGCCCCCAGCTGTAGTCATAGAATATCAGGGTTGGAAGGGACCTTAGGAGGTCATCTAGTCCAACCCCCTGCTCAAAGCAGGACCAATCCCCAATTTTTGCCCCATATCCCCAAATGGCCCCCTCAAGGATTGAACTCACAACCCTGGGTTTAGCAGGCCAATGCTCAAACCACTGAGCTATCCCTTCCCCCTGTAGCTGCTCCGTCAATCAGCCCAGCTTTTCCCCTGCCCCAGCCCTCTGCTAGCAGGGCAGGAGCGGGTGACCACCCCGCTACTGGGCCATAAAACAATTCTACCCAGGGGAGGATTGTCCTGGTACTCCGGTAGACGTCCACAAAAAGCTGTCTTCTGAGGACCCCCTTACAAGCCCTGGAGTAGATAGTGTACCAGGTGTTGGGCAGCAATGTTAGGGGTGGGACTACACACACAGTGCTGCAGAAATTCCAGGCAGTGCTGCCATCATTTAGATAGGCCCCCTGAGCTGTCTAAGTTACACTGTAGAACTCTCCATAGCCCAGGTTTGGTGGACAAAAAGGTGGCTTAAAGCCACGTAATGAATGATGTAAACAATGATAATATGATGCAAGCAACCAAGCACCAACAAAAGCATCTGCATTCAAAGTACAGTCAGCAGTCCAGCTGAAACACAGCAATTGGAGAGTTGCTAGTAGGCCTTAGTAGGTATCAATCCAAATTTTGTACAAGGACAAGGAGACAGTGAAAGTCTTTTGGGTCAGATAAAATAGAATAAAATATTTCATCTTTCCTATCATCCTTACTATAGAATTCTGTCAAAGTTGGTGGTGATTGAAGGATACAGATGTTGCAGATAAGCATGAGCTGTACTAATCCAATCAGGACAGAATAAGAGTCTAGCATCTGGTTGTGAGGCAGCCCAGAAGTGTTCTGACCTTAGGTGAAAGTGGAAATCCTACTGGATGGTTTTTCAAATTTTATAACTGTACATGCCACTTATCAATAAATAGAAAGTGCCAAAGAATAGACTTCCTGCCCTCAAGAGTTCACTGAATAAAGGCTTGGATGGGATAACAATACAGACTAACACAATACAGATACACATTGTGATGTGCAACAATTGTAAATGTAATGCTTCACATTACATGCGAGTTTTCAGCACTTTAGAATGTAAACTCTTTGGGACATGGATTATCTTTCAATTGTGCTAAACACTGTACATACAAATAATGAAAAGTATCCAGGTGAGAATTTGGGTCAATCACAAGCAGCTCTCTGTCAGTCCTATGTGCTCACCTTTAAAATGGTGCAGTGATGTATGCTCAATAAAGCAGGTTATGAGTCATAATTCCTCTGATTCATGTGAGATGGGATAAAAACTGAAGCTTGTGAGCCTTTGGCACAGATTTCATGTTCAAAAACAGATTTACAAAAGATACCATCTAACGGAAGCCTGTAAAAGGCCCTAAGAAACCTCAAAATCTAGTGTCTGTTTCAAAAGAAAAAAAACAAGTAAGTTAAAACATTGGCAATCCTGGTATAAATAAGCTGGCCCAGGAGTTCTAATGCATATTTCAAGAGGAAATGAGAATGTGTGTGGTTTACAGTAGCACAAACTACAAATAACTGAGCAATAAAACCCCAGAAACCTGACTCCAGTGAGAATCATTGAGAATATAGGACCCTGTGTCAGTTCTCCAAGCAGAAGTGAGTGTAGACAAGTTAAGGCAACACCATTTTCTTGCATTTGTTGGACTTCTCAAAGGTAAAGTGGGAAAGTAGAAGAATGAGGAATCCATGACCTGCAAATAATTTGTGTATAGAAAACTGCACTCCCGAAGTTAGGATTTCAGGTGAAGAAAATGTGGTATGGTGGTAAGAGTTATAAGAAGAAAAGTTCCCTCTCATACACACACACCATTCAACTGTTGTTTTCTCAAATTTTGGATACATTTTATTTCTTTAATTTTGTCTCATATTGCCTGGTACTGACATTTTGGGCTATGTTTGGAAAATATGGCAATGGTTGAATGTGTGTGGGGGGGAACGTAAATTAAGTCTTCTACAGCTCTGACTGTAGAAATGTAAAGCTAGCTATAAATCAAGAGAAGGCAGATCCTCTGAGATCCAGCAGCGCACTAGTGATATTCTGTTAGAAAACTGGTATACAATTTCGGCCCCAGGAACATAGCGATACGGCAGAGCCCCAGAAAGTTAAAGACACAGTAAAAATGGTTTATAGGGCTGATCTGAGGGTCTGAGTTGCAATGACTAAACTATTTTATTAATAGTGTTTAAATGAAAGGAGACAAAGGGTATAAAGGAGACCCTGAAAGAAAAGGAACAGATCGTAGTCAATAAGCCGAATTAAATGGTAACTAATTAAAAGTGAGATAATTAATTTATATTAAGGAAAGATTAGAGATAAGTCTTATAAAGGAATCAGGTCAAATTTCACAAAAGATAGCAGAAATATGAACAGGGTGAGCAATACATAGGGAAATAAGCCTGGTCCAGTTTAGGAATGAGAAGAACAAATGTCTACGTTCACTCATAATTTAAAATTGGGATATGTGAGTTGACCGAGTTAAACTAGAGGAAAATCAATGTGTTAAAAATATTCTCAGCTGTGATAGAGTACAATGAAAGTGATCCTATGACATACTCCAAAGTGGCAGAATGTCTCTAAAACCTCTGCATTTTTCTTCAGCTATAAAACAAAGGTTTCTTTAATTGCACACACTACAATGCTCTTAAATATCCTGAGCTCTGAAAAAAAATAACAGGTAACGTCTAATACAGCTCAAAATGAAATGTAGAAGAATTAGTGCTGGAATTTAAATTCTAGTGTCAGGATGCACATCTAAAATCTCAGCTCCTTTCCTCATTTTCTGAGCCAAGATTTTGTGACAGTGTGAACTTGTGTGATTGTTTTGCATGATCAGACTTATATTTCACCAATGTTTAATGATGTGCAAGTCTGTCTTCCAATATAAGCTAATGACAGTGTTCCACTACAGCAAAGAAATCCAGACTTCCCAAATGCAGTAAGTTCTATTCTCCGCATTGCTGCTGTATAAATAGTGAAATCCTATATTTGATCAACTGCTTAGATTTAGTCTGACAAAATCAAAATGGTCTTATTCAGCATTTGCTGGGGAGCCAGATGAAGTGTTTCCTAGTGCAATGATTCAAATTGTCTGGCTACATGATCTTATCACATTTGATTTCAGACTGTTTCCAGATGCAAAAGTGAATACATCCTGCTGATGCAAAACCACTGCCAGGTCACATTAGAAACAGTGCAATAAGGAAAGCATCTCTTTCTCACTAGATTAGTTCATTTTGATTACCTTCGTGCTGGGCTGCTGGATGCTAAATGCAAGTCAGCGTTTATTACAAAAGAAACCAATATCATAGAATATCAGGGTTGGAAGGGACCTTAGGAGGTCATCTAGTCCAACCCCCTGCTCAAAGCAGGACCAATCCCCAATTTTTGCCCCAGATCCCCAAATGGCCCCCTCAAGGATTGAACTCACAACCCTGGGTTTAGCAGGCCAATGCTCAAACCACTGAGCTATCCCTCCCCCCCTTCAATCCCCAGTACAATCACACAAGCCAAAATATCAGGAGACATTTTATAATGGTACATAACCTGTTATTTTAAAATTATAATTTAAAGCTTTGTATGTTTAAAATCCCTCAGTTAGACATAGGCAGACAGCACAGTGGTAATAATGAGAATGACACACATCTCCAACTTAAAGGAATCCCACATCTACCATCCTAGCCACCCTTTTGCTACCTTTGACTCACTCCTCAAACCCTCCACTTCTCTTTCCACACAAGATATCTCAGATTTCTTCCAAGAGAAAGGTGACAAAATGCAACCTCCCCCTTAGCTCACTTTCCCTTCTTCCCCTACAATTCTCTCCTTCTTCCCTGTCACAGATGCAGAAGTTTCTTATCTCCTATCATCCTCTAACCACTCCCCTCACCCTAGTGACCCCATCCTATTGCCTGATCTGCCTCCTGCCCACTCTTATCTGCTCCCTTACCCTTCCCTTTGGCTCTTTCTGCTCACACTACAAGCATACTCCAGTCTTTCCCATCTTGACTCCATCACTACCATTTTCCCCACTTCTCCAATTAAATCTCTGGTGTCTCATTCATCTCTAAGCTGTCTACAATTGCTTTCTGGAGTTAATCACCTCCTATGCCACCCTAGACCTCTCTAGTCTGGCTTCTGCCCCTTGTATTCCACTGAAACTGCTCTCACCAAACTCTAATGACCTCTTCCTAGCTAAAGCTCAGAAGCAGTATTCCATCCCCATCCTCCTCGTCCTGTCAGCCACCCTTGGCCCAGTTGGCCATGCTCCTCTTGAAATCTTGTCCTCCCTTGGCTTCCATGACTCTGTACTCTCCGGGTTCTCCTGATACCTCTCTAATCACTCCTTCAGCTTGTCCCGTAGAGGATCCTCCTCATCTGCCCTACAACATCAGGTCAAGCTCAACAAGGCGAATCTTCTCCCCAAGTTCTCCCCCACCACCTCCTTTGTTGATCACTGTGAACACCACCATCATCCTGCTGGTCACTCAAGCCATAACCTGGACATCATCTTCAATTTCCTCTCTCTAAGTCTTCACATCCAAGCTATATCTAAATCTTGACAATTCTTTCTGCATAACATCTCTAAGACATGGCCTTTCTTATCCATCCATGCAGCTAAAACTCATCCAAGCAATCATTATTTCATGCATCAGTTACTGCATAATCTTCTCTCTGGCTTTGAGAAATGCAATCTTGTCTGGCTCAGATTCATTAAGAATAGTACTACTAAGATCATTTTCCTAGGCTGTTGCTTTGACCATGTACCTTTTCTCTTTTAATCCCTCCACCTGCTCCTGCTTCTCTATTGAAACAAACATAAGCTGCTTGTCTTCACTTTCAAGCCCCTTCATGGTTAACTGTCATCTCTCATTTGCTATTGAACTGTCAACATTCATTTCCAAGTGGTTAATGATTCCAGCATCCATTGCCCACTTATTACATTTTCAAACAAGCATCTTCATGCTTTTTCCCATTCTTCCCTACATGCTTGGGTGGTGCTCCCTGTAAATATCTGCAAAGCTACCTCACTATCCACCTTCAAATCCCTCCCAAAAACTCTTTTTATTGTAAGGCCTACAAAAAACTTGACAATGGTTAGGTTCAGGTGCACAGCGACCACTGCCTATTGTGCAGGCCAATTTCATCTCATTGTTTCCTTGTATGTCATCTGTCTGTATCCATTTGTTGTCTTATACTTTGATTATGAGCTCCTTAGGACAGGGACTGGTTTTGTTCTGTTTGTACAGCGCACAGCACAATACACACCTGGCCCATTACTTGGTCTCCTAGCTGCTATAGGAATACAAATAAATAATGTGGAATGCAGAATATTAGAGTAGAGAATTACCGTTTGGATCTGAGAGAAGAAAAGTTTGTCCATTTAATAATAATTCTGCAACGTGACCTATGCTAGCCTGGACATGTAGAATTTCTCTTTTAGCTAAAAGACATTGTCAGGGAAAAAATTACATGTAATCCCTATTTTAGCAGTATTTCCAGCCATGATTTGAAGCAGAAGTGCTGGAAATCTCACATAAAAATAATTATCCTTGAGATCTGCAGCACAGTTTAGCAGGTACATGACATTCAAATACTTGGATAAGCTGCTGAGCCTAACGGAAACTGAACTTCAAACTGTGGCTGCTTAAAAAAAAACACACACCAAAAAACCTTTTTTGAGTCCACGTAATAACTTAACAACAATGGAAATAACACTAATTGCTTTAAAAAGTCATTCCCTAAATGCAGAAGTGGTGTACTGATCTCAAATTTTAGCCAATTTAAGAAAATCTTGCCTGTAGGCGTGGAAGGTATACATGGTCTCACAAATTGCCACCCAGAAAGGAAATGAATTTTAATCTTTAGTGAAATGACACAAGTCAATAAAGTCAATATTATTGAACGTTATTTGGCAAAACAAAACTTGGATTCAGCTTTTCCTTTTGCCTCTCTAGCAATCCTAACTGATTTCTCTTGTGGCTCATCCAACACTGAGGGTTCTGATGATATCACCCTGCAGCGTTGCAAAGAGAGACAGCAGTATTTTCACAGGTTGCTCATCAAGGAAGGCAGCAATGGTCACAGATAAGTATTTTACATCTCTTTGGACTCACCAACTGCTTTGGTTAAAGAAAGGGAGTGGATGCTTTTTGATTCACTCGATTGCCTTCAGCAATTTACATAGCTCTACCTATAAACTACTTGAAGTTTTAACAGTCTTTGGTTATTGCTACTTCAATCTTGTAAAACAAATTGTGACGTCTGGTACTTTTTGCTGTTGATGTGTGACGCAAACTGCCCATTGCTACTTTGACTTAAAAACAAAACAAAACAAATCAAAACCAAGACATTAGTCATCAAGGTCAGGAACTTTTAAAAAAAATCATTTGTAAGCAGTGATCAGTTTCCATCTCTCTAAGGGCCTCATGCTCTCCAGCATTAGAGGTGGTCAGCATTTTGGACCCTGGAGGTCAAGGTCTTGACCAGTTTGCTTTATTCAAGAGCTTTACAGACTTCTGCTTTTCAAGCCAGATGTTTGCCAGTCCAGATTTTGCCAAATTATTCATCATCAGTATGGAATCAGATATTTCTATGCAAATTTCTTGTGACTGATCAGAACATTTCCATGCACCTGTCTTCCCTGTTGATTTAAGCCTCAAACACCAGATGGAAGCTAACAAATTACAGTTAATTTAATAAAAGCCTAAATGGCTATTGGCTGCTATTACTGTCAGAAAAAATCTGTTGAGGGATGGCACAGAAAAACCCTGGAATCCTTTATTGCTATGACATCCCACATAGCAACTCCACATGTGCCCTCATGAACTCTTACTTCCCAGGAGCTGCAACTCTGTGAGACCACCTGAGGGGACTTGAGTCTCGTGTGCAAAGTCATGAAGTGGATTTAACAGGTTTTTGTTAGTTAGCCTTTTTCTCCTGACTTCCCTCCTCTCAGGCACCAAGGATGAATTTCAGGGATCCTCAATATCCATATCTGACTCTATAGCCATGGTACCAATGACAGTCATTTCTCTGCATCCTAGTTATCCTCACTAATTAACGTATGTCCTCAATCATGGCATTTTATCCTGCTGGATAGAAAAGCTGGCTTTTCAGAAGAGAACATGTGCATCTGGAGGCTTTAGAAGCAGGTTTTTTAGATGACCTCTACAGTGGGCAGCAGGGTCTTTTTAAAAACAAAAACAAACTGGCCATTATACTGAGGAACGGCATCAGTCAGACATGTGGTTCAGAAGCCTATGAAAAGCAGCTTGGGATCCTGCTTCCTCAGTAGCTAAGGAGCCATGCGCAACACGCACGGTAATTTGTGGTCCAGTTAGCAGGGCACCTTAAAGCAATTGGATTAGAGGTCATGAAAGCAGCTCTGTTGCCTATGAGGAGGCTGCACTACACATTTAGGAACACTTTAAAAAATAAATTAAAGCTTTCTGGAACTGGGAGCCCCAGTAAAAGGAGGAACCGGAGCAGAGATACTCCTCAGAAGCAAACCCTAAAGAGAGAACTAGAGTAATGGAGGAGCATTAAAGGAGGGAAGATAGTCTGAGGTTGTGCAGCAGTTGGCCGACTGGGCATTATAAAGCTGCAAACTATCTAGGCATGAAAACATTGGAAATCTCTGGAAACATGTTCTTAAGATAGCTTGATCTGGCTTTCTAATAAAAAAGCCCAAATGGATCCTGCTTGAGTAGCAATCTTGTTCCTGCAAAGGATGATTATGCAGGCATAAGTGGATCTACAGGGATAAGCCCCTCAAGATATTCGGTTTCCAGAACTTGCCCACTACCAGAGTTGCCTGCATCCACTTTTGTGTCACAAAATCATGTACCAGCAATGGCATGGCAGTGAATACCATTACAGCTGCAGTTATTCTGAATGGCTTCATTGCTCGCTGACAACACTGCAAATCTCATTTGTGTCACTGTAGAACTGCATACTAGTGTACTTACATACCAAGAAAGAATACGTGCTGTTCTCAGGGTAGCTAGATTCTCTTTTACAGGTTTTTTTTGTGTCCATTCTAGTGGTAGAAAAATTGACATTTAAGAAATGTCAAAGTTAGTTAAATTTTTATTACAGTGCATATAAATGGTGCACTAAAATAAGGCCCTCCAGTATAGCTATTGTAGGTTTCCTATTACTGTGGGTTCCAAGATCTCTCTTTTTCATACAAGTAGTGAAGATCATATGCAGGCTTACTTCCTGCTGACAATATTTCAGCCTGGATTTGCAAAGCTGCTTTGCTTTAAAATGAAATGTAGTCAAAGAAAGGTGATTGTGAATCAATAACATGTTTTGAATTAACAACTCTTGATCAGTTTTGGCATCATACCAAAGAGACCCTCATGTTCTTTTCTAACTCTGAAAATATTTTCCAAAATGAGGGCCACAGCATTTATTCAGCACATACTGAGAATCTTGATTGTGCATTAATAAGAACTAACTGATACAGTGAGATACTCTTCTACTAGATGCAGATTCTTGGATGGGGGCCAACAATATTTTAATCTGAGTCTGCCTCTATGAAGCAGTGTGGTACAGTATTTACCTTATGGGGATGTTATAAAAGGAAAAAGATTAAGCAATATCTACAGATCCCACACTCTGAATCCTGATGCATCAGTGCCACAAATATTATAGGATTGTTTTCCTATTTTTATTAGAGCCATAGTTATATACATTTTGGGGTTTGGGGATTGGGCAAGGGATGAAAATAAAATGATTTTCTAGAAAGATAAATGCTGTAATCTCTTCCTCCCTCTCACATTTCTGTAAAGTGTTTCCTTTTCTACAGAAGAGATATAGCTGCTTAAATTATTGCAATATACACTAAAGACTAGCAAGTGCTGGGGAAAACATGCATACTGTATCATTTATACGTATTCATATTAGCCATGTTGAAGTCCAATAGTACCTGACTTGAGCAAGGTTTAACCCCATTAGCTTCAGTGTTTTTGCATGGCATGTAAGCCAGAACAGAACTTTGTTTTAAAATGCTTTATATCACCCATTGTGTCTGAGAATCTGGATAAAAAGGCAGGCCGTTTGTCAGTTTTCCATAGAAAAAACTAGAAACCACCACCAGACACAACAAATGTGGCAATGAAGTAACAAAAAGTTGGCTGTCTGGTTCCTCTCTCCCCCAAAATAGCAAACACATATTCAGCCACTTTGTTGGGTGACCTGGATAGTGTTCATTGCACCTGAAAAAAGAAAAATCAAGATGGTGGCTGTGGGGACACAAGCTATCCTAACTTGTGCTAATAGTATAATCTCCTAGTGGTTGTTCTGCCATCCTATGATCTCCAGAATGCAACATGCTCCATTCTACTTCCAGAGCACCTCTAGATTGATGCCCTTCATTCTATTTCACAGAGGCCAGGAATTCTATGCCCAGTTAGCAGTTTAAGACAGCTTTCTAATCCCTGCTACACTGCTGGAAAGGGTGCAAAGGGAACAAAGTGGGGTGGAGGATTTGGACCATAATATTCATCTCTCTGAGTAAGAGTTGACTGGAAAACTGAATTCCATCCTGCAGAAAATGTAGAGTTTTGTGAAAACAGGTTGTCCCAATTTGTGACCAAAATTAAAAACCTGGAAACTTTTTGTGGGACAGAAATTCTGAAAAAATTCCCTTTTAGAAGAAGCAAAACAAAAGTTATCAGCTTGTCAGCTGTCCACCTGAAAGGTGTTTAGTTCAATGTTTTCATGAGCACCAAAACTATTAAAAAACCCAATAACTTAGCTACAGAAATGTCCAGTACCACAATGTACTACTCATTAGTCAGTATAGACCAGTGGTTCTCAAACTTCATTGCACTGCGACCCCCTTCTGACAAGAAAAATTACGACACAACCCCAGGAGGAGGGGATCGAAGCCTGAGCCTGCCCAAGCTCTGCCACCCCGACGGGGAGGGGGCCAGATCCCGAGCCCCACTGGCCTGGGCAGGGGGACCAAAGCTGCCCAGGGTGGAAACTCTCGGGCTTTGGCCTGAAGTGGTGGGCCTTAGGCTTCGGCCCTGGGCCACAGCAAGTCTAAACCAGCCCTGGTGACCTCATCAAAGTGGTGACCACTTTGGGGTCCTAACCCACAGTTTGAGAAGCGCTGGTATAGACCAATTGCTAAGGCAAGATTTTTTATTTATTTATTTATTTTGTAAGAGGCAATCCAACACCTGAATGTTTAGCTGACACTTAGCCAAGTTAGAGCAGAATCAGTAATGGAAAATTATATAGTTTATAGAAGATAAAGAGTATCAAAACAAACAAACAAAACCACTCCAGAACAGATAAAAGCAGGAAGGCACAGCCAGGAGATACAAACCTACCTCATAAAAGACAGGGTAAAAAATAATCAGAAAGCTTTGCAGTTTAAAAAGCACCATAAAATAAAATGCATTGAGGGATAAATCTACATCATTACCAGGATGTTGATGACCCAGAGGCTGTTTTCCCATACAAAACAAAAATAAAATCAACTAGAAATAGGGCATGTTAAACTGCTTAAGCAAGGTAGCATGCTGAGGGATAACACAGGATTACCACTGAAGTGTGTGTGTGTGGAAGTATAAAAGCAAAATTCCAATGACATTAAAACAAATAAACAAACACGTGAGCAACTCCCCTGAAAAACAATGAAACTGAGAATAATCTGGATGAATTTCACAAACTGTCATTTCTAAACCACCACAATTGTGTGTTCAAGGCATTACTGAGATGTTGAAATGCCATAAGAAGAATATAGTAAGTCTTCTGTTAGTATGGTTAACAACATCAATAGAAACAAAACAAAAACAAACATAAATCCTGATTGCATGGACAAACTCAGCAGGATCAACTAAGGTCTGTATGGCTCAACCTAGCAATAATATACCTTATAATGGAGCAAATCTAAGTAAGAACACTGCAGAACTAGGATATTCTCTAAGCCTGTGTCATTCCCCAGCCCTCTCCGGCCCAGTCCCTCCCAGGCTGCTCTCCCATCTTATGCCCTCCCAGGGTCTCCCACTCCCTATGTGTGCCCCCAGTTCTGCTACCTTGCTTATATTTGGGCCTCTTTCAGGGGGAATAGAGGAGATGCTGGAGCTGGACAAGGCTCATTCTCTCCTTTTGAGCTAGCTCAGGTATCTGCCTGCCCTCTCTCCTCCCAGAACTGGGGGAGTGGAGAGGGGAGAAAAAGGGAGAAGTTGTGACTCCAGAAAGTAGTCTCCTGGCTTCCCAGCAGGTGGTCAGAGTGAGCCTAGTGGCAAGAAACTGCAGCTGCAGATGCCTTCTCCTTGACCCTTCCATCGTTCAACAGCTGACAGGAAGGGAGTAGGAGAGAGTGTGCTGAGCTGCACTGAGTAGCATGCTCAGCCTACTCTCTCCTCCTCCCTCTGCAACCACCCTTCCTTCCCTCCAAGTGGTGGCCGAAAGTTGGGCATGGGGAGAGAAACAGTAATGCCTCCCATAAGCTGAAAGCTGGGTAGGAGTAGGACGAGATATCAGGCTTCTTTGTCTCCCTCCAATGAACTAAAATAAAATTACACCCAATGCTTTGAGTACAACAGAAGGTATAGGAGCATTAAGATGAATATGAGAAAAAGAAAAGTTCAGCTGAGTATCAGGAAATACATCCTTACAATGAGGTGTATTAATTTATGGAATGCTCTCCAGAGTAGTGGTTCATGCCCTATCACGTGAGAGTTTTCATAGACTACAAAAAGCACTGAAACATATGTAGTAGGACGAAGGCCAGAAACATAAGCCCATGTATCTGAGGCCTGGATGAGGATCATGAACAAAAGACAGTTTGTGGCTTAGTGATTTGGTCAACAGGTTTATAATGAAAACTTGAGTTTAGAAGCAAACTATGTGTGTTCTATTTCCTAGGTAACAGCAGGCTGAACACAACATTTGGGAAGAAAGCAGTTCAGGGACTAGCAATAAAATCATTAAATCTGGTCAGAAAATTTCCACATTTTGATTCTTCAATGAAAAATTCAAACTGCAATGAAAAAAATGGGAATAGATTTTCCACTATTTGTTTTCCCCATTTTTGACAAGCTTCTACAAACCTGTCCCACAACTACAGCTTCCCTGCACTCTCTATACTAAATAAGTGCTTTGAAAATTGTTATAAATGGAGGTGTCAGAAGAGCAGCTGAGGGAAAGATTCCAACAACGTCAAAGAGAAGCAAAATCATGAGATACAAATTACTGCATTTTGATACATTATTTTGAGTTAATGCCTTAAAATTTGATTCTGCTTTCACTGAGAGCTACACAATTGAGTTCAGTGGGGAAAGGATTGGTTCCTTAGAAAAGTGCTTGTCAAAAACAAAGGGTAAAGATCAAGTCTGCCATTGAACTCAGACAACTAAAATAAAATATTGATTTACTTTTCTCCATAATGGAGTATTCTAACCATAAGATTCACTTTTAAAAATAAACTTATGGGAAAGCAGCACAGTACTATACTTTCTAGTGAACTTCTATTCTTCTACATTAAAACAAAAATGCAGAAGCTGGAGTGCAATCTAAGTGCTGATTTTATAAGGTGGATTTTTCATGTTATATGGCACAGAGGCAGGCTTTATTCCAAGGAGTGTATCTAGTTTAACTTACAACAGAATGATGGCACAGGAGAGAAATGCCACACCAAATGCTCATTGGTTAAATAATGAAGCATCAAGTGACACTTTGTCCCCTGGGCTAGTCAGTTATTGATAGATAGACTGCACATTTAAATCACATTCATTCTAACACTTGTACAGTATTTTGAAACATCTCTCTTTCCTTCCCCTCATGTAACTATTAATAATAAACAAATCCTAGAGTTAAATAAGCAACAAAATGTTTTATTACATTTCTGAAGTTAGTCTAACTCTGACCCTCAACTCCCTTTCCTTGCACCTACTTCTGGTGGTATTTTGTCAGAAGATCACAAGTCTGGCACTTTCGGTGCTGAAATCTAGCTTGTTTCCGCTCATCAAGTTTCTCATGACCTGTGGTTTCTTCACATCGAAGGGGCCCAGGATGCATTTCCCTACTTCTCAATCCAGGAGAACCCTGGACGTAGTCATCATAATGGAAAACAGCAGCTGGTTCAGCAGAGATTTTTACTACAGTATCTGAAACCCAAAGGTAGATTCCAGCATTGGCAGGAGGAGCTCGTAGGAAGTCAGTGAGAAGAAAGAGGGAATGTAACTATCTTAACTTAAAGAGAGGTTTGGATGCAGTTTGTTTTGACTCCTTTTTTAAGCTTGGATGTCCAGGTATTCCAAAAATACCTTCTTTCACCTTCAGCTTGCTAGGAAAGTTCATCCCTTCCTCTCAGATGAGGACCTGGCCACAGTAATACATGCATTTGTCATCAGGATTACTGTAAATCATTGAGAAGGCTATGCAGAGGCTCCGGCTAATACAAAATGGGGCTGCCTACCTTCTCCAGGGTTTTGGCCACCATGAGCACAGAAGGCCTGAGATCAAGACTGAGTCTAGCTCTCAAGGCTAGCACTGGTTCCCAAATCTCATAATGCAAGTTTAAGGTCTTGGCCCTAATTTTCAAAGCAATTAATTGAACAAAGACTGATTTTTGATCTATGACCCCACTCCCACATGATACCTGCACTCCCCTGGGAGAATGCAGATCTCAAAGCCCAGGTCAATGCATGTGAGAACTGAGGACACAGACTCCAGAGTTTGACCATCTTTATGAAATGTTGCAAACCCCCTCTTTGAGAAAGCCATTCCACCATGTGTCTCTCACAATCTGAACACCTCTTTTACTGCCAAGGTCCCACCAAAAACACAAAACATAAACTACCCCAAGCAGAGTTCTAACCCAACAATGGGAGAAGTGTCAGAGATTCCATGAGGCCCCACTAAGAGCTTTGCTATTGATATTGATTTTATTTGATGATGGGCAATAATATAAAACTCGCAGATCAACCGTTCAAAAATTAGGTGAAATTCTGAATCAGTTCTTTGGTTCAAAAGGTTTTGTGCATCACTACTGACTATTCAACTCTGCTTAAGCATATTTTTATTAATTTCAGTACAAACAAGGGATAAGAAAAAGGAAAGACAACATTCAATGTTCAACATTTTGCACATTTAGGCAGTGTTGTGGGTGTATGACAGATTACAAAACCCGATATAAAGACAGTGACCCTCACTTTAAGTGCTTACAGTACAGTCTAATTAAAAAAGCAAGTAGGTACAGATATATCATTAGTTAGAAGGTCCACACTAGGTGGTTTAGAATTTAAAAGCATTGTTATTGTTAATCCTTATTAACAGAGAGAACTGAAACCTAATCCCCACCAAACTATGGTAAAAATGTAGAGTAGTGTTGCCTATAGTATCTGGAATTTAAATTTTTGATGATAAATTACTTACTAGGCCTATTCAAAAAAGCTGAGAATTTATTGAAAATTTCAACTTAATTTTCTATTAGTTTTCACAATGGATCGATATTTTTTAGTTTCATTTCCAAAATAAATAATTTTAAAGAAATTAACATTTTAAATTTCAAATGAAGATGTTTTAAACAAATATATTGAAAGTGTTGCATAACTAAGCTGACCAGTCAAAATTGTTAAGGCCACTCTCAAAATCCCAAAGACACTGTCAAACACAAACAGAGAAGAAAAGCATACTAATCAACTAAATAGAGAAAAGTTTAAGAACAAAACAAATCCAAAACAAACCAATAATAAACAAATAAAACAAAACTAAAAACACCGCCCAGCACCAAACACAAGAGAAAAAAGTTTGATGTCAGGGAGAACGCAAAGTGGGAAGGGGGGAGAAAAAAAAAGTAGGAGAGGTTCAACAGTGAAATACGATTTAAGATTATGCTAAAGATCAAACATGATTAAAACTGAACAACAAAGCAACATAATATTTTTTAAATTTAAAGTTGGCTGATCTGCTGAGTCCCATGATACTCATTTAAAAAAAAATCAGTTTCAGAAACTGAACAATTTTTTCAAAACCAATTTTTCAACAAATTTCAACTAGCTCTGTTATTTACTGATGCTCCATGATTGAAAATTATAAATACAAGTAATTTTTATAAGTACATATGTAGGGCATAACAGGCGTACACTCTAAAATGTCAGCATGTATTCTAACTGGTGAAATCATCTTACTTATTCAAATTGGCAACTAACCCTCCAGACATAACTTGATCCTTCTGTATTTGCTTTTAAATTTAACATGTTAAATGTTATAGTATTTTTCTATGTTTTAGTCAATCTACTGAAACTAAATTAAGTTTTCCTGAATTCAGTCTTATTGAGCCAGACATATCTTAGGTGTAATTCTATTTACTTCAAAGAAGAATTGGGTGTTGTACAAAACCAGTCCTCTATTTTGTGGCCTCAGAATACAAAATTATCTTATCCAGATTACTATGGACCATTTGCTACCACTAAAATCAAATGAAATATTGTGAATGGATCAGTGGCTAGACAATTTAGTATGTGTTGCAACAATGCTTAGTAAAAGAGCCTACAACAACCTCAACTAAGTTTCAGTGAAATCTGTCCTACTGGTCATCTGCTAGTTGAAGTCAACTGTCCTAATAGCCAGTGAAACTTCAGTCCATACATCATATATTCATCATGGATCCTGAAATTCAGTGACACTAAAATATTTAGGGATCATGGTTGATAATCAAATGAGCTCCTGATGCCCGGCTGTTCCTAACAGGCAAATGAGATCCTTGGATGTATATGCAAGAGAATATCAAGCAAAAGCAGGGATTATTATATACAGCATTAGCGACACCATTACTGGAATACTTTGTTCATTTCTGGTGTCTGCACTTCCAAAACGATGTTGAAAAATTGGAGAGGATTCAAAAAAGCTACAAGAATGATTTGAGGTCTGGAAAACATGCATTATAGTGAGAAACTAAAGAAGCTCCATCTATTTAGCTTATCCAAGGGAAAGTTAAGAATTGTCTTGATTACAGTCTACAAGTACCTACATGGAGAATAGATTTCTGACATTAAATGGCTCTTCAGTCTAGCAGACAAAATCATAATGAGAGCCAATGGCTGGAAGCTGAAGTAAGAAAAATTCAGATAAGAAATAAGGCACTAATTTTTAAATGAGGCAATTAGTCTTTGGAGAAACTTACTTAGGAACATAGTGGATTTTCTATTACATCCAGTCTTTAAATCACGACTGAATATCTTTCTAAATGACAAACTCTCTCATACAGAAATTATGGTCTTGATGCAGAAAGTATTGGGTGGGATTCTTTGGTCAGTGTGGTGCAGGAGGTTGAACTAGATTAACACAATGGTTCCATATGGCCTTTTATTCTGGGAATCTATGAGCTGTTCTGCATGTTAATTGCATACTTTTATGAAGCTGCCTTAAGGACCCAATTCAGCACAGTACTTAGACACATGCTTAACTTTAAGCAAACACTTAAAACCCAATGAAGATAACAGAACAATTTTTTCAGTAGAAGTTAAGCATGTTTGACTACTTTGCTGAATTAGGCCCATAACAGCAATTTTTAAAAAAATAGTTCCTTTGTTAGTTGTCGTTAATAGGTTTCATTATCTAGGCACATTTTTGAATTTCAGTATTATTTCACTGGAGCTTTTTGTGGTTAATGCCACTGCAGATTTTTGCTTCAGTACAGTTTTACTTATCAAATCCCAATATAACAAACCTAAACAAAAGCTTTTGAATTTCTTTTCTAATACTGTGGTACCATTAAAATTCAATTTACAAATTTCTAAGTAACATTAAGGGGGGAGCGGGGGTTGTTTGGTTTTTCTTAAACCAGATAACTGGTTGGTCTATTTTATTGGAGCATTACATTTCTATTCAAGTTTCCAATATAAAAGCCTATTTCTGAGGTTTATAACTCAGCCATGAAAAAACTGATCTGTGTAAATGCTCAAAGGCAGACAAAAGTGTAGGGTGTTTATTTTTTAATTAACAAAGCAAAAATCACTAACTGTTGTAAGGCTTCGTGAGCGTTAAAATTGGAAACCGCTTTTGATAACTTTGAGTATCTATAACTCAAAACCAGGTTTCATTTTAAAAGAAAACATATATATGATAGTACATTAGATGTTTGACATATTTGTTATTTAAAAAAACAACTCTGGAAATAAAGACCCTTAAAAATTAGTTACTCATTACATTACACAAACAATATTTTCCAGGAGCGTTAAATAGGCACCTTTCAACCTTAATTATATGCAAAGCAGTTAGGAAGAATTTCTTGGTTAGCTTAATTCCTATCCTAGCTCCTCACAGCTTCTTTTCTAATCTTGCTGCTTTACACCACGTCAGGCTCCCCTCAAGTGATTGGGAATGCCATAACAATCCAATGAAAGTCTTCCAGACACAAACATGTCACCATGCTGCTCCCTGTGTTGGCTAATTAAATGTTGGACAGTGCTATTAAATACTGCAGTGTGTGTTACTGAATGCCAGGCAGCTCTCATGTTTATCTCTAGCTATCCTATAGTGTACGGGAAGTTAGTGATGGAGAGGTCTGTTAGACAGTATATCTTCCATGAAATGCAGGATTGTACATTGCACATTTTAAATTTGTCTAATGTTTTGTCTAGTCTAGATTTAAATATCCCAAACAATGGGGCTCCCCCCACTGTGCGGGCGAGTGTTCTAGAGTCCAATCAATCTTACTGCCAAAAAGCGTTTCCTTATAGTCATCCAAAATTAAAGTATTAATCTCATCTCATTAGTCCTAGTCATATCATCAAAAATAATTCTATTTTGCTTACATTCATTTACACCATTAAAATATTTGTACAGTAGATTATCTTCCTCCTCACTCCTTATTTTCTTAGCCCAAAGCAAAAATAGTGTTTTAACTTACTGTCTCTGTAATATAAAAGCAAATACTTTATCCATTGGGCTACATGAAAAGATACTGTTTCTAAAGCCCATAGGTGCAATGTGTCCCATTAGGAATCCAATTCTACCTGCAGTTACACGCACTGAAACCCCACTAATGTCAGAGAGAATATATGGGGGTACCTGGGCAGAATATACCCCAGGACTTTTATGAGAGATATACCTATGCTGAAGACATTTTTAGGCCAAATCCATCCCTGCTGAAACTCCTTTGACTCAATAGGAGTTACTTCAGAGATAAGTTCGGTTGTATATTTCAGCAGGTGCTTATAAACACATTTTTGTGACAGATTGAAATGGAAATTTAGTCTGGATTTTTAAATAAAATTTATAAAACTGAAAAATGAATGAAGACCACCTTGACCAAAACAAAACCAGATTGCTGGCATGTGAAATTAAAATGTCACAGAGGAGGTTTTAAACGACGGGCTGGGTGTAAACCAACTGGTGCAGAGGAGCACACAGTTTGGACAGACACATCCTTTAGGGGTGTTTTTATTAAAGGGGATACTCTATATCCTAGTAAACTGGAGAGGATAGAAGTTGATAAAGTACAGGTAGGAACTGAAGAGAAACAATCACGTGAAACAGAGTCCAATTCAATTAAATCCCATGAAGGCAGACAACTAAATACTAACAAATTTCATAACTGCTTGTGTACAAATTGAAGAAGATGGGTGAAAATGAATGCCTCGTATTAAATGGGGATATTGATGTAATAGGCATCACAGAAACTTGGTGAAACTATGATAATCAATGGTACACAATAATACCAGGATACAAAATAAGAACAACAGAATAGGTTGTGTTGGTGGGGGAGTGGTGGGATATGTTAAAGAAAGCATATAGTCAACTATTGTAAACATTTTAAATGAATCAAACTGTATCATAGAATCTCTATGGATAAATTTCAAGCTTGAATAATAAGAGTATAGCAGCAGGAATATATTACCAACCACCTGACCAGAATGGTGATGGTGACTGTGAAAGCCTCTGTAATTTCCTGAGCCTATCAAAACAGAAAACCCAATAATAATGGGGGAATTTCAACTTTCCCCATATTGACTGGGTACATGTCACTTCAGGACAGGATACAGAGATAAAATTTGTAGACACCATTAAAACGGTTCCTTGTAGCAGCTAGTCCTGGAATCCGCAAGGGAAGAAGCAATTCTTGATCTAGTCCTAACTGGCTCACTGAATAGGTCCAAGAGGTGAATATAACCGAATGGCTCAGTAATAGAGACAATAATGTAATTAAATGTAACATTCTTGTAGGGGTGAAATTACCAAAGAAACCCACCACAGTAGCATTTAACTTCAAAAATGGGAACCACATAAAAATGAAGACATTACTAAAACAGAAATTAACAGTCACAAGAGTGAAATGCCTGCAAGCTGCATAGAAACTGTTTAAAAACACCATAAGACAGGCTCAAACTAAATACATACCAGAAATTTAAAAACAAAAAACAAAACAAAAAAACAGTAAGAGGACCAAAAAATAAACAAATGCCACAATGTTAAACAGACAAAAAGAGGCAGAGGCAAAAAGGCATCCTTTAGAAATTGGAAGTCAAATCCTAGTGAGGAAAACAGAAAGGAGCATAAACTCTGGCAGGTCAAGTGTAAAAGTATAATTATGCAGGCCAAAAAAGAATTTGAAGAGCAAGTAGTAAAACCCACAAAAACTAACTGCAATTTTTTAAAGTACCTCAGAAGCAGAGAGCCTACCAAACAATAAATAAGTGGGGTCACTGGACTATCACAGTGCTCAAGGAGCACTCAAGGAAAACAAGACCATTGTGGAGAAGCTAAATGAACGCTTTGCATCCCAAGCAATTATTTTCAGGTGATAAATCTGAGGAACTGTCCCAGACTGAAGGCAAAATATAGGAGGTTTTTGAAGAAATTGATAAAAAACACACCATCCTTATGTTCTTATTAAGTGACAATGCTTATAAATATCCTGACCCTTACTTACATTTCATTGAGTGTTGGGTGCCTACCTCCCCTCTGTGCCTTTGAAAATCTTCTCAGTGATTTCTTCTCTGCTTTCCCAACTTTCTGAGCTCGGCTGGGGCTCCCATATTTCCTCTTCCCCTTCTATCCCCTTTCTTCTCCTTGCTTTTTGGTCCCTATTTTTACATACTAAAAAAAACCAACAACAACAAAAAACCCTCTTCTTATTTCGAGCTGCGACAGAAAAGGAAGCTAATAGAACAATGCAGGTCAGAGAAATACCTATGCTGGTACAAAAGAAAGAACATTTAATTTTCTAAGATGTTAATTCAATGTTCAGGGATGGGGCTGCATTAACAGCACTGGAGACTTTGACTCAGTTCTCTCTCTAAAGCATAGGTATAGGCATAGGCAAAAGGGAAAAAGCATTTCTATATGTCGCCTCAACTGACCCGAAGGAACACCTAAATGAGAGAGCAGTGTACCCATTCTGTCACTATTGGGACCATCATCAAGTGTGTCAAACTCCCAGTTAAACAGAGTGTGATGGTAGATTTGTGATCCAGACATCCATCCATTTAAAAAAAATCACCTTAGACCCCCTGCCCCCTGCTAACACCTTTCATTTAGGTTACAAAAGATTTGACAGATCGTAATTTTCAGTCACTGGGCTAGGTTTGAAACCATAAGGGTCTGAATCCATTACCCATTCCTAGATCCAGCCAGTCCTCCCATGAACAGATATTAAGCAGATTTTGGTTATATCTGGGCAAGGAAAGGAGGAGATTGATGTACACTTGGGCACTGTCAACTAAAAGGTGTTTAAAATCCAGACCATTTCAGATGAGAATGATAGAAGTTGTAAGACATTTAATAAGAAAACTTGTTAGTTAGAATTAAAATGTAAGGACCTACAATACAATCCTAAATCTGTAAAACCAGATATGTTCCATTTTATTCACGACCTAACCTTTTCATTTATTTTCTATCCCCAAAAGCACATCAAAGTTATTATCTGCAGCATTAAAGTGATTAGCAATTAGATTTCTGAATTTTGAAATGTGTGAATGGCTGATTTGCAGTTTCTTTCATGTATGCATTGTCTTTGAGCTGTCAGCACAGCACACTGTATGCAAATCAAAAAAGACAAGTAAATCAGCAACAAAATTATGTTCTATTGACCTGCACACTTTTAAAAGCCACAATACCAGCATGCTCTAAGGATGTAATTTCTGCAGGTGCTGGACAGGAAGGCTCTTCAGACTGTGAATGTCCTGAAGTTTTAGAGATTAATCCTAATCCAGGAGGAATGTGAAACCCCTTTCTTGGCAACAGATTTTACTTTTGTATAGACTGAAAAATCCCCCCTAGGAATGGAACATGAACATTCACATCTTCCTCATGTCTGTATGTGGAAGCTGACTCAAACAGAAGATCGTAAAGATCTAAGCATTTACTGAGGGCCAAATTGTGACCCCCTGTAATAATTCTGACAAGCAGTTACTCACATGAGCAGTCTCACTAACATCAGTGAACCTGCTTGTGTAAGTGCTCACCAAGGTGAGGAAGGGCTCACAATCTGATCCCAGGGGAACAGCGATGTACTCACATGCAGAGAGGTTCAGAGATGATGAGAAACACTTCTGTGTACTTTAGCATCTTTTAAAAAGTCAACACAACTCTTCTAGGTTAATCCACAGTATATAAACAGGGTTTTTAAAACAGGCACACCTGAACTGATTTTAACATGGATTTAGAAAAAGATCAATCTGAACCTTGCTTATGCCAGATACAATGAGAAGTTTGGGATTCCAGTGCACATGGAAGTGAATGAAGAGTCTCCCATTGATTTCAGTGGGCTTTGGATCAGACTCCAATATACCAAAAAACCCTTTAGATTGCACAGCAAACATTTGGCCTCCCTGCCATCACAACACAATATATTTATATATTTTGTATCATAATTGGTCACATTTGCTGAAAATTCCTAGTAGATACATTACCTAGAGGGCAGGCTCTTGGTGCAAAAGGTTAAGATGATTATTGATATACACGAAAATCTTTTCCGAGCTGCTGAGGTAATAAAATACATTCAGTCAGACCTAAGATTTTTTTCTTCCTGATAGTTTTGTTGCCAAGAAATACATCTGAACAGAAATACTTAAAATGCTATTACAAATTTGTTATGGGGGAGCACATGGAGTTTATATTAGTGACACAACTGCTTTTTCCATTCATGTATCATTCTTCCCTGAAATAGATGGAAAAGTTAAAAAAAAAATTCTTAAAAATATACTTTGTCTCATCCCTCTTTTACTCTGTTACCAAAACAGAACATCCATAAGTAGCAACCACTGGCTACTTGGAAGAACTTCAGTAATTTCTCCTGAATAGATCTAAGTGACCACAAGTGGTGTGTCTGTTTACATTACCCTGCTGAGAGCTACGATGAATAGGCAAGGTGTTTTAATGCCTCTCTTATAGCCAGCTCATGGATGTTAGGCTCCCCTCAGAACAATACTACAGGACAGTCAGCAATGATCATTCTGAATTATCAGGCATCTGTAGTGATTTTCATAGCCCTATAAAAACAGAGTAAATAAAAATAAGCTTCTCTCAATACCTTATCTTTGTTCTTTCTGTCAGGTGGTGGAAAGAATTTCAGCAATTGCTCCTATCCTCTTAAGAGCACGTAGGGACAATTTTTCAAAGGAGAGTGGGTGTGCCTGCAAATGTTCAACGTGCCTGCGAATGTTTGGCACCCGTTGGCTGCCAAAAAGACTGCATTTGCATGTGTAGCACTAGGAATTATGATTACATGGGCTTACTGAGTCTTGCTGTGTATCTGTGGGTGCAACATGTTAGCTTCTGTGGGCACAACTAGCACAGGGCATTTGGGTGGATATACTCGTATAGTTAATCCTTAGAGACTACATCAATAGGCAACATGAAAATTGTGAAGGAAAACCCAGAATTATTTTGGCTTATCGCACTCCAGGTTTTCTCCTTCACAATCCCCCCCGGAAAATTTTGACAAGGCTAGTCACAAGTACAATGTTTATGAAACAGAATTAACTGAAGCTGCACAACAATTAGAAGGTCATAAACCAATACCAAGGCACGCCATTATCTTGAGCAATCACCAAGTTGACATCTGTACCCCAAATGTATTTAGAAGGCAAACCAACACTGAACGGTGACAAAACAATTCTCCAGGATTCATAGATTCTAGGGCTGGAAGGGACCTCGAGAGGTCATCGAGTCCAGCCCCCTGCCCTCATGGCAGGACCAAATACTGTCTAGACCATCCCTGATAGACATTTATCTAACCTACTCTTAAATATCTCCAGAGATGGAGATTCCACAACCTCCCTGGGCAGTTTATTCCAGTGTTTAACCACCCTGACAGTTAGGAACTTTTTCCTAATGTCCAACCTAAACCTCCCTTGCTGCAGTTTAAGCCCATTGCTTCTTGTTCTATCCTCAGATGCTAAGATGAACAAGTTTTCTCCCTCCTCCTTATGACACCCTTTTAGATACCTGAAGACTGCTATCATGTCCCCTCTCAGTCTTCTCTTTTCCAAACTAAACAAACCCAATTCCTTCAGCCTTCCTTCATAGGTCATGTTCGCTAGACCCTTAATCATTCTTGTTGCTCTTCTCTGGACCCTCTCCAATTTCTCCACATCTTTCTTGAAATGCGGTGCACAGAACTGGACACAATACTCCAGTTGAGGCCTAACCAGCGCAGAGTAGAGCGGAAGAATGATTTCTTGTGTCTTGCTCACCACACATCTGTTAATGCAGCCCAGAATCAAGTTTGCTTTTTTTGCAACAGCATCACACTGTTGACTCATATTTAGCTTGTGGTCCACTATAACCCCTAGATCCCTTCCTGCCGTACTCCTTCCTAGACAGTCTCCTCCCATTCTGTATGTGTGAAACTGATTGTTCCTACCTAAGTGGAGCACTTTGCATTTGTCCTTATTAAACTTCATCCTGTTTACCTCTGACCATTTCTCCAATTTGTCCAGATCATTTTGAATTATGACCCTATCCTCCAAAGCAGTTGCAATCCCTCCCAGTTTGGTATCATCTGCGAACTTAATAAGCGTACTTTCTATGCCAATATCCAAGTCGTTGATGAAGATATTGAACAGAGCCAGTCCCAAAACAGACCCTTGCAGAACCCCACTCGTTATACCTTTCCAGCAGGATTGGGAACCATTAATAACTACTCTCTGAGTACGGTTATCCAGCCAGTTGTGCACCCACCTTATAGTAGCCCCATCTAAGTTGTATTTCCCTAGTTGCAATAGGTTTCTAGATCTCAATGTTTTCCTAACACATATGCAAATCAGGAAATATAGGCTTAATTATTGTACATATTATATTAACTGCAAGTGCTATATTTCATTGAAATTGTAACCTATTGTAATTTGAAAGTTATTTAAAAACTCATTATGGTCTAACTCCTTTCTAGCACCTTTGGCTACACAATCTGGGTGCACATTAGGGGACTTAACATGCCTAAAATGGACCTGCAACTAAGTATGTATGTATGTATGTATGTATCTCTTTAAAAATTTGGGCCTTGCCTTTCAATATAGTGGCATGTAATTTTAAATGCTAACATTTTAATATGTTGTATCTTTAAAATACTGCATGCTGAGTGAACACAAAAAATACATTTAAAAATGTGTGTGTTCATGGCTACTTTCATTGCTATAACCATACACAATTTAGTAAAGCTTATAGATCCTGGGAATGGCATTGAGACTTTAACACATGTTGATCTCCTTTTAAGTGCAGGTGAAAGGAATGGGGCCTGACAACTCTTCCACTAGTTTTGCATTATTTTTGAGAAGTTATTGTTTCCTTGTTGCCATTATTGTGGCCTTTGAGAGAAACAGCATGCAGAAAAATGAAATGTGACGTTCATAAAACTATATGATACAGTTGCACCTTTTAATCATTTCAGCAATCTCTCTGCTCCTCATGACCTTCCAAAATACAAAACAAAAATATGATCTTTGTAAAATGCCGCTTAGAATAGCAAGTCTGTGTTGAATAAAATTAGCTTTTAGAACAGGTTCCAGGTTTTTAGATCTCATATTTATAAAATATGTAATACTGTGCACTATTATATAACAGCTTTCATCTGAGTATCTCAAAGTGCTTTACAAACATTGATTAATGAAACATCACAACACTCCTGTGAAGGAAGGAAGTATAATTATACATCCTCCAGAGAGAAGTCCCAATGAAACCACACATCTGAACAACCCCAACATTTTTGGTTGTTCGAGTCCGGTGTCTTTGTTTTGCCTATTACACAGATAGATCCAGAAACAAAATTTGAGTTTGTATCCAAACATTTTTTAAACGTTTGGGGTGCTCAGAAGTTTGGATCTGGAACTAAAATTAATGAAATATTGGCAGCCAGCCAGTCAAAAGCTAAATAGAATAAACACACTTTATATTGTACGTTGCCATAGGGAGTGAGTCCCAAAGTCTGCAATTAGAAAACACTGTTGCTAGTACTGAAAAGAGCAATGCCAGTCAATAGCAGCATCCCAGGCAGAGCAAAAGGCAGCCTTTCAAATAACCACATTCTAGTCCGTACTTTAAACTGCATCTGGAGGAACATAACAATTGCTATACCATATCAGACCAACAATCTATCCAGACCAATACCACCTTTTTGAGAAGAAGGTGAAAAAATCCAACCACATCATGCATGTAAATGAACAATATCCAGTTGTCATTTAGGCCAGGCACTCATATGCTTCTGACATGAGCATGGTGTAGGAACCTAAATATAATATCTACTTTTACAAATTGCACAGGTAGCTAGTCTATGAAAAAATGCTAATGTTATTGTTACTTAATTCTCCCTTCTGCACCTATGCCCAAGTTTTGTTTCACCCACCTGTTATGTCTGGTTTTACATTATTATTTTTAATAATCCACTTGCTGAAGGATTCTCTGCACCTTGAAACCATGATTGGTTTCTTTGGAATCTTTAAACCATGATTGGAAGACTTCGATAGCTCAGACATAGGTTAGGGGTTTATTACAGGAGTGGGTTGGTGAGATTCTGTGGCCTGCATTGTGCAGGAGGTCAGACTAGATGATCATACTGGTCCCTTCTGACCTTAAAGTCTATGAGTTCTTTGGGGGCAGGGACTTTCTTACTATACATATGTTACAATGCCTAACCTGGTTGGAGCCATTAAGCGCTACTGTAAACACAAATAAATGATATCTGATGGAGTGTTTGGATCTCTCAAGCTATGAAAAACAGCAAGTATATGCAATACAAGTCAGCACTGAGACTTCCACATTGCCCACCATCACTAGCAGAAAAACCCTCCTTCCATACCCTATTCTGATACTAGATGATAAGAATCCCATCAATATCTTTCAGCTAAGTGTAGATGGAATTGTTCTGTCACCATTTTCTTAGTATCCTGCCAAAGAGATTCTTGAGCAAGAGTCAAATCACTGTTTGTCAGCACATAGCTGTTGGTTTACCATATCCGAGGAAGATATTACAATCCACAGCAATAAAAAAGCCCCAAACCTCTTTACTGGCCTTAATCAGTCAAGAGGTCATGAGTACATTTCACAAGTCAGAATTCTCTAACTAAATCCAAAACCTCAGTAAGCAAAAAATGGCCCAAAACCAACCAGCAAACATAAGGCATTCCTCTCCTTCTCTTCTGACAATTCTCATGCAAGTAATCAAAGGTTAATCCCATCTGACACATGTAAGTAGATAAACAATTCAGTGTTAAATAATAATACGAGATAGAAAAATGTATACCTTTGGGAATGTTACTGAATTTCTCTGCTACGACAATGCATCTGCGCCTTGTGGCACAATGCAGATTAAAAATAGCGACAAAAGGACTGTCCAGATGGCTCAACTGATCTAATACACTACCATGCTGTGGGCCTGGATTAGTCTAACTTTAGGACTATTGTTCTTTTTGACAGTGATAATTTCAGTCATTTGGAGTCAGACAAGGCAAGGGGAAATGAAACATCCATTCCATGAACCTCTGCATGGCTTTAGAATAAAGTTTTTTAACCACTCAGGTGCTAATGTAACGATGTGCTTCAAAGCAACTTTTGAAACTTGTGAGTATTCACTGTGTATACGCTTTGCTTTGGATGGAGGGCAGGACCAAGCCATGCTTGGATATTCTACTGCCAGCCTCCTTATCCAGACCCATTGTCACCACCAAAGAAAACAGCAAGGAACCAAAACACTAGTCCAGAGATAAAAATATATTTTTCTAACTTTTGAGAGATCCTAGATTTCTGAGCTTCACTGCAACATGCCAGAGAACTTGGATGTTCCCTTTCAAACTGTGCAAAGGAATGTAATTATAGAAAGCCGAAGAAACCACCACTCATCCTCTCAGGATAACATAACAAAAAAGCTCAGAGTAGTAAACCAAGCAGTTAAGGGAAACAAACACAATTTTCTCCAACCAGTGAAGGTTGGATTGTAAAAGTTAACTTCTCTCCATTAAATCAGTCCAAGTATTGTGTCGCCTGAGGCTACCCCGTAAGGTTCAGTCCACAAAAGGTGTATTCTTATAAATTGCTTTTATATGATACATTCCTCTTTTTGTTTGACCTACAGCTTAACTCTATACTGAGGGTCCACAAAGAAATAATTGCTGGAACTAATCCCTCCCCCTCTCCCCCAAAATGTAGCTTGCTCTTAATGCAATTGAAGTATAGAGAGCATAGCTGTGATGGGCAGTTGGCCATTCTACAAGGCTTATCACTGATTTTGTAGAAAATAGAATTTAGGGCACATTTTTGCCTACAGTTAAACAAATATGTATAGGCAGCATCAAAATAAACATACAAAGAAATGTATATACAAGTCTGAATAAAAATCACATACTGACTTTTTCATTTTGAGAAATCTACGCATGTCTACAGAAGTACACAGTGCTAGATTCTTTAGTACATTAACCCCTTAAATATCACTGGAATTTATTTTTATTATTTTGCACTCAATTTTCTGTCTGTGATTTGGTTTGTTTTTTTGGGCAGGTGTTGTTTCTGTTTTTTGTTTTGTTTATTCTTCCTATGGCCTTTATACCAATCCTGTCTACTGCCATTCCCAGTGGCCCCAAAAGCACTAGGATGAGAGAAAATCTGCTGTCCAGGACTTGGAAAGCTCATTTAGAGTGAGTTGGCACGCTGTACTGTTCAGTCATGCCATTGTTCAGGCGATCCTTGGGGTGGGCAGGGGCAGAAGGGCCAAGGGTGTTACTGTATTTTACAGGCAATGGTGTCCATGGGTATACATGCTCCATGACTTCTCGAGAGCACTCCATCTCATTTACACGACTCTATTGTGGCCAGTCAATTTACTGAGATTTTGCACAAAGTATAAGAACAGAATGAAAATCTGTTTCTGAGTATGTAGCTCATTCCACAGACTGTAGCAGAGCTAATACATTATGAAGTTCTGGAAATGTTACAAGCATACAGAATCTACTACAGTCTTCATCGTGGCTCTGTTACCGTAATTACATTCCATGCTGAAACTAAGAAATTATACAATTTTAAAATGAAATTGTTTTAAGCATAGTACAGTATAGTTCCCTTAGGACCTTGGTAGGGATTCTCAAGTTAGTTAATCATTGACCTGACAGAAGTAATGGCTCAGTAGGAACTGTTAGATTCTATAAACTCAGTGTATCTGCTGCACAGCTGTCATCAGTCCATATGACATTTAAGAAAAATAATATCTCATTTTTAAAAGGAATTAACTTGACATTTTACAATTCAGAACAGCAAAACCAGTTAGAGCACATAAGGGAGGGAAAATCGCAAGGTTAGTTACATTTATTTTGGAATTACAGGAGTACAAATATTCTCAAACTTTTCAGCTTCCAATCACAGATGTGCACTCAGACAGATCATTTTTAAACAAAATTTGGTGGACATAGTAATTGTTCCCAGGATGAATGCTTGAAACTTATGATAAAAGTAGAGTCTAGACTGAAATTTTATGGATTAACGAACCGCAGGACATAAAAGTTTGTAGTAGAATAGAAATGCTGACCGAGTTATGCTAACTGTAGGAGCACAAATGGACCCACTGTAACAATGGAAATGTTGATCCCTCCTTACCTACGAAATACTAATGCGATCACGGTGGGGAAGGGGGGAAGCATGCTAATAAACAAAATCCAACTTCCATGAACTTTTAATGTATTTATTAGATCTTTATTTCACCATGTTAATAAGAGATTACAATGATTAACAAATATTTCAGTCACAGTTGCTAAAAGACACATATTAAGAGTCTTACTGGGCAGTAGCCAAAGATTCCAGTGTTCTTGATGTGCAAAAGCAGACAATAATCAAAGTTAAGCATTTTTGTTTTGGGGAACTAAAGTACTGAATATAGCTATGGTTATTTTCTTCTTCTGTATGGTTTGTATTTGATACAGGAATTTACTAATGTATTATATAGGCTACAAATAAAAACAATATTACCAAAAATAAAAGAAAACAGCAGAAAACTGGAGGTAGAACTCCCCACAAAATCTTTGTCATTTTCACCTAAAGCCATAAAACAGTACTGAGTATTTATTATAAGAGCTGAATAGAACTAAGGAAGCATTGTTTCAATACTGAACAAAGTTTTCATGAAAAACTAAAAGTATTAGATCAGTTCTATAGTCAAACATCATACAGCATTAGCACGGATATTGTAAAAGCATGCTTGTAAAGTAGCAAATGATGTCTATGGTGCTACTTACTTGTGAGCTTCAATAGTATTTTAAAAGCAAATATCATTCAGCTGCAATGAAATAAATTCACAGCAACATCCCGTAACAATGAAGTGCAGCTATGCCAAGCACATTTTTTCTTGCACTGCACTGCAATGTGGATCTTTTAAAGGACATAGATTATTTGCTTAAAATAAAAATCTTTGGTTTATATTCTAAAAGGCATTCAAACAGCCATATTTAGTATACAATGGATATTATAATCCTAGAAAATGTTACTTGTCTTGCAACGGTAGAAAAAATGTAGCCATTTCAGGGACCAAACTGATGGATAACATTTTAACTTGCTGCAAGAGTTTAAACACATCTGCATCGTAGATAGCTCTGGTAGGAGCAGCTGGTGTACGGATGCTTGTGCATACTGCAAGGGCATGCAGACCTAATAATTTAGCACACAGTGCTAGAGACAAAAATGTTTCTACTGACCTTTTTGCTGTTTAAAGGACTGTATAGAGCCCGAATGGTGAACCATCTTCATTCATGGGAGCTTGACAATATTCACTCAGTGAACTCGAGGGGGGTCAAGACGTTTCAAATGGGAAATGGAAAGGCTCCCTGGCTGCATAGAATCTAGGAGCTTCTGAACAGCTATGCAACCCGACACCTGCTTTAGCAAGCACTTAGCTTGAAAGAATCCACTCCCCACTGTTGTCATAGAAACCAGAAAGTCTGGTCCAGCACCACACTCCCCTTAGCGGATGCTTAAGGAATAATTTACTACATCAATCTAACAGGGAAATGCAACAATATAGTATATTGCTTTTACTGAAGAAAAGGGTTTTGTTGCTTGAAGCATATTTTTTTCAGATAAAGAGAAACCCAAGCATTTCCCCTAGTTCTGAACATCACTGCAGCAGCAAACAAATAATAGTTTCCAATCTCTAGCCATGGGATGCTTCCAAGATACAAAATTGTTCAGAAGTTTATATGGTCCTGACCATCAGCATATTCACTGAAGTAAAATGTGTTTTATAGATTCACTCCAACAAGTGTTCATTTATTTCTGTAGTCCTTTTGTCTTGCAAAGCTTCCTTCCTTTGTCTAAAATAAATCATCTAGTAATTGTTTTAAGGACATGTGAACACAGCTGTCACCTACTTTATGTACATATGTATATAAAAGTGTATATTTGTCATTTCATATGTCACGTCTTAAGATTGCAAACTCTTTGGGGGAGGCACTGTAAGCCCGAATCTTTACAGGGGCTTCACAGGTTTTATTCTATAAATGCAGAAAGCATCCAAGATTGCACATCTATTTATATAGGTTCTGATATGGTCCCTATCTCTGACATTCTAACAATTGTTTTTGCTCTGCTCCATGCTGTGTGGAAAGAGAAACATTTGAGCCAATGTGGTGTTCAAATTTATAAAGCCTGTTGGGTTTTTCCACCCCCGCCCACCCCGCCCGCATGATCTATGCCATACACCTTTTGTGGTGAGCAGCTTTCAAAAAAATTATCACTCATTCATTGTTTATCATTCATCCATTGTTCCATCTCCAGCATGTGTCTTATCTGATCTTCCCAGCTTACAATCAATCTTCTACTTTATTAGGTATTCCACTAGAAGTGGCACAGAAAAAGAACTCACACTCCTCTTCTTTCCAAATAGAAATAGATAAATCAGCTCACTTAAATAAGAAATACCCCCAAAGCCTTTTTACCAAATTTGAATAATCAAACTTTTAAGAGGCTGAAGATATTTAGATAACTTTTCATTTGTTCATACTTCTGCATCTCTTCTGACCAGGAGATGCCCTGGACCAGAGAAAGAAACTGGGGAGAGGGGGTTGGTCTGTGTTTTATTTCTGATTAGAAGCAGGAAGTACCAGAAACCTCATGAAAAATCTATCCTCAAGGGATTTTAGCCCAGTTCTGTATAAATTGCCCAAAGTTTACAATGCTTATCTGAATTGAAAAACCTTTGTTGATTTCTTGTGTTGAACCTAATAGGTTCTCAAATGTCCATATACATTTTAAATCCAGTTTCAATCCCAGGCCACAGTTGAAATTCCAAAACTACCAAGGAGAAAGGTTAATTCTCATTGTATTTTCAGCCACAGCCAGAAGCAGATGCGTGGAAACCTGTTTTCATGAGCTTTACGGCCTTTGATGTTTCTTGGAATCTACACACTCTGTGGCTTTGTTCAATACCAAATTCTTGGTCCTGCCTCAGTGCAGGGGGTGGATTTGATGGCTTCTTGAGGTCTTTTCCACTCCTACAGTTCTCTGACTCTATTATTCTATAACTCTGAGTGCAGTTACATGTGCTACAGCATTTTGGAAGTCCCAAATAAGATCTCTCACTTTTGTTCTATTTAAACTCATGAAAACAAAGTTATATATTATCTAAACCTTTTGGTTATACTCCTTCACTGCTGTGCAGTTAATACTGCCTGTGCTGCAGAGCCATCATGTTACAGTGAGGCTTTCAAACCCATCCAAAACTCCCAATAGCACTCTGAGCGCTAGGTTTTCTCCAGTGTTTCACTGAAAACTCATCTACAGCAGGAAACACTGTAAAAATGACAAATTAGAGACCCACAGCTCCCAGCTCACTTCAGCCCTTCAGGTCATATGACAGGGCTCTAGGCAGCATTACTCTGTGGTGACCTGTCAGGCAATGTATGAAGGAGACAGGTAAGTAAGCTGGCAAGAACCCAGGCAGATTTCCAAAAGAACCCTGGGAACCCTGCTCCACGGCAGTTCATGAGGCAAGCTATAGAGGAGCCAAAGAGCCTGGGAATTTGAGAGTCAGGGCTCCCAGGCTCTTGGCTCCCTGTTGGCCTGCCACATGGGCAGCCAAAGAGCTGGGAACCTGGAATCCTAAACCCCTTAGTAGGCCATTGGCCGGGCTGCCACAGAGTAAGGCATGAGAGCTGGCAGGAAACCAGGCAGGGTTGCACTGGAACCCTGCCTTGTTTTTATTGCAACTTCGTCAAAACAAGCTGTCTCTTTGAAAAAAAAATGATTTTGATGAAATCAGCATTCTCTGACAGAAAAATGTCCCCTCGGAAAATCTCTGACTATCTCTATCTGAATAGCTATACCACAAGGAGAACTGGGAGCTGGAGCCAAAGCGCTGCTCATTCTCCTCACTGTCAGACCCACCGGTGTGGGGAGAAGACATAGCTCTATGGATCCCGGATCCCCATCACCACTGCTACCTGTGATGGGGGTTCTTGGTGCAGGAGTATAACCTGAACCATGATTCCTACACACTGTGGATCCAATAAGACTACACAACACACCAAACTAATTTTAAAATGTACACCACAAATAATTTCAGTTGAAAAAATATTATTCCTGTTGTTATTCCCATATTCCTATCGCATTAAAAATGCAAAGAGTAAGCAAAATAAACCAAATTCTGCTGAGTTACACTGGTATATATCCCAGAATACCTCCCTACTTTAAGGTCAAAGGAGTTAATCCTGATTTGCACTAGTGTCAATGAGATCATAATCTTGCCATGTATTTTAAATGTGGACTGGTGCCAATGAAAGTTAGAAGGAATGAGCAAAGGAGGAGAAGCAGGGATACTTTTCATTTTACAATGCAAAAGGTACACTGTCCTTCCCTGATAAATCTCAGAGTCCTGCCTACAACTGGTAGATTGAAGTCTGTATTATTCATTCTCATGACAGACACGTTCCAGAAGAATTGATGGCTTAGAACATCAGTCTTACTTTCTACAAAATGAAGGGTGTATCTGGTCCACAGACATATTTCAAATGCGGAGGTAGGCCTTTGTAAAATGATGTGTTCTCAAGATGAATACACAAAGAACATGCTATAAGATTTTTGCCTCATATGTTCTGCTGTCCATATTTTTTATTTCCTTTTAAAAATGAATTCAGTAACACAGACAAGTGACAGAAAGACAATACAATTAAAAGAAGGCCTCTGCTTAGCCACAGAACAGAGACAGTTAGAGTTTCCCACCAGTGTGGGTCAGGGCTATGGGTGAAACTTCCCCTGGCGGAGGCGAGCTCCTTGTCCTGCCTCTTCCACCCACAGCCCCGTCTTCACTACACCCCTGCTCTACCCCAGGCCCCGCCTCCACCCCCACCCACCGCTGACTCACCACTCAGCTGCTCCCCCATCCGCCTGCCGCTCACCCACCTGCTGCTTGCCTCCTCATCCCCCTCCCCACCAGACCCTTTCCCCACCCGCCACGAGACCTCCCCACCATAACTTGGTGCAGCTGGCTCACTGTTCACCTCTTCACCCTGCTGCTGCCTTCCCCACCCCCTACCCCATGACACCCTCTCCCCTTTTCACCTTAAAGCACTAATAACATTCCCCAAGGGAACTGAACAGGCAAAAGGTGTAGCTCAATTGCCAGATGGATTTTCCTCTGTGTGGTAGGGAGTTCAGTGTATGCTGTATAGAGAGATGAAAATCAGGGCTACCTGCACCAACCTGAAGCCTAATCTCACCTTTTGAAAAAGTGCTTGTCATTGACAGCCTGCATTAAGGCAGTAGTTTAATCACCTTCCTTACACAGAATTCCCTGCCAGACTCATTTACTTAAACTAGGTTTGAATAAAATGACTAGATCAAGAAATAAACTCACTGGCTACGTCAGCTCCTCCTTGAGCCAGGTTAGCAGTTACTTCTTTTGGGCACAGTGACTAGCTGAAGTATCATCATTTAGAAACTGTTTTTAACCCCAGTAACACATTTTCCTACAATATAAAATCCAGCTGAATGTGGCCAAAGGCTCCCTGGGTGTTGGCAAATGCCTGTTAAATGACTTCATTACCACTTTAATTGGCAAGGCTTTTTCACTCTGTAAAGTTACTCATGGATCCCCACTGCTCGCCTCCTCGCTCCCCCTGTCTGCCACTGACTCCCCGCTCACATTCTCTCTCACACACACACATGCGCGGGAATAGGGGGGGGTGAGGAGAATGCATCTGCGGAGACCTTCGAGGGGTGAAGGGGTGGGGTGGAAGAGAGGAGAGAAAGAAGACTCCAGGCAGCAGCAGCAGCAAGCCATGGGAACCTCAGGGAAGGGTCAGAGCAGGGAGGGGAAGAGTCAGGGGAGGGGCACCACAGCCCAGGTGTTGGGCAGCAGGGCCGGCTGTGGTAGGGGAGTCAATGCCTCCCTTTGCCTATTATACCCGCCCTCCATGGTCAGGGCTGACCTGGAAGTGATCATCTGTGAACACAAGAAATTAGTTCAGCCTCCATAACCATTCAGCACTTAGCCACTCCACTGAGAATGCTAATAGCAGTGCCGATTAGGAAAACAATGACTGTTTTTCATCTCCATTCTAAATGGGGAAAATATACTTTATTATTATGTAAATACGTATCGTGGAATCTAACAGTGCAAACTGATCTATTGCCAGATTCTGCCCTTAATTCTCTGGAAATCTGGAGGTGGTCCTTTCACTTCAGTGGCGTTTTGCTGCATTTCCAATGGTGTAGGTGACAAGAGAATTTGGTACCGTGTATTCTTATAAGGAGCTTCTTTGCCTCTCTCCTTCCATGCAACAGCTCTGTTAACAAGGTATAACCTCAGAGAACACTGAGAAACCCAGTGGAGGGGTTGAACAAGTACACAATTACTACCTAAATAAGGATTCTCTTCTCTAGCTGCTCATGCCTAATGAGATCACTGATTCAACAACCTTGTTCATCTGAACAGTGCTTGATATACATATTATACTACTGCCATTGAATTCCAGTGGAGTTTTGACATTGGCTACAATGGAAGCTGGACTAGCAGCAGGCCCCCCTGTTACTATGCTAGTGCTGTTCTTCATTTGTGTTACTTCAGTGGGAGTACAGGTGGGGATCATGCAACAGAAACCGGGGGTAAACAATAAAGCACAGTTTAGTCCACTTAGCAAGTTAAGGAACCCAAATATTAATGTAGCCCCCTTGCCAGTTTGGGGGTTTCAGAGAAGCAGTTCCCACAGAGCAGCATGGAGGCAGAGACTAGAAACACAGCTGAAACTGTGTTTCCTCACCTGTGCTTGAAGGGGACACACCTATGATGGGAGCTGGCCCAGGAGCCAGACTAAGAAGCAAAGAAACCAGCTGCAGGCCCTGGAGAGGCTGCATGTGGGCTGGGACCACACAGATGTTAGCCACATGTAGCCAGACCCCGTGTTTGGGTAGAGGAGGAGGAGTAATTACTAGGGTCAATGCTTGATTGGCATGCCTGGGAGACAAAACAGCAAGTCCCAGAGTCCCCACATCTGTGGTATGTGAGCTGAGCCTGGGAAGGACCGTGTGACCAAACAGAGGGCTGGCTGCCAGAGGACAGGTTAGAGCAGCCAGAGAGGATGCAGCTCCTAAGTTGCTCTCTGCCACAGAGGACAGTGCACCCACAGCCGGGGACTCACTCCAGCCAAAAGGGAGAGCTGTCTGCTTTGCAGCAAACCTTTCACAACAGGTTTCATCTCTACCACCCAGATAAGGCTTGTGGGAGAGACTTTGAGGGGCTCACTAACTAGCTTAACTTGGTTTGTGGGTTTTTAGTGGTTGTTGCTGGGATTACTCATTTATTTATATCCTTGACTCCTTCACCTGTTCTCTCCCCCCTTCTTTTAATTTACAGCATCCTTTCTAGGAATAAGTATAGTGTCTCTTTATTTCTTGGTCCTTGATTCTCGGTTATCCCTCTTTCCTTTGCCAAAAGTACCTTAGAGCTACCAAACATAAGCTTATTTTCTCTTAGTTGATGGTAGCTCACAGTATACTGTATGTTTACAAGGCTACACAAGGATCCAACTTCAGGAAGGGCTTGCCTACACTAGAAAGTTCTGCTGCTTTACCTACCGTTAAAGCACTACAACTTCCCGAATCGTGATGCAGCCATACCAGAATAAAGATATTTTAGAAGGAGTATAGATATTCCCATACAGGAAAGGGAATAAGTTATACTGATATAAATCACCTTTACAACAGTATAACTATATCCACATTAGGGGCTTTGATTGGTACATTGGCAACAAAATCACACCCCTAACTGACATAGTTGTACAGGTAAAACCTTTCAGGGTAATACTTGGGTTGGATGAATTCCTGGAGGTTTCATCAGATGACATCTTTAATTAAAGATTAATCATTAATTCCTAGAGACTCCGGGACAATCCTGGAGGGTTGGCAACCCTAATTGTAGACCGGCCTAACTGTAATGTATAAATAATATACTGCTATGGGCAGTCCAAAGATTGATGTAATAACTGAAAAATCCTCCACACCTCTTCAGGCCAGCTGACCAATTGTTTTTTGAACTTCCAATGAAGGTTTGATATTTGTTTGCGTTTTGGATGAAGGTGCAGAAAGAAATGCACAATTCAAACATATCTGCCAATCCTAATAGATTTCTCTGTTTGCAGCATATTAGGTAGAGCATCTCCTGCACCTCTGTAGCTACAGCAAAAACTGCTCCTAGAACTGTTGCACCTTCTTGCTAACAGGCAAGAAGGTACAACAGCACAGCAGGCAATAGCAAATGGAGGCTAGCCAAGTTAGCTCCTGCTGAACAACAAGTACGGGGAAACTAAGCATTTGCCAAAAGGAGAGCAGCAAAGCCAAAAATTTTATTCTCAAGCTTCATATAAGGTATTAAAAGGGTGGTGGTGGGAGGGAGAATGGGCAGTGTTAAACTAAAAGCTATATCAAAGTAACTGAATGTCCTTTAGGGGAGAAGAACACAACAGAAAAATCAAATGATGATAGATACTGTAAAACTGGTAGGTAATGAAAATGTGAACAGTATTTATAACACAGTCTTCAAACAACTTCTAGAGCTTTATCATAACAAGTGTCAGGACTTCTTCATATAAAAGTTGTATCATGTAGAGGCCTGAACAGAGATCAAGAATAAAAGATGAACACTATGTACTAGAGTTATGTAATTAGTTAAATATGAGGAAATTCTTGCAGTAAGGGTTTGGAAACAAATGCAGCCAGAGAAAGAAACATGCATACAGACAGATCAATGTGTCTTACACTTTCTGAAGCTAAGGAGCTCTTTTCTTATATTTGAACAATCCTTAAATGACCATGTAAATGTGCAGATTATACAAAGAAAATATAAGAACATTCTGGCAACTTGTCCCAGAAGGTCTTAGAGGAAAAGCTTTTCCTACTACATAGCAGTTGTTCTTTTACCTTCAGAAACATCATGTACCTTTTGGGGAAACCAACAAGCAAAACAAGTAAAAACTTAAATGTTTTAACTTGTAAAATATTTAAGAAAAACATTTTTTTGCTCCTTTGGTTCTTTTCTAATTGTAAGGCTCTATTTTTAGCATTTGAGTACACACACAAGACTACAAATTTGACAGCTGGGATAAAATCTGCAAAGAGAAGAGAAATGTGCCTATAAAGAGTTTAAATTAAGCCCTTGTTATTCTCAGCTGAATAAGTTTGAAGATAATGTTTAAACACGAATGATTGGAAACAAGATCTCCTTTTAAAATAAACATAGGCCCCACTCTAATTATAATAGCATTTTAGAGCACAGAAAATAAGAGCAATTATGAATCAGTGGCTAAACAGGCAGGTGAAACTCCGGGATTTATGTATCACAAACAAGTACTACAAGAGCCCTGAAACTTATGATAAAATGTATTTTAAAAGTCTACATCAGCACTCAGCATCTATAAAGAAACATTCCATCTTCTAAAAATCATTAGCAATAGTAGCTAAACCTCATAGCTCTACTCTGTGAACTATTACCATCTTTAATTTGAAAGGAAGACCAAAATCAAAACTTTGCATCTGAAATACAGATCTGGACCTGAATTTGGTGTAGCTATCAAACAGCAGAACCAACATACTATATCCAAAGTTGGGGGTTGAAAATGCACATCTGAATTTTCCCCGAAGTTTGGGGACATTCAGATTTTCAGTTGGGGATGTTCAGTTTTGACATTCAGATTTTTTTTATTACAGAGACAGATCTGATCTGCAAATTCAACTGTAGTATTTTGGTTCAGGCCTTTATATTTATTTTACAGTGTCAAACAGAGGCAGAAGGGGTTATAGCCACAAGGACAGTCACTGTCAGGACAGATTAATCTGTAGAAGTTCCTGGTACCCAGTCTTGTGGTCTCTTTCTGTAATAATATTAATGACAATCACAGATTACTTTATTGTAATGGGAATATTGTCTGATTAAGGACTGCTGGATTGAGCCCTAGATCTACTTCCAAAGTATATCTTTGTGCATGCGGAGAAAGTTACTTTATTTGGGAAAATGGGTAAATAGGCATTGTGAAAGACATTTTTTTACTTTTAATATCCCTGTGGTGAGTGATTTATACAGGTCATTGCTCCTACAAAAGAAACAACCGTCTCTAAGGTAGACCATAGCAGCTGTTTAACAATACCCAGAATCAGAAAGTACAGAAGAAATAACTCAGTCCAATTGAACCCGCAGTGGGGATTTAGGTAGGTTACATATAATTACCAGATTTCATATTGTGGTCAGATGGACACCTCTATTCTTATGAACAGTGCCTTGGGATTTTGAGCAGCTGTTAAGAGCGCTATCAAATAAGTCCTCCAAGATGTACAGAGATGCCACTCTTCATTCAGACTTTGGTTTCCTCTGACATAGTTCTTGCTGAAGAGCAGGGGGGGAAAAAGTGGCCCAGGACAGGAGTCACAGGCTGCAGTTGCACAGAGTAGTAGAAAGTTGTTACTTCATTTCTCTACATAGTTCTGTTCAAGGGTTTATCTTGGGATCACTATGCTCATCAGCAAGATAAATACATGGTACCAAGATTGGAAGGCACAGCATGCTGGAAGACCCAGTGAAAGAGGTTACTTTGTAGCAGCTGCTACTGAGGCAACTGCAAGTCAGGGGAAATGCTGAGGTTCAAACAGCAATTTGAACTGTACATGAAACTCACAGGGCAAATAAACTGGAGAATGAGCAAAAGATTGCTCTTAACAGTGGTAGGCACAGAAACCCGAGATGGATACAACACATTCCATTCAGATGGCGGAGTGGGGGAAGAGGGAGAGAGAGGAAAGCTTTGTAGAAACAATGAATTTTTTTTAAAGATTGTGTCCCCAGGAAAAATAGTTACTTATGAGAGCCATATATTACTCCTGGGGGAATTCTGTGCCAAAAATTAAATCCATGAATGTTCACAAAGGGCAATGAATCTGACACTAAAAGGAGCAATACGTATATGCCAAGCAGCACAGCAATCAGAAAGTAAAATTGAAAGCCTAGAAAAAGGGACAGTTCACATGACTGAATCCTACAGTTAGGATTGGCAGAATTTGATTTTTCTTCATAATCTTAACAGATGACATCAATATTTATTTTTAAGCAATTTTTTAAATTTAAATGTTCACAGTTGCAGGATATTATGGGGGATGTCAGATAATTATATAACAGCAGGCACTGAGATTCAAATATTTTAACATTTTATAACACTTAAAATACAAATTGTCAGCATCACATGTAAAAATATACAAAGTAAATATCCTTACATCAAGCTCTAATAAGTTCTCAAGCAGCATTTTCTTACTCTCCCTATTTGTACATTTTGACTATCATTGATGGAAATATTTTTTGTTGGTTTTTTTGTGTGTATAATGAAATTGACATTTACGAATAAAAATGTAATCCTTCCAAGTCTAAAGATATTTTTTTCCTTAATAGCTTAGTTAACAGAAATTAAATTGGCCAAAGACAGAAACATGGAAAACAGGAAACAATGCCAGCAATGAGGCACCCACCATTCATGTAAATATGTAAAAACTAATAAATGTGTAGAGAACGCAGTAAAGTGCATTAATTAAGTGCAGAAAGGAATTCCTTAAGCAAAGAGGAAGAGCTCTTCTTAGGGACAATGATGGAAGAGGCTGAAAACTCAGAAAAATGGCTAATTGAAATGTGAACAAATGACACTTAGGTGACAGAAGACAGACACTGGGACAGAAATAAGTAGAAGGGACCATTGTGATCACCTGGTCTGACCTCCTGTATCACACAGGCCCTAGAACTTCCCCAAAATAATTCCCAGAGCATGTCTTTCAAAAAAAAAAAACAACCCCTATCTAATCTTGATTTACAAATTGTAAGTGATGGAGAATCCACCATGATCCTTGGCAAATAGTTTCAGTGGTTAATTATCATCACATTCAATAATTTATGCCTTATTTCCAGTCTGAATTTCTCTCATTTCAACTAGTCACCCCTTAACCTACTTTATTGGGCTAAACAAATTTAGCCCTTTGAGTCTGTCACTATAAGATATGTTTCCTAATCCTTTAATCATTTTCAGGGCTCTTCTCTGAACCCTCTCCTACTTGAATTGTGGGCACCAGAACTGGACACAATATTCCAGCAGCAGTTACACCAGTGCCAAGTACAGAGGTAAAATACCTCTCTACTTCTACTTGAGGTTCCCCTGTTCATCCATCCAAGGATCTTGCTAGCCCTTTTGTCCACAGCATCATGCTGGGAACTCATTTTCAGCTGATTATCCATCACACCACCACATTTTTATTTTTCCAGAGTCACTACTTCCCAGGATAGAGTCTCCCATCCTGTAAGCATGGCATAGATTGTTTGTTCCGAGATGTGTACATTTACATTTAACTGTATTAAAACATGTATTGTTTGTTGTGCCCTGTTTACCAAGTGATCCGGATCACTCTTCATTATTTACCATTCCCCAATTTTTGTCTCATCTGCAAACTTCATCAGTGATGATTTTATATTTTCTTCCAGGTAACTGACAAAAATGTCAAATAGTATAGGCCAAGAACCAATCTCTGTGGATCCCACTGGAAATGCACCCATTTGATGATGATTCACCATTTACAATTACATTTTGAGACCTATCAGTTAGCTGATTTATCCACTTAACGTGTGACATGTTAATTCTATATCATTCTAGTTTTTTTAAAATCAAAATGCCATGTGGTACCAAATCATAGAAGGAACACATAAAAGTGGAAGAGTCACAAGTATTTCTGAGAGACTATATTGGTGAAACAATTCCAGAGTCGAAGAGTGCAAGCCATTCCTGATACAAATACATAGGAAAAAGTGATCCAAAACGAGCTAGTGGTGGTGCACAAAAGCAAGAAACCAGTCTTGGGCCTACATGCATGTGAGATGCTTGGTTTCATTAAGAGGGTGTATACCATAGAGAAAAAGAAAGACAACATAGAAACAGATCTGAAAAGTTTTTGCTAATAAAGCTCCCACGGATCAACTTTGGTCCTATACGTGGACGACATTCTGGTGGGGCCATTGTGACCAGGAAGCCCTCCGTCAGGACGGTAAGGCCCTTTTACTTTACTTACACTCCCGGGGACTCTCAAAGGGTACGCTATTTGGGATTCATCCTGACCCCTGTAGGCCAGCAGAGGGATCCAGCCCGCATTCTGGCCATTCAGCGGTGCCCGTTACCTTCTACCAAGAAGCAGCTGCGGGGGTTTCTCGGACTCATTGGCTTCTGCCGCCCATGGCTGCCATCCCGCAGGGAGTTGAGCAAACCCCTCCATGTACTCACTTCTAACTCCGCCCCGAAACCTTTGCAATGGTCTCCGGAGACTGTTCAAGCATTTAATTTACTTAAGGACAGTGTTGCCACTTCCATGTCCCTCAGACCCCCCAACTACACCAAGACGTGCCACCTGTTTGTACATGGGGGGCGGGGTGGCTAGTGGAGTCCTCACCCAGATGAGCGGACCCCACCACTTCCCAGTGGCATTCTACTCACAGCAAATTGACCCGGTGGCCCAGGAAACACCATCCTGTACTCGCACATTGGCGGCAGGGGTTTGACGCGCCCCTTGCCAGTCCGGACCTCATCCTCTTCATGGACGGGAGCCCCTTCTACTCCGAGGGACAGTGCTTCACCTGCTACGTGGTGACCTCTCAGTGGGACGTCATCGAGGCAGCCTCCCTACCAGGCAACTGGGGAGCCCAAGCAGCTGAGCTTTATGCCCTGGCCCGAGCATGCCAGCTGGCAATAGTGGCTTTCCCTACAGCGAACTGTACCGCCTCCACCGTTGCCAAGGTCCTCCTGCAGGACATCATTCCCCATTTTGGAGTTCTAGCCAGCATTGACTCTGCCTGAGGAGCACATTTAATCAGCTATGTCCTTAAGCAAATCGAGGAAGGATTAGGAATCAGTCACTCGTTCCATACCCCGTACCACCCTCAGTCTAGCGGGAAAGTAGAGAGAATGAATAGAGAACTTAAGACAGCTTTGTCTAAATATTGCCAGGAGACCGGGTTAAAATGGCCACAGGTACTTCTGATTGTTTTGTTTCACCTTTGTGCACGCCCAGCTTGAGTGTTGGGCCTCTCTCCCTTTGAATTGCTTTATGGGCATCCGCCCGCTAAAGGTGGCTCGTTGCCACGTGTTGACGTTTCACTATTGGGGGGGGGGGGCGGGAAATCACATAACCGCTTCTCAGTTTCTCTCCTTACAGGCTCACCTCCGTGCTCTCTGGAAAGCCTCTCAGCTCTCCCAGACCGTGCCTCTGGAGGATCAAGTTCACCCATTCCGGCCTGGTGCTTTGTGTGGGCCAACAAGTTTGTTCGTGGTGACACCCTCCAGCCGAGGTTTACTGGACCCCATCAAGTACTCTTGACAACTCAAACTGCTGTTTTCCTGGAAGGGCGGAAGTCCTGGATTCATCACTCTCAGATCAAGCCAGCTGTAGTGGACCTCAGCAACAGACCAGCAGTTTCTGTCGCTCCCAAGGGTACCACAGCTGACCGGTGGATCTGCCAGCCCCTCTCAGACACAAAACTAAAATTATCAAAGCAAACATTCCTCACATGAACGTCACTGACTCTCCTTGGACTGTACCCTCTAATTATTGAAACCTTGACGCTGGACCTGGACTCTTAGTTTTCACATTGCTTTTAATTCCTTTGGTTATATTCCTGTTTGCTTGGTATATGGCAGGATGCACATACTGGTATGGGTGGCCGGTGCACTTCTCTCTTTCCTCCTGGGTCCTGCGTATGGGCAGAGGGGACACGGGTGGAAGGGTAACAGTTTTCTAAATTTAATTTGTGCCCTCATCCAGGGGCTTAATCGCCCTCGGTGTTGGGTTTACTTTCACACCCCTACTTGATGCAGCTCTTGATACATTAGGTCTCAAGGCTGCTGAGGGGGGGATTGTTAGCTAAGTGGGGCCCCTGTCATAAATTCCTCCTTCTGACCTTACTCAAAATCCGTTTATCTTGCACAAATATGCTTGCATCGGTTCCTCTGCCACCCTGTTTAAATTGAGTAACTATAGAAACCAGCTTGAACAAGGTCAAGCCTGAGATGATGCAGAGGTAAACACGTGCCCAGTACCCCTCCTTCTTGTCTGTCTTAAAACTAACTATAAATACTGATGCTTGTCACTAATAAAGTTGCCACATGCCTCCGAAGCTGTGTGCCCTTTGATCAAAGTTACTGGGTCTGGTGCATTTCTTTTCTTGGTCTCTGACAGCTTTAGAGTTCCAAACCAACTCCGCCCTACCCGGGCAGTGTGGGGTGAGTAGGAAAAGCTGATTTTTACCTGACATATGGACCCTAAGGAGCTCAACTAAAATATAAAAAGAACAAATTCTTCAGCAAATCAGCTGGATTTTGGCAGATCCCATGGGACAATGAGCGCACCAAGATCTGCATTTGTAATGCACCATTTGGCAGATACTGCTTCATAAGATTGCTTTTCTGAATATGTTCAGCTCCAGAAGTATTTCACCATACAATGAGCTAGAGGGTCTAGCAGGTGTGAAAGTGTACATTGATGACAATAATTTGGGTCGGCACTGCCATCAGACATCAGGAACAACTCAGGAGAGTACTGGAAACTGTGAGCACTAATAAACCGAATGAGGCCAAATGTCAATTGCAAACAATGGAAATAACATATTATTTGGGAGAGAGACTGACCTCCAAGAGAATCTTGCCCAATGAATCAAAAATTCAAGCAAACTGAACACATCAAGATCTGAAGATAAAAAAGGAAATCCAAAGGCTGCTAAGCATGTTGAATTATGTCAGCAAGTTCAAACTTAGCTACACAGCTTGTACAACTCACCTAAGACAGAGCTTCTACAAGGTCATCAAATGGGCATGGATGCCCAAGTATGAAAGAGAGTATAATGATTTAAAGCACATTCTGACATCAGCTCCAATGCTGCATTTTTTTTGACCGACTGAAAGACACAAAACTTTCCACATATGTCTCAAAAGAAGGGCTGACAGCTGTACTATTACAGTGCCATGGAACTGATTAGTTGCCAATCTCATATGCATCTATGGCTATGACAGCTGCAGCCATGATGTGTGCAAATTGAAAAACAGACACGAAGTGTGGAATATAGATATACAAGATTTCATGACTTTCTTTATGATCGTAGTTTCAAAGGAGAAACTGATCACAAACCACTGATTGCAACACACAAAGGTACCTGAAGAAGCACCACCAAGGATACAGCAACAACTTCTAAAAATACAGAAGTATGATGTAAGCCTGGAGTTCCAGCTTGGATGTTATTTAGTAAAGGCAAACACACACTCAGGAGCATATGCTCATCTGACAGTACACAGCCTGATGATCTGGAACAAGCAGTTGACACACATGTGAACACGATAAAAGTGTCACATGGTATATCTCCAGGCATATGGGATGAAAATTGGAGACAGAAGCAGTTCAAGTTGAAATGCTGCCAGCAGTGATTCAATCAAAAATAAAATGGGGCTTGTAATACCTCCTCACCTCATAGTGGTATTGTGAAAATAAGTTAATTAATGTTTGGGAAACATTCAGATACCATGGTGACAACACCATAGGAAACTTCAGGGGGAAACTTATAATTCAGCTCAGGTTTTGAATAGTGTGTAGTAGGGGAAACTTATAATTCAGCTCAGGTTTTGAATAGTGTGTAGTAAAATGAGGTGTAGGGCCACACATTGAACAATGAAGACAAAACAAACTATTGAATAGCTGCTTATTTAGAAAGCACCATACAGTTTTAAAGGGGCCTAACATAACTAGGCACCCAAATCCATTGACTTTCAACAGCAAGTGGGTACTTAACTTCCTTAGCTGCCTGTGAAAATTTCAGCCGTAATGTTGTGGCTGCACATGCATACACATATTATGAGGTTATATAGATCTCCAAAATCTGAGAGATGGGAGGGGAGCACTAGCTAAGTAATTCAACTTCAAGTTAGAAATAAGGCATGGACTTTTAACAGAGAGTGTGATTAACCAAACTAATGGAACAAACTACCAAGGGAGGTTCTGGACTTACTCAAGCTCAAGTTAAGCTTTAGTCAAACCCAAGATATTGAGCTCAATACAAAGATAACTGGGTGAAATGGAATGGCCCGCGACTGGTGGTCAGACTAGATAATCTTATGGTCCCTTCTGGTCTTAAACTCTATTAATCTATGAATTAAGTCCTTCCCCATCACCACTTTATTAGTATACACATCAAGTGTGGATTCCAAATGTTCTGCAAAAAAAAAAAAAAAAAGAAGAAGAAGTTCTATAAAAAGTGGAGCACTGTCTGAGGGTATTTTGGACAATACCATTCACTATTTCATGCAACAAAATTGTTTCCAATGCCTTAAGTAAGATTAGCTAAGATTTTTTGCTTTAGTGTTTGTATGAGTTTTGCCATTTCACCAGGATTTAGGCTGAACGTTGCCTTTTGTTGAGTACTACAAAATTATTCGTGATATGTGTTTGGTGACAAAAGAAATTAATGTTCCCACATTTGTATTATTCTCTTGTACACATTGAGCCAACTTGGTCCAACAGGAACGGCACACTAAGTATTCTATGGGTAAGAATTTGGCCTATTACTTCTACATTTTGGATTACTTACCAGATTAACACAGTGAAATCACTGAAATTAAAATGTCTTGGCCCACTCTCAAGATGCCAGTAAGTATGAAAACAGGAACCATTGCTCTAATTGCAAAAGAATTAAAATTAAGTGGTACTCTTGTGGGTGGACTTAACATTTAGGTATGTACTGGGCAAAAGAACATATGGAAAATGATGTTCTGTACCACATCATCTTCTAGTGTATTGTACATAATAATACAAGTGGCAACAAGGGAACACCTATCAACAATAGAGACTGGCAGTAGAGAAATGGCAGATTTCTAAGAACAATGCATAAACTCTAACAGTAGAGGACCTGGCCTCAATTAAGATGGAATGATCTATCAGACACTAATGTAGCAGAACAATTAGTTTGAAGAACTAAACAGAGCATATGAACAAGGGAGTCAGGGACTGGATTAATCAGGAAATAGAAAGCAATGAAAAAAACCTTATATAATAAAACTGGAAAAGAGTAATATGACAACTAACTCAAGGGAAATTAAGAGGAGATTTTTAGAATACAGTGTGACCTTTGTTGTAATCTCTTGTTTCTTCATTCTAGGACAAATTTAGGGAGTTCTTGCAGAGACAAATTAACAAGGCAGCTTATGGTGATAATAGAATGTATACCTGTGGATTTTTAAAAAAACTTGATAGGTCTTCTAATAAAATAAATTACATGAATTCAATTGATTATTAACCATTTGAAAATGGAGTCACACCAGACATATTGCAAATGCATTAAAACCTTTAGATTGTTTTTTTTTTAATGAGAATCAATAGCACTATTAAAGCAATGGGGATTCCAAAGCAGGGCTTTGGAGCTGTGCTCCAGCTCTGCTCCAGCTCCAGGCAAAAACCTGCAGCTCCAATGCTCCAGAGCTGCTCCGCACTCCAGCTCCGGGCTCCGCTCCAAAGCCCTGTTCCAAAGTATTGGTTAAGAGCCATGACGGAGATTAGACTGAGATTAAAACTCTAATAAATTTGATAAGAACTGTGCCACTGTGAGCAACACTGCTGGTCCCAAGCCTAGATAAAAGAGGAGGAGTTGTGCAGTTGGGTTTGTGGCCCACTCAGATAAAACATTACTGCAACATAAACAGTTCAGTTAAACCAAAGCTTGAGGACAGTATGGGAGATGGAGCTCAAAACCCAAGTATGAAAGAGCTCAGAGAAAGCCAAAAGGAGGCGGAGATCTTGACACACTGAATCCTGATGACCAAATTTATAACTAAAGTAGGCACATGGAATGTACATACTTTGTATAGTATGGAAGAGCTGACCGGTTATATAAAAATGAAAAAAAAAACAACACACCCTTCTGAACATATTTAGAATCAGTGAGACAAGATTGACAAAGAGAAGCAAGACGGTGTCTGATGGTGTCTGATCACACTGAAGACTCTGCTGGCTTGGGAGCCAGTGAACAACAGAACAAAACCCAGGCTGCGAACAAGACATCAAGTGTAGAATAATCCAAGTATATGCATCTATAAACAGCAGTTGACAGTGAAAAGGATACATTCTACCAACAGGTGCAGCAAGTATTGGATGACGTACCTAATCATGACATGAAGTTGATGATAGGTGACTTTAATGCACAAATCGACAACAATTCTACTGGCTGGGAAGAAATCATGGACACAGGAGTGGAAAGCATCCACATTGATAATGGCAAATGGTTTGGATCTCTTTGGCAGGAGGCAGTCTCTTTCAGCACAAGAGGATTCACATGCTCATGTGGAGATCACAAGATAATGTGATTGTCAACCAGATAGATCATGTGTATATATCTAAGAAATGGGCATCATCTTTGAGGAATGTCAGAATCTGCACAGAAGCAGATGTTGGCTCAGATTATCTCCTTATAGTGGCCATGTTACAACTTAAACTCAAAAAGATCACAAAGATGGACATAACAATAGAGAAGTTCATGGGCAAAGAAATGGAACTCATATTCCAGATTGCACTAAGTCCAATGTTTTATAGAGCCAAGCTGACAAAAGTCTGGGAGACAGATGATCAAACTGGAAGAAGATGGTAGTCAAGACATTAGAGGAAGTAGTGGGCCTCCGAAGGGGTGGAAGAAAGATGCGTGCATTACATCTGGAACATGGGCAGTGATTGATGAGCAGGAAGCTCTGAAAGCAAAACAGGAACAGTGCAAGACACGGGCAGAATTCTTAGGGTGGATACAAGATACGGAGAAAAGACAAAGAAATAAAGAATGAAGAAGGCAGTGGATGAAATATTTTGAGAACAGGATGAATTCTGTCCAGATAGATCATGTTGTAAACAACCACTCACTCTTCAAAAGATCATTTAAAAAAGATACTGTTTTATCAACTTTAAGAAAGTGTTCAATATTGTTCACAGAAGGACCCTACAGAATATTGCTAGAAGCTATGGAATGACAAACAAGTTGATCAAATAAGGAGTTTAAATGGTAGAAGTAGATGCCCAGTAAGATCGGATACCAGCCTGGGTGAGTGGTTAGATATTATGATTGGAGTTAGGAAAGGGTGTGGTTATCATCAATACTCTTCATATTAGTGTAGTAGGAAGAGGGCCTGAAACATAAGTCCTTGTATCAGAGGCCTGGTGTGAGGCCTGAGCTAAAGGAGTCAAAGCTTTGCTGCTATAAAGCAAAGTTAAGTTGTGAGCAAGAGGCAGGCCCTGTTCACAGAATCTGGCAAGAACATGGCTAACATTGCAGAAAAGACACATTCCTAAGTAGTGCTAGGCACAAGAATATATACGCAAACACATTCCGGAGGGGTGGTACCAGAACACCTTGATAGCAAACACAATCCCCAAAGATAATAGGAATACACCGACCCATCCTGAAGATGAGGTCAGGATAACAGCATGGATAGATAGAAATGTTTTGATCAAACCAACATGTACAAGTAATGGGTTGCACCCAAAAACATAAGAGGGGCTATACATAACTTGTTTGTATCTGTGTATAAAGAGGTATCTCAGAGGGAGTGTCTTTGGCTGGCCTAGGGAATAATGGAAGTCCCACCATTAACTGAGCTAGTCCATTGCAATGGGCATACATGTGTTAGTGTACCTGTAACCATTGAGCCAGGGACATTAGGACCATGCTTCGTTGACAGTGAACCTAACCAAATTCCTTCGCTATAAACCAAGTCTGTGGATTTACTGGGTGGTTCGCTCAAGGTCTGCTGGGACAGCACACAGGGAGAACACACACACGCAGCCGAACATCTGATGACAATTAGCAATAGACTGGGTAATGAAGCAGGCAGTAAAAGGCATCGTGGACAGTGTAAAATGGGTTAGCAGAGATGAGTAACGTGACTGAGTTTGCCACTGACATTGCTTTACTAAATATGATGTAGAACAGAATGATTGCCCTTACATCAGAAGAGCAGCAAAAAATGGATTGAAAGTAAATGCAGAGAAAACCAAGACGATGAAGGTAGGGAATGGGATAACAGATGCAAAAGTGTATGTGGATGGAAAAGAAATCTAACAGGTAGAAGAGTTGTGCCACCTAGGGAGTGTGATGGCATTTAAAGGTAGCTGAGATAAAGATATTCATATGAGATTAGGAAAAGCAAACACTTCTTTTGAAAGGAGGAACAAGATCTGGTCAGAGGTCTCCACACCAAACTAAAGGTCAGATTATACCAGGTGATTGTACTGACCACGCTACTGTATGGAGCAGAGACTTGGCTGATGGCAGTGACTAACAAAAACATTGGAGGCTGCCCAGCACAAATATATGAGGAAAGACAAAATAACAAATGTGAGATTAAGGGAGCTGACAGAGCAGAACATGTTAGAAAATATCAAAAAGAAAGAAGGTTCAGGCAGTTGGGACATGTACGCCTTATGGAAGGAGGGAGACACGCTAAGGAAGCATTGTACTGGGTAACCAAAGGAGGAAAGAGAAAGTGAGGAAGGTAAGAATATTAAAAAGACAGGGAACTTGTCTCCAGGAAGGAACATTCTACAAAACTGCCTAAACAAAATTATGTGCCATGAAGTATGGCAGTAGAAGTCACAACATTACATAGTTTCTACTTGTCCAGTCATCCTGGGCTAGTAAATTTTTGTTTGGTAAGAAAGTATAATTCATTGGGTGAAATTCTGGCCCCCTTGAAAATCAATGGGAGTTTTGTCACTGATTCCAGGGAGGTCAAGCTTTCATGCACCAGCTTTCTCATGGTTTTCAGTTATCGTGGGAAATGCCGACAAGTAGATTTTGGGCCCAAAATGATAAATCTGCAGTGGTATTGATTAATAAGGGGCTTCAACATACAGGCTGCACAAATTACCCTGGAAGATCCTGAGATAGTAGACCCTAAAATCTTTACATAATTAAATATGGAAAAGTTATTTTAGGTTATTGCTTAGAGGCTTATACAATTTGGTTAATTAGCATTTTCTTCTCCCTCCAAGGTCTGGCTAATTGCAGTCATGACACTGAGGGAACCTATCTTTACTGGTAGAGAGACGACAAAAATACTACCAGTGCACTGTCTATAAAGCTTTAAAAATTATCTGAGAGATGTGTGGCATATTGGGTCCTGATTCAGGAAAACACTTAAATGCATGCTTAACTGTAAGTACATACTTCAGTCTCATTGACTTCTGTGGGATTTAAACCGATGCGTAGTACTTCCCTAAACTGTGCCATGCAAAATATATGCATATGGAATGGCAATGTTACAAGTATCAGTCTTGTTAAAACAAAGGCCTTATTAAAAGACAATGTCTGGCCATCCTAATGTTACATTCAGTTAAGGTCTGATCTAACACCCATTAAACTCTATGGAGACACTCCCGCTGACTTCAACAGTTGCTCAGCTGGGTCACTATTCAGCTGCAAATTTTACATTTTTGGAACATTTTCTGCAGGAAAACCCTGTTACGTCTGCAACAAAACATTAAGCAAAAAATGGAAAATGTCATTTGGATGAAAATGAAACATTGAACGTTTCAGTAAACTATATTAGTAAGGGTTTTGCATGAACCTACAGGGAATTCAAAATGGCAGCTAATCCGCAGGGGATTACAGATTGCAGCTAGGTGATCATTTGAAAACGATTACATTGAATAATAATCTTGAAATGTTTAACAACATTTAAATAGAGTTCAAACACAAGGGGACAATTAGCATGTAGGGGAGCAAATAGACAATGAAGAGTTTAAACCATGGAGATGGTCAGAGCTGGTGTACAAAAAGAATCATCTGTTTCATTAATACCACATCAAATAAAAGCTCATTACTTTTAAGGTCCTTTACAAAGTATCCTTTCCTTATTTACCTGCTTTGGTATGCTATCACATTATTCCCCATTTTCCTCCCACTGCAAATGACACCATTTTGCTCCCACAAGTGCCTTCAATCTTTCTTCCATGCCACCCTTTGTGCACAGAATGCCCTTCCCAAATTAGTTCACAATGCCATTATCCTGCATTGTCCTTCAAATCAGATCTCCTCAAAACACATCTAGTGTCTTTAGGAAATGACTAACTGCCAAAAGCTAGGTAGAGGACCAGTAGGGAATTCAGACACTAATCTTATTATATATATACAGGCAGTCCTCAGACTTATGACACAATTGGTTCTGAAAATCATGTGTTAAGTCGAAAATGCTGTAACTCAAATTTCCCATAGGAACAATGTTGAATCGAGCATCGTAAAGTTGAAACCAATGTTGTAAATTCAAAACACGATGACAATTTACAAATGTTATAAGTGCTGTTCGTCATAACACAAACGTTGTAAAATATATAAAGATGTGGGAAACAAGAAAGATTGTTGTCTGAATTTCCTACTAGCCGTCTACATACCTGTTGGAGCAGCAGGGAGATGAAACGAGAAGAGTAAGAGGAAGGTGCCATGGATAGAATGAGACCAGGAAGATAACCTTAGTAGCAGTGTTGTTTGAATGTACCTGGGGAGAGCAAGTTGGACTTGTTTGAAAGATGGGGATTTTTGTTTTCCCTTGGCAAGAGTACTTCCTAAAATAGTTTGACACAAAATAAGCCATGAACTGCAAAAACCTCATGCTTTTATTAGCCAGATTTGCTTGCAGGAAGTAAAACCAAAAATAACTAGTGTTGATATGCATGACATTCAAAACGTAGCACTCCATGGCTTATTCATAACCTATTTCAAACAAAACAGAAAACGTGTGTTTGGCAGCAGTTGGCCCAGCAATGTAGTGCCACTGCAAGGGCAACATGGATTTACCCCACCAAGCCAGTAGAAAACACTGACTCCATCAGCCCCAGACAAACTAAATTGAACACTACCAAAGCATTTTAAACTCCTCTATGGGCTTCAGTCTCTGATAACTCTTGGGCTTCTCTTCAGCTCTCTATTCCTCTTGCAGCCACAGGACTACCTCCTGGGAGCCTAGCCCTTGCTCCAGTACCCACCACAGGAGTTACTCCACTCCTGTGGCTCTCCTTTCCAGACATAACCCTGCTCCACTGATCTCCTCTGCAGCCAGCTCTGACTGTATTCTCTTACCCCTTTTTATTATGAGGCTCTGGTGTTACCATGCTAACACCTGACTCCCTTAGTTCCGCCTCTTCAGTCTACGATGAAGTTAATTATAGCACAGCTGGGGCTGGCCCCATTTACCCTGAAAGGGGCCAGTCATTTTCTGACACATGCCTAGGCTCTCTACCTCAGAGTTCTCCTCTTTCACAGCTGAGCTCTAAAAGGCATTTTGCATAAGAGCGGTAGCCACTTTGCTGCCTGCTCTGTCTTACCAGCATCCAGACACAGCTAAGAAGAGTTATGTAACATAGTTCCTAACAAGCCACCTAGATCTTAAGTACTTCCTAATTTCCCAAAAGGTTGGAAAGAGTAGATGATGATAATTACTGTTATAAGGCCCAATGAAGATTGGGATCCCATTGTATTGTGTACTGCCTTCTCTGGATACCATTCCAAATTTCATGGCTTTAATGATACCTACAGAAAGTAGTACTAGAGGAAGCCATATATCTCATTGCTTTCTTTCTTCCTCTCCAGGTCAGAGTGCAGGAACACGGACAAATTATATATGTATGTGTATTCTCTCTCTCTCTCTCTCTCACACACACACACTCACACACCCACCCACCTCTACAACAATAATTAAACATGTGCCTGCATCACATGATGTGTCAGTTTCTCTAAAGATGAGCTACAGCCATGATGATGGAAGGGTCAGCCATGTGAAATCCTCACTTGTTTTCTAAATAATTCCATCCTTCTAGCTTACTTCATAATATTTGTGAGTAAGTCTGAAGCTACAGCTATGAAAAGGCAATTAAGTAAAGAAGTAACCAGGCAACAACAAATCCAGTTATAGAAACTTGTAACACATTATAATGCTTACATAATAGGTTATTTCTGCTTTTGAGCATCTGAGTACAGTACATGTCAGGCTAGGCTGACAGGAGTCATAGCTGAAGTTTTCAGCATTTAGTCATTTCATTGGTTTCTTGCATTGCCCACTCCTTTGTAGTGTGACATCCTGTACTGAGTATTTCAGGAGTAATGTTTCATTTCAAAGGTTGCTTTGTAGTTCCTCAGTAACATTATTGATTATACATTCTAACCCTGCAGTCACTTTCACCATCATTTTAAAGCTGACAAAATGTGGACATTTTGAACTGTGTCTGGCATATCAGCTCTTGTTTATTGACAATAGCTACTTCCATATGACCTGTCAGTAGCTCAGGCCCAACATAGACATCTTGTAAAGAGGTTTTTACAAAATCTGAGATCGATTAAATGTTGGTTGAGATTTTCAATCTGCCTACGAAGTTTACACACAACTGTTAGTATTAACAGGAATGATGTGCCAAAATCCCGTCAGTTCCTTTGAAAAATCTCATATGCTTTCATGGTTTTATTTAGTAATGTAAAGGAAAACAATTTGTTTCTATTTAAATATTCATCTCATATGTGCAGCCCAAATGTAGCAGAATTGCATTAACGTTTGACAACCAGAAAGTGAAACTAACTAATCTATTAAAAACCACCACCACCACCACCACCGGCCAGACAGATGTTGAAAAATCATTATATGTTTTAAATAGCTCCAGTCATAATAGAACCTGAGCTCTATTTCACTGTTGAACAGTCAACAATGGATAGTGCCCTTACCCTCCAGCTTTAATTGACATCAAAGCGGCTTTTGATTCGGTTGACAGGTCAGCACTTTGGCTCATACTGAAAGGAATTGGTGTTTCAGATTTTCTGTTAAACCTGGCAGGTGATCTTCACAGCAGTACTGGTACGAGTGTGCTCATTAGTTCATGGCTTTCACCATGTTTCTACACAACCTCAACAGTGTGGCAGGGATGCATTCTTGCCCTGGCACCATTCAGGCAAGTATCAACTGGGTATTAGAAAGTGCCACTCCACTCATCAGAATCAAGGCTGGTGATGTGTTTACCAACCAAGACTACACTGATGAAGCTTTCTTGTGGAGAAGTCAAAGAATTTCAGCCTCACAATCCAGGGTCTCCAAGATACCACCCATGCTATAGGGTTGAATGTCTGATCATAGAAGACAAGAGGTCCAGAACCTTGGTTCTGGGCCACCAGAACCCCTGGTGCAAGTGGGGTCGAAGACTGTGGAAGAGCATTGATGAGTTACCTAAGCTGCAAGCCGAGTTCAAACGATCAAAGCAAACCAGATGTTCAACTAATAGGTCTCGTTGCCTCCTGCACAAAGTCTGTATCTCATTTTTGGACACAAAACATCTTTGTACTGAGACAAACTTCAGATTCTTTCAAACTTGTGTACTACCTGTATTCATATATGGATCAGAAACCTGGACCCTCTTACAGGCAGACTTGAAGCAGCTAGAGCAGGCCAACCTGTGCCTGAGAAGGAGCCAGAATTTACCAATCTGCATTGCCAAAGAGCCACAGTAACACATCAGCAGCCCCCCTGTCAAGTCCCTCCCACCCCGTGTCTCCTCCCCAACCAGCAGCACCTAACCCTCCATCCCTGCACTCCTGCACCTCCTGCCCACTGCAATCAGCTGTTTTGTGGTGTGCAGAAGGCTCGGGGGGGAGAGGGAGGAGCAAGGGTGCAGCAGACTCAGAGGAAGACTCAGGGGACCTTGGGGGGAGGAGTGGAGTGGGGCTGGGGCCTGGGGCAGAGGCAGGGGTTGAGCAGTGAGCACCCCGTAGCACATTGGAAAGTTGGCGCCTGTAGCTCCAGCCCTGGAGTTGGCGCCTATGCAAGGAGCCGCATATTAACTTCTGAAGAGCCTCATATGGCTCCAGAGCCACAGGTTGGCCACCCCTGAGCTAGAGGCATTTCATATGCGCTAAATCCGGCGCATACAATGGTTTGACTATGTGCAAAATGTCACAATATCAGAGATCTGGCCTTCCTTCAGTCGATATTAAGTACTCTTCAGTCAGATTGCCAGGATGGACAAACACATCCCAGCAGACCATGCTCTCAAAATTCTCCATTGATATGTAAAGGGGTACACATCCTGACCCTACCTGGCACCACACGCTACTCCAGAGATTCGCAGAGTCACAGGATTGAGCCACATCTAGGAACTCCATTCCATGAAACCTGGTGCAACACCATCAACCGTGGTCACTCTAGCTGGTGCAATGATTCTCAATAGATAATGCATTTTTGATGATGATGATGATTACAAAGCCAATTAAACCTGTAAAGATTAATTCATGTCTATTCATGTATAATATGATCCAAGTGAATTCATTACTGATAGGATATGAATAAATTACAGCTGTCTAAAACAAACAAATTACATAACAAAGGCTATATGGAGCATATACTTGTGGTATATTAAAAACGTGGGAAAATTACAGGCTCTCATGTTACATCTTGGGGGTTTTCCTGCTCCAGCTTGCAGGCTAGGGAAGTTTAACTACTCCTAATCCCAGAATACAATCTGTACACAGACAGCCTAGAGTAAAGTGGGCTAAATTGTGCCTCTCTGTTTTATGGAACATCTTGCTTTGTCTCTCTCTATTTTGGGGTTCTTGTGTATTATCTTTCTGAATTCTAAGAAATATAGTAATGTGATAGTAAAAAAATCTTGCTGGAATTTTGCAATCTAACTTCTCTGTTTACGGCTTGTACATATCAGTAGCATACAATGCAATAAAAGTGCCCCTCACAAAAGTGCACTCTCCAGATATACATTTAAAATTCACATTATATCTACCTAGTCACATGAAAAAGAAACAAAGATTTTTTTTTTGTATTTTTGCAGATTAGATTTCCCCTTTTTTAGTCTGAAGCATCATCTGCTCCATTTATAAATCTTTGTATCTGATTTTCTCATCTGGAGTCATTTGTGTTTCAACACTGCCATTTAAGTAGGAATTTAACACGTTTCCATAGAGCCATGCAGTTAGTTCATGCAGCAGCAATCAGCCTCCACACTGCTGCATGTATAAGCCTCTGAGATTGTGCACTAAGAAAAATCTCTCTCAGGCATTCTTAGGCCAATTCACATGTTTTAATCATATACATTAGAGGTGGCTGGAAAACGTTCAAAAATGTTCAAAATTTGGAGCAAATAGGGAAAATGCCTTTCACTATGTGTTTTAAACTGAGAAAAATCACTTTTGTTTTCTGACCAGTTGTAATATACAGATTCCGTCCCTGGATTTTACTTTTGCAGCGGGTGCAAAAAACAGTGCAAATTCTCTTTCCTTAGGCAAAGAGAATAATAGGCCAAGAATATCACCTAAATTGGGATGGGGGAGACCACCGTCAGAAGGTTGGAAACACTGCAGTTCCCTGTTTTTTCCCCACTGTGTGAGAAGGGGTGGAGGTTGCATATACATATCACCAGACATACAGTGGGCACTGAGTTGAGCTTCCAAAACCCACAGTTCTTGTATGATCTGCCAGAGGCCAGGGCTGTTCAGCATGCTGCCAAAGACTGCTCCCAACCCATACTAAGTATGTTCCATATTGCACACAGACAGCTTGGAAGATTGGTGTGGAAGCTTAAGATTGAGTCAATATTGTAAGCTAAGTGGAAACGCTGCTCCCCATATTTTGGATCTCCAACCCTACTGGGAGATTTCTGCTGACCGAGGAAAGTAGCAGAGCTGAGCATTTTGGGGTGAGACTTTCAAGAATGGCTGAGGGATTTTGGACCACAAGCGCCAGTGAAAGTCACTGAGACTTATTGCTTTTAAATCCTTTAGGTGCTTTTGAGTATCTCCCCGTTATCACTTAAGTCTTGCCTTCACTTACTGAAGCATTTTACAACACTGAAGTTATAGATGTGTAACCCTTCTGCCAGTCAGAGTCGGCAGCAACAAGGGCCGGGTTCCGTATCTAGGGGTTCCATTCCAATAACACAATGCAAAACCGGCTCGAGCCCCCACCCAGTGACCTGGGACAAATATATATCACCCCCCCGGGCACCTCTAAGAGGCAATACTTCCCCTCTCGCAAGCACAGAGTCTGAGTGTAGAAAAACCTTTTAATAACAGAGAGAAACGATGCGGCATTTTGCTGGGGAAATACCACATCTAGGATTTGTAAACCAAACTGTGAACAACGACCCACCCCAGCAAATTGGCCATGTCCTTTCCCTTTGGTTCTTGAGTCCAGCAACCCCCAAAATCACCCAAAGTCCCAAAAGTCCAACAACCCAAAAGTCCAGACCCAGAGTTCAAAAGTTCATCTGCAGAGTGTTACACCCCCTCCAGTCTGGGTAAAATTGGGGAGGGGAGAGGTAAGGGGCACCTTACGTGGCTCGAAGCTGACGGCCCCGTCCCTTCGTGGGGCCTCGCTCGGCTCGGCTCTGCCATCCCACGAGTCACTCCGCTCAGCCGTCTCTCAAGCCGCTCCAGCTGTCCCGCCAACTGTTCCGCTCCGCCAGCAGCTCCGCGCCGTCAGCCGGCCTGCAAGTCGCTCCGGCTGTCCCGCCAACTGCTCCGCTCTGTCAGCAGCTCCGCTCCACCAGCTGCTCAGCAATAGATCTTCTGGCTCCCCCACTACTTAACACAGTGCTCAGTGATTTCAGCTTTTAACAATTTCAGCTTTTTAGTGATTGCAACTTGTAGTTAGGGGAGCCTGTGTGCTCATTTGCACACTTAGTCCAGAGTAATTCCAACTCAGCAGCCTGTGATTAGACTCCTAAGGAACTCAAAATTAGCTCTGATATTCCACAGTGGAGAGAGAGAGAGAAGGAAGGAAGTGCAATTGACATTTAGGACCCTCAGAAGAGGCCCATGTCACCAGATATAAATACCTGTCCCCAACCTCTCTCAATTCACTGGGTTTTGGAATCCATGTCCCTCGCCTAGCAAGTGCTGCTCAGCTAATGGTGAGGCCCTTCATCATAACAAAAGCCCACTGTCCTTGATTCCCATAATCAGGGTAACAACACTTTATTCTTCCTGCCCCAATAACAGAGAGACTGGGGCTCCCACAGCAGTCAAAGTGACCATTTGGGCAAGTGGTCCATCATGCTTTGCAGGGTGGGTGTGTCCATGCAAACAAGATTAGCCCCTGACATCCCTGACATCCCTTTCCACAACTCACCACCAGATGTCAGGGTAGAGCTCATCCTGACTCTGCTTACAGATGAAAAGAAATTCTGAATAATCTAGTCCATCCTGTATGTAACCCTTCTGCCAGGACGAGTTGACAGCAGCAAGGGCCAGGTTCAGTACAGAGGGGTTCCCTTCTCAACAATGCAATGCAAAACCGGCTCGAGCCCCCACCTAGTAACCTGGGAAAATCTTATACACACCCCTGGGCGCCTCAAAGAGGCAATACTTCCCCTCTCGCAAGCACAGAGCCTCAGTGTAACAGAAATCTTTAATAGCAGCAGGTAAACGACACCAGCCTTAAATTGGGAAAACACTGCAACTAGGATCCATAAGCCAAACTGTGAGGAAGACCCACCCCAGCCAATTGGGCCATGGCCTGTCCCTTGGGTTCTTGAGTCCAGCAACCCAAAAGTCACCCAAAGTCCCCAAAAGTCCAAGAACCCAAAAGTCCAGTCCCAGAGTTCAAAAGTTCATCTGCCGGGTGCTACACGCCACCCGCCTGGGCAGCAATGGGAAAGGGGGGGGGGGTAAGGGGCACCTTACGTGGCGTGAAGATGATTGCCTCACCCCTCCGTGGGGCTTCACTCTGCTCCGCCAGCCATTTCACAGGCCACTCTGCTCCGCCAGCTGTCCCGCAAGCCGCTACAGCTGTCCCCACGAACTGCTCTGTCCCACCAACAGCGCCGCTCCACCAGCCGTCCTGCAAGCTGCTCTGACTGCCCCGACGAACTGCTCCGCTCTGCCAGCAGCACCGCTCCGACTGTCCTCACGAACTGCTCCGCTCTGCCAGCAGCACCGCTCCGACTGTCCTCACGAACTGCTCCGCTCTGCCAGCAGCACCGCTCCGCCTGTCCTCACGAACTGCTCCGCTCTGCCAGCAGCACCGCTCCGCCTGCCCCCACGAACTGCTCCGCTCTGCCAGCAGCACCGCTCCGACTGTCCTCACGAACTGCTCCGCTCTGCCAGCAGCACCGCTCCGACTGTCCTCACGAACTGCTCCGCTCTGCCAGCAGCACCGCTCCGACTGTCCTCACGAACTGCTCCGCTCTGCCAGCAGCACCGCTCCGACTGTCCTCACGAACTGCTCTGCTTTGCCAGCAGCGCCACACCATCAGCTGTCTTGCCAACTGCTCCACCAGCCACGCACAATTTATCTTCAGGCTCCCCCACTACTTAACACAGTGCTCAGTGATTTCAGCTCATAATACTTTTAGCTCTTTAGTGATTTCAGCTTGTAGTTTAGGGGAGCCCTAGTGCTCAGTTGCACTAATTAGCCCAGAGTGATTTCAATTCAGCAGCCCGAAACCAGACTCTCAAGGAACTCAACATGAGCTCTGATATTCCACAGTGGAGAAAGGAGGAGGTGCTGCAAGTGGTGTCTCAGACCCTCACAAGGGGCCTACACCACCAGGTATTAATACCTATCCCCAGCCTCTCTCAATTCACTGGGCTTTGGAACCCATGTCCCTTGGCTGGCGAGTGCTGTTTAGTTAATGGCAAGCTCCCCTTTAACATGACAAAAGGCCAAGTACAGTTCCACTGTCCATGATTTACATAAGCAGTATAACAACAGTTTATTCTTCCTGCCCCAATAACAGAAATTCCTGCCCCAATACAGAAAACTGGGGATCCTACGGCAGCCCAAAATGCCCATTTGGGCCACTATGGTTCGTACCAGGCAGGGTGGGTGTGCCTATGCAAATTGGATCAGCCCCTGGAGTGCTTTGCCATGACTCACCATCAGATGTCAGGGTGGAGCTCATCCTGACTCTGCTTACAGGTACCTTAATTCATCCTAAATTTTCCTTTGTTAGCTTCGCCCCATTACTCCTAGTTACACTCCTTTGTGCCATCCTAAATATATCCTGCCTACCATCCCAAAGAGACCATTAACAAAAAGCTACAAATTTCAACATAATTTCCTTAGAGTCTGTAGACTAAGACAGGTCATTAACATTTTGAGCTGGTGAAGGTACTGGGGATGGTGTTTGTGTAGTACCAGAATTTATTTCTAAAAGTTCCTGATGTTAAGTGAATTTTCAGGTGGTTGTAGGAAAAGCCTATGTTCAATACACGCTGTCAAGCAGCCTTGACAAGCTCGAACATTTTCTGTTCATTGGGAATTGCACACCTTAGACAGTCAATAAAAAGGCTCTTACTTTAATTCAGCAATTAATTTTGCATGAATGAAAATAGCTCCCCTGGGTCCACTTGAATAAGGGCTCTTTTCTTTAGCATGTAGGTTCTACCCATTGAAAAACCTCTTTACAAATAGCAACGATTCAGTAATACAACAGATAATAAATGATTGGTCTACTAATGTTTGAACTAACATAATCAGACTTAGCAATGCTTCATTGTTTTCAGTGAGTAATTATTGTTCTGAAATTTTGGATAAGAAAGCTACCTAGATCTCAGACCCAATGTAAGCACAGAACTAGAACTTGTCTCAAATCATTTGTTGCATCTCTTTGAAATAAGTGTGGATCAACTACTAGGGATGTAATTCAGAAAGTAACCTTTTGTGTAAACAAAAATAGTTTCACTTCTGATTTGCCTTTATGCTAGTGGTAGCTCTGGCTTATTTTAGGACATAAGAAATTGAATTTGTTAAGAAATACCACTATATGGTCACTGTTTCATTTATCATTATATTTAATAGGTATCACTGATCGAGGCTGCTCCTTATGTTTTAGGGATGGCAATAATTACTTCTGCTTTTGGCATATTCATCATAATGGTTCTGATTCTAAAAGGTATGCAAGCATGTGCCTACAACTAAGCACATGAGTAGACCTATTGATTTCACATGCTTGAAATTAGGTATGTGGTTCAGTATCTTGCTGAATCCAAATCAAAGCCCTAAAGTGAGCTTGCAGCAGTGATAAGGGACTGCCTGACTTATTGAACATTAATTGCAGCACTGTATAAAAACCACACAGAGCTAGTGAATTTCCACCACCTTGAAAAAACATTCTTCTGAGACATCACATGTACATAAAAAGATCAGAAAGCAACATCAGCACACTCCTCAAAGGCCATAAATCAAAAGCTGTACCCAAAAGTTGTGCACTTGAAATCAATATCAGTAATGTATAGCACTTCTGGAGCTTGATATTGTGCAAGTCAAAGTTGTGAAATTTCTCAGTGTAAAGTCTGCCAATTCACTTCAGTCACACTGATACACACTTCTTGTTCCAGTGTTTATCTTAGCTTTTCCCAAGCACAAACTGCCAGCTGTGCAAAACTGCTCAGTGGTTCTGTGATGTGGACAGTCATTCAGTGGGGACCAATTTAAGTCCAGTGTCATTTTATCTGTAAACCAGAATGGATGGGGATGGACTCTGTTCTCGAGAGGTGAAAGTGTAATGAATCCATATGCTCTTAAAAAAGATAAATTCTAGATAAATCATATCCTCCCACCCCTGACTCACAAGGAGTAGAACTCTGGCCTTGCTGTGTCCATAACACTGCTGGTAAGTGTACAGGGGTAATAAGCCCCCTACAATGTCTGTAGGTCAGCAATGAAAGGGCATATCACTCACCCACACAAGATTGCAAAAGGGAAATAGTATATTAAAACAATTCCACTACCACTTTAAGTCTTTAAGAAATTAAGAATGACTTCAAATACAGTCAAAAAATAATTAGCTGGAAAATTACTTTTGGTGAATAAAAGTCAATTATGCTTTATAATCTAAGCAGATTTGACTGAAACAAGACATGCGGTGAACTAGGAAGACCAATACTATGACAATAGATCTAGTGAGGTATTATCATAAATAATGGATATGAATATTCTAATTCAATGTAATTATTAGCATAATTTTAGCTTCACCAAACAAGGACACTCCACCAGAGAAGTAGATCGCATCATGGAATGGGCCACCTAAATACCCTAAGAGAACCTGATTCAATACTGAAATAAAACCCCACTGACCACACACCCCTAGTTGTCACCTACCACCCCACATTGGAACCCCTATGGGGTAACAACTGCAACTCATACTCGATGGGGACTCCATCCTGAAATCTATCCTGAACCCCCTCTTCTGGCATTTAAACAACCTCCCCGACCTCATCACCAAAAGCAAGCTCACCATAGACCAGGACACACCATTTCAAAGTGATACCAGTGCCTTCCAGAACAGATGCAAACCCTGCAGACATATCTCCACTGCTACAATGATCAACACCCTCCAAAACGCACCTTGCAAGACCCATGGGTCCTCCACATGCCTATCACAAGATATGGTGTACCTCAACCAGTGCACTAAATGCCCCAATAGCAACTAGGGTGACCAGATGTCCCGATTTTATAGGGACAGTCCTGATTTTCGCATCTTTTTCTTATATAGGCTCCTATTACCTCCCACCCCCATCCCGATTTTTCACATTTGCTGTCTGGTCACCCTAATAGCAACTATGTGGGTGAAACAAGACTATCACTGGACTCTCCAGTGAACTCACGCAGGAAAATGATAAGACCTGTGATAAGATCACCTCACCTGTGGGTGAACATTTTTCACAAAACGATCACTCTATATGTGACCTATCAGTCCTCATCCTCAAAGGAAACCTGCACAACACTTTCAAAAGATGAGCCTAGTAGCTTAAATTCATAACTTTGCTAGATACTAAAAATCATGGACTGAATAGAGACACTAGATTTATGGCTTATTACAACAACCTATAACCCACTGACAACCTTCCCCCCGCCCCACAGCTGCTTCCCTTCCCCCTTTGCTCCCAATGACAAGAGGAGTGTTAACAGACAATTTCATCTTGAATGTCACTTGAAATGTGTGTTAACTACTTATGCTAAACAATCTGTCCCACTTTGTATTTAGCAGCGACTCTGGGAGTTATTTTCCCAGACCCAAAGAAGCGTTCTGTGTAAGCTCAAAAGCTTCTCTCTCTCATCAACAGAAGTTTGTCTAATAAAAGATATTACCTCACCTACCTTGTACCCTACAAAGACTGGGCAAAGACTGACCCTTAGATTGTAAATTCATCTGAACATGGACTGTGTTCGTAGAGCAAATATACTGCCAATGTTTGAAATCATTCATGAATGATAAGCACCTTTAGGAGCACTGGCCCTTATCAGCTGACCACTCTAAAGCTGGATGGGGGAAAACCTACTACTTGGTGATCCTGAAACCTCAAGAAATAGCTAACTTGAATAATAAAAATGTTGAGATGTCTCAAAGAATGCCAGACCACCATTCCACCTAATCCTCCTAGCTTTCCTTCCCTCCTTCCATTGGTTCCCTCCTCATATACGTCTTCTGATTTATTGCTCTTACCCCCAACATATTATGTCTATGTAGTGTTGTCTGGTCTTGCAGCTTTGGAAAGTTGTAAAATTGCATAACTGCATGATTATAATCTGTGCTCATGACGCGTGTGGTATTTGGAAACATATACAAGTTGTAAGTGATTTAGCTTTTTGTACTTTTCATTGTCTCTTTCGAAAGTAAGAATGAAAGAAGCTTACTTTATTGGGTAAAAGTAAAGTGAGAGGAGCCACCCCATCCTCTCTGCACCAACACAATAAACCCAGAGGCAGCTCCCCTCCTATCTCCAAGTGAAACTGTGGAGAGGTTAGTCCATTGCTAACTCTTGTGAAAAAGATCATGCAAAGCCCAGGCCATGTAACATCAGACCAAACCACTGCAGATTTCACTGTGACTAAAAAATTTAAATAAAGATTTCCCTTAAAAACCTCACTCTCTTTCCCCCCTGCTTACTATATTTAGATTTATTCCAGCCAATTACCAATTCATTTGGGCATGTAATCCCCTATCCAATCTAAAGGCCTGATTCTTCAACCTCTACTTGTGTGAGTAATCTTTACTCATGGGCTTTGTCCCAACTGAACATAAAGATTACCTGTACAAGGAAGGATTCAGGCCTCAATGACAAATTCCTTGAAATTCCAAAAACATAATTGTTCATTAATATGAGCAAAAGAAAACTAAATCTTAATACAGGGAGAAAAATCTTAAACAGACTTCTAAACAGATATAGCCCCCGCAGTGGAAGATGAGGCAGTCCCATTGCTTCAGTCATTTTCAGTTAGACTTGGTAAATAGTACAAGATGTAATGTGGAGAACAATCTTGCATTGGCCAGTAGGTGGACTAGGGTATTGTGTAAACTGTATCCATCTCCAACTTCAGTGATTAATAAATATGACAGCTTATTGAAGAACATTAATGGTACTTGTTGGCTTCATTGAAATCATGATTTTATAGCGCCTCATGAATGACTTTTAGCCACATTTGTGATATAACAGTGACATCCACAGGCCAGTTTGGATATTTATATAGCATATAGTTCTCTCCTACTATTGTTCCATGAATAGATCACCAATACTATGAAGATGGAGCCATTTAAGTTGACTAAACAAAGGGGTGCTGGAACAATTTGTATAGTGGGGATGCTGAAAGCCATTGAACCAAACTGTAAACCCAGTATATAATGGAAACCACTTCAAGCCAGAGGGTGCAGCAGCACCCCCAGCACAAGCACCTATGCCTAAACAGATTGATTTAACGGTGAGCATCTAAACCTGACTAACAGGTCTCCACTGAAGCTTGGAGTACTTAAGAAATGATGGTGCCACATTAGGATGAGTTTATTTTAAAGCCCGTTTGGTTTGAGGACAGATTTAGATAAATAAATAAAATCAGACACAGCAGCCAGTCAGATACTGAACTGAGTTTTCTGATAAATTATGAGAAAAAAGCAAGATGGAAAAAATTGTTCATAGACCACAGAATGCAAAACTTACCAATATAAAACCTGGTGATCATTAGCTTGAACCTATAGCTCCTGCCAGAAATCTGCATTCCAGTAGTTGACAGATGGACAAGGTGGGTGAAGCAGTGTCTTTTATGGGGCCAAACGTCTGTTGCAGAGAGAGAAGCTTTCGAGTCACGCAGAGCTCTTCTTCAGGAAAGGAACTCCAACGTGGCTACAACTACACTGCCTTCCAATCTTTCAGTCTTTTAAAAATGATTGTTAAGAAAGGGCACTTTTACATTATGTTGCAATCTGAAGATTCCCTTTTATCATACTACATTCTAGGGCATGTTTATCCCCAGAGTACAGTAAAAACCAACTTGAGTGCAGCAAAAGAGTTCTGCTACTGCATTTGGAGGTGGGGAGAAAGGGAAGGGGCACTCTAGAGATCAGCTTTCACTTAAATATGTCTTAAGCCCATAGTTTGTAGGCTACCTTCCACTTGCCCAGGAAGATGGAATCAGGTAAGTTTCTGCAGGAGGTGAAGTGGGGCAAAGTAGTCATATGAGAAGCAGAGAGAACAAAGAAAAAAATAGTTCAAGCCCTGTTGGCTGATGTCCCATAAGAAACAAAAGACAAATAAAAGAAGAGAAAAGCAATATTTGTCAGCAACCAAAGAACAGAAGCCACGAATAAAAGCGTTTTCAAAGTTAGAACAGGGCATTACAAACAGAATAAAAATTTAAAACAGTGAAATACACTTCAATCCCTTCAACTTTTGGATTTTCAAAGGGGCCCAAGTGCCACTTTCAGTGGGATTTGGACATCTCGTTCGCTTAGGCCCCTTTGACAAGTTGAGCTTTAGTGTATGTTTTGTGCTTGTGAAGGCTGAAGTACCTGCTGACTGAAGACCTGTACTTGTTTTATAAGGAAACTCACAGTGTACTACAAACTGTGTACCACAGTGTACCACAAACTGCCTAACCTATAAAGAATATACCAAATAAAAATAAATCCCTAGTGCTGTGAACTTCATGGCATCTAGAACACTTTTCTGCACTTACACTTCAAGGCTATTCAGGTGACATTTGGATGTGTTAATCTGGGATTTTGTGAACAGTCAGATCTGCAGGCAGTCACAATGGAAAGACAGTCAAAACTGTCCAAGACATAAGTGTGCAGGTGGTGTGATTGCAGACAAGATGAGAACTGAACTCAATGCTGACAATCATTTTCACTCTGGGCTGTCAGTTTGGGAGAGAGAAAATATGCAGAGACAATGATCAAATATGGTGGTGTTGGGGATGTGATAGCTGAAATCTACTTAAAGCAGCATTTTGAGCATAAACAATGTGAGGTTCAGCCTTTCAAATAGGATATTCTTATCATTTTTCATGCCACTGAATTGGCAGAGGTGCAGATTCCAGAGGAGAAACTAGGAACAGAAAGTAGGCTGCTATGTCCCAGGGTGCCATGGATTTTGTTTTGAAATGTGCAGCATTTGAACATCTTACAATCGTAGATTAATTTATTTTCTACACAACTCAATGAAATATTTAGTGCTGACAGCTCTGGTTATTTAATCACTAATTTTGAAACATTTGCAATATTTGTCAAGCCCCAGCTCCTGGAGACATGTGGTTAGGCAAATATTAGGGCTGTCAAGCAATTAAAAAAAGTAATCGCGATTAATTGTGCTGTTAACCAATAATAGAAAACCATTTATTTAAATATTTGTGGAGGTTTTCAAATATATTGATTTCAATTACAACACAGAAAACAAAGTGTACAGTGCTCATTTTATATTTATTTTTATTACAAACATTTGCACTGTAAAAAAACCAAAAGAAATAGTATATTTCAATTCACTTAATACAAGTACTGTAGTGAAACTTCATGAAAGTTGAATTACAAATGTAGAATTATGCACAAAAAAACCTTCACTCCAAAACAAAATAATATAAAACTTTAGAGCCTACAAGACCAATCAGTCCTACTTCTTGTTCAGCCAATCACTCAAACAAGTTTGTTTACATTTGCAGAAGATAATGTTACCTGCTTCTTTTTTACAAGGTCACCTGAAAGTGAGAACAGATGTTTGCATGGCACTGTTGTAGCCAGCATTACAAGATATTTACATGCCAGATGCGCTAAAGATTCATATGTCCCTTAATGCTTCAACCACCATTTCAGAGGACATGCGTCCATGCTGATGACGGGTTCTGTTCGATAACGATCCAAAGAAGTGCGGACCGATGCATGTTCATTTCATCATTTGAGTCAGATGCCACCAGCAGAAGGTTGATTTTCTTTTTTGGTGGTTTGGGTTCTGTACTTTCCGCATCAGAATGCTGCTCTTTTAAGACTTCTGAAAGCATGTTCCACACCTCATCCCGCTCAGATTTTTGAAGGCACTTCAGATTCTTAAATCTTGGGTCAAGTGCTGTAGCTATATTTAGAAATTTCACATTGGTATCTTCTTTGCATTTTGTCAAATTTGCAGTGAAAGTGTTCTTAAAATGAATAACATGTGCTGGGTCAGCATCAGAGACTCCGATAACACAATGCGGGTAAAACAGAGCAGGAGACATACAATTCTCCCCCAAGGAGTTCAGTCACAAATTTAATCAACACATTTTTTAACAAGTGTCATCAGCATGGAAACATGTCCATGTTGGCCAAAGCATGAAGAGGCATACAAATCTTTAGCGCATCTGGCACATAAATATCTTGCGACGCCAGCTACAACAGTGCCATGCCAACGCCTGTTCTCACTTTCAGGTGACATTGTAATTAAGAAATGGGCAGCGTTATCTCCCGTAAATGTACACAAACAAACTTGTTTCTCTTAGCGATAAGCTGAACAAGAAGTAGGACTGAAAGGACTTGTAGGCTTTAAAGTTTTCCATTGTTTTGTTTTTGAGTGCAGTTATGTAACAAAAAAAACTACATTGTAAGTTGCACTTTCATGATAAAGAGATTGCATTACAGTACTTGTATGAGGTGAATTGAAAAATATTTCTTTTATCATTTTTACAGTGCAAATATTTGTACATGAATATAAAGTGAGCACTGTACACTTTATATTCTGTGTTATAATTGAAATTGATATATTTGAAAATGTAGAAAAACATCCAAAATATTTAATACATTTCAATTGGTATTCTATTGTTAACAGTGTGATTAATTGCAATGACTTTTTTAAAATCGGGATTAATATTTTTTTTAGTTAATCGCGTGAGTTAACTGTGATTAATCAACAGCCGTAATAAAAATTTCATTAAATCCCCCTGCTTCAAACTATATTTCTAGCCCACATGGTGAGGAGAAAGGCTTGAAAGTGTGACCCAAGTGCACCTGAAAGAATCAGAAGGCACAGCGCAAATGAAAAGAACTCTAAAAATGTTTTTAATACAGTTCTCAGGAGTTTTAAGACTCATGCTATTCTGGAGCCTGATACATCGTTTGTGAACTGTTTGGGTTGGCAATTCCAGTTAATATCCTGTTTTACAAATGGAGAATTTAAAGAAAGAGACAGACACTGAGTTCCTTAAAGTCACATAAAAAAATCTGAGTGAGAACTAAATCCAGATATCCTCAGGGATTGACTGGAACTCAGTTAACAGAATACCCTTCCTCTCAAAATCCAGAGAAGACCAAAAAAAATAAAAAATAAAAAAAAAATGGAGAAAGAATTCTGCATATATATACTACCAAAATAAGTAACAGCTATTTCATTAGTATCAGTAATTTCCAGGAGAAAGTTAGCATATGGAGGACTAAGGACCCTATATCCTGATGAAAGGGGGAGTATTCCAAATATATCAAGGTTTTTACCAGAGCTGGTTGATAATTTTCCAGCAATACATTTTTTGTCAGAAAATACTGATTTGTAGAAACCTAACTGTTTGTGGGAAAGGTTCAGTTTCAACAAATCTCATGATTCAACATTTTAAAAAAACTGTTTTGAAGTTTTCAAAATGGGGTATTTTGACATTTTCTAAACAAAAAGTTTCATGTTTCTGTTCAAAACAACTTTCTAGTTTGTAGTTTAAATTATACTAAAAAGGCAAAGTTAAAAAAGGATGTAATAGAAATAAAACATTTCAAATGAGCTGATTCATATTTTTTGGGGAGGGGAGGAGATTCTTAGTTTGTGAAAGTTAGAGATTTTCATTTTTTGTCACAATTTGGGTTGGCAATTGTTTTTTTCAATTTCACATTCTCATAGGATGGGAAAACCATTGTGATGGGTTGGGTCACAGAAATCCCCTTGGGGCTGCCACTTGGTGTGCTGAGACTACCTCTGAGCCCATTTTCCCTGGCAGATTGGAACTTTAGTACCCTGTCTTGTTGACCCAGACATGGTAGCCTGCTACAAACACAGATCCAGGTCTGAACCACGTAACCCAAAAGCAGCAGGCTTAACTGAAAACAGCTTAAGAAGCGCTTCTGTCTCCAACACCCAGATACCCAGTTCCCAATGGGGTCCAAACCCCATTCAAATCCATTTTACTCTGCATAAAGCTTATACAGGGTAAACTCAAAAAATTGTTTGCCCTCTATAACACAGAGAGAGATATGCACAGCTGTTTGCTCCCCCAGGAATTAATTACTTGCTCTGGATCAATTAATAAGCAAAAAGTGATTTTATTTAATATAAAAAGTAGGATTTAAGTCATTCCAAGTAATAGCAGACAGAACAAAGTTAATTACCAAGTAAAATAAAACAAACACGCAAGTCTAAGCCTAATACAGTAGAAAACTAAATGCAGGTAAATCTCACCCTCAGAGATGTTCCAATAAGCTTTTTGGCAGACTAGACTCCTTCATAGTCTGATTCCAGCAATCACTCACACCTCATAGTTACTGTCCTTTGTTCCAGTTTCTTTCAAGCATCTCTTTGGGGTGTAGAGGCTAACTTTTGAGCCAGCTGAAGACAAAATGAAGGGGTTTCCAGGGCCTTTTATATTCTTTCTCTTGTGCAGAGCCACAAGATGGGGTCTCTAGCTAGCTGGGCAAGTCATCTGTCTATGAATGATTCAGCTTTTTGCAGGCCAATACCATTGTTTACATGTTAGTTTGAACTTTCCCAGGAAAATTCAGATGTGGATTGGCATCTCCCAAAGTCTATTGTTAGTTAAATACTCCCAATTACTTGAATAACCCCTTCACACTATGTTGACCAAACCTGCCTTATGTGCTTCCTACAGCAAACACTTTAAACATAAATTAGGCTTTATGAATGTAAGTTGATGTGATCTCAACTTATTGACAGGACAATCAAGAAAAATTGAGCTAATAAGTACATTTAACTACAGTGTTTTCCTTTGAAGTTATCTGAGCACTGTAATGCTTAGTATCAAAGTAAACATGTTTGTTATCAGAAACACTGGCTAAAGCAAAACAAGCAAAATTCCTGGTTCTATCTGTGAAAATATCCTCTGTTATGTAACTAGTCACAAAGCAAAAAAAATCATTGTCTTGCACTGAAGATGCTTTGGCTTTAATCTACCAACACTTATGCACTTGCTTAAATTTAACGACACAACTAGTCCCATTAAAGCCAATGGGATGACATATATGCTCAAATATATGCATGTAAGTGTTGGCAGGATCAGGGCCTCTGATGGATGAATTTAAATTATTTACTTAATTATGCTGCTTACCAATTATATATTTTTTATAAATTGTATTAAGTGAAATTATTACATTAATCTTAGTACAAAAGAAAAGATATATTCCACATAAATTCAAGTGTAAAAGTGCCCGGAAAGAAAGCTACAGTGTAAACATAAGCCTGCATTACAGTGGGAAAGGAAAACAAATGTATATAATAAATCAAAAAGATTGTCAGGATTTAATGCTGAAGCATCTATCCTAAATATCACCACCTTCAGGCTTGATAAATTTCATTTACTGTAAGTAAAGAAGAAAAATATATTTAAGCAGAGCAGATGAAACCAAACGGGAACCATGGGATTCTTCAACTGACATCAGTAGCAGTGTTGCTACAGTTTGTATCATTGTGACTCAAAGCACCATGTATTCACAAACACCCCACTATTGTAATAATCTTTGTATAAAATATACCTCGTAAGGTATGATTTGAAAACTAATAACTCACTAGTCAATAATATCATGGAAAAAGGTATGTAGCAACGTTATATGTAAAGTTATGAATTCCCCCTGTAGGCAGAGGTGAAAGTATGCTGGTCCAGTCCGGTATGGCGTACCGGCAAGAGCCAGTACGCCGTGCCGGACCATACCAGCTTCCCTGGCAGTGATTTAAAGGGCCCGGGGGCTCCATCCGCTGCGGGGAGCCCCGGGCCCTTTAAAGCGCTGCCAGAGCTCCAGCAGAAGGGCTTGGGTGGCGCTTTAAAAGGTCTGCGGCTTCCCAAGGCGGTGGGAGCCCCGGGCCTTTTAAATCCCCGCCCGAGCCCGGCTCCGGCAGCGGGGCTCGGGCGGTGCTTTAAAAGGCCCATGGCTCCCAGCAGCAGCAGGAGCCGCGGGCCTTTTAAGGCGCTGCCCGAGCCCGGCTGCTGAAGCCGGGATCAGGCAGGGATTTAAAAGGCCCACTGCTCCTGCCACTGCTGGGAGCCCCGGGCCCTTTAAAGCACTGCTGGAGCTCTGTCACCGCTCCATGAGATGGTTGAGTTCAGGATCCTGACACAAAGAAGAAAGGAGAGCAGTAGAACAGAGACCCTGGACTTCAGAAAAGCAGACTTTGACTCCCTCAGGGAACTGATGGGCAAGGTCCCCTGGGAGAATAACATGAGGGGGAAAGGAGTCGAGGAAAGCTGGCTGTATTTTAAAGAATCCTTATTGAGGTTGCAGGAACAAACCATCCCGATGTGTAGAAAGAAAAGTAAATATGGCAGGCGACCAGCTTGGCTTAACAGTGAAATCCTTGCTCGTCTTAAACACAAAAAAGCAGCTTACAAGAAGTGGAAGATTGGACAAATGACCAGGGAGGAGTATATAAATATTGTTCAGGCATGCAGGAGTGAAATTAGGAAGGCCAAATCACACTTGGAGTTGCAGCTAGCCGGAGATGTTAGGAGTAACAAGAAGGGTTTCTTCAGGTATGTGAGCAACAAGAAGAAAGTCAAGGAAAGTGTGGGCCCCTTGCTGAATGAGGGAGGGAACCTAGTGACAGAGGATGTGGAGAAAGCTAGTGTACTCAATGTTTTTTTTGCCTCTGTCTTCACAGACAAGGTCAGCTCCCAGGCGGCTGCACTCCGCAGCACGGTATGGGGAGGAGGTGACCAGCCCTCTGTGGAGAAAGAAGTAGTTCGGGACTATTTAGAAAAGCTGGACGAACACAAGTCCATGGGGCCGGATGCACTGCATCCGAGGGTGCTAAAGGAGTTGGCCGATGTGATTGCAGAGCCATTGGCCATTATCTTTGACAAATCATGGCAATCGGGGGAGGTCCCGGATGACTGGAAAAAAGCTAATGTAGTGCCCATCTTTAAAAAAGGGAAGAAGGAAGATCCGGGGAACTACAGGCCAGTCAGTCTCACCTCAGTCCCTGGAAAAATCATGGAACAGGTCCTCAAGGAATCAATTCTGAACCACTTAAAGGAGGGGAAAGTGATCAGGAACAGTCAGCATGGATTCACCAAGGGCAAGTCATGCCTGACTAACCTAATTGCCTTCTATGATGAGATAACTGGCTCTGTGGATGAGGGGAAAGCAGTGGATGTGCTATTTCTTGACTTTAGCAAAGCTTTTGATACAGTCTCCCACAGTGTTCTTGCCAGCAAGTTAAGGAAGTATGGGCTGGATGAATGGACGGTAAGGTGGATAGAAAACTGGCTGGATGGTCGTGCTCAACGGGTAGTGATCAATGGCTCCATGTCTAGTTGGCAGCCGGTATCAAGTGGAGTGCCCCAAGGGTCGGTGCTGGGGCCGGTTTTGTTCAATATCTTCATCAACGATCTGGAGGATGGTGTGGACTGCACCCTTAGCAAGTTTGCAGATGACACTAAACTGGGAGGAGTGGTTGATACGCTGGAGGGTAGGGACAGGATACAGAGGGACCTAGACAAATTAGAGGATTGGGCCAAAAGAAATCTGATGAGGTTCAACAAGGACAAGTGCAGAGTCCTGCACTTAGGACGCAAGAATCCCATGCACTGCTACAGACTAGGGACCGAATGGCTGGGCAGCAGTTCTGCAGAAAAGGACCTAGGGGTTACGGTGGATGAAAAGCTGAATATGAGTCAACAGTGTGCCCTTGTTGCCAAGAAGGCTAACGGCATTTTGGGCTGTATAAGATGGGGCATTTCCAGCAGATCGAGGGACATGATTATTCCCCTCTATTCGGCACTGGTGAGGCCTCATTTGGAGTAGTGTGTCCAGTTTTGGGCCCCACGCTACAAGAAGGATGTGGATAAATTGGAAAGAGTCCAACGGAGGGCAACAAAAATGATTAGGGGGCTGGAGCACATGACTTATGAGGAGAGGCTGAGGGAACTGGGATTGTTTAGCCTGCAGAAGAGAAGAATGAGGGGGGATTTGATAGCTGCTTTCCACTACCTAAAAGGGGGTTCCAAAGAGGATGGATCTAGACTGTTCTCAGTGGTAGAAGATGACAGAACAAGGAGTAATGGTCTCAAGTTGCAGAGGGGGAGGTTTAGGTTGGATATTAGGAAAAACTTTTTCACTAGTAGGGTGGTGAAGCACTGGAATGGGCTACCTAGGGAGGTGGTGGAATCTCCTTCCTTAGAGGTTTTTAAGGTCAGGCTTGACAAAGCCCTGGCTGGGATGATCTAATTGGGTTTGGTCCTGCTTTGAGCAGGGGGTTGGACTAGATGACCTCCTGAGGTCCCTTCCAACCCTGAGATTCTATGATTCTATGATTTAAAGGGCCTGGCGCTCCGGGCACTGCAGGGATCCCTGGGCCCTTTAAATCCCCACCAGAGCCCCGGGGCTCTGGCAGGGATTTAAAATGCCCAGAGCTCTGCAGCAGCCGAAGCCCCGGGCCCTTTAATTCATCCCGGGGCTCCCAGCCGCCTCTGCAGCTAGTAGCTCTGGGGTGATTTAAAGGCCCCAGGGCTCCCAGCCAGAGCCCCGGGGCTTTAAATCACCTCTTCTGGTTGAGGCCACACCCCTACCCAGGATTCCGGAGTACTGGTAAGTCCTGTAAGTTACTTTCACCCCTGCCTGTAGGATGTTACTTTTTCAAAACCAGACAGCCCTGTGTAAGCAAAACAGGCCTGTCCTAAACAAGGGAATGTGTTTTTACCTCAGTTTACATATAAGTAGTAAGCAGAACCATCAAGATATCAGCAGGAGCAGATTGAAGGAAACAGAGCAATTTCTATTTTAGCAAACACTGCCTGAATAAACTTCGTTTTGATGTGTAACCTTCAGAAGAATCCACTTCAAAGGTTCACTAGACTATAAAAGAAAGGGGGAGAGATACCCAAGATCTCTCTTTCACTCAAAAAGACAAAGGACCCAGCACTTTTGGGCCTCTAGAAGAGACCCTGACTGAGAAAGTGGGTCTGCCACATTTTGATGGAAGACTGTGGGAGAGAAAAGCCACCTTGAACAACATCTTGCACTAAATCTTGCTAGATTAAGTTTTAGACTTTAGATGTCTGTTTTCACTTTTATCTGTTTGTAACCATTTCTAACTTTCTCTCTTATACATGAACTCACTTAAAATCCAATCTTCTTTTGTTCATAAACTTGTTTTACTATTAATCTAAACCAGCAGTGCTGTGTTTACACTAAAATGAACATCAACATTAGTTAATGGGGCAAGCTGGTGGGTTTTGTCTCCTTAAAAGAGCAAATGGATCTTCTTATTCCTCTAAATGTTACAGAAGAGGACTGGACATATCAGAGCACATAGGTGTGGCAAAGTTTGGGACTGGGGTATGTGTTGGGGTCACCTACTAATAATAACCAAGTCTGGTAAAGACAAAAGTGTGTCTGTGATAACTGCGAGCAGGCTGTTGGATTCAAAGTGATTGAATATGAGCTGTACAGCATACTGAACATGAAGCACATGTTGGCTGAGTGTATGTCCCAGGCAGGGAGCCACAAGTAGCAAAAGAATTTTGGGGCACTTGGGGTTATAATACAAGAGGTGACCACCTCTCACTGGTCTGAATTGCACCCCAGAACTTGACAGTCATTAATCCTACCCCATGTCTCCAGGACAGGAAATTTGGTACTTCAAAGTACCAAAAATATTTCTAACAAATGAAACATCAGAGAACACTGGCCCATTTTTTGAAGAGAAAGTTTGCTAGCCATGGCTTAACTCATTCTTGCTTTCTTTATGGAATTTGTTCTTTTAGTACCAGTTTAAGAGAATACCCTATTACATTTTTTAAAAAACAACTAACCCATAATATTTGACATCTCCCAATATATAACAAGATTCCCTTGTGTAATGATATTTATGGTGCCAGTTTTGTCTAAAGTGAATACTGCATTTTGTATCACATCAAAGTCAAATTTCATGTTATTCAAGTAAGCAGAAATGTCACTGCTCCCTGAAAACACCCTGAGAATATAAGAGTAACTCCACCATTACTTCATCTTTAAATAGCATTTTTGTCTGAGATGTGAAAGCAATTTGTAACAGTGGGAAAGGATTATCCAGGTTAGGCAGGTTATAAAATATGCTCACTGTCACCCAGAAGCCAAGCTAGAAATACAGCTCACACCTTCTGACTCCCAGTTCTGTCCTCCAGCCACTAGACCTAGGGTGACCAGATGTCCCGATTTTATAGGGACAGTCCCGATTTTGGGGTCTTTTTCTTATATAGGCTTATATTTCTCTCCACCCCCTGTCCCGATTTTTCACACTTGCTGTCTGGTCACTCTAACTAGACCACAAGTACCTCCCATCTCAGATTTCATGGTTTTTAAGAACATCTCAGATGATCAAAACACAAAATAAAGAAAACTGTCCTGGAGCAGCTCTATCAAACTTCCCCCCACCCCCAAAATCACAGGCTACAGAGATGTAGGCCTAGTAGGCCATCTAGTCCACCCTCTTCCTGATGCAGGATTCTTTTATAGAATATATTTAAAAATTAATAATTTCAAACTAAATATTTATCTTCTCAACATGCAAAAGTAACAACTTGCAAATCAGCTGTCCATAAACAATATGGATAATTTAGCAAATATGCTAAACTAATATGCTAAAATTACTAATTTTAATGGCCCTGAATAGCTGCTAGAAACATACATTCCTCTTTTGTGGATGACTCATGACCATTAGTACCATATGTCTAATGTTTAACTGAACTGCCTTCGTGTGGTACAGTGAATTATCTTTTTCAATCAATCAGCCTGCAGCAGTAATTATAGGAGCAAAAGTAACCCTAGGTCTCATAGGCATATAATACTACAAGATATTTCTTTTCTGCAAGAGTATTCACAACTGTGTGGAAAACTTCCAAAACACAGAAAATGAACAGAGATTGTATAATGATTAATATTTCCTATCTATTGAAAGGTATGATTAATGAATGTTCAACTTCAATCCATAGATTTAAATTAGCGCACAAAGAGACACTGTTAGCTAGATTTTTTTTTAATGTCTAATTTAAATATGATCTGGCTTCTTACAGAGCCTTTAAATAGCACAGCATGACTAAAAAATATCCTTTAAAATATTTAGAGAATTTTTTTGTTAACCAGCTGATGCTCCAAAGGGCCTTTTCTGCAAGGGAGAATCTAAGAAGTTAACCCTGCAGAAGGCTCCCTGAGGGTATACCTTGCTCCTATGACATCAGTGAGGTATGATCCTCCATACCATTTTGTCCCAGTGAGATTAAACACTTTTGTTTGCTACCTGTAAAATCATAGGTAAGATTCACAAGACATGCTACAGCCTCTTTGTGCAAAAAGAGGTGACAACCCAGCCACAAATGTCCAGCAGAGAAGTTCTCTATCAGAGGAATTGTCTTGGTGGTGTATCTTCACTGAAACCAAATCTGGCCACTGTGACATCCTGTCCCTGGCACAGAGAGCACAGTTGGGCAGAAGGTGACATGGCGGAGAACTGCTTTGTGATAGAAATCTCTAGCTGATTTGGAACAATTACAATGGCATATCTTATAGCTCCACGCAGTAACTTTAAAGTTGTATTGGAGTCAAGGGTGGGGTGGCCAAAAGAATCGGGGATCCAGAACTAGCTCCCTGACAACTCATTTTCCTGCACTGAGCTTTGCTTGGCACAGTTTCTTAGAAACTGATTCTTCATACAACAAGGAAAGCAATGGGAATAGGCATTGTGGTATGCCCTATGCTCAATGGTATTTTCAGGACTGGAACCTAAGAACCCTGGTCCTATAACTGACTCCATGTGGGTGCACCACCACACTTGTGTGGGGCTCCATTGAAGTCACTGATCAGCAGAAGCACAGTGGCACACTAACACACAGTAAATTGCAGGATCAGAGCCTAACTTTGCAAGGGCTAGAAGAGCGGTGAGGGATAGGCTTTCTATTTTTTTCTAATTTAAGATTAACAGATTTATCATGAAATAGATGATGTAGGCTGGCTTTCCTGACTAAAATATATTAATCTAGTCAGGTGAAAAGGGGTAAAACTGCCTAGAGTTCTCAATTACACTAAGTGATGTTAGATTCTAATGAAGGGCACAATGACAATCGGCAATCCAGCCTACTCTATTTCTTATCATGACAAAGATTTTCATTAATGAATTTACTTTCATTAAATATAATTTAATTTATTTCCCCAATTAACCAAATACAATAGAGTGAGCATGCTAGAAACTATTGTACAATGATTACATAGACAGTTAAATGCTACCTTTAGGAGAGGATCATTAAGCGGGTCAAATGATATGCCTAACACAGTTTAATAGGCATTTCACCTCCCATGAAAACTACATATTAATCTTTTCCATAAACGTGGAGAAAAACCTATTTCAAAAATAAATGGAACACAAATGCATTTATCTTGATTGCTTGTGCTTCATGTCCTTTCTGAAAGTGATCATTCAGTCTCCAGCCAATACAAATCCAATAAGATATTAGACTGGACAAAAAATACTGTCAGATTTGTTTTAGGCTTTGTCACCTTACTATGAGTAAATGAGAGAATCAAAGATCTTTCCTAGGATAGCGCATAATTTGACAGAATTTTGGTGCCCAATGGGAATATGGAGGAGAGGAAGAGGAAACTGCATCTCCATAAAGGACTATTGTTATTTACCCCTATCACCCAGTAGAACAGGATGGTACTATGAGAAAAGGTTTCCTGTCTAAGGTACTGTGCCTCCCAGGGCTGCCCTTGGAGTAGCGCAGTCTTTTACTTTGTGTTGTGCCTTAAAAATACAATCCACCCAATGGTGATTAACAACAGAGACGGTTTGTGCAGCTGACATCACAAGTAATTCCATTTCCAATTACAAAAGAACCTCAAAGATACGAACACCAGAGTTACGGACTTACCGGTCAACCAGACACCCTGTGAAAACAGAAGTCCTCAATCAGGCAGCAGTGGAAACAAAAACAAACAGACAAGAAGCAAATAGTGCTTTAGCCCCGAGGCGCAGCGCTTCACCCCAGAGAGGTGGGGGAGGGTGGTTGGGGCTGCAGCCAAGGGGCGGGGGGAGGGCAGGGCTCCAGGCGGAGTGGCAGCTTGGGGCTTCTGACCCTCAGGAGCTCCAGAGCTCTGGGGCGAGGCTCCGTTCCTGCCTTGAGCTCTGCGGGGGGAGGAGGAGGGGGAAGGTGTGTGCCAGGGGTTGGGGCTTTAGCCATGAGGGGAGCGCCAGTTTTAGCCCCAGCGCTCCCCCCATAGTTAATGCCCTGAACCCCCCCTCCCCCAGTGAAACCGGGAATAGAGCCACGGGGCTGAAGCTCCGAGCCCCAGCGCTATCCCCGGGTCTAAAGCTGTGAGTCCTGGTGCTCCCAGGGGAGCCCTGAGCCCCCTACCAGGACACCAGACAGCCCCTAGGGTCAGAAGCCCCAACCCCCACCCCTTGGAGCCCTGATCCCCCCTACCCTCTGGCTGCATCCCCAACTCCCCATGGCTGAAATCTGTAACGTCTTGTTCAGAATTATGGATATTCCCGAAGTGTCCATAACTCTGAGGTTCTACTGTAGCAATTTAAGCAGAGATTTTTCTGACCAGCTAGGAGGAGTTGATAAGCTTAGTTGGGGCCTGTAGTGCCAGACAGCCATCAGTGCCCAAGACATGTGCCAAAGTTGTTATTGCTAACGCTATAGTGTACACAGAGGAATACAAAGCATACTGCGGTACAACTTATTTTCCCTGATGCTAAAAGGAGTCGCATGAACTTTCCATTTAGCTGACAGGACAGTAATAGAAATAGCTTTAAAATTACTACTTGAGAGTTACCTTGGTAGGAAGCTAAGCTATCTGTGGTATTCTTGTGCAGTTCCAACTATTACAACTTGTCCCTGGGTCAGCCAGTTTTACAACTTTTACAGTCCTCTTCAAATTAATTCTGAAATAATCATTAAATTCTTACTTGACTTAAAATTAATTTTCTTTGATTTAATAGGATAGTATTTCATATTATTAATTTCCATATTTATTAGTTTCCATAGAAGGACTAGATACGCTCTTCCTTTTGGATGTCTACATTTGGATCCTAAAGGTACTAAGGCTTATCAGCCTCCTTAAGGAACTCAATTTATTTTACATTTTTAAAAGTCAGTTTTTATATTCATAAAATCAATCTTTGAGCAAATATAATGTCTGGGAAGGTGTAAAACTGCTGAAATCACGTCCAGACCATCAGTGTGAAAGAATACATCATAGATCAGTCCTCATTCTTTAATCCACTGCATTTTTTCTTTTTTACAGAGTCATCTCTGACTATGCAGACAGACTGCATGTAATCAAAGCCATGCTGTTCATAAGAAAATAACTTGTGAGGCAGTTTGTGGCTAAGAAAATCCTCATGGGAACTAGCCCATCAGAATATTCTGTGCCACATGAGCCAATCATGTCTGTCTGTTTTTTCCTCCTGCAGTACAGTCAGATTGAATGTTGTGGTTCTTCCAGATGGGTAGTTCTTACTGACTTCAACAAGAATTCAACAAATGCTGCACTATAGGATAAAATAGAACTATGATGTCTCTATTACTGTTAGCTGTAGACGTTACTTGGAATACTTTGCATATCTGTTTTGAAGAAAACATGATTAATTTTAATTAATACATACCTCCCTACTGTATGTTCCACTCTGTGCATCTGATGAAGTGGGTTTTAACCAACTAAAGCTTATGCCCAAATAAATTTGTTAGTCTCTAAGATGCCACAAGGACTCCTCGGTGTTTTTGATGATCACTTTGGATAATCAGTGAGAAAAATCCCTCCAAATTATTATTGCGCTTGATTATTTGCACAGTGATACAAAGCTAAACAGAGTACTTTTAAAAAGGTTGAATCACATTTCTTTGGCCTGGCACATCAAAATATCACCCCTGCCATTTAATTTTTTTATTTTTTTTTGCATAAGAACATAGACCCCAAGGTAGCCCCTGGCAATCTTTGGCTTCAGTGTAGCATCTCTGGCCCTTTGAGAGTTCAGACTGCAAAGAGAGAGAAAATTTCCCTGTGTCTTTGGTTTTTTCCCTTCATTTAACCTCCAAGTCCACAGGATGAGTGTATGTAGCATTTCCAGGATGTGAATGGGCCATTCACCAATCATTGGTATTGCAATGTTCCTTGATGGCCCATCTGATTTTGACCGTTCTTCTGGACGGATGGGTGGAAACTCTTCCCATCTGAGTTCACAAGTTTAGAGCAAACATTTTCAAAGTTATAAAGCAAAGCTTACATATTTCCTTACACATAACATTAGCACATGCATCAGCTTACAACCATCTAAAGAGTCTAAACACTAAATACATTCTTATAAAACTAATGTATTTTGAGCAACACTAAGACATAAGTCAATCAGCCTGCCCTGGCCACCCACACAGAAATCGATCTCCAGCATCTGACTGACCGTTTTTCCAGAGCTTGCGAAGAGTTCGGGTTGACAATCAGTCTTCAGAAGACCAAAGTTATGGCCCAGGATGCAGAACATCCAAGCATTGCCATCAATGACTATGTGCTAGAGGTGGTCAGTCAGTTCACCTATCTCGGATCTACCATTATGGACAACCTCTCACTGGACCCTGAGATCAACCGTAGAATCGGCAAGGCCTTCACAATTTTGGCCAGTTTGTCACAGAGAGTATGGAACAACAACATGCTGACCATCAACACAAAGGTCGCTGTGTACTGCGCATGTGTGCTAAACACTCTTCTCTATGCCAGCGAAACTTGGACTCTCTACGCTTCGCAAGAAAAGAGACTGAACACCTTCCACATGCGCTGCCTCCGTCGGGTACTCAGGATCACTTGGAGTGATCGAATGACGAACAACGAGGTTCTGGAATGTGTCAAGATCTCCAGCATGTTCACTCTCCTCCGTCAATGCCGCCTCAGATGGCTTGGCCATCTAAGTCGTATGGAATATGGACGGATCCCCAAAGACCTGTTGTATGCTGAACTTGCCTCTGGAAACAGAGCTACAGGACGGCCCCACCTTCGCTTCAAGGATGTCTGTAAGAGGGACCTGAAGACTATTCAAATCGACATCAACAGCTGGGAAGAGCTCGCCCAGGACAGATGCAGATGGAGACACGCTCTGACCACTGGATTGAAAACTGGCGAAGACAAGCTGCGGCAGCTTGCCGAGGAAAAGCGGGTTCAACGAAAAAGGAAGCAGCTGCTCCAACCCACAGTTGACACCGCCTTCAAATGCAGTAAATGCAATCGAGACTGCCACTCTCGTGTGGGGCTCTATAGCCACAATAGACGCTGCACAACCATCAACTAAACATTCCCCATGGGTGCATATCCATCGTCTCTCGAGACTAACGGATGCCAACAACAACAACAAGACATAAGTGAATTGGTCTCGTCTCCAGCTATGAGTTTGTCAGTTCTTAGCTAATGCCTGCAGCCTTGCCGCAAAGTTGCCAATTTTCTGATGGAACAAACCTGAACAACCTTGCCCCGCCCCGTCTCCGAATAGAGACAATCACAAACAGAATGCAGGAAATTCACTTTTTCAGGGTTCCCAAACCAGCACTAATGCCTAGCTCCCAAGCAACAACTCTGCCTCAAGAATTGACTCTAGATAGAGAGATTAAGACAAAGAGCAAACTCCTTTGCTGCTTGCCACAACTCCCCTAAAGCAACGAAAGAGAAAAACTCAACACCTCAACAGGATGTTATTCCAAGATTAAAACAATTTGCTCACATTTTAAGAAAATGGGTTAGACTATGTGTAACAGGGCTGCCTGGTGACTTCTATCATAACAATATGAACTTTTTGCTAATACCACACCAAAATCATTTAGACTTTCAGCTTTGCAAGAACTTAATGGGCCAGATTTTCTGGCTCCCATTACATTAATGCAACACAACTGACGCCACAGCCGCTAGGATGTAGATGCACTTTGCAACATCGGGGGTATTAAAATGCCAGGGTAAAACAGAAAAGGAGTGAGGGGCTGTTCTAATCTAATTTTCTTTCCACTGGAGACTTTCTGAACCCTAATGATATTTTAAAGATTGTTGTATAAAACATATGGATGTAAAAATCAAGGTATAGGCATGTTGCCCTCTTGTGGAAATATGGGATATTTTAAACGAAAAAAGTATCAGTGCTGCCCTTCATTTTTAGTTCCTCACCAGACTGGATTTCAGACACACACAGAGGGAGAGTCTCACTCTGAGTTCATGCCTTCCTTCTGTTACCTTTCAGCTCTGTGTTCTTGGGGCACCAGGGCACAGTATCCAGCCTGTCTGACTCACGAAGAACCCCCCGCCAGCCTCTGCTTGAACCAAAACCAGTCAGAAGAAAGACTTACAAAAAGCAATGAAAAGGCAGTGGGAGACACACCTAAACCCCTCCGGATAAGGGTGATTGGATTAAGGCAACTCCCCAAGCCTTATTTGCATCGAAGATGGAACAGGTAGGCATCTCCATTAGCATACAGAATGGAGAACAGAGATTCCAAGGCAAGAACCACACTGAACTCTGGGACCAGAAAATCAGGGAAGCACTGCATGATGGGGGATCTCTGCTCCAGATGTTAATGAACCCACGCCTGAACACATCCGTCTTAGTAGTTATCAGACCAATTCTACTATTGGTCATCCTTTATTGGTATCCAAATACTGAAGCTGCTTAATTGCATTGTGAGCTCCCTCAAAGGAACATTGCCCATAGCCAGAAATGACCAGTTCCTATTGTCTAGCCTGAACAAAACAACTTTGGTATACTCCCTTAAGCCATCATTTTACTCAAATAAATCTAGTTTTCTCCCTTGAACCACTGTTGTTTCCCTACAAAAACCCCTACCCATGCTCAAGTAAGGGTTCTGATGCCCGGATCCAAAATCTGCATCGGTTCCATTGGGGCTTCATCTTCTCCTAACCAATCATGTTGGGGCCTCTGCCTGTCTCTGGACCCTCAGCTACCACCACCACCTGAAAACCCCGACCGGTTCAAGTTTCACAATTCACCCAATTCTCCCTCCCTCCCTCTCTCTTTTTTCTTCTTCTTCTCTGGTATAGCCTTCTAACCCTGACTTTGTAATCAATTTTAAGCTAGATTTAATATTGTAACTATTTTGTTTGGGTCTCCTTGTATGGTTATTACCGGGCAATAAATAACTTTTATGGTTAAGCTGGTTGCTTCCTTCCCTCTTTTGTGTTTTTGGCTTCCCCATTTGTTCTGCAGCAATGCTCTTCATACCTAAGCTAAAGATCCCAGTATCATCCAAAAATCCTGTGGGGTTTGCTCATCAAGTGGATAACGTGAAAGTGGGGATAGGGACATGCTGAACCTGTAGCATAGGATAGTGGCAGCTTGGAAGTGCTGCTTGACCCAGCCTGCTAAGTCCAGAGACACATAAGGGGTCAGTGGGGGAGTGATGATTGACTGGTGTGTGGATGTCTGTCTCCTAGGTCCTGCAGGATAGCTCCATTGGAAGGGGACTTGCAGAAGGGAGAAGTAGATCTCCATATGAAAACACTGACACAAGCAGTACTTTGATAGAATTACAGACACACCCCCAAAAGACTAACACTAATAAATGAGCATACCCCAAATTAATGGTCAAATCTGGTAACATTTCCTACAAAGAATAAGGAGATATCCAGGGAGAGGGGGGGTTTTTGGTTAACCAGCTGGACAATACTAATCCCAAGATCTCAAATACTATACGTTGGAGGAAGACACATACGCCTGTGCTCTTATACTGCAGTCAAGATACATAACCATGGACCTTAGCTGGAGTCACTAGTTTTTAGGTTTCAATCAACTTGTTCCATGACAGCAGATTCACTGAAGCTCCACATGGACATAGGGTTTTCCCAGCACAGATCAAATTGCAGGATTAGAACCTCAGGGTCAGATTTTTAAAGGTATTTAAGGCACCTAACTAGCTGGTCTCCACAATACCACTGAGGACCTGTCTCTCAATAACTAACTTTTTAATAAACAAAAACATTCATAGCTGAAATTATTTTTGACATTAGTGAAATGGGTAATACTATTTTCTTTTTCCCTAGCCCTTGTCAGTCTTATCTAACTATATTGAAGCACTTTGGGGGCAGTGACTCTCTCTTTTAGGCTACATCTACACACCAAGCTAAAGGGTGCAACTCCCAGTTGGTGGACACATACTCAGAGCTAGTGAGAGTATAAATAGGATAGCCATGGTAGCATGGGCAGCAGCAGTGGAGCATGTATTGGCTGGGCTGTGCACAAACTTGCTTGAACCCCATGGGTACGTACTCAGCAAGGCTAATCCATGCCTTTGCTTCCACTGCCTGTGCTACCACAGATAGCATGCATATAAATAGCAGTGTAACTCTCATCGAATGAGTATGAGCATGTGTACCCACAGTGGGAATCACACTCCTAGCTCGTAGTATAGACACACAGCCTTAGTACTTTTATGAACAGCTAAACAGCACTTAGTGCCATGGTTCCCAGATCATCTTCAGGGCCTTTTGGCACTAGTGTAAAAAAAATTTTTTTTTATTTTTTTTTTTAAAGGCTGTAGACTAGATATAGGCAAACCAACTACTATCCCTCAATTCCCGTCCTCCTCCAAAAAATCAAAACAACACACAAAAAATAAAATGTTGTGCCAGATCCTGACCTGGTGTTAATTGTCATGGCTCCATTATAGTCAATGGAGTGATATCAACTTATACTAGAAGCTGGCCTTTTGCCAATTACTTGATACAAAACAAAGCCAAAATTAACCTTTCTAAAGGATTCCCCTGACTATTCTTTCATTTTCACAGTTGTCTACATGTTTTCCAGTTCCAGCTAAAACCAGACCTTTGAAGCACCAAAATACCACAGGAAAGGCTTTTCACATGCTACTTCTGATCTGAGTGGAAGCAGGAAATAATGGGAATCCCATGAGAAAACTATACTTGGCAACATTTCCAGCTCCATTTTACAGGCTCAAGACATTCAGATACTGTAGTTCAGAGAAGTGTCAAAAGTTACTGATGCTTCCCAAGCTGAACCCAAACTCTGAAACTTATTTATAAATAGTTCAGAGTTAAACAAAACAAAAGCAAAAACAGAGCTTCTAAATTCTGGGGCATGAGTAACAGGAAACTGAAGTCAACAACAGCAAGGTTCTATAACTGTTTAATTAGCAGATTTTTTTCTCGACATCCTTAGCAAGTACCCTTTCCAAGAAAGGGCTCTTGATTTATATGCCGCAGGTCAGGATGAAAATTGATATGGCAGTGTCTGTGTGTATGACTGGGTAAGAAACTTTGTAGAAGTGAGATTTCAAGGTCTTTAACAAACCATTACTGCAGAGAAAAATGTTTTCACTAGCCAAATTGTAAGCTTGACCACAATTAAGAATAAATGAGTAATATCAAAAAATACATTTAAGTCAACAACACAGATTGAGCCATACTCATCCCTGCTGTAACCCTTTTTAAGTCACCAACACTGAATCAGGTCCATTGTATGTTTACAGTCTCCATTTCTTTGATTTAGTAAGTAATCACTTCAATTGTGAAATATTCACTGAGGGTGGGATTTCTCCAAGTGCAATCAGTGCTGCATAACTCTGCTCTACCTTAGTGGGTGCAGACGAAGGGCAACACTGTGCAGTTGGGAAATCCCACTCTAGGAGTTGATATTATAGGAACTAAACTAGCTAAACTAAACTATTTACAAATTTCAAATTACAAGTAGTAAAAGATATCAGAGCAAAAAACACAAGGTATGCTTATGGTGCTCTATCCCTTTAACTATAATGAATCTGTAGAAAATGCTTCTCTGAAAGTCAGGAAATTGTACCGAATCTTTTAATATAGCTACACACTTACTCGGGTATGCAGTTGTGCTCTTTTCACCGGGCCTGCTGTAGCCTCTGGGATATGTTTCTGGCAATCACTGCTGACAGTGACCTTTATTTGGTATATTGCTAAAGCTGGATATTAAGTTGTCGTTGGTAGGTTAGTCAAGTTTCTCTTTATCTAGGTATGATCTTCCACCCACCTCCAGGTTGATTACTATTTGTTAGTCTCCAAGTTCCTCTACTGCAGAGGTGCGTCATGAAGGAGAAAGCTACTTAATGTATTCATTACAACTGAAATCTTCTGCATATATAGTGATTTCCCTGCAGATCCACATTAAAAGTTTCCTTCTTTCCCACTTATCCTTGAAGTCTTCTCTGGTCACACAGCCAGAAAAACTGAGTAAGAAGTGGTCTTCATGTTTCCCTACACACCTAACATAGTTGCCTTTGAAATCCCACATAGTGAGTACCTCAAACTAGTAGAACCCCAATAGCTGTACCAGTAGCGCAGCCAGGTCCGGAGTGCAGGGGGAGGGGTGCTATAAAAGGCGCCTCCCCCTGTACTCACCCGGCAGCTCTCCGGGTCTTCAGCGGCTCACTCCGAGCCTTTGATGGTACCCCGCGCCAAAATGCTGCCAAAGACCCGGAGTGCTGCCGGGTGAGTGCAAGAAGCGGCGCTTAAAAAGAAGCGGTGCCTTTTTTCAGTGCTGCTAAAAAAAGGCGCCGCTTCCGCCGCTTCTGCTCAAGGGGGAGCGGCCGCTCCCCCTGTTCCCCCCCCAGCTATGCTACTGAGCTGTACTGCTTGTAGAGATTCTGACCAGATGAGCTGGAAATTTTCTATCTACATGATTTTTCCAAATATTTCAGTTTTCTAGTGGGAAAATCAAAAGAAAATATTTTGTTGTGATGAGTTTGGCCTGAAAAAACACATTTTGGTTTGTTGAACTCAAATGTTTCCTTCTCTTTCGAGTCCCTGCCACAATAAACTACATTTGTCTCCACTGCCACAGTGCCTCATAGAAGCTGTAGTTCAGATACCTCTTCATTCCCATTCTTCACTATGGGCTGGACTCCTTGTATAGACTACATCTCCCATGGCATACTATCGTCTCCCACTAGCTGAGCTGCATGGTGTTCTATGGGAGTTGCATGACTAGGGTGCATCATGGGAGATATAGTCTAACCAGGAAGCCCAGCCCATAGGAGAGAATGGGGGCAAAAGGAACACAAACTACAACTCCCATGAGGCCCCATGTTTCCATAAGTAGATACAGTTTAATGCCAAAAGACAGTCAAAACTAAATGGTTCAATTTAGTTCAAAAAACCAAAACGTTTCAGTTCAGAAGTGTCAAAACATTTTATTTTGATTAAAAATGCTGAAGACAATTTTTTCGACATTTCTAAATCAAAAATTTCTGGGACTTTCTGTCCCACAAGAAGTTTCGCTATTTGGACTTTTTGCCCTATTCTGGATGATTTTTTAAGCGGGGTGGAGGGGGAGGAGAGAGGAAAATAGGATGTGTGAAATGTCAGAATTTCCCATGGATTGGAAATTCCAATTTTTGCCCATCTTTTACCCTTAACATCAATAGTGGAATTTTCAAAAGCATTTTGCTCAGCACTGGCTTAACTTCTATTGAAGTTAGTACATTCTTTTGCAAGTTCAACACTAAACCATATTATCTTCCTTCTGTCCATGTCTGAATCATAGTTACCTGAAAGAGTTTTCATTTTTTGTTTACTGCCCTGAGCCTTCAGCCACTTCCTCCCAAGGTTGCAGCCTGCTCTTAACACAGTCCAAATCCTGATATTTGCTCTTTGGTACAACCCATATTTGCCATTCTGCTGAGTTATCAGCCATTTCAATGATGCTGAAGACTACAGGCAGTTTTGTATCAAAACTATTCTGGGGATGGGCCAATAGGATTCATTTTGACATGCTTTTTTTCCCCTTCTCAAAAGCCACTCACACTAAAAACCTGTTGTGTAGGATTGCTAATGCATTGGCATAGACTACTAGGAGCTTGGGTGGGGCTTTATCTTTAAAAAAAAATATGGATTGCATTAATCAAGAACACTGAGTTTGGAACAGCATATTAAAAATGGACAAGTAGAGTACAAAACTACTCATGTACATAACATTCAACAGCTATTTTATTGTTTTAACTGAACTCCCCCACCCCCAATAACCAAAAGTTGTCTAAACCCACGTCATGAATCAGGATCCAGGAAATGATAGTCTTAAATAAGGTCTGCACAAAGGGGTACAAAGAATTTCGGAGAACTAATCCTAGTTTTGGCAATGACTTGCTGTATGGCCTAAGTCAAGTCACAGAAGATTGGTATTTCTGATTCCTATTTTCTTTTCTCATGGTTTTACGAACACTTTGAATTAACTGCTCTGGAGAGAGATTTGGAGTAAGAACCATCCTTCCCATGCCCTCACATTACCTCTTCTCTGATTTAAATTAATTTACCTGCATTTCATTCTAATTACTTTTCTATGATAGAATGATGAGACGTGTGAACGAACTTTCTTTAGAACTTTCCAGTCCAGCACAAGATAAAACTATTCATTACATTCTGAAAGCTTTCCACTAGAGGGAGATGTTAGTTTGTTGCTAGGTTATCATGCAGGTTGTTAGGGTACTTTTAAAAAAAAAAGTTTTTAAATGCATTTTTCTCTCTACATCCAAATAACTCAATGAACAAAGAACCCACACAAAGAGACTCAGATTCAACTGATGTTTAAATGGACTGTAGAGAATTACAAAGATGTTTTTATTTAAGAACCTGTATTTTTCTTTTTACGCATATATCAGATATTGTGATTCAGAGTTATACTGGGCACACTACTTGGCAAAACACAGTAATTTCAGATTCCCCATGAGTAGTTAGACTTGTCATGAAAGCTCATGATGCCCAATGAAAACATTTTACTTCATGAAAGAAAGTTTCAGTTCTTAAAACTCCCAATAAAGAATATGAAGTCACCTCAGCTATAAGGGCTCAATATAGTGAATAAATTGAAACATTAAATGTTTACACACATTTTCTCTGTTTGAACTGTAATACCAATTACATTGTACTGCAAATAAACCCTATTAACATCAGCCACTCAGCATTGCTGACTTCTAATGTCAAAGATACTGGCAGTCCACAGTTGACTAACGGAAGCCTATTTGCTGAGTGCAACAGTCAGAAGACAGCATATTGCACCAGTGCTCTACAACTTGCATAGGCTCCCCATCACTACCAGACCCACTTCAATTTCCTGATTTCTAACTAGGGCCAGATTCTGAGACACCGCACAGATTGCACAGCTCAGGAGGAAAGGTGGCTTTATTCTAGTCCCTGGTGTGGGTGGAATAGCATCACGGCTCCTCTAATTTATGGCAGCTTCCCAGGGCCCGCATTGCAGAGCACAATTCCCTGCAATGCTGCTAACACCAGTATTCCTTTCTCTTGCAAGCAGGTAGCATGGGGACACTTTTCTCAACCCTACAAGGTTTCTGCAGCAGGGTAACTTTTCCTTGCACAACTTCTAGCTCACAATCCCTGCATGCCATCAGAGCAGCATATAGACGCCACCAGATTGGAGGACAGAACTGGCTCCACAGTCTTAAGCAGAGTAGGACCATGCCATCTCAGTGACTAACTCTGCTTCAGATTCCCCTAACATAAGCTGTTAGTAACAGAGTCCACTTATGAATTAGAGAGCAGAAGGCAGAGCCTTCTCAACAGCAAGCCCAAGGCTGTGGAAGATCCTTCCAGAAGAGAACAAAAAAGAATGCAATCTTTGGTATCGCTAGGTCATTTGCCGCTTCCCCAAAGCATTCCTCAAAGTACCAGAAGAGAAGGGAAGAAAAATACTGCAGCTCGTTCATGCAGAGGCTGCTAGCTAATCTAAAAAGTAAGACGGAAAAGAGACAGCCCTTAAGGACAGATATTACTGTTTTCTGTAGCTCACTTACATCATGGATCAGCATTCATGTCACACTCCCCATCAGTACCTGGCCCAAGCCAGGGAAGCTAATGATCCAAACCAGTGGACCAAATTCAGTGATGACTCTTGGTCATGTGCCACCTGAGGCATGCTGCAATTATGCTAAGAAGCAGCGCTTATATACTACACTGAAAGGAATGTTAGAAATGCTCAGACTGGATAGAAAGAGGAAAAGAAGGAATACCCTAATTCGTTTTATGGACATCTATAGATTTCTGACAGATACCATAGTGAATTTGTCTATTTTACTATTTAAACTTGCTGATGGCTAATCCTGTACAAGTAGGCTATGTACAAATATAGTCAGGCAGTCAGACAGCCACAGCCCAAGGAAGAACTCCTCTGTATACAACCTTGCAAGGACAACCACTCCTCATGTGTCCATAAGTGTCCATAACTACCCTGATTGTGATGAACTTTCATTGACATGCAGCTAAATTACTGAAAGTAGGGCTGTCCGTTAATCACAGTTAACTCCTGCGATTAACTCAACAAAATTTAATGCGATTAATCACACTTTTAGTCACACTGTGAAACATTAGAATACCAATTGAATTTTTTAAAATATTTGTGGTTGTTTTTCTACATTTTCAAATATATTGATTTCAATTACAACAACACAATATAAAGTGTACAGTGCTCACTTTATATTATCAATTTTTATTACAAATATTTGTAATGATATGATACTGTAAAGATGATAAAAGAAATAGTATTTTTCAATTCATCTCATACAAGTACTCTTTATCGTGAAAGTGAAACTTACAAATGTAGATTTTTTTTAACATAACTGCACTCAAAAACAAAACAATGTAAAACTTTAGAGCCTACAAGTCCACTCAGTCCTTCTTGTTCAGCTAATCACTCAAACAAGTTTGTTTACATTTACAGGAGATAATGCTGCCCGCTTATTGGCACTTTTGTAGTTGGCATTAAAAGGTATTTACGTACCAGATATGCTAAACATTCATATTCACCTTCATGCTTCGGCCATCATTCCAGAGGACATGTTTCCATGCTGATGATGCTCATTAAAAAGAATGCATTAATTCATCATAGAATCATAGAATCTCAGGGTTGGAAGGGACCTCAGGAGGTCATCTAGTCCAACCCCCTGCTCAAAGCAGGACCAAACCCAATTAGATCATCCCAGCCAGGGCTTTGTCAAGCCTGACCTTAAAAACCTCTAAGGAAGGAGATTCCACCACCTCCCTAGGTAACCCATTCCAGTGCTTCACCACCCTACTAGTGAAAAAGTTTTTCCTAATATCCAACCGAAACCTCCCCCCTGCAACTTGAGACCATTACTCCTTGTTGTGTCATCTTCTACCACTGAGAACAGTCTAGATCCATCCTCTTTGGAACCCCCTTTCAGGTAGTTGAAAGCAGCTATCAAATCCCCCCTCATTCTTCTCTTCTGCAGGCTAAACAATCCCAGTTCCCTCAGCCTCTCCTCATAAGTCATGTGCTCCAGCCCCTTAATCATTTTTGTTGCCCTCCGCTGGACTCTTTCCAATTTATCCACATCCTTCTTGTAGTGTGGGGCCCAAAACTGGACACAGTACTCCAAATGAGGCCTCACCAGTGCCGAAGAGGGGAATAATCACGTCCCTCGATCTGCTGGAAATGCCCCTACTTATACAGCCCAAAATGCCGTTAGCCTTCTTGGCAACAAGGGCACACTGTTGACTCATATTCAGCTTTTCGTCCACCGTAACCCCTAGGTCCTTTTCTGCAGAACTGCTGCCCAGCCATTCGGTCCCTAGTCTGTAGTAGTGCATGGGATTCTTCCGTCCTAAGTGTAGGACTCTGCACTTGTCCTTGTTGAACCTCATCAGATTTCTTTTGGCCCAATCCTCTAATTTGTCTAGGTCCCGCTGTATCCTGTCCCTACCCTCCAGCGTATCAACCACTCCTCCCAGTTTAGTGTCATCTGCAAACTTGCTAAGGGTGCAGTCCACACCATCCTCCAGATCGTTGATGAAGATATTGAACAAAACCGGCCCCAGCACCGACCCTTGGGGCACTCCACTTGATACCGGCTGCCAACTAGACATGGAGCCATTGATCACTACCCGTTGAGCACGACCATCCAGCCAGTTTTCTATCCACCTTACCGTCCATTCATCCAGCCCATACTTCTTTAACTTGCTGGCTAGAACACTGTGGGAGACTGTATCAAAAGCTTTGCTAAAGTCAAGAAATAGCACATCCACTGCTTTCCCCTCATCCACAGAGCCAGTTATCTCATCATAGAAGGCAATTAGGTTAGTCAGGCATGACTTGCCCTTGGTGAATCCATGCTGACTGTTCCTGATCACTTTCCCCTCCTTTAAGTGGTTCAGAATTGATTCCTTGAGGACCTGTTCCATGATTTTTCCAGGGACTGAGGTGAGACTGACTGGCCTGTAGTTCCCCGGATCTTCCTTCTTCCCTTTTTTAAAGATGGGCACTACATTAGCTTTTTTCCAGTCATCCGGGACCTCCCCCGATTGCCATGATTTGTCAAAGATAATGGCCAATGGCTCTGCAATCACATCGGCCAACTCCTTTAGCACCCTCGGATGCAGTGCATCCGGCCCCATGGACTTGTGTTCGTCCAGCTTTTCTAAATAGTCCCGAACTACTTCTTTCTCCACAGAGGGCTGGTCACCTCCTCCCCATACCGTGCTGCGGAGTGCAGCCGCCTGGGAGCTGACCTTGTCTGTGAAGACAGAGGCAAAAAAAACATTGAGTACACTAGCTTTCTCCACATCCTCTGTCACTAGGTTCCCTCCCTCATTCAGCAAGGGGCCCACACTTTCCTTGACTTTCTTCTTGTTGCTCACATACCTGAAGAAACCCTTCTTGTTACTCCTAACATCTCCGGCTAGCTGCAACTCCAAGTGTGATTTGGCCTTCCTAATTTCACTCCTGCATGCCTGAACAATATTTATATACTCCTCCCTGGTCATTTGTCCAATCTTCCACTTCTTGTAAGCTGCTTTTTTGTGTTTAAGACGAGCAAGGATTTCACTGTTAAGCCAAGCTGGTCGCCTGCCATATTTACTTTTCTTTCTACACATCGGGATGGTTTGTTCCTGCAACCTCAATAAGGATTCTTTAAAATACAGCCAGCTTTCCTCGACTCCTTTCCCCCTCATGTTATTCTCCCAGGGGACCTTGCCCATCAGTTCCCTGAGGGAGTCAAAGTCTGCTTTTCTGAAGTCCAGGGTCTCTGTTCTACTGCTCTCCTTTCTTCTTTGTGTCAGGATCCTGAACTCTACCATCTCATGGTCACTGCCTCCCAGGTTCCCATCCACTATTGCTTCCTCTACTATTTCCTCCCTGTTTGTGAGCAGCAGGTCAAGAAGAGCTTTTCCCCTAGTTGGTTCCTCCAGCACTTGCACCAGGAAATTGTCCCCTACACTTTCCAAAAACTTCCTGGATTGTCTGTGGACCGCTGTATTGCTCTCCCAGCAGATATCGGGGTGATTAAAGTCACCCATGAGAACCAGGGCCTGTGATCTAGTAACTTCTGTTAGTTGCTGGAAGAAAGCCTCGTCCACCTCATCCCCCTGGTCTGGTGGTCTGTAGCAGACTCCCACCACGACATTACCCTTGTTGCTCCCACTTCTAAATTTAATCCAGAGAATTCAATTTGTTACTGAACTGCTTGGGGGAGAATTGCATGTCTCCTACTCTGTTTTACCCATATTCTGCCATATATTTCATAGCAGTCTCGGATGATGACCCAGCACATGTTGTTCAGTTTAAGAACACTTTCACTGCAGATTTGACAAAATGCAAAGAAGGTACCAATGTGAGATTTCTAAAGATAGCTACAGCACTTGACCCAAGGTTTAAGAATCTGAAGTACTGTCCAAAATCCGAACCACCAAAAAAGAAAATCAACCTTTTGCTGGTGGCATCTGACTCAGATAATAAAAATGAACGCGCATCGGTCCACATCGCTTTGGATCGTTATCGAGCTGAACCCTTCATTGGCATGGAAATGTGCCCTCTGGAATTGTAGTTGAAGCATGAAGGAACATATGAATCTTTAGGGCATCTGGCACGTAAATATCTTGCAACGCCTGCTACCACAGTGCCATGCAAATGCCTGTTCCTATTTTCAGGTGACATCGTAAAAAGAAGCGGGCAGCATTATTTCCTGAAAATGTGAACAAACTTGTTTGAGCAATTGGCTGAACAAGAAGTAGGACTGAGTGGACTTGTAAGCTCTAAAGTTTTACATTGTTTTATTTTTGAGTGCAGATTTTTTTTGTACATAATTCTATATTAATAAGTTCAACTTTCATGATAAACAGTTTGCACTACAGTACTTGTATTAGGTGAATTGAAAAATACGATTTCTTTTGTTTTTTACTTTGCAAACATTTTGTAATCAATATCCAAAAATATTTAAATAATGGTCTTCTATTATAGTTTAATCGTGCAATTAATGTTTTAAATCATGTGATTAATCGTGATTAATTTTTAATCGCTTGACAGCTCTAGTAAAAACAGTTGCAAATTTATGACACACATCAAACTTTATGATTAGTATTGAGAGGGCTCCTTCTACATCCACACCCTTTAAACAAATTATATTCACACCCTTACACAGAGAAAATTAGGGAAGTCACAAAATAAAAACAGATCTTGCTAAAAACCATCAGTTCAAGCAACCCAATTTCTTCACTGGGGAACAATGAGTGGTAATTTCTCCCTTAATTTGAATCTTTTGGGGGCACACAAAAGTAAAGCATTTAAACAACCAAAGAATCAATTCAGAAAATAGGACTTTTTGCTGATAAATCAGACTTTCAAATATGGAGGGGATTTTTTGCTGACCTGCAAGTCAAACGAGTATCTGTGAGATTGAAAAAGAAAAGGCACTGAACTGTTTTTTGGATAGTCTTTCTATTGAGTAAGAAGTCTGCTATTTCAGTGCCCTCACATATAGACTTCCATTATAGATATTAATCTGTAAAATAGCATCAAGCTTTGAAAGCTCCCTGAATAGAAGTATATTCTACAAAGCCATTTTCTCTGAGTAAATTTTACTGATTCCTGTTTTTAAAAAAACTTATAGCCCATTTCCATCGTTTTGAATGCACACATGGGTCCATTTTATCTGTGATTCTCTTGTATGGGTTGACGGCTTCATATTATGTTCAATATTATTCCTGTTTGTTATATAAAATGGGAGTCATTGCATTGTACCATCTGCCATAGCCACGTAAAGGTTCTAAGTGTTTCACACACAAGCACTGGAGACTATCAAAATGAATCACCACCTGCACAAGTTAAATGGTCAGTTTAATTGCTTCCATTATTGGCCACAAGTGTTGCCGACCTCCTGGCCTTTTCAGTTCTGTATTACAGAAAAAAATGGAAGCTAACTCTAATCTGGCTGTTGATGCTGTAAATTTAGCTTTCGTTTATGTTTAAATTTAGCTTTCAGGCTTCTGCAGTTGCTGCTGGGCCTACTGTTAATACCACAGCCTCCAGTGATAGCACAATTTGAACATGCACAAAGTGGTGTGAACCTACAGAAACACATAGTTTCCTATGAAGCGACAAAGGGTCCTGTGGCACCTTATAGACTAACAGAGGTATTGGAGCATAAGCTTTCGTGGGTGAATACCCACTTCTTCGGATGCAAGCACTTCTACTGCTTGCATCCGAAGAAGTGGGTATTCACCCACGAAAGCTTATGCTCCAATACCTCTGTTAGTCTATAAGGTGCCACAGGACCCTTTGTCGCTTCTACAAATCCAGACTAACACGGCTACCCCTCTGATACCATAGTTTCCTATGGACTCCAAAAGGAGAAAAACAGAAAAACACAAAATGTAAATGCACAATTTCCACAAACCTTCATTCTGCAGCCTTCCTTTCCCTTCCGTTCCTTGGCAGCAGGATCCCATTTCACTACTTCATTGCTCCAACAAATCCCATTATGTTTACTACACTCACTAAAAGAATTTGACATTGACAGACCTTTAACACATTACCACAGAAATCATGATAATGGCTTAGTCTCCCTTTAGGATCTTCTGCAAGAGAAACAAACCAAAACAAAGACCCTCACACAATTCCCCACAGACAGATCTCCTACAATAGAACACAAAGGCTCACAGCTATAGAACATCCCGGGACCAGTTTTAAAATGCACATACCACCTGGGCACTTCACCATTTGGCAGGGCATTCAGATGGAGAATCACGAGCAGCAGCAGGTTTCTCAGCATATTAACATCTTAGGCCTGGTCTACACTAGGACTTTATGTCGAATTTAGCGGCGTTAACGCGAATTAACCCTGCACCCGTCCACACAACAAAGCTATTTATTTTGACATAAAGGGCTCTTCAATTCAATTTCTGTACTCCTCCCCGAAGAGGGGAGTAGCGCTAAATTAAACATGGCCATGTCGAATTCGGGTTACTGTGGACGGAATTCGACGCTAATAGCTCCGGGGGCTATCCCACAGTGCACCACTCTGTGGACACTCTGGACAGCAGTCTGAGCTCGGATGCTCTGACCAGCCACTCAGGAAAAGCCCCGGGAAAATTTGAATTCCTTTTCCTGTCTGGCCAGTTTGAATCTCATTTCCTGTTTGGACATCGTGGCCAGCTCAGCAGCACTGGCAACAATGCAGAGCTCTCCAGCAGAGGTGACCATGCAGTCCCAGAATAGAAGGAGGGCTCCAGCATGGACTGATCGTGAAGTGTTGGATCTGATCGCTGTGTGGGGAGATGAATCCGTCCTATCCGAGATCCGATCCAAAAGATGGAATGCAAAAATGTATGAGCAAATATCCAAGGCAATGACGGAGAGAGGATACAGCCGGGATGCAACGCAGTGCCGCGTGAAAATCAAGGAGCTGCGACAGGCGTACCAGAAGACCAAGGAGTCAAACGGACGCTCCGGATCCCAGCCCCAAACATGTCGTTTCTACGAGGCACTGCATGCAATGCTAGGTGGTGCTGCCACCACTACCCCACCAGTGTCCGTGGACTCCGACGATGGGGTCTTATCTACGGCCACTTCGTCGGAGGTTTTCGCGGATGGTGAAGATGAGGAAGGAGATGAGGAGGACAAGGCAGTTGACAGCGCTTTCAACGCCTATTTCCCTGACAGCCAGGATCTCTTCCTCACCCTGACTGAGATCCCCTACCAACCCTCCCAAGGCAGTAACCTTGACCAGGAATCAGGGGAAGGATCAGTAGGTGAGTGTTTTAAACATTTATTTTGAATAGACTAGGCATGGTATGTTAGCAATGGGTTTTTATTGCTTAGTTTGCCCTAGGCGCTTTAGTTTTTAGTCGTTGCCAGTGCAGCTACTCGAAAAGTCTGTCAATATGTCTGGGGATAGAGGAGAAATCCTCATCGGACATCTCCACGAAGCTGTCCTGGAGGTACTGTGAAAGCCTTTGCATCACGTTCCCAGGAAGAGCGGCCTTATTGTCTCCTCCATGGTAGGAAACTTTTCCGCGCCAGGCTAGTAGCAGGTACTCCGGTATCATTGCCTTGCAAAGCATGGCGGCATACGGCCCTGGTGTTTGCTGGCATTCACGCAGCATACGGTCTCTCTCTGTCTCCATAATCCTCATCAGAGTGATATCAGTCATGGTGCCCTGGTTTGAATTAGGGGTATTTTAGTATGGGGACTGATTGCCTGTTCCTTTAAATAACTCTACCCGGCAGTTTCCAGCCACACGGTGGGGGCAGGGAGGCGAACCGTTCATGCTGAGCGGTTCGCAGGCAGGGATCTTTCCCGGGACCAGCCACGCGGCAGGGGCAGGGAGGCGAACCGTTCATGCTGAGCGGTTCGCAGGCAGGGATCTTTCCCAAGCACAGCCACACGCTGTGGGTGGGGAGGTGAACCGTTCAAGCTGAGCGGTTCGCCGGCAGCTTGCAGGAATCTTTCCCGGGATTAGCCACGTGGTGGGGGCGGGGAGGCAAACCGTTCATGCTGAGCGGTTCGCGGGCAGCAGGCAGGGATCTTTCCCGGGACCAGCCACGCGGCAGGGGCGGGGAGGCGAACCGTTCATGCTGAGCGGTTCGCAGGCAGCAGGCAGGGATCTTTCCCAAGCACAGCCACACGCTGTGGGTGGGGAGGTGAACCGTTCAAGCTGAGCGGTTCGCCGGCAGCTTGCAGGAATCTTTCCCGGGATTAGCCACGCGGTGGGGGCGGGGAGGCAAACCGTTCAAGCTGATCGGTTTGCTGGCAGCAGGAACTGGCCACCACTAGGAGCTGTGCTTGGAACATGAAAGGAGGGCGCTGCTGTAAAGTAAGCTTTCAGCAGCCAAAAGTCTACGGCTTACCATGGCCTCCTGATAGCTGAATTCCATTGTCCGGCCCCGCTTGTGTGATCTGTACACCAAGACCCCAGGCACTCAATATAAAGACAGAAAATTCGACCTTGTACTGAGTGCACATGTGATAGGTAGTGTGCATGGTCTTGTTCACAGGGAAAGAGTATATTCATTGTACGCGAAAATGTATCTTTGTGAGGAATTCACTCCCTTTCTCCCATCCCACAGCTGCAAGTGTCTCCCGCACTACCCGTGCATCCCCCTCCCAGAGGCTGGCGCAGATCAGGAGGCGCAAAACAAGAACTCGGGATGACATGTTCTCGGAACTGATGGTCTGTTCCCGAAATGAGGCGGCACAGCGGAGAGAGGACATCTCTCAGTACCGGCGAGCATTCAGCGAACGGGAGCAGAGGACTGAAGCTCGTGGGTGGCAGGAAGACCAGCAGGCTACTCAGACGCTGCTGGGACTAATGCGGGAGCAAACGGACACGCTCCGGCGCCTTGTAGTTGTTCTGCAGGACCGGAGGCAGGATGAAAGAGCCCCGCTCAATTTGATTTCTAACCGCCCTACCCCACCACAAAGTCCCATCCCTCCCTCACCCAAAGTCCCAAGAAGGAGGGGCGGCAGGGGCTGTGGAAATAATCACTCCACCCCTGTGGACTGCTCAAGTAGCAGAAGGCTCTCATTCCCCAAGATTTGATGGGTCCTTTCCTTCCCTCCAACTGCACCCCACCCTAGCCCCCATCAAAGTTTCATCCCATAACTGTGCTGTCCTTAATAAAAATTAATTTTCTGTTAAGTACTGTTCCCTTGATTTCCTTTTAAAGGACGGTGTGCTTGAAGGGGGGGGAAGGGGGTTGGTAATTGGAGACGATAGGCGCCTTTACCAGGGTACAGACAGGGGGGCAGGTTCATCAGAACGTCACACTCACATTGCATTCATTAGGCACCATGGTCATTCTGGGAGGTGGTTTTCATGTTCGGGGTGGGGGGGCTCTGTGAGTTTGTGGTGGGGGAGGGCGGTTACAGATCTTATGCAGCGGTCAGTAGCCTGCACGACAGAGCCACGCAGCAGGGGATCTGTAACCACCATCCCCGGCCACAGAGTCACATAGCCCCGCCCGCCCCAGAGTTCCAAAAAGGAGGGGTGGCAGGCTCCGTTGAAACAAGCAGTCCACCACTGCGGACTGCTCTAGGAGCAGGAGCCTGTCATTCCCCAAGTTTGGAAGCATCCTTTCCATCACTCCACCCGCTCCCCAACCGCAGCATGCATCCCAGTTTCAACCCCTTACCGAGAAATCCTTAATAAAGAAGACGGTTTTAATGAACAACGTTGCATTTATTTTATTTTTAAAGCAGTGTAGGAAGGGGGGGGAAGGGGTTTTGTAATTGGAGAGGATAGGCAACATTAACTGGGTAAATAAACAGGTTCAGGTTCTGCTTACACAAAGGTAATAGTCACAGGTTACCCTGCTCACTCTGGAAGCTAGCTTTCAAAGCTTCCCGGATGCGCAGTGCATCCCGCTGTGCTCTTCTAATCGCCTGGGTGTCTGGCTGCGCGTAATCAGCAGCCAGGTGATTTGCCTCAACCTCCCACCCTGCCATAAACGTCTCCCCCTTGCTATCAGAGAGATTGTGGAACACACAGCAAGCTGCAATCACAATGGAGATATTGGTTTGGCTGAGATCAGAGCGAGTCAATAAGCTTCTCCATCTCCCCTTCAGACGTCCAAAAGCACACTCCACCACCATTCTGCACTTGCTCAGACGGTAGTTGAAGAGCTCCTTTTCACTGTCCAGGGCGCCTGTGTACGGCTTCATGAGCCAGGGCATTAGCGGGTAGGCTGGGTCCCCGAGGATCACTATAGGCATCTCCACATCCCCAACAGTTCTTTTGTGGTCCGGGAAGTAAATACCTTCCTGCAGCCGTCTAAAGAGACCAGAGTTCCTGAAAACGCGAGCGTCATGAACCTTGCCCGGCCATCCAACGTTGATGTTGGTAAAACGTCCTTTATGGTCCACCAGTGCTTGCAGCACCATAGAAAAGTAGCCCTTTCGGTTAATGTACTGGCTGCCCTGGTGGTCCGGTCCCAGGATAGGGATGTGAGTTCCATCAATAGCCCCACCTCAGTTTGGGAATCCCATTGCAGCGAAGCCATCTATGATCACCTGCACGTTTCCCAGGGTCACTACCTTTGAGAGCAGTAGCTCAACGATTGCATTGGTTACTTGCATCACAGCAACCCCCACGGTAGACTTGCCCACTCCAAATTGATTCTCGACTGACCTGTAGCTGTCAGGCGTTGCAAGCTTCCAGGGGGCTATGGCCACTCGCTTCTGGACAGTCAGGGCTGCTCGCATCTGGGTGTCCTGGTGCTTCAGGGCAGGGGACAGCAACTCACAAAGTTCCAGGAAAGTGCCCTTACGCATCCGAAAGTTTCGCAGCCACTGGGATTCATCCCAGACCTGCAGCACTATGCAGTCCCACCAGTCAGTGCTCGTTTCCCAGGCCCAGAATCGCCGTTCCACAGCATCAACATGACCCATTGCCACCATGATGTCCAGGGTGCGGGGTCCTGTGGTTTCTGAGAGGTGTGTGCCCATCTCAGAGTCAATGTCCTCACGGCGCTTCTGTTGCCCCCTCGCCCGATTTATCAGCATCTGCCTCTGGAAAAGGTGGACGATAAGGCGCGAGGTGTTGACAATGGACAGAACAGCAGCAATGATCGCAGAGGGCTCCATGCTCACGTTCCTGTGGTGGCCGTGCTGTCAATCACCAGAAAAGGGCGTGAACTGAATGCGCCCCGGCGCTTTCACGGAGGGATGGTGGGAGTGAGGGTTGAATGACGACATTTACCCAAAACCACGCTTGACACATTTTTTGCCCCAGCAGGCATTGGGGGCTCGACCCAGAATTCCAATGGGCAGCGGGGACTGCAGGAACTGTGGGATTTCTACCCACAGTGCACCGCTTGCAATGTCGACGCTTGCCCCGTTAGTGTGGACTCACAAACTCGAATTACTGTCCTTAGTGTGGATTCACACGTTCGACTTTGTAATATCGGTTTCACAAGTTCGGTTTAAGTAAATTCGAACTACTCTCGTAGTGTAGACATACCCTTAGTTTGTCATCAGGTGCTCCACTACCCTTTCTACTTACTTATAGTACCCTCTTTGGCCCCTTTCACTTGCTTTCTCTCTCACACAAAAGAGGGAATGATCCTTGTTTATACTGGGGCTTAATTTTGCACAGAATATATATCTGGAGTCCAATAGTCTGACAGCTCAGGTATACCACAAAGCCTTCTACAATAACTGAAGTGCTGGGCTTGTCACAGTTGTGTTATGCATTCTATGAAGGTGTGATTTATAAAACGCACTAACGTATTGTACATTATTTGGTTTGTGTAGACCATGCTGGTCCATTTAGTACCTCTGACAGACCACTTAAAGGGGAAATAGATATACATATTCAGAGTGGATTTCACAGCTATTTGCTGACAGCAGAGGAATGTAGAGACAGGATTTCTGGGTTAAATTCTAGATTCTGTAGGAGAGAGTTCTTTAGTGGTTATCAATCTTTCTGCCCCATCCCCCCCACTTCTCCCATCCAGCCCCCAAAGCAGACTTTCTGCCATTCTCTGTAGCTCATGAAACCCCTCTCCACACACCACTCTCCACACTATCCTTATATATATATATAAAGATTTGCATATATACATATATGCAAATCCTTGATGAAATGGTTGCAGAGTTTTTTATATATATAAATAAAAAAACTCTGCAACCGTTTCATTGAGAAGCTCTAGCTTGGAGACAGGATTTGAAATTTGGCAGGGGGTGAGGAGAGAGGGATATCCTGGTCTGGCATCAAGGATTTGCCTTTTGCTGTCCTCATGAAAACCTGCCAAAATGTGGCCAAGTTACAAGCCTTTGAGGGGAAAGAGAGAAAAACACTGGCCTGTGTTTTATACCGGAGGTCAGACTAGATGATAACGGTGGTCCCTTATATATATATATATATATATATATATATATATATATATATATATATATATATATAATAAAATAAATAAATAAAAATATGGAGGTGGTCTCTCCTGTGCCTTCAATGCTTCCCCTGTTAGTGCTGCAGCAGTAAAGAGGAAACAGCCACTCTAGAGGCAGATGCTCAGAATGGAAATTTCAGTCCAAATGGTTACAGTTTATCAGAATTGTAAGCAACTGAAAACAGGGTCTTTTAATGGGAAGTGTCTAACAACCTTAACTCTAGACACCATTACCAGCTCTGTCTCTAATACAACAGAGGACTATGCCCTTGAATTCTGTAATAAAAATGACTCCATGCTGCTACTCTCAGGATAATTAGGAAGTTCTGCATGTTCAAAGAAAGGCTGCTTCCAACACTGGCTGAGTTTCTCTATTGCTTCCATCACTTCTTACATTGGAAGCGCTTGAAAATATGCAGGGGACTCGCCTTTGACTGCGTCCAACTAGTGTATGCTACACTTCAGACAGACATTCCAAATACAGATCTAACTCAAGTGATGATGATTATTATTCAGGATTTCTGCTATGTACCTGTATGAATGTTCAAACATCATATTTTTAAAATCTTTTTTTCCATTGGACACTATAAACAAGTGTCCTTGATCATGCTCTAACATTTCTCTGAAATTTATTCTGTTCAGTGGAATCACCATTCAACACTTCTATTGTAATGGGCAGCTTCAAAAATTAACTCCATAGTACTGGCCTTTGTTACTGAGCCCCAAAGTATCCTTTATAAGGACTTGTCCTTTCATTTGAAGTATTTCAGTGGAGCACAGAGTGTGGAGAATATTGTACAAGTTATTATGTGTTGTATGCTTTTTCATAGTTGGTTTTATCACTTTTCATTGATAATAAAGTTAAATTCTATAACTATGTATGGCTCATAAAATTAAAATTACCAAAACATCAAGATTTTACCTATTAATTTCTCAGCTTGTTTCAAAACAGCAAGTTAAATGACCAGGACCCACCTTTGCCTTTGCCAAAAAATTAGGTCTGAAAGACTAAGCCAGTCTTAAATAAAAAGAATAATTAATAAAAAATTCCCTCTGTCCCCAACTGATAAGTGTCAGACACTTCATCGAAATATCTTGATCCTAAACCCCAAGATCTCCCTAATTAGTTCCATAATTACATGGAGTACATAATATTTTGTCTCCTATATTTTACTTCCACATTAGTTTTTTGGCCATTAAATGTTTGACAGTACAATGCTGTCATGATATCTTGGAAAGGAGAAAGGGACTATTCAGCTGAATAAAGTCTACTGGGGAGATGGTTTTGTTGCTGCCAGTGACTGTGATTAACATTGATACTCAGCCTGAATGCTAACTGGCATATTTTACCATGGGAAAATACTGCAAAATATTTTGCACTGAGCACACATTTGAACTTAAAAACAAAACAAAAAAATCCTTCAGCCATATTCATGCCCTTTAATGTGATTGTGTCTCAAGTCTGCAAATTCACTTTGCACCAGTCTGAAAACAAATTCCTTGAACACGTAGACCACGTTGTCTGGGAACATCCAAGTAAAGGACACTGCTGTTCAACTCCTTTACTCCCTATCAATTTTAGATCAACAAATCCTGTGACAGACGTGTTACAATAATGTCTTGTAATTATTAGTAACTCCCTGATGAGCACTAGGGTCCTTGACTTATCTCTGCAGACCACATTCTCAGTAAAATAAATCAGCATGGAGCTATGTTGTTTTACTCCAGTTGAGGATCTGGCCTCTTGAAGGTGAAAGCAACTGTTTAAATTCCCAGAGCATTAACAGAATACATGTGCTATAATCAAATTTATTTTTTTAATAGTTGCAAATCAGTTCCTCCTTCACTTACCTGCCAAGACCTGAATGTAACAGGATGGTCTTAAGGTCTGGAGGTCAGCCAACCCTGGTTACTGAAGGATCTGCTCCAACTCAGCTGTGTCACCTTAACAGCCTGGATGGAGGACAGCTGATTTTCCTGTGAAGGGCAGCAGAAAGCTGCAGAAAGAGTGAAGCTCAGGTAGTCTGTGGAAAGGCTCCTGCAGGGAATATTCTGAGACCAAGGAGGTTGGAATTCATAGTGTGAAAGCTGAGCTCCAGCCACGGAAAGCCTCAGAGTGGTGACTGAACTGGAACCCAGCTGTGGGAAGGAGGACTGGGGATTCCCTACTAAGGGGGAAGGGAAACACTGAACTGGGAAAAGAGCCTGGAGGACACTTGTATGGAAGGACTACAAAAATTAGATACCTGAAGGTAAGTTTAATTACCTTTTGGACTTTGATGTGGTGTTATTGAGCACTGTGGGGAAGGAGGGAAGAGAGAGTGTCAGGGTACTGCAGTGTGTCCTCTGGGTATAAGGTGGCCAACCCTGTCACATCTTACTAAAGCAGGGGTTTACAAACTGGGCGTCGGGATCCCTCAGGGGGTTGTGAGGTTATTACATGGGGAGTCGTGAGCCTCCACCCCAAACCCCGCTTTGCCTCCAGCATTTATAATGGGGTTAAATATATTTAAAAGTGTTTTTAATATATAAGGGGTGGGTTGCACTCAGAGGCTTACTGTCTGAAAGGGGTCACCAGTACAAAAGTCTGAGAACCCCTGCACTAAAAGATAATGATACTGCAAACCGCAACAGCAATGCAAAATAAATAAATTAATAACAATTGCAGGTTCCTGCATTGTTTTATCATTAGAGCTACCATCAAATGCTGCAACAAAACCATAGACATGCGAACGCAGATTTTAGCAAATACAGAGCTTTTCAGTTCACTTAGAGGTCAGTTATAGCATTTGTGGAGTAAGAAAGGAATGTTTAATTATGGCTCTAGTTTACAATAAATGAGAAATAATTTTAACCAGGCTGATAACATTTACTAGAGGCTATTTTGTAAAATAATGTGTATTTGTGTCACTATTTCTTATACCACCTGTGATACAGCATGGCCAGAAAGCAGCAGGAGAGTGATCTAGGATGAGGAGAAGCCTTATTCCTTGTAGATTAATTAAAAGCACCTGAAACCAATTAGAGCACCTGAAGCCAGTCACCTGATAAAATCCCCCTGCTTCAATCAGCCAGAGGAGGAGCTGGAGCAGAGTGGTTTGGTGGTGGAACAGAGAGCAGTTTGGAGGAGTGAAGCAGAGTGGATTGGTGGTGGAACAAAGAGCAGTTCGAAGGTGTCATAAATATGAAGGGAAGGGGGAGAGGATCTGATGCAGTGCTATAAAATCCTCTTTCCAGTAAAGGGTTAAGAAATGCAGGTAGCCAGACTGACACCTGACCTGGCTGGCATCTGACCAATAAGGGGACAAGATACTTTCAAACTTTGGGAGGGGGGGAAGGTTTTTGTGTGTGTCTTTGTCTGAGTCAGAGTGATCTTGGAAGACAGAAGGAACCTACAGAAAATCAACCCCCCCTTTTCTGAAGTACGTTTAGATAGCATAGCGCATAGATTTTTGTTTAATTTCGGCTTGGTGTATTCCCTGTGTTAGAAGGGGCAAGGGGGTGGTATTCATGGTTTTCTGTAACTTTAAGGCTTTGTCCAGAGGGGGAAATCTCTCTGAGTTTGGAAATATAGTGCCCTGTGAAATAGTTACCATCCTGATTTTACAGAGATGATTTTACCTTTATTTTTAATAAAATCCTTCTTTTAAGAAGCTGACTGTTTTCTATGGTGTTAAAACCCAGGGGGTGGGTTTTTAGATCACTGTGTAACCAATTGGTTGGGAGATTGTTCTCAAGCTTCCCCAGGAAAGGGGGTGTACGGCTTGAGGGGGTATTTTGGGGGGGGGGGGAGGGAAGTTCAAGTGATTCCTTTCCTGGATTCCTGTTAGATACTTGATGGTGGCAGCGAGAAGCATTTCTCAGGGTGCAGGGAATTTTGTACATTGGGGGATTTAACCTAAGCTGGTAAAAATAAGCTTAGGGGCTCTGAATGCGGGTCCCCACGTCTTTACCCTAGAGTTTAGAGTGGGGAGGGAACCCTGACAGAAGGAAAGTGGAGGAGAGTTTTGAGAAGTGCTGCAGCGGGCTAAGAAGACCAAGATCCTAGGTAAAGGGACACCTGGCTTGTGCAGAGGGAAGGCAGGAAGCCCCACAAGCTGAAGGTCAGGAGAGGGAAGTAGCCCAGGGGAAAGAATCACTGGTACAAGTGGTTCACCGACTATCATAGGGCCCCTGGGCTGGGACCCGGAGTAGAGGGCGGCCTGGGTCCCTCCCTCTCCACTCCCCTTCCCTGGGATACTAGTAGGATAGCTGTTACCCCAGTTCAGGGGCAAGAAATGGCACCCTGAAACCCCCCCCCCCCCCCCACAAGAAGAGAGCGTGCGGGACCCATCATAGTAGTGCCAGCAATTTGCCACACACCATATATTTAAGCTCTTCTTTTTAATTTTTATTTAATTGTGAGGTGTTGATTGATCTCATGGTGAAGCTGGGAATTGGAAGATGCAGCTTCTATCCCAGGTTCTGCCATGAACCTGTTCTGTGACAAAAAAGTCATTTAACTTCTCTCTCTCTCTCTGTTTCCCTGTCTGTAAAAGGTGAAGTGATCCCTGTCACATATGGATGGGATGAGATGAGGCTTAAAAGGTAAATATTCTAAATCCAAGGTACATTATTATATCTATATTTCCCTTAGATTTTCCATTACAATTTCTGGTTCAATCTGTATGCTTAGTATTAATGGCTTTTGATATGAATAAATGCTTTCCAATAAAAATCTAGTCTGATAGACAAAATATATTAATCTTTTAATGGCTTGTGGTCAGTTTTTATTTCTTACAATATTTAAAGTCAGAAAACAAAGACAAATGGTGTAGCAGGACTTCCTGTGATTCTGTAAAGCAAGTATAAACATTAGAAAATGGGATGAGCAACGGGTCAGTTCAGAAAGCCACACTTGAGCCAGACCCACTCAGTTTCTCCATGGGAGATTTTTTTCCCATGGGAAACATTAGTTCACATTCCTTTAAAACTCAGATGTCAAGTGAAGTCAATGGGGGTGAAACTGTAGATGAATCTATCCCATTTTGGCCAGGTCAACTGTAGAAAGGAGAGGCTTAGACAAATTTGTCATCAGGACAAATTAAAACAGCCAACTAAATCAGAGCTCCATTCTACTCCCCACTATTCTTTCTTGTATCCCCTTAAATAATTATTCGCTCTCCTAAACATTTTCACCATTCAAATACTCAAACTCTTATGATAGGCCCCCAAGAGCTTAAACTCCAAACTGTTCTATTAATCTCTTTTAACCTAACCTCGTAAGTCAATCTTTCCAACCCCTGATCAGCTCAGTTGCTCTTCTCTCACCTCCCTCTTTCTGATGAGCTACTCCAAACAATAAATAATATTCAAGGTTCCATTACACAAATACATATGGAAAGAGAGGAAATATGATCCCTTTGCATATGCAGTCTGAAGTTACATTGACATTTTAGCTGCCCCATCTCATTGTAAATATATCTAATTTGTTGATAAATCTTTCAGTATTACAACTTTCCATTAATCGCCCGCCCATTATATCCTGATTTTTCCCCCCCCAGAACCCGTGAATTCTAAACCATATGTAAGGGGACTGTTATCCCCTTACTAACATTCAGAGCTCCCAGTACCAAAAGGGGAAGGGTCGATGGGACTGACAGTCCCCAGGGGCAATGGGGAGAGGCCAATGCTCCAGGTCAGCCTGATTGACAGGGCGGGCAGGCGAATCAGGGGGTCAGGAGGTCAGGGTGAATCCCGTCCTCCGTGTGAGCTGAAGTTGCCTGAGTCAGAGTGAGTGGGGCCGAGCTGAGGAGAGGCCAGAGCTGAGCTGGGCCAGATCTGGAGGGGCCAGAAAAGCAGCCCAGAGAGACAGACCTGCCCTGGGAGCAGAGCTGCAGCCCAGAGACAGACCTGCCCTGGGGGGAGAAGCTGCAGCAGCCAGAGCCAGAGGGCCCAGGGCAGCAGCCCAGGGAGCTAGAGGCAGCAGCAGCAGCCGTGCAGAGGCACAGGGTGGAGCTGGAACTGGAGCAGTCCGGAGCCGGGTGCGGTGAGCAGCTGGGCAGAGCGAGGGGGGGACCCTGGGCAGTGGGCCCAGCGCAGGGAGACGCCTCAGCCAAGGGGCCCTGCAGGCCAGACTTGCAGGGGGATCGTAACCCCGACGGGGCGGGGGCGACGCTGGGAAGAAGCGTCCTGCCACCCAGAGCCTGTGAGCGTGTGGCCACCGCCGGAGCAAGTGTCCAAGCCACAGCGTCCCTGCAGCACAGCCAGGGCCTGAGAAGGATCCTGGGACTTGCAAAGGAACAGACTGAACTGCCCTGACATTGCAGAGACACTGTTGGGATGTTCCCTGCCACAGAGCGGGGTGATGTGTTTTCATTAGTCTTTCCCATTTTTCCTTATTCCTGTTACAAATTAATTGTTAGTTAAATAATTTGCATTTGCTTTCAATTGTATGCAGTGATCAGTGGGTCAGGGAAGCATCCTGTTTAGAGAGTACACCCCGGAGTGGGGACACCCTAGCCCCTGACCTAGGTGACCACAGCAAGGTTGGGGGTTGAGCCCCCCAGGAATCCTGGGCCCAGCCTTGTTGGGGTTACGAGGACTCTGCCAGACAGAAGAGTGCAAGGGGAGTCCTCGAGGGCAGGGAGGCCTCTGGGTAAAGGAGGTGGGAGCGAGGACTCAGATCCTTCCACTAGCCCATTTCACCGGGGTAGTGCAGAGACGAGGAAAGTTCCCCACAAGAGCGGGACTATTCCCCCGCTTACACATAGCAGCAGCAACAAAATAAATACCACACCAGAGCTTCAGCGGGAGTCAATCGGTGTAGCTCCATTGGCTTCAATAAAGCTATGCCTATTTATAGATATTGTCCATTTTCCCCACTTAGTTTAGGCACATCAATTTTTTGTTTCTTTGTTTTATATAATGTGTGTCCATAACAAACCTGCTGATAATAAATGTATTCTCTTTTGCCAACCAGAAAAGAGGGGACAAACTAATTCCTCAAATTACGTGCATTGCTTCTATCACACAACCAACCTACAAGCTGTCTGTATACTTTTATATATTTAAGTGTTTGGGGGGATTTTTTTTTGTAGGCCAACAATATATTAGTTAGCATTGTTAACATTTTTTGGTTGAAGTCCAGGAAGGATTATTCAAAATTTACTCTAGATTAATTACAATTGTGCCTGCATAGACTAACTTTATTTTGAATGTTTCGGTTGCTCACAAATTTGAGGTTTTTAAGATTGTTGCTAACTGCTAAGGAGTATAGGAAGTGAACAGATAGTAGGGAAAACCACCCCAATACATTCCACTTTTTCCATATTTCAGGACTATTATATTATGCAGTACATATTATGGTATTTTACTCTGAAGCAGAGTTCATTAGAAAATTTACACTAGACGAAAGTTATAGTCTCCCCTGACTTGGTAGAATTTTCCCCAGATCTCATATCTGCAATTAAGCTTATTGTTTCTTTTGTAACATACCTCTGAAATATGCTTTCTATTTTTCATGAAAATTAAAGATGGTAAACCAAGACTCACAATATGTGCTAAAAAGACTGAAAAAATTATATAGCATCATGGGATTTTGTTCTCCCATCAAAACACATATATAGCTACCATTAACGTTAGCATGAACTACACAGATCAAAGAAAAAAAGATTTATGAGCTTACGGTACCATAGAGAACTGAGTTTATACTTTATTACATCGGACTGCTATTTCAGTGTTCCCTACTCTATGATGCTCCAGGGGAAATTGTTTTCAGAAAAGCATAAGTGTTTGAGGTTTTTGTAACCATCTGTTCAAAATACATTTGTAATTCCGTTTACTTCATCAGGACTAATAAATTAAATATTTCAAAATAACCAACACATTTTAGACACTCTTATTACAAGGAGCATTTAGAACTCCATGTGAATAACTTCTCCATTCGCATTGTCTACAGAAATTAACATTTTCTTACTGGGACTTCAGTAGACTTGTAGTTAATGCCTAAATAGTGAAGTATTCGTAATGACTACAATAACTACAGTTTCAAAACAGGCTTCATTGTCTCCTTGCATATCTAAGAGCATGTAAATCTCAACATTTGACATTTGGACTCTAATGTTCATGTTTAGTCTCCACCTGAGGGAGTGTTGTTGTTTTTTTGTTTTTTTGTTTTTTTAAAAGAGTACGGACAGGGAAATTTAAACAAAATCTTTTCAGCAATTCTTGATATATGGAAACATGAGTAAAATACCCTATACTTTTCCAGCCTAAATAAATACTGTGTTTCTTAAAATAATAATAATTTAAAAAAGCATAATAATGGGACAAACTTTAAAACTTGAAAATGCCTAGTACTTCATGAATATTCCTAAACACGAAACTTGGTTTAGAAGGGTTCATACTGAAATAGTATTGGAGTCCAGCTAGCATCTAAATACACCAGCTTTACAAAATTGCTACATCTTTTAAGAAAACATGGCTATTGGAATGTGTGGAAATGGGCAAGTAAGGGATCAGCTAATTCCTCAGTGCTAGAAAGACCCTTCCTCATTTCCTATCGACCCACAAAGTTTATACTGTTCATCTAACCTTAACTTTGCCCACTAATGCTTCTTTTTTGCGGGGGGGCGGGGGGGGCACACATTATGGTCAAAGCAACAAATTGCTAGAGTCTTGATTCTAGGGTGACCAGATGTCCCAATTTTATAGGGACAGTCCCGATTTTTGGGTCTTTTCTTATATAGGCTCCTATTACCCCCCACCCTGTCCCGATTTTTCACATTTGCTGTCTGGTCACCCTACTTGATCCTGTAATTTTCAGCATGTGGGTGCAGTGATGCACTCATGCACAGTGATTGCAAGTTGAGATCCTAAGAGCTCATAAGAAATGGATCCCTTGAACAGGAAATGAAATTTTATAATCTCCTATAAACTCCTTTAAAGAGCAGCTTTAGGAAAGAGGCATTGACCTTCAAGACATACCTAATATTTGACCTTAAAACACACAGCAAAGGATGTCATCTCAACCAGAAGAGACAGGATTTCTGATCAGCAGAAAGCAAGTTTTCATTTAAAAAAACATTCTAACAATAAAAATGTATAAGACTAAAACCTGCACTATAGATAGGAATATTCCAAGACACCTCTTTTCAGGGTCCCTACCTACACATGGAGAAAAAAGTCCTTTGGTGCAAAAATATGCTTTTCCACTTTTACTCCACATTGCAGATGGCTATTTATGGGGTAGGGCTAAATTTATCTTTGTCAGAGGTGAGTCTCATTGGCTGATCACCAAGCAGCAAACAAAGGGAATGAGAATCACTAGTCATTCCTAGCTAACTGAGGTCCTGTTCTTTCTTGGGGCCCTGCTGAAGATGTCAGGGAGACGCCAGAACAAAATAATTGTAATTTTAAGGGAATTAACTTGAGAAGCTGTTTTTAAAAGGGAAGCCATCTGTTATTCCTAAACACTTTCAAAATGTTCTCTAGAAACTGACACTTAGGAGCCCAATTTATACTGGCTTTCAACAGACAGGCTCCTAAGTCTCATAGACATTTTTGAAATTTTAAATTTTATTTTCAATTACTATCCTCCATTTCATTTTACTATTTAATTTTATTAAAAGGCCATCACTTGCTTTAGCTTTAGTTACTAATAAGAACTGGTATAGAACAAGCATGGCAGTCTATGATCTTCCAGAGAAATCCTTTTCTTATTTTCCCCCCATTCCAAATGTTACCCTTCTTCCCAATCTCTGTTTACCATGTGTAGCTGGGGGGAAAAAGTCAGAAATATGTGGCATGTTTGGGAAGACAACGTAAATCAGGCACTGGCTAGAGGTAGGATACAAGTTAACTACTAATATATTTTGTCTCATAATTCAGTAGACACATGTAGCTAACCATGAAGGAAAGAAAAACAATTCATTTGAAGCTAAAAGACCTCATTTTGTGATTGTTTTCTAGTATAAAATGAAAATATTGAATTTGTGTATGCAATAAGTGAGCTGCATAATGCAATCAAAGCTATAATGTATAATGAGAACAAAAATATTATGTAAACATTAAGGTTACAATGCAAACATTAAGATTCTCATAGGAACCATAACTTGCCTATATTTCATATGTAGGATCCAGTTTAGTCTTCAGATGTATCTGTGTAGCTACCTCTGGAGTTACATAGAGCTGTGCATATATTTCTAATGGAAGAATTGAGACCATTCTATATTAAAGATATCCATTCAAGAGCAGAGCTAGTCATCAAACTCTGTGTGGGCAAAACTGGAGTTAGGATTACTGTGTGAATCTTAATTTCCACATTTTCATGTCTGTTGAGTGTTTAAATTATAACTTTAAATATAAACTCATTTGTTAATGTAGCATTAATTTCCTTGTTTCAGATACTTTCCTGTGTGGAAATGATCTTCAGAGCAGGTCAGAAACTCTGAGTTTCAAATCCACAAATTCTCTACTTCTCGTTCCATTGGGCATAGGAATCAGATTATCTGTTCCCTATGCTTCAGCACAGTTGCTTACTCCCCTCATGGCAGCCTGGCACCCTTAAGGCTTTTCCTACCCTTAAAACTCCAGAGGTCAGAAAGACAGTATGTCCACACTTTGAGTGGGGTGTAATTCCCAACTTGAAGAGACATGTTTGTGCTAGCTCTGATCAAGCCAGTGCAGTAAAAATAACACTGTACCATTGTGGTGGGAGGGATTACCATGAGTACACCTTGGACAGGTTTGTACTCAGGGAAGCTAGCAGTGTTACCATGCTGGCGGGACAGACTATTTTTTGAATCCATCCTAAATCCTACTAAAAACTGATGAACTTTAGGCTTCCAAGTGCCTAAATCCCTTTTGAAAATGAGCTTTAGGTTCCTAAATTAGTTAGGATTGCAATGCCATACCTTTAAAAATCTGTCTCTAAGTAACTTGCCCAGAAGTCATACAGGAAGTCTGTGGTGGAGCAGGTCACACAAGCCCCAAGCTAACAGCCTAATTACCAAACCATTCTTCTTCGCTTGTGCATACAAGTTCTGATAGTTTCCAGGCCTGGTCCTGTTCCAGAGCAACCTACAGCTGCAATTGCAGGGAAAGGCTTGAGCCTGGGATGCTGCAGGTATGCTCAGTGCAGATGGAACCTTTGGGGAATTAAGCTGCAAAACTCTAGCAAGTCTTGGAAAATGTGCAAACTGCAATTTTCAGAGGCTTATAACTTGGCCAAATTTGAGTGGATTTTCACAGAGATGGAAAAAGACACCTGCAACAGAAAGTTCACCTCCCTGGTAAATTTCAATTCCCTGCCCCAGAGAACGAAGGCACTAGTGCTTCTCAAAGAAAAGGTCACCTGAATTTTTTTTTTTAACATGGGCAAAACCATTTTTTTTTCCTTTCTTGCATTTTCAGAAATGGCTGAACCATTTTGGCTGAAGTTTTCCAAAAAAGTTCAGCTGGAGACAGATACCTGGCATCCAAAAAAAAAAAACAAACAAAAAGTCCAAACAGTTGAAGTTTGGCAAAGAGATACATAACTGAAAACATTCTTCTCTTAAAAAGGTGAACAGTATTTCCAGTTTAGCAGTTTCATGCATCTGTACTAACTGTGGAGGTGGAACAAATTAGACCTTTACTCTCAGTCCAGAATATTTAAAAATCTGCTTCATTAAGATTTTACTGGAGTTTTGATACAATAGACATTTGGATGAGGAAATATTTCCGCATGGTGGCATGAGTCTACAAAGAAAAATTCTCTAGGTCACTTATATATGTTACTGTAAAGAAACTATCAAACACAGGTCTTTATATAGGACAAGGTGATGGATTTTAGTGCCAAGCAGTTCTTACCTTTAGTTTATATTATTTCAATCAAGTCCTTGAGGACCAGGATTCTTGACTGGTTATAGGAATATTGACCCCCCCCAAATTGCATACAGTATGTAGTACAGAAGCACAGCTAGTGATAATGCTACTTAGCAGTCTTACATTTCAAGAACACATCATTCATTAATTTAATTTTGATCCAGCAAAGCACTTAAGCACAGACATCACTTTAAGCATGTGAGTCTGCCCATTGAAATCAATGAGATGATTCTCAGGCTTAAAATCATGTGTGCTTAAGTGTGTGAGGTGGCATAGGGATTGCCCCCCAAATCTGTGATGAGGTAGGGGACCTATTAAGTTCCTGCCTGGCCTGGCTCTATTGTCTGGGTGGGACTGCATATGGAGACTAGTTAACAGATCAACAGACTTTTGTTTCATTGAACAGGGAGAGTGTGACTTCTGAACAAGGACAAGGGGTTGGTTGGGAGGGAGGGCAATCCAAAGCCAAAAACTAGGATTGGCTCAGGGTCACATGATGATTCAGGGTCAGTCAGATGGGTTTGGAATGAAGCAACTGCAGATCCAGAAACTTTGATTGTGGTGTGAGGGAAGGAGAAGCAGGGTGCAAGGGGCTGACAGAAAAAGTAGCTTGGTGCCAGCGAAGGCCGGCTCCAGGCACCAGCAAAGGAAGCAGTTGCTTGGGGCGGCACATCTGAAGGGGTGGCATTCTGGCCATTCCTGGGCGGCACATTTCAAGGGCCGTTTGTTTTTTTTTTCTTTACTTCGGCAGCCCTGGCCAGCTTTTTTTTTTTTTTTTTTGGTTCTTCGGCAGCTTGGTGCTTGGGGCAGCAAAAAAGCTAGATCCGGCCCTGGTGCCAGCAGGGCAATCCAGGCTAATCCACTGGAATGAGCCTACACAGTAGGACCAAGGACTCATCATCCCAAACTGACATTGTACCTTAACTTCAGAACACACAGAGTTTGGAGGCAAAGTGCTCCAGCTTCGGCCTACGGGGAAAACATGGTTGCATCTAATCAAAGAAGAAAACCTGGTGAATTTTAGTAATTAGGCTGAAAATGATTCAGAATGAAATACAGTAGACATGTAACTTGAAAGGGGTGTAAAAGCTTTGCCACAAGATTTAAGGAGACAAAGAAAAACTGAATACACAGAAGATCGATGTAAAGTATTATGAAACTGATGAGCTGGGGAATGAGTTCCTGATGGGAAATACCAGGGTACTGTAGAGAATAAGTTTGAATGCCCTCTACAATGCATTCCACAATGAAAGATCCCTGCAAAGGTCAATCAGAAGGCATCCAATACAACACACGGAATTCATATCCACACACTGTAGTTGGCATATACGGTAAAACCAAGGCTGGATTTTCAGAGAAGTAAGGGAGTTGGATGCCCAAATCCCTTTTGAAATACAATTGAAGATGAGCATCTACCTCCCTTGAGGTCATTTGAAAATCCAAGCCCAAACATTCATGGCTCTAAAACTGTCATATAGCATTTGTGATAAACAAAAAAGAGTTAAAGGCAGTTATCAAAAACCTGATTAAAAACAACTTATGATTTAACTGTTTTGTGTATTCTTTCTATTGTGATACAGCATGGCCAGAAGGCAGCAGGAGAGTGATCTAGGGTGAGGAGAAGCCTTATTCCCTGTAGATTAATTAAAAGCACCTGAAACCAATTAGAGCACCTGAAACCAGTCACCTGATAAAATCCCCCTGCTTCAATCAGCCAAAGGAGGAGCTGGAGCAGAGTGAGGAGGAGCTGGAGCAGAGTGGTTTGGTGGTGGAGCAGAGAGCAGTTTGGAGGAGTGAAGCAGAGTGAATTGGTGGTGGAACAAAGAGCAGTTCGAAGGAAAGTGGAGGAGAGTTTTGAGAAGTGCTGCAGCGGGCTAAGAAGACCAAGATCCTAGGTAAAGGGACACCTGGCTTGTGCAGAGGGAAGGCAGGAAGCCCCACAAGCTGAAGGTCAGGAGAGGGAAGTAGCCCAGGGGAAAGAATCACTGGTACAAGTGGTACACCTACTATCATAGGGCCCCTGGGCTGGGACCCAGAGTAGAGGGCGGGCCTGGGTCCCTCCCTCTCCACTCCCCTGCACTGGGATACTAGTAGGATAGCTGTTACCCCAGTTCAGGGGCAAGAAATGGCACCCTGAAACCCCCCCACAAGAAGAGAAAGTGCGGGACCCATCATAGTAGTGCTGGCAATTTGCCACACGTGGTGTTAGCAGTGGGATCTCCGCACTGGGGACTTAAACCAGGGTTAGCCAAAACAATCCAGTCCTTAAGATGGATGATGTAATCAAGGCCCTAATACAAGCCACCGCGGCCCAGCAGGAGGCTACCCGGGTCCAAGCAACCGCCCAACAGGAGGCGACTAGGGTACAGCAAGAGACTAATCATCTGTTGATGAGTCAGGCTGCCCAGGACCAAGCCCTGCTGCAGGAGCTGGTGAACCAGATGAAGGCCCTTATGGAGCGAAGCCAGAACGGTGATGGGACCCGGACTATACGGGCCAGCCACTGCCTACAGAAAACGACACGGGAGGATGATGTGGAGGCATACCTCCTGGCTTTTGAGAGAGCAGCCCTGCGGGAGGCCTGGCCCCGAGACCAGTGGTCCGGTATCCTTGCCCCGTTCCTGTGTGGGGAAGCCCAGAAGGTATACTACGATATGGCCGCAGAGACTGCAGCAGACTACCCTCAGCTGAAGGCAGAGATCCTGGCCAGATTCGGAGTAACTACGGCATTGCGAGCCCAGAGGTTCCATGAGTGGCAGTATACAGAGGACAAGACACCCAGATCGCAATTGTTTGACCTGATGCACCTGACCCGGAAATGGCTGCGCCTTGAGGCCCTCAGGTCTGAGAAGATGATGGAGCTCCTGGTACTGGACCGGTATATGAGGGGGCTACCACCAGGCCTCCAGGCTTGGGTTGGCCAGAATGACCCCTCCACGTATGATGAGTTGGTCTCCCTCGTGGAAAGACAGCTAGCAGCCCGTGAACTGTTCCAGACCCCAGGGGGTGAAACACGGCAATCCAGGAAGCCAGCCCCAAACCCAAGGTCCCGGACCGCTGAGAATTACAGGAGAACTATAACTGGGAGGAAAGACATTGAGGAATGGCCCGAGTCCAAGAAGGGACCTGGGGGTTTGGGAAGAGAGGGCTGGGGGGGGCCGACCAAATAGCCCCAGGCAGAGGGCGGCAACCAGGATAAGGGGTCAGTGTTACGAGTGTGGGGAATTGGGGCATATAGCAGCCCAATGCCCCAACAGGGAAGAGCCTATGCAGTGCAATCTGGGGGATCCTGGGGAACAATGTGGCCTAATTGGCCTGGTAGGGGTCGCAACGACCCCACAAGTGTATACAAGGTCAGTAAAAATGAATGGTATTGTGACCACAGCATTAGTAGATTCCGGGAGTGCTGTCACGCTGGTCTCGGGGAAGTTGGTGGGGCAAGACCAACTAACCCGGGCCAAAACCACAGGGGTAACGTGTGTTCATGGCACTGTAAATTTCTACCCCACAATCCCAGTACGGATTGAGATCCAGGGGAACACTACCAGGGTAACTGCAGCAGTGGTCCCTAGGCTCCCCTATCCGGTCTTAATTGGTAGAGACTTCCCTGGATTTGAGAACTTACTCCCCCCAGTAGAGCCAAGGGAGGGTAGCAACCCCCGGGCTGAAATGGAGGCACCTACAGATAGCTTCACCCCAATTTTTGCTGCATTTGCCCCAGAGCTATTCTCATCCCCTGGGAAACCCCGAAAGTCTAGGCGGGAAAGGAGGGCAGATAAAAGGCTAGGGACCAGGATTCTAGCAGAGAACCAGAAAGCCTCCCTTGTTGGTAAGCGAACCCATTCAGGAGGCCAGGAGACAATTCAGGCCAGTGAGGACTCAGAGTCAGTTCCTAGCCCAAGTAGGGGCAACCCAGGAGGCGGAGTAGAAATAGGCCCCCTGGAATTAGGTCAGATCGGTACCGCCCGTGAGAATTTCAGGCAGGACCAAGCCAATGACCCGCTATATGCAAGTGTGAGGGAGGAGGTAGTGGAAGTAAATGGCGTACCGGTGGAAGGAAAGACCAAAGGCCCGGGGCCGTATTATGTGATCAAACGTGATCTGTTGTACCGAATAGTGCAGATCCGAGGGGAAGAAGTAGAGCAGCTCTTAGTCCCACGGAAACACACAAGGGCAGTACTAGAGCTAGCTCACAGTCATTTATTTGGGGGACATCTAGGAATAGACAAGACACTGGATAGAGAGTCCTAAGAAGATTTTATTGGCCAGGAATACGTGCGGAGGTCCAACGCTATTGTGCCTCCTGTCCAGAATGCCAGTTGCATAGCCCTTGACCTCACTTGCGGGCCCCATTAGTACCTTTGCCTATTATTGAAGTCCCATTCGAAAGGATAGCCATGGACCTTGTGGGCCCGCTGGAAAGATCAGCATGAGGTCACCGAAACGTACTAGTCATCCTTGACTATGCCACACGGTATCCAGAAGCCATTCCTTTAAGAAAGCCCACATCCAAGGCAATAGCAAAGGAACTACTCCAGGTTTTTGCCAGAGTGGGCATCCCTAAGGAGATCCAGACTGACCAAGGAACCCCTTTCATGTCGAAATTAATGAAGGACTTATGTACCCTGCACCGCATCCATGCCATAAGGACCTCAGTCTACCATCCTCAAACAGATGGCCTGGTCGAGCGGTTTAACCGCACCCTTAAAGGTATGATCCGGAAGGTGGTAGCACAGGATGGAAAAGACTGGGATACCCTTCTACCATACCTAATGTTTGCAATACGGGAAGTCCCCCAGGCGTCCACCGGTTTCTCTCCCTTTGAGCTACTATACGGACGCCACCCACGCGGAGTATTGGACATCGCCAAGGAGGATTGGGAAGAACAACCCAACCCAGGAAAGAATGTCATTGAACACGTGACACAGATGAGAGAGCGAATAGCTCGAGTAACCCCTATAGTACGGGAACATTTGGAAAAAGCACAAGAGACCCAGCGCACATATTACAACCGCCAGGCTAAAGTACGGAAATTTCAGCCAGGAGAACGGGTGATGGTGCTAGTGCCGACAGCAGAAAGCAAACTCCTAGCCAGCTGGCATGGGCCATATGAGATAGTGGAAGCCACTGGGGAAGTGGACTATAAGGTCAGACAACCAGACCGCCGAAGACCAGAGCAGATCTACCATGTAAACTTGCTGAAGCCCTGGCATGACCGAGAGACGTGCCTGGTCATTCGGAGAGCTCCATCCCAGACGGACGACCGACAGGGGCAGGTGAGGATATCCCCTGAGTTAGCCCCAGAACAACGAACAGAGGTCATTGATATGATCCAACGGAACCAAGATGTGTTCTGTACACAGCCGGGCCGTACGACACTGGTCCAACATCATATCATCATCAAGCCCGGAATAAGGGTGACGGTAAGACCATACCGGATAGCGGAAGCTAAAAGAGAGGAAATTAGGACAGAAGTGAAGATGATGTTGGAACTTGGGGTTATTGAAGAATCCCACAGCCAGTGGTCCAGTCCTATCGTCTTAGTGCCCAAGCCTGACGGCACCTGGAGGTTTTGTAATGACTTCCGGAAGTTGAATGAAGTATCCCAATTCGATGCCTATCCAATACCACGTGTCGACGAGCTAGTTGATCAGTTAGGCAAGGCCCGATACCTAACCACTCTGGACCTGACTAAAGGATATTGGCAAATTCCCCTGGCCAAGAACGCCAAGGAGAAGACTGCTTTCTCTACACCTGATGGCCTGTTCCAATACACTGTCCTCCCTTTCGGACTCCATGGGGCCCCAGCAACATTCCAACGACTTATGGATAAATTGCTGCGACCCCATGCCAGGTATGCCGCCGCCTATTTAGACGATATAGTCATCCATAGCCCTGACTGGGAAACGCACCTAGTAAAAGTAGAAGCGGTACTAGACACCTGAGGAAGGCTGGCCTCACTGCCAACCCTCTCAAGTGCGTGATAGGACTAGCTGAAGCCAGATACCTTGGGTATGTAGTAGGGAGAGGTTTGGTAAAACCCCAATGGAACAAAGTGGAGGCAATACAAGATTGGCCTCGGCCAATCCGTAAAAAGCAGGTCAGAGCATTTCTCGGGTTAGTAGGGTACTATCGGAGATTCATCCCTCATTTTGCCACAAGAGCAGGGCCATTGACTGACCTGATACAAGCTCAGGGCCCCGAGATAGTAAAGTGGTCTGATGCAGCAGAAGGGGCATTCGCAGATTTAAGGACAGCCCTTTGCTGCCATCCTGTACTTATAGCCCCAGACTTCAAGAAAGAATTCGTTCTACAAACAGATGCCTCGGAGGTAGGGCTAGGAGCCGTCCTTTCGCAGATGGTAGGGGAGGAGGAACACCCGATCCTGTACCTCAGCTGGAAGCTCCTCCCCAGGGAACAAAAGTACGCCGTCGTTGAAAAGGAATGTCTGGCGATAAAATGGGCCATGGAAACTCTCCGTTACTACCTACTGGGGCGGCGATTTACCCTGGTGACAGACCATGCCCCGCTCCAGTGGATGCACAGAAACAAGGAGAAGAATGCAAGAGTGACTAGATGGTTCCTATCTCTGCAACCTTTTCATTTCCGAGTACAGCATAGGGCCGGAAGCCATCACGGCAATGCAGATGGCTTGTCACGAAAGCATTGCCTCTCGTCCCAAGTTGCCCAACCCCATGGTGTTGAGCAGGGGGGGAGGATATGTGATACAGCATGGCCAGAAGGCAGCAGGAGAGTGATCTAGGGTGAGGAGAAGCCTTATTCCCTGTAGATTAATTAAAAGCACCTGAAACCAATTAGAGCACCTGAAACCAGTCACCTGATAAAATCCCCCTGCTTCAATCAGCCAGAGGAGGAGCTGGAGCAGAGTGGTTTGGTGGTGGAACAAAGAGCAGTTCGAAGGAAAGTGGAGGAGAGTTTTGAGAAGTGCTGCAGCGGGCTAAGAAGACCAAGATCCTAGGTAAAGGGACACCTGGCTTGTGCAGAGGGAAGGCAGGAAGCCCCACAAGCTGAAGGTCAGGAGAGGGAAGTAGCCCAGGGGAAAGAATCACTGGTACAAGTGGTTCACCGACTATCATAGGGCCCCTGGGTTGGGACCCAGAGTAGAGGGCGGGCCTGGGTCCCTCCCTCTCCACTCCCCTTCACTGGGATACTAGTAGGATAGCTGTTACCCCAGTTCAGGGGCAAGAAATGGCACCCTGAAACCCCCCCCCCCCCAAGAAGAGAAAGTGCGGGACCCATCATAGTAGTGCCGGCAATTTGCCACACTATCTTAGTTGCTTACTCAAAAGGAAAATTTTCTACTGCTTACTCCTGTTAACACTGCAGAGTCAATTTAGCTCTCAGAAAGGGAGATGTTCTTCATTTGGTTTTATACATCAGTAGAAATTCTGATTATAGAACGGTTAACTAGTGTTGATGAGCCAGACAGAAAACTGCTTGACTGTCAGATTCCAAGTTGATCTTCAGTTAAGAAAATTATCTTTTTACTTGTAAACGAAGAAGATTTGACACCGTGTCAGAGAGGAATCAATATGGAATCTCACACTATCAATTTCAGAGTATATGTGGACTTTCTGTTTTCACTCATTTTTGTAAATATTCTCCTTTTCAGCTCAAGCTTTTCCATGAATAATGTTAAGCTCCGTGGATTTTGTGTGCATGAAAAGCATGAGGAAAATTCATTCCAATTTTGAGCTATTAAAAAAGAGATTAATAAAAACAAGTTATGTTTGCAGTTTTGAAAAGCAATAATTATTTCACTGGTTAATAAAAGCGATGAACACACACTCTATACTATGTTGGATGTGAATCTCAATGGGGTTTGAGAAAAACAAAAAATAAGTTTGTGAATAGTTATTTGGTGCTGAGATGGGAGGATGCCCTAGAGAATGGAAGAAAACAAAAAGGAGAGTGCTATAATTCACAGTAATGCCCACATTGTGCTAAGAGCTAAAGGAAAAAAAGGGATGATTCCTTGCCCAAAAGCGCTTACTAATTAAGACTCTGCATGATGCAGTACTCTGCCCAGGTTATCAATTGTTGGATTGCACCATGAAATAATAGGCAAAGGTTAGGATATAAAGTGGTCAGGATGATGGGATATGTCTTAATACAATGCTTTGGGGTTTTTTGTTTTTATATGGCATATCCTTATTTGACTATAACAGCAAAGTTGAGGGGCAGCTAATTCCTTTTAGTCATCTTTGCAGAAGTAGTCTTCAGAAAAGATTTGGGTATGGAGAGGGTAGTTCGTGATCTTGGGGGCTAGCTGAGGAAGGATGTTCCATGCACGGATTAAAGCCTGGAGATGGTTGCTGAGCAGACACACACTTTGAGGCGGATACTGTTGGAGGGAGGAGGGGATTACACAAAGATCAGGATTTTTCAAGAGGCACCTTAGCAGAGAGAATTAGGGATGGCAAAGAATGAAAATAATGAGGAGTCCAGTGGCACTGTAAAGACTAACAGATTTATTTGGGCATAAACTTTCATGGGTAAAAAACATCTGAAAAAGGTGGGGTTTTTACCCATGAAAGCTTATGTCCAAATAAATCTGTTAGTCTTTACAGTGCCACTGGACTCCTCATTATTTTCATTCTTTAAGGTGCCACCAGACTCCTCATTGTTTTTGTGGATACAGACTAACACGCCTACTCCTTCGATACAAAGAATGAAAGAAGATGGGAATTTTTGGCAGGAGAGTCAGGATTTCTCTTTTTAAATAAGGAAATTAAATGTAAATTACAACAACATCACAATCAGTTTGCAACAAACAGTCAGGATAGATTAATAATGTTAACTCACTCATATTCATTTGTTAAACTGAAACACTTACTTTGATGTACATGCTGTGTAACACGAGCAATTTAACATTATCATGATAAACTTTACTTTCCATGTTTTAGGGTTATGATCTTCTTTGGTGTTAAGGTAGGAGAGTCCTAATTACTGCTTTTGCTCAATTAAAAGTCCTATGGCACTTTTTACAAAGTGAGAGAGGTATAATTATTTAATCACAGCTTCTCAGCCTGGGAATTGCGCCCTCTAGAGGAAATTGCAAACAAACGTTGGTAGGGTCATGACCTCCCAGCCTTCCTATATTACTAACTGGGAGGGGAGTTGTATGACAATGTTTGGGAACCATTATTAAAGGAGAATTACATCTCCCATTGGTTCAGAAAGTAGATTCAACTGAGATACAAGAGGAATTTTGCCTATAGGGAAAAAAAAGACAACTTAAAAAATATAATTACAAAGTTCAATGCACATGTAAATAAGGTTACAGCTTGTTCAATTAGACTTTTGTAAACAGTGGAGCTCAGAAATGCTATTCGATGTAATGGATCCCCCCCCCCCCCCCCCCCGAAACTAGGTTTTTTAAAAAAAATACTGAAAAAGTCAAAGTTGCCTCCCATGCCTCTGTCTCACCCAACCGCTAGGTAAGCACAGGGCTGCTGCTCTATGGGATTCTATTGATTTACTGTCTGGGAGCCTTTATTATTTCAGGCTGAAGTACCATATTTCACTGAGACAGTTGAAAGCAAAAGGAATTATTTTACAGCAAGTTCATTGGTTTTAAAGAGACATCAAAAACACTTGCAAGTTATGCCGTATAAAAGAAAAAAAAGTACAGCCTGAGCATCCTAAATTATCATGTCTTTTGCTTTTCAATGGATGTGCATCTCTCTAATGGCAAAAATATACTGCATTTTCTTTTTTTTATTTAGATCTCAATGTCTAAAGCATATAAATTAACTCCTCTTAAAGGATTTAGAACCAGATGTGCGCACAGAAGATTAACACCACATTAAACTCCACTAGTTTGTTTTTTGAGCATGGAAAAACTCCCATCATATTTTGTTTTTAAAAAAGTGGTCCTTCAACTTTTCATCAAGTGAGATTTCTATTTATTTATTTTTCCTGTTTCTTGAGAAGTATGCATTCTACAAGACTAAGGATCAAATTTAGTCCTGGAATGACAACTGCTTTCACCTGGGCTGAGTTTGGCTTCAAATTGTGTTTTCATTTTTGGTTTTCAATCATATGAATTGAAGTTAGTCAGATGGTAGTTTCTCTAGCCCTTATTAAATTTTGAAAAGCTCTTTCAAGCTTAAAAACTATCCTATTTCTTTTCCCATACATGTTAAATTTTGCTTTCACTTCACCGGGTGAAATGAATCCAAATCTCAAAGCAAATCTTAAAATAAGGGAGACCAAATAAAGAACTTGCTGAAAGCCTGGAGAACTTTACTTAAACACAACTTAACATATAGTTGGATTTTGGCATTAGTAAACTCAAACAAGTGAATAAAGACAGGTTTCAGAATAGTAGCCATGTTAGTCTGTGTCAGCAAAAAGAAAAGGAATACTTGTGGCACCTTAGAAACTAACAAATTTGTTAGTCTCTAAGGTGCCACAAGTATTCCTTTTCTTTTTGAATAAAGACAGTTACTATCTTTCCACTGTTAACACACTTATCTTTGTACCTTCTTTCTTCCCTCCCTAATCCTCTGGCCCATTTGAATACATGCCCACCATTAAAATGCCTTCTTAAGAATTATATGCTTCTTCAGAGAAGAACATTATTCTGTTTCAATAAATAAAAATCAACTAATAGCCTTTGTAAGTAGAGCTAGTTGATTTTTAAAAAAGAAGATTAAATCCCTTTTTGGTGGGAAACTATCAGAACTTTTTTTTTTACAAGAAAATATTGTTTGACAAAATTTTCAGTTCTTCAATGAGAAATTTGAAAACAAATGAAAATTTGTTGCATTTCAATTGAAATTTGTTTCAGTTGTCAAAAACAAACATTTTTAAAATTTTGCATTTGTCCCTTTCTCTCCCCTTTCTGCCACTGAATGCTATAAAATGAAAGTCTAGAGTTCCCAGCATCTCCCATTCAATTTTTCCTTTTCCCCACTCTAATATTTTAAAAAACTTCCTCAACAATGGAAGTTACAGAACAACATAAGGATAAATTAAATGAAACTAACTCTGCCAACATTTAACTTTTCAAAGGTTGTGTAAAATTGGAAAAGTTAGAGGAGGGAGAGAATGGGGAAAAACAAAACAACACACACAATCCTCTTCCCCAAGGTTTTGAAAACTTTTCAAAACAAAAATTTTGACTCTGAAAAAGCAAATATTTCATTTCATTCTGAATTTTTCCAATCAAAAAGTAAAAAAAAAATCAGATGACAATTTTTGAATCAAATGTTTTTGTTTGAAGTTTTTTCCAGACTCTTCCAACCAGCTTTATTTCTAAGTAATCATATAATGTGCTGTCTGTGGAAAACTACCTTACCAAAGAGCAGCATGCCCTACTCTTTATTGTACCTATGCTTTTCCCCATATCTTATTCTACTCCTATCTACCTTTCTTCAACTGATTCAAGGAGCAGGGAGCTTGTCTTTTCATCTGTTTGTAAAGCTACATGCACACCTGTGAGTAGAAGGAGAAGAAGGGTGGTCCAGTGGGTAGGGAACTGCTCTATAATGGACACCTCTAGCAGAAAGGTCTATTTAAATTGTATTGTGATTCCATCCTCGACCTTAGTGTTCTCTTAAGACTGTCAAAAGGAGCACCGATTTTTGATTATTCTTTTAACACATTAATTGGACAGGAAGTAACCCCTCAACAGATTCCATTGAGGCCACCAGATGACCAATATAAAGTAGTCCTGGAGAGGGGCCCAGACTCCTCCACACTTTAAGATGTGGGCCCAACTCTGTTGAGTACTGACACAGGCAGACAAATACAGACAAGTGAGCTAGAGATGAAAGGGTCTAGATCCCAAATAAAGTGCTGAGCCATCCAGTTGTCGTGGGAGAAAATGAAATTTTAGACATGGGGATTACAACAAATCTCCAGTGTAATCTCAATACTTGACCATTATCCCTATGTACAGCTGGTTGATTAATTTAATATATTGTGTAGAATTTTCTTAATAAATTATTCAGACATGTAATTTTATCCATTACTCTCTCAGCCCTATCCACATAGCCATCTAGCTATATAATTGGTGTAAAAAATTGGGCCATTATTTACCGGTTTGTATAATATTATATCCCTTGCTTTTTCACTAGCTAATACAAATCCATATGGTTAACTGAGCCACATTTTTTCCTCTCTGCTATCTTGTTAATACAACATAACGTATGCTCTCATAAAAACATGTTTGCAAGGTTTTCAGATTCAGCTCTGAAATACGTGCAATAATATACAAGGATTTTGCTGACAAAAAATTCTGTTTTAGCTCAGTCAGTATTTATGAAACATCAGAAACTGTCAAAACCTTTTGATACTCCGAATTTAGAATTTCAGCACACAGTGTTGACTGCAGTGTCCATCTCTGTACAGTAGTCCCCTAACCTCATCTGTAGATGTATTGATTTATAAACCTCTAGAGGGAATGGCATTTTCACTCTAGTCTTTGGGTGCTGTCATATAGCATCGATCCAAAAAGGAACTGGTCTCAGGAGAACTTGATCTGGATTTTCATTGAGCTTTTTTACAATAGCGCTATACCCATATGAAATATATCAGTGATATTACAGCACATCCTAGGCACCTAGGACACTCAGAGGATATCCTCTTTCCCTTATGAATTTAGAATAAATCAGAAGCAGACTTTAGTACTACAGCTTTTAAAGAACAGTTTTCATTGTGGATTTGTAATTATCTACCACACACCTTCCTTTGTAAATTCACCTCTCACTGAGAAGTGGATGGTGCAGTGGAATGCTTATGAAATAGCGAAGGTCAGATTCTGTTGAGAGTGGAGACTGACTCTAACACCTCCGATAAGATACCTGCTGGCATAGCAGGCTCCTCCTTGGCTTCTCTCCCTGCAGACCTCAGCCTATGGGATATGTTGGCGGCAGGGAAGAGGAGTGGCTGAAAGCACATAGAGCTCCACCTAGCCCCAGCTAGCAGATTTTTTTATGTTATTTTGTTTTTAGGGGCTGTTGCCAAGTGGCACAGGTTAGAGCTCACCAGCACCCCAGACCGATGCTAGGCAGAGACTGAGGAAGCAATATCTGGCTCCTCTATGTACTCTCTTATTTCTCCAGAGCCTTCAGACCATACATTCAAATCTGGCACAGGTCAGAAGTGTTCAAAATCATTACTAGAGGTGGATGAAAAAACAAGGAGGTGTTCAGATACATCTTATATGGGAGTGGTAGAAGAGCCTGAATAGAAGGACTGTAGAGAGATTAAGATCATTTTTATTTCTCTTAAAAAGGAGAGCAGGCTGAATGATTTATAATCAATCATTTGACAAATTTGGGGATTATATTAATGAACTCTCAGGGAACAGAGTGCAAAATTCTTGTTTTTTTCACTAATTAAAAGTACTTGCAAATTCTTCAGTATGTACTTTTTTTTAAATCTTCAGACAGAACTAAAGAGTTTGATGTCCATATTCCCAGGCTGCACTGTGTGTTGGTAACATAAAAGTCACAATTTATTGTTTCTGTTTCTTGAGGACTGGCATCTCTCACAAACAAAAGATTCACTTTTTTTTGGTCAAAAAACTTGATAATGGCACAACAAGGACTACTTTTTGGTTAAATGACAGATTATTTAATACACCAAGTGTGATTTACAGATATTTAATTTATTTAATGTATTTTTAAAGGCAGACACAAACATACATTATATATATATATATATACACACACACACACATATATATATAAAAAACTATATAAACAAGCTATAAAACAAACAAGAATAAAAAGCACTGTCATCACTTTGCAGTTTTTCATACATACCATGGGAGAGACCCAAGACATTGGAAAATATTCATAAAGGTCCTTACAGTGCAGAATGCATTAAACTAATATTAATGGACTGTTAAAGTTCAAGTATTTTGGAATCAGTCCAGAATACACTCTCATACTAAGAAAGACTTAGGTAATGAAAGAGCTCTTTAAATACCACCATATGAAATCATAAGGATGTGTATTATGAAGCAGTATTACTTACGGGGTACATTTTCAAGTCATACACAGAACTTTAGAAACTTCCACTGCCACATAGCCAAGCAAGTTCCATGGAATAATAAGAGAATACCCCGCTCACAGTACCGTATGCTATATTTTCTATAAGGGATGGCAAACGGCACTTTTATAATTTGACATGCATCATATTACAGCTTGATGTTCTTTGAGGTAATCCACTGGCAATGATTCTGTTTGCAGCACTTGACAGATGTGAAGAAAATTAACAAATACTACACAATTAAAGAGTCATGACAGCTTTTGAAGACCTAAGTTGTCTGTTTATCTACAGCACAGTGACAGTGCAACTTTCTCCAGACTAACCAATAAAACTTCAGCACCAATTTGAAGGGATAATTTCTAGCGGTGAGGATAGTTCAGTCTCTCTGTCCACTGCATCCTTGGCTTCTCTGCTGAGATAACCAGGTTACCAATTAGTGCACATTGTGATGGTGACTTTTATGATGTCAACTGCAAGAAATTTCTTGAAGGTCCTGCCTAAATTCTTAAGGATTAGACAGACACTAAAATCTCCTGTCATCCACTGCCCTCAAAATAGACCCTCGTTATACATTGTCTATGCAAATCCAAATGGTTCACAGGTGACATGCACCAAATAAAGTCCATGGGTAGGTAACTAACACAGATAGGATAAGACACATTGGAACCCAACAATATGCAGTAAGGATTTTGCGCAAACTGCAGCTGTCCTCAGTCAGAGGACAAGAAATCTTTGTCCTCTGTTACATTTTCTGAAAAATCTCAACCTGTGTAACTGTACAAGAAAGTGGGCTGTCTATAATCAATCTATTTTGCCTTTACTCACTGTGATCAAAGTGCCTCACACTGCAGAGAACTATACCTGAAAAGATCACTGGAATTGGAGATGACCTGGTAAGACTCTGGCAAGGCTGAGAACAACAGAACCAAAGGAAGTAACCTCATCAGCCTCATTGGCAGACTTTTGTCCTATTACTCAAATGGAGGTTCTGGATGCCATGCTGGATGCTACCATATGCCAAAGAGCAAGGTTCCATCATAAGTAGATAAAGGCAATTGAGAAACACTTAGGTCCATGATGGTCAAAATTTTCACTGCCATCTTGAAACATGCAAATATCCACTAGTATTCAGGAAACAAGTGCTGGACACCAACTGTCTTTCTAACTTTTCTGTCACTAATGTTCTCCTCTTGTGTTATGGAGAATCATAGAATCTCAGGGTTGGAAGGGACCTCAGGAGGTCATCTAGTCCAACCCCCTGCTCAAAGCAGGACCAAACCCAACTAAATCATCCTAGCCAGGGCTTTGTCAAGCCTGACCTTAAAAACCTCTGAGGAAGGAGATTCCACCACCTCCCTAGGTAACCCATTCCAGTGCTTCACCACCCTACTAGTAAAAAAGTTTTTCCTAATATGCAACCGAAACCTCCCCCTCTGCAACTTGAGACCATTACTCCTTGTTCTGTCATCTTCTACCACGGAGAACAGTCTAGATCCATCCTCTATGGAACCCCCCTTTCAGGTAGTTGAAAGCAGCTATCAAATCCCCCCTCATTCTTCTCTTCTGCAGGCTAAACAATCCCAGTTCCCTCAGCCTCTCCTCATAAGTCATGTGCTCCAGCCCCTTAATCATTTTTGTTGCCCTCCGCTGGACTCTTTCCAATTTATCCACATCCTTCTTGTAGTGTGGGGCCCAAAACTGGACACAGTACTCCAAATGAGGCCTCACCAGTGCCGAAGAGGGGAATAATCATGTCCTTCGATCTGCTGGAAATGCCCCTACTTATACAGCCCAAAATGCCGTTAGCCTTCTTGGCAACAAGGGCACACTGTTACTCATATTCAGCTTTTTGTCCACTGTAACCCCTAGGTCCTTTTCTGCAGAACCGCTGCCCAGCCATTCGGTCCCTAGTCTATAACAGTGCATGGGATTCTTCCGTCCTAAGTGCAGGACTCTGCACTTGTCCTTGTTGAACCTCATCAGATTTCTTTTGGCCCAATCCTCTAATTTGTCTAGGTCCCTCTGTATCCTATCCCTACCCTCCAGCGTATCAACCACTCCTCCCAGTTTAGTGTCATCTGCAAACTTGCTAAGGGTGCAGTCCACACCATCTTCCAGATCGTTGATGAAGATATTGAACAAAACCAGCCCCAGCACCGACCCTTGGGGCACTCCACTTGATACCGGCTGCAAACTAGACATGGAGCCATTGATCACTACCCGTTGAGCGCGACCATCCAGCCAGTTTTCTATCCACCTTACCGTCCATTCATCCAGCCCATACTACTATAACTTGCTGGCAAGAACACTGTGGGAGACTGTATCAAAAGCTTTGCTAAAGTCAAGAAATAGCACATCCACTGCTTTCCCCTCATCCACAGAGCCAGTTATCTCATCATAGAAGGCAATTAGGTTAGTCAGGCATGACTTGCCCTTGCTGAATCCATGCTGACTGTTCTTGATCACTTTCCCCTCCTTTAAGTGGTTCAGAATTGATTCCTTGAGGACCTGTTCCATGATTTTTCCAGGGACTGAGGTGAGACTGACTGGCCTGTAGTTCCCCGGATCTTCTTTCTTCCCTTTTTTAAAGATTGGCACTACATTAGCTTTTTTCCAGTCATCCGGGACCTCCCCCGATTGCCATGATTTGTCAAAGATAATGGCCAATGGCTCCGCAATCACATCGGCCAACACCTTTAGCACCCTCGGATACAGTGCATCTGCCCCATGGACTTGTGCTCGTCCAGCTTTTCTAAATAGTCCCGTACTTCTTTCTCCACAGAGGGCTGGTCACCTCCTCCCCATACCGTGCTGCAGAGTGCAGCCACCTGGGAGCTGACCCTGTCTGTGAAGACAGAGGCAAAAAAAGCATTGAGTACACTAGCTTTCTCCACATCCTCTGTCACTAGGTTCCCTCCCTCATTCAGCAAGGGGCCCACACTTTCCTTGACTTTCTTCTTGTTGCTCACATACCTGAAGAAACCCTTCTTGTTACTCCTAACATCTCCGGCTAGCTGCAACTCCAAGTGTGATTTGGCCTTCCTAATTTCACTCCTGCATGCCTGAACAATATTTATATACTCCTCCCTAGTCATTTGTCCAATCTTCCACTTTTTGTAAGCTGCTTTTTTGTGTTTAAGACGAGCAAGGATTTCACTGTTAAGCCAAGCTGGTCGCCTGCCATATTTACTTTTCTTTCTACACATCGGGATGGTTTGTTCCTGCAACCTCAATAAGGATTCTTTAAAATACAGCCAGCTTTCCTCGACTCCTTTCCCCCTCATGTTATTCTCCCAGGGGACCTTGCCCATCAGTTCCCTGAGGGAGTCAGAGTCTGCTTTTCTGAAGTCCAGGGTCTCTGTTCTACTGCTCTCCTTTCTTCCTTGTGTCAGGATCCTGAACTCTACCATCTCATGGTCACTGCCTCCCAGGTTCCCATCCACTATTGCTTCCTCTACTATTTCTTCCCTGTTTGTGAGCAGCAGGTCAAGAAGAGCTTTTCCCCTAGTTGGTTCCTCCAGCACTTGCACCAGGAAATTGTCCCCTACACTTTCCAAAAACTTCCTGGATTGTCTGTGCACCACTGTATTGCTCTCCCAGCAGATATCGGGGTGATTAAAGTCACCCATGAGAACCAGGGCCTGTGATCTAGTAACTTCTGTTAGTTGCTGGAAGAAAGCCTCATCCACCTCATCCCCCTGGTCTGGTGGTCTGTAGCAGACTCCCACCACGACATTACCCTTGTTGCTCCCACTTCTAAAATTAATCCAGAGACTCTCAGGTTTTTCTGCAGTTTCATACTGGAGCTCTGAGCAGTCATACTGCTCTCTTACATACAGCGCAACTCCCCCATCTTTTCTGCCCTGCCTATCCTTCCTGAACAGTTTATATCCATCCATGATAGTACTCCAATCATGTGAGTTATCCCACCAAGTCTCTGTTATTCCAATTACATCATAATTCCTTGACTGTGCCAGGACTTCCAGTTCTCCCTGCTTGTTCCCCAGGCTTCTTGCATTTGTGTATAGGCATTTAAGATAACTCACTGATCGTCCTGCTGTCCCAGTATGGGGCAGGAGCTCTCCCCTCTTGCACTCACCTACTTGTGCTTCCTCCCGGAGAAAGGAGAGATGAAGCTGTATTGTCATCTCATCTACACCAGTATCGTAGAACCCTCCTACTCAGACATCAGACCTAAATATGGTGTTAGTTGCATTGATAAATGATGTCTTTATTCCCCTGTTAGAAGCTTGCAGCACAGTCAGCCATAAGATGCTGCTAACTCAGCAATGAGACCTGACTGGGCATGAAAGGGTTTAAGATGGCTTTGCTAATTCTTAGAACCCAGAGAGTAGTGATAGACCTCCTCCCAAAGAGTTCTTCTCTTCCAAGCCTTCTAGGGGCTAGGGTGTAGCCATCTCTAGGCCCTGCCCCCACTGCACATCTCTCAGCCTCTGGAACAAATTCTACAGAAGTAGGTGAAGGATATTCTCAGTGGAGGGTCCCTGCTGTGGAAGTCTCTTCCACATGAAATCAGGTTGAGATTGACTGTTGCCACCTTCAGAGAACAGTCCAAGAATTGTCTCTTTGCACAGGCCTTTCTTCAGAAAAGCAGACTGCAGAATAGCCTGGAGTGTCATCTATCATTACCCCACTGTAATCAACATCCAAAGATGATCTATATCTGGAACATGACATATCCATAGATATGTTCTGACTCTTCCTTTGTCAGGCAGCAGTGATGCTTTTTCTAAACCTTGTACGCAGAATTGGTCACAATATATTTTTTTTTAAAGGAATGAAAAATTAGCTTTTTTTAAATGAAAAATTCTGCTTTTTTAATGTAAAACCAAAAGAAATCCACCAAAAAATTCTTAAAGAAAAAAAGATTTTTTCTTTCTTTGGAAACTTTTAATGAAAAAAAAAAAACCTATCACTTACAAGGAGAGCTAGTTGTAAAATGGTACCTAGATATTATAGTGATGAGCACATTCAAAATTGATAAATGCTTCTCAACTACAAATGTGACCAAAATCACCTACATACAGGTTTCTCAAAAGTGATTATATGACTGACTAATGGCAACACATTAAAAAAATGTAGCACTGGCACCATCTGTATTCAGGGAGCAGACAAAGTGCCACACCAACTATGCAAGTGTAAATTGCACTAACCTCTTCAGAACTATTATTCATGTTAACATTGTTTTGGTAAGAGAACTTACTTTAAACATCCTGTCAGAAAAGTAGGGATACCACAAATATTACATCCTCTCAGTATTTTATAACAGACTGATTCTTTACAATAAATCTGTTCAGAGCTAGTATATCTCTGGGCTGAAAGAAAACATTAATATCCTTCCAATAGCTAGTCTGGCATTTTATAGATTACTTTTACTAAGCAGCACATTCCTGCTGTGAAATGGGGAGGGGGCAGTAAAAATATCAGAGACATACTTCTGATAAGAAATGAATGCATGATTCCTAAACTCACAAACTAGAAATGTTATCTTTTTGGTGATCAAGTCTACAGCATTTTGTTAAGCATGAAACATTATGCATGGACAAGCCTGAAGGGGGTTGGGGGAATACAATTAGTGCCTGATCCCAAGTCCAGTGAAGTCAAGGAAAGATTCCCTTTGTCAGGCCCTTAAGCATCTCCAAATTTGGATGGCGATTACTGGGAACATAGGCTGTTCTCAGTGAAATGAAGAGTTTGGTGGGCACAAAGCATGCAGGTGTCACCAGGAGTCTTTCCCAAACTGCTCTAAAATGAAGGCCACACGTTGTATTGAGTTAAATTCATCCTTACTTGGGTTTGGCTTTATTCACAAACATAGGTTCTTTAATTAGAACTTAAGTGGCTATTTTATTGATGTTCAAGGCATAATAGAGTGATGGCTAGGTTAGCTCCTTTCCAGCAATGAAACTCTCTCTTTAAGCCAAACAGTGAACACATTACAAGAGCAATGAGAGACAAATATGACTTGAAAATACACAACTTTAGTAGGAAACTGTCATTTTTATATAGTGCATTGGGTTCACCTTGGATTTATACCCGGGTAACCAGGGCTCTGGGCCTCAAGTGTCTGAAAGGTCAGAGTGAGACGATGCAGAGGAAGAAAGTGGCTAAACTGATTAGTTAGAACTATAACCATAAGTCACGTAGTATTGTTTCCATTTCCTGGTTGGATCTGCACAATTTGTATTGCAATCACTTTGGAATGAGGGCTAATGCATACACTTTTCAACTCTGCTTTTGAAAATTCTCCCGTTTCCCCGCAGTCAGTTTGAATATTCACATATATGAATATTTGATTAATTCAAATGTTCACAGAGTGACTATGAAAGGGACATGAGCATGACTGGAGTACATTTATTTCAATATCCAAGAGTACATTTATTTTTGTACTCTTCCCTAAGGCTATTAATATAGCCAAGGTGAACATCCCATAAAAATCGAAGGTAACAGAGAAAGAACGGTCACCACAGAAAAGTATAATGACCAGCATATACATCCTCCTTGGTATCAAAAAAAACCAGGGAGAGAGAGAGAGGCGAGTAAGAGCCAGAGGGTGCGTGTTAGGCACTGACCTGCGCTTGTGTACCTGCTTCACCACCACGTAAGGGGAGTGCAACGTGATTCCCTATATAGCTAGCTAGCTCTGTAGGCTGGTATAGAAGGGGAATGGGGACAGTAACAAAGCAGTCCCTGTGCTCAGGAGCGGGTAAGGATTTTGATTGTGCTTTCATAGATTCATATATTCCAAGGCCGGAAAGGACCACTGTGATCACGGAGTCTGGCCTCTACTGTATAACACAAGCCATAGAACATCCCCAAAATAATTGTCAGTAATGGAGAATCCACCATGACCCCAGATAAATCATTTCAACGGTTAGTTACGCTCACTGTTAACAATTTATGCCTTATTATGCTTTGCTCCTTGCACTATCCCCCGAACCACTGAATGGCCCGAAAGACACTATTTGAATAATGAGAGATTTGGAAAAGCCCAATATAGTGAAATACTGGGAAGTAAATAAATAAAAGTATGATATTTCCTTCACCGTGAAAATTTGTCTTTAAATGGGCATAGTGTTACAAGCTTTTTATCTTCAGAGTTTAATTTTTTCCCTAGCTGCTCCAAATAGCATTGCAAAGACAAAAAAGATACATTCCAGCATAAATCATAAATCATTTTGGGTGATTTATGAGTATGTTACAACCTTGGAAGCTCTGCCAGGCCCACTGGACCAGGATTAATATAAAATTGTACAGAACAATAATACAGTTTACATTAAACGTTTAGGCAATGTATATAGCTTTGCATTTATTAGGTAAGATTTTAGAGGATAAAATCCTTCCACAACAATGTTGCTTATATCCAAATAATCTACTTCTGTAGATGTTCCTGGGTATAAAGAAAAATTTAGGCCTTGATGAATCTGGCCTTAAAATACAACTAGAAGTTAACTAGTACTGCAGGAGAAAAACTTTTTCCTTTGTTAATATTTTAAATGTCATAAATACCAATGATAGTTTTTTACTTGCTTATAACCATCATCCAGTTTTGCAATTTTAATTATTCTCGATCTCAATAAATGTAATGATAAAGAGGGAAAATAAGTACTTTGCATATATAGTGTTCTTCACTGGACAATCTCAGAAGCACTTTTCCCTGCATTAATAACGTATGGCACAAAGCAACCCCATGTAGTAGGAATTACAGCATTTTAACAAATGAATAAACTAAGTTTCAGAGAGGTCGACTGATTTTCACAAGGTCACTCCTCAAGTCAGTGGAACGGATGGAAACAAAACCCAGGAAACCTGGTGCTATGTTCTATTCATCAGACCAGACATCCTCCCCTTTTGAATGCACCATAAAAACCCAAATCAAAAAGCAACATAGATCAAAACTGTAGCTCAAACGTACTTTATGAGGACTGGTAAGCCAATGAAGTTAATGTAGTGCCATTTACTGTAGCCAAAGTTGATTCTGAAAATTAACTTTCAGTAGCATGAATATGTAAATTATCCATCCTTTTTTGTAAGCATCATTAATGCCCAAGCCTGAACTTCTTTCTTAGACAAGCATGAGACTGAAATGAGAAGGAATGTTACCTAGCAAAGGAACTCAGAATTAAGTGCAGCACCTAAATAATGGATATCTACTCCATCTACCTCTTTCTTCATGAGTATCATAACAAGAAAAGCTACCTCACAGAGCTGGAATAGGTACACTAGGAATAATGCTTTATAGATTGCAAGGCCAGAAGGGACTGTTGTGATCATCTAGTCTGACCTCCTGTATGACACAGGCCATATAGCTTCCCCAAAATAATTCCTAGAACATCATCTTTTAGAAAAACATCCATTGTTGATTTAGAAACTGTCAGTAATGTAGCATCCATGACAACCCTTAGTAAGTTGTTCCAGTGGTTAACCAACTGGACTGTTAATAACGTATGCTTTATTTCCGGTCTGAATTTGTCTAGCTTAAACTCCCAGCCACTGGATTGTGTTACAGCTTTCTCTGCTATATTGAAGGAGTTCATTATTAAATATTTCTTCCTCACGTAGATACTTGTAGACTAATCAAGTCAACCCTTAATCTTCTTTTTGTTAAGCTAAATAGACTGAGGTCATTGAGACTATCATTATAAGGCATGCTTTCTAATCCTTTCATCATTCCTATGGCTCTTCTCTGAAAAAAACAGATCTCCAATCTCTCCAATCTATCAACATCCTTCCTGAATTGTGATCACCAAAAGGAGACACAGCATTCCACAATGCCAAATACAGAGGTAAAATAATAGATAATAAGATAATATTTAGTCCTGCCTTGAGTGCAGGGGACTGGACTAGATGACCTATCAAGGTCCCTTACAGTTCTATGATTTCTGTAAAATAACCTCTCTACTCCTACTCAAGATTCCCATGTTTACACATCCAGGTATCACATCAGTCCTTTTACCCACAGTGTTGCACTAGCAACTCAAGTGCAGCTGATTATACACCATGATCTCCAAACCTTTTCAGAGTCACTGCTTCCCAGGACAGAGTCCCTCATCCTGTAAGTATGGCCTACAGTCTTTGTTCTTAGATGTATACATTTACATTTAGCCATATTTAAACACATTGTTTTCTTGTGCCCAGCTTTCCAAGAGATCCAGATTGTTCTGTATTGGGGACCTTTCCTTTTAATTATTTACCTATTTGTGTGTCATCTGCAAACTTCTTAAGTGATGATTTTGTTTTCTTCCAGATCCTTGATAAAAATATTAAACAGCATAGGGCCAAGAACTGATCCCTATGGGACCCAGCTAGAAATACACCCACTCCATGATTCCCCATTTAAAGTTATATTTTGAGACCTATCAGTTAGCCAGTTTTTTAATTAATTTAATGTGTGCCATGTTAATTTTATGGAAACAAGGTGGGGGAGGTAAGATCTTTCATTGGATTGTTAATTTTATATCATTCTAGTTTTTTGTAATCAAAATATCATGCAGTACCAATGTTGTTTTAGCCGTGTTGGTCCCAGGATAAGGTGGGTGAGGTAATATCTTGTATTGGACCAGTTTCTGTTGGTGAGAGAGAAGCTTTCAAACTTCAGAGCTCTTCAGGTATGATGAATGTCTGCATCACAATTTTGCAGCACCATAGTGCAAGCTGAAGTCAGCTGACGCAGGCCAGCCACAGGTGTTTAATTGCAGTGTAGATGTACCTACAGAGCCTATAGAAATTACACTTAGCTATTGAGATATTGTAACTGATGGAGAGGACAAAAGCCAGAATTCAGGAATGAGATTTTTATATCCTTATCTGACTTAATTGGATTATGTGGGGAAAATAGTGTTCTACAGAGGGAAAGCCTTATAGAAATTCAAGGAAAGATATTTTATACGGTGATCCCAATACCTGTACCATTTTGGGTAACAGCTACAGGTTTCCTATCTCACCAAAAACTAAGGAGTCTAGTGAACTGTTAACCTAGGGACTGAACTATTCCAAGCTGCAAGGAATTCTAGACTTTTGTCTGCCAACAAAGGCTAAGTGTTTGTAAAATAGCTGATCAATGCTGCAATCTTCTCAAGTTCTGAAGAGAATCAAGTTAATGCACGCTATATGTTAAGGCCCCACTATATAAACTGATAAATCCTTTCTGAAAGAAGATTACAGGGAAATAATATTTTAGTGTGATGAAGTATAGAAGTTTAACTGTTCTGTTGAAACCTTACACTGAAATACATAACTTCAGCAAAGTGGCAGATGTCTGGATAAGGAACACAGTTAGATTTACCGCTTAATAGTTTTTGTTTCCAAGTTATTTTATCAACATTCCAAATACTGTTTACATGGGGGTGTGTGTGTGTGTATATTAATGTTTACTAAGAAATTGTATAGTACTCTCTTCTGAAGCTGACTGGAAGCTAACTCCTATATTCAGGATTTTGGACACAAAGTCTGGAGTTTGAATGTGTAATCCTCTCCAAAAAGTCCTGAAAAGTCAGAACTTTGTCCTGCACTTCAGCAAGGAATGAAGCTGAGATACAGAAAATGAAAGTGTAATAAATATTACCCCAGCATGTGTGTGACCAGAACAGTAATAGGATATCAATATTTTCCATGTTTCCGTGTTTGAAAAGAATATTAGGAAAGATAAAGTACAATTGTAATTTACAAGCTGTAAAATGAGGATATCACCACCACAACCTCGCAGGCATGTTGCAAGGTTCAGTTTTACTAATGATTCCAATATTCTTTGAGCTGATTGGATGAAAGATACATTTTTTCTTAGATACATATCCAAAGCAGTAATACTAGGGCTGGCCAGAAAACAAGAATTCAATGTCATGAAAAAGTTCAAGGTTTAAGAATTTGTTTTTGTTCTACTTTCATGAAAAACAAAAGCTACAAAGGCACACATGACTAGCCCTGTGGCTAGGGTACTCACTTAGGATGTGGGAGAGGGAGACCCAGGTTCAAATCCCTGGGCCTGCCTGTCTGCAATGGGAAGGGCATTTTCTGACAAAAAATGTGTAGTTGAAAAAATCCCAAGCAATTCTATTACATATTATTTGAGAGAATCTTTATTCTGTTCTTTGAACAAGTGCAGAAAGTAATAGTCTCCAAACACAGAAGAAACAGTGCTTAAAACATGAGAACTGGGATTTTACGGTACGGCTGTTATGAGCTATTCACTGTATGTAACAAACATCTGGGTCTTTCTGTCTCTTTGAAATAAACAGTAAGGTAAGGCAGGAAGAAAAGTAGCAGTTTGTAACAGAAAGTCTCCAGCACTAAGCTGACTCAAAACAACTGGTTTTTTGAGAAACCCATTTCCATTGTTGCTCATAGTCTCTCTTGAGATTGTTTAGATGGCTGACAAACACATGGTACAGCTTGCATTTCTAATGGTCACTGAGTAGATGAGAAGGAATGCTCTGGTTTGTTAAAATGGTTGCTGGAATGGGTTTTGCTGGAATGGGTTTTAGTCTGGGTATCTTACATAATACTATTAGTCGTACTTTTCCTTTGTTTCCCTTATACAGGGCTGAAAAGAAAAGTAAACAGTTCTAGAGATATTATTCTGATGCCATTACATTCTCTGAAGAAATACTAGTTTCAGAGACTCCACTGCATACAAGAACTATTAATAATCACAAAGGACCTCTCACAGTGCTATTTACAATATTGGTGTCAACAATCTCAAAGTATGTTTATTTAGTTTCCATTGAATCCGTTGCATCACTAGGTTAGCAAGTAAGCATACATGAGAATATACTGTACCATTTTGGAGTAACTGCTGCCTTCCTTATATAGCTCAAAATAAAATGAACTTTGCACAAGATCTCAAACCACCTGACTCCCCATTCAAGACCACAAGCCTTCAACCTGTAAGACTGTGGTAAAGGGATAATGGAGAAATGTGAATTGACATATATTAGATTCCATATCAGGTTTAATATGTTTTGGGTTCAGAACAATATTACACGTGTGCTATTATCTTCCTGAATGGAAGAGTATTCACAGGAAGTAAACAGAAGTTTTGACTATGCAGACATAGGAAGAAGTTAATCTTACAGTATAATCAAAACTATGTTCTCATATACGACAGCTGGGTGATTGATGTCATGGAACAGTAACACAAACTAGTCCCTAAAGGTCAGATTTAAAACCCCAGACTATGAATCACCAAAAATACTAGTCCAGGTATAATGTAAGTAATCCATGCACACAGTGTTCTGAATTCCCTCTACTGGAAGTATTCAGTATAGGAAATGCGTCATAGAATACATTACTCAAAATTATTTATACAAAGTTGGGTGTGTCTGCTTAGAAGAGTGAAAATAAACCATGATTATTAGTAGCAAACCTCAATGCCTTTTCTAAAGGAAAACATAAATCCCACATTTGAGCAATACAAAAAAAACACTGGATTTGTAATTCAACTATTTTACATGTGCAAAAAAGACTACTCAGAGGCAATCCTTTATGTTTTTAGCTTAATTATTATTAGAACCAATTATATTTGTATAGGGTCTGCTCCAATGCCTATGAAGTCAAATGAAGCGACAAGGGGTCCTGTGGCACCTTATAGACTAACAGAGGTATTGGAGCATAAGCTTTCGTGGGTGAATACCCACTTCATCGGATGCAAGCAGTGGAAATGTCCAAGGGCAGATATAAATATGCAGGGAAGAGTCAGGCTAGAGATAACAAGGTTAGTTCAATCAGGGAGGGTGAGGCTCTTTTCTAGCAGTTGAGGTGTGAACACCAAGGGAGGAGAAACTGCTTTTGTAGTTGGCTAGCCATGCATAGTCTGTGTTTAATCCTGAGCTGATGGTGTCAAATTTGCAAATGAACTGAAGCTCTACAGTTTCTCTTTGGAGTCTGGTCCTGAAGTTTTTTTTGCTGCAGGATGCCCCTGGACATTTCCACTACTTGCATCTGACGAAGTGGGTATTCACACACGAAAGCTTATGCTTCAATACCTCTGTTAGTCTATAAGGTACCACAGGACCCTTTGTCGCTTCTACAGATCCAGACTAACACGGCTACCCCTCTGATACCTGAAGTCAAATATGACTTTCATTGACTTCTCTGGATTTTGGATCAGGCCCAGAAAGCATACTCTCACATAGTGGTGTTTAAGAAAACCTGAGTGATAAAAAACAGATTACGAGAAGGGGGCAGGGTTAATTCTGGCCTGTTTTAGTTTAGGTATTCTTCTTTCTAAAATCAAAATCAATCTAAAAAGACTATTACCAATGAAGACAATGCTAACATCAGAGACAGAGCTGTGGAATGAGTTATATTATTTCAAGAAGAGATATGCAAGTATTATAATGGCTAGCACTCACATCCCACTACTGATGGACAGACACCCCCTTTAATGGTCACACTGAGGTATTATTACATGTCTAGATGCAGATATTGGACTACAAGATTGATTATTACATAGCAATGAAAGAAAAAAACCCACTACCACAGCATTTTGAAGGCCTGCAAATTAAGAGAGGAGAGGGAATTGAAATCACTGGGCAGAAAGAGGCACTTAATCCCCCACAATGGAGACTTTTAATCATACATTAAATTCATACAAAAATAGTTTGTGTTTTTTTTTTAAATTGTGAACTGTGTAACTTCATGATTTCAAATTTCTCATGTGCATTATATTACTTAAAAGTTCTATTATAGCACATTCTGGATTATAGATGAGAATGCTCAGTCTAAAATAATATGGTTTTACTTGTTCTAATTTGCCATGTGATACATATTGTAGTCCACTTACATTTTTTTCTCTGTTCATCATTGAAAATACATCAAGAGGCAACACAATCAGCTTGTAAATGAACAGTCTCTCTCTCTCTCACCCCCACACCCTCCCCACACACACTTACCTATTGTACAGATTTCACTAAAAGCAACTAACAACAAATGTCACTATTCCCTTTTCTGAGTCTTTTTGCTATAATAGCATTTTTCATGAGTGCTATATTTTACTGGGGAACCTCCTTCAGTGAACTTGAGATCCTAAAAAGTTTGTAAAATATTTTCTGACACTGTGGGAAGATCTATTTTCACCAAAAAGTCAATAGTTTAGTACAAGCATTTGACGGATGTTCTGGACAACAAAATATTTCATTGCCATCAGCACATTGAGAGTAAATGATATACTTGTCTTGTTTATGTAGGATGGAAAAACATTCATGGGGTATTTTTGGTAGAAGTTCATACCATAATTCAGTGATGTAAGTCCCATTTAGGACCCTCTTCACTAGAAAAAAATAAATCAACCTAGGGACATATTAAATGCACATGAAAAACATACTATGTGGTTTAGAGATTAAAGCTGTTTTGTACTGAATAGGGCTCTTAACATATGTTGGGGGGCGATTAAATTGTAGATCTTCTTTACTATATACACACAAATTATTTCATCCATATACTTGAAGTAGAATAATGAGAATTTTAAGGTTGCTTGTAGTATGTAATGAAGTTATTCTATTTATTAAATAAATTTGGCATTTAGCAAAGTTGTGACTCATCACCATATCTTTGGAATTCATATCTCCTGCATTAGTACTTTGCATATACCGCTAGACTAGGATTCGCTGGATCACACCATTTCCCCCCCCGAGAAACAGAAAAAAGGTTTTGAAATTTGTTTTTGTTCCAGTGTTCTAGGTACACTTGGTCCTTTCTGTTGACCCCGATTGGATACTGGGGAATTTATAGTTTTGTTTAAAATATAATCTATCTGCTCAGCATGCTTAAAGATTTAATAATGGAAGTCATTGAAACTGTAACAGTAAAAAAGAACAAAAATATGTATTGAAAATAAGCTTAGCCTGCAGGTGGGGACAGCACGCAGAGCCCCCCTGGCCACCCCTCCGCCTAGGAGCCAGAGAGACATGCCAGCCACTTCCCACAAGCTGCGAGGAGCCAGGCACAGAGCCTGCTTATCCCACTGGTGCTCCGGCCAACTGGACTTTTAGCAGCCCGGCCAGCTGCGCTGACCGGAGCCACCAGGGTCCCTTTTTGACCAGGTGCTCCATTCGAAAAGCAGATGCCTGGCAACCCTAGTCTGGTACCAAGTGGTGCTCAGATACTAGGGTGATAAGTGCAGTATAAGAACCTATTTAGATTCTCATCTATAAACAAAAGGGAAAATATTCTCTAGTCAAAACATTCATTGTTTGAATATGATCTAGTAGAAAAATTGAAACCTGCCTTTTAGAAGTGCATAATACAGCACAAGAACCATAGCTTTATAGACAATAAAAGTCATGGAAGCTACAGATACTGGCTCTGGGCTATGTTGATGTCCAAGGGTAATCGTAGCAGCAGCAATTGAAAAATTCCAATGAACTAGAATCATAGAATCTCAGGGTTGGAAGGGACCTCAGGAGGTCATCTAGTCCAACCCACTGCTCAAAGCAGGGCCAACCCCAACTAAATCATCCCAGCCAGGGCTTTGTCAAGCCTGACCTTAAAAACCTCTAAGGAAGGAGATTCCACCACCTCCCTAGGTAACCCATTCCAGTGCTTCACCACCCTACTAGTGAAAAAGTTTTTCCTAATATCCAACCTAAACCTCCCCCTCTGCAACTTGAGACCATTACTCCTTGTTGTGTCATCTTCTACCACGGAGAACAGTCTAGATCCATCCTCTTTGGAACCCCCTTTCAGGTAGTTGAAAGCAGCTATCAAATCCCCCCTCATTCTTCTCTTCTGCAGGCTAAACAATCCCAGTTCCCTCAGCCTCTCCTCATAAGTCATGTGCTCCAGCCCCCTAATCATTTTTGTTGCCCTCCGTTGGACTCTTTCCAATTTATCCACATCCTTCTTGTAGTGTGGGGCCCAAAACTGGACACAGTACTCCAAATGAGGCCTCACCAGTGCTGAATAGAGGGGAATGATCATGTCCCTCGATCTGCTGGAAATGCCCCTACTTATACAACCCAAAATGCCGTTAGCCTTCTTGGCAACAAGGAGCACGCTGTTGACTCATATTCAGCTTTTTGTCCACTGTAACCCCTAGGTCCTTTTCTGCAGAACCGCTGCCCAGCCATTCGGTCCCTAGTCTGTAGCAGTGCATGGGATTCTTCCGTCCTAAGTGCAGGACTCTGCACTTGTCCTTGTTGAACCTCATCATATTTCTTTTGGCCCAATCCTCTAATTTGTCTAGGTCCCTCTGTATCCTATCCCTACCCTCCAGTGTATCAACCACGCCTCCCAGTTTAGTGTCATCTGCAAACTTGCTAAGGGTGCAGTCCACACCATCCTCCAGATCGTTAATGAAGATATTGAACAAAACTGGCCCCAGCACCAACCCTTGGGGCACTCCACTTGATACCGGCTGCCAACTAGACATGGAGTTAAAAGGATTTTTTGCTCTCCCCTCAGTTGCTTTCACGGAGGCAGGAAGGGGTAGGCTGGCAACAGACGGTACAGTAACAGTACTAGCCATCATCATCTCCTGGGTGCTCGGCAGGAGACAGTACAGTACGATTGCTAGCTGTCATCATCTCCTGGTCCCCTCAAGGATTGAACTCACAAGCCCAGGTTTAGCAGGCCAATGCTCAAACCACTAAGCTATCCCTCTGTCACTGTTGCTATCCACTCCTGTCAATTCTCAATCCTTTTCATAGCCTCCCTCCCAGGGATCTTGGTTCCACAGCAGTCACTCTTGTTTAACACTTGCTCACTTAGGGGAAGATCAAAATCTCATTGAAGTTACTGGAAAGACTCACACTGACTTCAATGGGCTTGGATCAGGCCCATATTCTTTTCTACATCATTTCTAATAGCGCTAAGAGCAGTCACAAGGGAGCAGCCAAATACCACATAACCCTACCACGGGGGGACACAGCCTTCAGAATAAAAATAGTAATGTTCATCGGGATATAGCAAACAGCTTTTGTTTCTGTGGGTCAGCAGTCATAGGGGCTCAGTTTGGTGAGCTCAGGCCTTAAGTATTACATTTTTGCATCCTGCAGAAAAAATATACCCCTACATTTTATATACTGTGAGGGAAAGCAGATAATTTTATCATGAAATTTTCTAAACTGTTTGAAGTCTGCAAAACCTAGGTTTATAAGGTTAACACACAGTTTATGTAATGTATAAATTGTTAATTTTATTCAGTTCAGTATTCAAGAACTAAAACACAGAAGAATCATTGTTTATTTTAAAGGCAGAGACAGTGCTTTACCACCCTTTGACACACTTAGAAATAGGCTACGAAAGCTCATTGGGCCAAATTCAACTCAGTTCCACTGCAACTGATTCTTAGTTACTCCATTTTTGTACTTGGGGCAGGAACAGAAGAAGTTGGGGGTAAGACATCTTTGCACTCCTCCATGTTCTGTGTCAGCCAAAGGCCTGTTCAAATATGTTGTAAATTACAGTTGCCTCGGGCTACTCTAACATCTGGTCTGCTGTGGTGAACTGAAAACAGACTTAGAGCAATGTTCTCATACCTCCTCCTAGTCTCCGATGCCCAGAATTGGGACCATGGCTCCTTTAGAGCCCTTATACCAGTTCTGTAGCAGCTATGGAGGCTCCCATACAGGGAACAGTCTCTGGGGACAGTTTCCACCCCCTTTAGAGCTCCTTTTAATTGCCAAAGTGGAAGAAAGAGGGAGGGCTTCAGTGTAACTGAGAATCAGGTCCAATGTGTTTAAGGAAAATTAGTCTGAATTACAACTTAAGTCTGTCCCACAGCCTTAAATATACACCCATTCTTCAAGAAGAGAATGCCTTTTTATGATTACTCAAGGTTAAGTAATACAATTCATCCTGCAAGGCTAGAAATATGTAATTTTAAGGTTTCAAGACAGTGCAAAAGTAAAAGGAGTTAAAGCCGTGACTTGTCTGGGATGAAATAGCAGCTTTAACTCCTGCAATTATAAAGCAAATACTAACAAAATGACATCTTCAATGTCTGATGCTAATTTACAAATCTATCAGAATTCAGTAGGACCCATTTTGAATTTGTGACAAGATGCAAAGCTAAAATATTTATGTTAGCTTTGATTCTTGTCACAAGTCCAAAATGACCATTATGCAGTACAATACAAACACATGTATAGGGTTCACTGTGATGTGATGATCCTCCTAGTCAAGGTCAGTGAAATCCCCAAGGATGTCAGCTCAGAAGACCAATTGGCATATTTACCATGAACCAAACAGAGAAGAAAACTTTTCTAAATTAAAAGTACCAAGGGATGGATTCAAAGAAAGAAATACATCTATTTTCCAAACAAACAGATTCTCCCATGCACCTCAAACTATCATTTTTTAGACCTGAAAAAGATCTTGAACAATGTTATATATTACTTATTTTGCCCTAAAGATAGGAACTTGTTGCAGTGAGTTTTGAAGACTTATAGTCTTAAAGTCCACCTGACCTATTGAAAAGGAAAGCCACTGTGACAGAATCAAAGTATTAGTGGAATTTACCCTAGTAGGGCAGGTGTAATTTTAAGGCTTCACAAATGTAGATGACAGAGGTACAATATGAAAACATTTGTTAACAAATATAATAAAATCTAGGGTTTAAAACTCTAAGTGGTTCTGACTGAGCTGTAAGAATTTAAACTTGCCCAATGCATACAAATGAGAAAAATTCTATATTTGAGACTGTCACCCCTTTGAAGAGCTAGCATTTTAAATCAATGTACCTGATGTAAATGAACCAGCAAAGTCACTGCAGTACAAAAATGACATGACAAAGCACACTCTTGGCCTTTTCAGAAATTTAATTACCTCATTCTAGATCAGCCTGAGTAAAGCAGAGCATTACCAAGGAGGTTCAACTTTCTGTAAGTGTCATGTGCTAATCAACAGCAATTTGGAGAAAAGCAGTCCATTGAATTCCTAGCCAGTCAAGGTTAGAATTTTAGCTGAGCAGGTTAAACAGCAAGGGCTGGAGAAGAAGTAAGAGGGCACACCAAGTACTGCTTAATAAGGACTCCAAAGTGCAGTAGTTTACCCCAGAATAGATCCCTGGGAGTCAGCATGTGACACATTGAAGATAAATACAAACAGATTTTATTAAAACCAATGCAGTTTCAAACAATCCACCTCATGGTTTATGTTCCATTACAACTGTGTAATACTTTACTGCACATGGGACCAAGAGAATGACAATATCAAACAAGACAAGACAAGACAGCTAAAGCTAATATGTAGTTCATTACAAATCCTGAATAAGTCAGCCTTTCATCTATGGTATAATTAAGAAGTCAGTCTAAAGTTGGTTTTGCTGGAAAAGATGAATCGCGTGCCCTCACCATGTTTCGAAGTATCTAACTAGAAAAATTGTGGGCCAAACCAAAGCCAATGGAGATATGTCAATTTACAGCAGCTGCGGATCTGGGCCAATGTGTTCAAAATTGAACAATGTCCAGACTAGCATCCCTTCAACATTTTAATTCTTGGCACCACTTTACTTCAAGTATTTGACTTGAGTGGCTCTACGGGTCACCATAAAGACCTCCAGGGACCAACGATTGTGGTCCCGAATGGTGAGCTAGACCAAACACATTGTATAAGATATTTGCTTTAACAGGGGAACTGGCATTAGCCACTAGTTTTATATGGGGGGAAAAAAATCAGTGCTCATTTACAATTTGAGCAACTGGACAGTCAACGATATATATGCACCAAATAAACATATTAGTCTGTTAATAGAATTACTGGTGGACAAAACCAAAATGGAGTGCTGTAATAACTATCGCATTTGTGCCACCTCGTTGATTTCACTGTGGATACAATGGTGTAACAGAGCAGAATTTAGCTCTTGGTATGTGAAACAACCAGATTGCATACATTTATTCAGAGATTTTCACTTTTAGATTTTGGATTGGCAATCAATTCAGTTCTGACTAGAGCTGGCTAGAAAATGGGAATTTTTAAGGGGATCTTTGAGGGACACTTCCTAGAAGGGAATACATTTATTTTGGGGGGAGGGGTATTAGAATAATTAAGCAAGTGAAAAAAAACCCTTTTTTTCACTTGTTTTAATAGATTCCAAGGCCAGAAGGGACTACTGTGATAATCTAATCTGACTTCCTGTACACCAAGGGCCATAATAATTCCTGCAGCATCTCTCTCAGAAAAAAAAGACATCCAATTTTGATTAAGAAATTATCAGGGAAGGAGAATCAACCATGAGCCTTCATTCCAATGGTTAATTATTCTCACGGTTAAAATGTATATCTTATTTCCAGTGTGGATTTGTCTAGCTTCAACTCTGCGACTGAAAGTTTTCCAACAATAACGAAGAGGACGGGAATTCAAATACAATCTTTTTGAAAGTAAGTACTTTCAAAATTGTGTTTTGAAATATTTTTTAAAAATTAAGATTTTTAAAAGAAATTACAATAAAAAATCCTTTCCAAAAACCCAGCAAGCTTTTGTAACATTAAAGCACAAAAATTAGATTTGGCCCTAAAGCTAATTCCTCTAAATTTGAGGTAAAAGAACAAAGTACAGAACCAGATTCTTTCCTTGGACCCATGCTCTAAAAAGTGCACTTCAACAGTAGCACGCAGTAAGCATTTCAGTACTTCCTTTTTCAACATTGCTAGTTATAATAATCCCAATCTATTTTTTTCTTAATTCTCTCATCTGACTCATACAATGATGCCACAATCACTTTATCTTTTGTAGTAACAGATTGTTACACCGAGCGAATAAATCAGTCAAAATAATATGAGGTGCGGGACAAGATCAGGAGTACATTCAAAGGCTGTTCAATAAATGGACCAAATATACCTAGCTCCAACTTGAATGATGCACATGTTCAAAGTACACCCAAATGTAACAGCATGAAAGAACGTGCCCAGTAGATGGCAGCATTACTGAAAAATTACAACTGCAACTAGACTATAACAAACATTTTCATAAACAAACATTTTCTTTATACACACAAATCCTGGTAATTGACGTGTGCGAATTTTCCACACCAAAGACTAAGATACCATACAATGCCCACCGAATCTGGACTTTTCTACAAACTCTACACTCAGATCACAATATGATAAAGAATTCATCAGTCTCTGAGCCCCATTTCAAGTGAATCTGAGCAAGTTCATAGTTCTTTAAAAAAAATCAATATTTGGCACAACTAAGTGAAAGTCTGATTCTGAACCACTCTCATTATGGGTTTAGGAAGTTGGTTTGAAACAACCAGCCAAACTCAGGGATGGTCATTGCACACAGATCAAACCAAAGGAAACATTCACATGAGCTCCTGAAAAGAGAGCAACCCACGCTTCACACAGCTCTATCATTTATAAATGATAGATCATATCCCTTCAAAAGACTGACAACTTTCCCCTCTGAGAAGGAAGGTGAATTAAGTTAGACCAGGCTGAGGGTCACAGCAAAAGCCTTCATGTGGCAGTCCCTATCAGCCTTAAAGGTTGCAAATCCTGCTAAATACCTCATACTGCCACCAGCACTAACTGTTCTCTCCATAAACTCTGAAGTACTGTCAGCATCAGCTAGTAAACAGGATATGATTGCACAAAACAATGGTGCCATGTTCTCTTCCTACAGGATTCACTGTGGATTACAGGAATTATGTTGGCTGTTGAGAGACCAAAGAGTCAATATGTCAGAACCATATTTGTTAAGCCAGGCATCAGGATTGCATCCACCTATAAAACAGAAGAGAATACTACTAAGCTTCACACCATTGAGCTCGACAATATCTCCACATCTACAAGCCACCAGAGAGACAATTTTTAATTTCAAACTATACCATGAATCATAATGGGCAATTTCAACAGCCACAGCACACAGTGGAGCTATGCAGAGAACAATGTCAATGGAAACTTGACAATGAGACATGGGCAGTTGCTCATCAGCTTTGACCGATTCATCACACGAAGCTACCAAGTTCTTTTAACAGTGGGCAGCGGAAGTGTGGGTATAACCCTGACCTACCTTTATAGAACTATATTAGCTCACACATGTAGAAAATTGGTGCTAGACCCAGTTCTGAGGTCACACTACCATACTCATATTGGAATTAAAATAAATTCTGGTATTCCAACATTGATCAACTTCAAGAGGGCAAACTGGCCATCATTCTCCACAGATCTTGACATCGTCAGACCAATTAAAACTATACCTGAGAACTACAACCACTTTGCTGATGCTGTATGTCTCTAATAGAAGACCCATACCTTTTGGATGTTGGAGAGAATATCTCACCAGGCTTACACCCCATACAGTCAACCATACCGTATGAGGTATACAGGCAAAATTCCAAAACAACCCTTTTGGAGATGACACAATAGCTGGCCGCTGATAGACATCTACTGTCAAAAATTGCTCAAAAGTGCCTAAAATTCCAGCAAAAATTGATAGAATCCAGTGGTCTGACCCACAACAGCAAAAATTCATGACTGACCATATATAGATTTTCCAACAATACAAAGACGGGTAGACATCTCAACATCTCGGCTGTTCAGATTGCCCACCAAATGCTACTCAATGGGAAGGTTAAGCGGACCACTACTAACTGGTCATCCTTTTGGCAAATGCCCCGGATACACTCAGCAATCAAGATCTTATAGTTCCATGCTCCATGACGTGATTGGACACTGGCATTTATGCCCTGAGAACGGGAAAAGCATCAGGATTAGATGGCATCCAAACCGAGCAGATCAAAAATTTCAGTCTCCACACAGACGCGGCTCCTGAGTATATTCAAACAACGGCCTTATCCAGCTCAAGATACTGAAAATCTCACAATGAGCCAAGGTAGGGGCCCTTTTGAAGCCTGATAAGGAACTATCTAACCCCCAAAACTTTCAACCTCTAATATTCCTGTATGCTATTTTAAAATGGTCTAAGCGACAACTGTAACAGTGTTTTACACCAATGATTGAACTATTTCTTATCAATGAACAGGCTGGCTTTCACCTGACTAAGTCATGCATTGCAGAGATTCTGAATTAAACGTATATCAAAGATGGATATAACTGGGGACTGATTATGGGAGCAGTATTTGTTGATATCTCAGCTGCTTATGGTACAGTCAATCCTTATGGGCTCCTTGCCAAGGTACTAATGGTAATGAAGAACCATCACTTAAAAACCAGACCATACTGGAGAATCAAAGATTCTTCATGAACTTTTGTGACAAACAGAGCTGATGGCAATGTCAGAAAAAGTCCCACAAGGTAGCGACTTAACACGTGCATTGTTCAACATCTATACAAACGACTATCCAAGCTACTCTGGCGTAAGTTGCTATTTGATGATATGTGCATCACTACACAGCACAAAGAGTTTGGCGTATGAAAGAGAATCTTGATGAATGCACTTAACACCCTAGACAAGTACTATGCAGCCAACCAACTGCATTCAAATCCAGAAAAGACTCAAGTCGGTGCATTCCATCTCAAAAGCCAAAAAAAGTTATCAGCTGACTTGGGACAAAACTTATTCATTCCATTAATACCATCGGTGTTGCTCTTGACTGCATGCTTTCCTTTAGAGCCCATATCGAGGAAACTAAAGTGAAGGTTAGCATATGAAACAACATTCTCAGGAAGACGGTTACATCAAAGCGGGGTGCAAACCGCTCTGTGACCAACAGCACTGGCATTTTGCTTCTCCTTTACTGAATAGGCCTGTTCAGCTTGGGCGTGAACCCTTCATGCAAAGAAGCTAGACCATGTACTTAATACCACCTGCTGCCTCAGAGCTCTTGTGGCAACTGGGGATCAACAGAGGCACCTTGGCTTCACCTCTTTTCCTCTGGTCACCTCCCCCCCCCCCAATACACACGTGAATTGGGAGAGCAAGAAGGGGAATTTGTGCCACTGCCCCAGCCCTATACTACCAGAGGATTCTCCCATGCAGGAGAAACCCTCAGCTTGGTTTCTGGAAATGCAAATCTGGGGCTGAAAATCTGTTCCCTAGTTCTTTATTTTGTAATAAATATGAGTAAAGAACAAAGAACATGTATATTGCAACCAAGTCTAATAAAACACTAGTTAATTGTGTGAATCACGAGGACTACTAGAAAGTGTAAAATGTCTGATTGATATATAAGACTAGGTGACCTAGTATGTGTCCATATACAACGTAATATTTACCTGGTTATTGCATCTGATGCATGCATTTCTCCTGGTAGTATTTCTAAAGTAGGAATGGAAATACAGAAAAAAATACAGTGTAATAAAATATTAGTTAAATGTGCATACTTTATATCCAGACAAAATACATCGGGGCTCACAGAGTCATAGCTTAATAGGAAATGTGCTCTGATGTACACTGGGTTATTGGAAGATCCCCCCTTGCTTATGAAAGGACAGTAGTTTTCTCTTCCTTCCCATAATCAGTTTATGGTTGGTGTGCACTGACATGGATTATCTCAGCACAAATTCAGCCAAGCCAGGTATTTTTAACTTGAAAAGAAACTTACTTTCCCCCACTCCCATTGTTGAAATTTTGCAGGCTCCTGAAGAAAGAAATATTTATTGCTTAGCTAAACAAAGAGACTTCCTGAATACATTGGAGTCTCTAAAAACCCTTTAGCTTACATTACAGGCTAGTTAGGATTTTACTACAAACTGTCTGCAGAGAACTCTGTTTTATATTCTCAATAGTATATTGCTTGGAAGTGCTGGTGCTTTTAAATTTCTTGACATGTGATATTGTTTAAGATAACAGATCCCATATAATAATATTTTAGTAGATAATTCTCTCTCCAACACATTAGGTTAAACTCTCTTTATCGAAAAGGGACCCTGGCGGCTCTGGTCAGCAGCACCGACAGGGCTGTTAAAAGTCCGGTCAGTGCTGCTCCTCAGATAAAGCAGGCTAGTTCCTGCCTGTTCTGACACCGCGCTGTGCTTCAGCAGCCAACTGGTCTGGGTCTTAGGCAGGGGAGCCACGGGGCTCTGCATGCTACTCCCACCCCAAGCACTGGCTCCGCACTCCCATTGGCTGGGAACCAGCCAATAGGCTCTGGAGGGGCGGTGCCTGTGGATGAGAGCAGCATGCAGAGCTGCCTGTGCACCTTTGCCTAGGAGGTGGACCTGCTGGTGGCCACTTCTGGGGCGCAGCGCAGTCCGCTGTGCCAAGCCTGCCTTAGCACCCCTGCTGCACCGCTGACCAGGAGCTGACGGAGGTAAGCCTGTACCCCCTGCCCCAACCCTGAGCACTTCCCCCAAACCCAGAGCCCCTCCTGCACCCCAAATCCCTCATCCTTATCCCCATCACAGAGCCCGCACCCAAATCCTCTGCCCCAGCCCAGAGCCCCTCCCACACCCTATAGCCCTCATCCCACATTCCAACCCCCTGCCCCACCCCAGAGCCAGCACTCCCAGCACAGAGAACGCACCCCCTCCCACACCCCAGCCCTCTGCCTCAACCCGCTGCACTCTCCCGCACTCCGAATCCCTTGGCCCTACCCCCCAGCCTGAAGCACCCTCCTGAACCCCAAACCCCTCATCCCCAGCCCCACCCCAGAGCCCACATCCCCAGCCGGAGCCCTCACCTGCACCTCAACTCCCTGCCCCAGCCTGGAGCCCCCTCCTGCACCCTGAACCCCTAATTTCTGGCCCCACCCTGGAGCCTGCACCCCCAGCCCTCACCTCCTCCCGCACCTCATCTCCCTGCCCCAGGCCAGTGAAAGTGAGTGAGGGTGGGGAGAGCGAGCCACTGAGGAAAGGGGAATGTAGTGAGTGGGGGCCGGGCCTCAGGGAAGGGGCCTCAGGGAAGGGGCGGGGCTAGGGTGTTCGGTTTTGTGCAATAAGAAAGTAGACAACCGTAGCTTGAATGACAACTCAGATTGAAACAAACGTTTTCCAATCTCAGAGGTTAACTGTTCTATCTGCCTTAAGTACTTCTTATCCGGACACATTCAAAATGGTCAGGCATACTAGGATCGTAGTAATGTTTTTGATCCTCACACCAACTCTGATGAAAGGAAGAGCATTGGTCTCCATTTTACAGGTGAGAAATTGAGACAGCGAGAGACGCTAGATGACTTGGCCATAGTCACACAGGAAGTCTTTGGCAGAGCAGGGAATTGAGTCCTGTTCTCTTTAGTACCAGAATAGCATGACAACTTCTCCACCCTTTTGGAGCCACCTGGCTCTGCTGAAAGTTTGAGCTGTACAGGAGCAGCTCTAACAATACTACTTGGCACAGAGTGGCATTAGCAGACTGCAGAATTGGGCCCTATGTGCACTGTTTGTAGTTGACTTTGACTTTAAAAAAAATTAAAATATATGTAATAATCAACCTGCAAACTGCCAATAGGTGATCAGTGCATAGTTCCTGGGAGCGTCACATGCCTGTATCACATTGGATGTTGTACATTGAACTGGAACCAAACTCAACACTTAACTATTGGGGGACGTGCTCATAAGAATTAGCCATCCATATTTCACTTTCAGCGACTTGACTTAGGGAATTAAACTGAGAACACAACACATTTGTCAATAAGACACCTCTACAATGAACATTCATCCCCAAATTGCCATTCAGTTATATTTTTAACTGTACCAGCTTGGTACTGGTAGTTTGGGATAAAATATATTATAAATTGCAGGCAAACAGTCATTTACTGTGCAGCTTCAAAACCAGCATAATGGTTTTTGTTCAAGATAACCTACTGTATATGGAAGAACTTCAAAAACAGAAGTAGATAAAATAAATTCAAACAGCGTTGGAAAGTCTATCTCCCCTCTTGACAACACTATACAAAGTGTAAGTGTAATTTCAGAAGAGATTTAAGAATTGATCCTGGAAGAGTTTTCTGCCAGTAGAGATATTTACCTTTGCAATGTGGAGCTGCATTATTTCCTTCTACATGTCAAAGAGGCCCAATGAAATATTGGATGATGACATCAGTTCTGTATGTAAAACACAGAGCGCTTTGCTTTGTTAGAAGGGGAAGGTGTCAGAAGAATGAGAGTAATTATTTGAGGAAATAATGTAACACTAATATATGAGTATGCTAAAAGTCATTATCTGTGTTGAAGTAGGAGGCAGGAGAGAACTTGAGGGGAGGGAAGGTTCTTTTAGTTCTATTTTTGCATCTATTTAAAGGCGTCAAAAAGCAAAGACCTGAAATTAGAACAGGATGATAGTTATGAAATGAAAAATGAACTAAACCTTTTCACAAAACAATTCTGTATTGTTCAAAAGTTTGGAGTGGGTTTTTTTTTTTTGGGGGGGGGGGGGGGAGGGTTCAAAATGAATTTTCTGTACGGTTCCCCCTGCTTTCTCTTCCCATTTCTTTATTTCCCCCATACACACACAAGAAAAGAGCTGGAAGGGGGAGGGGAGAATTGGGTGGGAAAAGGAGAGAAATAAAAACGGCCACATTTTTTCAGTTTCAAACTTTTAAAAACATTTTTGTTTCAGTGAAAAATATGAGGGGGAGGTTGAAAATGTTTGTGAAATTTTATTTTCAACTATTTTCCCCACCAGTGCTACCTTAAATGAGTATTTTGATCAGTCTGGGTACTCATCATTACTTATCTTAAATCACATAACACTAGTCACATATCTCTGAAGAAACTTTAGACAAGATAAAGAATAGTAGTAGAAGCCCCTGACAGTCCATATCTTGTTGCTGCGGTTTTCAATATTTTTAGGAATACCATGAATATATTTATATCAATACTTTCAACTGCTTCCCACAGAGGTTATGGTGTTTTTGTTTGGTTTTGAGATTTTCACATGAACATACTCTTCCTTAACGGCATTTCAAACCAAGATGAACCATGCTGTTGAAAACCTCTCCTGGTATATTAACTCCACTGCATATTTCCTTTGTTTCTTTCCTATACAACCAATATTAAAAAGACAGCAGGAGTAAGAAGATTCTTCATAAATTATCACTTTCAACCTGGGGTGAAATCCTAGTCCTATTCAAGCCAACAGCAAAACTCCTGTTGACTTCAGGTTGTCAAACTGAGCTTCCATTTTTTCCCCCACTCAGTGACTTGCATCCATGATTTTGTCAGGAAAAAGCCTGCATGAAGTGCACGTGCAAAATTTTGTGGGAAGTTTTTGAAGGAATTGCAGCAATCTTTTTGCCCAATAAATTTAGGTATCAGAAATAAACAAACGAAGGAAAAGAAAGATTTTACATACCCACTTTGATAATTTATTTTGCTAATTCCTTTTTGGATTCATTATTTGAGGAGATTAGCTCTGATCCTATGATGAGCCGTGCATAAACACAGGGGGCCAACACCTACTGATAACTCACCTGAAGAGCAGCTACATACTACCACACAGGATGATCACAAGGCTGAATCAAGGCCTGAATGTGTGTGAGTGAGTGATCAGTGTGAGTAGAATGCATTCCTATGCACAGCACCGGTGACTTCTGTTTGGTACTGCTGTAGTTAATACACCATCATTCTAATTTCCAGATGAGCAACCCACTGACCTAGCCTTCAGCTTTTATAACCAAACCATGCAGTACATTCTCCATTGCTCTTTACTTTGTATAGTCAACTAAATCAGTACAGAGTGAGTATTAGAACATCACCATAGTGATCTGATAGCATTTTACATCCACTTCACTCTGGTGTAAATGATTTCACAACATGCAGTGCAAGGGACCTGTGATTTTTTTTTAAAATGCAGGCATCACACAATATCTTTCACATATTTATGGTTAAGTGGAGATTGTTTAAACAATCTGCAATTAACCAAGTTTGAGAATTTAACTTAATATTAAACCTTTAACTAGCTAAGTCTGTAAAATTCTGTCCTTGAATAGTAAAGCTGAACAGATATCTAATCATAATTGGCATGTTAATGATGCTCTTTGAATGCAGTGCATGACTTTACAGTCAATTAATGCTGCTTGATTTTTGCAGGGCTGGGGTCTAGTTGTTCTATTGTTGATTTACTTTAAAAAAAGAAAAAGAAAAAAAAAGAAAAAAATTAAGATTGGATTCCTCCTCCCCTTTTTTTTAACTTCAATCTACCAGAATCATCCACGGTAGAGTCACTGTTTTGAACTTCACACCTACCTACCTACCTAAAATTAATTCGACTTTCATGTACAGAACAAAAAGACAAAGATAAAGCTTGTAGAAGTTTAAATCCCACAGAGTCAGAGGCTTAAAGTGACCTTTAGGGCCTATAACAGAATTCATCCATGTAACCTTCCACTAACTACCACTATGGGTTAGACTTTACAATCTTTATTCATAAAGAGTAGTGCCTTAATCTGCATGCGACACCAGTGAATACTTACAAAATAAGGTACTACTCAGTATGAAAATGGGTTGCAGACTGACTCTATATAACTAAATCTAATGCCTCTCCAAACATTTATGGCTAAGGTATTTTATATCAGTATTAAGACAAACTGTGAGTGGTCCTCCAAAAAGATTTGTGCTATTCTTTCCCAGAGATAAAGAGCAAGAACAAGCTTACAATCAAAATTGTCTTCCTTTTACTTAAAGAGAGAACATAAACATATCCATGAGAGAACACACAGTGTCTCCTATACAGCAGGCTGCACTGAACTGTGCCTCTCAAAATGACTTCCTGCAGCTGCACAGAGCAGACTCCTATAGACAAAAAAGTTACATTACACAAAACAAGGACATGATCCAAAGTCTACTAAAGTCAATGGCAGTCTCTCTGTTGAATTCAGTGGGCTTTGGATAAGATCGTGAGTCATAATAGATAAAAGTTACATGCAAGCCCTTAGGGGTATGGATTCAATTTTGTTAATAAATATCAAAAGTTCAGATGTATAAGTGAAGTATCAAACTGTCAGAACCACTTGAGTCTGCAAAAAAAAAATCACACTGGTAAGCTCATAAGAAAAGGCTTTTTTTCTATTTAAAAAGATTTTGCATACTTTCATTTCTGGTCTTGGCTAGGATCTGGAATTGCAAAGGGATGCAAAATGAGAACAAAAAGCTATCTGGACACCTCAGAGCATGAAAAAGGGTTCAGATAGAATTTCATGTTTAAATCTAGCTGAATATGCCAGGTAAAATGGAGATCATATCCTCCCCCCCAAAAATGGTTCATTAATCCCTGCATTTCACACAGGTGCTTCATATTTTTGCAAAGACATCTGAATCAGGAAATCCACTGAAAACACCCTACGTCACGGAGGATAATTTGACTTTCATTGCCTGTTTGCATATACAAAAATATCTACCTGCTGGTGGTGGTCAGATTTACCAAGACAATTATGAGTCACTTAATTTTAGCTTTGTAACTAACAATACAGACATTTGGATTTGGTAACAATAAGGGATAATAAAACAGGGTTTTGGTATGAATAAAGACTGCATGGATCAGGCCCCCAGTTAAAATTCCTGCTCCTTTTATCTTCCCATTATATCTTACTTATATGCCCATATTTAAGTATTAATTTAATTCTAATAATTACTGCTTCAATGCAAAATTAATCAACTAAGTCAAGATAAGAGGGATTTTAAATTGCCATTTATTATTTCAGCAAGGAAGAGTCACAGGGGAAGCTTGTTTAAGACACAATGTATTTGATGCCCAGGATCTCTAGTACAGGTCTGCATTTATTACCATTAGAATTTGCTAAATTTAGAAAGGAGAGAGAGAATGAATGCTACCTATTTTTTTTTTTTTAAAAACAACCTTACTTGAGGCTATTTGCATTAAGTGACATTCCACTAAACATTGACAGTGAATTGCCATTTGCATCCCATTTTCATATCCTGTTGCATTGCTCATCGTGAGCTCAATCATGTGGGGGTGCTGAGTAACGACAGGAAGCTCCCTCAGTGCCTGGCAGGACCAGGCCCTATTATATTTGACACTGCCTTAGATACCAGCACCCTTATCACCAGGGTCCTCTAGGGTGGGGGAAATTTGTCTGTGATTACATTAAATAAAAGATCAAATATTGGTTGGAAAGACTGCAAATCCCTTTGAACCTTTGCAACTCTGAGAACCTATCAGCTGTCTTTATTCTTTCTTTATTCACCAGCCTGTGCAGTTTTTAATCAATAGAAGTGTATATCCTTTTCTTGTCAATTGTCTAATATTATGAGAACAGATTATGAAAGGGAGATTTCCTAATGAGTGCTACTATCCAGTGGCATGGAAACAACTAGGCACTCTGCAGTGTTATAACAGACTTAATACTTTAAGGATGAAAGAAGATTCCAAAGAACAAAACCATCATTGTTAGTGCCAATCTTTTTTGTAAAAGCTAGCTAAAAGAAAGGTGGGATAGTCTTTCACCTGTACAAGCAACACATTTATACTTATTTCCTCCTGCACTGAAATAGCAAAGACCATTTAGATGAATATTTAATAGAAGAAAACCCTGCCCTGCTGCCCTCTCCAGCTGCAGAGAGCTCTGGCCCAGTGGGACCATTGGATTCTTATAGCAGAGTCCTATTAAAATAATGTTTTAGGAAGTCTGGAAGAAGCCAGCATGCTGCATTTAAATGTACAGTGGCTTCATCTTTGTAGCACTGAAACTTGTATGGTATGTCTGATGTACCACGTACATGCTCAAGATAGGGATGAAAACCGCACAATATTAGCATGTGTCACTTGCCATTACAAACTTCAAATATTCATTATACATGCACACTATTACTACAACATGAATTTGCACACAATAAAAGGGACAAACGGCATGCGATAGAAACACGTATACTGGATATAATCCCAACTTGGCCCTTTTCCTAGGGTTTGACTTTACTGAGAACTCAAATCACCACATAGAACAGACTTCAGCTTAAGTATTGCCATAAAGCCTGGCTGTTCTCAGGGTTCCTTGCTCTTCTCCCTCTCTGCTTCCAGTTACCTCTCTCACTCAAATAGTCCCTTTTTCAATTATCCTAGACTACAGTCAATTCATTTCTGTGAAGCTGTCTGAACATCCCCTGAAAATAACTCAAGCATGACTCAGCAAAAAACAGTGTCTGATCCATGAGAGGACCTCCCCTCTTAACCCATGACTTCTTACTTTGCTTAAGAGTCTTTGGTATGGGACTGCATCAAGGGCTCTCTCAAAGTCCAAGTACACTATATACAACTGGATCACACTTGTGCAAACATTTGCTGATACCTTCAGAGAATTCTAATAGGTTGATGAGGCATAAGTTTCCCTTTGCAAAAGCTGCGTTGACACTTCCCCAACATATCGTGTTCATTTATGTGTGAGATAGTTCTGTTCTTTACTATAGTTTCAACCAATTTGCCTGGTACTAAAGTTTGGTTTACCAGCATGTAATTGCCAGGATCCCCCAGAGCCTTTAAAAAAAAAAAATCAGCATCGCATTAGCTATCCTGCAGTCATTTGGTACAAAGGCTGATTTTAAATGATAGGTTACATACCACAGTTAGTAGTTCTGCAATTTCGTATTTGAGTTCCTTTACAACTCTTGGGTAAATACCATCTGGTCCTAATGACTCTCTGATACATTTATCAATTCCTTCCAAAAACTCTCTATTGCCCCCTCAATCTGGGACAGTTCCTCAGATTTGCCACCTAAAAACAAATGGCTCATGCGGGGGAATTTCCCTCACATCCTCTGCACTGAAGATCAATAGAAAGAATTCATTTATATTCTCTTCATATCACATATCTGCCATTAGCACATATACTCATGCTGTACAGTGTATCAGCTCAAAGTAACACTGTAGACTGAAAGAATTAATTACAACGCTAAGTTAGCTGGCCTATGCATGGATCTAAGAGTATTCCCCTACCACCTACCTCTCCACTCCACTTCCCCCAACCCCCAGGCTTTCAATTTATCTACTGGTCTATCTCACCTCTACAAAACATTCACTAGACACAAATACAATAATAAACAGCTTTTCCCCCCCACAACTCTATTGCATATATTTTTTCATGAAGGCTTGACATCTTTAGATGCATGTCATTAAATACATAAACAAGATATTAAATATGATAAACCGTGGCTCTGCAGCAGTGGCATTGATTAATATAGTCTTTAAAAGTTTTCTTGTCAGTAATTTCCTTAAGTGTTCCACTATATTTTATACCATTGTTTTGTGAATTTTAAAGTGACATTTACAGTCAGCTACATCTCTATAGTCATCTGGAATCACACTTAATTGTGCACTATACATCTGGAACATCACCATTTTATTTTAAAATGTACAGTTTTAAGTTTGTTTTTATAAATGTTCTAAGTGGAATGATCATTTGAGTAGGTTTAAGGTATAGTAGAGCCAGTAAATGATCTCACAGAGCTTTCACTGTCACCTAACAGAGCCCAGTTAGGTATTATTAGGATTTTCTTTATACGCTTTCCCCCACACATCTTTTGAAAGCTACTTTTCAGTTTTATTTTTCAATTAAAAAGAACAAATAATCCTCATCACCCACAACCAGCCACCTACACTCACATTTCAACATATTTGTGGTAAACATAGCTATGAAGAGAATGCCCAATATCACTGTACTCATTGCGTATTTGTGTTAAAAATTTAGGGTAAGACACTCGGCTGTTGTACAGTTCCATCAACTTTAATGGCAATAAACAGATTTATATAACCTGAAAATCTGCCCCTGAGAGGTCCCACTTCTTGTCAGGAAATCAAGCGATTATAAGCAATTAAGTAAAACACATTTGGGAGGGTGTGTGGCCAACGAGACAGAGTGATAATACTTGGGTGAGACAGGCTCTACTTCCAGCCCTACCACTGGCATGCTGGGTGGCCTTGGACAAGTGGTGTCTGTTTTCTGGCTGTGAAATGGTGACAATACCACCATCTGTATAAAGTGCTTTGAGATCTTTGGATGAAAAGCAAACATAGAGCTAAGTATTAGTATTACATGTTTAAATGTAACAGTCAGTCACCAAAGAGAATCAAGCATTACAATACATTCTGGGTAGATATACTTTGCAAATGTTCCAATATGTACAATTTGTTGCAGGAGCAGCAGTGATCTGTATGCTTTGTATGACTATGCTGTGTAAAACCTGTAGGTTCAAAAGGTCTGTTACACCTCCCCCCGATTTTTTGTCTCCTCTCCCTCTTTGAATACCTGTGAAGTGGCTTTCCCCCTCCCTCCTGGAATGCTTGTGGGATAAATGGGCTGCTTGAGCAGCTGGAAGATCAGAAGAGCTCCCAGGTAGACACGGTGTCTGGCACTCTGATTAGGCAGCGATCACACACTCAATGTATGGACACTGCCTGGACACTGCCTGAGGTGGAGTGTGACCAACCAGATGCGGCAAAGTCATCTCTAGTCGCAGGCCATGAGGAGCAGGTCCTTAAAAGGGGAAGGAGCCATGTGCTCGGGAGTGCACTCAAGATTGTACCTTCCATGAAGGCCCTTTGCCTGGACTGCCTGGACAGTGGTTCGCTGTGTTTCATTCCTCGGGAAGACTTACCTTCATCGCACCATCCATCGCTGTGCTGTGGGACACTTACCTTGAAGGATCCTGACATTTCCAGTGCAGTGCCTGTCCCGGGAGTGAGTGTATGTGAGTGTGAGTGTGACCCCCACCCCCTTCTCTTGAGCTTAGCTATCAGTATAATAAACGTGCTGCTTTCTGCCAAACTCTGGTGGGTCATTAGTCTTTCCAAAGCTTAATGGCTGGCCCAATTTCCGGTAACACAATTTACTAATATATGAAAAGGGAGAGGCAGCTCTAAAAGCAGGAACAGATTCTTCTAAGTTGTAATTGTGACTCTGTGACTGCCTACCTTGAGCAACTCACTCAGGACTTAATTTTCGGAAGTTCTGAGTGCACCCAATTCCATCTGAAGTCAATGAGACCTGTCAGCACCTTAATCTCTCTGGATCTTTGTTTCCACATATAAATAAAAACAAGACTTGTCTAACTCATGGGATTGTGAGGAACATTTGTTAATGTTTGCCCATGTTGAAGACATACAGAGTTACACAAGTGCTATATATCGTGGCAGCTATTGTGTAGTTTGTCAGCTGTACTCCACTTGTGTTAAGTTTTAAAATATTAGATTAGCATACAAACAAAAAAAAACAGTCCTAAAGGGTCCCATTTAATCCCTGCACAACGCATGGTTTAGGCAATAGTTTTCCTAAACTCTGGAAAACAAAATAGGCTAGACAAGAATCATGACAAACACTATATTTAATTCTTCCTGTTATTTTATTAGCAAAAAACTTATGGTTCATCATTACAGGGGTGGCCAAACTGTGGCTCATGAGCTGCATGCAGCTCTTTTACAGTTAAAATGTGGCACATGGAGCCACCCCATGCTCTCCCCAATCCTCCACCTAACAGACGGCGGGCGGGGGGGGGGGGGGGAGCTCACGTCTTCTGCCTTGTGGGCCTAGGGACTTCTGCAAGAGATGACTGGTGCCAGCTGAGGATGGAGGTGGGGGGGACACAATTTAAAGGTTTGTCTCCTCAACAGCTTGAGTTTGCCTCCCCAGGCACACACCCCCATTACCCTCAATGGATCCTTCCTGAAGCTCCCTGCTGTTAGCTCCACATGGAAAGGCAGCGGCTAACAGCTGGGAGCTGCACAGAGGGTGGGGTGGGGGGGGTGCACTGCTTTAGCCCTGGTGGGAGAAAGCAGCAGCAAAAGCAGCCTGCAGCTCCCACTGTTTGCTGCTACCTCTCCCCACAACCACAGCTCCCAACTTGTAGGCTCCAGCAGCTGCCATGCAGGGACAGGGCACGGTGCCACCATGTGACCAAGCAGGACCAGCAAACCCTGGTAAAAATTGGAGGGGGGGGGGAGCATGTGATGTGTCTTATCAAGCTTCACCTCACTCTGTTGGTATATTGGGGGGGTCAGTCCCACGAGGCCCACCTGCTGGGGCTCAGGGATTCAGCAGGAGCAGGGCTAAAGCCCCAAGCCCTGGCAGGTGCCTCCCCGCTCTTGAACTTCCGAAGATTGTTGTATGTGGCTTTGAGGTCAGTATGTTTGGCCACCCTTGCACCATAACTTTGCATGATGCTTTACAGAGATTAAAGAAAGGACAAAGTCTCTGCCTTGAAGAATTTACAAACTACAGAACATGAAGATAGAAATGGAAGGTGGGTAGGGAATAGAGTAAATTTATCTCAGCTAAGAATATAGTCCAAAGTAGATTACACAGGAGAGATGGGCAAAAACTGGATTTTCCATTTTGTTGGAAATTGTAATTTAAAAAAAAATTCATTCCAAAATAAAATGTTTCCCCCTCGCACCCCCAAGATTTCTGATGCAACAAAATTCTAACAAATTTAATTAAAATGGTAAAGACATTTTTGGTCCTGTCTCAGCACAGGGAGATGGACTAGATGACCGCTAAGGTCTCTTCCAATCATTCATTTTAATCAAAATTGGAACAATATTACCTTAATTTTTTTCATACATGTTGTATATCAAAACAATGAATTTACTGTTAAAAAAGTCATTTTAAAATGAAAAAAATCAAATTGTTCCATTAAAAATGTAAAAATAGGACATTAAATATCTGTCCCAAAAATGATATTTCATCCAAATTGACTTGTTTTTAAGTGGCAGGAAGAATAGTAGAAATATCCATGATCACAGGGAAGATTTGTGGTAGAGGAAAGAGAATGCAAGAACATAAGAACGACCATACTGGATCAGACCAAAGGTCCATCTAGCCCAGTATCCTGTCTTCTGACAGTGCCCAATGCCAGGTGCTTCATAGAGAATGAACAGAGCAGGTAATCATCAAGTGATCCATCCCTTGTTGCCCATTCCCAGCTTCTGGCAAACAGAGGCTAGGGACACCATCCCTGTCCATCTGGCTAATAGCCATTGATGGACCTTTCCTCCATGAATGTACCTAGTTCTTTTTTTAACCCGGTTATAATCTTGGCTTTCACAACATCCTCTAGCAAAGAGTTCCACAGGTTGACTGTGCGTTGTGTGAAGAAATACTTCCTTTTGTTTGTTTTAAACCTGCTGCCCATTAATTTCATTTGGTGACTCCTAGTTCTTATGTTATGAGAAGGCATAAATAACACTTTCTTATTTACTTTCTCCACACTAGTCATGATTTTATAGACCTCTATCATATCACCCCTTAGTCCTCTCTTTTCCAAGCTGAAAAGTCCCAGTCTTATTAATCTCTCCTCATATGCAGGGCCAACGAGGGGAGGTGGGGAAGCCAGTACAAATTACCGGGGCCCAGCGGTCTGGAAGGGGGCCTGGGGGCCGACTATGTTGCATATGTTTTTGTCTCTTTCTCGGTAGTATCATTATTTGTCGATTTTTACAATGGATGTCAAAAACAATCGGTGCATTTCAAAGAAAATAATAATGATATACACAATTCTGTCAGTTATCGGCCAATGTAGACTCTAATCAACCAAAGAACTACTAATTACATATTAAGAACAGAATATAATTTTATTTTAATGTAATTCTTAACAAAATATATATTTCATGTTCAATGCACGCACAATTCTGAATAACGGCTTGCGAACTTGTGCCATGAACCGAGTATTTCCGATTCTATACGAACAGTCGCTTCTGCGCTTTGACAGTATGACAGTGCAGTCTCATTATGCACAGTTGCATTTGTATGTTTTCGTAAGTGAACACCGTGCGACCACAACAAAGTTTTTTTATATGTTCTTTAAGAATAAATGTTTTCTTTTCCTATTCCATGTTTCATTTGTATACCAGGCAGGGCATATTTGTTTTTTTGTTTTTTGCATATCAATACAAATCCCGTGTAAAGATTTTTGCCGGTCAGCCCTTGCTGGGGGGCCCGAAAAATTTTTTTCACAGGGGCTGGAACCCGCTCTTGGCGGCCCTGCTCATATGAAAGCTATTCCATACTCCTAATCATTTTTGTTGCCCTTTTCTGAAACTTTTCCAATTCCAATATATCTTTTTTGAGATGGGGGGACCACATCTGGACATAGTATTCAAGATGTGGGCATACCATGGATTTATAATTTTGCGAGATCCCTTTGTAACTCTTCGCAGTCTGCTTTGGACTTCACTATCTTGAATAGTTTTGTATTATCTGCACATGTTGCTACCTCACTGTTTACCCCTTTATCCAAATCATTTATAAATATGTTTAATAGGACTGGTCCCAGTACAGACCCCAGAAAACACCACTCTTTACCTCTCTCCATTCTGAGAACTAACCTTTTATTCCTACCCTTTATTTATCTTTTATCCAGTTACTGATCCATGACAGGACATTCCCTCTTATCCCATGACAGCTTACTTTGTTTAAGAGCCTTTGGTGAGGGACCTTGTCAAAGGCTTTCTGAAAATCTAAGTACACTATATCCATGGATCACACTTGTCCACATGCTTGTTGACCCCCTCAAAGAATTCTAATAGAATGGGGAGGCATAATTTCCCTTTACAAAAACCATGTTGACTCTTCCCCAACAAATCATGTTAATCTGTGTGTCTGACAATTCTGTTCTTTATTACAGTTTCAATCAGTTTTCCCAGTACTGAAGTTAGGCTTACTGGCCTATAATTGCCAGAATCACCTGTGGAGCCCTTTTTAAAAATTGATGTTACATTAGTTATCCTACAGTCATTTGGTACAGAAGCTGATTTAAATGATAGGTTACATACCACGGTTAGCTGTTCTGTAATTTCACATATGAGTTCCTTCAGAACCAAAGAGAGATGCTCAGTTTTAATCATTTAATTTGAGGGAGTGGTAGGATATTCTTGAGGCGATGTTGGAGACATAGCCAACTGTAGCGTTTCCCATCCTTCCTCAGAAGCAGGAAATATGGATCACTGTCAGAGGCAGGATACTGGATTAGGCAGACTACTGTTCTGACTCAGCATGGCAATTCCTATAACCCTTGACAAAGAGAGATACAAGCTTATTCAGGAAGAGAGATAAGGGCCAGAAAGGCAGAACAGAGAGTTGTCAGCATGAAAATGATGAGACACCAAAGGAGTAGCTGAGGTCACCCAAGAGTATAACACAGATCGAGATTAAGGTCAAATCCCTGGGGAACACAAGCAGAAAGGGGGAACAAGGTTTCCTCAAAGGTATTGCAGCAGGAGTGGTCAACAAGGTGAGGTTTGTTATGAGAAGCTACAGCAAGCTATAGTTTGGAGTACTGGAGAGCAGGAAAAGCTGTTTCACCCTATTAAAGATATATCCCTGGCTTCAACACTTAGGTTGTTTATGAAAAGAGCAAGTGAACACATGCATCCTCTCACCACTTCCTTCCTGTGGCAAATCAACAGGTCAACAATCTGAAGTCCCAGTGAATTATGTACACTAGCTTGAACTTTCTGTTCTTTCAGATATGAAGGGAAACAAAAATCATCCAAAATACATTTGTTACTTCATCTAGATAAATTAGTCAGAAGGACAAGGACAAGTTACTCCCAAGAAAAATGAGATGTCAGAATTTATAAATAAATACTCAAGTTCATTCAATCTGCTTTGAGATGGGCCTTGAATGCTGGAGATTATATTTATGCCCACTTTGGATTCTTACATATTTGCGCTCTCTCACACTCGCATGTGTGTGCACACACACACACACACACACACACACACACAAAATGACTCCACTTTTATATTTTGCTTGTCTTTTCTGACAACACCAAAACCAATATATCAAATGCTACTAAAAATAGACTTTTTAATTGTTGTTTCATTTCTAAAATAGCACTAAGTTTAGTTAATATAACTGAGCAGAGACAACCAGTGCCTCATACCAGCCATACCACAGAGCCACACAAAACTGCCAACACAAATGCTGAACCAAAACTAGGGTTCTGTTTCAATAGTTCTTTTTTTTTTTTTTAAACACAAACTGCTTTCAGTGTCCATCCATTTTTAAAGCAGGAGAGTTTAGAACCAGCTAATTTAGTCATCATGTTTGTGATGAATGCACAATGAAAATTTCTTTTTTAAGGTACCAAGTCCCAACCCTGCAATTTTTATTTAGTCAAAATGTCCATTGACTTAAATGGATGTTTTGACTGGGTCAGGTTTTCAGGCGTGGGCCCTTAATGCACTAATTATCTTCTACTTAAAAACCACCATATGCTATAACTTACTTTCATTTATAATGACTCTATATAGTTAAATCAAACCACCTGGCTCAACTGATTACAGTGCAGAAAGATCACAGTCCTTTTGTGTTACACCTCAAGGAAGTATAATCAGGCAAACTAGAAACAAACAAAGTATCAGGTATCTTGACTTGAGAGTTCAGTGGTGTAATAAATTTGTAATCCATTACAGCAGTCATCATTAGGACTGATTAAAAGTTTTCCATCAATTTTTTTCCCCCTCCAACAGGAAATTGGGTTTTAAACTATATCAAGAAAAAAGTCTGCTCTCCCAGAAAATATTTGTTTTTTTGGTGGAAAATTGATAACTTTCAGAGGAAAACTGAGAGTTTGGGGTTTTGGCAGTTTTGGATTGAAAGTTTTGAGCTTTTGGTTGTTAAAAGCCAAAAAGTTTTCTAATGAGAAGTTGAACTATTCTGCAGAACAAATAGTTTTCTAACCAGCTCTAATTACCATTAAAAAGCCAGTGTGTATCAGATGTCAGACGTATCTTTCCTATTCTGAGGAAAACCTAGCATATGAGCATCTCCACTCACTGAATGACTTGGCAGGACAAGATAGAAGATCTTGTTGACTGCAACTCTTTAAAAGGTCATTGTTTATACCAAAAGGAAAACAATTTAATATATTCAAAGCAAAGACGACTTCCAGCTTGGGGTTCAACTCTGTTGTGTGATGTTTGGCATTAGGCAACATTTCCTACACGATAAATTTATAGTCCTTCCTCTGTGCAAGGGTGGGGAACAATGAGCTAATTTAACCTTTTGTTCAACAGAGACCAGTTAGTGCCCAAGCACAATGTCACTGTATGTTAATCACTGGCAAGTGCTGAATCTAATCATGAACAGTGAACCTACATTGTACAAACACACTCTATATCAAACATAAGAGCAGCTTGATGAAGTGAGGATATAGGGTAGGCGTAATTTACACATATTTGAATGGTGAGGAACACAGAAGTAGAACTAGAAATAACAGAATGAAATTAAGAATCATAGAATCTCAGGGTTGGAAGAGACCTCAGGAGGTCATCTAGTCCAACCCCCTGCTCAAAGCAGGACCAAACCCAACTAAATCATCCCAGCCAGGGCTTTGTCAAGCCTGACCTTAAAAACCTCTAAGGAAGGAGATTCCACCACCTCCCTAGGTAACCCATTCCAGTGCTTCACCACCCTACTAGTGAAAAAGTTTTTCCTAATATCCAACTGAAACCTCCCCCTCTGCAACTTGAGACCATTACTCCTTGTTCTGTCATCTTCTACCACTGAGAACAGTCTAGATCCATCCTCTTTGGAACCCCCTTTCAGGTAGTTGAAAGCAGCTATCAAATCCCCCCTCATTCTTCTCTTCTGCAGGCTAAACAATCCCAGTTCCCTCAGCCTCTCCTCATAAGTCATGTGCTCCAGCCCCCTAATCATTTTTGTTGCCCTCCGTTGGACTCTTTCCAATTTATCCACATCCTTCTTGTAGCGTGGGGCCCAAAACTGGACACACTACTCCAAATGAGGCCTCACCAGTGCCGAATAGAGGGGAATAATCACGTCCCTCGATCTGCTGGAAATGCCCCTACTTATACAGCCCAAAATGCCGTTAGCCTTCATGGCAACAAGGGCACACTGTTGACTCATATTCAGCTTTTTGTCCACTGTAACCCCTAGGTCCTTTTCTGCAGAACTGCTGCCCTGCCATTCCGTCCCTAGTCTGTAGCAGTGCATGGGATTCTTCCGTCCTAAGTGCAGGACTCTGCACTTGTCCTTGTTGAACCTCATCAGATTTCTTTTGGCCCTCTAATTTGTCTAGGTCCCTCTGTATCCTATCCCTACCCTCCAGCGTATCAACCACTCCTCCCAGTTTAGTGTCATCTGCAAACTTGCTAAGGGTGCAGTCCACACCATCCTCCAGATCGTTAAAGAAGATATTGAACAAAACCGGCCCCAGCACCAACCCTTGGGGCACTCCACTTGATACTGGCTGCCAACTAGACATGGAGCCACTGATCACTACCCGTTGAGTTTTCTATCCGCCTTACAGTCCAATCATCCAGCCCATACTTCTTTAACTTGCTGGCAAGAACACTGTGGGAGACTGTATCAAAAGCTTTGCTAAAGTCAAGAAATAGCACACCCACTGCTTTCCCCTCATCCACAGAGCCAGTTATCTCATCCTAGAAGGCAATTAGGTTAGTCAGGCATGACTTGCCCTTGGTGAATCCATGCTGACTGTTCCTGATCACTTTCCTTTCCTTTAAGTGGTTCAGAATTGATTCCTTGAGGTATGGGGAGGAGGTGACCAGCCTTCTGTGGAGAAAGAAGTAGTTCAGGACTATTTAGAAAAGCTAGAAAAGCTGTTCCATGATTTTTCCAGGGACTGAGGTGAGACTGACTGGCCTGTAGTTCCCCGGATCTTCCTTCTTCCCTTTTTTAAAAAGATTGGCACTACATTAGCTTTTTTCCAGTCATCCGGGACCTCCCCCGATTGCCATGATTTGTCAAAGATAATGGCCAATGTCTCTGCAATCACATCGGCCAACTCCTTTAGCACCCTCGGATGCAGTGCATCCGGCCCCATGGACTTGTGCTCGTCTAGCTTTTCTAAATAGTCCTGAACTACTTCTTTCTCCACAGAGGGCTGGTCACCTCCTCCCCATACCGTGCTGCAGAGTGAATACCAGGAAAGCTTGCTGAGAGTGACACATACTAGGTGATGGACCAGTCTCACAGAGGAAATGATGGGAACCCCAATGCTTAGGACTTAATCAAAACTATATAGACAAAAAGGTAGAGTAATGAACAATCTTGTGTTTTCAGTGAGATGCATGAGATCAATTAGATTAAATCTACCTCCAAAAGATGATTTTATTCCCTTAGAATTGAATTAGCTAAAAAAGATTTCTTCTCTAGTTAGTAATGTTCTGAAATGAAATTTTGCACTACAGTATATTGCACTTCAATATTGCGTTTCCATAAAATTACAGTAAATTGAAGCATAAAATGGAAATGCAACAATGGAAATAAATCTCAACTGAAGACTGCCTGACTAGATATAGATTTAAGATATTTGTTCTCATTAGGTGACAAAAATAAATGTGATGTGTTAGTGATGTTTATTGGGGGGATTACAATGGATGATACACTGGATATGAGTCAGCAGTGTGCCCTTGTTGCCAAGAAGGCCAACAACATATTGGGCTGTATTCGTAGGAACATTGCCAGCAGATTGAGGGAAGTGATCATTCCCCTCTATTCAGCACCGGTGAGGCCACACTGGAGTATTGCATCCAGTTTTGGGCCCCCCACTACAGAAGGGATGTGGACAAATTTAAGAGAGTCCAGCGGAGGGCAATGAAAATGATTAGGGGGCTGGAGCACATGATTTACGAGGAGAGGCTGAGGGAACTGGGCTTATTTAGTCTGCAGAAGAAAAGAGTGAGGGGGGGATTTGATAGCAGCCTGAAGGGGGGTTCCAAAGAGGATGGATCTAGGCTATTCTCTGTGATGGCAGATGACAGAACAAGGAGAAATGGTCTCAGGTTGCAGTGGGGGAGGTCTAGGTTGGATACTGGGGGGCGGGGGGACTATTTCACAGGGAGGATGGTGAAGCACTGGAATGGGTTACCTAGTGAGGTGGTGGAATCCCCATCCTTACAGGTTTTTAAGGCCCGGCTAGACAAAGCTCTGGCTGGGATGATTTAGTTGGTGTTGGTCCTGCTTGGAGCATGGGATTGGACTAGATCACCTCCTGAGGTCTCTTCAAACCCTAATATTCTATGATTCTATTGGCTTCTTCTATAATATTAAGTTACATAATCTAAGAAAAAATATAAGTAAATGTATACTTTAAACTTGAACATTTTACTTACCCCATCAATCCATTACAATTGTAATCTTAGGCCAATTTACTTCACAGAATACAGATGAAAAAGTACCTTATTGTGATTCAATTTACACAAATCATAGTAGTTAACATACTTAGATCAAGGAAATTTCTTTTGGAAGAGGAAGTTAGTGCACACTAAACAAGGGATTAATTATGCTAATTTTCTTATATAGACACACACACACACACACACAACACGTACGTGTATAATTCCTGTAGATAGACTTTTCACAGTGGTTTTTTAACAGTAAACTATATCAGTTCAGAATTGCACATGGAGACTAAACAGGCAGCCAAGTTCTTTCTTCGGCCCGGTCTACACTAGGGGTGGAGGTAGATGTAAGGTACGCAACTTCAGCTACGTGAATAATGTAGCTGAAGTCGACATACCTCGCTTGACTTACCTCACCGTGAGGACGCCGCAATGTCGACTGCCGCCACTCCCCCGTCGACTCTGCTTCTGCCTCTCGTCGGGGTGGATTACCGGAGTCGAAAGGAGAGCGATCGGGGATTGATTTTTCACATCTACACTAGATGTGAAAAATCGATCCCCGAGAGATCGAGTGCTACCCGCTGATTCAGCGGGTAGTGTAGACCAGCCCTTACAATGTGCTCTTGGAGGACACTTGGTCTCTTCCAGCACCACTCAGACTCCTCTCTATTTATTATATTCCGCTTACAGCCCAGTTAACTATGTATATCTTCCTGTATGCTCATAAAAAACACTTCTGTCTATTACTGACCATATGGTTTCAGGCGTTGTTGTGCGACATCAGAATCTGGTCCAGTTACTCTGGTACAGTAGTGTAAATCTAGACAAATCAATAGAAGACAGTGGAGTTGCTCTGAATTTATACTGGTGTAACAGAGAAGCAAACCCGGATCACTTTGCCAACACAAAAATAAACTTATCTGTAGCTCCTACTTTTAGTGGTTTAAAAGGCACCTGCTGTGCTGCACAGTACTTGAAATAACTGGGTAGATGTAGTTTGAATGTAACAGGATTAATCTGTTTCATAATCTGGAAGAACCCTAGGTACTGATGGTCCAGTTTGAGAAAGGCAAGTGGATCGCAGGTTCTGGGTGGATGACCAAACCTTATCCCCTACCCCAAAGCTGGGTGCTGGCTAGAGTGACTGGTTGGCATAACATTTCTAAGTTGCCTTGGTGACTAACTGCTATTGGAGTTCTTGAGGTGTATCTGCTGGATATGGGCAGTGAGTTCGGTGATAGTGGGCATGGACGATTTGGAGTGGATCTTTGGATGAATGTGAGGCTGAAGACCATAGCTAACAAAGAAGAGGTCTGCTTATGTAGGTGAACTCAGCATGAAGGATCAGAGACAACCAATTATCTTGATGATTGCTTTCTAGTCTATGTATGCATTGGTTTTGGACCTGATTGACCCACTCTGCCTGACCATTGGTCCTTGGGTGAGATGCCATTGAGGTTAGGGCATCAATACCCAGGTGGCATAAAAAAATTCCTACCAGAAGCAGGAAATAAACTATGATGCCTAGTCAGATCCCATGTCAATAGGCAAGCTGTGGAGACAAAAGAGCTTGTTCACAAACAGGTGGGCTGTCTCTTGAGCAGAGAGAAGTGACTGGCATGGAACAAAAATGAGGCACCATGGTTAAATGGTCAATCACCACTGGAATTGTAGTGTGGCCTTGGGAAGGTGGTAATTTCCCGATAAAGGCCATAGAAATGATGGTCCAAGGCCAGCGGGGACTAGGTAAAGGCTTGAGGAGATGTAGTGGTCTTGAATGGGGGAGGGGCGGGAGGACATTCTGGTCCAGGTGCAAAGATCATAAGAGAGTATCCATAGGGCGCAACAGAGGTGCATACATCTGGACACCAAAAGTTCCTGGTCTTGGAATGCCTGAAGTGGCCTGCCAGGGGAGCATTGTGGCTGAGTTGTAGGACTCAAAGCCAAGTAGCCCCTTCAGGTACATAGATGCATCCCTCATGGCACAGGATCCTGCCCTTGAACATAACCACTGCGGAGGTATGGTCCTGGTTGTGGTCTGAGGCTTTACAGGTTTGGATGGTAAAGGGGTTGCCAGTCAACTGAGACTGAATGGAGGATAACAGGTCAGAGGTTATAGTGCCAGAAATGAAGTTTGAAGGCTTGAGGATAGTAGTCAGTCTCCTTGCCAGGTTTTAAGTACTCATCCCTCTGTGGCAATGCATCTGCCTTCCCATTCCTTGTCCACAACAATAGATTACCATGAATTTGAATCATTCAAAGAAGAGGGACCAGCATGCCTGCTGCTGGTCCAGGCGTTGGCTGTCTTTCCAAATTTTTATGATCTGTGAGAACAGACTGGGAACCTAACCCCACCCCTCCTCCAGAAAGTCGAGTTATTCTGCAGCGTTGAAGGAGTCAGCAGGCAACCTGTTCTTGCAGCTCCAGGTTCTGCACAGTGTCCATCAGTTCCACTGGAGCCTTAACATGGATCCATGCTTTCTCCAGAGCCCTGGCCCTTATGTGTGGGCTGCTTAATCTGTGAGGCCTCATGGCTGGAGCGGGCATCAGGAACTGAGTATTAGAAACTAGGGGTTAGGGACAGAGCTGGAGGCAGTAGTCAGAAGCCAGAGCCATGAGTCCAGGCAGAGATCAGGAACTGGGTGCCAGAACCAAGAGTCAAAGCCAGAGGCAGGAACCAGAGCTGAGGGTCAGAGTCAGAATCACCAGGAGCAAGCAGGGTAACAGGCAAGGAGAGGTTTCGTGCATGGACCAAGGTGAGGCAAGGCTGGGTGCAAAGCAGGGGCAGCAGGAATAAGGCAATACTCTAGGAGTCACAGTGGTGTGAGCCTTGAGCACCCAGGGAGGAGCTGCTGCTTCAGGCTTAAGAGCCAGTCTGTTGGTGTATCCAGTCAGGACACTTTATGCAGGCCAGCTGCGCTCATTAAATTGCCTGGAGGAGACTGGTTCTGCTACAAGCCCCGATTTGTAACAATACCCTTACACTGACAGGAGACATTTCAGGTATCTTACTGATCTCCTCTTCTGGCACATCTTGTATTTTCCAGCCTGTTGGTTACCTGTGCGCCATGCTAGGCTCAAGCATACAGTGTGCAGCCTGGCTGCTAATAAACTAAGACACAAGGCAGACCCATGCTGACTCAATAACAAAAGAAAAGGAATGACAGCAAGCGTAAGGACTGAGGAAAACCACGCACTGCTCCTACCCCCATCCACCAGGACTGAATACTGCAATACAGCACATGCTGTATGTAAATCAAGTCTTATGTCTCTTATTGTTACTTAGGGAAACTGGGATATAAAATACATACATGTTTGTGAAAGTACAGCTGGCTGTTACTGCCCAATAATAAAGCACTGAAAAGATTTCCTTTAAATAGACTAGGATTAGTTGACCTGCCCCCATCCCAAAAGTAAACAGCTTATTAGTGGGAGGAAGAGCACAGAAAAGCAAGGATGCCTTTGGGAAAAATTAAATGTCTATATCCAGCTTAGTTTCCATCTATTTTAGACATGCAAGGATAGAAGTTGTGAACCCTAGGGGCAGAGATGAATGCTTCAGTGGGCTAGACCTCTCTGAGAATTTTGAATTATTATTTGGCTATGAGCCTACTGTGGGCTTTTTTTTTTTAAAAAAAAAGAACATTTAGTATAGAAAGACAAAGAACAAGGATTTCACACTAGCAGCACACAGTACACTTTTAGGATGACTAGCTACAATGCTGATCCATGCTAGAGTATTTAATTTGTTAGCACTGTTGAGACTTCACAGCATAAACTCTACTCCAGTTTTTCCAGATCTGAGCACCACTGAGTTGCTTTCCCCTCCCAAGAGCTACAGCAGATGCCAATTTAATTTATAAAGCGGTAGTATATTAAATATATTAGTTTTGGAATAATAGAGTCTACCTTTGTTTTATTTCATGTGTTACAGTCCCCATTAACAGGATTTGACACAAATTATATAGAGCAGTTCTGTTTGGCCTCCAAGGTAAAGAAAGAATTAAAAATGACAACAGCTCAGTAAGAAATCTATAGTTATTCTGTTATCCATCAGAAATAATAAACTATATTACATAGTATGTAGAAGGTAGGAGATTGCTAATAACTTATGTCTCAACTCTGCCACTGAATTATTTCTCTTGGTGGCTTTGCAATGAGCCTTGTCTTCATGGCCACATAAGTAGATGGATATTTTCCTAATATTGATCTCGCTGAAACTGTTCTGTCAGTTTTCCCTAGGAAGGGATGAAGAGGTAAATATTTTCCTGTGATTTTTTGTTTTGTAGTGAGGCGGGAGGAGGAGTGTGTGTGTGTGTGTGGGGGGGGGGTGTGTTAGCAAATATGTACCTGATCCGGTGTAAATGACAAGGATTTCCACTTGTAAATTACAAGTTAAGCCAATGGGTTGCACAGTTTTAAAATTGGAGTAAGGGTAATGAGAATGAAGCTCTTGGAGTCTAAGGCCCTGATCCTGAATTGATCTCTGGTCCTGCACAGAGTTCATTTCAAGACTGGGACCTAAAATTGTGTTTCAATTAAGAGCAACAACTCCAGGTATATCATCAGCTTTGTTCTTTCTTGCACTATATCACAGCAGCACGATTGAACAATTAGGATGAATTGTCAGTGTGGCACAAAGATGATTACATGCACAGCTACCATTCACAGCTGTGTATGTAACTCCTTGCACACCAGGATATAAATTTCATCTAAGCTGTTTTCAAGATTCAGAAAAAATGAATTACCACAAACTCAGGGGGGAGAATGGAAGAATAGTGATTTAGGCAATTTTCAGTAAACAGGATTAACTCAGTCTTCAGAGAATAATGGAAATATTTTCAGTTTAAAGGACATTCACAGGTGGCAACAGTGTGGCTTTTCACTATGAAATAATCTAACCTTCAGATAAAGTCTAATAGATTAGTTAATTACAATATATTTTATTAAGTAAAATTCTTGTCAGATATTTCCATTTCACCAAAGTAAATATTCCGTACAAAGGCAAAATCCCTCCCTGTAAATATTCATTTCATCTGGAATCAAAGAATTTAATTCTTGTGGCACTCCTGTAAGATGTTTTTAGAATGCTAAATTGAGATCCGTATATTTCAAGAGGACACAACAAGTTGAATTTGCTGAAAGTGAATGTATTTATATAGGTTATCTCAAGAAATAACATTTGTTCAGACCTAGGTCTAGATCATCAGGTGCACCTGAGATCCACTTGGTGAACATGAAGAGAAAAAGGGAAGGGAGAGACAGATGGCTCTCTCTCACCTTTCTCCCCTTTGATTCCACATACTAATGACCTTAGCACAAGAAGTAGGAGTGTGCTAATTAAATTTGTGATGACACATAGTTGAGAGTTATTGTCAATTCAGAGGAAGATTGGAATATAAAATACAGGAAAAACTGGATGACCTTGAGCACTGGAGTAATAAAAACAGGATGAAGTTCAATAGTACAAAGTGCAAGGTAATGCACTTGGGGACTAATAAAATTTTCTACGATAAGCTAGGGGTTCAGTCGGAAACAAAAGAGGAGAAAGACTTGGGTGTAATACTCGATCACAGGATGACTATGAATCACCAGTGTGATGTGCTTGTGAAAAAGACAAATGTGATCTTAGGATGCATCAAGTGAGGTATTTCCAGTAGAGATAGCGAAGTATTAATGACATTGTACAAGGCACTCAGACTTCATCTGGAATACTATGTACAATTCTGGCCACCCACGTACAAGATAGATGATAAAGATTAATTCAAACTGGAACAGGAACAGAAAAGGATATAAGGATGATCTGGGGAATTGAGAGCCTGTTTTATGAGAGGAGACTAAGATTTTGGCTTAGTTAGCCTAGAAAAACAGTCTGAGAGAAGATACGATTGCTCTCTACAAATACATTGGGGGTAAACACCACAGAAAGAGAAGAGCTATTGAAGCTAATGGACTGTTTTGGCACAAGGACAAATCTGTATAAACTGGCTATGAATAAATTCAGGCTAAAAATTAGAAGATTTCTAAACACCAGAGGAATGAATTTCTGGAGCAGCCTTCCAATAAAGAGTAGTAGGGCAAACAAGTTAATGTTTTAAGATAGACCTTGACAAGTTTCTGATCAGGATTACATGAAGCAGTTGCCTGTGATATCAGGGGACTTGACCATCCAGGAAGTCCCTTCCTGTCCTGTTTTACATACATATTCTGAGTACAGCCCCAAGTTATAAGAGCCTTGGGGCTACTCTAACCTGCAGAAGCTATTCTGCTAGTCCAGACTGGCTGAAACAAAGCACGCTCTGGCCTCATTCCCAGTACATCCACTACAATGGGGGAGGGTGGGAAGTAGTGTTTAGGCAGCTTCATACCTTCCTGGGAGTCCCTTATCCAAGGGAATTCCTAATTCCCTATCACTGTACCTCTGTATCTCATTGTGACACAGGAATGATGCAAAGGGGATAGAGCAGTGGCTAAGGATCTTTTTGAGAGTATATTTCTCTTTAAACAATGTATATTTAAAGAAAACCTGATTTGTTATTTTACTCTCCTTTTTTTATGCCAGAATATAACAAGTGGGATTCTCTAGCCCTGCTGAACATGGAGTTACTCATAAAAAAACCCCAGTACCTCCCCTGTGCACAGATCAGCGCTATTTGGATGCTTTGCTTTGTTGGTGGGGGTGGGAAGAAAAGGGGAAGAGAGAGAGAGTTCCCCCTTTCAGTTTCAACAATGGAACCCTACAGACAACCATACACAAGAAACCCATGGATCACCACACCTGCTTTCATAGATACAGTAACCACACCAAAAAATCTGTTATCTATACCCAGGCATTCATATGCCACACAATATGCTCTGAGGAGAAAGTCAGGGATATACACCTTAACACACATAAAAACACTTTCACCAAATAAGGACAATCCACCAGAGAAGCAGATCACATCATGGAACAGGTGACCCAAATAGCCTGAGAAAATCTGCTTCAGTACAGAAACAACATCCCCTCTCCCCCGACTGCACAACCTTAGTTGTCACCTAACAGCCCACACTGGAACCCCTATAGGGTATAATCAAACAACTACAACCGTACTCAATGGGAACCCCATACTCAATGGGAACCCCATCCTGAAAGAAGTCTTTCCTGGATTGCCTCTTCTGGCCTTCAAGCTCATCTCTCCAAGCTCCTCATCAGAAGCAAGATCTCCATAGACCAGGACACATCAACTCAAAACAGCACCAGAGCCCACAAGAAAAACAGATGCAAACCCTGAAGACAGACTCCACTGCTACAACAAACACTCCCCCACAGCACACCTTTCAAGACCCATGGATCCCACACATGCCTATCACAACATGTATATACCTCATCCAGTGCACTAAATGCCCTCAACAACAACTATGTGGGTGAACCCAAATAATCACTACACTCTCGAATGAACTCACATAGGAAAAACAATAGAAAAACCCACAATGTTCTGAGAGCGAACACTTTTCAAAGTGATCACTCTATATCTGATCTCTCAGTCCTCATCCTCAAAGGGAACCTGCACAACACTTTCAAAAGACTTAGAATCATAGAAGATTAGGGTTGTAAGAGACCTCAGGAGATCATCTAGTCTAACCCTCTGCTCAAAGCAGGACCACCACCAACTAAATCATCCCAGCCAGTGCTTTGTCAAGCTGGGCCTTAAAAACCTGTAAGAATGGAGATTCCACCACCTCGCTAGGTAACCCATTCCAGTGCTTCACCATCCTCCCTGTGAAATAGTCCCCCCACCCCAATATCCAATCTAGACCTCCCCCACTGCAACCTGAGACCATTTCTCCTTGTTGTCATCTGCCATCACAGAGACTAGCCTAGCTCCATCCTCTTTGGAACCCCCCTTCGGGCTGCTATCAAATCCCCCCTCACTCTTTTCTTCTGCAGACTAAATAAGCCCAGTTCCCTCAGCCTCTCCTCGTAAATCATGTGTCCCCGCCCCCTAACCATTTTCATTGCTCTCTACTGGATGCTCTCCAATTTGTCCACATTCTTTCTGTAGTGGAGGGCCCAAAACTGGATGCAATGCTCCAGATGTGGCCTCACCAGTGCCGAATACAGGGAAATAATCACTTCCCATGATCTGCTAGCAATGCAGCCCAATATGCTGTTAACCTTCTTGGCAACAAGGGCACACTGCTGACTCATATCCAGCTTCTTGTCCACTGTCATCCCCAGATCCTTTTCTGCAGAACTCCCAGTCTAAAGCAGTGCATGAGATTCTTCCATCCTAAGTGCAGGACTCTGCACTTGTTCTTGTTGAACATGCCTTGGAGCTTGGATTCGTTACTCTCTGTTAGACACTAAAAATCATGGACTGAACAGAGACACTGAATTTATGATTTATTACAACAATCTGTAATCCATTAACCCCCATTTTTTTGTTTTATGACTGCAGAGGTGTTAATGTGCCACTCCACCTTGAAAGATCCCTTACAGTGTGTGCTAACTACTTATGCTAAACAATCTGTTCCACCCTGCATTTTCGCCCTGATCCTGGAAGTACATTTCCCAGACCTGAAGAAGAGCTCTGTGTGGCTGGAAAGCTTGCCTCTCTCACCAACAGAAGTTGGTCCAATAAAAAAAAGATATTGCCTCACCCATCTGTGTCTCTAATATTCTGGGACTGACATGGCTACAACTACATTACATAGTAGAAAATTGGTAATGATTATATATTTAAAATTCCTTCAGTTTTCATAATGTAAGATTTTATTTGCACTATGCTTAAGGAATACGGCCCTGATTCCACCAACACCTATGCACATCCATAACTGAGTTGTGTTTACAGGATGGGAAACTTAGAAAAGACACATAGTTAGAGCCGGTCAAAAACACAGAAGACATTCCCCATCCCCATTTTTTACTGAAATTTTAGAAATGTTCAGACCAATTCTATCTTTCACTACATTATTCCACTTCCCCTTAAACTGAAAGATCTGACACAATTCAAGAAAACATCCTTATACAGGAGAACATATAAGCACATATTTAAATCCCAGTTAGGCACAAACAGGGACAAGCTTAAGCACATGTTTAAATACTTTCCTAAATCAGGATCTTTAAATGGATGCATCTCACATTCTGACTTATGGCACCTTCCATTTCAAAGAAATCTTGTGCACACCAATGTCTACACTGGGCACACACACAAAAAATAAAATAAAGAAAGTCAACATTTACTGTAGTGTGGCATCTGACATCGTCATGCTGTCTGTAGTATTTCTACTTTGCCATTCAGGCTATAACCCATTGTAATAAAATTAAGCTGTCAGTAGTGGAGGAATGTTTGCTGCTTTGTTAACTGGTGCCCTCTGTACATTCAGTTCTGTATTTTGTTCACAAAAAACAGTATCATTAAAGTTCTAGATCCAAGGACTGGAGAACAGATTGCTTTCAACCAGGAATCCCCTCTAACACAACTGAATATAGGGGCAACATGTCACAAACATACAGGATACATAAATGTCATCTATGCTGGGTTTAATGTTAGTTCTATGTCCATAATTGTTTCTTACCAACATACTCCTAGTGCATGTTATGTGTTTGTACTTACTGGTGCTTTGTGAAGTAATTCAACTTTTCTTCCTAAGTCCATTGAAGAAAGAAGAAGAAAAGTGAGCAAGATTGAGTGTAGGACCGCAAGGCTCCAATCCAGTCCTGCTTCAGGATCTACTAAGGCAGACCCCTGTATCCATGTGTCCTCCAACTGTAAACGTATGAGTGCAGAGGTCAGCACTAGCAGATCCAAATGCAAGATTGAAGTCCAAATGTGTTTTTTCCCCCAAATACAAAGATTTTCAGGTAATTTACTGTACGTATCTGGGAAATTTGGCATTATGCTTAAAGGCTGTCTGTCAGGGTTTTAGTGTAGTAGCCGTGTTAGTCTGTGTCAGCAAAAAGAAAATAAGAAAGAAATACTTGTGGCACCTTAGAGACTAACAAATTTATTTCAGCATAAGCTTTCGTGGACTACAGTCCGCTTCGTCGGATGCATAGAATGGAACACTCAGTGAGAGGATATTTATACAGTTAGAGAAACATGACAAGGTGGAAGTAACCATATCAACTGTAAAAGGCTAATTAATTGAAAGGAACTGTTATCAGTAGGAAAGAAACTTTTGAAGTGGTAATCAACATGGCCCATTACAGACAGTTGACACAAAGGAGTTAAGGGTATTTAACGCGGGGAAAATACTTTGCATCAGACTATGAATCTGGGTTGCTTGGAAATAGCCTATGTGTTAAGAAAACAGATCTGTTATTTTACTGTAGCCAAAATAGATCTATTTTTATCAATGGCTATTGCTGAGTGTGTGTAAGTTTTTCTTGGGAAACAATATAGTGGAAGCCAAAGTTTTTTTTTTTTTTTTTTTAAAAGTGTTTCATTCAGACTTTAGCCAACTCATGGTAACATTCATAACAGAAGGTTTTCTTTGAAATATTGGTAAAATAAATATCAAAACAAAGCAATTTTAAAAGGCTAAGACTTTTAGAGATTTTAATTGCATTAAAGTCACCAGTCTTCAAAAATAAAAATAAAAAGTTACTGATAAGTTGCGTTGTTGTAGCTGTGTTGGTCCCCAAGATAAGTAGCAGCACTTACTGACTTTTCCAACCAAGCACAAAGGTCATCCTTGAAATGACAGGGTTTGTCAACAAGGACTGCACAGTTGTTAAATTTATTTCCTACTTTTAAGCACTGGGAACTCATGCATAACTGTTTTATACAGAAATATCACTACATGAATAAAATCAGGAATTTTGGATGAATGGATACATCTCACAAGAAAAAAATTAACTATCGTTTTATTTTATGCTGTACTGCCCATGTTTCCCCACACTCCATTTTCCCCTCACATGCCATTTTACCACACTTACCTCCACAGATCCAGTAACCACAGCAGATGCACCAAGAAATCTGTTATCGACAGCCAGGCATTCAGATACCACAGAATATGCTCTGAGGAGGAAATCTGGGATACACACCTTGTCACACTTAAAACCACTTTCACCAATCAAGGACACTCCACCAGAGCAGTAAACAGCATCATGGAACAGGCCACCCAAATACCCCAAGAGAACCTGCTTCAATATTGGCGGTGGGGGGGGGGGCGGGGCGGGGACACTGACCACACACCCCTATTTGTCATCTACCAACCAAAACTGGAATCCATACAGCATATCAAAGAATTACAATTCATACTTAAGGGGGACAACACCTTGAACAATATTTCATGAACCCCTTCAAACAAACTCTCCCGCAACATCACCAAGCTCTCCACAGTAGGGTTGCCAACCCACCCGATTTCACCAGGAGTCTCCCGGAATCTGGCTCTATCTCCTGGACACTACTGAAGCCAAACTGGAAGATTTTAGGCCACTAAAAGTCTGTGAGCACAATGGGGCTAAGGCAGGCTCCTTACCTGCCCTGGCTCCATACCGTTCCCGGAAGTGGCCGGCACGTCCCTGCGGCCCCTGGTGGGGCAAGAGGTCTCTGCGTGCTGCCCCCACCCCGAGCACCGACTCCGTGGCTCCCATTGGCCGGGAAACGCGGTCAATGGGCGCTGCAGGGATGGCATCTGCAGACGGGGCAGCACGCGGCACCCCCTACCCCCACCCTGGGGCCGCAGGGACGTGCTGGCCGCTTCCAGGAGCATTGCGGAGCCACGGCAGGCAAGGAGCCTGTCTTAGCCCTGCTGCACCACTGACAGGAAGCTGCCGGAGGTAAGCGCCACCCTGCTAGAGCCTGCACCCCTCACCCCCTCCAGCTGCCTGCACCCCAACCCCCTGCTCCAGCCCTGAGCCCCCTTCTGGAGCCAACACCCTGCCCCAGCCCTGTCCCAGAGCCCACATCCCAAAGCTCCTCCTGGACCCCAACCCCCTGTGCCCCCCGCTGAACCCCAACCCCCTGCCCCAGCTCAGTGAAAGTAAGTGACAGTGGAGGAGAGCGAGCAATGGAGGGAGGGAGGTGGAGTGAGCAGGGTGGGACTTTGAAGAAGGGGCAGGGCAGGGGGCAGGACAAGGGTCCTTGGGTTTGTGTGATTAGACAGTTGGCAACCTTACTCCACGGACCAGGACCCACCAACTCAAAGCAGCACCAGACCTTTCCTGAACAGATGCAAAACCCACAGACATTCTGTTATGATGAAGAATACCACAACTCCAGTATACCTTTCAAGATCCATGGGCACTACACATGCCTATCACAACATGTGATGTACATCCAGTGCACCAATGTCCTAACAACAGCTATGTGGGTAAAACGAAGCAATCACTATGTTTTCAAGTGAAATTCACACCGGAAAATAAGACAAAAACACCATATCACCTTGGGCAAACACTTCTCACAAAGTGATCACTCTTTATTTAACCTCACAGTCCTCGTTATTAAAGGAAACCTGCACAACAGCTTTGAACAATGAGCCTGGGAACTTAATTCACAACTGCTAGACACCAAAAATCAATGGCTCATTACAACAATTTGTAACCTACTAACCCTCCTTTGTCCTATGACAGCAAATTGCCCACTTCACTTTAACTGGTCTCCTGCAACATGTGTTAAACTTTTATGCTTAGCAGCCTGTCGCACCTTGTATTTAGCTAGGATACTCAGATTGCTTTTTCCAGACCTGAAGAAGAGTTCTGTGCAGCTCTTAAGTCTCTCTCTCTCTCTCTCTCTCTCTCTCTCTCTCTCTCACCAACAGAAGTTGGTTCTGTAAAAGATATTACCTCACTCAGCTTGGCTCTCTCATACTACCACTCTTTCAATCAGCAGGAGTGCTCATGCTGGAGTTCCTTTGATATAAGTGAGTGGGATTTACTAGCAGGATGTTCTCATAGAAGACCCCTTAACTTCTCCAGAGCAGCATTTACTAGCCATCTAGACATGCTGCAAGGCCTGTCTTTGCCCTTCAACATTTGGGAAAGAAATGGGTTGAGGATTGGAGAGACAGCATCACCATCAGGGGCCCAAGTTCATCCAGGTACTTAAGCACTTGCTCAACCAGAGTGTTCTTGTTTCATCTTTTAGGAAAAGTAGTAGTTAGGCCAACGTGAGCTGTTCCATTATATGATATTGCACACTTAAAAAATATTGTGATGTAAAATTGCCTAGTGCAGGAAATGAACACTGGATTCCAGTTCCGCAGAGGCTTATGCGTGTGTTTAAATGTACACACCCAAGTGGTCCCACTGAAGTCAAAGGGACTACTGCTCTTTGTAGAGTTAAGCACATGCATCTGTCTTTTCAAGATTTAGGCCTTACTGATATTTTCAGAGACTGAAAATAAAATAATTAGGAAATAACTATTACAAATGTGGAGCAATCAAATCAGTTTGCTTGCAAGGGATTAGGTAACATCACTTTATATGCATTCATACTGTGCTAATTCTGGCTATTGTATGTGACAATATTTATTAAAATTAGAATGTTTAAAGTGATAATTACACAAACCTCCAGGAGGTTCATTGCTGAGAAAATACTTTTAGTGACAGCCTTATTTACTTATTCACCTGTTTTTGTGAAGTCAAAATTACACTGTCCAGTTAGGATTGCCCCTTCCGCCCCCCGCAAGATAAAGCATATTCATGTTCACATTCAGCTGCTATATAACTAGTTTGTTTTCTGTGCTACTAGTGATTATAGAGCAGGTGGAAACAATCCAGTGGAGGCATTCCCAGTGAGTCACGTGAGGTAAAATACACAATGAAAACTGTGGTGTCGCCCACAGGAAGGCAGCGTATTTAAGTGTATTTCTTAGATGAGCATCATTTGAATACATTGAAAGGTATTAAAGGGCATAGGGGAGATGTTTCAACAGATCTAATTACAGATACAGCCTTGAATGTAAAAAGAAAATAAGAAAGATACTACAGTCCACGAAAGCTTATGCTGAAATAAATGTGTTAGTCTCTAAGGTGCCACAAGTATTTCTTTCTTATTTTCTTTTTGCTGACACAGACTAACACGGCTACTACACTGAAACCAGCCTTGAATGTGTTAGTGGTATTCTATAAAGCTGTATTTTGACACAACCAAGTGAATTTTCAAGGAAATAAACATTTCAAACTCATGATGATAAATTTGTTCACATTTCATGGGATCTATTTCAACCCTATGTGCTTCTTAGGCAGTATACAACACCTATCCATGAGCCACAAAGGGCAAGGAGAGAATTTCCCCATGTGCAGGAGCAATGTAGAACCACTATAAGTGTATCTTCCCTTGCAAGTTCTGCTACGGTGGAGATTTGCTGGGAAATAGCAGGGAAGCAGTCCTAGCTCTTGGTGCTAAGAAGATTCTGGGCTGCAGCACAGCCCATAAACAGCCCAGGAAAGGCTATTGTCTTATGTCATTCCCTGCAGCAGCCCATATTCCAGGTGATGCAAAGGTAACTGCCACCTTTTCCCCTCCTTCTCTGAACTGCAGCCTCTGTATGCCAGCTCTTAGACAATCTAAAAAATAAGGGGCTAGATTTCTAAACAATTAGCACCTGATCTACCCTCTTTTCCAAGTATCAGAGGGGTAGCCGTGTCAGTCTGGATCTGCAAGAGCGACAAAGTTTTGTGGCACCTTATAGACTAACAGATATATTGGAACATAAGCTTTTGTGGGCGAAGACCCACTTCGTCAGACGCATGGTCGTCAGACGTCTTTTCCAAGTGCACCTGACAGCAATACATGGTAACCTGCTGATTACAAAACCCTATGAAAATTCTTCTTCATATTAGGTATTCTAGTTCATTCCACATATTACATGCATAAATAAATACAGCCTTGGGGGGAAGGGAAGGGGAGGAAAATCAATAAAACTGAAGCTTACCAGCGGGTGCAGAGTGTGAGGAGTGAAGCTTAAGACTGCAGCAATCAGCATGTAGTTCATTGGATTTGGCTTTACTAAAAACTGACTTGGCATCATTTTCACTCTCAGTGTCCTTTGGAGATAGATTATCCAGTTCAATTACCACAGTTGACATTGCAAAATAATCTCAGTTAAAGTTCTCAATTTTAAAACAATAACTTATACCCCTCCCTCCCCCCCAAAAGCTGAATTCAACTTCCTTGAAGTTGCAAGTTTAAAAATTTGAAAAAAACCAAAACCTTTATCAATCTTCCTAGAAAATTTAATATTGTAAAAATAAAAATAGAAATCCACTTTTCACAAACTGAGACCTAAACTGTGTGCCAGCTCTGAAACATTTTCTGTGTTATTTAGCTCTCCATGAGGATAAAATGTTATTCCTTTAAGAAGTTCCCCTCTCTTTAGAGTGACAGCAGAATTATGGCATTTCTGTGTAGCTGCTACAGAAATAAACAGGATAAGTGGAGACATCTGTATGTCTGCTAAGAACTGGTCTCAACTTTGTTTTAACAGCTCTAAGTCACATCTCATTACACATTGGTCCAGCTGGGAGTGGCTAATCACTACCAATGAAAACAAGTATATTTCACATGGCAGCTCATCAGCTGAGAGCTGGCAGTTGAAATGTGGAAGTTAGTTATGCCACAATGATGTTCCTTGGGTTACAATACACAATCCTTTGTCCAAGTGTTTTCAGTAAGATAACTGTGTACAAAGGCAATGTCATTTCTGAACAAAGTGAGAAATGTAGTCTTCGTTCTAACATATAGTATGTAGAGCAACAAATGTTAATCATTTAGCAGTTTAGCAGCTAGGCTATAAACTGGGATCCAACTGTAATAACATTAGGCAAATAAAATGTTTCACCATTTAAGGGAGCTAGCTAAACTACATTTATTATATTTTCTCTTCCCTGCTCCTAAATAAACCTATAAAAAGCTCAGCACATCAACTACAATCTGTTTGTCTTCTCCCTGCTTTACTCAACCTCTGTCCCACATTTTAGGTTCCAAAAAAGTAGTACCAAGAGAGGCACCCACTGGTGATACTGGGAAATTACACAACTACACAGACATCTCAGTGACTTGTAATTGGGCGCGTTGGCTTTTAAAGGAGAAAGAGGGAGAAGGCTGCTTTGTCTCTGAACCATGGGACTGTACAGACTAACAGCAGCATCAATGGCAGAGGGCTTGCTAGATTCCCCTACAGAAAAATAAACAGAGTGAAACAAATGATGAAGTATAGACTGTTTATTATGTAAATGAATGGTATCACTCAGGGTTTATGGTGAGAGACATGCCATTTCCTTGCAAGATAAAGGAGCTATTGTGAACTGACATCTGTTAATTATGTATAATTTTTATTGGACATCCTTGTTACTTCTGTTTCACACATGACAAGTGGAAGAAACCTTGTAAATAAAAGAGAGGTGCAAAGAAGCCCTGTAAATCAATAGACATGCGCAAGACTCTGAAGGTGATATAAGTGGCTAGGTCATGATAAACTTTGGGGAAGAACCTCTCCTGCTCAGAGCTCCACTTGGTCCAAGTAGCTTTAAGTTACACCATTGCTGGAGTCCTTAATAAAAATCAACTCTAAGCCAGTGGAGGATAAGTGGAGCAGAATGGAGCTCTGCCACACCCCGTACCCAGGAGGGATGCAATTGTGCAAGACCTGACAGCAGCACAGCTGCACCCCTAGGTAGTTCCCTATGCCAGGGGAATTCTCTGCAGGTGATTTGCAGCTGTGTTATGATCTGCTTGAACCACCTGAGTGAGGCAGAGGGGCGTAGCTGGTCTCAACAACCTGATCGCACACAAAAACTATCTGAATATCAAACCCTAGGAGCAGCTTTCAAGAAAGCCAAAAATACAAATACTTTTCTGTATTTGGATTGCGATTCTCTTTTGACTCCATGATTATTTAAATATCCTGGGGGGGCAGAAGGATCACATTCAGCCCGGTTCAAGAAGCGTAACTCCCATTCACTTCAGTTTGATTGAGAACATATACTGAAACTTTAGAAATGGTTACATAACTGCTACACAGTTCTGTATGACAAAAACAATTGAAAAGCACACTAAAGGGCTTGTCTACACTTAATATGCTACACAGCAGCACAGCTATGCCATCGCAGCACTTCAGTGTAGACACTACTTACACCAAAAAGAGTGGTTCTCCCAATGGCATATGTAATCCACCTCCCTGGAAGGCGGTAGTTAGGTCAACAGAAGAATTCTCAGATAACCTAGCACTGTCTACACAGGGCGTTACGTTGGTTTAACGACGCCATTCAGTGATGTGGATTTTCCACACCTCTGACCAATATTGTTAAACTGACCTAATTTTCTAAAGTAGACGAGGCCTAATAGATTTCTCTACACTTATCTAAATTCTGTCAGTGGAACCCATCTTATAGTATATCCAGCATTAACCGTACCCTGGTTAGCTGAAATTCCTGCTTTAGTTGCATACACTGTGGTTGTACCACGGTTGTTAGTAGAAGTATCCTAGGATTACCTATTAATAAGGTATTTCACCCTGGATGAGAATGCTGGCTGGATTAGGGGTGAGGCCAGTTATGTTCAGAGGAGTAGAGTGGAGAACACTTCAATTAACACAGCTCCTATGAAGCTGACTGCTAGGCAAAGCTGGGGGCATGCTAGAACCCATAATATGGCCCTTTTAAAGTTAACTATCATACACCCATTCACAGGAATGTAAAGTATATAATCTTTCATACTGGATCAGACCATTGTTCTTTTTGTCTGGTATCCTACTATTTCTGAAAAAAGCAAAACCCCCCAAAACCTCCCCTCCCCCCGCAAAAAAAACCCACTCAAGTTAACAATGCACATGTCCAATTGAGCACTGGAGAAAAAATTCCTTGCCTGACTGTTGCAGTATTTAAAGCTATGTAGCTATGACTGACCTTTACTCCTATCATCGCATTACGGACGGGTACCTCAAACTCTCTTAACATTTCTCAGCACTTCATATTCTCATCCAAAAACCTTGTTTATCTGAAGGATTCAGGGGTCTGAGACCTTCACATAAGTGAGTTTACACTATAAATGCTATTACATTGCACTGTACATGGTTAAAATTTCCCTCACTACTATTGTACGATATCTTACATAGAACCAAACCCTAGAGCACATTAAGCTTTTAAAGGTCTCCAACTGTTTAGTCACTTGAAGGTGGTTTCCTTTCAGGTAGAAAAGTTCTCCTTTTGCATTTTTCTTAAAGAAGATCATTTTTACTGTTCTTTAGCATGCTAGAGAATACCAAATCTCCAGCTCACTGTTCTATTCTCTATATGCTATTTAATATCTGTTTGGACCCTAAGATACCAGTTAACTATGCTGGAATAGGTGGAACTTTCACAGAGATTCAGAGAGATGGCAGCACACTGTAAAGAACTAGGCATTCTATTTTTAACCAGCAAATCTTTTATTCTATGGAACAGCACTTTCCTAATAATGATGTACAATAATCCATGTTTTTGTTAATGGTAATTAAAGCATGGGCAGATCTAAGAGGCAGCAAATTCCAGTGGGGGGGTCCGCTGCTGTTAATGTAAACAGAGGACTGTAAAGCTTAGCACTGCAACTTTTTGATCTTGCAGAGCTGAGCTAGCTAGGGAGCAGCTCAGCCCCCAGCCAACTCTGTGAGCTCTTACTTTTCTTCCTCACTAGTCTTCCTCTTCTTTCAATACAACCAACCCCAAGTGACCCATAATCATAAGTAAAGCCCTACAAGTCATGAGATTTGGGTGTTTGAATCTTTAGGGATCACAATTTTAAGGTTATCATCTCACTCATGATGGCAAGAAACTTTTAAAACCAGAAAAAAAGAAAGTTGAACTTCTCATATATTCACATGACTCCAAGAGCCAGGGCTTTAAAAAGAAAAACACAAAAAACAAAAATACATTGAATATAATTCAAGTCTGCAGGGCCTGATTAAATTCATCCTAGGGTACTTAAGGAACTAGTTGAAGCAATCTTGGAACTCAGAACTATTATCTTTGAGAATTCATAAATGATGGGTGAGATCCCAGAGGGCTGGTGATGGGGTAAACATAGTACCTATCTTTGAAAAAGGGAAGCAAATGGGACCCAGGAAACCTAACTTTCATACCTAAAAAGATACTGGAACAAATTATCATCATCCTCTCTCACAAACAGCAAGGATGTAGCAGTTTCCAGAAATGTAGGCCAATGAAAAAGGCTTTTCATTCTTTCCATATTGCAGAAGTTATGTATCATGCTAAGGTTTTACTTCTTCTTTCCCAGACTAGTTAGCCAAAATTTAATTTGATATAAGCAACATGACTGCCACGTAGAAATTGCAGTGCAATTAAGCATGCATAAGTGTCAGGCAAACTCAATAATTCTGCAAAATGCAGAGCACTCCCTTAGATGCTGATCACACTCAGACCCAACTGATTCCAGTGAGAGTGGAAGGCACCCCCTAAGAAGAATACAGGATCTAGCTCCATTAGAGACAGCTTCATATGGTCAGAGGTTGCCCTAAGCCATGTGGAATCTGTAATTCAACTTTATCTGACAAAATAGTCCCTAGAGATATTATTTTGAAACAGCAAGTTTGGTTGAAAACTCCAAAATATTTACACTTTGTAAGCGGCAATTGGTGTTTTTGTTTGTATACTGTCTGAAGGGTCATCCATATAGGTTTAAAAAAACCCCACAAAAATAGTTGATTTTCATTACAAAAAACAGCTAATTGACTTCCACAAATTGCTCATAGGAAACACGGACTTTGCCTGCTGACTAAACACAGGAACAAGTTAAAAATTAATTGCAACCATCTATCCTCTGTCAGTTTAAAGCTCTTCTAAGTCACTATAAAAAAAAATCAAGAAACTAATTAAATTAGTCCAAAGAACACTTTTGATGACCACACATTGCAAAGTATGTTTCACAAACAGCTTTCATAGCAGCAATATTGAAGAATAAACCTGCCATATCTTACAACATCTTACCAATTAGTACTAATTGGTAAACCATCTTAAATAAACTGGCCTGAATTTTGACCCAAACTCAATTTTTCCAGAAGGATAGCCCCTACCTACGCTGCACTATCTAGTAGGCCTGACTGAAAATTGCTCACCCATTTACCATGTTTGTTTGTTACAAAAAATTCTTATTCAATTAAAACGTAATCAATATTGGCCCACTTTGGGAACTTCAAAAATAAGTAACCAAGCACCACACTTAAAAATGCCATGCTCCCTCACAATCTAAGTTTAGCATCTGTAACAGGAAAAGAAGTTTGGGAAATTCCATTCATAGCAGACAGATTTGACAAACCATATATCAACAATCTCAGGGCCACTTGATCTTTATATTTCCTAGTTATGTAAATAGATTTTCTAAAAATAATTTATGGCAATCCAACCTGTAAACATGCTTCTATATATAGATGTCCAACTGCTATATTAATACACACAATTAAATCACCTAGAGCAGCCTGAATTAAGTACAATAGAAATGTTACTTATATCACCCAGTCGTTTTTTGCAAATTTTGGCTTAAAATTACATTACTGAGAAACAATTTACTCTCCCCGACACACATACCAAAAAAAACCCCTCCCCAACCTCTAATAAGTATTACACAATTTATTATTATGTAAGAATACATAAAATAATATTTGGTTCTTTGGGGCTAAGCCTTATTCTTATGAACAATCAGCTGTTAGTGATAAAAAAGTGACAGCACCACATGTCGATTTTATTGGGAAGAAATGTAACCTTGCATTGGAAGGTTTTCCAAAGGCAAAAGGAGTATTTTGATCTTAACCATGTTAAGGCTGTGCATAGGTGCTGACTCCGTGGGTGCTCCGGGGCTGGAGCACCCAGGGGGAAAAATTGGAGGGTGCTCAGCACCCACCGGCAGCTCCCCGCCAGCCCCGGGGCCCGCGCCCAGCTCCCCGCCAGCCCCGGGGCCCGCGCCCAGCTCACCTCACCACTGGGAGATGTTCTAGGGCCCCGCCCCCGACACCGGGCGATGTTGTGTCGGGGGCGGGGCCCCGGAACGTCACCCGGCATCGGGGGCAGGGCCCAGTGTCAGGGGCGGGGCCCCACCACGTTGCCCGGCATCGGGGGCGGGGCCCGGCGTCAGGGGCAGGGTCCCGCCCCCGACACTGGGTGTCAGCCCCCACCGGCGCTGCCGGAAGTTGACGCCTGTGTGTTACAGTGCCTGAGGAGTTTACACTTGATATTGGTTGGTGAAATCTAAGTAATGAACTCAACCTGTTTGGGGTTTGTGTCTTGTTTCCCAACAGTCTGCCTGAGGTTTGTACCCATGCTCTACTACAGGACCGTTTGACTGTGGTTTAATTTGTGTTATGTCTTGTTTTCACTAGAAAAAAGTGAGTTTTATCATGTGTTAGCTAATACATGGTAACTAACAAGAGATAAAATCCAAGTGTTGACAAGTCACCTTGTAGTTTTCATATGTTAGCAGGTCAAGTTAAGATTAGACTCCCCCTAGAATTTATTTTGACCTGCTAACGCTTATGAACACTACAAATTGCCTTGCCTGACTAGAATTTTCACCTCATGTTTATTACTATTTATCAAGTCAGAAAGAACCTTTTATGTAGTAAAAAGACATAGCCCCTCTTATCATCGGTAGAACAAATCAAAATACGGTGATTCTCTGGCTATATTTTGGCCTGTGGGGATCATTCTATGACCTCCACCACGATGGCACCACATTTAACCTCACACCATGCATGTGGGATGGGGAGCATTACTACTTCCACTTTAGAGATGGGGAAGCAAGAGAAGGGTTAAGTGACTTGTCCAGTGTAACTCAGGAAATTTATAGCAGAGCCAGGAATTGACAGAAAGTTTCCTGAGTCCCAGACTACAAGAAATTTTTTCTGCATTATTTCCCAGATTGTAGGGTTTATGCACATCTGAGAAAAAGTAACATTTGTATTGTACACAGTAATAAGTGCCTCCTGAGAAAGCTTCCTTAAAAAAAACCTCTTAAATTATCCGTGAGCTAAAATTGAAAAGCAATTGATGGACTTTTTCCTGGAGATAAATAACTAGTCAATACTTAGACTACCATAATGAAAATGAATACATTCAGGTTAAAAAATTACCTTAGTCTCTAGTTCAGCAGTATATGTACACCTAGTGAATCTAGATTTGTAAATATAAACGTAAATGTCAGGAAAAAATGAAGCCTGGAAATTTCTTGGAGCAACACACATTGAGTTTAGTGAGAGAGGGAAAGAAATGTACCAGATTCAAATCTCAGTTACACCAGTGTCAATTTACTAAAGCCAACAGTTTTACACTGGACTGATTCCGATATAACTGACCTCGGAATCTGGTCCTCTGACTCCAGCAAGGTACTCAATCAATAGCAATTCATTCATTGGCATTAGCAATCCATGTACAGTAGATACACTCTAAGACTAGTCAACACATTTTAATTCTTATGAACACTTAGGTTTGATTTAATTCAGATTACTGTATCATAGTTCTACATCGTTATACACCAAGCCAGAGAACTTTCATAGAAGATTTACGACAAACTGTATGAGCTCTAGGTACTAAGAGCCTGAATTTCTAGTTACCAATTGGATTTATGCAAACCTAAAAAGAGTTAGAGGATAAAACAATTTCCAATTTTCCTCTGAAGCCATTCCCCAAAAGTACAGGAACACAGTGTTACTGTGAGCACTGATAATTCTAATATATTATTGCTGAATCACACTAGCTGCTGAGTGTTGTAGATTGCCATTGCCAACCACACTTTAAAACTTCTCATCTTCTCAATGATACCCATCCATGGATATTTTCATAGAATTCTCATTTCTGGTTCTCTGTTTGAGAAACAGTTAAACACTGGTTAATATCTTTTAAGCCAAAATGCATCATTGCAGATGGGAACTCCCCTCGATCCTGCCTATCCCATACAAAACGGGTTGGTGGAAGTCAGTTGCCTCAGCAGCACCATTCTCTGGCCTCAAACTCCACAGAGGACTTGGTGTAGGGTTGGAGATTCATGTTGGCAAAAGGAGCAGGACAGTTAGAGGCAGGGAATATGCATTATCTATCCCCCAACATCCTGGGGAAAAGCTGGCAGAAATTTAAATCAGTGGTTCCCAGAGATTTTATTAAGGTGACCAACTAGCTGTATTTTGTCTTTTATTGCAACCCATCAACACACACACACACACACACACACCCCACTGCAACACGCATCCCAGCCCAGTGTGGAGAGGAGGCCTCACAGTGTGGGCTGTTGGGGCGTAATCCAGTCCTGCACTGATGCTGCAGTGGTGGCTCCCATCCCATCAGGCTGGGCCTGTCTCCTCATTCTAGCACACAGGTGATGAAAGGTGGCCTGAGTGTCATTGCAACCTGGTGCACTGAGTAGCAGAGTTACTCAGGCTTGGCCTGGCTGCCCCTACATCAATGACAGAAGAGTGACAAGCCCAAACCTGATTAGTGTTGTGACCCTATGGGCCAGGTTACAATGTGCAGAGTGAGGAGCTGCCTCTTGGAGACAGAAGCAGGCATGCTGGAACTAGAGGGTGTGGCAGCATCCCCTGGCTTGAAGTAATAATAGCAACTGCTTGCATGGCTGCCACCACATACAGGATTTACAGTTTTGTTCAATGACTTTCAGCACCCCCACTATAAAAATATGTTCCAGTCTCCCTGGGCAGGAGCCACCACTGCATGGTGACCTCGCTTTGTAACCCCTCCTGAAAGCTTCTATCTGCATCTGGCCAGAAATGTATGCTTACATAGGCAATGGGTTAATCCTGTTTGGGTTTTGTGTGGGGGTACTGGGTGGTGTTGGAGGCTTGTAATATGAAGTCAGACTAAATGATCTGGTGGTACCTTCTGGTGAGATCTTAAGCTCTATAACCCATCTAGAACCTTCCTGGTGGTTTGAGACCCACTGAGTTAAGACAACCTGATACTATATTGTATGTATCCTATGCTCCCCTTAAAGGGGTGTTCCAGGGTCAGTGGCAGCATAAGTTCTCTTCATGGTTGACCTTCCTATTGATATGCTGGTTTGGGGGGATATTGGCCAAAACCCTCTTCCCAGAAAGGCCAAACTCACTTCCTCCCCCCATTTGGAATGGTTTGGAGAAACCTTTCATGATCCCCTCAAGGAATGTTTCTCCCTCCAGGGTCCTTCCCACAGGAATTTGCACAAGAAGATATAATGTAGGCCTATGACAGTATTATTTACATTTCTTTGGGGGGAGGGGGGGAAGCCGCCCCACCAGCTCCACCCTCCTGCTCCCAGCGCCTCCCACCCACCGGCAGCCCTGCCAATCTACACCTCCCCCTCCCTTTCCGCACCTCCTGATCAGCTGTTTCGTGGTGTGGCAGGAGGCTCGGGGGAGAGAAGGGGGATAAATGAGGTCATGGCAGACTCAGGGGAGGGCATGGGAAGGGGTGGAGTGGGGGCAGGGCCTGTGGCAGAGCCAGGGGTTGAGCAGTGAGCACCCCCCGGCACATTGGAAAGTTGGCGCCTGTAGCTCCAGCCCCAGAGTCGGTGCCTGTACAAGGAGCCATGTATTAACTTCTGAAGAGCCGCACGTGGCTCCGGAGCCACAGGTTGGCCACCCATGTATTACTACATAGGAGTCTTGCCATTAGCAGCAGGACAGCTTAGTACAGAATATTTATAGCCTTTATATACATATAAACACCATTGTTAGAACTATCCCATTCTACCAAGCTCACATAACACAAGGGATTTCCTTATCCCAGTCCCTTACCTGCCATCCTGGTTTATTGATTTAGGATTTGTATGGGCCAATATAGACTGGCTTCAATTTCAGCATTACCTATGATCAATTGATTGCACAGCTTCAAGTACCCTTAACATCATTTCAAATATTATTTGTATGATAGTGAACACTTATTTAAATGTATACAAATGGTAAAAAGGGAATTTATCCATATGCTTGAGGTGCCTTTCGCATAGCTTAAAAATATACATCATGTCTAATACTCCACATGTAAGTGTTCAATTTAATAAAGGCCACCAGGAAGCCAGCCAACTAAAACAATTAAATTTGCCTCCACCAGTTACCCATCCATACAACTTACCCCTATTAGACTTTGTAAAGTTTAATATGTGCCACCCATAAATTTCTCTTACAGATAATTAATCTCCCCCTCCCCAACAATACACACACAGAGCATCCAGATTTGAACTGGTTTCTGAATAACCAGACTTTACCCTATAACCTTTAAGGATAACATGCAAGCATGCAGAACATTCCCACAATATTGAGTGAGCAGAGTCTTTGAGCACAGGTTTTTTGGTTGGTTCATGAATTAGATATTAACTGAAAGGATTAATCTGTACTAGACACTAGGTGTCTGACTTGCTTCATGATCAGATATGCATGTTGCTAAGTGGAAGGAGAACTAGAGTAATGAGAAAGCAACTGTTCTGAGGGTAGCTAACTGTTTTTTATACTTTGCAGCTTTATCTCTTACTAACAGCAAGGCTGAGAGGATATCTATCCATATCCTTTTGGGCAAGAGAAAGAGAAAGAAACTAATTGTTCAGCTCAGCTCAGGCTATCATGGGCTGTAGCACCACCCATACATAGAACACAGTTATAGCCAAAAGTAAATGTCAAAGTAGTGTCCCTTAATTGATTTTAAAAAGTCATTCCTGTGATGTTTCTACAAAGCCCAGGGCGTGGGACAAGTTATTTTCTTTACTTACTTATTTTTCTGTTGAATGGGTAAATTTATTATTGTGCCAGTAATTTTTCTCCCTCTTCTTATAATCCTTAAAGTGTTTTTAGTTCATCATAGTGGCAACAAATATGTGCAAAACCAAATGACACCAGAGATCGTGCAACAAGAGTTTAAAAATTAATGTTCAGTTTTTAGGAAAAAATCTGATACCTTATTTAACTGTAGGTGACATCACCGTGCAACAAAAGGAAACATACATTAATTCACGTAGGAAAAGAATGCAGGGGAAATAATTTCTACACTTCCAAATAGATAGCAGTTGTATGAAAAAATATTTGCTCTTTAGTATAAATCCTTCACCCAGCATTATACGATCACATATTATAATTAAACAAGAGGTTAAAATTACAACGGGAAACAATTGTAAATTTCACAAATTTTGTGGATAGAGTTTTAAGTTTAGCCTTCAACTAATGTTTATTTAATATACACACATACAATCTCTGGCTCACAGAATACATAAACACAGGTCTATGTTTCATACCTATAACCAATAGAATTAGTCTTTTTTGTGCTATAGATAATACTTGAGTGGGTCAAGCATGTCTTCAAGATAATGAAGATATAAATCATGCAAATTTATTAAAGAGATTAACCTTGACAAGATTTACATCATATTAAAGCTTTCACAGTGAGAAATTTCCAAATAAGGAAAGCCCATTTTTAGTACTAGATAGATACACAGGATTGCATGAATTTCATTTTTCAAACAAATCATTTTAGGACTAAATAAATTACCAACTAAAGAGAGTTAAATGAAAACTGAAGTCAGATTTCTTTCAGAATTGCCTAACAATTTACAGAATACAGTTTTGAAACCAATGTTTTGAACTGAACTAATTTTCAAACTGCTTTCTTCTGTAGACAACTGAGCATTTTTCCTTTCCTTTTCATGTTATGGCACATTCTATTAGAAGAAGAGTAGTTGCCCTCTCGTGAAAAACATAGGTACTCAAACAGCATCCATTACTTTAGTATCCAAGTATCTTCAATGTACTTATTCTCACAGTGCCACTGGGAAAGTACCATTATACCCATTTTACAAATGGGGAACTGAGGCAGAGAGGCTAAGGGTAAAATTTTAAAAAGTGCCAAAGTCAGTTTGACGCTTAAGTCCCATTTTTAAAAATGCCTCCGACATTCAGGAAGCCAAGTCACTTTTTCAAACGTTGGAACTAAGTTGAGCACAGGACCCCTATGTTGGAGCAGGGAACTGACCCCCATACCACTGGATCCTCTCTATCACATATATTATGATAGCAGCTACTGCGAGGAGGTGCATAGAGAGAGAAGGTACAGATGAAAGGCACTTTGCAAGGAGGGGTGCGGTTTCAAAAGCCCCCAAATCAATTAACAGATTTTCAGAACTGTTCAGCACATTAGGTGTTGAGCTCATAAATATTATATATATACATACAGAGAGAGAGAGAGAGAGCGCCAGCCATAAGTGTCACAAGCAGAGCCAAATTCTTTTGAATATCAATCATAACAGCAAGGCTAAAGGGTAAATCTATATGGAATATCAAACACCACTCTTGCCAAACATTAATTTAACATGACATTGACAATCACATCCCCCTTTGTTGTACTTCTGTACCCCTCTCTTCTATTTGTCACCTCCCTGCCTGCTTGTTTTGCCTATTAGAGGAGTGTGAGCTCCAGGGCAGGGCACGTGAAAGCCCAGCACATTGAGAGAGCTACTGAAGATGAATGTAATAAGTATCAGGCCAAATCCCAAAATCCTTCCACAATTTTTACTTAGTCTTTGCTGAGGCAAAACTTATGGACAGGGGTGCTAGAAGCGTGGGGGGGGGGAGGGGAGTTCCATCATATACAGGGTTTACAATTTTATTCAGTGGCTTTCAGCACCCCCACTATAAAATTATTCTGACATCACTGCTCATGGATTTCAGAATTTGGTCAGTGGTAATTACTTTCAGAAAAAAATCAATTCAGTGAACATGGACAAAAAAATCAAATAGGGCCTTTAGACATCAGCCTTCCCATCTCTGTAAACCATCTAGCAAGTCATCAAACAGAATGGGATAGGTAACTGACTAAACAACAACATTATAAAACCACTACTTGATTTCCTAAGGATCATTGTTCTTTCTCATGCCTTTATATGGACCATGATGGGGTCCCTTTAAAGAGAGGAATCTTATATTTAACCGATCCATTCTTGGTTTGACGAGTCTAATGTAATTCAGAAAGCTGTTTAAATGAAAGTGTTTAGGAGCCTCCCATCTGATAAATTCCCTCTACCCCTCAATTTTTAATCCAAGTATAATCAAGCTAATATTAATTTGTTGTACTTAAAAACCTTGGACAGCCTGAACATGTTCCTGCAGTTTGGCATTGAATCAGGTTGTAATACATCATCATGTTGCCATTGTTCAGATAATGAATTAGTGTAATATATCATCAGCTTTGATCTGATAAGGCATTACTCACTAAACTGGTATTGGTTAACTGGATTGCATTAGAGTGATCCAATACCAACAGATTTAAAAGACCCCAACAATCTTAAAATATAAAACAATTTTACAAGGATCTTAGGGCTAGTCTACACTTACCCGCTGCGTCGGAGGCTTCAGATCGATCTTCTGGGTTCGATTTATCGCGTCTTGTCTAGATGCGATAAATCGAACCAGGAAGTGCTCCCCCGTCGACGCCGGTAATCCTGCTCTGTGAACGGAGCAGGCGGAGTCGACGGGGGAGCCTGCGCACCGCCGTGTGGACCAGGGGTAAGTATTTTTAAGTTCAAAATAAAACACTTTGACTTCAGCTACGTTATTCACGTAGCTGAAGTCACGTATCTTACTTCGAACTTGGGGGCTAGTGTAGACCAGCCCTTAGTAAGAGAATGTTTGCATAGGTGAAGAATGAAATATCTTCCAAGCCAAGCAGTTGTTTCAGATGATGTCAATTTTCTCTATCGATGAAGTCGGAAATATTTAGCTTCTTTTTGCTCCAGATCCTTTAGAATAAAATATCAATAAATTCTCACCTTCACCAATAAAATCAATGGGAGTTTTAACACAGATTTCAATGAGTACAGGATTGTGATGCCTACAGACAACATGGCAATGGTTAAGCTGCTAGTGTGCTGTGACCACTGCCTATAACCAATACTGTATATTTGTTTTCTTGTGCTCCCCCATCTGTTTGTATCCATCTGTTGTCTCTTGACTCACATTTCAACTGTCATCTCCTTGGGGCAGGAACTGTCTCTTTGTCCTGTGTTTGTGCAGCACCTGGCACAATGAAGCCCTGGTCCATGACTAGGGCTCTAACATGCATAAGAATGGCCATACTGCGTCAGACCAAAGGTCCATCTAGCCCCATATCCTGTCTTCCGACAGTGGCCAATACCAGGTGTCCCAGAAGGAATGAAGAGAACAGGTCATTATTGAGTGATCTATCCCGTCATCCACTCCCAGCTTCTGGCAAACAGAGGCTAGGGACACCATCCCTACCCATCCTGGATAATAGCCATTGATGGACCTATCCTCCATGAATTTATCTAGTTCTTTTTTGAACCCTGTCATAGTCTTGGCCTTCACAACATCCTCTAGCAAAGAGTTCCAGAGGTTGACTGTGCATTGTGTGAAAAAAATACTTCCTTTTGTTTATTTTAAACCTGTTGCCTATTAATTTCATTTGGTGACCCCTAGTTCTTGTGTTATGAGGAGTAAATAATACTTCCTTATTTACTTTCTCCACCAGTCATGATTTTATAGACCTCTATTATATCCCCCCTTAGTTGTCTCTTTTCCAAGCTGAAAAGTCCCAGTCTTATTAATCGCTTCTCATACGGAAGCCGTTCCATACCCCTAATAATTTTTGTTGCCCTTTTCTTAACCTTTTCCAATATATCTTTTTTGAGATGAGGCGACCATATCTGCACGCAGTATTCAAGATGTGAGCGTACTGTGGATTTATATAGAGGCAATATGATATTTTCTGTCTTATTATCTATCCCTTTCTTAATGATACCCAACATTCTGTTCGCTTTTTTGACTGCCGCTGCACATTGAGCGGATGTTTTCAGAGAACTATCCAGAATGACTCCAAGATCTCTGTCTTGAGTGGTAACAGCTAATTTAGACCCTGTCATTTTATATGTATATTTGAGATTATGTTTCCCAATGTGCATTACTTTAGATTTATCAACATTGAATTTCATCTGCCATTTTGTTGCCCTGTTACCCAGTTTTGTGAGATGTAGCTCTTCACAATCTGCCTGGGACTTAACTATCTTGAGTAGCAAATTTTGCCACCTCACAGTTTACCCCTTTTTCCAGATCATTTATGAATATGCTGAACAGGACTGGTCCCAGTACAGATCCCTGGGTGACACCACTATTTACCTCCCTCTCTCCATTCTGAAAACTGACCATTTATTCCTACCCGTTTTTCCCCCGATCTTTTAACCAGTTACCAGTCCATGAGAGGACCTCCCCTCTTATCCCATGACAGCTTACAGCAATAATAATACAAATAAATTCTAGTAATATTGGGCCAGATTCTGCTGTCTTCACTCACATTGAACACCACCTTACTTCAGGGGTGCTGGAACAATTTTTACAGTTGGGGTGCTGAGAGCCATTGAACCTACATATAATGGAAACCACTTCAAACCAGGGTGTGTGGCAGCACCTCCAGCACTCCTAGTTCCAGCACCTATGCTTTACTTTGTAAGCAGGCCAATTGATGTGGATATTAAATGTGAGTAACGGTGGAGAATTGGGTCCACATAATAGTAATGTAATAATGCTGTTATTATCACCCATCTTAATCAGCCCTTATTATTCGCTCTTTTTGCTTTCTTAAAAGAAGTCAAGCTACCTAATCATACAAGATCAATGGTGGCTTTTCTAGAAGCCCAAGCAAGGCACAATACATATAGTTACCCTAGCCAAAGAGCAGGCCAGGAACCAGTTTGTCTCAAAATCTGGTTCCCACTTTCTTCAAGAGAAAAGGAATAATGCCATTTCTATACCTGGCTGGCACACTGGATGAGACGAACCCTACACTTGATCCACTACCTACCCACATATGTCAGTGGAAGAGCAGAGGGCTGACAGAGACTGCTCTCCCTGCTGTACTGTTAGGCAATGTGGGTAACCCAGGTAACGATGGTGTATGAGGACATCTTCTGTAGCTAGGGTCAAAGTTAATAAACAAAATTAAATTTTTAACAGGTATTCTATTTAATTTTGTAAATTTCACAGGACATTTTTTGGTTCCTTTTTTAAAGTTCAAAACTCTTTGAAACGATTGCACAATTTTCATGGTAATAAACTTCAAGAGATTAAGGGTGAGTTGTAGCAAATAAATACTTACTTCCTTATCATTTAATCCCATCTGTTTAACTCTAGCTCTTGTCTATTACAATTGTAGAAACATAAATCTGCTTTTTCCTTTTCCTCTTGAATTGTTATAATGAATAGCAATACTGAAAGTAAACAGAGCCACTAAAGCAAGTACAACAATGGTTGTAGGTGAACAGTTTAGGTCACAAACCTTTCTTCATATTGTTGACATCATGTAATTGTATTAGTCCTATTTCTAGTCTGAAGGGCACAGTCCTAGATAACTGTATACATACAAGATGTGGATTTTCAGACCCTGGTCATTGTGTGAACAGTTCTGACACCATGAATATACAAAGGGGTTTCGTTGGTTTAAATTCTACCAATTATGCATGCATAGGAATTATGACATTTAAAATGGACATGCCGGTGTTTATAACTGTGTGTGTGGGTGTAGTGTGCTTAATTTTGTACATACCCAAGTGGAGGTTGTATTCAAGCGGAGCTTAAAATTTTGCCCTACAAACCTAGGGGATTGACACAAATCTAGCACAGGCTAGTAGTGAGTACAATACCTTAAGACCAGATGTCTATTCAGCCTCATTTAAGAAAGGCAGGTCCCAGTTTAGCTCACCTCACAGAACTACCACCACATTATTTGGCCCTAACTCATCACCTTTGTTAGCCAGCTCACTAGAATGGCCAAGGGTATGGAAAATGAACTTCTCTCCCTAGAGATGCATCAAGCACATTGGTGGAGCAGTTGGTACAAATATTGGATTCAATTCTTCTCTCATTTACTCTGATGCAGGTCAAAATAATTCCATGGACATCAGAGGAGATGCACCAACATAAATTTAGTTTAAGTGAGAGGAGAATCAGGCTCACTGCTTTGTCTGTCAGAGAATAGATAACTTCAGCCTCCCTAGGCTGCCAACTTTCTGATGCCTTTTAGTAGTACTATATTTATTTGACATAAAAAGTGCAGGTACAACACTCAATTTAACAGGATGGGGGAAAAAATTGGGGTACCTGTGAAACAGGAAAACACAGATCAGGCAGGGATTTTGTGGCTGATACTCTTTGTTAATTAAAAGAAAACACAAAATAAATCCTAATGGTATATAAGTGTGGAGAAAGAGGGGCAAGCGAAAAAAAGCAAAATTGCTTTTCAGGAAGCACAGAGGAGCCTCCAGAGAGGTGCTGTGAGTTCTCAGCTTGAGTGGGAATGGAGGGAGCTGAGCATCCTGTAGGATTGGGGCCTCATGCCTTCTGCACAGTTATACTGTAGAGTACAACAGCAACAGATATGGAGAACTGACAGTGTATAAAGCAAAGCAAAAAACAAAAGTGAGTGCTCTGTGCTAAAAGTTAGTGTAATCTCATTTACATTAAAAAGGAACATCTTTCAGGAACACAAAGCTATATAGCTTAGGGGAAAGAATCTCATAAATCTAACTGATATGCATCCTTGTGCATATTTATTGAAAATTGCCTTGAGGCATTTTGCATTGTGCTTAGCAGAGCTAAATGCGTTTTCTGCAGTGATAACTCCTTCCTCAACTACCATGGATTTGAAAGAAAGACCTCAAAAGAGCTAAATCTTCTCAGAGTTTCTATAGATGTAAAAGAAAGTCTCAGCAACAGCAAAAAAATTGTTTGCTTTGGACTAGTGATTTTTTTAAAAACTTCATTGAATCAATCTTTGCCACTCTAATCTGGGAGCCAAAAATATATTGGAGTATTTATGATAGTTTATTTGGCTTTACTGAATGGAACACCATAGAACAAAACAACACTAAGCACGTACATGCACACTTCATCTTCAAATCACTTTATAAAGATTAACTAATTAATCCACACAAGCTAGGGAAATATCATCATATTCATATCATCATATAAGATACTTGTTCTTGGTCACATTGATATAGATAGATAACACCATCATTTATGTTTCTGATAAGTCCATTTACAAGCAAACAACTAGGTGAAAGTTATTATATTTAAGGGCATATGGAGAACAGAATTTGGCCCACTGATTTCAGATACGAGTTCACATTCAATAAACTTCTGATTTTCAAGCTATAAAAATGCCAATAATTTGATTTTTTTAATATATATTTTATTTTATTTACTCCAGTGTCATCCTCTAGAGCAGCACAGAACTCCAAGAAAATCACTATAAAATATCAAGCGAGACTCTCAGGGAAGTGAACCAATAAACTGAGGAATATCAGATTTCCAGCTCATTGTACCTGATGCGTCACCAACTCCCCCAGGAAACAGGTGATCATTGAGATACTTTTCCCCTTTGGTCTTAACTCTGGAAGATACTCAGGACACATCTGAAAGATGCCATTGTCTCCGGTTTTAGAAAGTTAAATCAAAATGATGATAAGATTAGGGGAATTTCTCAAGTTGTATAGCTGCACTTTGATGTCAGTATATTCAACTGGAGCTGGTTTCTACCTTAGAAAAACAGCAGTCTCATCAAGAAATAGTACACATTTAGATGTAAACATAATTACTACAGACAATGACCTCTTTTGCATTTCTCCACAAATGTGATAAATAATACATTGTGGGCACAGGAGATTTCAGAGAGAGCGAGTGAAATCATCAGTTAACTATTTATTCTGTAGTTAAATATCTGTTTCAAGACTCCTGGTAAGTTAAATATTAGAGCTATACTGAGACAATGTCTATACTTACAAGCTTTCAGCGGCACAGCTGTACCAAGACAGTTGTGCCACTGTAAGATTACTCGTGTAGCCACATTATGCCAACAGAAGAGAGCTCTTCCTTCGACATAATAAAACCAGCTCAATGAGTGGCGGTCGCTATGTCAGCGGGAGAGTGTCTCTCACTGACAGAGCTGTGCACATGAGCACTTATGCCAGCAAAATTTATCATGCAGGGAGTGAGATTATTTTCACCAACATAAGTGCTAGTGTAGACATGGCCTGGGGTATCACATTGCACTTGTTCTAGCTATTAGTTTTCAAAATTTAGCACATTTTAGTGTTAAAAGTCTCAGTATAATTACCATATGTGCTGCATTACTAACATCTGTTGCTTCATAATGCAATTCTCCATTAAGAGATTGCTCTTACCTATATTATAACTAGTTTCTCTCTTCTTTAAAAAAAAAAAAAAAAAAAAAAAAAGCATTTTTCTCCCTCACCTGGCCTTCCTAAAATACCACCCAAAATTCTGGACTGATTACATCTTCACTTTGAGTAGTTTTGCTGCTACTTTCATCTCTAGTCTGATTGACAAACTCCAATTCTCTCTAATCTTCACTCGTGTCAAAGTATTCACAATAGAAACATGCTTAGCACCGTTCTCAACTGCACTGTTCTTATTCACCATGACTACACTGTTTCACAGCCTTCCACTTCCCTCCTCACCGCCCCCGCAACATTATCCTCTTTGTCAGAAATTCCTCTCTCATGTCTTTTATTAGCAGGTAATTTTACTATGAAGTGCAATTTTGATTTAAAAAAAAGGATCTCTCACTTTTAAGAAAATGAGACAGCTTTACTGTGAATGTGCTCAGTGCTGTACAAGCCACAGACACAACCCTGCCCTGAGGAACTTGTCAGTAACTGACCCCTTCCCCATGCTCCCAAATCCTTTTATACCACACATTACCATGGCACCCAAAGTCCTCATCTCACAGTGTAAGGACGGAGTCCATAGATGCAAAGGAAGATGCCAGTTAGGGCAAAGTTAAAATATAGTTTCAACTGAAAAGGTTTGGTCAAATACCCATTTTAGCTGAAAAAAAGGCAAGTGTTTAAATACCAGAATATTTAGATTTTGAAACGTTGCAATGAACTACAATTCCTAGAACTCACCAGTTGTCCTACATCCCCATTCTCCTCTCTAGGCCAGGTTCCCTGGCCAGACTGTCTTCCTCATGATGCGATATGGCCAGAGATTTCCATGATGCACCAACTGTCCTTTCCAAGAGGGGAGACTATAGCGCATCCTGGGAGATGTAGTCCATTAAGGGAGTTAGGCTTGGGAGGATTTGATTTTTATCGGTAAATGTGAGTAAACCTCAATTTCACCTGACACAAAAACCGATGAAAAAATATTTCTATCAATAATAACTAAAATGTACAGATATTTTTGTACTCTCCCTCTTTGGGAACTTATTCAAGTTTGCTTTAAGATATTTATTTTCTCAACATCACATGCCAAAATATACAATGTGTTTTAACAGTTATAAAGCTTTAAACTTTTGATCTCAGCATCTTTTGTCATTAAATAATTATCTGACCCCAGCTCCATAATTTACCGCAGCTATGAAAATTTAAAAATATTTTTTTGAAATGCATAAAAGTAAACATTACTATTAAAAATAAAAATTCTGACACGCCTACTTATAGAGTACAATGGAAGCAGGACACCCCCAACCTACAACTCCCAGAAGGCATCATGGCAGCATTTCAAAATTGAAGACTTTTACTTTTTGACCAGAATATTTCAGTATTTGAATTTCTGCTAAAAAAACCCTCAAATTCTGCAGAGAACTTAGTCTCCCTCCATATAGGCACTACAGCTAATTTTAAAAAAATCTGCAGAAAATATTGACAGAAATGGGAACAAATTGTTTTAATGTCTTCGTAGGATACGTGTGCAGAGGATCTTCTCCTCCTTGTGAGGTTCTCCCCCATCTCACAGGGCTGGGACACAGGGCTGGGAGTTGGGCCCCTCTGCAGAAGGCTCTTCATTCAACCAAGGTTCCGTGGTTGGGGAGTAGGCAGGATGAGTTGGGGAATATTTATCACCTTCCAGACAACACTGAGGGGAATTCACAAGCAAGTCCATACAGCCCAAGCTCTCTCCTACAGAAACCCACACCATTCTTTTAAAAGTGACTCTTGGGCAAGGGGGTGGTGGTCCCTGGCAATAAAGTTACACCAGCAGGAAGCTACAAGTCTGGGCAAAGCTACAGAAGCACAGAACCTCTGCAAAGATGACCATGTACCTTTAGTGAACCCACAGTTTCCTGGGACTCAGTTCTTTCTAAAACCGAGTGTTCACCCCATACACTGAACGCAGCTTTCTGCAGAGTGGTAGGGACCCATGCAGTAAAGTGGCACAGCACTGACTGGGCACCACAGTCTTGTTATGACAGTTGCCTTTGGAAACTCTAGATGTCTAAGTGCATCGTTGGAGGCTGATCATTAGGACAGCCTAGCAATCCAGACAGCCATGTCCTTTTTCACTTAATTTGACCCATCCTGACCTTTGAAATTTTTTTCCAATTTCTAGATCAGCAAGAGGAGAATGAACAGCTTTCCTGTCTCATGCCTCAAATTTAGTTTCAGTGGCGCTGTGTAGTTTTACACCATCTGCAGATCCGGTCCCCTTTTTAAAAGGGATTCGCCCAAAGTCACACAAGTGACTGTGGAGTCTGGAAGTCTGTGGAGGAAGTTAAGTACTTAACCCAGAGACCCAGCAACCTAACCCAGTGCTCTAGTCACAAGGGCTCATTGTGGCAATGGGCAACAGTAGAAGACTTTAAGATAGTGATCTACAACAGAAAAGACCATCCCTTCCTCAAACAAGGAAATAGTTACAGTAACTGGTCAAGACAGAGCATTATGATTCTATTAAAGCCTACCTAATAGCACAATACTTGGCCAACAATGGTAATTAATTACAGTCAGTTTGCTCCACAAGATCTCTTGTGAGAGGTCACAAGAGCTGTTTGCGCAAACCAAATAATGCCTGGCAATGTCAGCAAGACACACTAATGACATTTCATAATCTCTCAGCAACACCATTAATGTTTCACATCACTGGTGCACAGACTGTTGTATATCATATTAATTAGCCTACAAACACCTGTCAAATTATGAGGAAAATGACAGACTCATTAAGGAACTCTAGTGTGCCTAAGAGAAGTTCTCATGATAGAAGAGAACATTCTAAGTGAATGTTTTTCCCTAGGTGGGAAGTCACCAATCTACCACACATCTTTGCTCAAATGTAAATCCCTTTATATTGCACAGACATGAGCTGTTGGAGAAAGATGACACACACATTAACAGTTATGAATCACCTGCACTAGGGGGATGTCTAGTTGATGCGTAAAATTGCAGGGCATCTCACTAAATTCACCTATATGTGGCATTTGGCACTGAAGAGTGAGAGCTCATCTACACACAGTTTTTATACATTGGTTTAGAAACAGTTATAGTTGTATCAGTGCAACCCCCCTAGCGTGGGCCCAGTTATACTGGTGTAAAAATCACCAAAGTAAGCTAGATGATGAGTTATACTGGTATAACTCCTTCTACACTAGTGAGCTGCACTGATCCAACTACATCGGTTTCTAAACTAGTGTATAAAAACTGTATGTAAGCCAGCCCTCAGACTCTTCACAGTCTACTGTTTGATTACCCAAAAGACCAACCATTTCCCAATATCATGCTACAGCAGCTGAGATTAGTGCAGGCACTCAAATGTGGGAGGGCTGCCAGCAAGATCTTTTCTGAGAGGGCCCTCAGCTGTGGAATCCAGGCAGCACACTGGTGCTGACAGACCCTTTTTTTCTTCCAAGCAATTGGGGGAGAGTATATTGAGGGTCGGAGAAATTGCATGCGCTTTGGAGAGTAGAATTTTATTAGTACTTAATTTTATACAAGGAAGAACATTCTGTTGTATTTGAAATGTTATGGTCAATTTAAATTACAACAGGACAGGGGGTTGTGAAGGGTTGACTCACTACAGGTGCCTCCTTTTGGCCAGGCGTGGCACAGCAGCTCCCTCCCCATTGAGTATCCTCCAGCTGACGGCTGCTCCAGGCCTCTGGTGGGCTGCCTCTTCCTGTGACTTGGCCCTCCAACCAGGTCAATTTTAAATCTTTCCCCTTCCTCAGTAGCCAGTGAGCCAAAACAAATCAGTAGTCAACGAACCAAACCACATACATTGTTCACAGATAGAGGGGAATGGTTCCCTCTCAACATGAGTCAGCTCAGGGAGGGGCCATCGGGCAGTGGTCAGTTCCTGCCTTCAGTCAGCCCTAGGGTGACCAGATGTCCTGATTTTATAGGGACAGTCCCGATTTTTGGGTCTTTTTCTTATATAGGCTCCTATTACCCCCCACCCCATGTCCCGATTTTTCACACTTGCTGTCTGGTCACCCTAGTCAGCCCCCTCTTCAGGAGCTGAACGCTGAAGGTTTGCTCTCCTCCCTGGTCTGCCATCAATTGATGTCTGGCTCTCCTTTTTAAGCTCCTCCTTCTAAACCCAACACTTCTCACAAGTGCAACAGGAAAGAGCCACCTGAGCCCACATTAGCTCATTAACCTCCTGTTGTCCAGTGTATGGTTCGGTATGGGCTGCATTTGTGATTTCTTAAGTTAAAAAACAAAATATTTATCAGACCATATAGATTTGTTTGATAACGAAGATCAGAGTTAGTAGTAGAATGCAGTGAGTCAATATAGAGCTATTACTCTCGGACAGTTAGATCATTCATGACTATATGATATGCCCACACAAGCAGCAGCACATTGCTGTGCTGTCCCTGGAGCAGCCAAGGAAGGAGTTTTTGACTCAGAGTCAATCTCCTCTCAGTTCCCCTGCTGCTCCAAGGGAAAGAATAAGCCTCATCAGGTCTCTATGGGGTGCAATGTATGTTTCTCCATCACACAGCACAGCTGCACCTGCCATCAGATTGGTTGGGGAAGGTGTGAAGCCCATCCCACACCCAGTTCTGCTTCCTCCCATCCATTTGGGCAGCAGGGAAAATAACTCTGTGGAGTCTGCTTCCTGTCCTGTGCTGTTACCCATTGGCTGGCATACAAAGTTTCCTTGTCCTCCCTTACACTCCTGTATTAGTAGTGCCACAAATCTGAACAGGCATACACACAGTATAATCTTATTTATTAATGAACTGAATAAACTGAGGACGTGAAAATAGTTGCACAACTTTTTTATGGTGTGGTCAAAATTATTTGATACAACAAACAGTAACTTGGCTATTGAAAAGTCTGTGTCAGGGTGCTGGTAACCTGCAGACAATTATTTGAACCATGAATTGCTGTACACACACACACACACACACACACACACACACACACACACACAATGCTGAATTGAATTACCTCAAATAACCAAAAGTGAACCAACCAGTGAATTTGGGCTCCAGGAGCAAATTAGAGTTGGCTGAAATTTTTAGATTGAAAGCAAAAATATGGGGAAATTTACTCTCTCTTTTCCAGCTTCATATCATTCACTCGTGGGGACATTTCACAAAATTCACTGCAAATAGATCTGGGCCATAGTGTACCATCAGTTTTTAAAAGAACTCTGCATTGAGATCTGTGGGAAATTCTGCTTATAACCTGATGGCACTATCTGGCCCACCAAAATTTGGGCTTCTCTCTCTCTCTCTCTGTGTGTGTTTCAGAATCTGTAAAAACCTCAAAGCACATGGGAAACTGTGGATAATATTCATCAGAATTCGCAAATTTGCTACAAAGGTCTAACAATAACAGTGCTCTCACCTTGAATATGGTAAAGTTTTTTATTATGGGCAAAATCATGACATTTTTCATTGTCACTGTGAAGTTACAGTTCCTGACTCGTGGAAGCGGTGTTTCCTCTTTGCAATAGGAAAACACCAAGGTGTCCTCCAAAATTATTATTCACAAAATGGCAAACATGATTTTTTTCAACTGCAGTGACTTCTATGGTAGTGCCTATACCCGTGTGTTTGTGCAAGCTGACGCAAAGCACATGAATGGGCAAATAAGTTTATCTTGCTGCTTCCTTTATGCTCAAATTTTGCTAAACCCATGTGATCAGCAGTACCCACTTTCTAATGGGGCAGCATCATGTGGTTCACTCACTATTAGGTGCCTCTTTATGGCCATATCTGGAAATTATCTCCATTCAGACGCGACACCCTCCCCTTCCTCACACTATGACTCCCCTCACTCTCCAGGACTCACAAGTGCTCCCTCTTTATGACTCAGCCCTGCAGCCAAGTCACTGTACAGTCCTCCCCTTCTGGGTACCAAAGTCCCACTGGATCAGCTGTCCTCATGCCCCTCTAGATTGACTTCCAGTCCAGGGCCAGAATCTGTGCCACTTTTCCAGCAGCTAGTAGGGGAAGCCAGGCCCACCCATTACTCCAGGTTCCAGGCCAGGGACCCTATGCCTAGCAACTATGGCCTGCTAACTCCCTGACCCCGTTGTCACTTCCCTAGACTTCTTGCTACCTTTTAGAGCACTTATGGGTTACCACTAGAGCTTCCTCTGCTCCCCATGACTACTTCCCCCTTTCAGCTTCTTACCAGAATCAGCAGTCCAAGGCAGGATCCCAGGGCTTCCGCTCCCCCTAGAATACCTCCTCGTACCTAGCAGCTCTTCCCTGCAGCTCCTCTCTGACCACCAACTTCTGCTCTTTATAAACCTATTTTAGCTTCCTCCCACCAGCTGGGCTTCATCAACCATTAGGCATTAGCAGGCTTCAGCTCTCCTACAGGTGCAGCATGTATGTGAACTGGCCTATTTTAACCCTTCAGGCCTTGCATGGAGTGGACAACCCACCAAAGGCAGTCATTGCTCATGTTCTTGTTTTCCATACAGAAATATCAACACATTTTCTGTCCAAATAGCTTAATTTTAAAAACAGAAAAGCCACAACAGAAGAACGAACAAATGTCAAGTCTTCCGAGAACTCTAAGCGTACTTCCTGTTCTGCAACAGCAGCAGTTTTTAACTGGTTTTCAGCTGGCCCAAAACAGATAAGCAGAAAGATTCCTTCAAGTTGTCACCCACGGAAATCAGTGACTCACCAGTTACTTACACTGCAGTTTCAGAGGGAATTAAAATATCCAATGAAATGTACAAAAGTGACATGTGAACTGGGAGGTTAACGGTTCCTTCCTTTTATTTCATTTTTAATAAAGATTACGGGCCAGATTTTCAGAAGTGCTCTAGCAGCTCCCATTGACAACACAGTTGAGATTAATTGAAAGGCTGACCATTTAATTGAGCCATCCAAATGGGAGAACAGCTCTTTCGAAAACCTGTCCCTAATTGCACATACTGAGTCCCATCTAACATCTGTAAATTTCAATTAGTCATTTTTTTTTTTTTTGCTGCTCAACATTTGCAACAATGTTCACAGAGGAGAAATACAAGGTGAAGAAAAATCAAAAAAGGCTCAGAGGATGGGAGCTTACAATAAGGGAGAAAACACATTTTTAAAAGGTTAAGGGAGAGAGAGGGGGAAAAGTATTCCTAGAGGCAGTGAGAGTTTTCTTTATCAAATGAAAGAGGCAGGAATACAACTAGAATTGGCAGCAGTAATAGCTCATCCCATTGCATACTTTCTGTGTAGTCACCCTAGCTGTCAGTTAGTCCAAAACCAGTATTTCCTAACTCTGCCAGGTCAGATTCTCCTCCTCAGAAATATTAGATACTTGTCAAGAAAATGACCAAAGCCGAATATCAACAATATCAATGCAGGTGAATGTACTGATCCTCTTATTTATGTTTTGCTTTGAGTTCTTTTGACATCCTTCATTACACAAAAACAGATATTAAAAAAAAAACATGTAAATCCTCTATTTTCTTTGGCATGTTTAGTTTTATAACCTTTGGAGAATTACACTGTCTGGGCTTGTAATCGTCTCCTGTCAGACACAGGAACAGTACATTTAACTATATGAGAAATGCCTATTCAGACTAACATCCTTCAGATTAGAAACGGCTTATCTCCCCCACCCCTTTATATTTTAATATTGATCTGAAAAACAATTAGATACACATTTACTGATTGTAGAATATGCCTTTAGTTTAACGCCCCCCCATCTCTCTACATTCTTATATTCCCTACAGTACGAAGCCTTCAACAAACACACACAAGTTGCATCACTAACTAAAATCCGTTTATAAAATTGATTTATACTGGTACAAACCCTTGTGCAGAATCCCTTAAAGCAGTTTACAGCTGCTTTATATTGATTTGGCTTAATTCAGTAGCTGAGCAACACTTCATCTGGTGCTGATTTGGCTAGGTACTGAGAAAACTAGATGCTACTACAATCTATGTATTTAAATCTTAAATAATTCCTGCTATTTGAGGGCCAAATCCGGCATGCACAAAGTCAATGGGAACCTTTTCCATTGACTTCAATGGAGGCTGGATAAACCCTTAAATTAGGGTAGCCAATTTTGGTTGGCTATATTCCTAGATATTTTATCACGTGACATAATCTGTAATTAAAGAGTAATCCAATTCCTGGAGACTCCATGCCAATTCTGCAGTGTTGGCAACCCCACCCTAAGTGAATAGTAAGGACTGGGCAATTTGTTAGGAACGTCGTCGTCATAAGTGTAAAACACTGCTTGTTATATATCTATTTTCTGTGAGGTCAGATGGCTGCTTTCACAACAGCCTTACAGTATGGATTCCAAATCCTTTGCAACAGTATCATTTTAGGACCCAATCCTGTTCCCAGTAAAATCAACTGCAAAACTCCTATGAACTTCACTGGCAGCAGGATTAATCCTTTAATTTCACATTTCTGACAATCTTTTTTTGGAATGACCTTCTATTTCATTTTCTAGCCAAGCTCTCTTCTCACTGATCTGTAGCTAATATATGCTCAGCTTTCTTTAATGGCTCTCCTCTAGAAACATTTTTTCATTCCATTGGTTTCTAGTTAAGGGGAAAGGTAAGAAAACTATGTCTAGCATAGTCAGCTGTGCTGATTACTAAATCTGACAGTTCATTCCAAACTGCCATTTTTATAGCTCCTAGAACAGCAGCAATTTCCACAAATTGACTGGACTTTAGTGCCCAATTTGTTTAAGGGGAGGGAAGAGAAACAAAGCACATGAATAATTCTTAAGTTATTCCTAAACCTACATGTTAACTCACCTATTTTGCTGGAAAATATAGCCTTTTTTTCTCTACATGCTGTTGGCAAGTTTAGAAATGGAATTTTCATTTGAAGCATGAGGTCTTAGATATAAATTCTAACGATAAATATGCATTGCAGTCAGACTGCTCTAGCTTCCCTTTGTATTAGCAAAGCCATGTAGAACAGCTAATCCTGTGGCAATATTTTCCTTTTATAACTTTTGTCATTACTTCTAGCATATCCATCTTCCACCAGTAAATCCCAAAAGGGAAGATGGACGGGGCACTACTCTTTCCAATTTTTGGTCTTCCTTGAGAAGTTGTCAGCAGATAGCAAGTTTCAGTTATTTACTCCTCTCTTGCATATTATTTTGGAAGTGTGGTAAGCTAAGACCATGAAAAAGACTAGTGTGTTTCACTGGCTGAATGTGCCTAAGAACTCACTTAGATCTTAGCTTACAAAGGCAACAGACCTATTGTCTGCTTCATCTTTTTGCTACACGATTATACACATACAGTACAATTTTTTCTGTCACTGACTTCTCTCCTTGATGCCTATGCACCACATCTGATCAGTGCTCACCTTCATGATGCAGCCTGAAGCCTTTAAAAGAGTGACCAAAGGTGCAAATTCCCTTCCTTGTCTTAATTTTGTATCAAGTGACCCAGGAAGTGCTTGGGCTGGGAGTTAAATACTCTTCTATTTCTCCCAGCTAATGAGATCTATCCATCAGATCCATTTATAATAGACATGCTCTGAACATGTACCCTGCAGTACCTTAATAGTGACTCCCCTGAAATATTTAGTTAAAGCTATCATGCTGTTTTAATATTTATTCACACTGGGTTAGTTTCCATTTCACTTAACTAAATGCAGAGAAACTCCCTTTAATTTCCTACTATTTTTCCCCTGCTTGTTTTTCTATCATTAGAAATCTCAAATCTTGTATACTGTCCTTTTGCTGGAATAAAATATGAATGATTTGAGCATTAGTGAGATTACAACATCACAAAGACCTGAGACATCCAGAGAGGAATGGATTTTTAGTCTGTTTAAAACCTTGATTTTTGTTATACAGCCCATCACTTCAGCCAAGGTCTGAGAGAGCTCCCTAGGTTCTAGAGACCTCCAGCAAAAAGAGGCAAGACAAGACCTGACTGCTCTGCTATTGCAATAGTATAAAAATAAATCAGAAAACTTATTTTTTTAAAAAATGCCCTTGAGGCCATTATTAAACATAAGGCAGCAAAAAGAGGGGTAAACACAATATTATTTTGCAAATCAATGTTATATATTTGCAGGGACCTTACATCTCAAATGTAAATTACGTGCCTAAACTTGCCAAGAGTGTGGACAGAACAGATGGCTGTGTCTTCCAGAAAATGAACAAAAACAGTGTGCATCTATATGCACTTGAGGTTGCTCTGCATATTCATGGAACTAAGCCCAAGAGCATGATCTTTTAGAGATCTTGACAGTTGTTCCATCACACACATATACCTTAAATGTTGAATTCATTCTGCTTCAGACAAGTATGGAGCTATGGTCCAGGTCTTAGTCCTGCAAAGTGCTGAGAAAAGCTATACAAATACTACTCTTTTTTGTTTTCTGGTAATTCTGAAATCATCAAGAACTGCTTAGTTTCAAGTCGAGCAAAAAAAAAAAAATCCAATTTTCAGTGAACCAAAAGTTTGAAAATATTTCTAAATGGAATATTTCATTTCTATATGACATTTTTCATTTAAATTTTGGGCATTTTGATAAAAGCCACAGTGGACTAACTGCCCAGAGGAGGGAGGGTTGTGGTGGAGGGATTCCTTTAGCCCAGTGGTTACAGTAAGGTCATAGGAGAATAGTATTCAATTCCCTTCACTGCCCGGAATGGAGAAGGGTCTTCCACATTGCAGGAGAGTGTCCCACCACAGAACATTCCCTAGCCCAGTGAGTAGGTCTTTCTCAATCTCTTGTTGGGCCATCTCTTCACTAGACCAAAGAAAAAGGGAGACTGCAGAGCCCAGTGTCATGCCATTCACCTAGGATGTGAGGCACAAGTTTGCGATCCTGCTCCAATGACTATTTAATTATTCATACAAAGTGGAACAGCTCCAAAAGGAGAGGTTGAGAGGGACTGAATGTATAGTCCAGTAGTCAGGGCACTTGGCTGCAATGTGGGAGACCTGGATTCAAGTTCTTGGTGTAAATCAGGCAGAGCAAGGACTTTAACCTGGTGTCCCACATCTCAGGTAAGTGCTCTAATAACCAGGATATTAGCTATCCTGGCATGAGTTGGTCAGTATGGCTCTCATTTTCCATGAAAGACCTCAGAAAGGTCTTAGACTTATCCCAGTGCAGAACAAGAAGGTTTTTGAAGTCTCAAAAAGCTTCTTGGTACCAGAAAACTGTTTCCTGCCCAGCTCTACTTATATTAACATTTGTACAAGCCCCATAATGGGATTTTGGGGAACAGACCACACAAACCCTTCAAGTAATGCATTTAAAGTTAATACCTCATTTTAGTATTGATCACAAGAGATGTACAGTTGTAGAATCTAGGGCTGTCGAATAATCACAGTTAACTCATGCGATTAATTTTTTTGAGTTAATCGCGATTAATCTCAGTTCTAATCGTACTGTTAAACAATAGAATACCAATTGAAATTTATGAAATATTTTGGATGTTTTTCCTACATTTTTATATATATTGTATTCTGTGTTGTAATTGAAATCAAAGTATATATTTTTATTACAAATATTTGCACTGTAAAATGATAAACAAAAGATAGCATTTTTCAATTCACCTCATACAAGTACTGTAATGCAATCTGTCATGAAAATGCAATTTACAAATGTAGATTGTGTTACATAACTGTGCTCAAAAACTAAATAACGTAAAACTTCAGAGCCTACAAGTCCAACCAGTCCTACTTCTTGTTCAGCCAATTGCTAACACGTTTGTTTACATTTACAGGAGAAAACGCTGTCCTCTTCTTATTTACAATGTTACCAGAAAGTGACAACAGGCATTTACATGTCACTTTTGATGCTGGCATTACAAGGTATTTGCATGCCAGATATGCTAAACATTCAGATGCACCTTCATGTTGCGGCCACCATTCCAGAGGACATGCTTCCATCCTGATGACACTCATTAAAAAATAATGCATTAATTAAATTTGTGACTGAACTCATTGGGGGAGAATTGTATGTCCCCTGCCTGCCCTAGCTCTGTGTAAGCACCGCCGGGACTCCTCACCCCCTCCCACATCCCAACCCCCTGCCCCAGCCCAGAGTCCCCTCCTGCACCCACCCACACCCCCAGCCGAAGCTTACACTCCCCTCCTTGTTCCATCCTGAGCTCCCTCCTGCACCGCAAGCCCCTCATCCCTGGCCCCACCCGAGCTGGAGGTCTCACTCCCGCTGCACCCCAACCCCCTGCTCCCTAAACCCCTCATCCCTGGCCTCAGCCAAGACCCCCCCCCCCACCGGAATCCTCACCCCAACCCCTTGGCCCAGCCCAGAGCCCTCTCCCACAGCCCCCCCCTCAGAGCCCACACCCCCAGCCAGAGCCCTCACCCTCCTCCTGCACACCCACCCCCCTGCCCCAGCCTGGTGAGTGAGGGTGTGGGAGTGCGAGCGGTGGAGGGAGGGTGGATGGAGTGAGCGAGGGCAGGGCCTTGGAAAAAGGGAGGGGCAGGGGCGGGTCCTCAGGACAGAGACGTTTGGTTTTGTGTGATTGGAAAGTTGGCAACCCTACATCTGACTCAGATAATTAAAATGAACATGCATCGATCCGTACTGCTTTGGATTGTTATCAAGCAGAACCTACCATCAGCATGGATGCATGTGCCCTGGGATGGTGGTTGAAGCATGAAGAGACATATGAACCTTTAGCGCATCTGGCACGCAAGCATCTTGAGACGCCGGCTACAATAGTGCCATGAGAACGCCTGTTCTCACTTTCTGGTGACATTGTGAACGAGAAGCGGGCAGCATTATCTCCTGCAAATGTAAACAAACTTGTTTGAGCAATTGGCTGAACAAGAAATAGGACTGAGTGGACTTGCAGGCTCTAGAATTTTACATTGTTTTATTTTTGAATGCAGTATTTTTATACATAATTCTACATTTGTAAGTTAAACTTTCATGACAAAGATTGCACTACAATACTTGGTACTTCTATTAGGTGAATTGAAAAATACTACTTTAGTATTTTTACAGTGCAAATACTTGTAATCAAAAATAAATATGAAGTGAGCATTATACACTTTGTATTCCGTGTTGTAATTTAAATCAATATATTTGAAAATGTAGAAAACATCCATAAATATTTAAATAAATTGTTTAACAGTGCGATTAATCACACAATCATGATTAATTTTTTTTAATCGCTTGACAGCCCTAATTGAAACTCCTACCATGCAAATATCAAAAAAATTTAGCCCACTCCCTCTCTGCTCCCCCACTCTCTTTTTTATGTACATTGATGCAATTTTAGCTATGCATAGCATTGCACAGGCAAGTGATCACATATAGCTATGTATAAAAACATAAGATTCAGGTAGGTTTATTTTATACTTCAGATTATTTCTCTGGAGGACTTCAGCAAACCATGCTAATCTTCACCAGATGCAGTGGAGACAGATCCTGTGCAAGCTTCCCAACCCTCTCTACAAAGCAAAGGCATCTCTCTCGCTGCGTAACCCTTCTCATTAGCCTGTCTTGACCAGAAGCTGATAATTGCAATACTTTGGCAGAAGACACCTACAAGTGATGAACAGTGTTGTCAGGCATTATAACTCATAATCCCCTTCTCCCCCCTCCCCCCGCACAAAACCACTGAACTTCATAAGTGCAATTCACTACAGATGTCTGCAAGGCTTTTGGCTGCTGTTTTGGGGTCTGATTTTGTTCCTACAAAAGTCAATGGAAAGTGCTAGCATAGACAAAGCCTTTGTCATGGAGCTTAAATAGGAGCAGAGTCACACCTATACAGTGCCAAGTGCCTTAAACCTGGATTGTTTCCTGACCGGAATTCATCTGCATGGTTCAACAGATACGTAGACTTGGCATCATCCTTGTGACAGGTGACAAATTGCATTAGCAGCAAACATACATCACGTCAGAAGATGGCAGTAAATGAACAGCATCAACAAAAGATTCAGTGGTGCAAGGTTTACACCCTTGTTCCAAAAGCAGTATGTCTATCTCCCCCAGTCACTCACAAGTGATCTGAAGTTATCTGTGCATATACGGGGTGGCCAAGAAGTCCAGATCACGATACGGAGCTACTGAAAACAGCTTGGTGTGTAGTTAGAAAAACATTTGCTTCAGAGTTTATTGGATAGTTAATGCAACTTAGTCAGATGATCCAGAATGTATTTGTGTGAGAAGGTTAGAGGTGATAATACATTTTACAATGAGATTTAAATTAGACCTAGCTTTCCCCCTCATCCCACAATTTGCCTACTTAAAAGGCCCAAGACGAGCAGAAGTGGGCAGTGATCTAAAATGTTCACTGGCACTGTTCTTAGGGCCCAATTCTCATTTACACTCATTTAAGTGGCCTTAAAGTGCCAGTAGATTATAGTAGAAACATTCAAATGTGTAATAAACATTTTTTGATGCAAGTTCATTGCCTGCTAGTTGCTGTCCTTTGCTGCACTGACACTCGAGGGGAGAAGTTGTAGGGAGATTTGTTTCCTCTTGCAGCAAGAGGAAGAGAGAAGGCCTCTATAACACTCAAGAATACATTAGCAGGTACAAATGGCTAGTTCAGTGGCCCACACATGTCCCCAAGGGAACTTGGTACTGATTAGATGATAGGTGAGGCTTCTGACCAGTTAAGTTCTAAGTTACTGTCAGCAGTAGACCTCACCAGGATTTTTTCAGTGTAATGATTTTTGTCAGAAAATGCCAGTTCATTGAAACCAAAACGTTTTCCTTGAGAAAAGGTTGGATTTGACAAAACTTTTGTTGGACGCTGCGGCCACTGTTGGTCAGCCATGGCACCACAGGTGAGCCCTGCCTCACTTCCCTTCATCTGGGTTATAAACAAGTCCAGGAAGACCTTTTAATCAAAAGTCACTTCCCTTTTCAAGGGTTTTACTTATTAATGACAGTCATAACCATAAAGTAAGGAGCTTACTCAGACACACCAGGGACATTTGTCATCTCAGACTCAGTCCAACTAGCAATCACTGGCTCCTTCTTTCAGGAAATTCTTTGCGACTGCACCTGTAAACAGCTTGTTTCTGAAACCCCTCCCAGGGTTACTCTTTTCAGTCCCTTCTTAAGCAGGAATCCCCAGCTCTTCTCTTTCAAAATGGGCTGTATTAATTAGCCCCCCACTCTCTTCTTAAACAGCAGTCTTTCCAGCCCTTCTCTCTGGAGCTGGGTTCTATTAACCAGATTCTTTGGTCCTTTTTAAGAAAGAGCCCTCAACCTTTCCTCTTTGGAGGTGGTTACTGGGTTAACCAGCTGTAGGGCCTTTGCCAGATTCTCACTCAGCTGGGCCATCCCTTTCCCTGAATTAGCCTTTAATATGCTTAGTGGGCTAGACTTTCCCCTTCTGTGAGGGAGGAGGCAGAATTTATGCTGGTTGCCTTCTCCCAGCTCATCCACAAGTGGTTGGCTGAGAGAGGAGTCTTACCCCATCTATTCTGCAAGAATACTGGCCAGGGGACCTTAAAGAACAGTACCTAGATTTCCTCCCAAACATTCTTACTCCTGGGACCATTTACTCTCTCCGACTAACTCCTAGCCCTTTGGGTATAATTGGAAATTTCAGACTCAAAGGGCCTGTGCGCACACAGATGCAACCACACCCAGGAATAACCAATAGCCCAATGGCTAAGACACTCACTGGCAATGTGGGAGACCCAGATTTGTAACTCTGTTCTGAATCAGGCAAAGCAGGAACCTCAATCCAGGTCTTCCACTCCTTAGGGGACTGTCCTAACCACTTGGTTATTAGAGATTTAGGGTCGTATTTCTCTTTTTTGTGTGAACGTGTTTGAAAGTTTTTCGTTTTGTCCTGATGCAGAACAGCAATATTATTTTTAAAATCCAATAGTATTCACAGGATGGGAAAACTATTTCAGTCTAGTCTGCAATATATACTACTCATGTCTGAGGAATAGCAACATGCATCCTGCGATGCCTTTTTTCCTGACTCTTGCTCTGGCACAGGTAGGAGTTCTGTAGCAGAGGACGCATGGGGCATCATCTCTGCTCATAGTCATGAGACTGAGCAAGGCTAGTGCATGGCCGTTCCGGAATACATGTGAATAAGTGGATCTGATGGATGTTTTACCACACAATTAATACATTTACCTTGATGACACAAAATAAGAATCTTGTTCGAGAAAGAGGGGGGGAAAAAATCAGTACAGGTTTCCTGCTGCCGTCACATCTTTGTGGTCAAAAGCAGGTTTAAGCACCTGATTTTGACCACAAAAATGTGATGGCAGCAGGAAACAGGATTCAGAATTGAAAAACTCTGGACATTTACTGGCTCATTAACATCTGTTTAGAACAAATTTATTAGATCCCAAACATCTCTCTGAATCAGTTTCCATGCAAGTACAACTGCTTTGTACATCCCTTACTTCAACAAGATAAACTCCAAACCCATCCCCAATGAAAGCTTCAGCCAACAGCAGGAAAGTACCACAGAAGAGCTTTGGGGTAGATTATATACATGCTATCCTTCCTAATGGACGGCAAGAGATATTCCAACAAGCTCAATATTTTTGTTTAAGCCCTTCAGAAAATTAAAAGGCCAAAAAAAACTATGGTATCCAGAAGTGTTAGGTTTTATATACATTGATATTTTAGCAAATACTTGTTTTCTTCCTAAATAGTGTAATTAATGTTGTCAGGCTTGTGAACAGGACAGGGACCTATACAAGGCATTTGTTGACCTGATCAAAGACTTTGACACAGTGAATCACAAGGATGTATGGAAACTCCTTCAAAAATGTGTTGCCCATAGAAGATGATTGCCCTTGTACTCTTATTGCACAATGGCATGATGGCCATGGTGATGAAGTATGGTGACTCATCAAAAGTCTTCCTTGTCACCAACAGCACCAAACAAGGATTCATAATGGCTCCAGCCCTGTCATTGTCATTACAGCCATGCTCTTGTTCACATTCCAGTGCACTGACAGAGACATACACACCTGGTTTAGAGTGGATGGGGGGGTCTCTTCAATCTACATCAGTTCAGGGCCCACGCTGAGGTAATCAAACAGCTATTCAGAGAGCTCCTGATTGCTGACGAGAGTGCCCTCATTGCACATATGCTCAAGGACATTCAGCTTATCGTGGACCAGTTTGCCTGTGCCTCAAAATGCTTCAGTTTCACAATTAGCCTGAAAAAGACAGAGGTCACATACCAGCCTGTACCTGACACACCATGATCCCATTGTCACAAGTGACAAATCACCTCTCAACTTGATCAGGAAATTCTGCTGCCTGGGTAGCACTCTTCAGTAATGCCATATTGGATGATGAGATCATAAAGCACATGGCAAAGGCCAGCTTGGCATGGGCCAAGCTCACCCACAGGCTCTGAAGGGAAGAGAGAGTCTGCTGCAGAACCAGGATAAAAATCTGCCATGCTGTGGTACTCACCTCACTCCTTGACAACTGTCAGATATGGATGCTTTACCAATGCCACAAACAGCTAGAAAGCTTCTACCTTTGCTCCCTAAGATCCATCTGCAACATCAAGTGGCAGGACAGGATCCCCAATACTGAAGTCATCAAACAGTGCTAAAACCCTGCATCATCGACAGTATGATCATCAGGGCTTAACTGTGCTGGGCTGCGTGGAGGTTTCCCGTATACCAAAGGTGATGTTCTACATTCAGATTAGCATGGGAACCCGCTCTAAAGGCCGACCCAGCCTCAGATACAAAAACACATTGAAGGGAAACCTCAAAGCGTGCAAGACACATTAAAAACCCGGGGACACATTTCACTGGACAGATCCAGATGGAGAGGTCTGTGCCATGAGGCCATGTCCACTTTTGAGGAGTGGCATGTGAGGTCTGTGCAGGAAAAGAGCATGTTTTAAGGCCACGCCTCAAACTTTCCTCTCAATAACTACACTTGCGAGAAATGCAACTGTATTTGCAAATCCAAAATTGGATTTGCTTCCCATGTTAGAAGCCACAAAAAACAAAATTAATCCAGCATCTAAATCAATACTGTTAGCTGAACACTCATCAGAGCAACAGGAGTATCCATCAATTTACACTTTACTTGCATTATGTGTGGGCTAAAATGTGTGCGTAGCTTACACAAAGAGGTCTGAAGAGGTGCATGCAACAGGAAAAGCAACTCACCGGAAGGGTTAAGAAATTACATGGAAGAGGCAGGATGCTTTATCTTACACTTTCTTTGTGCTTTTCCCTTTTATGTCCTAGGCACTGATCTTGCTATCGGATATCATAGAATCATAGAATCTCAGGGTTGGAAGGGACCTCAGGAGGTCATCTACTCCAACCCCCTGCTCAAAGCAGGACCAAACCCAAATAAATCATCCTAGCCAGGGCTTTGTCAAGCCTGACCTTAAAAACCTCTAAGGAAGGACATTCCACCACCTCCCTAGGTAACCCATTCCAGTGCTTCACCACCCTACTAGTGAAAAAGTTTTTCCTAATATCCAACCGAAACCTCCCCCTCTGCAACTTGAGACCATTACTCCTTGTTGTGTCATCTCCTACCACCGAGAACAGTCTAGATCCATCCTCTTTGGAACCCCCTTTCAGGTAGTTGAAAGCAGCTATCAAATCCCCCCTCATTCTTCTCTTCTGCAGGCTAAACAATCCCAGTTCCCTCAGCCTCTCCTCATAAGTCATGTGCTCCAGCCCCTTAATCATTTTTGTTGGCCTCCGCTGGACTCTTTCCAATTTATCCACATCCTTCTTGTAGTGTGGGGCCCAAAACTGGACACAGTACTCCAAATGAGGCATCACCAGTTCCGAATAGAGGGGAATGATCATGTCCCTCGATCTGCTGGAAATGCCCCTACTTATGCAGCCCAAGATGCCATTAGCCTTCTTGGCAACAAGGGCACACTGTTGACTCATATTCAGCTTTTCGTCCACTGTAACCCCTAGGTCCTTTTCTGCAGAACCGCTGCCCAGCCATTCCATCCCTAGTCTGTAGCAGTGCATGGGATTCTTCCGTCCTAAGTGCAGGACTCTGCACTTGTCCTTGTTGAACCTCATCAGATTTCTTTTGGCTCAATCCTCTAATTTGTCTAGGTCTCTCTGTATCCTATCCCTACCCTCCAGCGTATCAACCACTCCTCCCAGTTTAGTGTCATCAGCAAACTTGCTAAGGGTGCAGTCCACACCATCCTCCAGATCGTTGATGAAGATATTGAACAAAACCGGCCCCAGCACCGACCCTTGGGGCACTCCACTTGATACCAGCTGCCAACTAGACATGGAGCCATTGATCACTACCCGTTGAGCGTGACCATCCAGCCAGTTTTCTATTCACCTTACCGTCCATTCATCCAGCCCATACTTCTTTAACTTGCTGGCTAGAACACTGTGGGAGACTGTATCAAAAGCTTTGCTAAAGTCAAGAAATAGCACATCCACTGCTTTCCCCTCATCCACAGAGCCAGTTATCTCATTATAGAAGGCAATTAGGTTAGTCAGGCATGACTTGCCCTTGGTGAATCCATGCTGACTGTTCCTGATCACTTTCCCCTCCTTTAAGTGGTTCAGAATTGATTCCTTGAGGACCTGTTCCATGATTTTTCCAGGGACTGAGGTGAGACTGACTGGCCTGTAGTTCCCCGGATCTTCCTTCTTCCCTTTTTTAAAGATTGGCACTACATTAGCTTTTTTCCAGTCATCCGGGACCTCCCCCGATTGCCATGATTTGTCAAAGATAATGGCCAATGGCTCTGCAATCACATCAGCCAACTCCTTTAGCACTTGCACTTCCATGAAGCCATCTTCTTATCCATTCTTTCACCCTTCCTTTCTGGATCCAAGCACCGGAAAGGATTTTCTGACTCCTCCCTTTTTATATTTTTGAAATACTATAGTAGGTCTGTCTCTAAGATAGGTGACTACATCACAAAAAAATCCCACCATTTTTGTAGTCTCCCCACAGGAGCCAAGGCTTGAATGGGCCATTGAATCTTAATTACTCTCTCACCTTGGCAGTACCTGCAACTCTATTAGCTCCTGCCCATGTTGCATGTTCCGATTTAATAAAACATTGTGCCAAATAACTCCAGTATATATCTATATATCTATATCTATATATATCTTACCCACCTAGGCACTGATCCCACAATTAGATCCACATGGGTGAGATGGATGACAAGTAGATTTGGAGGATGGGTGGTAGTAAACAGTGAAGAGAGTAACCATGTGGGTAAGAATGAAGTGCTTTATTTTAAAATCAAATAGGAAATCAGTGTTTAGATTTTTTCTTTAGTCTAAATAGACTAAAATAAGCCACCACAAAAAGTGGAAAAATTAGTCATTCATATCTTATTGCACAACAAAATAATTGTTACATTTTCCACCAGCAGTAAAGCACTATGCAGCATAGGACCTTCTTGTTCTAATACACTTAGACATTTTAGAAGCTTTCCTCATTGTGGAAGCTGATGGAAAAGCACTTCGTCACCAGTCAATAAACAGGATGGCAGCAAGAGTTAATGTTTACTAGTTTACTCCAGTGGCAACATATCTGGGCAGACCCATCAAATTGTTATTAACTGGGATAAATCATTGGTACACCAAGAGACAAAGAGCCAGGCTTTGAAGCTTTGTTGCCTTTAGTCTTTCATAACCTGTTTTATAGTTTATCTCCTTCACCATATTGCAGCAGTATTTTATGGTCAAATCACTAGGTTTTTCATTAATCTAAAATGTTTCTTTTAACATTTCTAGCAGTGTCATGTAAGATTATATACAGCATATGGAAATACAGTTGGCTTGACACGCTGATAAATCCTTCAGTCCCTGAAACTAGGTTTCATTTATTAACCTGGACATGACAAATTCATTTTTTCTTTTTATATTTACCAAATGCAACTCAGATATGCAGTTTTATTTTGTTCTTTCTATGCCCGTAAGGGTCTACCGGATGGTGCTGTCATAATCAAGCATTAGAGTTGGGAACAATACACACGATAGACAGACTTCTTTCCAGACCAGGATTAGCCATGGTTAACATTCAAGAGGCTAGATCTGAAACATGTTTAAAGCTGTGTGAAACATGGCCATGGAGGACTTCAGCTACCCATCTTTTGGGAAAAATACAGCAGGGCTCAGATTATCCAACAAGTCCTTGGAATGCATTGAGAACAACTTTTTATTACAGAAGGTGGAGAGACTATTTTACATTTGATTCTGACAAACAGGGAGAAACTGGTTGAGAATCTGAAGGTGGAAGGCAGCCTTGGTAAAAGTGATCATGAAATGGAAGAGTTCGGGATTCTAAGGAATGGTAGGAGGGAAGACAGCAGAATAAAGACAATGGACTTTAAGAAAGCAGACTTTAGCAAATTCAGAGAATTTGTAAGTAAGATCCCATGGGAAGAAAGTCTAAGGGAAAAAAAGAATTCAGGAAACTTTGCAGTTTTTTTTAGAGAGACCTCATTAATGGTACAAGATCAAACTATCCCAATGCATAAGAAAGTATGTATGGTGGAAGACAATCCTGACTTAACCAGCAGATCTTCAATGACCTGAAACTCAAAAAAAAAGTGTCATACTAGAAGTGGTAACTAGGTCAAATTACAAAGAATGATATATATATTATAAAAAGCAAAACAAGAACTTGGGGACAAAATTAGAAAGTCCAAGGCACAAAATAAGGTTAAACTAGCCAGGGACAAAGGATAACAAGAAAACATTTCACAAATACATTAGAAACAAGAGGTAGACCAAGGACGGGATAGGTCCATGACTAAATGGGGAGGGAAAAACTATAACAGAAAAAAAACAATGGCTGAAATGTTAAATACCTTTTTTCTTTCAGTTTTCACAAAAAAGTAGTTGTCCAATCACTGCTAACACAGTGAGCATCACTGTGAATGGGGTAAGATCTGAGGGCTTATCGACACTTAAAATGCTGCAGCAGCAGCACTGTAGTGCTTAAGTGAAGACACTACCTATGTGGATAGGGTTTTTCCACCAGCGTGTGTACCCCTAAAGGTAATAGTTAGGTTGACAGGAGAATTCTCCCATTAATCTAGCATTGTCTACACTGGGGGTTAGGTTTGTTTAACTGTCGCTCTGGGGAGGGAGGTAGATTTTTTCACACCCCTGAGAACATAGTTCTACCAACCTAGTTGCCTAGCATAGACCAGGCCTGAGGCTAAATTAGGAAAAGAACAAATTAAACAAATTTGCACAAGTTAGAGATCTTCAAGTCAGCAGCGCCTGATGAAATACATCCTAGAATACTTAGGGTACTGGCTGAAGAGATCTCTGAGACATCAGCAATTATCTGTGAGGATGTGTGGAGGGAGGGAGGGAGGGAGGGAGGGAGAGAGAGAGAGAGAGAGAGATATTGATTCCAGAAGACTGGAAAAGGGCAATTTTAGTAGGGGAATAAGGTCAACCCATGGAATTATAAACCAGTCATCTTAATTTTGGTACCCGGAAAGATAATGGAGCAAATAATCAAACAAACAATTTGTAAGCCCTTAGAAGAAAGTAAGGTGAGAAGTAACGGATTTGTCAAGAACAAATCATACCAAACCAACCTAATAACTTTATTTGACAGGGTAATAAGCCTTGTGCATGGCGGGGAGGGGAGAAATAGAGAGGATATATATCTTGATTTTTGAAAGGTTTAGGATACTCTTTCACATGATTTCACACACAAACTAGAGAACTATAGCCCAGACAAACCTACTATAAATGTGGGTGTGCAGTTGGTTGGAAAAGCTACTGCTGCTCAGAAAGTAGTTATCAATGGTTCACAGTCAATCTGTAAGGGCATATTAACTAGGGTTAATTATTTGGATAATGATAGAGAGAGAGTACACTTACGAAGTTTGCTGATGATACCAAGGTGGGAGAGATTGCAAGAATTTAGGAAAGCAGGATTAGAATTCAAAAATTGGTCTTTAAGAAATCGTCTTAAATAAGTAGGATGAAATTCAATGAGGAAAAATGCAAAGTTCTACACTTTGGAAGGAATATCTATTGCACAAATACAAAATGGGAAATACTGCCTAGGAAGGAATATTGCAGAAAAGGATCTGGGGTTTATATTTGATCACAAACTAAATATGAGTTAACAATGGAACACTGCTGCAAAAAAAAAAAAAAGCAAACATTTTGGGATGTATTATCAGGATTACTTCTTGTGTCTTGCTTACAATAATTCTTCCATTCTACTCCACGCTGATTAGGCTTCAACTGTTTCTGGGTCTGGGCACCACACTTTGGGCAAGATGTGGACAAATTGGAGAAGGTCCAGAAAAGAGCAACACAAATTACTGAAGTAATTTAAAATAAGTCTTGAAAACATGACTTATGAGGAATGATTTAAAAAATCCCATTTTTTTTTCAGTCTGGAGATGAGAAGACTAGATTGAGGGGGAAATAATCTTAAAATATGCAGAAAGTTGTTAAAGAGGATAGTAGTAAATAGTTCTCCTTAACCATTGAGGACAGGACAGGAGAAGTAGTAATGGACTTAAATTGCAGCAAGGGAGATTTAGGTTAAATATTAAGAACAACTTCCTAACTGTAAGGGTAGTTAAGCACTAGAACAAATTACATAGGGAAGTTGTGGAATCTCCATCATGGGCAGTTTTTAAGAGCAGATTAGACAAAACACCTGTCAGGGATGGTTTAGATAATATGAGTCCTGTCTCAGTGCAGGGGACTCAACTAGATGATCTATCAAGGTCCTTTTCAGTCATACATTACTGTGATTCTACATTTCAATAATTCTATGGCAACTCGGAGGTTCTTGCTGTTCTTATTTTCTCCTTATCGCATCACTCTTAAATCACGCTGAACAAAACAGAACTCACCCCAAATTACTAAAGTTCGAATCAGAGCAACGGGATGCCAACAAGTCAGTGCAAGTAATGATTTTCAAACTGAACATGAGTTAAAGGTGTGCAACAAAGCCTGAAACTAGATTTTTGTTACAGAAGTTCCATGTAGTCCTCAACATGAGTTGCATATATCCTCTGGCCCACTCTGCTTTGCTTTGCACACTCAGGCAGTGCAAAGGAAATGCAGACCACCTATAAGCCCACTGCTGGAGATTCTTCTGATATGGAACAGTGTCCAGTGGACATAGAGACATTTGAGATGTGCTGGAGGCAAAGGAGGACACTGGGGATAGGCAAAGAGCCAAGGATCTATATATAAGGCTATGATTTAATCATGAGTATTTTTAGTAAAAAAAGTCATGGACAGGTCACAGGAAAAAAAACAAAAAAATAATCGCTCCTAGCCTGTCCATGATTTATACTAAAAATACTTACGATTTAATCTTGGGGATGGGGGGGGCGCTGCGGGGGAGGAACCCCAGGGGGACTGCTGCTGCCCCACCACCAAAGGGGGAGCCCCAGGGGGGCTGTCTGCCACTCTGGCTGCCCGGAGCCCACCACTGCTCTGGCCGCCCCTGTGGGGGAGCGGGGGGTCAGCAGCTGCTCCGGCCACCCCAGGACCGCTAAGTCCCTAGGGCCAGTTTGCATCAGCTGCTGCTTGGGCAGTCCCCGGGACCAGCTGCCTGGGCAACCAGAGCAGCGGCTGGTGTGGCTGGCTGCAGCCCGAGTGGCTGGCTGCAGAGCCGCTCCAGCGGCAGCCGGTGTGGCTGTCCCCAGGGCAGCCTGAGCAGCTGGCAGCAGGGCCAGCTGCTTGGGTGGCCCCTGGGGTCAGCCACACTGGCTGCTGCACAACTCACAGGAAGTCATGGAATCCGTGCCTTCCGCGACCTCCGTGACAGACACAAAGCCCTACCTACAACCCTTCACTCAGATTGAAATTGCTCAGACAAACTGCCTCTGATTTCAGTAAGTGCCATCATATAATTTTGAAAAGGTGTGCAATACTTTTGAAGATGCTGGGGCAAATACCAAGCAAATCATGGTTAATTTATGGTTTGAGTGGGAACACAGTGATTTCACGTAATTTTAACTCCAAGCCATGCTAGACTTCGGAACTGGTTTACAATATTGTGGTTTTCAGTGCTCTTGAAACGGATACTCAAAACTGAAACAATTCATGTTTAGATACGGTGCGAGGGGAGGAGTTGGGGGAAGGAGAGAGACTCAACACAAATACATGAACTTTCCCACCCCCACCATCTTTTCTAGAGGATCTATTACATATTTTTATGTATCTAAAGGATTTAGCCATCCTTCAGTCCCATGAGGAAGTAAGGTAACTTGTTTGTTAGTACTCAAAGGACATTGACATTGTCCTCAACGTCATTCCGGCAACTCCTGCGACGCCACTGGTGCCAAGTTGTATCGACATTGTCTTTCCCTTGGATCCATCAGTTGCGGGGAGAGGGGGGTTCTGCTGCATGGGCAACAGCTGTTCCTCCATATCACCCTGCCCTGGCTTGCGCCCTGGAGAGGACACTCCAGTTAAACATTCCCCATGGGCGCATATCCATCGTCTCTCGAGACTAACGGACGTCAACATCAAGTACTCAAAGACAGACAATAGGCGGGACTAGATTATCTGTGGAAAGTGATGCACATACAATATCCCACCAGCTAAAGCTGATTTTATTTAGTTTACATGGTAGTGTGCACTTTTGGAATCAGGATTCTTGGGTTTTGTCCCGGAGGCCTAATTCATGCAATTTAGGATGATGATCAATGTAGCTATGTAGTCCTATCTCATCTGAGCAGTTTCAGAGATAAAATGCAGGCTTAATTGGGCAAAATTTTCTGAAATCTTTACTTTTGATTGACTTTCAATGGGACTTAGGTAGTTTTGAAATTTTCACCTTTTAAGTTGATACAATTACAAAAATACATACTAGCCAGTCTACATATTATACCTTTTAAATATAGGTCATGTTCATTAGCAGCTATTGCAAACCCTTGTTACAGGCATATAGCATTTTCCACACAAGCTTAAAATAAAAGTATTCTCATCTCATTCAAATATTTCTGCTCCAAATACTGAAGTGAACAGAATACAAGAGACAGAATACAGGGGACTTTGATAGACAGAACCACAGGACATGTTGTTCTGTATATAATAATAAACAAGACAAATGCAAGACAAAACAGACAGACGACCTCATGCCATCAAGGGCTCAATAACCAGAGGAATTTGTAGGGAAAGCTCCCTAAACCTTGCCCATAAATAAGGAACATTAGAAGGATTACTACAGTGAATATTGATTCTAGGAGATATAGCACAAGGGAAGTTGATGTGCTGCACTGTACATATTACCTTCTGAAATCTTTAATACTCATCCAAGTAGGTGAGAGTTCATGATATTTTTTGACTGGAGTGACCACTTGTATGAGCCAAATTCAACATTGGCATCATTGGGTAGTTAAAGTCCCACTGATCAATTAAAGTTAATCAAATTGAACCTGCTTTTTTAAGTGTGTTTGGCCCAATCAACCTATATACACCTTTCATTTCCCCCCCCCTTAAAAAACACCATCACACATTCTCCAAAATAAATAATAGTTTATGCCAAAATGGAACTAGCACAAAATTGCCCAGAATTGCAATATTGCATGGCAATAGACTAGAAGACTTAACCATGACCACTAAAATCAGCAGTTCCATTATAAATAGAATGTATGTAACTAGCTCTATAATATCCTGTACCCTGAGAAGCCAGGTGACAACTCTTCTGTATTAATATAAAATATTTGGATTTTTACAGCACCTCTTTGCACAGTAGACCTACTTGGATTAATTAGAATCTTTATCAGCTATCAGTTAATTAGAAGCTCCATCGGATAGGAACTAAGTATTTCTTATTATTGTACCATGCTACACAAAACGGGAAATGCTCAAATACTAATGTTTAAAAAATTATATAATTCATAGGTTGGGAAAAGAGTGTCTGTACATCTGGGTATAGTGCTTAGATAATCCACAAATATAAAGTTAGTTTTTTAAAAGTCATATCATACATAGAGTACATAATCAGCAATAACCCAAATTTAGGTGAATAGATTTAAAAATACAGTTTAGATATTAGAATCCGAATACTCGGGTACATCACTCATGAAAAGTTGTACAGAGATTTGGTTGTGGAAAGCAAAAATATATCGATGATTGGAGATTGTCCCTCAGTAATTGAGAATTAGGTAGATTGTCCGTTTAGAAAATACAATCCATGAGGAAAGTATTTCAGTTACTTTTCTGACTGCGCTTCTCATCGGCACTCCAACTCATCCCTCCTGGTATTGCCGATGTCCAATGATGTGTTCTATGTAGATGTCCCTCGACCACCTGATGGCATCCACCACTATGAGTTGACGAGGATAGTGTTGACTGATTCTGCATTCTCTCAGCACTCGCTCGTTACTGGGGTCCCATGCGCCTAAGGCTCCGACGATCAGTGCGTGTGTCTGGACCTGGTAACCCTTAGCTCTCAAGGTTTCGGCCAGAGGGGCATAGTTCTCTACCTTTCAAGCTCAGGTATCGTGGAAGGCCTGGGTCCTCTTCTCGAATGGCACTGTGACATCACCAATGAGGACCAGAAGATTATCATGGATGATGATGTCCGGTTGCAGTTGGCTGGTGGTGGGATGGCTCAGGCCAGGCGATCATGGATGGCATTATGTCGCAGCTGCCAAGCTCTCGAACAGGGCTTGCAGCTACACAGGTCGTGGGGAAGCTTTTCATTGGCGTAGCCACACTTCCTACACCTCTTGTCCCGATTCCCGTGGCGGATGGCTCCGTTCAGTGGGACGCAGTTGAGCCGGGCCCTGTGGATGAACCTCCAATTGCCAAATCGGGTGAAGCTGCCCTTGGGGATGCACTCTAGTATCTCTGCAGCAGTCTTCCCAAACTTTCTCTCCCCTGCCTCCCTCAACTATCGTCTTCCTTGCTCCTTGATTCTCTCCTCCAGAAAGCTCTTCTTCCTGTTCCTATAACAGAGCTTTCCTACCCCCTGAGCTCTTTCTTCCCCACCTGGACTCCATATGCACACTGCCAGCAAATCTCTCTGCCTGAAATACCATTTTAGGCTCCCTAATTTCTAATCCACGTTGCACATATACAGAGGGAGCTGCAAATCCTGGTAAAGTCTGTATAACACATATATGTGGACAAAGATCATTAGATTATTATATGACATTTTATTTTGCCTTCTCGTGAATGAGTAGGGATTTTAGTGTATGACATTGCATTGCTGGGCAATTTAACCTCAGGGCATGTTGAAGGACTGAAAACACCCACAGGTGTCTCCAAAACAATATCGCAAAATGTTATACCAATAAAATAAAAACCAGCAGGATCTTTTTAAAGGGGATAAGACAAAATGTCATTTATTGTGAATACAAAAAGAATCATAGTAAGCAGTCAGTTATAGCTATAACATTTCATTCAGTTTCACATTCATTCACACACACACACACACACACACACACAGGTTCTGCATAGATGTCATAGTTACCAGCCTAGAAATTGCTCATGCCAAGTTACTGGCCAGGTAACCTGGGCATGAGGGTGGAGCCGAGTCCTTGTCAGATTCATCTGATGCTCCTGGAGGGTGGTCGCAGAACCAGACTCAAAGTCCTCAGTGTGTAGAAGCCATTCTTATAGGAATTATTTCCTATGTTAGTTTATGGGAACTGTTTCATCTTGCTGTTGCTAACTCAATCAGCAGATGACATGTTCCTGGTGGCATTCCTGGTGGCTCCTCGTTGTCCAAAGTTTGTTTTTCTCATTGTTACCGAAATATCGGGTCCGCCTAGCTGAGAGCCAACAACAGCCAGACAGGGATAAGGAAAGAGAAATCCCTTATTTTGCAGAATAAGGGAAGTCTGTGCCAAGTGACAGAACTTCCATTAACATAGAAATTACAGGTCTTTTATACACACTTAGACAAAGCCCTGGTGTGTTAACATTTGATTGGTGCATGCTAGACCTCGAATGTCTGCTATCTGGTCAGTAAAAACTGGTATAGAAATAACTATCTCAGCTGGAAAACACTATTCTTGTGTAGGCGAAGGACAACTGTAAAAATGCAAGGTCTTGTGTAGGCGAGGCGTCTACTTCCACCTAGTGGTCTCTGATTACCATGGCTGCTGACTGATTATGACTTTCACAGTCCCCCCTCGGGCCTGACAAAAAACCCAAATTGTCAGGCACGTTCCGCAATTTACGATCAAGTTGAAGGGACAGATACTGGGTTTTCCCTCGGGTAACAGAGCTTTTGGTGACAGCGGTACACAGACATTTTGCACATTGTAACATTACCCAAATAACACACAGAAAGAAAAGAAAAAAAATGATCCACTTAACAATTGTTCGGAAAAGCCCTGTAAACCATGACCCAAGGTCTGGGAGCAGATCCTCAAAACTAAAGGTATGATCGAGGGATATAGCATGAAAAACAACAGCAGCATTCTTAATAGCTTGTAAATCCTTCTCAATTAAGCCAGATTGATTAACATAAAAACAGCATTTTTCCCCAATGCGAGCACAAGCACCCCCCAATTCAGCATTCATAGCGTCTAACACACGTCTATTTTGCAATGTAACTTCTGCTATTTTATCAACTTCTCCTTGTAACTTTTGAAAAACATCTATGGAGGCATTAGCTATTTTCTCTAATTCAACAGAAATATTTACAACAGCCTTTTCTAGCTCTACTACTCCCAACCCAGGAATGAGCGCTCGAACAAAGGAATGAAACCCCGTTTGCCTGACCACGAGGGGATTCTCGGCACGCTTTGTTCGAGTCCTTATGGGGGGGTTGAAGAGCCTATAAGAATAGCTTCCCAGGTTAAGGATCTGACTTGAGTCTAATGTTTTATTTATTTGGACATCTGGTATTACTCGGGCCACACCACATCGACCCCGCCAACCTGGGGGAAGGGCTTTGTAGGCACTGTGGCCACAGATGAAATACAAGCCGGGGGTCTCTAAGTAAAGGGTAAGGGTACTTCCTGCAATTCGATGGCGCCAGTCCACCCTAACATCCCGATGCTTAGAGTTACCCAGTATTCGGTCTTGACACCTCCAATGGGACACATTTAAGTGGCCTAGGGCATGAGTATTATTCAGGATGCCCCCACAGTAGGTAACAGGTTTCATATCTACCTTATTTGCTGTAAGTGTTCCCAGGTGTTTTGGACAACCAGAAATCTTTTCGAGAGATGAGTGAGGCAACAGAATGCCAGAGTGAACATCCAGATAGTATGTATGTGTTTCATTTATGGGGCCTAATGGGCGGAATGACGGAAGCCATTGCCCCTGATAACGCATGCCTGTTGATTTTACAATTAAAGCCCTTTGCTGAAGGCAAGGTGTATTCTGGGCTTTTTTTTGAAATTTTAAGGGGTAAAGGGTCCCATTTCTAATATCAAACTGAAGGGTTTGGTTACAGGCCTCAGGGGGGAGATAACCCATTTCCCTCCCAGTTCCTTGATCATTCTCAAAACAAAGGGGCAATGTAAATCCAATCCCAAGAATATCAAAGAGAGGGACCCCCCTTGCCGCCCAGGAATAATGCCAAATCTCAGATGTTTTCCCATAGTTATTGTAATGGTGTTTCCCAACCCACACCCATTCAGTTTTCCGTACTACCTGTATGGAGAGTACTTCAGAGAGGTTTGCAGGTATACCCCATAGCCCTATTCCTTCTTCAGAACGGGTATGGTGACACAGCCAGCAATCAAATAAGTGTCCTAATGTGGCCAGTCGTTGCAGGGACCTGGCTGCTGGGTGGGGGTTGGCATGTAGAAAGGGCAAAGTTAAAAGAAGTAGCCACTGTATTCCTGGCTGCGAATTCATAATTATACAGTCTCAGGATTTAGTCCGTCTGAACAAGAGTTTCAGTCCTTCCAGAGGTTCAGTTTTCCAAGTATCGTCTGCTTCTGGCTCTTCCGGGTCGCGGTGGGAAGAGCTGGCGGGGCTCCCTCGAAGTCCGGAGTCGTCTGCTTCTGGCCCCGGCCTAGGGGCTCGCTTGACTCGGGTGTGGTGAATCCAAGTGTCTCATTCCCTCACTCTAATGGCAGTATGGGAAGTAAGGAGGACTTGGAAAGGGCCCGCCCACCGGGGTTGGAGAGGTTCGTGTTTCCACTCTTTTACATAGACCCAATCCCCTGGCTTGATCCGGTGAACAGGCACATCAGCAGGTAGGGACTGAAATTGAGCTGCATACCTGTGGAGAGACATGAGAGTGGTTTGGAGGGAAATAACATATCTGGTCAGCTCCTCGTCACCCCAAGTAGCCAAATCAGTCACAGGTCCTGGGTCAGCAAATCCGGTGTATGGCCTGCCAAATAAAAGTTCAAAAGGTGAAAGACAGAGTCTGCCCCTAGGGGCAGTGCGGACTGCCAAGAGGGCCAGAGGCAGGGCCTGAAGCCACTTCAACCCAGTCTGTGCACACAGTTTGGAGAGTTTTAGTTTTAAGGTTTGGTTCATTCTTTCCACTTGTCCAGATGATGGTGGTCTCCAAGGGGTGTGTAGAAGCCAGGAAATACCTAGGGCCTTTACAATGTATTGAATAACTTGGGCAGTAAAGTGTGTTCCTTGATCAGAGTCAATAGACCTAGGAGGCCCAAACCTAGGAATGACGTGGTTTAGTAAGGTCTTTCCTACTTCCAAGGCAGTTGCTCGTCTGGTTGGAAATGCCTCGGTCCAGCCAGTCAGTTGGCACACAATCACAAGAAGATACTGGTAGCCTTGGCACTTAGGCATTTCTGAGTAGTCAATTTGGAGCCGTTCAAAGGGCGTGTATGCCCATAACCTTGCACCGGGGGGGCCTTTTGGTTCCCCCCTTGGACTGAATTTTGCACAAATGTCACAGGTAGCAAGAACTCGTTTAGCTTCCTGGAATACCCCAGGGGCATACCAAAGTCTATTTATAGTAGCAGCCATAGCCTCTACTCCACCATGTGTTTCTTGGTGTAATTTAAGTAGGGCAGGCCTCAAAGCAGCTCGGGGCAGGGCTCTTCTCCCATCAGGAAGTTTCCACTCTCCCTCTGGGGTCTTAATTGCCCCTATGTCTTCCCATCGACTAAGTTCTGATGGTTCAGGGATAAAAGTGATTGGAATTGGTGAGGGAGAGGACGTGAGTGCCATCTGGTGGACAACGAAAGGTTGTAGAGAGGCTGTCTTTGAAGCTGTATCAGCCAGTCTGTTCCCACAAACGGTGGGGTCGTTTCCCTTCTGATGGGCCCGGATGTGGATGATGGCAATTACAGATGGCAGATGTATGGCCTCTAATAATTTCAGGATCAGGGGCCCATGTGCTACCTTAGTGCCACTAGAGGTAATAAACCCACGTTCTGCCCAAAGTTGGCCTGTGGCATGGCAAACGCCAAAGGCATATTTCGAGTCAGTATAAATGTTTACAGACTGACCTGTTGCCAACTCTCATGCTCGGGTGAGTGCTATTAATTCTGCTGCCTGGGCTGAGGTGGAGGGTCCCAGAGGCGCAGACTGTAATACCTCAAACTGAGTAGTTACTGCAAATCCAGATATCCGTTGGCCCTCCATGATCCGCGCAGAGCCATCTGTGTACAGTTCCAGCTCAGCATTTGGAATGGGCACATCTGAAAGATCTGTTCGTGGTTTTTCTTGATGTTGCACTACTTGAAGACAGTCATGTGAGGGCTTGTAATCGGTATCCGGAAAAGGTAAAAGGGTAGCAGGGTTCAAGGAATGACACTGTTCAGTTTTTAAATTGGTCCTGGATAATAAAGAAACCTCCAAATGTGTTAGTCTCTGAGAGGTTAAATGCTGAGTGCCCTTTTGAACTAACAATTGTTGGGCCGCATGTGGTGTCCGTAGGGTCATTGGATAGCCTAAAGTAATCTTTTCTGCCTGGGGTACCAAAAGGCCAGCAGCAACCACTGCCCGGAGACAGCCAGGAAATCCTTGTGCCACTGCATCCAACTTTTGGGAATAGTAGGCCACGGGTCGTTCTTTTGGCCCAAAGGTCTGGGTTAGGACACCTGAGGCCACTCCCAGCCGTTCATGTACATAGAGAGCGAAAGGTTTACGGTAATCAGGAAGTCCAAGGGCTGGGGCTGAGGCCAAAGCTGTTTTAATTCCCTGGAAGGCTTTTACGGCCCCAGAGTCCCAGTGGAGGGGCTCCTTGGCATCATGAGTGATCTGTTCAAAAAGGGGTTTTGCCATTTCCCCAAAACCTGGAATCCAAGATCTGCAAAATCCTGCAAGGCCTAAAAATCCCCGCATTTCACGTTTTGTCTCTGGTCGGGGAATAGTAAGGATTGATTGAATACGGGCACTGGATAACGCTCGATGCCCCGGGGTGAGTACATGACCGAGATAAGTTACCTTGTTCTTGGCAAACTGAAGTTTGGAAGGGGATACCTTATGTCCCTTTTCTGCCAAGCAATTTAACAAGTAAATAGTGTCCGTTTCACATGTTACCTGATCCGGAGAACAAACCAGGATGTCATCCACATACAAGAGATACGTAGACCCACCCGGTAGTTCAATATCAGCTAGGTCTTGAGCCAGGATAGAAGAGAAAATGGTTGGTGACTCAACATATCCTTGAGGTAGCCGAGTCCATGTCAGCTGTTCTGCTCTACCGGTCTCTGGATCTGTCCATGTAAATGCAAAAATGTCCCAGCTGTCTTGATCTAGAGGAATACTGAAAAAGGCATTACACAAATCTATCACAGAATAGCATACGGTACCTGCTGGAATGGCAGTCAGAATCGTATAAGGGTTAGGTACCACATTGTGTTTTGCTTGTACAACCTTATTTACTGCACGTAAATCTTGGACAAATCGGTATACCGGTTTCCCATCTGGATCCATGTCAGGTTTTCTTACTGGCAGGATGGGAGTATTAAAAGGAGATTTGGTACGAATAAGTACCCCCATCCGTAGGAATGTACTGATAAGTTCTTGAAGGCCAAACAAAGCTTTTCGGGAGATGGGATACTGACGAATCCGAGGAATTTCAATGCCTGCTCTCAGGGTTATTTTTACTGGATCTGTCTGTAGAATTCCCAAATCTGCTTTTGAAGTGCCCCATAGGGAGGCTTTCACCTCCTGTCTGAGTCGCTCGGGTATGTTCATCGGGCCCATAGGCAGGATCTGGTCCTCCGAAGCCTGGGTCAACGCAGCACATAGTTGGGGAAGTTGGCGTTGAGGTAACCGGACAATAATTTTATCATCTGAAAAAAAAATCTGAGCACGTAGTTTACACAAGAGATCTCTGCCCAAGAGATTAACCGGAGAGTCTGGTGCTAGCAAAAATGCATGGGAGACAGAGATATCAGAGATTTCTACAGTAGCCTCCTGTAATACAGAACAGTCAAATGGCTTTCCGCCTATACCCATTACCGGAATGTTTTCGTTTGTGAGGCTCCCCTTCTTTGGCTTGGTAGTAACAGTAGAAAGTGCAGCTCCAGAATCCAAAAGGCAAGAATAAACAGTTCCTCCCAAAGTTAGATGAACCTGGGGGTCGCTGGAGGAACAAACATAAGTAGTAAAATCATTTGAATAGGTGACAAGAGGACCCCCTGGTCGTTGTCATTCCTCACTATCAACGGCGTCTGTTCTTCCCACAGCCATTTGTTGCTGCGGTCGGTCTGGCTGGCGGGGCTGTCTCCCGATACGTCGGTTTGGACACTCCCTCTTCCAGTGACCAAGCTGCTTACAATATTACACATATCATTGGCACGACTCGGGGCCCCCCCCTTTTCCATTTTAGGTTGCCATTTGGGGGGTCCCCTCCACCCTCCTTGTTTCTCATTTCTATTTCCAGCATTTACAAGGGCTGCCAGCATTCTCACCTGCTTGGTCTCTTGGATATTTTCCCTTGTGTGATATACACGGGTAGCCACACTTACCAGCTCTTCCAGGGACTTTCCTTCTGATCCCTCGAGATGCTGCAATCGCTTCTTGATGTCCGGGGCTGACTGAGAGATAAAAATAAGCCGGACTGTGGACTGTGTGTCCGCGGCCTTGGGGTCTATGTTAGTATAAATACAAAATGCTTTACAAAGTCTCTCATAAAAGTCGGAAGGGTGCTCTTCTTTTCCCTGTACAGTATTATGGACCTTTGACCAGTCTAAAGTTCGTTCCCCTGCTTGTTTTATACCTGTTAGAATATAGTCTAAAAAATTTTTTAGCTCCCTTATGTTAGTTGGATTGTTCGGATTCCATTGAGTCGGGTTGACGAGAGTTATAAAGGCACGGCCATCTCCGCCAGTCTCAGCAGCCTCCCGGGCCCCCCGAAGGACCCGCTCCTTTTCCTCGGTGCGCAACAAGCAATCTAAAAGTTGGCCCACATCCTGCCAATCAGGATCATGAGACTGGAAAATAGCACGGAATCGCCTATGAACGACGTCCGGATCGTCCCTGAGGCGAGGCGTAGTGGATTGCCAGTTCATAAGGTCTGCAGTAGTAAATGGGATATGAACATAATGGTCTATAACCTCCCCATTTGTTGTGGGAACCGGGATTGTCCGGAGGGGTGCTAGGACGTTAACTGCATCTTCCCCATAGAATGCTCCCTTTCTAGTATGGTGTGGGCTATATATGGGAATATTCCCATTTCCAGTCGCCTCCAGGGTTGGTTCTGGAGTTGTGATGTCCTCAGATTTTGTGGCTGGGGTCAGTTTTGGTCCGTCTATTGTCTTGGATTCCGGGGTGGCGCTGGAGGATGTCAGGCTTGCTATATGTTGTGCTGCTACTGCGGGTGGTCGGGGTTGTGGACAATACATGGGGTGGATATCCTCCCAGCAATCAGCTTCTCTAGGAGCAGAAGCTTTTGGGTATAGGGGAGCCTGAATCTGTACTTTCTTCAGACGACGATGAGCTTCATCGTCCCACAAAAACCAATAATCCATTTGCCCTGGTGCTTGGTTCTCTAGAGCCAGACGCAATGGGGTTAAGTGAGTTGGAATGTCAAAGGAGCCGTACTCGGGCCAATCAGTACCCAGGGCTGGCCAACCCTGGGTGCAAAGTTGAAAAAAGCGTTTCCTTGGCATCCCTCTTTGAACACCTGGCAGTGGCCATTTACTTAACATATAATCTAAAGGACTGTCCTTAGAGGGTTTGCTCTGAGATCCACCCATCTTTCTCCTGACACTCAAACAGAGAATTAAACAGAAAAACAGAGGGAATTATGATCTAACAAAAAGAAAACAGAACTAGTACAGATTTCCCTACTCACACTGACTGCTACAGGGGACGGGACAGAAGGATCTCAATTCAACCTCAGCGCTTCATCGCACGCTATGGCTTCCACTCTGAGGAATTATGAACGAGAGGCTCAGTCCCAACCACACACCCAACATCCAAATGAATGAGACAGAAAATATTAACCAGTTAACCAGAAACAGAACCAGAACAGATAGTGTTTCCTTATCCTATTAGGACTCACCTTATTGGAGCACGAACCCCAGGGGCTGCGGTGAAGTCAGAAAGAGGGGCTAAGCACCCCGTTGGCGCCGTTCCTAGTTCACCGCAGCCGTCCGGAGTCCAATGTCCGAGCTAGGTAGTCCCTTCGTGGTCGCCAAAAACTGTTACCGAAATATCGGGTCCGCCTAGCTGAGAGCCAATAACAGCCAGACAGGGATAAGGAAAGAGAAATACTTTATTCTGCAAAATAAGGGAAGTCTGTGCCAAGTGACAGAACTTCCATTAACATAGAAATTACAGGTCTTTTATACACACTTAGACAAAGCCCTGGTGTGTTAACATTTGATTGGTGCATGCTAGACCTCGAATGTCTGCTATCTGGTCAGTAAAAACTGGTATAGAAATAACTCTCTCAGCTGGAAAACACTATTCTTGTGTAGGCGAAGGACAACTGTAAAAATGCAAGGTCTTGTGTAGGTGAGGCGTTTACTTCCACCTAGTGGTCTCTGATTACCATGGCTGCTGACTGATTATGACTTTCACATCATCCTTTCAGGTGGTGGGGTTGATCCCATTTTTACCCTCCGGGGGTTGTATCGGTCCACCCAAAACCTGTCTTCGCCCGATGGATCCTCCCTGTCTAGGCTGGCACCTCCCTAGCCATTCATGTATATCATGCATTCATCAACATACATTCTATATCTTAATTTACTGTCTCCACCACTTTCAGGGTGTGTGCTAATTCATTTGAGACTCCTGGCCCTTTAATCACAGAGGGTGGGGGGTCTGTTTCCAGGAGCCATTGCTTGTTACAATGAAGTGGAAGTCACTTAACACCTTATGTTTGTTTACATTAAGGCTCACAGCAGGGGTGTTAACATAGTGGTCACTTAAAGAGCAGAGTTAATTAACTTGTTTGTAAGTTTTACATAGTAAAAGTATCTTTCAAAAGACAGATGCAATCAATGTTTAGTACATACAGAAACTTACAAGTTTTAACAGGAGACCCAAGATATCTTTTTACTTGGTGAAGCTGTTGGATTTTATACAAGTTATGGGGGGTTATTTTCACTTGGGGGAATCAGTCAGTATCTTGTTTAATATCCCTACAAGAGGATGGCGGAGGGGAGAAGAGTCCCCAATACAGAAGTAAGGAGATATTTGCTGCTTGTCCTTAGCAGATGCCAAAGGAAGCTTTAGCCGGAATCAAGCTTGCTGGTTCTACAAAAAAGCAGAAGTGATAGGCAGCCTAGCCAGGAGCCACCAAAATGTTCTGTGGAAAAGCACTGCAGGCATTTGTGGTGGGGAAGGGTGTAGGTGGAAAAGCAGTGTGGGTGTATGGGAGTGTGGATGGACCTCCACCATTGTCTTTCTGGCATGTTTGTCTCATAATATTCCATGATGTATTGAAAATGCTTTAAAAAACAGTTTGGTTTAGGATAAAGATGGGTGTGGCTCTTTAATTGGAACCCATTTACCCATTGCCATCAGACTAAGAAAATCCCACAGTAACATTTATTGGTCTTCTGAAATACGTTCCAAGTATGCCTTCCAGTAGCTAGTGAAGAATCACAAAAGGTTTCCTATTAGATAGCAGTTGACAAACTAGCCAGTCACCTTTCAACTACAGGATAATTGTTTGGATATCATAGAATTTACTGTATCATAACAGATTAAAGCCTTGTTACTCATTTGTCAACATCTCTATCCAGTGAACAAAAGGAAACCACTTTCTGATCAAGCTGGGATGACCAACGCTAAGTTTTCCTAAGCTTCCCTCTTAATCCTATAGCATCTCTTTGTTGATAATTCATTGAGTGCACTTGGTCTAGGGAATAATGTGCTGACTTGAATTAAATCAGCAAACCAAACTTCAGTAAAACATACAGGAGCTGAGCAGTACCATGCTACTTCTGTGCAACCAGTCCCATATGCTAGTTCAAAGATGTTGTTAATATGTAAATATGTAGGTCAAGGTTACTTCAAAGAGGGGAAGCAAATCATATTCATCATGGGCAACACCAAGTCACCAAGTCAGAGAAAGTTTCAGTAGATAATAAAAATATTGCCACAAAGAAGTTTTATTATACGGGTGAGAAAAAACACATTATTTTCCTCTAATGGAGCTTATAAACCAGAAGAAGAATCATATGTCAACTGTTCAGAAACTGAAACTCCTCTGCAGTTGCTTTACCCATTTGTGGTCATACTCAGAGGTTAAGAATTAACCATGTAATGGGCACTCATGTAACTAATCAAAGATGAATGGAAATAGGATTAAATGAAAGAATAACACCCAAATAAAAATAAACATCACTGAACATGAGCACAAGTCCCACACTAAGATTTTAACCACATATTGATGGTGAGGAATAGCTATTCTGCAGTCAGCTCCAGGAGGAATTCAGAAAGACTATCAGCAGTGTGTCAAAGCCCAGGAAAATTTCTAACAGCAGCACTACCTTCCCCTTCTCCACATCAGCTCATCTCACTGGCCCCCATGCTGGCACTACAAGCACTAGTTCTCATGAGCTTAGGGATCAGAAGAACAGAAATTGTTTCTAGTCACTACCATGGGAGAGGAGAGACTTTGTTCTCTTGCCCCTTCTACTGCTAGATTGAGCACCTGTGCCTACAGTGAAACACAATCTGGCCCTAAGATTGTAGCATTTTAAAACTTACTTCTTTTAACAGGTCTTCTCCATACCCAGTTTATCAACATTTATTTCAGCAATGTAGGGAGAACATTTGTAATCTTAGGTCAATTCACCATTATTTTGGTGGCAAACATGGGTCTGGAATGACATTTAAATATTCTAAAGGAGGAGACTGAACAAAGATATAGAAAAGCAGAAGATTGGAGGAAAGCAGTACAGGTCTCAGCGATCAGTAGTTGCAACATCTTTAAGAAAATTTCAGTGGGTGCCTTTTAAGAAGACTAGCAATCAAGTATGACACAATCTTATATTTGTCATACCTGTGAACATTTTCTAGGCCTGCATAGAACTGGTCACACTTTCTTGTCAACTCTCTTCTATCACTGCAAAGTGAATATCCTGGAGGATCAGTGATATTTGGCACAGGAGATGAGTTTTCAATCACTTCATATTTGAATTAGCTCCTTTGTCAGGTACTGGGAAGTTAGGAGGAAAGTAATTGTGGTATGACACATACCTATTCATTTGAGTGTCTGCTGATGGAGGTTGCCTGCTACATTTATAGCAGAGGAGTTCATCTTTCAAAGTTTACAAAGTGCTTCCCTCTGAAGATCCCAGGCATGCAACTGAGACAAGTAAATCTAATTTACATATTTATCCACTTAGACACATCTCCACCACACATACAGTATCTAGCTGCTCCACATCGAAGATAAAACAATGATAGAAGCCTATGACGGGGATCTGTAGCATCAGGCTTCAACTCATATGTAAAGTCCTTATAACTGCATATGATGGATTCCCCCCCCGCCGCCAGATTTTGTTATAAAAAACTGCTTTAATCTGCACTGTGAGAAAACATCCTTTAAAACTGGTTTTACAGATAAGAGACAGATATAAAAGGGTTTGTGTCATGATACCCAGCGAAATCTAGTGTTCCACATTTTAGGCATTTGTCATGCATTGTCAGTTTTGTAGGTTGAGAGGTACATTTATGAAGCATCATGCTTGTATTCTCTCTCATTTCCACATTTTGTATTATCACAATGATCAGGACAAGGATCTCCATTGCTGACATCAGCTTTTATCTTCCCCTAAAATAAAATAAAAAAAAAAGACTCATTTTTGGACAGTAGAGGAAAGTTGGCTTGAGAGAAATCTCATTTCTCTCTTTCACTGGGTCTCATTACCATCACAGGTCATCATGTTCAGGGGCATAGTCTTCAGTAACATGTCATCCAAACCCAGATAGAATAATGCTGGTTTTAAACATTATATTTGTATTAGTGGTGTAAGTGTGATGGCTCCCTCTTGGCTGATACACTAGGGATCTCCAGAGCTAAAAGCATTACTTTAATTGGCAGAGGGGGACTTGTAACATATGCTCATCACTGGATTACATAAGGTGCAATTCAGGATGAATAGGGGTATTGGAATCTGGCTTTTGTAAATAAAATCTAATACATAGACAAGGAGAATAATGTCTTCCTCCAGGGACATTCCACATGACCCACTACCGTCAGGAGATTCTTTACTGACATAGGTGCTCATATATTAATTATGTGGATCCCATCTCTGTAAGTAACATAGGGTATTCTGATAAGTGATGGTAGAATAGATAAAGACTTAAGAGAAGAAGTGTTCTCTAATCATTGGTTATGTACTCTGAGGACACTTTCTGGATGGCACATAAACAAAAAAAATAGTTTTTCTACACTGGATCTTTTATTTGGCTATTGTGCACTTCATTTAATAAGTATATGTTCATATATAAGAACTTAAAAAACCAATTATGACCTCAAAAGAAATAAGCTTTCATCATATTTTCTATTAGCTAAATTATTTCTATAATAGGGATTGATCCAAAGTTCACCAAAATCAATAGGAGCCTTTCCATTGATTTCAGAGAGCTTTGGACCATCTCCCTAGAGCTTACCCTATAAGAAAAGGGTTTGTTTTTTTAATGCACTCTTATTTTTTATTGCAAGCTTGTCAACTGTGTTTACAAACTGATTAAAAACATGACTCTTTTAAACAGCATATAAAAATATATCTGGTAGAATGGAAAGTGGCCAGTGTATGATGAAAGTGATATGATGGGTATAATTTCTTATTCAGTATTTGTTATAGAAATTGTGCTATCATTCAGAACACAAGCAATGTATGCAATTAATTTGAATCACTGGGTGTGTTCTCAATTTTATGTGATAAGTTTTCATTTGCAAATGGTAGCTTGGCACTTTGTTCTGAGTATGTATACATACGTGAGCAACTTCAGTAAGGAAATATACTTGCACAACTAATTTCCTTCCACAATCTAGAAACTTCAAATAAATTGAAGACTACATTGCCTCATAATTCTTAACCTCACCAATGTCTAAGTAAAAAAATTAGCAAATGCAAGAAAAAATGTTAGATATACGTAGTATCTGCAGTATTATGTTTGCCTGTGTTCAGTTACTGCTCCAGAGAAACAATCTATTGACATCTTTGCTCGAAAACTGGACAAATAATTTAAGGATGTTAGTCACAAAGACTACAAATACAATTTGAATTATTTGCTAAACTAAACGATTCTTCTAGAAAAACAAGATACATTTTTAATTAATGGAGCTGTTGATAAAATATATGGAAGATGAATAAAGTATTATAGGCAGATAGCAGAGTTAAATTCCAATTATACAACTTTCCTTCTATGAATAATACAGCAATTAGAGAAATAACTTAAACTACTGATGCATCATTGTGACACTGGCTTTTTCAGGAGACAGATGGTAAGCAGAAACGGAGATGAAAAGTGTTAGATCCTCTAGCTAAACTGCAATAAATGTTGTTTGGGTATTCGCTAACATTTGAGACTTTCATATTTATTTTCTAATTATTTCAATAGGCTATTATTTTAGGCTACCACCTACAAGTAGAAAAGAAAAATACACAGACTAATGTTTGCAGTGATACAGTGCTTGTCCTTCTATAATTGCCTTAGAAAAAAATAAATAGCTTTACTTTAGTACAGATAAAGCACTGGGAAATACAAAGAACAGGAAACACTGAAAATGCTAAGAATAAATTTAGTTATCCAACAGAAAACTGAAAGGTTTTTAAGAGCAAAAACTGGGTTTGATTTTTGTCTGACATCAGTCTTCAATGACAGATCATTGTTAACCCTAAAGTCTTATATAACAGATTTCAGATTTTACATTTAATCCATCAGAACATTGTTTTGCATGTTTGGAATTATAAATCAAGAGAGTGAATCGTGCGGTTAGAACACAGAAGTATGGAGTCGGGATCTCTCGCCATAGAAGATACCCACAAAGAAGAGCAATACTGGAACAACTGCAGTCTCTCTTTCTACCCACTATTTCATCAGGATTCACTTGCAATCAGAAGTTTGTACTGAGACAAAGGTATCAAGAGAATACAAGTATTCTTTTTCCCTTTTCAGTTCCTGGGAAAACTGCTCTTATTCATGGATGGCCCAGGACTCTATTTTTTCCAATTACAGGCCTTTAACTCAGTTTATTTTACTGAAGTTACTTTCTAATCAATCGTGATTTATCAGACTTACATCTCTGGAGACAAAATGCCTCATATATTCATGAGGAAGGTATCTTGCTTCAGTACCAGATGTGGACCTCCCCTCCATTGAGCTAGCCCATTTCAAAAAGCTCCCAATTTAAAAAACAGGTAGATTCAACAAGAAGATGTTGAGACCACAAAGTAACAGCAAGATGATTATCCTACATGTTATAAGGAGTGGTTATCAACGATTCAAGGTTTCCCCACACAACCACATTAACATGCCTCAACACTGAGGTGAAAAGACCACCATAAGGACAAAGAGGATATGTGATACTCCATTGACCTCTCTAATGAGTCTCCAAACAAAGATAGCAATTTGTACCCAATGGTTACCTTTTTTTTTTTTTTTATGATTGTTGGAATTTAGTAAATAGACATTTCTGCACTGGGAACTGGGCTAGGACCCCAAATCATGACACACATTACCAAGTGGATGCTGTTTGGCCAAAATTTTGATAGGTACAGTCTGGAAGCGGTTTTCTAACATTACTCTGGAGGTGAAAAGCTACTTTCCCAGTCACAAGCCATCCGATCCTTCAATGCTATTAAACTTTTTAGTAATCACAAAAACAAATCACTAGAAGTGTATATTACAATGTTACTTAAGTGAAGATATTTTTGTTGATGCTAAAGTCCAATTCTTAAGCTCCCTAGACAAGATTGATAGAAAGTAATGTATTAGTAGCAGTTTATCATCATTGTAGTCATTATCTTGCTTGGAAACAATCTGGGAATTTAAATGAATGGAATAGGATTTCATTAAAACCCAGTTTTTCATTAGAAGAGAGAGAGAAGGATTCAGACACTATTTTCATACTTATCACCTCTGTTTTTGTCATCTTCTGATTTATTTTCCCTAAAAACAGCTTGATCAATTAAACTCTAAAGCCTCCAGCCACAAAATAAAATAAAAAGATGTAGTGTCTATTTGAAAGCAGTTTCAAGGAACATTCAGCTAATTTTAGTCTAACAAAGGATTTTGACTTCAGCTCTGCCACTCCACCCCACCTGCCCTCACCCTTAGGTTTCTTTAAAGATTATTTTGTCCTTCAGCTGCTTTCTGCCTATTCAACAGGAAGACCGCAATCTGATCAGCTGACAATTCTGAACATGTCCTCTAGATATTTAATTCCTCCCCTCCCCCCTGGCATCACATCCTGAATCCTATCAATTTGTCAATGGAACACTGTATTGTTCCATAAGACCCCAGTGCCCATGTGAACCTTCCATAAATAAATCAAGAACCGCTTTAAGTTAGGCTGTTCAATGATAAACCTTGAAATATGTTGAAGACATACCACATTCTTTTTCCTTGACTGGAAAAAATATTTCATAATATTTACTATAGTAGTCAATGCTAGTTTCATTTATTACTTTTTCACTGTGCTGATATACTTGCCTTTGCCTTGGCCTTGTAATTCCATAGCCCAGGCCAGAACAGTGGATAAGACCTCCTAAAGCGCACACATGCAAAAAAAGGTAAATTTTATACACAACTTTGTGAAGGTTTGCCAATGTAGATGAAAAAAGAATGGGTTGAATTACAGTAGACTACAGATCTAGCCTGGGGACTATTTGGTGTTTTTTTATCTCCTACAGATATTCATACAATACTATCCCATTGAACTCTAGTCTTTCTTATGAAACTCTCTCAGGTGCCAGGTGATGGGTTTCAAGAATAAAATCTATACATCTATTTTGGTAATACAAAGAGATCAGGAGAAGGTATGGTTGATAAGTATGGAGGCAAAAATAAGGTAAAAAAATTCTACAAAAAGATAAAAAATAATACACTCTTTCTAGAGTGTTCAACAATTGTTTACTGGAGTCAATGAAGTGAGAGTCTCTCATCTGGCTGTTAGACATCAAGTGATGATTCTATTGGAAACCTTTTCATAATCAAGGGCATTATCAGTCCCAACTTCTAACACAGTTATTAGTGGACAGCTACTACCCCCATGATACCAAAATCATGACATAGAGGGTGTCAATGACTGCTTGTCAAAATGAAGGCCCTTGCTGATGGGATCTTTAAGCTTATCAAAGCAGGATGTACACAATCTCTCCCCATCTAACTGAATATGTAGTGAGATTGAATTCCTATAAATGTCCACAAATTAATAAAAAGTTTTAGTATAATATATACCAATGTACCTAAAATATTTGAATGAAGCCAAATACCTTCTAGAAAGAGAGAGGTTTAAAGTGTTTTGCAAGTTTCGATCTGTTTCCATACAGTACTTTTATCATTAGCCTTTTATTGACTTAACTGAAAAGCTTAAGAGGAGAAAATTCAACGCGTTAACGTTTTATGTTTGTGGCCTCTTATGTTGTGTATAGACTTATTAATATTTTATATCATCCTGGATACCTGTTACAGCAAGACACAAAACAGACTTTTTGATGAATTAGTACCTGATTACAAAGCCACCTGGGAAATAAGAGGGAATCTGCCATGTGCAGATATGTTCAGCTGCATTTTCAGAAAAAGGTGTTAAAAGGGCAAATCTTTTTAATAAGTGAAGAAGTATAATGGGTTAGTTACCAGGGGCTAATCTTCACCTGAACCTTCTCTTCCAGCCCCTTTGACTCACATGCACTGGAAAATTTTGAATTTCAGTGGCTTACCAGCTGGAAAGTTGTTGGGACAATTTTAAGATTATTCCTCACCAGATGCTTACTGGTTACTTTCTGACTCTAGATAAAGATCAGGTCATGGGAAAGGGAATGAGGAGGGAGTAGTAGTGTGTAGATTAAATAAGATGTGCTTAAGAGCTTAAAAGGGGCCTGTTCTTAAGTGTTTCTCTATTCACAGGCTCCAATCACTTGAGCTGATTGGGAATTTTTACTTCGAGTGAATTTTCCAATGGAAAATCATTTCCTGCAAAACTTAAGTTTTCCACGGGAAAAATTTAATTTTGGCAGCAAATTGACTTTCTTTCAGAAATCTTATCCCAGCTTTGTGGCTTTCTTGCTCCTTAGTAGCCCAGGCTTCCCAGCTCTGAGCCAGCACACAGGCAAACTGTCCTGGACTGCTTCTGGGGCAGTCCAGATCACCTGGGCCCCAACTCTGATGTCCTCACCTGGCAGGCTGCTAGTGCTCCAAGCATCTTGGGAAGCCTCAGAAATATTTTGAAAAAGGTTATAATGAAATTTCAAAATTCTCATTCTATGGGAAATTTAAATTTTTCATTCCATTTTGGAACAAACCTTACATATATTTTTTTTAATTTTGGAGTTTCCTGTAGAATGGGAACTTGTCACACTGTAGATTTTAACTGGGGCTTCATTTTGACAGATATGAACAGGAAACTTCCAGGAGGCAAAGGAACGTGCATGATTTTTATTCTTAATCAACAACCTATTAAGCATACTATAAGCTCATTTAATAGCAAGTAAGAAGAGACATGAAGTGTCACTCAGTCCCCTCTCCCCACCAAGATAAATCATGATGCAACATAAACCACTCAGGGATTGGTCCACATTTTACAGGTGTAAATTTTCCCTGCAAACCTGGAGACCAGGCCCACAGCCCTTTCAAAATGTAATGGCACTTCATACAGGCACCAGGGTCCACCTACAGAGTAAGTTACAGAATCAGGGTCTAAGCTTGAATCAAATTATATGTAGAGATGATCAGAGGAATTTGTGTGTTTTGTTTCCTAAAGTGTTGACTTTTTGATTAAAAAAAATAATCAAAAATTGAAATATTTTGGCCCAAACCCTCAAATTTCAATTTTGAAATCCCACCATAGTGCCTCCTGCTCCCATTCTCATATATAAGTTAGGCTCCTTGGTCAAATAATCTACCATGATGCACTATAGTCTCCCTTCTTACTGAAGGGAAGCTGTGCAGCATGAAAGATGAAGTCCAGCAAGGAGCATGCTGCATAGAGACAAACGGGGACACGAGACCATTTCTAATATAATTTTCCATCAACAAACAGTCTTGACAGAAATTTTTTGACCAACCCCAATTATCTGTAGCAGCTACAAGAGTCCTGTGGCACCTTATAGACAAACAGACGTATTGGAGCATAAGCTTTCATGGGTGAATACCCACTTTGTCGGATGCATGCAGTGGAAAAACTAATTATCTGGATTTCTGGCTACCAAATCTGAGAATTCAAACCCATAAAATGAAAATTTGGGAGATGGTAACTGAGTCAGCAAAAAGGGAGGTCAAGTTCTCACATTAGTTTTCATTTTTTTTTCAAATGAAGCACTTAGAATCATCTCAGTGGCCATCTTGTGGTTCTGAAGGTTTAATTCATCTGTTTTCCCTACTCTATTCTTTGCCAGCTAAGTTAAAATCATTTATGTTTCTGTGCTTCGGTTTCCCCATCTGTAAAATGGGAATATGTAGGCAAATATTTATTTTCCCATTGGATACATATATTAAAGATTGCAAATACACTTAGTTGGGAATTTTCAAATTGGAATGATTTTTCAGAAAGACATGCACATGGGAAAAACCTTGATTTTATTAGAAAATTTTCATAGGAAAATTGAAATTAAACACTGTGTTTCATGTAATTTCAACCCCAATTTCACAATATTTCATTTTGTTGAACTGCCCCAAAATATTCATCTCAAATCAGTTAAATAAAGCATTAAACTGCATTTCTGTAGCAGCACATCATTTCACAGGAATTGTGTCTAAGTTCCCCCATTCTGTCCTGTAGACTGCACTCTCTGGAGAGCTACATTTTCCACAATACAATGCAGATTTTCCTGTGACCATGCTCTTCATAGTGCATTATGGGAGTCACATGCTAGGTCCATCACTGGAGATGTAGTCGGGCAAGGGAGACTGGCCCATAGGGCATCAAGCTCCTGAACTACAACCCCAACAAGGCCATACACCAGTTTATTATTAAACTGACTGGAAATTATGCATTCCAGGTCATTCAACAAATTGAAATGGAACATTTTGAAACGTTGTGTGTCAACTGAAAATAAAGAAATGAAATTTTGGACATTTCTGAATCAACTTATTTTTGGAATTTCTGTTCTGCAAAAAGTGTAGAAATTTTAACTTTCTTTCCCCCAATTTCCAATTAAAGCAAAAGATGAAATATTCAATTTCTTGTGGGATTGAAATTCCAGATTTCACTTGGCTCTGAATTGTTATGTATACAGTCTATCCCAGTGAGGATAAATACTTAAAAAAGATTGTGAAATGCTCAGATTACTGCAATAATGTAGGGCATACAGTTATCCAAGAGATGGTTCTAACACCCAGTGACTATAATAAAGATGACTCCCCAGTAATGTAACTAACTGTTGAATTTAACAGCATGAATCCATTGAGGAAGTCAATAAAATATATCAGCCAAAACAGCAACACCACTAGTAATAATTAGTGAGAATGCTTAGCACTTTATGTAATGCATTACTGGGACACATTCAAAGTGCCTCCCAAACATTAATTCATTCGAGATGGGCTAACCTCAGAAGGATCAGGGTTTAGGTTTCATTCAGATAAGAACATCACTTGAAATTTGTAGACTACTTGCATTTTCAAAGTGCTTTACAAATATTAACTAATTTAAAAGTCAAGCCCTGCAAACATTTCACATGTGGATCTCCATTTCAGGTTAATAGGAGTTCTATATTTAGGGCACTTGTAGGATTGACCGTCCTGTGATTAAGTTAAGCCCTCTGCTCCTCTATATTAGCTTGCTTTCCGGAAGCTTCTCTGAACTATTTGAATTGCTTAAAAAGGAAAATCCTACAAGAAAATGCTGTCTAGTTATAGTACTTCATGCTCTGCCTTGGGCTGGAAATTCAACAATTTATGATTACATTGCCTTGTGCATTCCCAAATTAGCAAAACTCCTCTTTCATAACATTAAGCAATCACTATAATTTGACATTTTTGCTTCTAATACTAGAAGGAACTTAGAGATGCAAACAGATACAAGATTAACAAAGACGGGTTGAAAAGTTAACTAGTTTTCTGAATTGCAAGAAGTTTGTGCACTGTTTGGGAATTTTTTGAGTACCCAAACAGGCTTTTATTTTATGCTACTATCACCCATCTGAAACACAAAACAAACAAACAATGGAATTATTGTACACAGAGATAAAAACACAAGGCTGTCAGTGACTCATAATCCACACTGAACATTACTTCTCTAGTGGCTAGCAAAGAAGATGCTAATTATCTTTTTGAACAGCAGCAGCAGCGTGAGAAACAACCCTGATATTCTCATGAGAATTACAGAAAAATGTTCTTTATGAAATGGAGAGTTCCCTACCCTTTGGCAAGGTGACTTATACAATATGAGGTTTCATGCTGTCATCTGAGGATAGGGTCACTTAGGCTATAATAAAAAAGTTTATCTGAAAAATTAAAAATAAACAACCCCTAAGCACAATCAATCAAGTATGCCTAGCCAGCCAAACAACACTATACTATGGTGGGAATACTTATCCCCACTCCCATGACATTGCTTATGAGAGAAAGAATAAAAGACACACAAAATAATTAAGAACCTGGTTTTTAAGAATTGCTGAGCACTAGAAGCTGTCATTAGCTTCAGTTGCGGTTGTGGGTACTTTATTAGAATTAGCTGGGAAATTTTCAGTCAAAAGTTCTGATTTGCCAAAAAATGTTTCCACTGGAAAGATTTCTTAAAGTCAGGATGGAATTTCTTGCTGACACCAGAGAATGCAACACCTCCTCCCCACTAGTAGCCTAGTGGTGAGGGCACTTAAGTGTGATGTGGGAGATCCAGGTTCAAGTTTCTGCTATGCCTTATTTGGGAAAAGCTAGGAGACCAAAGTTCAATGCCTAAGTGAGCGCCCTCGCTACTTGTGTCTCTCACTGACATTTTTTTAAAATATCTCTATTTCTTCTCAGTGTGGAATGTGAGCTTTAAAAAAAAAAAAAAAAAAAACTCTCAAATTACTGTAAGGCAAGAAAATCATTTCCCACCCAGCTCAGTTCAGTACATCTGAAAATCAGACCCTGATTCTTTGCACTGGAAGGGAGCCACTGGTATCAAGACAACCTCTTACTATTTGAAAAAGCACCTCACTTACACTCCTGAAAGCATTTTACAGAGACCTGGAACAGACCAAAACTGAAGTTTTTAGGGGCCCATGGACACTCAGAGCCCCAGACACCTGGATTCTTTTCAGTCAGAGGAACACATATATGGAGCCTGTTTTCCATCTTTCAAAGCATTGTTTAAAATTATAAAAGCTTATCTGAGCAAAGGCGGTCACCTAGGGCACCAGGATTTGGGGGACGGCAGGCAGCTGCCTCCTGTCTCCCGGCTCCACACTCAGCCGCTGAGTGTGGAGCCGGGAGACAGCCACGGCAAGCCACCCTCCTGCCCCATGCTCAGCTGCTGAGCGTGAAACTTCCTTGCACTGGCCCTGGTCACATGTCTGCCAATAGGCTTTTCTAAAAATTGAAATGCAAATTGAAACGTTCAATTAAAAGTGAAACTGAGTTCTAAAAGCAGCCTTGGGACATTTGCTTCTCTGGAGCACCAAATCCAACATAGAAACTGCAAGCGTAGCCTATAGCATGGGTAGCTTCTAGGTAAGGCATGGGTATAAGTTAAGGCAGTCATGCAATGAGGTTACAAGGCTTGTAAAACAATAGCTTAACTAAACAAGGGATAAGGCCCCAAAGCCTCAGCATCAACAGCTAACCCGGAGTAACCCTAGATCATGAGAGATCACAAGATAGAATGCTGTGGTGGCTGAACTGCTGACAGGTAACCACAAGAGGTTAGTTGAAAGCAGCGTAGGATATTTTAACTGAGGAACAGCAGATGTCGGGCCACAAGAGTGCCATGGTAAGTATTTGACATGTGTGCTAATAACCTTGAGATAAACAGACTAGTAACCTATGGGAGAAGGGGACCCCAACATTAGTAGGGTGCAGAGCTACAAATAAGGAAAAAGGGCCTGAAATCCCTACAGAATATGCACTACACATAGACATGTCAGTGTAACACATTATAAAAGCTGTATCCTGGCCTGGGTGCCTTGGGAGATGTTAACTCTAGCAAGATACCAGGATGACAACATTGGTGGTAGTCAAGTATCAGAGGGGTAGCCGTGTTTGTCGCTTCTACAGATCCAGACTAAGAGTTCTGTGGCACCTTATAGACTAACAGACGTATTGGAGCATAAGCTTTCATGGGTGAATACCCACTTCTTCAGATGCATGCAGTGGAAATGTCCAGGGGCAGGTATAAATAAGCAGGGAAGAGTCAGGCTAGAGATAACGAGGTTAGTTCAATCAGGGAGGATGAGGCCCTCTTTTAGTAGCTGAGGTGTGAACACCAAGGGAGGAAAAACTGCTGGTGGTAGTGTTGATGATGGTGAAGATGACAACTCACATTTGGGTTATTTTGCAAGGGATGGTGAGTATATGGATGCTCAGACACATATGGATGCTCAGATTCTGTATTATCTCCATCTACCTTGCTGGACTGGAGTGTCTGTAATCGCTGTGTTAATGAAACTATGACAAATATAGAAGATTTTTCCTAAGTGTGAGTGTTGCAACCCTGCACTCTGATAGGTTCTTGTACCAAGATCAGGCCCAAACCACAGTGTGTTAATGAGGAATTCTTAAATAATCAAGAAATCAGGCCACACTAGCAAGTACAATGAGATTTCATGGCTTCCAGTGAATCGGGAAGCCTTGGTATGGCACATTTCTAAAGTGAGGATATTGTGAGTATAAACTTGACCACTACCACCATTTAGTTCTTTGCGCTTTACATTAGTACCAGAGTGTTTTTCTCCTGTTTCCAGTTATGAGCAGAGATTGCTGATCTTCATTCTCTAATCCCTATAGTGCAGGAAATAATGTATTGTAATGCTGATTTCCTTGTTTTACATACATTTCTCAATGCAAAAATGACACTTTTCAGTTGTCTGTGAAGAGTCATGGTACCCTTTAATGTATAAAAATAAGCTGCTTTTTATGTATACTTTATTAAAATATTTTAATATCTCAGATTATTACTATTAATGAAAGTTAATATTTTGCACTTTTTTTAGTGTCTTCCATCTGAGAATCTCAAAGTCATTTACAAATATTTAATGAATTAAGTCTTGCAACTCCTTTATGAAATACATGAGACATTCTGCCAAGAACCACTATATCCACCACTGAAAGGCAGCGTGCAGAGGCCTGTATTCTAAATTGGTCGGTGTAACTCTGTCTGTTGCATAAAACTGTTTATAAAAGCAGTAGAAAAAACTAATCTAGTCTGTACCAGTTTAAGTTAAAAGAACTGTGATAAGGGGTTGTCAAGGCTCCTGGGTTGGCATGACAACCAGCTGAAAGTTTCTAGAAATGGGAGGAAATGTTCATAATAAAATGCGTTTTGACTGGTTAAATATAATTGGATGAGGGCTGCAGTGTTTATTAGACATTATCTGTGGTGGGATGGGAGGTCACTGAGTGGGAACACATGAAGAAGGAGCAAGCTTTACCATCATGGCTGCTATCCCCTCCTCCCTCCATGTCCTGTGCCCAGGATCCACCATAACATTGCTGGGCTTTTATCATCCTTAGCCTGAAAAGAATTGTGATAAGAATGGGCAGAGAGAGGGGGAACCAGGTAACATCCCCTCTACCAGCTTCAGCTAAATCTTGAACACCTGTGAACTCAGGGTTCCTGCTGTCACTCTCCTCCATGTGTTATTTTTCTTTACAACCTTATTTCTTCTCTTTCCTACATTTCTCTTTTGCCTTTTCTCTAATAAGAGCAAGGCTCAGCCTTCCAGGTCAACTCCATCTTTTGCTAAAGTCCTGAGAGCCTGTGATCAGAGATGCAGCTAATAGCAACATCTTAAACTTTGCCAAATGCTTCTACGAGTTTACCAGATTTCAGAGCGGCTGATAAAACTGTGCTCTGGGCCTGTGTTTCAACGGCAATGATGCTGCAAGGGGAAAAAAAGCCAGAAAGAGAAGCTGCATTTTCTATCTCCCTTTTGTGTGCTTGTCTTGTTTTGTCTTAAAAATATATATATATATGCAGGATCAGACCATAAACAGCTTCATAAAAACTAAACTAACTTTTTCCTCTTTTCTCACCAAAGAGACAGTTAAACCTTTTAATACCATCTAAAAAGACCGTCAAGCAGAAGTTTTTCCTATAAGAGAATCTATGCAGCTGAAGGAAATAGGGAATATTGTTAAAATGAAACTTTTCTTAATACTTTACACTTGCAATTCTTTAATTGTTTTATCATATTTGGTCTTTTGTTAAAGGTTAAAGAGATGGTAAATGGTGGTTGTTACCATGGGATTAAGCCAGTGATAAGAAGTGCCACACCACACTTAATTTTTTAATATGGTGTGGATGACTGGACTCACCATTGTAGTTCTTCCTTGTGGCTGGGTGCTGTGTAGCACCTCAATCTTCTCTAGTATGCCCTGTGATGGCTGCTCTGGTCCTGCAGCACACTATCAGCTTCTCACGGCTCAGCCCTCTGGCCAGGTCACATTTAAGTCCATCACTTTCATGGTAACAAAGTCCAACAAATAAGCCCCAGTGTCCTTACAAAAAACAGGTTTTAGCTCTATTTCTGGGCTCCATGGTCCTCACATCTCTTTTCTCTAGGCTTTCAATGGTCCTTATCCCCTTCACAAACCATGGCAGATGCAGATACTTGCTGCACAAATGGAAAATTAAAGACTCTTCAGTGTGTGACTGTGGTCATGCAGAATAGATCATGGTACCTATAACAATGACCCATTCCCAAATATGAAGGAGGCATCACAGCAATACACTCCGCTACTCCAGACACAATTATCTGTCTTAACCATCTGAATGTAAAATTATAATTGGTGCTCTTCATCCACCATCAGCCATATGAAGAAGGATCTTCAGCCTCACGCCACCACCTCACCAGTGCTGGTAGAGGAACCGAAGTCCTCCTGCTCCTCTGAGCTCCAAATAGGGATCCTGAAGCGAGCGGGCAAGGTCCTTCTAGTCAAATCTGCCCCTGCTCTCTCTCTGGGATCCTTCATTCTATAGCCCAGGGGTGGCCAAACTTAGTGGCCCTCGGAGCCACATATGACAATCTTCAGAAGTCTGAGAGCTGGATCACATCTGCCAGGAGCCAGGGCTCAGGGCTTCAGCCCCACTCCCGCTGAAGCCCTGAGACCCAGAAGGTGCACCCCACATATGCACCCCAAGACCCTCCTCCCTGCTGGACAGAAGCTCCTAAACCCCAACACCACTGCAAGGCAGAGGTCCCAGCCTCCCCACCCCCAGTCTGGTAGGCATGGAATGGGAGGGGCACGGAGGCAGCACTTTAATGCAAGCTGCACTTTAATGCACATGGCTTGCGAGCCACGGTTTGGCCACCCCTGCCATAGCCTTTCACTAGGCCTTCCCCCACAGTCTCAATAGGTTCACTGTTCTCTCAGGACCAGGACTCAAGACTCTCCTCTGGAATCTCCTAATAAATCTCATACTAAATGTACAACTTAACCAAACTTCTGTCCACCCTTTTAAAGTTTCTTTTACACAGTTCTTCAGTTAAATACCTCACAGCGCACTTCTCAGACCGGAAATCCCAGACCTGCCCTTTTATCAGGGCACACCACCTTACTCTGCTCTGGTAGCTACCCTGTGTCTGTCCTGGCTGCTTGCCAGACTTCTCTACTCAGGCGAGGATCCCAGGGCTTCCTTCTTGACCCTCCTGATCTCCATACTCTCTGCAGTCACTCTCTGGGATTGGAGTTCCTTCCTTTCATGCCTGAAACTCCTTTCTAATTTAGGCTTCCTCTCTTTAAACTAACCACTCAGATTCTGTCTCAGGTGGGACTCATCTTTAAATTAAGCCTTGGCCACACCCTCCAGGTGTGGCCAAGTAGCCTAATTGGCCTCAGGTCCACATTAATCCTTTCTGAGTTTATGTGGGGGTACATACCCATCATATATTGTGACAGTGAAGGGGGGTTTAATTAACATCCTATCCATTTTGGGCCTGAGATACATTCTTATCAACACAACATGTAGAAGGATATTATTGTAATAGCTGGGGTCTATTAGAACTGGAAAATAATGGATCAAAACTGGTGTGTTGGAATTAGGCCTAGTTGGTAGACAGGATAATGAGAGGATGGCCTGTTCTGCTCATCTCACACCTTAAAGAGAGAGGCTTTGGGGAGCAAAAACATGGATTCCTGGGGGATTCCTTGGGAAAGGCTAACATGCATATGCTTCACTCCAGAAACTCTTCCCTTCATGATGAACTTCAAGGGTCACTGAAGAAGTCAATACCTCAGCACACCAGTACGGACGTCTGGCCATCACCACTGAACTAGCAGGACCCTAGGTTGATGCACGTGAGATCCTGCTGTGTCTTTGCTTCCCTCATGTGTTCCTTTCCACACCCTATTATATTCTTCCTACCCTGTCTCTCTCTCAGCTTTTGACCTGATCCTCAGACTGATCAGTTGTCAGTTCCAATATGCTTTATAGTTGATTTTGGATTCTTTTTCCTCAGTATATCCTAATCAATAAAATGTAGTCATTAATTTTCCATTTGTTTTCCATGGGATTAAGTAGGCCAAAGTCTCTGTATTCAAAACCTTGAACCCCATGCTAATATATTTGACTCTCTAGGCCAACTTATTTCACAGAGACAGAATACAGTTGCTATTTAGCAGTGCATACCAAAATTACACAGCAGATTACAGCAAGTGGGAACTTCTCAGAAATTTATGTAGGTGGATTATAATTAGTCTAGAGTATTTAGTTAGTACATTAATGTTATAACCCTTATTTTACCAAAAGTACCAGGGGACGTTTAATAACCAAATAGTCAGGACCTTTGCTGTACTTTTCATCCAAATAGCAGTTATAAATATGTACATGAAGTGGATGAAATACTGTAGTCACATTGCCTAAGGAAATCAAACACACCCCCTAACCTCCACCATCGTCTCATTCTACCACACACACACACACACACACACACCCTCCACGGATAATTCAGAGCACAGTTGGAGGAAAGTGGTCCACCTACGTTGTTGTCAGGCTGAGTTTCACTGAAATACTCCACTGGGACTTTGGCCTTTTCCTTTTAGAATGTCTCACATATATGCTTTCTGGATACAAACTCTTATTGAACCTGCTTTGACAGTAAATTTTCAAACCAATTCCCTATTTACTAAAGTGATGATTGATATCATGTTAACTGTGGCCCCAAACTGGTTGCAATTGGCTACAGCATGTGTGTATACTATGGTCCTGATCCTTACCTGGTGCAAGGCTGCATAGATCTGTTGAAACCAATGGAGTTACTCCAATTAACAGCATCTTAAGATTGTGTTAAAAATAAATGTCTGTCTATATAGAAGCCCCACTCAGTAAGGACATTAGTTTAAAAGAAAAAGCTGAGGAAAAACAACATAAATCAGAAAGTCGGCTCTTTCAGCTCCATGCAATAATACAAAATAGTGTGGGCTTCACAATATAAACACACGCCTACAGATCCTATATTTTGCATGACCTGAAGCTCCTTTGTTATACAGTTCAGAGAGGTCATGCTCATTGTTATACAGCATGTACAGAATATTACTATTGTCTGGCTCGTTATAAATCAAAACATCTGTTTATTTAGACTTCACTCCCTTCATAACTGTTTATAAATCATATATAAATAATTTTTATTTCACTGAAAAGTTTACAAAATAGGATGAAGCTTGCCATTCCTTGTGATGTGCTGTGGTGTCATGGAATCAATGGATAATCAACCTGAATTGTACTGGCTACCACTGACCTCTTATGGTGAAGTGGGTGAAAGTAGGGATTGGGAAAATTTTAGCCTCAATTGTCAGATTTAACTAGTGATTTTTGGTGCCCAATTTGAGATACTTTTAATGGGCCTGATTTTCTAAGTCTGTGTGCTCAGCACTTTCTGAAAAATCAGGATAATTTTAAATGGCTCACCCCAGAGCTCACAGGTCACTTATGAATATTTAAGCCTGTAAAGTTAACGGTTTTAAAATTCAAATAAAAAAATACTAAGATTCACTTTTATTTTGTAATTAAAAGCTAATAAAGATTAGGCCCAATCAATACACAATTTTAGATTTATACAAGATACTGTTTCATCAGCACTGTTACTATTGTATTGCAGAGTAGCAGGAATTCACGTTACTCTTCCCTAAATATATAATGGTAACTGAAATTATTATGCTTCGAGGTATTTAAAAGAAGCATTTTGGTACAAAAATGAGATATGAACAATATCAAAAAGAAAGTCTGATTAGTAGATAACTCACGTCTAGCCTATTTTTTTAAGTGCCACAGAAAATAGGCTTGTCAGTAAGATTGAAACAATTTTGCTGCTCTCATTTTAAGCAGACAGCTGAGAAAAGAAAACCTGCAGAATATGAGAAAAGCCAACCAGCTGGAGTACTTGTCAAGTCCACCAAAGCAGCAGATGGTAATTGAGGGCTGGAAGAAAGGACTGAGGAGTAAAAATATTTTTACAACTCAGTTAATAGGGGGAAAAAAGGGAGATTGTTACATGGCTTTATGCTGGAAACCTATACAAGTCTCATTCAAAAAGAGTCAAAAAGCGGCTTAAGAGATCTGAGGGGGTCACTAATTAGACTTGATTTTTCATTGTACATGATTACCCAAGGCTGAGGACAAAAATTGAGCACAAAATGTTACTAATCACAAGTAATTCTAGAGATAGACAATGTCACAAATAAGCCATAATTGAAGTAAATAAACAAAGTAAGTATCCAGATCCTTCCCCAACTTCAGCCCTCTGGATTCCATTGGCTCATAAGCTTTACCCATTAGAATGCAAGTAGAATATTTAAAACACTAAGATTATTTAAATCAGGATAGAAACTACTGTGCAATGTCTTACAATGAATTCCATAAGTCTAACCTTCTACACCGATGAGGAATGGCTTCTGCTAGAAGTACAACAGCACCAAAAGGAATCAGCAAATGAGTTAAAAGCTTCTAAATATCATAAAGAGAAAAATCTGTGACAGAGAGCACAATGGTATACTCAGAAGATAGGGTTTGTCTGCACATGAGCATTCAGGAAAGTTAATGTGAGTTAACTAAAGGTGTGAATTTAAAGTGGATCAGTTAAACCATATTCAACCCCTGTGTGCATGCTCTTTTATCTTAAATTAACTTCCAAAGTGAATTAAATTAAATTGAATTAAGGGCACTTTAATTTTGAATTAGACAAACCACATTAAACCCCTGTGTGAATAAACTAATCCACTTTAAAATTAACTTGGTTTAATTTTCCTCAATGGCTGTGTGTAGACAAGCCCATAGAAAGGAAAAATAGTAAGTCCTGGTCCTGTAAAGAAGGTCATATGGGGCAGATACCAGTACAAAACTCCAGTGACTTTAGTGAAGGCACACTTCTACAGAGCTCATTGTAGGATTAGAGTCTACCATACAATTTTCATACTATACAAGGTATTTTCATACTATACATTCTTGTATTATTCTCTGTGTGGAACTCTTCAATGTTAAGCACTCACTCCAGCTTGAGAGACAGTAAATTGGTAGCCCAAAGGCTTTTGGTTATTTAAATGGGTGTCTCTCTCCATAAACTTCTCTCACTCTCTCTCTCTCACACACACACACACACACACACACACACACACCCCACCCCCCCACATCTTTGGCTTCCAGCCTGCGTGCTTGGGAGGACATTCAATTTGTGATTTAGCATGTAACACATATCGCAAAAGCATTTGATGCCTATTACTTTGATATAAAATATTAATGACCACATTTAACAAATGTGAAAAAAAAATCAATCCTCTAGATTCTGTCAGCATATAAAACAGTGGTGCACATCAAAAAACTGTCTGTATTTGACAGTTTTCTTCCAAGGTAATATCATGATTGGCATGCAGTAGTGGAGAAGCATGGCTTCATTTATGCTTCATCAATCATAATTAGAAATCCACATATATTATATTCATGGTAACAGGGAATGATTGGGATAATTTAAAATCAAATATTCTTCATTTGACTTTCCTAGCACAGTACATGAAAAGTGAATAGTATAGCTATTATTGTTGGGAAGGAAGTGAATGAAAATGGTTACAGAGGTGGTAAAGGGTAGGACAAATCCAGATTCACAACAAGATAGCTCTTCTATGGTCCTTGTACAGTTAACAAGATTTAACCCAAAACACTGAAATCTCTTCATAGAATAACTTTTTGGTGTGTATAATGATACAGTTGCAAGTGTCTGCATTAAAGCATGTGGAATTTCATGTTAATTATCTTTATTCTCTGTGCATTTACAGTAAAGCAATACCAAGCTACTGCAAGGCTGTAATTTCTACCACAAAAAATAACATTGGGGTAGAGGGCTCTGAACACAGTCTAGTCTCAGAAATTGGTTCATGTCACAAAACCACCTGGGAAAGAGTGGTTAATCACTACAGTGTCTCCCCAGCCCTGTATTGTAAATGCCTCTAGGAGTGGAGCTCAAATTATATCATAGCACCAGGAATCCTTTCAGATTGAGGAGCATTTTCTTCTCCCTCCCCACCTCTTTTCTCTAAATCACCAGCGTTTTCCATCTTCCCCAAGAGCAGTGAGGAACTCAATCCATTTTTACTCCTCAGTGAAATGATGAGAATACAAATCTATCGACTACCATGCATCAGTCTAAGGTTACTCTATTTATGCAAGCTTCTCCCTTAACAAAAAGAGAGATTAGTGTATCAAGAGTGTGCAGGTTCAGGGCGAGTCTGGAAGAGGAAGAGGGAAGAGGACATGTAACAGACAATTCATAATTGTTGTATTCTTTATGCATGTACTTGGTTAGAAAGAAAAAACAAACCAAATTTTATATATCAATCAATGCACTCCACCAAAAAGGGGCTTAGGTAAGAAATTGACTACAGAGGTATGCCTGCAGCCCAGCTATGGCAAGCTCTGTGGGTGATATGGAAAACCCTTACTACACTGCCCTGCACTGAGCCAATAGGTGTCTAACAGTGATTTTAGGGGCAACAAGAGTTTTGCCATTAACTTCAATGGGAACAAGAGCACTCCCAAGAAGTTTATTTTATTTTTCTTATCTACAGCGTATGAGCCACATTCTATAGCTTTAACTGAGTCCTTACACAGGCAAACTCCCATTCAATTAATAAAAAGGTGTGTGTGTGTGTGTGTGGAGGCAGGGGGAACATCAGAATTTGTATACATGGACATAAAAGTTAAGTTACCTTTGATGAAGGGCAAGAAATGACTTCTCCTCCTCTAGCTTACTCCAGCTATAGTCTGGATTCACTAAACAATCAGTCACTCTCCGCCCACAGCTGCTATTAGGCAGAGGGCAGCTCATGTGAGGATCATTTAAAGACTCACAGGTGCAGTAGGAATCAGTTAAAAGGACCTAAGACTATGTGGTAGTCCTGATTTATAAAGGATGTGATTCAGGAGGCAACCAGGATCAATTACACCTAGAGTGTTCAGGCTAATATAAGAAAAGGCTCATGTATAGTTTAAAGAGGTGCAGTTCTAGATTGTATTGTTCTGAGACTGTGGAGAAGTTTATTTTATTTTGTTTTTAGTTAACACGTTTTGTTTAATGCTTCATATGCTCCGTTTACTCATTATTCCTTACACTTTGACTTGGTGTTTGGAGCTATAGACCACACAGACAATTAGGTCCCTATCCCCAGTAGTTTATAATCCAAAATTCAAATCCTGAAAACACTTGAGCAGATATGTAACTTCTACCTATGTGGGTAGCCCCAGGGCCTTCAGAAGGGTTATTTGTGTGAGAGAAGTGAATCATGGGCAAGCTTGCAGGACTGGGGAACAAATAATTCAAGCTGAGTTATGTAGGCAGTCCCTTATACACCCATGGGATCTCACTGGATACCCAGCAAGAGCAGGAGTCTTCATGGATCAGCTTGTGAGGTCACAGCCTAAATAGATAAACCACATAACCAGACACAAATTAACATATGTTGAATCACATCTTTGCAAGTACGCTCATGTCACCATCATAGTGATTGGTACAATGCATCACAACTGCTAGGCCCTGATCAAAAACATCCAGAGGTTAACAGAAAGTATTGTACAGAATATATGTGCAGGCTGTTGTACGGGAGCTTCCAAAACACATGACTGCAACTATTGCAAACAGTCATTCATTTTCATAAAAACAAAAGTAAGACAAAAGTATCCAAAAATATTTAAGGATAACAAAGTGAAGAGCTAGTGGGGGGAGGAAGAAATGGAAACTGACTCGTGTGTATTGGGGTACATTGTTCGCTTGAGAAGAAATGAGCCAAGAAAAATAATTCAAATTCCATAAAGGGAGGAGAGAAGTATATACTAACAAAAACTCCACCTTTTCCCAGGTTATTTGCTAGGTCACACAAGCAGTAAAGAAATTTTGCTCACTTGTGGGAGGAAAACACACCCCTTCACTGCACCCTTAACCTATTTATTATTTTGCATTTCCATTTTATGTATCATGTCATTTGATTTGATACCAGAAACATATCCGATTGTACCACTTTTCATGTAAAACTATAACACACTGTAATTAAAAATAAACAGAACATATTTTTTCCTGCTTGGGATGACCTTTAGCTTGCATTGAAATGTTTGCTTTTGATTTTGTCTTGTAAATTTATATAAGCCTTGTAATTTTAACAAGATTCTGTTTTTATCTAGCATTTGCAAGGGAAATGTAAACAGGATGCGGTAAGCACATTTTGAGAACATTATGTGAGCCTTAACAAATACTGCACATTGGGTGTGTATTTTTTAACAATGCTCCCTATCATCTGGCATTAGCCATACATTGTGGCATTTCATTCTAGAACACGTTTTCTCCTATCGACTGTACTGAAAATGTTTTCCTAAACAGATTAAGGTGCCTATTTTGCACCCTAATAAAAAAAGTAGCTGTTGCCCAAACTTTATTAATTACAAATTTTAAATTGGATTAGTCCATGTTCAGTCCTTAGGTACCAGAATTGAGACCTTAGCTCTATTTCCAGTAGAGGCTAAGCAAGATACTCAGGATTATTTGAGGGGTAGCTGTGTTAGTCTGTATCCACAAAAACAATGAGGAGTCCGGTGTCACCTTAAAGACTAATTGCCCAAATAAATCTGTTAGTCTTTAAGGTGCCACCAGACTCCTTGTTGTTTTTTCAGGATTATTTGATATTCATGTGACTTGAGCATTACTTGAGAATGAAATTAAATCAGATCAGGGTCTCATCCTGTGGCTAGATGGAGTTCAGTGGGAACAAACTCTCTTCTTTTTTCCTTAGAAGAGTTAGCACAGTTTGGTGAGGAAGGACAGCCTTTGAAGGGCGGTCTGTGGCCCGGCACTGGACTAGAATGCAGCTGGTCTGGGTTCAACTCCCAGCTCTCCCACAGAGTCTCAGTGTGACCATGGGCAAATCCCTTAAAGAGAAATTCACCCTACCACTGTAGCCACTTTAGGTCAGCATAGAAAAGGACCAGACACCTCTTTCTCCACTATCCTGGAATGTCCCAAGGGGAGTGGAAAAAAGGCATTTCCCTGTGCATGAAGGGAATGTCCTGCTAGGACAGACAGGATAGAAGTTAGGGTAGGCCCAGATGTGGGCAGTTGCAAGTCACCACCTTTCTGTCCACATTGGGATCTGATCAGGGATTAATTTAGCCTTAACTTCTTTGTGCCTTAGTATTATTAGCCCCATCTGTAATATGGGGCTAATAATATTTCCCTGCCTCATAGAGGTATTGTGATTATAAATCAATCAATCAATGTCTGTGAGATGCTCAGATGGTGTGGTGATCAGAGAGATATAGGAATGTAGTTAGATTCAGGAATTTACAAGCTCATGGACTGTTTTATATAATGACACCACAAAACCCAGCGACATGGTTTTCAGAAGTCTTTTAAATAACAATTCTAACCTAAAGTTAGTAACATGGCATTAAGCTGCAAAGATATAAGAAACAATTGTGCCACTCCTCACTGTGCTCTCAGTCATATTAATGCTCAAAGGCTATGCTGTATTTTCCTTTTTTCCCCAATCATCAACTATTTATTCTCAGTCACAAACCAGGAGAGATAATTAAAATATAACTTGCAGCAGTATCAAACTTGAGAGAGGAGTACATCATGATGGATTCACAGTAGTAGGCCCTCTCCTGGGAACCTGATGCCTTTTGGCTATGGTACAATTAAAAACAAAAATCCAAGTTCTGCTTTCTTTATCCATTAATCTTTCTGTGCCTTCTAGACGGTGAGGCTCTCAACCATAGAATACTGGGATCATTCATCACTAAAGCACTGAAGAAGCAGCTTTTGAATAAAACTACAAAAGGCTAATGAATTTAAAATTAAGCTTAATGATTGGTTGTCTATAGCTGTATCCTAAACCAGCTTGGCTTTTGCACTGAAAATAGGTGTCGTACAAGTGTTTTATGAGCAGCATCGTGAAATATAAACTAAAAGTTTATATCTTGTTTTTCAATCTAAGTGCTGACTTATCACTCTGAGAAACCCTTTCAGATGCTTTCTTTACGGCTCTTATAATTAAGAGCCTACACACTATGTCGATGGATGCCATAGAAATGCCCATAAATAAATATATTGAATTGTAATAGAGAGTCGACAAATGAAAAGTGGCAGGTAAAATGCTCAAAGATTACCAAACAGCACTAGTGAAATGTTCGTATTTTCTCGACCAAGTGCAGTGGACGGTCATTAAAGATGCACTCTGCTCTAAATGGAAATGACAGTGTCTGAAATCAATGTACAATTTATATATGTATATATATTATATATATATATATTTTTTTTTCTTTAAAATTCAGAATTAATTATCTTTGCTTCATTGGTAGACATTAGATCTCATCTGTTAAAGTAATACAGACACAGGTATTTACTTACGTCTGTCTAGAGTTCTTATCACCACAATACTGAGAGCACCTCACAAATAGTCAATGTAGTCTGACAGTAAGCCCATGAGATAACTGGTTACTAGTCACATTTTACATGTGGAGAAGCTGTATCACTGATAGATTAAGTGACTTGTCCAATTTCACCCCGGAAATCTGTGTCAGAGCTGGCACTAGCACCTAGATTTCTTGACTCCAAGGTCTCTGCTATAGCCACAAGACCATCCTCCTCCCTCATAACTGTGTGTCTAGTATAGTACTGAGGATTAGAGCGGGCTTTACAGTTCATGGGCTATTTCAAATTCTCAAAATTTGGATTTGTTCAAAACTAAAACAAATCATTTTTTTCCCCAAAATTTCCTCCTAACTGGAAATCTGGGGGGGGGGGGGGGGGGGGGAATAGTTTGAGAAATACCACTGACAAATGGTATTTCTGCCAGGAGCCCCCACATCTGTTGGGTGGAATTGCCATTATCATCAGCTTCACCCAGTCACTAATGGAGTTTCCAGGACCTGCAGAACCAGAATATTATTTAACCTATGAGTCTGGCAGCCCCGGAGTAATCTTCCTAGCAAGGCTGTTCTGGAACTGCAGACTCAGTCTATCCCAGGACTTCCAGACTCCTTTTTCCATAGCAGGGAGCTGAGAAGCCCTGAGAGCCTTGACTTGAACTGGGGTTCTCAGGGCTTCCAGACTTCCTGCTGCAGCACTGCACTCTGTTTAGAGCTGGGCTCCCAGGGCTTTCAGTCTCCTGGCTCCCATGGCAGGGAGCTGACAAGCCCTGGCCTGGCAAGACTGCCTTGGAACTGTTGACCCTGAAAGACCAGGCTCCATAGCCTCCGGGCAGCCCAAATGGTGGGGAATCTCTCTTTCTCCATCTCTCTAAGTAGAACATACTAGCTCTGCCTTGGCAGCCATCTGGGAAAGTTTTTGTCAGTTTCACTGGCAGAAAGTAAAATTGATCAGAGCCTCCCAGGCCAGCAGCTAAGGTGAGGTCATTCTGATTTTCCAAATGGAAAATCTATTTGCAAAATTAAAATCTCTCACCGACAATGTTGGTTTTCTGAAAAGGGCATTTTTCATCAGAAAATCAGACAGAAAAGTCAACCAGCTTTACTAAAGATGCACTTTGCTTTGCAACATAGTCTCTTAGAGTTTTTTTTTTTTAAGTGTATATTTTTAAGTGAATAGTGTATGCATGAAAGAAAGAAGTGTCTGGAAATTGAGATTCTGTATTTATCAACAGATATGGGAAATGGTGCGTTGGCCTTTATTTGCTTTAGTTTTGATCTGAGAGGCCAATCTCCAAAGTGAAGGAAGTGCTTCATTCTAAACCGTGATTAACTTCTGCTCAGATTGCAAATGAGGATGCCAACTAATGCCACTTGAATACTTTAAATGATGGTTTTGTGATGAAAACCTTGCTCATTAGCATCTACATTAAGATCAGTTAATTAATTTCACATAGGCCAGCCAACAGCTGATGGATAGCAACAACTTTTGGTTACTGATGTTCTTCATGAGCTGTGAACTGCTGAGATACTCTATGCCTGTGCTATAGCACCTATACTGGCATAGTCCTCTAGTGTAGATGCAGTGTACCCTGACAGGAGTTTTTCTGCCCATGTAGGAACATCTCGTCCCCGAATGACATTAGTTATGCCAACAGAAGCACACTTGTCTGAGTCTACAATGGGGTTTTTGTTGGTGCAGTTACGTCACCACGGAGTGTGGGTCTTTCACACTCCTGACCTACATAGTTATGCCAGTATAAGTTTTAAGTGTAGACAAAGCTTTAGAATGACAGAATCTATCACATCATCAACCTCTGAACCATCTGCTCTCTCTTGTATCATTCTAAATATAATGATGAGTATAGCATCAGTGAGAGGGAAGGGGCAGAGGCTGAAAAAATACTAAATTCCAAGCCCTGTGAAAAAGGATTACATGTGGTTTGGAGGTTTTGGTAAGAGCATTATGGTATATGGTATCACTTTCCTCAGCTAAGAAAATACCCTGAGTGTTCTTGGAATGTTTTAATTGAATTATAGTAATTTTCAAAGCATTGGGCCAGTTCCTTACCTGGTGCAGCTCAGAGTGGCCCCACTGAAGTCAGTGAAGCTATGCTAACTTACACCAGCAGAAGATCTGGCACAGACTTTTCAGTCTTGTTTCACTTCACAAAAAAATGTCTTAAGACAACTGTTGCTTTATGTACATTCCGATGTCCAGGTTTCTTTGAAGTTTAACCTTAATTTTGTATTTCCTGGATTAATATTGGTTGATTTAAAAAAATTTAATTTGTTTATTTAATATATAACATTCTTGTAAGCATTTTGGCTCATAAGTGGCTGATGTACTCTAATACCTTTAATTTTACCTTAATGTATTTTGTGGGAGCGAGAGTTTCTTGAGTTAGTGGTGCTGAAAATGTCACTTATACAGGATGCAGGTGGAAAAAAGAGATCCTTCCTGGGAGAAAGAATGGGCATACCCCATGGTTACAGAAGAGACTGCTCTTGAAGACCTCAGGTTCAATGTCTGACAGAGATGAGTTTGTGTTGACAGCAATACTTGATTCACAATGTAGAGTGAAATTCAAATGAAACTTCATCTGGGTTCAGATGCCATTCACTGTAAAAATAGCTTCATAAATGAAGAGACCTGTTATCCTCTTTCATTTCCTGGCCTTTCTGGTGAAGATATGTCAATTACAGTTTGGAAGAAAACCTTATTATGAGACAGTGTCTAAATAAGAAGCAAATGTGGTCTGTCAAAAGCTGTTGCTCTACCTGAAAAAGAATCTTTATACATAGACATATTTGTTACCCCCGCTCAACAACTTTGAAATGTCCAGGAGACATTTCTGTGTTACTTCCTGAAGCATTGCCATTTATGTATTATTCAGCTCATGCAACACACATTGCAGAGAAAAGATGCTATGTCACTATAAATTACAAGACTGTAAATATGTTGACGGGGCTTGTTATTTTATAATAAACCATGAGACTGAAGCTGGAGAGATTTATGATGTTTCTGGAATTATCAGATGTGTTTATGGCTTTTCACAGCTGCCTGTCTGTTGTTACGATAAGCAGAGAAACTGTACTTTCTAGTTTAGGTTAACCCCTTTTTCAGATTCACAGAACTTTGTCTGACTAATTCTTTCACAGGTAATTTTTTTATTCTTCATATTAAACAAGACTGATTTGTGTGTATGTAGAGAGTTTGAACAAAATGTCAAGTCTTGTGTGCATGAAAAAAAAATGCACATGTTCTTAAGAGAATTTTGCAAGTGGATAGCTCAGAAACAGCTGGTTTTGGATACATCAAACTTGAGCTATTCCAGAGTTCTCATGGTGGTCTAAGGTACAGGTATACCTTGAAAACAAATCGTTCACTAAAAATAAGAGATGTTACTTAAGATCAGTAAAATTTTCTAGCCATCTTTTTTAAATTTGAATCAAGCTAATATGGCTTACACTTACTGAACTGCTTTACTTTTGAGATTATCTAAAATTTAAGATGGTACAACATTTTGAGAAGATAGTGTGCTTTCTGAGGCTCCATGCAGAATAAGGCTGATACTGCAAAGGGAGCTAACTTCCATGTTTGCACAAGCAGAGTGAAATCTCTGTTTGGTCCTTTATGGGTGAAATTCACATAAAAATAGAGCTTAAATGGGCATTAAGTGGTGTATAGGCTTTGTGCTGGCACTCTACACAGGATGAAATTCACCCCATGAACAAATCTGGGAGACATAAACAAGTCCATGTTTTTAATAGAAACAAGCTTCTACTGCTGTAGTATTTGTTAGCCCTTTATATTTGTTCAACAAACTTTAACTTCTGTTTATAACTAGAAACGCAAACCATGAAAAGTAAATACTTCCTGATTGTTTTTTTTTTTTAAACAGGAACATTAAAATTGGTTTAAGATGCAGCCAGTATTAACAATTTCCTTCTCTAATTTTTTTGCTCATCCCATAGCTTCCATATTAAAAGTAGCATTAGTAGTTAAGGTCCAGGGAGCCAGCCACAGCTTTTATAACAGTAAATACCGTATGAATGTTTATGCATTGCATTGATGTAAAATACAGGACAGCTCTTTTAGTTTACAAAGGTGATTTCCACAATAAACTACTTTTTTTGTACTCTCCTTATGGAAACTTTTCATTTCAATTGAAGACCCACATGTCTTGAAGATCTACGCAAGCTCAGGCAATTTTACGGCACCTGTCTTTAGCTCTTGGTTGGGAACAACATGTGGTTGAACCAGGATTGGATAGGAAAAGGTTAAATCCTTTCAAACCCACAAATCGGTTAGTCAGAGAGAGACGCTGTTAATCTGCTGAGTGTATCACACTTGTTATTCCTGAGTCCCATTTCTGCTCTCCCATCCACAGGTGTATGTCTGGAGTATCTCCTTTTAAGTAAAAGGAATTACACTGCTATAAAATTGGCATGAGGTTAGTCTCAGGCCATTGGTCTCTGATGGCCACACAGAGGGCCATGTCTTCAGCTGGTGTAAATGTGTGCATCCAGTTGACTTCATTGGAGCCATGCCACTGTACATCAGACGACAATCTGGGCCATGTTGACAGCTGTTACCTGGTTCTTGTATGCCAATCCTTAACACTACTTATTGACCATTGGACCTGTCCTATTGCTATTTTAAAAAAACAACAATATTACACTTGCATTAAAAGGCTCTATTTACTTAATCCATTTATTCATATATGGTAATCTCTCATTAAGATACCACCAGGTCTTTTGTGTGTGCAATTCTAGGGAACCACAATCAATAACCATGGAACATGCATTGGAGATCATATGTATGGGAGGGGGGGTTGTTTAGAGTTTATTAGAGGATTTATATGTTTATTTTTGAGGCAATGACTGAATGAATTCATTGTTAAATTCACTACAAAATCATTGAACTATTACAAGGGACAGTTGCATCTGCTAATGAGATCAGAAGTTACTGGGCAGTAAACCAAGACTAGTAACACTGAAATTTAGAGTTAATCTTTCCACACACTACAAGATTTGAGATTCCAAAGAAAGCAACCCATTCTTTTTTTTTTAATGATTATTTATACCTCTTTTCATTGTAAGGAATTTAATAAGCAGTAAGCAGTTGGAGTCTAATTATTAGCATAATCTTTGCAGCAAGTCTTAGTTTCTGCAATATGTTTTCCTTTGTAACAACTTGGTGTTTCAAAAGAGTTCTGTTATATTGCTTTGACACATTGTTTGCTTTTTTATAGTATTAACAGCATTTGTGATACCTGAGTGGAAGGTCTGATGCTTTCTTATTATTATATTATAAACCCAGTTATTCCATGAGTCTGTGATTTTGCATTTTTCTTAGTACTGGCTTGAGACTCAGCACACAAGATCTAATATAAATCTGTCTAAGGTCTTTATATAGTGTCTATCACCAGGGTATCTAAGCACTGCACAAAATGAAGATACAAAAAAGAACAAAAACATGTTTTTCCTCTCTCATTCCCTGTTCCAATGGGAGTGAATTGCTTTCTTTTTTGTAAACAATTTTTCCTCAAAAACTCAGCTTATATCTGACAATTTTGTGCATATTCTCCTGCGGCCTGGAAATCACAATATTAACCCTACTGACATTTATGTACATGCATCAAAAAGAAAACATTGTACCCACACTGCTAGACAAAAAGGGCAAATCTCATCCCTGTTTTTGTTAATTATCATACATAACAGTGTACAGCATGCTGTGTTCTTCTCATTAAAGAACACAGAGCTTATATTTAACAACTAAAATCTCATATTTGTAAATTACATAACTCTAAATCCAGACCTTGCTGTTAGTTGTAACTTGCAGCTGCCAGTTCTTCCCCTGCAGCATATAGCTCCACCTTCCAGTATGAAGGGTGACCTCTATAGCCACACCCTATAGTTTTACACTAAAACAGCTGCTCGGCCCTCTGAGGAATCTCCATCAGTGTGAGAAAAGAAAGCTGCTCATGAGAGCATTCCTATTAGGCAAGGTGAAACTCACTGAGCAGACAGGCCTGGTTGTGTGGCCATCGGTCAACCATAATACACTCCTCATCTACTTCTAGAGGATCTGTCTTTTTCAAAGTGTAAAATAGTGATAACCTATTCATTTTGCAGAAACAACCCCATTTGCACTGATACTGTGGTCCATATGGTGGATGTAACCCAAACACGAGTGGACATGAGAAACAGAACTTTCAGGAGAACAGCAAAACGTTGGCAGCACAAACAATTTGCATGGAGACTGCTGTCAGAGTCTACAAAGTATAATTTATTTCCAATGCTGAAAAAGTGCAAATCTCAGAAGAGAATTTAGTAAGTTTAAATTGAAATTGGCTTTGGAAGGAATAATTTACACTCTTGTCTTCAGCCTCCTCAGATGTATAGTCCACAGGGAGCTCTCTAGCTATATTCATTCCCATACAGCTTTCAACTACATCAGCAATCCAAATTCTAAATGTACCACTGAGCAGCATTTTGTGTTTCATGACACTTCCTTGACATCCCTGATTCCAGAAATTATTATATGCATCCATAAATACAGTGTCATGGATATTATATGTAAACTGGTCTTGATTTTACTTGACTATTTCAGAGTACTATGTATGAAGACAGAATGGAGATTAACTGCTAGAGCTTTGTTAAATATTAACATCAAATTTCAAACCCACCTGATCTGAGTTTTGGGTTTGAGCTTGATAATGAAAAGTTATAAGATTAAAATCCTGAAGCCCTCAAACACAGTATGCAGGGGGGTAGGGTTTAGGGAAGCTATGCACAGTCAACACTCCATGTGCAGTGCAAAAGACAGCAGGACAGGGAGAGACCAGTGTGCATCTCTGTGGATCTGGAATTATAAATGAGAACATAGGCAGAGCAGAATAAGGGCTGGAGAACTCATGCCCAGGATTTCTGCAGCACATGGATGCAGCAGGTGGTCATAATTACTAGTTTCCATATTGCAATATTAAGTAATTAAGGAGGAGCTCCATGGTTACTCTTTTGACTGGGATGAGGAACCCACACTAAGAGTAACTATTCATTCCAAAAAATGAATTAAAAGTAACATAAAGAAGATCGTCATCAAGATGGTATGTGTGGAGAAAGAAGTATGGATCTGTTCTGAGTACAGGGCTGGGAGCCAGGAACTCGTGAGTCCTAATCCCACTGCTAACACTGACTGTGGTCTTCAGCAAACAATTTAAAGTCTCTGCCTCACCTTCCCCATCTGTAAAATGGGAATGATAATATTTATCTGTTAAGAGTGTTGTGATAAATAGCTAATGTGTGTGAAGCTCTTTGAAGATATTCGGTATTATATAGAATCATAGATGTGTAGGATTGGAAGGGACCTCTAGAGGTCATATAGTCCAATCCCCTGCACTCAAGGCAGGTAATAACTAGACGATCCCTGATAGGTGTTTGTCTAACCTGTTCCTAAAAACCTTCAATGACTGAGATTCCACAACCTTCCTAGGCAATGTATTCTAGTACTTAACTACTCTGACAGTTAGGAAGTTTTTCCTAACGCCCAACCTAAACCTCCCTGGCTGCAATTTAAGCCCATTGCTTCTTGTCCTATCCTCAGAGGTTAACGAGAACAAATTTTGCCTTCCTCCTTGTAATAACCTTTTATCTATTGAAAACTGTTATGATGTCCCCCCTCAGTTTTCTCTTCTCCAGACTAAATAAATCCATTTTTTTTTCAATCTTTCCTCATAGGTCATGTTTTCTAGACCTCTAATCATTTTGTATTGCTCTTCTCTGGACTTCCTCCAGTTTGTCCACATTTTTCCTGAAATGTGGTGCCAAGAACTGGACTCCAGCTGAGATCTTATATATTTATATATTATAAATGCTAATTAACATTTGTATTTTCTATATGACCATAAAATTTACTGCCTGTGAAACCCTAGTGGTCAAACTTAACCCAACAAAAGCAAAACTACTGGAACAAATGCCATTCCTCCATCCAAATTCACCCAGTGCTTTCTGACCCCTGCAGAATTCCTAGAATATTAAGCTATTTATACATATACTATACAACTGCCTGAAATGTCAGGGCAAAATGGCTACTGTTAATGAAAGGGTGCATTTCTAAGTTTAAGTTACATCTGTGGTTGCCTGGAATTGGAGTATACCAACCAAATTATGGCCATCCACTGTTGTATGCACAACACTGGCCTTGCAATATCAATAAATAAAATCAAAGTTCTGTAAATTCCAATATAGATGTCTTTTTTTCCAAAGCAAAAATAAGGAGACTGGAATATGCACATTTTTTCCTTGTAGAATGTTATGAACAACCAGATAAGCCCATTAAGTCAATTTAAAAGTTATTTCTGTTGCTGCAGTAAAACGGCTTTCCATCTCCTGTCTACTGAAGCCCTAATTGGGGTCTAAGACTGAGCATAAATCTCCCATCATATAGAAAATTACAGCCTTGTTTTGTATTTGATGTGTGATGTCCTCTGTGACGGTCTTTTAAAAAAACTCATTAATTATAACAACATCTAAGGCTGAAGCTGGTCCTACTTCTTAGTTTAAAGAACGATTGATGTAAACAGTATGTTCTCAGCTTGTTTTTCTCTGTTTTATTACTAGCTGAGCCAGTGCCAATAACAAGTTTTACAAGCCAGCACCACTCCACTCTTCCTAGAAAAATCTCATATATAACGCCACAGTTTTATTTCTTCATTCAATAAATAAACTGTTACATTTTCAGGTTGCTTGACATTTTTTCTTATTTTATTGGATACTTTCTCCTTTTGGTGTGAACTTACTAATGAAAGATGCTGGTTCAACAGCTCTGAGGTCTGAAATACTGTATTTATTCACAGAAGAGGTACAATATAATCCACCCCCTTCATCTTTTCTTTTCAGTTAAGTCCAGAGAAAGGGAGGGCTGCAGTGAGGAAGAAGAAAGGATTTGTTGCAAGCCTCTGTTATGTACAGGTGTATAAAGCCCAAAAGAGTATACCACTATAAATACGCAGAACAATGCAGAAAAGGTAGTAATAGCATTTTTTGAGGGGGTTCTCCTAAGACCAGGAAGTGGAAGAATCTTCAGGTATCATGCAAAAAATGCAAGGATCAATAAAACAAAATGTAATGCTAGCATCACAATAGGTTAAGAACATTCTTGCATACTCCACAAATGAACCTTATCATATGTGTAAGACCTCTGCAATTTTGCCAGTTTGGACAATACTGTTCAAAGGCAGTGAGAGAGTCCCTGTTCAGGGAAGGCTCTTTTGCATGTTTCACATGCATCCTCATGCCAAGAGTTGAGTCACTTAGCTAGTTGGGAATAGTTTGTACATCACATAAGAGCTAATGGGTGTTCCAGTGAGACCCAGCCGAACAACAAACGGAGCAATAACGAGATCACGACTATTCTAATGGCTGGATTTCCTATTATTCTGATCTGAAGTATCTTCAAGTAGTGCCTAGAGGCCTCTGCTGAGATTGGGGTCCCAATTGGCTAAACTTTGTGCAAAGATATAGTAAGATCCCTGGCCCAAAGAACTTACAGTCTAAGTATGAGTATCCAATCTAAAAAATTATCTGTACATCTAATACATATCTAAAAGGTTTAAACTACAAACAGGGCCACAGAGAGCGGGTGGACCGGCTAAAAATCTTTACATAGTTGGGCCCCGGGCCCCCTTATGGACTGCTGGGCCCCGGTAATTTGTACCGGCTTCCCCTTGCTCTTGTCGGCCCTGACTATAAAGTAGTGTGCACTCTGGCCTTTATCCATTAAAGAAGTCTGGGTAAAATTAATTTGTTGTCCATCATAAGGAACAGTGGAGCAGGGATAATTTGTCATTCCTAGAAGCTACAGATCCTATGAAAGTCACATTTAGCTATAAACTGTAAATCATAGTTCTCTTCTAGCTACTAAAGAAAGTAACAGAAGCAGACCTTAGTGAAATAGGGACCTGTAAATCCCTTATCTTATGCAGCTTAGCCTATCGGAGAAGATAGTGCTATATATGAGTGTGAGCCCCATGAAAATCCAAGGGATTCATTATTTTATGCATTGGTGTCTGAGACCTGTAACATTTTTGGTTACAAGAACAATCTCCAGTCTGCTGGGAGGAAACCTGAATACATTGGCTCATCCATTAACAACAGAGGACTAGTGCTAGCAGGACTTTCACATCAGACTTTTCTGACAAGGTAGAAAAAAAGTTGGATACAGACTAACAGATGCTGCAGTCTCCAGTCTGGATCTGCTTAGACAACTGAAGAATCTTTGTGACACACAGTTAACTTATTTAGGACACACTGTAGAGGAAAAAACTATTTATGAGGGTCAAAAGAGAAACAGTGTCTACATGCACATGAACTAAAATAAAGGAGTGGAGAGACAATGCTGAGAAATTCTACATTCTGATGCAGGTGCTATACATCAGACTTTTATTCCATAAGTGTGAATGTACAGGCAGCAAGAAGGAAAGGACCCTTCTCTGTAGAAGTTTATATACAAAGGATAAACTGGTCCTGGCCCAATGCCCACCAGAGTCTTTCCATGACAGTGGAGTCTTTGACTTCAATGAACGTTGGATCAGACCACAATAACATCGGTTTAAAAGCATTTTACATGCTATTAAAAATGCTTGCTTTTTTTAAATACTAGTACGTACATATAAATATTTGTATAGCGAACAACTGAGTATCACACACTCTCTTGCTCTCTGAATGTGATTGGGTATTATTAAGACCTAGAGTGAAATCCCCATCTTATATAAATTGGCATAACTCCAGTCAAATCAATGGAGCTATACCAATTTACACCAGCTGAGGATTTGGCTCCTGACGTTTAGGTTTTAAATGAAAGAAGTCAAGCCTGTGCTGCAACAAAGTGGTAGGCTGAAGTGCATTGAATGGCTATTTTAACAGTACAGATGTACTACATAATTATCCAGATATCCCAGCTGCAACTGGACTGTTACTGCACAGGGCGTGCAAACTTCCCCAATACCTTTCCAGTCTGCTTCAACCTGGACCAAAAAGACAACTTCTACTTCCTTTCTCTTATTCTTTGTCTCTGTTGTCTCTTTAGAATGTTAGCTCTTTGCAGTAGGGAACTGTCTAAGAAATAGGGCCCTGATCTTAGTTGGGACACCTAGAAACAACTCTCATACAAATACAACAGTAATAACACACGTGGAGGGATCATTCTCCAAGTGCATTCAATCTTTGATCTTTCTACTGAGGTTCCCTTCACAATTGTCAATCAGTATTGTTTTATATGCTTCTCTACTGGAAACTTGGCTGAGACCACAACACTGATTTTATACAGGCTTTTTATTAAATGCAAACTGGCACCACTTATTCCCCAGCAAAGAATATAGGGGAAAAAACACAACAGAAAACTAGAGAGAGAGAAGACAACACTTTCTGTCCTTATTAAATGTACAAGAAATATTTTATGAAAAGGTCTTATGCTCAGTGTTTTCTTAAAGCTCATTAAAAGCTCAAATTCTTTGCTTTCGGGGGAAATATAGCAGAGTCTCATTCTCACTTAGGTCTGGTGTTGAGTCATAAACAATCCTCCAGAAAATTTTTGCTCAATCCTTTTAGCAACCAGCGGTTTAATTGTCAAACCCAGGCAGCCAAAAGTAGCTACTTTTGTGTGTTGTCAGGCTGAAGATGGCCACATAGAAACTGAAAGCAGCTGTTATGCTACAAGAAGGACAAAAACACATGCTTTAATATTTCTGGATGATTCAGAGGCAATCATGCCTCTCCAGGCAGCTTTCCCTACTATTATTTCATTTTCTACGTACAGTAGTTCTCACAAGGACAAAATCTTCTCCATCACATGGCAAGCACAGCTATTCCTTTGTAAAGTATCCAAAAATGTATCTTCATTTGTCTGTCAAGTAAGAGCACCCTCTGCAGAACAGCATCTGTTGCCATAGAAGGAGATTTTTGTAATGTAATTACTATCAAAGGCATTGGATGGAGCCCTAGATGCATGCGAATTCCATTAACATTAATGAATGTTATGTTCATGCTTAATGGGCCAAATCCAAAGCCTACCAAAGTCAATTGGAATCTTTCAATTCATTTGAATGAACTTTGGATCTGTCCAACTGAGATGAGAGTAGTCCTCATGGAGTCTTTGTGGAGGGTTGACCAGACAACCAAAAAATCCTTTACAACTGTTTTTGTATATAGTATATATTCACAAACAAAAACTTTATTTAACATTAATTAAGGTTGCTTTCATCAGTACATTAAATCATAAAAGAATAGGAAATACAAAATTAGGAATTAAGAGGTTGAAAAGTCAGGACTCTCAAGTTACCTTAAGTTGGCCCTTTTGTGCATATGCATTATGATCAAGTCTTTAATTAAATGATCCCATATTATTTTTTCTAGAGGACCCCTGCCTTATCCAGTGCACAGGATGGATCTGCTCTGGCATAAATCAAGCTTGTGTAGTGAAGAGGTCTGTTGTCTGGAGGACTTCTGCCTCATTTGTTGCAGAAGTTGGAAGGTTTATAATGAATGAGGCAGGGGATTGCAGGAAGAGAATGGATGGTCTCGTAGTTAGGGAAGTTGAATGCCACCCTGAAGACTCGGATTCTATGCCTGCTTGTGCCAGAGAGTTGCTATGTGATGCTGTTCAAGTCACTTACATCAAACTTATCATAAGTAGTCATTTTTGCATGTAATTAAAAAGATTGTATAATAATACATACGGACAAGGGAGCACAATTAATGCTACACATGCAACATTAATTCTGGCATTTTAGTTTTTGAATTTCCTTATTTTTTAATAGAAAAATATTTTTATATTTACGACTTAAAAAATAAAGTACTTACACATTTGTTGTCTCCAATGTATAGGTTACTGCCATTGCTATCTTTATGAAACTTCATATTTCACCACTCAGTGCCATGTTGACTAATATAATGAATGTAATTAAATTAGATTATGTAACCTATCATTTAAATCAACTTCTGTACTAGGTGACAGGAGGACAACTAATGTGACACCAATTTCTAAAAAAAGGCTCCAGAGGTGATCCTGGCAATTACAGGTTGTTAAGCCTAACTTCAGTACCAGGCAACAGTAGTAAATGATACTAAAGAACAGAATTATCAGATACATAGATGAACAAGATTAGTTGGAGGAGAGTCAATAAGGCTTTTGTAAAGTAAAATCATGCCTCTCCAATCTATTAGAATTATTTTAGGGGGTCAACAACCATGTGGACAAAGGTGATGCAGTGGACTTGGACAAGGTTCCTCATCAAAGACTCTTAATAAAAGTAGGCTGTCATGAGATAAGAGGGAAGGTCCTCTGATGAATCACTAGCTGGTTAAAATATAGGAAAAAAGGGTAGGAATAAATGGGCATTTTTCACAGCAGAGAGAAAGGTAAATACAAGGATCTGTACTGGGACCAGTGCTGTTCAGCATATTCATAAATGCTCTGGAAAAAGGGATAAACAGTGAGGTGGCAAACTATGCAGATGGTACGAAATTACTCAGCACAGTTAACTCCAAAGCTGACTGTGAAGAGTTACAAAGAGATCTCACAAAACTGAGTAGCTGGACAACACAATGGCAGATGAAATTCAAATTTGAATAATGCACATTGGAAAACATAATCCCCACTATACATAAAAATGATGAGATCTAAAATAACGGTTACCATTTCAAGAAAGATCTGTGGATAGTTCTGTGAAATATCTGCTCAATGTGCAGTAGCAGTAAAAAAAAAAACTAACAATGTTACGAACCATTAGCAGAGGGATAGATAATAAGACAGAAAATATCAAAATGCCACTATATAAATCCAGGGAACTCCCACATCTTGAATACTGTGTATAGTTCTGCTCACCCCAGCTAAAACAAACAAACATATTTTAGAATTAGTAAAGGTACAGAGAAGGGCAACAAAAATTATTAGGGGTATGGAACAGCTTCCATTTGAGGACAGATTTAAAAGAGTGTGTCTTTTCAGTTTGGAAAAGAGACAACTAAAGGGGGGATATGATAGAGGTCTTTAAAGTCATGACTGCTGTGGAGAAAGTAAATAAGGAAGTGTTATTTACTCCTTCACATAAACACAAGAATCAAGAGTCACCCAGTGAAATTAATAGGCAGCAGGTTTAAAACTAACAAAAGGAACTACTTCTTCACACAATGCACAGTCAACCTGTGGAACATGTTGCTAGGGAATGTTGTAAAGGTCAGAACTACAAAAGAGGTTCAAAAAAGACTTGGGTTCATCAATGGCTACTAGCCAAGATGGTCAGGGATGCAACCCCATGCTCTAGGTGTCCCTCACCGCTCACTGCCAGAAGCTGGGAGTGGATGACAGGGGAGGGATCACTCAATGATTGCCTGTTCTGTTCATTCCCTCTGAAGTATCTGGCATTAGCTACTGTTGGAAGATAGGCGACTGGGCTAGATTGACTATTGATCTGATCCAGTAAGGCTGTTCTTATGTAGTTCAATGAAACATCTGTAAAGCAACTTCAGTTATATTGCAACTTCCAAATTACTTTTTTTAAATATTGTGTACTGAGTCAGAACTCAATTTGTAATTTCCCCCTTTTTTATAAGGTAAATATTCAGAAAGACATACCCCCAACTTGTAAGAAGCACTTAACCAATATATATGACAAAGGGCTGGAATTTTGTATCTTATTTTCATGTAATCCTTTTTTACCAAAGTAACAATTAGCCTTTAAAAAGAATTAGTGTAACTTACTCCAGTTCAAACCCAAAGGAGCACAGCGGGATCTTATCCAAACCCTTAAGAGAAGCTGCATTCATTACAGCTCCTCCTGGGACCCTTCTTTGTAATAGTGTTATGGTCCTTGGAGGAAAATCAGTTATCAGTGGCAGCCATTACCATAACAACCAATGCAATAGTGACTCTCTGCAAGTATGCAAAGGAACTGGACATTATCTCAGATGTCACAATGTTACTGCTCAGGCAACAGAATAGGGCAGCAAATATGCTCTGTAGGGGCAAAAAACAAACAAACAGGCTTTTCCAGTGTTCCAATTGTTCAAATTCCTAAAAAAAAAATCAACAATATAGAAACACAAAATACACACTGGAGATTTGGTCGACACACATACATTAGTGGCTAAAATTGGTTCAAATTCCTATGGAAACATTTACCAAAAAAAGGTTCCAAATAAAAGTTGAGCTGCTGAGCTAAAGACCCCGTTAAACAGAAAATTCTGATGCAACTTCAAGACGATAATACATTTAAGAATACACTGGACCCTCGCTAGAACATGGGGTTTGGGATCCATGCATGGTACCGCGTTAAAGTGGGGACCGTGTTATCGCGGGGAGGAGGCGCATTACCATGGATTCAAATTAAAGTAATTTATTTTGGGATCCATGGTCGCCAACGCGCTATTTCCAAATTCGCGCTATATAGACGCGCGTTCTAGCAGGGGTCTCCTGTACATGTAAATGGATAAAAAAAATTACACCAAATGAACTTAAACTAACTCTTAGTTATCTCAACATTTTGTATTTTAAATCTGTAAACTGCTTTTAAATCATTGGACAGGTGTAAAGGGATAAAGTTTAAATAGATGAATGTGAACTAAAAACTTTTTTATTTCCTTTGGAACTCTCTTAGTGTGTTGTCTTGCTCTTTAATTAGTCATTCCCTTGCTGAGAGCATTGGCTTCTTAAAATCTGTTATATTACCAGATTAATGCCCTGTAACAATTACCTGGGTTTGGACTACATATTGTCTCAACTGCTTTTATCACCTCTTTCACAAACTAGAAAAGAAGAGGAGATAAACTGATAGTGAGGACAAAGTGACATTCTTTAATCATGTTTATGGGCTTTCTTTCTGATGGATTCATGCAACCCCCATTGTAATTAAAGCAATTGATATGCTGAGTGCAATGCAATACAAACCACAGTGACTGACATACAGTGTAACCAAACCACCCACAGATGTTATCTAGTACACAGTTGTTTTGTTGTTTATTTATTGTCTGAACAGTAGCAGTCAGATTCAAGGGGAAAAACTCACAACAATCATTTTAACCTCCTAAGTTTTTACAATTTGACTCAAAATCTTAAAAGAACAAGTTTTCCCATAAGACTGAACAGCTTTAAATACTTACATAAATAATAAACCATACAGTTTATTCATAGATCACATATAGATGGGATCAGGTTTCAGAGTGGTAGCCGTGTTAGTCTGTATCCACAAAAAGAATGAGGAGTACTTGTGGCACGTTAGAGACTAACAAATGTATTTGGGCCTAAGCTTTCGTGGGCTAAAACCCACTTCATCAGATGCATAGAGTGGAACATACAGTACACATACACACACACACAGAACATGAAAAGATGGGGGTTGCCATACCAACTCTAAGAGACAAATCAATTAAGGTGGGCTATTATCAGCAGGAGAAAAAACTTTTGTAGTGATAATCAGGATATATATCTTCCTACTTTATGTTCCACTGTATGCATCTGATGTAGTGGGTTTTAGCCCACGAAAGCTTATGCCCAAATACATTTGTTAGTTTCTAAGGTGCCACAAGTACTCCTCGTTCTTTTTATATAGATGGGATGTTCAGCTATCTGATTTATCTGACCTACTCTAAATTAGGTACCATCATTATGATGTTCAGTCACATTCCCAAGTGCTATGTTCGAAAGCATTATCTATGGAGGAGGATATCGCAGCACACATCAAGGAAGATTAGCTCATGCTGGGATGACACCTTCAGAAAAAAATCCTGTTAGAAGTAGTACAATAGTTTGGAAGATAGGCAAAATATGGTAGATGTGATATTTAGGAAAGATCAGCAGGCAGTCGAGTGGATTGAATCGAGGTATAATTAATACCCACTCATGTCCCATAAAAAGCTAAGAAGCTATATGATTTTATGGAGCTCGTTAGCAATGGCAGTCAGTTACTGTTTTCAAAGCCAGGGTTGTAAGCTGATATGTAAACCAGCTGAGACTTTTCTTTAAATGTCATATTGAAATAAGCATTCACTCAGTATGGTGAGTACACAATTAAAAGTACAGTTAGTGGAATTAGATGCTTTGTCTTGCTAGCGGCTGTTCACATAATGCTTTGCTGACTATTAAAGTTGTCTGCTATTCTGCAGACAAGCATCTGAGCACCACCTCCACCACTTGCTATATTAGAAATCAAGCTTCCTTTGTATATATTTTTCATATGTCCCTCCTTCTTGTTATTCATTTTAATGTTGCCATGTGAGGGATTACAGGGAACACACTGAAGTAACTGCTGTGTTTCACTTTCTGATTAATAGAGTTCTAATGTTTCTTTGCATCTAAATAAACATATTTACATGATAAGTAGACAGCTCTCTGATATTCTTAAATTTCAGTCAGCTAATACCCTTCTCCTGTGTAACTTCACACATTGTATCTTATATTGCACCTTACAAAGACTCAGCGTGGTACTGCAGATTCATTCAAAATGAGTTTTTGCACATTTTTCACCCTGTTTGTGTAAATAAAGAACAAAAGTAACTGTGAAAGGGAAAGAATTATGCAAATATTGTATAAATTATGTAATATGCAAATATTGTATAAATATGCAGATCACAGGACATATTTTTTATATTTCTTTTTCCTTTATTCCTGTATATTTTAGAATCGTTTAATAGTTTATTGTAATGCTTTTGTTTAATCTCTTTCCATCAGATGACAGCTCCTTGTTACTTTACTCCCCATCTGCCTAAGGGTTATATTCTTAACTTGGTGTATGGGACTTGAGCCATTCAGGTCCCACTAGGATGAATGAAAGTTGCACAGATCAAGGCTTGGACTGGGAGGAAACTAGAAGACAGACAAATTACTGACTTTATGTAATCGAGAAAAATCGTGTTCCTTTCCAGTTTTCCTTCATTTTAAGCTCTGACACCCATAACTTTTGTTAACTCTGATGGGAGTTTAATGGCTGAATCATCACACATTTAGTTGAGAATATAACCGTAAGGACTTGATCCAACTTTCTGTCAGACGGTTCACATGACTGCATCTCTGGACAATTCAGATGCACTGATGCTTTATGCATTGGAGAGTTCAGCATAAGCAGCAGCTCTCGTTTTCCATAATTCTGTGGCTGTGATAATTGCTACTGAATCCAGAGCCTATCACAGAAAAATATTGCTGGAGCTAACTGAAGTACTTTTCTGTCTGCCATTAAAGCAGAGAATCATTAAAATGAACAAACACCTTTTTCCATTGTGCCTTGGAGGAGACAGCTGAGGATAAGGAAGACAAGGTAGAGTTGCCTTTCTGTCACCAATCACATTATTGCTTAATGGATTCATTTGGCTTAGCACTCTCTCCACTGACATCTAAAAGCTGCCCTCGGCAGGCATGTTTAAGAAAGAAAGACAGAAAGAAATGTGGAGCCTGCAGGTCTCCTTGAAATTGCCAGGCCCTAGAGAATCAATGCTGCACTGAGAGAAAACTTCCAAAGAGGAAGGGGGGAAACTGAAGGCAGAAAAAACATCATTTTTCTGCCTGTTTGAAGGTGTTCAGAGATGATCCTCCATCAGGCCCAGTACCATATACAGTACTTAGTTTTCAAGCGTCTTCCTTCTGATCATGCTAATAATCTCTTTCCTTGTGTTTTAGACCTTTAGTGCGGCACTGTGGTTCGGATGATTTCTTTACCAGAATGTGAGCTGTAAAATAAGGATCAAATTCTTATACACTTACTCCCATTGAATAACAGCCCACTGCATGAGTAGTCCCATTCATTTTAGTGGGGTTATGTAAGTAACAAGGTAATATTCAACAGTGGTCAAGATGGTGAGGTTGTAATGAAAGCTTGCTTTCCGCTCCTCCCTTGGCTTGTGTATTGCCTATTAAATTGATTTTATATTTTTCCTTCACCACAAAGGCAGGGCAATAATCTGCAGAATCTAGTTTAAGATTACTGAAGGCCAGAGTCTTGTCAGATTTCCTGCTCTGCAAAATATTATCTCCTCTCTTGATAAACTGTATCCTCAGTTCTGTATGTATAATTGAGAGAACAATTTTCAATGTGTCTTTTCACGTGTCCATTAAAAGTCATGTTGCTTTCCTCAACAGAGTTCGGTTTCCAATGGCTTATCAGAGAGAACCTTCATTAACAATGATTTATCACACTTTCAGTGTGTATTAGTCAACAATAAGTACTGTCGACATTTCCACTGCATGCATCTGAAGAAGTGGGTATTCACCCACGAAAGCTTATGCTCCAATACGTCTGTTAGTCTATAAGGTGCCACAGGACTCTTTGTCACTTCTAAGGAAAAAAGCTTGTCTCTCTCACCATCAGAATTTGGTCCCATAAAAGATATTAACTCACCCCCTTTGGCCCTCTAATATCCTGGGACCAGAGGTGAAAGTAAGCTGGTACGCCCTGGTACGGCGTACTGGATTGGCTTCCCAGGTGGCAATTTAAAGGGCCTGGGGCTCCCAGCAGTGGCTGGGGCTATGGGCCCTTTAAATTGCCGCCAGAGCCCCGGGCCATTTAAATCTCTGCGGGCTCTGGCAGCGGGGCTTGGGAGGAGATTTAAAGGCCCTCCGGCCACCGCTACCTCCCCGGGCTCTTTAAATCACCGCCGGAGCCCCTGGCTGTCACTACTACCCCAGGGCTCCAGCAGCGGGGCTCAGGGGCGATTTAAAGGGCCCAGGGCTCCGCTGTGGTAGTTGCAGCTGGAGCCCCAGGCCCTTTAAATGGCCCCTGATCCCCGGGGGCTCCCAGACGTCTCTGTAGCTGGTAGCTCCAACAGTGATTTAAAGGGCCTGGGGCTCCCAGCCGCCACTACCGCAGCCGGAGCTCGGGGCTCTAAAGGCCCCGCATATTCCGGTTGAAGCCACGTCCATTCTGGTTGAGGCCCAGCCCCCTGCTCAGGACTCCAGAGTACCGGTAAGTTATTTAAGTTACTTTGAACCCTGCCTGGGACTAACATAGCTACAACACTACGGCATACTTATGGTAAACTATCTATTCAACCATGTATTTAACTGTGACTCTCTGAGTACCTTTCTCAAACCAAAAGAAGAGTTCTGTGTATCTCAAAATCTTGTCTCTATCACCAACAGAAATTGGTCCAATAAAAGATATTACCTCACCCACCTTGTCTCTCTGAAGAAAAAAAGGAAACAGTCTTTCAGAAAGACAGAGGCAATTCCTTGGACTTTCCTTTGTAATAGTAAGTGGAACTCCAAAAGAATCCTACATTACTGGAATGAAGGATAAAATGGTATATTCCAATAAAAAGAACAAGATGACTCAATTTACAGTGGAGAACAGGAGTAAATAATAATATATTTTATCTTGCTCTGCAAGTGACATTTACTGAAAAGAGAAATTATCATTAAACAATATCAGGGAAAAAAGGATATTACTGTATTCAGATTGATAGGTCTCTACCCAATCCAAAATTTCCTGCATGTTAATAGATTCCTGCAGCTAAAAGTCATTATTTGAGAAAAATACAACAGTAAGGAAGAAAAGTCATATGTTCATTATATTGATATATTTCAAATTTCAACCTGAGGTGAATTCCTGGCCCCATTGAAGCCAATGAGAATTTTACAAATGATTTTAATGGAACCAAGTAGTGGCAGTTTCTCAAAAATGAGGGTGTCTCAGGGTGGGTTTTTCTCACACCGGATTCCTTACTGCAGACAATCCTCATACAGAACTCATGGCAAGTTCAGCACCAAGTACTTTATTTACAGTGTGAAAGAACAGAACAAGTTCTCCAGAGATTGAGGTTCTTACATTCTTCCTAGGCTCAGGGTGAGAGGAGGAAGAGAGGTCATCCCATTGGGGGCCTAGACTTCTCTGTTCCTTCCTTCAATTAAAGCCAAGGCAAGACTACCCTTCTCTTTTCTTCCTCTTTCGGTCTCTCTTTTAGCTGTTCTCAGTTGATGAGCTGAGCCACCCTGTTAACAGGTTAATCACTGAGTCCTTGACCAATTCTCTCCATAATTTGCCTCAGGTGTGTGCATTTATCAAGTGCTTAGAGTGGTGAGTCAGCCTAAGGCTACTCACACTCTGACACTAGGCTTTTAAAAAATGTCTTACAGAAATTTTCAAAATTCATATGCTTGCCACACATGTAATAAAAAGAACTCAGGGTCACCAAATGACATTAATAGGCAGCAGGTTTAAAACAAACAAAAGGAAATATTTTTTCACACAACTTACAGTCAAACTATGGAACTCTTTGCCAGAGGATGTTGTGAAGATCAAAACTATAATAGGGTTCAAAAAAGAACTATATAAATTCACGGAGGATAGGTCCATCAATGGCTATTAGCCAGGATTGGCAGAGATGGTGTGCCTAGCCTATGTTTTCCAGAAGCTGGGAATGGGCAACAGGGGATGGATCACTTGATGATTACCTGTTCTGTTCATTCCCTCTGGGGCACCTGGCATTGGCCACTGTTGGAAGACAGGATACTGGGCTAGATGGACCTTTGGTCTGACCCAATATGGCCTTTCTTATGTAAGTCTGAGGGCAAAATTCTCCACTGATATTTAGATAGTAACACTTGACTTCAGAGTTCTGCCCTACCTGTATGTGCTGATCTTCCATTGATATCCCACAGATTAGCCCACGGAATGCTAAAGTTCATAGATTCATAGATTCTAGGGCTGGAAAGGACCTCGAGAGGTCATCGAGTCCAGCCCCCTGCCCTCATGGCAGGACCAAATACTGTCTAGACCATCCCTGATAGACATTTATCTAACCTACTCCTAAATATCTCCAGAGATGGAGATTCCACAACCTCCCTGGGCAGTTTATTCCAGTGTTTAACCACCCTGACAGTTAGGAACTTTTTCCTAATGTCCAACCTAAACCTCCCTTGCTGCAGTTTAAGCCCATTGCTTCCTGTTCTGTCCTTAGAGGCTAAGATGAACAAGTTTTCTCCCTCCTCCTTATGACACCCTTTTAGATACCTGAAGACCGCTATCATGTCCCCTCTCAGTCTTCTCTTTTCCAAACTAAACAAACCCAATTCCTTCAGCCTTCCTTCATAGGTCATGTTCGCTAGACCCTTAATCATTCTTGTTGCTCTTCTCTGGACCCTCTCCAATTTCTCCACATCTTTCTTGAAATGCGGTGCCCAGAACTGGACACAATACTCCAGTTGAGGCCTAACCAGCGCAGAGTAGAGCGGAAGAATGACTTCTCATGTCTTGCTCACAACACACCTGTTAATGCAGCCCAGAATCAAGTTTGCTTTTTTTGCAACAGCATCACACTGATGACTCATATTTAGCTTGTGGTCCACTATAACCCCTAGATCCCTTTCTGCCGTACTCCTTCCTAGACAGTCTCCTCCCATTCTTTATGTGTGAAACTGATTGTTCCTACCTAAGTGGAGCACTTTGCATTTGTCCTTAATAAACTTCATCCTGTTTACCTCTGACCATTTCTCCAATTTGTCCAGATCATTTTGAATTATGACCCTATCCTCCAAAGCAGTTGCAATCCCTCCCAGTTTGGTATCATCTGCAAACTTAATAAGTGTACTTTCTATGCCAATATCCAAGTCGTTGATGAAGATATTGAATAGAGCCGGTCCCAAAACAGACCCTTGAGGAACCCCACTCGTTATACCTTTCCAGCAGGATTGGGAACCATTAATAACTACTCTCTGAGTTCGGTTATCCAGCCAGTTGTGCACCCACCTTATAGTAGCCCCATCTAAGTTGTATTTCCCTAGTTTATTGATAAGAATATCATGCGAGACCGTATCAAATGCCTTACTGAAGTCTAGGTATACCACATCCACCGCTTCTCCCTTTTGGGCCCTTAATAGTGTCCCTTTGAAATACTGTCAGCTCTCCTCAGTTGTTTTTCCCCTCAGTCTTGATTCCCATGGGACCTTACCTATCAGCTCTCTGAGCTTACCAAAATCCGCTTTCCTGAAACCCATTGTCTCTATTTTGCTGTACTCCCTTCTACCCTTCCTTAGAATTGTGAACTCTATGATTTCATGATCACTTTCACCCAAGCTGCCTTCTACTTTCAAGTTCTCAACGAGTTCCTCCCTATTTGTTAAAATCAAATCTAGAACAGCTTCCTCCCTACTAGCTTTCTCAACCTTCTGAAATAAAAAGTTGTCTGCAATGCAGTCCAAGAACTTACTGGATAGTCTGTGCCCCGCTGTGTTATTTTCCCAACATATATCTGGATAGTTGAAGTCCCCCATCACCACCAAATCTTGGGCTTTGGATGATTTTGTTAGTTGTTTAAAAATAGCCTCATCCACCTCTTCCACCTGGTTAGGTGACCTGTAGTAGACTCCTAGCATGACATCACCCTTGTTTTTTACCCCTTTTAGCCTAACCCAGAGACTCTCAACACTTCCGTCCCCTATGTCCATCTCCACCTCAGTCCAAGTGTGTACATTTTTAATATATAAGGCAACACCTCCTCCCTTTTTCCCCTGTCTGTCCTTCCTGAGCAAGCTGTACCCATCCATACCAACATTCCAATCATGTGTATTATCCCACCAAGATTCAGTGATGCCAACAATGTCATAGTTGAATTTATTTATTAGCACTTCCAGTTCTTCCTGCTTATTACCCATACTTCTCGCATTTGTATACAGGCATCTAAGATACTGATTTGACCTTGCCTCCCAGTTTTGCCCTGACCCTCCTATCTCTTTGTCATTTGAGCCCACGCTCCCTCCTATTTCTGACCCATCTCCCAGGTTCCCATGTTCTCCACTTACCTGTGGGCTTTGGTCACCTGTCCCCGTCGAACCTAGTTTAAAGCCCTCCTCACTAGGTTAGCCAGTCTGTATCCAAATAGGGTCTTTCCCCTCCTCGAAAGGTGAATGCCATCTCTGCCTAGCACTTCTTCCTGGATTAGCATCCCATGGTCGAGGAAGCCAAAGCCCTCCTGGCGACACCATCTTCGCAGCCAAGCATTCACCTCCACGATGCACCTGTCTCTGCCCGTGCCCCTACCTTTGACAGGAAGGATCGAAGAGAATACCACCTGCGCTCCAAACTCCTTCACCCGTACGCCCAGAGCCCTGTAGTCACTCTTGATCTGCTCAGTGTCACACCTCGCAGTATCATTTGTGCCCACATGGATGAGTAGCATGGGGTAGTAGTCAGAGGGCCGGATAATCCTTGACAATGCCTCTGTAAAGTCTCGGATACGGGCCCCCGGCAGGCAGCATACCTCCCGAGATGAAATGTCAGGGCGACAGATGGGCGCTGTGACGGTGTACCCCATAAAACTTTATGGAGAGATGCTTATAAATGTATAAATGATGTAACTGGACTATGTTTTATGCTACATGTGCCATGTAACATATCTCTGTGAAAGTTATGACCGACTGAATTTATTCCTCCCGTTTATATGCATGTATCATTGTTGTAGTTGAAGTTATGAATATTGTGTCTGCAAGTTCTATTGTCTGCAAGCACCGGTGTCTGCAAGTTCTATTGTCTGTTAAGTGCTTCTTGATTGGGCACTTAACCTGCACATTCCTTTCTCAAGAAATACAACCAATATTCATAACTTCAACTACAACAATGATACATGCATATAAACGGGAGGAATAAATTCAGTAGGTCATAACTTTCACAGAGATATGTTACATGGCACATGTAGCATAAAACATAGTCTAGTTACATCATGTATACATTTATAAGCATCTCCCCATAAAGTTTTATGGGGTACACCATCACAGGTGCCTCCCTCCCCCTCAGCAGAGAGTCTCCGACCACCACTACCCTACGTTTCCTATTCGCAGTGGTGGCAGCAGACTTCCCAGCCTTAGGAGTATGAGGCTTCTCCTCCTCTGCTGTAGGGGGAGATTCCTTCTCTCCTGTATCAAGAAGAGCATAACGGTTTCCTATTACCATGGCAGCAGGGTTTGGAGCAGGGGTGGAGCACTGCCTGCTGCCAGAAGTAACCAGCTGCCAGTGTCCACCCTGAGCCATTTCCTCCTCCACCAGTGGTGTGTCAGCAGTCCTGTGTACTGGGACAGCTACCTCAGCTGTCTCCACATGGACACTGTCCAGGAATTGTTCATGGACTTGGATGCTCCTCAATCTAGCCACCTCCACCTGCAGCTCTCCCACCTGCTACTTGAGAGATTCCACCAGCAGGCACCTGTCACATTGGATGGTCCCCCCAGCCTGGATATCAGTAAGTGGGAATTGCAAGTTACAGTCCCTGCAAAACCACACCAGGATCTGGGTAGAAGCATCCATGTTCAGGTGCTCTGTCTGGCTACAGGCGCAGGTGGAGGAGACAGAAGCGGTGCTGGCACAAGTGTTGCAGGCCTTCCTAACCATCGTAGGCCTCCTTCTGTCAAACTCCCTCTCAAACAATCAAGGGAACAGGGTCAGGCACTCAGTCCCAACTGCCACAACAGCTGAAACTGAAATTACCTGAAATCAGAATCAAAATTTAAATTCAAACAGTCAAACACACACTCCCACCAACAGCCAGTACTCACTCTCACCTGGTAGCCTGTTCAGCCGCGGGATCTCTTGCTCTCCCTCTCAAACTCCCCTGTCTGCACCCCCTGTCCGCTCCTCTCCCCTGATCGCTCTGCCTCTGGCTTTAGTTTGGGTTAAAGGTTTTAGGAATGGCAAGTATACCTCGCCCCCTTCCCACTCCCCTTCCAAACTCCCTCTCAAAACTCCCTGTTAGCAGCCCCTGTTCGCAAAGCTCAGTACTATCATCTAGATTGAAGAGGGAAATTTTGCCTTTAGTGAACGGAAGCGGCAAGTTCATCTTCGTTTTTCACTCCCAAGCTCCAAATTAGTCTGACAACAGCTTCAGAAATGAACAACCCAACACATTTAGCTGAAGAACTCTTTCACCGTCCTCTTCAGCCCAGCTTGACAGTACTTATGAACAATTTACTTTACCCCAGTAGGTCAACTGAGATTTTAAAGTGGTTTCTCACTTACCTTCACAGATACAGCAATCAGCCCAAACACACCAAGAAATCTGCTCTCTACAGCCAGGCACTCAGATACCATAGAATATGCTCTGAAGATAAAGTCTGGGACACACACTTTAACACACTTAAAACCATCTTCATCAAACTATGACACTCCACCAGAGAAGTAGAATGCATCACGCAATGACCCACACAAATATCCTGAGAGAACCTGTTTCAAGTCAGAACTCCCCATTCTCCCCTGACCATACACTGATAGTTATCACCTATCACCCTACACTGGGACCTATATATGGTATCATTAAACAAATACAATCCTTACTCCATGGGCAGCACATCCTGAGAGAAATCTCTCTCAATTCTCCCCCTTCAAACAGTCCCACAATCTCACCAAGGTCATCATCAGAAGGAAGTTCCTCACAGAACAGGACACACCAACTCAACGCAACATCAGACCCTGCCATAACCACATTTGCAATACTTGCAGACATTGCTACACTACACCTTCCAAGATCCATGAATCTTACACCTGGATCCAGATTTCCTTTGTTGTGTATGGTAGCATCAATTCATTTCAAGGTCATTGCCTATCTCCCTCACAAACATTAGTGGAAAAATAAAACATCCCTTTACCCCTGCTCTCCTCTCTACAGTTGTGTAAGCATATTCCTAAAAGGTACATTTTTTTCTCATACAGTGCAGCATGTACCTTCAATTAGCTTTCATGGTGGCTGGTGCATGTGTGGGCTTCAAGGGAAGAACATGCTCTTGATAATTTAATTCCTCCCTGCCATACAGGAGCAAGCATCCTTGCCACAAGAGAAAGGTCGTATGAGCTCCTTGTTCTCACTAGCAAGTACTATCATCTGGGCAGTTGTGTAAAGCAAAATACAATGTATACAATCAAGTGCTGGCATGTGAAGTATCAAGGTTTTATCAGACTTCACAAGGGCTGAGAATGTTTAAAAACAAGCAATGTGTACATTAAAGATGATTTTTCCTCAGTGATAGATTATTGGGGATTAATTGCTCTGTCAGTGGAGGGAACTAAGATTCCTCTAGGCAAAATCATTTTAAATGACCCTCTCCCTGTGCTGGTCCCAACCAGCAAGTAGGAGAGGTTTTCTTTTTTTGTTATTTCATGTATAGGGCATTTTGGAGATGGGAGCAATCTACTCTTAAGGCAGGTTTGTACTTTTTCATGTAGGTCACATGCTGATTTGCTTGGCTATTTTCATGCTGTATTATTTAAGGGGTTCCTGAGGGAAGGAGTTTGGGTGGAGGCCCTTTTCTCTCCCTTTCTCTGTTTTTTTATGTTGTGAAGGAAGGAGGGTTACCCTTTATACTCTTTACTCATGTAAGATGGACTAGGACGATAGGTGTCGCAGCATTAACCCATTTCCTTAAGTGCAAATGCTGCTCCCCTGCATGGTCACAGAGGCTGTAAAGACAGCTACTGAAGTTTTGCAGTGTCCACATGCTATGGTGCTTTATTCCATACGTCTCTCTGCAGTAGTGTGGAAGTGTTTGTGGCCATGTAGCTGGAATAAGTAAGGGTGTGGCAGTGAAGTAATTTCCCTCCTATTTTGGCAGGGACAAGAAGCTGGTTCCACATATGCCTGGGTCCCTGGTGATTTCACAAGCAGAACAGAAAAAATACATAATTTTTTTTGGCTTTGTGGCCAAACCAAAGAATCTTTAAAAAAAATCATTTCAGGTTGATAGGAAAGAGAAAGTTTTTGGTTTTCCTTGCCAAACCAGAAAGCTGAAAATTTACATTTTGCGTTGAATGAAATGTTTTTTTTTAATCTGAAATGATTTTTCCTCATTTTTTGATTCTTTAAATTCTGTCTTCAAGGTTTTTTTACCCTTTTTGTTCATTTTTTAAAATAAATGTAGCTAAATTTCAAAACAAAATCTTGATTCAAACAAAAGGTCTTGACTTTTTTTTTTAAAGTATCATTTTTAAGTGGAACTTATTCACCCAACATGACCCAAATTCACAAAGAAGTTTCAGTTGACCCCAAAATGCATTTTTCTGTGAATAAATGATTAGTCCCAAAACTTTCACCCAGCTCAATTCACCAGCACTGCTTCATCATGGAAAATGCTCTGCTATTAGGCATAGACTATTGGACTTTCTGGAATATTGGTCTGCAAAGCTGATTTTTATGACTAATAGGATTAATTATATTTATATTTAAAAGATACCTTCTGAGACTATTTATGTGCATGATGAAAAATCTAAGACTAGAGGTATATTGTAATATAATCTATAAAAGATCATGTCCTACCTGTACATGACTTACTATAAATTGTGAGCTTTCCCCCCCTCAAAAATGTGCATATCAGTATGTCATAGCAAGGATCATTTTGATTTTGCCCTGGCAATTCAGTTCTTGTCACAGTTGAAGAAGTGATGTACTTACATATTTCAAAGGTTTATTCTGCCATGCAACATGAGTAAAACTAGACCTCAGTGTCTGTTTAAAACTGGGAAAATAAAACAAATATCAGTTGACTAGAGGTTCATTTGAATCTAATTACAACATTCAAATTTTAGAGCAAAAATACAGAGTTGGTGAAAAGAAACAAAAGTAGATGAGATAAATTCTACTCTCATTTGTGCTGCTGTAAATCTTAAGAAGCTCTATGGGCTTGATTTGTGCTGAATGTGTTGTATATACCATATTTTTTCATCACTACATTTCTAGACATCTCCACACTGTGATCACATGCATCTAAAAAAGTACTCCCATTTGCTTTTACTACTCCCCACTGAGATATTACTCCAGCCTGATAGTGCATTAAAAAAATCTGAATATTATGGGGTGGGGGGGAGAGGATATTCTCCCAAAGCATAACAAATTTTCTAAAGCCACTTTATAGCCCTAAAGCAGTTTATAATTTGCAGACTATCTTCAATGGTTGACCTAAAAACAGTGATTTATTCAAGATTTCCTTCAATTGTTATAGAACTCAGCTAATTATCGTCAACCTAAATCTGGTCCCATCCAAAGAGGGGGGGGGGGAAATCCCCCCCCCCCCCCCCGGATATGTATACATTCTCCTAAAGTCAATGAGAGTGATTTGTACCTGCTAAGGAGTGGGAGAGAAGGGAGATTACTGGGACGGGGGAGTTTTGGCTGAACGGATTTGGTAAAAACTTCAGGATTGGACCCTCTATCTTTATTTACATATATCAACATAACATTTATTTCAGTGCACACAAGCCAATGATTAGACTTTAAAGACACATTCACACATTTCTGTCTACTGCATGCCTGATATGCATAGAACGACATCGCTGACGGGTGGCACAGCTTACACCAAAACTTTGGCTGCCACTCAGCATGCAGATGTCATCATGGCTTTGGGCAACATTTGTGTTATAGCTTTGTGCAGGAGCAAGAAAGAGGGCCTGGCTGCAGCCCTGCACTGCTGCATTCCTTTCCTTTCAGGTAGCATGCAGAGCCATAGTGGAAAAAACACATTTTAAAGCAGCCCCAGGCAGCTTGACGAGAGAACTATGAATGCCCATTAAACAGACAGATCAATGAGATCAGATCACTCCCCAAGAGGAAAAGTGAAACAAACTTAAGGGAGGTGAAACACAGCCTTGTGCAGTCCCCACAGTGGGAAATGAGAGCATTGCCTGTCTACAGGTGTGACTATAATGGCCACAATGGTGTGACTATAATGGCTATAATAATGATCAGACCCAATGCGATTTCATTCATCACTTTGGGATGGCAAGAAATGTGGGGAGTGTGGCTTCATTATACACTAGGCCAGACTGAGAGTTTACTAACACTGATATAAATCAGGAGTTATTCCATTTTAGTGAAGTTACTTCAGATTCACATTGATTTAAATGAGATCAGAATCAGGCCCATTGTGTTATTGGTCCTTTTTTCTTGTCTGTGCTGTTTTGTATTCTTCTCAGTCATTCTCTGGTGTGCAACTCCTGCCTGATTTCACACATATGGACAGCAAGTATTATCAGTGAAATTGTCCACTGGCTCAGCTACCTTGGCCTTGACTTAAAAACACCAAACATAGCAGAATCCCTACTTTGTGTTACTCAGCATCAAAGGGTAGGTTATTTCTTTCAGATTCTCATGGAAACAACTGCAGCCATCTCAGTGGAACTCTGCTGAATGAGATTGAATTTGAATAATTTCTTTATTATTCAGGAAAGACTCTACTTGTTCTGCACCATTTTTCATGAGATCAAAGAGACCAATTCAATTTCGAAGGCAGAAACTGAGACTCTCCAGCTTTTAAAATCAGGCTGGGCACAAACTCCTAAAATATATAACCTTATAAGTGTATGATTTCACAGTTAAGAATTTCTGGTTACAACTATCAAAACTTTCATTACAATATGAAGGCATGACACTGCGAGTAGTTTAAATGTATTAAATAGAAACTCAAAGGAGTAGATTTATCTAACAATAACTATCAATGTCCCTTCTCTCTGCCAGGATGCAAAATCATTTTCACCCAGCACATCTGGCAAATTAGTATTGTTCCAAAAGGTGTTAGGGGAGAGAGCTCTCTTAATACAGCATAAACTTTCATTTAAGTGGTTGGGGAATTTGCAGAGTATTAAAGACAGCCATGAGACGTAACCACTTACACATGCACAACCCTTAATTTGCAGCATGATTTCCTTACTTTCGAATCTCCCTGTTCATTTTACAATATTCCTAAATGCAGAATTGGAACTAGATGTACCTCCTGTTCAACATCTGTTCTATTTTTCAACAAGTAAAATTCCTGACATTTGAAATCCCTTTAAAATACTAGAGGGTGCTAATATAATGATGACACTCTGCCAAATTTCATTGTATTGAACCTACTGGTAAATGGGTTTTACTACCTGGCAGAGATGAGTGTAACTCCTGAATATGCTTTTCTTTTTTTTTCTTTTTTTTTTTTTTTAAATACTCTGTATCCTAAACATTTCTTACTGGTAGAAATAATTTTTAAAATATGATTTGCACCTTACCGTTTGATGTCATTTGAAACATCAAACATAGTAAAGGGACATTGTCAGTTTAACACTCTCATAAAAAAAATTACTTATCTCTGTCATGGAAGAATATCTTAGATTACTAAAACTCAGAGAATTTTCAAAGCCCAATTTACCTTTCACCATTTACCCAGATGTTGTTCTGCACTATATTTTCATGGGAACAGTAATTTTCCTACCTTATCAGTCCCTTGGTTCTTCCAGTTCACAATCCTACCTTTGACTGAGTTCTATACCAAATAACATTAGTGGAGGTGCAAGAAACCACAAAGTGGGCTGTTATGGAATAACTGGCCATAGGGAAAGTTTCTTCTCTAAGGTGCCAGGGTGGCTTATGTCTTGAACATGAGGGTTTATATCCCTCCCTAACATTCATTTGGATCTCTCTCCTTCACCTGAGCACATTGGGCCCATCCAACTCTGAGTCTGTGCATTTCGAGTTTAAAATGCACTGTGTGGCATATAATCCAGACTCATGGAAGTAAGTTACAGGTTCTCATGGAAATGCAAAGAGACTTACATCCTATGAGACTCCACTGACCGCTGTGGGGTTGCACAGGGCATCAATCATCATAGAATGTAAGCCTTGAATTGTGAGTTTGACAGGACTCAGTTGGAGTTACTAGAATATCTTCAGTTCTGCATTATGCTAATGCCTGACAACAAAAAGTCTTTGTGGGGATGGGGGGTGAAGTCTGTGGTAAAGCAAAGAATTTGCAACTCCCCTCTGTGGAGGGGGTCACAGAAGTGTAAAGCTTAAAAAGTGGGTAATGTTGACTAACCAGAAGGTACACCCTGTTAACATGCATATTCATTACTTTCCTTTGATCAGTCAACCTATTTCCAAGCTGACTATGATTATTGAGGCATCAGGATAAACACTGTGAAAAATTTAACGAGCTTTTCCCCACAATCCAGCTGCTCATTAACAAACCTGAGACCTGGCAATAGTACTTTAGCCATTAAAACATATCATAGCATAGTCTCATTTTACTACTCTTTTCTGTTTAATGATGAGGCGAGTTTGCTGAGATGGAAAACTAAAATAGTGAATAAAAATATATTTCTATAATAAAAATGGTAAGTGCAAAATAAATGCAATTCCTTCTGTTTTGAAATGCACTGCCATGAAAATTAAATATTTATTTTCCAAAGGAAAATACTCTTAGCTGCAGTATGAATACTTAACCATATGGAATTATAAGATGCTGGCCTGTCTCCTCAGCTCAAGAAGGACTCACTATCCTGCCCAAGTCTCTTCCAGGCCCTTCCCTCAGGGCAGTTTATTCACCCAAACAGACAACCAAACAAACCAAAGCAGTTCCTACAGCTCTCAGGACTTTTCCTCTTGCTTTTCTCAGGGCTGGAAACAATACATGCTTCCCTTCAATATCTCTAACGCAGGACACCATCTCTCTCCTGCAGTCCCTTTCCAAGTAAGTCCTCTCAGCCCTCTATAAGGATCACCTGGCCCCTTCTCAGCTTAGATATGATAAACAAACAGTGATGGCTGGCCCAGACCCACTGGCCCTTAAAGGGTCTGGCCACCCTGTTTCAGAAACTATGTGGCTTACTCTAAAATCTTTTCCTTTCATAGGTTCCAAGGCCAGAAGGAACCTTTATGATCAAGTAGTCTGATCTGATCATAACACAGGTCACAGAATTTCCCCCAAATAATTTCTAGATTATATCTCTTAGAAAAAAAATCGATCTTCCCAGAGTGTTTGGACTAAATCCTGCAGTCATTACTCTGGCAAAATGCACGATGCCAACAGAGATTTTACCAAAGTAAGGTTTTTAATCAAGTCCTGTAACATGATCTGGGTCACAGTGACAAAGGTCGATTCACCTGTTACATGACTGGAGTCAGAATCAAGACTTCACTAAGAGATAGAAAACAAAGAGAAGGACTAAATGGTTAATTTTCATCAGGCAAAAGGTTAACAAGCAGATTCTACAGAAGCATCCATGCTGTTTATATTAATTAATGAGAAGAATATTCACAGTGAAGTGGAAAATATTGAAGATGTTTTAGGTAACCCCGGGCCAGTGAATATTCTAAGGATATTCTGAGGGACTTAACCTAGCTATTTGAATGGGCAACAAATTACAGTTGTAATTTAGAGATGATGCAGAGAAATGGTGCTTTTTCTTGAGAAAAAGAATTATTTTTGGAGGAAATTTTGAACTGAAATCAACATATTCTTTTCAATTTGGATTTTAAAAATGGACACCTTTGTCTTTTCAATTGCATTTTTTGGATTTTCAAGTTTGTTTCCCTCTCTCTCTCCTCTTTACATTTCCCCCTCTTTTTTTCCCACTAGAAAAAAGAGGGCTGAGATAAAAGATGGAGAGCTAGCAGAAAGCCTCTCACTTTTCTCTCATATGAAAAAGTTAGAAACAAGTAAAAAGGTCTGAAGAAATATGGGAAAAACACTGCTTCACATTTTTTAACAGGGAAAATGAAAAATATTTTACCAAGTGCTATTTTCTCTCTTTTTAAAACTTTTTTCACATTTTTACAATTATAAAAAGTAGAAACAGTATGAAACAGAAAGATTAAAATTACTGGGATCATTTACCTTAGAGGATAGACAAACAAGAGGGACCATGATAAGGGTAGATACAATTATGAAAGGTACAGAGAAGGTAGATCCATAACTTCTATTCACCCCTGTTTCGTAATACAGGGTGAATAGAAAACATTTTAAGAAATTGAAAGGTGGGAAAATTCAAAACCGATAAAAAGGAAATAAACATACATTTTGTGAAAAAAGTAAGTCTGTAGAACTCATTGTCCTAGGGTATCATTGAGGACAAGGGCTTAATGGGATTAAAAAAGGAATAGATATTTATAACAATAACAAGACAATCCAGAGTTACAATACAAAATACTAATGCAGCCATCCCTACCTTCCCCCAAACCCCAAGAATACAATCCTGGCTGCATTGACACCAATAGCAAAATTCCCATTAACTTCAGTGGAGCAAGGATTTCACCCCAGAAGCATCTGGTAGTGGCCTCTGGCAGTAACAAGATATTGGAGGAGTTAGCACAATGGTCTGATCCAGCATGGCAGCTTTATGTTCCTATAAATTTCAATCCTTTCATTTTAGGGCATGCCCCCTTGTGTAGGAAGATGGAGGGTGTGGAGCCATTAAGAATATGCCTACATTGGATCTTGAGGTGTAATTTCAAGCTCAAAGAGACATACCCATGCTAGCTCTGATTGAGCTAGCATGCTAAAAACAGCAGTATAGTCACGTGAGCATCAGGATGGGCTAGCTACAGGATGACCACATGTCCCAATTTTATAGGGACAGTCCCAATATTTGGGGCTTTGTCTTATATAGGCGCCTATTATCCGCTCCCCCATCCCGATTTTTCATCCTAGCCTAGCTGCCCAGGTATATAACTAGATTTCAGGTGCCATTGTACTTGGGGTTGCTAGCCTGTCCCTATCCCACCACATCTACACTGCTATTTTTAGCATGCTAGCTCAAATAGAGCTAGCATGGATATGTCTAACCAACCTGGAAATTACACCTCCGGCTAAGTTTACCTCTGGCTCTTGGAGAAATCCATAGGAGGCAAGAGGTATTTGTGTTGATGGTCCTTGCCTCTGTTCTGCTTCTGGCCCTGCCAGATCCTGGATAGGAATTAATTGTTATAAAATAGTTTTCTCATCTCTAATAGGTTCGTTTGAAAAATGTGTAGAACATGTACTCAACTGTATGTCTTCTTTCCCAGAGTTTGCTGTAGCTCTTCTTTTGTTAACTACTGCATTATACAAATATTTCTATTTTCACACAGAGAACTGGCAAGAAGAGAATGAGGTATAATAAATTGCAATGCTTCTTATTTCCTAACATATAATAATAATGAACTGTTATTAGCATCATCACAGATTTCTTCAACAGCTTTTGTGCCCAGAATCTGAATGCTACAGACTATGTAAAGTGGTGGCATGCTAAAACTTAATTGCCACCAAATATATACTATATGCAAACTATTAAAATAGTTAAGTGCCTAATTCCCATTAAAATCAGTGAGAGTTAGGCTCCTAAATACCTATAAAAATCTGGCTCAGGCCGTCTTTCCAGGATGCTATTTTTGCAAGTAGAAAGAGACTTCCAGCACTTTTGAGCTGTCATGAAAAAGGACGTTCAGGCACAGAATGTGTAATATCAGAAAGAGAAGATGATATGTTACCACTGTATCCATTCTGAAGACCTTTAATTTTCCCCATTACTAACATAAGCAAGAAACACAGATTTCCCCTCACGTCCCCACTCCTTATATAATTAACATCTGTTGTTTTAGCATAATGCCTTTTGATTGTGTTGCTGACATTGCAACTAGTTGGTTGGGGGCAAAGGAGAAAAGCAGTTAATAGCAAGAAGTCCTAGATTAATGAGAATATTTTGAAAGAGTTTCTGATTAGAGCTGTTCAAAACCACCAAACTTTGCTTCAGGAACACTGGTAGCAAAATATAACAGTTTCTGCTGTAGACAACAACATTTCATTTTCACAACAAAGCCCAAGATGAGAACAAATGATGTTTTTCCAAGATGAGAACAAATGATGTTTTTCCAAGATGAGAACAAATGATGTTTTCCCCTTTTTCATGAACCTTTGAAATGGTATTTTTTCCTCATTTTCTTTGGCATTGAGACTATTTCCCCAACAGCTCCTTTAGAGGAGACAACAGTAAACCAGTAACATTCAAGATTGCAGTTGTTGAACGAAAACCACTAGAAAAAATAAACATCAATTACCCCCACATTGCTAGCTGAGACACTGCAAACTTCTCCTATGATGATGATGATTTGTATTGTGGTGGCACTTAGGAGTAGAACTCAGTGAATAATTGATTTTTCAGGTCAGGGCCCAAATGGGAAAATCTGGGGGCGGGGGGAGTTGGTTTGATCCAAATGGCACTGAAATTCTAACCAAAACAAAATCCAAACCAAATCAAATTAGTTTAAGGTGGAAAGAAACACTTCAATAGATCCAAAACAATTTTGATTGTTTGTATTTTGGTTTTATTCCATTTGGGGTGGTTTTTTTAAATCTTTTTGAGGTTATTTTTAAATTAATATAACTACATTTTGAAATTAAGCGACATTTGGAATGGAAAAAGTCAGAGCTGAAACTATTCAAATATTTGACCCCAATTCACAAATAAATTTGGTGCTCCAAAAAAACATATTTTCAGAGAATTTACTATTGACCAAAATTTTTTTGCACACCTCTGTTTATGCGTTCCAGTCACACACCAGGACCCAACTGTGCTAGGTGCTGTACAAACACACACAAAAGACTGCCTCTGCCTCAAAGAGCTTGGGGTGGAGGTATCTCAGATACCACTAAGGAATACCTGTGGTAAAGTGTTGACTTTTTAATGGTGACTGCTGTGCGTGCCATTAAGCAAATACAAGAGCATAAACATTCTTTTTTAAGGCATTTGTATTCTTTTTAGTTGAGGGTGAAGGAAACAAGAGAGACAGGGAAGCCTGCTGCGCGCCATTGTTCTTTCTTCTGTGTGTCAGGCTTCAGATAAGAATCTTGACAAGAGGAAGGAAAGACAGAGCTGAGTTTGAAATGGGAGTCAGCTCATTTATTTAATCTGTTCCCAGAAAATTCATTGACTTTAGTTAGGAAAGTCTGAGGCTTTACAAATGTCATGACCAGCCTACACCTGGGAGATGTTAGTAAGGAAGCAATAGATTTGACCAGCTCTGGTAATAAATAGGCTTTTTGCCAGTTTCACTGTGAAATCAGGAGTCTCAAGTAACATGGTCAGAAGAGAAAAAAATAAAAAAAGAGCAGGGGAAAAAAAAAGAAAGTGAGGTGGATGTTTGGACTGATGCTTAGTATTACCATGGAGATGATCATTAAATATATATATATCTATTAAAGAACTTGCAATGTCTTTCCTTACATTTATTCTATACCCTTTAAAAAGCAATTATATCCTCTTTCACATCTCCCATTGCACAGAAGATCTATGCGGCACATGACTCAGCCTGCCAATTTAGGCCTTTTCTACATTACATGGCTTTGTCGACAAAAGTCAGCTTTTGTTAACCACGCAGTAGAGGTGTACACACTACAATGCTCTTCTCACTGATGTAACTCCCCTGCTATGCCAACATAATAAAACTACCTAAACAACCGACATAGAGCTTTTTGCAATATAGTTAGAGAGACACACAACATCAACGCAGACACTGCACTTGGTTACGTTGCCGTAACTGGACTCCAGATAGGGTGACCAGATGTCCCGATTTTATAGGGACAGTCCCGATTGTTGGGTCTTTTCCTTATATAGGCTCCTATTACCGCTCACCCCCAGTCCTGATTTTTCACATTTGCTGTCTAGTCACCCTAACTCCAGGAGCTATTCCACAATGCCCATCCTGACTGCTCTGGTCAGCACTTTGAACTCCGCTGTCCTGAAGGTACTTAGGTATGCGCCCCTTCCCCATTTAAAGGCCTGGGGATTTTTTAAATTCCTCTTCCTGTTTGTTCAGTGTGCACAGTCCACACAGCATCTTCCCAGCTGACCATGCCGACTTTCCACAACAGATGGTCTCTCATGTGGAGCACACCAGAGCTGTTGGATCTGCTGAGTCTGGGTGGAGCGGGGGGAGGAGGCTGTGCAGTCACAGCTTTGCTCCAGCCATAGGAACTTTGATACCTACGGGCTGATTGCTAGTGGCATGTAGGAGAAGGGGCATGAAAGGGGGACACAGCAGTGCTGTGCCCTGATTAAGGATCTGAGGCAGAAGGCAAGGGAGGCCAACCTTCTTTCTCTGATATGGTGCTGAAGACCTGCCACTTCTATAAGGAGCTGCACGCCATCCTCAGCAGCGACTCTACGAGCCCCATGGATATTTCAGGGGGACTGGAGGTAGTGGTCAGTGGACTCAACCCCAATGAGAAATTGGTCGACAAGGAAGTGGCACTGGAGGACAAAGTGGAGCAAATGGCAGGGTCATCTGGTGGCATGGTGAGTCAGGACCTCTTTTCCATTCCAGAGAGGTCTGGCCAGTCCCAACACTCTGGCTCTGGTGTGCAGGATGCAGGAGAGAGGAGCTCTGGTAAGTGCTCATTTTGCTTTGCTACTGCTTTGCTACTGCACGGTGAGAGGAGATTGAGCTCTCATGTACTTTGTCATATGGTAGAGGAGGGATAAGGGACAGAAATTAACAACAGAGCCTGTCCATCTACACCAGGCCTGCACAACTCGTAAAGCAGCGAGGGACATATCACTCCAAAGAAAACAGCTGAGGGCCGAAACCCCACAGCCTCGCAGAAACACGCCCCCACCAGCACCGCCCGCCCCGTGGAAACAACCCCTCCTTCCCCAGCGCTGGGGTGTGGAAGCCTGTAGAGGGGGAAAGAAACAGCACACATAGGATGACCAGATCACAGCAGTAAAATAGGACCCACCCCGTCCCCGCTCAGCCCCACCATCACCCCCCTCTTCGCCCCCCCAGGGGTCACTATATTACTGCACACAACAGTCAATCAATGCAGTTGTAGATAAATCTCTGCATTATGCATTTTTGTATAACTTTTATATGACTTTGTATTGAACCTTGGTAATATGTTCTAGCGGGCCCCTAAGGTAATATACTTAAGGTAAAAGGAAAATGTCTTTTTGCTAGAAGTAGAATAAGATCTTCCCCCCACTTTGTATTCAATTGCCCTGTTGAATGAATGAGGTGTGAATGAGGAAGGCGTGGAAGGCAGGCACCTCCAGACAGCTGCAACCCTTGGAGAGGGGATGGGAACCAGACCAAGGACAATCAAACTTGTCAAGTGGGCTGACTAGAGAAGAGCAGACATACTGACAGCCTTGAGGGTTAGAAGCAAGCACCTTCCGTTGGGAACACCCTCTTTGCAGCATTGGGACAACCCCCCCAGACCAGAGACAAGCAGCAAAAAGGACCAACGGACACAGTCCCAGATTTTGGGCCGCACAGTGAGCCCACCTACTCACCCCCCTGCGGGCCGCACAGTGAGCCCATGCGGCCCCTGGGCCACATGTTGTGCAGGCCTCATCTACGCTGTGGGTCCACAATGGAAAAGTTTGTTAATGCACATGGGGATGTCCCTGGAATGCTCCACAGAGATTCTAGGAAACTTTCTTGTAGGTATTCTGCAATCCTCTGCCGAAGGCTTCTTGGGCAAGCTGCCTTGTTTCTTCCCCCGCACTTTGCCACACCACCCAGTAATTATTTCTGCAGGGACCAGAATGGCACACAGGCAAGCAGCATACAGAGCCAATCTGAAGCCACACACATGCAGGAGATACACCCTAACATCCTGGGTTACCCTTATGAGTGAGATGTCAGGTTCGATTACCCTGTGGAAAAGGGGAACCAATACTCAGATTGGCTCCATAGGCACTTGTAGTAACCCCCATCGTGAACCACCCTTTGTCCCTCTTGCCCATTCCCCTTTATCAGAACCCCCAAACTCACCATATTTGGGATTTACACTGACCTAGGTGCTAGCCCAGGTGCAGTGAGAAAGAGTTGTGTGTAACTTTTGTGATTAACAGCTGTGAGTAAACTCACAATACTGTCTCTCTTCATTGTTTCTTTGGGTTCTGCAGATGTTCCTTTGAGGACCCACGCCGCCTCACTGGCGGAGCGCCTCTATAAGATAAGGCAGTGACCCAGGAGGGATAAGAAGGATATGTTTCCAAAAATAGCAGTCAACAGATGCAGCACATAGCCAAACAAGATAATAGAGGGAGACAATTAATGAAAGACTGAGGCTGGATAGCCTGGAAAGGAGTCAGGGGAAGTCATGGATATAAAGCTCCTGGAGGGCCAGAAAGAGATGATGAAGTCGTTCATTACACTGCAATCTGAGCATACCCGTGCATGATTCCCCCTGCAGCCAATACAGAACTCTGTTCCATGCCCTTTCCAAAATCCCCCACCACATTCCTCGTGTGTTCCCAGTCCCACACAGTACCCTGTGCACTTTATGCCTAGGGACTGGTTTCCAAACAAAAGCTGGAGTTACACACAGATATGAAAGCCCTAACTGTGAGACTGTTACCCATTGTCATGTCCCGTTTGACCAAAAATTTGTGTTTTGTCCTGTTATTAAACTTGAGTCTTTGAAATAAAAGGAGTCTTTATTTGTGAAATACTCACACCGGTTAATACTAACATTGAAACACAGTGGCTATAGGCAGGAATATTTGCTCACTACAATTAACGCTCAGGAAACAAGCACTACAGGGGTAATTCAAGGCTGCAAGTAATCATTACCTGGATTAATGTATCCTATAAAGACACATTACTGCGAATCATTGTCAAAATGCTCCTTCATAGCCCCTCTGATTTGAATACCCTATCACTGTACCTTTCTAATTGCCCTTGTATCTGGATGCTCAAAATCAGCAACCAGCTAATCAGCCTCTGCAATCTACCCCTAGGGAAATATTTCCCCCTTTGCTTTGCAAATATTATGTAGAGTACAGCAGGCCATAATGACCACCAGAATATTTTCCTCCTTGAGATATAAGTGGCCAAAAGAAGACAGCACCAGTGACCTGTCAATTGACCAAAGACACATTTGGCACCTGTTGAGCCTGTTTTTGACGTGCTCCTTGCTGCTGTCTAGGTTCCCGGTGTAAGGCTTCATGAGCCATGGGAGCAAGGAGTATGCGGGGTCTCCAAAGATCACCTTGGGTATTTCCACATCCCCCATTTGAATCTTCTGGTCTTGAAAGAAAGTCCCTGCATGCAGCTTTCCATACAGTCCAGTGTTCCAAAAGATGTGTGCATCATTCACCAGCCGTGACCACACCCCATTGATGTCAGTGGAATGGTCCTGGTGATCCATCAGCACTTGAAAGACTATGGAGAAGTAACTCTTTTGATTGATGTACTCTGTCACAAGATGGTTGGGGACCAAAATTGGGATATGTGTTCCATCTATCTCCCCGCCGCAGTTAGGGAATCCCATTGCCTCAAAGCCATCAATTATTTCCTGCACTTTACTTAGAGTCATTAGTCCTTCATAGCAGAAGGCGATTAATGGTCCCGCACACTTGCATCCCCTCAACCTACCTGGTAGACTTTCCAACCCTAAACTGATTTGTGACTGACTGGTAGCAGTCTGGAGTTACCAGATTTCACACAGCGATAACCAGTCACAGCAAGGGCAGCTCTCATTCCGATGTCCTTGTGCTGCAGTGCTGGGCAGAGCTCCGAATCCAGTTCCAGGAAGGTGGATTTGCACATCCAAAAGTTCTGCAGCCACTGCTCAATATCTCATACATTCATCACAATGTGATCCTACCACTCAGTGCTTGTTTCCCTAGTCCAATACTGATGGTCCACCATGGCAAGTTGCTCCGTGAAGGCCAGCAGCAATCTTGAATTATTTGTTTCCATATCAGACACTAGGGTAGGCATCACCGATTTACTCTGTGTTTCACAGCTCATGAAATACTGCAGGACCAATAACATGTTGTGTTCATAAGGCTCATCACCAGACTAGTCAGCAGCTCAGGATCCATGCTGTGAGACAGAGGTGATGGTGCACAGTTTACAAGGGCAATTGAAAAACGCTGTGAAACAAAGTAGGAAGCCCTTGGAATGATGGGATGGAAAGAACTGCATCACGGGATGGTGAGCACATCCTGAGGATGCGCTGTGATCCATTCCCAGAGCTCACAGCAGCACAGGGTGACAGAGGGTGGTGAGTTGCACAGTGGGGTAGCTACCCATGATGCAATGCAAGAGCAATGACTCCACCAACACAAGAATAATTGTTTGGACGTGCACAACTGATGTTATTAAAGCAACTTAAGATCATCGATGTAACTTAAGTTGACTTAACTCTGTAGTCTAGACATGACTTTACTTATCAAGCAAAAAATAAGTACATCAAGAGCTGTGTTAATAACATTTTATTGTAATTTGGGGCTACACCTTGCTACTTCCTTCATTTTTTCATCATGTGTTACAGTTGAGAAGAGCAATTTTAAAATAGGATGCTGTCTTGCGGTAGCGTGCTTCATTGTAAAAGGATCATGGCCTGACCAGCAGCAAACAGCTGTCGGACATGCACAGAATGTTAAGAACTTCTGTTGACTCCCATCAGACCAAGACTCAGGGGAGAGAGGATAGAACACCAATACACACAACTGTATGCTCCATGGAGTGTGTGTGTAAGTTTTGTTACACCTGCTTTTCACCTGTTGAAAGGAGAAAATAATATAGTGAAAAGGATTGTGTGACTATGTGGTCCTCTAGTGTACATTACTATGCAAACTATAGTACTGACATCTCTAAAGAGGATGTGATCATGCCCCTTATTATGGTGACTCCAATCAACAGAGTATGTAAATCCTATGTGATACAGGAGGGCCAGGGAGCAGCAGTAGTAGAGTGTGAGAGGGGAAATATATAAGCCCTAGGCTAATTAAGGCGTGGTTCCCTGGAGACTAGGGAGGGTGGCTACAGGTTAATTGGAGCACCTGCAGTCAATTAAGGCCCTCTCAGGAACCTAATAAAACCCCCTGCTTCAGGCAGACAGGGGAGGAGGAGGAAGGAGTTGGAGCAGAGTGGTTTGGGTGGTGAAGCAGAGAGCAGTTTGGAGGAAAGCAGAGAAGAGTTTGGAGAAATGCTGTGGCGGGCTAAGAAGACCAAGACCCTAGGTAAAGGGACACCTGGCTTGTGCAGAGGGAAGGCAGGAAGCCCCACAAGCAGGAGAGGGAAGGAGCCCAGGGGAAAGTATCACTAGTACAAGTGGTTTACCCACTAACCTAGGGCCCCTGGGCTGGGACCCGGAGTAGAGGGCGGGCCCGGGTCCCTCCCTCTCCATTCCCCTTCTCTTGGATACTAGTGGGACAGCTGATATCCCAGTTCAGGGGCAAGAAACGGCGCCCTGAAAACCCCCCACAAGAAGAGAAAGTGCGGGACCCTCATAGTAGTGCCAGCAATTTGCCACACCTACTACAAACATGTGAATGTGTAACAGGTTAAAAACAACTATTATTAATAATTTCATGTATGTGTTTTATAGATAACAATGCTCGAAAGTGCTTTTTTGTATACTTCCAGTTTGATAAAGTGTGAAAAATAGATTACTGCTGAAGAACAGTACTTGACAAAATCTCTTTCTATTCTGTGCCCATGAATTAATCTGTCCCAGTAGACAGCTAACCATATAGCTAATTTAATCTTCCCTGCCTTAAGTGCTAGAAAAACTGTGTTCTACCTGACCCAAAGCAGATGTATATTCTTATTAAGAGTATGAGTTGGCTGTTAAGAAATGGTCTGAAAAGGTCTTTGAACTGCTGGAGGCATTGTTATTAAATGTCAAATAAATGGTGAAAGAACAGAGGTTTATTTTCACCGGTGTCGCTGTTATGTAGTGTTCGCCCTATGTGGCAGTATTGCAGAATGGCTGGATCCATGTCAACTGACAAAAGAAAATTCTCATCCCAAAATCAGTGTTTGAATTATTTTCTTTTGCTTCCTGTTCTGACAATAAAAGACAAAACAACTCCATAAAATGAACCCAAAAAGTGATTACATAACAGTTTCCATTCTCTTTGGTACTTTAAAAAATAAATCGTCCCTGCACAGTGAAAGAGACACCCTATACCTCTCCTTCTCTTTAACTGCGGAATGCAGCACAAGAAGGTAATTGGTTTCTATCAGAAATGCATGACCCCAGTGAAGTTTAAAGGATTTATCAGTTTGTTTTTTTTTAGTTTGAAACCTTCTCGGGGCTCGTGACCCTCTGTATTTCAGTCTGTATTTTCACCCAAGGAACAGTCAATTAAACAAAAATTGAAAAAAGCACACTTTTTCTAGTTAAGAGGAAATCTGAAAGACAAGGAGAGGGGAGGGGAGCAGGCAGAGAGATGTGTCAATCATAGACTAGTTCTAAAGAATAGAGGGCAAAATTACATTTCCTTTCTCACATACTGTACCATTTCCCACAAATATTCTCTATTCTGTTCCAGGGCTAATAAGAAATTAGATCTCATGCATTATGCATGAAATAAATCTTAAAAAAAAAAAAAAACCACCTCACTCTTTTCCTTTGTGTTGTTGAGCCTCATGCATATCAAAGTGCATATTCTGAAGGGCAGAACAACAGAGAAAAACACCTAGCATCAAACTTTAATAAACTCAACCTCAATTCTATAGCTGTGGGATGCTAATTGCAGAGCATGAGTAGCAAATACTGGGCGGGGGGTGGGGGGGAGACATGATTCTGGTTTGTTTACTGTGTACAAGACAGAATTGTCATCAGTGCCAGAGACTGGCAGCGATAGGTTCATGGCTGATGCAGTATCATTTGCCCCATCAACGGAAGTATTACGATATTAAGGTTATTATACCCCGAGAACAAGATCCAGCTGGCACTACTAAATTTAGCTGCATGCTGGGACTTGTGGGAATTTCTTGCAGATGGCACTCATCTCATCTGCATTGGCAAAGGTAAAAAGCAATATACTTTCATTACTTGCAATGAGCCTCTGCCTACAGTGTCTAGCGTGAAGCACTGACACCACAAAAAGATACTTTAACTGTTTGTTAGACGTCATTCACATAATGAAAATGTAGAAGTGGTTTCATTCTGTGCATGAATGACATAAAAAATGGGTTGGTCTGTCAGCAGCTAAAAGCTGTGCTTTTAAATTTGTCAGCTCTGTTAGGTACTTCTTTAGTAACCATCACAAATGATAACATGAGTGTAAAGCTATCATTTAGCCTAGTGCCATTAATCTATTATTGATTTAGAAGCTCTTTTAATTAGAGGTATAAAAGATCGGTTCTCTCTAATTACTCGTGTAACCTCATATTTTAATCCCATTAATTTGGGGATTACTTTGATTGGATCTATTAATTCTATTAATCAATACCTCTTTGTAAACAGTTTTCTTTTTAAAAATAATAGTAAAGATAATAAAGAACCAAGGCCAAAATTTTCAAACCCAGTACCTAACATCAGAGGAGGAAGATGAGAACCTTCACACAGTCCTCCCTGTTAAGTGTTGTGGCACAAACATTTCCATCAATGTGATACACTGGGTACTCAAAGACATTCCAGATCCTCAGCACCCAGAAGTGCAGTGTACCCCAGTTTAACCTTAAATCACTGCTCCAGTTAGTGCTAATAATAAAAACAAAAGTAGCTTTATTTAAGAAAGAATACAAAGATTTAAGTAGAAATGAGACAAAATGGAAACAAATGGTTAAAATACAAAACAAAATAATAAAACACAAGCCTGGGTCTAAATTTATAACTTTCCTATATAATAAAGTAGATTTACACACACACACCCAAAGTTCAGTCTGTTGCAGAGCTGCCTGGTTTCTCAAGAACGAGGATCCAAACGTTCATGAAAGCACCCTTGATTCACAAAGGGTTTTCCTCAGTGAATGGATACAGAGGGCTTTTCCCTCCTCTGTTTTTTACTGGAAGCAGTCTATTGTTTCTATTCACAGACAGAGTGAACCCTTTTTCTTAAGTTTCTGTTTTACCTTTAAGTGGTTTCAATATTTTGTTGCCTCTGATGGTTTACCATTCAAAATTGTAGTGATGTGAAAGACTATACAATTGAGTCTTGCACTGCATCACTGGCCAGACAGGGCAGGGTGACAACTCCCTTGCTTGAATGGGCCATCACTGATACATGTTATCTTGCAGTGATTATTTTTATTCAAAGTCCATAAAGCATACTTTCAAAATAAATATATTATTCCTTAAATATTACCCATACATACATCTTGCAGTGATTATAAATCTTGATAAATTACAAGATTTCTGTAGATATCTTACAGGATACTTAGCTATAAAGAGTAACATGTAAGACATGTATAGTGTAGTGAGTTTATCAAATCTGAGGCAAGAAGGATTTGCGAATAACAGAGGACTCTTTGTCAAGGAGTCAGACACTAAAGACTCATTGTCTTCAATGGGCTTTATGTGAGGCTTTGCATGCATTTCCTTTCTACAATTCATGAGCAAAATCCTGGTCCCCTTAAAGTCAATAAGTAAAACACGACTTCAGTGAGACCAGGATTTCTCCCCATATATTTCATCTCAAGTTGCCCATTGAAACCTCTTGTTTTTAACAGAAAACTGTCAGAGCTTACAATGTATAGAGCTGACCCTGCATACCAATACTCCCATCAAAGTCATGGGATTTTTTGGTGCATGAGCAATTGATGTTTACATCCCAACACTATTTTTAAATATTATAGTGTGTGTAGTATTTTTTCCTATATCATAGTAAAAATGAAAAAGTGTCTCTGGTGTAATATATGCCACTGATAAAGAAATTATTCTAAACACATTTTGCTAACTTTGCTTAGTCCTATGACAATTCTGAAGTGCACCTATGCTTGATATCATTGTAAAGGCCTTCTTGAAAAGAGTTATTGTCTATTACATACCATATCCAGTTCTGCTCCACATTATCTTTAATTTTAGACTAGATGCCACAGAGGCATATGCCCAGAGCAATACCTGTAGTGCTCCTGAGATACTAGTGGAGTGTAAGACTAATGTTTTCTGACACTACACCTCTACTAATATGTCAGATGCTCATCCAGCAGTATGTGTGCTAAATCAATTGTCCAAGTTCACTGACCTGAGGAATATGAATAAAAGTATCTGTAGAAAAATGTCTTTGGTCAATGGAATGTGACTGCCATATTGTACTTTCACATACAGTACCAGGACTAAATGGCAATGTAATCTCTGAAACAGATTTCAGATGAGAGTTTGACAGAGGCAAAGAAAAGAAAGAGAAAAGGAAGAAAGTGAGAGGATATTTGATATGTAAAATGAAATACCTTATGAAAGTTGCATCACTTTAAACCATATTTCAACATTTGGTAAAGGAATCTTATATCACATTGTTAATCAGAAATATTCTTATACACTTATGATACAAAAAGTGATATGTATGTTAAAATATCTAGATTTTCAGATATTTGACAAGTATCTTTAGATCCTGTGTAACATGTTGGATTAAATATTTAGTACATTGGTTCATCATTTCTATATAAAAAGATGTGGTAATGTGTGCAAACATGCACATGCACTTTATAAATAGGTTTGGCAGAATATGATTTTTATTTTTTTAGTTTGGATAGATAACTCTATTTTTAAGCTTTATTTAAATTTTCATAGTTGCACAAAATTATGGGTTTTAAACTTTATTTTTATTCATTTAAATATTCAATGTTATGGGAAATGGGGGGGAGAGTCAGACAATTATTAAATGATAGTAGGTGCTGAGGTTCAAAAAGTTAGAGCTTCATAGCCATTAAAACAAAAATTGTCAAAATCATGTAAAGATACACCAAGTAAATATCCTTAAATCAAACTAATAAATGCAGATAGAGATTTTTTTTTTAAACTTTGGCTGTAAATTTTGATCAATGGAATTTTTTTTTGGTCAATTTGTGTGCATAGAGTAAAATTACCATTTACTGACGTTTATAAATAAATATCTAATCCTTCCAAGCCTAACTAAGCCATTTTGCTTACAGGTGCACCTGTACATTGAAGGGATTGTATGGGATATATACAGCAGAGTTTGACACAGTACCATATTTGTAGCTATACGCTACATATGAAGAACACTTTCTTTTAAAGATCATATAGCAATATGATAGGCAGGAATGGTAGCACTATGTATTAAGGTTCTGATACTTCATATAAGAACATCTGTTCAGTTGTTTAAAACTTAGCCAAACTTTAGCCATTCAGGTTGAAATTTTGCCCCCTCAGCTTTGGCCTCAGGCTGAGAGTTTTCTGAACATTTCAGCCAAAATGGTTCAGTTATTTCCCAGAATTAGATCATGTAAAATACATAGTTTTGCCTATGTTAAAACTTTTTGCTGACCTTTTGTTTGAGATGCTTTAGCACCCCCATGTTTTGGGGCAGGGGCACACATTTTTTCACGGGTGTGGCCTTTTGCCAACCCTTTGAAAATCTTCCTAAACTTGGCCAAGTTATAAGACTTTAAAAAACTGCATTTCACACATTCTCAGTGACTTGCTAGAGCTTTGCAGTTAACTTCCCTGAAGATACCATCTGCTCTGACCATGCTCCAGCCTAGGGATGAGCAGGCCTTTCTCTACAATTGCTGCTGTGGGATGAGGCAAGGCACTGGAACTCAAAGTAGGCAGACTGTTTATTCTGTGCTCTCAGTGATCATCTCCACGCTGATGCCCAGGCTCCTTGATTCAAATGCAGAGGGAACAAGAGCTGATCTGGAGGACAGGATTGGGACAAAGACCTTGGGAGAGAGGAAGAAAATGGGACTGGAGGCTGGCAAAGGGAGGACAACTGGGGCTAGGAGGCAATAAGAAAAATAGGAATGGGTGGGGGAGAGGTGGAAGACACACTGTGAGATCATATGAGGAGACGTACTGGCTGGGCAAGGAGATTGGAACTGGGAAGAAGTGGGGAAACAGGAAGGAGATTTGAGGGGAGGGATGACAGACAAGACAAGCCAAGATGTGGGGAGAGAACTGGGACCATCTGATCAAAGACTGGAACAAGGAGCTGAGGCGGGGCAGTCCAGGACAGACACAGATTGAATTCTGTGCCTGGAGCAGGAGAGACTGGCAGTCAGTGTGGATGGGCAATGTGATTGGGGACTGGAGACAGAAGGCAGGGAAGAGGGTGAGAGACAGAACACAAAAGGAGCTGGGGAAGACAGACAGATGAATTCCAAATGAAACAGGTGCAAAGAGAGCTACCAGGATAACTGGAAGAATGGAAGGCCTATTATGAGAGAAGACTATAAACCTTGGCTTGTTTTGACTCGTAAATTAAAGGCCGAAAGGGGCTATGAATGTTCTCTATAACTACATCGGGGGTAAATACCTGGAAGATGAAGAGCTTTCTAAGCAAAAGGGCAATGTTGGCACAAGAACAATATAAACTGGCCATGAACAAATTCAGGCTTTGTTCCAAAATTAGAAGGTTTCAGGCATCTTAGTGATGATCTGGGACAGCCTCCCAATAAAACTGGTAGGGGCAAAAAAAAATCCAAAACAAAACAGTGTGATCGTATGAAGGGATTGCTGGTAATGGTGGGGGACAGCGCTCCGGCTGTCACTTCTGGGTCATGCCTGATGTTCCTAAAAATCTTATGTTTCAAGGCATAAGCTGGTCACCTGCGGGGCTCTGGAAGGAATTTCCTCCTCCCCCCACAATGTTGGGGTGGGGACATTTTTTAATCACATTTCTCTGAAACATCAGAGAGGGCCCCAGCTGGAGATGAGACACTGGATAGGGTTGGCCAATGCTCTGAGGTCGTACCAAGCATTCTCTCAGGTGCTTGGCTGGCTGATTCTTGCTCACATGTTCAGTGTTGAGCTGATTGCCACATATGGGGTTGAAAAGGAAGTTTCCCCAGATAAGATTGGCAGTGACTTTGGGGGTTGTTCATCTTCCTCTGTAGCATGTGAGGGAGTGGGTCACTTGCTAGGATCATCTGAGCATACCTATATTAATAATTTCCCTACCATTGCAAGGGCATCAGACATTGGCACACCTTGGTCCTGCCTATTCTCTGCTTGTGGCACATAATAATTTGGTCTCCTGAGAGCTGCAGTACCTTGGTCTAATTTCAGTTTGGGGTTTAGCATGCAGATGGTGGTGGCTTGTGTTGTGCAGGAAGTTAGATGATCTGGTGGTTTGTTCCAGCCTTGAGTTCTGAGGGAGAAGTCGGAATGGTTGGGCTAGGAGACAGGAGACTGGGAACAGAACAAGGAACCTTAATTTTTCTCTCTACAGTAAGATAGTTTTTACTTACATGATCAAATATATTTCTCCCACAGGATCCCTGCCTCATGCAGTGCACAGGATGGATCTGCTGTGGGATTAAAACAGGTTGTGTAGTCAAGGATGCTGTTGTCTGTAGGACTCTTGCCCCATTTATTGCAGAAATTGGAAGGTGAGTAGTAAATGAGGCAGGAGAGTGCAGAAAGAGAAAGGATGACCTCATTGTTACTGCAGTTAAAAACTGCCCTGAGGAATTGGATTTTATCACTGCTTCTGTCAAAGAGCTTCTATCTAGAGTTTGCAGTTTTGTCTGTGACTATGAAACATGGAGACCAATCCTAGCTAACTCCTCCTCCATACGCTAGAGTGCCTCGTGAAAACTGTTGGGGCTCTGTACTAAAAGAACGTCATCAGCGGAGTCAAGGTCTGTGAGCGAGAGATCACCAATCTCAATGCCTGTGGGCCTGAAGGAATGCTGCATTATGAAACCCATTGCACAACAAAGGAGTGCAGGGGCCAGAACACAACCCTGTCTAACACGAGATACTGATTTAAAAGGCGCTGACATCCGGTTCTCCAGACAAACACGGGCAGTGGTTCCATTATGCAGCTCTCTAATCAAGTCCAGCAGAGTGGTAGGGACACCTACATCCTATAAGGCGTTCCATAATGTGACATGGTCTATTGAGTCAAATGCAGCCTTAAGATCAACCTATGCTACATGCAGGGGCTTCCTGAACTTGCGATGTATCTCCGACAACAAGCGAAGGGCCAAAATTGCATCTAACGTGGACCTGTTGCTCGGAAAGTCTGACTGTTGGGGATGACACTTCTGATGTAGCAAAGACTCCAGGCATGCCAGCAAAACATACACAAACACCTTCCCTGGAACAGAGAGCAAGGTGATCGGCCTGTACCTCTTACATTCACTTCATGGTCCCTTGCCCTTATAGTGTGAGATCACAATACTGTCCTTCCAGGCGATTGGCGGAGTTCCAGTTCTCCACACCAGATGAGAGATGGCCAGAAGTGATTCTGCTACAGGATCAATAGCACATTTTAGCAGCTCTGAGGGGATGCCATCAGCACCAGCTGTGAATCTGTTTTTCAGTTTAGAGATGGCACACTTCAATTCATCCAATGTCTGGATATGGAACTGCAGTGACTGCCAGATCATCCAGCTCTGAACAACTGGCAGCTGGAGGATGGTTCAGGACACTGTGATCATGTTCCACCCAGAGAGAGAGAATGTCATCATCATGGATGGCCTTGTCTGTCATTCAAGATGCCGTTTGTAGTGACTACCTCTTGACCGCTGAGGTTACGAATGGTGTGGAATTCTGGCTTCAATTTGCCCCTGGTTAAGCCAAATTCGACATCGTCCGTCACTTGGTTATAATATGCCTCACGATTGCAGAGTACCAGGATGTTAAATTTTCACTTCTGCTGATTACAAGTGCATTCATCACCACGCTTGTGGGCTGCAGCCTTCAATTTAATTATTTGGAAGGTCTCCTCTGATAGCCATGGTCAGCATGCTGGATGCCTATAGCCAATCATCTGCTCAGCAGATTGGTTGAGAGTAGAAGTGAACAGGGACCAGCCAACCTCCATGTAGTCTGGCAGATTAGCTAGAGCTGAGAATCTGTTGCTGACATCAATACTAAACCTGTTGGCTAAACCTGGCACACGGAGTGCATCAATATCAAACTTCTTCATAATCGCAGAGGGCTTACTTGCTTGTTGGAGCATCAACAGCATATGGGCGACAACTAAATGGTGATCTGTGTTTGCCACGCATTCTTCACCATGATATACTCTACAGGAGGCAAGGAGATGCCTATTGTATGTAATGATGTGGTCCAACTCCTTTTGAGTGATGCCATCATGAGAGATCCATGACATCTGGTGCATGCGCTGCCGTTTGAACCATGACCCAAGAATGGAAAGATTCTGGGAGGCTCAGAATGTAAGCAAGGGATGAGAGTTATCATTGGGTGTGCCTGAACCATAATGACCAATGACCTGTTCAAACCCAGTTCTCAGGGAGCCAGTAATTGCATTTAGTCACCCAGGATCACAAGATTATCATATGGGGGGGACTGTGCATACTAGATATTCCAATTGACCATAGAAATGATCTTTAACTGAGTCAACAGATTCCTCTGTCGGCGCATTAACTATGACAGTGAAGTAACTGTGCCAATGTTTTAGATGTGCAATAAGTAAACGGGGAGACACGGGTGTCCAAGTTGTCAGGGAGGACTTGGCCTTGCCTCACAATGTAGTGCTACCCCATATAAATGGTTGGGTCCACCAGAATACAGAAGTAAAGAATCTTCCACCTTGTGATGTCCATGATCTATCAGCCTTGCTTCTGTTAATCCTGTGATTGATATACAAAGATGGTCCATTTCACATGAGACAGTGACCTGATGACCTTGCCTATGGAGAGTTGCAACATTCCAACAATTCTGGTGGACTTTCGGAAATCCCAGATACAATTGGATGCATTGTCACAACATACTGCAGGCATGCCTGTCGACATCAAAGGACGCGCATTCCCAGAGGGGCTTTGGCATGAACCCATCATGTTTGCACTGAGGGGAGACAGCACTGACAAGGCATCTATAGCTGAAACTAAGGCAGGGGCTTTAACCCTAGTGTTGAGTACTAGGTTATTCATGAAGAAACCAAATTGGTCTGTGACAGGGGTTCTGAGTCAGGAGTTGACTCTGTACCCTGTCACTCAAATCCCCATCAACTTAGTTAACTGAGACATAAAGAGAGGAGGAACAATTAAGAAGTAGGGCCACAGCTGAAGGGCTAATTAGAGGGGAAAATTCCCAATAGCTGAGAGCAGATAAATAGAGGGGAAGGAAACCCTGGATGTAGTTAGGAGTCTAAAGGAAGATAGAGCTGACTGCTATTGCTAGCACTACTCCCTTTGTTTCCAGATGTAAGAGGGGGAACTCACTGGGACTTGATAATATGTAGATAGTACTTTGGCCAATGGCCTGTTAGAACACTATAATAAAAGCATGGTGGTGGTGGTGGTGAAGGTGGCCTGGATTGAGTATGGTCTGTACCTATGGTGAGAGACTCACAGGAGAGCACCCTGTGACAGGGTCCCTAGTATTTCTGTATTAGAAATAAAATTTCAGGAATCCAAGCACAAACTTTCAGTTACAGGACAAGTAGCTAATATATGTCGCATAGTTTTGTTAAAATGGCTACTTGCATGTGTGATTAGCTTTATACACACAACTAGTTTAATTTATTTATAAATGGTATTGTTACAGGGTGCATGCACCTCCGTGAATGCCTCCTGTCAGCTGGATGCAGTGCTGCAATCTACTTTTCTGTTCCTGGAACCAGCTCTAGGTTGTGAGCCTCACTAGGTGGGTCTTCAGTGGCTCAGTCCTCTAGCCAAGTCACAGTCTAAAATGGATAAACCCCTTCCTGGGTAACAGAAGTCCATCTGAAAGTCTAAACAAACATCCAAGCAAATGATCATCTCTTCCTTTTGGCTTACTCTTCAGCCTGCTTTCTGGGCTCAGTTCTCAGTCTGTTCAGGGCTAACTAAGCCCTTTCCCAGTTTGTTATGGAAAACTGCTACCAGAGCTTTCTCCCTGTAGACTCTTCATCTTCACAGGTTCTCACAGCTTGAAAAGTTCAACACATGGTTGGCCCTCAACCAGGATCTTCAGCTCCATCCCCAGGCCTGTTTAAATTCCACCCTCTCTTTCAGGCTTTTAGCCAAGAGTCTTGTCACCTTTTCAGGACTCAGGCCACTTCCCCACTGACTGACTGGGGGACCGGAGCCCACCCACAATTCTGGGTCCCAGCCCAGAGACCCTGTCAACGGCAGCAAAGTGATGGCTCCCATAATAGTTGCTACTGCTGCATTCCCTGTGCTGCTTCCCACTTAATCCTGTCACCTTCACCCATTACTTTAGGATTACAACCATTGGTTCTCTTGGTCTGTTTCCTGCAGGCCTATTTGCCTGGAGAGTTTCACAGTCTTCCAGCTCTTCCTCACCCTTCTGGTATCAGCCAGCAACTGACCTGCGTAGCCCCTGCAGCTCCTTTTATTTGAGCCTGCTGGGCTCTGATTGGCTGCCTCTGTGCAGACTCTCTAGGCAGGCCTGAAGGACCTATCTCTGCAGCTCCTTCCTGGGGGCAGGGTGTGGTAAGACTGTGGGGCCTCCAACAGGGGGGTTTCAAAGGGCCTGGTACACCCTGTTACATGTACACAAAGGCAGAATCAGAGCCTAATATTATTCAGTTAGAAATATTCCAATAGGAATCAGTTTAAAGTCCTATACAGAATGTTCCTAGTTATTTTTGGTACACAGTAAACTTAGTATGTGCAAATATTGTTGCTGTTTCTATAACACATTCAAATGAGAATAATTTCACACTTTGTATTTACAGCAAATACAACACAGTATAGCAAAGATAATATTCAGTATATGCTAAAAATGAAAAATATTTAAGACTCTCATATTTATATCTATGAAGAAACCTTCTGAAAAGGTCATATTTTTCAGAAAACTGCCCTAGTCTACTGTTTGATTATACCATATTGAATTCAACAGTTCTTAAGAGGAAATTGTACCAAGACAGGCAAGCACAAGCACTAAATAAAGTATTAATAATACTTAGCACTAACATAATGTCTTTCATCTCAAAATCACAAATTGATTCACAGAAGTGAAGTGAGTGTAGAAATGGAAACCGAGGAAGTTGAGGCAGCTTTTCCAAAATTACAGGCTGAGTCAGTGACATACCCAAGAACACATCCCCACCACAAGTCATCTGCTGTAATGATCAGACAAAGCCTCCTCCCTAACATTCGAAGAAATCTATATTGAGGTAGAAAATTTATTCCTGATGAATACGTTGAGCCAGCCAAATCTCTAGTGGAAAACCATTGTATTTGATGGACTTTCATTGGGATAAATTTAGCCCAGTACCACTACAATATCTGTGTCATAAAGTATGTTTTCATTTCACTTACCCATGTCTGATTTACCTTGCAAAGACAGTAAAAATTCAATATGAAAATTAAACAATGAATTGGAATTGAGCATCTTAATTTTCAAGGAGTGAAACACTAAGGGCTATTTTTATGTTTCTTGATGAACAAAATGGAAAGCACATCTAGTAAAATATGTATGTTCGCTCAAGCAAAATGAGTTACTGAGCCCTATTTGCAGACAAATGACCCGCTTCAGTACAAACATTGTAGCTTTTAAGGAGGGGAATAATGAGGATTTTAACATTCTGTTTTGTAGTGTTCATTGTTTTGATCCAAAAATGTGTGTTTCCAATTTTGCATAGGTGAGCATTTCTTGGTTATGACTTTTACATAAAAATCAATATATGTGACATGGAAGAACTTCTTTCCAGAAAGGACACAAACAAATTGGCTGGGACTGTATCCTATTGTGCAATCCAGCAGAAAAAAAGTCATGAGATGTTACAAAGTGCAGTGATCCAGGATACTGCTTTGCCCTTTTACCCGTTGCACTGCATATGCAGCAAAATATGGAAGGGCGGTTTTTAAAGTAAAAGCTGCTTTTAACTGCTGACCTTTGGATAATCCATAAATGGGAGAATATATCCAGGTCTATTTATTCCCTTTAAGACTATCCTTTACTTGTAAAATGAAGGGTTTGACTTTGTGCCCTGTGACTTTTATGCCAAATAGTGGCATGAAGTTACAGTACACATCCCTTCACCTATTACAAGTGAGCGTGCATATAGGGTAGATCTCGACTGGCCAATGAGAATGGCCCTGCTATCTCCCTTTTCCCCTCGTGCAAGCCAGTCAATCAGAAGTATTAGGGGAGATCAGAAAGGCAATCAGGTTTTGCATTTGATGCTTAAGGGTATGTCTATACTTCAAAGAATAGCCCACAGTGCAAAGTTTTAAAGCCCAGGTCAATTTACTTGGGCTCACAGGGATCAAGCTGTGGGGCTAAAAATAGCAGTGTAGATGTTCCTGCTTGGACTGGAGCTCAGGCTCCAAAATCCTTCCCCAACCAGGTTTCAGAAAAATATTTTTCATTGCCAAGCTTAATATTATTCCACCCGTCTCTGGAGTAAAAGCAAAAAAACCCCATGAAACACAATCTTCTCCTTTCAGGGTCTGAGAAGAGTCATCCAGCCTCCCCTCTGATTGAAAAGAACAGTTACTTACCTTATGGTAACCATAATTGCTAGAAATGTTATCAGCGTTATCCCACTTAAAGGCTATGTCTACACTGCAATTAACAACTCATGGCTGGCCCGTGCCAGCTGTCTCAAGCTCCTGGGGCTTAGGCTAAGGAGCTGTTTTACTGCACTGTAGACATGCTGGCTCAGGCTGAAGTCCAAGCTCTGTGATCCTTCCACTTCTCAGGGTCCTGGAGCCTGAATCCCACCCTGAGCCAGAACATCTATACCATTATTAAACAGCCCCTTAGCTCGAGCCCATAAGCCCAAGTCAGCTAGCATGGGCCAGCCCTGGGTGTTAAATTGCAGTGTAGACATTCCATAAATGTCTCATGTGTGAGATCAGAATCTTTTAAATAGCAGTGACCATTGGGCCACGCCTGCACCAGGCATGTTTTTATGCTCCTCTCTCCAAAGGCATAAAGTTCAGAGTGGCTATTGCTGGATGCATTGCATCCGAGGGTGCTAAAGGAGTTGGCCGATGTGATTGCAGAGCCATTGGCCATGAACTTTGAAAAATCATGGCAATCGGCGGAGGTCCCGGATGACTGGAAAAAAAGCTAATGTAGTGCCCATCTTTAAAAAAGGGAAGGAGGAGGATCCGGGGAACTACAGGCCAGTCAGTCTCACCTCAGTCCCTGGAAAAATCATGGAACAGGTCCTCAAGGAATCAATTCTGAACCACTTAAAGGAGAGGAAAGTAATCAGGAACAGTAAGCATGGATTCACCAAGGGCAAGTCATGCCTGGCTAACCTAATTGCCTTCTATGATGAGATAACTGGCTCACAGGAGCCGATTTTCGTCGGCGCCGCTGGGTGCTGTCGCCCTGCATCGGGGGCAGGGCCCCACAACGTCGCCCAACATCGGAGGAGGGGCCCAGTGTCGGGGGCGGGGCCCCGCAACGTCACCCGGCGTCTCTATTCTGGACTTCCCTGCCTCTGTGAGGAGGTGGTACAGGTCTTTGGCACCAAGGCTGTAAGTTCCAGTGGTGACTTCAATTCCAAGACTTTACTCAACAGTGATTTCTTTTTGGTACCACTCTCCTTGTGTGCTGGCTGTTAGGGATACTTGCACAGGAAGACTTTCCCATTATCTGTTGAGAGTTGGAGGTCAATCTCTTTTCCTCTGGGTTTGATGCAACTCTCACAGATTTTCCCAAAAGGTGAAGCTTAAAGTGGGCATCTTGGGATTTCCATGACTGTGCTGAGAACAAATTGCACATTGAGCACTTGTTCAGAGTATGCAACTCACTGAGACAGAATAGACAGCAGCTATAGTCGTTGGTGAGCAGGATTAGGTAATTGCAAAATGGACAAAACTTAAAGCCCCAAGGATTTGAGTTCACCATCACATGAGGACAAGGGACCAAGGTAGTAAGAAAACAAAAGGAGAATTTTGTTTGTTTTTATCATTTAAATGGAAAGGGATAAAGAAACTAATAAGAAGAATAAATCAAATTTTGATTTTGATCAAAGGGTTCCTGTCTTCTTGTAATGGTGGGAACATGAGGATGTGCAAGGCACAAGCAAGGCCCAACAGACATTGCTAATCAAAAGATTCCAAACTTGTGCATGAGACACATTCACACCTACTGTGGGATCCACTTTAATAAATACTCAAAGAAGAACATGCACTTCCCCATCCCCAGATTCACCTTTTCTTCTTCTTTTAGATGGAGCAGCTGGGCCCTGTAGCTTAAATTAACCTCAGCTGAATCAATTCTCCAGATATTTATTCCCTGCTGGTTCCACTCCCTATCCTGCAGAACTGTTACAGAAAATGCACTCTATGCACATTTAAGAGATTCTTAAGAACTATACAGGTAGCACATCCCATTGCAAGCGCTCATCAAATCCACTTTCTCTTGTGTTTTGTCAATTATGGTGACAAAGTAAGTTTTTACTTTTTTCACTGCTGTTAGGGCAGCAAAGCCAACACAGCTATGGGAGATGGAGATGGATTCCATTCTGGCTTGTGCATCATCAGTAGAATTGTTAACTTGGTTTCAGCTGCAGAATTTTTATGTTGGTGCTGCATAAGCCACAAATAAAACACCTTGAGATTCACTTGAGTTTGTAATGGTTGCAGTTAGAAAAAACAAACATCTTTTTTACCTATTAACTTAGCAGACTTGAAATGGAAGGCACCAAAAGGTAGTAAATATAGAATTCTATTGTGCCATGTTCATAGTCACTCTTTCAAGTAGCATTGCACTTTAACTATGTAATTATTATTATTTTATGTTAGCAGGCTTTTATCCCCGTTTTGACTTCAGCCTCCCAGTATACAGTAAAGATAGCTATCAAACAGAACAGGCTAAGAAAATAAAACTTCTAAATGGCAGTTCTTTACAAAACAGACTGATTTATAATAAGCAAGTTACTGATCAGGGCAGAATAATATTTCAAAAAACTGGACTGTATTACAAAGCATATCTTCAAACATCCATTTCTGTTGGATTATTGCTGAGAGATACTAATTGGTCTATTTCAGAAACTAGACTAATTTACAAACATTCATAAAATAGTGAAAAAGTTGCATGCTTTAGAAACTTGATACATTATCATGCTTCTGGACTAAAAACAATATGAAGACAATAGCAAATGAAGAACATTGTTAACATAGCTTAGTAATGTTTACAGTGCCTTTTCTTCTGTTTTATCTGACTCTTCATGCTTCTTCTCATTAGTCTCTGCTGATGTTTTAGCTTCAGGTTTAATCCATGGAGGGCTGTGCAACTTCTGTTAACCAACACAATGGGGAAAACAATATCAATGTAAGTATTATAATATTATGGAATGTTACACAGATGAAAAAGGTCATCTTTCTCATCAAGAAACACAGGCCTTGATTTTGATCTCATTTTAAATCAGTCCTGATTTAAATCAAGAGTTACTGAACTGAAGTCAGTGAATTTACACTTCCGTAAGTGAGAGGAGAATTAGGCCAACAATCTGAGGTCATCGTATTGCATACAAGGAATCAACACTGAATGTTTAAAGTGCCATAGGATAATGCACGCATAGTCTTTTGTTAGTCTTTGTACTGCTTTCGAAATAACTTTAGTATGTCTGCTGAGTGCACATATACATGCACGATACATTATATCGTGGTGTTTAGATGTTGCTTGTAATTATTAGAACTGGGAGCACTGGCTGCTGGGAGTCTGAAAGGACAGGAAACAGGAAGGAGGGGGGAGGGAGTTGAGAGGCTGGGAGAGCTACAGAAGGTGCAGCAGCAGCTTGGTAAAGAGGTTTCCGCTTTAAAATAAAGACCTGTTGCAGTTTGTTAGTACCTTGCCTGAGTGATACAACATATATCTATACACATATGTATAATGTGTGTGTCTCTCTCTCTACAGAATTAATCTACATTCCATGAAACCTGTAGCATCTTTCTCAAAATACCAAAATTTTGAATGTAGAAACAATTGTATGAAATCAATTGCTCACCTTTTATAGATTTATTATTAGAGGATACTGCTAGGAAGATTTCAAACAATAGAATATTCTTCAACTGGTTTCTGATTGTCTGGTTCAGAATTCTGGTCTCTGCCAGAAGAGGTCCTAGCCATTTTGCTGACTAGGGTGAAAAAAATGTGGTGCTCCCCCCACCCCCTATGTGGCAGAGGGAAAAAAAACATCTGGTCAATCAGTGGTACAAAAACAGCTGGAGGATTAGAATGGAGCAAACCAACTGAGCTGCCCAGAGGTACAGCACTTCCCATTTCTGCTACAGAATATCTATGTAACTATTTTTATTGGACCAACAGGTGAAGAGGTCCTATGATAAAATCTGCTAAATTTTTTCTTTGTGTAACATGTTTAGTTAAGTACAATTTCACTAAATCATAGTTATACCCAGGGTTTGGAAACTGTTCTCCCTCCTGCCCCCCAAAAAGGAACCCTGAGTTTATAAGAATGGCCTAGCTGATTTTTAGGGCAGTCAAGTTCTTCAAGTATTGAAATAGTTCCTAACAGATGGCCATCTCATACCACCAACTTCAATCGAGTGGAGCGGAAGTCTCCATTGTGATTAATGAGGAACTACCTAGAAATCACTGACTTAGAATAAGCAGATACAGTTCAAGGAATTTTGCATTTGATAAAGACACTTCTATAAAAGGGCTCAATTACTCGAAGACAGAAGTACCTGAAAGTCAGGATCTGTTTCTGACACCTTGAGGTGAGGAGATGTTGAATTATTGCGCTTCCCCAAACAAGTCTTGCCAACCTGCAAATGCAATCATTGAAACCATATCACTGTAACAAAGGTTTTGGGGGAAAAATCAGTGATTTTCTTCTTTCCTTCAGTAGATGGGATTGACACTTATATAGCCCTTTTCATGTTCAAAGCTCTTTACTAACATTATCCAATTTATCCTCACAACAGCCTCATGGAGCAGGTAATTACAATTCCCATATTACAGATGAGGAAATTGTGGCAGAGTTGTAGGTTGACCAATGCAACAGAGGGAGTTGGAGTAAAAACTGGAATTAAGATTCAGGACTTTTCGATTTCCATTTTTTTACCTAAACCACTGGGCCATCCCTGTGTCATCAGTAGGGTGATGACAGATCGAGTGGGAGGAGGGCAACTGGCTCTCTAAGTACAGAAAGTGTATTACAGCTTTTTAGATGAACCTGAGGTGAGAGGGACAAATCAGCACAGTTTCTGGAAAGGAAAGCTGTGTGTTTGTTGTCTATTAAAATCCTTTGAGCATGTCAATAGAATAGTGAATAAAACAGATTTGGTTGATATCAATTATCTGACGTTCTTAAAGACTTTCTTACTAAAAGGAAACAAAGTAGACATAGGCTGAGAGGTAAAGTTCTGTTATAGATCAGGGACTCCCTCATAGATAGAAAACAGAGTAGAAATATTCACTCAAATTTCCCCTATGAGCATGATACTCTATATTTGTCCACTAGCAGGTTTCTTGCTCCTTTCTCTGTAGCATCTGGTACTGGTCACTTCTGGAGACAGGATACTGGACTGGGTGGACGACTGTTCTGAACCAGTAGAGCAATTCCTACAATCCTTTAGTGTTTAACCACACTAAATATTGACATTCTGTCACAATGAAAACGTCCATATTACTAATCAACAAATAACTATCAATTCAACCAGCAAAGGTGAACTACAGCCTGCATTTTAAACAAGAAATACTGATAAGAGCACATCATACCATTGTACTGTATACGCTGACTAGTTACCAATTTGAAACCAGTCCTGTTCCTAATAGTTAAGCCCTTGACAGGCCAAATCCTGGCTATTTTAGAGACTGCCTCCCCATTCATGACTTGAAAAATAGGCAAACACTTCGGGTCTAGATGCGATAAATCGATCCCCAAATGCGCTCCCCATCGACTCCGGAACTCCACCTTGGCGAGAGGCGGAAACGGAGTCGAAAGGGGAGCATCAGTGGTCGACCCGCCGCCGTCCTCACAGCCAGGTAAGTCGACCTACGATACGCTATGCACATAGCTGAAGTTGCGTATTGTAGGTTGACCCCCCACACCAGTGTAGACCTGGCCTTCTAGGACAATACAGTAAATGAAACCTAAGACAAAGCCTGTGAGACTCAGAGATAAAATATTTTGGTCAAAGGAGCTTGTTTTTTAAATGAGTTACCAATCGCAGTTTGAACAAGACCTACTTTGTCCATTTTAGAATATGCTGCAAGATCCACCCCACCCATTTCCTAAAGCTCTTCCACTATAAAAACAAACACAATAGGAACAAAGGAAACCAACAAAACCAACCAACTAGAGTTTTCTAATGTCTAAGAACAAACAGCCAAATCTTTTGTGGATGCCACTGACAGAGTCCATTATGCAGATCAAAATTGACTTGTTTCAGTGCTTACACGTTATGGCAATGGGTTCTATAGCAAAACCTGAGAGAGAAATTACAAATGAGTAGAAAAGCTACCTACTGGTGGAAACTGTTGGAATGGTTGGAAACTGGAATGAGCATTTTAACAACAATAAAGGTGTTGCGGGGGGCTGGTAAATGGCTAGGTTCTTTACAGACACATTCAGTGTGGTGTTCCTCTGATTTTTTTATCCTAAATTCCATGGACATGAGCATTCTAGAAAATGAATAGACAAAGGGCCAAACTTTCACTCTCAGACCAGCCTGTGTAGACCAGATTAGCAGGTGTAGACCCGCTCCAGAGCTCCATGGCCCAACTGACTCTGTTTCTGCAGAGCACTACTGGAAACCAGTGAGAAGAGGCATGCAGGTAGTCGCTGAGGAGCTTTCCAGTCCTGTCTCCCAGAAGCAGACTCCAATATTCCACCTTCCTCAGCCCACCTATAGGCCTCATCCAAAGCCCACTGAAACGGAATGACTCCCATTGATTTCAGTAGGCTTGGGATCAATCCTACCATAGTAGAGGCATCATGACTGACATCAGGGGAAGCAGTGCCCCCTGTGATATCCCTGTTTTTCCCCACAGAGAGATAGCCAATACATTGACGGGGTTCCTCTAGACACTTTCCCTTCAAAAAGCACCAGAGCCTGACAGCTCTAAACAGCTTTGTTAGCTAGGAATGAGGTCTACAGGTGTAACTGGTACTACTGTTACAATTTGATAAAACAATCACTTATCACGTTGTTTAATTACAATTTAATCTTAAACTGCCTCATAAGCACTAGTTTTGAAGGACAATAAACTATCTGTAGGGCCAGATTCTCAGCTGGTATAAATCAGCATACCATAGTGATGCCAATTTATTCCAGCTGATGATTTTCCTTTCAAGCTCGGAAAAGGGAGTAACCTGCTGTTTTGATCTAGAAGAACTGAAAAAGATAGTAGAAACTCATCATAATTTCATAGCAGAATACTTGTTAAATGGGCCGTAACTCTAAAAACAATTTTATTCAAATTTTGGATAAGATTTTCTTTTTTTCTTTCAAGTAAATATGTCAATTTTCAGGACAAACCAATGTTCTTAGGTATCAGAAGGGTAAAAATAGGGCTTAAAATGAAACCTGTTTGCAACCTTACCTAAGGTGTCATGAATGCTGTTTCTTCATAGTGCCAAAGCCCAATAAAACATGTGTCTAGTATAATGTGTTTGTATAACTCTGTTAGTACAGGATAGATGCACTGGAAACATGAATAATTTACACCACCATATTACTATAAAATACTTTGAGTCATGGCATAGCTGCCATTATTTCCACTGGAGTTGCAATGCAATATACTGTTTTTATTGCAATGCACCACACCATATATCATGGTAACTCAGTGAATGAATAAGGCAAGCCTCCAACAATTTATAGCTGTTTTTTTAAATTACCTGCTGTATGATATACCAAATTTATTTAACAAATGCTAAACACATTTTTTTAAGTTACAAAGACTGAACATGAGATTATGAGCTTTAGAGTATTTTACATGATATTATGCATTCATTTTTCAGCAGTTATATATAGCAGAACATTACTTCTCGGGAACCTTAACAATCAAGATATAAATTAATATACATATAAACATATTAACTCACAAAGACTTCGATACAAATAGCTTTGGGAATTTAAGAAGGTGGAGCAAGGACAAAGAATGTAGAGATCTACTCCTCTATGGATGCATGGGTAAAACAAATTGGGTTAAGCAGTAATCTGTCTTTGTGAATGAACATGAAAGGACAGGGATGTGTGCTAGGAGACCTCCTTCCCCGCAACACCCACCTTTCTCTATTAAGCCAATAGAATGGTGGACCAAAATATTAGTCTTTGTGAGCAAGGACTCCTCAGTCCTTTCTCTGCCAATGAGTAAATCATCCAAAAAGAGGTGGGTAGGAGGTAAAGTCATATTCCCTTGCACATGTCCCATACATACCCCATCCTGCCATCCCCTTCTCCCCCATAGAGAAACAATCTTCACCTCATAATTTGCACACAGAACAACCATTGCCCATGAGTAGATGAATGAAAACACAGTTTGCAAGAATGTAAGCAGAAATGCAAATATAAACAGATGAAAACAGCCAAATGTGAGGGGTAGAAGTGGGATGCATTCAAGGCACTGAGAACTAAAAAGTTATAGCCCATAATCTCTCAGTTAATTCAGTGCAACTCCACTGACTTCAGTGTGCCAGTCTAAAGCGATGTCTACACTAAGAGCTAAGGGTGTGAGTTCCTTTCTTGTGTACACATACCCACGATAGCTCAGTGAATGCTCAGTGAGCGCTAGCACACATATGTGTATATGAGCAGGGGAATCACACCTCCCAGCTTGTAGTGTAGACATAGCCTAATTGAGGGCAGGATTTGAGCTAAAATAGTGCCAAAAAAACTACACTAGTTTCTCAGTTCTAATCCAATGCACAGTGTCTCCATTTGACAAATAAATCTTAACAGGAATCTCTCTCTTGCTCTTTTGAAAATCTGGGAATCTTAGCAGTGGTATTGACTGGAAACATTCCAGGACAGATGGAGGTGTTTCATATTCATGTTCCCCAAGTCTACTGGGGTCAATGCTCAATTTCAAATTTAAGCTGGTAGCAGGGAAATGAGGTTGTGCAGGAGCTGTTTTGCCAGCTCTACACCACTGCAGGATCCCTATATATTAGTGTGGTCCCCAGGGGAGGGAGCAGTACTACACAGGATCTGGGCCTATATCCCAGTCTTACTACACCTTGTGATGATTTTGAGCTTGATAAATATATTTTAAAAATCCATTTCACCTGGATCACCTGGATCGATCGGACTTTAGCTGTCGTTAAGACTGCGCCGATCACAACACGTCTGCCATTCTTCTCGCACTCTTGCCTTTCTTCTCCACGTTCGTCCAAAACGTTTAACGATGTCATCTTCCCATCTTCTTGGAGGCCGACCGGGGGGTCTTTTCTGTTCTCGCGAGTACCACTCAGCAATGATTGCGGTCCACCTGTTATCCATGAGCCGTGCTGTGTGGCCCGCCCATCGCATCTTGTTATGTCTGCTTTCCACGACAATATCTTTCACACCGCTGCGTTCTCTGATGATTTCATTTGGTATACGATCCAGAAGGGAGATTCCCAACATAGCTCGTTCCATTGCCCTTTCAGCTACCAACAGCCATTGCTCTTCTCTCTTCGTCAGTGCCCAAGTTTCACTGTCATACAGCATGGCTGGCAGCACTGCTGAATTGAAAATATTTTTACGTGTGGTCTTGTCAATTTTTCCTTTCAGGACGTCCTTGATGGAATTAAACGCACACCATCCTGCCCGAATCCTTCGCGAGAGTTCTCCGTTCAGGTCTTGGCACATATTAACTTCTTGGCCCAAATATATGTACTGTTCCACTTCTTCGATGTCTTCTCCTGTTACCGTTATTCGGGCTTTTCGTAAGATGTCTGATCGCATATATTTCGTTTTGCAGCGGTTCATTTTCAGGCCGACCTGACTACTTTTCTTGTCGAGTCTTCGTAGCATGCTCTGCAGTTGGTGGGTGCTTTCGGCAATTAGTACAATGTCGTCTGCAAATCTGAGATGAGATAATCTCTCTCCGTTTATGTTGACGCCACTCCTCCAATTGATCTTGTTCATAACCATTTCGAGGCAGGTGGTGAATAGTTTCCATGAAATTGTATCTCCTCGCTTTACGCCTTTCTCGATTGGGATGCGGAAGGGAGTTTCAAGGAGAGTAATGTCTGTTGTACATCCAGTATTCGCTTCCTTCAACAAACTAATGTACTGCGTGTTAATGCCCTGCTCTGCGAGCGCCTTTAATATTGCGTTAAACTCAACGCTATCGAAGGCCTTTTCATAGTCGACAAAAGCAATGCACAGCGGGAGTTTGTATTCCCTCGCTCTTTCTAGGAGCTGGCTAAGGGTAAATATATGGTCGATTGTACTGAAATTTCTTCGAAACCCTGCCTGCTCTCTCGGCCGTTGTTCATCCAGACTCTGCAAAAGTCGATTCGTTATCACCTTTGTGAAGAGCTTGTAGACGTGAGAGAGCAGGCATATAGGGCGGTAGTTCTTAAGATTTTCTCGATCACCCTTCTTGTGCAGCAAGATGGTATTCGACTCCTTCCAGCTTGATGGTATTTTTCCTTCTTCAAGATATCGACTGAATCGTAAAGCGAGGGCCTTCCAAAGTTTTTCGCCTCCTGCATAAATCATTTCTGACGTTATTCCATCTTTGCCTGGAGCTTTTCCCTTCTTCATCTGGTGTAGTGCGCTTCGGACTTCGCTGACGATTATTGGGGGGACGCGTTCTTCTGACTCTTCGAGGGTTGGGAGGGGGACGTTGATTCTTGATTTGAACAGTTCTGTATAGAAGTCCTTACAGACCTCCTCCATCCCTGCTCTGTCGATTACTGTCTCTCCATCCTTGTTCTTCAATGCTGTTACGCTCAATCTATACTGCGCCAATTCCCGCTTGCATGTCCTGAGGCTCTTGCGTGATTCAGCTGTTTTAAGGAGCTTTTCTTTCCAGAAGTTCTCGAAGTCATCCTTCAGTTTTCGCCGTATAAGTTTGCACAGAATGGAGTATTCAAGGTTGTTATCCGAGCTCCTTTTCATGTTTCTCCGCTTCTCCAACAAGCTTTTCGTTTCAATCGAGATTCTTCCCTTCGCCTTCTTCAGCTTTTTAATTTCAGCTGCTTTTATGCAACATCTCAACTTGTCAGCAAAGATACTATAGTCCTCATCACACTTTTCCATCTGGCTCCAGTCAAACCCAGAAATCGCTTTTTTCAGCTTTGCTTCATCGAATGTCTTCGGCTGCTGTTTCTTGTTTGCCATCTGTAACGCCTTCTTTTCCACCGCTTCGTCGAAAATCAACCTCGCTCTAAGCAGGCGATGGTCACTGCCGGTGTTGAATGGCTGCACCACAGAGACGTCTTGAACGATGCGCCTTTTATTGACTAAAGTATAGTCGATTTCATTCTTACTCTTCGCGTTTGGTGCGATCCATGTCCACCTTCTTGAGATCTTCTTTTTGTACCAGGTGTTTGCCACGTACAGTTCTTTCATTTCTGCCATTGCTACCAGCCTCTCTCCTCTTTCATTCCTTTCGCCGCTGCCATATCTCCCTATGAACTTTTCGCCAGCTTTCCCTTGCCCGACCTTGGCGTTGAAATCTCCCATCGTGACAGTGTAAGTGGACTTTTGCGCGAGAGCTCTTTCAAGCTCTCGGTAGAATTCTTCTACTTCTTCGTCCTCACTTGCACTTGTGGGAGCGTAGGCCTGGATGACCTTGAGGGTAGCTTTTGACTCCATCTGAAGATGCAGCACACTGATACGTGATGATGTTAGCTGGCATGATATGACTTTCAAAGACCAATCTTTATTGACGATAAATCCAACTCCTCCAACATTTCTAGCACCATCTCCCTTTCCGAGCCTCACAGCACTTCCATCCTTCCAGTTGACTTCCAACTCCTTCTTTCGTTGGGTTTTGCAGAAACCGAGAATATCGCATTTTATCCTTTTCTTCTCCTCCATCAGATGGTTTAAAGTTTCCTCCTTTGCCAGTGACCTACAATTGTAAGTACACACAGCGAGGATTGTCCTTTTCCATGTTGGCCTAACACCTGACATTTTTAGCAACCTCTTGTTGCTCAATTTCTGCCCCGCCACCGTAGAACGTGCATTTACTCGTGTTGTTTTAGCCGTTAACTTCAAGCCATCCCACTGGCTAGGTGGGCAGGCATGCATACCTCCTCAAGCTTAGCTAGCCTTCAACCTCTAAGGAGAAGGAAAAGCGCTCTTTCCTCTGAGAGAGCAACCCTCCTCCCTGGATTAGATAGTCCGACACCTTTGTAGCATGGTAAAACCTACCAGGGCATACGCCCCGCTACCATAGCTGTCAGACGGCCAGGGTCACCGCTGAACCACGCTGAGGCGCTGAGGTAGGATTTTGCAGCAGAAAAATCCATTTACTTCCAGGAAAGACTTTCTGGGATTCATAGCATACGTTTGTCCTCTCCCACAACCCAATCAAAGAAGTTCAGCAAGGTTATTAGGCTTATAGCTGCAAAGAAAAGAAACTGCAACACCAACGGGAAAATTAAGGCAACTCCATTAGAAGACCACTTCTCCTCCCTTAGTTAATATCCATTTGAGAGCCCAACAAGCTCATCTTATGTTTTAAGGGCCAATGTAAAAAAAACAGAGCTATATTCTTCATGTTTTTCTTATTGTTTGTGACAGATGAATAAAGAATGTGGATGTAAGGGCAGCATAGATGAAAGAGATGGATGAGACTGTACACTTGCGAAACTATATTAGTAAGCAAGGAAGATATGATTCAGCAGAGATGCATTGGTTCAGTTACAAATATTTGATGAACCATGGAGTCTGTTCTATGAAAGAGCGAAATTCTGGGACATGAAGAGACTCTTCAAGTCTCTTCTAGTTAGTATGACTAAAAATTGTGTTTTAATTTTAAGACTATGAAAAAGACTATGAAAGTGGGACACAATGCTGGTGTCCCACTTTTCCAACATCTTCTTTTACTCTTGATCCTTATTACTGCTCGATATATTTTAAAACACAAAAAGTCTTCCTGATGGTAAAAAGGATCACAGAATTCTGAAATTCTAAGTCTATGGTTTCAGCCAGCCTATAACCATTGGCAGTTAGCAGGAGACCGCTGTGTGGCAGGTTATCCTGTAAGAGCTTACTGAAAGATTTCTTGCATCTTCCTTTGAAACATCTGTTACTGGCCACCATCAGAGATAGGATGCTGGACTAGATGAACTACTGCTCTGATCCAGTAGGGCAAGTCAAGTTCCAACTCCATATTACAGTATTATTGGTACAATGGGTATGTTACAAAAGAGATAGGTGCTGCACTTTTAAGACAAAAGTCATGCCAGATACATATTTTACTTGTTTAGTTGGCTATTCTCAATATGTTGCAATGTGTGATGTTTTGGGATTTGATTTATTGGAATATCATTTTTCTGATAAAATGCAGACTTCATCAGCTTGGAAAATCTTTTGATCATCTCATTGATCAAGGTATATATTATCCTGATCCAGTGACATATTTTAGGCAAGCTTGTGGCTCTAACCCACTGCTTGCATTCGAAGTGAGGGTAGTGATTAAGAGGGACTGTGGTCTGGTAGCTGTCCTTACTGTACTCTTTCAGAAAAATGCAGCATGCCTCCCCTACTCCATCACAGCTCTGCTTGCTTCAGTTCCTGGCCTCACACTTACTTACCCGCATTGAGAAGTCTAATTCCCTGGTTCTTGACCCTGGGGAGTGCATTGAAAGGAGGTGTGCGGGGAAGGGCCAGGCAAAATCTAGAATAGGTGTGGCCCTGACAGAGTCTCCCCCATCCTTTCACTGTCCAGTTATTAACACAATAGTTAGCTCTCACTACACTCCTTTGAGTTGGGTAGGTAAGTATTACTAACCACGCATTGGAGAACAGGAAATGGAGACAGAAAGAGGCTGAGTCCGGGTTAGAACTCAAGCCCCTCCTATCTTTTGCTCATTCCTCTAATCTACACAGCCTTTTGGTTCTGCAGCTGCAATTTTGTTACTCCTCCTCAAATTCAAACAGTAATGGAAGACACGGTCAGAGGTGATCTCTCTCTCTCTTTCCTGCACATGTCCTTCCCCTATTTGATAGGTGCTGAGTTACTCAACCTACAGATATTTTACTGAGTGAACTTTACAGATTAACTGGGGGCAAATCCTGAACACCTTTATCCCATTGATAATCTGTCAAACTCTTGTTGACTTTCAAGTCTTTCTACTATAGTAAGTTTTCTGATCCAGAACCTAATGGTAACGGATAATTTATTAACTGACTTGCATATGTTGTCCATTGATTTGGAGGCATTATGAAGCCCCCAATCCTTCAGGCCCTGTATGTGCAGAGCTCTCATTGAAGTCAACGCAAGCTGCATATGCAGAGAGCTGCACACTGTCTGAACCCAAGACGAAAACTTCATGGGAAAATATGATCAATCAAGTTAATTTATTTGCAAACTATGCTAACCTTATTTTTATTGGTTTATTTTTTCTATACTTTTCTGTTTCAATTGTATATTTTCCCACAACATCTCATTAAAATTAACTCTGGACTGGAATTACAATTTTTATGACTGTGTAAATTCGGTTCTCTGCAAAAAAAATGGGTTATTATTTTTTCCTTCTAAACAACAGAACAATGCTTCCATGGGCTGAATTTATTGGTGAGGAGGGCTCATTTCACATTTTCCTTGTGAAGATTAAGAAAAATATTAATGATCTCTTTATTTTTATTTGTAAAATAAAGTATCCCACGGTGCAATGCCTCTCACGCCTAAAGCAATTCATTTTATGTACTCTAAAGCACAAAGAATCTGGAATAGTAAATATTAAAGCAGATAGACAATCAAGGCATGGTATAAGACAAAGTATTTATCCATCTTGATCAGGTTAGTATGCAGTTTGATCAACACAGTATCTGTATGTGAGAATTCAATTAATGAAATATGCAGCTTGATCAGTAAAGTATGCAAAAACATAACACCCATAGTATTCAGCTCACCCAGTGACTTATACAGCAGAGCTAGGTAGATGCATTGCTGGCTGTGTAAATTATGAAAGTGGATCAGCCCAGTATGCATCCTCATTAATTTTTTTTAATAGAATAGTAAAATTAGACATGTCTCTTGACTATTCAACTATTCAATTTGATCTACAAACTATGTGACAATGTGACTATGAAGGTATTCAGTTAAATCAGTGAAGCAAGATTCTCAAAAAGAAAACTACATACTGTGTAGATCAACTAATCATGCAACTTGCTTATTAAGGTGGATCCATACTTGGATGGCTAACCTATGCCACAACCTCCAGACTGCATTTTTAGCATGCTAGCTAGAGCAGAGTTCATGCATCTGTCTATTCAAGCTGCGAGGCATGTTCCTAGCTGCAGTGTAGACAAGCCCTTAGTGTTAAAGCACCATAGAGTGTCAGTGGAGCTAAGCTGGTGTAAAACTGATATCTATGATATCAGAGTCTGTTCCAGAATCTCCTGGTTTCACATTGCAGAGATAAAATATATTTGGGGTTTGGGTGGGTTTACAATCCCCTGATTTTTCTTGTGTGTTATTGGTTCAAATGATCTGAAACTTTCAAAGAGGAAGTAGATAAAATCTGCTAAATTTCACCTGGTTTAATGCCAAAACTCTCTGAAAGGAGAAATTTAAATGATTTCAAGTCAAGGCCCAGGTTTGCTCAAAAGTTCATTATCCCTTCCAAACTTTTCAATTATCTTGGTTTGACATTTACATTTGTACCAAATGCCAGTCAATCGAGTTCCGCGTGTTTTCGTGTTTGCAAATATTTCACATTGATCTAATGATCAGAATGATAAATCCTCCTCTCAGAGTGGACTTACAATGTATTAAAATATGGCATAACTATGGTAAGGCACAGAATAGATTTTTTCCTTTGAGAACTGTCCTGTATCATTAGCCAAATTAATACAAGGACACACAAACACCGTCTCATCAACTATTATAATGATCTACTTGAATATCTGGTGAGCCTCCAAACAGCTTATTAAATAAGATGTAGTGCTAAATATATGTAATATATTTGAGTGTGTTTCCATTGGTTCTTGATTAAGGTATCCCTCCAGTTTTTCACACCATAGCGCTCTTGTTTTAGGCATTCAGTGTACTGGCTTAATAGTTAAAACCAAATTTTTGTGACCCTTCATGACCTTTATAGTCTTTTTTCAGCCAGCATGGGACAATTGAAGTCAGATTCAGAATTGAGCAAGCCTGAAATGAAAATTGTGACAGTAACAATTTTACTTTTCTCTTGTTATCACACTGGTTAGGAGGGTTAAGGCTAGCACAGTGATCAAAGCTTTGCTGTTAAGAATGATGCAAAAATTATGAAGCTAAATGTCATGGTTGCTTAGAAACATGTGTATGTTTTGGTCCAGTACTCAATGTCCTTTGCCACTGAATGATTAATGAATTTGTTGCATTTATTTACTGCAGGAACATAAAGGCAGTAAATAAAATCTATACTACTTTTGTTTTTCAGAAAAGGCTGAGCAAGGGCAAACAAAGAGAGCTAGAAATCCAACACAAGATGATGAATCTAAGCTGTTTAAATAAAGCAACATTTTATGAATTGCTTGATGTTATTTCTGACACCCTGTAATAGGTGATTCTAAATGTTATGTGTCATGTGCATAAGGATTCTCTGGACTGAAGAAGGTAGTGAATGACCTTTGGATGGTGCTTTTTCTTTTTTTTTGGGGGGGGGGGAGTGGAGGGGTGTGAAAGTTACAAATTGATAATATTCTTCATAATATTGTAATAGAAGGAGTCTACTTTCTGTTTGAGACATTGTTCAGTCCAGGATTCTACACTAGAAGGGCTTGCTATGCACTGTAAGTAAAAATACATGAGATGAAATCCTGATTCCTTTAAGCCAACAGAAAAAAAATCCCACTGACTTCAATTGAGCCAGGATTTCACTGATAATCTCCTAGTGGTTTGACCACTGGAAAACATCCTCTTGAATTTAATTGACAAGATTTTTCTTATTAAAGTGTTTTCTAAATGCCAGGGAGGGATGAGTAAAAGAAAACTGGTATTGGAGGCAAACAGAGGTCCTGACTCAGGCAAAATCTCACTGATTTAAATAAACAAAGACATTAATATTGCAAGATGATCTAACTACTTGTAGCTGTTGGATGTCCAATGGGGAGGGAGGGTAGCTCTTTTTTTCCAACCTGTCCAATTTTCAACTGAATTAATTTCATCCTACCTATCTAGATCCAACCTGTAAATAAAATTGTATGTGTATTCACTTTAGAAATTACATACATTATTAATATGAACACATATAAGCCATAAACAAAAACTGCAGCAGGAGCAGCAAATTAAAAATAATCAAAGTATTTGGCCATAAGGATTGCCAGGGGGAAAAGCGGATATATTTGACAAGCCCTTTACCTTCTCTCTCTCTTTTCTTTAGAAATCTAAAATACCAAATGTTCTTCTATAGTAGTCAGTCATTAGAAGAGTAATCTTTCTACAAAATAAACTGAACCTTATTTATCAGATAAACAATTAAGGGATTTTTCTACCACTCTGAGAAAAGAGTTGCTGAAGGTTTCTTAGCAACATCTTGATTCTGACCATATTCATTAAGTCCCGTTTTTTAACTCAGGTTCAACCCTTATTTTATTTTTAAAAAATAAATGGCAGATCATAACTTGTCGTGCATCTTTGACCACCTTAATTGTACTTTGGCCACTGGGACATAATATTTAAAAAAATCTGACCATCTTCAAACATTTAAAAAAAACACCAACAAAGAAATATAGAAATATAGTAAAACCAACAAGCAAGCAAACATGGGGAAGAAAGGTACCGTTCCTCTTCCCAAACTTGGAATTTACTCAAAATGACAGAGCTCAGAAGTGCAGACGAGAGCATTGTCCTATTGACAAGAGGAAATACTCAACTTTCCAACAGGTACAGTACTTGCTTCTAGTTCTGAAAAGTCCTGAGATATCACTCCTTAAAACAACATTTTGGAAAAAAAAATAAAGAAGGGGTGGGATTTAAAGTCTTTTTTCAGATTTCTAAAAATGTCAAATTATAGTTTCTCTCCCTCCTGTGAAGCTAGACTCAAGACAACCGAGGCACCGCCTTCCCTGGGGGACTGTACCTTGATGTAGCGGGTCAGTTTGTGTGTCTCTATGACCTTGAGAGCTATGTTGGCAAGAGTTTTAATGCCTGGTAGGGCCACCCAAACTCGACAGATCAAAGGGTGGGATCAAATAAAACGCAGTCCACCGGCCCTCCACAAATAAGGCAAAGGGAAGAAACCTCTAATGAATATGCATTAGGCATAGTGGTGTCAGCATAACACATTATAAAGTTGTATCCCAGTCCATGTGCTTTGGGAGGGAGAGAGATAGCCCTTGGGAGATGCCAGGGGGAAGACCACTGGTGATGGCTATGATCAATGGCTCGATGTCTAGTTGGCAGCCGATATCAAGCAGAGTGCCCCAGGAGTCGGTCCTGGGGCTGGTTTTGTTCAACATATTTATTAATGATCTGGATGATGGGATGAATTGCACCATCAGCAAGTTCTCAGATGACACTAAGATGGGGGGAGAGGTAGATACGCTGGAGGGTAGGGATAGGGTCCAGAGTGACCTAGACAAATTGGAGGATTGGGCAAAAGAAATCTGATGAGGTTCAACAAGGACAAGTACAGAGTCCTGCATTAGGAAGGAAGAATCCCATGCACTGCTATAGGAGGGGGACCGACTGGCTAAGCAGCAGTTCTGCAGAAAAGGACCTGGGGATTACAGTGGATGAGAAGCATAAATACTGATATCGCTCACATAAGGCACCATGGCAGCATGTTTGAATCACACTTTTTCAGGTTTTTGTCTGAAAACCAAAAGCGTTTCTGTTGTCAGGCTTTTTTTCTTTTATGAAAAGTCAAAAGTTTTCTACAGAAAACAGGCACTTTTTGTGAAAATTTTCATTTAGTCAAAAACCCAATTTTCTGTTGACAAAATTTCAACAACTTTTTTTGGCCAGCCCTTTTAAAAAAGTATGGCCACTATGCATTAATTGCTTTGTTCTGCCTCAGTAATCCCCTCGTGTAATGTTTTAACTATAGCTGCTGAAATAATGAATTATTTGTTGTTCACTATTCACACAACATTATTCTCATTTTAAAAAATTAGGTGCTGCAATCAGTGAAGAAAACATACCATGTGACAGGTATATATGACACTGAGACAATAATTAATGCGGACCATATTTACAAATGAACCACAATTTGAAAATAAGTTATCCAATCTATTCATCAATTTTTGGGAAAAGGAAAAACAAAAACATTCACCAAAAATAGGGATACATTCATGAACAATTTGCTAAACACCAACCAGTAAGTGGTATCAGGAAAGCGCTTGGTACAGAGTTGAAGGCAACAGGCTCAACTCTCTCTACTTTGCTGTGTTAATTTAATCAGTTCCTTCCTTAAAATGTTGTGTAGCATGTTCCTGTTGTGTACTGTGTTCCTTTGTGCTGTTAAATGGCTCTTGCGTTTCATCCAAGACATGGCTGCACTTCTGAGGTGGGTAAAGCAATCCCTGAATAACAGTTTAAGTGTGTGGACGAAAGGTGTGTAAACTGCTGCTATTGTTACCAGCAGGCTCATTTGTCTCTTATTTTCTCTTATTGTTTTTCATGTCTCATCAGGACATTTTCTAAGACCATATTAGTGTGATATCCTTTGCAATATCCAGGGATTCAAATCAGCAATACTCTACTCTTTTTTGTTTTTATTGTAACACGGGCCATGATAAATTGGTTTGAGATTTAAGTTAATATGCTGCATCACTGTTTTAACTGAGTAAGGGCTGCAGCTTTTGGCCCACTATCTCTGATGCGTCACAGATTTGAGCTTTTAGCTTGTTCTCTAGTCGCAGTGGACAAGATTGCAGACTTCTACCATTACACTGTCACTGTTACTGCTCAAGTTAAACATCTGCCTTAGGTTCCTTCCCCACCCCCACCCACAATGAAGCATTTGTGACATCTATGCTTGTTTATTAATGTGAATATTATATAACAGCATTCTGTACCTCACTGTGTTCCAAATCTCCAAGGGAATAAGTAGATTGCTGAACTGGTTAATCATTAAATCACATCTCTTCTACTGCTTTACTTTCACAAAAGCTTTACAAACCCTGTTAACCAATCCCTAAAGGAAACCCAGGCAGTACACTGCATACTTTTACACCAAACAGCATTTGCTTCGCAGCATCTGAACATGAAATTGCTTTTAAAATATATGTACTGGCTTGAATATTAAAAAACAGATAGCATTAAAAATTGTCTCTAAGGCTTTAATATTTGCTTTCAGTCTATATTAAGTATGACTCCTAATCTTACATCTTGAGGATCGCACTCCTGGACACTTTGATTTGCTTCCTTTGTTGAGGCAACATGAAGGGTCTCCTTATCTGCTGAGGCATTTTGCTGAAGGTAGGAAAGAAAGAAGAAAATGGAAAAGAAAAAAAAAGTAAATACAGAGGCAAGCTGTAGACAGAATTAACATGAAAATCAGGATTGCAAACAGAATGCAATAAGTTTATTGTAAATTGTCAATTACTCTTATCAATTACTCTCTATTTTGTATTTTCAGGACATTTGCTTCTTGCAAAGCATTTTGATACATGTGATTACTTATGTATAAATCAATATAATCAAGATTTCCTCTCAGAAGACTGAAACATGAAGATTATTTTATTTAATGATAAGCTTTGCCTTGGATAGCACTTCCTTTTTATATTACTGTGTAATGAAGCACAAATTTGCCTAGATTCTCCTCTGCACCCAGATACTACAGTCAACACACAAGGCAGAGAAGGGAAAGGGAATATCAGTAATCTATGCCTATCTTAATCTTTTGGTACTTTTGAGCCAGGCTAGTTTATTAGCATATGCTGGGACATTTTAAAAACTGCCTTATCTTATTCCAACTGACTACGATCTATGGGACATTACACAGGTTGTGAATTGGGGTGGTGAAAACATGCTCTTCTCTATACCCACACAATATGTCCCTCCCACCCTTAAGACAGGTGTTTGTATGTTGGGAGCAGTTGGTGTAAACTGTAAACCAGCTGAGAGATCTCTAACACTGGGAAAAATCTCAATTGTCCCCTTTCAGCAATATTCCAAACCTTTGTGCCATTACAATGGTGCAAAGAGACTGAAACAGGAGAAATGAATCCGGATGTTATTTTGATACAGAATCTATACCACAGTTACATGATATAGATATACATCAGCATCATACTTTGTTGTTTACATGTAATAATGCTGATAGTTCCAGGTTCCCTCAGTTCTACCAAGAACTACAGTACAGAGTGACATGGCTGGATAAGCATATACGATATTTTACATATATGCACCATTAAATTAGAAGATTTCATCTTCAGATCAGTTGTACATACCATTTGTTAATAAAGTATAAATAAAACACACACTATTCTGAAAAATAAAATGTAACATAACATTGCTGTTGTGGTACAGTATGCAACATAATTTAACGATGAATTTCAGTGGATCATTATCACAGCCTGGTCATTATCAGTTATACAGGACTATCTGTTCTGAAAGCACTAAATCCATGATCATAGTGAAAATTTCTACCCTATTTGTATTGTTCTTCTATTTCTATCAGAAATTCTTTAGGGTCTGATCCAAAGCCCACTGAAGTTAATAGGAAGACTTTAGCTGACATCAGTGGAATTTGAATCAGGCCCTCGGTGCCTCAAAAATGTGATATCCTTGAACCACTGGAAAGAGAAAAATTGATTACTTCAGTAACTGTGGCCTATCAATAAGGCTCAAACATTGATTTTGGAATTTATTGTAGGATTTATTCTCTGAGAATATGTTAAAATATGTTCTCAGAAAATAAATCCTACAATAAATTCCAAAATCAATGTTTATGAGTCTTTTTCATTTTGGTACAAGTTTCAAGTCATGAAAAGTTTAGCATCTGTATCCAGATTAATACTTTCAAATGAAGTTGGGCTGCTCTATAGTTCTAGCTGAGATCTTGACATAAGTAAATCTTGCATTTTGTCCAAAATTTCACAACAATTTAGCTGGGAACAGACAACCAAATCACCAGTGTTGGTGATCTTCAATGACCAGTTTTGAAAGGCTGTTCCATTTTTTAAGACCTGCAAATCTGCGGATATCCGCAGATATCTGCAGACCATGTTTGCGGATCACTGGCCGGATGTGGATACAAATTTTGTATCTGCACCCCTCAGCCTCCGCGCCCGAGGCAAGTGCCTCAGTCGCCTCACCCTTGTTACAGCACTGGAGTTACCTCTCTCTTATACCAATGTTTTAGAAATTTCCAGATTTGATAGATAGCTGAAGAGAAGAAATGGGTAGATTAAATCCTACAAAATAGTGTTTTTCTTTAATAATAGGAGCAGCTCTTCAGTGAGAAGGCTTTAGTTTCATGGAGGCTGATAAATGACAGACAAGCTATAGTTATGAAAACAGCTGGTGATATGGTCTGCCTAGTTTTGGCAAGACTATTAGTCTTACTGAGATGTGACACCAAAGCAATCCTCACTCGCATGGTATTTCTAGAAAAATCGGGAAGTGGGAACTATTTTCAGCTTTTCTCAGAGTATGACATGCATATTACAAACTTCTGAACAAGAGAAAGGTAAGTATTTATTTGAAAATAGACAAACAATTGCTAGTTATGTGATCTGGTGAATCAGTTTGGTGAGATAATGAATTTTCTTTCATAACAATGAACCTATTTGATTAAGTAATCTACCTATCTGAACAATGAGGGGTAATAGTAGAGTTGTGTAAACTTGAAATTCCAATTGTCCTATAGAAGTTTTCTTGCTCCACACAGTAAATACCATTGAATAACACTGAGTTCTTGAATGATAAGACCTCTCCCTTCCTGTAAGACAACTGACATATTAAGGTTCATCACTTCAAATTCATCAATACAGATACCATGTCACTTCATGTTGTTTGTTTCTTTTTCCCTTCCCAGAGCATCATGGACAAACATACACAGCCTAAATGCTCTTAAGGAGGTGCTGGTGCCAAACAAGCCCCTTCCCCACTCCCTCTTTTCCTCTCTCCTCCTGTGCACAGTGGAATCTACATATCTTTCCCTATTCCTGTTCCATTTCTCTTCCTTTACTCAATCAAATGAGCCTTCTCTCATTCCCCTAGAAGTCCTTGCCTAGTGGATGCTCCTCTACCCTACCCTTAAGAATGGTTCATGCTTCTTACCCACATCTCCTGTGCAACCATCATCTCCAGTTCTTTTTCATGCTGTGGCTCCATGCCAATTCTTCCTTGCTCGTGTCCTCAGTCCCTGATTACATTTGCCCCTCTCATCTCCTGCCTGTTGTTTCCTGACCCAAAGGAGGGTTCAGGAAACAGCAGGATGGGATGCAGCAGATCATGGTGAGAGTGCAGGTCAGAAACAAAGAGGGGCTCCTGTTAGCCTGTTCCTGGTTCCTCCCAAGAGTTCTAAGCTGTTTCACCTCTTAGTGCCCAGAAACCCTTTCATATTCCATCTGGCCACTTCAAAACTTTGGAAACTGGCTGGAATCTAAATTGTTCAACACTTGGGTCCACATTCTGAAGTCTATAACCAGTCTCTACCTAGGAAAACTTCCCATTATATTCAATGGTAATTTTACCCAAGTATGGGCTTCAGCATTTGACCACTGGGATTAGCCAGTTTCCTAAAGACTACAGTTTCCTAAAGACTACAGCATCCACCATGACCCTTGGTAAATTGTTCCAATGGTGAATTATCCTCACTGTAACAAATTCACACCTTATTTCCAGTCTGAATTTGTCTAGTTTCAGCTTCCAGCATTTGAATCAGGTTATACCTTTCTCTGCTAGACTGAAGAGCCCATTTTTAAATATTTGTTCCTCAAGTAGCTACTTACAGACTTTAATCAAGTAACCCCTTAACCCTCTCTTTGTTAAGCTATTCATTATAGTGATGGACTCAAGGAGCTCATTCTCATGGCTCTTCTCTGAACCTTCTCCCATTTTTCAACATTTTTTCTTGAATTCTTGACACCTGAACTGGACTCAGTATTCCAGCAGCAGTCACACCAGTGCCTGATACAGAGGTAAAATAACCTCTCTGTTCCTACTCAGGATTCCCCTGTTTATGCCTCCAAGAATTGTATTAGCTCTTTTGGCCACAGGGTTGCACTGGGAGCTCACGTTAAAAGGGCTGTTGACTCGCAGATGATGTGAATGAATGCCTGGAAACAAACCTTTACAACTAAATTTTTTTGTTCTTGAAAAAAAAATATTTAGCTCTAATAAAAACGGGAACACCATTTACTATCTGATTTAAATCACTTAGCAGATTGATAAAAATGTTGTGTATTTGGGGGTAAAACAATTTGGAAACAGCTTCTGGACTCCTTTCTAATTTGTCTAAGCCCTTCTGAACCTTGCCCAAAGCTTTTAAATCCAGGATTTTGCATGTGAAATTTTTCAGTGGATCTGCATCCACTAGAGCGGCTTTGAAAAATACAGGTATTTGCAAGTGAGACCTTTCAAGCTTGACCAAAAAAATTAGTTTTCAAAATTCACATATTTGCATGAAGTAAAGCTGTTTACAACTCATTTAACATATATGTTTGCAGCTGAAATTAGAATCCATTTGCGTGTGCATAGCTTGCAACAAAAAATCCAGGAAATTTACAACAGAAAAGCAAGCCAAACTCATCATTCCTCTGAATTTTCCTACAAATTGCACTGGAATAAATGACAGACTCCAGTTCCAGCATGTGCTTTCTAAATGTTCTTAGCTTCTATCTATAAATTTTTCCCATTCAAGTTACTTACAATTTTTCTTTTCAAAATTATACTACATTATTATAATATCTTTGGTCTCACCATTATTTCTTTACTGCCTAATACCACTACTTCATTATGGCAACTGAATTACTATCTTGTAATCTCTTTTGACTTTGTTATGTAGTTGAACTCTTTATTCAATTATGCTGTTTTTCAAGTGCTTCTTCCTTTTCCTCTTCTTACAAGACTTGCTGGGTTTTATTGTGCAGCCATTACTTACGTCAGTAAGCACTTACATGAGAAGTCCCACCAGCACTGTTAAGACTACTTGCCAAAGTGCCCACCAACATGAATAAATGTTCCAACTTCAGAACATTTATTTTCCCTTATATACAACCCACTTGCTTTCTCTTCTCTTCATTTAAGTTTTACAGTGAAAGTGAATTAATCTACATTCTGAGAAGCAATTTAAGTTAAAGGCCTTCATATAGACTTAACCAGGGACTTCTGCCGGACTTTGACCTCAAACAAGTGTCCAACTCTTATAAATCCAACTAGTCATATGATGTTATAAAAATAAATGGTCTCATCTGCACAGTAATGCCTGTAAAGTTCTCCAAGATGTTGGACATCAAACCCATGGCCATGCCCTGAAACCTACAGACTATATTGGTCTAAATTGTAGATGCAAATACCATTGGCGTTTGTTCAGGGATACACTTTTACCCTTAGCCCTGGTCTGCACTGGAGGCGGGAGGGACGATCTAAGATACACAACTTCAGCTACGAGAATAGCGTAGCTGAAGTCAACGTACTTAGATCAACTTACCACGGTGTCTTCACGTCTTCACTGTTGCCACTCCCCCGGCAACTCTGCCTGCACCTCTAGCGGCAGTGGAGTACTGGAGTCGACGGGAGAGCTCTCGGGGATCGATTTATTGCATCTGGACTAGACACGATAAATCGACCCCCGATAGATCGATCACTACACCGATCCAGCAGGTAGTGTAGACATACCCTTAGAAGCATCAAAGGCCAAGACTAGAAAAATTTTAAAAATATTTAAAGGAAGTGCTTGATACACTGCTCTGTGGTATCCATCTGGACAGCTGAAGCCAGCCTCAAAGGCTGATGGGAGTTTTAGTCAGCTTCCTCTCAGGAAACCACAAGGACAGATGAAGAGCAAGACAGATGGTGTGTAATAAGACTGCATACAAGAAAATAAATCAACTAATACTTGATCTGGTCGTAGATGTTGCAGGGCTCTGTGCAAACACAGATAAGGAATTTCCTCAGAACTACTTTCATCAATTTACGTCAAGAACATTTTTTTAGTTCTTTGGCAGAGAGGTGCTTGTGATGTCTGGGAAGGGTTGGTAACTGGTCACAGAGAGTTGTAAGTTGGTAACATTTGTCATGGCGGATGAGGACAGTTTGATAGCTGGGAGCTGGAATAGAGTTCTCTGTGCTTTTTTGGGCGAGCTGCATTGTGAAGCATCTAGAAATCTCTCATCCCCATAATCTGTGGCATTTGTCACATTCCCCCAAACACAAGGCTCTGACTGTCTAGTTGCACACCGTATACATGCACAGGGCAAGCACTCCCCATCTGATTTTTTTAAAGGGGCCATTAGGAAAAAATGCTTGGCCTGACAGAGCCTTGCATCATTTCTGGGCAGGTTACAATTGCAATTCTTCATGACTGCTTTCTGTTTCATGTTCTATTCTTTTCTGTCCAAAATGTGAAGTGACACAGATATGTGTTTCTGCACAATTTTGGAAGTAATCAAAATTAGTTGGAGGCCTCTTAATAGCTGGAAACAAATTCAAAAGACAGTCCCTTACTGAAAACCACAGAGAAGCCTGTACAACTTTTTGCAAATACTGGCAATATAAAGCAAATCCTTGACTCAGTTTCTTAGCACTGTGAATATAAAAGCTTACACATCAATAAAAAAATGAGAAATTATTAAATAAGAAGTGCAAACCTTGGTAATAATGAAACTATACAGGCTATAGTTCCCTAGGTCTGATGGTCACCATTATACATACAAGTCCAGCACAATTAGCAAGGAGCCCTGCAATTTCGTATACTACACAGCACAATGTCACTCAGTGAAGACCTGAAGGTAATTGTCTCTTGTCAGTAAGAGGGAGTTCAGTTTTCATCCCTATTTAAACCTTGTTCTCTCTGGCCCAATAAATTCAAATACATTTGTATAGTGTATCACTTTTCATAGAATCCCAGATCACTTTACGAACTATGTACTAAATCCTTATGTATTCAGTCTTTGAGCAGGCAAAACTCCCACTGAGAGTTTTACCTTTGTAACACATGAATTAAAACTAATGATTCCAGAATTTGGACTTTTGCATGTTTAGCACCACTGAAATTTAAGCATCTCTGGGGTGAAAAGTGGCTGCTACTTGGTATACCTTGTGCTAGAGGGACATTTTGTTCAGGGACACCAGGACAAACCCCTAATCTATGAAAACTGCCAGATGACCTTTAACATCAATGCAGAAAAGACAACACTTTCCTTTCTTTTTCTCTACTTCAGGTCTCAAGTGAACTAATACCAGTTGTAATGGTATTGTAATGGTAGTTCTGGAACGTGAACACTTTTCATCTTGGAAATGGAGAGAGACTGTCAACTTATGCCACACAAACCCCAGAATATCCATCAGATAGTAATTACTTTTGGCTTCAAACAGATGATCTGGAAGTAAAAGTCTCCATATCCAGTTATCAATTCTGAGTCATCCTTTCTGCTCTAAATTATAGTGAGAAAACTTAAAATTGTTCAATGACTGACACACAGAGCAAGAAAATTTGAGACACTGGTACACACACACACACACACACACACACGTCTCACTTTTGAAACATTGTTGTAACATACTTGTGACATCATAATTGCTTCCCTGTGGTATGTAATGGGCTATTGATGTTTCTATGTTTTCTTTGCTATTCTTCTGTGTTCCGTCCTCTTTTAAATCTCTACTGTAGTTCTTAGAAATAAAAATAAAAGCACATTCATAAGAAGCCCTACAGGAAAAAGCTAGGAAAGAGCTCTTTCGTTTCAGACACTGTTTGTAGTATGTGTGGGTTTTTTGTTTTTGTGTTTTGTTTTCTAGACTGTATAAATCTTCAGCCTAAAATAATTCTCTTTAACCAAATCAGTTGTTAACAGTCTAAAACTGGTGGGATCAATCTATTACAAAGCATTGTATTGCTAAGATCTCCATTTACCCATACTGTGTTCACAAAGTTACTATATTAAAGATCATTCAATACTTTAAAAGGCACAGAAACGGGAAATGATAGTCATTACTGTTTTAACCTATAAACACAGGGGAAAAGATTGATCTGGGGAGACAACATTGAAGAAAAACATTATTTTGCTCATAGGAATTTACAAAATACATGTATTTAATACTTAAGAAACAACATAAAAGATCAGGCTAAGAACACACACACACAAAAAGAAGAAAAAAGGTAATATGTCTCATTCTGTCCCAGAATACATCCCTTTCAGTCTTAGTATTACAGTTGATATGACCCTTAATTAGGAGCATAATAAAAAATGACGCATATATGTTCCAATGGTTAAACACAATATTAAAGGTTGAGAGACTGATAAAATGTTTCGCTTGGTTTTATATGTTTAGCAAGACTTTTTATGTGCATGTTGTCTTAAATAAATATATTAACTGCACGTTACTTGTAAATGTCCAAATTCCCAAGAGCAAGTTAAAGGTGAGGCTAATGCTATTCTTAAATGTAATCTCCCCCAGTCTTTTTTGTTGTCTTTTTACATAAAATATTTCAAATGGCTCAGTTTTAACTTTCATAAGTATATAAAAATACTAAACTAAACTAACTGAACACCCCCAATTATTTAAAACTTACATATCAGTGAAACCTACAAAGCATATTTTAAACATCTATCTTCAGCTGTTTATGATTTATCTATATATAACTTTTCTCAGCACAACACGTGTGGTAAAAATTTTTCATATTCAATTGAATAAATGATTTTTTAAATCACCTCTCAGATAATGTTAAGGCTACAATTCAGCAAGGTTCTTAAGCATATGCCTATCCTGAAGAATTGTAAATAATCATGACTTTAATGCGACTACTCACATGCTAAAAGTACGGTGATGAATACTGGTCACCTGTCCCTTGAGATGTTGCACATACACTAAGAAGAAGTTAGGCATGTGATTTAAGTAGCTTGCTGAACTGGGGCCTTAAGAACATTTCAGCTCAAAAGGAATTTGTGTAATGAAATTATGAGCAACTTAAAATAGGGTGCTTAGAACAGAAGCTGGAACTCACTGTTAACTATAGCATGTACTGCCTATGCATTCCATTATTTTAATTCTTTGAAGCTAGAGTCATGCAGTTAAATTACACCTATTCATATTACGAAGCAACTAAAATACTAATATGCATAGAAGCACAATGTTGCACACAATGGAAAAACAACAATATATTTACTTTCAATATACACCAAATTTTCTATCATGTGTTCCAGTAAATGTTCATTTAGATATTACAATATGCTAAGCAAATTCCATAAGCCTACAAACAAGTGAAACAAAATTTAACAAAACTTAAATTCAGCCATTGATATCCGTTAGTTGCTCAAATGATTGTCATTCATTTGTCTGTTTCAATCTCCAAGGAGGTAAGAATAAATGAGATACAAACAAGATGGTTTTCATGAGAGTGTTCAGGAGTATCTGGAAGGTTCTCAGATGTGTAAGTAATCATGCAAAGATTTATATTTGGACATAAAGAAACCTTCTTGTTCAAAGTGTAGACAAAGGGTGGACCACACTTCAATACAAGTTGAATATCCATTGTCTAATGTCACCATTATCACAAGCTCCCATACACCGAGAGGCCAGTTGGCAATCAGGGGAAGTTTGTTTTGTTTTCACCCCGCCAAGTACATTTTTGGTTAAAATTATTAGACATGCATAGCTCAGAGTAGAACACCATCAGTGGAATGCATGGGTGTGCAGAAAAAAGAAAAAGATCTTAAAACAAACTGGAAGCAAAAGCTAGATTATTTTGTTAATAACATCCCTGATGCACCCTCACCCTATCCCCGCAGCACTATTTCAGCACTTTTTGGCTTTGCCAGAAGATATGTGCAAGTGAGCCAACTCTATTACATTACTTCCAACACACTAATGAGATACGTGCTTCGATGGCACATGCAGCCTTCCAGGGATAAATACATCCAAGAGATAAGATTTTCTTTGTGCTTTTCTAACACAACTTATCCTCCACAAAATTCCATTCAATTTATTAACATATGGATAGACTAGAGATGAGGACAGTCAGTGTTCAGTTCATAAACCTATTGCTCACATAATTGTCCTACGTCTGTGGTGTCCTAGAGTTTTCATGTCAGCTTAAATTATCTTAAATCCTCAGTTTGAAATTAGGACTGGGAAAAGTACATTACCACAGAACAGCTGATGAGTAGAGCCGGGCAAAATTTGTTGGTGAAAACTATTTTTCACCAACACAGCACCAAAAGATTTAGTGAATTTGTGTTGAATTTGCTGAATTGTTTCTGTCAAAACAACTAAAAAAAATCTGTCAAAATTAAAATGTTTTGTAAATGACTTTTCATTTCAAACTTTACTTCAAGTTAATTTAAAAAAATCTTTTAAAAAGCTCAAAACCCAAACAAACTATTTAATTTTGGTTCATAGTGTTAGTTGCCAATAACTGGTTTTGGTTTGCTGGAAGTTTAGAGACCTTGAAAAAAGAATTCATTTCAGGCCAGACCAAAACATAAATAATTAAACATAAACATAAAAATAATTGGCAAACTGAAAAATGTAAGAAAATTTTCAATTCAGGTCAAATGAAATATTTCATTTTGGGCATTTAAAAAAGCAAAAGGAAATGAAGGGCTAGAATCACAAAAACTGAAGTAGAGAAAGTGCTACTCTTCCCCCGCCCCCAATAGTCCAGTGGTTAGGGCACTCACCCTGGTTTAAATCCCTGCTCTAAAACAGGAACTTGAACCCAGGTCTCCCATGTCCCCAGTGAGTGTCCTGCTAACCACCAGGCTACTGAGTATTCTGGGGTGGATCTCTCTCAGTATAAATAATTGGAACCCTGCAGACAAGTATACACAAGAAACCTACAAATCACCACATTTATCTTCACAGATTCAGAGCTTGTCTACACTAACCACTGCATCGGCGGGCAGCAATTGATCCAGCAGGGGTCGATTTATTGCTGAGCGCTCTCCCTGTCGACTCCGGTACCCCACCAGAATGAGGAGCACAAGCGGTGTTGACAGGAGAGTGTAAGCTGTTGACTTACTGCAGTGAAGACACCATGGTAAGTAGATCTAAGTATGTCGACGTCAGCTACACTATTCACGTAGCTGAAGTTGCGTATCTTAGATCAACCCCGTGCGGTAGTGTAGATAAGCCCTCAGTAATCAACCCAGACACACCAAGAAATCAGTTATCTGCAGCTAGGTGCATAGACACCCCAGATTATGCCCAGAGGAGAAAGTCCTTAAGGATATATACCTTAAAACTATCTTCATCAAAAAAGGGGACTCCATTAGAGAAGTAGATTGCATCATGGAACAGGCCACTTTAATTCCCCAAGAGAAAATACTTCCATACAGAAAAAAAAAGCCCATTGACCACGTACCCCTAGTTGTCACCTTCCATCTCACCCTAGAACCCATATGGAGCATCAAACAATTATAGTGCATACCTGATCAGGATCACATCCTAAAAGAAATCTTTCCTGAAGCCACTCAAACTCACCAAGCTCATCATCAGAAGCAAGCAGGATACACCAACTCCAAGCAATGCCAGATCCTTTGTGACTGGGAACTTGGCGGACCGGGTTGCCTAATGGTTAAATAACCTGACTTCCAGTCCCTTGACACTCAAGGTCAGAAATGGTTATGTACTATTCGGACTAAGATGGGGATCTTCGGCTTTCCACCCACATCTGGGTCTAGACCCTTAAAGGGGTATTGTAGGAGAACCTCAGACCTCTTTCTCCACCAGGTCCCATCCCAGGACCCTCTGGAAAGCGACACCAGCAGGATCCTTCTTGCAGTGAGTCTAAGGCTTTGTCTAAACTAGCACTTTTGTTGGTAAAACTTTTGATGGTCACGGGTGTGAAACAAACATAAGTTTCACCCAAAGAAAGTGCTGGAGTGGACAGCACTATGTTGGTGGGAGACACTCTCCTGTTAAAGTAGCTAATGCCGCTCGTTGGGAGTGGTTTAATTATGCAGGCAGGAGATCTCTCTTCCACTGGCAGAGCAGCTACACAGGAGACCTTACAGCGGCGCAGCATAAACCTCCCTCGTTTTCACTTTTTCCTGATTACATCGGGTAGAATTTAAAAAGTTTGTTTTAAGGACAGAAAGTTAATCTCTCCCAATTTTGTCCTTTTCACCAATTCCTGTGCTTTTCTTATGTTGTCACTAGGGGGCAGCTTTACAGTAGGAGTCTAGAGTCTCACTTCAAAATGCCCCACGCAGTGTCATCAGCCTTCCAAACTAGGAAGGGCAGATCACTTCTGGACATTCACCAGGCATAATCTTCACCGTGGGGAACCTTCCCAATGGCTTCTGCTGCCTGCCTATTTCATTAGCTCTCATGACACCAATCTGATAGAACACCAGACATCTTCTCCACAGCAAACCAGCATGGACCTGATAGTTGCTAATAACAAAACCACCAACGGATGAGCCCGCATTATCTTTAAGCAGCAGAATCTGAATGTATTCACCAATACATTCCCAGTAGACATGAGCTGCTCTTTAATATTCTTAGAAATATATAAAATTAACTCAAAAAGCAGGAATTAGTGCCTGAATGTTTTCTATTAATTGTCACTAGGAAAATATTACCATTCATGCGCCACTAGCCAAGTACATTCCAGGAGCCACTATTGTTTACTACTACTGAGTATATGAATATACACAGAGACATGACAAAGCTTTTGTTGCACTAATTTCAGACATTTTACTAGAAAGATTTTCTAGAGGACACCACACTTCCCATTTCCAAGTGCATTACATCCCTGTAATAATTACGACAATTGCTTAAATAGAGAAAGTAATAGAAGGAAAGCATTCAAGTATCTTTAGCTGTGTTTGGAATTATAACTGTTTTGCCCTTCATGAAAAAAGTTACTCACACACTCTACTTTTACTGTTCATTTCCTCTCTCCATTCCATATAGGATATTTTTTAAAATCTTGAAACAAGGAGAAGCAGCATCTTTTAACCAGGCAGTTCTCTGTGAACCAAAAATGGCTTTCCAGAACAAAAGTTAGCTCAGTTAGGGAACCTCCTGTCTCAGGCTAGCCTCTGCCTGAAGTACTTTCCTGTTCTGGACTAAAGCATGACAGGTGTGCCTGCCTCAGTTTCCCTCTTTCTTCCGATAAAAAGGCACATAGGTTCTCATAGTGCATAAAAGCCTATATCTGGACATAATTTCAAAAACACTCATGCAATTCTTTCCCCAAACCTTACAGTACAACTATTTTCCTTTTTCTACAATAAACATAAAGCAGCTTTTCCCCCATTTCCCTGTCCAGGGACATCAGCAGCAAGCTACCCATCCAAGAGTCAATAGCAGTTATCAGTTCCTTTGGCCCTTGGCCCTCCCTGCCTGAGAGTGACCAATCTTCCCAGAGCCCTTCATCCTGAGGGCTCCCCTTCTTGCAGTGTTCCACTCTTCCAGGCCTTCCTGACTGGGAGTCCTTCCCTTTCTCAAAGGGATTCAATCCCCCACAGCAATCCTCTCGTTTCCGGGCTTGGCTTCCTCTGACCAAGCTAGATCTTCCCCTTTACCTGAGTGCCTTTGTCCGAGCCTTCCATTCATCAGGGATCCCCAGTTTTGGTCAGTTCTCACCAACAGCTTTCATCCAAGCACCTCACTGGCAGATCACAGTTAACTGATCTCCTTCCAAATGCATCTACCTCCAAAGCAACTCCCACCAACTCTTCCTTGATCCTCTCAGGTTCTGACCCACTAGGTCTCTGACTCACCCTGTCTCCTCCATTTGGGAGGTCTCTCTTAAGTCTAGTTGGGGGGTTCTAATGACCAGTCACAGGTGAACTGGCTTCTTCCCTCTTAAAAAGGTCACACTGTGACACCTCTGTTTTAGGTAAGTCCCAATAAACAGTCTAAATGATGTATCACAAATATATCTGGTCCAACGAACAAACACCCATTCCATTAACTTTGTTAAAGAGTGGCCTTTCTGAGATGACAATGAAAATTACTGGATCAGGATAGTATTGTGCCTATACACTCACTAAATAGTTTATGAGCATTTACAATTATTGCTTAACTACTGTGAAATAGTTAAAAAATGTAAAGTTTAAAATGTATGACCTGTATCTTATCCAGAGGCCTCTTGTATAAAGCTTACTAAACAATATTGGTACACTAATGACAATTTGAGGGTTTTAAAATAAAATGGAGTACATTATGTTAGACACAAAAGACATTTTTAATCATTTCAAAAATAAAACTTGGACTATCTGGAACAGCCGGTGAAGAATTGGAGATACTGAAGATACTGGAGTCGGTTTATAATCCATTTGATGGGCTGCTAAGGGAAATCAAGTACCAAAAAGGATCTAATATATCACACAGCTTCACTTGGTTCCAAAAATAAATATTCGCATGAGTACAAATTATACTTAAGGGATAATGTTCCTGGCAGAGGAGTATATGAAGCAATAAATAGCTTTTGTGGGTGATTAAATGCCAAAGCTCTTAAATTCAAAATCCACTTACTCCCAGTGCATACCACTGCCATGGATGTTATTCCTTATAAACGGCAAGGCAAAAGAAACTTCAATAAACCAAGACATAAAAAAGGGATGAATGGTACCACACTATAAGATGACCCTTTAGGTGAAGGAGAATGAGATTGCGATAGCTATTCCAAAGAACACTTACAAAATAGTTCATGCTAAGTGTAATGTTGCTGGTGTTCACTGTCTACGCTGTAGCACTTGGTATTTTGAGCAGTTTGCATATTGGTTATCAAAACACTTGGTCTGAAATGTACTGTGTTAATAGTCTTGGTCACCAAAGGTGATATCAGGCAAAAGTTTCCATTATGATTCATGGGGAAAACAAACTCATCATCATATAATAAATCACAGTACGAGGACAACTTTATGAGAATCAGAGAAAGTGAAGGATACATTCTTCCGCATGTGGATTTTACTGAAACCACAAGGGGAAATAACTAGCACAGAGCTAAATTATGGCTAATCTCTTTTTACCCTTACCTCCAATGTTTATTACGTTACTTGGTATGTTGAGATTTGAATTACACTGAAAGCACTTTGGAGCAGGGATTGTGTTTCTACAATGACTAGCCAATATATATTTTAAATACATAATAATGGGGTAGATTTTCAATGGCAAAAACAGCAGTTAGGAAACCATCTCCTGTTGACTTTCATCTATATAATGTCACTTACAGTGAGAGCTGGGTGTCAAAGGTAGACTGTATTTACAGGATGGAAGAGTCTATCCTGAGAAGCAGTGACTGTAACAAGGACTTGTGGCTCATGGTGGATAATCAGCTGAACATGAGCTCCCATTGTGGCAAAAAGGGCTACTGAGATCCTTGGATAAATAAAGAGGTGTATCTTGTGTAGGAGTATGAAAGTTACATTACCTCTTTATCTGGCACTGTTGCAATTGGTACTAGAATCTTGTGTCCAGTTCTGGTATTCACAAGTCAAGAAGAATGTTGAAAAACTTTAGCGGGTTTGAGCCACAAGAATGATTAAAGGGTTGGAAAACATCCCTTATAAGGAAAGACTCAAGAAGCTCCATATTGTTTGCTTGCACCCAGTTTACCAAGCAATCCAGATTGCTTTGTATTAGTGCCCTTTCGTCTTCATTATTTGCCACTCCCCCAATTTTTGGGTAATGTGCAAAGTTTATCAGTGATGCTTTTATGTTTTTATCAGGTCATTGATAAAAATGTTAAATAGCTTAGGGCCAAGAACAGATCCTTGTGGGACCAGATTAGAAACACCCACTCAACAATGATTTCCCATTTAGAGGAGATTCCCCATTTACATTTTGGGGATAAGGGGTGACCACTTACATGGGGAACTGAAATGCGTAAATAAATGACTTTTCAGTCTAGCAAAGGTATAGCAAGATCTAATGGCTTGAAGTGGAAGCTAGGCAACTTCAGACTAGAAAAAAGTTGCACATTTTTAACAGTGAAGGTAATTAATCATTGGAACAACTTACCGAGGGTTGTGGATTTTTTTAAAATCTAGTTTAAACAGGAATTATGTCATGGAAGTCCTATGGCTTGTGTTATACAGGTGGTCAGACTAGATGATCACAATGGTCCCTTCTGGCTTTATAATCTATAAATCCATGTACCCTTTATGTCTTTGAGAATCGCTCCCAATAACAACAGCAGAAACAAAATGTACTAGGAATATTGCAAGATGATTGTTGACAATTCACAAACAGGCAGAACTTCCAAATTCATAAACTATTCACCTCACTCCCTGGAAAAATCATGGAGCAGGTCCTCAAGGAAAACATTTTGAAGCACTTGGAGGACAGGAAGGTGAACAGGAACAGCCAACATGGATTCACCAAGGGCAAGTCATGCCTGGCCAACCTGATTGCCTTCTATGATGAGATAATTGGCTCTGTGGCTATGGGGAAAGCAGTGGATGTGATATATCTTAACTTTAGCAAAGCTTTTGATACGGTCTCTCACAGTATTCGTGCCAGCAAGTTAAAAAAGTATGGATTGGATGAATGGACTCTAAGGTGGATAGAAAGCTAGCTAGATTGTCAGGCTCAACAGGTAGTTATCAACGGCTCGATGTCTAGTTGGCTGCCGGTATCAGAGTACCCCAGGGGTCGGTCCTGGGGCTGGTTTTGTTCAACATCTTTATTAATGATCTGGATGATGGGTTGGATTGCACCCTCAGCAAGTCTGCAGATGACACTAAGCTGGGGGGAGAGGTAAATACACTGGAGGGTAGGAATAGGGTCCAGAGTGACCTAGACAAATTGGAGGATTGGGCTAAAAGAAATCTGATGAGGTTCAACAAGGACAAGTGCAGAGTCCTGCACTTAGGAAGGAAGAATCCCATGCACCGCTACAGGCTGGGGACTGACTGGCTAAGCAGCAGTTTTTCAGAAAAGGACCTGGAGATTACAGTGGACGAGAAGTTGGATATGAGTCAGCAGTGTACCCTTGTTGCCAAGAAGGCTAATAGCATATTGGGCTGCATTAGTAGGAGTATTGCCAGCAGATCGAGGGAAGTGATTATTCCCCTCTATTCGGCACTAGTGAAGCCACACCTGGAGTATTGTGTCCAGTTTTGGTCCCCCCACTATAGAAGGGATGTGGACAAATTCGAGAGAGTCCAGCACAATGAAAATGATCGGGGGGCTGGGGCACATGACCTATGAGGAGAGGCTGAGGGAACTGGGCTTGTTTAGTCTGCAGAAGAGAAGAGTGAGGGGGGATTTGGTAGCAGCCTTCAACTACCTGAAGGGGGGTTTCAAGAGAATAGAGCTCAGCTGTTCTCAGTGGTGGGAGATGACAGAACAAGGAGCAATGGTCTCAAGTTGCAATGGGGGAGGTCTAGGTCTATTAGGAATCACTATTTCACTAGGAAGGTGATGAAGCACTGGAATGGGTTACCTAGTGAGGTGGTGGAATGTCCATTCTTAGAGGTTTTTAACGCCCGGCTTGACAAAGCCCTGGCTGGGATGATTTAGTTGGTGTTGGTTCTGCTTTGAGCAGGAGGTTGGAGTAGATGACCTCCAGAGGTCTCTTCCAACCCTAATCTTCTATGATTCTATGATTTGCTCAGCTGTAACACTTTACATGCCTTGAATAGCCTATACAGTGGATCCCACTATTCAGCCATTCAGGTACCCCAAATGCATATTATAAGGTGATATTATAAAGTAGTGTGAACATAAGATTAGTGACTTTGGTCAACTCTGTGAAGGGAATGTAACCTCCGACAATAAGATATTATTACTATGGAAACTTTTTAAAGAGTCCCCACAGAATACTCCTCAACTCTCAGCTCTAAACCCATATTATTTAAACAGCAACTTTGTTTTAGCCCGTACTAATTCAGCGTAGCAATTTTATAGTCTTAGTATTTCTGCTGTTATTCTCTCTGTGTTACTATAAACTTGTGTGTCTGAAGAAGAGAAAAGGAACACATAAGTAGTACTTTAAACTTCATTAAAGAATAGGGATCAGATTTATATCTGATTTTCTTCTCTCTAGTGTTCTGAATCCCCCCCAAAAGCTGAACAAGGACAAGACTCAATCGTCATAAGAGTCCCATTCTGGCTCAGATTGAACTGATTTCTCTTTCTGGTGGATATGAGAGCAGGGGCAAGGGGGTCAAACCAGGTTTCAGAACAGCCTGAAGTCCAGCTCTACTAATGCAGAACATTTCTAGGGCTCTTACTGTGTCAAGGTAGTCCTTAATCTCCCCCACTAGGAATACAGAAACACTAAAAATATCCTAGCAACATTCTAGTTTGGGTACACTCTAACTAGCTAAAATTCCCTATGTAGGTTCATTTTGGCTACACTATTCTTATCCATTTCTTGCCCCCAACGTTTTGTGTATCAATAAAACAGCTGCTCATTTCTTCCCAGAGGTGGCTGCATTTCAGTGATAAGTGAACTTACCGGTACGTGTACATATTTTGGGTCAGACCTTCAGCATAAATCAGCATAGCTCCATAGATTTCGCTTTATAACAGCTGAAGATCTGGTCCAATATTTCTTAAATGTAAGTTCTTAATTCTGAAGGATTTCCAAGCATGCTGTAAATTCACATATAAAGAATCCATCCTTGAAAGTTCTGCTGCTGGGTATGCACTGTGCACTTTTGACAGGCAGGACTTGTGTGGTGATCAGGAAGATACCTATACTGAAAGGTATACTTTTAAAAACTGTTTTCTGAATATGCTTTATTATATAGGAAAAAAAGCAGAGAATGCAATTAAATAAGTGAAAGAAGCTTATATAGTACAAGAAAAATATTTTTAGAGGTTGGAGTCCAGCTTGTATTAAAACATTATTTGACATAGCAGTCCAGAACAATAACACAATGTCACCCCAACAAATGGCTGTGAAATTTGAGGTCATTGAACATTGTGAATTTTCCAAATGCTTCCCAATTACCAAAACACCTGTGCTCATTAATTTTATGCTAATTCATTGCAAAATGCAACAATGAGCATCAAGAGTCTACATAATTTCTCATTTATAACCTGTAGCCTATTGTTTGCCTGCTTTACTGCAATAAAGGGACATAATTCAATTTTGAATTTAAATGACTTTTTATACACTGCTCACAAGGGCCACAAAAGCCACCAATTCTTCATTTACTTAGTAATACCAAGTCTTCTCATTTTTGCATTCATGTAAAAGAAAATGACACTGATATAAGCATAAGGATAACCCTAAAATAAATGTTAGAACTTACACAAGATAAAAATGGGCTGGGAGGAAATTCCATCTGTTAATACACAATATAAGCTTTGAATATAGACACTGTCAATGTGCCACAACTGTATTCCATATAAGAGGACAGTGACAATGGCCTGTCATTGTTTTATGTGGTTATCTGTGGGGATTTTGAATCTAACTGGGCAGAGAAGCCAGAGCTTCTATCTCTTTTTAGTGTTTTAGCTGATATGCAGAGTGAAGAGTAATGTACTTTGAAAAAATCCATCTCCTTTTTTAATATGTATACCTGTACATAAAACTTTGTATCTAAAGAAAAATGTCAAAATTAGGGTTTCATACATTACAGCCAGAAGGTTAAAAAAATCCCATTAACTTCTTCTTCAGTCATGGATCTGGCTTTTGTTTCTGTTAAATTTTTAAGGGGAGGAAAATGTTCTGCTGTCATATAACTGTGTTTCTTTACAGCCAATTTAGCTAATGATTCAAACACTTTCCTAAGGACAGCACCATCTGTGATGATAAGATGTAAAGTGAAGTGTGAGCTGCATGGATTTTAAAGATTGTGAGGACACTCTACTGCCATGGGAAGGGATTTTGTAAATACTTCTGGGAAAGCTGTTGATTCCACATTTTGTGCTCAGTCCTGCAAAGTGCTAACAATCAAAACTCCCACTGATTTAATTGGAGTTAAGGGTGCTCGGCACCTTACAGAAATGGTCAGTACTTTGCACAATTGAGCCCTTTGCTCCTATTTCTCATCCTCAAATTCCCAATGTTAATACAACCTTCATAATGCTGAGAGCTCCTTTGGGTCTCACTTCATGCTCCACCTAGGATTGAGTGACATGCATATGTAGGTTGCTCAGTACCTGAATTTGGATCTACTTGAGTAGGAATGCATTGCAACTAGGCCACCAAGGTGTTTCTAAAATTGCATTGTAGATACTTTTCAAAAGTATGGCCTATTGGGTTATCAAGATTTGCAGTAATGCATACCTCTCAGATGAGAAATGGATCCTTCAATGCTCTGTTCCTACATGGAGATGCTTATATGTTGGAGGAAATATTTAAGTGCATAAAAATATTTTGCCATCCTTTCTGCCATGCACTTGATTTCCCCAAACCAACATTAGCGAGATAAAAAAGTAAAGTAAAATAACCTCTGAGGGGCCCAAGAAGGGTATTATATTTATTATCAGAATGCTCTTTACAGAATATTTCATTTTGCCTATAAATCTGATTAGATTCATCACCTAGCTTCTCAGTTCCTCGGTTGATTTATTACACCGTTAAGGGATTTATTATTAGACTTGTGACATTCATGTCATTAGAGTTAAAGTTCTGCTGGTATTTTCATTTTAAATGCTTATTTTCAAGTTTTATAATTCAGCTGTATGATTAAACCTGAAACACAAGGTCTTGCTTCAGAAGCAATTTGTGTGGCTGCCTTTTTAAGTTATAGGGTACAAAGAGGTTACATATACTTTTCATATCCCTATAATTAATAAAAGGATTGAATTTATAAAATAAATATTGCATGCTACTTTTTCAGAATGTGCCTGATCCAACTCCCATTGACATCAATGTTTTTTAATGACTGTATTAAGAGCAGGATTGGGCACTGTTCTGAAGTCTATGATAAAAATGTCCTCCAGATTCCATTTTTAAAGTATATTTTGGAGGCACAAGGAAAATCCTCTTTATCTGGGCTTGACCTCTGGGGTCTCCCATGATTGTCTAGCACCAAATTCTATGATACTTTATTTCCAAAATATTTTTAAAAGATAAGGCAATCTTTAAAGGCATTTTTCCTGAAAACGTTTTAGATTCTCTCTCCGCTGCCTCCTCCCGAACCCCTCCCCCCCAAAAAAGAACGAAAGAAAAAGAGAGCAACTGTGCACATGTACCTAGGGCAAAACTGAGATCAGTTTGGGATTTAGCCTATAAAGTTTTACATCAGAATGGCTTTGAAAGCAAATATTTTCTCAGGGGCAAATTTTTCAAAAGGTTCATTTCTCAAAGGACTCCTAAATCTTTTTCAGTGTTGCTGTTAATCTGTGAGGAAATTTTTTCATTAGTAATTATTTATTTGTTTTGCAATAGTTTCCAAAGGCCCCCCACTCAGAATTGGAGCCCCGCAAGTTCTTTGGGGGCAGGGATTATCTTTTTGTTTTGTGTTTGTACAGCACCTACCACTGGTCCAAGTCCATGACTAGGGTTCCTACACATTACAGTAATACAAATAATAAGCTAATAAATAATAATTATACTGGGTTCTGAACAAACACATAGAGGGAGGCACTTTCCCCGGCCCAGAGTAGCTTAAATGTTGCTTTACTTTTACATAAAAAAAAACCCCAGTTTTTTTGTTTCAGGAGATGTTCTGGAGATACAGCAGCCACTGCCAGCTTCACCCCCTTTGCCGTCCCCAGATCCAGAAGTTAGAGAATCATAGCCCCATCAGTCCCTCTCATTCCCAGGACATGTGGGATGGGGCTGTCCACAGAATTTCCCAAGGGAGTGGTCCTTTAAGAAGACTCCAACATCCTCCAAGGAGAGACTCATCAGCAATGTCTGCCAGAAGCACCAGGAACCAGAATCAAAGGGGATAAGCAGAACTCCAGCAAGCCTTTGAGGATTAAGTATTTTGGTGGTACTCAGCTCTGGAACTCCCCACCTTTTGGGTGTGGGAGGGGCAGGAAAGGGGGTGGGAACTGACCAGAAGATAAGTAATGGGCAGGTCTCAGCAGCATCTGCACAGCCTTCGACTACAGTAATATCAGAATGTATGTACCATAACTGATCAGTATCAATAGACTTTCTGATCTTTTGCATCACCTGCAAGGACCTAACACCTTGCTCCTGAATAATGGCAGCAGATAGAGTGGAAGAACCTTTACAGTCCTAGGGGGCTCTCAGCCCCACGTGGAACAGGTACCCCAGGGAAGAGGGGTTAGGGGGCTTATAGTTGGGGTGAAGGGTGGGGAAATGGGACACTAATGGAGGGAGCTTTGCAAGTTGGGACCTTAAAGGATATGTCTATAGTGCAATTAGACACTCGCGACTGGCCTGTGCGATTGGGGCTCGCAGGGCTTGGTCTAAGAGGCTGTTTAATTGTGGTGTGAACATTTGGGCTTGGGAGGTAGCCCGAGCTATGGGACCCTCCCACCTCACAGGGTCTTAGAGCCCAGGCTCCAACCACAGCTTCAACGTCTGTACCTCAATTAAATGGCTCCTTAGCCTGAGACCAGACACAGTGTAGATGTATCGAGAGAAGCCACCAAAGCAGTCACTTCTGAGATGCTGGTCAGATACATTTAAAACAAAATCATAGGGCTAAATAGGGGATAGTCTGCACAGAAGGGCGTGGGGGGGAGGGAAACAACTAGCCAAATAAATAAAATAATTGGTGTTGATATCAGGATCAATTTTGTGGGGGAATATAATAAGTGAACATGAAGGGTCATAGTTTGCTAGGGAATATTTAAAATTACAATTACAAATAAATTTAATTGATTTGGAGACATCGAATACAGGGTTAGTTTCTGCATTCAATTCATACTGTTATCTCCATCCTCCTTTCAGCCTTTTCCCTCATATCTCCTATTTTTCATTTGTCACATCTTAGGATGCAAGCTGTTTGGGGCAAGGAGTAAGTCTATGTGTTTTATACTTGGCACAATACAATTATTATTATTATTATTATTATTATTAATACCACCAAGCTTTTATGTAATACTTTTCATCAGTAGGTCAAGGTACTTTACATTTTACAGATAAGGAAACTATGGTAGGGAGAGGGAAAGTGATCGGACCGAGGTCACTCAGCTGATCAGTGGCAGAGCCAAGAATAGAACACTGTACTCTACCCACGTCTTCCCATGGATCCCTTATCTTGAGTAGGGCCTTTGGGCACTATAAGAGTAATGGCAAACATTATTAATATTTTTGTAAGACACTAAAGTTGTTTCTTCTTTAAATCACTGCTATCCCTTTCCCCAGAGAATAGTCCCTGATCCTTTAAAGACTTATGCTCCTGTTCACACTTCACTTTGTCTTCAGTGGGACTACTCATCTGTGAATGACATTATAATAAATTCTACTCAAAAACAAAACAATGTAAAAATTCAGAGCCCACAAGACCACTCAGTTCTACTTCTTGTTCAGCCAATCGCTCAGACAAACAAGTTTGTTTACATTTATGGGACAGACTGCTGCTTGCTTCTCTTTTACAATGTCACCTGAAAATGAGAACGGGCATTCGTATGGCACTTTTGTAGCTAGCGTTGCAAATTATTTACGTACCAGATAAGCTAAACATTTGTATGCCCCTTCATGCTTCGGCCACCATTCCAGAGGACATGCTTCCATGATGATGATGCTCATTAAAAAAATCATGTGGTAATTAAATTTGTGACTGAACTCCTTGGAGGAGTATGTCTCCTGTTTTGTTTTACCCATATTCTGCCATATATTTCATGTTATAGCAGTCTCAGATGATGACCCAGCACGTGTTCTTTTTAAGAACACTTTCACAGCAGATTTGACAAAACATAAAGAAGGTACTAATGTGAGATTTCTAAAAATAGCTACAGCACTCGACCCAAGGCTTAAGAATCTGAAGTGCCTTCCAAAATCTGAGAGGGATGAGATGTGGAGCATGTTTTCGGAAGTCTTAAAAGAGCAAAACTCTGATGTGGAAATTACAGAACCCAAAGCACCAAAAGAGAAAATCAACCTTCTGCAGGTGGCATCTGATTCAGATGTTGAAAATGAACATGCATCATTCTGCTCCGCTTGGATCATTATCAAGCAGAACCCATCATCAGCATGGACACATGTCCTCTGGAATGGTGGTTGAAGCATGAAGAGACATATGTATCTTTAGTGCATCTGGCACGTAAATATCTTTCAACACCAGCTACGACAGTGCCATGTGAACGCATGTTCTCACTTTCAGGTGACATTGCAAGCAAGAAGCAGTCAGTACTATCTCCTGAAAATTGTAACCAAACTTGTTTGTCTTAGCGACTGGCTGAACAAGAAGTAAGACTGACTGGACTTGTAGGCACTAAAGTTTTACATTGTTTTATTTTTGAATGCAGTTATTTTTGTGCATAATTCTACATTTGTAAGTTCAACTTTCATGATAAAGAGATTGCACTACAGTCCTTGTATTAGGTGAATTGAAAAATACTATTTCTTCTGTTTTTTACAGGGCAAATATTTGTAATAAAAATAATACTATAAAGTGAGCACTGTACACTTTGTATTCTGTGTTGTAATTGAAATCAATATATTTGAAAATGTAGAAAACATCCAAAAATATTTAAATAAATGGTATTCTATTATTGTTTAACAGTGTGATTAATCATGATTCATTTTTTAATCGTGTGATTAATTGCGATTAATTTTTCTAATCACTTGACAGCCCTACTTTATAGGTTTGTTATGCAAGGAAAAGTAAACAGACTTAAAATATGAACAGAAATTCTATCACACAATCTTTTTGCACAATAATGGTGCCAGTAAATATGGTTAATCTATAACAGCAAAATCAACAGGGCTTTTGCATCACAGCTTTTACAACACGGCTACCCCTCTGATACAGACTACCATGTATATTGTCTGCCAAGATTTCCACCAGGTCATTAAGCCCCTAATGATGTATTAATATGCATTTTTCAAAGTATCCAAGATATTCAATCTCTGTAGTAAGTAATATATTAATTTAAATCCCTAAATAGATAAACAGTTAAGGTGCATCCTTGAAATGTCTGCAAAATAATGATTTAGGTTTGCTGGATGTTCCTTGAGGTCTCAGATCAGAGTCTATGTAATCCCACACCATATGCACGACAAATGCCTAGACACAACAGGATAATTTAAGAATGAAGGGTCACCTTGACTTTAAGGTTGATTACTTTTGGCAATTGTGTAACAACTTTTCCACTCTTTAAGCATCATTTCTACGGGAGTTAGTAACTGGTTTTTTCTCTAGTTCAAGTGAAAGTTCTTTTGATGTACTGTACTAATTTGCTCATTTTCCGTCAAACGAGAAAGAATCAAATAAGGCAATAGAAAAGCTTTAATACTTCCACACTGGAACAATTTTATTGGACACTGTTAAAGATAGGGTAAACTTGAAGTGATACATTTTTAATATTGCACTTTGCCTTTTACAAACAGCCTAATATTTTTTCCCCGGTTTGACTTCAATGGGAGTTGGGCATTTACCTTTCCTGTGTGCTTCTGAAAATCTCTAGGTGACTTCAGAAATCCCACTATTTCATTTATTACAGGAAATAATGCACATGAACTAACTGAAAAAGAAATGACCCAAGTATGTGTTTTATTTCAGTTGTTTAAAACATTGGGTTGTACATGATGGACAAGATCCTGATCTCAGTTTCCCTAGTGTGGCTCCACACAACTACACTCAACTCTGCAGAACTACTTAGGATTCACACTCATGCAAATGACATCAGAATATAACTTTGTGCTTATCTTCACACTCCTGGCTGGCTGGAAAATGTCTGCATGCTCGAAATTAACTTGTAAGTTATTCCATAACCATTATCTCTCTGTTTAAGCCTTTCTGGGATTCACTCAGTTGTATAACAAATGAAAACAAATAAATAAGGTTTGATAATTACTGGCTTAACTTCATAAACATTCCTCATTGTAGGATGCTACCACACTCATTAAGTATCTCTGTTCAGAACTGAAAAATAAGAACAGGTAGTCAGGCCTAATCATTGTCAAAAGGCTTAAAAAATAATTTATCTGCTACACCTGAACCTGAACAATGACTTGGTACTATGTGAATGTGCATCAGAAGTTTTTGGGCCCATTCCTCAGGTTGGGTAAAGTAGCCCATAGCTCCAATGACTTCACCAGAACAATACTGATTTACTCCATCTGAGGAACTGGACTAGGTCTTTGTAAGTATTTGCTCAGACCAGGGTGTGATTGTGCTGTCAGATGCCATGCCACCACCTGTGTGATAAATAAAGTGGGGGAATAGCTCCCGTTCATGGACACCCAGCCTGCCAGTTAGTTGTAAAATCCCTTTTGGTCTATTCTCTGCTTGCTTTACCTGTAAAGGGTTAACAAGCCCACAGATAAAAGAAAAGGAGTAGGCACTGGACCAAAAGAGCCAATGAAATACATTTGTTAGTCTCTAAGGTGCCACAAGTACTCCTGTTCTTTTTGCTGACACAGACTAACACGGCGGCTACTCTGAAAAATGGGAAGGTAGAACTTTTTAAAATGGGGAAAGAAACTTTCCCTTTGTCTGTTATTCTCTGGGCTGCAGGGACATGGAGAGCAATGCTATAAGCAAAAATGCAGTGTAAGGTTTGAACCAGGTATGAAAAAGTATCTTCCATACCTAGAAGAAATAATTTGGATAGGAAATGTTCGGACAGACGCTATCAGGTTTATTTCTTATTTTGGCTTGTGGATCTCCTCTGTGCTAACCCCTGGTGCTTTTGTTTGCTTGTAGCCTTTAAGCTGAACCCCCCAAGAAAGTTGTTGTGGGTGCTTATTTTTGTAATTGTTTCTTTTAAGATCTAGCAAAAAGCCGAAGTTCCAGATGTATTTTTTCCTTTTTGTTTTTAATAAAATTTACCCTTTTTAAGAACAGGACTGGATTTTTGGCGTCCTAAGAGGTCCATGCATGTTGTTTGATTAGCTGGCAGCCACAGCTAATTTCCTTTGTTTTCTTTCTCAGCATTTCCGGGGGGGGGGGGGGAAGGATTTGAGGGTACCCCACAGGGAGGAATTCCCAAGTGCTTCTTCCAGGGTTCAAAGGAGGTTATTTGCCTTTGGGTGGTGGCAGCATTTACCAAGCCAAGGTCTGCACATCTTATTATAAAAGTAGGGCATAATGCTGGTATGTGGTCAACATTTCCTTTAAGTAAAACAGGTTCTAATAGTCTTGGCTGCATATATGCTACTGCTGAGTGCAGAGGGGCCGTGCTTTTTGCCTACACTGTCCACTATAAATTACTATAGTGATTCATTACTCTTCAAAAGTGTTTGGGATACTTAGAATGTGAAAAGAAACATATCAAAGCAAATTCTGTTTTCTATGGGGAATTCCTTACATAGTTTTCAATCAATTCTTAGAAGCTTTGCCTGAGTAAAAATCAGCAAGGACTTTAGGATTTGGCCCTGTATAAAGATGTAATATTTATACAGGGCTATATGGGGGAAAAACATGTACAGAGAAAAAAACATCCAGGAAACTGAGGGATGAATCTAATTGATTTTACTCAGTATGTTTCCTTCAATGGGAAGAGTACCTGGGGTTCACACAGGAATAGGAAGCTAAGCACCAACACTGTAGTAAAAGAAGGTCTCATCAATGCAGATTTCAGCGCTGCCAGTGTCTGTGCCACATTCTAAGCAAAAGGTGCAGATGGCATTTAATGCTGGTTACATCACCAGTGGGTGAGGGGAGCACGCTACATAGAATTGCTCTTCCCAGTATTCATCTCAGAGTCCGCCCACCAGACCAAAGGAGCCCTGACAGCATGACGTAACTATACAGGAACTTCTGTGGACTCCAGGGATGAAGGTGCTAGCCTGAACAGATGCTGTTCCTGAGTTTAGGGGCTCTTGTACTTGTTTTTGCCTAACATGGCTCCCTCCCTTGAGATGCACAGAATGACAGAAGTACAGAAACCACAATATTTAATTTCTTCTTAGCTCAGAGAATAACTCTCCTCTCTCAGACAACATATCCACCCTATATTATAATATTAGTGATGAAAACTTCTGGGCCAATCCTCAGCTGGTGTAAATTGGCATAGCTCCACTGACCTCAATGGAATTACACTGACTTATATCAACTAAGGATCTGGCCCTTTATGCTGCTCATAATACCTATTAGCATTTCTTTGCTGACAAAGTACCTCAAAACAATGCTCTCGGAGTACTTTTCATCTACCAAATGTTCTACAAGCATTAATTAATCCCATGTGCTCATATTACCGTTTCTCTGAAGTATGTACAATTCTAAGCCATCTGAATTCAGTGTCATCCATAAAACTAAAGAGGTTTCCCATTTACATGAATGCCTTTAATGTATTGGGATGGATAGAAATATTGAATTATCAAGTGTTTCAATTCTGTCCATACTTCCTAAATGTGAAAGGTTTCTTATTCCCTGAATCATCCATCCATCATACAGCACAGCTTTCATTACAGTAAAAACAAGGTAATAGCAAAACAAAGTTTGAATTTAGTGATGTTAGGTTCTTTGAAACAAAATCTCTGTTAGTTTATTTGTATTTCTCTCTCTACTCCGTGCTGTTAACCATGAAAAACAAGGCACTAAATATTAATGTAGTTTTTCTTCGGGTTGCATAGTAAACTTAACAAGTTTATATATACAATAACAATCCATTCCACTAATCTATGTTTTTTTCTCTGCTTCCTCTGTATTACACTCAATAAATACATAGCCATACATTATGCATCCTATTAGTTGTCTCCAATATTCTCCCATCTAAAGGAGTTTTACAATAATGAGATATAATAGTGGACTAAAGGCTTCACCTCATACTTTTCTAGTGTCTAATGAAAAATATATTGTCAGTAAACAAGGTAAAGGTGGACCAATAGCTATGGTGATATGTTTGTTTGTCAGAAACTAGATGATGAGAGGAAAAGAAGTGTGAGTTCAATCCTTGAGGGATCTGGGGCAAAAATTGGGGATTGGTCCTGCTTTGAGCAGGGGGTTGGACTAGATGACCTCCTAAGGTCCCTTCCAACCCTGATATTCTATGAAACCTCTGTTTTTGGCTTCCCTTTGTTATGTGTGCACACCCAAACATGCAATGTAACATGGAAATGGGAAATAATAGGCTGTTGCATCTTTTTAGAAGTGGTTACTGAAAGACAAATGGGAAGGAGGATAAAATACAGAAATTACCATATAGACAATATGCAGAATTTTTACTCTAATCACAGTCTACATGTGATGGGATTTAGAAATATGGTGATTTGAACATTGTTAATTAGCAGCTACCATCACTGGAAGTAGGATCTTGAAATGGGAAACGTATCTTCTTAGATCAAATGAGAACCTGCTCAAAGGTGTACTGGCTTATGAACCCAGGACAATTAAACCGAGGCCTGATTAAATGCATCCTAGAATACTCAAGGAGCTGACTAAGGAGATATCTGAGCCATTAGCAATTATCTTTGAAAAGTCATGGAAGACGGGAGAGATTCCAGAAGACTGGAAAAGGGCAAATATAGTGCCAATCTATAAAAAGGGAAATAAGGACAACCCAGGGAATTAAAGACCAGTCATCTTAACTTCTGTACCCCGAAAGATAACGGAGAAAATAATTAAGAAATCAATTTGCAAACATCTAGAAGATAATAAGGTGATAAGGAACAGTCAGCATGGATTTGTCAAGAAAAAATTGTGTGAAACCAGCCTGATAGCTTTCTTTGACAGGGTAACAGGCCTTGTGGATAGGGGGGAAGCAGTAGACGTGGTATATCTTGACGTTAGTAAAGCTTTTGATACTGTCTCACATGACCTTCTCATAAACAAACTAGGGAAATGCAACCTAGGTGGAGCTACTATAAGGTAGGTGCATAACTGCTTGGAAAACTGTTCCCAAAGAGTAGCCAACACAGTTGAGGAATCAAACACATCAAGACACACATTGCCTTTTGGATCCAAAAGACAAAGGCATTTTTCATTCTCATCATTGGAATGGAGACCGCAACCTGGATGTCTGTTTTCTCACGAAAGACTAATTTGGAATCCATCAGAATGCCTCTGGAACTATTCTTGGTAACTTACAACAAAGTCAGCATCGACCAGTTATAATCCATATTCGGACTGAATTTCTCGAAATCATGTCATTGCTTAACCTATGGCGGAACTTTCAAAAGGCAAACTGGCAAGGATTCACTGCAACATTTGAGGCTTCTATTGTAAATAATTTAGAATAATAATGAAGTAAGATAATAGCAAGTTTATGCAGGATAGTAGTACATTTTGATTGAAAATAAAGGGTATCCTTTATAATAGAAGATGGTAGTGACAGAAGTATGAGGAGGAGGGAAAAGTGGCAGATGCTTGAAAGACTTTTTACTAATACATTAATTTATTTCTGCACCATTTGTTCTAACACATCTTTTTTATTGTTAATGCTGGAGCCATTTGAACATTTCCCATCTGAATCTGAGCACAGGCGAGTGTGATGTGTTTAAGAGAATTCCTTTCCTGCGACCTTTTGTTTGTTTTACCGTTTTAGACTGTGGGCCAGATCCCACCCTGGTGTAATTCTTCATAGCTCCATTGACTTTAGTGGTGCTAATCCAATTTCACCAACTGAAGATCTGGCCGTATGTTCTTTGAAGCAAAGACTGCATCTTCCTCTGTGTTTGGAATGCAATTGGCAAATGGCAGATTGCATTCTGCAATCTAAACAATAAATAATAATTATAGGCTGGATTGTAACCTCCTGGAGTATCAGAAGATATTTTCATTTAAGGAGGCAGGATGTCTCCTGGAGCACTGAGGGGCACTGCTTCAGTGTGTTTGCTGCTACATTCCTTTTTACAGTGGAGCTCACTACCCCTATCTTGCTGACTGGTTTACCAGCTCTGATTACTATTGTATAGGAAGCAACATGCACCTGTGGGGAGTAGGGAGAGAGCAGGGTCTGTAATTTTGGGCCTGTCTGTTACATGGGCCATGGAAGGGAGGAGGGAAGAGTCCCCTTGGCCTTTCTCCCACTGCACACCCATGTAAGGCCAAGACAGAATCTGGCCCTAAGTGATTTACACTGAACCACAATATTACAGGATCAGAAAGAAATGTGATTTACATGTGCACTAAGGTTGTAATTTTCATTAATTCCCAGTGCTGTGGACAAATATATCATCATTAATTTAAAGAGTTTCTAGTGCAGAAGTAAACTGCCAGGATAAAATGTAGCTCAAGCTATAGAGACTCATGTGTTATGGTGAAATTATACAGCCTTTGCTATGCAAGCTGTCAGACTAGATGTCCATAATAAACCTTTCTGGCTTTAAAATCTATTAGAATCATAGAATATCAGGGTTGGAAGGGACCTTAGTAGGTCATCTAGTCCAACCCCCTGCTCAAAGCAGGACCAATCCCCAATTTTTGCCCCAGATCCCCAAATGGCCCCCTCAAGGATTGAACTCACAACCCTGGGTTTAGCAGGCCAATGCTCAAACCACTGAGCTATCCCTCCCCCCCATATATATATTGATATATAAATTTATATTGATATATAAAAATTAATAGTTTGAACTGTCCAATTTCATTGACAACAATATGTTACTTCAGTTGATTGTATTTCAGACTATAAGGTTGTTAGTGGGTAGCCAAGCTGGTATTGATATTTCACTGTAGGCTACTTTATGGTATACATTAGTTTAGTAGTAGCTGTAGATATTTATTTGTGACTAAAGTATCAGAAGATGAAAGGTTAAATATGGTCACTGTTATTTAAGAAATGACTTGAAAACCTTACACAACACCAGAGCTGAGTGAAAACCAGAAATTCTATGTCCCATATTTCAATATTTGTTTTTATATCAAATTGGGACAAAATGTTGAAATAGCTAAACATTTTGCAGCACAAAAAATTAGAGAATTTCAATTTGGAAATGTTAAAGCATTTTGTGTCAACCTCTTTTTATTGAAACTAAATGTTTGGACATTCCTGAATCAAAATGCGTCTTTCACAGTTTGTTGACCCAATATGAAACCTTTTGTTTCTGACCAAGGTGAGATTAATCTCCATCTGAGCCACCACAGTGTCTTCTGGAATTGTACTTCTGGGTCCCTCATGCTCTTATTCTCCCCTTTGTACTCTGCTTGCTGCCCAGACCACACCTCTCATGATGCACTGTAATCTTTCCATGTGATTGAACCATTCTGCATCATGAGTTTCCCTGATAGAAAATTTCACCAAATCCAGTCTTTTCCTGCAGAATTTTTTAATTGTGATGAAAGTTTCTTTTCTGATGGGAAAATGTTTCATTCCAATTTTTTGACCAGCCCTATCCAACACCTGGTAGCAAAAGGACTACATTTACTTGCCAGGCTGAAATACACTGGCACTTCAAGCCAGCCCCAACCTGAGCCACAGACCATTGCAAGCCATTCTCTCCACCCAATAACGTCATCATCCCCACTCTAATCTTCCAGTGGTTGGGCACCACCTGTTGCTTGGTGGTTGCAGCTTTGAAGCTGTCATTCTGCACACTTAGCAAGAAACCATAAGGGCTCTAGTAATTTTTTTTTTAAATGAAGGTTTAGATTCTGCAGAAGCTGGAGGGACTTGTCCAGGAGAGATTACAGTAGATTTTTCACTTAAAATGGCTAAAGCTATAACTAGATGGACCATGGGCTGTTTTAAGGACTAGGAAATCTCTGTCTCTGAATATCCCTCTGTCTCTGAATATATTACAGGGAGAGTTCTAAGTATTGGATTTGGAGAATAATGCAATTTACTGCATGGGTTTCCCAGTTTTTGGTGGTTTCCATCTTGGTTTAGTTTTTCTTTAATAATTCCTAAGGGGTAAATCCTGAATCCACTGAATTTAATGAGAGTTTTACCTTTGACTTAAATAGGTTCACAATTTGGCCCTGATGGAGGAACTTTCATTTGCTTCACTATTCTGCTGATTTGACTCTCCATAGCTTGCAGTGAATGTGGGCAGCTCCATGAGCCAAGACAGCACCATCAACACACTGTTATAAGCAGCTTTTGGATACATAATTCAATGTTATACTTCTTTGACAATCAAATTTCAGAAGAAACTGAAGTATTTAGAGAAACTTATTGGTATGCTAGTGTTTTGATTTTGGCAACTACCATGACAGGAAAAAGTAATTAGTCATAGGCTAATGAACATTCATTTATACAACACACTTTTTGTTTGGAAAGCATCAGTCACACAGAATATCACAGAATGCTTCATAGGCAATTACAGTCTACCCAGACAAATATAAGAAAACTATGTAGGTTACAATATGTCACAGAGGTAGCATTTGTAATGGCAGAAAGGCAAGGCTGAAAAAGCACAAATATCAGGAAGAATTAGAGAGGGAGAAGAGCCATGGTTCACAGAAGATGAGATCACAGGTGGCGCTGAATGGGAAACTATTTTTCTGTCCCAGCCTGAATCAGGATGAAAAGTTAAAATCTTAAAACTCTTCCCAAATTGATAACCTACAAATGTTTTTGGATCAAGTCAAATCAAAATGTTTTGTTCCTATAATTTTCAAATGTTGTGGGTTGGTTTGTGACTTTTTAGAAAAAATGCCTGGTTTTAGTATTAACTGAATTTTTCAAACAAAAAGGCTTTCAAACAAAAAACTAAACTTTTCATTTTGAAAATGCTGAATCATCCCATGTCAACAATTTAAAAACTTTTATTTCAAAATATCTTTGAACCAGGAGAATCGTCAAAACTGACCCTTTCCCAAGAACCATTTCAGTTTTGATAAATCAGAATTTTCCTGTGAAAAAATGTTTAGCTGGAAATTCCCAACAAGCTCTAGTCACATATAAAGATCTCTAGAAGTTTTTCACTGAATAATATTTTCAATGAACCCCCCCCCAAAAACTCCAACTAAAATGTCTCTTATTGACCATGTGGCAGCATGTACTAGATTCCAGAAACAGACTTTGCTGTAGATTGTAAAAACAATAAGAAACTACTGGGGTGAACCTATAGGCTTTCCTAGGTTGCACTGTGGTTGCCAGCAGTCCTCGGGGGTTGTTATACTCAAGGGCTCCCCAGTTGATAGAATGCCACAGCCCTTATCTCCTGGCCGTGAACAGAATAAAGTCACTACAGGATCAGGGCCATGTATGTTTAAGTGCTTAACAAGCTATCCCAGATCATTTAGTAATGACAAAAATTAAATGTTCATTAATTTTGTAATTGTGCTGGTCATGAAGATTACTTAACAAGAAATCTATTTCCACACAGTCAATTCAGGCTGAGGTTTTGTGGTGGGATTTTGTGTTTTTGTTTTTCTCAATATCATATGTTCTTTCATGAGCCTTTGGAGGCCAGTTTTTCCAGTCATAGGAGGTTAGCTTCAGTCAGACTGTTTAAATTGGTTCCTCGTAAAAGTCAAACAAAAGTCAAACTTTTTTAGTTTTTGCTAGATTTCAAATGTAAAATGAGAGATGAAGTTCTGTTAAGCTCTTGAGTGTTGCCAGGACTTCATGTTAGGCCAGCAGATTGTTTCTCAAATTATTCAAGACAAAAGCTAATTGAATTCCTTCATTGTTGATGTCCAAGGCATTGTGGATTTTTTTTTATGGCTGATGATTCAATACATTTCCATTAAATTATTAGAAGATGTAAAGGCTGTAGTTGTGTTTTAAATGTCAAACTGCACGATTCATTGGAGGCAATTAATACTTTTTCCTAGTGGAAATTTTCTAAATTATATCTTTGTTTAGACAGATTCAAGAGAGGAATACTTAATGGCAACTCTAATGTTCCTAGTTAGCCTCTTAGATGTGTTAAGTGAAACCTTATAACAGTTAATTAATAATATATGTTACATATAAGGGGACTACATTAATACTCATATACATCATTAATGGATTCTTAGTAACAAAATTCCTTTGAGATTGTTTTGGCAATTACATTCCGCTTTGTAAGCCATTTTAAATTATAATTAAGACACTAACTATATTTGTTCATATCTTATAATATCATAAGACAGTGCTAGAAAAAAAGTATTACTGTAAACTTAAATAGGCCCACTACCACAGAATATGCCTAGACATATATATTCCCTGTTGCTTTGCATTAGTTGCACTTTCATTATTCTTAGCAGCAAATGGAACAATAAAATACTTTGGGCAGCCTGTCTGGGACCAAACATATGGGGATGTGTATCAGTATTTTTGTAAAAGACAGTGTATCCAAACTGTAAGGCTTTAAATTTTAACAGAAAGTTTTACCTTATAGTGGTTTTCCTATCCATTCCTATTGAACACAACACCAATATTTTAGACAAAGTGATAAAAAAAGTCTGTCCATCAATGATTTCAGTTGCCATTTGGCTAGTCATTATAAAAACATAATGAGTAATGCTCTTTCTCAAAGTAACATTTTTAAAAATGTGTGAAATATAGGTAAGTTTCTCTCTGGCATAGGTAAGTTTCTCTCTGGTTGTATGGCGGACACAGGAGGCATATCGGGGATGGAATAAAGTGTGGCCAGAGTCTCTAGAAGGTTATGGCAGATAGCAGAATTTAGAATAGCCAAGAATTTGCTCTAAGTAACAGTGGGGGCTATTTTGGACCTCAGCTGCTTTTGAGGAGCCAAAGATGGCTTCAAGTGATCTTTTCATGTCCTTAGTCTTGTGCTCGGCATAGCCTGGGGTGCACCCAAAGATCTGGATTCATACGAGATTAAACACAATAAACGTGTATAGTATTTTTCTTCTGCTGTTCTCATAGTGCTTTGCAACAATAAATAAATATAGCTCCACAGCATCCTTGTGAAGTACATTAGTTAGATGCATGGTGATGGGGCCTAGATACAGTGAAATAAGATACAGGTTAGAAATAAGTCTATTATTGCCGTAATAGACACAATCCAGTTAAATGACTTCTTCCAGAGTAAAGCTGTTAGTCAATCACAGTCAGGAAAAAAAGACTGGGAATATCTGGCTCCCGGCCACCTTCTCACTCAACTGACCACACCTCTCATTCTAGAGTGTCAAGTGAAGACAAGGATACTGGATACAGCTGTGGAATTCTCAGCTAGGTTTTACAATAGCAACACTGCCTACAGTTTTAGACAATAGTATATTAAGGCAAGAATGACATTCAAGCAGAATAATGGGGTTAATAATAAAGCTGAAGAAGGGAGGTCAGAGAGTCAGCTTGCCTTTTGAATTACAAGAAGTTATAAAGGTTATGACATTAAATATTCAAGAAAACTACAGTGTTTTAGGATTTTGATTAAATAGACGTCAGGTGTTTTTCTTCCAAATTCAACTGGTTGCAGTTGGCTATAAAAATTATTTATCTATAAAGCTAATGTGCTAATGATGAAGACTCCTTTAAAACTAGCAATAAAACTAGCAATAAAACTAAACAGCTTTACCTTTTGGTTTAATAAATGCTGATATTAAACATTTTCTAGCACATAAGGTTAACTCACAAAATCTTCTTTAAATTCATCACTGGAGCAAAAGAGCTACTCTCGGGTTAAGGAAGTTTTCTGAGGAAATGGAAGAGGCTTGTCGACACTGAAGTGACATCAGAAAACGGAGATAAAATAAGTGATTTAAGATATGGGAACAGCCAATATGAGCTTCCAAATCATTCTCAAGAAAGACAAAAAAAAAGCCCACTTAGCACACTGGGCTAATGTGCAGTAGGGGATGATGATGATTTCTACATAAAACACCAAGTTTTGATAGCAGGATTTATAAATACATTAGCAATCATCCTTTGCTGGAGCAAATGAAATGGCAGTGATGCTCTTTTTTTTCTGTCCCCATTTCCATAACACTTGCAAAGGAATTCTTTCTTCAGAACACAGAAAAAAAACACCCAAAATCTGCACCTGTTACAAATCTAAATGACCCAATCCCTTATCCTTTCCTGAACAATCACATTAATTCTTCAACTCCTTCTGCAGGAGTAGTAGAGGATTTTTCAAGCTACTTTAGGTCAAATTTTGTTCTTGAATTACTTGGAGATACCATTCCATGTAATGCAAGGAGATTGCACGTGTCCCTCTGAGACAGGTAGAAATCATCGATGGAGCCAAACCAAAGCAGCCTGAATCTGGGGTCTTAATTTTGCCTTGGGTTAGTGCAGAAACATACTGTGAATGATGTGGAGAAAAAAAGGACGGGAAGATGGAGCTTTTAGTCTCCAGGTTAAAAGTATTAACCTCCAGTACCCAATCCTGAAATCTTTATACAGGCAAAACAACCAGTGAAACACTGGAGAGTCTTGCCTGAGTAAGGACTTCAGGACTGGACTTTAAATGAGAGATTATTATTAAATATTTATATAGTGCCATCAGTTTGCCTGGTGCTTTGTAGAAATAAGACGACACTCCCTTTAGATTTAACCACCGGTGGCATTACTAAAAGAAATGGTAAACACATGACTGGGAGATCAGGACAAAGGACATAGTGTGAAAGTAAATGGAGCACAGAGCTGTGCAGTACCTTGAAAGTAAAGGTGGGGAGTTCAAATGTGATACACAGAGAAGTGGGGAGCCATTACAAAGAAGTGATTCCGGCTGTGGTGGGAGTGGGTAGGGAAGAGGTGTTGGATATGGTCAAAGTAGGGTGAAAGAAAGTTGATTAGATTGTAAGTTTCTTTGAGCAGGGACTGTCTTCATTATGTATCATTATGTACCCCTTCCTGCTTCTCCACGTGGGCACCAATGATACTGCCAAGAATGACCTTGAGCGTATCACTACAGACTACATGGCTCTGGGAAGAAGGATAAAGGAGTTTGAGGCGCAAGTGGTGTTCTCGTCTATCCTCCCTATGGCAGGAAAAGGCCGGGGTAGAGACTGTCGAATCGTGGAAGTCAACAAATGGCTACGCAGATGGTGTCGGAAAGAAGGGTTTGGATTCTTTGACCATGGGATGGTGTTCCAAGAAGGAGTGCTAGGCAGAGACGGGCTCCACCTGACGAAGAGAGGGAAGAGCATCTTTGGAAGCAGGCTGGCTAACCTAGTGAGGAGGGCTTTAAACTAGGTTCACCGGGGGAAGGAGACCAAAGCCCCGAGGTAAGTGGGGAAGTGGGAAGAAGCACAAGTAGGTGAGTGCAAGAGGGGAGGGCTCCTGCCCTATACTGGGACAGCAGGACGATCGGTGAGTTATCTTAAATGCCTATACACAAATGCAAGAAGCCTGGGGAACAAGCAGGGAGAACTGGAAGTCCTGGCACAGTCAAGGAATTATGATGTAATTAGAATAACAGAGACTTGGTGGGATAACTCACATGATTGGAGTACTGTCATGGATGGATATAAACTGTTCAGGAAGGATAGGTAGGGCAGAAAAGGTGGGGGAGTTGCGTTGTATGTAAGAGAGCAGTATGACTGCTCAGAGCTCCAGTATGAAACTGCAGAAAAACCTGAGAGTCTCTGGATTAAATTTAGAAGTGGGAGCAACAAGGGTAATGTCGTGGTGGGAGTCTGCTACAGACCACCAGACCAGGGGGATGAGGTGGACGAGGCTTCCTTCCAGCAACTAACAGAAGTTACTAGATCACAGGCCCTGGTTCTCATGGGTGACTTTAATCACCCCGATATCTGCTGGGAGAGCAATACAGCAGTGCACAGACAATCCAGCAAGTTTTTGGAAAGTGTAGGGGACAATTTCCTGGTGCAAGTGCTAGAGGAAGCAACTAGGGAAAAAGCTCTTCTTGACCTGCTGCTCACAAACAGGGAAGAAATAGTAGAGGAAGCAATAGTGGATGGGAACCTGGGAGGCAGTGACCATGAGATGGTAGAGTTCAGGATCCTGACACAAGGAAGAAAGGAGAGCAGAAGAACAGAGACCCTGGACTTCAGAAAAGCAGACTTTGACTCCCTCAGGGAACTGATGGGCAAGGTCCCCTGGGAGAATAATATGAGGGGGAAAGGAGTCGAGGAAAGCTGGCTGTATTTTAAAGAATCCTTATTGAGGTTGCAGGAACAAACCATCCCGATGTGTAGAAAGAAAAGTAAATATGGCAGGCGACCAGCATGGCTTAACAGTGAAACCTTGCTCGTCTTAAACACAAAAAAGCAGCTTACAAGAAGTGGAAGATTGGACAAATGACTACGGAGGAGTATAAAAATATTGTTCAGGCATGCAGGAGTGAAATTAGGAAGGCCAAATCACACTTGGAGTTGCAGCTAGCCGGAGATGTTAGGAATAACAACAAGGGTTTCTTCAGGTATGTGAGCAACAAGAAGAAAGTCAAGAAAAGTGTGGGCCCCTTGCTGAATGAGGGAGGGAACCTAGTGACAGAGGATGTGGAGAAAGCTAGTGTACTCAATGTTTTTTTTGCCTCTGTCTTCACAGACAAGGTCAGCTCCCAGGCGGCTGCACTCCGCAGCACGGTATGGGGAGGAGGTGACCAGCCCTCTGTGGAGAAAGAAGTAGTTCGGGACTATTTAGAAAAGCTGGACGAGCACAAGACCATGGGGCCGGATGCACTGCATCCGAGGGTGCTAAAGGAGTTGGCCAATGTGATTGCAGAGCCATTGGCCATTATCTTCGACAAATCATGGCAATCGGGGGAGGTCCCGGATGACTGGAAAAAAGCTAATGTAGTGCCTATCTTTAAAAAAGGGAAGGAGGAGGATCCGGGGAACTACAGCCCAGTCAGTCTCACCTCAGTCCCTGGAAAAATCATGGAACAGGTCCTCAAGGAATCAATTCTGAACCACTTAAAGGAGGGGAAAGTGATCAGGAAGAGTCAGCATGGATTCACCAAGGGCAAGTCATGCCTGACTAACCTAATTGCCTTCTATGATGAGATAACTGGCTCTGTGGATGAGGGGAAAGCAGCGGATGTGCTATTTCTTGACTTTAGCAAAGCTTTTGATACAGTCTCCCACAGTGTTCTTGCCAGCAAGTTAAAGAAGTATGGGCTGGATGAATGGACGGTAAGGTGGATAGAAAACTGGATGGATGGTCGCGCTCAACGGGTAGTGATCAATGGCTCCATGTCTAGTTGGCAGCCGGTATCAAGTGGAGTGCCCCAAGGGTCGGTGCTGGGGCCGGTTTTGTTCAATATCTTCATCAACGATCTGGAGGATGGTGTGGACTGCACCCTTAGCAAGTTTGCAGATGACACTAAACTGAGAGGAGTGGTTGATACGCTGGAGGGTAGGGATAGGACACAGAGGGACCTAGACAAATTAGAGGATTGGGCCAAAAGAAATCTGATGAGGTTCAACAAGGACAAGTGCAGAGTCTTGCACTTAGGACGGAAGAATCCCATGCACTGCTACAGACTAGGGACGGAATGGCTGGGCAGCGGTTCTGCAGAAAAGGACCTAGGGGTTACAGTGGACGAAAAGCTGAATATGAGTCAACAGTGTGCCCTTGTTGCCAAGAAGGCTAACGGCATTTTGGGCTGTATAAGTAGGGGCATTTCCAGCAGATGGAAGGACATGATTATTCCCCTCTATTCGGCACTGGTGAGGCCTCATTTGGAGTACTGTGTCCAGTTTTGGGCCCCACACTACAAGAAGGATGTGGATAAATTGGAAAGAGTCCAGCGGAGGGCAACAAAAATGATTAGGGGGCTGGAGCACATGACTTATGAGGAGAGGCTGAGGGAACTGGGATTGTTTAGCCTGCAGAAGAGAAGAATGAGGGGGGATTTGATAGCTGCTTTCAACTACCTGAAAGGGGGTTCCAAAGAGGATGGATCTAGACTGTTCTCAGTGGTAGAAGATGACAGAACAAGGAGTAATGGTCTCAAGTTGCAGAGGGGGAGGTTTCGGTTGGATATTAGGAAAAACTTTTTCACTAGTAGGGTGGTGAAGCACTGGAATGGGTTACCTAGGGAGGTGGTGGAATCTCCTTTCTTAGAGGTTTTTAAGGTCAGGCTTGACAAAGCCCTGGCTGGGATGATTTAGTTGGGGTTGGTCCTGCTTTGAGCAGGGGGTTGGACTAGATGACCTCCTGAGGTCCCGTCCAACCCTGAGATTCTATGATTCTATGATTCTATGTATGTTCCTAGACCAATGTGGGCCCTGATCACTGACTGGGGCCTCTAGGTACCACCATAATAAAATATTTAAATTACAATAATAATATAATTGCAACATGCTGGGTAGACTAAAAAGGGGAATGGTGAGAGTCAGACACACTAGAGGGACAGGGCAACTGTAGAGGAAGGAAAATTATATATTCAGATTTAGGTTTGTTAAGTTTGAAGGAGGAACAGGAGATCCAGAGGGAGATGTAAGCTTGGGGGAAAAGGAGGGCTGCAGCAATCAGCAGGTAGGATTAGAGACCAAAAGCCTGGATGAGGTCATCCTGGGGGTGATCACAAAGAAAAAAAGAGGACTTGGCCAAGGGGAACACCGACAGAGTTGGGATGGATGATTCACAGGCAGCAATAATGAAGAAGCAGTCAACTAGGCAGAAGGAAAAACTGGGAAATAATTCAGTCATGGACAGTCTGGAGAAGAAATGGGTGGTTCAAGGTATCCATCTGGGATAAAAACAAAGTCATACTTTGTGTACCGAACTGTCAGATTTATTTCAAAAGCCCTTTGTTAAAAGCAAATGAACTAAAAGTAGCCTGGTATGTCCCTTGTTGTTGAAATCTATGTTTCAAAAGAATGTTGCTTGTTGAATGACACACATCATTCAATCTAAGTGGTGGGACTATTACAAACAAGAAATGTGTGGGTGCTCAATGCCATAATGTCATAGGCAATACATTTCAAGCTGTTGCTAAGAAAAATAATTGTCAAAAATGATGTTTTCCAACGTGTTATGGTAACAGAGGTCACCCTGAGAAAAAAATTATACACATTAGAAAAGATTTCATTATATCAGTACTCTCTCTTATTAGGATAAAAATAATCCCATAATTAAATTTGTATTGTTTTATATGTTCTTCATAGAAGAACGTGTGACTGCCTTGTGCAAAAAAGGTCAAAAGCTGCATTTAAATTGGGATATTATGATAAATGATGTGAGCAGCCTTGGTTCTAATTTTAGCAAACACAAATGATTTTAAAAACTTGTTCTGATTTTGGATTTTTTCTTGACCTTCCACAAGGGGATATAGTTGAAATGACACATTACTGAATTTGCTTAAAGAACATGTAGCAGGATACTGGAAATAACTGTGGTGTTCGGAAGATCTTGCAAATTATTATAAAATATGACTCAACAGTCACATTCTCCTGGGCATTTTTACTGACACAGCCATGGTCCCACCTAATCTCCTTGAAAAAAAGTGAGCCAGAGCCTAAAAAACTGCTTATGCTGTCTTCAACAAGCAATAGATGTGGTGTTGCCAACTGCAAGAGTTCAAACTTTATGAATCAGAACCTCCAAAATTAAGAGATTATTCTTTAAAAGAGAAATGATTTTTAGCCAAACTATGTTTTGGGGTCTGTTTTCTAGTTTTTTAATCCCCCTGCCCACACTCAATGAGCCTGTGACAATTACAGGTAGAAAATTTCACTTAAAATGCATATAAAATATGCACACAATAAATGCAGGCCTCATCTGCTCTGTGAATGTGGTCCCCAGCTCCTTCTCATTGTTAGTCAGGGTCCCCCCATTTCCTGGCAGGTGCCCATTGCCTCCACACCCCCAGGCCTATGCCTTCCCATCTGAGTGCCACAGCCACCCAACTCTTAATTCCAGTACTGCAGGCAGAAACCAGAGCTCCTCTAGTGACCGAAAGGGGAAACTGCAGCAGTTGGAGCAAAATTCCTGACACAATCATAAAGCTCGTGATAATACTACCAGCGTTGGTAATACTGTATGTTACTAGAGAAAAATGAGCCACATGCTAGCCCAATCTTGGTTTTCCTAAATTGAGGCTAGGAAACTTAGTATCCCTGTGTGGCATTTCCTCCAAGTTGTCCTGTAGTGTTGGAAGGATTAGTGTTTGCTCCTCTAGGCATGAAACTCTCAGGGATTTCAAATCCCTAAATTGTTGCAAGTCCTCAGATCACAGGACATGCTCCAGGGCATAAGGACTTTCTTTGCCAGGCAGTACATTTGGGAAAAGACACCATGGCATCAGCTAGTTAGCTGATACATATCTTATTCCTTAAAATATCAATTGGGGGTACATCTAGCAGATGTCTCCTCCATGACTCTGGCCCTGGAGGTACAGACTTTCTTTGCTTTTTGATTTAAGCTTGTCTTGGATGTTGTAGGGGATACCATGACTTATGACAGCTAGCTTTGGCCCCTTAGAGACCATATATCAGCTAAGAATTGCTGTAGGACAGCAGAGCTCTGTTCCAGAATTTGAGAACTCCCACAGCTCAGGCTTAATGACAGGATCTCTAGATGAGGCTGTCTTGCACCCACAGACTGTTCCTTAGGTTGTTTATTTGTAGCGGTAGATGCCCTGACCACTTACATACATTAGTTTTGGAAGTGTTATTTTCAATAGAAGCCTCTTTAATCAGAAAATATATTGATTTAGGTAAGACAATGTGTTTTCTTCCGGTTGTCCTTTATGAAGAAAAATAAATTAAATCAACCTGTGTTTCTTTTGGTTCTCCCAATTTTATCCGTTTTTTGCTGCCTTTTTTTTTTAAGCAAGTGAATTTTAGAGCTGGAGGAAATATGGCAATAGCAGCCCTGGCAATAGAAATTCTGGATTGATATTCCTGCTCTCTTGTTATCCCAGGAAGAAGTAAGAGGCAGAAATGTCAGTGCACACTTCTGCACGCTACCCTGCCTACATATCTCCAACTCTGATTTTGAGTGTCCAGTTCAGTAAGCGGGAAGAAAAGCCCACCCATGACCATTTAATTTTTATCCTCTCTTAGACTGACAGTAAGGATGTGAATTACTGGTAGCGTAATTTCTGGTATATGAACTCTGTCTTGTCCATTAAAAATTGGATTCAAGATCACCAACTCATTTAACATACGACACCAAATGGAGTTCACATTGTAATGTTTTCAGTCACTGGATCTGAATCATTTCCATGACCTAAATGTGAGAATTTCTTTACTGACCAATACTCTAAGCTTCTGAGCTATCCAACTCCTCAGCTTGTAATTTTTATCAAGATAAATGTTTTCATATCAACAACCTCCACACAGACCAAATCTGTGGATAACAATTCAGATATTAAATTATTCTTATTGGTTAGTGGCAAGAGAAGCAATCATCTTACCACATCCTCCTCCTTCCCCCACTTTTTGCCTGTGATAACTTGATTCTCAAAACATTAGGAGGTGAGGTGCCGAAACCACCCAGTAATATTGTAATGGTGAGCCATGGATACTCATTCATGCTATCTAACAGGAACAAACACCAATTCCAGTGACTATTGTCGCTGAGTGGTGGAGACCACACAATATAAATTTTAATTTGTAAGTGGTATGTAAATTTGACATTTTTAAAAAGCAATTTTTCAAGCTGGATGAGTAATCCTTTGAAGTGAAGGTATTTACCAGGCAAAGTGTCACATTTTCCCCTGAAGGTTAAGCTGACACTTATTAAAAGTGACAGGATTCATGAACATTTTTCTACTGAAGGTCCCTATCTTTATATTAAAAAAATTTACACACACACACACACAATTAAATAGCCTACAGTGTGAAAATGTGTGTGAGAGTGTGAAGGAAAGGAAAAATGTACATATATATCTCTTGGGCTAGTTAGCTTGTAATAGGAAGAAAAAGTCAAGGACTACATACATAACAATGGATGGCATTATGAAAAGTCTTCCATAATATAATTCAGGTACCGAGAGTATAATTCTGGCCCAGGCTATGATTCTTTGACAACCTATTTCACAGTAGCAGATTTCAGTGATTTTATAATCACAGATAATGCATAGATTTAGAATAATGGCTTGTCAATGGGTAGAACAGCAGGACTGAGACCCATTATTTTCCCAGACATTTTCACAGCATGTGCCAAGTGCAGAGAAATGTGAACAATGACTAAGGAAGAGGCAATATTGCTATTCTTATTCAAACATATTCCTGTGGACAGATGTACAAAAGCCTACCTGTTCATGTTTGTAGACAGTATTACCATGGAAATACTGACATAACTTAAAGTTTTATATATAGCAATATGCAACAGAAACATTTACAAGAATATAGAGAAAATCAGATATACGTTTGTTTGTTTTTCAGAACCCAGCACTTAAAAAATCTTCACTCCATTTTCCACTGCTTTTATTCCCACTCCCCTCAAAATCTGTACTGCAGTCACGTCTGTAAAGCCAATGAGAGCTGGACAGTATCAGTCTGAAGTCTATGACACTACACCTAAATTAGCCTTATTACTAAGGCCTTATTACTAAGCCTTATTGTTCTTGCATGATGGCAGAATAGCAATTGGTGAAGCAAAGCAGATATATAAAACTTCTATTGGTATAGTAAACACAAAGAATCCTGCAGACATAGGATTTCAGGAAGGGGTTCTCCTAAGATCTCACAAACTAAGCATGGTGGGCCTTGGTCTGTATGACCTCGAAGAAAATCCCAGGATACTGCAGGAAGCAGAGTAAGGGGTTCTCTTTCTTCTAAATTAGCACTAAACCAGTAATCCCCTATGGTGTTATTAAAAGGCATAGTGTTTGTTCCTGGAGATGCTGTTCTTTTGCATGAGAAGGTTCTGACCACGCATGCTCATTAAGGACTCCATAGCACTTTTTGCATGAATACCCATGAGAGACTCCATGTCCTCATCAAATTCCTAATTGGATAATTATATTCCGCCTACTGAAATTACTCTGCAGCTTTAATTGAACACAAAGTTTCACTAAATCCTGGTTTAAAATTCTGAACTGACTATGCACATATACAGCTGCCATGTCCCACCTTACTATGTATTCTCAGTTATTTCTTTGTAAATCTCAAATAACTCTATTGAAACCAATAGTTTTTCCGAGATTTACACAATTGGATATGAGGGCAAAATATGACTCTATAAATATAAATTAAGATAATTATTGTTCACTGTTATTATTGATCATAGTAAAATCCTTACACACTGCAACGATTAGGGGCTAGTGTGGGATCCACAAGGGGATTTAGGTGCCTAACTGCTAAGTCTAAAATTTAGATATTCACCTCCCCATATACACACACAGCTGCTGCCTAACTCTGTAGATACCTAAATTCCCTAGGTACCTAAGTTTCCACCAACAAAGTCTGCTAGTTGCCTATTGTGCATGTAAGTAGCTGCCTAAATCCTGGAGCCAAGTGCCTAATTCAGACCTAAACCCTGAGAAGACCCTCTGTCACGGAGTGTGGGGGAGTTAGGCCCTGCACTCCTCTTTCCCGGATTCACTGGGAGTTTTAGCCAGCCAGTAGAATAGAAGGTTTATTAGAGATGCCAGGAACACAATTCAAACAGAGCTTGTCAGTACAACCAGGACCCCTCCTGTGGGCCCTTCCGGGGGGCAGGGAGCTTAGACCCCAGCCTCGGGGCTCCCTGCATTTCACCACCCAGCTCCAAAACTGCAACTCCCCAGACAAACCCTCCAGCAGGCTCTTCCCCTCCCCCGGGGCTCCTCCTCTAGCCTGTCTATTCTCCCAGCCAAAGGTGTCACCTCCCAACCCCCGTCCTGGCTCATGTTACAGCCCCAGGTAAAGTCTCGCATTCCCAATGCAGCAGGTCCCAGGGAACCTCCCCCGCAAGCCTCCCAGGTCAAATCCATCTCGCTCCCTACTCCGTCACACCCTCAGATTAGATATTTCCCACTTATTTTTTCCTGCTGACCTGATCTGATAGGTGTGATCATAAATTGCCTGAGAGTACAATACCAGATTGGACCCTACAGAAAACACAGGCACTGGAGGAGAATCAATAAAAAAGACAGGGTTCGAACCCATGTTTTCCCAGCTCTAAATCCAAGCGCAAGCCCACTAGACCGTATTGTCTAATTTTTAATTCCATTCATGCCTTCTTCCATGCAGCATCTATATGCCTCACACATTCTCCCAAACCAAGTGTGCTTCCATTGGGATCACTCGTAAAGAGCCACCTCTTCTGCATGGCCCCCAGATGTAATCAATCAGCAAACCGAGAAAAACAAATAAAGAGAGATTCCCTTTCTTTGGGCCTCTCACTGCATCTTGTGTTTCTAAGTTTATCATCTATATTGTATCATATGGTGGGCAGAAATTTTCTTGCCATTTAGTCCTGTACAACATCAAACACAATTTTAAGTGCCTGGCAATTAATTATAAAACCAATATGAATTAATGTAGTTAATTATTGTATTCACAAGCCCACCTTCCTTGAAAGCAGGTTCCATTTAACAGCAGAGACAGAATTTTGTTCACCAGCAGGAAAAGTAGCTGTTTTCCAACTTTTTAAAAGTAACATTAGTGACATCAGAAATAGGCTTAGAATTATCTTCAAATTCATCCTAATCTTTCAATGAATTTAAAATCCTCCTTAGTTCCACTTTGATGGTCTTACAGGACAAACGATCAAAGCTGTTTTAAAAAAAATAAATAGGGGGGAAATTGTACCTTGGTGTTTGTCACTTGAAATGGAACTTTTGAGTCATTTGTAATTTGGGATGTCAGCTTCTCAGTTGGTTTTGAAGGGATTATATTCGTAGCGGGTGGTTGATTGTGCAGAACGGAAGACAGGCAGAGTTGTACAGTCTCCTTCAGAGCTTTCAGCTGTGATTCCTGGGGAAAATGAGAAGTCATCAGCTCTTAAAGATAGGCTATAGTGAACAGGGTAGCTTGTTTTCTTTCTGCTCTGAACCAACACTTGGCAACAGCTGTAAGAATCTTTTTCTTACTAAAGCAGGAAATTAAAGCAATTTAATTCACCCTTTACATAACTGCCCCGTGGGTTACAGTATGTACACTGCACATCAAACAGACTCGGAAAGTCACAGTAAACTTCCTTCCATTCTCATACAACTTTACCAGGATGTCTTATTCAAGTGCATTTTTTAAAGACCACTTATATTAAAAGGAACTAAAGTGTAATCTACCAAACATCAGGGCTTTAACAGCCTTTGTTTTTAGGTTTTCTGGAGAGAAACAGATGTTCATATGTGTATTTCATACAACACACACATGTATGTGGGTATGTAGTATTGTGTCACTCATTCAGGATACTCAGTATTTCTGCACAAGTGTATTTATTGTGACGGAAAGATTCTCTCTCTCATATGCAATTATGTTGTCACATAGTTAATAATATATCCATAGTTGTGTTTGGCTTGGGAAATTTTAAAATTACCATGGTTCAGATCAAAACAAAAAACACTCAGGATCCAAGAATTGTGAATAGTAAAATGAGCTGCTGTTCTCAAAATATTTAGGAGGCTTCCTATAAGTATACTGGGAGTTATGGTAAAATTATAGGGAGTGCCTCCTACATATTGTGAGAACAGCAGCTCATTTTGCCATTCACAATTCTTGGATCCTGAGTGATTATTTTTTTTAATAAAGAAAGAAAGTTAAATATGCCATTTGGATAGAAATACTGAGTATCCTGAATAAGTGGCACAATACTCCAAAGGAGTTACGGTATAACAGTCTTATTGAAAGGGATGAAGACCACTCTCTTATAAACTAATGAGACTGTCCAACTGACGTGCGGTAAGCATAGAGAGGAATGATTTCCCAATGGTTAGGGCTCTAGCCTGGGACTTGGGAGACGTAGGTTCAGCCTGCTCTCCCAAAGGCTTCCTTGTGTGAATGCAGGCAATTCACTTAGCCTCTCTGCGCCTCAGTTCCCTCCATGTAAAATGGGGTTAATAGAACTTCCCTTCCTCAAAAGAGTGTTGTGAGAATAAATACACTAAAGATTAGGAGATGCTCAGATACTATGCTAATGAGGGCCAGTTAAGTACCTTCGATAGATTGTTTCAAACATACAGTAACATGTCAAAGAGAGAGAGAAAGGGCCACATTACAGGTGTATCTAAAGTAATTTAGCTGCTTATAACTAGTGCAATTCAGCATGCCTTTAGCACTGTTAAATCAAAAAACCAGTAACAAACATCCTGAGATTTTTTTCCCCATTTTTATATCTTGATAACTATGACGTGTTAGCTATTAGAGAAGAATAGAACTGAACTATCAGTCCCACCTTGCTTCCACCAAATTAGAACCTAGAGATAAATCACATAAACTGACCTGTTTGGTACCCAGGAGAGCACAACTTGGGTTTTATTCAAGAGAAAAAAACACACCAGTGTGAAAACTCCCAAGGGCGTGGAGTGCATCAGAAAACTCTCTAGAGCGTGGAGTGCAGAACTCCCAAGGGCATGCAAAAGCACTATTCATATCAGAAAGAGGATAATCACAGAAACAAAAGATGGACAGAAGATTAAAAGGAAAAAAAATAGGACAAACCAGAGTAGTTTTCCTGTTTCCTTACAGTGGGGAAAAATCTGCAACTCAGTGCAGTGATTGTTTAGGCTTGCCAGAGTAAGTAAATAAAAATCATCCAATAGGAAAGCATTTTGCCTGAGCTTAAGGGATCATTAAAAAGAGTAAAGGCCTGATCTTTGAGTCTGGTTGAGCTTTTCACAGTGCAGGGCCTGACATGGGGTGGGCGAGAGGAAAGAAAGAGAATTGCTTTATATGATTTTTGTACTCCTCTGATCCCCAGGGCTGCTGGAGGCCAACTCATAAATCTGAAAAGCCCCAGGACTCCTCTTGTAGATGACTATGATGGCTCTGAACACACTCCAGCAATTCCCTTTCTACACAATATATCTCCTACATTGGGTTTCTGAGGGACCGTTACATAAAGCATAGGCAGGGAATCACCCTTTGGCTAACTAGGTCAGTTTCAAGCTTCCTTTATACCATCAGAGTGGCACAAGGGAATATAACTGGAGCCAAGAATCTGGATCCAACTTCAGGTGTTGGCTGACATTTGAAGTATCTGACTGTGGTTCAAAATATGCTATAAAGCAGCTGTACAATGCAATCCATTTCCAAAGTGGTTATATTTCCCAAACTGTACATTTTTCTATCATCTTTCCTATCCTCCAGACACTGTGTGCTGACATGGTGAGATCAGTACATTAAGGCATTAATTTGATGAAGAAAAAAGCCTTCTAGCTCAGTGGAAGGAGAATAACAAGTTCAAATAACAGAAACCCAAAGATTTTCAAATAAAGTACATTTAATAAAAAGACTTTAGAATTATGCTTAATATTGTATAGTAGTAGTATCTATTTTTTCTAATTCTTAGACTCCATTTCTCTATCTTCTACTTCCCAACCCTTCCCCCCCAACCCCAATATAAGAGCTTAGTTTAATGCTTTGAGAGAGAGTGCAGTGGTCATCACATTAGTTACCATATCAAAACAAGAAGAGCAACAAGTGAAAATCAGATCCGATCAAAACCCCAAATTCCTGTTCCACAGGAAATTCTGAAATTTATTTTTGTTCTGAATTAGAACAACAAATCAAAATTTAATTTTGAAAAAAAAAAGATAGTGAGATTTCATTTTGATGTTACTGAAATGTTTTCTTACAATAAGGTAACAACATTTTGTTTCAACTTGATCAACTCAACTTTTATACATTATATACTATATTATTATAGGTAATTTGTTCTTGATTTGCTTAGTGAGCATAACTATTTAGCTAATTGGTGCTTGGTTTGCTCAATTAGAATTCTAACTGTATTCTAACGTCCAATAGAACATCTCAATTTTGTTGAATCAGCATTTTTTAATGAAAAAACGTTCAGTTGCAAAAATTTGACTAGTTCTAACTAGGTCTATTACTCACAAAGTGCAAGACCTGACCCTTGTGAGCATGCAAATGGAGTTTGGGAAGGGTTCAGAGACCCTTCAACCACACCTCACTGAAAGTCCAGGGACAATCACAGTTCCACATTTGTGGGAGATCAACGACTGTTCCTCCACACACCCCAAAAGCAGCTGGGGGAGGCAAATCCATTGTGCAACACACCACAACCAATAACTGGCCTGCAGAGCTACCTGGGTGCCCTGAGGGAAGAATGCAGTGCAATCTGAAGGGATAGCTTAGCTTGTACATTTCCTCTACACTGCCAGGAGTTGAGAGATGGACTGTGGCTCAACCATTTCCATGGGGTTATATACGTCTGCACGACATCATGCTTGGGACTGTGGCTAAATGCTAAAATCTAGCCCAAAAGTTGATCAAGTATCAACATCTTTCTGTTGCAAAGTAACCTTAGAATTTGGCTTGATACGAGTTTCTCAGACAGTTTACTTTTAATCTTATTGATCCCAATCTTGAAAATCCTACATTTGAGTTTAATTTTATGCACTGATTAGTTCCATTGACTTCAGTGGGACTATTGCTAGTACATTAAGTGCACGTATAAATCTTTGCAGAACTGATGCCTTAATTTGTATTTCTTTGTCAAGTTACACTGAAGTGTCCATAGCTAATAGAGCTAAACACGTTTATATCACCCAGATAAATTCTTACTTTGTCAAGGGCGGCTTTTTCCAGCTTATCTTTTGCAATTGCCAGCTTTTGCTCCAGATCTGTTAGCTGTTGTGCCTGTGGGAATAAAAAAAAAAGTAGTTGATGTAATTTACAAGACAATCATTTCCCCAGTAATTTTGCATGCTACGCCTGTGAGAGAGGAAGGGATTTAACTTTGCAGATTAAAGTCAAAATTACTTGCCAGATGACCAAGCCCCAAGGGATATTTTTTACTGAGAAAATGTGGCTTTTTATGTGGGAACTGGGCCCAATCCTGTTCTGTTTATGTCAATGGAAGTTTAGTCATTAACTTCAGTGGCAGTAGGAAAAGTCCCCATGTGTTCTGAAGAATTTAGAAACCCCAATGTTGAGTACTTTTTGTAAATATTAAAGTATTCATATAGTTTTTGTTCACTAGCTAGTCTTGTATTCCTAATCATTCAGACTCTCTCTGCTAAACTGGAAATTAGACTACACATACACATGCACAAACAGCCATGCATACATACTGTGACAGGCTGCAGGGCCTACTCCCTGGTAAACATGGAGTTAACGCCAACTCTGCTTTTCCCTTCTCTTGTGTATGGCACTCAAAGGAAGGGCTATAGGAATGGCTGTTTTTGAGACAGTGTAGAGTCCAAATCCAGGGGCTCAGGCTAGACCCCACACTGGAGAAGTTTTCTTGAGAAAAAGACCTTGGTAATTTTGACAAATGTTGTGTGTGTGCAGAGTCATTCCACTGGCTTACATTTACAACAGACTACCTGAGTTTCCTTAATTAACAGGAGGGAGTGATTTCACACACCCCCCCCCAGGAACTCAGTATAATTCAACAGACTCAGCCAGACTTCCCACTAGCAAGCCACTTCAGCCACCTCAAGATCCTTTACCTGATTATCCACTTCTTCTGATGGCTTAGTATGTGAGCAATTGAGGTATGCAGTTGGACCAAGTGGCCATCCACGAGTCCCCTTGGAGCTCTAATACCTGCTGAGTCCTCAGGAAAACCTTGGGCAGCCATCACACTGGATTTTATAGTGCAGCAGCTCCCTGTGTCTGATGGATACACCATCATCCTCACCATGGTCAATCAATTAACCAAAATACCCCACTTTGCCCCCCTTGCACACCTGCCCATCACTGAAGAGATGTCTTGACTGCTGGTGAAACACTTTATCCATCTCCAGGGGTTCCCCAGACAGACTACTTGACGGAGGTCTTCAATTTGCGTTGCGGTTCTGGCACAGAACTTTGATGCTGCTTGGAGTCTACACCTACGCATCCTCCATCTATCACCCACAGACCAATGGCCAGTTTGAGAGAATGAATCAGGTTTTAGAACGACCTCTATAGTACTTTACAAATGATCGTCAGAATGACTGGTCAGCTGTCCTGCCCTAAACAGAATTCACCTACAATAACGCAGATCATGTCTCCACTGGGCAGAGTCTATTCTATTTGAATTTTGGGTTCCATCTCTGTCTTCACCCACCTGTACCTGCCATCTCCACAAACCTGGCAGCCAGTAAAAACAGAAGCAAAGTATCCATTAGTTTTTGGAGGGACCACATCTAGATTATCTTTAACCTCCTTTCCATCCACATTGCTTAGCATTCCAACTTCATCCTTCCTTATTCTTTTTTTTATTTATAATTGAAAAACCTTTTATTATCTACCTTAATTTCCTTGGCAAAAGCTCAGATAGACTTTTAGTAATTCTCACTTTACTCCTACATTTTCTAACCTCCATGATTTAATTTTATTTGCTGGTAGACCCTTTCTTCCATTCCCTATAGGCTCTCTGCTTATACCTAATTACCTTTTTGAGGTGGCTATTTAGCCATCTGGATTGGCAGTTTTTCTCTACATTTTTCCTCCTCGCTTGGGACGCAAGTTTCAGGTAGGTTTTGTGTAGTTGCTTTGAAGAAATTCCAAGCCTCCTCCACATTTAAGTCATTAAGCTCTTCAGTCCAGCTGACTTTAACTAATTCCCTTAATTTCCCCAAATTTGTACTTTTAAAATGAAAAATCATGGTTGACCAGCTGATTTTGGTTATCTTTCCATTTAATTTATAATTAATCAACATGTGATCACTTGATCCAAGGTTATTTCCAATGACTAGCTCTTCTATAACTTTACTTCATATCAAGTAAACCCTTCTGAATCTATGGAGTACAGATAGCATTCTTGAAAAGGAGTGATAATATGTATCATAAAAATCATTTTGCAGGCAGCAATTATTATCTAAGCAGTACACATTTACTTGGGTATATATTTTTTAAAGTAATAGTTTGGGTTGATTGATTTACTTTAATGGCTGAGGCTATCGTAAATTATTTTACTTCACAGGCTATTGAACCAATAGGCCAATGTAGTATCAATCCTGCTGCTACAAACTGACATTAAGTCCTTGCACTAAAAATTCTTTTTATTGAAATAATGGATGGTTCATTCAGCAGCAGCTGATATTAAATCTCAGCTCACCTCTTTATCCTCATTGTACAATGCCCAAATTAATTATTTTCCAAAAAATTTCAGAATTGTCTGTTAAACTCCATCTCATATGGTACAATTTTGCTTCTACTTTGAGCTAATCCTTTGAAAAAGTTTTGTTAATTAACATAACCCAGACAGTGAAGCAAGGCTAAGGAAAGAGCACAATTGGTACCCAGAATGAGCAAAACTATTTCAATGTGGATTATATTCAAGAAATTATTCTAAAATGCTATGGAGAATGAGCACAGCTTAAAAGCTTTTCATTCTTTTTACCAGAAATAAATAAATTACCAGTTTGAGCAGCTCTTCCCAATAATTATTATAGTGAAGAATACTGCTAGAATTGGTGATCTCTTAGCCACTGGTAAAAGAAAAGTTTTAACTACGCCCACTATAAGGGTATGATACTGTGAGGCACAGAGGGCCCTCAACCCCTCATTCATGTCCATAGTACTGATCTTCTCATAGGATTCAGCACTTTGAAGAATCAGGCCCTAATAGAGGAGAAATGAAATAATAGCATTGAATCCCCTGAGAGAGCATTTTGAGCACTTACTCTAAGTGCAGGAACTTAAAGCCACGTAGGAGTCCTGCATTCCCTTCCCACTCCCTAACTCCCACCGAACTCAATGTACGCATCCTATTTATCACAAATTACCTTAGAGAAAATGCCAGCATTTAAATAAATATCTATAGAAAAAAAAAAAGAGAGATGGCTATTGGGCTAGAGTCTGATCTATGTTGAATACATAGATAAAACTCTGTGGCTCTGGATCAGAATGAGGATTTTTGTGTCTATTTGAATCTGTGATATGTCAAACAGCATGCAAACAGTGCCTTCTTTTCCTTGGCACTACACCTTTGATTGTTTAACAAAGATCTATAATTATTGCATGCTATATATTATATTGAAGTTCTAAAGCATCAGCGCTCTCTCCCTCCCTCCCTCCCTCTCAAAGTCATACAGCAAGTAATAAAGGCGATACATTCTATGATCCTCAGAAACCAGATATGTTATGCTTTTGGAGACCAGGCATAATGTCCTCATGTGTGTTAATGTTGTTCCCTGCAAAATTTAAATTTTTCACAGGGGAGGCATGGAACAAAGGGCATATATATGCATCACCTTCTGGAGCACAGAACACTGAATATCACTATAAATCAGCTTACCCAGCTTCTAACAAGCAATCTGCATTCAAGCCACACTCCAAATATAGCCCCTTCACTTTCCTCCTCATGGAAGGCTAGCCCAGAGGTTTCTCCTGCAGGATCTCCTCATCCTAACCCCTAGCTCCCTCTGCTTCAGATTGATAGCTAAGGCTACGTCCACACTACCCGCTCGATTCGGCGGGTAGTGATCGATGTTCTGGGATCTCGTCTAGACGCGATAAATCGATCCCAGAACCGCTCCCCGTCGACACCGGAACTCCAGCTCAGCGAGAGGAGGAAGCGCTGTCGACGGGGGAGCCTGCCTGCTTCCATGTGGACCGGGGTAAGTACTTTTTAAAAATCGATCTAAGATATTCGACTTCAGCTACATTATTCACGTAGCTGAAGTTGCGTATCTTAGATCGATTTCCCCCCCCCCCCCCGCAGTGTGGACCAGCCCTTAATCCTCATGTTTGAGTTAATAAAATCCTTTTGCTAGAATGACACAGCAAAAAAGCCCCACAATTCTCTCTGTGCATGCATCAATTCTATCTTTCATGCACCTGACATCAAAATGACTCATCAGAAGCACACCGTATCCCTTTGTGGAGCCCTGGAATCTACCATCCTGTTAGAGTTGCACACAAATTATGTCTGATTTCTGCATAGGACACACAGGCAATCCATGAAGTGGATCCTTTATGATCTCTTCCCCACCTATCCCTAACCTCTGTGCAGCCATAATTTGACCAGAGATGTCTTAATGATTGGCATGAATGCTTCCTGGATGATTAAGAATTGAAAGTCATGCCAAATTGTCAATTATAAGGGTTTAGAGAAGAGCCAGAAGAATGATTAAAGGATTGAGTTATAAAATCAAGGAACTCAGTCTGTTTACCTTAACAAAGGGAAAAGGGGTCACTTGATTACAGTCTATAAGTACCTACATGGGGAACAAATATTTGATAATGAGCTCTTCAACTTAGCAGAAAAAGGTACAGTGAAACCCCCCTATAGCGCGCCCCGTCATAACGTGAATTTGGTTAAAACGCGATCATAAGGTGGCTCCCGCTGCCCCAAGCAAAAAAAAAAAACCCTAATTAAAAAAAAGCGTCCAGAGCGTGCTTCCTGGCTCCATCTCCTCCCCATCTCCCCTGTTCCTTCCCCCCCTGCCCCTTCCCCGTGCCTCCGCTTCCCCTTTTGGCGAGACCGGCTTGAAACTCAAACTAGTCAGTTTCAAGCTGGCCACTTTCAAGCCCTCTCTTCTCCCCAAAGTGGAGAAGTTTGATCAGCTTGAAACTGACCGGCTTGAAACTTCTCCACTTTGGGGAGAAGAGAGAAGAGACTGGCTTGAAACTCAGTCAGTTTCAAGCTGGTCAGTTTCAAGCAGTCTCTTCTCCCCAAAGCGGAGACGTTTCAAGCCAGTCAGTTCTCTTCTCCCAAAAGCGGAGAAGTTTCAAGCTGGTCAGTTTCAAGCTGGTCAAACTTCTCCGCTTTGGCCAGAAGAGAAGAGACCGGCTTGAAACGGTAATTTTTTGTAACCCCCCTATAACGCGACCCCGCATTTATCGCGATGGAATTTTTTGGACCCCAATTATCGTGTTATAGCGGGGTTTCACTGTATAACATGATCCAATGCCTGTAAATTGAAGCTACACAAATTCAGAATGGATATAAGGTGTAAGTTTTTAAGAGTGCGGGTAATTAACCATTGGAAAAGTTTATCAGGGGGTCATGCTGAATTCTCCATCACTGGGAATTTTAAAATCAAGACTGAATGTTTTTCTAAAAGATCTGCTCCGGGACTGATTTTAGGGAAGTTTTCCAACCTTTGTTATACAGGTCAGACTAGATTATCACAATGAATCTATGAATCTTCTTGAGGTGTGTAATAAGACCTTGGATTGCATGTATTGCCTGGATATTATAAAATACGCATGACTGTAATTCAAGTAATATGCAGGAAAATTATATTATATAAATATTATTTGAGATTGACTGTTTATGGTGTCTGTCACTCAAGAAGCAATTTCCCCTAAATTTGGAATGAGGTCTCAGATGTAACTGAAAACCTTGTTTCACAAATAGGAACAAGCTGAAACATGGCAAATTGCACTGAATTGGGGTATTTTGGTGTGTGTGTGTGTGTGTGTCAAAATTTCAAAACATTTCAGACATGTGTAGCTAGAAAGGGCTAGATTGTCCCCTCCTCTTAAAGGGACTACTCACATGTGCAAATAAAAAAACATGTATAAGTGTTTGTAGGATCAGGGCCTTATTCAGAACATGCTAAAGTGGGATTTTATTGGGATCTCTCCCAGGGAATTTTTTTTAGCCTAATTATATTGAATGACAAGGACTGCTGCTTATTGATGATGTAATTATCACAAATTCTACTTAATTGGGAAATTTTACTTAATTGGGAAACATTTAGTCAGTATCTAGTAGTTAAATGGTGTTTAACCACATGTTAATTAGGTGTGACATTTTGAGCTCTAATTTTATTCAGTACTTAAATAAATATTTAAGTTTTAAAAAGGTGAGCATCATTTTCTTTTCTTTATTTTTGGTGTATTATTTATTTTAAAATTGTATCTTCTATTTGGGACAACTGTTGAACTGGGAAGAGACACAAACATTGAATGAGCTGTCCTGTGAAGAGGAATCTACTACATTTACTCTCTGGACACTATTTGCCTCTTAGAAAACACAAACACTTGGTGTCACTGGACAATACTATGTACTATAAAACAGCACTGTGAATATAGTTGAAACTTCCACTTCGCTGACTGCTATCTGTTCAATCAGATGTGCAGCTAAAAAACCACAGCCATTTCACAATATCTGAATTATATTTCAAGAATGTATAACAAGAAAGGAAAAAAAAACAACTTAAAATATGATTCCCCTCAAAATCCTTGTAGTTTGTCGATTTTCCTGGTGTTCAATGCTGTTATCCTCATTGGTGACTCTTCTGGCTGTTCAATCTAAGCAAAGAATCTTGACCTCTATGGTTTTTAGTAGTGGAACCTTCACTTCCCCCCTTCTAAACAACATTTTTCCACTCCATGTTTCTTCCTGCACATAAAATTTCACCCTGTGACTCAACCAAAGTGACAGATCATTCAGATTTTAGTTATAGTAAGTGACAGGAGGCTGTCATCTCTCAAGAAGTGACTCCATATGCTGGGATCTAAGACAGATTGTACAATATTACTGAATGGCTTATACTCAGTACTCACAAACAGTACTCACAGTTGCAGCTGTCCCTCTGTCCTTTTTTCTGGTTTCTCTGAGTGCACCCTCTCAGGGGTGGAGCCTTGCGCCTTTAACTATTTTCAGGTGGAATTTTGCAATTCTCCCACACTAAGGCCTTGTCTACACTGCCACTTTAGAGCCCTGAAACTTTCTCACTCAGGGGTGTGAAAAAACATCCCCCTGAGCGATGCAAGCACTGGTGCCGCAACTACATGTTGGTAGTGAAGACATACCCTAAGACTAGGGCCTGAGCTACAAGCACCAACTGTGCCAATAGTTTAGCAATTATTACCCTATAGGTTCAAATAAATTTAATCACCTGCAGTTCTTACCTTCAGGACATAGGCACCGACTCCATGGGTGCTCTGGGGCTGGAGCACCCACGGGGAAAAATCGGTGGGTGCAGAGCACCCACCAGCAGCTCCCCGCCATCCCTGGGGCCCCCCGTCCAGCTCCCCGCCAGCCCCAGGACCCACGGCAAACTCACCTCAGCACTGGGAGACGTTGGGGGGCCCCACCCCTGATGCTGGGCGACGTTGCGTTGGCGTCGGGGCCCTGCCACGTCGCCCGGCGTCGGGGGCGGGGCCCCGCAATGTCGCCCGGCATCGGGGGCGGGGCCTCGCAACGTCGCCCGGCATCGGGAGCGGGGCCCGGCGTTGGGGGCGGGGCCCCGCCACATCACCCAGCGTCGGGGACAGTCCTGAGCAATGATTATGTGTAAGATACATCACCTCCATGTGGCAGTGTTCTGAGTAATAGTCACCCGCCTGCTGCCTCCAGGGCCGGCTCCAGCTTCTTGGCCACCCCAAGCCAAAAAAAAAAAAAGGCTGCCGCCAAACTGCCCAAGCTAAAAAAAAAAAAAGCCCAACCGAACTGCTGAAGCAAAAAAAAAAAACGGACGCCCCAAGAATCCACGGACTGCCGCCCTTTACAAGGCGCCGCCCCAGGCATGTGCTTTGTCGTCTGGTGCCTGGAGCTGGCCCTGGCTGCCTCCTATCACAATCACCCTCCTGTTCATGTTTGGTAATAATAGCCTGCTGGCGTTATCCCAACCTCCCAGGCAACTTCAGGTGTTCTGGAGAATAAATACAGAGGGGCAGCCAAGATTTGATCCATTCCCCTACCCTCCCTGTCCAGGATGTAAGTCCTCCTTACTGTTACATATCCATGGGCACATAGAGACAGAATCTTGCTCTTAGAGATTTTTGCAATGTATGTGCTTGCATTTGACCACTTTAGTCTCACTGACATCTATGTTGGCCCAGTGAAGTCACTGGAGCAGCATGGTTGTAAATAAGAGCAAAGCTTGCCCCAGTAGCCTTATTATACAAAACGTTGAGTCCCAGAAGTCCCAGAGAAAACACACTATTTATCTCAGGTATTTCTACAGTGCCTATCACTGTGGTACTGAAACACCAAAGCAAAATGACTGTGCCAATACAGATTACGTACAAAGTGTATGGCTGATATTAGCCTCATTCATTGAGAATTCTTGCACTACCTTATATAGGTCATATGGAAACAAATTAAGAAGTTTCACTAGAGACTTAAACTCACTCTCTCCTTCTTTTCTTTATTTTGCTGTCTGTTACACAAAGAACCTGCCTTGGGCTATAGACTTATATCTTATCACAGCCCTGGATTCCCCTTTGTCTCATAAGCTTTGGGCCTGAGCTTGGGGGCAGTTTGGATTCACAGTGGCAGTATTTTCAGTGTCTTAATTAACTTCTAATCCTTCTCCACTTGATACATTTCGGATCCTGATTAAAGCAAGTTTACTGAGTAAGTGGCAATCATTTGGGGCTAGATCCATTTCCCTTTGAAATCAGAGGCAAACTCTTCCTGACTTCAGTGGCAGTGGGTGCAGATATCTAGTGAGGTTTGAGAAATCTGTGAGCTTGTTTAGAAGTAAAACTGTTGCTGCTACTTCCAGATTTATCTAAGTAACCTTGTCACACACAGTAACTCAGCCTGACTATTAGGGACGGCATTGACTTGAAATGTAAGTCTAGACCCTTAAGGCCACCTCAAGGGTATGTAAGAAACCCTTTAAATTGGATTTTTCAGTTCATTAAAGATGTAATAACATTTTAATGCTCAAGGCTACATTATGAGAAGCTCTGTAACAATATGCTAATATATAAGTTACTAAGGACTGAAATTATACCCAAATGTTGCAAACTTGTTTTCCCCACCAGTTTATAAAACTATTAAAGCAATAAAGTAGGAAATGGTACTTTCTCTAGTTCAATTAAAATATCAATCTTTATTGGTATAGATTAATGATGCTTTGAGAGGTATATGAGGTTAGTCATGACTGATGATCTATTATAGAAAAATTACAAATGTGTTTAACGATGTGTATATAAGTGGATATATCTGACTACATCCCTGCATACTTTATATCACCTCTCTCCATAAGCTCTTAAAGGCAGAAAGCATCCCACTGTATGTGGGTTTTTTACAGGGGACAAACATAATTGGGCCCAATTCTGTTTAGGTTCTCAGTGTATAACTGTAGTACTTCTAAGAGTTAATGGAAAAAAAGAAAATTTGCACAAAGTAGGCATTGAAGAATGTTAGTCTGTAAAACTGCATCACAAACTTCTTGCCTTGAAATTGAGAGAACTCCAACATGCTGTATTCTTGACTTTTAGGGAACCTGAGATGCACTGATAGAATGGAGCAACAATGGAAAATTCCAGTATTTTCACATTTGTTTTCATCCCAAATTGGGATAAAAGTCAAAGTATGAACATTTTTCCATGGAATGAAAAATTCTGAATTTTTTAATTCAAAATGTCAAAATATTTTGTTCCAAGGTGTTGAACCAAATTGAAATATTTTGTTTTACTAAACTGTCTGTGCCCATGGTACCATAGTGCCTCCTGGGAGTTGTCGTTCAGATGGCTCATGCTCTAATTCCCCCCATGGACTGGGCTCCTTGGCTGGACTACATCTCCCTAATATACCACAGCCATGTAACTCCCATGATTTACCCCACTGCTTAGCTAGAGGGGTCACTGTAGAGGCTCATGAGAGATGTATTCCAGTCAAGGAACCTGGCCCATCGGAAAGGCTGGAAGCATGAACTGACCTAAAAGCCCAGTGAGGAACTTTGGCACTATAGACAGATGCAATTTAATGTCAATTTGACTCGAAACACATGTTTCAGTTAGGTTCAAGACACCTAAAATGTTGACTTGGGTTGAACTGATGTGAAACAAAATGTTTCATTTTAATTAGTTAGACAGAATTTTTTTGAAATTTCACATGTGAAGGAACTGCATGTTCATGACTGATATAGACAGCATTTCACTCAGGGAAGGAATCTTTTCTTCCTCTTTCAAACACCCAATAGTCCAAATAACAGGGAACCCTGGATACATCAATTCTAGTTACCTAGTTTCCAGCATCAAGCCTCCTGTTGCTGAACAAACTCAGAGAGAGGCTAGCCAAAGGCTAACTCAAACTCATCACTTTAAAGCTAATCTTCTAGGCCTGGCACAATCTGGGTTTAGGCAGGAACATGGAACATACTGCTTTAGTGGCACTGATGTGTGATCTCCTGCTGTTAAAGGACAGACATCCATTCTCATCCTCCTGGACCTCTCTGCAGTAATTGACACAGTTGACCATAAGCTACTGCTCTCTCTCTAAAGAGAGGTCGCAAGAGTCCAGGGGAATGTGGTAAAATGGTTGAGTCCTTCCAGGAGGGATGCACCCAATGAGTAGTGATGGGAAACTGATTTTCAATAAGTCTTGGCGCACTGGGAAAGTTCCAGAAGAGTGGAAAAAAGATAATGTTGTACCAATTTTTAAAAAGGGTAAACAGGATGACATGGGTAATTATAGGCCCACCAGTCTGACATTGATCCTGGGCAAGATAATGGAGAGGCTTGATTAATAACGAACTAAAGGAGGGTAATGTAATTAATGCAAATCAACATGGGATTATGGAAAATAGATCCCGCCAAACTAACTTGTTATCTTTTAAAAAAAATAGATTACAAGTTTGGTTGACAAAGCTAACAGTGTTGATGTAACATATTTGGAGTTCTGTAAGGTGTTTGACTTGGTATCACACAACATTCTGATTAAAAAACATATTAAATGGAACAAGTGAAACCTGTGAATGGGGAATCATCACTGAGTGGGTTTGTTTCCAGTGGAGTCCTGCATGGATCTGGACTTGACCCTATCCTATCTAACATCTTTATCAAAAACCTGGAAGAAAAAGTTATCACTGATAACTTTGTAGATGACACAAAAATTGAGGGAGTGAAAGATAAAGAGGACAGCGATCTAGATCTAGATTACTTAGTAAACTGTTTGCAAACAAAAATGTATATATTTTAATATAGCTAAATGTAGACGTATACATCTAGGAACAAAGAATGTAGGCCATACGTACAGGATGGGGGACTCTATCCTAGGAGTTGTGGAGGGATAATCAGCTGAACATGAGCTCCATGTGAAACACTGTGGCTAAAAGAGTTAATACAATCCTGGGATGCATAAACAGGGGGATCTTGAATAGAAGTAGAGAAGTTATTTTCCTCTCTTTTCGGCATTGGTGCGACTGCTGCTGGAATATTGTGTCTTGTTCTGGTGCCAACAATACAAGGATGTTGGTAAATTGGAAACCGTTCAGCGAAGAGCCACAGGAATGGTTAAAGGATTAGAAAACATGCCTTAAAATAATAGACTAAAAGAGCTCAATCTATTTAGATTGACAAAGAGAAGGGTAAGTAGTGACTTGATTCCAGTTTATAAGTATTTACATGGAGAACAAATATTTAACAATGGGCTCTTCAATCTAGCAGAGAAAGGTATAACATGATCCAATGTCTGGGAGTTGGAGCTAGACAAATTCAGACTGGAAATAATGCATACATTTTTACCTGTCTGAGTAGTTAATCACTGGAACAATTTACAAAGGGTCATGGTGGATTCTCAACATGGGCAATTTTTAAATCAAGGATTGGATGTTCTTCTAAAAGATATGCTTTAGGAATGATTTTTGGAAAGTTCTATGGCCTGTGTTATACAGCAAGTCAGACTAGGTAATCACAATGGTCCTTTCAGGCTTTAGAACCAATGAAAATCTCCATCACCAGACCTCCCACTTGTTGAGTCCCACAAGGATCAGTTCTATCTCTGGTCCTATTCGATATCTACATACAGATAGTAGGTGAGTTGGAGAACAAAGACTCAGGTGTCAGTAACATGCAGATGACACAAGCTCTACCTATCGTTCACCGCATACAACCACACCACTACTATCAAGATGGTCCAATCTTGGATGAGATGAGCTCATGAATGAAGAACCTGAGCAAGACAGAGGTTATGCTGGTGGGCAGAGCAAAGCATATTGAAGAGTTTGCCACAATGGCATGGTCTTCTTTAGTTGATAGCACACTCCCACAATTTTCAGTTCAGGAGTGTTCCTTGATTTATTGCTGATGCTAACACATAAAAGCATCTGTGAATAATGCTTTCTACCATCTTTGGTTGCAGTCCTGGTGGGGCATAGCAGAGTCCTGGCCAAGAGGGCTCTACTGAGCCCCACCAGGATTTCATCCTTCCTTTCCCCCCGGCACACATTGTGCCCGCAGAGATTAGGTGTCACTGGCTCTGTGGTAACACAAGGAACCCTCTGCAGCCTTGCTGTCATGGGCTTGAGTGAGCACAGAGCAGAGACTGCTGATTAAGACAGCAAGGAGGAGGAGGATTCCCCAGCTGCTGCTGAATGGTTGAATGGCTTCTGCCCTCTCAATTATCTGAACAAAATCCATGTCCCATATGCTATTTGGATAATCAGGAGTATACTCTACAAGCCTTTGGCATCTATTGGCTGGTCTACAGAGATGTGATATATCTGGGCACAAAGCCTTTGTCACTTAGGAAACTCTAATTAGTACAGAACACTGCAGCATGTCTCCTTGGCAACACAGGCTATGGCTTCCTATAGAATAATGAGTACAGTTCAAAGTCTCAGTTCTCATTTTCAAAGCACTCCCTTACCTGGGCCTAGGATATCTAAAAGATTGACTAAACACTCTAGGAAGTAGACAATGGTTGACAACTATGCTTCTCTGGCACAATGAAACAAGAGTAAAGCTCACCTATGTGAGAGAGAATTTTCTGGAGAGCCAGTCTGAGACTGTTGAATGAACTCCCCTCCCCCAGGAGTAAGGACTATCTCCTTCTATTCCTAGTGCAAGGTTCAATTCTTAAACCTTGCCTTCTCTACCATAATCATAGAGCAATCTCTCTCTCTCTGTATATACATACGGATAAATAAAACCTTCCAAAATAAAACAGTCCACTGCATACACTTCTCCCCCTAGTGCTAAGAGACAACAATTGAGCTCAGTGCCCATTATGCTAGGCACTGTGCACATGCACACTGTGAGAGACAGCCCATGCCCTCTGAGATTACAATCTCAATATGCAAGGCAGACAAGGGATGGTAAGATGCACAGTGAAGTGAAGTGGCTTGCCCAAGGTCAAATAGAAGGTAAGGGGCAGGTTGCCTGACCCACCAGTCTAGTGCCTTTTCCACTAGACCACGATGAATATGAATATGTATGAGTAATTATGGGAAATATGGGAAACTTTTTAAATTATTCAGTCAGCTCTACAAATTGATAAACAAAAGGAACAATATGTTTGTCACTTCTTTGTGCTGAGATGTGTAATTCTGAAATGACTGAACCTTGCTATAAGTGATGAGCACAGTGAAAACCCCCACCCAGCGCATGGACAAAACCCCCAAATTCCAAAAAGTGTTCTAACCTGTCTTTTATCACAAGGCTACACAAATGCCTGCAGAGATTTTTCTGTAGCTCATTAACCATGCAACAGTACTTCTATCCTCATTAATTTATCAAGATATAATCTGAAACAATATTTGAAGACCTTCAGTTTAAGTATATTTTATACTATAATAGATTATGCATGTATTGTAAATGTTTTGTTCTTTACCTCATCTTTTACTCAACTATTTTCTTTCTATGAATAAAAAATTCAAGCCTCTCTTAAAAAAATAACCAACACCAGAAACCCGCCGCCCCCCCCCCCCCCCCGCCAGCTTTTTAGGCTATTAAATCAATCAGTGTAGCAGTAGGAATACCATACAAACTAGAATAGATGGGTGTGATTCAAGTGCATTATAAGGAAAACAATACAAAATACACTAGATGTACACAGAGATAAAGAATCCTGGTATTTTCAGAACATAAAAAGATACAAGAATTAAACTGTAAATAAAATTTCAGATATTTTGCATACTTTTTAAACACCATTCACCTTGAGATAAATTAACACTGTTTCTAGACAACCTCAAAACAAGAAAAAATGCTTCCGATTTTTCATGACTGGTTTTCTCTTTTGTAGAAGACTCTAAATGTAGTGTAGCAATAGGTTATTTTCACCCAGGCACATCATTCTTGCTAAAGACAACATGGGCAATTTGTAAAAAGAGCTTGCCATGTCTACAGTTCTTTGCTCACGTGAATAGAATTATATGCAGTCTTCAACACTTATTTTCACAAACCAGAGGTTAATGGAGCTGTACAATTAAATTGTAATATCTTCTGGATCCCTGCCTCAAGTCACTAGTCAGTTGTTGTTAAGTTAATGCACTGCATTTAGTCTTTAGTGTACAAGGTCCCTTCCAACCCTGATATTCTATGATTCTATCTCTATTTCTCATCTTTAGTAAAGTCATTGGTGTGAAATCTGTATCATGGGGAAAAAATCCAGTATCCTACTTTTTTATACCAAGAAATTCGTGAGTCTTCTGCTATTGTATAAGAAACGGATGGTGAGCTGTTCCTCCCCAAGTTTTAATTCAAACTTTTAAGTTTTGTCATTGGCTTTAACCCTTTGTATCCCTGATTCCCCATATAGTTCATCTCACTAGACTGGATTGTGACTTTAGACACAGTCCTGAGTGAGGGGTGGTGGATAAGCAACACAATCTCAGGAGTAGCTCTGGAAGACATTATCATTCAGACACATCTTGAATCACAAATGCCCCCTTGCTTCCTTATTGCTTTGCTGTTATAGTAATTGCCTGCTGGCCTATGTCAGCAACAAGGCATGCCACTTCAGCTGAACTGTCCAATGAGTATACGGAGTGGAGCCAAGACTTCACCCATGCTCCACCCATCAGCAACCACCTACTCCAGGGAAGGATAAGCAGGTGCACACTTGCTTACCCCTGCACGCAAGGTCCAAGCAGCCTGTGAGCCAGGGCATATGAGAGAGAGGTCCTTACTTCCTCTAACTCCCCGGCACAGCTGTGTAATTCAAATCATAATATAGCCTGTAATGAAAGGTGAAAAAAAGTTATAGTCCCCTGTTTTTTGCTTTTGAAGGATAGTATTACTATAGACCAATGGAACTTCAATGCTGCTTCTCAGAGAACAGGTCAGAGAAGGGAGGGAAAAATATGGAAGATATGTGAACATAAGAATGGCCATACTGGATGAGACCAATCATCCATCTATCCCTGTATCCTGTCTTCCGACAGTGGCCAATGCCAGGTGCTTCAGAGGGAATGACCAGAACAGATAATCATCAAGTGATTCATCCTGTCGCCCATTCCCAGCTTCTGGCATCCAGAGGCTAGGGATGCTTCAGAGCATGGTTTTGCAACCCTGCCCATCCTGGCTAATAGCTATTGATGAACCTATCCTCCATGAACATTTGTATTACTGTATTACTTTCTGTGCTACTTTTTAATGATTATTTTGTATACCTCTGTCTATTTGATTAAGATCATGTTGTTTGCTACACAGTTGCAAAGAATTAACTTAGTCCTAAATGGTTTTTGCACCTCTTCAGGAACTGAAAGTTAACTCCAGATAACCCAGTAACTGGTGCTAACAAACAATACAGGTGTCAATTCCTTTGAAGTTTTATCCCTGCTGTGCTTTAATCAATTGGGTAGCTGATGATTTGGGGAGGGGAACTCCAGGTGGGCAAAATGAAAGAAAGAGCTGGGGAGGGTTTAAAAGCCTCATCCCAGAAGCTGAAAGTGGGAGGATGGAGCTATAGAGACATAATGTAACCTGGTCCCCAGAAGGGAAGGGGTACCAGGGCTAACTACAGCCCACCTAAGTCTTGAGGAAAATGCTAAGCTCAAATAATACATATGTAGACCTTTTAATGTTTAAACCTTTTTCTATCTGATTTCTATGCTCTTATGGATAAATAAATAATACTTTATTTTTATAAGCTGTTCAGTGTCATTCTCTTTTCACACTGGTCACTGCTTCTGAAGGGAAGTCTACAGCAGGGGCTAAACGCAGCTGAGGAAAGACTATTGATTGGTAAGCAGGGGTGCTATATCCTGGTGACCCAGTCTAAAAGTGGGGGTGAACATAAGAATGACCATACTTGATCAGAACAATGGCCCATCTAGCCGGTCTTCTGAGAGTGGTCAATGCCGGGCGCTTCAGAGGGAATGAATAGAACAGGACACTTTATCAAGCAATCCAATCCACTGTCTTCCAATCCCAACTTCTGGCATTCTCAGAGCATGGGGTTGAATCCCTGATCATTTTGGCTAATAGACATTGATGAACCTATCCTCCATTAATTTGTCTAATTCCTTTTTGAACCCAGTTATACTTTTGGTCCTCACAACATCCCATAGCAATGAGTTCCATAGGTTGACTGTGTGATTAAGTACTTCCTTATATTTGTTTTAAACACACTGTTAATTTCATTGGGTGACCCCCTGGTTCTTGTGTTATGTGAAGGGGTAAATAATACTTCCTCACTCACTTTGTCCATAACATAATCAAAATTTTATGGACCTCTATCATACCCCATTTTAGTCATCTCCCTTTGAAGCTGAACATTCACAGGCTTTTTAATCACGCCTCATATGGAAGCTGTTCCATACCCCTACTCTTTTTTGTTGCCCTTCTCTGCACCTTTTTCAATTCTAATGTATCTATTTTGAGATGGGCAATGAGAACTGCATTGCAGTATTCCATGTGTGGACATACTATGGATTTACATACTTGCATTATGATATATTCTGTCTCATTATCCATCCCTTTCCTGATGGTTTCTAACATTAGTTTTTTTGACTGCCAACGCACATTGAGCAGATGTTTTCAAAGAACTATTAGCATTTTTTGACTACCACTGCACATTGAACAGATGTTTTCAGAGAACTATTAGCTTTTTTTTTTTACTGTCACTGCACATAGAGTGGATTTTTTCAGAAAACTCTCCACAATGACTCCAAGAGCTCTTGCTTGAGTAAGTAACAGCTAATTTAGACCCTATCATTTTGTATGTATGGTTGGGGTTATGTTTTCCAATTTACATTGTTTTGCACTTATCAACTTGGAATTTCATCTGCCATTTTCTTGCCCAGTCACCCAGTTGTGTGAGACCCCTTTGCTACTCTTCACAGTCAGTTTTTGAATTAACAATCTTGAATAATTCTGTACCATCTGCAAACTCTGCCACTTCACTGTTTATCCTCCCCCACCCACCCCAGATCGTTTATGAATATGTTGAATAGTACTGATCCCAGCACAGATCCTTGGGGGACCCTGCTAGTTACCTCTCTCCATTGTGTAAACTAGCCGTTATTCCTACCCTCTGTTTCCTATCTTTTAACTAGTTACTGATCCATGAGAGGACCTTCCCTCCTATCCCATCACTGCTTACTATGTGAGCCTTTTGTGAGGCTTTATCAGTCTTTATCAAGTCAAAGGCTTTATCAAAGTCCAAGTACACTCTATCAACTGGATCACCCTTGTTCACATGCTTGTTGAGAATCTCAAGGAACTCTAATGGATTGGTTAGGTATAATTTCCCTGTATAGAAGCTGTGTTGACTCTTCTGCAACATATCATGTTCATCTACGTATCTTAGAATTCTGTTCTTTACTATAGTTTCAACTCATTTGCCTGGTACTGAAATAAGGCTTACCAGCCTGTAATTGCCAGGATCGTCTCTGGAGCTTTTGTTAAAAATCACTGTTACCTTAGCTATTGTCCAGTCATCTGGTACAGAGGCTAACTTAAATGATAGGTTATATACCACAGTTAGAAGTTCTGCACTTTCATATTTGAGTTCCTCCAGAACTCGTATGAATAACATCTGGTCCTGGTGACTTTTCTTATTTCTTCCAAAACCTCCTTTATTGACACTTCAATCTGGGACAGTTCCTCAGATTTATCTACTAAAAATAATGGCTCAGATATGGGAATCTCCCTCATATCTTCCGCAGTGAAGGCAGATGTAAAGAATTAATTTGGCTTCTCTGCAATGGTCTTGTCTTCCTTAAGTGTTCTTTTAGAACCTGATTGCCCAGTGCCCCCACTGATTGTTTGGCAGGCTTCCTGCTTCCGATGTACTTAGGCCACTTATGTTCGCCAAACTTATGTTGCTCAGGGATGTGGGAAAAAAACCACACACCCGGAGCACTGGCATACGTGGTAGTGTGCACAGTGTTATGTTAGTGGTACATAGCTGCTGCTGCTCATTGAGGTAGTTTTATCATATGGATGGGAGAGCTCTCTCCCATTGTCATAGAGAGGCTACACAAGTGATCTTACAGCGGCGTAGCTGCATCGGTACAGCTGTGCTGCTGTAAGATCTCTAGCGTGGACACGGCCTTAGGGGGGAAAAGTTAGGTTTTATGTCTTTTGCTATTTGTTCTTTACATTATTTTTTGGCCTAATTCTAATTTTACACTTGACTTGCAGAATTTCTGCTCTTTTCTGTTTTCCTTAGTAGGATCTGACTGCCAATTTTTAAAAGATGTCTTTTTGTCTCTAATCACCTCTTTTAACCTGTTTAGCCATAGTGGATTTTTTGTTGTTGTTTCTCTTACTTTTCTTTTTTTATTTGAGGTATACATATAAGGATGAATTGGGAGATTCTACTATGAAAGAAGTGCAGGTGTAGCCTGTCACTGTAAGGGGTGCTCATAGAGAGACTGAAGGGTCAAAGGTATGGCTAACCCTGAACCATAACAGGTGCAGCATTACCCCGTTTTGGTGCAGCATTTACACCATAATTTAAAAAACAAAAACAAAAACAAATCTGTGCACTATTTCAGCACATAAAGTGCTGAGTTGTGAATTGGGTTAGGGAGAGCAGTGTATTTCTTTATAGAAATAAAAGGCTATTTTATGAAAACGAATAAAGTAGTCTACTGTGTTTTAAAATTGTGAATCAATAAAGGGACTGTACTTCCAAACTTGGAAGGCCAGCTGAGCTGAACTCTATTGCCTAACACAGCCTTAGTATAAATGGATGCAACTCAAACAAACATGAAATGGGGTTGCACCTGCTTACACCAGGACAGGATTTAAGCCAAAAGGAACAACACACACATTTCAATGTCTGCCATTGTATCCAAATATTTTGTGGCATTTTAGTGAATAATCTCAATTTGACTTTTTTTGTGTGCAAAGCAGCCCTTTAAAAGATTAAAGGCAATTTATTGCATTGATTTTTCCATTGTGAAGAATAATGGCATTTTAAGTTTTATTGATGAAGACATGACTTCTGTTGAGTTGGCTTTTATCACTTCTACTCTTTGTCTCTAGGGAGTAAAGAATTATGTCCTTTGTGCCACTGAAAAATTTTGCAACTCCAGGAAATAGGTTTACTGTGGATGTAATTATTTTTAATAGGCACTGAAACACAAGCCTATATATGGTAGCATCAATTTTACTTTAGGAGGAGGTATAGTACACGTTACTGCTACATCCAGATAATTATGCTCTGAAACGAATCTTACAGAACTCTGCATCTCTTACAATATTTTTACTATAAGAAGAGTAGTATGTAAAAAGAAAACCACAGCACCCATCGATGAGTTTCCTGGAAGACCAGCATTTTGTATTGCAAAGACAGTTTGAAAGTAAAATTTTTAATATATAATGCATTTTATATCAGTACTGATCTTAAGACCTGGTTTAGGAAAGTACTGAAACAGATGCTTAAGACCTGTCATAACTACTGGACCTACAAATGTACCCCAATTGTGAGCTCATCTGTAAAAAGTATGTAAAAGTCCATAAAAGGATACAACAACATTAATACCAAATGTTGATGGGAAAAAGTAAAAAAAGGAAGACCGAATAACTGACTTAGTCTAAACAAACAGGCGAGGCTGATGAGATTCAGAGACCATGTTAAAATTAAGCTGGTTAGAACCAGGAGATGTGGAGCCAGAAGATAATGAGCCAAAATTGTTATGCCAGATACTAGGCCTAATTTGGTGGACAAAATAATGAGGAGATGAGCTATTCCACCCATCGCTCCCTTTTTGAGTTCTTAAAAGAAATATTTTGTGGGGAAAGTTCAAAAGAACAAAAAGAACAGGCAAGAGGAACACACTGAGGATACTGAAGCTAGTTTCTAATCATAGCTGCCACCTGCACTGTTTTCCTGGGACCCTGTGCCTTCATCATCCTGAGACAGAGAGGTATCCTGAGCAGAATGGGCCAGAAAGAGAGGGACCCAGATGACATTGTCACCCCCTTACTGGCGCCAGCTGAATCCCAACCACCACCTGGAATTACAGTTATTACCATCTTTAATACCATCGAAGAAACCATCAAATAAAGTTGGGGAGGGTCCCTTCTAAAATTGGATTTTAACAACAATACAACAATGACATTGGCAACAATGATATTTACAGCCTCTCTCAATTAACCTCGTCTCTTTTCCTCAAAAGGACGGTTATTACTGACTTTGATACTATCAAACAAAGGGTTTTTTGTTTTTGTTTTTAAACTTTCTCCAGATTAAGGAAAAGGGAACAAAACCAAGTAGTTAAAATGAAAGCCTGATTTAATACTTTACATTTCAAATGTTTTAACTATTTTCTCTTCTTTTCTCTATCTTTAATAAAAGGTTAAAAGACTTTTTAATGAGACATGTGCCATGGTACTAAGCAAGCTGAGGTCTCTATATACAAATCCTCAAACCTTGTTTAACATTGTTGGACAGTGACTGGGTTATGCCAACACCTTTATTCCATATATTCCATCTAAATTAATACAATGGGCCATCCCTATTCAGGACAGCACTTCAGCGTGTGAATAAACTAAGCATGTGCTGAAGTATTGTTCAGAATAGGGATACTTACTTGAACTAAGTCCTCACTGGAGGTGATTTAACCAAACATTGCTTCCTTCAATCCTGTCATGTCTTCCAAGTCTCTACAAATTGACAAATTAATCCCACTTTCAAGAAAATAATACGACGGGACTCAATCCTGAGGAGTATTGATGGCCTCCTTTGAGGTGCTCAGCATCCTCAATTTTCCCCAACATCTATGGGAATTGAGGGTGCTTGGTACCTTCCTGGAGGAGGTACTATAAATGGCAGTCCATTTTCAAGTGAGCAATCCATTCACAGAAACGTTGTCGCAAACTGAACTTTTCAGCAGTCTCAGCAGATAAATCAGGGACTACATCGTTATGGAAATGGGGCTCCCCACCTTGTACTACAGAAGTTGGAATTATGCTGGCAAAAAAAGCTTATGCCACTATTGCCTAGGATACAGCAATTGCATATGTAGAAAACCTCTATTTTCAGGATTCCAGATCTAGAACTCTTCCTAAATACCGAAGCCACTTAAAAGAATTAAAATGTAGCAATAGAGATTACCAAGGCCGTCTAGGGGATTTAATTACATGCATTACAGTGGATGTGTCGTGTAATTCTATAGACCTCTTTCATTATCTCAGCCAATAGCATTTTAAAATTCCCTTTCTCGTCTTTGTTTTATCTTTACTTTCCGAAGCTTTTGACACATAATTAGCTTGTCAGATCACCAGCTTTACTTTCCTATTATATGGAGAAACAATTGTTATTTTACCTTGGAATGCTAAATGAAAAGAAGTAAAAAGGATTAGACAATATATGAAATATGCACTTCTGAAACTATAAAGCAGAACCATTTAAACACATCACAAAAACAAACTGAAAACACACTCAAATAAGTATTCAGATTTTGTACAAATTACAGTTGAAATCACTGATAAGAAAAAGATTGAGAAATAATAAAGGATTTGTATAAAACTGCGTAATGAGCGCAATTACTGAATGATCTTTTTCACTATCCTGAATTTAAATCAGGCCTACGTTTACATTTTGTATTTCACACGCACACAATCACTGATTTTTTCTTTATTTTAATTAATTAAAATATATGATTTTTTCTCATCAATATATCAAGAAGCAACCTGGAAAAAACAAAGTTAGAAATGCCTGAAACAAACACAGACCTTGATTCAGCAAAGTACTTAAGCTTCAGTCCCTTAAGCACATGCTTACGGTGCTTTGCTGAGTCAGGGTTTTAGGGCTACTAGTATAATTAAAATGAACTCAGAGAGAAATTGTAGCTGTCTTCGTGAAGTAATTTGCTGTACAAGTGGGGCTATAAAATAAAAGGCCTCCGCTGAAATTTGGCACTACATGCTCTTAGTTTTTCTTGTTTCAACACATGGCAAATGACAGTTTGCGTCTTTTAAAAATAATGGTCTCAATACTCTCCATGCAGCATGCTCGAGTGGATTGAACACTGGGCTGAGAGCCAGGAACTCGAATTCAAATCCCAAATGACACACTGACTGCTTCTATAGCCTTGGGCAAGTCATTTAACCTGTCTCTCACTTTGCCCACCTGTCAAATGGTGATAATTAATTGTACTATTGTGCCTTTAAAGGAGGCTATGGAAATTGATTTGTGCATATTTGTCAAGTGGTTTGGAAATATAAAGTATTATTATTACTTCAGATTTTATTTACTGAAACCTGATAAGATGCTATTGCAGAGTCAGGTTAATATTAGACACTATTGACTGATTCAATGGAGAATTAGAGGAGACACAGCTGCCATTTTTATTTATTTGTTTACAGCTGCAAGCAGAACAGAAATTCAGTGATGATAATGGTTACTGTTTATTCTGTGGCCTTTTGAAATAAATGGGAGAACAAGTTTCTGGTGGTCAATGGAGTGTTGACAATGCAAAAAACCAAACCAAACCACCACCAACCACCACAACTGGTGCCCTTCTTGGCGATTTCAGCAGATAAAACAATGTTTGAAAGAGTATAGATTGAAGTGTTCTCTCTCCCCTAGAGTTATCATGGGAACCTCCAGAAGTCAGGGTTGAGGCGGTCTGTGTGGAGCTCTATAAGAGGCTTCAACTGTTCTATAGTTCTATCACTATACAGAGAAGTTTATTCTCCAGAGCTCTCAGTACAGCAGCCATCACAAGTACTAAACTACATTTTTAAAATGGGGGAAATCTGCTCTTCCACTTCTTGGCCATGTTAGTAGCTCTTTAATGGCATAGCATGCACCACCAATTACAACATATGGGTGAAATTTATTTATGCTCTGTGCTGGTGGAAGATACCCTCCCTTCTATCAGAGAGACCAGAACTTACAGTGTAGCCCAAAGGTAAATAATGCTGCAGGAGACTGAGTGGCCAGGGCATGCAGGGATTCAGTGCATTCTTGTTTCTGTCCCCATAAGAGATCCTACTGAACCCTTGGCAGAGAATGAAGGTGCCCTCTATCAGAGGAATGTAGTGGTAGGAACACTATCTGTTCTTCAAGAGGGCTGGGAATTTCTCAGCAATGACAGAAACCTCTAAAACGGAGCACAAAAAGGTGTGAAAAACTATCACCTGCAAAAAATGCAACCACCGATTTGAGATCTCTGCTTCAAACCTACTCCACATTTCACAATTTTATGTACACAACTGGTGTTACAACTGACAGTTTCTGAGGAGGGCAGTCCATCCCTGAAGTACACGCAAAAAAATCCACAAATGTATTTTGTTCTGCTGTTGCTGGCATCTCACCTTGCAGTGTTACAGCAGAGGACTTTAGCCTAAAGATCCATTATTCTCTTTCCCTTTGTTAAGCAAACTTGACTAGTCACTTTATTAAAACAAAACACAAGGCAAAATTTCAAATTAACAGGTGAAGGTTTCTTACAGCTCAGCTCTGTCTCTAGAGATATTCTCTGGTAAATAATGAGAGTTCTGCTTCACGTGTGGGATTCAGGAGTTCCAATGGATATTTTACAGTTCTTTAGCACTTTTCATCTAAGGAGCTCAAAATGCTTTATGTAAATATATTTATCCTCACAATATCCCTGGGAAGTAAATAAACAATATTATTCCATTGTGTACATGAGGACACTAAGGTACAAGGAGATGAAAGTACTTGCCTAAGTTCACGCTGGCTATGGCACAGCCTAGAATCATAGAATATCAGGGTTGGAAGGGACCTTAGTAGGTCATCTAGTCCAACCCCCTGCTCAAAGCAGGACCAATCCTCAATTTTTGCCCCAGATGGCCCTCTCAAGGATTGAACTCACAACCCTGGGTTTAGCAGGCCAATGCTCAAACCACTGAGCTATCCCTCCCCTGGGGATAGAACACTCAACTCATAAAGTTTAAGATCAGAAGGGACCACCATATTATCTAGGCTGACCTCCAACATATCACAGGCCAACACCTCCACCCAGCACCTAAACACTAAACCCAACAACTGAAATATTACAGGAGGCTAAATTATTATGTGCCACAGGCAGAGAATAGGAGGGACTAGGGTGCCCCAGTACCCTATGCCCTTGCAATGACAAGGAAGAGATTGAGGTGATCCTAGTGAGTGATCTGCATCCCATGCTGCAGAGGAAGGCAAAAAGTCTCCAAGATCACTGCCAATCTGATTTGGAGGAAAATTCCTTCCCAGCCCCACATATGTTGTTCAGTTACACCCTGAGAACATGTGCTAGAACCGGCCAGCCAAGAACCTGAGAGAGAGAATGTTTGGTGTCACCTCAGAAACCTGCCCCTGAATCATCCAGTATCCCATCTCCAGCTGTGGCTATCTCTCATGCTTCAGAGGAAGGAGCCAAAGACCCCAGATACATTGTAGGGAATTCCCCTCATCCTTCCTGAGGGGAAGCATGGTCCACTAGACAGGGCAATGAACTGGGACTCAAGAGAAATTGGTTATATTCTCAGGTTGGCCACTGACTAGTCGTATAACATTGGGCAAGTCACTTCATCTCTCTGTGCCTGCGTTCCCACCCTATGTCTTGTCTATTTAGATGGTAAGCTCTTCGGGGTGGGACCGTTTCTTATTGTTTGTTTGTACTGTGCCTAGCACACTGGGACTTGACCTCTGTTGGGCCTTCTAGATGCTAGCATAGTACAAATGATAGTAATAGTAATGAGACTTCCTGCTACAGGCAAATAAAATAAGCCTTTCCCCCTAACCAGTTTTAGATAATATCTTCCTTTCCATCTTAAATGTTTCACCTAAAATCCAAACTGAACTTGAACTGATGTTGAGTTGATTCTACCTCATTACCTGTCATTTTTCTAGCTCCAAACTAAAACCCTGGACCTAGCTTAGAGAAAATTCCTCAAATTCCTTGTGAAACTGCCTAAAGTTAGTGAAAATTCAGATAAGGCTTTTCATGTCTAGGGCCTACCTCTAATTCTGCTCCCTCCTCTTCTAGGTTCCAGCAAAGACCAGAAGTAGGAAATATGCAAAATTCCGTGAGACATCCTGTTCTCATACTATTATCTGCCTCGTTTTACAAAGAGGAATTTGGATATGTTTCAGCTGCATATCTAAACTTTTGGGTATTTATGTGAATTAGACTGAACCTAAATTTGGTTTGCACATCCCTAATAGATACTTCATTTTGTTTTCGGGAAGCTGTAGCTGCAGAAAACAAATTTCAGCAGAGAGGGTATGTAGATGGATAAAAGCCAGATACCTACAGGATAACATTTTATTTTCCATGTTTGTCACAAGTCATTCTGTCTACTTGTTACAAATATTAGAACGCTTTTCTTTAAATGTTACCCTGCACAGCTTTAGCATGGAGAACTGCTAATCAAACAGAAACCACCAGGCAGCCATAAAATGCTCTATTGCTCACTTAGAAAGATAAAAAGCCCTTCAGGGGAATGTGTGGAACAATGGGAGAGATTTGGGTCACTGGCAGAGTACTGACTGGGACATTGGTCTATGTAGGCATTTTAATGTAAATAGTAATAAGCTAAATATTTTTCCACTTTAATTTTAAATAATGATGAAGATGATAGAATTTTTGAAGCTTTGAAATCACCTCTAGCTTTGCTATAGGAAGCATTGTAACACCATGCATTGTCCCTTCAACACCGAAGTAGAGGGGATTTCAGAGAACACATTATGGGGATGATGTATGCGATTCAGTTTTGAGCTTCTTTCATTATGTTGACAGTTAGAGAAATGATTTCTCGGTTCTCCAGTAATAAAGGCAGTTATCATCCCACTGGATGATTGTAATGTTATATTGACTGTAAGTAAATACCTTAGCCAGCTCTAGTAATATAAACTCACCTTAAAAATCAAATCCTTTTTCCCATAGCGAAACTCCTTCAGCTGGGCTTGGATCTTTTTTGACTGCAAGTGGAAGATAATAAATTAATCTTTAAAATCATTTACATTTGAGAACCTGTGGAGGAGATGACAGCAAACTGACAATGGAAAAATAAATTTAACTCAGACAACAAAAGTGAAGCAAAATCAAAAAGTCAAAGTTTCTCTCTCGTTCTTTCTCTTTTTTTCCCTTTTGAATGCATGCACATTCTTTCAAGAACAGCATGTCTAAACCAATTATGGGACCCAAGGAAGAGTTAAAAGGTGACCTCCAATTAAAATACATTCATAAGCTATCACATTGTTACATGCAGTTAGTTTAACTCATCTATTTCGGACACAAGATTTTATTAAATGTTCACAGCTAAGTATAAATGAAGGCAGCATGGGTGAGAATATTCAGAAGTGTTTAATGACTTCTACTAGTATGTGTTTATTTGTACTTTTTGTGAGTCACATTATACAGAACATATAGACAGCTCATGTAAAGTCAACAAAACTATGCTGAATTATGTTCTCTGAGGATCTGGCCCAGAAAGTTTTATTTTAAGAAAAATATTTGTTAATAAACTAATTTCAAATCCATTTATTCTACTTTTCTGATATATTTTTAAAAAGTTTTAAAAAAGCAGGATCTGAACTATACTGAGTTCCTTTATTCACTGATATTTTCTTCCCCTTTATCTGAGCAGCCAGCCCAAATAAAGTATTTTCTGGCTTCACAATTGTAATAATTCCAAAGGGTCTTCAAATTAGATATTATTGTAAAGACCTAAGTACTTCATTGCCAGCTGTTTTGGAGTTTTTAATTGTTGTAGTGAGGTTTTTAACAGCCTCCCTACTCCCATCAATTTGCATGTTTAATGACATTCTTCATGGTATTGGATGGTCTCAGATATTTAGAGTTTTCTGGAATGAAATTCAAAACTCCTCCCAAGTCCATTGAAAAGGGACATCAACCTTGAGAATGACTTATGAAAGGAGTTGGCACATTCTCCATAACTGGGACTTTTTAAGTGAGGACATGTCTACATTTAACTTTCATCGCTAAATTTTTTTTCATTCAGGGATGTGAAAAAAACAGCTCCTTGAATGACAGACGTTTTAACAACAAAAAGTGCTGGTGTGGACAGTGCTTCGTTGGTGGGAACCGCTCTCCCATTGGGGGTGGTTTTATTTTGTTGCTGGGAGAGCTCTCTCCCGGGTGACAAACAGCAGCTACACTGATGGTACAGTTGTAGTGGCACAGCCACACCATTGTAAGGTGTGCAGTGTAGACATAGCCTATGATTGCATGTCTTTCTAAAATATATGTTATAATTTTGTGACAAGTTGTTGAGCTAGATGAAGGAATCACTGGGTGAAATTCTACAGCTTGTTGTGTGCGGGAGGTGAGACCAGATATTCACAATGGTCCCTTCTGGCCTCTAATCTATGGATATATGAAAAAAAAATCATAAAGCTCAAAACTTTTTGAATGGACATTTTAAAGTTCTAAGATAACTTGGATCACTGCAGTTTTCTAAATAAATGTGTCCATTTTTTTTCAATTGTGGTTTCACATGGTTATGAGGAGAAACCAGGTGAAACCTTGCAGCTTTGCTTTTGCTTTGCTTTCAGTTTACAAGTTCATTCAGGCCTATAATTCAACATGAAACTCAGAGTTCGAAGACCCCTCACAAAGTGAAACTGAAGAAAAGGTTCACCTGAAGCCTTGGTGAATCAAACAGCAGAGATTGGCATATTCCACCTCTACATTCTGAGCTATCTTTCTATTCCACATTTGTTCTTCCCCTTATGGCCCCTATTTATTTTCGAGAACAGAATGTGCCAAGGCTCTATTCTAAGAAAATGTCAGTATGGCTCTGTGGACTACCAGGTACAACCATTAGTACACCTCAGTCTTACAGGTCAAATCTTGATCCAATTAAAACAATGGCAACACTGCTACTGACCTTAATGGAACCATTAAAAATATGTAATCTCTATGATATATACAGCTGCCACGTAACTATAGGAAAGTCTAAAAGTCACTCCCTTAGAAAATTCTCACACTCAGTAGCTCAGGGCTGGGGTTCTGCAGCATTTTCCAGTCACTAGTAGCTAACTGTTTAAGGGTTCGTACTCCAATAACAAATCATTGAGGTCAAATGAACACATAAATAGTTACTTTATATTATATATATGAAAGTATGGTTACTATTCCACACTGAATTATCCTAAGACGACTGAATAGAGGAAAGATGCCAGATTGGTGGGCACACATGTGAGGTATTATATCGTAAGTCAAGCTGAAGGCTAGCCTTTGAAACGGAATTTAAAACCCTGAGCTTTGGCCCAGTGTTCCAGAGAGGCTGAAATCAACCTTCAAAGGCAAAATGCCTCTTGCCAGCTGTGCAGCTCACATAGCATCCCTTGCTGGCTTCACCACTGATCAACACTGGCATTTGTTAATGAGGAGACCTTTTGTCATGTCTTACCAGCTGATGTCTAAGACCACATTGACCAGCTTTTTCCTGAACATGCTAATAGAAAACACTATGTCTGGTTTTATAAGTGTTACTAGCAGCACTGTATCCCTGTGGCTCTTTGTCAGATCTGTAACTGACTAACATTCTGAGACAGTGCCGCATACCCACCTTTCAATCCTGATGACAGTGGCAGCTTTTTATTCAGCACTAGACTGTTGATGCTGTGCTAGCTTTTAGTGTAAAAGTCCCAATGATTCTTAGAGAACAGCTACAGCAAAATAAATAAAAGTTATATAGTACTTATATTAGTATCATCCATTTGCTAATTGCACAATTAGCTGGTAAAATTAATATTCCTAGAGCTAATTTCATCCCTAGTGTAATTCCACTAAGTTCAATGATCTGACACTGGGAGATGTGTCCACCCTGTAACAGTTTATGGATGTAAGGTACGATTCTGCCCTCTACTGTGCTGGTGCAAGGAGGACATAGAGAATTTCTACCTTTCCTTCTCTCTTTGCAGTCAGCAGAGCAGGATTTTCAAATAGTATTTAAAGGAGAAAAAGAAAGGGCAACCTACTACCATGCCATTCCACACACCTCAGCCTAAAGGGGTTTTGATCTACTAGCAGAAGTAGAGACATCAGCATCCACTGAGTATGTATGCTTCATTCTACATATTACTCCTATTCAGAATAGAAGAAAACAGTATGCATTTCCCTGTCTCACCCCATTGAATTTTGGCTAGAGTACAGCACCAAAGCACCCACTGGGCATCATCTGATCCTAGCTGTGCTGGCCAGGTTTAACACATAATTCATAAAGACTACCTATAAAGCTTAATGTTCTGGCTCTTGAAAAGTAAGGCACATTCACAATCTGCTACCACAGGCTCTTTGTATAATCCAGAGTTCAGTTCTTTGAAATCCCCTGACGACAAGGCATACTACACCACACTATACTATGAATTGTACGGTGCATTATAAGAGTTCCATTGATCTCTCATACTGTACTGTATGTTAATAAGTGCTTTTCAGTCAGTGCAGCCAGTTAGGTCACATATTGTTGGGCTAATAAATTAGTAGTTTGTTCCTGGGTTAAATCCTAAATTTCTTACTTAGCTTTTATATAAATCAATTTCAGAATTGATTTGAAGGCAATTTACTAGGAAAAACATCAGAACATGGCACCATAAAAATAAGTGGTGTATTTCACTAGATGCACTAAAATATAAACTACCTCCCAATGTAATTCTATTTCATATTGTGCATCAATTTGAAAATAACGTGAGAGTATGTGGGGATCAAGTCTCCTCCAACCTGCTGGTTTGAGCCATAGAAATTTATGGAATCTCTCTACTGCTCTCAGCTGTGATCATCCTATACAGAGAATTAGGCCTGTTGATCTGGATTGCAGGCCACTGCCTTACCCCTCCTTCAGAATGGTCTGCCATGCTTCCCTCCCTCCTTAGGGTGTCATAGAGAAAGTAGAGCTCCCCAGTATGCAAACGGAAGTCTGGAGTGCTTTTGCTGTCTGTAATCCCTAACCCTCCCTTGTGAGGTGGAACCAATACAATTCTCAGCACTTTAGGTTCTTCTGTGTCTACAGAAGCAGGAAGACACCAGCTGGTCCATAAGGAGCAATGTTACAGTTAGATTTCTTAACATCCATGTATATGATTCCCACTGATTCTCCCGCTGTGCATTTTGATGAGAATTTCACCTCAGCTAATCTGGTCTCTCATGTAAACACATATTGAGATAGAGAGGTCTTTTTAAAACTTGAAAGATACATCAATGACAATTTTTAGAGAAAGGCTGCAAGCAGTTCTGATTCTGACCACTTCAAACTCCCAGAATAAAGCCAAGATTTATTGGCAATATTCTGATTGACACTAATTTCATATCAAACATTGGAAAGCCAAATTCCCTGTTTTCCATTTAAATGTAGATGTCAGTGCTGGTTTATACACAGATATGCTCCAAATATTCTAATGTATTTAAATAAGATGCAAAGCTAATAGAAAAAAATAAAGTTAAATAATACTAAAAATTCAAGATGTGATGAACCCTGAGGAAATTAGCGAGAGAGAAAAAAACAACACTATCATATTTTTAGGCCAGGACTTCAACAATTCAGTAGTATAAAGGGAGATAAAAATACATTTAAAACCAAATGCTGTAGAGTAAACCAGAAAGATACGATGATGTAGCTTGAGCAAAGTGAGAGAAAAGACTTTATTGCTTCTGCAAAATTCTTGGATACAATGGGCTAGATCTTCCGCAGTGTAGCTCAATTGAAATAAATGGAAATCAGTTATTTAGACTATGTATCTGGCTGTATAACTGTGAAAATACAAGTTTTTAAATCTGTTTCTGAATTAAAATTTACTTGATTCAAGTGTGATAATTCTGCGGTGTTCTAGCACCATGCATTGACTTCTGCAAGCTCACCAGAATGAGAGAGAAAAGTTTTATTATTAGATCATCTTGCCTATCTTCTTGGCAATGCATAATTGTTCCCTAGAGTACACTATTGTTGATGACTCTTCTCTATTTTTATGCTTCTCCAGTTTGACTTCACTGAAGTTACTCTTGATTTACATCATTGGGGCTTGATTCCTATTTGAGAGTGGTGGGAATCAATAGTAACTCATCTGAGTACTCCTGTTGACTACAGAGAACTATTCAAATAAGTGCATAACTTTACTCACTTCAATAGCACCCATTAGCGGTTAGCATGACCATTCATATGAGTAAAAATACTCACATGCTTAAGTATTTGAAGAATCAGGGCTTTTATATTGACTGTATGAGATTGCCAGCTCTTTGGCAGAGGTACCATTTCTTATTCTACATTTGGTAAAATGCCATGCACGGATTTTTAAAGCATATACTGTTTTAACATTAAATATCATTTATTCAGTGCTTTATTCAGAATTCTTTAAAATTACTCAAACAATGGAGTTATTACTACTACTTTTTGGTATTGGGGTCAATGGAGAAAATCAATGCTTTTGATCCTGGGATTCGGCAGACAATCTCCCTCAATGACCTCAAATCTAAACATATGGATTTACTTTGTCTAAAAACGGAGTCTGTATTTTGTTTCCTGATGTATGCTTTTGTCATGGGAGCAAATGAGAGGAGATTTTAGATGCATGGGCTCTTTGAACACAAGCTGTAGATACACATGATGGCTACATTATCTAGCCCAGAGTCCCTGTGTGAAATTCTTTATGGCAATCCTCAACATTCTCTTTCTGTCTCTCTGGGTGTGTTAGGATTAGAACAGTAAGAAACTCTACTCACCTCTTCTGCATGAATACCACAAAGCTTGTTTCCCGACAGGAGTTTGTTTTTCAGGCTTTTGTTCTGAGAAAAGAACATGGTTTTACTATTGAGAGATACTAAAATATTAAGGAATCTTTTAAATATTTTAACATGTTGGTTTTATTTATTTACTAGATATGATCTTCAAGATGTTAGTCAGGCCACAAATAAATATGAAGCCGAGATAAATGTATAATGGTACGGTAGTATCTTCCCTTCTAAAATGTAGAAAGCCTGTGGTTTTTGCATTAAAATATTCATTCACAGAGACAGAACTGCACACTGTAAACCTTCAAAACACTATATGAATTAAGCTGAAAGACATTTATTTAATCTCAATATGATGAGAAAGACAAGGGACCAGATCCTCATCTAGTATAAATCAGCATTACTGAGCACTGACTTCAGTGGAGCTAAGGCAATTTACAGGAGCTGAGGATCTGGCCCAGTATCCCACCATTGAACCCTAAAGTCAAGACCTAAAGATTCTTTTCATTGTAAAATTGTTTAATTTAAAATTGGCAGAAAGTCTGAAACATTAAACTCTGAGTCCCCTCATTTCACTCCTACCATTCAACCTTCTTTTCTACCATTGCAGTTTTAAATTTCACTTTTTATTTACCGAAATGAAAATTGATTATAACATTAATAAAATGAAATTTCAACTAGCCTACTAATATTCCCCCACACTAACTTTTTTTTCTAAATTCTTTCTTTTTTGCTGATATTATGCTATAGTCGATAGCCAAGGGTATTTACCTTTACAGATTCTCCACTGGGTGAATAGCTGCCTAGCTTTGAAAATTATTTTTGCTCTCTTTAAATTCTTCCCTCTTGAATTAAGAATGTAGTCAGCCAGATCCTGAGCTGGAGTAAATCAGTATAACTGTGACAAATGGAGTTACACCAGTTTAGATCAGCTAAGGATCTGTTCCCACCTTTTTAGCTCATTTCTCTTGAATGACCTTACCATGCTGAATTCCTCAAACACATTACAGTAAGAGCTGAACAGAATTATTTTTCACTGTTTTTATTTCAATTTCCTGTCCTCATTATTACACTGCAGCCCACTGAGATTCATATTTTATTTGGTGTGGGACATTAAGGAGCCTTATGAAAAACCTAAAGTAGTTTCTAATGGATCTTGGGTTTTTTGTTTTTTAAGTACCACACTAGGCTAATATAGAGCTTGCATAATTTATACTAAGGACCTGCATTTTTTATGTATTCACAATCTTTAGGATATTGATGAGCTGTGCAGATGCTGTCTATCTGGGATTGTACCATCAAAGAGTGCATGTGATGGAGGTAACGGCAGAAATGACTTAACAAATGTTGCATACCTCTAAATATTGCTAACCCTTCAGGGAAATTTTCAATGTTAAAAAAAGCTATCAACAATGTTTCTACAAAGCCAGATATTGTACTCCAGTGGGTAGCCATGGGCAACACCCAAATGAGGCAAGAAATGAGAAATGTTAGCAGCTCAACACACACAGTGTTCTCAACAGATCATCACAAAGGGCTCGGTCAACACCTCTCACATTAAATCCTGCAAAGTCAGTGGGTCTCCAAAAAGTTTCCCTAGTAAAGATCCCCTCTCATCATTTTATTGGGTGGACAGGAAGGGAATCCAGCCCCACTTCCTGCTTTCCCCCCTAAAAACAGTCTGCTGGAACTACCTCCCAACCACATGTATCCCAAGGAATCAGTGGGAGACTGTGCTTCTGCAGAGCTCTTGCCCCATAGTCCTCCTCCATAGCAGTGAATCTCTACTGGAGCGGAGGCACCCAGGAATCTCCATGTTCATATCTGTTCTGGAGGTCCCATTTAGCAGGAGGATCCCACCTTCAGAGGACAGGTAATAAACCCTGATGTTGCATCATTTTCTCTTAGCAACCTGCAAGGCCGGTAGAAAGATGTCCATACCCAATGTTGGGCCACCCAGACCCCACCTGCTTCCTCTGCAATGGATCCTGATCCCAAAAAAGCACTCTCCAAGAGATCCTAGGAAACAAGAAGTCAGTGTTGTGGAAGGGGTGGGTGAGAGCTTCATGTGTGAAGGAAACTCTCCATGAGTGTAACATGGGGGCAGGGCCAGATTTAGGGGCAGGTGACCCAGGCGATTGCCTGGGGTGCTGGGATTGGGGTGCCGTTTTTGTTGTTAGCAACCAGAGGGAAAATAGAATGTTTGAAATAAAATGTGTCAGGTATTCTGTATGTGGATTCATTTTCCACTAACCTCCTAGAATGTTCTGGACGTTTGTAGAATCTCTCATATGATAGGGATAAATCATGCATGCAAACTGTGCATCAAAGTCATGAAATAGGATACAAATGCAATAAAAAAAATAAGGCATTGAAAAGTTTAACAAATGGGGCAGGAGGAAGTGCCGAAGACACTTCTTGCCTGGGGTGCCATTTGGTCTTTGCCCATTGCCAAAGTTGTTTAAATTTTCCCCACTGACTGCCTTTCAACTGGCTATTTTCGTATGTTGTTTTGTGCACACACTGAGAATTTAGTTCTCCCTCACTGTAATACAATAAGGGCTAAATAGAAACCTTCTAAGGTTTTTCCTGCCTAGATGGACCTTTGGTCTGATCCAGTAGGACCATTCTTATGTTCTCCCCTGCACCTCCTCCCCTCACATTCCTCTTTCTGTGTGTTTCTTGGGGGGTTGTATTTCTAAAAAGAAGCATTTAAAATTACCAGAAGACAGTTTTTAAAGTGTAACCTATGAATACAAATCACCTACAATACTGCCTGAGGCATTGCCACCATGTAACACAACACACCACAACACAAGTAAATGAAAATATGACTGTGTGGACTAGGGGATGACATATCTGTATAGGAAGTAGATTCATTTTGATCTGTACACAGTTATGGACCTGCTGTGGACAGTATTTATATTGAGGCTATTTTACACCTTTTGAAGTATTTGGTACGGTGACCCCGTTTTCCCTAACTGAACGTGAAAAGGCAAAACGATAAGCAGGGGCTATAAGATATCTGCATCTTTAGACACCTAAATACCATTAAAATCTGGTCCAGAATTACTAAGTGATGGAGACAACAATAATTATCATTCTTTCCCAGGGAAAGTGACTACTCCTATTTTACAGATGGGAAAAATCAGGGAATACAGAATGAGTGGCTTGTCCAAAGCCACACAGCAGCTCATTGGCAGAGCCAGGAATAGAACCCAAATTTCCTGTACCTTAACCCTGAAACACCCTGCCTCAATAAAGACACAGATTTACTTCTTCCCAGACCTGTCCTACCACACAATTTAAGAGAGTCTCTCGTTTCAAAGAATATTTCATAAAAAGAAATCCATGGGAGGGGTAACTTTGCATGGTCACATCCAGAAAGCTTAGACTTTTGGTCCACAGTAAGGAATTCTATGTACTTTTATTAGCAGGTAGGATATTTAAAGAGGCTGAGGGAATTAAGTACCAACTCCCATTGACTTTCAACGAGAATTTGACTCTCTGACTTCTTTAAAAATCCCAACCAGCACTGTTACCCTTGGCTGTATTATTTGGATTAACTCTGTGGTCTTCGTTCAGTGTAAAGAAGTGTGAAATTTTTAATGCGGTTGGAACAGTAAAATTGAAGGGGAGGGAAAAAGTTTTTAAGCCCACAAAAAAGAAATCTTAAAATGCTGAGAGGTGCACTCACCACAGAGAGGTGTATTCCCCACAAACAAATGTGGCCTACATTTTTGTCGGTAAGTAACCAGCACAGCTGGCTTTTAAAATGTTTTTCCTTGACATGTTGTCAGGTGCCTAGAGATACACAGCCGCTCTGTTGACTCACCCTGGCAACCAAATTAAGTGGGTCTCATTAGCTTCAACTCCTGACTTTAAATGGGACAAGAGTTGCTCTCATGGCAGAACTAAGGGCCAAGGCATGAAAAGAAAAAACATAGGAACAGGAGGAATCATTGACTGAGTCTTGTGTTTGTTGCGATTTAAGTTAAATGTAAACTCCAGGAGGCGGGTAAATTCAGACTGCAGCTAGGTGGGAATTTTTCAGACAAACCAGCTTTTTTGTCTGAAAATGACAATTAGTTTAAACCAAAACTTTTCACGGGAACATACCACTATTGATAAAGCTTTTGCTGGGGAAGGTTTTTCAGTCCAGGATGCAATTTCCGGTCAAAATCAGAAGTGGGGGGGGGGGGGAGCATTCATCTGAGATATATGACACCCACATTTAAGACCTTGGTCTGAACCAGGCAGAGCTAGGACTTGAACGTAGGTCTTCCACATCCCACGTGAGTGCCCTAAGCACCAGTTCACTGCCGGTTCTAGGGTGGCTCTTGCCTTCTCTTTGGGGTTTATTTTTGACAATTTTCAAAAGGTCTCACTTTCATTCCAGTACAGAACGGGAATTTTTTCAAAATCTCAAAAATGTTCACAAGATGGGAAAACCACTTCCCACCCAGCTCTAGTTCAGACCACAGACCAGATTCTCAGCTGGTACAATTCAGCCTAGCTTCACTGAAGTCGGTGGAGTTTCATCAGTTGTCATAAGCTGAGAAACTGGACTAATATTTCTAGTGTGTACGTGTGTGTGTGAGTGCATGCAAACATGCATGTGCTATGAAATGAGCACACTGAGAATGCCTCTCATGTACAGTGTCTCTTTCTTACGTTTCACAGGGAACGCTTAACTCACCTAAATGGAAAGGGTGGGTATGTTGGGAATAGTTGGAAAAACTAGGTATTTCAATAGCTACTCTTTGATGAAGAATAGCTTCTTTGATGAAGGGTAGGTAGCCCCTTGAAAGAATGAACCCAGAAAGATGGAGTATTCCTCTTTAAAATAATCCCAACTGCAACTGGACACTATTTTTTATAGTGTGGCTTACTGGATCTAGAAAATTTAAATCAAAGGGATCAGAAAAACTAAAATAAAATAATGGTGAGCCCATTTTCCCTGTGCCAATGAACCATGAACATATGGAACTCTTACTCACCACCTTTGATTCATTTAGCACATTGAAACAATGTAAATGTATTACTGAATAGCAATGGCATTCTCTAAAATTTTGCATGGAATTTGAAAAAGATTACTAATTGGACTCAGTACATCAATTTACTGAGATTGAAGTCTGTGTCTCAGTGGAAAACCGGGAAGCTTTATTTGTGAATTAGACATATGCAGTTTTCACCAGTGCAAAGAAATTCCCATACTATTTGAATTCCCTCATGTACCTTTTGCACAATTCCTGGGTAATGACAAAGTACAGCATCTTGTTTCACACATATTTCACTCTGTTCCTCTCTATTACACACTAACACAGGTTGCTTCTGCAATGATAAATAGTTTCAAGTTGCTTAAAACAGGTGTCCACAGTACTACAAGGCAATGGTATTATTCTGCAGATTCTCTCCTGTGCAAAGATATGTTTGTTGTGTGAGAAAGGGGGAACAAGTTAGGCCACCTTAATTCTCATGGTGCATTTACTATTAACAGCTATTATTATTTATTTGTATTACCATAGCACCTAGAATCCTTAATTGTGGACTAAGAGCTTACAATCTACATATAAGACAAAAGATAATGGTAGATAAAGACAACCAACAGGCCAAGCACTAGGAACCAATGAGATAGTTGCACGGGCTCTGGTCTATCAATATAAATTAGAGCAGTTTAGGAGCCACTTTAATTTATACTAACTGGCTATGATCATGTTAGTTGTGAATTACTGTATTGCAGGTACACTCTGTGCTACCACCAGCACCCCTGTGCCAGGGATAGGGTGACCAGATGTCCCGATTTTATAGGGACAGTCCTGATTTTTGGGTCTTTTTCTTATATAGACTCCTATTACTCCCCACCCCAGTCCCAATTTTTCACACTTGTTGTCTGCTCACCCTAGCCAGGGATCAAATGGCATAGACACTGGATATGTTACTTTGTGCCAGCTAAGAGATCCCTTATGCTGTCAGAATTCTTAGATAGCCTGTTAGGGCTAGATTCTGACTGAAACAGGAGGAATTTTGGTATTTACTATTTTGCATTTACCAAACTCTGGACACATAGCACTGGCAGGTACTGTTTTGCATCTTGATTATAATCAGTGATTTCCTCCCGCAGCAGATGAAGCATGCTTGACTTGTATTATTGCTGTATCTGGGCCCCAGTGATAATCAGATCAGGGCTTTTGTTTAATGGCCATTTTCATGAAGAGACTGCTTTCATTTATATTCTGTAATTGTTTGGCAAAAGAGGCTCTCAGTAATTAGCTCAATTAACTAATCTGCAAGACTCTGAGGTTGCAAATTCTTACTCAGTCGGAAAAAAGGTTCAAAATTAGGTCTCATGAGGATTTAAGATGACCTTTCTTGTTTTCCAGTTAAGCACCCTAAACTGGGATAAACTAAAAAAAAATCATTTAAAATTGAATTGGCATGTTACAGTCACTTTTTCACAACACTATATTGGTTTTCTATTCTTACATAGGATTAGATTAAAAAGATATTTCAAGTTTAAAAACCAAGATATGTACGTAAAACAAAATTGTTTAAGCATCCATTAACGTGTTTTTAATAGTCAGCCTGTCTTTAAAAAATATACAATAATGACTATAACTAGATTTACCCCTTTAGATTGAGAGCAAGTATCCTATTATATCCAAACTAAATGTGTAGTTAAGTGTATTTAGGTTGCTTGAAATGCTAATATCACAGAGTGCTTTTCTGAAACATTTGCACCATCGTATCATTAAGCACAGTGAACAACTGTAATTTAGGTCTAAAGCCTCATTCCCCTTTCTGTTATTTAACTTCTTTGCATCAGCAGTTTCAGTGCATCCATAAATTTAGCTGCAGTTGAAACCTGCCTTGCTTGTTCCTCAGACTTGTAGTAATCTTAGGGCTTTTATACACAGAGCATTATTCTGCAGCAGAAGGGTGTAAATTCTAGTGCACACTAGTGTGTCATGCGCTAAACTGACTGGTGTGGACACAGCTTGAGACACACTAAAAATTCTCTAGTGCACGTTAATGTCATCCAGTTTCAAACAGTACTACATTAATGTGCGCTAGCGAACTTTTAGAGTGCATTAGTAGAGTACAAGTGGACCACTTAATGTGACATTACTGTGCACTAGAATTTACATCCCTCTGGTGCAGTGTAGTACACCGTTTAGACAAGCCCCTACTCATTTCCCTTCCAAGCAGCTGACACACCTGACTAGACATTGGATACTCATAGATAGGATATACACAGGAAATGAGTATGGCAGAGGTGGGTCACCCATCAGTGACCTTCTGGAGGAGGGGGTGGGTGAGAATTTTTAACAACAGATTGGACCTGATGACAGACTCTTTATACAAGTTACCAGGTGAAAATAAAAATCTTTGGGCCTTGCCTAAAAAGAATTAGCAGTTCCATGCACGGAGTTTTGGTGGTGTTATTCTTTTTTAAATTATTTATTTTTAAATACGTGAAAAGGCCATTCTGAAAGTCAAAAATATGCCTTTTTACCTTCTACTTCAATTACATTTACACTGTAATTGTGAATACAGGGATCTCTCATAATCTTGTGATATCTGTGAACTGGAAATGTGAAGGAAAAAGAGACAGGGGTGAATTCATTATCAGTAGAGTTGATAGGAATCCCTATATTTAATTTCCTTCTTTTATCAAATATTCTTATTTTTTAATGAAAAGGTGCAAAACCTTCATTGTTTGCAGTAGACCTTTGAAATTGAGCAGGAAAAAAACCTCCAGGCTAGATAAGTGCCTTTTCTTTGTTCCATGAAATTCTATTGAGAATGAGCTGAGTTACAACTTTTTAAAAATCACCTTTTGGTCAGTTTGGCAGCATGCCAAAATAATGCCAACATTCTAAGGATCTGGGCCCCCGATGCCACCAAAGCAGCAGTAGCAGAGCACACTTCACTGGGAACCCTGAGAGCAGACAGCCTGTCAGAGAGAGTGAACTAGCGAGAGAGAGAGCGAGCAAGCACAGCTGCTGTTCCCACCATCACCTTCACTTTCTCAGTATCACACACATGGCACCAGTGGCCCATTTCTTACTCTGGGATAACAGCACTCTCACGCTGGTCAAGTAATGTAATTAGCCTTGTAGTTCATGTGAAGCAGACTACATGGCGCTGCAGAAAAGTCAGGGTTCAAACCCCTGTTGATGCATGCTGAGGGAGCCATTACAGCTGTGCATTAATGGAAAGTTATTCAGGGGCAAAATCAAATGCTCGTGTTAGGAAATGCCAGCTTTATGGTTTTCATGCAATCTTAATTTGTGCTTCTTACCCCTTTTCGACTAGTCAAAGTTCGGGGCCCTGAAGCTGTCTCAGCTGAGTAGAAATTAATGATGGAGATTGGTATTTTCTTTGACACAGTCTTTTTCAAGGAATGTACAAAGCCTTGCTTCTCTGAATGCAAGAGTGACCAAAATTATCCTTAACTTACAGGGCCAAGAGTCGTTCAGACAGCATCCTTGATCCACAACTCTCTCTAGGCTTCTCCAGAGTCACACCATGCTTACAGGTTTGCTGCCCTTTTTGTCTTAGGTGAGTGGGGGGGAGGGGCTTGTGAATAAACTTGTAATTGAAAGTATGTTCAAACCAGTCTCAAAGAGGTTTGTGATCAATGCGTTCACCAGTCCTCTCAACATAACATGAATATAGGCATTATGATACAGTCTTTAATTACATGATCATACACTATTTCTTCCACAGAACCCCTGCCTCAGTCAGTGTACAAGATGTACGCAAAAGGGGTCATAATTAAAATTGCATGGACAACTATAAGTCTGGCATTTATTGAAACATAAATAATATTTTAAACATTTTTATATATAATTTTCAGATGTACATACAATTTATAACCAATCCTATATTAACATACTCTATCTCACTAAAGGGCTAAAACATCATAGCAAATCTGAAGGTCATGCTTCAAGCACGGTTGTGCAAATGTCAGCTGAAACTTCTCACAATAAACTTGGCCTCGCAAAAGTAAAGTAAGAATCATTAGTCCATTTTATAGATGGATAAACTGAGACACAAATGGGATAAAGGCCAAAGTGTTCAAACTTCACTGCCTAAAGTTAGGGACCTAAATCTGTATTTGGGCATCTAAATAAATGGCCGAATCCTCTGAGGTGTTGAGCACCTACGGCATCCATTGACTCCAATGGGAGCAAGATCAGGTCCTTAATCTGACACAGCACACACAATCCCTACTAGAAGTGTGATGTACTGTAGCCAAGAACTGCTAAGCAGTCCTCAGCTTAGAGCCTAGGCTCTATCACAAGCAGGGCCTGGAGCAGAGACAGGCAGGCAGTCTGTGCGGTTGCTCAGACAGCTCCCCTTCATGGCTTCCTGGTTTAAGTACTGGTACTGGCCAAGCAGTGGGTTGTGAGGGGCAACTCAGGTCCTGTGGTACTTCCAACCAAGGCCAGACTCACATGGGCCTCCCGTGGGAGCCGAGCCTAAGCCTCCCATGGTGATATCAGCTACCCAGAACCCTCATAGTCCCAGGTTACACCCCTGCAGATCCTTATAGGCAGACTCCGCACAAAACTATCAGTGTCATCACCAACACTTTTGAGAAGCAAGGGCACAGAGTATATAAATGCAAAAAAAATCATTTTCCCCTCAGAAAATTATTCCTGACAATCAGTGCCAATCTAGACAGTTTATCTGATGTCTGGCAGGAGTTATTTGTTTTGTATAAGATAAATTTGTCTCTGCCTCTGCTCGATGAATAGTGCAAATCAAACCATGCTGTGTCCTCACTCATCTCCAGAACATTTCATATAGGTGTTTAAAAAAAAAAAAAAAAAAAAAAAACCCTAGAAGGTGCTCAATAAAAATGTGACAGAGCCGATTGCCAAGATGAAATGTTTTCCATTTCCTGTTTAACAATAGCTATTCACAGGACTCTGATCGAGGAAATCAGAAGGCAGCAATGGACCAAAATCAAATATCTAGGCCTTATCTGATGTCACATTGTGCTGGTACCCTGAGTGGTCTGGATATTAGCTTTGTATTGTATGATGTTGAGAAAGTGTTTTATGTGGCATGAAATAGTGAGCCTGCTTTAATCCTGTCAGGGTCGACTCAGCCCTTCATACTTATGTGGTAGATAAATTAAGTTTAATGCAGTTTACTGTGTGCACGTTTTTCAGATAATACCTTAAGAACTCAGGTTCTATCTGCTCTTCATGGGCATTAGAGATACATGACACTTATTGTAAGAGTAGGAGTTTGCCTCAGTATTCTTGACCAAATGTTCCTTTCCCACATTGTTGAACAGCATTACGTGTGTGGATTAGCTGATGGCCTCTGCCCCAGCAGCGGCTAATTTCAGTGGTGAGCCTGTGTGCACAGTACATAGTTTCTGAAGTGCTCTGGGATCAGTCAGAATGAGCACTGCTATGTAAATGTACAGTATCTTATAATTAATAGCAACATTGCTCTAGGACAGAGGTGGGAAAACTACAGCCCATGGGCCACATCCAGCCCGCGGGACAGTCCTGCCTGGCCCTTGAGCTCCTGGCCGGGGAGGCTAGCCCCCGGTCCCTCCCCTGCTGTCCCCCATCCCCTGCAGCCTCAGCTAGCCGTGCTGCCAGCCAATTACCTCAATGAGGTGCATCCCAAAGTAAAATCAAGAGAGTTGTGATGTAGGTTTTAGCTACAGTCCTGTGTTGGGTGATGCATGACCCCTATATAATCACTGGGAAGCACAATGATTCTAGGAACTCTTAGGCATGCACTAGGAGAACAACCACTGTGGCATCCCTTTAGGGTGTGCAGCATACATATCTCCATACAGCTGACCAGTTCTGCTGCTTGGTATGGAACAGCTCTGCCCATGAACCTGCCTTCTTTCAGCCCCTGGTATGGAATGGCTTGTGTCACGGGGATGAGAGCAGTACTTCTGTTCAGGGTAACAAAGGGACTGGGATTGTGCCTGGGACTGCAGGGGAAAAAAAAGATGGGGGGGTACTTCTTATGTCCTCCTTCCTTGTGCATTTACATGGGGGCCAGATGCAGGATAAAGTAGTTTAAATGTATACGTGCTCCTTCCCCAGAATAAACATATTCCTTCCTCTGCTGCACATAAGTACTCCGCCAATGCATCTACATTGTTTTTATTTGATTAAGAAAGAGCATACAAAATTCATGAGAATGGTATTGAAGCTCACCCATCCATTTCCTGCACTAGTCCCCAGCATAAGGCCTGTCACAACCATAAAGCTAAGGGTAGCCTAGAATTCCTCCTTACCTGTAAGGGGTTAAGAAGCTCAAATAACCTGGCTGGCACATAACCAAAAGGACCAATGAGAAAAGAAGATGCTTTCAAATCTGAGCAGGTGGGGAAGGTTTTGTTTGTGCTCTTTGTTTGTGTGGGTTGTTCTCTCTTGGGACTGAGAGGAGCCAGACAGAAATCCATGTCCTCCAAACCATCCTTAACCAAGTCTCCGATATTGCAAAAAGTGTAAGTAAGCCAGGCAAGGCGTATTAGGTTATCTTTTGTTTTTGCTTGTGAATTTTCCCTGTGCTAAGAGGGGGGGTTTATTCCTGTTTTCTGTAACTTTAAAGTTTTGCCTAGAGGGGAATCCTCTGTGGTTTGAATCTGAGTACCCTGCAAAGTTATTTTCCATCCTGATTTTACAGAGATGATTTTTACCTTTTTATTTTTTAATAAAATCTTTCTTTTAAGAACCTGATTTTTCCACTGTCCAAAGACCCAGGGGTTTGGGTCTTTGAACACTTTGTAACCAATTGGTTAGGATATTATCCTCAAGCCTCCCCAGAAAAGGGGGTGTAAGGGCTTGGGGGGATATTTTGGGGGAAGCGGAACTCCACGTGGTCCTTTTCCTGTTTCTTTGTTAAATCACTTGGTGGTGGTAGCGTACCATCCAAGGACAAAGGATTTGTGCCTTGGGGAAGTTTTAACCTATGCTGGTAAAAATAAGCTTAGGGAGTTTTCATGCAGGTCCCCACATCTATACCCTAGAGTTCAGAGTGGGGATGGAACTCTGACAAGACCCATGTGCACCAAAAACACAAATGCAACTCTATTCTCTACTACCTATAATATAAAGGCTGCTCTAACATGCACCAGATGCCAATAGCCCCAAGGGACTCTGCCAACAGCTAGAAGCCTGACCACAACCATTATTCTAGCTCAATCCTCTATGCCAGTAGTCACCAGAGGAACATTTACACCTCAAGAAAGGTTCCTTGTGGAGGGGAGATGTGCTGGTTTATGGATTCTTTGCAACAGTAGAGAGGCACGAGCTATCAGAGCACATTCCCTAATCAGGGTTATTATCCTACATGTGACAACACCAAGGGTGGCAGTTGAAATCATAGCAGAGTGTTAAATGTACTGGAGTAAGCAATAAGCAGCCAGAGGACATGTACCCTTAAGAAACAAAGATTCTTTATTTTGAATATTCGTGTTGCAAACAACTTATATTTTAAAAAGTCACATAAATAACAACCCAGCCATACTTTTATCTCACACGTAACAACCACACTTCATGCTGTGGGTTACTCCTGCTATGTAATGCCTTGCGCTGGCTCCATTATGAAGAGTAAATTGCCAGTCACATTTTTACCAGGTCATGTGGAGTACTTGGCAGGGTAGCACTATAAAAAATAAATTGCGTAGCACATTCTGACTGGATTTCTACATGTTTTATGTGACAGCTCAGTGTGCAAATACAAGTCCACCTACCACTCAGACAGCAGTGAAGGTTTGAGCACAGTTACACATGTTGATGTAGTTTTGTAATGTATTTCTCCTACAGCATAACAATTACTGAAATAGTTATGCAAATGCCAAGTAATTATGTTTTGATACAGGCCTTTGATGCAGCTCCTTCTCCCCCACCCCCAAACACACACTTTTCTTCCTGCATCCTTTTATGTATTTGAACTTCTTAACATTTTCATGCAGAAAGTCTAAGTCCTGGCTGTTAAATAAAAGATCAATCCCACTAAAATTAATGGCTTTAGTGGATTTGTGTCTCCCAGGCTTCAAGTCATTGACCCAGTAGAATGCAGAAAATAGTCTAGTTAAATCTTCGCAGAAGAGTATGAATGGCACACCTATTCTGTAGGGAGTTGTAACTCTCCCTCTCAGGAACCCCACCATGAACATGAGGAAGAGGGTAACTTCAGATTAGCCAGTGAAGTACATTGTTTTAAATTTTGCCCACAGGCATTTTTTGATCTGAGAGAGAAAAAACATGGCCAATGGACAGTATTTTTTTCCTCCACCCAGTTATTCAGAGATGCCACTCTGCCACTTAGTCCACCCCATCAGAGAACTTGTTCTTTTGTTTTTAAAGGGTAACATTTTACCAGGATTATTTTTTTAAGATGTTAACTTTTTTTGTGGGTTCTTTTCTACTCAATGCTACTTGTAACCAATGGTACTTCAAAGGATCCCTGATATGGCCCTTAACATTACTGATCACTTTGAGATCCTGAAATGCAAGACACTATAGAAATGTAAAGGATTAACTAAATCATTATTAATGAATAATAATTGTATTCTCTGTATCTTACATAAAGCTTTCATTTACCCACAGTCGATGAAGGAAACTGTCAGGCAGCATCTGAGCACTTTAAAATCTGGAAGTTCCTTTTAGGTGCCCAAATGGGAGTTGAATTCTTTTGAAAATCTAGCCAAGTGGCCAGTAATATTTAGTCCAATGAAGTGGTCTTTATTCCTTTGTCCCTTGTTAGCCCACACATACAATTGTACGTCACTAAGCAATGTTTTTCACGGACTATATTAGGTATAGATTTCACTGACAACAAATAGTGGTAAGAGCGATTTACTGCCCAGTTGCATAGAGTTAAAATCATAGAATATCAGGGTTGGAAGGGACCTTAGGAGGTCATCTAGTCCAACCCCTGCTCAAAGCAGGACCAATTCCCAATTTTTGCCCCAGATCCCTAAATGGCCCCCTCAAGGATTGAACTCACAACCCTGGGTTTAGTAGGCCAATGCTCAAACCACTGAGCTATCCCTCCCCCCATCAGTTGAAGACAAAGGTTGTGCAGAATGGAGCAGCTCACTTTCTGGGCAGGGCCTCTCATTGGAAGCCCGTGACACCAATAGTCTGAGATCTGCACTGGATACCTAGTGGTTTCCAGTGAATTTAAGGTGTTGATTATGACTTAAAGGTCCACCGGGATCACGTCTCTCCCCAGGCAATACTGTGACTGTGCAGCCAAAGGCACTCCAGCTGAATCATGCTCATTAGAAAAGAGAGGAGACTGATGGGAGGGGACTCTTGGTGAGGAACCCAGTACTCTGGAACTTGCTCCAGATTTTGTCTCAAATAGCCCAAATTTGGTGACCTTCCAGGCATACTGCAACAGTCATCTGTGCTCTAGGGTTTATGGCATGGTTTGAGTGTGCGCTCCTGCAACAAAAAAAGGAACCTTTTTATAGGTGACTAGCTGGGCAAGCTCCTGTTTGACTGTCCCCATGTAGACACACCCTCAAAGTGCCACAGTAGCTACTAGTGTGGAGGAGCTAGTGTGCACTAACTCCCATTATGGACACTCTTACTGCATATTTACTTTGGAAGTGCATTAAGCTGAACTGTCCAAGGGCACTCTTCATGCACAGGCAGAGGGTCCACATGGGGAGTTAGTGCAAAGTTGCTAGTATGCTTTAAATTCACTCCCTATCTTATTGAGCGCTTAGACAAGCCCTGACTGTTTAATGCTGCTGGGGGAACGCTGTGATTAATTGTTAAGGTATATAAACATCTTTTCTTATTATTTAAATGAAAATAAATAATATAAAATAAAAGGAACTGACCTATCACATGTGCATCATTGATAAGAGTGTTGCTGAGTGATAAGAGAAAAGCAAGGACCAATCCTTCTCATAGAAGTTGAGGGGAATTTTGTCACTGTGCTGGGACAAATATTTTATTTCACCCCTATTTTTTCATCTTCCTCTTCTCTGAATAAGGTGATTCAGAATCACTCATGCGGGAGGAATGATACAAATGGCACAAATACTTCCAGGGCCTGATTTTACTTCCAATTAAATCTTTCTATTCATTTCAATAGGAGCTGGATCCAGCTGGCTGTGGGAAAGGAAGTGCAATTTAGTATTCCTTCCATGTAAAATACACTTCTAATTAAAAAACACAGCAGTGGATTAGAACAGAGAATCCTATTTTACAGTTTTTGATTTTGAAATATAGGGTAATTGCCTGTGTCATTCAGGATTATCCAGAGAAGAAACCTGGCAATTCTTTGATCTTTCTCTTTGGTAGAGGTGACTGGGTGCTTTAGGGGTTGTTTGCAGGATCAGTAAAGGGGAGCACCTGGTTAGGTACATGTTAGCCAGAAGCTCCAACTTTTCATTTGTTTGACAAAGGACAAACAGAAGTTGGTACTGCTGCAAACTGCAGGATTGGGCTTAAAACGCCCATTACTGTAAAATGACAGATCCACTAAGGCAGGCTGATCAAAATGAAAAGAACATCTTGAATGTTGCCAAATATGCAAATATAAATAATCTAAATATCTAAAACATTAAATCTCTGCCTTCTCAACAAACTGCTGCATTACTAAGTGTGCAAGGGGCAATAATGAACACATTCAGTTCCACAACTTTACCTTTTCTGCTGTAATAGCAGCACACAATGAACTGTCATGTTAAGCATGTTTTGGGTCCATAAACATTTGTGTCAAAATTTGCCTTAAAATATAAGCTGCACAGTTATGGAGGGACAAGGGCCAAAGATGACTAGGGGAGTACACTTAAGTTCTCTTTGTAGTATCACAGCATATATGTTCCCATTCATATTAATATGTTCTGCCTTCTGAATTCTCGAACAGCATTGACTATTTTCCTGTTTTCATTCAAGATTTGTCACTCCAAAATTATATTGCCCAGATATTTAATTTTTAAAAGCAGAAGTTTGCAGAGACAGTCTATAGATGAATCAGCAACTCTGGAAGAAGTTCCTGCAACATCTTTCAACCAGGAAATAGATACTTCTCAGGCAGAGCTACTGGACCAATTCATACAATTCATAACTAATTGCATGCTACCCAAACCTACAATTTGACCCCCTCCACACACGGTGCTCCCTCGCCATACTGGGGAAAAACAATCCTGACAGGTATCACCTCTTGGTCTAGCTAAAAGAACACCTACTACATATCACAGCCTCCTCACTCTCTGGTTTATCATCTTTTCCACAAGTATAGCACCTTTAATCTGAAGAACTCAAATTACTTCACAAACTAATCATTTGAGTCTCACAACATCCCTGTGAGCGATATCATAACTGATGCATAGAGCGTTTAAAGACTAGATTTTTGTCACAAAGACAAAGCCCATACTAAGGGGAAATGCATTGCTGCTCCACACAGAGACCATCTCAGAGAGGAATTATAATAGACAAATCCCTTGGTGCTTGCTGGGGTTCTGATAGCAATTTATCAGTAGTAAATCACAGCCCATCTCTTTGCTAGCCAACAACTAGAGGGATGGAGCGAAGGCTCCACCTATTCCCTGCTGCTTCCCACCCTCTCTATGCCCACATGATCTGGGGATCGAGTAAGCAGGTACATAACTCCTTAATACTGCATGCACTGATGTATGGTCTGGGTAGCTTATATTGAGATGGCAGGGAAATTTTTCCTCAGTTGCATGGACATGTAGACAAAGAGACAATCTAGCCCTAAGTGATTTGCTCAGAATCACTCAGTGAGGTGGGGCAAAGCCAAGAATAGAATCCTAGAGTCTTGACTCCTATTCTCCTTCTCTTACCATTAAATGTACTCCTTCCAGGAATGTCCTTCCCTGGGACTACCCTGTCCCATACCAGTAAAAGTAACTTTTTAGACAATAGTGCCTCCTCTCATCAAGGAAAATCCTTACCTAAGCTATGCTACTTTTCCTTGTAATGAAAAACCTCTCTCCCAAGAAGTGTTTCATCTCCTTGCAGCAGCACACAGTAGAGAAAATGGGGCAGCTGGAGAACTTAGAGGAGACCAGGTGAAAGGTCTTAAGAACAGTTCATATTAATTAAGTTTGTGAGTGTAAAAAAGTCGATATCAAATTTTACAAATAAGAAAAGAATATAAAGGAAGAAACAATAAAATCTCATTCAAAAAACAGTTCAGGAAAAGCTAGGGTTCTGATACCAAACATAGGTGCAAGAAATTGTATATACCTAGGACAAGAGATGCACCTCTGGGTGCTTAGGTGAGATGACAAGCAGCAGACGGGGCACTGGGTCTCTCACTCTCTCAGAACATTATAAACAGAAACTCTGCTTGGTTACTCACTGGACAATTTATGTTTCTGATAGGAAAATCAGAAAAATTAGCTTGTTGTGTAAACCCACTGTGCTCCTACACTTCATTAGTTCTGCCATGATTATGGCGCTAAAGCAAAAGCCCAAGAAGGTCAACAGAAGGGCTTAGTATCATGTAAAAAAAAAACAATTATCCTTTAAGGATAGGAACAAATATGCAACAAAGTAGTCACTTTAATACTTTCCCCTCATTTTGACAATATGTTTGTAATCAACACTACCACCACAGCCACTTTCAGAAGCACCAGAAACAAACTGTTAGGTGGGACAGACATAGTAGCAGCAAACTTTCAGCACCAGGTTAATTAGTCGAATATTAAGACGAATCCCACAATCTCTGGAACTATTTACACACAAGTTTGGCCAGATTTCTGTTTGTAGAGAAGTTACCACTTTTTCATAATCTTTGAGATTTGCCTGAACATTGAGATTTGATTTAGACTCAGAAAATTCTCTTTTATCTGTTTTATCATGAAGGGCTTGTCTACATGGGGAACCAATTGCTAAATAAACTACAGCGTGAATGTAAAGCTCTAATTCTATTCTACACCAGCTTCCTGTGTGGACAACCTTATTCCTCACAAAGAGTGCCTTTTTGAAGATTAGCTTCACCCACTTTGAAACAACTATTCCACATTAGCTATTTCAAGCTATTTCCATGTGTAGATAAGTCCTCAGAACTGTTGGTTCAGTTCCAAAGTAACGTACACCAAATTACACCAGGAGTGATTCCACTGAAATAAAATGAAATGTAATTGGTGTAGAACTGGTATGAGGAGAGTCAGGTCCACTATTTATGTGTTTTTTTTCTTTTAAACTATTGCATGTTGAGTCTCAGCATGGATTTGAGTATGTTTCAGTAGCAGTTCATTTCATAACATTCTCCTTCCCTATTTGTGACCAAGTATTTGACCGCTATTACCTCCTCCATAGATATCCACACATTTATCTAATCTACCTTCCTACCTAGGAGTCCCAAGTTATTCCCAGATGTGGATTTCCTTTTTTGTCAATATATGGATTCGCTTGGCTAACCAATTTGACCAGATTTGGGAATTAAGGAATGCAGCACATACTATCATAGCGTGAAGGGGTTTTGTTGTTATGTATATTCAATTGATCTCACACAGCAATTAATAAACTAGATTAAGTGCATAAAAGTTACATAGATCTGAAACACATTTTGATATTAACAAAAACTACAACCTCAAAGCATTTTAAAGGTTTGAAACATAACATGTTCGTTTCTACTTTGAATGTTAGACTGAGCTGCCATTTCATTTGGCAAAGACAGATTTCTAGAGCAAATAGCAACTCATACCCACAAAACAAAATCATGTGCTTCTTTTTTCAGTCAATATACTACTACTTCATTTAAACGTGCTTTGTAGGTAAGTGCCTTTCCAGTAGTTTTTCCTAGCTTTGCAGCAGCGATTTTCTGCAGAACACAGACTAGTTGTCATTCTGACAGGCTCTAACCACTGTTATCTCCTGGCATCCTGCTTTTGTTCTCATTCCAAAAATCATCCATTATTGATAGTATTCTCTTAACAGCTGCATTAGTGCTTATGTAAGCTGCGAAAATAAATTTGGCCAAGAGAATATTTTGCGGCGATTTACTGTAGTTAAATGACTAAAATAAAACAAAACAAAACACCTGTCGTGAATACATCACATGTTGCTCCATGTCATTCTTGCAACAAAACAACTGTTTCATACTGTCTGGTACCAAACCATCCAGAAAAACTATTTCCATGAATTAGCTGGTGGTTCATGCTGTCCAAATTTATTATGAACACTAAAAGCCAGATCTCCAGCGCCCATTGTTTTGCATTGTTCAGCACTTAGGGTATGGAAAACTGTCTCTAAACCAAAAACTAAGGATTCCTCTGGCTCTGGGAATTCTGCAGTGGCAAAGCCTACTCTATGCCACTTGCTTCTGTGCCCAGAACAGGGGTTGTTACAAGTAATGGAGGGTGCATGGCCAGAGCATATAGCATTCTGGCCCATCATCACCATCCTAATGGCACCCGAGGACCACAACAAGGCAGCATAAAAGTTACAGCAATACTTAGGCTGCTCTAACTTGTTCTATGAACTGATTGGGTTTCCATCCAGACCTAGTGTCAGAGGAGGCAGGAAGCTGTCTGAGAGCCCATTGTGACTCTTCTCCCACCTCCAAGTTGTACTGAGTATTTGCTTGGCATTTTTCTTGATCCTTAAGTCTTTTGAAATTTGTGCCTAATCTCAAGTTATGTCAGCTGAATATGAAACATGTAGACATCCAGCTTTGTGTAAGAGCTGATGAAAGATAGGAATTTAAAACAAGGTCCCCACACACAGAGAAAGTTATTACATAAGATCATTTTCTTTTGGTCTAGGCTTACAAGTTTTACTACAGTGTAGTATTACCATTTAATTCTATGGCAGCAAAATTGTGAACTAAATTCCAGCAATCTAGGACCTTGTCTTCAGAGTAGTATAGGGTGACCAGATGTCCCAATTTTATAGGCCAGAGCATATAGCATTCTGGCCCATCATCACCATCCTAGATTTTTGGATCTTTTTCTTATATAGGTTCCTATTACCCCCCACCCCCTGTCCTGATTTTTCACACTTGCTGTCTGGTCACCCTAGAGAAGTAGTGGAAGAATAGTAGTGAAGTCTGTTTTCAGTAGTTTGCCATCTTCGCTTGCATCACATTTTTAGTGAGAAGAACTATGATCTTCTGATCTAAAAAGGATAAATGTGGCAAGGTGTTGAGCTCCACACTTTTTATTTGGGGGAGGAGGGGTAGAGAGAGGAAACTGTGACACTTCCCTATTCTTACTAGATGGTAGAGCTGGCTGCCGTAGACAAGTAGATTGTACCATTCCAATGGATGGTGTAACTTGAACATTTCCCCTGCATGTCATGGGCACTACACAGCTCCCATTTTTTCTCTACAAGAGAAATGACCAGTGGAACCACTGGCTCTGCTCAGTTCCTCACCCACCCTGAACATTCCCCTTCTCTAGTCTCTACAGGGGACCCTCAAAGAGCAAAGCTCCATGGTGAATAGGGTTCAGGCTTCCTAATTCCAGTGAATGAGCAGGCACAGTCTCTAAGGCTGCGGAGAGAAGACCAGGATTTACCCTAAGAAGTGTTTTCTTTTTATCCTGAGTGAAAGCCTTCTGGGTAGCTTGATGAGACCTAACAACTGAGCTCAGTACACAGATCTCAGTTGCAATTGCAAAAGGATTACAGGGTGTTTACCTCCTGATAACAGGAAGCACTTGAAATCTGGAAGAAAGGAATAATTCTTTCTATGGCAGTTAGCAGTGTGAAGCATGCAGTATGTTCAGGTATGACCTTGGGAACGCTGCCCGTGAACTTTCAGGAAGCTATACAACTTTCTCAGCCTTTTTTTTCCAGCTACCTAGGTAAGAACTTTATACCTTTATAGCTATATCCATGAATTCACACCGTACAGCCAGTTTAAACCGCACTTAACACAATATATACTCCAACATACAACTCAGCCCGCAAACTGTAAGATACTGATTTTAAAAGTGTTATATAACATTATATAGTCTATTTTTCTCTGCCTTCTAAACAACTTCTAAGTAAACACAGCATCAACTGCCAATACATTTTCAATCCAGTGACAGTTGTGTTTAACTGCATGGCTTGAAAAATGGTCTGAACTAAAGCTGCTTAATTGTATTTTCTGCAGCTTAAAGAAATCCAATGTACATTTATCAGCTAGATATTTTTAAGATTGGAAACAACCTTTATGAGAAACACAAACTTGGCATTTCCTAGATTTGTTTGTTATTTGGTGGACTAGGACAAAAGGTGTATTAATCTTAATAGCAATAGCCATTATTTTGGTATTGATTCAGCTAAACCTTTGTGGGACCTTGAATCCTATAAATGGAACGCAGAGAACATCCATGTCTTCAGGTGTTCTGCAAGGGTAGGAGAAAAAGCAGTGGAATGGTCCCTCCTGACTTAATATCAAGCAGCTTAAAATATTTAGTAGATTGGATTTCAGACACCACAAATAAAGCATGATTGTGTTATATTTGTGTTTCATGGTTGTGCATTGAATAGGCAGCCTTTCCCACAACGCAAAGTTTTGCTGAGTGTAGTAATTGGGGTGTAGAATTAAAATGGAACTAACTTGTTTCTTCTTGACAGGTAAATGTGTGCTGTCAGTCTGTTCAGGTGGAAGGAATCCAATGTTAGTCAAAGGAGAGAATATCAAAACCTCAAAGATTTCAAAGAATATAGACTGCGACCCCAATCCTATGTGGTCTTGAACTTCTCCACCAGCCCTAATGTTATTATTGGATTCCCTGATGCTGTACCATAATAGCTCCTGACATCCACACTCCCTTTGGCCTTGTTGGGGGTCACTGCTGGGGTTCCATATTATTTAGTGATCTCTCACTGCTGGAATATTCCCTTGAGGCTGTTGCCTCCTGTCTTATAACAGAGCATCCTTCAGGGACTGGCCCAGAGATAAACATGGCAGGAGAGGAGAACACAAAAGTTACATGTGCTGTGCCAAGCGTTCTTCAGGCCAATCCAAGGAGCTATCCCTCTAATTTTTATACTATAAACCAATCTTTATCATTTATGACTCAAAGAGTTAGGGGTTTTGTTTTACTTGTTAAATGAGGCACCTATCACATTTTTGGGCTCTTCAAAGATTCTTAATCATCACCCTCATGATGTAGATTTTTAGCCTAGCAAGCCAGATGTTTGTGTCGTCCATTGACAACTTCGTTTATTCCATTTAACTGTGACTTACACAGATTCTCTCTCTATTTTCTTTGTTTAAGATGGTTTAGTTGCATTGACTACTGCTTGGAATATTTAGTTACACAAAGAAACAATAAACTGCTGTATTTGGAGGGAATACAGGGCAAAATAATTTGATTTCTAGTGAGGGTCTAGGGAGGACTTATGGCCCAGAACCACCAACTGAAATGCTCACTACTGAGACAGAGAGAAGGTGGTACACTTCAAGATGTCCTGCTGATACTCTGGCTGCAGTCAGACCAGCGAATAGGGAAACATCTAGATACCCTTGGGGGTCCTGATATAACACTCCACAGACTAAATCACAGACTTCATTATCAAAATGTGATAGGTGCTTCAGTTTATCTACTTTGGAAAAACTGAGTCATCTCTACTGGGCATTGAACATGGGAGAAAATAGTTGCTTCAGAATTGACTATTAGTTTATTCAAGCCACCCCTCTGGACATGTGGAATTATCAGAAAGGAAACTATGTAGCCAGGTGTCTGAAATTTATGAAATATGAAAAAAATCTAACATTTCTCTTAGTGGGGAAAAAGGCACTATATAACATGAGAGAGATGTGTATGTTTCTATAAAGCTTCCCAAAAGTCTTCTGGAAATTAAAACTTCTGCAACCGACAGAAATGTGACACAATCCTCACTCTTCATGATTGGCCAAATAGGTAATATGTGTGTTCACTTTCACTCACAAAAGTCCCCCCACATTCCCCAATACACACAAATAAACAGCAGCTAAAATACAGTCTTATCCGACAACATGAAAAGAACACTGGTACTTTCAAATCACAAGGGTCAGTGTCATATCTGGCTTCTCAAGGCATGCTTCATAGGTAGGCTCAGAATGATTAGATTTCTTAAAACGGTAAATGTCATTTAATGTCAATAATACTGTACAGAGACAAACTGATGAAAAAATATTTTCACCAATAATTGAAATTTACAGATAGGAAAAGAAATAATAATAATGCTGAGAACTTAATAGAGTCTGATTTAAAGATATTTATTTTGTATATTTTGACATGTGATGTTGACAATTTGTGTTTTAATGGTTATAAAATGGCTTATTGAACCTCAATGTCTATTATCATTAAATAACGATTGTCTGATCCTCCTATTGTCTGAGGCCCCCCCTAATTTCCTACAACTGTGAAAATGTAAAGATTCAAATCTAAAAAAAGCTTAAAACCTGTAACTTTGCACAAATTGATAAATATTGGAAAATATGCTTACGCCATAGATATCCATCAAAATTATTAAAAAACAAAAATCACATTTTGCCAAACCTATTCGTAAGTGAGGTGTTGCAATATGGACCATACAGAACAACATGCTAGAGTCAGACTAAATCAAACAGAGCAAAAGTAAAATATATCATTTACTGTATTAAAGCTTATTTGCACAATTAAAATGAAAATTCAATTCCGTCTAGACATATATGCTAAATGCCCCCACTACCAGGATGGAATGCAGGGACATGAAGCACAGAATTAAGTTTTCATTTCACTTTTCATTCCTGTAGATTTATTAATGGCATTAGTGATATGACAGAAGGATACAGGAAGAACCAAAATGTTTCCATGGAGAAAGAAGGATGACCCACTTAATTTTTAAAAAATAAATATAACTATTTAATTTGCTACATTTTTTCTGCATGATTCATTTTATATTATATTAAATCACTGCAAAAAGTTGGCATTATTTCCAATCATGCTGAAGGAAACGTAAAAACCAGGTAAATCCTAGGGCATCTCTACACTTGCCATTTAAAGTGCAAAAAGTCCCTTTTTTGTGCAAAAACCATGGGAGCATCTACACTTGCCAATGACTTTTTGCGGTGATACTCAGAGCAAACAGAAAACCATCTCCACGAGAGGCATACAGTTCTTACTATTGATCCTTTTGTGGTGACGTGCAAATGAAGACATGTTGTTCCTGTGTAAACAGCTTTTAGCCTCCGGAGGATATCCCACAGTGCCTAGGGTGACAACTCTGGCCAGCAGCTCTGCTGCTCTGATGCCAGGTAAACAGACGTGTGTCGCTCCCCTGCAAAGCTCCGGGAACTTTGAAACTCCCTTTCATTTTTTGTTTGCAAGTGCTCATCTGACCAAGTGACCATGGCTGCTCCACAGAGCAAACAATCCCCTGCTTGGACCCTGCACTCACCCCCCCACTTCCTACAAGATCTATCATCAAAATGGAGAAAACTGCACTTGGGATAGCTGCCCTCAATGCGCTGCTCTCATCAGCGATGGAACTGCTGCAAAAGTAAACATTATTTGACGTCCGTGGAAGTAAGTGTGTACACAAACCAGCACTTTTCTTTCACCGGTTCCCTATCACCGGTGAAACTGACAGCGCAAAAACTCTGCAAGTGTAGGTCTAGCCTAAGTATACAAAGTGCCACTGAATCAAATGGATTCTGGACAGTTCTCACACTACACAGAGGATATAGTAAGTAGTATGGAATGCAGTGCACATTTGAATAGTAGGCACTACACATGCACAGTTGCCTCTTTTGAAATGTAAATAACTTGGGGCTGACTCAGGGGATGGCTTATTTACTTTAGATATAATTACATACATACACTAAATATTTCCCCTATCATATTGTTTAAATATGAATATACGTACTATAGTAAATGAAACAATGAACTCACACTACTTTGGCTCTTTTAGCTCACGTTGATTGCTAAGTTGGCGCCTGAACCACTGAGGTCTGAGTATTACTGATTTAAAGACAGTGTATGGAACTTTGGAAGCAAAGTCCAGTACTTCAAACAAATATTGAGTAATGTAAGAGATTCATCTATCAATCCACCATTTAACCTTAAATGTGTTCAGAATTTCCTGAAGCCTACTGGCTCATTCTGTCTATTATCCTTGTGCATACAATCCTGAGAGTGATAAGACAACATGCTGTTGGGATACAGAGCCTAGAGAAAGAGCGAGACTAATCTGGGAATAAAAACTCATTCTAAATAGTCAAGAAGACTCATTCTAAATAGCAGAAAACTACCTTTAACAAATATGAATATAGGACTATTCGGCATGTGTTGCCATACTGGAGCAAAACATTAGGCCATCTAGTCAGATATTTTGCATCCAGTAGCGGGTTATGTTCAGAGATTGTTCAGAGAAAGGTGAAAAGCCCAAAATGCACCTGCCACATTATGTATCATAGGTGGGAGACTAAGTATTTCTGTCCTAACCAATCTCCCTCACCCCATTCCCCAAGCAATCAGTTCACAGAATCATACAACTTAGGAAGGTAGATGAGCTGCTTTGTCACAAAGTCCATGACCTTGCTAGTGTAGGACAGTTTCCTATGGTATATTCACATCTAGCTATTTGTCCAGTTGAGTCTTCAATGTATTAAGTGATAGGGCTCCAGCCCTTAGCAAAAATTTCTCATAATCTTATAAATCACACTGTCTCTTCTTACTCTCTCTCTCATGTGCACGCACACGAACACACACACACAAGCACTGGAAAAAATCTCAAACTAGCTATTTTTCTAGAGAGAGTTCTGATCCATAGGACTAAATATTATACTTTAACATAGAAAAGTATATTTTTAAGAGCGAGAACACTCCAGGTGTGCATTACTTTGAAATATGATATTGTCTGTGGAGGATCAATAGGACTCACCATGTATAGTTATAGAGTTATAGTAAGATCTGCATTTATCTTACTATAACAAGTGTGCTACCTGATATGCTTTACAATCAAACAACTTACAGCCACTTATTAACTAAGGAGAAACAGAGAGACATCGAGAAAGTCGATAAGATACACTCCAAAATGTCTAAAGTAGCAACCTTGATTAAATCCTTGTGGTTTCACCTAAGATGCATTTCCATATGCACCAAGTCCTTCAGGCTGAACATTATTTGTAAGCCAAAGCAACAGCAGTTAGTGAGAAAAGTGAGTAACTGGTTTCTGTTGTTCTTGGCCTTGATAGTTAATGGTCTCACTTGTAATAATTTTGTAATCAATTATGGGGCAGTGGAAAAGAGAACCACTAAACGGAGTCACTTTTACAGGCAAACTTGAACAAATGGGTATATTATTGAGTCTACAGTACCAGGACAATTCTAGTTATTGGATAAACACTGTATTTTTGAATTACATCATAGAAATATATCCACATTATTAAGGTCCATATTGTACTTAAATGACACCTAATAAAATCAATGTCACTTTGAATACTATACTTATAATTGCTGACAAACTAACAATCGGGAACTCTGAAATGCTCTATTTAACATTTCTTATTCCTATTGTGTCCTAAATCCTAAATATTTTAAACTGGTTTAGGCCCAAATGTGTTTAAGCTGAGGGTAGGGAGGATAAGAGAATGCAAGAGATAAATAGTTTAAAGTGTTTCTGCATCACAAACTTCCAGCACTGTTGGCACTAACTGGTACCATTATTACTAGTCTCAATAAAGGCAAAGGACTGAATGGAGAGACTGAACTATTCCCTCCCTCGATCCCTCAAGGACAAGCAACCTAGTACAAAGAAGCTTGCACTCCCGCTGAGTATGATATACTGTCCCTGTTATCTAGGTAAACAGAAGGCTTTGTTCTCCAGGGCAAAAACACACAATAAGAATTAGACCTGGGCAAAACCTTAGCCTCCTCTCCAAATCCTTCTGAATCTGGGGAGAATGAGGGTGCAGACATAAATTCCTATATTTGAAAGTGTTCCCAGGATTACAATTTGGAGTGATATCTAAAACTGGAGACCAAACCACCGAACTACATGCCAGAATGTGATGTATTTATTTATTCTAATATCTCTAATTGACAATAAAAGAGAGGACATCTTAAATCTAAACATATTTGGTGATAAAATAATTGAAATTATGGATGCTCAGATTTATTGTCAGCTACTGTATATTGAGTGTCCTGCATTCTGTTGTGTATGTGATACGTTTACTCCTGAAGCCACTATGAGAAAATGGGGCATAGATGATTTTTAAAGCATTGACCTAAATCTGGTCTCAGTGGTAAACCTCCGATCGACTTCATGGAAGCAGAGTCAGGCAGATGAAGATGGTTTTAAAAACTGACTTCCAGAATCTCCTACTTCTATTGGAATCAGTGGCTAAGCTCCTATTAACTCCAATGTGATCAGCTCCTAAGTCTTGTTCCTTCAAATACTCATTGATTTCAATGGGAACAGGATCAGGCCTCTAGTGAGGACCCAATCTTACAAACCACCTTCTAAACTGAATTAAGGAAATGCAGCACAATTTAGGAGCTGCTTGGCAGGATCAGGCCCAGTAAAAGAAAACTTTTACATCTCTTTTTTCCCCCGTGCTTACCTTTAACAAATATGTACTCAGGTCACATGCTGCTGTACTTTTCTATTTCAGTAAATATTGGACAGTCTCATTGGAAATGATTCATTTATTTTTCTGTTGAGTGTTGCAGTCTTAGATGGCAAGGAAAGTTCTGAAATTGAAGACAAATAATCCAGACTTCCTTCTGATAGGGTTCTATCTCTTCTTGATCTAAATGTTAAACCTTGGCAATTGATAGCTCTGCTTGTGGTGATGAAAATCCACAATTGCACGCCACTCAGTCTATTATATGAGTCATGGAAATTTGATCCTTACTTTTTTTTTTATCTGAGGACAGAAATAATCAATGGGAGCTACTCAAGATTTTGAGTATTGATTTATGTTCTTATTTTTTCCCCTTATAAAATTGTAATTCCCCTTAAAGTGGTTTTCCCACTTGGCAATTTCAACTTCTTCAAACTGTGGAAAACTTTGCTGCTTGTCTTCTCACCGGGGCCAAGCAAGATCAGCACATTTCTTTCTCCCCTGGGATTGATTTTACACTAGCTTCCAGAAAGTTCTGCATTGATTTTAAAATATCATTCACACTTAGTTTTTTTGTGGCTGGGCTCCAATCTGCCTTACACTCAAGATTTGTATTGCTTGATAATATTGTAATTCACCAAATCTCTGTTCAAATTTAAAGACCAAAGAACCTAAGGTATCTAATTTCATTTCTCACTGCCCTCGTTGCCTGATAGAAGAACACCTGATGTCAATGGGAGCTGGGGAAGCACAAAGACGGCCATGTAGCACTTTAAGAATTAAGAACAGACCAGTGCCCTTGCAAAAGACTGTTGCACCTTTAGTCTAGGATTTTACTAGTCTCATTCTTCCATGAATTTCAAGTCTACTACTACTTTTTACAATGCAGTCCAAAAGGTGGCACTTCTTATAAATATGGCATGGCAGAATTCATACTTTTAAATAATTTTGACATAAAAATAAATATCAATACTAAAACATTTTTTTCTGATTTTTGTCTATTTAAACTTGCACAGTTGCAGGATACGGGGGCGGGGCAATTATTTAATGACAGTGAACATTGAGATTCAAAAAGTTAAAGCTTTATAACAATTCAAACACAAATTGTCAACATCACATCATCCTGAAGAAGGCCTCAATACAAGGTGTAGATGGGACTTAGGACTTCTCCCCCGCCTCTCTCTCTCTCTCTCTCTCTCTCTCTCTCTCTCTCACACACACACACACCCCAAGCAGCATTCCACAGCAATGGTTTGCTTTGTCCCCGAGCAGATAAGCATGCCAGCTGTGGGAAACGGAGCTTTGAAAGGGGATATCCGCATGCCTGCAGCTGAGTTCAAAGCAATGAGAAGAGTGGCCACTTGACTTCAGGGGATTATGGGATGTTTCCAGAAGCCAATCGCAGCGCAGTAATGCAATACCTCATCCACACTGATACCTGGGCATTTCAGCCGGGGCACAGCAAGCTTTATGCTTCTCATGGAGGTGGATTACCAGGAGTGCTCTAGCTGAGGAGTCCAGGCACTCTACATGCCTTGCCAGTGTGGACACCTCAGGAGCTAGGGCGCCCGGGGCTGATTTAATGCGCTCTAACTTGCAAGTGTAGCCAAGACCTGAGTGTCAACACTAAAAATGTAGCTCCTACTGATGTAACTCTCCCACTACCCTGACTGAACTCCACCTCATGGTGACTTAAGTAGTGCTTAAGGTGATATAGTTAGGTCGATGCAGTGTCAATGTAGACACTGTGTTGCTTACATGGACTGTTGCTATCTTGCAGAAACCATCCCAAAATGCCCCACATTGGCAGTTAAATCAGTGCAAGTGATCCTGTGAGGCCATGCACTGCCAACATAAGAGCAAAGTGTGGACATGTAAAACTGATTCAATTACTGCAGGGGCTGTATGTTGATGTAACTGAGGCCAATAATAGTGTAGATTTGCCCTATATGAATAGAACAAAAGACTGTTTACATAGTAGTTTCTTTAAAACCATACTCCTTATAAAAGCACTTCAGGAAAACAAAAATTACTGGGAGCTACAGACAAATTTATTTTCCATTTCTAGTTTGCTTTTTATCACCTGCACCAATATATGCCTATAATAAATTTATATTTTTCTCCTGTTCTGCAAGAGACAAAACAAAAACATATTTTTTTGATACCGATAACCCTACCAACTGTATGAATGTACTGGAAGATGTCTGGAAATAGAAACTTATATGCAGGATTATTTTAGCTGTGTTCGTTCCAGGATAATAGAGAGACAAAGTGGGTGAGGTAATTTCTTTTATCGCATCAACTTCTGTTGATGAGCGAGACAAGCTTTCAAGACAAGCTTCAGGACCTGAAGAAGAGTTCTCTGTAAGGTTGAAACCTTGTCTCTCTCACCAACAGAAGTTGGTCCAATAAAAGATATTACCTCAACCACTTTGTCTCCCAAACATTAACTTAGAGATTCTCAGATATATCATAAATTATAGCACCTGAAAATAGTGTGGGAAGCTAAGAGTTCATTACAGATCCCTCTCTGCCAATCAGATGGCATGCATCAGAATCATCTAAACGTCTATTTTTGTATGCCTATAGAAGGTCATCTTGTATCAGGCAACATTTTTGTCATATTCAGTCATGTTGTGGGCTAAGGTGATGCAAAACAAAAGGATAACATTATGTGATATAAAGATACTAGGTACAATATTCTTATGACTCTCTATGGAGGATACAGGGAATGAGGCTATTTGCAAAGAGACTTCAGGACGATTCCTGGCTCATTGATCTCTTGAAAATGGTAGATAAGTGTTCATTAGCTACGATAGTTTAGTATCTATCTAAGAATGCTTTTTACAGTCTTGTCAAGAGGAAATGAACTGGACATTGACAAAATACTAAATAGAAAGTGACTGCTTTTACCCGTTGAGACATCATTTTACCTAGAGTTGTAGCCAAGAATTTTAATTCTGTACAAAAATAGCTATTTGTCAACACTCGTCCCCACCCTCGCCCTTTAAAAAAGAATTATTACTACATATTGACACAGCATCCTGCCTTTGACACCATTCATAGTTGTAGCATTTCCAAACAGTTGTTGTGGAATGGTATCCCAATGGACCTGCACTAGTTGATAAGTGACTTTGCCTCTGATTTAAAGTAGGCTGTTAGCATTTTAATAATAAATAAATAAATAATAATAATAATAAAACATCTCTCATCCAAAGATCTAATAGGACTTTACAAATATTAATACCCTACACTTCATCTTTGTAGACTGAATTTTTGGGGGTCTTACTCAATCCACTGGAGTTCCTGGAATTCTAGGCCTATTAATGTCTGTCATGTCTTTTACTATCTTTGGCTGCCATGGAGACTATAACCTTTTCTGTCTTATTTAACCATTAGCAGTTTATTGATGCCTTTTTCATCTTAGGTAGATTATTGTCATATGGTCTATATAGGGCTACTCCTGTAGATCTCGCTGAGCTTTTCAGCTAATGCAAAAGGCACACTTACCACCTTTGAAGTAGGATAGGATGTAATAAACACAATTCTTATGCTCTGCATTCAGCACACACTTCCATTTCATATCTGGGGCCAATTTAAGGTGATTATCATCATCTACAAGGACTTGAATGGCCTGAAAAATGTCTTTCTTTGAGATTTCCTTTACTCATCACAACAGTGATCTGAAGAAGAGCTCTGTATGACTCGATAGCCTGTCTCTCTCACCAACAGAACATAGTCCAATAAAAGTTGTCCTCACCTACCTTGTCTCTAATATCCTGGGACCAACATGGCTACAAGTATACTGCACTCATCACAACAGTTACATTCAACCGAAAAGTTCTTGCTGTCTGTCTCTAGTGCCTTTTCAGTGGTGAATGGCAGTAGACCAGCCTAAGTAAAGAACCCTCAGCTATGGAATTTGCTGTGGGCAGCACAGTGATGTATTTAGGTGTTCAACATTAGCGTTCTCAGATTATTCTTTAATATTTACTCAAAATTAGCTGCTCCACAAACAGACCTGACAAGTAAAATCAGTTGCTACAATATTTTTACGCAGCAAAAGGGGCCAAAGCATCCATCTATAGAGTTCCATTTTTTTAATCCAACCAACTTAATATACTGTTGACGGCAATCGTTTAGAAGTATAATATTCATAAATACAACCATCAAGAAACTCTAATACAGTATATCATCAGTACACTACAATGATAAGACACAGTGTGGTTTGATTTGTGATAATAGAATTTTTCATTTTAGTTAAAGTAATTCATTTATATAACATCAGGCCTGATCCAAAGCTCAATAAATCAATGGAAAGAATCATTGATATCAGTGGATTTTGACTGGCCATTGAGGGGCACAATATACATGCCTGCCAAAAACTTCACAAGGCTGGTATTATTAGTTCCCTTTTATACCTTGATATCCTGATACACAATGAGGTTAAGTGATCTGCTCAAGATTGGAAGAGACTGGAAAAGAAACAAAACATTGACTTCCAGTGACCTGCTCAGACTATTAGACCATGCTACCATTAGACTACTGTTTTAATACAATTCCAGTAAAACAGTCTTAATTACTGCCGTCACACTCCTTCTTCCTGAAGCATATGAAAATTTTATACACAGTAACTCCTCCCTTAACGTTGTAGTAATGTTCCTGAAAAATGCAACTTTAAGTGAAACGATGTTAAACGAATCCAATTTCCCCATAAGAATTAATGTAAATAGGGGGTTAGGTTCCAGGGAAATTTTTTTCACCATGAACTAGCACTCCATTGAGCCCTCAAGGGTTAACGCTCACACTCTACAAGCCAGCAGGAAAGGAGGGAGGGCAGAGATGTGTTTTAGAGATAGAGATGCGCATTTCCAATTAGGTATCAAGAGTGGGGTCAGAAGTACACTGCCTTGTTAATTAGATCAGCAAGCCCGCAGCTGCAGCTTCTGCCTAAGGCAGCAGCTCCCTCCCTCGTGTGTCCCCCCTGCTCTATGGAAGATGGAGTAAGCAAGGTGCAGGGGGACATTAGCCCCCCTCTTCTTCCCCTCCCCCCCCACAGCAAGCAGGCAGGAGTCTCGGAGAGCAGCACATGGCAGTGGGGGAAGGGACTGCTAAACTGCCATTGATAGCCTGCAAACGACATTAGAATGGAGCATTTCACAACTGTAAACGAGCATGTTCCCTAACTGATCAGCAACGTAAGAACGAAACAACGTTAACCGGGACGACTTTAAGTGAGGAGTTACTGTACAAAACAAATGGTGAGGAAAAAAATATCTTTTAGGTAAGAATCTCGAGAGTAAGACATCCAGCTGTACGATCAGATGAAAAATGAAAATATTTCAAAGGATTTGTTCTACGGTTTAAAACAAACAACCCACATTAATCAGGTAGATTTTCCTTATAACTGCTTATGTGAAGAGAAAGATCACTTGAGCTAATGGAAGAAATGTCAAAGATTACAATAATCAATTTTTCATCTTTTACATGTTTGTCTTGATCTAATTGGTCTGTCTTAAGTATGTGCGTGTGTGACACACTTGCTTTTTTGGAATGAGTTTTGTCCTCCATCACTTCTCATGCAAACCTAATACACTAAACCTGTGTCAGTTTTTTTTCCCCCAACACCACCTCTCTCTTTGCTTCACATTTTATTCTCTCTCCTCTCTGATTCATGCACTTTTATTGTACTCTTTCCCCAAGATTTAATCCTTCTATTTCTATATCAAACTTGAAACATTTGAGGGCTATTAATAAACATGACATTCTATAGTTCCATTAAGAGCATATGAAAGTTATTTTGTTCTCTCTCTTGAGAAACATGATGCCTTCTTGTTGTACAATATTTTGTTCATTGTCTTTAGTTTTGAAGGAGGAGGAAAGTGAATTATTTGCATTCTGATTCTGGAACCTATTTAGGAGGTGAGAGTTATGATTTCTAGCAATACCAAATTATTCTCTCTCAATAAGAACAGGGACACATCAGTGACACTAAATTGCCAACATGTTCCTCCCACTCCATTTCTGATGGGGTTCTGGGCATGGCTAAAGACTTAATAGAGCCAGTCTATTTTTTTCTCCCAAAGTGTTCTCTGATCCTCCCCATCCAGTTGTTAACTTAAATAGTAACTTGATTAACAATATATTTTATTTATTTTTCATCTCTAATTTGCAGATCTGTCATACCTCCTAGTGAAAGCTAAACAAAGACATCGGCTAGTATGACTCAGCACTGGGCATTCATACAGCGTTCAAGCACCCAGTAACATGATGACTCAAGAGAGCAACCCAGAATCCTTATGCAGGGTCCAAGAATACATTAAAAACTTGGTATTATTAGCACTAGAAGAAGTATAGCAGTACTGCCAAGTGAGGATCAGGATCCTGTTATGCTAAGCACAGACCAGACACATGGGAAAACATAGCCCCAGAAGAGTTTACAATATAATTAATTACAATCACTGTGTTACATACACTTGCCTTTACAAGCAGCATTCACCTGAGTTCCCAAGGGCTTTGCAAATATTAAAACATTAAGTCTCACAATACGCATAATGATTTATTTATTTTACAGTAGCACCTAGGGTACGTCTGCAATGCACCTGAGAGCAAGCCTTCCAGCTTGGGCAGGGGAGCCACCCCCATGCCACTCACTCTAGCTGGGCTCAAGTTAGCACATCAAAAATAGCAGGATGGATTTTGCAGTTCAGACTGGAGCTCAGGCTCTCAAGTTTAGGGATCCAGGTGAGTTTGAGAGCCTGAGCCCCAGTGCAAGCCACAATGGCTATATTGCATAGGAGCCGACTTCCGTCGGCTCCGCTGGGTGCGTCGGGGGCCGGGCCCCGCAACGTCGCCCGGCGTCGGGGGCCGGGCCCCGCAACGTCGCCCGGCGTCGGGGGCCGGGCCCCGCAACGTCGCCCGGCGCGAAGGTAAGTGCTCCGGTAACGGGCGCGGGGCTGGCAGGGAGCTGCTGGTGGGTGCTGAGCACCCACCAATTTTTCCCCGTGGGTGCTCCAGCCCCGGAGCACCCACGGAGTCAGCGCCTGTGCTATATTGCTATTTTTAGTGCACTGGCTTGAGCCCAGTTAGCATGAGTCTGTCTACCCTGGCTGGGAGGCTCATTCCCAGTTGCCGTGTAAACATACCCGGGGTCGGTGCAAGGAAGTTTCGCGCCCTAGGCGAAACTTCCTTGCACCGGCCCTGCGCTGCCCCTCCCCAACGCTGCCCGCCCCGAGCCAGCAGCTCAAACCCCGCCCTCCCCCCAGCCCGTGGGCCCGGGAGCTGAGCATGGAGCCGGGAGGAGGCTCACCGCGGCTGCCTCCCAGTTCCACACTCGGCATGGGGGTGGCTCACGCAGCTGCCTCCCGGCTCTATGGTCAGCCACTGAGTGTGGAGCCAGGAGGCAGCCGCGGGGAGGCAAGGGGCGGCTCACCGTGGCCGACTCCTGCCTCCCCGCTCAGCAGCAGGCAGCCGCGGCGAGCCGCCCCTTGTCTCCCCACTCAGTAGTGGGCAGCCGCTGAGCGGGGAGGCAGGGGGCAGCTGCGACGAGCCGCCCCTTGTCTCCCCACTCAGCAGCTCAGCCACTGAGCAGAGAGACAGCGGGCAGCTGCAGCGAGCCACCCCTTGCTTCCCGGCTCCACGCTCAGTGGCTGAGCGGAGAGCCGGGAGGCAGCTGCCCGCCGCCCCGCAAATCTTGGCGCCTTAGGCGACCGCCTAGGGTCGCCTAGTACAAGCGCCAGCCCTGGACATACCCCTAAAGGCCCCATTGTGTTAATTGCTGTAAAATCGCATTGTATGAGACAGTCTTTGCTCTGAAGGACTTATAGTTTAAATAAACATGACAGACAAAAGGTCACACAAGAAGTTAGTGGCACATCCAGGTACAGATCCCAGGTCTCCCAACTCCTACTCCGGTCCCCATTCACTGCATCATGCTGCCTCTTGCTCAGTATTACTGATCCAGATTTATCCCTGATATAACTCTATTGACTTCAAAGGAGTTACTCTAGGATTCCATTTAACCTATTATTCCTATTTCATGAATGGTTAAACTGAGGCACAGATACAAACATTTTCAACAGTGAGAACTAATTTGGTGTATTCAGTTTGTGGGTGCCGACCCTGAAACACAGACTAAGATCTGATTTTCAGAGATGTTGAGATCTGGTAGCTCCCACTGATTTTAGCTGGGATAGTGGGTGCTCAGCCTCTCTGAACATCCAACCCTTCATGACACAGGTTTGGAACCTTACAACGCTAATTCCAAGCTAGAGGATTCTTTAACAACAACAACAACAACAAAGTGTGACTACATTATTTCCCCAAGATATCTGTGTCAGAGACAAAAATAAGATCCAAATCTTCCAGGACTAACTTCTGTGACTTCTCTTGGCTTCAAATTAATTTCTCTGAGCCAACACCTCCTTAAATTGAGCAGCAAACACACCTTTGGTTACAAAATCCCCCAAAATGAATTCTATAGAAAGAGGGATTGAACACCAAGCCCTTCCATCTGGCAATAAAAGTCTAACGATCTACCTAGGGAAGGTATTAACACTACATCTGGTTTAAACTTTAGATATATTAATGAAATATTTCTCTTTGAGTATTGAGAGAGGCCTTTCTATGACTAGATGAAATCAGACAAGCATAACAAGACAAGATATATTAGAAAAGGCAGATTTAATCCCAAAGCATCTAAAAGAGTAAAGGTCAAAAAAGAAAAATGTAGTAGCCATTTAAATTGCAATTATTAAGGACCCTGTGATATGGACAAGATTCCATGGTCTGTTGAACTTCGTTTGTTATACTGAACTGAAGTTTCAATTCCCAAGAAATATGATTCCTGAGTTTCTAACACTCCACATCCACCAGACCCAGCTTGTTCTCAGCACTTAGGAGATTGTCTCTCCAGTATCAAAACAGCTAAATCCTCTTCTGTGAAGAAAGAATCAGGAAGTGCAATAACTGAAATATACTGTACAGTAATATCCAAAAATCAATCAAGAATTCAGAGAGAGAACAGCATAAGCCAAGAGAAACAAAGGAAGACATAAGTGAATATATAAACTATCTGCACTGGTAGCCTATTTCCTCTGTGGTTTAGAATTAAATATAAATATGTATTACTTCTTTTGGATTGTATGTACCTGTACCTACACAGAATCCAAAACCCGAGCTTGAGTTAACCCATTCCCAACTCATAAATATACCTTCAAGAGGCAGAACTCAGACATGCATGATTAAACAAATTAAAACGTATTGTGGAAGAAAGCAAATGTAAGAGATGGGCAAAATAAATAAATATTTGTTGTTGTGGGATGAAGGGCAAGACAGGAAGTGGGCTCCAGTTGGGTTAAATTCTGTTCTTGGGTATCCCATTCAATTTAGTGGGATTACATGTTTCACTGAAGACCAGAATTTGGTATGTAATGGAAAAAAAATATCCATAAAGATTCTTTTGGAAGACAAATCCTTTTCATGGAATGAAGATGTATTCTCTTTTTTTACCTTTAGTTTTGCAGCAGATAAGATAACAAGCCTTTCAGTCTTTCTCTGGACAGTATTCAGGGCACAGAAAGGTTTAAGCATCAGCTATGATGATTTTCACGGAAGTTTTAGCAATAAGCACCATTCCTGAATGCTACCCAAGGTTTCAAATGTATTGCAAGAAAGCCATTTAAATAGATTGTGTTTCTTTACTGCTTGAGGTATACTGATAGCATCATCTGGTCCTCTTATGTTAAAATAAAATCATGCCTCTTTAGAAAGCATTTTTTGTGGAACGAGCACACACATGTTTCTCCAGTCCCTGAGAATTACAATGCTATTCCCAGCCCAGAGAGATTTGTGGGAGTGCAGGTGGAAAATGAAATTGTCTCACAGGTGCCAGTGGGTAACAAATGTTCCTACTACGTTAATGTAAGCTAATATAAAAGTGAACTGAAGGTTGTAGCTCTTCACTAGCTAGAATCAAGGCTTCAAAAAGGATTATGAGTTGTAAACACCAGACAAGGCTAACTTAATATGTGAAAGAAATATTTGCAATAAGTCACAATGGGGTTATTTCTCCTTCTTGTATTGCCAATTTAAAAATAAAATAAGGTATCTACAAGATGACTAATATTAACACTGGCCTGTTTGTCCCTTATTATGGCAAATATAAAGCTGGCATTACAAAAATACATCCCCATATCCCATGCTATTCACGTTCTTATACTGTACCCATTATTGTGGTATCTGAGTACCTTCCATTGTGGCAATAAGCAACATGACCAGCATGTGCCACTTGCAGATCATTCACTCCCCCTTCTGGTCCCTAAAGGGAAATTTGAGTGAAAAATTATTTTTTAATTTATGTATGATATGTTAGATTTTTTCTGTGTATGTTTTAAATTGTGTGCATGATTTTGTCACTTTTTTGTGTATATTTTATGTGTTAGTTTTAAATGTGGGCATAATATGATATATCTGTTTTTCAAGAAAGTAATGCAGAAGTTTGCTTTGCATTTGGAACAGAAAGTGGTGAGCTTTCTGTTATTGAATGGGAACATAAAGAGAATACTACAATTTAACCCTTTATATCCCTATTTCTCCAACGTAAATCATTTTCAACTCAAAATTATAGCCAGACATACCATCCCTTTTGGGTAGGGGGCAGAATCTTTTACAAGAAATTTAATATTTTTAGTTTTTAATTGAAAAAACCAAACACACCAGAAAAGGTTAAATGTTCAGTTTGGAGAACATAATCGTTAACAGGTACAGAAAGCACAGGGCTAAATCTCCATGCCCAATGCTGACAATATATCCCCAAAAATATGCCATAGATGTGGTCACTAATTTACTTTTAACTTTTCTTTCAGACAACTTCAAAGATTCTTACTTTTCAAAGTTAGGATAAGGTTCGATAAAAGATTCCACAAACAATAGAAATATTACATCTTGAAATTCATTCTTCAGCTACATTGAAGGAAAAATAGCAGGTGAAAATTAAGGAGCTGGTGGTTATCATACTTTTCATTCTGTGAGATGCTTTGTGAAACTCTCTCATATGCATCTCCTTTCCTCTCTTATTCCCTATTTGTTCTGAAACATTTCATTCCACTGTCAGTCCAAAGACCATAGGCTATTCAAGACAGTACTCAAGCACAAGCATAAGTCCTCTGCTAAAATGGACCAAATTGTTTGCAAAACACTGGAATAGACTAGCAATGGTAGGCTGGTGCATGGAAATTTGAGAACCACTGCAATAGACCAACTGGTGCTTAGAACAGGTATGGTAGACTGGCACAATAACCCCTCAAAAGGAGGAAAAAATAAATACACTATACTAGTTGTATATGCAGAGCTATTTAGAAACAATGGATGATGAACTACTTTGCTTGAAAAATCTAGGCAGAAAGAACAGTAATGTAGCATATCAGACAATCGTAGATTTTCTTGCATTCTATGTCACATGCAGCACTGAAAGTAAAAATCTCATATCTTTGAACTAAAGGAAATAACATTTTTATTCTGGATGTGAGGTAAGAAGGGATTGTCTGTAAGCATAATGGCCACAAATTTGGTTTCATTACAATCACAACAAAGTACAATACTTAAAAAGAAACACCATCACAAAACAAAACAAACAAAAAAACCCCAACTGAAACAGGATATAGCCGTATGCTGTATCTTACTAGCAAGGACATCAGTTCACACTGCCGTTTCAATTTATTCTTTTTTTCTAAATGCACATTTTCATGTTTTGGATGCATTTTTACCAAAGCTTCATCTCTCCAGTACACTGCTGTATGTTCCAATTCTGAATTAAAGCTATAATCTCTTTCAATGTATGAACTGTGGGAGATCTCCAGTTTTTTTCTCTATCCCCCTGAGAAATATCATTTGGTTACGTCGAGGGTCAGTCAAAATAAGCAATTGAAAAAAAAACCTGTTTGTCAACCCTGCACAGCTAAATATCGATCACGATTGTTCCATGTGCAGACAATACTGCATGCCAGTTGTTTGATTTAAGAAGAGTTGGAACGGAATTTATTAGTAAGAGACAGGAAATCCATAGTAGTGATAGAAGGCCTTATTTCTCAATGTTCTCCTTTCATCCCATCTCTGAGTCTACCAAACTGTGTTCCTCTCTATCCTCAGGTAAGGGCGCTGAATGCTGATAAATGATACAGAACACTGAAACAGCAACCTTGGTGTAAATCTTAGCTAGTTCACTATACCTGACCCACACTTCTTTTGGATACTATCTGAATCAAGAAATAAAATGATCTATACCTGATAGTAACTGTGTTGCAGATACAGTATGTGAAACAATCGGGCATTGCAGCATCCACCATTTTTAAATCACAACCTATACATCTCTTAATCAGGTATATGCTAAATACTCACTACAGTAAAATAGGAGGTTTATGTATTCAAAATGCTCTAATTTAATTCTGATGCCAGCATTTATAGGTTTCAGTGTAGTAGCCGTGTTAGTCTGTGTCAGCAAAACGAAAATAAGAGAGAAAAACTTGTAGCACCTTAGAGACTAACAAATTTATTTCAGCATAAGCTTTCGTGGGTTGTTACCCACTTCATCGGATGCATCATATAGGATCATCATATGCATCATCGGATGCATCGGATGCATCATATTTATAGGGTTACACATAAACCACCATTAGGTGTTTCAAGGTTATGTACTCAAAAATAAAGGTAGAATACTATGATGAAAAAGAGTGTTTGCACTTAAACAATCTCATATCATGGATGTCTTAATGGGATAAATCTGAGCAAACATGGAAAATTTCACAATTCCAGAAAGTAAAACAAAGCTGAAAACCTGTGCCTTTATTGTAAATATATGAACAATTTGACCACTATTCCTTTCTTGGTCTAATCTCACAGAACAAACTAAAGTGCACTCAATGTTGTTCAAATATTGAGACTTCTTTAAAATCCACACTAAAAATACTTTACTGACAATCAAATATCCCTCTTACCTCATTCTGGAGATCTCTGATCATTTTGCTTTTCCTTTCCATTTCAGTCTTCAGAAAATTAATCTGCCAGTTTAAAAAAAATGCTGAATGTTAAATTCTGAAGCACAAATGCCACACAATCATTTCTTTTCCATTCTCATGCTTTTCTTTTCCTCTTCACAACTTTTGATAGACAATTCAAAAATTAAGCCACTGATAAGACACCTTATTTAACTAAAGGAGGTGCCCAGCCTTGGTAGACTACAGTTTCATATCTATTAAATAATCTGCAATAAAGTGACAATACAGGTAGCTAGGGGATTCGCTAAACAAGATAGGTTAATAAAGAAATTCATTCTGCATGACAATCCTTAGAGTCCTAGTTTTGTTTTTTGGATGGATCTGATACCTCCCGATTTTTTAAAACAAATTCCATGGTAATCTTCAGAGAATTGCAGATTTTTAGAACAATAAAATTAGCTGTTTTCACGATCACAAAATCTCTGCAGTTTTCAGCCTCCTATATGTTAACACAACATCTGTCAGATTCTAACACCCTTAATTATACTAAATAGATTTTTACTACATGAGTGGCTCCATCAAACTTTTGGAGCCAAAGAGAGCACGCATGGAGTAAAGGTGTCAGAATCTGGTCCTTAGCCCATGCTAAATTCAAGGAATTCTTACATGTAGAAGTTTAACTGAATCTATGCAGTTCATGGAGTTTGAGAAGGATCTTTGGTTTACACAAGTCAAGTTGAACTTTCCTTTATAGGAGTCAGACTGCATTCACTTCATTGCTAGGTAACTCAGCATTCACTTCATTGCTAGGTAACTCAGCATTCACTTCATTGCTAGCTACATTTTACAGGACAGTGAGGGATAAAGGTGTATGCAGTTATAATAAACATGACAATGTGAAAATATCCATTTCATATTAGGATGCCATTGCAATCCTACATGAATTAGCAATACAGAGATTAAAAAAGTAGACCAGCTCTCTCTGCAACAAACAACAAAAAACATTCACACAAAGCAACGCAGCTGAGGAAACTTGGTAGTTCACATAAGAGCACTTATGAAAGTATTCCTATAAATTCACTTTGAGAAAACCTGCTGTTTTAAGAAGGAGGACATTAGGATACAGATCCTTTCACCCCTTGAACACTGGCCACAGTGGCTTTACCCTAAGACAAACTCTTTAGATTGTGTAACATTGAGTAGGCAGTTTAGGTGAGAGAGGTCAGTAATTAAAAAAAACACCATCAGACTTGGCACCACTGATAATCATACAAGCAATGAAGCCAATGAACAATCTATTATTCAGTGGTGGGGGAGAGGTCCCTCCAGGTTAGGGATGATTGGCAGGGCTGTATGGAACTTTTGCTGTCCAGGTCCTATGCATAAAGACCTAGATTGTGGAAAATGCTGATTAAATCAATGGGAGTTGAAGACTTTCAGCAACTTCACAGATGAGCAAGATGCTCAAATAGAGAATTTTAGTCTGCAAGACATTTGGCCTAAAACATTTGGGCTTTACTAAATCACTTAAAAATAGTCACTGTGAAACCACAAGTCCAAGAACCATGGAGGACTCACAAATAGAATATAGGATAAATGTGGCTCTTTAGATGCACTGCTCTATCTGTTCAAAGGATATAGTTAAGACAGGCAAAAAAATCGACCTTCATTGACATGAGTCCTATTTCTCAGGCATTACTCTCAAGAGAGATTCCTTGTCATTTTTCCTCCAAAGTTGCTCATTTCTGGTGCTGAAATAACTAAAATAATAGGAGAGAGATGGTATAGAAAATGCTCTCAATGTGCTACTGTTATTATAGGACATGGCACAAGCCTGGCTATTCTGCTAGGGTGAAATTTAGTGTATTTTAAAGGGTCTACACAAAGCTGTATGTACCATGTAAGCTTTTTGCACAGTAGATGTAAATCACACTGATAAGGGCACCTAACAATAGGTGTACTAAATCAATTAACCTAAATAAATACATGTTAGTTTTCCACAGAAAACCATTTCTTTTCAAGTTAAATTATATCTGAATTAAGAAAAAATGCATTTAGTGTTTACATTCCTTGGATTTCTAAGGCTGTGCCACTTAATCTTTAGCAGCTGAAGAGCCAATTAGTCATAAAACAGAGCTGCAGTAAGCCACATAAAAGACTTAGATTTATATTACTTGGCTACTAGAGCTAATATAGAGATAACCCATCTGTCCATTTGAGTGTGTCTGTGTATGCCTCTATATTTTGGTGCCCTAAGGCAATTGTCTCAGTGTCAGGATGTTGCATGATGCTTTTACTCAAATCCAAGGAAAGAGCATCGTGCAAGGCTATGAAGGACTGCATGCGGTTTGAGAACCTTGAGTTGAAAAACGCTGCTTGGAGGCATATAATAATAGTGCATGAATCATTACTTAGGTGGGTGTAGAAACTCTGCTTTCTGCCGCCTCCACCCTAATGCACCTATTATCATCATATGCATGAATGGCCATTCAAGTTCTGGTCTATCTTTTTGTTTAGATTAAAGGCTGAGAAGCCACTCAGGAGTTTTCTCCATCCTATTATTCAGACTTTTCACCCAGTTTCACATCCAATGGTTATCAAAAGTTTTTGCCTTTAACTGATATCTAGCTGCAATTAAAAATAAATACTGAAAATATATTACAGCTCCAAGCCAGTGAACTTTTCAATGTTAAACAAGGACTGTGCTTCTGTGTCTCCAGGAGACAAGCACTCTGCATATTCAGAGCTTTATGTGTTTCAGAGCTTATTACATTTGTTAAAGACAACAGCTTCCATCCACTGGCTTTTACTTTCAGCAGTTTTTGACCTTGAAATTTCCAAATTAACCTCTCCCCCTCCCCAGTCCAAAATACAAAATTCCCTAACAGATGGCAATGATCTAATTATAAGAATCAGACATTTATTTTATATGAATATTTATCATAGATGAAGGACAGAAGAACACCAACATATAATTGTTATTGCACAATCAAAGCTTGCAAGCTGGATGCTTAGTCACTTCTTATGTCTCACTTAGGAAAGGTTAAGCCATGAACAATTAACAATGCACTGAAGTACAGCATGTGCACTGATACTGTTCATTACTATGGCTATAACTGTCAGCCCTGCCATGGTCAACAGTATATCTGTTATGATCCTGCTTTGAGGGTTGTATTATTCTAATGGTTTAGTTTGGGTAGGGATGAAAACAAAACAGGCAGATTCTCAGTACAAGAATATATATTTTGGGTGGGGGAATCAAAGTTTTAAACTGGGAAATTTTTATTCACTTGGGCCCAAATCCTGGTCCCATTGAATTCAACATAAAACCCCTTGGCTTTGACAAGACCACGATTTGGCCCCTGGAGTAAGCTACATTCTGTTGGTATTAACCCCTCAAGCCCTCCAAAAAGGTTAGAGCTGCCCTGCCTGTTGAAGAAAATAGAGAAAACTTGCTTCACTTGAGGTTGAATCCCGTAAAGTGCTAAGCACGCTTAACTGCCATTAATATGAATAGGAGCTGAGGGAACTTGGTGGCTCTTGGAATTATCAGCAGGATACAGGATTGAATCCTTAAAGAAAAGATAAGATATTTCAGATAAACTTTTCTATTTTTGTCATAATAGCTTTTGGAGCTTTTTATTAAGGCTGTTTTCAACAAAAGGTGGTCATTTATTATGGCCCTGCTCTGACTGAAATGCCTATTATTTAAATGAAGTGAACAGTTTATATATTTCTAGCAAAGGGCAGGACAGATCTGAGGTTTTCATTGTTAGATTCTTATTCATGGTTAGAGGTCTCTGGAGGAAATCTTGCATTCTTTATTACTACTATTTCTCACATTTTATTATTACTATTTTATTTATATTTATCACTAATAAAATTACTCTGCGGCTGTTAGCAACAGTGCCAGGTCCAAGCCTGGGTAAAAGATAAGGGGTCTGCAGCTGGGTTTGTGACCCACTCAGGTAAAACCTTACTGCATCAGAAGCAGTTCAGTTAAACAAAACCTGAGGACAGAAGATGCAGATGGAGCTCAAAACTCAAGTGCGACAGATCTCAGTGAAAGTCAAATGGAAGATAAGATCTCAGGACATGTAATCATGATGACCAAATCCGTAACAGGAGTAGCAATGTGGAATGTACATATTCTGTATAGTATGGGAAAGCTGGCACAGGTGACATGAGAATTGAAAAAATACCACCTGAATATACTCGCGTCATTGAGACGTGATGGACAGGGAGTGGCAAGATGCTGTCTGATGGTGCTACAAATCTAATACCCAGGAGGAGGAACACATGAAAGAGGTGTAGGGATTATGCTGGATAACACCACAGTGAAGACCCCCGCTGGCTTGGAAGCCAGTGAACAACAGAACAACAACAGGGAGCCTTCAAACAAGACATGCCAAGTGTAGAATAATCTAAGTACATGCACCAACAAATACAGCAGGCAACAGTGAAAAGTATGCATTCTATGAGCAGTGGATGATGTGCCTAACCATGACATCAGGCTGATGATAGGTGACTTCAATGCACAAATCAGCAACAACTCCACTGGCTGGCAAAGAGTCACGGGCAAGAAGTGAAAGACACCATACAATACATCTGTCAACCAGATAGACTGTGTGTATGTCTAAGAGATGGCATCTTCCTTGAGGGATGTCAAAGTCAGCAGAAGAGCAGATGTTGGTTACTATTTTTTAGTGGTCATATTACAACTTAAACTCAAAAAGATAATGAAGACAGACAAAAAGTGTAACAGTATGTGATGGGGAATCCAGTATGTGATGGGGAACACTGCTGGGGTTAAGGTGGTTAGCTGGACCAATTAACTCTTCCAATGGAGGAGCAGCCAGGGAGCAGGGATTAATTAGATGAGGCTCTGCTGAATAGGAACAGGAAGGGCCTGTATAAAGCCCAGGAGTTGAGAGCAGATGGGAACTGCAGAGGAAGTAGTCTGCAGTTAGTCCTTGGGAGAAGGGAAGTGTTTTTGCATCTATAGAGATAGGTATCATACTATTAGTCCGGGGTGGGCAAACTACGGCCCGCAGGGAACCGCAGCCAATAGGAGTTTTAGGGAAGGTGTGGAGCCCTCTGCCTCCCTTCCCCCAAGGGCCACAGGATATGGTTTCGGCCACTTCCGGCAGTGGCGCGGGGCCAGGGCATGCAGGGACCTTGCCCTGGCCCTGGCCCTGCTGCGCACCACTGCCACCCCAGAGCCACTCCAGGTGAGCAGCGCCGGGCTGCAGCCCACACCCTGAACCCCTCCTGCACCCCAGACTCCAACCCCCTGCCCTGAGCCCCTTCCTGCACACCGCACCCCTCCCACACACCGCACTCCCTCTCGTAATCCAACCCCTTACCCCAGCCCTACATTCATGGTCCTGCATGCAATTTCCACACCCAGATGTGGCCCTTGGGCCAAAAAGTTTGCCCACCCCTGAATTAGTCCCTGGGAGGAGGGAGTTTGGGCTGGCAAACCCAGGAGTGGGGGATAAGCCAGGAAGATAGGAAAGGCTCAGGGAAAGGCAGAAAGGTTCTGAGGGAATAGACCTTCGCTGCTAAATAGAGGTCCCCGAGTTCGAACCCAGAGTAGAGAGTGTATCTGGGTTCCCCTACCAGCCACTGACACCACAGATGCAGTGAATGGGAAAACTGCCTAAGACTGCTGGTGAGAAGAGACTTTGATACCCCAGAAGAGGGGAACACACTGAGTGACCTGGCCAAAGGGCTGAGTCACAAAGAAGAAGCAGGAGCTCTTGGAGTGAGAGAGGGGCTGTGGAGAGAGAGAGAGAGAGAGAGAGATGGCGTGCAACTGCAGGAAGGGGCATCAGGCTGTCAGAGCTAATCCCCAGAACCACCAGGAGGTAGCACCATCCAGCACTGAGTAGCACACCCCGTCACATAGGAATAGAGAAGTTTGAGGAAAAAGAAATGCAGATCAGATTCCAGATTGCATTTAGCAACCATTCCAGCATTTTACAATACCACAAGGAGTTAAGTCTCGAGGAGCGTGTATCAAATTGGAAGAAGACAGTAGTTGAAACAGCAGAAGTAGTAGTGGACCTACAAAGAGGATGGAAGAAAGAGGCATGCATTAAACCTGGAACATAGGCAGAAACTGTTGAGCAAAAAGCTATGAAGGCAAAAAAGGAACAGTGCATGACACAGGCAGAGGCAATGCAAGATACAGCGTTAAGAGTAAAAGTCAAAGAAATAAAGAAGAAATGCAGGCAAGATAGAAATCCCTGGATTCAGGAAAAGGCTGCAGAGGCAGAAGCAGCACCACAGAGGGGTGACTTCAATAAGTTCTACAGAATAGTGAAAGACCTTTCAGGAAGAACCAGACCATCACAGGTGTTGCCCATCAGGGATGCTCTTGGACAGATGTTGAAAACACATGAAGAACAATTCAGATGACGGAAAGAACATTTCCATTCCACACACAATTTCCCACACCTGATGATCATGCTCAGCTCTGAGAGAAATGCCAATGTTAAGTCAGAAATAGAAAAGGGACCAATAACTCCTGATGAAATTAAAACGGCCATCAATGGCCTCAAACAGGGAAAAGCTCCCAGGATTGACAGAATTCAAGCAGAAGAACTAAAGTCTGGAGGCAAAATTCTGATTGAGCAGCTATCAAAACTCTGTAACAAAATGTGAGTGAAAGACCAAGTGTCACAAGATGGAAAGATGGTGTCATAGTGGCATCGCCAAAGAAGGGTGATTTTACTCAGTGCATGAACTGGCGATGTATTGTACTGCTATTGGTCTTGGACAAGTATTGGCTACCATTACGCTGAATAGAATAAAGAAGGCAGTGAATTAAATATTATGAGAAAAACAGGCTAGCTTCTATGCAGGTAGCTCTTGTTGTGAACAGATATTCACTCTTTGACAGATCATTAAAAAAAGCACTGCTTAGAAAAACCCATCTTAATCTACTTAAAATAGTGTCCTACAGTGTTCATAGGCAGACCATGTGGAATATTATTGAAGCTCTGGGATACTAGATAAGATGATCAACATAATAGGGAGTTTATATGATGGAAATATATGTGCAGTAAGAATGGATACAGGCCTGGATAAATGGTTCAATAACATGACTGAAGTTCGGTAATAACACATACTGTTGTCCATCTTCTTTGCATTAGCAATAAACTGTGTGGCGAAGCGGGCTACCAAAGGTGGTGTAAAATGCATTAGCAGAGATAATTTTTAGGACCTTGTCTTTGCTGACGATATTACTTTACTAAGTATGATGTGGAACAGATTGCCTTTACAACAGAGATAGAACAGGAAGCAGCAAAAATTGGACTGAAAGTAAATACAGAGAAAACCAAGATGATGAAGGTAGAAGACTGGACAACAGGTGCAAAAGGTGGGTGTGGACAGAGAACAAACGTGGAGTGTCATATTTGAATGTAGCTACAATAAAGATATTCATACGAGATTAGGAAAAGCAAACGCCACTAAAGGAAGGATAAACAACATATGGTCAAACAGAGGTCTCCACTCCTACTAAAGGTCAGATTATACCATGTGATTGTACTGACAACGCTACTGTATGGAGCAGAGACTTGGCCAATGACAGTGGGCAAGAGATTGGAAGCTGCCATTACACATATCTTAGGGAGATATTACACATTTCATGAAAGGACAAAATAACAAATGTGAGAGTAAGAAAATATTACCAAAGAAAGAAGGCTCAAGTGGCTGGGACATGGACACTATATGGAAGGTGGGAGACATGATAAGTAAGCACTGAATTGGGTATCCGAGGGAGGAATGAGAATGAGAGGAAGGCCAAGGAGGAAATGGTAAAACACAATGACAGAGGATATTGAATGGTCTGGCATCAACTGGGCAAAAGTATCACAACTAGTGAGTCACCATAATCAGCGGAGGAACTAGACTGCCCAATGTGTCAGAGGCAGAGAAGCAACTAAGGTCTAAGATTGACACAGCAGGAGTAGATAGCCTAGCACTATAGTGGCTTCAATCTTTCCTCTACAACAGAATTTTGAGAGTGGAAATGGTTAATTGCTCCTCCTTTCTGAAGACCCCCATTTGCAGGGTTCCAGCGGGATCTAAACTACTCCTGTTCCTCTTCAATAACTATGAAACCATTGGGAGAGATACTGAGATGCTTTGAGCTAGGCTGCCAACAGTATGCCGATGACACTCAACTACATATTATTCTCAACTTATGCAGACACCACCACGACTAAAATGGCAGACCACCTACAGGAAATCATCTTCTGAATAAAGAACATCTGGCTCAAGCTAAATCCAGGCAAGACCAGAGTGATGCTGGCTAAAAAGGGGAAATGTTTTAAAGAACTGGCCAAGACATTGTATCTTCATTTCCTGTTCTGTGGTAAAAAAAATCAGACTTTTTTTTCTAATTATTGTTTTGGGTTGAACAACATTTTTTTTTTTTAATTTTTCAGGAAAGGAAAAAAAAATTGTTTCAGGTCAAATGAAACATTTGGTTAGACTTAAAGAGAAACATTACATTTAAATTCCAAGAATTTTCTTATTTTTAATTTTTTAACAAAAGACAAAGGAAATATCAAAACAAAAAGTAATTTTGCATACAAATATTGAAATGTTTCATTTAAATATATTGAAATGTTTTGCTTAGATTTTTTTCAGATATTTTTTACTGAACCAATTTTGCAACATTGACACATTCATGAAATGTTTCAGTGTCATTGAATTTGCATTTTTTGACAAAAAGTTTTGGTAAAAATGTTTTCCACCTCTATAAGCACTCAGATACTGTGGTGACGGGTGGCAACATAAAAGTCTTTAGATAGATAGGTAGATAGATCTGATAGATATTATGTGATCCCAAAGAGCCTTACAGGCATTAATTAATCCTCACAGCGCACCTGTCAGATAAATAATTATGTTTATTTTTCAGTAAGATAAACTAAGGAACAGGGAGGCCAAGAGGCATACACAAGGTCGCACAGTGATTTAGCATCAGCAGTGGGAATATAACCGGTAATTTCTGATTCCCCACTCCCTGTGCTTGTAGGGCCTGGTCTAACAAAAATTTACATGTGAGAGTTGAATAGGACTATTTATGTACCTAAAGTTATGTGTGTGAATATCATTGGGAGTAGGTCTTTGTTAGCCTATCCTTACTCATTACTTTAAAAAGCCAGCTAGATGCATCTTAATGTCAGTATTAAAACTAATAACTGAAAGATTTCAGTCATTTTTTAAATTGCTAGTATATCTAGTACCTATATTTTTCAGTTAACAAACTTAAATAATTTAGTTCACAAAGTAATATACTTTATACTGTATAAAGGAAAGTGAAATGTTTTATTACACACACACACACACACACACACACACACACACACACACACACACACACACACACACACACACACACACCCCCTATTTCAAATATCGTGAGTCTGAAAAATGGGACACAAATCCAAGCTCTGTTTTCTTTCCAATAACAGTTTATAAATTACTCTATAATCTAAAAACTGAACAAAAGAGATAATCAACTGAAAGCTGTTTCAGATGCTTTAAGCAAAGTTCTAGAGTGGGGGAAATATAATGGATTTTTTTTAAAAGCCGTATTTCTTCCTTTTCCTCCTGTCTCATTTTTGTCCTCATTTTTCCCGTTTCAGTTTAGATGCATTTGTTTTTAAATGTCATACACTGCATGCTTCATATAAGATAGTTCCCTGACAACCTACAGCGTAGCAGTTTTAGATTAAATCTCAGGAAAAATTTCCTAACAGTAGGGGAATAGAACAATCTGCCTAGGGAAGTCATGGAAGCTCCTTCACTAGAGGTTTTCAAAAAGAGGCTGGATAGACATCTGTCTTGGATGGTTTAGACCCAAAAGATGCTGCATCCTGTCAGGGAGTTAAGACTAGATGACCCTTGCAATCTCTTCTAACCCTATGGTTCTATAATTCCAAGGCAGCATATACAGCTACATTTTATGATAGACACACATATATAAGGCTATATTTTAGTCACGGGCAGTAAACAAAAATTCACAGCCCGTGACCTGTTCATGACTTACTATATACCCCTAACTAAAACTTGAACGTGGGGTCGTGTGTGCTCTGAGGGGGGCATTAGAGAGTTCAGCGGGTGCTGGGGGAGGTGGCCCAGGACCCCTGCTTGCATTAGGGTGGAGGAAGGGTTGGTGGGGCTGGCAGGGTCTCCCTACCCAGCTCCGCATCCCTGCAGCTCCTAGGCGATGGAGGGACCAGGGGGCTCGTCTGCACGCTGCTCCCGTCCCGCCACAAGCACCGGCTGTGCAGCTCTCATTGTCCTGAACTGCAGCCACTGGTCAGTGCGGGGGCGGGGCCTGAGGGCACGGGCAGAGCGTGGTGGGGAGCCCTCTGGCCCTTCTGCTGCCTAGGTGTTGCAGGGCCATGCTAGGGTGAGCCCCCCCCATGAGATAAGTGCCCCTCCCACACTGGCCAACCCCTGCCCCTAGCCTTGAGCTCCCTCCCACACATCCAAACTGCTGCTGCTGCTGGCCCAGGGGCCGCCTCTGAGTCAGCACCAACCACTGCAGAAATCATGGAGGTCATGGAAAGTTACGGTTTCTGACCTCTGTGACACTCACAGCCTTACATATATACACACATATTGCTTATTTTGTGTACAACTAATGCTTATCCAGCAGAAGCCATTAAAACACAGCATTTTCTGAAACATTTAGAGTTCTTTCGTTCGACCAAAACTATTTGGCAATTTCGTGTTGAGTTCATGAATAGTTTCAATCGACTCAAAATAGCATGTTTTGGTGAATAAACTACTAGCCCATAAAATTTTGCCCAGGCCCAGTTTATATAACATGACCAGTGGGTGATAAAGATAAAGGACTAATATAGTAAGTTCCACAAAGCTTGGATACTTGAGTAATGTATTCAAGATGCTATGGTGCCATTAATTTAGATCTGCCAATTTAGGTCAAGCCATCTATAATATTGCCACATATTTTTTAATATAATTTGATTTACTTAATTATTTTAGGTTCTTAAATACAACCATTTTGCAGTTATTTAATAGATCCCATCATTGCCCTCTGGCAGGTGTTCTCTATTTGTTCAAAATATGTAATGCTAATTTACCAATTGAGTAACACGCAATAAGTAGGAGATTAAGTATATTATTCCTAGTTGCCAAGAATAGAACAGGCATTCTAACCTTCCCTCCTCCAGCAACTTTCTGCAAATATTCCAATTTGAGGCTTTTTTTATGGGCTTGATTCAACAATGATTCTTATCTCATTTACACCAGGGTAAATCAGGAGTAACTCTACTGACTTCAATATAGTAAAACCTATGTATGTTTGACTAGAATAAAGCCTTACAGTTAAGTAAAAAAGAACTAAATGCAACCCCCCACCCTCCACAGCATGCTTCCCCTTCAAGTATTCAGAAAATATCTTACAGATTTTTGTCCATACCATTCAACTGGCTTTCAGAAAGGTGTAACACACTGTCAGAAGACAGGATTAAGTGACAGCAATAATAATTATTTAAATTTTATTGCATCTTTCAACTGATCATCTCAAAACACTTCAAACAGTAATTAATTTTACTGAAGGCTACACTAAGACGTTAATTTTCTTGCACAAGGTCACATATCAAAAACTCAGTTTTGGTACCCTTGAAATCATTGGGAGGTCAATCACTGGCAGAGCTGAGAATGGAGCCCAAGCCTTCTGTGTCACAATCTCCTTCCCTAACCAGTTGACAACAGCCTGAGACAAATTTTGCTCTCAGTTATACTGGTGCTCTATCCCACTGTGTTCTAAAGGTGGTAGGGGGTGGTGCAGAATCAATGAACTGTAACTATAATCAATGAACTGTAAGATCAGAATTTTGTCCCTATTATTTCACTCCAGGAGTACACCCTACCCTGATTGCACCATGAAAGAGATCCCATTGAAGGTAAAAGCTGATGCAAAAATAGGAAAAATAAAGAGTAAAATTAACTCAAAATTTTAGAGATACCTATTTGCTGACCTCAATTGAAGATGCACTCATTTCCACCAGTGTTGAACTGACCTTAAACATATACAATGTAAGAAGAAGTCAGGAGATTCTAATTTAAAGTTTGTTTTGTTTTGTGTTTTGACTCCTGCCACTAATACTTGCCTTTATTACCATACATTATTGACCCTTCACCGAGGTCAGTGGGGGCCCATCAATGTAACTGAAAGCAGAATTTGGTCTACCATGTTTTCAACTGGTTGGAGAAGAGAACTGGGATAAACAAATCCTGTGCTCTGCTTTGCTATTAACTTTAGGACAGTACTCCCATTTTAATACTATTGCTAGATTAGCTAGATAATTTGTTTTAATTTTCTTGACACACATTGCCACAACTACCTTGGCAGGACTAATTTTGATCTGCTTATTTTTTATACTGAAAAATCAAATTAAGCATATTCTTTTCATTTTCTGCCCAAAGCAAAGCTTAAGTGCTTGAGTTTTTGTTGTTGTTTTGTTCTCTCTCTCCAAAAAAACCAAACCAACACCTCAAACAATAATAAATGTCTAAACAGGCGGCAAAGAGGATACAATGCTTTGTAAAGGAATGCATTCCCCTCCAAAGCTTTCAGAGAGCAGTGAAGAAAAAGTACTTTCAGATATTATGAATATTCTCTTGGAAGTTTTTTAACTGATGATTATAAAATGCACTTTATTTCTCCTTTACAGCAGAATGCTTCCATATATGTATTTGGACAAAGCTATTTCTATTTTCAAAAGCATAGTATGAGATGGATATAGGCTGCATTTCAGCAATGCAGTTAAACATGCACTTAACTTTAAGCATAAGTAGTGCCATTGACCTCTATAAAACTACCCTATCTTTAAGTACCTTGCTGAATTGGGGCCATGGTATCTGATCTTGCTCCTACTGAAGCCAATGAAAATTTTCCTATTAACATAAGTGGGAATATCATCATTCCTAAACCATTTAATAAAATCCACATCTTGTTAAACAAGTGTTCACAATCTGGCTCAGATACAAATAAGAGGAATATCAACCTTCACCTAAAATCATATTTTGGCAAATGTTTGCAAAATCATTTAATTCCTTTTTTTATTTACCCTATTCTTATGTTCACCCCTTTCTTGTCTTTTGAGACTGAAAATAATTAGAAATGGCCAAATAAATAAAATAAATAAATCACCAACTAGTATTTCCAGCCAGGTTGAAAACAGACGTTAACCAAGAAATCCAGGAAAACAGTTTTCAAATGATATTAAAATGTTCTGTTGCCTGATGACCAATTGAAGACAGATAATATACAGCAATCTGTTTATTTAAGCACTAACATTTATAGGAGACATTTCCTTATTTATGTCCTAGCAGCAAACCAGATATGCAAGAGAAATGAGAAACAGTTGTAATTTTCTATGCAGTAGTAAAATCTGACCATTTATGCTCAACAGAATAACAGTAACACACAAAGCTTGATTAAATTGTCCCTGGTTAATGGAGGATTTAGCCAAAAAATATTACACAGTTTAATGATTACTTTCATCTGACTTCATGGATTACAATACTGAGAACCAAATCCTATTTCTTTTGAAGTCAATGGGCAAATCACCCACTGATTTCAATAAGATCAAGATTGGACCTTTGGGCCCTGATTAGATTCTTATAGACACTCTTTTCAATAAGGTATGACTCCACTTAAGTCAATGGAATTATACTAGTATAAAGTGGTATATGTGAGAGTAAAGGGCTTTTGAAGCCTCCTTAGAGCAAGGACTAAGATCTTCTTGGTCATCACAGCACTATGCATAATAAATAAATAATTATAACTTTGGTCATGCAAAGCTATTTGAGATTAAATAAATCACAAGGGAGGAGGTTAGAAAGACAGAAGAAACAAACAAGAACAAAGAAGAAAGGACAGAGAATCACTCACAGTAGCCTGCTGTTTTTCTGCTTTCTCAGCTGCCTCATTAAGCTGCTTTTGAAAGGCCTCCTGGAGAGATTTCATTTCTTCCCTAGGTCATTGAAAAGAAACAACACAAACTTCACCACTACTCTCCATTAGGAAATATGTTTGTTGTTGTTGTTGTTTACTTTAGTTTAACACACAGACTCTTAATTATGCAGCATAACAACCAGGAGTGCTGTGTGTCTATGTGTTTTGTTAACAAAGCCATAATGGTCCAGTGAACTTCAGTGCTGATAAAAATTTATATATAAATAAAATGGTAAGTAGCTACTTTTTGTATCTATCAAGCACCCACCTGTGCAGAACATCTGCTAATTGTGTAACTTCTAGTGAAAAGAATAGTCACAGTAACAGTGAAGCAAGGAAAGAGAAGCACTTTGAATAAGGAAATATACTACTGTCTATGAGAGCTTGTTTATATTTGCTTTTAAAGAAAAGAGAAATTCTAGCTGGTAAACCTAAGCCACTAGTTCTCTTTCTAGAAGCAAATTATAAACTGGGATCTTTTAAGGAGTTGTCTAATTGTTTAAAAGAAACACCACCAAAAAAAAAAAGAGATTTATTGGAAAGTTTAGCGACTGAGATCCAGCCCCTTTGCATTGCTCAGGAAGTGAAAAAGGACCATAAACTGGCAACACATTGCAAATAGAGGATTCCTGTGGAATAAGAGAATTCCCTTCTGGCACAATTATGTCTGATGCAAGTCTTACGCTAGCCACCCCCTTCACCCTTAACACAGGCCATTTGCCAGGGTTGTGGTGATGCTACAACAGTGACATATTTTAGAGCATTCTAACAGCATTATCAGGGATGCCACTCACACAGACCAACCTTCAGGATCAGGAAGCTGGAACCCCTGCCAGCCTTGAGCAGGGCTCAGGTGCAGGAGACAATTTAGCCCAATGACTGCTTGACGGGTGTAGAATGAGCTTTGTACATGATGAGGCACGAAGTACCTGAGTTGCTGGCTCATCTACCATATTAGTCCTCATCTATAATGGTGCTAGAAACCTTGGGAGTTCTGGGTAGTGCAGATTTAACTGAAACAGTGCTTGAAACAGCTGGTGAAGCCAGAGAGCCAGCTGCAGCAGCACTTCCAATGTTGTCTAATATAGATAAAGTTTGTGTTATTTTGAAGTATTAACAATACATTGAAGTGACAGAACTTGAACCACTATGGGAGACAACCATGTTCTACTGCAGCATAAAAACTACAACAGAGCTCAGAAGAGAAGGGATTAAAGTTGGACTTCTAAAGGATGAACACTAGGGTCAGATCCTCAGTTGCTGTAAATCTGCACAGCTTCATTTAAGTCAATGGTGCTACCTCATCTTGCATCAGTTGAGATTCTCAAAAACAACGAGGAGTCCGGTGGCACCTTAAAGACTAACAGATTTAATTGGGCATAAGCTTTCTTGGGTAAAAAACCCACTTCTTCATATGCATCGAGTGAAAATTACAGATGCAGGCATAAATATACTGACACATGAAGTGAAGAGAGTTACCCTACAAGTGGAGAACCAGTGTTGACAGGGCCAATTCAATCAGAGGGGCATTGCTGGCACATAATGGCATATATCACATTAGTAGATGTGCAGGTGAATGTGCCATCATGCCATCAATACCCCTCTGCCATGTACATTGGCCAAACCGGACAGTCTCTACGTAAAAGAATAAATGGACACAAATCAGACATCAGGAATGGTAACATACAAAAGCCAGTAGGAGAACACTTCAATCTCCCTGGACATTCTATAAGAGATTTAAAAGTAGACATACTTCAACAAAAAAAACATCAAAAACAGACTTCAAAGAGAAACTGCAGAGCTACAGTTCATTTGCAAATGTAACACCATTAATTTGGGCTTGAATAGGGACTGGGAGTAGCTGGCTCACTACAAAAGCAATTTTTCCTCTCTTGGTATTGACACCTCCTCATCAATTACTGGGAGTGGACCACATCCACCCTGACTGAATTGGCCCTGTCAACACTGGTTCTCCACTTGTAGGGTAACTCCCTTCTCTTCATGTGGCAGTATATTGATGCCTGCATCTGCAATTTTCACTCCATGTGTAAGGGGATAACAGTCCCCTTACTAACATTCAGAGCTCCCAGTACCAAAAGGGGAAGGGTCGATGGGACTGACAGTCCCCAGGGGCAATGGGGAGAGGCCAATGCTCCAGGTCAGCCTGATTGACAGGGCGGGCAGGCGAATCAGGGGGTCAGGAGGTCAGGGTGAATCCCGTCCTCCGTGTGAGCTGAAGTTACCTGAGTCAGAGTGAGTGGGGCTGAGCTGAGCTTAGGAGAGGGTAGAGGCCAGAGCTGAGCTGGGCCAGATCTGGAGGGGCCAGAAAAGCAGCCTAGAGACACAGACCTGCCCAGGGAGCAGAGGTGCAGCCCAGAGACAGACCTGCCCTGGGGGGGAGAAGCTGCAGCAGCCAGAGCCAGAGGGCCCAGGGCAGCAGCCCAGGGAGCTAGAGGCAGAGCAGCAGCAGCCGTGCAGAGGCAGAGCGGTGGGGCTGGAACTGGAGCAGTCCGGAGCCGGGTGCGGTGAGCAGCTGGGGAGAGCGAGGGGGACCCTGGGCAGTGGGCCCAGCGCAGGGAGAGGCCTCAGCCAAGAGGCCCTGCAGGCCAGACTTGCAGGGGGATCTAAACCCCGACAGGGCGGGGGCAACGCTGGGGAGAAGGGTCCTGCCACCCAGAGCCTGCGAGCGTGTGGCCACCGCCAGAGCAAGTGTCCAAGCCACAGCGTCCCTGCAGCACAGCCAGGGCCTGAGAAGGAGCCTGGGACTTACACAGGAACAGACTGAACTGCCCTGACATTGCAGAGACACTGTTGAGATGTTCCCTGCCACAGAGCGGGGTGATGTGTTTTCATTAGCCTTTCCCATTTTTCCTTATTCCTGTTACAAATTAATTGTTAATTAAATAATTTGCATTTGCTTTCAATTGTATGCAGTGATCAGTGGGTCAGGGAAGCATCCTGTTTAGAGAGAGTACCCCGGAGTGGGGACACCCTACCCCCTGACCTAGGTGACCACAGCAAGGTTGGGGGTCGAGCCCCCCAGGAATCCTGGGCCCAGCCTTGTTGGGGTTACGAGGACTCTGCCAGACAGGAGAGTGCAAGGGGAGTCCTCGAGGGCAGGGAGGCCTCTGGGTAAAGGAGGTGGGAGCGAGGACTCAGATCCTTCCGCTAGCCCATTTCACCGGGGTAGTGCAGAGACAAGGAAAGTTCCCCACAAGAGCGGGACTATTCCTCCGCTTACACATGCATCTGAAGAAGTGGGTTTTGTACCCACGAAAGCTTATGCCCAAATAAATCTGTTAGTCTTTAAGGTGCCACCAGACTCCTCATTGTTTTTGTGGATACAGACTAACACGGCTACCCTTCTGATAGCTGAGATTCTGGCATCCTACACTTTACTGGATTAATGCTATATAACAGCCTTAATCAAAGTGCAGCCCATAAGGCAAATGCAGTCTGCATTTCTACGAAGGAAGTAGATTGTGGGTTTAATGCCGAAAGGCTGCCCAAAGTGATGACAGGTCCTAGCATCTTGATCCAGCTGGTTTTCTATTTAACAGGAGGGCAGCTACACTCTTCTCCATTTAGTGCAGATTGGGTACAGCCTCAGGCTCTTGGCAGATAAAACATGAGGCCCTCCATTAGGTAAATTGTGAGGGGAGGCTAACGGAATGATTTACGACTAGGCGAAGATAGATACGGTTCTATGCTGATATACGGTTTATCAGATGGAAAGTGTTTGGGTTTATTCTTAGTTACACAATCTCTGGGAAAAGTATATCATAGCAGGTGCACCGAACTCATTGCGTTAATTATATGCCAATTTTCATTCCCTGGCATGTTGTCAATATGGGCTTCTAGACTTCCATAACCTCTGTGGAACCCAACTCCAGTGAGTCTAAATATTAATCATTTGTGTACCCACTATATTGGTTTTCATGGTATTTCTTGAAGAGTATTATAAAAGCCTGGATTAAAAAAAAGGAAGAAATTGAAAAACCCAAGTTGTTCATTAGCACATTTCATGTATCACATAATCTGTATCTGGGAAGTGTTCCACTGAAGCACACTGCTGTACGCTCAATACATGTTTCTCTTGGAAAGACAACTGACATTTCTTTTGGGTGGATAGATAGACAGATCTGAGGTGGGGTCTTGTGTAGGGGAATGGAAAGAACAAAATGGTGTGTGTGTCTGAGGAATACCCATTTTTTGCATGGAAAGACTTATTCCATATTCTCATCTGCAAACAAGGAATATTTAAAATTCACTGATGCTAATACTTCATGGAAGCTGCATGCTTGTCAAACCCTATCACAGAAACTGAATTATGGGTGAAGGATTTGTGATGTAGCCTTCATGTACAGAGTAAATGATAAGACTGAAGATTTGGAGTCAATTCTCCAAAAGGGTTCTAAAATATTTTTGTAAATTACATGGGTGTGTCCATTTGTGCACCCCAAAAACCTTTGTTTGCATCCACAAAATAGTTAATTACACTCACAATGGGCAGTAACCATGTAGTTTGCTGATCTACATCCACAAAAAGAGACATTTTCACGTACAGAGAAATGAAACCACAAATGTTTTAGGTGCATGTTTCAGAGACCATTTGCAAATTTGAACCACTGAACAAGGATACTCTCAACTTGCATCATCATTTTATCATCTCATTATGTTTTAATGACATTATAGAATTATTAATTTATTGCAAAGAGCACATTACTTTTCATGTATTAAAAGTTCCAAGATGTGATGATCACTGCCTAATATCATCATGGTTAAGAAATATTTATAAAAGAATAATTAGCAATTACAGCAGCTAATATTGGATTTTCAAGGCAACATTTACCAACATTTACTATATGAGAAACTGGAGGATAAAAAAAAAGTGTCTGATTTGCTACAAGGTGGTTACTAGTGGTAAATGGTGATATTTTAATTGTGTCCAATTATATAGATGTTTACATATTTTAAAGTTCTCTAGAAATGTTAACTAACTAAACCCACTACTCCACAGTTCAGACAGGTCTAAAATATCCCAATTTAACATAAATATCTGTCTTTGTGAAGGTCGTGTGAAGGTCTGAGCCAACACCCATTGAAGTAAATGGAAAGACTCCCCACTGACTTCTGTGGGCACTGAAACAGGCCCCAAATTTCTTTGGTATTTGAGAGCTGATTGGGAAATCATTTCATCACAATCCTTCCCTATTAGCGATCTAATTTTAATATATGCTACAAAACTACTACTGGGTAAAATACTAGCAATAAAATCATTACAGGATTTCAAGTGTCACTTTGTATGACAACAAAAGGGATATATGCTGTACCTAGACTGGCCATGTCTGATTAATTTGTAATATATATTTTTATTCTGATAAAACTAAGACACACATGTATTAAACACATCATACTGTTTCAAAGAAAATAATCCCCATATTGGCTAGGTCTGCTTGTTGTTAAAATTATATTGGCATAGCAATTTATCAGATCGACTCCATTTGTAAGAATCATGTGAACTATGTCATTGTGTATTGAGCTAGGACTAAGGATGCTGATCTGTCACCCCTTGTCATGGAAAAGTCTCAAATTCACTAGATTCAAGTGAATATTTGACATGAATATTCCCTGCACCCCAACATATTTTTCTTTTACTTCTTGTTATAGATTACCCCATAAGAATTTTCAAAACTAGGTGCTCAGTTTCATGAGTTTTATCTGAACCCATGTCCCACCTCCAAAGCCAGCAATTTTTAAAACTAACTAGTTATTTTAGGTGCCTCAATTCTTGGGTTTCTAATTTGAGACTTAAAGAGACCTGATTTTTCAAACCTGCTGATCACTGCGCCCTCTGAAAATCAGGCCCATTTATGGTGCCTCAATGAGGCACTCAATTCACTAATCGCTTTCAAAAAATTAAGCACAGATATTTGTTGACTTGAATAAATAAGTTCCCAGCTCTGAGCTATCCTGCAAAAACAAACCCAATTTCCTTGATATATATTTAGTTCTAATATGTTAACCCTTGTGAATATTACTAATGACCAACTATGAAGTAAAGTGTGTCACATATCAGCTAGTATTTCAGGTGTAGCAGAAACCAACCCTGCATTGTTCCTCCCTCTCCCTGTTTAACAGTCATGGCTGATCGCTAGTGGACATGCCTACTATGCTGTGCTTACTGGTTCAAACAAAGGAAAGACTGAATTCCATGGTCTTATAGTTTTCAATCTGTTAACAGGAAAGAAAGGAGGAGGTAGCTTCTTACCTTTGCTTTTGACCTAATTCCAGAAGTTTCTGCACATCACTTTTGGCAGATGCCTCGTCATTTTTCAATGACTGAAAACAAAGGGAGAGAGGGAGAAATACCAAGAAGATCTTTAATGTTACTCAACTATGAAAAGGTTAATGGTGGCCTCTTTTACAAAAGACTCCCATTGAATAATACATTTTATCATCAGTTTTTAAAAAAAGGCAGAAATAGTTTGGCTCTTCTGAGGCAGTAATTCAGCACTTGCTGCAGCACACACACAGCTGTTCTGGAGGAGACATTAAAGCAGAACTGATCTACTAGAGTATGTAGTAGAGTTCTTTGCATAGATCCGGTCTCTGCAGCATCAAATTCAAAGTACATGAAAAAAGAAATGTTCCTGAGTCCTACTTTTTTACTCATTCAGTTTGATGAGAATATAGCAAGTTCTAAAGTAACTTCATTAAAAAAAAAGAGAGAGAGGAAGCAAGTTCCCCATATAAACTGTGAAGAAAGAAATTCAACAATAAAAAAAATAGCAGTAGAGGATGACAGGATAATGCAGACTGACATTTTAAAATGTACAACAGACTACTGCTCAGAGAAGGATGGAATTAATGGAAGACAGGGAGCCATACATCCCCGCAAAGATAACAACATGATCCTGTGAGTTGTTTGAGGAGATAATTTCACAGAATTGTTCCCTCAACTAGTCAATGTAAGAGGTGGTCTTGTTGGAAGTTGTATATGCCCCATTCATAACAGGTGGTTCAAATAAAATGCAGTTCTCTGCAAGGCAGTGCAAGTGTCAGAATAAGCAATCTAGCTGAAATATTCTCATTCTTGGCCTAGTGAAAACAGACTCCCTCATGAAAAGACTGCTGCCCGACCGTGAAGATTTGGACATTGAGGTCGCCAACAAATCCCAGGCAAGACTGGAAACCCCTTATTCACCTGGAGGGTTTATCTTCACTATTGAGTTGAGTTATAACTCAAGTATTGCCCTTAATTAGAGTCCTGTCCTCTCACCAAAACTGTTAAAAGAACCATCGCGCTCCAGTTAACTCCAGTTGGCTGGCTCATCAGGGGATATAGGCTGCAGTTATTTAACACTCTGAAGTGCTATTTCAGTGTGGTCACTCTCATTCTACCTCGGGGTGGGCAAACTTTTTGGCCTGAGGGCCACATTGGGGTTCCAAAACTGTATGGAGGGCCAGGTAGGGAAGGCTGTGCCTCCTCAAACAGCCTGGCCCCCGCCCCCTATCTGGCCCTCCCACTTCCTACGCCCTGACTGCCCCCCTCAGAAATCCCCACCCATCCAACCCCCCTGCTCCTTGTACCCTGACCACCCCCTCCTGGGACCCTCCACCCCTAACCACCCCACCATTACCTCACCCACATCCAACCCCCCCTGCTCCCTGTCCCGTCTGCCCTGACCCCTATCCACACCCCCGTCCCCTGACAGGCCTCCCGGGACTCCCACGCCTATCCAACCATCCCCTGACCGCGCCCCCCCCCCCGCCCCAAACCTCTGCCCCATCCAACCACCCCCTGCTCCCTGTCCCCTGACTGCCATCTGGGACCCTCTGCCCCTTATCCAACCACCCTGCTCCCTGCCCCCTTACCATGCCGCTCACAGCAACATGTCTGGCAGCCGCGCCACCCAGCCAGAGCCAGCCACGCTGCTGCGCTGCCCAGAATGCTGGTGGCACGGCGAGTTGAGGCTGCAGGGGAGGGGGGACAGCAGGGAAAGGGCTGGGGGCTAGCCTTCCCAGCCAGGCACGATGGTCCCGCAGGCTGGATGTGGCCCACAGGCCATAGTTTGCCCACCTCTGCTCTAGCTAGACTAAAGCTTACTCTGCACTACACAGTTTTGCTAGCATAGCTATTTCGGCTAGAAATCTGAAAATATCACACTCCCTAGCCAACACAGGACCATTTTTGTGAGTAACTGTTCACTAATGGGAGTAAGAGGTAGCTCCCGGAAGTCTCTCTATAAAAAAAAAAATCTTTTTCCTCTCATATTCCAATGTATTCTGCTCCCTAATGTTTTCTCCATTAACTGTATTGATTTCCACAAGTGAGTCAAAACGTCCAAGGAAAATTTTCGGGATTCATAAACTGCATAATCCACACATATGTAATGTATAGTCTTCCTCAGACTAAATAATATTGAAAACTGGCATATGCAACATGTAAAACAAGTATCAGGGTAGTTAATTACCAATTAGTCTCATGTTAAAAGAAAAAGTTTGTAACAAATAGATACTAATTCCAATAAACAAAGTGAGTGATTGTATATCACAGAAAAGTGAAGGGTAATCTAACCTGCAGGTTTACTTTAATTCCTTCAAGTTCTTTTGAGGTCTTTGACAGTTGACGGAGGATATTGCTCCTTTCCTTAAAGACTTCTTTCAGTTGTCTTTCCAGTTCTTCATAGCCCTGTCTAACACAGAAAGCACAGGCATTCCTTTCAAAATGTCTTCTCAACGTACTTGAAATCAGAGTCTTAGTTCATCCAATTTGTATTAATCATAAGCAGGATCCATTTCCATTCCTCCTTGCACCATGATTAGGAATTGAAATGTTTTATGACAAACTGTGAACTGTTGCATCTGTATACACAAATCATCAAACCATCATGCCAACAGCAACCTATTCCCTGTTATGGACAGGAACAAATGCTTTTGTATTTTACACAAGTTGACAGTAAAGGAGATTCTTCTTTCCTGTGAGATATTGCACAGTAGGAATTATTGAACTTTGTAGAGTCAGAGATTTTGGACCATCCTTGTGGGGGAAGGATGTTCCAAAGATATTTGAATTTTTCCTCCTGTAATTTAAACCTTTTTTTACCCAGTTAGTGATTCAGGCTCAGATCAGGGTTAGGTGTCTAAATGCCTTTGAAGATCTGGATTCATCAGTTCATAAAAAAGAAACAAATGTCTCAATTCTGCAACATACCAAGACTATCTTAGGTCCTCATCCAAAGGCCACTGAAATCATTGGTGATCTTCAGGTCAGGCCCATATTGGGCTTCTGAATCTATCAAGAGCACTGGCCATGTTTAAATATTGGCTATCTGCTTAATTTAGCAATGGACAGCTCATCTACTCTGCCTGAAGGATGGAAGAAAAAAATAGTGCACTGTACAATCAGATTTTGGATACTTGGTATATCTCAAAGCTTTAATGAAATGTCTTTTTTCCTGCAGTTATAAATTTTTAGATTGCTGATATTGTTTACTAAACTACTATACTGAATTGAAGTTCCATCAAGAGCAAATACCTTTAGCATATTTTGCCAACATTTTACAGATGTGACTGTGGGGAAACAGTATGGAAATATTTGAGCTGCCATCTCTTTAATGAAACTTATAACATCTGTAATTTCTTCGCACTACTGTGAAAACCACTGAGATGTTTCACTCTGCAACATGACACCCTGCCTGCCACAGTAATGCTGACAGGTGGTCACTATCCAATTAGTGATTAAACCTACATCTCATACAACTGCCTCCAACTTATGTGCTCAAGTAGTTTCTTGGCAATAGAACTTTTATCCTCCACATATTAGATCAATAGCAAATAGCATTTCAAATATCTTCAAAGGATAAAAACACTACGCACTTGTGAGTCTAGGTCAAGGAAAAACTGGTATCTCCATGTGAGAAGAATAGAATAAAAACAAATTGTTTTGAAAAGGTATATAAAAATGGGGGGGGGGGAAAGGGAGTGGATCTACAGCGTACCATTTGTCACAGCTATGAAATTATCCCTTTATTTCCTATAAAATCAATACCCGCTTCCACTCATCCCTTTGTCAACGCAAACATTAGACCAATGTCTGTTTCATACAACCCTCTACTAAGAGGAGAACAACTTATTCAGCCACCCACACTCTGTTGTGAACTCAATAAGCAAAAAGTAGGGACAGAACGGATAAAGGACATTTATAGAGGCTTTGTTTTATATGCTGTTGCATCAGATTCGGCTCTAACCAGTACTGACATAGAGCATGTAACATGCTGTAATGAGGATTCAGATACTACGGTGACAGGCTGCACTAATAAAACCCCAAGTGAGGCAGGATAAAGCTCTTAAGAGCTGATACCATCCATTTGGTGGCCTATGTGGCATTAGTTTCTCATCTCAGGTCAGTTGGAACACCACACAAGTCACCACAAAAACCACTACTTGACAGTCTTGTCTGACAAGTCAAGGATTGAATGAGCTTGGAGACCGAACTACCCTTTCTGTCCCATAAGTAATTTCCTGCCAGGGAAGGGTTAAAGCACATTTGTTGGGCAGCATGGTGTAACCCATCCTTATAACTGCCTGTGCTGTGCTTAATCCAAGAATAAAACAACAAAGTAAAACAAACAAAAAATAAAAAAGGCTGCCAATCCAGTACCTTTCACAAGTGCCAAAATTCACTTGGAAAATTAAAGTAAACATGAAACTACAAAAATAAAAAGGAAGCTGCTTGAAGCCACACACTCAGCAATGGGAGAGCCTGGAGCTATGCCAGTGAGGGAGAGAGACTAGTTTAATTATATGCCAGATGGTACCAGTGACAGCAGCCGTGAGAGTGGGAGGTTGACAAGGACATGCTGTAAAGAAGTTCCTATGAAGGTGCATCATTGCTGCTTCAGCTGTGGTGCACAGAAGGGGAGAATGCACTCTGGTAACAACAAATCTACAGGGATGCTGAGGATGGAGGCAAAATTTAGTGTATGAAAGAAACTTGGAGTATACAGATTCCCTATATTAATACAATAGTTTACTTTGTGGATAGGATGTTATTGCAGGGAAGTCGCACCTAATCTTCACAGAGAACTTAGAGTAGCTGAACTAATTCCCTGACAAACAAAATCCAGTGCTGAGAAAGGTGGCTACAGAGATTGAGGGGAATGATGGACTCAGTTAACCTGCTAAAAATGATGTGGAAACCCTGAAAGCCTAAGTAGTTGATGCATAGAATATACAAATGAGGGCTGGTTAAAAAATTTCCCACTGAACTTTTTCAATGGAAAATAGAACTAAATAAAAAGTGAAAAGCATTTGCGTTCTATGAAATATTTTGTTTTCAGTATTGTTGTAGCTGTGTTGTTTCCAGGATATTAGAGAGACAAGGTGGGAGAGGTAATATCTTTTACTGGACCAACTTCTGTTGGTGAAAGAGACAAGCTTTCAAGGTACAGAGAGAACTCTTCTTCAGGCCTGGGAGACCTGACGAGTTCTGTGTAGCTCAAAACTTTGCTTCTTTAACCAACAAAAGTTGGTCCAGTAAAAGATATTACCTCACCACCTTGTCTCTCTATGAAACATTTTTACTTTTAACTGAAACACCAAACACCTACAAATGAAAAAAAAAAAATCATCCGAAAGGCAAAATTGCTATTTGGAAATGTCATTACAGTGCCTCACATGAGTTATATTTTGGGTGTGTCGTGGTTACAGATTGTTACTGATTGCACATCTTTCCTCTTGGTAGTCTCTCAGTGCCCCCCATCAGATGCTAAGCCTTGTGCCCTTGCCTTTCTGGAGGAAAATTTCATAGTTCTCCCACAATTAGTCGAGGATCTGGATACAACATCCCATCTATGCCACCTGCTTATTACTGTGCATGTCCAACTGACACCTGAGTTTTGTACCTTTTGGGAACCCTAGGACAGTGACATAGTAACCAACAGCCTTCTTGAATATGTAGGTTTATTAGCAAAAGGAACAACCATAAGATTAAAATAATTTTAAATAGCCTACACACATTTTTAGACTCATCTAATCACATGATTCACTGCCAAGTGAGTTAGGCTTCTTTCTCTATTTACAGGAAAAGAACGAATCCATCTTACATTCTTTTGGGATCCAATCTGGTTTCTGTTTGCCTTTCAGTGATAGTTGTTTCATTGTTCGGAAAGTACATTTTGTTGTACAGATCAACATTCGCCACAAAGCACCTGTACATTTTTCACAAGTGCCTTCTGCTCCCATTCTTCTCTATGCGTAGGGTTTCAAATTACGTCTTCTATGATGAATTGCAGTACTCAGCAAGAGGGAAGACTGTGCGGCATCATGGGAGAAGTAATCCAGACAGGAAATCCAGCCCACAGAGGAGAATGGAGGCATCAAGAACCCAACATGCAACTTCCATGTGGCACCGCAGCAGCATTTCTGGATAGAAATTTTATTTTTTATCAACAGTTCTGGCTGAAAATGTTTTTAAAAAATTTCCAAGGAATTGAAATTACATTTCTCTGGAGAAAAGACTCATTTTCCAACCAGCTCTAGTATAAAGCTTATCCACTGGGGGTTGAGTCTGTTTTAACGATAAGATCATAACCGTGCCAACCGAAAAGTTACCCATCAGCAAGATATGATTTAATTCCTTTTAGTTTTGCTGTAATTTGACTTTCCTCTCAATTTGCAGATTAACTTTGTTTAAAATACTTTTCCTTTCAAACTGTTCTCATGATATTCACTGTGTGGACCATCTACCGTGGTAAGGAAAACGTGAGTTAAGAACCCATTCACAGCACTCTGTGCAGGGTATAGCCCTAAGATTGCCCATCTATGATAAGGGAAAACAGAGATCTTTTGTTTTTATGAGTCTACACTCAAAAATGGTCTGATTCTGCAAGCCTCACTCATACTGAGGAGCATTTTCTCTCACAAGTACTCCCATTATCTTCACTGGTAAATATGCATTATCATGAACAAGAGTCATAAAGTCAGACCACCATGAATTTATGCTGCAATATTAATACTTGGATTTTGAAATATCCAAATGCAGCAGTGTTTAGATTTGGGGTTTTTTTTTCTAGAGAGATACCTGAAATAAAAATGAGTGAAATCCTAGCCAGTTCATTATTTGCTGAATAATTGGAATTCTAGCAGTTAAATGCAAAGAAAACAAAATCTCCTTCATTTAAATTTTATGCAGAAGTACCTACATTTTTGTTATCATAACTACATGCAATTTTTAACAAGGTATGCATCGGTATTAAATACTTGTCCCACATCAGTGGCAATAGGACCATTATGTGTAATCAACTTGACAAGCTGTAGAGAATGCTTCGCACTTTAATTTCTTGATGAGCAGACAGCAGGAAAGGAATTTCTTCTGCTTACAGCAATTGGTTAGTTTCATTAAGAAGATTGTTGTTTGCATTCCTCAAAAAGCATCAGGAACAGCATATTATGCTTGATGATCTCTTCTGGCATCCCTATGTCATGCCCTTGTTTACACAGAAAACCCCCTGTCCACTGTGCCGCCCGAAACTTCTGCGGGTACTTTTTGACCAACAGTACCATCCGGTGCAGGACTACCACTTTCACTGCCTCATAATCTGTTTGGCCTGTCCATTAGTTAGGGTCATGTAGGCAGCCTGCATCTCTCCGGCCAGATAGGGGGCTAGTCTTAGGGCCCAGGTCACCTGGTCCCATCCGGCATCCATGGCTACCCATTCAAAAGTGCACAGGAAGGCATCAGAGTCATCAGCGGGGCCCATCTTACAGACCCCGAGCCCTGGCGCGCAGTTGCCATTACCTCCCGGAGCACTCAGCAACCATTGCAGGAGCTGCTGCTGTACACTGGCCTGCTCCCTGATGAAGTCCTGGAGAATCTTGTGTTGCTCTGCCTACCAAGCGAGTAAGACCGGTTTTGGCCTGGTGGGACTGCTGAAAGGCCTGTAGGGTTTTCTGCAGTTCCTCTTGCTGCTTTGCGAGCCACTGCACAGTTCCCTCCATGCTTGAGTTGCCACTCTGTGGTGGTGGCTTCAAGTTCTAGACAAGCCCCCACATGTAACGGGGTGCATGCCATGCCCCATTGGATTCAGACCCTTTGCCCTGCTCCTTAAAGACTCAGGGATGCTCCAAGCTGGTGCAACACCCGTGCTCTTTATTTTGTGTTCGTTCCCACCACCAGTTTCCTGGTATTACACAGCTTGGTCTCACACAGACCCGACCAGCAACAGACTAGTAGGCTCTTTCCTCCCTCTGAGCCTGACCTTTCCCTGGTCTCTCCCTGGTCTCTGCTTCTTCCCCTCCCCCTCCTCCTAGCCTTTTAGCTTCTGCTAATGAAGCTGGCAGGTGTGGGCAGTTCCCAGGCAAGCACTGGCTATTTACCCAGCCCCAATCCATTCCCCCTGATTGAGGCTAGGGTGGCAGGAGCTGATTAAGGGCTTTCCTAGCAGCACCCTGCCACATAGGCCATCTGTACTAGGCCACCAATTACCCTCTCCCTTGGGTTGTCACTTAAGATAGGTTTCACTGTATTGTCTTATGTATTCTGATATTCACTTACTTAAATGAATCAAACTCCAGCTAATAACAATACATATATACACTACAATTTTTGTGTGCATTGTTTCTCTCATACAGTAGATAACAAAACATTCCAGTGCAGGACTCAGTTTCTCCTAACAATCAACCTTTTGAAGTGAGTCAAAGGGTGAAATTAGTCTTCTTTCTCAAGGGAAAAGGACATGTACTTTGCAGTGTTGATTGGCATGGTTGCCTGATGGCCTAACATGTTTGGGTCTTCACTGGAATACGTTTTTGACTGTGGAACTGAATATTGACATGATAGACAGGAAGTGAGGAGGAGGAAATACTTTGAAAAGTCTGGGATTAGAGAGAGAACTTCAACAATAATTCCTGAGGCCCTCAGTTATTTTTTTCAAAGTAAAGGTCCAAATTATCTCCACACTAGTGCAGGTGGAGAGGAGGGCACAGGGTATCTTCCTCCATCCCAGTGCTTCTGCAGTGAAGGCACTCAAGACTTCCTGCTCTCTGAGAGTGCAATAGAGTAGAGATTGACAGTGTCTACAACCGTAGGAGAGTTTCTGGGCAAAGAAGACACCACCCTGCCATTTTCACTCGGGGTATGGGGCTTGGTGGAAGACCTGTAGTGGAACCTGTAGTGCAGGGGTTCTCAGACTTGTGTACTGGGGATCCCCTTTCACACAGCAAGCCTCTGAGTGTGACCCTCCTTATACATTAAAAACACCTTTTTATATATTTAACACCATTATAAATGCTGGAGGCAAAGTGGGGTTTGGGCTGGAGGCTGACATCTCACAACCCCCAACGTAATAACCTCACGACCCCTTGAGGGGTTCCAACCCCCAGTTTGAGAACTCCTGCTGTAGTGTGTGGTGCTTAGGATCTCAGATTGCCCTTACAGTAATCAAGATTCCTCTACTATCCGTAAATGCTTGCCCCTAGCTACATTAAGTGTAAAGTTTTCAATAATTTCCATCTGAGTGATATACTTCCTACTCTTCCCTAAATAGAGGGAAGATCAGCAGGGCTCAACAGAAGGGTATCAAGAGCTGCCAGATAAGGATTTTGTCCTCAGGATGCAAGGCCTATAATCATCAGAGTGGGAAGGGGCTTCCTAGGTCTGAAGAGAGGCAGCTGCTGGCTGAGGTATAGAGCCTCCTGCTGGTTCCAAGAGCCACTTCCAGAGGAACAAATGGGGTGGCTAGCAACTCCTTGAGCTAAACACACATCAGGATGGGAGAATAGAGAGAACAAGCCTACTGTATCTTCCAGAAGTCATTATCCCCATCCCTATCATCATCCACCCACTCATATACATACAGGTGATGTGCTCCTGCAATTAAATATTAAGATAAGTGGAGTGAGTTCAGTTCAAGGAATGGATTAAAATTCAGTGCAATCTTATTTTGTGTGTGATTAAGTGTTTACAACTTTTGATACACTGTTGGATTAGAAAATACAGACCAATCAAAAGCTCAAGGATACAACAATGCAGAACAGTATACGACAGACTGGTTTGCCAATAAGCCATATCATATTTCCACACTATTGGTTAAAAAAAGGGAGTAAACCCTATGGAAACTGAAAAGAAAAAGAAAGAAAGAAAGAAAGAAAGAAAGAAAGAAAGATGCATCCTCTACTGGCAACTTTATTACTGTACAACTTTTTCTGATAAAGCCATATTTAAAAATCACTCATCTGTTACAGATAAGGATATTGTTCCCATAGCTTGACATGCACGCCTTCTCATGACTTGTATGTTACTCTTGCAAGAGTCAACATGACTAATTCTGTAACTATTTGTGGTGGTGTCATGGTCTTCCATAAGTGTTAATATTTGACATTTAGGCATAAATGTTACTTGAAATAAATAAGGATTCTGTGAATTTGAGAGGTCTATTTTTATTTGTGTTAGCCCCAGCATGCATCTCTCAAGTCTTAAAAGGAGATATGTTCACTGAAAGGAATTTACCCTGATACATGTGCCTCAAAAAAGCCCATTACCTTTGGGCAGCTCCATGTGACTCAAACAACACTAGGTTTTCCCATATACCAGTATTTACCTTCACTGTCGATACTTGTTTTATCTAAGCAGGATTGGCTCCACATCTTATACATAAGCTTTTGCTGGAACAGCTGGAAGCAGAGATCCACAGCTACTAGCTTAATACTATATCCTAAGCTATTTCATTCTGAGGCAATTTAGGTATTCCAACATCAGCTTCCCAGGCAGATCTTAATTTACATAAGTTTCCTTCAATACACTTTATGATCGATACAATAGTAACTAGAGATGGGCAAATTGGTCTGATTAAAATAAGACCACTTTGTATATCTGCCTATATTTTTTAACTGTTGTATGAAGCTGTGATTCCTCTTCTAAATTTTAGTTTGTTAGATGGAAAGTCATTTCAGCATGACAACCTGTATTTTTCTGTATATGTGGATATATACAATTACACACAAGGGCAAATTCTGTGCTGATGTAAATCAAAAGCCCATTGGGTTCAACAGAGCTGCACGCACTTATACTAGCAAGAATACGACCAACTTAAGTACAAATCGCAAGATCTAAAACAATAAGGGCCATCTGGTGTAAATCAATATAGTTCCACAGAAGCCAATGAAGAGGCACTAATTTAGATCAGTAAAGGATCTGGTCCATATATGGATTTATGGGCTCAGTCCTAAAAAGTGACAGAGGAGGTCATGAACGTGACACTGAGCACTGACAGAGGAGGTTGTGGAGGTGTTCTAGGAGGACTCTGATGCCACACTTGATAACTTCTGATGGAATGCCATCCTTTCCTGGAGCCTTTCCTGTGGACAAGCTCTCAATGACTTTCTTCAGTTCTTCCATGGTGGGCTCCTCGTCCAGCTCAGTTTCAACGGGAAAACCATCTACAGTATTGAGGGCAGCTTCGGTGACGGTGTTTTGCCTGGAGTACACTTCAGAGTAGTGCTCCACCCATCTATCCATCTGCTTGCCCTTGTCCTGGATGTTTTCGCCTGTTGCAGACTTTAGTGACACTCTCCACTTCTTTGTGGGTCCCATGGCCTTCTTGATGCCATCATACATTCCCCTGATGTTTCCAGGGTCAGCAGATAGTTGAATGCTCCGGCAGAGCTGGAGCCAGTAATCGTTTGCACACTGTCGAGTTAGTCTCTGTACTTTGCTCCCGGCAAATCGATACTCTTGTAGAGTCCTCTGACTGGGGGAATGCTTGTACTCCAGGTGAACAGCGCGGCGTTCTTCAATGGCTGGAGTGAGTGTGGCGGAGTTGGCCTCAGACCAGTCATTATTCATGTTTCGTTTCTTTCCAAAAACTTTCATGGCTGTGCTGTGTACTGCGTCTCTGATGTGGTCCCATCTCTCTTTGGCGCAGCCACCGGGAGGCATACAGTTCAGCACCTCGGATTGCTCATGGGTGAATTTCTCTGCCTTGTCTGGGTGTGCGGTCTTGCTCACATCGATGCGGGGTTTGCCCTCTGGCCTAGAGTGGTGGATCTTCTTTGGCTGTAGCCTCATCTTGCTGCACACCAGCGAGTGATCACTGTCGCAGTCAGCACTGTGGAAGGTGCGAGTAAGCACGACGCACTTCAAGGCAGACCGCCTGATGATGATCAGGTCGAGTTGGTGCCAGTGCATGGAGCGAGGGTGTCTCCAGGACACTTTGTGTTGAGGCTTTGTCTGGAAGAATGAGTTGGTGATGCTGAGGTCATGGTACGAGCACAGTTCCAGAAGTCATTGTCCAGCCCCTGTCAGTGCTGGGACGAAGGTGCAGTACCTCAGGATATGAGAGAGGCCAACATCGTGACCCTCTACAAGAACAAGGGTGATAGAAGCGACTGCAACAACTACAGAGGCATATCGCTCCTGAGTGTTGTGGGTAAAGTCTTCGCACGCATGATCCTGAATAGACTGCAGAAGCTTGCTGACAGAGTTCACCCAGAGTCACAGTGCGGGTTCTGAGCAGGGAGATCCACAAACCAACATGGTTTTCTCCTTAAGGCAGCTGCAAGAGAAATGCAGAGAACAGCACAAGCCGCTATTCCTTGCCTTCATAGACCTGACCAAAGCTTTCGACCTTGTGAACAGAGATGGCCTGTTCAAGATCCTAGTAAAGGTTGGCTGCCCACCAAAGCTGCTGAGCGTGATCCAGTCTTTTCACGACAACATGAAAGGCACAGTACTGTATGATGGCTCATCCTCCGATGCCTTCGACATCCACAGTGGAGTAAAACAAGGCTGTGTTCTCGCTCCTACACTCTTTGGCATCTTCTTTGCAGCATTGCTGAAACGTGCCTTTGGAAATTCCACAGAGGGAGTCTATCTCCACACCCGGTCTGATGGGAGACTTTTCAATCTGGCTCGACTAAAGGCCAAAAGCAAGGTACGGGAGGCAACAATCAGAGACATGCTGTTTGCAGACGACGCTGCCTTGGCCACCCACACAGAAACCAATCTCCAGCATCTGATTGACTGCTTTTCCAGAGCTTGCGAAGAGTTCGGGTTGACAATCAGTCTTCAGAAGACCAAAGTTATGGCCCAGGATGCAGAATATCCAAGCATTGCCATCAATGACTATGTGCTAGAGGTGGTCAGTCAGTTCACCTATCTCGGATCTACCATCACGAACAACCTCTCACTGGACCCTGAGATCAACCATAGAATCGGCAAGGCCTTCACAATTTTGGCCAGATTGTCACAGCGAGTATGGAACAACAACATGCTGACCATCAACACAAAGGTCGCTGTGTACCGCGCATGTGTGCTAAACACTCTTCTCTACGCCAGCGAAACTTGGATCCTCTACGCTTCGCAAGAAAAGAGACTGAACGCCTTCCACATGCGCTGCCTCCGTCGCATACTCGGGATCACTTGGAGTGATCGAATAATGAACAACGAGGTGCTGGAACGTGCCAAGATCTCCAGCATGTTCACTCTCCTCCGTCAACGCCGCCTCAGATGGCTTGGCCATCTAAGTCGCATGGAAGATGGACGGATCCCCAGAGACCTGTTGTATGCCGAACTTGCCTCCGGAAACAGAGCTACAGGATGGCCCCACCTTCGCTTCAAGGATGTTTGTAAGAGGGACCTGAAGACTGTTCAAATCGACATCAACAGCTGGGAAGAGCTCGCCCAGGACAGATGCAGATGGAGACACGCTCTGACCACTGGATTGAAAACTGGCGAAGACAAGCTGCGGCAGCTTGCCGAGGAAAAGCGGGTTCAACGAAAAAGGAAGCAGCGGCTCCAACCCACAGCTGACACCGCCTTCAAATGCAGCAAATGCAATCGAGACTGCCACTCTCGTGTGGGGCTCCACAGCCACAACAGACGCTTCACAACCATCAACTAAACATTCCCCATGGGCGCATATCCATCGTCTCTTGAGACTAACGGACGCCAACAACCCTAAAAAGTGCTTATCATAGAATATACTGGCCCTTAAAGGCCGGAGAGGGGGAGTCTGGGAGACCAGGATACCCTAGTCCAGGAGTACGGGAGAAGACGAAGGCCTAGGGAGCATTGGAGGCAGATGCTGAGAGGAAGAGGGAAGCATCTGCGAAGGAAAAAGGCTGCTATTTCTTTAAGGACCCAGGATCTTATACAGTACGTCTACACTGTGATACAAAACCTGCAGAACTGAGTCTTAGAGCCTAGATCAGCAGGGCTACAAGACTCCTGTGTAGACATTTGGGCTCAGGCTTGGGCCCAACTCTGAGACCTTCACCCATTGTGGGGTTTCATAATAGGGGAGAGACTAGCAGGAGAAGGGTTGGCTGCCTGCTAATCTCTCCTAACACAGAAGAGAAGGACTGAGGTGTTTTTGACCCTGACCTCCAAGCCGTGGAAGAAGATTGGAAAACTATATCCCATATAGTTTGGGGGGAGGGATAGCTCAGTGGTTTGAGCATTGGCCTGCTAAACCCAGGGTTGTGAGTTCAATCCTTGAGGGGGCCATTTGGGGATCTGGGGCAAAAATTGGGGATTGGTCCTGCTTTGAGCAGGGGGTTGGACTAGATGACCTACTAAGGTCCCTTCCAACCCTGATATTCTATGATTCTATGATTAGAGATGCCTGGGAGGAAACGGCTTGGTTATGAAGGGTTTTCTTCTGAGTTTTGTTTGTTTGAAAGACTTTGCTGCAAGTATGGGGGGAGCCAGGCAAAAAGGGCCATCTGGAACAAGCCAGATCGTGGCTGCTGCCTGCTACAGTACTGAATTCCCTCAACCCCCATTAACTCCAATAGGACTTGAAGATTCTCAACACCTCTCTGGAATCCCTTCTCACCTTACAGTATCAGACACAACGATTGTGAGGACACAGTGGACTAACTCCATCCCTTGGTATAAATCTATTGTATTGTACAGGTTTGTACAAAAATTGAATCTGGCCCACTGGATGTCCCGTTATTCTGTTCTGCAGAAGAAATTTGCATTACCAGTATATGTACTATACGACTGGAATTATAATTTACATCTCTCATTATAGCAGGCATGTTTTTAAAAGAAATAGCTGGAGTTTTGTATTTACAAGTTTATCAAGTTCCTTAGTTCTATTAGGTACCTAATCACACAGAATGCATATAGATGTTTTTCTTTAGTATGGTATGGAGTTTTCATTAACAAATCTGAATCTCAATTTATAGCGGATAAAATTAATACGACAAGTTTGAAGACATAAAATATCACTTTTACAGTGTTCCTGGGAGTATGCAGAATTTATATTAATGAAGGCGAACACAGCAATGTCAGTTGGCAATATTCCAACCTCTGGAAGTCATTTGCATCATGGTAATTGCAATTATTTAGTTTCTGTCCTCAGTATATTGATCTGGGGTCTCTCTAAATTCAAATGACATCTTGTTGCCATGGAATGTTATTCTCAAATAGCTTTAAAACTTGTCACAGTTGTTTGGACTTTTCATGATTCCTACTGACATGTCTAAATTATATTTCAAAATTTCTACAGATCCTAATTTTCAGTAGGTGATGGAAACAGGTGCCTTGTAATTAAGAGATTTGTGTCTCTGGAGATCACTCCTCCTCCTCCGATTATTTTCTTAAATTTTATAAACTGGGCTTTTAGTCTTCAAAATCAGGTTTGAATTTGCTTCTTACTGAATAATACATACAATGTTAAGACAAAGAAAAATTGATTTGTAAACCCAGAGGGAAAACAAAGCCTGTCTTTGAAATAGACCTTCTATAAATCATTTTTATTTTATTTTATTCTGCGTACATGAAGTTCCCTTACTGCAAAGCTGACTTAGAATAGAAAATTGGAATATGAACTTCAGGCCATTAAAACAATACCTAAGTCAATTTAGGACTTATCTATGGGGACACATGGAAAATGAATCCAAATTAACGAATCCACTTTAAATTCACACTTTTAGTTATTCAGATTAATTTTCCTGGTGTCCCCACCCATGTAGAAAAGTCCTAAGAATCAGCTGGATGGTTCATCAAATAGCATGGTTCTTTTGAAGAAGAACTTAGTGGTGATAGCTACATTTCAGGCACCATCTAAACCCATGATTTTTAATTTACAAACCTTACTTGTGCAATTTATATTTTAAAAGTGCAGTTCTATGAAAGATGGCTCCTTTGTATGTAAGAGATCTGTTCCCTGTATGTATACAGGGTCATAACTGTTGACTTTAGATTTTTTTTTAAACATTTGTTATTCAAGCAGAGCCAACAGAGTGGAGTGAACTAAATACTATCTTGGTAGAGCATCATGAACAGAATTGTTGACTAAACTCTGATTACTTACACTTGAAAGCCATAGGAATTCACAGATGTCCCTGAAGCAATCATTAGAAGGCAAGTTAGCTGCAGAGGTTTATATGTGGACATAGTTTGGCTTGATGAAATTTGATGTGATGATAAGGAAGAAGAAAAGAATTTAGCTTGATTTGGAATTCCCAGGTTGAATTTGCAAGGCTGGCAGTTGGGTAAAACATCTTTGTACATGTAAAGTGAGCACATTTGATAATGGAAATCATTGAAGCATAATCCACACTGAACGCTACAATGTCATCTTTAGAGTGTCCCTTTTCAAAGTAAAAACACATTTTCAGCCTTTTCGAGTTTGTGGGAGGAAAATGGTCCAACCTTGATCACTTTAAAGAATGATCAGATAGTGTGAGTCATTTCTTGGATTACAAACATTTCACTAGGTTTTCCTGATTGTATTTAAGTCTGAAGTTGACATGACACATGGAAAATAATATGGGCCCCTATTCAGGGCATCATATAAACATATGCTTAACTATAATGAGACTTAAGCATGGGCTTAAATACTAGCCTGAATAGAGTACTCTACTAAATCAGCATCATGGGTCCTTGATGCCAATGTCATAACTGACACCTCAAACCTTGCATTTAATGTAGTTTTGTCGTATGAGCTGTCTCTCCTTTAAAATTTGTCATCAGTTTTATTGACGTTTTTTAATGAAAACACTTTATTATATTCCCTGCCGGCACATTTAATTGTTTTTAGTTAACCATCACAAATTGGATACTTTTCCATTTTCTAAGATACATTCATAGGAAATTTTGTTTTTCCAGATTTGTATCTTTAACGGATTCTGATTCATCCACTGCCTTGTAACATGTGTAGTCATTTTAACGCTCCTAGTCTGATTTATTAGCATTTTCCATTAACTTTGGAAAAGTATAATGATTATACAGGCTGCAAGGCAATGCAGAACCAGGGTCACCGTAATTATTTTCTAGGTAATAAGTTGACTTGATACAATACATATTTATCCCCTTTGTTAAGACTGTTATTGTGTAAAACCCACCTGTGTTCACCTGCAGGGCTGGTGCAACCACTAGGCAAACTAGGTTGTCGCCTGGGGCTCCAAGATTTGGGGGCGCCAAAAAGCGGTGTCCCCAATTTTTTTACAGCGTTCCTGGGCTGGGCTGGGCAGCCCGCAGCGCGCTGACATGTGCGGCCCTCAGACTCCCTTCTCCTAGCGCCGCCGCTGCTCCGCTTCTCCTCCCTCCCTCTCAGGCTTACCGCGAATCAGCTGTTTTGCGCACAGCAAGCCTCGGAGGGAGGAAGCGGAGCAGAGGTGAGCTGGGCGGGTGGGCCAGCGGGGAGCTGAGTGCACCGCTGCTCCGCTTCTCCCCCCTCCCTCCCAGGCTTGCATGTGGCAAGCCTGGGAGGGAGGGGGGCGGAGGGGAAATGCGGCACGCCTGGAGGAGGAGTCGGAGATTTGAGGAAGGGGTTGGAATGGGGGCAGGGCCGGAGGCGGAGTTGGGGTGGGGGGCGCAAGGTGGAAGTTTCGCCTAGGGCGCAAAATATCCTTGCACCAGCCCTGTTCACCTGTGACTATCAGCAACCTTTTTTTTTTTTTTTTTTTTTTTTTTTGCAATAATGATGAATAGGATAAAAGGCTGAGGTTTAAAATCTGTCTGAGGGATTTAGATGCACAATTCCAATTAAAATTAAATGATAACTAGGCCTCCTAACCCCTTAGGATGATTTGAAAAATTCAACCTAAACGACCAGACCTGATAAGAGGGTAAAATGTCTTCCTAGAGTACAATATGTAGGTGAGAGAAGACAGCTTAATGCATGGGTTTGCAATGCCCACAAACATGTTATCAATCATCCAAAACTAAACTCCACTTGTGAAAATGTAAACAGTTAGGATATTTAAGATTTTTTTCTCTAGCTGTCCACACATTAAAGACATCACCTAGAGCAATGAATCCGTATTGGTTTCGTAAAGGTACAGTCTTGAAAGTGATGCTATTAAGTATCTGTAAAAAGCACTCCGATGCCTACAGCTTTTTCCACTATTTAAATACAGACTGATGGAAAAATCTGATCCCATGCACTTACGGGCAAAATGTACTTTTCAGATCTACCTTGCAAGATGTTTTCTTTAATATGGAATCCCTGATAGATTACATTACCCCTTTCCACACTGCTAAGCTTCATTATTTATACATACACTCTGCATCTTCTCTGCTTTCCTAATGAATGCCTAAAGAAGCTCTTAGCCATGACCTCTTTATCTTGCAGCACATACTCCTTTGATTTGTAAAAAGCATAGCTGTATAATTCTACTTAGATTAACTAGCCATGCCGTTTCCCACTGTCTTTTTCAATATAGTCAGGTTAAATATTTCTGTCTGTATCAGATTATTACAGAATTTAATTTCATTGTTGTTTCTGGAATTTTTACATCTAAGTGTGCAGTTAACATCAATGTACCTTCCAAGGGAATGACATATGTGGGAATTCTTTTCCCCCCTCTCTCTACCTCAGCAAGGTGCTATCACAATTCACATAAAACTTAAAAATGTCTACTTTAACTGACAAAAGGGTCAATAGGTTTCCTGTGAAAGCTTGTTCCACTGCTTAATAATTTAGAGTTAGTCTAATAAAATGGTGTTCACTGATCGGTGAATCTCTGCTACAAGAAGCGGATGACAGAGTTGTAGGAATGGAAGTAGACAACCTAAAATAAAATGGTAGGTTTCAGTGTAGTAGCCGTGTTAGTCTGTGTCAGCAAAACGAAAATAAGAAAGAAAAACTTGTAGCACCTTAGAGACTAATGCTGAAATAAATTGGTTAGTCTCTAAGGTGCTACAAGTTTTTCTTTCTTATTTTCGTTTTGCTAAAATAAAATGTAGGCAAACAATCCAGAGGAGACGAGAAAAGGTCCAAGTCTCAAATGCTGTCTGCCCCCACTATGGTTGTGCAATCTATAAGGAGGAGTTTGAATAGTTCCGTCGGCAGGAAACGCAAAGGCCTTAAAAGTTACCATATCCATATCAAGGTACAGATTCATGACAAAATGTAACATGCAAACTCAGTGTGGCTCCCTTGTACCAACCACTATCAAAGACAGGCCATTGGACTATATAACCCAAAATGTAAACTGGTTTGACAATTCCTAGTACACTTTTAGATTTTAGAGTACCACTGCATCCATAGCTGTATTCCCTTTCACGTATTAAATCATGGGTCAAATCTCACTCTGACTTCAGAGTCCAATTAATCTGCTGTTAAAGATTTCCCAGGGGATGCAGGTAGAAATCTTCTTCTAGGTTATGGAACTGCTCTCTGGCTGCTATTTCAGCCATGGGATTGCAATGGATCTCATGGCCAGTATATTTCTCTTCTGCCTACAATGGACCAGCACAGTTTTTTAACCACCATCCAAAACCACTCCTGTATGCTGGTACTGTGTTCCATAGACCCTAAGAGACTGCATCTCCCATATAGGTCCCCAGATCATGTCCTCGCCAGTTTGGCTGCAGTCCTTCATAGTAGAGGAAGGTATCAAATGAACTTGAATGGGACATAGGTTATTTCATTACTTGATCATAGAACAGCAGACAGTGCTACCTTCTGTCAAACTAAGGGTTACTCTTGTAATTTGAATTCAGTCTGTAGAGTTACAATTATAATTGGACCAAATGTTCAGGTCACACAGGTAAAGTGATACACATGGCTTTCACTTAAAAAATGGTAGATTGGTGATTCTTATAAGTACAGGCACAGTGCTTGAACCATAGAATTTTGTCACGCCAGGATCAGCTGTCATTATGGATTCAGTCTCCAGGTCAATGCTTTAACCTCTTATTAGGATAGCATGTGAGAGTAGTAGCCTCCTCCATTTAAAAAAAAAAGAATTAATAAGTCTAAGAATGTGCATGGGAGTTGGAAAATAATTGCCACTTTATACATAGTACATGAGGTCATGTGTGAGGAGAGAGCTGATAACTCATGAATGGCTTAATAGAACAATTAAGTTACCTGTTTCACAGGGGCATATAAATCAACTGTCAGAAGAAATGTGAGTGTCCCTACTCCCACTGTGATTCCATAACTATTTTAAACCTCTTCATTGTAAAAATATGATTGGATTAGGTTTGTCCTGTACCAGCTAATTTCCTGAATGCTTAAAATTGCTGTTGTACATTAATTTCTGCATTGCTTTTGTTTGGAATTGAATGGAACAATCTGATCTATAGAATTGTTACTCTCGTTTCTTTCACATGCTCCAACGCTAATATGATTTAACCTTGACTATTATAAAAGAGGATATTCAGCTGAAGAAATTAAAAAAACCCCACTGCACTTGATTAAAATGTTTCTAGACATTTTTATAGACATTTAGAGGTTAGTGACAGAAAAGGCTTACCAAACCACCTAGTCCATCTCCCTGTCAGGGCCAAATTGTTCTTTACTGTGTATTTTATGATGTTTCACCCATTCAAGTTTCATAATGTCTCAAGCAACAGAGCTCTCACCACTGTCTTTGGGAGATACTTTCAGGGTCTGTTAGACCTCATTGTTAGGAAACATCTCTCTCCCTCCCTCCCCAGATTCAGCTTACATTTTTGCTTTCTTATTTCCCTAATTTTGCAAATTCTTGCCAGGAAATCTGTCAGCCACAGTTTTACTGACTATTGTCCTTTTCTCCTTCTGCATGGTGCTCTGAAATAAAAAAGCATGAGGAATCTTAAAAAAATAAAAAATAAATAAAAAAAGAACACTCTCCAGGTTGGCAAGCATAAAATCTGACCTCTTTCTTTTTCTGTTTTGCAAAGTCTATGAAAACCTGGCTCTCTTTGTTTAAAAATAATGCATCAATACCAGTATGACAAAGTGTAAGAAGTTGGACTGCATCCTGAGAGCCCCCTTGTGGACCGAGGTAGCTGTGCAGCACACTGCCTCAGTTTTCCCTTCACTCAGACTCCTTAATAACCCCACAAAGTCTTGTGTCCTGGGGTGTGCTTTATTAGCATACAAACTCAGAATACAGTCTTTTTATCCTCTCAAGTCTGAGGTCAGTCTATCTTTAAGTTTCTAAACTGGGCAAGTTTCATCCCAGGCTCTCCCCTCAGCCCATCCTTTAAACATTCCCTGCTCTCTTCTGAGCATCCACTCTCAGGCCTTTCTACCTGGAGTCTTTCCCTGCTCTTTATCTCTGCAGGAACTCTTAGGCCTTTCTACCTAGAGTTCTTCTACATGCTCACAGTCTAAGTTGGCCCTCCAGACCCAAACCCTTCCTCTCCCTGCCCCCAGGCAAGGATCTCCTGCAGGAGCCTCCTGCTCTCTGCAGCCTCTCGCACAGCTTCCTGATCTCCCCTCTTTAGAGACTAGGTCTTTATAGATACCCGCTACCCTTTATCAGGCCCCATTGCAAGGCTATTAAATGAAGAACAAGTGGGCTGGCCCAGTTCCTCCTTAAAGGGCCCAGTCCACCCTTTTACACAAAGGGGACAAAAATCAGTTACTGGGAGCAGCATTTACATAGCAGGGTAGTCTAGTCAAGTGACAATATACATGGGAAAATATCTCATAAGTTAGTATTCTAAGCAACATTACTTTTACCCTCCTAGCTTGCACAGTCTATCAGGAAAATCAGGAAATGTAGCAAGAGGGCAATCTCCCAATGATAGCTTGGCAGAGGAAATAGCCATGCTGCGGGTGACAAGGGCGGAAGGTTCAGACAGCATGGAAATAGCCAAGATTCCCAGGCTAGGGTTCACTCTCAGATGTTCAGGCACCACACCAGGAGCAGGACATCTCTCCTTGCTGGCTCCACTGCCTCAGTGTTCCTGCTTCCAAGAAAGGCGTTGCACATCACAGTGTTCTTCTCTGAGTGACATGGATTTCACTTCTGGTGTGCGTACGCCCCGTGAGCTCCACTACTGAAACCGGGAGTGGGATTTGAGAGCCACCCTAATAATCTACACAGGGAAAATCCCCCTTTGGAAGAAGTATATTCATTTTCTTCATCCCCTTCTGAACATACCAGGGAGATGCCTCCCACCCCCCATACACCACTCTCGCATTTATGAGCTATACTGGACTCATGGGGAATCCAGAGATTGCCCTTATAAAAACATACCGCAGGGATCTTCTGGGGGAACATTCACCCTGGTTGCCAAGCCCATTACTCTTACAAGATACAATTTTGGGCATATCATGCTCCCTGGGGAATGCAACCAGGCTAGGCAGCCTTTCTCCAACATCCCCCTCCAAGAATTAGATCCCTCCCCCCTATAAGACATAGTATGTCTCAAGGTCACACTGTACAGTCTCATAATCTGTGCTAGAAGGAGCATGACAGTGAGGAAGAACACCAGAAGGAGACAGACAATTGATTTCAACAAAAATATCTTTTTCTTCACCCAGTGAGACAGTCATCCCTTCTACTCCTTGCCAACTGGATGATTTAGAATCTTATTACACATGGCAGATACCTTGGAGATTCTTCCAGGCTTACAAAATGCCCTTGTGGATCAGCTCAGCAGACACTCTTCAGACAATTATGACTGGACTATAAATATTCAGTCCCATAGAGCATCTTTCCAAAAAGGGGGTGTGTGCCCAAAAATAGACCTACTTGCCACAGACCTGAACAAGAAGTGTTTGGGGTTTGCTCCAGAAGATGTTTGACTCCTTGCTCATCTCGTGGGCACCAGTACTCATAAATGTCTATCCGCTGGGCTCAGTAATATCAAGAATCCTGAGGTAAGATTCAACCTCCATCATCATGGCAGCCCCAGCTTGGCCCAGACAGTTCTGGTACTCAGATCTAGTGAATCTGTCAACATAGCAACCAATCAGGCTACCTGAACAAAACAGTAACAATTTCTGAAATGGAAGAAGTTTTCTATCTGGGCAGAACAACATCACCAGTCTCCCTTGGCAACCCCCATTTGTGCTATTTTGGACTATTTGTTAACTCTAAAACATTGGAGACTGTCCATCAGCTTCCTAAGTGTAAATTTATCACTAATATCTGCAAATTATTCTCCAGGTCAGGGCCATATCATATTTTCTATTCCTACAGTTGCTAGATTCCTCAACGGTCTTATTCATGCATTCCTCTGGTCTGGGAGCTCCCCGCTCTCTTTCCTGGAACCTCTCAGTTATTGGTCTTGATAGAACACCCTTTCAAGCTCCTAGCAGCCTCCTCTTTTTACCCCGTTCATAAAGACCATCTTTTTAGTAGACAGAACATCAGCTCGGAGGTGAATCAGGGCCTTCTTGCCTAATATTGTTTCCTATTTTCACTTACATTAGTTGACTTACCTCCCAGTTTTCCTTCTCAAGCCCCACTCAAACCAAGGAGAGCCCAAGTCATGCTCCCTTGACATGCTCAGTGTTCTTTCATGCTACCTGGAGAGGATAAGAACCTTCAGGAGCAACCCCAGCCTGTCTGTAGCCTTTACAGATAGGGTTAAAGGCCAAGCAGATCCACCCAAAGGAAACTGTATAAATGGATATGAGATAGCAATGTTAGATCCAACCATGCAGGTTAGAGCCCATTACACAGGGCTCAGTTTCTCAATTTTATGATTCTCTAGTAATTTTAAACAGAAGAGAATTGAAGAGACACCAAATTTCAGTGAAACATAGTTAACTTTGGTACAAAACTGAGTGAGGTTCTTAAATACAAGGGACATTTGAGAGATGTCCTGGAGTCTTAAAATTCTGTGTTACAGAATATTTTGGGTGGAGTACAACTAAATTCCCCAGTTGCTCAATGGAATTAATCCAGGAGAGCTGGAAATCCTTGACAGGAAAGGGGGAATTGCAAGGAGTCTGAGATGTATATATTTAGTTCTACAAGTGAATCTTTCCCTTCTATCAATATTCTTGAAAGGTGCCATCATTAGAACATTCCATCGAGAAACCTCACTGTGATGTATCACTTTGATGTGCTATTGAGAATGATCAGCCAGGCTGATGATCTAGTACAACAATGTATCACCAGAGCAAACTGTCATTCTTGTGATATATTAGTGAAATAAATCATCTGATGGCTACACACAGATCATATGTTTCTCAAAAGATAATAGTGTTAAGGGAAACAAGAATGCTAAGGTGAAGTAGAGACAATACAATTATAAAGTATATATGTTGAGAACATGAAATGTGTCAAACAGTGGATGCTACTGACATCTAGACAAGACAAACAGGTAAATGCACATTCAGAACCAACTACCTTCCCTTCCAGCAGTGGGTAACTACCAGATTGTATCTGACTTAAAGTAGGGTAAGAAAAGCCTACCTTAACATTAGCTGAGAAGCTATTCCATGGTCTCTTTGATGCCTACAGGAGCACAAATGCTCACTTCTTAAAGAGGGCTGTCCTACAGGCTCAGACCTAAAGCTAGTTTGAGAGGATTCTAATTTGGATAGTTATCAATCCTCTTGAAGGATACCCTTGTGTCATAAACAGCCAACAAGTGAGTTCTGAATGGGCTAGACTTTAGATTGTTAAATTAAGAAATATCCTTAACACGGTCTCCTATAACTGCAAAATTATCCACTCACCTTTTGATGCAGTAGGAGTCCAACAACAGTTGAATTTGGTCAGACAGATTTTGCTTGGAATATTTCCTTTCCTGGTGGCTGTATTTTTTTCAATAATGTCGAATACATACTTGTGCTATTACTGTAATCTGGAATCCTCTATAATCCAACATCCCTTTCATATGCAAATTCATGGTTCAAGAAAATTCCCACCTGTTGTTAACCCTTGTGGAAGATCTCAGTTGATATGTGCTTCAAAAGGATTGTTAATCAGCACCTCAGTCCACCAACAGAGTTGGTTTCTTCCTTTCATCTATCCACTCTGGGGCATGAAATCTAGACCCTGTCCATCTCTACTGAGGTAGCACTCTCTACAGAGAGAGCCCAGTTGCCTGATTTGTGCTTTGGACAGCTTTCATGACATACATCATGAGAGAGCACTTATGTCCTGGGGCTGGAGCTCTATTCATGGGAACAGAAACAGGATGACTTCAACATTAAGGGAATTTTTACAGGTGTATGAAGGGAGCATTGGGGCAGTTACAGCTGGTCAAGCTATTCAGTATGAACAATCATGACAAAGTTGGTCTCTGTTTTGTGTAGCAAATCATTTGCTTCCCAATCCCGATTTCACTGTTATTGTGCCCACTGTTAGCACATATTTGCCAAATAATCTGGATTAAACATTTTCACTGAACTGTTTTCCTACAGTCTGAGTCATGCCCCAAAAAGTCAATGGAAAATTCTAATTAACTTCAATGGATGCTTTGACCAGCTTTTTGCCTGTTATCCATTATTTGTGCTGAGCGACTGCTCAGCTTCTGCTCCCTGATTATATGACTGAAACCTTGTAAAAAGGAGAACAAAATTCCAGCCTGAATTTTTGGATGAACACAACTTCATACTAAAATTCATGAAGCTGTTGGGACTAGTGAGGAATAGATGGCAGCTATCTAAATACTCAATCAATATGGTAAAAAGATTCCATGAATCACAGCAAACCATTCTTCACAATTCAACCACTGATGTGCTAGTATCTAACTGCTATGGTTAAAAGACTTACAACCAGCTATCAGTTTCCAACTATATGTTAATTTGAGCAGATCATCCACAAAGAATAAAGTGACTGTGATAGTCTGCAGGATCCATGTCTTTTTCTTCTAAAATAAACGTTTCATATTCACCTATTTTTTGATAGACTAACTGATTTTTGAGGGGTCATTTTTATCTAGAAAAGGGATGCCAGGTCCTTAACGTAGGTGATAATGGCAATGGAATGGAATACTGCTGGTGTCGCAGAATAGTGGTCTCCCTTCTCTATAAAATTGCCAAGGCAAAACTGATGCACTTATCCAAAGTTAAGTGAAGGGTACATTACATTAAGTGACAAGAGTTTACCCCAATCTCTTTATTTGTGTTCTACCAGATGATTAATGTAGATGTTGCCACGTTTTGTGATGGATGTTGGTGCATTAGAATGACATTTGTTCACTGTGTGTTATTGCAAAGCTGCACTCTGACTGATGGAGAGAACAGACTCATCCTAAGCTTCATCTAATCAAAAAATGGCTTATTCCAAATACCAATATGATTTTTAAAAGGAAACAAGTGTCATGTAAATTCATCAATAAGCTCCTCACAAACTGAAATATATATATATATATAACCAAATTATAACCATTGTTGCCTTTAATTTAGGTCTAAAAATGTGACTAAATCTCCAAGAACTCCTAATATATAAAGATACATATTCATAACAAAAATAAGTAGTGCTTATATAGTACTTTGCATGTTCAAAGCACTATATAACCATTAACTAATTAATCCACACAGCAATCCAGTGAAGCAGGAAAATATTATAAAAGTTAAAATGAATGTGACTGTGGGACTAACTGGTGTTCTCAGTAATATGCAATGCCGTAGGCCCCTTTTCCAAGACTGCTAATTAAGTTGGCAACTCTGGTGATAATATTTTGCTATATTAATAGCATCTTTTGGGAACCGGACTGAGACATACCAAGTCTGTGGGAGCGGGCTGCTGTATTTCAGACGTGGGTATATTGCGCGCGCGCGCACACACACACACACACACACACACACACACACACACACACACACACACACACACACACACACACACACACACACACACACACACACACACACACACACACACACACACACACACACACACACACACACACACGGTGACAGTCAGTGTCTTCTGGGCAAAAGGTGCTAAATATGTGTAAAGAATTACAGGCAGGGATTTTCAAAGGTGGCTTAAGACACTTAGGTGCTTACCACCAATATAAATTCATACAAAGAAGGTTACAGGAGGTTATAAAAGATTATGGCTCTGATTCTGCACTACTGAAGCCAATGGAACCTTTGCCATTGCCTTCAATGGGTGCAGAATCAGCACCTAATATTGCAACCTCATTGTACAGGTAAAGCCTGCCTATTACTCAGAGCCATTTGCAACAGTATAATATCCTGGGTTTTGTTTGTTTTGGGGTGGGTTTTTTTTTTGTTGGTTTGTTTTCTGCTTTGATTGGCTAAAATCCTTCTTCCTTATAATTACTGAAAATAAATCATCCGCAAGCCAGACACTTTGGAAAAGAAGATGTTTTCTACATGCAGCAGACACACTAGGGGATGCTTCACCTATTTGAAAGATCTATTTCTGGAAAAAAATGTTTTTAAACTCACTCCATCATCAAATGAAAAAAGCCAATGCTAATGAATGAAAAATCATCCACTCAATAATTTTTAACAGGTCTGTCCTCGCTCCTGCAATTCACTCTTTTGTACCAGTCCTGGAGTGATAAGCAGAATAGACAGAAGAAACCATATAGTTCATTTTCCCCTTAAGCTCTGACAAAATGGACAACTTCAGAACAATTTAGCATTAATTTTTTTTTCACAACACTACACTACCTTCAGTTTTGGTCACTCCACTGTGAAAACAATATCTCAGGAGACTATTATACCACACTCATAAATAACATCTGCCCCTGTACTTCACTCCGCTGCTTGGTATGGCGAATGGCCATAGAGGGGGCTGGCCCAGAATGCCTCTCTGTACTCACATCTCATGTGAGTATCCATAGGGATTTGTCCACAAGACAAACCAGAGGAAGGGAAGTGGAGCCAAAAAGCAGCTGCTCTATAGTGAATGATCTAGCAGACATCTGGTTGGATATTTGTCCTTATCTCCCCTGGTGAGAGGCATAGGAGAGATGCATGACTGGGGAGGTTGATGGCAGCCTGACTCCTCAGGGACAGTACAGGAAACCAACATATATGAAGAAGTTCTCCATGCAGAGACCTCAAGATCTACAGCTATAGGTCTGTTTTTTCCCCTACAGATTATTAAACTTTATCTTGTATGACCCTGCCACTTTGCAATGCCACCAACCCCTTACCTCTGAGGGAACACACGAAGGGAAAACTCCACAGGCTTATAGAGATGCACCTTTTCTTTTTCTGTTTTATTGTTTGCAATGGAACAGGATGCTAATGGCCCCAAAGCTATTTCTAGAAAGTGTTCTTTCACTCTTCATTATGCGATTTACTAAGATAATTCTCCCATGGTCCCCATTCACATCATCCTCAATCAAGAGACTGCTTAACTTTAAGCACATGCTTAAACTTATACTTGAAGTTACATGTGTATTGAAGTATTATCCTGAATACCTTTATTGAATCAGGATGTGCTTATTTGCGGTCTTGAATTGGGGCATACATGCTGCTGATTTTTTTTTTTTTTTTTTTTTTGTGCTTTGTTGGATGTATTTTTTTGAGCTGAAACTGTCCAAATGAATTATATATTTAGCTTAAGCACAACGGAATGGTGACTCTAAAATATACTGCTTACTACAGACATGTATTGGCCAAAAGTGAATTATTGACTTCAGCCATAAATCACTCTTCTATTCAGATCTTTGAATATAATATGATGATCACAGAAAAAATGGGGAAGGAGAGAGTAAGAGGTCAGCTCAGAACAGCAGGGACCAGAAATGTGAGCTCTGGAGAAAGATGAAGAAATGGAAAATCATGTGCATATCAGGGGAACAGCAGAAAGGAAAATATCAGCAAAACAGGATCAAGGAAGCATTGAGTGGACAAAGGAGTTCTGGAGGACAGTTGAATGTTTGTGAAGTCCAGCAAAGCAAGATGAAGTGTTAGCGAAGCCTGGAAACAGCTGGAAGAATAAAGGAGGATGGCAGAGAATTGAATAAGTGATTAAGAGGATGAGGGAGCATCTGCAGAAAGACTATTATGTTATTTGCTATTTGCAACTAAAGACGCAAAGACATTGTCAGAAAGATCACTGAAGAGGGATTTAGGGATTAACCCAATATGAACTAGTGGAAAACTGTGAAACACAAGAGCCAAAAAATACAAAGCAAAGCAAAGAGGTAGGGGGGATAAGAAGGAATCAAAGCAATACTGAAAAGAATCACTGAAAAAGGCCAAGAAATCAGGTAGAACTTGCAAAAGAAATACCAAAATAATTCAGAGGATTAGAAAAAAAATCATAATTGAGTATATAACCCTGTAATCACATTGCAAAATCATAGGTCAAATATATGGTCTTCTCAACTCAATCATCAACACAACTATCAAAAAACATTCTACATGTAGAAAATATTGCCACTTACAGTATATCGCAGAAATCACTTAACAGCTCTGTTTGGGAGTTAGGTACCTCAAGTTGACGTATCTTATATATCTCAATACTATTTATCCTACATTATGACTTTTTTTGGGTCCAGAACATTGACTTGAAGCTATGAAAAGTATCTTTTATCCACCACAAAGCAATTTCCATATAGTATTACCGGTTTTTATTTCAGAAAACTTCCAGATTTTTAAAAATAAAATCTATTAGTTTAAAATTAATAAAATTAAAGTTAAGTACAATATATGTGTTTAATAACAAACTTCCTGTAATATATGTATGCGGATGTTTCATGAATAATACATCTGAAAAACTGGATTTAATAACTAGAGTCAGGCCTTGAAGTGTCAACAGTAATCTTTTATCTGACCTAGTGAAATTGTATTATGTAATGATGATAATTTCACATGAGAAACAATGGCAGTCTCCTTTTTTTAATATCAGGCATATTTAATATAATATATTTCTTTAAGCAGAACCTGTGTTCACAACACAAATATAATGCTTAACGCTTATCGTTGGAGTTTGAGGTTAATTGCTAGCTAGTGTGAATTGCACTCCTTACTTCATCTACATCCCCTCTAAACAGCCATAGCCTGTGTACAAAAACACAGTACGAATACCGAATATAAGCCTGAGCCAAAACCCTGTGGCATAAACAGCAATCTTTCCATTTACTTCAATGAGATCCGGATCAGGCCCTTAGGCTGGATTCTCCATGATCACATACTATTTTTTCCCAGCATCTCAGCCTCGTTCAGTGCTCAGGATAGATGGTACTCAGGGAATGAGACAGCTGTTCAGCATTGCTATCCTCACTCAATTAGCAGTCTCTGCCTTCTTTATTATACACCACCCGAGCCTGCAATGAACACAGGATTATTCATTTCCTGATGGGCTTTTCTATGGTGCTCATCACTGTAGTATCTGATTGCCTCACAAACATTGATTTTTTTTCTGTTGTGAAATAAGAGACTATCGTTATCCCCATGTAACAGATGGGAAAACTGAGACAAAGGGATTTGCCTTAGATTACACAGTGAATCCACGGTGGGCCAGAATGAGAACTCAAGACCCTACTGGCTTCTGACCCTGTGTTCATTCTGCTGGTTCACACTGCCTCACTGCCAAGCATAGCTCTCTATTGGGTGTTAGTGTGTGTGCTCTGCTTCTGTATGTCAACCCCAGATGTCTCAAACTGGGCATTTAGAAACTGATGCATGTACAAATTAGAACACTGCTTCCAAACCATTGGTTTAAGTGGCTTGTGATTTCATAGGACAAAGAAAAGTCACTTCTGTTTCTAAAGCTTTTTTCTTTACTGAATTTCAAAGACCAGCTGCAAACTATGAAAACATAAGAGATTCTCAAACAAAGGTCACAAAAATTGTGTACAATGGAAACGGTTAGGAAACCTAGCTACAGGGATCTCTATTCAGGGATCTAATTTTCAAATCCATTTAAAAACTCCTGTATTGTTTTCTGAATGCAAGAGGAAGAAAATGAGAATTACAATTGGTCCAATAAAAGATATTACCTCGTCCACATTGTCTCTCTAAAGAAAAAAACAAACAATCAAAATTTACAGGCTATAGAAGTCACATAAACAATAAAGTGCTGTGTGCTTCCCAAACTGCGTGCAAATCTAATTTAATTGGCTGTTGGCTAAATCCTTCTGCATAACTGCAACCCAGCAATATTAAAAAGGAGATACAAAAGGGAAGACGTTAAAACAAAATGCTTGAGAAAAGGAAAGTTAACAGGAAATATGACAAAACACACCTCTTCCCTGAACACTTAACACTTCAGCAACAGGCACTTGGTATATTCTAAGGATAGATCAAGAGTTATTCACTACAACCCTCTCTACCTTAGGATTTTTATTTTTCAATAAATTCCCACTGTTGAAAACAGTAGGTCAACTCTACTAGTGGTGCCACCTATGTCAAGAACCACGTCGTCTAACCCTGCTCAGAGTAGGTCTAACTGACATATATATAATACATTTAGTTTTCCTCCTTCCATATCATGTCTGACTGACACGTGTATGGCACAGATTTTCAGGATCAAAGAAAACAAACACCACACAGCTGACTTCTTTGTCACTGCACAGTGTGAGATCAAAGGCTGCTTCGGGAGAATGACATACAAATGCAAGTAAAATTTACCTGAAAAGCAACTGAAGAAGGTCCAGAAGAGAAGCCAGGACTTCTGAGGTGGTTAGAGACAGCACGTCCATTCCACCCCTCTAGAAAGGGCGGGAGGGGGAGCTTGCTACACTCTGCATCCAACCTGCTCTGCTGGTCCAAAAGAGGGCAGGACATCATCCCATCAAACTATATATATGAGAGCAAAAGTCATGCTAGCACTATTAAGTATGTGCACCAGTTTCAGTCGAGTCCCAGTCTCTCCTGTGTTTAGTACACGCTCCTGGACTCAGGAGCATCTGTTTCAAAAAGGGGCTTTCCCCAAGGGAGCAGCATTGCAGTACCATCTCCCAAGGGTCCTGTCAGAGGCAAACAGTTTAAAGTTATAGGCATGACTCAAGGGGAGTCCTGCCAAAGGAAACTGCATGAGGAATCAGGGTGTCAACCTTGCCAGGTCTGCCCATCTTCTCGGCTTCACCAGCCAGCCAAAGGATGGAGGGGTCATTGTCAGCAGCTTGAGTAACTAGGCAATATTCACCAGGTAGACCTTCCACCACTGGGGGCCAGAGGCTGGATTTTTACCTTTCTGCCTGTATGAGCAAAACTTCCCCTACATTTCCAACAATTTACATCCTTGAATTTTGAAAAGATGTTATATCTCATGATTGCATTCCGATGTAAGATCAGTTGTTTGCATTTTACTGGGGAGTGTATATAATTTCATCCTGGAAACTTTCTAAAGGCTGGGATTTTCAAAGGATTCTGGAACCTAAATCGCACTGAAATTCAGTGGGACTTGGGTGTCAAACTCCATTAGGCATCTTTGAAAATGAGGATGAAACTCATTCCAATGCCCAGACAAGGTCCTATGCTGTTCTCAATCCCCACAAGGTTCAAAGTACCTCCTGTGCAGTGCTGTCTAAGGATCTGCCTAGATAAAAAAGGAGAGGCTGAGGTCAGGTTGGAGTTAATTAACATATGTCTGCCTAACCCAAACCTAACCTTGACCTCTTTTCCTAATCTGGTTGAACCCTAAGGGAGCTGAAGGCATTTATCACCTTGAAGGAGACACTCTGCATTGGACCCTTAGTCTGGAGTGTAAGTGGTGCATAGGACCTTGGGCAAACCTTCTGCATTGATTTAAATTCCACCCTAAACGATACACCCACACAGACTATAGAGTTACCCAACAACATTCTGAATTTGAGGCGCTCACCATGCTTTAGACGTAAATGGATTACAAATGTCCACAACCAAAGTGAACAACAGTCTTTTTATCTTAAAGGAGGCACCTCTGTTAAACAATAGGCACTCTGAAAATGTTAAAATGAATAGAATCTAGATAGTCCAAAAGCATTTTAAAAGGGTTTAGTGATTTACCTTGTACTGAACTATAGCCTGATTTTCTTGAGGGGATTACAAAGTGAGAACACTTGTCAAGGCAAAGTCCATTCTTTAAGAAGAGTGATATATCTTGCCTTTTTTCACTTATATCAGATGTTTAAGTAAAACAAATAGACATTGACGTGTTAATTATATCCAGGCCATGATATTATTAGATATGACAAAGGATATACTGTTTACAGGCTGTAAGTCAAATTTCATATATCCTTTCCTAGGGTACATGCATATTTTTTGCTGACTGGGAAATATGCTGTATTGATTCGCTGATAATTCTATTCCAGTTTTCCACAAATGGTTCAATAATGCCACATAAATGGATGTGAAGCACAATAACTAGTATATTTTCTCATCTTTTCTTACCAATGGATCCTGTACTATCCAATAAACAAGACAGAAGCCCTTATTTTCTTGGAAGGTCCAGTCACCAAAGGACTTTTTTCCTAGCCTATTAGTAATTTTGCTGTGAAAAATGCTCTTTTCCTACTGTGAGCAAGTTCAAACAGCAAAGGGGCGGGGGAAGAATTTTCCTTTTAATAGAATGAATCAAAATAATCTGTTTTACTAAGTCTCTCTGCACCACACACCTTTTTTTTTGCATCTATGAAAGCATTAAGCAATGCAAAGGAAGGCCTATAACATTCTACAAGAACTATAGAAATTGCCAATCACCAGTGCCGGTGCAACCACTAGGTGACCTAGGCGGTCGCCTAGGGCACCCAGATTTGGGGAGGCGCCAAAAAGTGGCGCCCTGCCCCGGGGCTGGTCCCAGCCTCCCCTCCCCCTGCCCAGGGTGCCGAGAGCCGGAGCGTCGCGCTTGCAGCAGCGGTGAACCCCAGCCATGGAGGAGCCAGCACGGCGCGCGCAGGGGCGGGCAGGAGCCCTGCAAAAGCGATGGTGCCGCTAGTGGGGAGAATCCACGCCTCCCCACAGCCCAGATCGCTGGCCAGCCGATGGCATTGGGGCCTCCGGCAACTCTAGAGCTTTGCCCCTCCCCTCCCCTGCATTCCAGCACGGCAGGGAAGTGCGGCCAGCAGCGTGGCCGGCAGCGTGTCTATGATAGCGTGCAGGGTGGTTGGAGAAGGGGCAGTGAGTCTCTGGAGGGGGCAGTCAGGGAGCAGGGGGGTTGGATGGGTCGGGGGGGGTCTGTAGGGGACGGGGGTGTGGAGAAGGGTTGGGGCAGTCAGGGGACGGAGCAGAGGGGGTTGGATGGGTTGGGGGATTCTGGGGGGGGGGGGCAGTCAGGGGACAGGTAGTAGTTGGATAGGTGTGGGAGTCCCGGGGGTCTGTCAGGGGGCAGGGGTGTGGAGAGGGGTCAGGGCAGTCACGGGCAGGGAGCAGAGGGGTACTGGGGGGGCAGTCAGAGGACAGGCAGCAGTTGGATAGGTGTGGGAGTCCCGGGGGTCTGTCAGGGGGCGGGGGTGTGGAGAGGGGTCGGGGCAGTCAGGAGCAGGGAACAGGGAGGGTTAGATGGGTCGGAGGGTTCTGGGGGGGGCAGTCAGGGGACAGGCAGCAGTTGGATAGGTGTGGGAGTCCCAGGGGTCTGTCAGGGGGTGGGGGTATGGATAGGGGTTGGGGCAGTCAGGGGACAGGTAGGGGATGGGGTCCTAGGGGAGCAGTTAGGGTGGGGGGGGTCTCAGGAGGGGGCAGTCGGGGACAATAAGGGAAGCTTAGATGGGGGTGTGGCCCCGGGGGGCAGTTAGGGGCTGGGGTCCCGGGAAGGGGTGATCAGGGGACAAGGAGCAGGGGGGGTTGGATGGGTTGGGGGGGTTTTGGGGGGGCAGGAAGTGGGAGGGAGTGGATGGGGTGGGGGAGGAGGGGCGCAAACTGGAAGTTTCGCCTAGGATGCAAAATATCCTTGCACCGGCCCTGCCAATCACTATGCCAGTGTATTTTATTTGCACTATAGCTCTTGCTTGTAGTTTGTTATTCCTTCTTACGGTTTGCTTTTCTCTGGTATACTCAGTGAAAAATTGACTGGGAGAGTCCAAAAGGTGGGTATAATGTTGCTAAAACAGGGATGACTGTTTATGAAATGATGAGATGTTAGAGTGGAAGTGACTATGATAACACTTGGATTAACCTCTATGCATGACCAGTGTACACTGGGTAACTGGATATCTGAGAAGACTCTATGTGATCATATATTTGTTGTAAAGTGTTTTGCCTTCTCTCCTGACACCAGCTCGACTTGTGAGTTCTTACTACAAAGTAAAAGGGGACCATCTGTGGATAAAATAAAAATCCTTATAAATCTTTATCCAGCCTGGACCTAAACTGGAACCACCAAAATACTACGAGAAAAGTTATCCTTGTGTTGTTTTTATCTGGGAACAGAATTGGAAATGTTTGAAATATTGCAGCCCCCCCCCCCCCAAAAAAAAAAGCAGTGCCCTAATGGATAACAATGTCAACAAGCAGTTCAAGCTTCTACACTTCATAATGCAACACACAGGACCAAATTCTGTGCTCATATGTGCCTGAAGAAACCCCAATAAAGTCATAGGCACAGATCCAATGGCAGCATTTGACCCAAACTTTCAAAAACCTGGGCAGGGTAAACAGAAGCTTGCTCTGAAACTTCGCATGTGTTTCACCAATTTTTCCCCTCTTTTGCTCTGTTCCATTACAATGCTTGTCAAATGTCCAAGTTCTGCAAGAAGGAATCTATATATATCACTTTCATAATTAAATGTCTGAACTTCTCTTTTATACCACCAAAGTGCAGGAAATGATGCAAGTTAAGATTGAAGAATTGTAGCAGAGAGAGAGAGAGAGAGAGAGAGAGAGAGATGACAACGATCTGTTCGATCATTGAAGCCATGGCTAAGTATAGGATTTGCTCATCTTTGGATGCCAGTTCTTCCTCATTTATAAATAATATGTGGAATCTCATGAAGTATCTGAATGTTGAAAGTGAGAAAGGAAGAGGACATTTCTATTTAAGTGATTTTAAAGTTGTGCCATGCTATTATGAAGGTTGTAGAATGGCTCACACTGATTTCAGTGGTAGTTGGCTCAATGCCTGAAATAATACACATGGTGGAATTAAGTTGTACGTCGATCATCTTTGTGTGAAATGAGTGAGCCCATACTAGAGCAAGTCCATGCAGGTCCTTATATAGACTTATAACATTCCTCTATGCAAGTTATTTTCATGTAGGACCACATTTGGATATATTGAGGTTGACTACAACAGTTATTCATTGTGGCTGAGAGTTTGGCTCCACGTACAAAACTGGTTTGGAGCACCATACATAAAATAAATATATATTAAGGGACCCATAGGGATGTGGAACAGAGACCCCCATGGTTCCACATCAGCTATCTCAGCAACTTGGTCAAGAGCTTCCATCAGAGTGGCACAGTCCTAGAGAATTCAACTCTCTGAATTCTGAATAGACGTGAAACCAACAGAGTTCTATAAAATTTTTATGAGGTTCTATAGAAATTAGTCAGTACTCAATCAGAATTTAATAGCAAATGTGACTATTTCCATAGATTTTTTTTTAACTATGTAGGCCTTGCTGGAGCTCTAAGCATAAGTAAGAATATGAACCAAAGGCTGTGAACCAGAGTAGGCCTGGCCTTAGTAAAATAGCAACACATCAGGTGTCAGCTAATCAAGTAAGCACATTCCTGACTGGAGAGGACAGTACAAACACACACAGATCTCTCAAGTAACTATGTAAACACATTCATAAGAGATGGTACAAGATCATAACAACCTCTCATAAGATAAGAAGAAAATGACAGGATGATAGATGAAGATGCTTTGTTCTAACTAGTAGGTACAAGGATAAGGGTGGTAATTAATATCTGCAGCGTAATACTAACTTAATAATAAATGGAGATATGCCAAACTCCTAGAACCGGAAAGACCTTGAAAGGTCATCAAGTCCAGTCCCCTGCCTTCACTAGCAGGACCAAGTACTGTCCCCTGACAGATTTTTGCCCCAGATCCCTAATTGGCCCCTTCAAGGATTGAACTCACAACCCTAGGTTTAGCAGGCCAATGCTCAAACCACTGAGCTATCCCTCCCCACTTGCATCAGTGTATAAAAGGAGAAGTCCTATAAGGGGCATCTTTGTACTCACTGAGGGGACAGCGTCCTGGTGTGCTCACTGAGCAGGTACCTTGTCGCAGGCATACATGTGTTAGTGTACCTGTAGCTCCTATGGGGTGCTAGTACTGTGCTTTGTTGACTATAAAACTGGCCAAGCGCCATCACCACCAAACTGAGCTTGTGGTCTGTCCTTGTAAACAACATTGAGGTCTGTTGAATCAGTAACCTGCATTCTCTGCTAGTGTAGCTGATATCGGAGCTCCCAGAACAGCAGCACTAAGCAGCCATAAACAACTCTCCGCAGCACTTAACAACAAACCATCCTGCTATGCTGTAGCAGGTATATTATTTTCTATTAAATTAAATAAGATTATTAAAAACCGGTAGAAAGGGTTTCATTTTATTTTAAATTCTGCAGGACATTCATATAAGAGCAACGCCCTTGAATTTACTCCCAAGAGGTGGTTCCAAAATCTGAAATGAGGGTAAATTAACCCTGACTGTATAAACCCAGTAGTAAGATCACCAGGATTGTATGTGAACATTATGCAATTCAGCTATTGTTATTTATGTTGCTTTATTCCCCTTGTTTGAAAGATTTGAAATTCATGGTGTTGATTTTATTTTATATGGGGAAAGGGAAGCGCAGTGGCCAATTCTAAAGCACACTCACTTTTTTCCTTGGTGCTGAGTGACAAAAGTTGTTAAAGCATGCATTACTTGACATTAGCTACACAGAGGTTTGATTTTATGAACTTCTCTTATGCCATTACACTGTCGTTAGAATAATAAGTCATTTCATTTGCTTTCCTTACAAAGCCTGTTAAACTGTAGTAACATTAGCCTTAAACCTTAAATGACTGCTATGAATTTCTAACACAAAACACCTAGGTTCACAGTTGACTCATTCTTCTTCTTTACAGTGTGTGTGTGTGTCTCCTCGGAGTTGTGAAGTACCTCTTCACTACAGAACAAAAACAGCACAGTGACTGCATGTTTCCCTACACTATCCTGCCAATGTGCCCGAATTCCAGCTTGGAGAGAGAAAATGAGAAAGTTCAGTCTCCAGGGCCCTTCAGCTCTTGGCCCCTCTGCTGAGATTGTCAGCAAGCTTTCAATTAGTGCAACCACAGCAGTGGTTTTGTGAGGTGCACACCTGTCCACCAGCAACTGCACTGAACTACTAATGAAAGTGCAGAGTATTATTTCACAGACATCATCCCACAGCTAATCAATGACAGCACACTTTGGCCACTACTACCTTGAGCCAGATTTCAATTGGCAAACTAAACATGAAAAGCTCCATATCCCATTGCTAATCCTGTAAACCCTCATTATTTTTAAATCATTTTTTTCCATTTAGAGTTCTCTAACTCCCTTTTAAATTCACTTGATCCTCTCCCCTTTCCACTGTCCCCAAAACAAAACACAGCTGAAAGGAGGAAGCTGCTGCAAATTCAGCCCTCTGTCAAATAGTGAAACGGGTGATACAGAAGCATAAATATGTCATCTCTTTGCCATTTGTGAATAAGGACTATAAACTAGTAGAAAATGTGTACGTTAAATATCAAAATGTGTTAAGTGTCTATCAGTCAATAAAGCAGGTGTCTAATACATCTTGGAATATGAATAATCCTGAACATTTAGGTTTATTCAACCACATAAGATGCTTTTTCAAGATTTTTTCAAACATGCTTTTTCCTTCTCCAATTAGCAATCACTCAACAAGCAATGCTGAATCACTGGAGGGTTGTAGAAAGAGCGGCACTTTACCACACACTGTGAATTAGTTGCTGACGTTGCCTTGGTTATGATGCATTTTGCAATACAAAACTTTTCTGTTTACACATTTTCTTTACAAATACTTGTAATATAGCTCAGGTGCCTTATTTCCTTTGTCTCTCTCTCTAAGTTGCCTTCTTTACTCTGTGATGATTATTTTGGTGTGTTCCTTAAAGCCAGAAATTTAGTATGTGCACAGGAAAAGAAAATTGCAAACTGCTTTTTAGCGATAAATAAGCGTGTGTTCATTTTTTCTCTCTAGGCAAGTTAAACCGACAAAGAAAGTATTTTACAAAATATTAACTGTTGACTTGCTGTACATCATGCCTATAGCTGTGCCGGGAAAGGGACAATGAACCTCCCAATGATGCACTGGCTAATGGGTACATTTGAGCCCATAGTAAGAAGCAGTCCTGGCTACAAAGTATTTACTTGTCTAGTCTAGACAAGATAGACAAAGGGCAAGAGAAAAGGATACAGCATAGAAGCTGACGATGGGAGCTGAAATTCAAGGTTAGAGAGAAAGCCTTTGGCAAAGCTGGAAAGAGAACTCAGATCTCCTGAGACCCAGTTCAGTATCTTGCTCACAAGGGCTCCTGTCCCTGTCCTCTGTTCTAATACCTAGCAAAAAGCATTTACAAGAATTTAATACAGTTACAGATATCCAATTTCTAAACTTTGGCAAACAGATCACTGCAGCTGTATAAAACAGGTTTTGGACTCTTCAGCAGTAATGGTCTTTGCTTCATGGCCAGACAAACTATGCAATAATAAGCTCAGTTGGACTTGGGACAGCAGCTGTCATGGCTTTCCAGTAATGTGGGCTTATTCAACAGACAGCCAAGAGCACGAAGTATTATCCTCCCTGAAGTTATTTAATCTTGATTTATCTGGGCACTCGCAAAACAAAATGTATTGTTTTACATAGTGGCTATGACCCCATGTGGGCAAACAATCAAATGTCTGGCACACTGATCCAACTGAGGTTCATTTTCTCCATCCATACTTTCCACAAATCCATCTTTTCATCACTGCTAACTTTGGAAGGCATTGACAAGTTCGATTCTGAAGTGGTTCCATGCACAAAATAGCCATTGACAGGAAGTGGGAATTCTGTGGGTGGACTGACAGCATAATTTAATACTTCAGGATGGATTTTCAAATGCATGGAACACCTACAGACACCACTGACTACTTCCCATAACTTTCAAAATCAAGTCCTTATGCTGTGATCCATTTCAGATCCACAAACTGGATAGCTCTTAGTTTGTAGTACAGCCACCCTTCACCTTGAGTATAAGGCATTGAAGGACTTCATTGAATGTTGTTTCTTAGATATTTCTACAAATGCATAAAACTTATCAATGATGAGCCTTGGTAAGTTTCAGACTCTTCAGCAGGTAAGTCAAAAACATGGGGACCTGGGAGAAGGGTTGGAATTTTGGGGGTGCCTGGGCTATTGTAGCAGGGATAAGGGAGAGACAAGACAGAACTGGGAAGGGGAATCAAATCAGTATCTTAGATGTCTGTATACTAATGCAAGAAGTATGGGGAATAAGCAGGAAGAACTCTAAATGTTAGTAAATAAATACAACTATGAGATAGCTGGCATCACAGAGACTTGGTGGGATAATACGCATGACTGGAATATTGGTACAGAAGGGTACAGCTTGCTCAGGAAGGACAGGCAAGGAAAAAAAGGGAGGAGGTGTTTCCCTATATATTAAAATGTATACACTTGGACTGAGGTTGAGATGGAAATAGGAAAAACACTTCTTGAAAGTCTCTGGGTAAGGATAAAACGGGTTAAAAAAAGGGAGCTGTCATGTTAGGGGTCTACCTCAGACCACCTAACCAGGAAGAATAAGTGGATGAGGGTTTTTTTAAGCAACTAACAAAATCGTCCAAAGCACAGGACTTGGTGGTCATGGGGGACTTCAACTAATCAGACTCTGTTGGGAAAATAGCAGGGCACAGATTATCCAATACATTCTTGAAATGTATTGGAGAATTTTTTTTTTATTTCAGAAGATGGAGAAAGCTACTAGGAGAGAGGCTGTACTAGATTTGATTTTGACAAATAGGGAGGAACTGGTTGAGAATTTGAAATTGGAAGGCAGCTTGGGTGAAAGTGATCATGAAATGGTAGAGTTCATGATTCTAAGAATGGTAAGAGGGAGAACAACAAAATAAAGACAATGGATTTCAAGAAGGCAGACTTTAGCAAACTCGGAGTTGGTAGGTAAGATCCCATGGGAAGCAAGTCTACGGGAAAAAACTATTGAAGACAGTTGGCAGTTTGTTCAGAGTGACATTATTAAGGGCATGCGATCAAACTATCCCACTGCATAGGAAAGATAGAAAGTATGGCAAGAGACCATCCTGGGTTAACCAGCAGATCTTCAATTATATAAAATTCAAAAAGAGTCCTACAAAAAGTGGAAACTAAGTCAAATTACAAAGGATGAATATAAACAATTAACTCAAGTATTTAGGGACAAAATTAAAAAGGCCAAGGCAAAAAACGAGATCAAACTAGCTAGAGACACAAACGGTAACAAGAAAACATTCTACAGATACATTGGAAGCAAGAGGAAGACCAAGTACCAGGTAGGCCCTTTATTCAGTGAAGGGGGAAAAACAACAACAGAAAATGTGGAAATGGCAGAGGTGCTTAATGACTTCTTTGTTTCAGTTTTCAGCAAGATGTTTGGTGGTGATTGGACATTTAACATAGTGAATGTCAGTGAAAATGAGGTAGGATCAGAGGCTAAAATAGGAAAAGGACAAGTTAAAAATTACTTAAACAAGTTAGATGGATATCTGAGCCATTAGTGATTATCTTTGAAAAATCATGGTAGATGAGAAAATATCCAGAAGACTGGAAAAGGGCAAATATAGTGCCAATCTATAAAAAGGGAAATAAAGACTTCATTCAGGTGATCCGCGGATAGTTCCCTCTAAGGTGCGTGCCTGGGTGGACGCACACAAGAGAATGAAGGGCCACCCACCTAATTAGTGGAGCTGTGCAGGCATGGCACTAATTAGGTGCCTGGACCCTGGAGAAGACACACATGTAAGGTGAGGTGGTGGCCTTGGGGGGAATAGGAGGAAGGTAGGAGGGGACAGAGGGGTAAGAAGAGGAGATGGGGGGAATGGGACATGCAGGACTGTGGCGGCCAGAGAAGAAGACGACTTTCCCCAGATCCAGGGTTGCGGCTGCCAGGGAAAGACAGCCCTCCTTCCCAGCCTCAGCTCTGTGGCTGCTGTGGCGGGGGAGAGACCCCCACTCCTTCCCAGCCCCAGCTTGGGGGCTGCCGCGGTGGGGGAGAGAGGGCACATCCATTGCATTAGAAAGGTAAGGTTACTGATACTAAAATATGAGTTGTGTGCCTTTATTTGTAGAACAAAAAACCATTTATTATTAAGGTTTTTTTAATATAGCACTTTTATCCAAAGCGCTTTATAATAGTTAGCTAACAGTACAAACAACATTTGGAAAGATCATTAAGTGGTCTGCCGAGATCCTCAGCAATTTTCAAGTGGTCTACGGAAAAAAGAATTTGAGAACCACTGATCTAAAAGATAATAATGTGATACGTAAGAATCAGCATGGATTTATGAGGAACAAATTGTGTCAAATCAACCTGATAGCTTTTTTTTGACAGGATAATAAGCCTTGCGGATAGGGGGGAAGCGGTAGACGTGGTATATCTCGACTTTACTAAAGTTTTTGATACTGTCTCGCATGACCTTCTCATAAACAAACTAGGGAAATACAACCTAGATGGAGCTACTATACGATGGGTGCACAACTCGTTGGAAAACCATTCCCAGAGAGTCGTTATCAGTAGTTCATTGTCATGCTGGAAGGGCATAATGAGTGGGGTCCCGCAGGGATCAGTTCTGGAGCCGGTTCTGTTCAATATCTTCATAAATTATTTAGATATTGGTGCAGAGAATGGACTTATAAAATTTGCAGATGATACCAAGCCGGGAGGGGTTGCAAGTGCTTTGGAGCAGTGGTTTTCAAACTGCGGGTCATGATCCAGTACTGGGTTGAGGAATGTAAGGCATTGGGTCGCAGCGGCTCTGGTCAGCACCGCTGACCGGGCCATTAAAAGTCCCATTGGCTGTGCTGCCCGGCTAAGGCAGGCTAGTTCCTACCTGTTCTGACACCACGCTGCGCCCTGGAAGTGACTAGCAGCGGGGGGGGGGGGGAAAGGGGGTGGGCATGGGGCTCTAAGCGCTGCCCCCACCCCAAGCACTGGCTCCACACTCCCATTGCCTAGAAACCAGACAATGGGAGCTGGGGGGGGGGGGGGGCAATGCCTGCAGGTGAGAGCCCACATGGAGCCACTTGCACGCCTGTCAGGGTGGTTAAGCACTGGAATAAATTGCCTAGGGAAGTAATGGAATCTCCATCATTGCAGATCTTTAAGAGCAGGTTAGACAAACATCTGTCAGGGATGATCTAGATAATACTCAGTCCTGCCATGAGTGCAGGGGACTGGTCTAGGTGACCTCTCGAGGTTATGATTCTATTTCCTAGTGATTTTATTGGGAACACTGGGGGGAGAGGGGGAAGGGGAGAACACAGAAGAGCTAACAAAAGTGCTCTGCTCACAAAGAGGCCCTAGCAGTTTCGAATGGAAAATATACAACATGGATTCCCTGCTATCAAGATTCTGCAGCTTGACTCCTGCAAGGCAATTTTTTTTGTCTGAAATCACACCCCCAAGGATTACTGCGGGAAAAAGTAAAAAAGGGGGAGGGGCATGTGGAGCAAAATAAGTTATGACTTGGCTCCACGTGGGTTTTTTTTTGGCAAAAAGTTTTATAACCAGCCTTTAATGCTAAATTCCAATCTTCTCCTGCTGATTTCCAACGCAATATAGGATTCTAATCCAATTGTTATTCAGTTCATTCCACATATCCTCCATCTACTTTTGAAAGTCCAATATGTTATCTTTTACTTTAAATATTTTATGCTATTACCTTTCACAGTATCCGCATAAGTACCTCAAATCTAAAGAGAGTATGATCACTAGACCCTGGATGTTCAACAACCGATACCCAATTCATCACTCCTAGTTCATTTCCACACACATAATCCAAAAGAGTCTCTGAAGCTGGTTATTCAGTAAAGTGTAAAAAATGAAGGGGGGAGAGCGGGAAGCAGCAATATTGATTCTATCTTTCTGGAAAAATACAGTCATTTTTAAATTCTTGCTCTCTAGCCAATATCAGGGTAGTCAACTAGGTAATTGAAAACCTCAATGATTACTGCAGTAACCTCTTCTACATATTTAACTTTATCCCCCGTAAGACCAATCTGTGCCTTATGCATGGGCACCCTTTGAGAAAGTTGAATGTTGATATAGAAGAGCAGAGTGCTTTAATTATAGAGCAGCATGAAAAATATTTAATGAAAACAGAAAAACTGAAGGGAGAAAAAACAAATGTATTGTGGTTTTGCTCAGTTTAATTATTAAACAAATCTTACTTTCCTCAGAACAATCTCTGCTTTTGGTATCTTTGTTTAATGCAACAAAGTCAAAGAGAAAACTCACTTCAGACAAATTAAATGTGAGGGAGCAAAGGAACTTAAAAAATATATCCTAGGCTCTAGATGTCCTTCCCATCAATCAATCAAAAATCATAACAAAACTCATTCAAAGTTCATTTTCACCATATGCAATTTCCATACTACCAACCATACAACAGTATAACGCCTATTTTATGAAATAATTGGAGACTGAGTTCATAAAATTGAACATCTTAAAATTACAGTAAGCATGGTGCATAATTTGATAATTCAGCAATTGGGTACATAACAAATGGTAACAAATGTATACCATGTGCCTGATTTTGATTTGTTTGAGAGGACTGCATCTCTTCTTTGCCATCAAATCTCTCACTCTCTTCAAATCTGGCTGAATGATTGAGTCACATCTGGCAGCAGAAAAATGATTCATCATTTATAAGATCAATATTCATAAAACTGAGGTTTACTGTATATGTCAAATCTGAATCCTTACAAAGGATAGCGGCTAAGCTCTCTTGCCACACCTGTTCAAACAGATGAACCAAGCAACATGGACGGAAGGTCATCACATCCAAGCTATTTTGGACCATAGCAAAGGAATTCCAATGTCAAGGGACCTTCCTGTAGAACACTGAAGGAATCTGTTTCCCACAGGTGCCGCCTAGTGGTTGAAAGAGGGAGTGACAGGTGCTCTTCTGTCTTGGTGCCCCCTGTTGATTGCCACTTCAGCCCTGCAGTGATCTGTCTCCTTCTGTGACTCGGCCACAAGTTATGTCCACACCTTTCAGTGTAAGTAAAGCATCCAACAAGGCTAGTTCCTCTGCCATGACCCAGCAAAAGCCCCAGTTTTAGGATGGTCTGGGATATGGGTGCTTCCTAGCTCTGGGTCTTTGGTATCGAGGGTCGTCTTTGTGTCTCCAGCACCATCAGGGAGTGGGGTATGGGAACCTGGGCCCATCCTGTCCACCAGGTTCTTATCCATGGCCTAAGGGTAGGCCGTAAGCCGAGTCTTGCACCTTGGGAGTGCTATGCAATTGCCTCCCTGGACAATGTCCTACTGGCCTTCCCACACAAAAACCTCAGACACGAGAATCAAATGAATCAAAGAAGAAGTCTCCAACCTTATAAATGTCCAGAGTCCATTTCCCTCAGCAGGTCAGGAATCAGTACTGAGGGGCCCGAGCATCTGGGCCTCCCACAATGATCCTTCTGCAGAAATTCAGAGCATAGATCTACCCACTTCTACTGGCTGCCTGCAAGTGAGCTACTTTTAAGCTCCTCCTCCAGCCTACACATGCACTCTAGGTGTGGTGGGACCGAGCTGCGTGGGCCCACAATAGCTCTTTTACCTGTACACCCCATCACAATCTCCCTTATAAACCTATGGAGCTGAAGCTTGAGTGTCTCAGCTAATGCCAGCTGTAGAGGCATGGCATGGAGAGAGACGTGATCTCTCAGTTGGGAAAGTCTTGGGACATTTACAGTATGTCTACACAGCAATTAAACACCCGCAGCTGGCCCAGGCTCATGGAACTCAGGCTGTGGAGCTGTATAATTGCTGTGTAGATGTTCAGGATTGGGCTGGAGCCCAAGCTGTGAGACCCCATGAAGGGAGGGTGGGGGAAGGTCTCAGAACCCAGAATCCAGCCCAAGCCCAAATGTCTACACAGCCATTTTTAGCCCCACAGCCCAAGCCCTGTGGGACAGCCACAGCTATACCACAGGTCTTTTATTCCAGTGTAGATATACCCTGAGGGTCTCAGTGATCAAAAACTGTAACATGTCACTCTGAGTTTTAGCTACATGCTCCACAGTGTTTACTACCTCAGAAGTACCCTACTACTGTAGATCCCAAAGACGGATTTTTGGTCCTAAACTGTTTTTGTTTACTCTGTAGTTAAACACAGTTTATAACGCAGTTCTGCTTTCAAAAGCTCACTGGGGATGCTATACAATAACATAACTAAAACCTCAAAATACACCTTAACAGGATTGTTTGGGGGCCCTGATAGCAGAGTACAGAAAATATATGCTAGCTTCCAATAAATTATTGTGGGTTTTACAGTTACAAAGAACCGAAAGACAGGGGAATAATGTTTTGCTCCTGTGCTCTCTATTAGTTTATACCTCAGACTTTGATTCCCAAACTGTTGGCATTTTCTTCACTGACCATCCGTCTCCCTGGTGAGAGTACTAAAGCCATAATAGTTTTCTGGAAGCTTGGCCTCAGAGCTGCTGAAGAGCATTACAGCACACTCCTTAGGTGGATATTAAAGTGTGATTAGAATTATTCTTTTTACCCTAACACTTGGTAAATGTGACTTGATGTCCATTATGAATTGTATATAAACCTTGGATATTTTATTATTGTGTTTTGTATTTTACTCTATATGACAATTAGCTTGGAAACACAGTCTATTTCCATTTGCATGGTAATGAAGCATTATTTTAGAAAGCTGTTGAAAGTAATCAAGGAGGCTAATATGATTTTATGCAAATGACCTACCCATCATCTCCTTTTAGCTCAAACAACTTTGACGGAAGTGGTAGAAGCCTTTATATTAAATAAAAATCTATTTTCTCATAAGCCCCAAAACTAGCTTAAAACAATGTGAGAAACATTTTTGTTATATCAAAAAACAAGTGTAGTTGGATAACAGGAAGAAACACATTATACAATGTTATGCCACTCTGTCGTCAAGAACAATAGGGTAAATGTTTCCAAATGAAAATGAAGTGAGATCTATCAAGGAGAGGGGGAGGAAGGCAGCTATATATTTTGTTGCTGAGAAAAACACACCTCTTGGTGAGGCATAACAAACAGATTTTCAGAGACATGTTTAAATTCTGAACTGAAGGAGAGAGTCAATTTGTTCAATTACGATATGCTATAGCACTTGTAATAAAAACAGTCTCCATGCAGTATTGAACTAGATGTATTTGTTTACAATTATCTTTTATTTTGTGATCTTCTGTTTATTTTCCACTCCATACCAAATAAACATAGCACTTAGTAACTGGAACTGGGAACAGCCTCTGCCAGGCAACCCAAAGAGAAGGATATTCACTTCTGACCTTCAGCAGGTAAAAGGAGGAGCAGAGTAACAGTGTGAATGCTCAGTCAAAGGCAAAAGGAGTTATTTTTCTTCTCCCCCAAATAATGTTGCAAGAAACTTAGCAAAGGTGTTAGTCAAAGAGAAAGCTCCACAAAATGAAGGCTTAACTTACATTAAACATAGGAGCAATTATGTTTCATTAATAGCACACTTCTTGGTTTGAATGAGAGGCTGAAAAAAAGAGTTTGTTGACATCTAGGCCAGAGTAGACCATAGGAGCTTACAGGCAATGTCCCAGTGAATGCTATGCTGTTTTCTGTTTTTCTGACATCCTCACCAACTGTAATGAAACCTAGGATTCATATGAAACAGAGACAGAATCCACAACTGGGGAGGGAAGAGGGGAAAGCTGGAAAAAGAGAGGAACCACTGATACTGTAGGGAGCAGTATGGAGGACATTAATAATTGGCATTAGTAAGAGGCTCACTGTAAGCAGGGGAGAAAGCATCCCAGAAAGTCAGAATTTCATGACATTAGCTAGTATCACACCAAAAAATTCCCCATCATCAGCACAGCAGATTTTGTCCGCACCCCAAGCAAATCTCAAACTGCTCAGAGTTTTGGTTCAAGTTAGATAAAATCCAAAAGTTCGGTATGTCAGCTTCATCCAAACTATCGAAATCTCTGAAGTCTCCAAGATGACCCTGGTAATTTTAGGAGATCAGAACAGATGTATAACATCTCTACAACCAAAATGGGACAGAAATGATGCAAGACCAGCCTTTCACACAATAATTCATCATAATTTCCAAACCCTGATAGGCAGCATAAAAAGCAGACATGAAGGAAAATTAGTTAGAAGAGGAAGAAGTTATACAAACATTTGCAAATATCTATAAAGATTTGATTTAAGGAGACTTGGGCTAAAGCTTGGGCTAGTTCTTATTGCAACAGGACTAGTTTCTCCATCATTACTTTTAATCTCTCTTCTGTTTCTTCCTCCTTTAAAAAAAAGGCATCTGAAATTTATTGCATGTTTCATCTCTTTTTTTTAATAATGTTTATCATGGTGAATCTGAAATATATAGTATGAGACCGTCATTTGTATTCTTAGCATTTATCTCTCCCTCTTCAATTTCCTGCCTCTTGCCAATTACACAATGGAGGAGAAGGAAACCTTTGAGATCATGGACTGAGAAGAGTTCTGTAAGGTCATCAAGTATTTTCACCTTCTTTTTCCCATTATGCAAGGTGTTGCTCTATTGAATAAATGTTTAACCTAATTCATTATATAAAGAATGCTAGCTATAAAATTAGTACTTGACAATGGGAAAGAACAGACGTAATTAGAGCATACCACTGGAAATGACAATAAGTGGCATTTGCAATACTGAAAGCATTCCACCACAATGGTACTAAATCTAAGAAAGAACTGATTGTCTTATGTTCTTGTTTAGAGTAGTATAAATTAGAAGCAAGTCCTCTGAAGTTAATGGAGCTACAATGGTATAAAACTGACTGGTGTGAAAGACAAATATGCATCAGGCCAACAGCATCCATGAGAATGAAATTCAAATATCTTTTGTAAACACCAGGTTCATTTGCCATTTGCTATGACAAAGTTAACAATCTGTCAGTGATTTCTCTTTACAAGCCTTACTTTTGAAGACTTTTTAATTCAACTGCTTTAAATCACAGCAGGCTAATCTTGACAGAAATCGTCATCTTTGATGCAGGTTTCACTGCCCTTCCACCCCATAATGACAACTATCTTGAAAAGTTGAAGAATCAGCAACATTTTATCAATCTCCAAACCATTAAACTGCCATGCGCTAATTCTGCATGTTCTTTCCTATCACAGTTGATTTCCAAAGTATGAACTAAAGTTTTTCCCCATAGCCATCCTTTCAGATTCATACAGTGATGAGGCAGTGCAATTAACAGTTTGAGGATAAGTCCCAACTATGGTTTGTGTGGAGATATTCTGCACCTCTGTATAAGACATCTGAGCTTGAAAACTGATTATTATGGACACTTTGCCAAGTTTTCCCCTAAATGACCAGTGATTTTGGGTGCCCAACTTGATACACCTGAGAGGGGTCTGATTTGCAGAAAGTGCTCAGCACCTGTTCTCTGAAAACCAGGTCTCTCTAGGGTGTCTCAGGTTGGGCCACCAAAATAGAGACACCCCAAATCACTGATTCTGAAAATCTGGGTTTTTACCTAGAGATAAATTATGCCATCTGTCAGTTATGAATCTAATGAAAAACCCACTGAAACCAGTTAGTCTTTCAATTGCCTTCCATGGTTTTGGATCAGGTCCCATGCAAAGCTACTCTTGACAAGACCCTGGCTATTGTACTTGAGCCTCTAGCTTGTGCTGCTGTGGCTTCACCACTATAGTTATTTGAGCTAGCAAGATCAAAACTAGATTGGGTGTGTCTTCATGTGCTGCAGGGGGAGGGTTTGTGGGGGCTATAGCCACCCCAAAATTTGCCTTAGCCCCACAGCTCTCTCTTCCCCGAAACTGGGTCCCCCCACCCGGGCATCTCTTACGGTCTGCGAGCAGTCAGCACCCCGCACTGCCTGGCTCCAGCATCCAGCCTGGCCACATGGCAGGGCCTTGTGGCAAGGAGGGCACTGCCCCCCCAATTGTCTGTCTGGCCCACCTCAGCCCCCCCCCCCCCCCCCGGGAAGAGGCTGGTGCCCCCTCTGCACTCACACCTCTAACTGCAGTGTAGACATTGACATACCCTGCATGACTGTCATAAAAATGAAGGGAAGGGGGAGAGGGTCTGATGCAGTGCTATAAAATCCTCTTTCCAGTAAAGGGTTAAGAAATGCAGGTAGCCAGACTGACACCTGACCTGGCTGGCATCTGACCAATAAGGGGACAAGATACTTTCAAACTTTGGGAGGGGGGAAGGTTTTTGTGTGTGTCTTTGTCTGAGTCAGAGTGATCTTGGAAGACAGAAAGAACCTACAGAAAATCCGCCTCCTCACCAATACTCACTTTTCTAAAGTAAGTTTAGATAGCATAGCAAGTAGATTTCTGTTATTTTGCTTGGTACATTCCCTGTGGGAGAGGGAAGGGTTATTCCTGTTTTTCTGTAACTTTAAGGTTTTGTCCAGAGGGGGGAATCTCTCTGAGTGCCCTGTAAAATAGTTACCATCCAGATTTTACAGAGATGATTTTACCTTCTTTGTTTTTAATAAAATCCTTCTTTTAAGAAGCTGACTGTTTTCTATGGTTTTTAAAAACCCAGGGGGTGGGGTTTTAGATCACTGTGTAACCAATTGGTTAGGAGATTATCCCCAAGCTTCCCAGGACAGGGGGGTACAGGCTTGAGAGGATATTTTTTTTGGGGGGAAGGGACTTCAAGTGGTCCCCTTTCCTGGATTCCTGTTTAGAACACTTGATGGTGGCAGTGGAAGAAGCATTTCTCAGGGTGCAGGGAATTTTGTACCTTGGGGGTTTTAACCTAAGCTGGTAAAAATAAGCTTAGGGGCTCTGAATGCGGGTCCCCACGTCTTTACCCTAGAGTTTAGAGTGGGGAGGGAACCCTGACAGTGACTAACTATTAGTTAAACTGACTAGAATGTTCCAAATGCCAGCGACTCATATTCTGGTTTTCCACTGAATGAACAGTACAGCTTACTTGAAAAATTATGGGATAGAAGCAGTCATCTTAAAATGTAGAGTTCATTGCCAATCTACAGCTTATCTAATTTTTTTATGTTAGAGCATGTTTACATTCCAAACCTAATGCTTCATATAATATCAACTACATTTCCCTTAAGCACAGCATTAATATGTTCAAAGGACTTTAATACAGTTCAATAAGATCTAGATGAATGATGAACAAACTTCAAAAAGGTGCCAAGATCAGGTTTGGTTTGGATAATTAATCATCCAAACCCTGAATGCTTATCTCAATTGTTCAAACCTCCTAAGTCTATACAAAACGACTGCAGATCTTGCAAAAACAGCCTTTTTGTGCTATTTCCAATACTTCCAGCACTGGCCCCAGACAAATACTGAAAGTGAACAGAAATACCATTTCCAAATATCTCAGAAGCATAACAATGGATTGGATAGAGTTTGCTTAGAAATATATGTAGGGAGAGAAATGTTCTTATTTTATTCTGAACTGGTTCATCCATCCATTGGCAAGATCTCCCTGTCATAAATCTTTGCTGGTTGTCTCGAATAAAATTATGGTATCAATTCCCGGAAAATCTGTTCTGAATATTTTTTCCTCACTGCTGATGTTAAGAGGGCAACTACACTCTTGCTATGTCCAAAATGAAAAACACTTATTTTATTTTTTCCCTTCCAGCACTTCCTCAAGAATCTTATGGGTTAACAGGTAACGTCTTTAAACATCCACTAACATTTGACTGACCTCTTCTCCTTGAATTATAGGGATATGTGTTATAAGGAAACTGGACCAGGTATATATCCCCTCCCCTGAGGTGTGACTAAAGCTGGTATTTGGAGAGGCTTCTCTCCTCTCCTCACATGGGTTGTGTATTGGGCTCATTTTTGTGATGGCTAGTGCCTCCTCACTGTGCCTGTGGATATAGGGTTGCTGTCCCTTTGGAAAATGAATAATACAACTAATGGGCAAGGAGTATAAAATCCAGTACACAAAAACAATAAAATACACCAACACAACTGAAGCAAAAGAAGGACACACCCAAAACCACCACCATCACAAAGAGGAACTCTATTGGAAGCAGGAAACTAGGACCTGGGGAAGAAAAGCATTAGGGTTAGCTAATACATACTAACATCAGCAAATTTTCCATCTCTCAACACTCACAACTTTTACCAGCCCCCAGCTCCTTCCAACACCTTCCCAAGCAGAAATTATGCTGGGGATGAGTCCGGAGGCAAGTGCTGCAGCACTTTACATGTTGGCTGGCTTAAACAACAACAACAAAAATATCCCCAGAGTATCTTCACTACTGGGAGCGGGGAGGCAGGGTCCTCTCCTCACTCTCTGGTCTGGAGTTCTGTACAGGTCTCAGCTGACTCTCAATAGCCAGCGTCCGGGTGGACCCATAGGATACATCTGTGTAAGCCTGCAGTAGCGAGCCTCCCAGTCTAGGTAAAGAGAATTAAGCATGGGGCTCATGCTACTGCTCTAAAAATAGCTGCGTAGCCCACCCTCCTTCCTAGGCTTCAGAGTCCAAGTTTCAGCCTGAGCCACAACCTCAAAACACTGTCAGCTATTTTTAGAATGCTAGCCCTTCTAGCCCAAATTTGTTGACCCATACTGGGAGGTTCACTTCTGCAGGCTGTGTAGATATACCCATAGAGGCTCAGTCCAGAGTTCCAGGAACTGACAAAGTCCAAGTGGCAGTTACATGGTACATTAACTAAATGAGAAATAGCCAACCCTTTCATTGTCACTTCCACTAGTCTATCTTCTCATAAGTCCAAAATTTCCATGATGGGAATCGGGTCCCATTTTGAGCTACAGAGATCCCATTCTAATCTTCTTTTGCAGAAACGAGAACAAATTAATTGTTTAAAAAAATCAGCCTTTAGTTTCCTTAAATCCCCAGTTTTTCCACTACTGTTATTTTTCAGAATCAATATACTCTTTCCTTCTGCCCATTGAGAATATATTTGAGGAACTCTTTAGCTGAAGTATTCGCTGCAGCTTGTTCTGTATTTCATGATGTTCCTTTAATTATTTTCCCTCTAGCATCTATTTATGTGTATAGTTCTTCTAACCCTCTTCCTTACCAAAGCATGTGTGTGTATATATAGATATTAAAGGTTTCTGATTGTCTTTTATATTACACTTCACATATCTACTTAAGCCCTGTAGCCTCCATTGCTCTTTTCCTGTCCAGCTGTATGTTAAATATTCTTCTTTATTCTAAAGTTGATTTCTAACAAACTGTGATATTCGTCAGGACCTTTGAATTTGTGCTAAATTAGTTTTCATAAAGTTCCAAAGCTTTGAGTAGCTTACTCTATTACTGGACCTCATGAGTATTTCCAATTCAGTAATATTATTGTGACAGGATTGTGGGCTCTTGGAAACCTCTACTATATTATATTTTTTCCTGAGTCTAATCCCGAGTAGCAAAATAGGTATAACAGTGACTGGCGAGCTGTCTCACAATCTTCAGAATTAAAACTGACCAACTGGAAGCATTTGTTGTGCTCACTGAAATCAGCAGTATAGCTTCCATTGACATCAGTGATGCAAGATCAGGCACCAATTAGTGGAGCTGTCTTGGTAAAGTCCACAGCCTTGGCCTCAAATCCAGACCTGTTAGTTGGCTGCAAGAAGATAATCCGGTTAATTTCTTTTAGAGGATTTATGAAAAATTAGAGTCACAGCCCACAAATTAACATTTAAAAAGTAATAAGAATCCAGACAAGGGTTCTCTCCTTCAAGTAAGTAATAAGATTTTACATGAGCAAGGGCTGAAGATGGAGTCAAAAGGAGAACCTGAAATTGAAACCTCTTCAAATTTCAGTGGAGAACACCAGAGAGTTCTACTTGGAATTGCTGTATCCAAATATGTATCTGAAGTTTTGGTTCCATATCAGAGCAAAAACCAGAATAGACCTACTTTCTGGGTCAAATGCAACATAACTCTTATTAAAACAGTTTGTGTGTAATTTTGAAATATCAAATATCACATTGGATTGATATAGTAAAAGATAATGCAGAGAAGACAAAAGAACACTAGACTAGGTTTATGGAAATCTTATTAGATCAGCTGATTTTACAAGATTTCAACTATTTAGGTCTGAAATCTCTCAAAAACCAGCTTGTTGGATTTTGATGCCTATAAATGCAAACTCAGTCTTGTTCTTGATTCATCTTTGAATCTGAGGTTGAATCATATATTCTAATCCTGAGTAAAACCTATTCAGGGATCTGAACACTGGCTCTTTAGCCCATTATAAATTATTTTTAAATAAAAGTTTGAAAAGGCAAAATAAACACATTGAGTAAAATTACAAAATGAAAGTCAATATTATTTAGGCTCCTAACAGACTTAGTTAAAAAAATTATTTTGCTTTTGAGAAGAGAGGAATGAAGGTAAAAGGTGACCTTAAATTTACTCTTGAGCTGACTGATTTATCTGAAGCCAGAGATGTGGCTTATATGTGAGAAGAATACACAAAACTCCTTGTTGAATGGGTTGCTTATAATAAATGCCATAACACATTTACCCAATTTGGTACACTACAGCTAGTCTCTCTCTTCCCAATCTTTGCTACTCTACATGGTATTAATAAGTAAATTATATAAAGGAGCATAAATTCCCATTCATTTTGGTTGTCCTGACACGATTTTGAAAGAAAATTACATGGTAAGCCATTGTGACACCCTCACACACAAGCCAGTTGAAATAACTGAAATCCTCATTCAAGCAATCAGGAGATCCTGAGTGCAAGAATGACTGATGGGCGAGGAAGAAGTATGTAAAACTAAAATTGTGCTTAAGTGAAACAGAATGCAAAATTTGAATGAGGACTTTCATAAACTTCATTATTGTTATATAGACACTTTTGGTTGTATTTACAATGGGATTTGCAAAAAAAACAAAAAACAAACAGGAGGATTAAAACATTTTCCTCCTGCATAAAGGGACATCAAAATGTCATCTTTTTTCAAATGGACTTAGGGAAAGAAACCTCAATATTTGAACACAACTACTATTTTGTTCTTATAATTGCAGATTTTGAGCACATTCACAAATATTGAATATGCCCTATTTGAAAATATTTGCCTTGCCTTAAAAGTATCTTGCCTTACATATGAAACATATAGAAAGGAAGGAAACATAATGAGACAGGTACTCAGCTAGAGTAAATCGGCATTAATTTCAAGACCATTTAACCCAGATGACGAACTGGTCCTTAACATTTACCTTACAACATGTCCAGATACCATGGTGATGACAAACACAAAAGAAATACCTAGACTGATAAATATAGCAAGACAGAAATATTACATAGCTAGAACATAAACTTTTTCAAAAATATCTAAGTGACTTAGGAACTGTTACCCTAATAGCACCCCAGAGCAAAAAACTGGTAGTGAGTTTCAACTGGCCTGACCAGTTGAATGTACCCCAACTCATTAATGTCATAACCTGTTTCTAAAAGGTATCATTAGATATATCAATTGAAAGCCAATATCATAGTAACTATTACTATTATTGAGAGGTGGATGTATGGTAGGATAAATTCAAAATTACAAACATATTGGGAATTATGTTCTTAAAGTTTGTCTGCCAAGCAGGACTGAAGTTACTCCACCTTACACAAAGGAACATGGTTCTGCCACCTGGAAGGCATTTCCAACGTACATTAAGAGACAGTAAGAATTCAATTTACATATAAAGTAAACAGGACCATTGAGCCAATAAGAGGAGGAGATCACCACTCAGATTCACAGCAGGGGGAGGACATTGCAGGAAACAGATCAAGTTGCATTTTAGCAAACACCAGCAGGGGTGAAAAACCAGCATGAAACTTCCTTCACCAGAAGACTCCATGTTGCTTTCCTCACAGCTTGAATGAACTTCACTATGGGGGTAACCAAAGAATCCCAAGTTATCTTTCATTTGAGATGACAAAGAAATCTAGCACCTTGGACTTCGTGGAAGATATTGACCAACACTATCCTTTATACTTGAAAAGGAGATAGGAGCTAAGTGAGTTTATTAACAAACTTGTTTTACTTTTAATCTAAACCAACCCAGTGCTGCATTTGATTTAAAGTGAATGTTAACTCCAGCTAAAGTGGCAAGCTGCTGTGTTTTGTATCTTTAGAGGAACAAACAAACAGGTAAACATTAATAGCTCTCTGAATGGTCCAGGAGAAGGATGGGCATTGTGGAGCACACAGTTTTAGGAAAATTCAGGACTGGGGTTATTGGGGTCATCTTGCCAGATGTAACCAAGGGAGGGGAGGCAATGGTGCAACAAACAGGCTGCTGGAATCAGTTGCAAGTCAGCTCTGCTTAAAACAGTTTGTCTACCAGTTGGAAGAATCCAACTAAGAGAGCTACAGCACAGAGCATTTTGATGCACTCGGGATTACAAGGAAGGCAGTGACCGAACCCCTCATGGTCTGAATTGCACCCCAGAATCTGACAGGAGCCTATGTTCAGCAAATTTGGTACCGGAATGTAACTCTTGCATTTAGTAAGGTCATTTTGTCTAGCCATTCTAGAGGATTACTTCCTTGTAACAGCAGAAAATTCTATCGATTCTTTCTATGAAGAAGTGATTGGGAACTTTACAGAGCATTTATTGCTTCATTTTTAGAGAAAGGAAACTTGTTTCAAAGCAAGTAGCAATATCTTCTGATCTTTTGGGTGCTGGACACAAGATATATTATATATAAAATCTTACATAACAGAACTGCTTTTCTTGAGTCGCCACTTCTGAGTAGGACAGCCCTTCTATTATATACAATCTGAATTCTAGGTCACTTTTTTCCATCTTTAGGTATCAGTTTGTAGGTATGGGTCTGAATCCAGCAAGCTGACAACAGTTTCCTGCACATGTTGAGCACCCTTAAGTTCCATTGACTTCAAGGGGAGCTGAGGGCATTCATCATGCCAAAGGAAGCACTTGGAACCTTGCAGGATTGGCCCATGGATGAAATGATTTTTTAAAACTTAAATTTATTAAGTATTATACTTGTTTTTTAAACAAGTGGACTTTATACTGAATGATTTCATAAGGTTATAAATACATCACCTCTTGCAAGGATCTGGGAATTCAAATGTTATATATATACATACTATTGAGAGAAGTAGGAATGAAAGTCTGACTTAAGGGCAAAATTTTCAATTCAATTTATTTATTTAACCTTGAGACAACTCTTATATATAGATAGATATCTATCAAGAGTTGTTTCAAGGTTAAATAAATAAATTGAATTGGAAATTGAATTGAAAAAATTATCCTGAATTTTCCTACTTCTCTCAATAGTACCATAGCATCCATATGTTCTTGCTTAAGTGTAAGTCAGTCTGGTGCAGCTAGCTATTCAGCACAGATAGGGTAACTCCACCTCTAAGACAGATTAACTCCAAAAGCAGACTTCAAAGAGAAACTATTGAACTCGAATTGATATGCAAACTAGGTTGCATTGCGTCCGGATTAAATAGAGATTTGGAATGGCTCGGCCATTACGTGAATTGAATCTATTTCCCTTAAGTTAACGATCCTCATTCACACCTGTGTGACCATCTTGTTTATCACTTCAAAGGTTTTTCTTCCCCTGCTGTTATGGTTCCTCTCAACTAATTCGCCTCTTAAGGTTGGTCTATGCACCTCGACCTTATCATGTTTCTCTGACTGTATAAATATCTGTCTACTGTATGTTTCATTCCATGCATCCGATGAAGTGGGTATTAACCCACGAAAGCTTATGCTGAAATAAATTTGTTAGTCTCTAAGGTGCTACAAGTTTTTCTTTCTTATTTTCGTTCCACCTCTAAGGTAACTCAGTCTTTGAGTTGAGACTTTGGAGTAGTTTAACTTGGGAGTGCCTGTTGCATGCCTATTAAATATGGTTTGTTCAATTTATTTACTAGAATTTTGAAACAAAATACACACACAAGCAGTAAAATAAACTAATCAGATAAATAGGCTCTACTCAAATAATGTACATTTGGCCAGTTTTGCTAATGGAGTTCCTGTGGGAGGTATGATCTGTGACCTACAAGCCGGAACCATTTCCCTGGTGTCTTAAAGACAACATGGAGGCATTGGTCTCTTATTAATTGACATTCTCGTGTTTCCCAAGAGGAAAGTAGCATGTCAGCTTCCTTCAAACAAATAATGGTTAGGCCCATAATTAAGAAAACATGATCTCTTCATGGTGGCAGTGTCACATAGTTTCTAATCATCCCTCTTTCCGGAAAAATAATGGAAGATGGAACGACGAGGCAATTTATGCAGAATTCTCAGATTTGACTAATTCCTTTCACTTGGACATTGGTCTGGGCATAGTAGTGCAACTTCATTAGTCTTGCTCATTAACAATTCTTTCCTAGCAATGGCCTGGGACAGTTGCTCATGCTGATCCTGTTAAGTTTGTCATCAGCCTTTGATACCATTTACTGAGAGTTTATGTTAACTTGCTTGGTAGAGTAGATGGTATTGTTCTGGACTGACTGATATTTCTGCCCCAAGTGTGTCTGAGCAATTGATCTTTCAGGTAGGGTTCTGCAAGACCATATCATTTATTTTATTCAATACATATGTCAAGTTGCTGGCATATTCATATGCAACAATACTACTACTTCATTGTGCTGTATCAACATTAATGAAGGGACAATCCTGCAACATTTTCTCAAAAAATCAGTCTCATTACTTTAAAGTTTGGTTTTAAAAGTAGCATTACAGTTTCTATAAAGGCAGACAGATGTCAATTCTCTATTCAGTTCCATTCAGGCAGACCCTTATGTCTGTATACATGCCCTTTGAAGCCACAGGGATCTGTCTGTGGAGATCTGAATGCAACATGGCACCAAAGATGTGAATACAACTATAAACAATACATCTTTATAAACTTTTCGATTGGTTACAACTCCCCTTGCTTCTTAGAGGGATGTTTTCAGGCTTTCTTAGGGCCCGAATCTGCAGCCTTTACTCACCCAAGTAGCCCACTTTAAGTCTACATTTGAATGAGAATATTTATGTGATGAACGACTGAAGGTCATAAAAAAGAGCAAGGGAACGCTTACCCATCCTAAAAGGCAGAAAAAAAAACATATCAAGGTTTGGGTGCATTCACAAATTGGTGCATTTTTTTATATTGTCCTCAATTAAATTTAAAACCACTTTGCTGAAGGTTTGATTTGCAGGATAGAAAGCAGTAATCATACAGTGACAAGTTTGGAACAACTGTAGCTGAAGAATGCAGTGTCTTACTGGCTTGATTAATTTATGTATTACACACTGCTGTTGTAAACAACCTGTTTTATCAGTAATTTCCTGTTCTGGTTTGTGTGATGTTTTATAAATGACCCTAAAAGTTTAATAAATTTCCAAAAAGGGGTAGACATTTCTGTGAATAACAAAAGTATCTGCATTCACACTAGCCAAGATTAAAATTATATATATGAGAGAGAGAGAGAGAGAGAATCTCCTCATGCTTCAGAATCAGCTGGGGTCAAGAAGAATGTCTCTCTATGGTGACATATCAGAGTTAGGTACGCTGTGAGGAAAGGGGAGTGTACAGTTTCCTCTGAAGCATCTGGCACTAGCCACTGAGACTCAGGTTATCACATTAGATGGACCATTCTTTGTTCCAGCAGGGCAATTCCTGTGTGCTTATTTTCATAAGGAGTTCAGCACCATCAGCAACTTTTGATCAGAGTTTTAGCAAGAGCTCCAAGGTGACATTTGAGCAATTGTTCTAATCCAGGGGTCTCAAACATGTGGCCCGTGGGCCGAGTTATTTCCTGCGGTCCGCCATAGGCGCCAACTCCACTGGCAGCCAAGCTCCAAACATTACTGAGTGTTTATATTTTATTAAAACCCCTCTTTGCATTAGAGTTTTTAAAAAGTTAATACATTGACTTTTAATAGAATACTATATTACTCTTCATTTTTTTCATTTTTGATTATACTTTTGTATCATTGTATGAAAAGGTTTCAGTGATGCGGCCCTTGGGCCAATTTACTAGTTCTCATGTGGCCCTCGTGGTGATTTGAGTTTGAGATCCCTGTTCTAATCCATAACCGGAACCACCATATATATGCATTCTCTTAATGATGATCAAGTCTAGTTTAATGGTATAATCATTCCACTCATGAAAACTGCTGATATGAAGATATCTAACTTTTGTTACCAGTGTCATTGTTCTCACATCTTAGCAATAATTGTATAAAGTTCAGAATGGATCAAGAGCTTATCAAACATTTTCCCATTTTACAAACAACAGCTGATTCATTGATTGTTTGTCTTCCATTTCTCCTTTGTGATGGATTAAAACTAAAGTTTCCATCTCGTTGATGGAAGCATATCACAAGGAAAAACAATATGAACTATTGATGAAGTGTCCAAAGGTAAATATATGTGATAGTGATTCCTGGATGAAACTAGACTTGGGCTCCATTTTGCAACTTTACAGTGGAAAAGAGGTGTTTCTTTGTGGATTTTTTGTTTTTAAGAAAAATCACTCGTTTAAACTCATATTTTGGAAATGGATTTCTGTAAATCATAAGCAGATATGGGACATCTTAAACATCACAATTTACATTCCAGCTTTCTACTTTATTAGCACTTTCTTTTTTACTTGTAATTTACTGTTTTAAAAACAACATTTATATTATTTTGGGCCAATCCTGCAATCTCTGCAATGGAGGAGTCAGAGACCACCTACTCGGTATACTATCCCATGGGGAATGTATATAATGGGAATACTTTCTTCATTCTTCTTGAAGGCACATTTTTCTCTTATATGTAAAGCAAGATACTTATTTTCCCTCTGACAATTATGAAGGAAAAAACAAAATAAAACCACCATTACATATGGTATTCTATATAGTACATTAAATAAAACACCTTAAATATTCTTTTAACTATCTTGTGATAGCATGCACAGAAAATTCAACTCAAAAGAACAGAAATATGGTTTGTAATACTGCACATTTTATGTGATTTGCTCATAAATACATACAAATAATGTATCTGTTACAAGAAGAGAATGTAAACGGAGCAGAACTTTTCTCTAATCATTACTTTTAGTAGATAATAAGCACTAATGTAAGTTACAAGGAAATATAAACTGCTGTGTTTCAAAATAGAAAATATTGGGTGACATCCTTACCACAGCTCTAGACTCTTTACAGCAGGACAAATGCTAGAGTGGAGTAAATGGGTGCTTAAAGCCCCAATTCTGCCTGGGGGTGAGGAGGGGATGGTTGTCCCAGTACAGGTTCTATCAAAAACAACTTTGCAAGTTCCAGCATAGGAAGTGTGCCAGGGCAGGCTTGGAGGCAGTGCTTCAGCACATAATACTGCTAAAATTCTGCACAGCACTGCCTTGGGGGGAAAACGATGAGGGGAATCTATATGTTCTGGTGCCACATGAGTGAGGTTAAGGAACATGAGTAATAGTTATGCACAGGTGTTGTTTGTCCATATATGAGCAGTGGGCCTTTTGTGCTTTTGTTTTCACACTTTTTTAGTTACCATATCTAGTAGCATGCTCTCTACAGAAACCAGACTATACCTCTTCCTATATGGAATTAATAACCCACATTGATAAGTTTATCTACTCTACAGGGCCATTATGCTGGTGTGCTTTCTGATAAATGTTTACAGCCAGCAGTTTTCCCCAATGCCAGGTAGAACTGGGGACATATGAGCATCAGGTGTGAGCCAGAATTTATCTCAATGTTTGTTGTGCTTGTCCATCCATTCAGTATCTCCAAACATCTAGTCTCAGCTTGTAAATTATTTTTCCCCTCTCACACACTGGTGTATGGAAAACACTAATTTTCCCCCATCCCGTCTGAAAGCCTATTGGCATTAGGTGGAACAAGACCACCCTTTGTTCCTCTGGGAGGTATCTTTTCGCCAGAGGCTTTCTCTCCCTTCCTATTGCTTCTATGTAAAGACCTTTGTTTTTCAGTTAGTTGTTCAAAAGATACATTAATCCACTTATAATTAAAAGGACAGACACATTGCCTTGCGCCTTGTGTAGTCTTCACCGTAGTCCAGTGCAAAGTGGGTTTAAAATGCTACTCAGAGAACACTTTGCACTGGTTTATATGAACACATAAAGTGCAGGGTAAGAGGGAAACTGCCCCTAGCTTTGGTATCCCCAGTAGACAAATTTGGGGGGTACTATTCCCCATCCCATCTCTCTTCCATTTCTGCTCATGGTTTCCTTATTTAGAGAACAGAGAGGATCAATTAGAGACCAGAGAGGAAACAGACAGATGAAAGACAGATTTGAGAGTCATTCATGAAGTACAGTAGGAAACTTTGGGCCTGATTCTTATCTTGCTCATGCAGTCTTCACCCTACTGTAACTTATTGAGATCAGTGGATTTATGTCTGATTTTCTGGTGGTGTGAGAGGAGAATTGGGGCATAGGACTCAGTGCCAGAAACTGAAAATTACATGGTATAAAATATAGAAAGGAAGAAAATAATAAAACACAATGACAGTGTTTTTTTTATCTGTACAGGAACAGGTATTTCACCGACAAAGGAGAAAAATCATTTTGCAATGAGTGTGGTGAAAGATTCCTCTTAAGGTTTTCATACAAAAGGATAAAAGGAAACATTACTGCACTGCTCAAAAACAAGACAGTTGAGCTGATGAGGGATGCACTAATCTCACTGCAACACTTGCAGGTGGAAGGAAACATATACAGGATTTCCAGTACTTACTAATTTGAAAATGATTTACCAGCAGTTGCTTCTATACTGGAGAAATAAACCAGCCATGTTCATAAAATTAAATGCAGTTATCGTTTATAGCATGCACACTATGTTTAAACAAATACACTAATTTATTCCATATTATTCAAATAATGACAACAATATCATTTCTTCATGATATGGGTGCAATAATAATTACTCCACATTTGCATAACTCTTCAGATAAATCATCACAGCACACTAAATTTTCACCTATTGAAAATGGATCGTTGACTTTTAGAGAGTCAGAACATGACTACTATTTTAATTGACTTTGCTTGCTCCTCAGATAAAAGAGGCACCAGCTACTCCAAGATAACCTTGGTACAAAAGAGGCTCCAGTTCAATAAGACTCTTGACAAAGGTCTTAGGAAAGGTACACATTTCATTGCAGATAGAGATATGCAAAGTGGGGCAGTTTTCATTCAGAATTAACCTATTTCCCCCCCAAAAGCATGTTGTACTATATTTGCTGCCCTACCCCTTTAAAAAAAAAAGTTAGGGAAATGCCATCAATGCCAAAGGGGTACGGCAATACAGGTGCATTCATAAACAATGAATCTTTAAAACATGTTCAGAACAACTAAATAGGTGAATTTTAACTTATCTGAACAAAAAGAGACCTCAAATATTCATTACTTTAAAACTTCTGAACCAGTTTTCTTCTCACTGGTTTATTTGTTCGTTTAAATCTTTTAAAAGTGTGAGCTGCAGAGAAAGGTAAGTTTGGTGCAAGTGTTCAGATTTCAGCATACAGGGGAAAAAGTGTATATTATTCATATTTGCATTACCCAAATACAGCTAAACCGAGTTTGCTCTAGCTTGAGGAAAATATCTTTGAGCTGATAAGAAACATGGCCAATTTAGCCCTCCCCGGCTCCATGTGTGTGTGTCCCCTTGTGTGTATATATTTGAAAACGTTAAGAAAACTGAAAAATGGGGAAGGAAGAACTAGAATAGAAGTTGGAACTCCGTTTCAGTGAGCCACTCCTACTGTAACAACAACTTGTTTTAGAGAGAAAACTACACACACACATCATTTTCTCCTAAGAGTCTGTAGCTTATGTCATTCACGTGATCTTCAGCTTGATTGATTGCTAGCCAAATCCTCCAATTAAATGGTAAGGATGTGTATGTGGGGAGGATTTCTTACATTATTCTAACTCTTGCCAGTTCAACAATTAGACCAGTGATTATCTGATTAGAACAAAATATGATCTTTTAGCAACCACTCAATTTAAGAATAAAGAATATTGTTGCCTCTCCTCTGATTGTAGCATAACTGTATTGACTTAATCTTGAGCTATATGTACACTTTGAGTAAAACGTTCAAAGGTTAAGTAATTTAGGAAATTAAGTCTCATGGTATTTAAGCTCTTAAGTCAGGCACGTTTGGAAATTTTACCTATAGCCTGAAAACTTGTTGCTTGATTTCAAATGTTCCCTCTACCCTGCTCCAAAGAATGGTCCATCTAAAAATACCAGACAGATGTAATTTCAGGAAGTCTTTGCTACATTTTTATTTTAATGGCAGATGGCTGTCAAGTGCCTCAAATTACTTTTGGAAGTGAGCATCAAAGAAGTCAGCATATTTTACTGTTATGCTGCAACACTAAGGATGTAGCAGGCTATATTCCTCATCTCATCAACCTCTGTTTTCATGTTCTTAAAGTAATAACGTAACATCTAAAAAGGAAGAAGAAACATTTCTATAATTGTTTCTTAATGGACACAGGCAAAGCTTATCAAGTTTGCAGTTTTGTAATCCTCTCCAATTTTAAATTTTAGAGGGTTTGTTAATTCAAGTTAAACACATTTCCCCCCTCTGTAATTTAAACTGAATGTTTTATTTTTCCCCAGGGTGACATAGATTAATGGAAGCCAGGGCTATGTATCAGGGACAGAATATCCACTAACAATTGGTTAGCAAAAGTAGGTGACCTGTCTCCTGTATTTATTTTTTAACCTGCTCCTCTCTGTATTCCTTTCCAAGATCCACCCACATCCTTCTTGTATTTGATTTTCATTCTTCCCATTTCTGTCCCATTTTGCACCATCTTTGTTAATTTACTTTTCTCCCATTCTGGTCCTTTCCCCACAGCCTCTCCCAAATGGAGGATAAACCCAGTGATACTAGAGTCAACATTCAAACCCAAGATGTGTGAGTTTGAAGTTAGGTAAATTGTCATCCTGTCTTTAAATGCCTGATCCTTCTTCCTTTAGACAGTCTCTCTCTCTCTCTCTCTCTTCTTCTTTTCTCTCTTTTTGCAGGGCCACCAATGTCAGTTTATCTAAAGCCATGTGTTTGCTTCTGATAACATTCCTCTAAACTACCTGGCTATGAATTGTAGCTATACAGAGCTGGTAACTGTATAAGTCACATAGCAATTTGCATCGTTCATTTCTAGTGAATCTTCTTGTCCTAGAAAGATATCGTAGAGAATGCTGGAAAAAGGTGGGGGTTTTTTTCAATTTTTTTTTCATAGGTCAGGCTTCCTAAACCTCTTCTCGTTTTTTATTGCTTTCCTTTGGACACTCTCCAGTTTCTTCATATCTTTCTTAAAGTGTGATACCCCAAAGTGGACACAGTACTACAGCTGAGGACTCACTAGCACCAAGTAGAGTAGAACAATTATCTAATGTAATTTACAATATTCCTGTTGATGCATCTGAGAATGACATTTGTCTTTTTCTCAACAGGATCACACTGTTGACTCATATTCCAAATGGTCAACTCCATCTACTTCAAGGTCAGACATAAATCCATTATGAGCTATATATTTATGCAATTCAGAACCAGAGGAAACATTTCTGGCACTAGCTAGCAATAGGGTTGTGCCCTGAATCATTTCTACTGCAAGCTGTTATAACCTTTTATAATTACTGATTTTATAGACTAAGATAAGACTGAAATAATTTTGCATTCTCTTTAAAAACAAATGTGTTGATTGGGCCCAATGAAAGAGCAACGGCAGATGTAAATGACCCAGGTGAAGCTTCTCAACAGAGTGGCATGGAATTATAGTAATACGTTTTGTTTTGACATTAATGAGAGCGTCTGGGCCCAGACCTGTCACAACTCTACACATTTACCAGTATGGCACTAGACATTAAAAAAGTACATGGTTTTGTCCCATGTAAATCGGTTGAAGAATTTACTGTCAATTGAAGAACTTACTGTTTACTATGGACATGATAGCCAGGCTCACTAGAGCTCCACTAAATGTGTCTAGTGCAGTATTTGAAAACTGATTCAAATACACACTCCAGCTGGGAAAATCAGTTGGGAAATGCATGCAATTAAGTTCAGTGAACTGAACATTTTAACCGTCACTCAATGAAAGCACAATAAAAAAAAAGAAAGAAAAAAAAGGAACTTGTCTGGCTGTAATGGTCATATTTAAAAATTGGTTAACAGGTCTTCATTAGCTTAAAAAGTATTTCCTGAAAACCTTTTACCTACTATTGTTATAAGTAAAATCCACGATTAGTGGAAATAATTCTCTTTATTACCAGTTTGTTTATTTTGTGCACTTCACAGAAAAACACGTATAATCAATTTCCATTCTTATTTGTGTGAGTCTTTCACACACACACACACACACACACACACACTCGAGACAAAAACCTGTAACAGGAAAATATTATTGTAAAACCACATGATTGACAAAGACTCAAAGGCAGGTACATAACTTTTAACACTCTTTTTTAACACTGCCTAGGTTTCAATTTGATAATGTTCCTTTAAGAATGGAAGCTTTAAATTGTGCAACTCTGGTTATTGCACAGGTATATTAAATCTAATATGTTTAATCTCTCTGGACATACTTATGACACTCCTATCTGTATAAAAGTGCTTGAGCCAAATCAGGGAAAACATTCTGACTTGACAGAGGCTTGCTTAGTCCTCCCAATGCAAAATATCCAGATTAATGTCTATATCATGAATCTCTATAACTTCAGCTACAGCTTTGTAGCTATTCATGTCAAATTTATAATCAGGCTGTACATAAGACTTCAAAACTGCTAATTAAATCAGTTATTGCCCTGACACGTCTTAGTCTCCTCATGTTGATCTAGACGGAACTTCAATAACAGCAGGGCAAAATAAAACTGCCTCACATACAAGACGCAACCTTGTTTTCAGTTCCAGCAACATGCCTAACTTGAATATTAGATACAGTTGCACACTGGGGGTTGGTACTAATAAAAATAAGTCTAGCAGGTCACACAGGGGTTTGCCTACAAATCAATTTGCACACTGACAGCCATCTGAGGGACTGAATAATAAAACTGTCCTCTCTGAAGACCTCTCACTAAGCTTTCTAAAAGAGAATAGGAAGCCAGGCATTGTGTTTTCATGTCACTATCACAGAATCATCAAAACGAAGGGTTGGAATTGACTTCCAGAGGTCATCTAGTCCAGCCCCCTGCACTAAGGCACTAGCAAATATATCTAGACCATCCCTGACAGGTGTTCGTCTAACCTGTTCTTAAAAACCTCCAGTCACAGGCATTCCAGTACTTAACTACCCTTATTGTTAGAAAGCTTTTCCTAATATCTTGCTTAGATCTCCCTTGTTACAGATTAAGCTGATTACTTCTTGTCCTCCATGTGAAAGATCTGGCCATTTTCCTGCAATATTCTTGGAAGACCTTATTGTATTAAGTGTATGTATTATTGTGGGCTGGAACTGTATGTAACCTTTCTAGGGTGGAGATGTCACAGATGTAAGAACTGGAAGTTCAAAAGATTATATTGAAAATGTACCAGAGATATATGGATATTTGGGACAATAAATGTTAAGTGGATTTCATGGGGAATCCCTAGGAAGGAGTTAATGCAAATTCCCCAGCTCCAGTTATGCAAGAACCCAATCTTTCAAAACTATGCCCCGAGAAGAGGGTCATTATCTGCTAATTACCAGATATAGAAAAGCCTGAAAGCCAAGCCTGAGCTGCCTAAAGAAATGGCTGATCTGTCAAGCTGTTGTGCTGGCTCTGGAGCTAAAATGAATGAACTTGTAACCATATGGAGAACCCAGCTGTGGGATTTGAAGCACTGAAATCTACCAGACCTCTTGGCTGAAGTTGGAGGTGCTCATTAGTAAGATTTGTGTGTGTGTGGGGGGGGGGGTTATTATTGTTGTTGTTTTTATGTTTTCTCCATAATGCTTTTTGTCTTAAGAATTAATGTGCTTGCTTAGAAAGAGCTGTGTGGTACAGTAACACCTCACTTAAAGTCGCCCCGGTTAACGCTGTTTCATTGTTACGTTGCTGCTCAAATAGGGAACATGCTCGTTTAAAGTTGTGAAATGCTCCCCTCTAACGTCGTTTGCAGGCTATCAATTGCGGCAGTTCAGATGTCCCTTCCCCCATTGCCATGTGCTGCTCATTTACATTAATTCTTATGGGGAAATTGGATTCGTTTAACATAGTTTTGCTTAAAGTCGCATTTTTCCAGGAACTTAACTACAACCTTAAGGGAGGAGTTACTGTAATTTATAACTGTAGGCAAAGTCCTCAGAGAAAGCACAGTGCAGGTGCTTGTCTGTTAGCCAGTCTGTCTTGCTCATGATATCACAGTATAAGGCAGGGAGCTTTGCAGCCTCTAAATTCCCAATCAGGAGGAAAGAAGGCATAAGTTTCTGCCCAAGAGAGGTGACAGCTGACGAGAAGCCAAAAAGTTGGTGTCCTTGGTGGATTACATGTGTAGTTTCCCTGAAATTGTTACAATACCTTCAGTGGACATAGAGAACAATTGATCTCCATTCTCCTTACAACAGCCCTTAACGCATCAAAGACTTATATCCTCCTTCAGTCTTCTTTGCTCAAGCCTAAATATGCCAGTTGTTTTTAACCTTTCCTCATATTAAAAGATTTAGAAAACCTGACCTATTTTTGTTGATCTTTTCTGGACTGTCTCCTGTTTGTCCACATATTTTCTAAAATGTAGTGTCCAGAACTGGACAAAGTACTCCAGCTGAGGTCTCACAGTGCTGAGTACAGGAGGACAATTACCTCCCATATCTTACATAAAACACTCCTGTTAATACACTATGCTATTAGCCTCTCTCACACTTGCGTCACATTATTCGCTCATATTCCATTTATGATCAGCTACAGCCCACAGATCCTTTTCAGCAGTATGTCTGCCTAGCCGGGCTGCAGAGTAGCAACCAGAAAGCACCCACATTAGAAGCAGCTCCCTCCTGCTCCCTGCCTGGGCTCCAACCTGCCAGGGAGAGTGGCAGAACATGCCGGGGGAGCAGGTGCAGTGGGAGGACAGAGCGGCACCCACCCTTTGCAGGTAAAATGAGGCAGGAAGAGCATGGTGGCCCTGTGCTGCGCGTGGAGGGGGGGGATTGGCCGGGGAGGGGACACATGACGTCCCCTTTAGATCGTGCCCTCCCAGTATGGGGAGGCACCAGTCCTCCATGGCGGGGCGCCCTTGGGGAAGAGGACAGAAAGGGGTGGGGAGAAACATGGTGGGTGTGGAGCAGAGGCAGGAAGAGACGGTGCAGGATGGGGCCTTGGGGGAAGGGGTTGAGTGAGGGCGGGGCCTGGGATGGAGCAGGAGTGGAGCACCCCCTAGAAATCAGAAAGTCAGTGCCTGTGCCCACATATTATATAAGCATATTCTCCACTCCATTATTCAAGTCATTAATGAAAATATTGAATAGTACCAGACCCCGATGAGACCCCAGCAGTACCCCACTAGAGATAGCCTTCCGGTTTGACACTGAACAATTGATGATTATTCTGAGTATGTTTTTTCAGCCAGTAATTTCATCTAAACCACATTTTCCTAGTTCACTTATGGCAATGTCATGTGGAACAGTATTGAAATCCTTACTAAAATCAAGATACATCACATCTACTGCTTCCCCCATCCACTAGGCCAGTTTATAGACATCTATATACAGATATCTTTGAACTAACAATCTCAGAATGCTTTACAAATGTAAGCGGGGGAATAGTCTCGCTATTGTGGGGAACTTTCCTGGCTTCTGCACTACCCCGGTGAAATGGGCTAGCGGAAGGATCTGAGTCCTCGCTCCCACTTCCTTTACCCAGAGGCCTCCCTGCCCTCAAGGACTCCCCTTGCACTCTCCTGTCTGGCAGAGTCCTCGTAACCCCAACAAGGCTGGGCCCAGGATTCCTGGGGGGCTCGACCCCCAACCTTGCTGTGGTCACCTAGGTCAGGGGCTAGGGTGTCCCCACTCCAGGGTACTCTCTCTGCACTTCCCTAATCCACAGATCATCGCACACAATTTAAAGCAAATGCAAATTATTTAATCAACAATTACTTTTAAAATTAATAAGGAAAAATGGGAAAGGCTAATGAAAACACATCACCCCGCTCTGTGGCAGGGAACATCACAACAGTGTCTCTGCAATGTCAGGGCAGTTCAGTCTGTTCCTGTGTAAGTCTCAGGCTCCTTCTCAGGCCCTGGCTGTGCTGCAGGGACGCTGTGGCTTGGACACTTGCTCTGGCGGTGGCCACATGCTCGCAGGCTCTGGGTGGCAGGACCCAGCGTCGCCCCCGCCCTGTCGGGGTTACGATCCCCCTGCAAGTCTGGCCTGCAGGGCCCCTTGGCTGAGGCATCTCCCTGCGCTGGGCCCACTGCCCAGGGTCCCCCCTCACTCTCCCCAGCTGCTCACCACACCCGGCTCCGGACTGCTCCAGCCCCAGCTCCACCGCTCTGCCTCAGCTCCAGCTCCTCTGCCTCAGCACGGCTGCTGCTGCTGCTCTGCCTCCAGCTCCCTGGGCTGCTGCCCTGGCCCCTCTGGCTCTGGCTGCTGCAGCTTCTCCCCCCAGGGCAGGTCTGAGTCTCTGAGCTGCACCTCTGCTCCCAGGGCAGGTCTGTGTCTCTGGGCTGCTTTTCTGGCCAGTCTGGATCTGGCCCAGCTCAGCTCTGGCCTCTCCCCTCTCCTTAGCTTGGCCCCACTCATCTGACTCAGGCAACTTCAGCTCACACAGAGGACGGGATCCACCCTGACCTCCTGACTCCCTGATTCGCCTGCCCGCCCTGTCAATCAGAGCTGACCTGGAGCATTGGCCTCTCCCCATTGCCCCTGGGGACTGTCAGTCCCATCGACCCTTCCCCTTTTGGTAGTGGGAGCTCTGAATGTTAGTAAGGGGATAACAGTCCCCTTACACAAACATTACATTTAGTAGCATGAGGTTCAAGCTACGCTACCCTGTGAAGTAGGATGGTGGGGCAGAAAATGGTACAGTGGAGGTGAAGTATTCACAGGGTATGTTAACTCTGCAATCAGGTGGTGTGATTGCAGTACATGGAGACTCAAGTAATATCAATTAATCTGTGGCAACTCATAGGTGATTGTCAGGGTTGGCTCAGGAGGCTAGCTTGTACCACAGCCCCTGCTATACTGATATTGCTACTTGAGTTTTCTCAGGTATGTCCATGTGTGCTGCAATGAAGATTAAGGAAACCTAAGGTCAACAATGAGTCATTAGCAAGATCAGGAATAGGAATCAAGAGTCCCGCCTCTATGTTGCAGTTCTTGAGCTTGAACATCAAAGATCCTTCTCTGAGTGTTCCAGATGCTATTGCTGGAGATGTTTTAACTATGGATCTGATCACGGTTCCATGATAGATACATGTATTAAATCCCTCATATGCAGAAAGAGGGTCAGCCACCTCTAACAGTATCCTATCCTTGCCCTGGACCCAATGGATAGATGTCTGTGGATTTAGGGAACCTGTGAGTTGGGATGGGGAGGGATGGGGACTAGATTAACAGAACCAGTGGATAATGAACACAACACACCTTATCCTTCTACTGGCTCTGCAAAAGATTTCCCAGAAAAATGAAGACATCCCCATGCTGTGTGATAGTGATTCCCATTTAAAGGGAGTCAGTGGGGCTGTCATCTGTGGGAGCCTTGCAGAAATTCCCTTTAGTCCCCTCAGGCAGATTGTCCATAGATTGGGAGAGGAGTGTTTTCACAGCAAGATAAGGTCCATTATCAGGACTCAGAACACTTTCCCATTCTGTGCACAAGGCATTCTCCCATTTATTTATTTGATATCCTGCCAGTTTGAAGAATTGTTTCTCTTATGACTTATGTGTCAACCAAAAAAAAATTACATTTTTGGGTTGGGATAGGCAAACTCATGTTGCCTAATCATAATGGGAGTAAGGGGAAGAAAAAAAATGAAGTGAAAAGATAGTGTGGAAAAAAATTGATCAAAATGATTAACTCACACTTTACTTTTTGGAAATATTTTGTAATGTCTGCTTATTCTTTCCTCTTTCAATACATATTCTTCCCCAGGGACTCATTCACTAACTTGCTTCCAAAAAATGTAAACACAACAAGGAAGGTGAACACAGACACTGTGAACTCATTTTCAAATGAATAATGGTGGAAATATTTTGCAGCATTCATCCAGGTCTAATAAAAAATCAGCACAGATTTTTTTTTGATGACTTTACTGCCTTTTATAGTTACTTTTCTCTGCTGCATAACTGAAAGGGGCCACATTAGAAAAGGGGGAAATAAGCAACAGATTCCTAAGAGTGGATCTAATGTTCTTGTCTTTTGTACAGGTATAAAATCAGGAAAAACGTCAATGAAGATAACAGATCCAGATTCTCCTCTGCTCTACATCTTCTGCAGTCATTTACATTGGTGCAAAAGGAGTGTAAATCAAAATGGATTTGCACTCACTTTTGTTATGTTCATGGCATACACTGAGAGAATTAGAAACAAAACAAATATTCTCCTGAAAGGTTGAAACGTAAAACTACTTTACTTTTTAGAATCCAGAAATCTAACACACAACAACCAAATACAGAAATACATAGCAGGTTGCCATCTGAGAAGGAAACCTTCCTTACTGTAGACTGGCTCTTTTGCAGACGGATTGCTTCATCTTCACATGCTTCCTTCAGAGCCCCCTAATCTGTTAGCAAGACCAGGAAACTTCTTAGAATTTAAAAAGTGATAGCTTGTAACTTAACTACAATTTTCAATTCACCACATCTTTGTGCTGGCACAAGTGACTACACAAGATGCAGGGCAATGGAGAAACTGGCCCAATAGAATTTCATAGATTCACAAATTCCAAGGCCAGAAGGGACCACTGTATATTTAAATAATTCCTAGATCATATCTTTTAGAAAAAAAATACCCAATCTTGTTTAAAAATTGTGATGGGGAATTCACTGTGACCTTTGGTAACTTGTTGCAATGGTTAGTTACTCTCACTGGTAAACATTTACATCTTATTTTCAATCTGAATTTGCCTAGCTTCAACTTCCAGCCATTGGATAGTGTTATACCTTTCCCTGTTAGACTAAAGAGCCATTATTAACTATTTGTTCCCCATGTAGCTACTTATAGACTGTAATCAAGTCACCCCTTAACCTTCTCTTTGTTAAGCTAGCTATATTGAACTCCTTGATGCTATGAGTATAAGGCAGATTTTCCAATCCTTTAGTCATTTTAATGGCTCTTCTCTGAACTCTCTCCCATTCATCAACATCCTTCTTGAATTGTGGACACCAGAACTGGACACATTATTCCAGCAGCAGTCGTACCTGTGCCAAACACAAAAGTAAAAATAACCTCTCTATTCCTATTCAAGATTCCCATTTATGCCTTCAAGGATCTCATTAGGCCTTTGGGCGCTCACTACTTCCAAGGTAGAGTCCCCCATCATGTAAATATGGCCTGCATTCTTTGTTCCAAGATGTATACTGTACATTAACATTTAGCCATACTAAAAACACACTTGTTTGAGTTATTTTCAACATAAAACTCTTTACTCAGAGGCACAGTTGAGAATTTTTTTCTGATAAACAAAACCCATTGTTTTAAATTCTGCTTTCATAAAAAGAACACATGGATGAAAAAGGATTCAGGCTTTCCAGAGTGAGAGTGCTTTTTCAGATTACTGGACACTGCAGTGCAGGCATACTGAGGGTATGCCTACACTGCAGCTAAACACCCGGGTCTGGCCCAGGTCAGCTGACTGGGGCACGTGGGGCTCAGTATGCAGGGTGTAAAATAGTGATGTAGACTTTTGGGCTCGGGTTGGAGCCCAGGCTCTGGGAATCTCTCCCCTTGTGGGGTCCCAGAGATCAGGCTACAGCCCGAGCATGAACATTTAGACTGCAATTTTACAGCCCTATAGCCTGAGACCTGCAAGCCTGAGTCAGCTGACAAGAGCCAGCCGCAGGCGTTTAATTGCAGTGTAGACGTATCCTGTGGGTTGGAGACTGTTTGCCTCCCTGAGATCACAGTGTTCTTAGCAGATTGCTTTCTGTAAGTGAGAAATCTTCTTCCTGAAATACTGGCTCTGTTCCTATAGCACTTTGTTCTTCTGTCATCACACCTTCTATTATGTGACTTCCATTTGTTAAAAGACTATTACATTACCTCCATCCTCTAGATAACACCTTCACTTCCAACACAGCTAAGGAGGTCATGTCTATTGTTCATTCTCTTTGAACAAAAATGGAAAAGGCAGACAAACATAGCAGCTTTACCTTGCATCAAATCTACAAGCTATTTGTGTGGCTCATGAGGTATATTTTCTTTTTTCCTTTAGAATGTATCTAAGCAGGATCAACATAAAAATGAATCTACAGTGGCTGATGGAACATCTTCCTGACTCATTTAAAACCATTTTAATAAATGTGAAAATCAACAGCTAGAAGCAATAGTAATAGCATCATCAACAAAACCAGTATAATAAAATAGAACCTCTCTCACACCTCATATACCTGATCCACCATTGCATAGTAGAGTTTTAGGTTGGTGAAAATCCATTGCAATGGAGTTACATCACTGTAAAACTGAAATAATATAGTTGTGAATCAAGCCCAATGTTTCCAAAGCTTTTGCCTAAATGCCTTTCTTCTAGGGCAGGTTAATGAATTTTGAACAAAACATTTTCCTGTGGAAAACTCAGGGGTTGTTAATAGTTATATTTTATATAGGAAACTATTGATTTTGATAGAATTTTCTGTGAGGGAATTGGAAAAAAAAACCAGTTTCTGATCAGGTAAACATTTGTTTCTGCATCTGCCTCAGACACTGCAGTGCATCATGGGAGTTGTAGTTCTGGTTCCCTTCTGCCTCTATTCTCCACTATGGGCTTTGCTCCTCTGTCAGACTACATGTCCCGTAATGCACCATAGTCTCACCCTATGGCTGAGCCACTTTGATTCCCTTGGGAGATGCAGTCCAGCTGGGAACAGGCCCAGTATGCTAGAATTTGGATCGTGAAATACCTGGAACTACAACTCTCATGTGAAACCAAGGCAGCTCAAGTGGCTGCAGATATCAATGTCAGCCTGACCTGACATTAAGCATTTCATATTGATAAAAAAAGGCTGAGATGACACATTTCAACATTTATGAATCAAAATGCCATTGAACTATTTTGCTCCAATAAGTTTTAATATTTTGTCTTTTCATCCTAATTTGGGGCAAAAACAAATTTTGAAATATTGAAATTCCCCACAAGACAGAAACTTCATTTTTATTCAGCTCTGCCTTATTCTAAATGGGCCCTGTTAATATTATCTAGTGTGAATTCTAATCTGATGTTAACCAAGTATATATATTTTAAGTTCAAGAAATAAGAGGTAAAATGAATTTAATTTTTCCTCCTTGCCTGTCAAATTTACAATGATTACTCATTTGGCAGACAGAAATCTGTAGCTCCTGGCACAATTTCCAGATTTAGATAGTTAATGTTTGATTAGTGTGAGGGGAATACATTTCAGAGAAAGTGTATTGCAGACAGGAAGGTAAATGTTCCTGAATGTGCCCTTGTGGCTTTGTCTCTCTTTGACATTGTAGTGACCTACTCGTATACACTCCAATTACTTCCTCCCTTCCCCCCTACATTTATATAACCATTCACTTGGGAGTCAATATGCAGATGCACACACCTCCATTATCAGGCACTTTTAGTAAGGAAGGGAACAAAGAAGCAATTATATTTCTCCAGAGAATATATAACACTATGTTAAGATCAAAAAGGGATCAGTTGTGAGCTGGCCTATGTGGAAGTAGGGGATACAGGGTACCCCCTTGTTTCCCTGAGTGGATGTCTCATATCGTTAGTCACAATGTTAGAGGGGTGAGAAACAGCAATTATCTTCGGGTCACTGCTCTTCCTTCACAGGTAGGTGGAGAATGAGCAGGCAGGAGTGAGGAATAGCATAACATTGGCAAAAGTGCTTATGGGATCTTAATAACTAAAACTGGTCAGGATCTCAGTTTTATATCTCATCTGGGAAATGGCATCTCCAACAGAACAGCACCCCATCCCAACACAGTCTGGGGTTATTGGTTCAGTACAGTCTCAGAGGAGAGAGTATCACCTGATGTAGCATCAATTCTAGAATCATATATCCAAATACAGGACTGGACAGGCCCAACACTGCTTCTTGTCAAGAAATGAATCCCTGAAGAATTTGACCAAGTTTGAAGAGATGATAATCTGAAGATATGAATTCAGTCTTTCTGGGTCAGAACTTCAACTCTGGCCAAGGGAAGGATTGGCAAAGGTACCCTTTGTGTTTATTAATCACACTACCACTGTGTGGCTGATTAGTCCTTTTGGTGCAAGTCTGAGCGTTCGGAAGACTTATCATCTGTGCTAACAGCCATCAGGATATAAATATATTACAGCCACAATCTCTTTTCTCTGGCCATGTCCCCTACACTGGCCAGTATGATGGTTCTATGCACCAGAATGACCCACTATGCCCGGGGAATCTTAATGGGTTTGGATTTGCTGATCTTAAAGCTGAGGTTGTGGAATACCTAACAGCCACTGCGTAGGCCATATTCAGGATGAGAGTCTTCCACATGCCCTTATAAGGAAAAGCGCAACAGTGCTAGTTATTATGGGAAGAATGCCAGCCACTGGATTTCGTGGCTTTTGACTGGTTTGTATCAATATTTTAACATTGTCAAATAATTATGGTTCAAATTCTACATTTGGATGTTTGTGTTCATCCATCAGCTTCTATAGGAATCACGCACACACATGCAAGGACAATACTGGCCCTTTGTAGCAAGGAAGGGGAAATTATATCTTGTAAAATGGAGCTTGTATGTCTAAAATGCAAAGCATTGTTTTAGATAATATATATCCCATAAGAGAATAACAATGTTTTCTTTACTATCACTGACCATGAAGTGGAAATTGCATCCTTCTTGCTAAACTCAGCAGAAAGGTGACAATACGCAGCCATGTAAAAGTAATTGTTCCCAAAGACCCTGATGCTGCAAGGTGCTGACCACCTTCAACTCCCACAGACTTTAAATGCGCTACTCATATTCAGGTGGGCAAGGAATATGCAGAATCAGTCTCCTATTTTGCATTAATCGCATTCCATACTGGGTGCTGTTAAAAAACAGATTATGAAACAAACACAGGATTGACCTCAAGTCAGGCATAAGCAAATACTAGGAATGATGAAGAAATTAATATCCCATGTTTGCACAAAGTATTTTTTAGAATAAAGATAGAGGAAACAGAAATATGAAGAATGGGAGCTACAGTATAAGATGACATACCTCAGCATTAAAAATTTGAATAATTTTATCAGCAGCTCTGTAGCAATAGCATTATGCATGGCCATAGCATAATTCAGTACTTCATGTGGAAAGTGACTGTAGGTGTAAGGGATGGGAAAAATTAGATCAGATGAAATTAGAACCTTCCAGCAGACAAACTGTTTTGAGAAAAATGTTTCAGGGTTTTTTGCTTGTTTGTTTGTTTTTTGATGGGATGGAGGACGGGAAAGGGGATGTTGGTCTTAGAGTGAGGGGCGAGGCACACCTCTACACATTCCAGACAGATTACAAGTTACACCAGTATTCGGGAGAATTCCAGTCATATTTCTCAAACCTCAAAATTCATAAACATCAAAATATCTGAACCGACCCAAACTCCTCTGTTCAAGCTAGATTGTGACCAGCACCTACAAGGCGAAGGAGATAATGAAAAGAGTTCAGAAATCCTAGTGCAGCGGTCCATCTCATCTGCATTCTTTGCAACCATCTGAGCACTAGGACTGTGCGCTGCTAGCACCACCCTTGAAAGGGATGGAGCCATAGCAGATAAGGAGCCACATGGCACTTTTTTTAGGGTAACAGGTTGTAAGCAACAGGCAGGCTCCACCTATGCGACAGGTTTAAGGAGCACTGTACTTCGGAGAACCACAGTGCCCACTTGGAACAGTCTCTAACATCTCCCAAGACAATTCTGTGCCAGTAAGGCTTAATTGTACCTCTTGTAAGGTTTATACACATCAAGTGAAAATTAGAGAACAGAGTCAGGATAGAGTAACCTTAACATCACATTCTAATTATATTTTATTGCTATATTTTAGAAACTGAACTTTTTGGGCTGGTGGACAGTATTGGAGAAACTGAATTGTCACCTAATAACAATCTACTCGAAAGAGTCAGAAAATGAATGTGACTATGCAGTATCTGGGTCATTATAGAAACTATACGTGCAATTAAAATGCTAATAATAAATAATTAAAATATATCTAGCGTGTACATTAAAATGGGACATGGATCATAAAAGCCTCTTCAGGAAATCAATGCTTTTTCTTCAGCTATATCAATAAATTTAGAGGGGCAAAGGAGAATGCTTTTTATGACTTGATTCATTTAAAAGAGGGATCACTTACAGTATGGGGGATTATTATTAAATTTAATTTACAGAGCGAAGTCCAGATTCTGCCCCCATGTAACCACATTGATTCCAAAGAGATGCAGTGATATGACAGTGCAGAATTTCCTTCTAGACTAGAGAAGAGGAGAATCAGGTCACCTGGACACATTTTGAACCAACATATAAAATATTTGACTACATTACTTCAGGCATTAGCATTCATAGAACTACATCAAGGATAAGTCAAACGAACAGAAGTGAATTTTTGCCTCCAGCTCAGTCTCTAGAGCTGGCCAAGCAGGCACCTTTCAGAAATTCTAAAATCTACTGAGGGGAAAATAAAATGTTACACAAATGACAGAAGCAATAGCTGCATTTCATCTGGCACAACTTTTACTAGAGCACAAAGGCTCAAGCCACTATTTGCTTTTCCAATAAATGAAATAAAAACCAATGATGAGGGGGGAAAAATTCAACAATGTTATAACTGGTAGTGGACCTAGTAGTATTCATACATATGCTGCATCTCTTTAGCATCAAGAATTCTGGAAAACCCTTGTTGTTAGGAGTCAATTAAATAACACTACAAAAAGGCAGAAAATACATGCCTCACTGCTAAATTCATTTATATTGCTACTGGAACATCTCAACATGAGTCAGAGTACAGACTGCTGCTGTTTCTGATTCAATGAAAAATGAATGGTATCAATGCTCACTATTTCAATGCCTCACCTTCTGCTCTTTTGTGTGTGTGCAATCAGCATAGCAGATGAGTCACCAAAGGATCACTTTTAGTGCCGGCTGCCTGTATCTTCTGCTGTTCGTGATGAGTCCTGTAATAAAAATGACTCAAAGATTCCAATAGCCATGCTTGTTATTCCATGTTGGCTTTTTTCTAAACCTTTTCTTGTCAAATATTTACTTATAAAGAAAAAAAATTCTGGCTGAAGAGTTTTAGGATAAAAATCATATGGAGTAAACTAAAAAGACTAATATGAGTTTTAAATAAGTGTGTAACCTCCTACTATTAATTTAAATAAACAAGACAGCAGGATCAATAGTTTGAGCATGGTATGAGTGGGCAGGTTCCTGTTGATATCCTTGTTACACCACGTCTGCCCACGTAGGGTATGTCTATACTGAAGCTGGAGGTGGAATTTCCAGTTTAGGTAGAGATACGAGATGTAGCTTTGATCAAGGTAGCATGCTAAAAATAGCAGCGTAGCCATGGTGGTGTAGGCAGTGGGATGCACTGGCTGCACCAAGTATGTATCTAGGGTTTCAGATGGGGTTGTATGCAGGTCAGCTAGCCCATCCTGATGCCCATGCCATCACAGCTACACTGCTATTTCTAGCATGCTAACATGATCAGAATTCGCATGTGTATGTCTACTGAAAACGGAAATTATACCTCCACCTCCAGTGTAGAGTCATACCCTAAGAGTCAGTATTCAGCAAGACAGAATAGGTAGAGGGCCCAAGTATTCCTTATTATTCAACTTTTCTCCAATCGGATTTTAGCGCATCACCCATTTGTTTTTTATGTAACCCATACATTACACACGTGTAAGCTTCAATTTATCTAACTTCTGGATTGTTTGCTGTTTATGCAGTTATGTTGTTATGCAGTCATGGTTTTTTGTGTCACCCAGTTCCTGGATTTTCCCAGTAAAAGTCTTGGTGTTGTGTGTTTTTAACCATTAAACTTCCAGCACAATGTTACCTTCATTCTGTCAGCAATAGCATAATTTTGAGATCGGCAATTCTGTGAAAAGAACTGGCAAAACCACACTTATATCAGCAAAACACTTGTCCCTAAGTGTTTCCTCATCTATACTCATTCCCTACCCATAATTACAAATAATTAAAATATATCTATCAAATATATTAATCTTACCATTAGCAACCCTCCATTTTCATATTTCATTGTTATAATTAGTGTGGGTATATCCTCATACCCCCTTAATGTACAAGAAAGGGGGTGTTGGAGAACACACTGATTCTTTCATATCAACATTTCTTTATCTGTGGCAAACATGGGTTTTTCAGGGGACTTTTGTCACTCAGAATCCAAAGCCTTATATTTATACAGTGACAAATCTTCTGAGTTATTTTCTTGTTACAAATTTTGAGGTGTTTTAGGACCCTGATATTTAGTTGCTGTTAATAAACAAAAAGAATGAATCATTACATCAATCTGGATTCTAGCTTTCCTTAAGTACTTAATTTTTAAAGGAACAATGTTCCCTTCCCAAAATATTAACTGTTGTTACTGTATTGCCTTGTGCCTTTTTGTACCACAAACCTCAAGAAAGTGTGAAAGAGATCCTCTACCAAGCATGATTGAATATCATCTCTTTGTATCTCTAAGGGCTTGTCTTCACTACCCGCCGGATCGGCGGGTAGCAATCGATCTATCGGGGATCGATTTTTCACATCTCGTTTAGACGCGATTAATCGATCCCCGATCGCGCTCCCCGTCGGCTCCGGAAATCCACCTCATCGAAAGGCGGAAGCGGAGTCGATGTGGGAGTGGCAGCAATCGACTCGCCGCCGTCCTCACGGCCAGGTAAGTCGATTACGATACGCCAACTTCAGCTACGCTAGTCACGTAGCTGAAGCTGCGTATCGTAGATTGACACCTCTCCCCCCCCCCCCCCAGTGTAGCCCTGGGCTAAAGGATTGCACTCAGATGCAAGAGAAGGTTTTCTTTTAAGAGAGACAGGAGTGTCTTACTCCTTCTGTGTGAACTTAAGACAAATGTTGAAAGTCTTTCACTGTCTGATGTAATTCTTAAATAAAGAAGTCTCTAATCAAGCCCTAGTGAAGTCACTTTTTGAGGGTGATAAATATATATTGGTAGCAAAGAAAGGAGCTGGTCAGCAAACAATGAAAAAGATTTCCATACACCTGAGGTAAATTCTGTCAGAGGTAAGTAAAGTACGTTGCATCTCGTGGAAGAAAGAGGCACATTTTGGAATATTCTCAGTTACATGAAAGATAAATCTGTTCAAATAAGAAAAATATCCTTGTTTGCCAGCCTCTCTCTACATAAAAGTATCACATTTAGTTCATGATGTTACAAAGGTTTATATTATTTACTCTTTGTGAGTATTTGAACACCAGGAGGTTTTGGTAGAAATGTTTCTGAATGTCAAAATTTTCAGATATGAAACATATAATTTTATGCTGTACGATTCTGTGTCTAAAAATTACACTAGAAATTGTGTCAGTTGTTACTTACACTCCATTATTCTTCCTTTTAGAATGCCTCTCCTGCCTTCTGGGAGCAGACACAATACCATGTGACATAGGGAATTAACCACACACAGGGTGAAAGTGAACAGCACCTAGAAATAGGCCCTGATTTTGCAATTTACAATGTTCAGATGCATGGACATCCCTGTGTGTGAAGGGCCACTCAAATCTGTGCATCTGCAGGGCACTGCCTGAGCTATGTAAATTGCAGAATTGTGACTATTAGTTTGCAACCAACCCATAGCCTGTAAATGATTTAGCTGAACAGGTCAATGAATACTTGAAAATGTCTTCTTAGAAACATCAAGATTGGTTTGGGAATGACTCAAAAGTGATTAAAGTCTTAATGAACATAAAACAGTGAATCACTTGAACAGCTATAGACATAACACCGGGAAATGAAAGAAACAAGATACACTGATGTGAAGAACATAAGTATACTTTCTATGGGGAAAGCACCCATTTGTTCTGTGTGCAGTGCATAGCACAACGGGGAACTGGTCCGTGAGTAAGCACTATGGTAATGCAACAATGAAATAAATAATATATAGATGATCACAAAGTTCACTACAGGGGTAACTCAGTCCTAGGTGGTTTTACATAGCTTTAGGATAAATTCAATCTGCATTATATAAACAATATAGGTGTCAGTTCCTTTGAAAGTTTATCCCCATCTCACACTGATCAACAAGCTGGTTGATAACATGCAGGAGAGAGGGGAGAATATTCACGCAGGAAATCCTTAAACAGAACGCTTGGAAACTGTTAAAAGCCTCAGGCTGCACAGAAACATACTCTAACTTGGTCCCCAGAAGAGTGAAGGTATCAAGGTTAAGTAAGGCCCACCTAAGGGTATGTCTACACTGGAGCTGAAAGATGCAATTTCCAGCTCGAGGAGAAATGCCTATGATAACGCTGATCAAACTAGTGCGCTAAAAATACAAGTGTAACTGCGGCAGCAGGAATGGCAGAAGGGAACAGCCACTCCAAGTACGATGCCATCCAAGACTCTTCGTTCATACTCAGGGCAGCTAACCCCTCCCACCACTCACAATATCACAGTTCTACTTCTAAGTTTAGCACACTAGCTCAATCACAGCTGGCACAAGTATGTCTCCTCAATCTGGAAATTATACCTTCGAGCTCCGGTATAAAGACATCTATAGTCTTGAGGGAAATGCTAACCATAGTGTGGCAAGGTACCTCCTTCCCTCGTCAGCCTACCACTTCACTCTCTGGTGGTGGGAGGCCTGGAATAAATCAGTCCTACTCCAGAGGGTTTTTATTCCTCTGGTTAATTTTTTTCAATAATTTACAGACTGGGCCTCAAGTGATGCTCTTCCCTTTCCCCTCTCCAGGCTCTTTCCTTTCCCCTCTCCAGGCTGCTGCCTTATTATGCTGGCTTCTGGGTGTCAGTCCTTCCCTAGTCAGTTAGCTTGGTTGCTTCCTGTATACAGAGGAGAGCAGCCTTCTACCCAGGAGAGAGCTTTTATCCTCAGTACCACTAACCCTGCTGCAGCCTGTCTCGCATCTCTCCTCCTCCTCCTCCTCCTCCTCTCACCAGAAGAGACTTTTTTTAAGGTCACAGGCAGTCCTTAATTGGACTCAGGTGTCTCTAGTCAATCTGAGCTAATCTCTTTTCATAGGAAAAAGGGCCTTTACTATCCTAGAGCTGATATAGCTGACTTCTACCACTCTCTGTTACAATAGGCAAGACAATATAAATGTCGATATTTTATTATTTTAACCCTTTTCTCTTTGATTGCTACGTTCCTATGGATAAACACTTTATTTTGGAGAAGGTATTCAGTGTTACTGCCCTTTTATACTCTCTAGAGATCCCGAAGGGAAGTCTATAGTAGCAGCCAAAGTCTACAGCAGGACCCTGGACCTGGTAAGGAAATGCTGTTGCTAAAGAGTGGTGCTGTATCATCAAGACTCAGTGCAAAAGTGTCATGAATCACAAGATTCCACTCAAAGAAGTGCACATGCATACCTGTCACTTGAAGGGATGCCTGCTTAGAGAGAAACAGAAAGGGATGAAAGGTATACCTAGTCCTGGTACCATGACAATTGAGAACATGGGAAAGGAGCCCTAAATGGAGGACATTCTCTCTCTGCCTGTTTAAGTGTTGCAGTTAGATATACAAGGATAACTGGGAAAGTTATTAGCAATTAAATTCAATTTGGTTCTGACACTCACTATTTATTCACAAGCAAGTACCTAATTTGAATTTTATGTAGCTGATGGAAGCCAAGCCAGTTTGATCAAATAAAGCCCAGTGGCTATACAAATTATTACTGATTTTTTTAAACACCTGTTTAAAAACCTGCACTTAACCTGCTTCTTTGCGCCTAAATGTACATTGTGCAGTTGAACAAGTAACTGAATGGAACTGAGACATTATTACTGGCACGAGAGCAAACTATCCCACTGTGTAAGAAAGATAGAAAGTATGGCAAAAGACCACCTTGGCTTAACCAGGAGATCTTCAATTATCTACAACTCAAAAAAGAGTCCTACAAAAAGTGGAAACTAGATCAAATTACAAAGGATGAATATAAACAAATAACTCGAGTATTTAGGGACAAAATTAGAAAGGACGAGGCACAAAACAAGATCAAACTAGCTAGAGACATAAAGGGTAACAAGAAAACATTCTACAAATACATTAGAAGCAATAGGAAGACCAAGGACAGGGTAGGCCCGTTACTCAATGGGCGGGTGAGGGGGTGAATACTAGCAGAAAATGTGGAAATGGCAGAGTTGCTTAATGACTACTTTGTTTCGGTTTTCACAAAGAAGGTTGGTGGTGATTGGATGTCTAACATAGTGAATGCCAGTGAAAATGAGGTAGGATCAGAGGCTAAAATAGGGAAAGAGCAAGCTAAAAATTACTTAGACAAGTTGGAGGTCTTCAAGTCACCAGGGCCTAATGAAATGCATCCTAAAATACTCAAGGAGCTGACTGAGGAGATATCTGAGCCATTAGTGATTATCTTTGAAAAGTCATGGAAGACAGAAGAGATTCCAGCAGAATGGAAAAGGGCAAATGTAATGCCAGTCTATAAAAAAGAAAATAAAGACAACCTGGAGAATTACACACCAGTCATCTTAATTTCTGTACCCAGAAAGATAATGGAGCAAATAATTAAGCAATCAATTTGCTAACATCTAGAAGATAATAAGGTGATAAGGAACAGTCAACATGGATTACTCAAGAAAAAATCATGTCAAACCAACCTCATAGCTTTCTTTGACAGGGTAACAAGCCTTGTGGACTGGTGGGGGAAATGGTAGACGTGGCATAACATGACTTTAGTAAAACTTTTGTTACTGTCTTGCATGACCTTCTCATAAACAAACTAGGGAAATGCAACCTAGATGGAGCTACTATAAAGTAGGTGCATAACTGCTTGGAAAACTGTTCCCAAAGAGTAGTTATTAGTGGTTCACAGTCATGCTGGAAGGGCAAAACACATGGAGTCCTGCAAGGATCGGTTCTGGTTCCAGTTCTGTTCAATATCTTAATCAATTATTTAGATAATAGCATAGAGAGTACACTTATAAAGTTTGCGGGCGATACCAAGCTGGGAGGGGTTGAAGGTGCTATGGAAGATAGAATTAGAATTCAAAATGATCTGGACAAACTGGAGAAATGGTCTGAAGTAAATGCAAAGTACTCCATTTAGGAAGGAATAATTAGTTGCACGCATACAAAATGGGAAATGACTGCCTAGGAAGGAGTAATGTGGAAAGGGATCTGGGGGTCATCTTGGACCACAAGCTAAATATGAGTCCACAGTGTAACACTGTTGCAAAAAAAGCAAATATCATTCAGGGATGTATTAGCAGGACTGTTGTAAGCAAGACACGAGAAGTAATTCTTCTGCTCTACTCCACACTGATTAGGCCTCAACTGGAGTATTGTGTCCAGTTCTGGGGGACACATTTCAGGAAAGATGTGGACAAATTGGAGAAAGTCCAAAGAAGAGCATCAAAAATTATTAAAGGTCTAGAAAACATGACCTATGAGGGAAGATTGAAAAAAATTGCATTTGTTTAGTCTGGAAAAGAGAAGACAGAGGGGACATAACAGTTTTCAAGTACATAAAAGATTGTTACAAAGAAGAGGGAGAAAAATTGTTCTTAGCCTCTGAGACTAGGACAAGAAGCAGTGGGCTTCTTGTCCTCCCTGGTTGCCTAGGGAGGTTGTGGACTCTCCATCACTGGAGATTTTTAAGAGCAGGTTAGACAAACACCTGTCAGGGATGGTCTAGATAATACTTAGTCCTGCCGTGAGTGCAGGGGACTGGACTAGATGACCTCTTGAGGTCCCTTCCAGTCCTATGATTCTATGAAAAATATTTTCTAGTATATTATTACTAGAATTTATTTATTCTAACCACAAACTCTTTACATTCAAATCCACATTGTATTAGTTCAACACACCGAGGCCCAAATCAGAAAAGCACTTAAGCAAGTGGTGAATTGTAAGCAGACTTCAATGGCACTACTCATGTTTAAATTAAGTAGATCAGGGCCTTTACAACATAGCTAAATTTCACTAACCTAAACCTTCGATACAGTATTTATTACCCTACAAATACAGTATAAGCACTAGAAACATCAAACTTCCTATGACAGAAAAGACAGAGATCACATTTTGATATAAGGTGTCCTACGTACAGGGGCTTGAGAAGGTGACTGAAATCAAGACTCCTAGGTTCCAGTCAAGCTTTGCCACAGATTTGCTATGTGCCTTTACAAAACGGTTAGCCTCTTCATACTTCCCACTTATCCATATGTAAATAGGAAAATAATACATCACTCACAGGGATGAACTGATAGTTTATAAATGACTAAGTTTCATCCGAATTTTCAAATTTTGATTTTGGGATGAAATTTTGCATTGAAATAACTAAATGTACACAAGCAAGTTCTTTTAATGTAGTTTTTTGTATGTACATATGTATGTTCCCATATTTTTTTTAAAAAATGTGCAATTGTAACAATCCATCACCTTGTCCATCAGAGAGTTTGAAAATCCACACAGCACAGATCCCTCCCTGAAGTGGAGTAATGCTCTGTGCTGGCAGCAGTATTATCATGTGTTTATTTCCCGTTAGAGGGTTTCATTCAAGTCCTCTGGGTGGAGAGTCTGTGATGAGCCTGTAAGATCACTGAGCTCACATCTCAGAGGCAGAGGGGGTTATTGTGCCCTCTAGATCCTGGGGGCTTGAATGCCCTTAGAGTAACACAGACAGGCATCCAGTGCAGTCTAAAGTTATGTCTACACTCGACGCTGGGGGTGCAATCCCCAGCTTGCATACACATACTTGTGCTAGCTCTCATTGAGCTAGTGAAATAAAAATAGTTGTGTAGTGAGTGACTGCATGGGCTAGATGTCCTGAGTACAAACCCAACAGGACTCTGTATGTACATACATACATACATACATACATACCTGTAGCCATAGCCCCAGTTACAGCAGTCTCTCCAGGACTGCTCTTTTGGACCACAGTGCTGCCTTCATTCTCCACAGCACAGCTTGCTACAGCCCTGCTCCCAGATACCAGTTTCACCCTCAACACCTACCTGGGGGGTATGCTCCCACATTAGAGCTTGCAAGGGGGTCCTTAGAAAGCAGCCTAATAACTGTGTTCCACAGGTCCTGTATTGGGGGAAACCTCCTCTCCACCCCCATCATATCCAGGCCTTTGAATCATCTTTACCCTGCTCTAGCTATGGCCAGCTCCAGGCACCAGCTGACCAAGCTTGGGGCGGCACCTTTTAAGGGGCGGCCAATCTTGGGGCGGCGGGGCAGCGCTCGGGTTTTTTTTTTTTTTACACTTCGGTGGGGTGGCGCTCAGGAGGGAGGGGTTTGTTTCGGAGGGGCGGCGCTGGGGGGGTGTTTTTTGTTTTTGTTTTGGCAGGGCGGCACTCAGGGGAAACCTCTGTTACCTCTGTTAGTCTATAAGGTGCCACAGGACCCTTTGTCGCTTCTACAGATCCAGACTAACACGGCTACCCCTCCGATACTCAGGGGAGAGGGGTTTGTTTCGGTGGGGGCGGCGCTCGGGGGGTGTTGTTTTGGCGGGGCGGCGCTCGGGGGAGAGGGGTTTGTTTCGGTGGGGCGGCGCTCGGGTGTTGTTGTTTCGGCGGGGCGGTGCTCGGGTTTGTTTTTTTGTGTTTTTTTTTTGCTGGGGAGGGGTGGGGGCGGTGTTTTTTTTTTTTCCTTGGCGCAGCAAAAAAGTTAGAGCCGGCCCTAGCTCTAGCTGTTTTACCCAGCATAAAGATGTCAGTGATGGGGTGCAGATCTAACTCCTGATGCCTGCTGGAGTTCAAGTCCTTCATAATTATGCCTTCCAGGGGTTTTCACCAGGGTTTGAATCTAGGACCTTCAGTTCTGCAGCATAGATCTCTACCACTTGAGATAAAGCAGTAATACCATTATCTGGCAGTAACATTCGACTTACTGTGGACCAACCTTTGGGCTATACTGGAATGCTCAAATTTTTCTCAAGGTTTTTAAGGAGAGGAAGGCTGCAGGAGGGGTAATTTGAAAGAAGGATGGGGTATTTTCCTTTATTTTCCGTTCTCCTATAAGCCGAATTACTTAGCGTTTTGTTTTGTTTTTATATTTGGTTGTGCTTTTAAAGAATTGTTAATGTCTAGAGAATAGGAGAGATGCCTCTTTTGTCTGTTTTATAAATTTAAATAAAGTAATGTATGCAGCTTTTCTGGTTGATAATGTCTGAGACTGAGATGAAAGAAGCTCTCAACCATGCGGGTAGCTGTTTCCTTTGCTTTACACTGACTCAGACCTTATAGGCTTCAGAGTCAAACACAGACTGAGAATCCTGAAATCTCATGATATAGATATAGGGCCAGATTACACCCTTCCTGGGGGAATAACGCAAAGGGGTCAAGAATCTCTATGGGTTTAAATGTATTGTTTCCTTTGCATCCTCCAATTGTGGAAAACAAGGTTTGCTCAATGGACAGCAGGAAATCTAGTAAATTTCATGCAATCTGCTAAGGCTGGGGCATTTGCATAGAGGTAAGGGTACCTGTGCAAATCCCCCTCCTCCCATGAGATTATGGTGCCCTGAGGGAGCTATGCTCCTATTAATTTCTTTCATACTTTAAACTCCCCATCCTCCCTAAACTCCTATAGAATGTAATAGGGATGAAACAAATATGGTTGTATAGAAATTACATTAAAAACATATAGGACCAGATCCTCAACTAGTGTAAAGCAAGGTAGCTCATTTGAAGTCAATGTAGCTCTTTCATTTATATCAGCTGAGGATCTGGAACATCAAATTTAAAAGAGTAACATTTTGTCTATGCTATTTTGACCCACCCTATACAACGTTACAAGAATACAATTCTCTATTAAAAATCTACAGTGCTGTAATAGAAAAATGAGAACCTTCTATAGGAGTTTTCCAAAATAGGGAGTTTGACTGCAATGGGGAAACCTGCATAACAACAACAGAGTCAATATAATCTTTTGCAGGAAAAACACACTGTTTGAAGTTCGCGTCTTGTTTCACCCTTTCCAAAGGTAGGCATGTTCCCACACCGCTATCAAACTACAATCTTAAATGCTCGGACAGGGTTTCTGCAGAGTCAAAGGTATGGGGGAGGGTGAGTAATCCACAAAATTTGGCCCATTTCAGGGGAATTGCGACTATTTTACAATCTGCCATGGGAAATTTCTGAGGGCATAACAATGGCTCACTCTGGAGTAATATCAGTACTGAAAGTCGAAGAGCGCTTAAAATTAAGCCAGTGAAGCTACACATTCCGTACACAAGTAGACATTATATAATTAGGGACACATAATAGACTGTCACTGAAGGAGAGAAGGCATGGACAGAGGGAACTAGAAATTACTTCTAGCATGCCAGGGAAGTGGCATTATAGAAACCAGAATGCTGTCCTTTTGCAGTGCTTTCAGTGAATGCAACAACACTTCTACGATGGAGACCTCAATATTTTGCCAGCTAAAATAGCATCTGAAAGAAAAGGGCATTTGTAATTGTGTTTCATGTACCTGAACACCACACAAACATATGGGGCGCCTGTGAATATAACCAAGCCAGAGAGTAGCAGTCTAATTTTTACTCCTCATATAGCAGTGCAATCAATAATAGGTTAGATCAATTTTAGTCAATGGAAGGAATGTTCCTCACATCACTGAGCCAGTGAATCATTACATATAGAAAATATAGTTGCCATTATTAGGAAAAGATAATTTATTGATATATATATATATATATAATAAAAAACTAATGAACCCTTTTCAATTAATAAATATCAAGAAATAGTACGTTTGTATGGGAAGTCAAATTAGTAAATCTCATTAAAATCTGTAAATCTGCTACAGACAACTCGTGTTGAATAATTCATCAGCTGTTTAACACATTTCCTAAAAAACATGTAAATTACTTTTATTGCTGGGCTAATTCTAACTTCTCATTTTGTGAAGGGATTATTTTTTTTCCCCAGCACAAGGCTGGGAAAGTTTAATTGCAAATTGATTAACATGAAGCTTTGCTAATTAAATCAGCCTAAAGAGATTTAGGCTGACACCATGCTAGGTGCTCAAATTAAGGGACTGTCCCATTGCATTAAATACAGTACATTTATCACGGATAAACTAACAGCCTATTTATTTGAGTTGACAGCCAATGGAGGAAGAAAATGAATCTTTACAGTATTGTATGTAATAGGTACACAACTGCTTTGCTGCTAATTGCAGCTTTAACAGGTTTCTAAACAATTAGAAATGATTTAAATAAATGTCATTCCCAAACTGAACTACGAGTATAATAAAGCTCCAAGTATATACCTTATTAACGTGACAGTGTATCAGCCCAAAGAATTGTGAACTTATTTCCTATGTGTATGTGTCTATGCATGCAGGTTAAATATGTATGAAAACGTAAGGAAATTGTGTAAAGCCAAGAAAATTAGTGTTTTGTGAATGTAAATAAAATTAAACCAAGTGACCATGTCATATTTAAATTAAAATTCACATTGTATTTTATTTATTTAAATTGGTGATTATTATCCATCTTTATTTATTTATTCTGTATAAACAGTGTTCAGTTTCCCTAGGATTTTTAATGAGCTATGGAAAGAACAATGTGAACAAGAACAATAGAATCAGTATATGTCATTTAGTTTCAATGATGTTTCAAAATTAGAAAGAAATATTTTTTTTAAATGCCAGGCAAACTAGAATGTTTTCTGAGTTTTTGCCATTCCCAGTATAGGCAAGTCATTCTGATGCATTGATGCATTTGATGCATTCCATTTATTTATGTTGAGAAACAATACAAATCAACTCTTCAGAAGTCAGAAGTGTGCCATTGTTACGACAACCAAGACAACACATCACTAAAAGGATATGGAAATATATGTTATATCAGGATGCTGTGCATTTTGCTGTGCAGACTAGTATGTACTGTATTGTCATGCTTAACCCAGAAATACTACCCTTAGAAGACATTACTGTTGAGAAAGACATTACAGAAAAGAAACATCTGCCACTATGCAACTGTTACAGTAAGACTGGAGACTTTCCTGGAGCAATGTCAGTCTTTATCAGATAAGTGGGAAATACAGATATTTACCACATTAAATTAACATATTGCCATTGTAAAAATGTTATTGGGCTCGCAAAGGTCAAGTCTGAGACCAATGTATACTACATATACTGGGCCTGAAATTCAGACTGTAGTTATGTATATTTATGCACAAATCCAGATCTGTGATTCCACATGGCTAGATCAGTGTTTAGCTTTATTTCCCATGCAAATTAGATTTGTGCACCAAAATCTAGCAATTGTGCACACAAAATAGGCATGCAATAGTACATGCACAAATGTAGCCCCTGATGGTTAGTAGCCATAAAATAACAACCTCAACTTGAAAGTTCTTGACATTCCCTGGCTAAAGTAAAATGCCTTAAGTGATACATGACAGCATTCATGAACCATAAACCCAGCTGAAAATCTCATTAGCTAGGCACATCCAGGTTTGATGAACTGAAGAGGATCCAACAGCAATAGAGAACACTTATTTTTCCCACCTAGGGTACATCAGACCAAAACAAACACCACAGTGTGATTGCAACTAGCACATTAGTACCAGAATGCAATCATTACAATTAAGCACTTGTTCTATTTACTGATATTTAAAAAAAAAACAAACCCTTAGACCAAATAAAACAACAAATGCCAGCTTCAAAGGATCTGAGAAAACCAAAGTAGACTGAAAACAATAAGAATTTATCTATGAAACAGAACCACCGGCTTTTCTTCCTTAGCCTCCCATGCACACTCCCCACCCTTCAATTCTCTAGGTGAACAAACGAAAGAGAAAGCTCAGCAGCAGCTGGTTATGCACAATGCTTGTAAAGTGACAATGATCATTAGGGATATTAGTATCATCATTAAGACTACAAACTAGATTATAATCTGTAAATGAACCGGATGGCATGCAAATTTTTGATACCGTATTTGTACTTGTATTCTAGGTTACCATTGCCAACTGTAAACACATGCATATCAACTCAGTTGACTGTATGAGTGATTAGCAATTTTCCAGGAGAAGATTGTTTATAGATTGTGTTTTTTCTGGTTTATAAACCACCAACAACAATTTAAAAAAAAGTTTCTTACTAAAACATCTTCTAACCTGACTACAGGGTGATTAAGATATGCTTCAAAGTCAACTACATGCACAGGATGAGATAAAAGCCTTCTCATACTAAACTGATTAAATATCTTACATTATGAACAATATAAATGCTATTTGGCTAACTGCATATTTTGCACAAACATCTCCAGGCAACACCAAATGGTAAGACTTGACTCAACTGAGAGTGAAATTCACCTCTGTGCAGAGTTCCATCACTCGAGTACCACTTTAAGAACTTAAAAGCCTCATGCTGACCTACTGCACTGGGGTGAATTTTACCCTTAAATGTTTGGGCACCTAATTTAGTACCAACTCCCCAAGCAGATCTCCCTACTGAATATAGGCAGCTATAGCACTGGCTAATTGCTATGCTTTGCAATGATAAATACACGTTACTAGAGTTGATCATTTGGAGAATATTTCAAAACCACAATATAATCCATTTTTTCCAATTTCTGATTAGTAGCTCGCCCTCAATTCCTCTCAAAAGAAATCAAAGCAATAACACTATCTAAATGTTAATTTTACTTAAATGGAAGGATTAACTACATTTTCCCTTAACATCTTGTGTGTGCTCTAACTTGCCTTGTGTAGCTATGACATGACAAAGATTTATACTTTGGTTCTTTTGTACCCTTCTATAGGAAGAGGGGTTCTGCTGAAATATGAGAGTGAATTTATTGTTTACAAAAGTCAGGGACTGATAGTGTGATCATAAATCATACACAGTTCAGGGAGCCCCTGAATAAGAGTTCCCATAGCTCTGCTAATGTAAATTAATTCTGGCTTACAAAGCAGATTCTATTCTTCTCCAGATCTCTGTTGAGCACATGTTGCCAGTTCTGCAATGGTTTTAATGATGTGAACAAACAGAATGAGACAATCCAATACCTTTTCACTTGTGAGTGACCCTAACCAAGATATGATTCCAATTCTACAAGTACTAGTTTTCAAGGTGCTGTGCATTCCTGTGAGAAGCTGCCCTCAAGGCCCCTTGGAGACTAAGCTATTCAGTGCAGCATTCAGCATGATACAGGATCGAGCCAAACACTGATTTTCTGTGAGCTGTGTTTTGTCAGTAGTGACATACAGTAATAGTATGGTTGTTATAAAATATGATGGCATTTGCCAGGATTATAACTTGCCAAAAGGATCACAAAGCTATTACAGTACTATGTTTCACTACACAAATGCTGGGTTCTTCAGTGCCTAATAAACTTCCATCAGGAAACAAAAGGGCCTCTTACCTCACATATTGGGTTTTAAATTGATATAATTTTCACACACACCACTGAGATACTTCTCATTAATAAAGGTTTGCATTTTGCAGTGGGGTGGAGTGAAGCAGGAGCTGATGACTTTTTTTTTTGTTACGAGACACTAACAATTATTAAAAAGCTTGCATGACGATGTACTGGGGCATGCAACATACATGTGGATTTTCAGATTATTTGGGATGATATTCACCCCTGTGCAGAGGGTTAATACAACACTTATGTGCCTCAGACTTCTGGACTGGGGTGAACTTCATCTCTCAGGAGATAAAGAAATGGGTATCATGCAACACCAGGAACAATCAATACGTATTACCAAAGTATGCACAATATGATAAAGAACGAGAAAGAGACACCACTAATCAGGTCAATGTAAACTATGGGTTTACACATACACACACGGAGATCTGACATCATTTTCTATTACCAGAAAAAAACAGAATATGCAGAAAATCTACATAAAGTGCCCAAGCTTATGCAGAACTTTTCAAATATAATCTCATTACGTGAGACCTATACAGTGAAAATATTTATTATTTATTCAGTAGCTTGGTAGCTGCTCAGTATTTTGCATATTTTTACTGTTATTCAGCATCATACACATGCCTTACAATTTTAGCCATCACTTTCCACTGATTCTCCTCCAGCTCCTTGTTTAGGTGTGTGATTATGAAGAGCACAGAGTATTCTCTTTTCATGTGTTTTGCTCTCTGCCTAGAATATTTACCTCTTGTTTCCATGAGTCAAGCTGAATCATGATAATGACTGTGTATGCTGAATTTTATTGCCCTCCAAACATTCCCTGTCATTTTAAATTATGATTTAAATCCATGTGGATTGCCTTTAATGAAATCACAACTTTTTGCATGAGTTTTCCAGTGCTGTCTTTGGTTAATGTGCCCAATACCATCACCCTTGTTCAATAGGATCTGTAGTCCCCTTCCCAAAATCTCTTTGCATTAGTACATTGATACCTCCTCCTCTCCTACCAAATTGGGGTTAAATGTAAACATTGATTGATTTCCTTGTCTCTTTAGCCACCTCTGCCGTTATTGACATGAACTGTGACTGTATAGATAATTGTTGCAACCACCATTATATTGCAGCAAATATTGTACAAAGGTTGTCGAGTGAGGAGTCTATAAAAAGATTATGATTTGCTGGTTATGCTTATGCTATCTGTATGCATGTAGCACTTTTGTATTTGAAGAAGTTATAAATATTGGCTATGTACTTGTATCTCAATGTGTTTGATTCTAAGCAGCACCAGTGAAGCATTTGGCCATCTTATTGAGAAGGAACTCATCAGATTAAGTGCCCAGTCAAGAAACACTTAACTGACAGTGGACCTTGGGAGACTCCAATCCACATGAGAAGTCTTGATACTCTCAGTAGTATCCCGCCAGAGGCAGCTTCGTAACACCACCTTCTTCAGAATTCTGGGATAGTTCTCATTAAGTCCTGCTGTTCTGTCGCTCCTGATTTTCTCCATTAGTTACTCCTCCCCCCATTAAAATGTTTGCATTGCTAGATCATTCTTTAACCTTTTTTATGAATAGTGAGGAAAGGATTTAACAACTGCTGCTTCTTCTGGCAGTAAATTTCTATTGTTTTATTGCTCTTTCTTAAGAGAAACCGATCATATTCATGGACTACTTGTTCTTTATTAAATTGGGCAACTTCTGCTCATTCACCTTAAACTGTCCATCAGTAAACTCTCTTTACCTTCACTCAGGGCCGTAACGAGGGCGAGGTGAGTGAGGCATTCGCCTCGGGGCGCACTGCTGGCAGGGGCGTAAAAGCCTGCTGCCAGGGGCGCCCCCGTCCTCCCCCGCCGCCGAAGCCGCCCCCGCTTACCTGCGGGAGGTCCGCCAGTGTGTGTGGAGAAGGCCCCCTCCGCTGAATTGCCGCCAACACCGGTGGACCTCCCGCAGGTAAGCGGAAGCGGCTTCGGCGGCAGGGCGGAAGTGCTGCTAATAATACCCTCCGCTGGCTTCAGTGGAGGGTATTATTAGCAGAACTTCCGCTCTATTGACGTCAATGGGACTTCTCATGTAGTTGTTCAGCAACAAGAGGAATGGCTGCACTGGTGGGTGTTTATGCTTGACTATGTTTCTCTCTTAGTGAAGGATTACTCTTTATACTTCCTTTTTTTAATCCTTTCTTCCCTGTTACATCCTGGAGTACTTATAACCAACCAGATAATAAACACATAACTGTTGGGCATATATGGATTTAGTTTTGTTCACTTTTTATTTCCCCCCATCCTCTCTCTCCACTGATTTATTCTCCTTGCTTTCAGCCAACACTTCGTCCTAAATTTCCTCTGTTATAACTAAATGCCTTTAATATATCTTTTTTAAATCTAACACAGTAGCATCAGTGTTTCCCCACCACTAGAACTACAGTCTTACCCAATGAAATACTCAAAAGGATCTGAATTATTTGGTCTCAGATAGTCAAATTTAACTCTTATAATTATTATAAAGTTAGGTCATGCAGTTACCATAAGGCCTGAATAAAAGGGCAAAACATAGATGCACTACCCAAGTAGCAGACCAAGGACTGAATTATGTCTTAGAGACACATTTCGGTCTCCACTTCCCCCTTGCTCCAGGAAGCAAGTAATTGTATCAGCCATTCCCTAGTGCAAATTACTTCCCCATCCATACTGGCTCAGCTGTGCAGTAATGGACTCTTAGCAGCTGCTCAATGCCCTTCTGTGCACAGACTGACAATGCACACACACACACACACCAAAGTGATCCTTACTCCCATGACTCCTAAATGAGTCTTCTGTTGCTACAAACAATGATTGTTTTATTTTTCAGAGTAACTCCCAAATAAATGCACTTTGAAGCAGGCACTTAGGGTTCTCTATAACATAGTAAATTATATGAAATATGGTTAATCCATTATAATAGAAAACTATCCTGTAAAAATTCAAACAAATATATACATTTGTGTATTAAGAGATGTGAATGATTTTTAAATGTTTTCTGATTAGTTCTCTGTATGTTTCCAAGGGGAAAAAAATCATCCCAGGCCTTCATTTAATTCACAGAGATATTCCAGTACTGATTCTATCCCATTATGTAATTCCATTTCTCTCTCTCCTCCCTCCCCCTGAGTAAAAACTTCACAACAGTGCTCTAGATATTGTAAAATGTTTTTTTTAAAAGTGCATCATTTTATATGAGCAATCTATTTAGGATTTTGTAGGATTATCTTTCTCTGGAGAATCTGGGAGAAATATGCAAGTTCTAGTAATATTCAGGTGCTCAGATACTCAGGGATGAGTGTGGTATAGGAACCGATATAGAATAGATTGGAATAGTCGACAGCTGCATAAAAGTGGAGGTCAAATTCTCCTATATTACAGCAGTGAGTTGCAAAAGTTGTTAGGTAACGGACAGTATTCTCCATTAATTTACTCCAGCACTACTCCCATCTTAGCCATTGATTTAGCTTCTAGCCTATAGCTAAAATTTGAGCAAATTAGAAGTAAATCAAGGCAAATTTTTAAACTGATGTATTAGAGGACTGATGTAATAAAATAAAATTGTTCAACATCACTGTAATTTCAGTTATGTCTTTTAATGAACTTTAAGCTTTAATAGGCTGATAAAATGGTAGTTATTAGCCAGAGTTAACCACCATGTTTAACTCAACAATTTAAGATAAATAAGGTTTACCAGTGTTTTGTTGGATAAGTAAAATCCATCTAATTGGACAAATATAGTATAGTGGAATCAATAGCATGAAGTCTCCTATGGATAAATTTCTTATTGGTTCCACGTAACAGAAGTTTTGGCAGTCAAGGCCATTAGTTTCTGATTATTTTTTCTCCACAAATCAGAGTTTTCAGATAAATAGGAGGAAGAAACCGGTTTTCCTAGTACACAAGACAAGAGCAAGATAAAGACGCCATTATGAGTCTCTCTAAAAATTCAACATCTCAAATATTCCTTCTGCTCATATGTCTGAAGCACTAACATTATCCTTATTTTGTTTGTACTATGGTACAGTGACTAGCCTTTCCAGTTCAGATCCGGGGCCCATTGTGTTAGGCATCGCAAACACATATTAAAATAGACAGTCTCTGTCCTGAATTGCTTACACCTAAATAGACAATACAGATACAGAGAATGGCAAAAAAAGAGGCATGGAAAAGTGAAATAATTTACCCAAAGTCACACAGCAGGTTACTGACAGAGTTGGGAACAGAACTCAGGTCTCCAGAGTTCCAGCCTAGCGCCACACCCACCAGAACACAGTCTCCATAAACTTCTAGATCAACTAAAGTTCCATATTATCTTCTTCCTCCTCCTCTTAGGTGATTATTAACCCAAGACCCTTTTCATAGCCAAATTCTCAGCCTAGAGTTAGTAAATAAGAATTTGAGTAGTGTGTCTATGATTATTTTATCTTGTGCTTGTGAACAGTGCTGGATTGACAGCTCTAGTAGATGAAGACATTTTGTTATATAAGTAGCAGGTGCAGCAATGCTGAAATTATTCTCAGCTGATTAGGACTTTAAAAGTCTTCTGTGTGTTAAGAGATTGATGCCAGTACCAGACTGGAGTTTTAAATATGGGCCAGTTCTTTTGCATGTAAAATTCTTATTGACTTCAAAAGGATTTTCACAGATGGGACAACTAAATCAAACAAACTCATTGCTCAGTAGAATTTACAATCTTAGTTTGTAGGTAGGTGGAAGATACAAATGAAGGGTGTGTCTACAGTACGAAATTAGGTCGAATTTATAGAAGTCGATTTTTTGGAAGAGATTTTATACAGTCGATTGTGTGTGTCCCCCCTAAGCACGTTAAGTCAGTGGAGTGCATCCACAGTACCGTGGCTAGCATCAACTCTCAGAGTGGTGCACTATGGGTAGCTATCCCACAGTCCCCGCAGTCTCTGCTGCCCATTGGAATTTTGGGTTAAGCATTCCACTTTTTTGAATCGCATTCCATTTTTTTGAACGGAGTTCTACCTGCACAGATTCTTCTCCCCGTACTGTGATGAGATCCAGTACCTCCCGTTCGGTCCATGCTGGAGCTCTTTTGCGATTCTGGAACTGCATAGTCACTTGTGCTGATGAGCTCTGCATGGTCTCCTGTGCTGGTGAGCTCGCCACACTGGCCAAATAGAAAATGAAATTCAAATGTTCTCGGGGCTTTTCCTGACTATCTGGCTAGTGCATCTGAGTTGAAAGCGTTGTCCAGAGCGGTCACAATGGAGCATTCTGGGATAGCTCCCAGAGGCCAATACCATCGAATTGCATCCACAATACCTCATATCCAGAACAGCGATGTTGATTTTAGCGCTACTCCCCTTGCCGAGGTGGAGTACAGAAACCGGTTTTAAGAGCCCTTTAAGTTGACAAAACCGGGTTGGTTGTGTGGACAGATTGAGTTTTAATTTGACTTAATGCGGCTAAATTCGACACAATCGCGTACTGTAGACCAGGCCAAAGTGTAAGGAAGACAACAGTGAAACAGTTAGTTTTGCATGGTAGTCAACAATTGCCACCTGCCTAGCCATAGTCATCAAGCAGTTTTTTCCAGGCATCATGGAAGAGGTTAATCTTATTCCCCATATATGGTATGCATAGTCTCAGGTTTAGTATATTACCTTTATGCTAGTCTGATCTGAGGAGCAGAGTTTTCTGACACGACTAGTATTTTTCATTAAAAAATTATATGAATGTACTTTCACAATTTGAAAAATAACAAGGTACTTGAGTTTTGATATTTTTAGCTAGAGTAAAATTATTTAGTTAACTACAGCCATTAGAAACCACTAAATAAGAATCATCAAGTGGAAATTATGAACTGTCAACCAACCACAATATTCTCATTTCAAGTCATCAGACTGGAACAGATTTCAAGTAAGCTCACAGTTTCACTGTTGCATATTGAAATTTTGTTTTGCATTATGGCATCCTAACACTATGGGCCAAATTCTATCCTCAGATACACAGGTGCACCACTCATTTATGTCAAAGGAGGTTGGGTACATATATTTATCCAAGGAGCAAATTGCTCCTATGAGTGGGATTTCAACTTTAGGAATAACCTACAGATTCAGTGGACATCGTTATGTTCTGTATACCCTAGTATAGTTCCTAGTGAAGTTCCATTTGAGAGCAGAATTGGGATCACTATGTTGTTTGTGGTCTCTTCACTGTCTATGATCTATAAAAGGACCTTTTTGTTCACTGCACAAACTGTGGTTTGAATTGCTTTTGTTAAAAGTTAGACATGATTTAGAGATAAAAATGATAAAGGGGAGATTGAACATTAGCTGTAGCACAAGACTCCCTTAGTTTTAACAGAAATGACATGTGCTTATCTAAAAGAGATGAGATCCTAGTGTGAGGATCCCCCAGTAATCCTATTACTCTCGGAGCATCTTATATTAATATTATTCACTTGTATTACAGTAATGCTAGGAAGCCACAGCCAAGGTCAGGCCTCCATTGTATGGGGGCCCCTGACCCAGAGAGCTTACATTCTAAATAGACAAGAGTGGGGGAAAGAAAATATCACCCTGATTTTACAGATGGTGTGCTGGGGTGCAAGGAGGTTACATAATTTTCCCAAGGTCATACATGGAGTCTGTGGCAGACCCGGGAAGTTCATTGAACCCAGCTATACCAAAAGGACAGGAGACATTTGATATGATTTTAATCAGGCCATAACTTTATTATTAGATGTCTGGGACAACCTGGCAGATAAAAGTGTACAGTGCAGGTAACCCCATGTTCATTCAATACCTTCCCAGGGGGCTTCCGCCAGCCCCCGCCCCCTTTTCCATCCAGGTCCCTCAGCCAACCCATTGCTGGGACCTTCCCCCTTCCAAGGAAGAGACTTATAAGAATGGGGGGTGGTTGGCTTCCTGCTGTACCATTCATAGAAGCCCCAAACTCCTTTCTACCCATTAAGCCCAGCACTGTATCCCTTCCCTATGGAGTACCTGCACTGGACACCCACCCCACACTGATATAATGAGCTGCAACACACAGCCTACCTCTCTTCATGCCACGTCAACAAAGCCTTCCCCGAACCCGCTGCGGGGAAGGTGAAAAACCCGCAACTCCACCTACGCCAATTCTATCCCAGTTCTCCTAAAAAGGGGTGGCTAGAGCAATGTCCAAAGCAGGTCTTGACCAAACCTGATATTTCACCACCTAAAGGGGAGGGAGGGAGGGTGCTGTCTCCGTCTGCGCTGTGTAAAAGGCAGCTTCGCTGATTGGGGTTGCCCTTTTTAAACGCTTCTGCCCATTCAGTTCCCAGGGACAAGTCAGTGTTTCCATGCTGGCTCCTTGTCCTCTTTTGCAGCAGTTTGACCTCTCTACCTTCCCGCCAGCCATAAAGCACTGCTCCCTTCATTCGGCCACCCAGCCAAATTCCCCCCCCCACTTAAAGGTGCTATGCGGTCAATTGCATTCCAGTGCCTTAAGAGCATCCCTCCTGAGTCTGCACTCATTTAGAGTGCATTAAGTTAAAAAGGACTGATATTTAAGTCTCAAACAGCACTCATGCCAGAGTAGCACAGTGTAGTTATATCTTCTTTTGGGAAATAATGGAGAACTACTTCAAATGTGTGCATAGATAACAGCCAGGCCAGTTCACCTCTTTATCCTTCCAAGATAGGTAAAATAAATTTCTTGATTTTTACGGTATGGGTTTTTCTTTGAATTAAAACAACCAAGGGGATGAGATGGAGGACAGAATGGGGCGAGAGTGTAGGACAGGATGCACTTGATTTATAACCATGCAAAATTTGCCTTGTGGTGCTTTGCCAAAATTTCCATTCGTTTTATAGCACGCCATTAATGTTACTTACTGCCCAAAGGTGAACACATTTCAGTAATAAAGTCCACCCTGTATATCTGCAGAACCCATTCCCCTGAACACTGGTAAAACTTATACTGATCTCAAATGGGGTTTTACCTGAAAAGGAGTACAGGCTAGGGCCTGCAGTGTATGAGGAAAGTGTGAGATTTCTAAAACACTTTAATAATAGCACTTAAAAAGATATGAGAAGCTATTTCCCCCACTGGGAGTCTTTACTATCTAGATGGCCTTCCTACTAGTAGAAATTTGGTAGTAAAGTCTTATTTGTATTAGAATGTTATCACAAGTGTAGATGCTCTTTTGTAAACTCTGCACTGGTGAAAAAAACCTGTGACTTGCACATGGCATAGCTAATCCCAATTTCAGACACCTTTAGCTTATTTATTTTATGAAATGAGGTTTCAAACTGAGATAAGATGCACTGACACAAGTAATGGAGTTCACACCAACACAGAGCACTGCACCAGGAGTTTGCACTGGTTCAGCTATATTGGTGCTAAAAACCTTAATGCAGACATTAATGTGAACTAGTGCTTTCTTCACTGGAGAACATAATGCACTGTGTGCTAAGGGTAACTTTGCAATTACTGAGGATCCATAGCACTCTTCAGTCAGTTTCCTTCCAATGCCTTTTCACCCTCTGCCTTTGTTTATTATATGGTCTGACGTGTATGGCCTGTGAAACTAGTTCTGATGGCGAAGGGTAGGGGTAAGGAAAAGAAAAGTTAAATGAACATTGTGTAGTTTCTGACATAATTGTAGTTTATATTTGCAACTAAAGATATTCCTGTCTTGATGGGGTCTGGGATAACTGCATCAGGAGCACTTGCATTGATGTTTTTGTATCTCACATTACATGTTCAAATAAATACACATATTAGTCCAAATGATGCAGGGCTTTGACATAGCAGGCCAGATTCTGAACTTGCACCAGCGAGAATCAGGGTAACTCGGCTGAAGTCAATGGGGGTAAACTGCGGTCAGAATCAGGCATAGTTCTTATTTTCTACTTTCTTTAGTTGCTGTGAAATATAAGTGTTTTCTATTTTATTTATGGTAAACACATTACTAATTTACAGCACAACGATTGCTTACCGGAATTAGTGAATGGATAGGAAATCTCCTGCTATGTGAAATATCTTTGTCATCCATGATATCTGTCAGGGAACAGCATAAATGTATAAAACCAAAACTGAGTACAGAATCTCTCTCCAAGCAGTGGAATTCCACAAACTCAAATAAAATCAGTCTAGCAGAAATTGGATCTAGCGGGGCTGGTGTTTTCATAGGAGATCATGTACAAACATATTTGATTAAACCAAACACTGGCACTATTCACTTCTTCCCATATAGTTCTGAATAGGCAGAGAACATGGATGAGTTTTCCTATCATTTGTTTGCCCACTCCAGTGATCCACATTTCCCTGTGTGCTAGAAACAAATCATTTGAATGCAAAGCACTCTCAGGTTTTTATGTAGCGTTGTGATAGATTCAGTATACCGTTGTATTTATTAAAGTGGCAAGTATACTGTCAGGATTCTCTTACAGTCTTTGTCAGTATGCAGATGTGGGGAGCTAGTTTTGAGATGTGTTATTGAGGAACACATACTACAGACAAAGGCAAGTGACCTCAGTATTTAGAATATCTCTTTGCTTTTAACTATGAAATCTTGCCAGCTGCATGGTCTAAAGCTGCAAAATAGATTCACTTACCATCCCTCCTCCTCAATATGACTATCTAGTACAGAAAATTAACACTGGACCTTTTCCAGCAGCAATTCATTTGGCAGGTAACCAGAACCCAATCCTTTCTCTGATCAGTTGTGCTTAACATTCTGCCAAGCCCAATTCTCCTCTCCACTTTCATAGGTGGAAGGGAGCAAAGTCTGGAATGACCCATGTTTGGCAGTAGAGGGAGAAGACAGAAGTAAACTTGAAGAGGTTGTTACATAGGTGTAATGCAAGTTCAGGGCTCTAACATAGGCTACATTGGGAGCCAGTGGTATGATTCCCAGCTGGCACAGACACACTGTGTGTGGCACAGACACACTCATGCTAGCTTTCATTGATATAGCATGCAAAAAAAAGTTGTGTAGCTGCAGCAGCATGGGCAGCTGTGAGCTGTGGCATGGGCTAGCCATCCTGAGCACAAACTCGCCTGAACCCTCTGGGTACATATTTGAAGTGACTAGCCCATGCTACCATGCCTACACTACTATTTTGATCATGCTCGGTTGATGAGATCTAACACAAATATGTCTATGCAAGATGGGAATCTCACCACTAGCTCCAAGCTTAGACACAGCTCTAAGGACAAAGGATGGAAGCAAGTAGAGCCAGGGAGAAGCCACTTTATGCAACATTCTCTCCACTGGAAAATCTTTATGGGAATTAGTGCGGCTAAAAACAGTATTAGATCCTTTGCAGCTTCTACACACATGTCTAAGGAGAGGGAGGTAATCTGCAGCTGCAGTGGGAGGTTCAATGTCATGGGATAAGGAGATACCTGCCATGGATATGGAATGGCCCATTATCCAAGGTGATTTCTCTCTGGATCTTTGCTGTTGACAGGGCTCTTCTCGTTCCCACTCAGAAATAACCACTTCCTCTGGAGAATGTAAGGGAAACCCCACAATTAGATCCTCACGGAGTTGACACACAGATACTTTCCTGTCACGGGGACCAATGGTGCTCAGTCTATGGCTTAAGTGAGGACTTGGAATTTGAAGGAATCTAAACAACGTTCAGTGAATCTCACATACCATAGTGATAGATGGATTCTGAAGAAGGAGCCTCTGTCTACCAGTCAAATACTATAGTTCTGTGATAAACTGAAGTATGGAGTGCAGCTGGGCAAAAATTCCCATATGAATAATTTATTCACTGAAAAATGCAGACTCAAGCTGACCAAAACTATTTACAAATTTGTACTGAGTTTGCTGAATAGTTTCAGCTGAACTGAAAAAGTAAAAATGCTTAATAGTCATAGGGTCTGGGAAAGAGCAAGAAAATGACTCAACTGCCTGGCAGTGAGGGCACTCATCTAGTATGTGGAAGACTATGTGGAATTATTTTATAAATAATTATAAAAGCGCTCTTTCCTCTGAGAGAGCAACCCTCCTCCCTGGATTGGATAGTCTGACACCTTTGTAGAATGGTAAAACCTACCAGGGCGTACGCCCCGCTACCATAGCTGTCAGACGGTCAGGGTCACCGCTGCACCACGTTGAGGTGCTGAGGTAGGATTTTGCAGCAGTGACCCTTTTCCATAGAGGTTGAAGGCTAGCTAAGCTTGAGGAGGTACGCATGCCTGCCCACCTAGCCAGTGGGATGGCTTGAAGTTAACGGCTAAAACAACACAAGTAAATGCACGTTCTACAGTGGCAGAGCAGAAATTGAGCGACAAGAGGTTGCTAAAAATGTCAGGTGCTAGGCCAACATGGAAAAGGACAATCCTCGCTGTGTGTACTTACAATTGTAGGTCACTGGCAAAGGAGGAAACTTTAAACCATCTGATGGAGGAGAAGAAAAGGATAAAATGCAATATTCTCGGTGTCTGCGAAACCCGACGAAAGAAGGAGTTGGAAGTCAACTGGAAGGATGGAAGTGCTGTGAGGCTTGGAAAGGGAGATGGCGCTAGAAATGTTGGAGGAGTTGGATTTATCGTCAATAAAGATTGGTCTTCGAAAGTCATATCATGCCAGCTAACATCATCATGTATCGGTGTGCTGCATCTTCAGATGGAGTCAAAAGCTACCCTCAAGGTCATCCAGGCCTACGCTCCCACAAGTGCAAGTGAGGACGAAGAAGTGGAAGAATTCTACCGAGAGCTTGAAAGAGCTCTCACGCAAAAGTCCACTTACACTGTCACGATGGGAGATTTCAACGCCAAGGTCGGGCAAGGGAAAGCTGGCGAAAAGTTCATAGGGAGATACGGCAGCGGCAAAAGGAATGAAAGAGGAGAGAGGCTGGTAGCGATGACAGAAATGAAAGAACTGTACGTGGCAAACACCTGGTACAAAAAGAAGATCTCAAGAAGGTGGACATGGATCGCACCAAACGCGAAGAGTAAGAATGAAATTGACTATATTTTAGTCAATAAAAGGCGCATCGTTCAAGACGTCTCTGTAGTGTAGCCATTCAACACCGGCAGTGACCATCGCCTGCTTAGAGCGAGGTTGATTTTCGACGAAGCGGTGGAAAAGAAGGCGTTACAGATGGCAAACAGGAAACAGCAGCCGAAGACATTCGATGAAGCAAAGCTGAAAAAAGCGATTTCTGGGTTTGACTGGAGCCAGATGGAAAAGTGTGATGAGGACTATAGTATCTTTGCTGACAAGTTGAGATGTTGCATAAAAGCAGCTGAAATTAAAAAGCTGAAGAAGGCGAAGGGAAGAATCTCGATTGAAACGAAAAGCTTGTTGGAGAAGCGGAGAAACATGAAAAGGAGCTCGGATAACAACCTCGAGTACTCCATTCTGTGCAAGCTTATACAGCGAAAACTGAAGGATGACTTCGAGAACTTCCGGAAAGAAAAGCTCCTTAAAACAGCTGAATCATGCAAGAGCCTCAGGACATGCAAGCGGGAATTGACGCAGTATAGATTGAGCATAAAAGCACTGAAGAACAAGGATGGAGAGACAGTAATCGACAGAGCAGGGATGGAGGAGGTCTGCAAGGACTTCTGTACAGAATTGTTCAAATCAAGAATCAACGTCCCCCTCCCAACCCTCGAAGAGTCAGAAGAACGCGTCCCCCCAATAATCGTCAGCGAAGTCCGAAGCGCACTACACCAGATGAAGAAGGGAAAAGCTCCAGGCAAAGATGGAATAACGTCAGAAATGATTTATGCAGGAGGCGAAAAACTTTGGAAGGCCCTCGCTTTAAGATTCAGTCGATATCTTGAAGAAGGAAAAATACCAACAAGCTGGAAGGAGTCGAATACCATCTTGCTGCACAAGAAGGGTGATCGAGAAAATCTTAAGAACTACCGCCCTATATGCCTGCTCTCTCACATCTACAAGCTCTTCACAAAGGTGATAACGAATCGACTTTCACAGAGTCTGGATGAACAACAGCCGAGAGAGCAGGCAGGGTTTCGAAAAAATTTCAGTACAATCGACCATATATTTACCCTTAGCCAGCTCCTTGAAAGAGCGAGGGAATACAAGCTCCCGCTGTGCATTGCTTTTGTAGACTATGAAAAGGCCTTCGATAGCATTGAGTTTAACGCAATATTAAAGGCGCTCGCAGAGCAGGGCATTAACACGCAGTACATTAGTTTGTTGAAGGAAGCGAATACTGGATGTACAACAGACATTACTCTCCTTGAAACTCCCCTCCGCATCCCAATCGAGAAAGGCGTAAAGCAAAGAGATACAATTTCACCGAAACTATTCACCGCCTGCCTCGAAATGGTTATGAACAAGATCAGTTGGAGGAGTGGTGTCAACATAAATGGAGAGAGATTATCTCATCTCAGATTTGCAGACGACATTGTACTAATTGCCGAAAGCACCCACCAACTGCAGAGCATGCTACGAAGACTCGACAAGAAAAGTAGTCAGGTCGGCCTGAAAATGAACCGCTGCAAAACGAAATATATGCAATCAGACGTCTTACGAAAAGCCCAAATAACGGTAACAGGAGAAGACATCGAAGAAGTGGAACAGGACATATATTTGGGCCAAGAAGTTAATATGCGCCAAGACCTGAACTGAGAACTCTCGCGAAGGATTCGGGCAGGATGGTGTGCGTTTAATTCCATCAAGGACGCCCCCAAAGGAAAAATTGACAAGACCACACGTACAAATATTTTCAATTCAGCAGTGCTGCCAGCCATGCTGTATGGCAGTGAAACGTGGGCACTGACAAAGAGAGAAGAGCAACGGCTGTTGGTAGCTGAAAGGGCAATGGAACGAGCTATGTTGGGAATCTCCCTTCTGGATCGTATACCAAATGAAATCATCAGAGAACGCAGCGGTGTGAAAGATATTGTCGTGGAAAGCAGACATAACAAGATGCGATGGGCGGGCCACACAGCATGGCTCACGGATAACAGGTGGACCGCAATCATTGCTGAGTGGTACCCGCGAGAACAGAAAAGACCCCCCGGTCGGCCTCCAAGAAGATGGGAAGATGACATCGTTAAACGTTTCGGACGAACGTGAAGAAGAAAGGCAAGCGTGAGAGAAGAATGGCAGACATGTTGTGATCGGCGCAGTCTTAACGACAGCTGAAGTCCGATCGATCCAGGTGATCCAGGTGATTATAAAAGGTAGAACTGCTTAAAGATGCAAGATAGAGAAAGCCCCATACCGTAATATCCCATAGCCCAGTCACGAGGGAGCTCTCGTGCAGTGTGAGGAACCAGAGCTCAAATCTGTGTTCTGCATCAGATAGAGGGGGGAACTGCCGTTGGGTCTCCCAAATCCCTCGTAAGTAACCTAACTACTTGGCTAAAGCATATTACTGGGCTAAAGTTTACAAGGAATGCTTCTCCTCCTCCTCCCATTTCATGCATCCTTTCCCTTGTCAAAAAGGCCTGAACATGAAAAAAAAAATCAACAGAAAGTGCTTGGTTTCAACGTTACTGAAACATTCTGACTCAAAAGATATGACTTTTCAATTTGTCAAAAAATGTCATTTGTGAGTTACATGCAACTCCCCCTCCCCATTCCTCATAATTGACAGAGAACAAAAAAAAATTGCCACTATTTTCCCAGCTCTAGTGTGGAGGTGATAAGCAACTTGAGGCCACTCCCCAATGGCTGTCACTAGAACTTTTTTCTGTCTAGTAGCTTTGTGTTGTCCTACATGCAATTGTTTGATGTTCTAATTCCAATTCCTAATACACAGTTATCCACATCACGGGGGGGAAACACCATGACAACTGAAAAGGCTGGGTCTCTTAAGATGCTTCAAGCTGGGCTCTAAAACGTTGAGTTATCTAAAATCACTAGTCATTTCTGAAAATTTTGACCCCATGTTTGAAAAATTTGCCCATTGTAAGGGTGGTGCCCTTTCAAAAAAATCCAAGGGCAAAACTAACATTTCATGGACTCCATTGCTCGGGGGGTTATTAAAAAAGAGAGAGTTTAAAAATAATGATCACTCTCTTCTTAAAATATGCTCTTTGCAATGGAGGTATTCTACATCAGAAAGTAACTTGTACTTTTGAAAAAGTTTTAATTGAAAGTTATGCTTGATAAAAATGAAATTATTTATCTACTTGGGGCTAAAATGCAAGACCTTGGCTACCTTACAGAAATTGTACCAGCTGCAGCTTCTAGATAAACTGCCTGAATAGCCAGGGATAATTTTTTCTATAGTCTTACAACCTGTGACTTAGGGCATGTGATTTTGTTGCTCTGTATAACCTCTCTCTTATAGAAAAAATTATTCTTGCCATCAGCACAGATCAAGGAAAAAACACTTGTGAAAATGTAATAAATGTTATCTGATTGGATATATAAAAAGAACACCGGACATTCCCATTGATGTTAGAATGAAAAAAGATACTATCTTTACTTTCTAATTTTTTTAATTGTTATTAATTTGACAAAATGCATATATTCAATCTAGAATTTAACTTGGGTTGTACAGGAAAAATTCTCCTCTCAATTAACAGTCTTACTTGATGCTAGCAACCAAAAAAATCAGTGCATACCCAGACATCATATAGCAAAGAAGTGGTTGGTTTTCTTCCTTTAAAGGGGGAATAACTAAAATTTGGGAACCTCATACATCTGCACTTTAAAGGACTAACAGAAATTTAGCAGTACATTGCTAGAATACAAAAACACTCTTATTTTAATTACTGTCTGACAGCCAAAGGTCTGTTTTCAAAAAGCCTCAGGTTTAGTGTGTGCATGCACAAACACACATAACACTGCTCTACAGCCAAAATGCTTCTGAAATAAATGTAGTCAAACTTTACTAATTCTGGGTCACTGAGAACAAAAATGATGCTTAAAATTGTTGATTGGCTCTAGTTTTCAAGCAATGCTATTGAGTCAGTATATGCGACCCTTGACTTGGGAATGGCGGAGGATAAGTGAGTTATAAAGGGAAGGTATCTCAATTTAAACCAGAAATGACTAAAATACATCTTTGACTAGATCTATGAATAAATCTATGACTGGGTTTGGACAGTACTTGCTTTTTAGGCAAAACAATGAATGATGCAATCTCAAGCTGGTATTGCGTCATACATGATATGAATTGCATCATGTTATTCCTAGAAGTCATGGATGATGCAATCATAACGACGCTTACATCACTCTGCTGAACAAATTTCCCTAGATCAGCTCTAGAAATCATACAGTGTCGTGCTCTCTTATTTGTCAGTGTTTGATTTTGCAAAGGGACACATTTCTGTTTAGCCAAAGTGAGCAGAGATGCCTCGTACTTGTGTGAACAGTGCAGATAACTTCTGCTATGTTTGTGGTGAAGTGACTTTTGCATCACAAAAGCTCAGTATAACCACTATGGTTAAGAAAGCCTATCACCTTTCTTTTGGCCGCAAACTTGGAGATCAGGACAAGAGGTGGGCCCCACACATATGCTGCAACACTTGTGCAATGAATCTTCGCCAGTGGTTGAACAGGAAAAGGAAATCTATGCCTTTTGCAGTGCCAATGATTTGGAGAGAGCCAACAGATCATACCAGCAATTGTTACTTCTGCATGGTGCCTCCGGTTGGGAAAGGTGTGTCAAAGAAGAAAAAGTGGACTGAGCATTATCCAAACATTCCATCAGCTATATGCCCAGTACCCCACGGAGAAGGACTGCCAGTTCCTGATGCACCAGAATCATTCTCACTTGAGTCAGACGAGGAAGAAGATGAAACTTCTGGTCCTGAACCATCAATGTCACAGGACCCACATTTTCTCCCATCCTCCTCCTCTGAACCACACCTCATAACACAAGGTGAACTGAGTGACCTTGTCAGGGATTTGGAACTACCCAAGAGTAAGGCAGAGCTTTTGGGCTCCAGACTATAGCAGTGGAATCTCCTGGCAGGTGATGTTAGGGTTTCCATGTTCCATGACCGTCAAAAGGATCTTGTCCCAGTCTTCTTCATGGAAGGTGATCTTGTAGCCTGCAACAACATCGATAGTGTGATGGCAGCCCTCAACATCGTTCACGATCCAGATGAGTGGAGACTGTTCATTGATTCATCGAAGACGAGTTTTAAAGCTGTTTTACTGCATAATGGCAATGTTTTGCCATCAATTCCAGTTGGTCATGCAGTCCATACGAAGGAAACCTATGACAACATGAAACAACTTTTGAGGTGCATAAACTATGAGCAACATCAGTGGCAGCTTTGTGGCGATTTGAAGGTTGTTGCTCTCTTGCTTGGTCTGCAGACTGGATACACAAAGTACTGCTGTTTTCTCTGCAAATGGGATAGTCGTGCAAGAGATTCCCACTACATCAAGAAAGATTGGCCACTCCGACAGTCATTGGAGCCTGGGAGGAAAAGTGTTCAGCATCCACCACTTGTTGAATCAAGGAAGATTTTGTTACCACCCTTACACATCAAGCTGGGTCTGATGAAGAACTTTGTCAAGGCCATTGACAAAACACAAGCAGCTTTCAAGTACCTCCGTGGGAAATTTCCAAGGTTAAGTGAAGCTAAGATAAAGGAAGGTGTCTTTGTTGGTCCTCAGATTCGTGAACTTCTTCGAGATGATGCGTTTGACCATGCACTGCGTGGCAAGGAAAAAAAGGCATGGAAAGCCTTCCAGTTAGTGGCAATAAATTTTCTTGGAAACAACAAGGCAGACAACTACAGGTTGTTGGTGGAAAACCTCCTCAAGGCATACAAAAGCCTTGGTTGCAACATGTCACTAAAGATACATTTTTTGCACTCTCATCTAGATTTTTTTCCACCGAACTGCGGAGCAGTGAGCGACGAGCACGGCGAGCGATTTCACCAGGACATTGCAACAATGGAGAAACGCTATCAGGGCAAATGGAGCCCATCAATGCTTGCAGACTATTGCTGGACAGTGACAAGAGATGCTCCATTTAATGAATACAAGAGACAAGCCAAGAAGCGCCGAGTAGACACTGAATAGGACTAAACTATGTACATAATAGTTTTTTGCCTTTTGTTTCATAATAAATTTTATTTATATAACCCCTTTGCTGATTTTTAAAGTGTTACATAAACAGGACAGGTGAAATAGTATCATGTAAAGCAACCATAAACACATGAAAAGACCTAGGTTTACAATTTATGATTAAAACTCTACTATCTATACAATATACATAGACATAAAATGTAAAAACTTAAATATCTTAGAAACAGTAGCCAATCAGTTGTTTTAATTGTCATATTTGAATTCACCACATCAAAATACATACTAAATAGCACATTTTATCTCTGAAGCAGACGACTTCTCAAAAATTGTAGACCAGTGTAATCAAGGCAAATCTAGTCAGCTTCAATATAGAACACAATAGTTATAAAATAAGCCTATGGTTCTCTAATAAAAATCTATTTGAAGTCTAATAAAAATCTATTTGAAGTTTCTTGTAAACCCAGGAAGCCCAATCCACCAAAGCCTTGAACCATTTGTAGTCATTTACAGCAGTTAAAGCGGATGCAAAAAGCAACCAAATCAGAATTCTCTACCTGCTTACACTAGTGGAAGCATTTTACATTCAACTTTGCACAGGTATAAATTACTATATAAAGGAACAATGAATCAAGGATCAGACCCAAGAAGAGCTTTGTACCTTTAAACTAATCAGAAGCAGGTTCTCTCTAACTCTCTAGCTCCCTGCGGTATCTGAGGTTTCTTAATGTGAAACTGAAAAGAGAAAAAGGAGAATGCAAGTTGCCAGCCTGGATCAAGGGGCCAGGTGCAAGGCCTGAGTCCTGAACCAAAGTCAGCAAAAGCCAGGCTATGAGCAAAAGTCAGGCCCTGCCACAAAGCAAACACCTACTTACAAATTCACTGTCCGGTACCATCAACTTGGCAAAAAAACAACAGATGGCATTGCTAAAAACATAGGCACTCCTAAGTACTAGACACAGGGTATTCATGTAAGCACATTCCAGAATCCTTGTACAGGTACACCCAGGGCCGGCCCACAACATTTTAGCACCTAAGGAAGGTACCTCAAATGACACCCGCATGCCCCCTCGCTTGGGCCAAAACTTTGAAAGATCTCAATTCTGCCTTCTTCCTGTTCTACTCCTCTCATGGTACTGCTCTGCTACCTACCCCAATAAAGGAGAACTAACAACTTAAAATGCCCTGTTCAAAAATTTTAAGTAACACTTAACTTTCAAACACCAGAACAGCAAAAATAACTTCTTGTCTGCATAGTAAACACTGGCATTTTTATCTGTTTGAATAACCAAAGTGGTACTTTCCGTGCCTTCTTGGTTGCAAAGATTTGAACTGCTTCCTGAAGGTCCACAGTCTGGGCCAGCTCATGCTCTATTCAGATGGTTGCAAGGCTAATCAGCCTCTCCTGTGTCATTGTGGAGCGTAGATGTGTTTTTATTAACTTCAGCTTGGAGAAGCTGCATTCTCCACTGGCAACTGTTACAGGAAGTGTTAGAAGTATGCGCAGAGCAACGAAAGCATTTGGAAAGAAGGTGGTCATCTTATTTGTGCACATATATCCCAGAACAGCCTTTGGAGTTGATCCTGCTGAAATGTATCACCTAAATCACTCGCATCAATACGTGCATGTCATCATGTGTCAACACTGTCTCTAGTTCCCTGCATTGCTGGTGTAGGTCTTCTTCAGGTATAGTGAGGAGTTTCGGAATATCATACAACATCCCAAATATACTGCTGTGTTCCTCGAGCTGCATGAAATGTTCTTCAACTGACTGTATTGCACAATCTAGCACCTGGTTAAAGAATTCAAAGTTGAATTGTTGTTTGTGGTCTCTTATGGGTTTATCCTGTACCTTGTAATCAAAATGTCTTCTTCTTCGGTGACCCTTGTATTCTTGAATGGGTGGGGAAATAGCTTAAGTGTGAAGTTCCTCTTCCAACTTCTGTGCACTCTTCAGAATGTTTTGAAATACCTCATCTGACCAGTAAGACTGTAGGTATGACTTTGCTTTGTCCAGTTGTTCCATTGCTCCAGACATACCAAGGTCAACACTTTGAAATGAATGTTGTAAGCAAGAGACTCCAAACAGTATGTCATGCCACAACACTAAGCCATACAGAAATTTGAAGTTATGTATGTTTCTGGTGATTCCATTTCCCTCTGCCACTGTTCTCCCATGAACAGTTTCTGTCACAGTATTATCCTCCATAATGGCAACTATGGCATCCTCTAGCTTCCCAATTTGGTGTTTGATAGGCTTTATCGCCTCCGCTTGACTTTCCCATCGTGTGGCACTCAGCCCAGGGCTACACTAGGGGAGGGGGTCGATCTACGATACGCAACTTCAGCTACGGGAATAGCGTAGCTGAAGTCGGCGTATCGTAATCGGCTTACCTGGCGATGAGGACGGCGGCGAGTCGATCGCTGCAGCTCCCCCGTCGACTCCGCTTCCGCCTTTCGATGCGGTGGATTGCCGGCGCCGACGGGGAGCATGATCGGGGATCGATTAATCGCGTCTTAACGAGACGCGAAAAATCGATCCCCGATAGATCGATTGCTACCCGCCGATCCGGCGGGTAGTGAAGACCTGCCCTCAGTGGTTTCAGTGTCAGAGAGGATGTTCCCAGATGTTGCTTCAAAATTTGCCATCGATGAATTGATGCAGAGAAAAATATACAGATGCTTTGAATTACATTAAAAAATTCAGCAGCCTCACTAGAAACTGACGCTGCATCACTGACCACCAAATTCAATGAATGAGAACTGCATGGGACAAAAAAAGCTTGAGGTTTTAACTCTCGGATCCGTGTCTGCACTCCTCTGTTCTTTCCTCTCATGTTGGCACCATTATCGTAGCCCTGACCTCTCATGCTTTCAGCTTTTTAAGAAGCACATTTGTCATACCAGCTCCAGTAGTATCATCAATGTCAATACATTCTAGAAAATGCTCTCTGACAGTCACCATTGCAGGGACATTTTCACTAGGTTCTGTTGTCGTTACAAAACGCACCATTAAAGTCATTTGTTCCATATGGCTGATGTCAGATGTGCAGTCCAGAATAATAGAGTAATATCTTGCTGACTTCAGATCTGCCACAATATTCTGTTTGACTTTTGTTGTCAGTAATTGTATGATCTCATTTTGAACGATTTTTCCAAGGTAGTGGTGGGTGTACATTTCTTGGGTGGTGACTCTTCTTAGATGCTCCTGTAGTACAGCATCAAACTCAGCCATCAGCTCCTCAATTTTAAGGAGTTTCCATTGTTTGGCACATACAGCTGATCTGAAGTGCCACACAGTGCTAGGTTTTGGGTAACAAGCATTCTCACAATGGCAATGAGCCTTTTCAGAACATTTTGCCAGTAAAGAGACTCTGATGCAATCTTCTCTTGATGCTGATCATCTATGGTGGCCTTTAACCTTATCTCATCTCAAGCTCTTTCCACCTATGGAATGCTTCCTGGTGATTTGCTGCCTTTTCATGGCATGCTAGATTTCTAGACAAATTTTTCCAGTCCTTTGTTCCTATAGAACCCAATGTGGCTGGAACATTAGACTGGAAGAGTTTGCAACAAAAACAGTACGCACATTCTGGGTTTTTGAGTACATAAGCCATGGCCTCTCCACTTTTTCACCATTGGGGATTTCATGCCAGTAATGGATGGAAACTTCAAATTTTCATTGTTTTTGGGGAACATGAAGATTTTTCACTTGCTTTGGCCCATGCAGCACAAGGAAGTCCCTCAGGCTACTGTTCAAGTGGGTCCACAGTCCTGGATCATCTAGACTTAAGGAACTAAATTCAGCAGCAGCTGTTTCTTGCGTCTCCACCACTCTTCTCTGATCTACACTTTTCTTCAGGAATGTGCATGGTGACATCCATTTGAGATGGAGATATGGATGCTGCAGTAGCTGCCAGGTCACCTGCACTCTGACTAACTGGAAGATCAGGCATCTCCTCACCACTCACATCCTCACTGAGGCTGGAAGGCTCACCGTGAACATTTGTGTCTATGTATCTCAGGAGAGCTCCTTCCTGCTTAAATAGAAAAGCTTCCTTTGCTTTCCTTCTTTTTCTGAATTCTGCCCCAGAGGGGCGTTTTCTTCTTTCACTCATGACTGCTCTTCTGTGCCAGCTATAGTGGCTCTCAACACTCAGTTGCAGGGGACAAATAAGCAGGCTGGTAGCAGGGCCTGAGTGAGGGATGATATCAGCATCTTACGGGCCTAACTGGCTCCTACTACTTCAGTTGGCTGCCTGTTCTCCTCAAGTGGGTTCAGGGAAGCAGCTGGAAACAGGAAGCTCCCCAAGAAGCTGTTGTTAATCAGTTCAGGATCCTGGAGGTGCTAGTGAGGTACATAAGAGGCTGCTCCTCCTCTCTCTCCCTGCAGCTCCTGCTGCTTTCTGTTATTCCCTCTCACCTTTTCTTCTGCCTACATGTTATGTCTCTTGTGCCCTCCCTCCTCCAGCAAAGCACCCCACCATCTCTGTGCATTTAGAGCAGAGAGAATACATATGCACCAGCAGCAGACACAATTTTCTACATTCTGGGTCCTAGTGGGCCCCCCCACCCCAGTCTGGCACCTGAGGTGGCTGCCTCAGATCGCCTCATGGTAAGGCCAGTCCTGGGTACAGCCCAACATAAAGTTATGGCATAAACACAATAATGGGAGAAGGTACAGGAACACACTGATCCTAAGCAAAATAAGGAGAAGAGGACAGGATAGGAGGATGGATGAAGATGTTTTGTTCAAGCAAGCAGGTATAAAGTGTAGGGTTGGTAACTACCTATGTCATGTGTGTAATATGTAACTTGTTTGTTCCTCCTAGGGGGCAGTGGAGAGTCCCGCCGCTGACTGAGCTAGTCCATTGTAAGGGGCACAAGTATGTTAGTGCACCTGTAGTATCTATGGAGCACTACTACTGTGCTTCATTGACAATAAACCTGGCCAAGTGCCTTTGCCACCGAACTGAGTCTGTGGCCTTTCTGGGCAGTTCCCTCAAGGTCTGCTGAGCCAGTTAGCTATGCAGAGCTAGGACGGCATATGGAGAGAACATACACAGACAACACGCATGCCAACTGACAACAGCAGCAAGACAACAAGAGTTCAGATTAATAACTCCTTTTGTAGATTTCTTTTGCATTGTTCACTGACAGTCATGATTCTAAGGTATTCATTTACAAGTATAAATAAATGGAGATGGATAGATCCACAGAGTATAATTTTTCAACACCCTTTTTTAGTTTCATTGAAAGTACTAATTTTAAACTTCCTTTGTGGATTTCTTTTACCAAATTCTCTGCATCTTAAATATTATAGCAGTTTCTCACTTTTCATTATTAATTTTAAAAAAATTGAGGTGAATGGCTTTATTGTCATGTCTCTGATCAATAGTTTTCTTTGTATTTGTGGTCATTACTTATGGCATCTGGCTTGATGTGCTCATTAATATATACAAAATTCTGTTACATTATTGATTTTTTGGTAAGTTGCTGAATTTCATCTCCTGGATATTGTCAGTGTTGTAGTCTCATAGTTTGCATTTCTTTGGTAGTTCACACAGACCTGATTGCCACATTTGATGAATCAAGCTTGTACCTATCTTGTCTGACATTCTTGTATATTCCAACCTTCCTACTTTGTTCCTTAATAGATAACAACACACCAGGATATCTTGGATTTTAGTACAGTTGTCCTGTTAGTTTATCATAGGTAATTTTGTCAGTCCCAAAATACTCTTGCCAGAAAGCCCTGTATCCAGAAAACCTATGGGAAAAATTCTGCTCTTATTTGCCTTTTTGTAAATCTGGAGCAAGTCTATTGACTTTTAGCATTAATTGATTTTACACTAGTATAACTGAGATCAGACTCTGATCCTACCACCTCTAGATAATTCCACCTGAAAAATTTGTCACTCACTGGGTGTATATAGCTCTGTCACTGTGGATTAAGATGGACTATATCGTGAACTACTTTCTCATGTAATGCATAATTTACTCCAAAAAAGCGATTTCAAGGGAGATTTGGAATGTAATATATGTTATCTTTCTTTAAACTGCTACTGTATCAATATGCAACCTACTGTTATCTAGTTCTACTTTTTAATGATACATCTTCCACTTCCCATCATTCCTGTCTCTTGTATGCACTTGTTAACCTTATTCTACACATCACAGTATTAGATACCAGTGAGAGAAATTCCCTACCCTTTGTTACTGCTGCACTGTCTTTTACAATTTGATTTTTTACCATGCTTTAGACATAGTTTCTCTTAGCACATGGGTACTATATTATTCAATGATCCATGTGGCATGCAAACCAGCAATATATCCTACAGTAGCCAGATAGAATAGAAAGAAGCAGCCATTTTTTATATGCATGCTCAAGGGATAGAGAGTGGTGGGTTTGGGGAACAATACCCTCCCATGCTTCCAAACATAACCAATAGCTTCCTAATCTAAGTTCAAACAAACAGCAGGAAATTCAAAAGCTTGCTGTCCCGAATGTGAAACACTGAGGAAAAGCTTTTTACAGCTCAAGACTACATGCTTCATCTTGTGTTTATGGCTATAGTTACTACCCTTATGCAGACTGCACTGATAAACTTAGCTACATGTTGAAAGACCTAAGGCCTGGTCTACACTGGGGGCAGGGGGGTCGACCTAAGATACACAACTTCAGCTACGCTATTCTCGTAGCTGAAGTCAACGTATCTTGGGTCGACTTACCTCGCATCTTCACGGCGCAGGGTCAACTGCCCTGCTTCCACCTCTCGTCTTGTTGGATTACGGGAGTCGAAGGCAGAGCGATCGGGGATCTACACTAGACGCAATAAATCCATCCCTGATAGATCGATCACTACCCGCCGATCCGTAGACGTACCCTAAGTGTTGTACTGTTTGGCTATAGGACAGTGCCAAGATAACTCCCCTCAAACAAATTCCATCTAAACAAGAGCTTTGATGATGCTGAAACTTTGGCATAAAGTTTCATCCTTGGGTACATTATTTATAGGAATTCCATCCTCGTGTCAGATTGTGGGAAAGCCTGGGAGCTATTTTTGATGTAACACTTTCCTTTGGATGTCACAATTATCTCTGCATTCAAGAGGCCACTTTCCAATCTACTGATGGGGTACTTGTTTTTCATTTTTTTGCTCTATGATCATTAGTTGTCAGTTGTTAAATCCCTTTTGTCTCTTCGGGGTCATTAAGCACACCCTCTCTCAAAATGCAAGACACTACTTGTGCCAGCAGGTATGAATGGAGTTTAATTTTCTAGGCTCTTTAAGGCAGGTACTCTCATTTACTATATGTTTGTGCTGCACCTAGCACAGTGGGGCGCCGACTTCATTGGCGTCCAAGCATTTTCAGGATATATTTATAAATAATAAAATCATTTAAAACCTGTTAAATATTCCCTATCATGAGATGTCTAATCTGTGGATTTAAATGGGTCAGATGGCTTGATTAAACTTTCAGTAAGCATGTAAACATTTGGTTTTATTCCAAACTACACTTGGAACACAAACTATTCATGGTCACATGCTCCTCGTTAATTTCTTCGGATAAAACATGGAGTGAAAACCAGCTAGAGAGAAAGGAAAGTTTTAATTCATTGTTTTTGACTGATAATTTCTCCCCTTAATCTGTTTTATTAAAATATTTTAAAATTACTTCACCACTAATTAAAAAATGGAAATATTTAGGGCTGAATCATGACGTTTTTACCCAGCCAAAACTCCCCTGGATATCAATGGGATCAAACAACAGAAAATACTGCATAAGAGGCATGTGGGAATTGTGTGTTAAAATGGGGAACAAATGAGAAGATACAGAGTGTGTTTATATTAATGTGAAATCTGCTATAGTACAATAAACTTTAGATATTTCCTCATCAATAATAAGCAGTATTCAGTTGAAACCCTATTAACATAAGATGTAGAAAAGGTTTTTAAACACATGTTCATCCCTCTCTCTATTTACAGGAAGCTCCTATATGTAGCTAACTACAGAGACACAAACTATTTTGGCCATGACATTAAAAAATGTTCAGCAATAACTGAAATCTAATTTGTTACCTTTCATCCTCAAATAGCTCAAAAGAAAATAGATGCTTACACCATCAGATGAAGTTGTGCATGTTTTCTAATGGAAATAATTAGCCAGATAAATTGCTTATTGCAAACAAGGCTTTCGCTGTTATTTCATTACATGTTATGGTTGAGTATCTCAAAATCTGTTTGTATTTTGTTGTTGTTGGGATTTATTTTTAATTTGCTTGCCTAGCAATTTTTTATTTTAATTTATCCCTGTGGCATCTCAGTTTATGTAGGAGTTTAGCCATCGGTGCATTCACTTCACATTGAGAAAGAGAAACAAACATCAAGCTGACAATGTGATATCCTCCACAGGGTCCAAAAAAAAAAAAAAAAAAAAAAAAGTGCTAGATAGAAGAGCATTCCCATCCCACCACTTCTGCCAGGCTTTTTATTTCTGAGTAGATGTATTTTCCCCTCAAGAGACAGGCAGGAAGAACATTAAAATGGCAATGCACTCCTTCTTTGTTTGGAAAGGCTTTCGACAATAGCCAGTAAAGACTTCAGTGGAGAGGCACCTGTGGAACTTTTGCTTACAAAATAGAGCAATATGCTAAGGAGAGGGTTGCTGTGTAAACTGTAATTGTGAAAGGAAATGCTGATCAGGCACTTTCCTCAGAAAATCCAAAAAGACCTTTAAAAACAGGTTTCAAAGTATGAACCTGAAAACAGAAGTAGCTGGGAGTAGGGCTCCTCTCTAATAGTAAATGCTCTCGCATGTCTACACTGCAATTAGATACCTGCGGCTGTGTGACTCAGGCTCAGGGACTGTTTAATGGCAGTGTACAAGCTCAATCTCGAGCCTTGGCTCTGGGACCGATGGCAAATTGCCGGCACTACTATGATGGGTCCCGCACTTTCTCTTCTTGTGGGGGGGTTTCAGGGTGCCATTTCTTGCCCCTGAACTGGGGTAACAGCTATCCTACTAGTATCCCAGGGAAGGGGAGTAGAGAGGGAGGGACCCAGGCCCGCCCTCTACTCTGGGTCCCAGCCCAGGGGCCCTATGATAGTAGGTGAACCACTTGTACCAGTGATTCTTTCCCCTGGGCTACTTCCCTCTCCTGACCTTCAGCTTGTGGGGCTTCCTGCCTTCCCTCTGCACAAGCCAGGTGTCCCTTTACCTAGGATCTTGGTCTTCTTAGCCCGCTGCAGCACTTCTCAAAACTCTCCTCCGCTTTCCTTCGAACTGCTCTTTGTTCCACCACCAATCCACTCTGCTTCACTCCTCCAAACTGCTCTCTGCTCCACCACCAAACCACTCTGCTCCAGCTCCTCCTCACTCTGCTCCAGCTCCTCCTCTGGCTGATTGAAGCAGGGGGATTTTATCAGGTGACTGGCTTCAGGTGCTCTAATTGGTTTCACGTGCTTTTAATTAGTCTACAGGGAATAAGGCTTCTCCTCATCCTAGATCACTCTCCTGCTGCCTTCTGGCCATGCTGTATCACAGACCCTGCAAAATGGGAGGGTCCCAGAGTGTCGTCTAACTGCAGTTAAACAGCCCCTGAGGTCAAGCCCCGTGAACCCTAGTCAGAGGCACGGGCCAGCTGCAGGTTTTTAACTGCAGTGTAGACATACCCTTGTAGTGCAAAATAATAGGAAGCCTTTTTTATGTTATTTTATTCATAAGGATTCCAACTATGAGACAACCTTGATCTCGAGAGGTTTAGAGCTAGTGTATTTTTGCCAAGATTGAGGGAAGGTGGCACTGAATTACTGCTATGGCATAACCCAGGGGTCTCAAACACGTGGCACACGGAGTTATTTTCTGTGGCCCGCCATAGGCGCCGACTCCACCGGCAGCCAAGCTCCCCTCACCCCCCGCCCCCCATCCTCCCCCCTCCCGAGCGCACAACGTCCCCACTCCTCTGCCTACCTCCCAGCGCTCATGTGGCCCTTGTGGTGATTTGAGTTTGAGATCCCTGCCATAACTACTATTCCTTACTTGTGAAAGAATATGGTACACAGAAAAACAATGAGGAGTACTTGTGGCACCTTAGAGACTAACAAATGTATTTGGGCATAAGCTTTCATAGGCTATATCCCACTTCATCAGATGCATGGAGTGGAAAATACAGTAGGCAGATATATATACACAGTACATGAAAACATGGGGGTTGCCTTACCAAGTGGGGGGTCAGTTCTAATGAGACAATTTAATTAAAATGGAAGTGGGCTATTATCAACAGGAGGAAAAAATCACTTTTGTAGTGGTAATCAGGGTGGCCCATTTCAAACAGTTGACAAAAAAGGTATGAGTAACAGTACGGGGAAATTAGCATGGGGAAATTTTAGTTTTTGTAGTGACCCATGCACTCCCAGTCTTTATTAAGGCCTAATTGGATGGTGTCCAGTTTGCAACTTAATTCCAGTTCTGCAGTTTCTCGTTAGAGTCTGGTTTTGAAGTTTTTTGGTTGAAGAATTGCCACTTTTAAGTCTGTCATTGAGTGTCCAGGGAGACTGAAGTGTTCTCCGACTGGTTTTTGAATGTTATAATTCTTGATGTCTGATTTGTGTTCATTTATTCTTTTGCGTAGAGACTGTCCTCTTTGGCCAATGTACATGGCAGAGGGGCATTGTTGGCATATATCACACTGGTAAATGTGATATATGCCATCATATATCCCTCTGCCATGTGCATTGGCCAAACCTGACAGTCTCTACGCAAAAGAATAAATGGACACAAGTCAGACGTCAAGACAAATACCCACTTTTACCAAAAAAGTTGGGACGGCTGGGATAGGCTTTAAAAAAGGGACTCTCCTGGCCAGAATGGGATGTATGGTCACTATCTATGGTCAGCTCTACTACCACCAACATTCTTTGACACCTCACAATAGCCCATAATGCAGAGAAGCGTTATCCTCACTTGACAGACAGGGAAAGTTGAGGCTCAGAGCGGTTAAGTGACGTCCAGCTTTTCTGTGGCAGAGCCAAAAACAGAATGCTAATCCTTAATCTGTATCAAGAAATACCACATGCTTACTCTTTTATGACAGACAAAGCTACATGTAATATGAAATTGAGACTCCTCTACATTACAAACATTAGCAATGTATCTGTGGAGATGTGGTGATTGCAGCACTTCTGTCATACATTGGTAGGCACTTCTGCAATGGGAGTGGTATACAGAAGGCAGAAATATCATTCCCATTGGTAACAAGGCAATTTGTTTGATAAGTATGGATTTCCTGGTATAAATTAGAGTGAGATACAATTCACAAATAATGGAGATCAGCATAGCCATTTTGTATGCTTCAAAGTTTGGGGTTATGAATCCTAGATGTGGTAAATTGACTGTGAGGGACATGGTCACTGAGCCTAATGAATTTTACCAACTCAGTGCTGGAGAGGAAGGCAAGATAACCCCAATGTCAATGACACTGTGCTCTGGAAAAAATGCCTTCTGACCCCAGACCTGATGATCAGTTTAGCCTTGCACATGAGTAAGAATTACTATATTCTCTATTTGACTGAATAGTGTTAAATATGAGATAGATAGTTGAGTATTTGCTATTCCTGAGTCTTGGGCAGCCAGAAAATCTGCAGCCTTTCTGTTCCTAAAATGGCATAGTTGAATTAGTGGGAACCAGAACAGGAGGATGTTGAGGAGGAATGCCACTGACAATGACACATTGGCAAAAGTATATAATAATCTTTTTTATATTTTATACTAAAATATATGTTCACATTTATTGACCTTGATAATGGACCTAGAAATCAGTGTTAAGCCAAGGTCATGCACAGATCTTTAAAAAGAATTAAAAAATGACAAGAGTGACCCTCATCCAGACAGCGAGTTCAAGTGTATGCAATTTGCGTTAAATGCAAAATGTCTCAGAGGGCTATGTAAGAGAACCTATTTTATCCTCTCTTATTTTATATCCTTTAGTTTTTTTTTCTTTTACATTTTAATTGGAATTGGAGATGCATATTGCATGGGAGTCTTGCACGGTAGCAGGGACAGAATCCTAATCAAATACAATTCAAAATGTATATTGAAATAGCTTTGGGATAAGGTTCTAACCCATTTGATCACAGTTGGAGCAGGGTATAAGTCATACAAGACTGTGTTATTAACAGGGCCGGTGCAAGGAAGTTTCGCGCCCTAGGCAAAACTTCCCTGCACCAGCCCTGCGCGCCCCCCCCCCCAAACACCGGCCTCCCCCCCGCGCCCTTCCCCCAGCTAATACCGCCCCCCTGGCAGGCAGTCCCCCCCCCACATCCCCTGCGGGCCGGCAGCTCAGCCCCCTGCCCGCGGCCAGCCACCCCCCTGGCTCATCCGTGGAGCTGGGAGGCGGGCGGCAGCCGCCCCCCCGCTCCCTCCCGCTCCTTATTCATTTTGAGCACACTGTGTTCCATAATATTGGCAACTGCTGTATTATCTCCTTATAATAGTGAGTACTCAGAGCAGTACACAGAAGTCAGATTAACAATAAGTATTAATGATGGGTGCAAGCACCGAGAATGAAAATTCAGCCTCCTACCCCTTTTTTATTTTTAATTTAGGACTATACATCGCTAGGCTCAACAAAATCAAGTTCAATAACAAGGCATTTTAAAGTAACAACTTAAGGTCAGTTTTCCTCTTCAAAGAAAGCTTTTCCACCGTAACAATGACACTTGCAACATTGAGACCTCCGTTTGACTTCTTAACCTCTACCAACAAGGAAGAAAAAGGAGGAAATTAATCAAAATTGGAAAAAAAAAAAAATCTAAAAAACCACAAACCCAACCCCAAGCAGAGTTCTGACCCCCCTCAAAAGGGAGAAGTTCCAGAGACTCCACAAAGTGCACTAGGACTTTGCTGTTGCTATTGATTTTACTTGAGAGGCAGTCAGACACTACAGTGACATGCTGCAATACAATACCCTAAGATAATTATTGTGATATGCTTAGTCACGTTCACTTGTACCATACTCCACAACCAACGCCATTGAATCATAGAATATCAGGGTTGGAAGGGACCTTAGTAGGTCAGCTAGTCCAACCCCCTGCTCAAAGCAGGACCAATCCCCAATTTTTGCCCCAGATCTGTAAATGGCCCCCTCAAGGATCGAGCTCACAACCCTGGGTTTAGCAGGCCAATGCTCAAACCACTGAGCTATCCCTCCCCCCCATTGGCTTCAGTCTAATCAACCAACCATTCATGCTGTCAGTATTCAGTGGAAATAAAGGTAACGCAATATGCCCTTACTAAAAGCTTTACAAAAACATTTTATTTTTAAAACAACTTTAATTGTTACTAAAACCCTTTGGTAAAATGATTTTTGCCAACAATATTTTCCAGAGAATTTGTCCCACAATATTTTGGTATATTACCACAAAGACTGTGTCTGGTGAGAGTACCATTTATAGCTAAACTTGCTTGGCAGAATTATACCCCTTACATGGAGAAAATATAAAGTGTTTTAGTTACACATTCAGATCCTGATCTTGTATGTAAGCACTTATACAATATTACTATGTTATAAGGGAGTTCTGGCCATTCACTGTATACTTTTGAGACAAAAGACTTATCCTGTCTTTGCACACATAAACTTCAGGAAATGTTAATGTGAAAGTTAGGATGCCAGTACCAATACAAAAGGTGTCTTGTTACTCATCAACCCCTCATTGTCCAAATAAGACTAGTAACTTCATATGCCTAAATGGTCATTATTCTCTTCTGATACAGTAACATAGAGGCTAAGGATCACCACCATAACTCATCTGCCCAAGTCTTTTCTTATGCAATTCCAGGCTTCTGACTGACAGGAGAGAACCCATCTTATTATTCCAACTGCAGAAAAGGGCTTGTTTTCTTCAAACATCCAAAGGTAAAGTAGTAAGGAGAAAGGTCATTTCATGTGTTTTATGTGCTGCCAAATTTGGGACAGAAATATTTCACCCTAGGATTCAAGTGGCTTTTTTCATTAGGTTTTCTGAACTGTATATTGGAAACCCATCAGTCGGCCAACACATGCCAGGAGGGGTGAGTTACAGGGGAAAGAAACTATGCATTTTCCTGACTTTAGTGCATTTAAAATTTCCCATCGTAATGTTGCACTCTTCTTGCATTTAATACTATGTGCATTTTGTTGAATTCAGATGTGATCTATGAAGTGTACCCTGGCAAAGCTGAATGTGCACAATTTTTAGTACTTCACTGAAGCAGCGCCATGAGCATTGTGGTTTCTGTACTGTCAGTGCCAACCCAATATTAATTATCACTGACCCCTGAACTGACTATAAGGGCCTTATATAATGTATAAATAAAACACATTCGTATTCAAGCGGGCCTCTTACTAAATTATCTATTTTTTAAAGTTATAGGTTTATCCCCAAAATCAAATGATAAGAAGCTTTTGTGGTTTGTAATTAAATGATCATGAGAAAAGGGTTACTAAGGACTATGAAATGAAGATTATAAAGAACTGCAGTCACAAACCAGGTCACGTTCTGGTGTAATTCCATAAGAACTTCAGGTGACTAACTTTTTCAGTCCTACAGTCCTTCCACAGCCAAGACTCCCATTAGAAAAGAAGGAACTATATCATGGAAAGCTTTGGATTTTTTTTAAAACCCTGGAAGAGTAAACAGGACTTTTATGCCACTTGCTTTCCTTTCTACGGCTGCTGCTGGCATCTCTTCATCCTCCTCCTCCAAAATGTCAAATAATAAGAACCCTGCTGTCACTGCATCTGTCACTCTCTTCCTCACTGTCAGTTACTCAGCTTGTTTCGGAACAACATGTCAGCAGACTAGAGATGCAAAGCTATGGGGGTGGAGGGATTCTATGCAATATGGACCATATTCTACATATCAATGAGCTAGCTTCTAAAGACGCTGCCAAAATCTCCCAGGTCTGCAAAACTAGGTTGGGATCTCACACTTTCCTACAACATTACCAGTGCTTCTGTTTGAATTTGGACTGTGCACCATACAAGAATATCTTGTTAGCTCTACTGGGGTTTTAGGAAATACAGAGTTGCAAAAAATGAATATTCAATTTTAAATTAATCCTAAACTTTACTTTTAAAAAGGTTGTTTTTTAATTCAGCTCGAGGTAACAGTGACGAATAGAGTCAGTGACCATTGTATATAGAAGGCTCACTGATTCCGTAATGAATACAAGCACAGAAATCAGTTTAGACTGAATTACTGCAGTATCACATGAGGAACATGGGCCCAACCCCAGGAGGTGCTGAGTGCCCTCAGCTCCTTTGAAGCCACTTTAAAAAGCATGGAGAAGCAGAAGATATAGCAAAGGGCAACCAGAATGAGTTGGAGCCTTGAAGGACTCAGAGAGAGAGGCTGGAAAAATGAAGTCTGAATTCTTTGCAAAAGACATAAGAGAGCTTGCTGAGGTTCAAAAAATTATGAAAGAACAGAAATAATAGGTAGCATATGACTATTTGAACTTATTTCAAATATAATATCTAGAGGACATAAAACTAAAGATACGTCAAACCCCAACGGAATTGGGTCAAATATATATATTGTTGGCGTCCCTTAGTCTCGAGAGACGATGGATATGCGCCCATGGGGAATGTTTAGTTGATGGTTGTGCAGCGTCTGTTGTGGCTGTAGAGCCCCACACGAGAATAGCAGTCTCGACTGCATTTGCTGCATTTGAAAGTGGTATCAGCTGTGGGTTGGAGCCGCTGCTTCCTTTTTCGTTGAACCCGCTTTTCCTCGGCAAGCTGCCACAGCTTGTCTTCGCCAGTTTTCAATCCAGTGGTCAGAGCGTGTCTCCATCTGCATCTGTCCTGGGCGAGCTCTTCCTAGCTGTTGATGTCGATTTGAACAGTCTTCAGGTCCCTCTTACAGACATCCTTGAAGCGAAGGTGGGGCCATCCTGTAGCTCTGTTTCCGGAGGCAAGTTCGGCATACAACAGGTCTTTGGGGATCCGTCCATCTTCCATCTGACTTAGATGGCCAAGCCATCTGAGGCGGCGTTGACGGAGGAGAGTGAACATGCTAGAGATCTTGGCACGTTCCAGCACCTCGTTGTTTGTCATTCGATCACTCCAAGTGATCCCGAGTATGCGACGGAGGCAGCGCATGTGGAAGGTGTTCAGTCTCTTTTCTTGCGAAGCGTAGAGGGTCCAAGTTTCGCTGGCGTAGAGAAGAGTGTTTAGCACACATGCGCGGTACACAGCGACCTTTGTGTTGATGGTCAGCATGTTGTTGTTCCATACTCTCTGTGACAAACTGGCCAAAATTGTGAAGGCCTTGCCGATTCTATGGTTGATCTCAGGGTCCAGTGAGAGGTTGTCCGTGATGGTAGATCCAAGGTAGGTGAACTGACTGACCACCTCTAGCACATAGTCATTGATGGCAATGCTTGGATGTTCAAAAGACCAAAGTTATGGCCCAGGATGCAGAAGACTGATTGTCAAATCGAACTCTTCGCAAACTCTGGAAAAGAGGTCAATCAGACGCTGGAGATTGGTTTCTGTGTGGGTGGCCAGGGCAGCGTCGTCTGAAAACAGCATGTCTCTGATTGTTGCCTCCCGTACCTTGCTTTTGGCCTTTAGTCAAGCCAGATTGAAAAGTCTCCCGTCAGACCAGGTGTGGAGATAGACTCCCTCTGTGGAATTTCCAAAGGCACGTTTCAGCAACGCTGCGAAGAAGATGATTTTATATAAAATCACACAAGGAAGAATATAGAGTAGTCTTCAGAACACAGCAACTGCAACAGTATGAGCAGTTAAAAATGGTTATTGGGTAAACTGCTACAGTACTTCAGCACTAAAGTGAATGGAGATTGTATGAATGACAGAAAATTAGACCATTTCCTATGTCCAGCATTCTAACATATATAAGTTTGTCTCTTAGGAAATGGACAGACATGGTTTAATTAACTGAGATCCTTCTAATAAACATCATTAATAATACCTTGTTCTCATATAGCATTTTTCACTCAATTTCTGAGGTTAACATCATTTTAATAATTTTAGAGCTTGGTCCAAAAAAAAAAAAAAAGTGAAGTCGAGGCTGCAATTTTCAGGCTCAGGTGCCTATAGTTTGGTAATAAAGTTTACATTTATGCACCTAAAACTGGATGCAATTCTTGTGTTAGGGCACTCAAGTTAAAAAAATTGGCGTGATTTACCCAAAGTCTCTCAGTGTGTTACTGGTTGAGTTGGAAATAGAACCCCTGATTTCTACTCCAACCACTAGACAAATCTGCCAAACACAGGCAAACTCTATACTACCCAGAGTAATGAATACATGCACCTGTTTAGTGAGTATCTTGTTACTTTCTCTGAAATATTATTGAGGTCCCACATGAAATCTCTGGGTCATTTCTGCTTTTGACTAAAAGTGGTGGTTCAAGGATATTGCACCATTACACTAAAATTTTAAATGCAAAAGCTACAAGGATGAGATGAATACTCAGATATACTCAGAGTTCTCAGATGAATACTTCAGCTGATGTATGTTCTTTATGGACAGCTCCCATCCACATGAGATTTTTTTCTTTTCTTTTTTTAAGGGAAAGCACTAGCAACCACAGAAGTTACTGAAAGGTACTCCCAATGAGGTGAAAACCTTTGAAGTGTAACCTGCAGCAATAAGAACATATTCCAAGATACTCAGAGCCTGAATGGTCTCCTATGACATGAAGGTTCTTTGAAGAGGATTCCCCTCAGAGATGGGAAGAGGACATAAGTGATATTACATTTTTTTTAAAAAGGGAATTCCCTACTGAAAGATTAAATTTGTTGTTCTTATTTCTCCTGAGACGATATGAGAGCAACTGCAGCATACAAGAAACTTTAGTATTACTGATTAGGAAGCAAAGAGAATTTAGAAAATAAATTAAAAAATACAAAGCTCAAAGTGACTGACAAAACTATAAATGGAAAAATGGTAGATAATTTGACTCAAATGAGTGGTCATTGGTACAAAATCAGAACACATTCAACTGTTCATAACTATTCCACCAGAAAGTACACACATTCAAGTATTTATTTTTAATTTCCCCACTCTCAGGAATCAGGGCCTGCAGCAGAACCAGTTTCTGAGCAACCTAACGAGCACAGTTAGCCTATAGGAGGTTGCCTGATTGCTCACACTGCCTGCTTGTTAGGAAAAGTCAGCAGAGCAGCTCTTAAGCCCAGCAGCAGCAGTTCAGTGGCTGTTCAAAGCATTTGCCTACAGCCCCTATGCCTGCTTGGTCCCAGCCTTGTCCCTACCATATTCCAGCCTTGGCGCCAGCCCTGCTTCTGCTTTGCCTCACTGCAGGTGACCCTTGCTCGGATTCCTGACTTCTGATTTCAGCTCTAATCCATAATTCTGGCAGCTGGTCTCTGAGACTTGGTGCTCCTAATTCCTGACTGCTGCTCTAACCATTAGGCATGACCACTTATGACCCAGTCTCTTACTCACTCTATTTTTAGATCTCTCTCCAGATGCCTCTTTGTGATTGATGATATTTTCACTTGCATGCAGTGTGCTGTAAAGAGTTCCAGGCAGTGTATGGTCGCGATGTAGACAAAGGTGGATGTGACGCTGCGTGGAAGCCTCTTTGTCTGTGTGTGTGTCTTGTAACAAGTTTCTTTAATGAATGCCTCCAATTTTAAATGGACTGATTCTGTCCATCTTAACTGCTTCCAGGCTGTTGAGCTGACTCTGAATCTTTAGAAGTGTGCCCATCGCTATTTATAAATAGGGTAATAAAACTTCGAAGAGCTGATCAACAATAATTGGAATTACATAGGAGTCCAATTAAATATCAAAAACAAATCCTAAAGAGGTTCATCAGAACGTCCAAACATTGGATCAGTAAAAATGGTCAGTACAAGGAGAAACAGCAGCTGAAATACAAATGGCATTAATATGTCTACCTCAAAACTAACAAATCCAGGTAAAAATTTTAGGCCAGATGATGGTAGAATTCCATGGGACTGGTAAGTAAAAAATCAGCTTGTCCTACTCACCTTACACCCCGGGTAGGGCGGAGTTGGGTTAGAACTCCAAGCTGTCAGAGGCCAAGTAAAACAGCACACCGACACCCGTAACTTTGATCAAAGGGCACGTACCCACCTCAGGCACCTAGCTTTGGGGGCGTATGGCAACTTTATTGATTTCACACAGCTGTATTTATCTCTTTAAGCAGGCAATGGAATTTTCCAGGGGTTATGCGTAAGTGACCAGGTTTGCCTAATATTGGACGTTGACAGCCAACTCAAACCGGTTCTGTGATCACTGTCCAGGCTCTAAAGTGAGGAAATATCTTAGGACACTTCTTCTCTCTAATGTGAGGAAATACTTTTGTACACGTCTCCTTAGCCTGGGGCCAGAGATGGGGGGGGCGGGCGCTGATGATATGGTGGCGCTAATGCTAAGAGGAGTGTGTGGGGGGTACTTCTGCCTAACAGGACTTTAAAAGGATCTTGCTTAGTACTTGGGCCAAGGTCATTACCCACATCCTCTGTCAAGTTATTGTTTACAGTTCCTTAAATGTTTCACAAAGACTGGCTTCCAGGTTATAAATAGGTGAATGCTATTAGTGGTTTGGGGGGAGATTTTCCAAGGTAATTTATGCCTTTGATAATCTACTTTACTGAAGTCTAGTCACAAGACTTCTGCTTCCTGGACAGCTCACATACACTATGGTCCTGAAGGTTACTGGTCCCACTTAGCTCAGTGCTCACACGTCCCAAATGTCTACCCATGTATTTATGGTAAGGAGGGAGATGAAGAAGCTGTGATTGCGGCTAGTCTTCTACCCCTCTTCGAAGCACTGCCAAGCCCTCCAAGTTAGCCACCATTGCAAAAGGATATTTTTCTCACTCTCTAAGATAATAACCTAACAAAAATATTGACAATAGAATGAAGAAAACAGCTCGAGTAGCCATATAGGGTAGAGAAAAATGACCATATCAAAATGAAAATATCAAAATCCCAAGAGTAAATACCATCAAATATAAAAACAAGCCAACAACAACAATGTTCTCTACAAAATGCCAGCTTTTTGCAGCATTGAGTGCCATTTGTGCACTGGGACATGTCAGTGTAGATCTGTCTCCTTATGAAGTTCCATTAACTTCATCTGAGTTTTCCTGTCCGCATTGGGAATACACTTTACAGTACTATCTCTACAGCAGATAGAATACATCATACACGGAATTTATTCAGCAATGTTCACCTCTTTTTTCTGTTTTCTTATCTGAATTTTTTTCAGATTTATTTACTCCATGGTTTCAAAATTTGTAATACAACATTTGAGCTATGTTGCTTAGTTGCAACTGACCACGTAAATCAGATGAGATTCTGTGCTGCACCTCTGAGAGCTCAGGGCTAGATGAGGTGGTGGTGGTGGTGGTGGTGGTAAGTGATGTCCCAATCCTGGTCTGCTCCATGGAACTCTGTGTAATCATGGACTGCTCCAGAGTAATTTAGATGGCCTGGGCCCCCTGTCCGAGGGTATGTCTACACTACCATTGGAGGTATTATTGCAGCCCATGTAGCTATGCCTGAGCTAGCTTGAATTTAGCTAGCCCAAGAATCAATAGCAGCAAAGCCGCAGCTGCACAGACTATACAAGACTGACGGGGACCTTGGGTATATGTACCCAAGCATCTAGCCCATGCTGAAGTCCATACTGCCATGGCTTCACTTCTGTTGGCACTCAAACTAGTTGGATTAGGTATGTCCACATGTGCTGTAATCACACCCATGATTGCAGTATAAACATACCCTACGTTACTGCAGCCTCCCCAGGCTCCCCTAGGGCCTGCAGTGCTGTTGGAATCTCTACAGTGCTGTGGCCCCAGCCTGGCACACCCCTCCCACCTCCAACATGTGGCTATGCTGGGGCTAGTGAGGGCATCCTCAGGAAGCAGACTTAAGACTGTTTCCATAGTGCCTGAACAGAGGAATCCTCTTCCAGGTGGAACTGGGGATTTAAGACTCACTTATGCCACTTCAGCCGTTTGACTGAGTGTGAAATGGCTGGAACAAAGATGAGGATCTGATCCATGGTATCATTTTTCTTCTGTTCCTTGAATTGCATTAGAATAACTTTTATAAACCAAGTTTCTGGTGAAAATGCTTGTGGGGAATAAACTTTAAAACATATACTGTATTTGAGCAAACAAGTTTGAATTTGTTTTCCACACCGAAGTGCACACCTGCCCAAGGAGAATTAATTTAAAAATTAATTGAACTATGTGCTTAATATTTTTAGTGGAAAGGGCCAACTATAATGGGCACTACTCTGCAAAATAAAGGGTCATTGTAAGATTCCTTGTTTATTGTTTCAACTTTGCTTATGTATAACAAAATGTGGGGATTTTTATTTTTATTTTAAGTGCCACTGCAACTTCCACTTGAGATTGAAGTCAATTTGGTTTTTTTTCCCTTCTCACGCATTGTCAGTGTTAACAAAAGTTCTTGAGACCAAATTAGGCCCTCATTGATGCCATTATCTGGAATGGGTTGGCTCTGTAATCAGAAACAGAGGGGGGGAACTGCTTAGTTCCAAAGACTTTTCACAGGGTTATGAAATAAGTTCATGATAAATGTGACACAAAAGAATAAATTCCAGTTCACTCTCCTTTAGCAATGTTGGTTACACAGGACTAAGTGAAATAAAATAAAATGTTGGCCATTAAAGTAATCACATATTACTGAACCAGAATGGGAGCAGATCTGGATCCTGACTACAATGAGCTTTGGATCAGGTCTATGCCCAGTAAGAAGGTGCCATTTTTAAAATCATTTTTAATAACTATGTACTTTATTGGGATATTATGTTTTTCAATATCTATGACTAAATGAGAAACCATCAACAGTAAGAAACATTGTCACTCTATTCAGTTTCTAAAGCTACAGTAATGGAATTTCATAGTATAAAAGAATGTGATCTGGGTTCATCATATTTTTATTTTGCATTTTTGTTAGACAATCAATAAGGCAGATTTTTTTCTAGCAATCGTCTACTATAATTTTATTTTTGATAAGATTACAATGATAGGTGAAAGGCAACTATGCCCCTTTAGGAGATAAGAGTTGTAAATGCAGTGCTTAAATGGTTTTATATTCCCTAAATCGCTCTATTAGACATGCTTTGTCATTTTCATTCACACAGAATGATTCATGATTTGCTTATTCATGCTCATTCTGACCTGATCTACATCAGACTTTAAAAAGGTTATCCCTTATTTGAAGTTGCCTTACCAAGCCTTTTGCAGCTTCTTCCAAAATAAATGAAAACTGGACTTCAAAGGAGGAAACAAGGAATATTGTGTGTTCTCTCAATAACATCAGATGGACAATTACTGAGTGATTTTACATCCTGAGCTATGAGAATGGGGTAATTCAGATAACCAGAAATATAAGGGATAAATTATTCTGACATCCCCTTTGATATGTTGCAGACTAGAGTGTCCAGTGGACTATTTCATTAGTACTATTTAGGGTAGAATTAAGATTTAATTTAAAATATTAAAAGGAAAGCTCACTAGTAGTCTTCATTTATAAGTGTCCTTATTGCATATTTCAAGAAGATGGAAATCTCAGGAGATCAACAGATTATACAAAACTACCACCATTTGCATCTGAAAGCTTCCAAGAACAACTCAATACATTTCCTCATCAACAAATCCAAACCTGTAACCTAATCCTGATTCAGCTTCAGACCCGAACCTCTGATCTTAACCCAACATAGTCCAGGTACATCTGTGACTAGGACATCCTTGGTCTATCTCTATTCATAGTATGGGAGCCCTTCAGGGATTATATATTCTAGAGTACAAATATTAGGAAATCCTCACTTCAGTAGAATCTGAGGAACATAAAATCAGATGTGCGCAGTCTTTCAAACAACTGTTACCTATTTCTACTATTGTAAATCCCACTATGAATAGCACAGCAGTCTAACGGCATTTCTAGTCCAGGTAGTACAAACAGGCACTTTCTATTTCAATGTTTTCCTTGTATCAATATTTTTGACCAAAAATTCTACTGTAGCTATGATTTACACCTGGAAAGAAACAAAGGAGAGGGTACATCATGAGTATGTCTATACCGCATTTTGGAGGGACCCTAGGCTTCAGAACCCAAGCTCCAGCTTGAGCCACAGATTTGAAGTACTGTCTATACAGCTATTTTTAGAGCACAAACTTGCCCAAGTTTGTTGACCCAGGCTGGGAGGCTCACTCCAAAATGCTGTGTAAACATGAGATTGCTAGTGCTAGTCAAGGGTGATGCTAGTGTCACATGTTTAAAGATTCCTCTATCACCCTGGTAACAGTAGATAAGCTACGCGTAAACCCTAGTGGCTCATTTTTATTTTTCTTGTGAAAAATTAATTATCCAGTTGCTTAAAACATTCCAGTCACTAGTACTCTGGATAGTTAATCCAAAACTAGTTAGCCAGCATCAAAGATCATTAACAATCTGCCATGTTCCAATCAAATGCATCATAGCTAACACTGAAAAGCCTGAGAACTAGAGTCTACGGAATTACTTTTCTGTTTGACTGAAGCCTGGAAATACACAATGTTTTGCTTCAGTTACGTGGTTTTGTTTTTGTTTTTCAGTCTTTTAAAGGAACTTCATAGAAGTGGCGTACTACAACTGTAGCCTTAATATTAACATGCTACTTGAACTTGAGAACATCTCATTTCTGGCTACTAGTAGCATCATCAGTACTTGCCCACATTGAAATCAATCAGAAGAAATATTGATTTAAAATCCAGAAGTCCAACAGTTCAAAATGCATAGCTCCCCAGCATGAATTCACTTAAAAATTACATTATCCCCATTACTGCATGAATTCAGCAAAGTTTAAATGTGAAGTTCTCGCTATAGTTCATCTGACCTGCCAATTTTTTCACTTGGCTTATATGGCAATTTCATAGCTCCAAATCTTTGTTAATGAAAAATTACACATGCTATGTGTGCAAATGAGATGATTGTGTTTACACTGTATGTCTAGTGTATCTCCAGTTCTTTCACTTAGAAAATGAGAGAGGTTATCATTTTGAACACTGGAAATCTAAGTTATGTCCACAGAATGTTATGAAAATAAAAAATAATTAAAAGATTTTCACATATAACTATAATGTGGTGTTTATTAAAGGCTAAAATGAATTTCCTATTTTCAGCAGGTATATTAAACAATAAAAACTACCTGAAAGCACCATCAATGACTTGGCTTAAGTGCAAAGAAGCCAAATAATCAAAGCTATGGTCAAACTATAAAAAAGCCGTATTCTGTTTATATACTGTACCCCACTGTACCTCATGCAGAATCAAAATGAGATCAAAGCCTCATTCCATTAGGCACTGTACAAACACGAGAGTCAGTGTCCCCAAAAGCTTAGGATATAAATATACAAGATCAACAAAGATGAGAAGTTTTTATAGTTATCCCCTTTTCACAGATGGGAAACTAAGGCACACAGTAATTACATTATTTGTCCCAGATCACAAGGGAAGTCTCTAGTAGAGCTAGGAATTGAACCCAGATATCCTGAGTCCCAGACAAGCACTTTAACCACAAGATCATCCTTCTTCAACTGTTGTGAAGTTAGGTAAAGCTTCAGGATTCTCATGGGTTTGCGTATTCTGTAAATAGAACAAGGGGGAAATACTAACTTAAAGTCTGTCTCTCCAGTGCAAGAACATGATCGTTTTCCCAACAGCAGGAGCATAGAAAAGACTCTTTATGGAGATCTCAGATCTGCCCTTTGCAGACTGGGAAGGATTTACATTGCTTTGGATTGCCTGCAAAGGTTGGGATAGGCAAAGTTAATACACCCCTGAGCATATGCATGATCCTAGTGACCCTAATGGGACTCTGGGTAAAGAGGTATAGGATAGCAGATTTTAATGAAGGATCAGAGTTATGCAGTTAAAAAAACAAAAACCTTACCAAATTAGGGTATTTCGCCATAGCAGCTGGGAGCATACTTTTCATCGCAGGGAGACAGACACATACTAGCTCTTCTAGATGGGTTTGTATTTGGGCAGCTAGCCCAAGCCTCCACTTGTGCCTTCAAGGCCACACTGATATTTTAGTTCACTAGCTCAAGGAGAGCCAGTGTCTATCTTTCTACCTGTGCTAGGAAGCACCCTCCCCGGTGCAGTGTAGACATACTTTTAATGTGAAGTTGCCAGATTAGTGTAAAAACTTTAATGAATCCAAAAAAGGAATGGATTTTCTCAAATCATTGTTTGATAACTTTGTTTTAAGAGTGATAACATATGTAAAACCATCTAGGAAAGATATTATTAATGTGAAATTACCTTATGTTACTATTTTAAGAAATCCATAGAGTTATTTAAGAGTATTTATGTATTTTTCTGTTTGTTTTTTAGTATGGGATTTCAGCCTATGCAGTGGCATGAAATTATATTTGGTGTTAATAGACTTAGCCTGATTTCACAGATTGTAGAAAGCAGGATACCTGGGGTAGCAGAGAGAAACAACTCAAAATTACAGGAAGTAAATATTAGAGTTTTGTGCTACTTTCAAAATAATTTGATTTGAATTTTCCTAGATATTTTCTTAAAGGAAATGTGTTAACTGGGAACTTAAAAGTCCTCTTTAATTTTATGTATGGGTGAGATTTTCAAAAGTATGGGATCTGTGCTGCTAAGTCACCTGGGTTCTTTTGAAAAATCCCACCGTATACCTGCAATTAAATAGACAACTTATTTGGAAAGAAAGATGTTAGATTTAAAATATATAATTAAGGAAATGAAAAACACACGGCAAGTTTTTTTTCACTTAACTATATTTACTTGCAATATAAAAATTGGATACTGTTTTCCTTTCATTTTATTAGTATATTATACAAATGCTGGTGTTTTATCCTGCTAACAAATGCAGTTTTTACTGTAACACAACTTGCAATTCCCCAGCACTGAGTACCCTGAATCGTGCATCAAGACTGTGTCTTACAAACAGAAAACAGGGTCCTCACACACTTTCATTTGTGAGCATGATTCCAAAATGCTGTTAATAGAACTCAGAAACTTCAGTGCAGTATATTGTGCTACAGTATCTCTCTCCCCTCTCTGGATCAGAAACAGGAACAGACTCATGACTAAAGTATGTTGTCATCTGTCTGATGTTATTAAAAGAGCTTCTGTTTCTATACACCCTGTTAGAAGATTTTGGTTATTTCTAATACGGTATAAAAACAGGGTGCATTGTACCATTTTTCCTACAGCTACCTCACGTGGAGGGGGGAAAACATGATGTGCTTGAAGGCCGGCTGAGCACAAAGGGAAAGTTAATGCCAATAGTACTAGAAGCCCCGGTATGGTATATCTGGGTGGATGGGACTGGCCTCTTCTCCAAGTATGTTGGCAGGACAATGAGGTGGGGGGAGAGATCTGACTGCATCTGTACAAATAGGTGCCTCTCCTTAAGTTACCTCAGAAGCCCAGGAGGGAATCTGTCACAGCCTTATACCTAACAGTGTCCTCAGCCTATCCATTTTTGTGTTTCCGCACAAGTACATGTTATGTTGAGGCAAGGTGTTGTTATAGTCATCGCAATAATCTCAAATACTTTCTAAGGACCAGATTTCTTGGAGGAACGAACTTTTGCCCATATGGATAAATCATGGTCTTCCCTCATAAACTGCTATTCCGTGACACAGCAGACTCTTACAAAACTGATTCCAGTTATAACACTATGCATGAAGACATTTTAAAGAAAACAATGTCACCTAAATAAAAACATTTCCTTACCGTTACAGAACTTACATTTCAGCTTCCATCTAAACAATGGCTCATGTTGAAAGTGAACTGTCCTTGAAACAGGTAGAAAAGCTTTCCACTTTGCATCCATATGAACCTTATTCTTCTAGGTGACCTATTCACTCAGTACTTTATGCACACCACGGCTGTACTCACAAAAACACAAAGCTGGAGTCTGTGCTTCACTTCTTCGGTGGCATAGGAGCTCCCCAGGAGGAAGGGTGGCAAAAGGCAGTCTTCCCATAGCTGCCTACATGCTCCCTCTTCTACTGCCCAGAATAGCTATAGCCCAAAATGCTACAGTCATTCTCCCTCCTGTTCCCAGCGTACTCCCTGTGTCAGGTGCTGGGTGTGCCAAGGGAATTCTACATCCAAGGCCACTGCTATAACTCCCCAAGCCATATTCTACCATCATTATTGCCAATATGAGATCCCAGTAACTCCACTGACACCACAAGAGACTCTCCAGAGTGACCCGGGTTGAACTGAGAATAGAAGCTGGCACCCTCACTTTTTGAGTCATTTAGATGAAGCTCAAACAGCAAGACACAGGTGATACCTGTTAAATGGTTGCACATCTAGTGGAGACAACTCCTATACCCCTAATAGAGGAGGTTTGTCTGCTTTGCTTGTTTACAAGGTGTTCATTTGCTTAGTGATGTGTACATATATGTGAGTATATAATTTTATATATGCCAGTTGAGTATTAGACTACAATGACCCCTAGTCTGTTTCCATGAGCAATTTGAGGTGTTAGTTTTGATTGCTCAAAACCTATTTGGCTGGCTACCATCTCTCTTAGAGGATACCTCTTTGCTATTCATGTTCTATCTTGATTGTCAGCTCAGTTGGGCTGTCTCACTAATGGTGTCTAGATAGGAGTCTTAATGGTTAGCCCTGAACTGTGAAATTTTCTCATCAGCCTAACATATCCTGTAAGTTTGCAAAATGGGGCTAAGTTGTAAGGCTTTTGCTTGAATTAGCTTTATAAAAATTCTATGGGTGAAATCCTGTTCCATTGACATCAATGGCAAACTTCTCATTGACTTGGAAAGGTCCTGGATTTCACCCTGTGATTATTATTATTTTTTAAGTTCAATGGGAACAAAATTGGGCATTTAACCTTACTGTGTTTTGTGGGAATAATAATCATTATTACCCCCACATCCAAGTTTGTTGTGAGGCTGAATTAATGTAGTTAATATTTATAAACTGTTAAAGAAACATGAATGAATCCTGATTCCACTGAAATGAATGGCAAAGTTCCCATTGATTTTAATGAAATCAGTTTTTTGGTGTATAAAGCATAAATGTTAAGTATTTATTATTATGCAGTTGTCATTTTTGAGATAGTATTTCTTGTTAAGTGACACATATATTGTGTTATGGCATGAGAGATTAGGATTGTTTTATAAAAGAAAGATTCATATGGTACGTTGGGGAAAATCATTGGCCAGTGATTTTCCAAAGTATCTTGTTTTAAACGGAAATATCTTTTCAATGTAATGTAAATAATTTTGAGGACTGTGTAACATTGTGTAATGGAGAATTTATGAAGTCTTGAAGATGGTAGCAAATAGAAGTGTATTACTCTGAAAACCCTCAGTCACTTGAACAATAATACAAACATAATAATTTATAAAAAGGGAATGATAGGGCAGATTATCTTTAACAAGACAAGATGAACAATTGGACATATTTAGTGGATACATCCCCTTTCCAAATCGTTCATAAACCCCATTATTTATTATATCCATCTCTTCCTTTCCCAATGGTTTAAGATGCAGCAATTTTCATATGTTTATTCTGATGCAGAATTTGTTTCATGTATTCTATATCTTCTTTTCAATGAAATATTGAATTCCTTAGCAATCAGGCACAGCAGCTTGACAAGAAGGGTGGTTTTTTTGTGTGGGGGGGGTTTTGACAATAGGTTCATAAAAGCTTAAAGAAATCTCATTTTGAACTACATACCTCTAGGGACAATTTTGAAATCGTGCAAGCTGCAACCCATATATTATCAACCTCTATACAAATACCAGCTAAGTAAAAATAATTGTATGGTTTTCATTCACAACAGTATCTCTCTACTATAATATACTTTTTGTCCTTAAAATCATATGTTTAATGTAAAATACTGCTAAGTTTCACATGTTGGAAAAAAATTCTACAGCCCACAATGACTGAATGCTTGCTTAATGATGCAAAACAGTTTGTTTTACAAGATTTAAAAAAAAAATCAAAGGAGCCTAAGGGAGTTAGGCACCCAATTCTCATTAAAATTCAACAGTTGGGCATCGAACTCACTTATGCTCCCTTAAAACCCCGATTACTATTATTAAACTATTTCAACATACCAGGATAAAATTGGTGGGTTTAAGGGTGCATTTTGTAAGTGATCAAATGGTCCCTTTTGCCTTTCATTTTAAACTAGACTCCATGTCAGAACATGTCATCACGACCCAGCTTCTAAGTGATACTCCAAACACAGAAATCATCTCCAAAGGAAAAACTGTGCAACGCAAGAAAGGAACCATCTGTTTTGAAATGTATGGCAGACGCTGTCCCATTGTGATCTACTTCACTGGAACCAGATTATTAAACTTGTAATTCCTAACTATTTCTTTTTAATTAAACAAAAATTTTGCTTGCTTGTCAGAGAGTTAAAAGACACAGCCCTGCAATAAGAATTGCAATCAAAAGGCAACAAGAAATGAAATAATCTCCTATGCAGTTAAAATGAAATGAAATTTACGAGGCATACTCAAGTATTTCAGGAACATTTTTACAACTATATTGTGTTAATCTAACAACTGCTAATGTTCCGAGTTCACTATAGGAAAAAACTGACAACCTACTGACTTTTTCTAATCCAGTTCTTTGCCATTATTCTAGTTTGTGTGCTCAAAATATAATTAGATTCACCTAGGTCCTAGAGTGGTCATTTTTAATAATGGCTTATGATTATGTTAATGCTGTAACCTTATAGTTACAAATTTAGCTTAAGAGTACAAAACTCCTAAACTTAACTCTAGTGTATATATAAATATATATAAATGCTATATACTAGCATTTTACTATTATCGCTGCTAAAATTATGGCCCAGTTCTGTTCTACACTCCATTATTAAATGGTGCACGAACTGGAATCCAGTTTTTTCCCCCTTCCAGGTGAGTACCCTAATCATCAGGCTGGAGTTATTCATTCTCTGTCTCTGGCCCAATGACTACTGATGCATTTCATACACAGTGGAACAGTTTCAACAGCGGAGATTGAGAGACACCCACCCCTTAGTCCAGAACCCAGGTATCCCTTTTCCCAGGTGAATGCCTGAACCTCTGGACTAAGTGTTAAAGGAGGCACCACCACCACTCCAACAACTGTTTTCTGAATCCAGACTTTTATTTCCTTTGCTTTTACTAAAAATATCCAAAATTAAACTTTTTTTTTTACCTGTATTGCAAACTGTATCAAACAGTACAATGCTTTTATTATGTGGGCCAATCTCTGTCCCTAAAATGAAATCCAACCAAGTTTCATCTGTGTCCAAAATCCAAGACATGAACTTTTCACTGAGGAGGTGAAAAGGCAAAGCTGTTTTTATCAAAGAGAATGAAATAGGTACAGTAATTGTTCTTGAATGGTAAGGACGGATACATTACTAAATGGAGCTTTAATTCCTCTTTTATATGAAGGAAACCAAGCACCCAGTCCTGCAAACAACTACTACTGTATATACCAGGGGTAGGCAACCTATGGCACATGTGCCAAAGGCGGCACGCGAGCTGATTTTCAGTGGCACTCACACTGCCTGGGTCCTGGCCACCGGTCTGGGGGGCTCTGCATTTAAATTTTAAATGAAGCTTCTTAAACTTTTTAAAAACCTTATTTAATTTACATACAATAGTTTAGTTATATATTATAGACTTATAGAAAGAGACTTTCTAAAAACGTTAAAATGTATTACTGGCACGCGACACCTTAAATTAGAGTGAATAAATGAAGACTCGGCACACCACTTCTGAAAGGTTGTCGACCCCTGGTATATACACTTATTCCTGCACGTAGTTCCATCGACATCATTAGGTCTCTGAGCAGAAGGAAGGCTAAGTACAGATTGCAGGATCAAGCTCATAATGAGTAAAATGTTTTATTGAGAAGAGAGTGATTAAAAAAAAAATAAGTTGTTGAAAAGCTTTGAAAAGAGAAAGATGTCAGCAGCAACATCATGCACCCAGAAAGTATCCCTGGTGGCTAATATTGAAAGTAAAGTGGGTGCCATGAATTAGTTTGCTCAGTGATCCGTGCTGATGGTAAAAAGGTGAATGTCTATGTGGGTAGCAATACTTAGCATGTATAACAGGGAGTCTAGATTAACATTGCATGTAAGGTGTCTTGCAAGTGACATCTTCAGTTAGTGATTTCATGAGCTGTTTTCATAAACCTAGATAAAAGCAGTTACTTTTAACAAATGGGTTAATTCCCACAGAAAACCAAGCTGGAGGGTGGGGAAACTTATGCCCTGCCCCCAGGGAGATTCCTTGAAATTCTTCCCTCAAGAGATGAGGGCATGGCTTATCCAAACAAAAGAAAGCTTCTAGCGGAATTAAGTTTCGTCATTTTCCTGCAAGTATTTTGGAGGAAAACATGCTCATCTCACCCAGAAACTGCCCATCCCATCCACTCCCAATGTATGGAAACCCAGTGCCTCTTCTGGGGGAGAGAGTCCTGTGGAGGTGGTTGAGATCCATGTGGAGGGTGACTTTTGGGCATGGATTGAGCCATACACTCCTTTTCTCAGTGTCTGGCCACTAATTATTTGACAAGAATGGAGGAAGCGGTTCTGACCCTTGTGCAGTTATACTGGGAAAACTCTAGGCATTCAAATGTATTCTGGGAGTTTGATTTACCTTGTGTTGCCTAAAGATCCATCATGGACTAGGTACGTGCTTGCTGTGTAGTTGAGTTTACCTTTAGTAAGGACCCACTTCCTGTACCAAATTATGAAAGTTTGCCAAGATTGACCATGTTTCTCACTTCTCCCCTTTTTCACCATATACTGCAGTTTCCTACTTCTGCTACTATATTAGCCCTGCTGACAGCTTCAATTTGTAAAGGACAGTCAGTATTATTTAGTGGCACTTATACTTAAAGCCAATAGATCTACTCATTGCATCATAGTGCCTTTTAAAAAAATATGACTAATGCATTCATCTGGGAACTTAAAAGAAAAGGGGATCACTCTTTCAGAAAACCTGCAGAAGGGTGCGAGGTTCCTATATGCAAAAGTCCCTCCATGGCAGTTCAGTCTTACTTTTAGAAGAGTAAGAACTTAGAAGAACTCAGGAGGGCTTGCCTTCCTGCAGCAGAAGCCACAGGTCTATCTCTGAATTCCACAGATATTCTGGCATCTGCAAAACCAATCTGCAGAGATCCTGTGCCTCTTTATTACATCAGGGATGCCAATACCACCTCTCCACGAGGCCATTTATCGTGGCAGGTAGCTCCAGTGTGGAAGGAAGACCATGGAAAGGTAACCGGTCAGCTGGTACTACATTTCCATAGTGAATTATGTGGGGCAGATAGACTATACACATCCCGGTTGACCTGGCCACTCTCCCTGTGCAGATCACCAAACCTGAAGAGAGTAGGCTTTCACAGGGCTGGCTAATCCCTCTTTTCACACAGGAGGTGAGACACCCATATGGAGAGGGGCACAAGTTTTTCCACCCCGTTCCCCAACAGAAAATTGAGCTGACGTCCTCCTGATAGAGCATCTGGATATATACTACCATAAGTCAGCTTCAAAGGACATTCCAGTACACTGGCTGAGAATCAAGCTGAAAATCTATTTTTAACCCAAAAATAAGAGTTCCTTGTTCCCAAATCCCTAGGTTTTTTTCCCACCAATGCTCTACTCCAATCTTGGCTAGTTATCAGTTGTTCTGCAAATGCTGATGTCTTTACTCTCTGCTAACTCTGCTTCCACTAATAACTCTACCACATGGTGACAGCTGTATTTCTGTAAGTAACTTTTTCTGCATGACTTCGTTTTCTCAGACAGCACATGGACAGATCTCTCATATCCACCTGTCAACATTCTTCAAATTTAAAAGATCCAAGATATTTGTATATGCTCTTCCCTCCTTCCACAGCAGCATAAACATCAATCTTAAAGGATGGGAAGAAGGAAAAACAAGCTACACTTCTTTGTAGGCCTACTGTTTCAGCTTAGCTTGATTTAGTAAGTTCTTCAATTGTGCATGCCTCACCTCATGCAACAGTTAAATATATGGTTACATCCTTGCTTTCAGACACTATTTTTCTCCTCTCTCTGCACTCTACCCAACATATGTCCCCCATCACTCCACATCCTTCTTCAAGGATTCAGCCACACATCTGAAATTTCTTTATACCCATCTAACAATGCATGTACCTGTATTGCTGAGGGGAAATTTCAGGATTTCAGTTCTCCCCTGGCAACATAAGTTGGCATTTCCAATTGAAACAATAGATTCTGGTTTTCTGCTGCTGAAGGTGAAAGCATGTAAATAATTACCAGGCAGATTACACCAGACTAGTAGCTAACATATTACCAACAACATGGTTACCAAAATAGAAGAAAACTTGAATAATAACCAACACATACACATTTGCACATATCCATGCATTTTATAATACACATAGAAAAAATGTCCAACTCCCTTAGATAACTAAGTACTGTATTCACAATGTCAGAACTTCACAAGGAGGGTCGAGTTCCAGGAGGGACCTCGTTGGTATGACATCAGCAGCTCAGGAGTGCAAGCTCGGCCAGGCTGCTACTAAATAAACACAGGCCTCTCAATATGTAATACTCAGCAAAGTGTCCATGTTCAGTAAAGATCTCTGACACACAACAATGCCTGTTTGCTTACTAAGTATCAGAGGGGTAGCCGTGTTAGTCTGGATCTGTAGAAGCGACAAAGGGTCCTGTGGCACCTTATAGACTAACAGAGGTATTGAAGCATAAGCTTTCGTGGGTGAATACCCACTTCTTCGCAAGTTTCTTCTTGAGGTTGATGGATTTCCACTCCATACGGCTAAATGCAGTGCCTTGCATGGTCTCAAGTATCAGAGGGGTAGCCGTGTTAGTCTGGATCTGTAGAAGCGACAAAGGGCTACCCCTCTGATACTTGAGACCATGCAAGGCACTGCATTTAGCCGTATGGAGTGGAAATCCATCAACCTCAAGAAGAAACTTGCGAAGAAGTGGGTATTCACCCACGAAAGCTTATGCTTCAATACCTCTGTTAGTCTATAAGGTGCCACAGGACCCTTGTCGCTTCTACAGATCCAGACTAACACGGCTACCCCTCTGATGTTTGCTTACTGCATCACTTATTGCTAATGAAACACTAAGTATTCTACTTGTGATAGGGAATGAATTGATACATTTATTTATTTACTCTTAACTAAGGAACAACTGGCAAGATGACAATGGTGAGCCCTGTCATTCTACATGCATGCACACATACACTGTGAGACATTCTATTCTCAGATCTAACCCATCAAGGTGGTGTAAAGGAGACCAATCACCAGCACCTAATCCCCTGTTGGAGGAGAGCTCCCTGCTAGTGCATCTATTCCAGAACTGAGCCCTGTCCTTCCCCCTGTAGAAGATATGTTGCTGACAGGAGGCAACAGGGAAGTGGTGTAGCATTGCTCCACTCTGGTAGACCTGCCCACCACTGGTTTAGGGGCCATTATGCCATATGTATTTTCAGAGAGAGCCTGGCCTTGAGAACCAGGGCACCATTACCTGAGTTCTATTACACAAGACAATATGCCCTTATAGATGTCCCATCTATATACATTTTTGTAGCATTCCCATCAGTATGATATCTGAATGCCTAGGTCTCTTGATTTTTATTTATTAAGTAACTGGTTAAAACAAATCATGTGACCTCAAATAGAAGGCTAGATCCTGTCAAAAATCAGTGGAGCAACAACAATTTAGACCAGCTGAGAATCTGGCCTAATAAACACCAATTCCTTCAATCATTAGGAGATGGCACATGCTCAGGAAAACAGAGCATGATGGATATCACTATGTCCAGCATAAAGCAGCCCATTCTGCCAGTTCCCATTTAACCTCTTCTCTATCCATATATCATTAAGTCCTAATACTGAAGGAGCACTGTGTGCCTGTCTGCTATTAAACAAACAGGAATGCAAAGAGAAGGAGCTGTGGATATGGGTCAGAGAGAACAGGAGGGAGGCTGGGGTAAGTATTGCTAGTAATCATAATATAAAAAAAGTTTGTGTTTTGGGACCATGAAGACGCAGAACAGCAATAGTCCAACGTGAGACTGCAATCCCAGGCATTTATTTTGGAGCAAGATAAAAAACATGACAATTGAAAAAGCAAAGACATTGTGCTCACTAATAAGTCCTTATTTACAGTTAACAGGCCAGATTCTCAGGTGGTGTACATTTACAGGTATCAGCTAAACATCTGGGCCATGTCTATTGCATGATATCTGAAATACTGTGCCACATCTTATTTCTTATATTTATGAAGTAACTAGGTTGTGACTTTTCAATGATAAGTGTTGGTTGTCTACAGTGTATCTGTTTATTCTACAGGGGCACAGAAGCAACTATAATTTAAATTTTGGAATATTTAGATTATGTTTACAATTGGATCATTGTTCAATTTTAGTGTCCAGTTCACTGTGCACACATAGGTCCCTAACAGGACAGCTGCTTTACTTAGCATATAGTCATTTTTCTAGATTGTCCCAGAGAAAGATTAACTCAAATTGAAAGAATTACGTTTGTTCTATCCCCCTCCTACATACCAGAAGACAAATTAGCAAAGTACTTTTCAAGTTCATACCAACCAATTTAGCACTGGCTTTATCATCAAGTGGGGTACTTATATTGTGCAGAAGAGCCCAGTTCCATTTACATTGTTGGAAACATTAACACGAGAGAGGTAGAAGATTCACAATGAGAACACAACAGAAAGACACACCATAACCGACTCTATCCCACAATTTTCCAGAGTAAATTCAAAATGCATTTAATAAGAGAAGCTGCATCACAACAAGTAAAAAGGGACAAAAATCTCAGTCCTTAAGAGCTTCAGACCAAGGCCATAAATAGAGACAGTTCAGAAATCAACTAAAGAGTTGTATGCCAATGTCATCCCTCAGATTTTATTGACTGGGGGAGAGCAGTTTCAGAACAAGATACAAAGGAAGAAAGGCAAGTGAGATACTGTGACTGAATGCATGCCTGTATTTACACCCTACACACTATTATAATAATCCTTGTACAAAATATGCCTTGTATGCATTTGAAAACTAATAACTTGCTGGTCAATATCATGGTGAAATCCATGTAGCAACATGATATGTAAAGTTATGAACATAAAGTGAAATCATGACTGAAGTGTGTTTACCAGACAAATTTGGGGAGTGGATAAACTGTTTCTCAAAGACAAAAGACAAGCGGACACCTCTAGCCAGGTGCCATCAAAGCTGATGGACAAATCACCTATCATGTGGGCATCCTTTGGCAAGGAAAGGGGGCAGGAACAAACAGAACTGCACCTTAACAAACTGACAGCAAACTCCTTGACTCCACCCTCACAATGGAAATGAACATTATTTAGTGGTAACCCTCAGGGAAATGCATTTCAAAGGGTGACAATTATAAAAGTGGGGGCAGAAACACCCGAAGTTCTCTCTCCATCTCTCTCGCCTTCACCTAAGGCACCAAAAGAAATAGCCTGTGGACTTTGGGGAGAATCTGACCTGAAACCTGATCAGCAATAATGCTGGCAACATATAGTAAGAATATCACCCTGAACCAAGTCTAGTTTGTTAAGTTTAGAAAGCATTTTATCTTTATTTCTCTTGAAACCATTTCTGATTTTAATCCCTTACACTTGTACTCACTTAAAACCTCTCTCTTTGTAGGCTCATACATTTGTTTTATTCTTTAATTAAAACTAATCCAGTGTTGTCTTTAAACTGAATTCAATTTTAAAAATAGCAAACTGTTGTATATTGATCCCCTTAGAGGTGCAATGGACCTAATATATCTGGACTGTCCAGGAGAGGGCTGGACAGTGTAGAACACATGTTTGGGGCGGGGGGGTGAAATCTGAGATTCGGTGTATTGGGGGTCACCCTGCAAGTTTTAAGCAATGCGGCCGGAAGCCAGAGTGTGGCTGGTGTTTGCTGACAGGCTGCTGGGGTTGGAGCTGCTAGACTAGGGCTGTGGCTATACGCAGATGCTCAGGGTGTGACCTACATGCTGTTTGTGAGCAGCCCTCTTAGAGCTACAGAGGCAAAGCATTGAGAGGCACCCAAAGGTGCAGGGTGGGGGTGACAACCCCTCTCTGGTCTGGATTGCACCCCAGAATGTCATAAGTACCTTAACCAGAAGGCTGTTGATCTGCACACAGACTCAAAATGAGGACAGACACATGAATTGATTTTTTATTAAAATAACCTTAAATACAGGAGAGGGGTGCTACCTGCCCATCACCCATACTCTCTTATACCAGGCATGTAAGTGGTTCCAATGGACATGTTACAGGGCTCCTGCCATACAACACACAACTCGAGGTAGGCTCTCCTCAGCCTAACCCCCAGAGTCAGCTCTCTCAAAGTGCTAGGCCTGTCCCCATCCTGCGATGAGGACAAAGCGTGTTCAAGTGTAGGGACCTCAGCCTATTCCAAGAGCCCAAGGCCCATCAGCAAAATCCCTGCAGGAGCAGAGCTAAAAGAGACTCAATACGGCCCTTGCTCCAGATTAAATCTCTGACATAGGCATTATCCAATCAATACCTGCCCCCCTACCTGGAGCCCCTCAGCAAGTGTCTTCCTCCCTTGCTGCTGGGGCTGTCCCCCTTCACCACCGGTCCCATCCCTCTCAAACACATGGGTGGCATGTCTCAGTACAGTGACAACATGAAAGCTGATGTGAAGTTAGTTGAGAGTGGGAGGAGATGAAAAATTTAATTTGTGGGTCCTGCAGCCTCTTTGAGCAGGTTATTCTAGAATGAAGTGACTGCAAAGCAGCCATCTGGGCTCCCCAAGAACAGCCCTGCTGCAGAAATTTTGCAGGCCAGTGTGCCTCTTGAGAAAGAAAAGGGGAGTGGTCAAGGGCTCAGGACCATTAGTGCCTGGGCATAAATTAGAGCATCCCTCAGGGCCGCCCTGACCTGCACAACAATAATCTGGCTCCCAACAACCTTGGATTCAAGAAACTGCAAGTCATGTTCACCGTCCCCACATCAGCCCTGCTTCTCTCAGTACGAGCACAGGAATACATTTCCCCTAAAGGCAAGAGACCTGGGTAGGACATACAGGACCTGATTCTCTGTCCAGTTACACAAATTGAACATCAGTGAAACTACACTGACTTCAGTGTACGTGTGTTGAATCAGACCTCACAGTAGTGAACAGAAGGCTTTGAAGGAAGGAAGGAAGGAAGGAAGGAAGGAAGGAAGGCAGGCAGGACTGAGATGTAGTCAGGCATGGAGCTGTCAGGAGTACTTATAGAAAATCTCTTAAAATAAAAGGTGAAAAGCAGAAATAGCCACTGGGCTAAATTTTCTTGTATTTTTGCCTATTTAAAAATTAGGTAGCAATACAAATTTCACACAAGGAAACCTGAACCTTGTGAAACTTCTGGGTCTCGGGTGCTCAGCTAAACCTCAGAGGCCTAATTCTGTTGTCACAGCTGTTTTACACCAGTGAGTAGCTCCACGACATCAATGGAGCTACACCTGATGGACAGGAAATTCAGTTCTCAGTTCTTTAGATGCTTAACTGAATTGACGCTCATAACACCTGTTTCAGTTCTGCCATTGCTAAATTGGGGGCTGAATCACGACTCTTACTCCACTTTTGCACCGGTGCAACTAGACTGATTACAATAAGTTTACATCACCACAAAATGTGAAGTGACAGTGGTGAATGAAGCCCACACACTGCAGTGTGTGCATAAAAACATTTAGCTTTCTTTAAAGAACATAACCTTTAAACCTAATTTGAAAGCTATTTTGTGCTTTTAATTAAACAATATTAGCATTTACTTTTGTTACCCTTTTCTTTTTGAAAGAACAAAGACTGAGAATACAGCTTTACCCAAAGAGGTGTTTTGTCTCACTTACTATAATCTCATAAAGGGCTTCATGTTAAAATAATTTTTCTTCAGTCACAAAATAAGCTTAATACATAGTACAAAATAGATTGGCAATAACATACTGCAGTGCCATTTCAAAAGAAGTCAAAATTAAATTCCATTTTAAGCCGATGGTACAATGAGGCCATAAAAGGAGTTAAATGGGTATTTTGGTGAGTAATTACTGAAGCTGATCAAATAATTGATTTAAAGCTACTGCCTGCTACAAGTTTCACTGCAGTGGAGTCATGCCAGGCCAGTCAATGCCCCCAGTGACATGTATCTGCTGAACAATACAAACTTTCCTGTCACCGTTATTTTGTTTTTGTTTCTCGATCCCTCCCTCCTCTGCAATTTAAAATTTTACTGGTGGCCCATTGTTCCTCCGGATGGGATAGATGCACTCAGAAATTAATTGCTATTTCTCTTAATGGAGGCAAGCTCTTTCTGGTTTGTTCCTTAGTATCTCAAATCAGGGTATCAACCACTGCTCTGAAGTAGACTGTGAAATAGGCGCCAACTCTGTCCTCAAACGGACACTGTATACAAAATAAAGTATCTCAGCCATAAAGATACACAAACAGTAATATAAAGCAAAAATGGGGAAAGCATTGGTGCAATCTGAAGGTCCACTCTTGGATTCTGTTATGACTGCACATTTATTTTCTCCCACAGCCTTAGTGTATTCCTCCACCATGGGAGTAATAATACACTTGTGAGCACAACTATTTTGAGGACAATGTCCAAAGCATCTCAGCCAGCCTTCGAGAGAGCATGTATTTGAAAACAATTTTCTTACAGTAATAATTGCCATGATTATATCTCAGGTTCTCAATATGTGTAGAAGCTGCTTTACACAGCAGCACGTTCATCTTAAATATTATTCTGCACTCAGAAAAATAAATGCATCCTTTGGTTACAGAAACTAATTACAGTATCTCTCCATAGATTAATGGAGAAATTATTAGGGAGAAATAAGAGCATGAGAAACATTAACTGGTGAAACTTTTCAAAACACCTCTCTCTGAGATCATTTCCACGGAGGTGATTGTTTCAGTGATTTTTTTCATTAGTCTCCTTTAAAAAAATAGCAGTTTTATGTTGAGTATACATAAATATATCCACCATGAAAATCGTGGTTTTCTTGCTTCTGTCTCTCTCAACAGTTTGCAGAAATCTAAACCCCGCAAATGCACACAGCACCCAAAGTCATTGGGACAAATGCAGATCTCAATTACACAGATGTAAATCTGGGATAATTCCATAACTCAGTGGAGTTACCTCAGATTTGTACCAGTGATCAGAATCTGAATCATTTGTATTTTTTCCTATTCGCTCTCCCCCCACCCCTGACCCTGGTTTTTCCTGATCAATGTTTCATCCAGAGCTTCCTTTATTTGGGTTCTTCTGATGTGAATATTTTAAGATGGGTATTAAAGGCACATAATAGTAGTAATTCTTAGCATTTCAATCATGGCAATAATCACTCTCAGACCAGTGACAAGTTTAAAGCCTAAAACACAGATGAAATCCTGGCCTCATTGATTTCAGGTGGGAGTAACCCTGTGTAGGTGGAGGGCAACCCTTGGCCCCTGTGCTTGATTCATTCTGAGAGCTTAAATCTAAAATGCACATTCCCCAAATTTGCAAAAACAATGGAAATGTTCTGCACCATGATTTTAACAAAGTTTTTCAACTGAAAACAAATGCAGTAAGCTGGGGCCAACATCTTTAGCTTTAGTCCAGGGGGAATACTAAGGGTTAATTCATCAATCCATATACAGTACCTGAATGCTCACTGTCAACTTTAATAAGTGATGTACAGCTAATGTTAACTTGATGATAAACATGTGGGAGATTCACTTTCAGCTCTTGTTATGACCACCCACTAATGAGGGGAGAAAGATTAATAGCTAGGATAGATAGTGAAAAAAGAAAGTAGTGGGAAAAATCCCTTCACTGGAGTAGTTTCCAAGCCTCAACCACCATTGCAAAGTTCCTAATAAAAAGAGCCTAAAAGATACAAAATCTAGTGTGGTGTAGTGAGTGTAGGCCTCCTAAGCCCTAAAGGTCAGTGTCGCACAGGAATCTTGAATATACTTGTGAGCATAAAAGGCCTGTGAGCACTGTTCCCCCTAAGCTGTGTGTGTGCGCACACAGATCCTAAACCCCGCACACACGGCGAAACACCGCGCGCACAAAAATTTGCACAGAAGCACAATTTGCATAGAAGAATTTTTTTGCGCACATGCCTGTCAAAAATTTGCACAGAAGAAATTTTTTTGTGCACACGGCCTGTCAATAATTAGAGGGAACATTGCCTGTGAGCTGTATTTACTAACAGTAAAAAGCAATAAGAATTTTAGATGGTTTTAGAGTGATCCTTTCTCAGCTACCTAAATAAAAATATATAATTGTGCTTGTTTGGAATTTCCAATTTTTTGAAGGCTTTAGTACAAATCCAATGATACCTGTTTCTTTCAAGTAAGCCCTTTACTTTTGCATATAAATTCACACCTTTTATATGTGAAGGTATTTGTATAGATAATACCATAGGGGAAATTTTTGTTCCCCTCCCATTTCTTTCAAATTCAAATGAAAGAAATTATAAAAATATTAGTCCTCGTCTACACTACACAAGTCGACATAAGGCAGCTTGTCTACACTACACGTAAGTCTGTAGCGTAGACATGCACTTACAGTCAAAGGTTTCAGTTCTGACAAATACATTCATCTCCAAATTTTGCTACTGGCTTTTACCGCTCATTTATTTTTGCAATCTTCTTTTAATTGGGGATGCTGACATTTATATATAAGAAGAGAAAACAAAGATGGTAGAACTAACACATGATGGACATTCAGTGAACTTACAGAAACGTCTAAACAAAATCTGCTGGAAAATATGTGAATGATATTCAAAACTAGGTTTTTTTATATTGGTAGCAGCAGTAGTGGCCATCAATAATTACAACATGATAATAGTATGTGGGATGATGTGGAAAGGGACTTCAGAATATAAAAAATGTCATCTCCTTATTCAGCAAGTCTTATACCTGTGTGTTTTCATAGCTATACCTGGTTACATTTGTGACCCTTTGGGGTCATTGGCACATCATGAAAGCTAGTCTAACCTCAACCCTATCATCTCCTATACCACCTCTATGTTTCCTATTTGTCTAACACAAATAGAACAATCTCCCAGCTTTCAACATGCCTGGAAGACATCAACACCTGCATAAAAAGTAACTGGCTGAAGCTAACCTCTGGAAAGAATGAGGTGGTATAGGCACAGGAAAGAACTCACCACTATAACAATATCAGTTCAGATAGGCTATGGAACATCTAGACAACTGGTCCTTTTGAACTACCCACTGCAACTAAATATACCCAAATAGTTATGTCCATATACCCATTTCCACTTCCAGCTCACTATACCAACATGACCTATTTTATCAGACCTCGACTTTGCCAGGGTGATCCACACATCTTTGATTCCTAAAGTATATTAATGTGATAAATTATTAACTAAAAATGAAAGTGCCAACTTTACAAAAAGTTCCAACTGGATCCAAATGTGGCAGGTCGCTTACTCAGCAATGCTGGCTGTTGCAAGCACATCACCCCAGTTCTCGTGGCTCCACACAGGCTCCCTATTAAACATAGGGTCAAAATAAAAGGTTTTGGTCCCTGCCACAGAATTGTCTCAAGCTACCTGATGGACCATTTAACTCTATGAGACAGGAATAGATTTTAACCTCTCTCCATTCTGAAAACTGACCATTTATTCCTACCCTTCATTTCCTATCTTTTAACCAGTTACCAATCCTTGAGAGGACCTTCCCTCTTATACCATGACAGCTTACTTTGCTTAAGAGGGACCTTGTCAAAGACTTTCTGAAAATTAAGCACACTATAGCCACTGGATCTCCCTCGTCCACATGCTTGTTGACCCCCTCAAAGAATTTTAGTAGATTGGTGAGGAGTAATTTCTCTTTACAAAAAACACGGTGACTCTTCCCCAACAAATTGTGGTAATCTATGTGTCACACAATTTTGTTCTTTACTATAGTTCTAACCAGTTTCCCTGATACTGAAGTCAGGCTTACCGGCCTGTAATTGCTGAGATCACCTCTAGAATCCTTTTTAAAAATTGGCATCACATTAGCTATCCTCCAGTCATTTGGTACAGAAGCTGATTTACATGATAGATTACAGACTACAGTTAGTAGTTCTGCAATTTCACATTTGAGCTCCTTCAGAACTCTTGGGTGAATACCATCTGGTCCTGGTGAATTATTACTGTTTAGTTTATCAATTTGTTTCAAAACCTCCTCTAATGACACTATGGGATATGTTCAATATGGGACAGTTCCTCAGATTTGTCACCTAAAAGGAATGGCTCAGGTTTGGGAATCTCCCTCACATCCTCAGCCGTGAAGACCAATGCAAAGAATTCATTTAGTTTCTCCGCAATGGCCTTATCGTCCTTGAGTGCTCCTTTACATCTCGATCGTCCAGTGGCCCCACTGGTTGTTTGCTATTACTTTTTCAGTGCTTGGCTAGCTGTTCTTCAAATTCAAAGACCTCAGATGCCAACTGTTCATTTGGGAGGAGCTGGAGTGAGAATTGGGAACCTCTAAAGATGGGAGAGAAGAAAGGCATATAATTTAAAGGAAAAACATATTAAATTAAATGCCTGGATTCACAAACTTTTCTGAGCAAAATACTGAACATTTGTGTATACTGAACAGTAAATAACTATTTTTCAAGTAAATAAGGCAGCAATTGCAGAGTAGTCTGTAATCACTATGCATGCACTTGGAATGATGTGTGAAAAAATACACTCATTCAAGACTGACTGCAGAGAGTCCACAGAAATCACTATGTTGGTATGAATTTTCATTGCATTAAATATCACAGACTGGACTAACTGAAAGTGGCAGTAAGGATGGCAATAAGGAAAGCAGGAGTATTGGAGTTTGTTTTGGTTTTACTCCCTCACATGCTATCTGGGCACCATGCTTACAATGTCATTTCTAAAGCTGCACCATTTCCATTAAGCCAAATATCCTTAACCCAGAATAAAACAAAAGACATGAGACTAGATTTTTCTGAGAGAGACCAGGGCCCTATATTCAAAAGACCTCAGCACCTAAAATCAGGTACCTAAATAAGGAGTCTGATTTTCAGAAACGCTCTGCTCTCCTTTGTGATTCTCATGGCCAGATTTTCAATGGCGCTCATCAGGCAACATGCGGAGCTCTTGGGGAAATCCAGACACTAATTTTGATACCAAAATGGGAGCTGAGCACTTGGAAAATCTGACACAGATTGGAGGTGCAGAGCACTTTGAATATTCTGGACTAAAGGATCGGTCCAGCCCCTTCCATGTGTATGGAAGGTTCAGTACAAGAGAACAGGGGAAGATGTAAGGAACTCATGCATTTTTAGGGTCTGTGTGTGGGTAGATCTGAGCCAGGACTGGTGGATCTCTTGGCTACTGCCCCAACAGAGAGAGAGTACAATGGTCTTTGTGGCTATTTGAGTACTGATGATGAGTATTAAATGTGAAGCTGATCCATTTCAGCAATGAATACCACTCCGGGACCAGGATTTGCCCCCTCTTGCATAAATGTTACCTTTTAAGACCTAGGAAGTGAAATGTGAGCAAAAACTATGATTGCCCCTCCCGCCACCTCCACACACACACTTGGAAAGTTTTCTCTGTTTACACATTGAGTACATATTTAATTTGCTGTACCAGGAGGAACAAACTACACTCCCTCAACAACCAAAGCTACCTCAAGCACGTCCTCTTTTTACCACCTCGTCGATTCAATTTCCTCACACTTTTTTCTTCTCTCATCTACATTTCAGTAAAGTTTCAACTTTCTCCTGCCCAATGCCACAGACTAATCTGTAGCAAACAACAAACAGAAAAGTCAGTCCAAAATCATGAAGCAGGGATGGGGAAAAAATCGCCAAGAAGATATTCATGTTGTGCACAATTTATTACCCTGGCTCCTACCATCATAGGCTCAGGAGGTTGTTACGGTTCACCTAGCAATTCTAAGTTAGGGAACTGCCTCTAATGCTGTCACTCTTCTGGCCCATGTCAATGAAGCACCTGGAATATAGCACCAAATACTGCTAATCCAACTGCCATATAGTACTCTAAAAGGAATCCTGTTGCTTACCAGTGGCAATAATGATGAAAATTCTTTTCCCTTCTCCCACCACTGAAGCAATTAACAAGAACCGCAAGATTTATTGAAAGTATGAAAGGTTGTAATAGATGAAACAGCAGTAATTACAATGATCACCCACTGCACCATAAACCCATGTATGCCTTATTCAGAATAGAAGGCACTCTAATACCATGATGGGTGGCTGGATAGATAGTGGCATGGAGGAGGTTACATCAATGAGATCACTCTTTTCTGAGTGAGGGTGTGTTGGGCTGGAGGAGTTTAAAATATGGCAAAAAATAGGAGTAAAGTTATGCTGCTGCTCAATGTACAGTCAAAAGGAAAGAAGGATGGTTTGTGGGTAGTGCACTGGACTGAGATTCAGGTGATATGGGTTCAACTGACAACTCTGCAAAAGACTCTGTGACACTTTGGGCAAGTCACTTAACTTCCATGTGTCTCAGTCTCCCATCTGTAAAATGGGGATAACACTTCCCTTCCGCAGAAGGGTATTGTGAGCATAAATGAATTAATGCTTGTGAGATACTCAGATGATACAATGACAGGGGCACATAAATAGATATAAATATAGTTCAGAGCTCTCTCTCAGAAATTACAGGGTTAATATACACCAGCTGGAAACACTACAGCTTCACCTTTGTTAAGGTGCAGGACCACCTCAGGGATGCAGCATTTAATTGATCTCCTCCCACTAGCTCTGTGTGCCTTTTCTAAATATTAGTTAGTAGGTATTAGGACATTTCACACACATCCTTTTTGTTCAAATTTAATATATTTTTAAAACAACATACATTGACTTTTCTTTCTTCTCAATTCAGTAAGGTCTGATCCTGTTTCTGCCAATTCAACTATAATGAGGAGCAATAAGAGTAGAAGAACTGGGAATTATTGCTCCTCTTCATAAAGAGAACATACAATAAAATGTAAATATGTAAATATACAATAAATGTAATTTGCTAACATACAGTATCTCAAGGAATGTAAGGGCTATTGTACGGTGAAGAGGAAGATGTTGTTAATATAGGTATGAGAGGAAGGTAAGAAAAGATTTCAATTCACCTACGATCACTTTAAAAATGACATGTAAAAATAGCTATTTAACACACCGTCAGATTTATTCTCTCATATTCATGTGGCACTCAGCACTGTAGTAGTATCTAAAGAGTTAAATGTAATAATTGAATACCATTTAGAATCTGCATCTGAAACCTGGACTGAATATTACACATTAATGGATACTAGAAAGAGTAGAGACAGATACTCTTTGTCTTGGATATAGGGAATATTTGTGGATTTGGTCCTTGCAAGGCAGCTAAATACCCATTGAGTAAACCAACGTAATAAGAAAGCACAACATTTTCTACATATCAAATCAATATATGACTTATCTATCTTTTCAGTGCTATATTATAAGAATTGCTATCTGAAAACAGGTCTTAGTTAAGCATAGAAACAATATCAAAACACAATCTCATGAAAAAGGACAAATAGTAATTTAATTGATGGAGAGTGAACAGCAAGCAATAGTAATAACTAATACATGGCCACAGTTAGAACCACCACCAAGAAAAGACTGGCAGTGCTAGATCTCATTTAGCATGAGTCTGCATGCAAAAAACTACTGAATTCAAACTGCAAAAGCCAAAAGTAACTTCGACTGCAATTTTAGTTGGCAGCAGGGCAATGCTACACAATGCATAACAAACACCCACCGCCTTACAGCGCTATTATATCCTTTCAAAGTGAATTCTAGGGAGCTTCATGATTAAAAAACCAATCTGTTTATAAGTCAAAACAACAACTATAATTCAAAACCAACCCCAAAATGAGGTTTTTTTTCTGGAGGTTCAAAAAAGTTTTAGGTAGTGTCTTAAAATGTCATTTTAAAAGAAAAATAATTCAGATCTTTGTGGTTTTTTTCTAGCAAGGGACAGAAATTAAAGTGCCAAACTACCACACAAGAAGCTATTTGTGTGGTACTTCTGGCAAAAACAGGAAATCCCCGAAAGTCTCATGATAAAGCCAGCTATCAAGGTTTTCTATTCAGTTTGGCAGACTCAAGAGGTCTCCTAACTTCGGGGCACTTTTCCTTACTGATTGAAATGCATCAGATAAAACAGTTCCCATATTCTTCTTTTCAACCACAAATTAGTTCCAGCACTGGGAAAGAGTCACGGAGGAATAAAACCCTTTGACATTACGTATTGGTGTATAAACATAGCATAAGATGTAAGGGGAAATAGAACTGATATGTAGAGTTATATCCAGATATACCAATCTTAATGATAGATCATGAACATATGGAAAAAGCCAATCCACCATTTCATAAATCAAAAGATCAATGGACAGTTACTGAATCACTATCCGTTATGTAATAAGGCTAGCAGTCATATTCTGTAAGGTGCTGAGCATCCTTGTCTCTCATCAAGGTTACTGGGAGTTATGGGCACTAAGCACCTCTAGCCTCTTTCAGGATTAGACCCTAAATCATAAGTCATTAAAGTAATTATATAGTGGTTGGGCCAAATCCATCCCCTGATTTAAGTACATTGATTTCAGTGGAGTTGAAATCAATGCAATTAAACCAGGGATGGATTTGGCCGATTATGTTTAACAGAAATCAAGGGAATTGACTGGCAGTGATATACTGAACAAATAATCAGGTGTGGTTGCAGTTTAGCAAAATGGCCCATGAGGCGCATACATCTGAACATGTTGTACCGCTGCTATACAACACCAAATTCCACTTGCCACCCTGTCCCAACGCACAAACCCCATTTACCAAGCACATATCACCATCCTGTTTGCTAGAAATCAAAACACTTTTATATCCAAGAAAACCAGTTTTGAGACAATAAGCAGAATTAATGAATTATTAGCAGTCAGTGCCCCAACATAAAGGTGGTCTCTATTACTCACAAATCCTATGGACTAGGGTGACCAGATGTCCCGATTTTATAGGGACAGTCCTGATTTTTGCGTCTTTCTTATATAGGCTCCTATTACCCCCCACCCCCTGTCCCGATTTTTCACACTTGCTGTCTGGTCACCCTACTATGGACACATCAGCTGCTCTTTCCTGCCAGTTCCTGTCCGAGACTACCTGTCTCCGGAACTTCCTACACACTGAGCCTGCCATCATGGGAAAAAGGAAGGGCACTCCTGTACTCCCAAGACTGCAGCCTCTCAGAAAGCAGCCTTTGGGTATTCAACACTAGCTGATACCAAACACGTCTGAGGCTTGTTTTTTCACCTAGAAGGGCAGGAAGGAGCCCTTTCTAGTCACTCATCTTCCAGTAACAGCATAATGAATGTTTACAACGCAGGGAAGATTTTAATTTAGGAGAAATGTTTTAAACATTTTGCTTTTATCATCAATCTAATAAACTCTAGGGCATCCACATTTAACCTTCTACCAGATTTAACAGTGAGAATGGGAATACTTCAAATGTATCTGCTGAAGAAAAAGAATACTCCAAGTACCACCTACATATTACCTAACAATAGACACCAAAGCAAACAGGTGCTGTGAATACTGATACGCAATGGAGAGAGCAAATTCAACCTTTAAGAGTATGTCAACACTGCCATCAAAAAAAAACAATGACTGGTCCATGCCAACTGACTTGGGCTCCCGGGACTCAGGCTAAGGGGTCTTTAACTGCAGTGTAGATGTTCAGTTTTTGGGCCAGCGCCCAGGCACTAGGACCTGTGAGGTCGGAGGATCACAGAGTCCAGCCTGAGCCTGAATGTCTATACTGCAATTAAACAGCCCTTTAGCTCGAGCCCTGTGAGCCTTAGTCAGCTAGCACGGACCAGCCGTGGGCGTCTAATCTTAGTGTAGACGCATCCTAAGGTAGTAACGTGGCACTTCCAGTGAAAAGGCATACTAGCCATCGGATAAAGATTCTTGTGCATTGCGAGGTAAAGGGAATTTAACAGACCTCCACTCCCTCCTCTGCCACTTTTAGAAGCAGAGGTGTAACAGATCAAAATATGTGCCTTCACTAGCAGCATGCCAGCACTTCTCTACCAGAAATTACCAACCAATTTTCATCCCGTCTCAGGTCACTGAGGTAGTGTTTGTTCTTCTGAAGTGAATTCCTGACTGCTTTGTAATAGCAATTTAAGATTGCTGTGGAATTGTGCTATTAAAAAATACTATCATCCATTCCCCTGCTATTAAACTAATATGACTTTATTTTACTGCTGTTATATGTACACCCATTTAATTATTTTCTTTATTAGCAACATTATTATTAAACTGCATTTTGCAGTGCTTATAGATATGGCGCTGAGTGTAACATCCTGTTCCAATCAAATTACAGTGCGTTTTGATCACTGTCAGATTTGGATTATACAGAAAAGGGTTTGCCACCACAGGATAGGGACAGCTGAGTTTCATAACAGGCTTCCAATAACCAAGCAGAGACATAGTACCATGAACATTGTTCTAGGTGAGTTTAGAGGAAAATATAAGCTTTCATTATGATGGGTGAACCTCAACTATCTAGGGCTAGTGCCTGGAGTCCAGTTTTAGACAAAATGCTTAATGAAATCCAAGACTAAAATATCTGGCCTTTCGAGGATAGATTTAAATAAGCATGCAGAAGAGTGAGCACTTACCTGAACTTCTTCAAAACCTCATTTGTCTATATAAGATGGGCTAGAAATCTTGTGAAATCTCCAGTATTTACTACACAAACTTGCAGCTAACTGACAGAGGTGCACTCTTGCACCCAGATAGATCACTGGGGCTTCACAAGAGACCTCAGGAGTGCCTGCACATTGTCAATTAGAGAATTGGGGCCTTAGATTGTAAGCTTTTCGGAGCAGAGGCTGTGTATATGTATTTGCATAGCATCTGGCACAACGGGGCCGCAGTCCTGACTGAGGACTCTGGGTTCTACTGCAATACAACATTTTATAAATAATATTTTTCATCATTCCTGATGCATAGGAAATACTATGAGAACATATTTTGGTCCTTCCAAAAGCAGGCCGTGCAAAAGTATGTATAAACTGACAACAAAAAAGAGTTATCCAAACTTTTCCGAACTTTTTTTCTGAAGTCCCCTTGGGTACACTTAGGGTTGACATTTTTACAGAGTTGCTGGTCCCTACCGCTAATAAGCCTCATCCTGGAGTTGCTATTCATGCAGTAGCTAGTGAAGTCAATGGTGCTTATTACAGTAGTAAATACATCTTAAATCAAATCTCAGATGTTTGCAATTGTTCACAGCACCAAATAATGATCATTTAGAGAAATCACTGGGATTTGAGAAACACCAAAAATGAACGAAAAGGATGTATCAAAAAAAATATTTGCTTCAACAGCTTTAGGTTTTCTTTGCAGTGACACCTCATGGGCCACGTCCTCAGCTGGTGCATATCAGCACAGATCCCCCTGAGGGTCTGGACCCCCATATTGATGAAAAATCTACACATTTCAGTTAATAAAAATCTGCAGTAATCATCACACCTGAAACTTTGTTCATTTTGGCCTCTGTAAATCCCAGAAGTAAAATCACGTGCACCATGATGTGCACCATTTGTTACATCAATGCAAATATGTTTAATATTAGGTTTCCCTGCAGAGGCCTCACAAAACTATACCAATAAAGTGATGCAAGAAAGATGACATCACCAAATCACCAAATGCCCACATTTCTCATCAAGTAATTGCTCACTGATTTCAGCACCAGCAGACAGGTTACACAGAGATTGCCCTGCATACATGACAACTTGAGAGGAAAGCACTTCTAAAGAAATCTCATGGTAGAAAACTTATTGCCACTCATGATCTTTTCTCTGCCTGAGCTAAGCAGTTTCACACAGCAGGATAATAGCTTCCCCTTTTTGCTAAAGCAACTGTTCCTGCAAAGCTGCTGTTTGGGTTCCAGCCTACACATTAACCATATGTTTGCAAGAACTATTAAATGTCACATACAAAACAGCCTCTGATGAAACAGATTAAAGCACAGTTTCCTCCCGGTGAATGAAAATTGCTCTCATATAGCGTTCCATTGTTTCAGGACATTTCCTTTTGTATACCTACAAATCCCCATTTTTAGAGTCCCACTTACTTTTCTGTTGAACGGAACATCCAGCATGGTTTCAGAGGAATAGCATAAGTAACAGCTGTATCTTACAATCTATGATTCAGAACCCTGATATTAAAAATTGAAACAGGAATTTAGACTGAAATCTCTCTGCCTGAATGTTGATTCTTATTGACAACTGTAATCATTGCATTTGTGTATGATTTATTTTCAACATTGGGTCACATAGGACTGTAACTGATCATGTGCCACTCAAATCTAGCTCTGAGTTTGTTTGTTTGTTTTTTTGGAGTTACACTGATCACATATGGCATTCAAATGTCAACTTCAACTTTCTATTCATACCTTGGCAAATTGCAGTGGGAAGGAAAATCCAATTTTAAATCATGAGCGATTTACTGAAGTTCACATATGTATGCAAGCACTGCTTTTCTTGCTAGGATAACAGATTTCTTTTTTAATGCTTTTGGGCCAGATCCTCAGCTGCAGCTTCGGATCTGCCCCTTTATCTTTGCCAAAGTATATTAGTTTTTTATGAAATATGGAAATATGTGATAATTCCCTTTCTTTCCCTCATTTTAACTAACAGATACATTGGCAGCCAATGAATCCCTCATAAAGCACTTCACTCAGAAGCCCATTTAAGATGAAAAATTACATCTGGAAAAGTTGGCTCTCTGTTCCTTTCTCCTTTTACATTCAACTCCAGTGTAATTTAGCAAAGAATATACAATTTTAAGATAAAGTAAAATTATTCATCTGAATTTCACAAGACTGATACTGAATGTTTCTTCAGTCTGCTCATTAAATCAACAGCGAACCATGGATAATTACTGAATCACAACACAAAGACTCAAAAGGGAATTGCAAGATATTTCAAAGAATACTGGAGTGATTCACAGTGATTGGGACGGACAAATATTAAAACCTACATCAGAAATATTAAAAAAAGACATGAAGATGAGTAAGACATTCCACCACTCTGGCATATTTCACCTACATTCAAACCGTTGGTAAGCCTGCAACTCCACTCTCTGCACTCTGACCCATTTCTTCTCTCACACACCTGCAGCTGTGAGGTACTCATGTTCAAACATTAGTTAAATATGAACTCCCACCATCCCTTAGATTAGGGGGCAGTTAGAGCTTAAAATGGGAAGATATCACCCCTATCAGTGTTATCTGCAGATTTCATGGCAAGATGCTAGGAATAAGTGGATGGACATATTTCCCTGATACACACCGACATACACACTGTGATTACATGCCCCAGGGATGTAGAAGTTTACTGAGTACTTATTAATAAACAGAGAAATGTCAGTTATTTGTTGATAAGCATCAGGAAGCTAGAAAGCTTGTGTCAACAGCAGTGTCATTTGAAAATGTTTTCACCTAACATACCTAGTATGTACACAGTATTAACTTTCCATCAGTGAACAATGTGACAGTAGGAGAGCGTGTTGTAGCTTTACCTTTCCTTTGCTGCACATGCTATGCCTCCGGCATTGTGAACATACTCTCTCCTAGGAAAATTTATATCTCAGAATGCTGCATAGTCAGTCCTGATTTTAACCTGTAATAGATAATGTTCCTATTTTCCCCATATTCTATTGTACTCACACAGTAGAGAGGAATGTTTCTAGATAGCAATAACTTTTTTAACATGTTTTCAGGCATCCTGCTGCCACTGCAGCACCTTTCCTGTGTTTAAGATGAAAAACAATAAACCTTAAAATAGGCTATGTTCAGATGTAAACCCCTCACTGCAGTAAGACTGTTCCAATGTTTGTTTTATTTTTGCACTCTAACGGGGAAAATGTTTATTATGATCTCAATTTCTGTTCTTTGCTCCCTGATTTGTACTGGTACACAGTCCCCTTGTTATAATTGCACTGTATATCAAGCTTATTGTTGTGAAACATTTTGTTTCATCACAAAAGCTTTAGGTTATTGTAGAGCAATCAGCTTTCCTATGAAAAAGGCAAGGGCATAAATAAGCTGGAGTAACCAAGTAAAGACTCAAAATCTCTCAAAGTATCTGGGGTGGAGGTGAGGGGAAATGGAATAATTTGAAGAAAAGACACTCTGAACTTACACCCATGGAAGAAGCTGGAATCTCTACGATTTAAGAGAGAAGAATGAATCTTAAAGACAAACAGCAGACAACACAAGAGAACTCCAAGTAAAATAGATTTCTGTACTCACCTAGTGCTGAAAACTAGAACAGGGAAAAGAGGCAGCAAGTAACAAGCTGAGATGAATTTCATAGTGTAGATTGTCTTCTGTTTTTTCCTTTGTTTCTTTCTCTGTATCCTCTTCTTTCTTTCCCCGTGCTTCTGATTTCCACAGCTCTTCTTCTCAGAGCAGCATGCTCCTGTGTGCAAAGGTTTGTAGATCTGGAAAAGGAGACAGACCAACAGACTGACTAATGAAGGGAGCTTAGAGTGGGGTTTGAGCTTCAGGAGTGATGTCACAGGCAATGGAGCTGCTGCTGCAAGCTTACTGCCTGATAGGCTGTGATTATTCAACACAGTGACTCTATTGATGTCCAGAAGGATTTGTTATTACTAGCAGTTTAAGTGGCAACTAGGGAGGGAAAACACAGTGGATGGCACTTAACTCTAAGGTTATAAGAGTGCATAGCTGACTTGTAGATTTTGCCTGGAAGAGTAAAAGAAAAATAATACATAACAAATCCATTCTAGTTATAAGTTGTATTGCCCACCAGAAGGGGATCTGTACAAAGTTCATTGTAGAAAAGTGGGTACTACTTATTTCAAGTAACAATCAACCTGATGCATCCTGCCTAGAAAAGCTGTCCTCGGCAAAGTAGGAATTAAACCTTATTGTTCTAATTTGATATTCATACAATCATATCTTGATGCTAGTAGTAAAACGAGAAGAGCAGAAATAGGTTTATATATATTGAAACGTTGATGTCATCTTTACGAAACATTAATTGCCAAGAGAAACTCTTAAGGGGCTTCAGATTTATGTTTTTTTTTTTCCTTTCTGTGTTTACGGGCTTTCTGATCTTGATTTAAATAAGTCAGTGGTTGATAGAAGTGCTTTCAGATTTTAATCTGCTATTTCCTCTCTCTGGGGTTAAAGTCATCAGGTGGTAGAGAATGAAGCCCTCGCTTTCTCCTCTAAAATAGCATGCGTCAGAAATAAAAGTTACTGAATGTCCTTACCCTGCCTGGGATACAGACTACAGTACATAGCACATAATAAATGTTCAGCATCTAAAGTATGTTTAAATTCTACACTTTTGCCAAAGTAGTTCTATGTAATGAGAACAGCTATTCTGCAAAGTGAATAAGGCAGCCTTGGTCATAAGGAAAGGGAGCTCGAGTTGTTTCCATACTTATTTGCTCATGTAAAAAAGGGGTCTGAATTTTTAAAGTTCAATAATGTATTACAGAGGGAAGCTTTCAGATTTTAACCCACGTTTTTATTGCTCCCTGTTGAGTAGAATGGGAGACATTTGAACACTGTTACAATAATTACAGATCCGCTAATTGCAGTGAGTGGGAGCTCGGACCACAATACTGGCCTCTGGGGAATTAGTCAGACTTTCCCAACACACACAAATAAAACCAATACAATTCAACTCACTTTTGAAGTGTGTGTCATTTGGGAAATAAAATGACAGCGCACACAGTTAAAAAATAGGAACTCTGACCGTTCCCCCAATCAGTTTTCCTAGTAGTAGCTTCCTGGTTCAATATGGTTGGTCCTCAGTTCAGCACGATTCTCCACAGCTCAGGAACTATATTAATTTGAGGCAATATTTTTGTTGTTTTCCACATTACACACCACTACCAAAGAGGGTCATGTTACCATGGTTACTCATGATTGGATAGTAAAAAGGTCATAAAACGCACAGCCTGCCTGTCAGTTTCTCGCCCAGAAAATGCCAAACTTTCCAGGCTACCACCAGGCACCTCACCTACAGCCATATGCCAATAGTTTAATCCTTCACTCATCCCCTTACGTGCGTACAAAGTTGACTGACGAAAGGGCATGGTGCATCAGGGGAATGCACCAAAGCCAGGTGAGCCTGCAGTGAGCTTTTGGAACCTCATGTAGTTCTACAACGTGAACAATTATTTCTGAATTCTGTTACTGTTCTCCCTCTTTGCAGAAGTTATGTCTTTTGTGGGAAATTACAGTGCCAGAAGTCTTTTTTTCCTGACATTTTGGCCACGCTGTCCTGAGAGATCTCAAACCCACAAATGGCACATCGGTATGTGACAGAGATTGTATTGTATAGCTACACAGAAGTACTGTAAGTTACCATCCTTCTACCACTTTTACTCAGCACTCTGGCTTGCATTTGCTGTATCCTAACCAGACAAAACTACTGAATGCAGAGATGAATGAAAATATGCTCTGTGTCTGATTAATGATGCGTTTGTGCAGTGTCAAGCACAACAGGGCCCTGCCCTTTCACAATACAAATAAATAAGTAACGGCTCCATGAAGGTATTTTCCTGAACAATTTAGTCAGATTAACCAGCAATATCCTCTTAAGCAGCTTGAAGTCACAGGAAGCAGATTGATTGATGCAGCCTGTGCTCCCGTCCTTATAGTAAAGAATATCTCAGGTGTGTTTATGAGGGGGGGAGTGAGGGACATTGCTACTCTACAGGTAGGCTGAGGCAGGGGTGGAGGGAGAGAGAGCCTCTTGGGCATCCTTGGGCATTTGGGGAAGCAAGACATACCGCCCATCCCCCCCCCACCCCCACCATATCACCCCTATGTAAACAGCATCCTGGAGAGTGCCATCCCCCAACTACCAGGCCCTGTGCACATACTCCCTATGCTCCTCACCCACCCAAAGTGCTTTGTAGAAGGCCCCTGTACTCCAAATAGAGCTCTGTGGATGGAGAGGTCTCCAGCACACCTAGAAGCATTCTGAATATATACGCCCTGCACAAAATTAACCCCCCAAGCATTAAGGGGGTCACAAGAGCAGCTAATGCAAACCTGGCCTTCTTTGTTTTAAGCCATGTAAAATGTGGAGAACTGACCTTGTTTTTCCACGATTCATTGTGCTATATATATCCTTTATAACTTGTCATTTTAACAGCCGTGTTCATTTTTTAAAATGATAAAAAGCTATTTTTATAAAATAAATTGCAGATTGTTTGATTTTCATTTGATTTATAACAATAGCATTTATATCATTCTTTGCATGTTGAAAATGCTGCCAAATATTTAATTATTAACTTACAATAATTGGATTAATTAAAACACTATTGGGGGAAAATATTCCATACAAAGAAATCTATCATGCCCAAGTCTGAGGAAATGCAGATCCTTACAAATCAAGGATTACCATTCAATGGCTGGAATTGTGCACAGTCTTATGAAATAAAATAATTGCAACCAGTCTGGCAAGTAAAAGTTCTGATTATATGGTCCTTTGCCAATAGTTATGCTCTGAATATAAAATAACTGAAGAGGAAACAACAGTACTGGTACTACACAATAACTTCCAGTAATTCAGTAATTTTATTTTCATAACACCAATGAAACTTATTGTCACACAAATTCCTGCAGACTTGGTTACACACACAGACAGTTTAAGAAGCACCATTCCATACTGTGTTAGACACTTTTGAGGGGGAAGATGAAGCTAGAGACCCCTTTTTGAAATATAAACACATCTTTCTCATATCAGAAAGACATCCATGTAAGCATGTGGTTTTACACTAATACAATGAACCCCCAGTCTTGAGTGGATTCTTTGAGAAGCTAACATAGTAATAGAGAATCTATCAGCTTTTTAAAATGTTAAAGTACATGTTTTATCTATTTGAAATTGCAAATGTACTAAAGAGAAGTGGAGGAAAACAGATTACATAACAAAATATTAACATATCTTGCAGCAAAATATTTATCCCAAACCATTATTTCTAGTGTTTGGGCTATGCCATTTCTGTGCAAATTTCACAATAAGGTAATAAACTATGCCACCTCACTCTTATATAGCACTTATCAGTAGATTAACAAGCTTTACAAAGGGGGGTAAGTATCACTATCCCCATTTTACAGCTAGGGAAACTGAGGCACAAAAGGACAGTGACAGTCAGAGTCCAATGCTCTATCCATTGGGAGACACTGTCTCCCATATACCATACTACCACTGTATTTCACAGAAAGTGAGATGATATTTTGAAACTGAATTGAGCTATTACACAGAATTCTAATAGATCCCTCTTTTTGACTCCTTACAGAAGGTGAAGTCCTTTTGACATTCCACTTATCTCTATTTTACAGGGACAAAGGCACACATGTAGAATTATACAAGCTAGTAGCATAGCTAGTAATAATGATAAAATACTCCAAATAAAAGCATGTTAATGATTCTCTTTAAATCACAGAGCAAATAAAAGGCCACAAAGGACAGAAGTTTGGATGGTTTGATTTGGGATTTCTATCATTCATCTGATTTAATGGTCATTAATGATATCTGACTATAGCCACAACCTTATTTCTGGTCAATTAATGTGACAGCTTCGAGTTGTTTTGCATTCTTGAATGGATCGTAGTATTCTCCAAGTCTTCACTCCAGCGGAGAATGAAAGAGATTGATTTAATGGGCACTGTGGTTGACAACAAGACAGGATTATCACAGCAGGCACATGGAACGGAGTGCTTTACCTGTGCTTCATGACACATGTATAGAGCATTGATAAGTCAGCTGGTTCTCAGTGGACAGAAGCAGATAGTCACAAGTGAGCGCAAGCAGCAAGAACTGGATTTTGTTGTCATATATTGCAAATTTGTGTCCTTTTTTCCATTCACCCACAACCTTAGATTTCCTTCAGCATTTCATTTTGTCACTTTCTGTCCATCATTCTAATTATAGGACCCTTTGGTGTTGCAAACTTCTCACAGTTTACAGTGTAATACTGTAATGACCTAAATGCTTTCTGTGCAGCGCTAAGTGCTCCCAACCCCCACTGACGTCAATAGGAGTCAAGGTGTATTCATAGGAAGGGCCTCCAAGATGCGACCCTCAGCATAATTGAGGCATTGTGTTAATGTGGTGCTTCATGCTTTGTTTAAATTATTAATAAAAAGGTGATCACTAGATACCTCACCCAACTCAATACATTGCCATTGGTCACTCTTATCTTTGTTGCCCTTCAGACAGTTTTCCTTTTATGCAACAGTGCTCACATTCAAGACAATCTGGTTGATTTAGAGTAAGCGTCTGAGAGACAGAGCATCAGATGCATTACTACAACCTAAATATAGTCCATCTATGTGTTCCCTTAATCTAATAATTTTATAATTCTATCAAAAAGCAATGAAGTTTGTCTAGCATGATTCAGGCTTTATAAACCCATGATGCGGCATATTTCTCACTCATTTTTTCTCCAGTAAGGGCCAGATTCACCTCAGGTATAAACAGGCACAACTCCATCAGTTGGATAAATTCTTCCTTATGTGAGTGATGAACGTGGACCTTGATATAAAATAATATTCTCTTAATAATTGTTTTGCTAGGAACAGAAGATCATTATGAGGTGTTAAATGGACAGCAGCAAGCTATTATCCTTGGGGAAGACAGCTGGGGCTGGAGAATCTCTGGGAGCAGGAATAGCATTGCTTGGGTAGTAGAAGGGCCAGATGGGTATTGTGGACCACAGGAGGTGGTTCCTGTGCAGAGGCTCTGAAAATGGCCCTATGCCACTGGAGGATTCTCTGACATTTTTACAGATATTGGGGGATGCATCGTCTACACGAGGAAGCCAGCTTTTTGTACATGTGTATGTATGTGGGGGTGGGGGAGGCAAGGGAAGATGAAAGGACATGAAAAAAGATGGCTTTAAGAAAATTGTCTCTCTCATTTAAGTAGGCTTATTCCTGAAAAGTGAAGGGGGCTCATTATCCCCTATCGTAAGCCAGGGTGCTACATAGGAAATATTCAAAATCACAGAGTTAAGTCAATCAGAACTTGAGATTCAGCTCTAGAAAGAGACTGAGAGGAAACACCATGACTACTTTCAAAGTATTAAAATGTCTAAGTCTAATTTAAATATCACAGCACATGCAAAAACAATGTTAGAATAGCAACAAAGCATGCATTGATGCATGCTGCTTCATTTCTACACGGCTAAGAAATTGATGCAATTGCCTGAGGCTTGTACTTTACTATCCCCAGTGCAAAAAAAATCCTGGCTATCACACTATTTATCAGCTTAAATCTCAAAGGAGGCAGCAAAAGTTGCCACAGAGGTCACCTTCAACAATTGGCGAGGTTATCCATCATGTAATAATTTAACTAAGTGCCCCTTTAAATATAAAACTAATCGGTTCAAAACTAAAGATTAATATAAAAATAAAACACATTTGGATAAAGTTTATCTTTAGCAAATGTGTTAGATGCACGCACAAAGTAGTTTATATGAGTTTTGACAAAAATCTGAGAGAACTGCAGTGTCGCTTTGAAATGCATATTACATAAACCTTATAGAGATAACATATTAAACATACACTTCACTGAAACTTATTCTTTAAAAACCATGCATTGCAAATGGTATTTGTTTCAGGTTGGTATATACTGTAGCACATTCACAAAATGTGTACATACACACACACACGGTTGAAGCAATTTAAGCTAACACAGAAGAGTCTTATCAGTCCTGTCTCTCCCAAATAATCTCAAATCATTTAACCTAGACCTGTAAAGCCATTTTTAACTCAGTCCTGAAATTCTTCTGAGCACAGACTAGAGAGCAAACTAAATGTATACCATATCTTCATAGCTTTTGAAGGAGGAAAATAATCTCTCTAATGGACACTGATGATTTCATAATTATTTCATTTAGAGTTTCACAATCATTCTATTAGGAAAAAAGGACATTATTTCATTCTGAAAAAGTACAGTTTTTTCCACTATTCTAACAGGAATGATTACATATTAAATACCCAACTCACCTGGGTTGCCTAACTTGGGTGAAGGGGACATGATAGTTTACATAACTATTGGAACTACAAATGCCTTCAAAAGTAATAATTCTGGGAATGGCAGCAAGACATCATCCAACCATTCAAAGTCCATGGACCTCTGGACAGGACAACTGCTAATAGGCCTTAGATAGTTCAGAAAAAGTGAAAATTACAACTTACCCATGGTTTTCTGAACTTCACTGTTGGCAGAGATACCTATTTTATTTTATAACCAAAAGGTGGAAGGGGGAAGTCTGATTCTGCTCTTGGTTATACTGTTAAATGATTGTAACCGCACTGGCTTCACAGAAGTTATCCAGACATGCATCACTGTGCAATCAAAATTATCCCCATAGTATTCAAAGAGCCTGCACTGTACAGCTTGGGTGGGGAGAAACCCTACGATGTAGCCTTCCATTTGTGATCCTAGTTGTTTCAAAAGCTGCTGCAAACACCTTTCTGTTAGACCTGTGAATTAGGCCATCTGCATTAGCTTCCAATTCATTTCTGGGTGCAATCTAAGGTACTGTCTGAGGGTCCTCTTGGAATTATATAACACTATATGGGAGAGAGGAGTGATACTGCACTCCTGGCAAGGTGGAAACATACAGTAGTAATTCCAATATGAACACCAGACAAACTATCCATAAAAGTGGATACCTGTACACCAACTCCCCTTACGTTCGGGCTTGATAAAATTGTGGTGAGAATGGCAAATGAAAGATTGATTCCTTGTGGCACTATAGATAAGGTGCAGAGTGGATTTAAGAAAAAAGACAATGCACCCTTGAACACATTGTTAAATAAGAAACTGAAATACAAAAACGGATGAGGCACAAAGGTTTCATGATAGCTGTCTCTCTTGATATCAAAGAGGCATATGACATGCTATGGGGGGAAAGCTTGTACAAAGTAGGTGCACCAGGGATAAAAGGAAGAATGTATGGGTGGATCAGAGAATTTTTGAGTAAAAGGACTCATACAGGTCAGAGTTTGGAAAGGTATGTTGAATATATATTAAAAGCGGAGAAGTGTTATCAACCTGACTTTATTTAATATTATGATAAATGTTCTCCCAGAATAAGTAAGTGCCAGGGTAGATGTCACTCTATTCACAGATGATTAGGTTGTGTGGTTTAGGAGCAGGAATAATGAGGTGGCAGAAAAGAGATTCAACAATATTACAAGAGACCTCTGACTGGGAAATGCAAGGGGATTCAAAGTTCTTCAGTCCTACAACCAAAGGATTGTTCTTTAGAAAAGAATGTAAAATGCATCTGTGTGGAGAACAAATAGACATATTTAAAAGGTTCAAATTCTTAGCAGTAACATTTGATACTAAATTACTTGGAAATATCATATAAACAATGTTAAAGATAAATGTATGGGAAGAATTAACCTACTTAAAAGTCTTTCTGGGACTAATGGGGAGGGGAGGGGGGGAGATAAGAAAACACTTACGGTATACAGAGCCTTAAACAGTTATTGACTATGGCAGCCAAGTTTGTAGGTCAGCATCAAAATCAGAACTTAAAAAGTAAGATTCAATACAATCCCCTGCACTATGAATTGCAGGCAGTGCATTTATTACAGCAACGATATGCGCTACAGATAGCTTCTGGTGAAATGCCAGTTACACTGCAAGTAAAGTGTGGATGGAGGAGCTTAAAGACAAGGAAAAGGTGAACCAGGTCAAAACTTTCAGTCAAGGGAAAATTTGTTCTGGGTGGAAAGTCACATGTGCAAACATGGATTTAGATTTTTTTTAAAAATATTAACTAAAAGGTAAAAAGGGACAGTAGGTATAAGAAATGAAGTATACCTACATATAAATGAGTAATGTAGTCTGTTTTGTCAAATATACACAGATTAGTCCAAAACTTGGTGGGACAGGGAGGGAACAGGACGAGTAGGGATGACATATTGTATATCAAAACTCAGAATAAGTATATTTAACAGACTATCTGAATATGTAGCTCTCATGACAGCTGAACTAGTAACAATGCTAGCATTAAATTGATTGCAGGATGTACCCCCAGCAGCAGCAATCTTTTTTTTTATTCAATCTCAGGCCTTATGGTGATAAAAGAAAAAAAAAGAGAGTGTCTCCGTATGTAGAAGTGATTAATTAATGAAATTATATTTCCAATAACAGAATTAGTACTCATGGGGATACATGTTGCATTAGCCTAATATATCATGGGATCCAAGATAAGAGAGAACAAAATGGCAGACAATGCAGTTAAAAATACTTTAAGAAATAGAAGGATTGGCATAGAAATACCCCTCAATAAACAGGCATTCCAAACCCAGTACAGAAAAATTTAAAAGAAGAATGGCAAAACATTTGCATTAATAAAAAAGAGGAAGACTACTTTTTGAATTAATATCCTAAAGGTTAGGATAATTACATACTTAAGGGCCTAGATAGAATTCATAAAATGAGTTTGTTTAGAATACTAACTGGCCATTGTGGCTTAAACAATGTTTTTTGGATAAATAGACATGAAGATGGGCTATGTGCACCCTGTAAGGTGGAAGAAACAACTGATCACCTTTTATGGGCATGGAACAGATTTGATAAAGTGAAAAACTTTCTAAGGAATTCAAATGTCTTAAGGCAACAAAAATTATATTGTTATTCAGTAAAAACATCACAAAATAGAGTATTATTAGAAAAGGGCTGTTACATTATCTGAAAGACACAGGACACAGTAAGAGACTATAAATCGCCAAGTATTCAGGTATTATAGTTGGTAGCAGTTATAGACCATTCAGTCAAGTCTGCTTTGCCATTAAAAAAAAAGAGAGAGAGAAAAGAAATAAAGAAGAAGGGGCTACAATGTGACACTCTGCAGTCACTCTTTAGTCTTAGAGAAGGAAAAGAGGAAATTGGGAGAGAATGGAGGCCCTGGGATCCTGGGCCTGAGGGAAATGGCATTCCCAGAGGAGGGTGGAGAAGAAGCCTGCATGATGTGAAGTAGGAAGCAACCCAGGGAAACAGCAGGAAGCTTTCGGACAGTGCAGACCTCTGCCACTGCTTGTAGGGTATCTGGGCTGGAACCCAGAGTAAGGGGCAGGCCCAGGTTCCCCCACCAGCCACTAGGGAAGTGGCACAGACAGGGCGGTGGAGCAGCAAACTACCTGGGGCAATCGTCCAATAGACTTTGATACCCAGGAAGGGGAGAACTATAGTAACGTGGCCAGAGGGCCAAGTCACAAAGAGGGAACACCCTGAGTCCAGCAAGAGAGAGACAGGGGAGCAAGTGATTGAAGGAGGGGGCGTCAGACCGGTGGTAGCCACAAGGAGATGCAGCAGCAGTGTAGCAAACCCTGTGATAGATTTTTCTCACACTTTTAGCAAAATAAGGGCAAAATTCTCCACTCAGTTATGCCTTAACACCCCTACTGTAGTCACTGGTCCTAGATGTGGAGTTCACTTGTTTTAATTATCACACATGGTTGTCAGGTAAAATACAAATCATAGGAGCATCCTAAAATGTGCTTTAAGTTTTAGAGGGGGTAGCCATGTTAGTCTGGATCTGTAGAATCGACAAAGAGTCCTGTGGCACCTTATAGACTAACAGACGTATTGGCGCATAAGCTTTCGTGGGTGAATACCCACTTCGTCGGATGCATGCAGTGGGAAACTATTTCTATTTTATATATTCTATTTCTGTCTTGGTCATCAGTGCAGCATTAAGTTTTCCACTTCAACCTTTTTTTTTTTTTGCTTTAGTCTGTGTCACAATATTCAAATTATTTTAATGTGCTTTTTGTGTGCTTCTATGGAGATTAGCATGAGAGATAAATAAAGCGTAGGCAAGAGGTAATATCCTATGATATCATTACAGCTCTACAAAATATGGGACAAATTGTGCTCTCATTTACACCACTGCCACAGTGAGGAAGATATGGGCATCTGTGCCTGTTTTTATAAAGGCAAGATTTTTTTTCTGTAGAAAAGTCTGCTCCATTCTTTTCAACAAGTCAGGAGTGTAGGGTTCTAGCAGGAAATAAATCAGGATGGTATTAACAGGATTTCTTGTACTGAAATTATATGGAATTCTTAGCGTATTAACTTTTCTATCATATACTATTAATATTCTATTTTTCCAAAGGTTAAAAAAAAATATGTAGCTCTAATTAAAATTATTAGGAACATGCACTTATACGTGTTTACATTTCTGCATTGTATTACAAAGATCAAAGGCTATTATAGTATTTATGTGATGTAATTTAAAATTGCTAGCAGAATATAAAGTTGTTATACGATACTATCATTATGTTACAATGACATGGTTAAAAAGTCACACACAGCTTTTCTGTGTTTCCCCAAGAATAATTCCAATATCTTTTACAGGAAGGAAAAATATGATGATATTAACAGATGCCACTTCCACTACCACTTCAGTAAATTACTTTTTTTTCTTTCAGTGGATCTACTTTTGATCCATTTCTAGATAATGAACCAACCTTTACACAAATGTATCCTTTGCTTCCATTAATGTTAATTGACATAAATGGGTTTTAATAGCTGACACAAAGCAGTTTGGCTTTCATGGGAAATCTTTGAACAGATTTCTATTTAGAAACAATTCTAATTGGTTCAGTTCCCATATTATATGTAACTAAGGATATTGGTATGCAAGTGGCAACTATGATTTTTTAATACTCATCTAATTACTAAATCCAAGATCTTGTTTTTAACTTGTCTGTCACCTGTAGTGAAAAACAAGGGAAATGAACTAAAGGAAACCAAAAATTCCAGTAAGACTTGCATAAACCAATCATTTTCACAGTGGAGTTCAATAGTCTCATGTTAAAGCTGTCGATACATTATTCTAGTTTATTAATCAGTGCCATGAAATAAATTTTAGTACGGGTAAATTTGTGCAATGACAGTGATATAAATTATCAGATTATTTAGAGATCCACTATATATTCGAGAAAAGTATTCAAACATTCTAGGCCAGATCCTTACCTGATGTAACTTTTTTTAAACTGCTCAGACACACCATGGGGCTACACTGTGTCTTGAGTGACTCTGGTGTCACTCCAGAATATTTCTTTTTATTTCAATATAGTTGGTGATCATTGTTACAAGATATGATTGGGAATCATTCCATCATAATGATTTTCTAACAGAAAATGCAGCTTCCATAAAATTGCTATCTCCCACGGGAAAATTATAATTTTGCTGAATTTTTTTTTTAATTTTCCATATTTAACATTTAAATGAAATATTTCATTTCTGACTGTTTGACCTGAACTGGATTACCTGTCTTTTTAACTGACCCAAAATGTTTTCTTTTGAATCAGTTCAACAAAATATTAAACTGTATTTCGCTATCAGAGCATTCTTATATTGAAGTTGTATTTCAGAGCCCCATTCTCTCCTATGGGTCAGGTAACGCTTCCATGGAGGATTACAAATTTCATTCAACTTATTGTCACTGGACAACAGAATTTAGCCTATCCTTCAGTTCTTCAGTTTCACTGGCACAGCTATGGTTATATTGCCAGAAAACAGATTTCTTTGAACTTGAAGAAGAGCACCAATTTCTAACTCCATAATCAGGCCAATGCTGATGCTTTTACAAATTATATGTGTGTGAATTGAAAGAGCAAAGTGAAACAGTGAGTAAAGTTAATAAAATAGCTCTAGTGGGAATGATTCATTTCTTTACAAAGTCTAATGGATATATAGCTACATTACTCAAAGATATAGCATGTTGGATACTGCCCTCAGTTACAGCTGTGTGAACCCAGTGAGAGCTTGATCTGGGCCCCAGATACTTACTGAAGCAAATCTCTAATTTGTCAGCTGCTTTTTTGTGGCTAGAGACTGAGCACAGTGTGCAATTAAGTGAAGGAAAATAGAACAAACAAAGCAATGCTGGAGTCAGAGTTGTATGTAATGGAAATCCAAAGTATTCACACTTGTTACATGGTTTTCAAGCAGAAAAAGTGTCCTGAAAACAGCTTTGGACTGAACTGCACGAAGACAAAAAAAATGAATAAAAATAGGCACAAGTTAAAAAATAAAGTAGCAGTTAGTAGAGAGATTGAAGTGTATGTTGTCAGTTTTGGCCCAAATTATGCAAGCACTTACAGAACTTAGGTATGTGAGTCAGTTAAGCAATCCCATAGGAAGAGTAGCATGACACCTACAGGATCACTCAGATCAATAACATTATTCAAAATGAAAATAAGAAAGAAAAACTTGTAGCACCTTAGAGACTAACAAATTTATTTCAGCATAAGCTTTCGTGGGTTAGTACCCACTTCATCGGATGCATGGAATGAAACATACAGTAGACAGATATTTATACAGTCAGAGAAACATGATAAGGTGGAGGTGCATAGACCAACCTTAAGAGGCTAATTAATTGAGAGGAACCATAACAGCAGGGGAAGAAAAACCTTTGAAGTGATAAACAAGATGGTCACACAGGTGTGAATGAGGATCGTTAACTTAAGGGAAATAGATTCAATTAACGTAATGGCCGAGCCATTCGAGGTCCTTATTTAATCCTGAGGTAATGCAATCTAGTTTGCATATCAATTCGAGTTCAACAGTTTCTCTTTGAAGTCTGCTTTTCGAGTTAATCTGTCGCAACACTGCTACCCTCAAGTCTGTCAGTGAGTGATTAGGGAGGTTGAAGTGTTCTCCTACTGGTTTTTGAATGTTATGATTCCTGATATCAGATTTATGTCCATTTATTCTTTTGCGTAGAGACTGTCCGGTTTGGCCAATGTACGTGGCAGAGGGGCATTGCTGGCACATGATGGCATATATCACATTGGTAGATGTGCAGGTGAATGATCCCCTGATGGTGTGGCGGATGTGATTAGGCCCTGTGATGGTATCACTTGAATCGATATGTGGACAGAGTTGGCATCAGGCTTTGTTGCAAGGATAGGTTCCTGGGTTAGTGTTTTTGTTGTATGGTGTGTGGTTGCTGGTGAGTATTTGCTTCAGGTTGGGGGGCTGTCTGTAAGCAAGGATTGGTCTGTCCTCCAAGATCTGTGAGAGTGAGGGATCATCTTTTAGGATAGGTTGTAGATCTTTGATGATGCGCTGGAGAGGTTTTAGTTGGGGGCTAAAGGTGACGGCAAGTGGTGTTCTGTTATTTTCTTTTTTGGGCCTGTCTTGTAGTAGGTGACTCCTGGGTACTCTTCTGGCTCTGTCAATCTGTTTTTTCACTTCAGCAGGTGGGTATTGTAGTTGTAAGAATGCTTGATAGAGATCTTGTAGGTGTTTGTCTCTGTCTGAGGGATTGGAGCAAATGCGGTTGTATCTTAGAGCTTGGCTGTAAACAATGGATCGTGTGGTGTGTCCAGGATGGAAGCTGGAAGCATGTAGGTAAGTATAGCGGTCAGTAGGTTTATTATTCATACACTTAAGTGTTTGCAAGATTGGGGCCAGAGACTGTAAACGCCTCAAGGTAGGGACCTTCTCATGTGTGTGCCTATAAAGGGACTTGAGTGTTTATATAAACAAAAAAGTTATAAACATTCTTGTTTTGCAAAACTAGCTTCATAGCCCTTCTGTCTTATCACTTTAAAAATAAATGTTTTTTCAACTGTTTGTAGAGGAACACCACACTAAGCTCATTCTTGTCTTTCACCTTTTTGATGAAATATTTAGGAGATTTCATAAAGGATAAAATTTCGTTACCCTTGGGAGTCAGGTCAAGAAGAGGGCACACCATAAAGAACATATGAAATCTCTCATCAAACCCTTGACTCAATGAATCTAGACTAGTATAGCCCAGAGGCTAACATTGAAATCCCTGTGGCTATTTTTCCCCCAGCTCACCTTGCAAAGAGGCGTGTGACAGTGTGCTGGCTAAGGAGCCCTGAGCCAGGCCTCTGTCACACCAGCTCCAATCAAGAAAGGAGAATTGGAGCTGGCTGAGTAATCCCAGGCCTGATTGGCAAAAGGAGAACAGCTGCCGGCCTCATTAGCCAGGGCCTACATAAAGGCTGGCAGGAAGGAAGCAAGAGAGCGAGAGAGAGAGGAAAGGAACGGAAGGAGCCAGAGAGTTAGAAGGAGCTCTTCCCTGCTGGCTGCAGGAGCTAGCAGACTGAAGCTGTTTGTAGCTACAAAGTGGTGGGAAAGTAAACTGTAAATAAAAAGCACGGGTGATTACATGACTGCAGTGGTCTATGGCAGGTTTGTGGGTGCAGCAGGGGCAAAAGCTAGAGGGGTGCAGCTGCAGCCCATTACACGTGGGGGCTTGTCCCGGATTCAGAGCCAACGGACATGGTTGGTGGCCTAGAGATGGAGGAGACACTGCAATGGCTTGTAAAGCAGAGGAGCAGCTTTATCGTGTTCTGTACATGGTATTCAGAGACTCAAAGCTCTGCAGTGGCACCAGCAGGGCAAGCAAGCTCTGAAAGAGAAGCTGGAACAGGCCAGGGAGGCAATGAGGCTCCACAGTACAGGATCTCAGTCGTTCTTGGATGCTGCAAATACTTCCCTGCAGAATCTGCAGGAAGACAGAAGAACCCTAAACCAACAGCAAGATCAGATGAGGGCCCTGCTGTCCCTATACCGGAGCTCGCTGGACAAAGTGGCGACCGAACTGAAGAGCTGCCTGGTGGAGCAGGATGAGATGCAGAGCCAAGTGGCCAAGGCCCTGGAGGCTAAGGAAGTGGCTTCCAAGGAGCTGGAGGTGGTTTCTGGGAGGCTGGAGGAAGTGACTACAGAGCTGCAGGATTCTGTGGCCCAGGTGGATCAACTGTCTGTGGCAAACTCCCAGCTAGGAGCAGATCTCAGCACACTGCTGAGAGACCTGGCCTGCCTGCAACGCGAGTGAGATGAGCTGCAAGAGAAGCACTCAGACCTGTCAGAGGAGACAGCGTGGCTGACCAGGGAGAGGGCACTCCGCCGGCAAGAGCATGACGGGGTGCGTCGGGAGCTGCGCTACAAGGTAGTGGGAAAGTAAACTGTAAATAAAGAGCATGGGTGATTACACCACTGCTGAGGTCTCTGGCTGGTTTGTGGGTGCAGCAGGGGCAGAAGCTAGAAGGGCACAGGTGCACCCCATTATTCAGCAAGTCACAAAGTAGTCACACTTACTGCAGAGCTATGTTCCCTGCTTTGTTCACGTGTGGGACAATTTATGTAGATACAAGAACTGGTCAAAGCAAAATGTGATTTAAAAAAATTAATAAAAGGAGTGTTCCTAAGCCTGCCTATTAGGTATTGTGACAAAGTTCCTCCTCTACCTTGGTGAGTCCTGTGCTATTTGGCGGATTTTGATCGCCTCAGAGATCTTCCCCTCTGGTAGAACCCACAGTCAAATTCCTCCTGTGTCTGATCAGGAGTTGGGAGGTTTGGGGGGAACCCGGGCCCGCCCTCTACTCCGGGTTCCAGCCCAGGGCCCTGTGGATTGCAGTTGTCTGTAACAGCTGCGTGACAGCTACAACTCCCTGGGCTACTTCCCCATGGCCTCCTCTCAACACCTTCTATATGCTTACTGCAGGACCTTCCTCCTGATGGTCTGCTGATGCTTGTACTCCTCAGTCCTTCAACTCTTCTCACTCTCAACTCCTTGTGTGCCTCTTGCTCCCAGCTCCTCGCACGCACCACCACAAACTGAAGGGAGCTCCTTTTTAAACCCATGTGCCCTGATTAGCCTGCCTGTCTTAATTGATTCTAGCAAGTTCTTGCTTGTTCTAGTGCAGCCCCTGCTCTGGTCACTCAGGGAACAGAAAACTATTCATCCAATGGCTAGTATATTTGCCTTCTATCAGACTTCTGTACCCCACTTGTCTGGGTTTGTCACAGTATCTAGAGCTTGAAAGCCTGACAGGGATGAACACAAGAGAAAGCAAAGGAGGAGCCCCCTTCTGCCACTTCAAGACTGTAGCAAGACAGCAAAAGGAAACATGCACACACCCAAAGAGGCCCTTTATAAAATGTGATAGCAGGGATTTGGGAGGATTTTTTTGTTTAATTTCTAGGAAAATACATGCCAGCCTGAGAAACTCACTGGGGACAAAATACACCTGTATGTGCTCATATTGGAAAACTAAAAATAAGTGAAGTAGAAAAAACAAGGAGAAAAAATCTGATATACCGTCTTGTCCCTAACTCTGGCAAAATGCCAGTTACTTCTGGGAGAATTTCACCTGAATTAGGATGGCAAGATATGGACCCAACCACCGTTGATGTCCAATAAATGTGTTTGACATTAAAGTAACAGTTAATTTACCTCCATTTATCATCAGCTTTTCTTTCATTCATAATCTGCCTGTCTGGATTTTAGGGGAAGCCCTTATCAAAGTGTGCAAGCTACTGAAAGGCACTATAGAAACATTACAAAAGTCTTCCTTCAGCTCCACATCTCTTGCCTCTCCTTCTGCCCCACCTCCCTTTCTCTGATGCAACCCTACAGTAGGAGAAAATAAGAGGAAAACAGTCTCTCAGCCATTATTATTATTAGTGGCAGTTGTGTAAATAGCCTGTCCCAAGGGACCACTGACTGGCACCTCCAAGCATGGGGCTGGGAGTCAAGCCTCCCTGGCTCAGTTCCATCAACTCGCCATAGGACCTGGGGGAACTACTAGTTGCTGTGGGCTCTTTTGCAATCCTTACTCATATTGGCGAGCATTTCCTGACACAAATATTCCTACTGAAGCAATGGGCTGAATGGCTGTAAAGATGGTATGATTTTGCTGCAGAGAGATGAGGCACATCACAAACAGCTCTTGTAGAGAATGTCCAAATGAATGCATAGCAGTTACAGACATGACTATGCCTCCCATTAATTCCATCCTCCAACCATGGCAGATCTTTGCAGTGCCGATCCTCAACTGCAGATCTCTTCTGCAAAGCCCTTTTACTTGAGCTTTGTGTAAGGTGGGAGGATTGGTTCTCAGTAAGCTGCCAATTTTATTTAAAAAAACAAACCAAACCCACAACTCTAGGATAAGCAGCATTACTGTGTAATTCAGTAGAAAATTCGGTTTTCATGCTAGCTCATTTCTGGGCTAACTTGAAAAACTGTACTGAGCTATGATATAATATTTGTGATCATGTAAGGCACTATCCACTATTGGCACTTGATCCAAGACCTTCAAACTAATTCCATCTAGGATGAATGTTGAACATATACCAGCCAGAGCATCGAAAGGTGAAAATACGTGCTAAATCCACTGATAGTGAGCTTCCTAAAGTGCTATTGCTATTGAAATAAATGAGAACATCTTTAAACTATAGGCTTGTCTTCACTACCCGCCGGATCGGCGGGTAGCAATCGATCTATCGGGGATCGATTTTTCGCGTCTCGTTTAGATGCGATTAATCGATCCCCGAAAGCGCTCCTCGTTGACTCCGGAAATCCACCTCCATGAAAGGCGGAAGCAGAGTCGACGTGGGAGCGGCAGCGATCAACTCGCCGCCGTCCTCACGGCCAGGTAAGTCGATCAACAATACGCCGACTTCAGCTACGGTATTCACGTAGCTGAAGTTGCGTATCGTAGATCGACACCACCCCTCCCCAGTGTAGCCCTGGGCTAAGGCACATATATAAAACAATGTATTTCAGAGAATCTTACACAGTTTCATTTAAAATTGTGCTGATATTTACTTTTTAACAACATTATTTTGGATCACTTTTGTTGGAATCAAGTGAATCAAATATTTGTAGTTATCCTATTTATTAAAATGTTCCTAACTAAATTGGAAAGGAATGTGAATCTGTTCTTAACTGCTGCGTATGAACTACACGTGTTCACAGTTATAGCTTAGGCTGTAAAATTCAAAGGCCAAATTCTACTTTTTTCTGGACACTAAACCCTATTTAATCTAATCCAAAAACACATGTCCCTGAAGGATACAAAAATGATATACATACAACTAAGAATCATATTCAATAAATCATATCCTTTCCAATGATATCTCACATGACCCATCTTGCATAAAATACTTCTTAGTTATGCCTTAATCATGTCATATCCATATCTCTGAAGAATGTGGGGCATAGTGTCACAGATAATAAGTGGCTCAACATTTTGCGGGGGACTAATTTATGGCTAAGAAGCTAAAAATTCCTGGATAAATGCGTCCTCTGACTACCAAAATACAAGAGATTCTTTGAAGAAATACATGAAGAACCAATTGGCTGTTCACAGAGAGAGAGAGAAGAGAAAGATCAGAAGTCAACACCTCATTTTGCTGTAATGTTCACTATGTAGTACTGGACAATATCAGTCTTTTATTTTACAGCTCTGCATTAAAGTAGCAAAAAACTTATTTACCTTGGGTTCAGTTATGCTGCTTGAGGAGCTGAGGTGCATTAGAGAGGATGTGTGTACATATGGTATGACCAGAGGTGAAAGTAAGCTGGTCCGGTGTACTGGCAAGAGCCAGTACGCCATGCCGGACCATACTGGTTTCCCCGGCGGTGATTTAAAGGGCCCAGTGTGCCTGCCACTGCGGGGAGCCCCAGGCCCTTTAAAGCGCCGCCGGAGCTCCGACACAGGGGCTCGGGCGGCACTTTAAAAGACCCGGGGCTCCCCACAGTGGCAGGAACACCGGGCCTTTTAAAGCACCGCCGGATCCGGGCTGCGTGGAGCCCTGGACCCTTTAAATCCACACCAGAGCCTGGCTGCCAGAGCCCTGGGGCTCTGGCAGCCAGGTTCCAGCAGGGATTTAAAATGCCCGGAGCTCTGTGGCAGCCAGAGCCCCGGGCCCTTTAATTCACCCCAGGGCTCCCAGCCGCCTCTGCAGCTGGCAGCTCCGGGGTAATTTAAAGGCCCCGAGGCTCCCAGCCAGAGCCCCGGGGCCTTTAAATCGCCTCTTCCGGTTGAGGCCACACCCCCACCCAGGACTCCGGCATACCAGTAAGTCCTGTAAATTAATTTCACCCCTGGGTATGACACATCTATAGCCAACTTAGATCTCATACCAAGTGGTGGAGTGTGAGGTGTAGCTAGCATCACCCCACAGTGAATTTTACTCCACAAGCATTGTGTTAACAGTAGCTCTTTAACTTTATTTTTGTGTAAGGTGTAATCCTCTTATCACTAGTCTCAAAATGTGAAAGTTACCAAATAAATCTGTGGCTCATCTTTAAGGAACACCGCATTGCATCACAACACCAGTGAAGAAAGCCCTGGCCTCCACAGTTTCAGGCTATTGACCTAACCACTGGACTATCCTTCCTCCTTATGCCTGTAAAGTCATTTTTCCAGATGAAATTTCCTATGAGTCTGCATACTTGCAAATTGATATTTTGCTTTCAAGCCTTTAATTGATCTGAATATTTTGATCATCCAAAAACAGTATTCAAAGGGATGATGGCATCCTTTGTTTCCAAATATACTTTACATAGTCAGCTATTCTAAATGTCACTGTGACACTAGTTTCATTTGTAGCCTTCTATTAGTAAGAGGCAGGGCCACGGTCATGCATACCTTCATCTTTAAGCTGGATGCAAAAACACAGTACATAAAAATTATTATCCAGTCATATGCCCAAGGAACAGATTTACAGGTGCAAATATGAATGTGTATTGACCTTGTATGTTATTTTTTGTGATAGTTTGGTTCTAAAAGTTGACTATTTAATGCACTAGAGATGAGCCTGACTGATAACCCCACATGTAATTATTCCCAAACTTTGTAGATGTTTGGATCCAGATAACAACTTGGTGATTCAGCCACAAAGTCTAAAGTTACACAGTTCAAAATATTTATCTAATTCATTTCAAACCCTGCTGCTGGCTCTGCATTCATTTTCCAATGCTGACTGATCCTGCTCCCATTGACATCAATAGGAGTTTCGCCTTTGACTTCCAATGGCAACTAGTTCTAGTCCTTGCATTTGTTTGGAGGAGCTAATAAGCAGATGTAGTGAGGAAACAAATCAGGCAGCTTCCTTCTTGATGACATCTATTTCACCACATTGCATGGAGACAATTCTGGGGAATTTCAGTGGCCTAATACATAAGTTATAGACGTTTAAATGTCTTACATGTGGCTCTTTATTCAATTTGAAATGAGGAAGGGAGGAGAAATGCTAGGGAATGCTGGTCCATTTGAAAAAGGTTTAGAATTCTAAATATAATAATTCAGGTGGGCACCTGGGCACCAAACCCCATAATGAGCCAATGGCCCTAACTGCAAAAGCATATCACTTCTCAGTATATTCTCTCGAAGAATCTGCTGTTTAGCTCGGCCTTAAACCATGTTAGAAAACTTATCTCCCTGACCCCATTTGAGAGATCATTTCAACAAGCTGCTGCACTATCCTCACTAGGCCCTAACTAAGGGAAACCTGTCAATGTGATGTCATTCCCCTAAACTTTTCAGATCACCAGAGAGCTAGGATCCTCCTTATGAACCCTCAAGGCTCTGTCAGAGGTTGTACCCAACATATTGCAACACCAAGACCAAGGCCTTCGTTAAAACCCCATGTTTGAGCATAACGGGGGAAAAATGTACATGCAAAATGAATCTATATAACAATTAGGGCTGTTGATTAAGCGCAGTCAACTCATGTGATTCACTAAAAAATAATTGTGATTAATCGCAGTTTTAATCACACTATTAAATAATAGAACAATTGAAATGTATTAAATATTTATGGATTTTTTTTCTACATTTTCAAATATATTGATTTCAGTTACAACGCGGAATACAAAGTGTACAGTGCTCATTTTATATTATTTTTATTACAAATATTTGTACTGTAAATGATAAATAAAAGAAATAGTATTTTTCAGTTCACCTCATACAAGTACTGTAGTGCAATCTCTTTATCATGAAAATGCAACTTACAAATGTAGGGTTTTTGTGTGTTACATAACTGCACTCAAAAACGAAACAATGTAAAACTTTAGAGCCTACAAGTCTGCTCAGTCCTACTTCTTGTTCAGCCAATTGCTAAGACAAACAATTTCGTTTACTTTACGGGAGATACTGCTGACTGCTTCTTATTTACAATGTCACTTGAAAGTAAGAACAGGCATTCGCATGGCACTTTTGTAGCTGGTGTTGCAAGGTATTTATGTGCCTGATATGCTAAACATTCATGTGCCCCTTCATGCTTCGGCCACCATTCCAGAGGACATGCTCCTATGCTGATGCTCATTAAAAAAATAATGTGTTAATTAAATTAGTGATTGAACTCCTTGGGGGAGAATTGTATGTCTCCTGTTCTGTTTTACCTGCATTCTGCCATATATTTTATGCTATAGCAGTCTCGGATGATGACCCAACACATGTTCGTTTTAAGAACACTTTCACAGTACATTTGACAAAACACAAAGAAGGTACCAATATGAGATTTATAAGGATAGATATAGCACTTGACCTAAGGTTAGAATCTGATGTGCCTTCCAAAATCTGAGCGGGAGGAGCAGGGCCAGCTCCAGGCACCAGACGAGAAAGCACGTGCCTGGGGTGGCACATTGTAAAGGGCGGCATTCCGGGGATTCTTGGGGCGGTACCTTCCGGCTGCCCTGCCGTGATTCTTTTTTTTTTTTTTTGCTTCCGCAGCTCCAGAGCCCCTGGCCGGCTCCCCATGCTCCGCCAGTCCCAGCCCAGCCCTGTAGGGGCACGGACCCCAGCCTGAGTGGGGGGGCAGGAACCAGTGATCCCCGCCGCTCACCATGCCACCGGGCTCCCCAGGACACACCACTCCCCGCCGCCTACACCGGCCTCCGCGTCCCGCACCGCTCTGATCCTGGCCCGGCTGCCTTTAAAAGAGGAGCGGGGAGCCCCTCTTGCCCAGCTGTGAGCGGGCTGCAGAGCCTGGCTGCCCACGGACAGAGGGAGCGGGGAGGCGCTGCCCTTCACCCCCCTGCAAGCTGCCTTGACCACCTTCTATGTGCTCCCTGCAGCCACCACCCTTTTTTTTTTTTTTGGCTTGGGGAGGCAAAAAAGCTAGAGCCAGCCCTGGGGATGAGGTGTGGAGCATGCTTTCAGATGTCTTAAAAGAGCAATGCTCCGATGCAGAAACTACAGAACTCGAACCACCAAAAAAGAAAATCTACCTTCTGCTAGTGGCATCTGACTCAGATGATGAAACTGAACATGCATCGGTCCGCACTGCTTTGCATAGTTATCAAGCAGAACGCATGTCCTCTGGAATGGTGGTTGAATCATGAAGAGATATATGAATCTTTAGCGCATCTAGCACATAAATATCTTTTGATACAGGCTACAACAGTGCCATACAAATGCCTGTTCTAATTTCAGGTGAAAAGTTCTTGTAAACAAGAAGCAGGCAGCATTATCTCCTGCAAATGTAAACAAACTTCTTTGCCTGAGCGTTTGGCTGAACAAGAAATAGAACTGAGTTGACTTATAAGCTCTAAAGTTTTGCATTGTTTTGTATTAGAGTGTAGTTTTTTGTACATAATTCTACATTTGTAAGTTCAACTTTAATGAAAGAGATTGCTCTACAGTACTTGTATGAGGTGAATTGAAAAATACAATTTCTTTTGTTTTTTACAGTTCAAATATTTGTAATCAGAAGTAAACAAAGTACTCTACACTGTACACTTTGTATTCTGTGTTGTAATTTAAATCAATATATTTGAAAATGTAGAAAGCATCCAAACTATTTAAATAAATGGCATTCTATTATTAACAGCATGATTAATCACAGTTAATTTGTTTAATCACTTGCCAGCCCTAGTAACAATATATTGTGGTTTAATAGCTTTCCCATATCCTAGGAAGAAAGTGAAAAGGTTCACTACATCGAATGATGTCAAGTATGCCAGCATGTAACTCATATCATAGAAAGATTTTCTTTGCTGAAGATTTTTTAAATCCATAATGAAAACGGACATTGATCATTATTTTCTTGCTCTGTAAATAATTTCCACATTCCCACTCAGGTTTGCTATTAGTCTAGCCATGACATTTTAAAATCATCACTGTGATCAACTTGTGAAATTTGCTAATTTCTACCCCAGTTTACACATGGTATTAAACAGTCCTTGAGGTAATCATTTTTCTTTAGTTCATGCCATGTATCATGATCAATTTTTAAATAACCATAATTTACCATGAACAATGTGATAATTCCAAGGATGATTTAAAAAATGATTTTGCTTATTGTTTTTTTTTCAGTTTAATGAGAAATATAACAACAACATATAAACATAATTATTATTTAATATTAAAGTAAAAATTGCCTGGAAAGGATTTTTCTTCATCAGTTTACTCTTATTTTGACAGTTTTACCCAAACAGAGCTGAAATGGTCCATGCATTATTTTATTTTATTTTTAAAACACACAATTTTGGTTACTCATTTTGGGTCCAATTCCATTTCCATTGATTTCAATATACTGGGAATATGAATTACCTTCCTGTGTTGTAATCTTTTCATTAGCCATCAGGCATACAAACTCTAGCAAGTGCAGTGAATCCACTTAGATATGTTATGCTCTGAACAAAATGGAGGGTTGGGAGAAACATACAAGTCAATAAACATTCACTTGAGTGTCTGAATGGAACTTTGCGTTAAGAGTGAAAGTCACATAGTAGGTTTTTTTGTTTTGTTTTGAATACTTCTTGAACTTCTCTGGACTGTTCTTTCTGCACAGAGCCATTTCAAATCTTAATTTGTCCTCCACCTACCTCATTATAGTTTGGGCTTCTCTCATTGTTCAATAGTTTACTCACAGCCTTGTTAACTTGTACCCATTGCAAACCTCCCAGAGTGCTACTGATGGTCTGTCATAATGAATAGTTTCCCCAGTGGCCTACTTTGAAGTTATACATCTGATTTTATTTTTCCTTTTAAAACCACTTCAATTCAACATATTTTAAAAACAGGTTTCTACGTTATATTATCACTATACCCTACCCTATGGTCTTCTTCCCCAGTCCAGGGTCTAGCCTTTCAGATAAGGATCTCAAGACGTTTTCCAAATACTAAGCCTCACAGAGTCACTGAGAGGCAGGTAAGTATTACTCTACCCACCTTTAAAGTGGCTCAAATAGAGACTACATTTGCTTAAGATCACACAGACTTTTGTAGAGCAGGAAACAGAATCCAGGAGATCTGGCTCCTAGTTCCCCATTCCAACCACTTGAGTACACTCCCATCCTGGAGATCATAATTGCTTTAACTTAAAAATAGCATTGAAGAGAATGTGAATCATTACAGCAAATTCTACCTTAGAGGGGCACTTGATTCAATGAAAATATGATACTGTGTGTTCAATTTATAATTTCACTGTAGAGGCAAGTGAGAAAAGCATGTTTTTGTAAAAAACATAGGTATCTTAGAGCCAGATTGCAAGTCCCTCACTCACCTGATTATTTACACTGAAATAAACAGGAACTATTTGTATAAGGGTGAGCCCCCCTACTCACACTGGGGAACAACCTAGCTCTTAGATTAAGAAATTACAGCCAAACCTCAACTGAATGTTATACCCTAGATTATTTACATGCTAATATAGGTTAAACGGTGTCAAAGATTTTGTTTTTTTGAAAGCAGCAATGTATCTGATTTTACAAAAATGGAGGAGTAAGTTTATGTCTAGAATAGAGCAGAAGTATTTGGACCCGTCTGAGTTAGCAGCCAAAGAAAAATATCTTAAACACCTTAGAAAGCAGTTATATGACTGAAGAAATTTGGACCCCAGTTTAGATACATTTTGATTAAAATGTTTAGATGGCTCAAAGAATGACAAATCTCTACTCCACCTAACTCCATCTCTCTTTTCCATACCTGACTCCAGGCTCTCCTTCTCTCCTCTCCCTATTCATACATTTCTTTTCCTTATTTCCTACTGTTATAAACTCTAACTCGTTGCTTATGAAGTACTGTCTAGTACTTTTGGAATTGTCTCGTCTTTCAACTTCATCAAGTTGTAAAATCGCATAAGTCTATAGTTCAATTGGAAACTCGAAGTATTTGTGAACTTATACAAGCTATGAGACATTTACCTTTTCATACTTTTCATTTTGTTTCTTTATGAAAATTATTTTTATTCATCACCAAAAGAGAGGAATCATAGCAAGAAAGGTTGTGTGTTTTCTCATATAACCTATAACAAAAATCCAAGATTCACATTTTAGGTTTAATATATTCGAAGGTTTCCACCGACTATGGAAGTCCCTGTATAAATGGCAGTTGAAAATGTTTAGAATATGTTGAGTAAAATGGGTATAAATTGTAAATAATTTTTTCATCTTTAGTAGAAATGTATACTGTGGTACATGGAAATAAGCAGGCAGGAATGAGCTTTTTAGCAGTAACAGGCCAGCTCTTCAAAAACCTGATCCTTCAGTTTAATCAACTGCATCATCCTCAAACCTTCAAGTAGTCCCACTCAGCATCAATGGAGCAAGCTCATTCCTATGAGATGCAGAATGCCCAGAGTCAAGTGCACTCAGCACTTTTCAGGACTGAGTCCTAATCACAAGAATAAATTATTCATGGTCATTAACCAGTACTGGATTACACACACCAGTTGTGACATCAGCAACATTGAAGCCTCATTTTAGAGAGCTTAAACTATTGGCAGGGGGTGGGCGAGGGCTTTAGAACAAGACAGGCCCAATTTTTCATTGGAAGTACAAAAAGTACATACATAGTCTCCTTAAAAAAAGGGGCGGGGGAGGAAGAAGAAGAAGAAGCAGCCCCATCATAATCCATAGGAAAAAATCCAGATACACCGCAATATTACTGTTTTGAAATTAAATGCTCAGGACAAATTCCATAAATGAAAGCCTTAAAAATGGCCTATAGTGTTAGCAACTGCAACATAATACAATTTGCAACATAATCCAAAACAGTATTTTGCATACAGCCTTGCAGTACAGTATTAGGCAAACTGTCCTGTAACTGATGACATAATGTAGCTATTTGTGTTAATTACTTGTGCTGTTGGACTTCCCCGCCACACACACTTATTTATGCTCCCTTTTGGACATGCATATCCCTCAGCTGAGTACCAGCTACATCTCTGATTTCAGACAAACAGACCAGTGTTGATGAATAAATACTGGTGCATAACTTTCTTGGAAGAGACTTAGCCATACAGTAGGTAGTTGCACAAGAATCTCTTTGTAAACAGCACTTAAGTAACTGATAAATGTGCTAGTGTCTTTAAAAACATGTAGTCAGAGTGGCACACTAAAGTTTAACTGTTGTAGATTGTAGTAACAAAAAACAAAAACAAAAGAGACTTCAACTCACAGCTAATCAGCCCTACAGACAAGAATATAAACACTGATGCCCAGTCTACACAGGAAAGTTTCTGCTCAGTAAAGCAGCTTTCTGTGCTGTAACTCATGAGGTGTACACATTGCCAAGCCACTTAGTGTGCAGAAACTGCACAGCTATAGCGCTTTAAAAAAATACCACCCCAACGAGAGGCGTACAGCTCTCTGTGCTGGGGCTACAGTGCTGCGGTGCCAGTTTAGACACCGTGGCGATTACAGTGCTGCAATTGGCCTCCTGGAGGTGTCCCACAATGCCTGTTCTTGCCTCTCTGGTCATCAGTTTGAACTCTATTGCCCTGCCGTCAGGTGACTAACCGTTATCCTCACCCTGTACATTCCCTTCCTGTTTGCTCGGTGATGCATGCAGTGGTCTCAGCCCATCTTTCCAGGTGGCCATGCCTGCTCCATGCACCAGGTGATCCCCTGCTTGGAGCAATGCCGAGCTGCTGGACCCCATCAGCATTTGGGGAGAGCAGGCTGGGGTGGGACCATGGCTGCACACAGGCAAGCTGCATAGGGGCCAGGGCGGAAGCTGCAGGCTTGGAGAAGATTCTCCCTTGATTCCCTGCTCACCCTCAGCAGCAAGGTATCTTTCATAATGATCACTTCCTGTGGAAAGTGTGGGGACAGGAATGATCATCAGGATCATCCAACAGTGCTGGCTCTCCCCAAGAGCCACGTGCCCAGTGTACAGCAGGGTCAGGGAAGAGTTATTTACCCTACCCATGCAGCTACTCACCATTTTGAGGGTCTTGTGGCTCATGTGTGCTTGCCTGGAATCAGCCAGTTAGTGACAAGCGTGTGAGTACTGGCTGTGTTTTAAAATCACTGATTCAGTGTTCTCTGTGTTGCAAACAAGACTGCTTCTGTAAAATGCTGCATTTAAACTTCACAGAGATGACCTTGGGAGCCCAGCCTCCTTCTTTGTTATTGGCAGCTGATCAGCTGTGCAGAATTAGAAGACTGCCAAGAAGAACTAAGGGGGTCTTTCTGCATGATATTATGATGCACTCCGCCGCTGAGAAACAGGAATTGAAGGAGTGGAGGGACAGCAAGAAGAGGGACCAAAAGGAGAACGAGGCACAGCAGAATGAACCCACAGGGCGGCTCTTAAAGGTTACGGAGCGCCAAGTGGACACAATCCATGTGATACTAGCTCTTCAAACCGAGCAGCTCCATGCCCACCCTCCCCTGCAGTCGCTGTCACAAAACTCTTTCCCTTGCGTCCCCCATGGAGAGGAGGAGTCATGTTTGCCTTCCTCCCAACCATTAAATAAGATGTACATAAGGTGGGAATCCTTTGTTTCCCAAACTTGACCCCCCTCCCCCCCCCCCCCGTTCCCTTCCCGTGGAAAGTTACAAGAAGTCCCAGGTAATGTTTAGTATCAGGTGACAAGACCCATGTCTCTGCAGAGCTCTGGCAGCCATTGCTTGTAGGCTGTCTCCAGCATCCACAGGAAGACTAAGCTCTTTCACAATTCATTGTCTTAGCTAATGGTCCATTAGCCCTGTCTGGCTTTTCCACTGTTGGACCTGAAGGGCTGGTTGGGGTTGACACCCAAAGTAACACATTTGAAATACAGATACATAGTTTATTTGGGCATAAGGTGCCACAAGGACTCCTCATTGTTTTTGCTGATACAGACTAACACGGCTACCAATCTGAAACTAGATACATAGTTAATATTCCTAACTTCAGATACAGAAATGATACAAGCATACAAATTGGATAATCACATTCAGTAAATCATAATCTTTCCAATGATATCTTACATGAGTCATCTTGCATAAAGTGCATCTCAGTTATGTCATATCATAAGCATATTTTCATAAGGAATATGTAATGTAATGTCACACTACACCCATTAGCTAAATTTATCTGAAAATTCTGTAATTTGTCCTGAAGGAAACTACTGGGGGTAGGGAGAAGAATTAAACAGAAGATAAACAACAAAATAAAACCCTACAGCTGAGTTAAGGATCTTTCATAAATTTAACATACACCGAGAGTCCTAATCCCAGATAAATATTTCTAAATGACTCTGGGAAGAAAAAAAGTTTTGATTAAAGAAAACATTAAAACCTTCATTGAATAAATAATTTCAGTACCATAAAGTGAAAAGACCTATACAAAGAGGGTGAAAGTTAAAGTGAATTACATCTCTCAGAATTCTGCCAACCCAAAGACTACAGCTCTCATCCTGTGAACAATCTAGGTACTGATCCTGCAAAGACTTAGACACATGCTTAAATTTAGGCACCATGAATAGTCCTGGGGTGAATCACTTAACTTGTATGGGCTACGCCTGCCCTAATTGGTGAGCCTTTTCTTACATTTTCTTATTGAAGCCATGGACTGAAAGGCAACAGATGTAGATTTTACATCTAAGAACGTAAGAATTTCCATTCCAGATCATACCACTAGGCCTATGCACTGCAGTCTCAGATCTCTGACAGCGGGCCAGTTACTTGTTCCTTCAGAGAAAGATGCAAGAGTTCCCATAGTGGACAATTACAGTACAAACTACCCACAGGAGAAGTTCTTGTCTAATGCCTATGAGTTAGAGGTTGACATTCTCTGAAGGCTAGAGCTTTAGATCCCATTTTTCTCTAGTTTAACTATTCTAAAGTAAGCGTGGATACTCTCATTCATATAAATGCATAATCATTTTGATTCCTTCCAAGCCCTTGGACTCAATGATATTTTGTTGGAATGAGTTCCACATGTTGTTAATGCATTGTATTAAAAAAACAAAACAAAACAAAACACTTATCAGTTTTAAATTACTTGCCTTTCAATTTCCTTTTGGTCTTTTTTGGGTTTGGGGAGGAATGTAAATAGGAACACAGAATTATCCGCTCTGTCCTCTTCATTATTTTGTACACCTAAATTGTGTCATCTATTTATGTGATACAAGTATTATATTTTCAGCATTATTTTCTATTTTATTCCTTATATTCATCATAATAGTTGGATTGCCCTTTTGACTGCTGCTGCAGACTGAAAATGCATGTTGGCTGAGCTACCCATGATGACAACCAAAGCTTTTTCCTAAAACAGTCATAGTTAGTTTAGAACACATGGGAACATGTATGAGTAGAGTAGTTCACATGATTCCTTCTGATAGATGTTCCTTGCATTTGTCAACTTTACATTTTATATTCCATCATGTGGCAATTCCCCTGCTTTAAGTCATTCTGGAATTCATCAGACTTCTCTACTCTTGACTAATAAATAATTTTATATAATCTACCAATTTTGCAAATTATTTTATTTGTATCTTAAACACTGTTGGTCCTAGGACAGAACCTTGGCTGATCCAACTTTTAACCTTTTTCCATACTGTAACTGACCAATTATCCTTAATTTTCTTTTCTCTCTTGGCTAATTTCCGATCCATGAAAGTACTTCATCCCTAACCTCAAGACTACATATTTTCCTATATATACTTTTGTGAAAGACTTTGTCAAAGGCTTTTTAGAGAGAGTCCAGATAAAGGATATCTTCTGCCTTATCCATTTTTGTAAACATGGTCAAATAATACTATGGCTGAGGAGCACACAGCACAGCCTAGGGGTGTAGTGCACAAAAGATGGCCTTTATGTGTATGTGCACAAAAGATGGCCTTTATGCTCTTCTAATCCTGAGGCTGAGTCAGCTTTGTCCTGCTGCCTTAGTATAATTTAGAGCAGCCAGAGTACTACTCTAATTTACACACCTGTCAACTATCCCAAGAACAGTCAGGGATCAGCTGGGCAGAGGGGTGTTCTGGCTATGCCCCATACAACAGTAGCATGGAATGTGGGGGGTAACTGGTATAGGACTCTGCAATATCAGAGGGCTCACTACATTGCGTGATCCTCCTGGGGCTAGTTACACCAGTTCTATGCTCAAAATCTACAGGAACAGGGTTGCATGAAGTGGCCACACCACAGGATCTGGGTCATCACTCTCCCAAAAACTGAAACTGGACTATCTCAAATACCTAACACTGTCTACCACTCAAAAGGGTAATACTCACAAATCTTAACACATATTAGGATCCATTTTTTTCAATGCACTTTTATAAAGATTTTTATGAGAAGCTAAAACAAACAAACAAACAAAAAAAACAACCTAAACATCCCCAAACTTTGAGATGTTGGAATATCCGGACCTGGCTGATTTCTTGTTTAATTATCAGCCACAGTACAAGTGATCAGTTTCATGGAATTCTTGTTTACACCAACAAAATCTGACCTGATGCAATTTATCACTCATTTGCTGATATAAGTAATGCTATATCCATGGATACTGTAATTTCATGGGGTAACACTTACCATTCCAAAAATTTAAATCATGGCTCCTGAGTAGAGCAATAACTCTTCCATCAAAGAACAGCAGAATTGATTCATTCTTGTTCCTAGACTAATGTGGGTTTCTGTAACCAGTCCATGCATTTTAAATGTGCAACTTGATTTTAAGGCAATATAAAAAGGGGTGGAAAAGTATTTTTTAAATTATTATAGCGAATCATCCTTTCCAATCAACAATATATTAAGATTAAAGCCATAAAACAGCGGACATAAAACAGGTTGGAGTTAAGCTGATGCATACATCTGAAGAATTTTATATTTAATCTGTGAGCCAGCTGAGACCTTATTTTAATATGCCTCTCATTTTATTACACAATGCCTTGTCTACTGAAGGTTCCAATGAAAGTCATTGCTTGTTTATTTCTAACAGATTCATATGTTCCCATGCTAGCTTTGTGTGTATAATTAAACAAATCACACTACATTGCATTAAATATAAATGTGTAGCTATTCATTTTTCAAGCTGAGATTGGCACAACGTGGAGAAAGCACTGTAAATATAAGGCAGTCAAATAATAAATTAAAATTATTTTGGATAGGCCATACTTGTTCTTAAGAGTCTTGCTGTACAGGTAATGCTGGGAAATCTTCGTGGTGGACCTGCCAGAAGGCAGGGGGAAAACAAAAACCAAGAACGCTACTACCTTCTCTATTTGGCTAGAAACTCAACTAAACATACTGGCTTCATATGCATGTGAAAAGACTCCAGTGATAACGAGAAGTGGATAGCAGTGATTCATATCATGTAGAAAAAATCCATATTCATCTTCAGAAAATGGCTTAAACAGAAAAGCACACTAAAATATTTCACACCAGATTTTCCAGTCTGTTACATCAGAGTAACTCCATTAATTTCAGTGGAGATACCCAGGTGTAAAAGTCTTTACAGAGTGGAAAATGCTGTTTTATATATAGGGTGGGATTGTCAAGGGAGACTAACCAGAGTTAGGTGCTCAAATCCCATTGCCTTTGGAAATACCATCCTTAATTTCTTACAATAAAATTGCTAGTGGAGATAACAAAATTTTCCCTTACTAACATTTTAAGATGCCTACTGTTTAATAAACAGAGATATCTAGGAAAAAATAAATGAAAATGAGTACTTAAAGTTAAGATCCTAAATAGAGCTGTGCTAACAACTGATTTTTTGGGTCACTAGATCAACAACAGACTTAAAAGTGACAATTTTTCAACCAAAAAAACTTCAAAAACAGACTCCAATGTGAAACTGCAGAACTGGAATTAATTTGCAAACTGGACACCATCAAATTAGGCCTGAATAAAGACTGGGAGTGGATGAGTCATTACAAAACCTAATTTTATCATACTAAATTTCCCCCTACTGTTATTCACAGCTTCTTGTCAACTGTTTGAAATGGGCCACCCTCATTACCACTACAAAAGTAATTTTTCCTCCCTTAGTATTCTACTGTTAATTGAATTGTCTCATTAGACTGACCCCCCACCTGGTAAGGCAACTCCCATCTTTTCATGTACTATGTTTAAATATACCTGCTAATGTATTTTCCACTCCATGCATCTGATGAAGTGGGTTCTAGCCCATGAAAGCTTATGCCCAAATAAATTTGTTGGTCTCCAAGGTGCTACAAGGACTCCTCATTTTTTCAAAAAAATGTTTCAGGTCTAATGAAGTGTTTTATATTGTGTGTGTGGAGAGGAAGGGGGGAGAGAAACTATACCCTTTTATAAAATTTAAGTAAAATTCAAAACAAGAAGTCTTTTTGAATCAAAAAGGTTCTTTTCAAAAATGTGGAAGTGAAACATTTTTGTTTTTAAGAATTACTGTTTTTATTGTTCCACCTAAATTTGGTGAATTTTTCCACAAATTCCACAAATGTCTCAGTTAACTCAAATCTGTATTTTCTGATGAAAAGTGCTTTTGGAAATCCCATTTTTAGGCACCTAAGTCTATTACAATTAATGAAGTGTGTTCCTGAATCCCCTAGATACTTTGTAAAATCTCAATATAAGAACTTAGCCCAAGGCACTCCATTCTGAAAATCTTGGCCTTAGTTCTGGCAAGAAGCTGTCCTCGAAGATACCATTTTCTATATATTTATAAAAGAGGCATAGCACAGCTAATGGCAATCCAAATTTCTTCATACTATTCCACCTGTTTGTCTCAACTTTGTTGCTACCCTTTCAAACTAAGTTCCTATAAGTCAATGTACATCTCCCATTTAATCCTTAGCTCCTCTGCTGCCTAAAATGGGAACAGTGTCAACAAGTACATCAACTAATGCTAATAATGATTGTGTGTTATGTAGACACCAGTCCACCAGGAACTGGACTGAGACCACAAATTCATTTAATGTAGAGGCCATAAACTAGCAAAATGATTAATGATCTTTCAAAATCCTTACCCCAAGTTTTTCCTTAAAAAGCTTTCTTTAGCCTCTTGTGGAGAATAAGTGAGCTTGAAAAAGATGAATGTGAACTTTCTTGCTTTTTATTGATTCAGTTGTTTCAGACTGCAATTTTTAAAAGGGATTGTAGATTCTGATATTAAGAATATTTGCTTCATGGTTATATGAAGCACAGTACATTTGTCATCCTGCTTCAGTTTCAATACTTTTTTCTTTAATTTCTTCTTCATTACGTCTCAAGTCCTTTTGTACCTAAGAACATATCTCCTATCCACTTTATCAGTCTCAGACATCTAAAGCAAAGAAGTTAACCATTTCCAAAAACTTTATGGTTAATTGAGTCAACTGTCTACATAACTGTCCCATCTCACTAAATTAATTCAAAGTCATCAGCAAATCAAAGGTTCTGTGAAGTTGCAGTTCTACAACTGATGAAGATTAACAGTCAGTGTGGTTATTAAAATATTTTCTGCTTCAGATATGTTTCTGTCCAAAAGTTATTGATGTGTTAGCATTTCATATGAATATGAAACTATTTAGTAACTAGATTTTTTGCTTCAAGGTGTCATGGAACTGTAGGGGATTAGCAGTGGTCCCTTCCCCTCTGGGTTATTGGGAGGCAACTCTGCCTCACTACATCGCTGGGCGTCACCCACAGTCAGGAAATTAGCCAGGCAATCCACAGCTTGTGGCTCTGGCTGGCAGTCCTGGCAGAGGGGTTGTCGGTTAGGGTCTCTAGCCTGCAATCAGGGAAAAGGAGCAGACATCTGTGAGTCCAAGCCCTTTGTCAGGGCAGCCAAGAGTCTATGGCTCGGGACTGTACTCAGAGCCAAGCAGCAAGAGGGCTGGGCACCCAAGCTTCGGTGGATGGCCGACAATCCCAGGGTTCTTGGCCTGCAGAGGGGGGACTGCCACCCCAGGAGTGAGGTGGCCGAGGTAGGGGGATGCAGGCACACCCAACTCCACTAGGTCCCAACCCCAGCCCCTAACAGTGGTGGAGCATTCCGGCACTGGATCAAGAGGGAATCCAGCTGCAACACGCTGATGGGATCTTTGACAGCAACGCAGCCAGACTAGAATTGGTTGCCCCTGGGCCACTTCCTCCCCTTCCCTCAGGGGGTACCTGGATCCATAGGGTGTCCTCCAGTTTGTCTGGGTAGAAGGCTAGTGGCACTGGCAGTACTTGCGGCTCCTTGGTGCCTGGGTCAGCATGTGGCTCCAGCAGCCCTGGCCAGAGCAGGCAGGAAGCGACTGTCTTCTTCGGCGGCTGCAACCCAACTGAGCCCCAGGACCCACCCTTTATACTTCCTGTGCTGCCCTCTGACTTCTGGTGAGAGGGGTGAGCGTGGCCTGGCTCTGCCCACCAGGGTTCACAGAGTGGTCCCTCCCCCTCTGGCTCAGCGGGAAGCCACTCCACCTCACTACAGGGACACATGCTGTAACATTTTACAAAATCTGATATTGTGTGTGTGTGTGTGTGTGTGTGTGTGTGTGTGTGTGTGTGTGTGTGTGTGTGTGTGTGTGTGTGTGTACGAGCAACTGACTAGCCATTATATGGGTTCTATAAGAACAAGAGGGGAGAGAAAGTTCAACAGGCTCTGGATGAGACCCACTGTGGCTTTTATCATTTTTACAATCTTTGCAAGAGTTTGATCCTCCCCTCCAAATATCCAAAAATGTTAGGTTACACACTTAAAGTTCAAATAAATCTATTGTATCTAATAAATCACAACAACTAGTCTTCACTTCAAGGCTTATTCCAATCCTTCCTTCGACCCTCTCATGGAGATATAGATTCCCACCTCTTCCCTGCCACTGATGCCAGCCTTCTCTGCCCGGTTAATTTTTTTAATAGCGCTGTCATGCATTCTACAATGCTGCCCCTCATGGATGGCAGGAGTTCCCCATAAATATCCACAGTTACATCATCATCCTCAAAATCCCTCCTCTGCCATGATGGTCAAGTTGCTGGGGGGTTTTGTACATATGGTAAGACAGCTAGTGTACTGAAACAGTTGCCAATCATGCTGCAGAGCATTGCCTCACTGTTTCCTTGTGCTCTCATCCGACTGTACCTGTTGCATCTTGTCTAATAATTGGACCACAAGTTCTTCGGGTAAGGGGCCATCATTTTGATCTGTGTTCATACATTCTGCCTAGTACAATGGGCTTCTGGTCTATGCCTTGGACTATTAGGCACTACTTGCAACACAAATACAAAATAAATATTTATTCTGCTGATACCATAAATATCTCATTTATATCTTCATATGACTAGCAGCACGTGTTATAGTTTTTGAGAGGGGAAATAAGTGGCGCTACTAAATATATATATTTACAGATATTTCCAAAATTTTTGCCTCAGTCAGAATTTGCCGTTCATAGCTTTTGCCTTGGTTTCTAGCCAAGATGTAGTTAATTAAAAAAAAAAAAAAGCTTTATTTTTATGAGTGTAATGCAAAAATCTGTGTCGCTTTGCACACTAAAAATAAATAAAGCAGTCTTAGCCTGGATAATTGGCCATCAAAACCTTCTAATAAAAATCTGATATTGATTCAACAGATTATTTTATTAGATATTGGAGGCAGTCAACTAATTTAATGATTGTTATGCTATGCTGAGCAATGATAATTACAGTGAGCTAAATTCTGTTTGGCCTCTACATTGGTGCCCAATGCACGTGGAAGCAAGAGTAAGTAGCTGCCTCTTCCTCCCACAGTAGAAATGCTGCCAGAATTGCTCTGGTGCACTCAGAGGAGCACAATGATCAATGCTGCTGAGATGTTCCCCATAGGGGGTATGACACCATTGAAGAGAGAGGGAGGGAAGAGCCATCACTCCTTCCTCTACACTCTACCAATAGAGCTGTCCAACCATGAGGTGTGTTAGGGTAATATGTCACCCTCAAACGGGAGTAACAGTTTGTGGGCTGCCTCTAACAGCAGAGTAAATTGCCCCTTGGTATGGTATGGCTCTGCACAACAATCCCCCAAATTCAGGGTTGTGACTCAGTGGTACAATTTAACCCTGCATGACTGAGATATGTGTAAATAAATTTCTCTCTCTCAAGATTAATTTGATGACTTTTTAGATTAAAACTTCTTACAGAATCATTACTATCTCATACAAATTAAGAAGCTATCAAAGCACTTAGGAACATGCTTGAAATTAAAGCATGTGAACAATTCCTTCGACATCAAATGCTCACATTTATTTTTAAGCACATACCACTTAAATGCTTTGATGGTCTTGCAGCCTTTACCACTTCATAATTCTTATGAGCTGGTAAATAAAATGAAAAACAAAAATTGTGAGTTTTAAAGATAGTGAAACACTGCCACGTATCCTTCAACTGTATATGATAAAAGCATGAAATTATACATCTCCTAGGTTTTCCATACAAGTTGTATAACACAGTTAAGCTCAATTTGAAAAAATGTGCATAATATTTATTTGAAAATGTTATCAAACTTTCTTATTGACAACCTTTTCTGGTTTTCTGGCAAGATTATTTACACGAAAACAGAAAGTTATACTGTATGTAATTTTATGACAATGTATGGATGCCTGATTTCATACAACACATTCCCAGCCCCATTTAGAATAGAAATGGTAAAGTTTCAAATGTGAATGAGAACTGCCTGTTCATCCCACATACCCACTACACAGATCACTACACTAAGCTAATGTTTTAAAACTTGCAATTCAGAAAATATTATGTAATCATATACATAGATTTCCACCTCCGCCGGAACAATAGTGCTCCTATTAATGGAGAAAAACTGTCACTTTGCCAGTGATACGATTTTCCTTGTAAAAAGATATTTAATGTTCTCTAATTGGCTTTATTTAATACTGTATCTAGTTACTGATCATTCTTAGAGTTGGCTACACACAAGAAGACATGATAAGCAGCTCCTCTTCCCAAAGTAGCTTGTTGAAGATAGTGATGATATTCCCTAATGCACAGTCTAGAGAGTGATTAAGCAGCAGAAACTTTCAGCTGCTAGAATACTTGCCAATCAATTGAAACAGCTAAAATGAAACTGCACTTGTCTCTGGCCAGTTATCCAATGTGCAAGTTACCCTAAAATTCAGGATGGATGTTCGGAACCTTAATCAATCACCTGAAAATAACTGACCAGAGTTGATTCAACTAAAATATTTCTTGTCATATCATACAGACAAAAAATAGTGTTCTCCACTCCCTCTAGTTGGCCCCATGTAGTAAACTTCAGGTGGCATATATACCACTGCACAGGAATCAGCCCAGCAAGGCTACCCACTTATTCAAGAGAGTACTTGAGATGAGTCAGGATTGTGCCAGACTCCTCCTATGCAGTTCTATATACCCTCACTTATTTTAAAAGTGTCAGCACTGTACCCCTGCTGGGAAGAACCCCTATTTGGAAGGATCTCCAGGAGCTTCATGTTCTCATCATAGTATGTTTCTATGCTGGCAGCAGCTGTTCCTTGGATTTGCCTGTTTTGGGTCATTAAGACACTTTTGGTTGTTGTTGTTTTAAGAATAATAAACAAAAATTTGTTAAAGAAAAAAATGTGTAGGGCCTGATTCAACCTATGTCAGTGAGAAGACTCATTGACTTCTATGGGAGTTGGACTGAGCCCTCTGATCTTGCACATAGCAATCAATGGAAGTTTTGTCATGGACTTCAATGGGTGCAGGATCAAACCCTTAATAACTACAGTCTGGAACCAATCTGCATATGAAACATCCCTTCAAAGATATTTTGAACTGCAGAAGGTAATGCTACAGAATCAAGCCAAGCTATTGGCCTTCTCTCAAGTTATTTTGCCAACATGGAATGTCTGTGTAGTGGATATTTGGACCTCGAAAATTACAAGTTCAAGATACAAAACATTTTACTACAGATTGTGCTGTAGGTCTGTAATGATTGTGTATTTGATGGATTAGCACAGGTAGTCAAAAGTTGCTTCAGTTTCTTCCCTCCCCCACAGGGAGTGATAACAAAAATATGATCCACCTAAGTCTACCTCCCTGGAGTCAGTGCTTGGCACTACTTTAAGTTCTGTCCCCTTACTCAGAAACTTTCCATTCTGTAACTAAATGAGTGATCTGGGCTAAAAACTCAGACTCAGACTTCAAGGTCAGAAGGGACCACCATGATAATCTACTCAGACCTCCTACACAATGCAGGCCACAGAATGTCACCCACCCACTCCTGTAATAAACCCCTAACCTATGTTTGAGCTATTGAAGTCCTCAAATCATGGTTTAAAGACTTCAAAGTGCAAAGAATCATCCAGAGAATCCTCCAGCAAGTGACCCGTGCCCCATGCTACAGAGGAGGTGAAAAAAACCCAGGGCCTCTGCCAATCTGCCCTGGAGGAAAAAATTTTCCCGACCCCAAATATGCCGATCAGCTAAACCCTGAGCAAGTGGGCAAGACTCACCAGCCAGACACCCAGGAAAGAATTCTCTGCATTAACTCAGATCCCACCCCATCTAACATCCCATCACAAGCCATTGGGTATATTTACCACTAATAGTCAAAGATCAATTAATTGCCCAAATTAGGCTATCATACTATCCCCTCCATAAAAATTTATCAAGCTTAGTCTTGAAGCCAGATATGTCTTTTGCCCCCACTACTTCCCTTAGAAGGCTGTTCCAGAACTTCACTCCTCTGATGGTTAGAAACCTTCATCTAATTTCAAGTCTAAACTTCCTGATGGCCAGTTTATATCCATTTGTTCTTGTGTCCATGTTGGTACTGAGCTTAAATAATTCCTCTCCCTCCCTGGTATTTATCCCTCCGATATATTTATAGAGAGCAATCATATCTCCCCTCAGCCTTCTTCTGGTTAGGCTAAACAAGCCAAGCTCCTTGAGTCTCCTTTCATAAGACAGGTTTTCCATTCCTCGGATCATCCTAGTAGCCCTTCTCTGTACTTGTTCCAGTTTGAATTAATCCTTCTTGAACATGGGAGACCAGAACTGCACACAGTATTCCAGATGAGGTCTCACCAGTGCCTTGTATAACGGTACTAACACCTCCTTATCTCTACTGGAAATAGCTCACCTGATGCACCCCAAGACCACATTAGCTTTTTCACGGCCATATCACATTGGCGGCTCAGTCATCCTGTGATCTACCAATACTCCGAGGTCCTTCTCCTCCTGTTACTTCCAACTGAAGCGTCCCCAGCTTATAACAAAAATTCTTGTTATTAATTAATAAATGCATGACCTTGCACTTTTCACTATTAAATTTCATCCTATTACTATTACTCCAGTTTACAAGCTCATCCAGATCTTTCTGTACCATATCCTGGTCCTTCTCTGTATTGGCAATACCTCCCAGCTTTGTCTCATCTGCAAGCTTTATTAGCATACTCCCACTTTTTGTGCCGAGGTCAGTAATAAAATTAAATAAGATTGGTCCCAAAACAGATCCCTGAGGAACTCCAATAGTAACCTCCCTCCAGTCTGACAGTTCACCTTTCAGTATGACCCGTTGTAGTTCCCCCTTTAACCAGTTCCTTATCCACCTTTCAGTTTTCATATTGATCCCCATCTTTTCCAATTTAACTAACAATTCCCCATGTGGAACCGTATCAGATGCCTTACTGAAATCAAGGTAAATTAGATCCACTGAGTTTCCTTTGTCTAAAAAAATCTGTTCCCTTCTCAAAGAAGGAGATCAGGTTGGTTTGGCACAATTTACTACTGCTGAATGAATATTTCACAGATAGTTTATGTGGTGAATATAGCCTCTTATTGCTGGTGTATGTTTTGAGCAGGTCATTGCTGCCTCAAATGTAATCATGATGTAAAATTATTCAATGAGGTTTTGTTTTTTTTAATTCTAAATGTGTTGGCAAACAGTTCTCCATGTATATTAAATATTCACTGGAGTCTGAGTTGTACTTGTTTAGATACATCACACGGGAACATAGATACTTAGTTGGCTGAACATGCAAGCATTGCCAGAGTGAATGGTCACGAGAATTTAAAATGTTGTTTACAAATATTTGCATGTCAACTACAAAATTCACTATCTGAAAACATTCAGGTTTGCACAAAGGGAACAAAAATGGCCTGGGCAATCTGCTCTTCATTCTGAAGGTGTTTTGCTAAAAGTGTTTGCCCACTAGTGATAGTAAAAGCAATAGCAGGCATAACAGTGGAAAATTACATAGACAAATGATAAGAAACACACAATTACTACCCATGGACTAACACTTTTCACAAAAACAATTACTCCACATCTGACCTCTCAGTCCTCGTCCTCAAAGGAAACCTGCCCAACACCTTCAAAAGACAAGCTGGGGAGCTTAAATTCGTAACTTTGCTAGACATTTGTAATTGTGCTTAATAAGGACATTGGATTTATGAGATCTTAAAATGATCCAGTAACCCGCCCACCCTTGCTTTTTGTCCTATGACTGCAGGGGTGTTAATGGGCCCTTTCTTCTTAAATGTGGGTTAACTATATCAGCTCCATAGCTTTTCTTTCACTACAGAAGTTGGCCCAAAAAAAAGATATTACCTCACCCACTTTGTCTCTCTAATATTCTGGGACTAACACAGCCACAACACTGCATAGAGAAAGGGTTTATGGCACTGTGGGCAAGGTTTTATTATAGACGGTCTCTACAATATTTTTTTAAAGTTATATTTGCTTTGAGTTGTAGTTTTGACAAATCAACAATTTCCAGTGAAAAAAACATCCAACCTGTCTCTCTAATATTCTGGGTCCAACGTGGCTACCACAACACTGCAAATAAAGTAGTACTATATTTTTAACTGAAAAATTTCCAGCCAGCTCTATAATTCAGTTTGGTTATTAGCGTTTGCTTATTTCATGTAATGTTGGGTGTGAGCCTGGCTGGAAAGAATAGGGGCTAATTTTTGCACCACTGAAGTCAGTGAAGTGACTCCAGATTTACATTCATGTTATACAAGAGCAGATTTTGCCCATCAAAATATTAACATTGTAAATGACAAAAAAAAATAGCAGACAATAAAAAGTTTTCAGTCTCTGATTTTGATGAAACTACACCTACGGTATTTATGGAGCAATCAAAAGAAAAAAGCTAAATGAATGCTCTTCAGCTTTGATTCCCCACCCCCTACCCTCACTATACTGTAAAACACTGGAGGTGAAAAATTCTGATTATTTCTTGGCACAAATCTTTGTCTCTCAAAATCTGCTATTATAGATCATTTATTACACTGTCATGTTACAAAAGACTGCTAGTAATTTTTTTGTTTGTTCACAGTCAAGTTATAATTTAGCCTTACTTCTACTTAAACTAATTCAGCCATCAAATAGATTGAATAGGGAGCCAACTTTTGAAACTGGAAAAATACGAAGTTTTTTTTTTTAAAAAAAGAATGTACAACATAGATATGGCTAAGAGAAGAACAAGACTTCTGCTATGTAGATGAAAAAAAGCTAATATAGATAATAGTATATAGATTCCCACAACTCCTCACGAGCAAAAACTAATGCTACATACTTATAACCACTCAGAAAAGGGTGAAGGATAATACCGCTTCTGTAGAAAAAAGATAAAGTAGCTCCATACCTGTGCATCATGTTAATGTTTGAATTGAAAGCCTAGGATTTAGATTTCCACCAGCTTGCTTGATGACCTCAGGCAAGTTATTTCCTCTATCTGATAACTTAGCTGTACCGAGGGTTATATTTACCTGTCTCCCCTCTGCCCATCCCTCACCCCTTCTGTAGTAAAGCTTAGTAGTTTAATGGTGGTAAAGTGACAAAACTTTTGGACTAAAAGCAAAGTTTAATGTAATTTAAATAAAGAAAATAAGCAAGTATTTCCTCAACCTAACAGCTGCCAGTTGTGTTACATGAAGAGAAGGCCACCTACCCCTAATACACATCATTTAGGTTTATATGTACTGTATGGATCTTTAAATTAAAGCAAACATCCCACTGCCGGCTGCCTGCCAGTCACTTGGTGCAGTTATGCCCATTTACAAGGTTGTCAGTTTCAGTTAAAAAACAAAAACATGCTACACTTGCTACTTTCTGGTGACTGGCAGGTGGCATCCAATTATTTTTAGATGAGATGGTGCTTTTTAAAATAAATAAATAATGGAGTTTAGTTCTCAGCATCAATAGAACAGTTTAAAGCACTTTTTGAGCCCAGGCATGACATATCCTTACTACGTGCCCAATTATAAAACTTGTTGGGAGACTATCACTAGAAACAAGTTTCCAAAGGCAGGTATAATGCTAGTTGGAACACCCAGGTAGAAATGATAAATTCATTGGCTCCTCTTTAGAATCGGATTTTGATCTAATCATAATATAGAATGCATTCATTTACTACAGATTATTAATAATTACATATGAACTCAAGCAACAACATTCAGAGACAAGTTTGGGGTGATTAGATACACAGTTCTGGAATGAAGCATCAATAATATAAGGGTCACTTGCACAATTCTGATATAGATTCTGCTCCAGGTGGAACCAAAGTTTTGATATAGGGCATCTCCATTATTAATACTTAGTGTGTGATTACATGATGTAATATTTCATGTCATGTTCATAGGAGATGTGGAAAGAATTATCTAATTTTAATGGGTTTGTCTTGGTAATAACTACAGCTGGTTGAAATTTTTCAAGATTCATTATTTTGATTAAACTTTCTCAAAGTTTTAATTAAGACAAAAAAGTGTTTGATTACATTTCTCATCCCCCCATACATTTTTCAACCAGTTCTAATAATCCCCTGTAGCTTTGTGCTGATGCATCCTGCCAGCTATCATAGATAAGCCACTGCTCTTACGTAAAGCATTAAGAAGCCAATGATTCACCATACCAGATCATATATACCAAAGCCTCTATTATTTAGTAAGGGTATGAGTCACAAAGGTAATTAGATGCGTAAGTCCCATTTTTAGACCCCTAAACTCACTTGGAAAGCACAGTAAGACTCTGTGCAGGTTATTCAGTGCATTGATCACTCAACTCAAGGAGAGCATAGCTTGGTTAAATTTTTGTTAAGTTCCTTGAGGTCCTCAGATGGAAGGTGCTATAGAGGAGCAATGTACTATATTTATGCAAACAGAAATTGTTAAATATGCATCTTGAAACGTATGTACAAATATCACCACAGAGAAACTCTTTCAGGCCTTTAAAAATGTGCAACATTTCTCAGTGATATCTGAGAGCACTTGATCTGGCTGAAGGTGGTCTCTATTCACAATTACCAATAAAATAGTATAGTGGCCAAGTTCAAGCTTAGATGCATTTTTGAAGCTACTGCCTCTCCCGCAAGCTTCACCCTTGGGATAGTAGTAACTTCAGCTTATCCTGGACAAGTGCTGATCAGTGATGGAGAGTAGTTAATTTAGGTAACCTGCACTTTATACAATTTGTAGAAAGTGGCCATAACCTCACGACATTGCCCCATAAAGCAAGGACTTGCATGGACTCTGCTGTTGCTACTTCTGCTTTTTTATATCCACTGCTGTCTCAGCAACCTCAATCTCTAGTGATAGCGGAATAAACTCAAAATTGATCATGGAGAATCTGACTCCTCACAAGCCAGTGGAGGAAAATATATTTCCTGCCTCAAGAAGCAGAACTTCTGGTCCATGAAGTCACTTAGTATTCTTTTCTTCATTATGGGTGTAGTGCACCAAAGAATAAGAAATCTGAGATGGAGGAATGAGGATCTGGATCCTGAATGCAAATTACTGCTAAAAGTATTTTTAAAAAGTCACAAGATAAAATCTCTGAAGACTGGTGAATGACACAGCCATCGCAGCAGGAGAGGTTTTGATAAATTAGATATAATTGCAGGAAGGTTAAAAGAGTGGCCAACAGGACATACAGGTATTTATTTCCCAGTCAGTAAGACTCTTTACTGCTGCTCATATAGCCAGAGAAGCAAAAATATTGTCAGAGCAGAAGAGAATCAACCAATATCCTTGTGTCATATTCCAGGGTGAAATGCAGACCAATGAGAGGATGTCTCATCACCTGGCCCACAACCTTTGCTGCCTCACAATGCTTTACTGTGGTTCCCAACCTGGGCCTTTCACAAACAGCATGCAGGTCACACTTCCAGAAGCCTTGATTACTACTTGCAGGGTGACCCTCAACATACCCCAGTCCAAGTTTTCCCCAAATGTGTGTCCTGCACTGCCCAACCCTCTTGGAGAGTTCAGATATTATAGGGGCTGGGGGGGGCGCTTTAAAGGGCCAGCGGCTCCCCACAGCGGCAGGAGCCGCCGGCCTTTTAAAGCGCCCGTGCCCCCAGCCCTGCTGCCAGAGCTGGGCTGGGGGCGGGGGGTGCGCTTTAAAAGGCTGGTGGCTCCTGCTGCTGTGGGGAGCCGCTGGCCCTTTAAAGTGCCCCCCGAGCCCGGCTCCTGCAGCCGAGCTCGGGCGGCGCCTTAGCGCCGCTTCTCCTTACAAGGGGAGCGGCCACTCCCCCCTGCTCCCCGCCTGGCTACGCTACTGGGAGTAGGGCAGATCATCAGTGTACACAGAAATAAACCAGGATAGGTGCACACACATCCACTATGAATCAACATGTATTTCTAAATGGATCTCTCACGCTCCCTCTTCATTCTGTGTTTGGCTGTTGCAGATCAAAGTCCACGTCACAAAATAAAGACAGAAAGGAGTCACTCTCCATCATTCTAGGTCTTCTCTCTACACATGCAATGCAACAAATTTTCATAACCAGTAAAATAGAAACAAAGAGCATTTGGAGCATACTGACCCCCAGTTGCCGCAGGCATCTGCAATGAGAGTCAGACTTTTGACTACCTGGCACTGCACATGCCACAATGATACAGAATTTCCGTAAGTAACATTGCCCAAAGGAATATAAATGTATGCCCTCTGCATCACTGTGGCTCCGTCTCAGCATTTCAGAGTTGCTATTTAAAAGGCCCAGATTTCTCAACATATATAGGAAATCCTTGATCTGCAGCTACTTGTCATAGACACTACAACATAAAGTCCTTAACAAGCCTGATAATCCAGCCAGAAAGTGATTCCATTAATTTTGATTAGTGTGTGTGTGTGTGTGTGGGGGGGAGGATGTAGAGAGTTCTAAAGACCTACAGAATGTTAGAAATATTTGAAGTTTAAATTGCAGGGTTGAATTGGACTCATTAGGTCCAGAGATTAAAGTGGGGGGAAACAATAGAGAAATTTTATACTTAATCCGGGCTGAAATTCTCACTGAATATTTCCCAGAGCACTGGGGTTCCTCCCCCACAGGAGGTAATGGGGTTCAGAGCTCCTACCCCAGGGGAGGCGCTGGGGCTCCTGCAGGTTTGAAAGTATTTACCGGTGCTCCGGACAGCGCTGGTTGAATTTAAGCCCCATAATACTACAATACAGAAAGATGTGTTTTCAGGCTCCGTCTAGAAAGAAATCAGTTTCACAGTATTCCTAGAAGCATGAAAAGCTAGTGGTGATTATTTGAATTTATAGGTCCTCCTTCATTACCCCTTCTGGGGGTCTAGAGCTTGATGGAAGTTTGCTAGTATTGGAATTCTGAGATGTTGAATTTTGACATCACATTTTTTCCTTGTTTTCCAACCAGTCACAATCTAGACAATCATTTACATTTGGAGAAAACAAGAATAATATTGTTTTACATCACTATGAACAAGTGAAAGGCAGTGGACAACAAGGCCTGTGATATTTAACTGAACTGTTGTCCAAAAAGAGTGTTTGATAACGGAGATCTCCTCCTCCACATCTGTTTGGCTTGGTTTAGTCAGTTGATAAGATTTAATACATTCTTCCAACCCAATAATAATTTTAAAACCCACACTAAATGCATCATATTTTAGTCCTGATAAACAGCCATGATTTTAAAATTTGGCTGAATTCGGGCATCTGAATTTGTAAGCATACAGCTGGTACCCTAGTTTGGAACCATTTACTACTTATATACGCACACAATGGAAACGTGTTATCAGAGAGATTGTCAAATTAGCTGAAGCTGGCAGAACTTGTACTTAAGAATTGCAGGCCTGATTCCCTTCACAGGACTGTTCAATGCCTGTCCTTCAATGGAATCACTCCCAATTTAAAGCCATATAAGAGAGGAATAATCAGGCCTAATGAACCGACAAATTCTGTATAGGCTTACACCCTCTGCAATACCAGTGGTTTTGCACAGGGTGAAAGTTGGCACAGAATTTCATCCCAAGTATATTGGGGAATTTTGTAAAATTCTGTAAAGATGTTCAAGCATTTGTGAATGACTGTCTATGGTTCAGCTATGCATGCCCAGTCCTTATTCCCAGTTACTCCCCACAGGAATTAAAATCAGGTTTAGGTCAGTACCAGTATTATGGGCCAAATTGTGCTCTTAATTATTCTAGTAAACCACTGATCTCTAGAGCTACTAGAGATTTTCAAGAGTGTGAAATGAGAACAGAGTGTACACCCCAATCCTTAATATGGGAAGGGCACAGCTAGTTTGTGCAGAACAGGAAGAGAAAGGACTTTAGCTTGTCTTACTCAAAAGTACCCAGAGATTAGATCAGTAATTAATCTAGACAAGCAAAAGTAAATTAAGCTTACTACCAAAAGTAAGAAATTGGACATTGGTTCTTTCTATTCCACTGAGAAGATTGTGATGTTTGGTACTGCTAGATATGATTGATCTTTGCCTTCTTTTTCCCCATCACTTTCAATTATGCCCTGATGTTATGAAAACATGTGTTTTTCAATTGGATCAGTCCTACTTTTTGAGCAGTCTGTTCTTTTGGATTGGCACGGATGGCCCATCACATTTCTCATAACCCTAATTCATCAAAGGCTATACCATCTCTCACCATTTTTCTGCATAAACCATGCAAACTGTGAAACTATATGGAACAAAAAGTTCAAGCAGAAAAGCACCTCAAACAAACTGTTGTTCCTTCCCTAGATATTCAAACATGATTAACGTTTTTAATCTTATTTTTGTTGTGATGTTTTAGAAACTCTGTGTACTGATAGGAAATCTTTTGCATTTAGCTAATTAAGACAGTCTCAGAGGCAAGAAATCTAATGAATAACTCAGAATACTTGTTCATTAATCCAACAATGCCTGTTGTAAATGCACTGGTATTCCTAATTCTAACCCACTTGGGACTAGCCTGGTGAGAAAAAAAAATATATAAATCAATCGGAGATGCTAGAAGGCAGCATACAACTCTTGGATATAGTTATTTAATTACGTGGGATGCGTTACAATGCAGAATACTTCTACAGTTGTTCTTATTGCCCATAAACTAGCACAGAATAAGCGTGTAGTGAATGACTTTCAACTAGCTTATAACAAGAAGGGCAGACTCAGAGAATGCGGCTGCACATTTGTAGGGTTTTACAATGTCTAATGAAGTGCTGAAAACTGACAAAGTCTGCTAAGTTTTATATATTTCAGGATAATATACTATTTTAAACAGTGAGTAATGAGCCAACCAAGGACATACTAACCAGTAAAATCAATAGGCCTTATTGTCTAGCAGCTGGCGGAATTGCCATGGCATGGCAACACCCTTGGTAATCGTCTTTTCCCTGGCCATGTCCTCTGTGCCAGCAACTGGTGGCATTGGGTGGAATAGAGTCACCATAGCAGCTTCTAAGACTGCCATCTTTAGCATCCTCTGAAGTGGCACAAACAGCTGGCACACTAGAAGATCTGGCTCAATATATTTTGTGTTCTGTAGCTTGCTTATGACTAAATTGTTATAATAGAAAATGTAATTAGCTTCCATCACTGGAAGCAAGTAATTCTCTCTCCATTACTGGCCAGAGTTTTGCCAAACAGAACTGGCAAGATGCTTTGGACAATTCTGACAGTTTCTAGAAACTTCACTTCTATAATTCATAAGCTATCTACTCCCAACCTGGGATATAGATAATTAAGGCACACCATTGCTAAAGAAAAGAGTCATCTACTAAGAGCACTGAAAAATATTTTTTAATCAATCAAAATAAAAGTCTGCTCCTCTTCAACAAAATCCAAAAGAGAATGGCAAGGAATTGGAGCTTCAAACCCATGCTTTACACAAGACTGCGTTATCAATCATCAATCAGCATTTCAGGTTCTTTTTATTCTTTTTTTTTTTTTTTTTTGGCATGATTGAACAAAGCAAGTAGCCAACAACATGACAGACCTCTGTCATAGGAGCACACTATCCCAAGCTTTCATTCCTTGTAAAATTAAGACTTATTGCAGGCCTGCCCTTCTGCCTAGTGTCATTACATTGCAAATGTTGAGATAAATGGGCTGTTTTGAAGCCATTTATTGAGTATATAGAAAAATATCATTACTGAATAATTCAAATGCGGGATCATCCCATTTTTAAAATAATGATTTGCATAATATTTTATATTTCAATAGTGCTTTTCATTCACAGATCTTGATATTCTTTCCAGAGATTAAGTAAGGACTTGATCCACAGATATGCTGAGCACCTGAATCACCAAGTACTGCTGATGCTTAGTATCGTGATGGATCAGACCCTAAATAATTAAGCCTCACAAGACTTATGTTGTGGATTAAGAATATAGAGGGATCATTTTATCCACTAATGAAATGCAGCCACCTCTAAAACAAATGCACTGGCTGTTAAACTGTAGTGTAGTGGTGCTGTATGCTTTAAGGCAGCAAATAAAGGAGAATATTCTTTCCAATTGGAAGCGCAGAGGGAATTTAAGGAGGCAAATAATTTCCCTGAGCTAATATTGAGCCACTGCACTGGGAACCACACCCCTATCCTTATGAAAATGGGTGGAGGAATCTTTGTGGAACATAAGAGACAGAACCTCTGTTTTACAGCTCTTCTAGAAAATATTTTAGAAATTCAATGTGTTTATTTACTTCTCACTTTATAGATTACTTCCAAATAAACATTATTCAAACTGTTGTGACTTATTAACCATTTGAGTCTAAATTATGCTAAACTCAAAAAGCAAAACACAATATTTCCTTCAGGATACATAAAATAAAAATATAGAAACTATCTGCCTAATAGTTTCCTGTTCATCTCCAGTATCCTTTGTTTCTCCTTCATCCATTTCTGTTTGCAGGGAAGCAATTTCCCATAAACTGCTTTCGCAGACTTCAAGTATTTCTAAAGTTAAAAGATCCTCCTTAAAATACAGCTGTTACAGATTTGAGATAACAAATCTCAGGGAGCAATTTTTGTAGCTAATATTGTTTGTGTAAGGGCCACTGACTATTTGTCTTAGAGGTTTCTAGCAATTGATACAACACTAGTTTTGAGAAAGTGGAGTTTGCAGTACCAGTCACACCGTGTAGGCATAGACATAATATATTAATAATTGTAGCTCTGAATCCACTAATGAAGTTGCATAGAGAAGTTTGTTCAAGAAAATTACTTATCCAGAAGGGGATATTATTTCATTTAACTTGCAGGTTTCAAATGCCTTGTTAACACAATGTTCTCAGCCTTCAGTTATTGCTGTATGTACAGTGGTGGTGTGCATGTGTGCTGAATTTGATATACAGTTTCTGTGCGTAATAAAAATCCACAGCCTATCCTTCGATAAATACATGCAGCCCTCATTGAAATTACTGCAACTGCATCTGTGCAACTAAGAACATTATTTGGCCTCTTAATAGATGAGAATTCCATGTTAATTTACCTGGAAAAAAACCAACAAGGGGACTGTACAATCAGCAAATAATTCTTACGTCAGTGGAGCAAGGTTACCTTCCTCTCAGGAAAAATAGATTAACAGAACCTGTGAATTTACTTTTGACGCCACATTGGTTTATGGTCTTCTCTTTCCTGTAGCTGTTTGGCTCATATGGATCTGTGATGCCAAAGACTGCCTCCTTCAACTATTTTTCCTTGTTATCATTAAGTGGTAACTGACACCATTTGATTCTTAAACAATGTTAATTTGTACTTGTTTGCTCTCTACATCTGGATGTGAAGAAGTCCTGTCCCTAAGTGCTTCTGAAAGTTTTACTAGATGCCCATCTGCAGCTTTAGGTGACTAAATGCCTTTACAAATCTGGCCCTTGACCTTACTGTGTCTTAGTTTCCCCATCTACAAAAGAGTGATATTATTGTTGGTTTAAGATCTATGGATAAATATGTGCTATGTGCAATCCAAATATTACTACTAACAACTAATAATTATAAATAGTTTTCCCTGTTGTAAGAAATGTTATGAGGAAGAAAGATAAATAATCTATCTAGCCAGATAAGCCTGATCCTTTGTGTTTAATCTTTATTCTTTCGAATATTTACTCCATCTCTCCCCCTTTTCTAGAAAAAAGGAATGAAGCTGTTACATTAATTTATACTTTGAGTGTGAGTCTTCTCTTACTCAGGCCTGGTCTACACTGGGGGTGAGGGGGACATCGATCTAAGTTACTCAACTTCAGCTACGTGAATAACGTAGCTGAAGTCGACGTACTTAGATCTACTTACCGCGGTGCCTTCACTGCGGTAAGTTGACTGCTGATGCTCCCCTGACTCAGCCTGTGCGTCTCACTCTGGTGGAGTACCGGAGTCGATGGGAGATCGTTTGTCAGTCGATTTATCGCATCTTCACTAGACGCGATAAATCGACCCCCCCCCCCCCCCGCTGGATTGATCGTTCTGGAAGTAAGTGTAGACATGCCCTTACTAAGTCAGGAGTAATTCTTGTGCCATCAGTTGTGTTATACAGTAATAAAACAGACCCTTTGCATTACCCCCAAACATATATCCACTATACTCTTAGCACAATCTTGTCATGCTTGAACTCCCTGATGATACTCCTAGGGATCAATCGTGTACACCTTACTCACATATAACTATAATTGAATTTAAATGGGGGTGTCTATGACTATTCAAGAATCAGGCCTCCAGTTTCCTTTTAGATTGTGTTCCTAAATGTTGAGCTCTTCCATTTAAAATTACTAGAAAATGGAGTAATTTTCTTCAGTAACTCTTATGTCCCCTCCATCTCCCTTTTTCAATTGAGAATAAAAGTGGCTTCTTTAACTTTGTATCATAATACATATGCTAAAAGGATCTGAAGAGTCTTCATTGTATCCTCTCAAAATAATATCATCCTTCCTGTAACACAAACATTTTTGCACAGACAATTGCAAGCTAATACTTTAAATCTTCCCTAGTCAAACTGTCAATAAATATCCCCACCATCATTCAGGGTAGAATCTCCATTACTATGGAATCAGGTGTTGCTAGTTGGAAGCTCACTATCAAAGGAAAGGATCACATGGGAAGCTGCTTCTGATGTAAAGTTATAAGTGATATACTGCATGACAGCTTCTTGGAACAAACAGAAGCCCTGTGTACTTCTGGCAACACTAGCAGACGGCAGAACTCGGAAACATTTTCAGACTGCAAAATGAATGAAGTGCTTGACAGACATTAGTATGTAGAAGCGTCTAACTGCCCACTCAATGTTGTAAAAAAGAAAATTGAAGCCACCATTTCGTAAGCTTCCATTGCTGTGAAATAAGACGACAAAGACGAGCTCCTGTGAATGCTCTTTCCCACAGGGCAGATGTATTATAAATGAATGGTGGGGGAGCGGAAGAGTTTACACAACTGTGCTGGGAAAATTCAAACCTCAGAGTTCACGGTTTATCTTCTGCTGGTGGTTTTTCAAACTTGTGCCATGGTAATTTCACCATCAGAACTAATGGCAACCAAATTAAAATGTTCACAATTTGTAGAAAAATACCTATTTATACCCCTTTTGCCTGACAGAGAAAGCCAAAAACACTTGCTAATCTCACCCACATTTGCCTTTGACAAACAAACAATGGATAAAAACAAAGCATTGAAGTCCAACAAATGAATATTTTGCACTAAGGGCATGGCATACATTTATAGCGTTCAGACAATCTGAAGCCTCTCACAAACAGTGTATAACAGTCTGTATTTTTCTAAGAAACATGTACACACCCCTCTTCCACTCCCCTGCCCTGTCTTCCTTATAAAATGTATATGGAGGCTCCAAGAAAGATCAAGAGATAAGGGGGAAGGTGGAGGGGGACAGGAAATAACCACTAGTTCAGCTCTTGCATCACAGCTGGAATAAAAATAAAATTATCTCTAAGTACTAAATGGATAACTAATGGCACCCAGGGAGATTACTCAGACTTTAGGGTCAGAAGGGACCATCATGATCATTTAGTCTGACCTGAACATTGCATGCCATGGAACCTCACCCATTCCTGAAACAGGCCCCTAACCTCTGGCTGAGTTACTGAATTCCTCAAATCATGGTTTAAAGACTTCAAGTTACAGAGAATTCACCATTTACCCTAGTTTAAACCTGCATGTGACTCATGCTGCAGAGGAAGGCGAAAGATCCCCAGGGTCTTGGCCAATGTGACCCAGGGGGAAATTCCTTCCCAAGCTCAAATATGGCAATCAGTTAGACCCTGAGCATGTGGTCAAGACCCACCAGGCAGATACCTGGGAAAGAATTCTCTGTAGCAACTCCGAGCCTTTCCCATCTAGTGTCCCATTAGTAAATGGTTTCTCTGTTTGATGTAGTCTGCAACGTCTGCCAACAAGCCTGTGGCTCAAGGATCCGACTCAAGGATCCCATAAACAAAACCCTGTGAAAGAGGTCATCCTGGACCTCAAGGAATCACCAACACAAACAACATACCCACAGTAATGGTAAACACCTGCTATTGTGGCCTTAAAGAACTTCACTGCAGCAGCAGGCATAGAATCCAAATCCCCTTGTTCCAAAGGCACAAGCTCTTATCATTTGAACTAAAGATGACTCACCCTTACCTATATCAGTACATTTTGGACATATGATATTCAGCAGACCAGTTCCCCTTGTATTCAGTAGAAAGCAGTGGTACACAAATGCTCATTTTTTATTTTGTTTTACAAGAGTAAACAACTAATCATTGTCCAGAGTTTTCATTAATTAGATTAATGCTATTAGTATAATTCTCAAATGAGAATGGAAAGTGTTAATGCCTCATGGTCCAAATGAGAAGACTACATATCTAGAATTTAAGTAATTTGTAATGCTGATTTACATGACAATGAATATAAGAACAGCCATACTGTGTCAGACCATCTAGCCCAGTATCCTGTCCTCCAACAGTGACCAATGCCAGGTGCTTCAGAAGCAATTAACAGAATAGGTAATCAAGGGATCCATCCTCTGCCACCCAACCCTAGCTTCAGGCAAACAGCGGCTAGGGACACCATTCCTGTCCATACTGGCAAATAGCCATTAATGGATCTATCCTCCATGAATTTATCTAGGTTTTTTTATTTTTAACCCTGTTAGTCTTCACAACATCCTCTGGCAAAGAGTTCCACAGGTTGACTGTATGTTCTGTGAAGAAATACTTTCTTTAGTTTGTTTTAAACCTGCTGCCTATTAAATCAAACTCTTAGCAAAATGTATGTTACACAGGCTTGTCTAGGTGCACAATTTGAACCAACTGACAGATACAGTGAGCATAAATCTAATTTTCTTTATTTTCAAAAACTTCAGAATGTGGTCCATTTAGCTTGTAAAATGTCATCCTCTTTCACTATCTAATGTGTGCCAGGTGGGCTTTTGAGCCTAACTAGGTTTCCAGTACCAGAATCAATTCAGACATCCATCAGTGAAAGATACATTTTCTGGCCAGTATAAATAAAAACAATACATTTTCTTTGCAGGTTCAACCATCTCTGTATGTGTATTACACATCTCAAAGCCTTGCAGGCAAAGTTTTAGAACCCCTGAAAAATAAATTCACAAGTTATTTGTACAGTTCACTTAGTACCACACAGAGTGTAGGTATTATGATGTGGATATGATGTTGGCAGGCCACTTGCCAGTTCATGCCAAGGTCCAGGCCCTCACTGAACGCTGACAAATGCATAGCTGGAAATCAGTCTGGCTTACCTGTGCATTATTATGGTTGAATTAGATATTAGCGTTCTAAGAATGTGTTTAGAATTTAAGGATGTTCCACGTACTAATCCTACTTACAATATCTGTATCCCATAGTATAAAGTTATATTGAGGGTTTGCATTATAAACCTGTAACTGTGTATCTCACCAAACGGGAAAAGCAACATTACCTTTAATTAAAGTGTTTGTCCTGCACACCAGATGGCCCATTGAAGGCAAACAAGGCATTGTGTAGAATCAAAGGACAGAGATCTTGATGACTGCATTTTTCACTCCCTCCATGAAAGGGAAGCATGCACATGAACTCATCCCATCAGCTTGGATTCTGGGGTGAAGTGGATAAAAATCCCTGACAAGGAGAAACTGGGATCTTTATGCTGTCTGGATTCTGAGGGGCAAAGATTTCTATACAAAAGCAAGAGATTCCCATACTTCTAGGCATGGTCAGCCCTAAAGGCTATTTAGAGCTGTTTATTACAGAAACTTGTATTGCCTTTTTGAATCTAAGACTTACTCATTTGTGTTTATGTTCCCTGTTCTAATCTTGTTAAAAAATTCATCTCTTTTCATAGTTAATAAATCTTTAGTTAGTTTATTACAGGATTGTCTACAGCATTGTTTTTGTTTTGGGATCAGAGTACAAAATTACCTGGGGTAAGTGACTGGTCCTTTGGGACTGGTGATTTTTGGTGTAAAGCAACCATAACATAGTCCAGTTTATCTGGGTGGCAAGATAGACTAGAGGGGCTAAGGGGGACAGTGTGGCTCCACGGCAAGACTGTTAAATGCTTTAGGTGTTCACACTTGTTACTGGGTTGGTGAAATGTAAATTATAGAACCAGTTTGGAATGTCTGCCCTGAGAGTGGCTCTCAGTTATGAGCCACTCCAGACAGTAGCACCGAGCAGAAAAAGAGGAGAAAAAGAGAATAGTTTGTAAGAAATCCAAAAGTTCTTCAGATATTATGAATTGTAGTTCAAGTTACAGAGGAGACAAAGCTTTGGTTTTTGTTTCGAGTTGAAATTTCCTACTTAAAACACCAAAATTCAGAAGATCGTGGGTAAACTTTGACTTTAGATCATCTCTAAATGCACTAACATAAGTGTGGAAAAAAAGTCTGTCTGCTTCCCATTACCACCAAACAGTTAGAAGCACCGAGCTTGATTCTCCAATGCCTTGCAGCTTGTGCAGCTGTGCACAGGCATGTGAAGACTAGTCCAAATGGTAGGTAGCATATTACATCCACTTTGCACAGATGCCAACAGATTATATGGTTCTGAGGCTGGATAGTTTGTAATCAGTTATGGGAGTCCTTGGCTACTCAACCCACAATTCCCATTACCCATCATTGCCAAGTTGTGAGACTCTGCATTTGAGTCACCCCTGCCCTACCACCATTTGGGAGCTCAAATCACCCCAGAACATAGGGAGCAAGTGAAAGTTGGGAACCTTCCCTTCCCCCTGCAAGCATTAGGGGAGTCAAGGAAGCAGCAGGCTGTTGATATCACCATAGCAGTGCTGAGCAGAGCTCTGGTGTAGCAGGAACTCTTTCCCCAGCTGTGTTCCTGTCTGTAGTCTAGTCAGTCTTCAGACTTGAGATACACTAATTTCTAGAGCACCTCTTCTGGCACCATTGTTATTTTATTCACGACTGCTCTTGGGAAGTTTATGACTTGTTCAGGAACCTCACCTCCCTACTCCTTTGTGAACACTGAAATAAAATTCACTTAATTTCTTAGCACCATCAACTTCTTTTGTCAATAAATTACCAATACTGACAAGAGGCCTTGCTGCATCCTTCCCTGACCTTTTGTTTCTTATAAATTCTTTATTTGCTATAAACTTTTTTGCAACCTTCCTTTCATCCTTCACCTTTGCTTTTTAAGTTTTAATATTCCCTTGGAGACTTTTGCTGTTGCAATCTTTCCAGTCCTCCTCTGAGGTTGCTGCTTCATAACATATATATGCCTTTCAAAAGAGATCATTTATTGCTCATCTCAACAGTTTAAAGCTTCACATCACAGGAAGCACTGCGGCCATGAATAAGTGGTGAAATATATTTTAATTTCAATAGAAGCTTGAGCCTGCCTAAGAATAGTTTGACATATGATACTAAGGCAGATCCCAATACAGAAGGCTCAGTGCCTGTTTCCAACTGGTTTTAATAGTGGTCCAACAGAAGACAATATTAGTGTTTGATACCAAAAGTGAAACATAAAGGGGCTGATTCCAATTACACTTACCTGATCTAAATAAGAATCTCCACTGATGCCTATTGAATCACACTGGTTTAAAACCAATGTCAATGTGAACATTAGTTCTGTCTGTTATGATTATACCTTGATTTAAAGAATGGGAACTACTTTTAGTCTCACATGTTGGGGTCCTATACTACTATGCTATGGTCAATGGCATTACTTTGATACCAGTTACATGTTCAGCTCTGGCACAATATCTGAAATAATGCCGAACACAGTTTAAAACATTGTCAAGAAGCAAAAACAGACATCTTATCATGACCCATAAAATGTACTGTTTCTAACTTTAGCATGTGGGATACAACAAGCCACATGAAACAATCTTGTCTGTACATCACAGCAACAATCACTGTATCACCTGACTACTATACCCAGTTTTCTTTCCCTGTTCATTGGTAAATGTGTATGTTCTGTAATGTACTGTGACAAAGTTCCTCCTCTACCTTGGTGAGTCCTGCGCTTATTGGCGGATTTTGATCGCCTCAGAGATCTTCCCCTCTGGTAGAACCCACAGTCAAATTCCTCCTGTGTCTGATCAGGAGTTTGGGAGGAACCCGGGCCTGCCCTCTACTCCGGGTTCCAGCCCAGGGCCCTGTGGACTGCAGCTGTTTAGAGTGCCTTCAGGAACAAGTGCACAACAGCTACAACTCCCTGGGCTACTTCCCCATGGACTCCTCCCAACGCCTTCTTTATCCTCACCACAGGATCTTCTAGCAGTATGCCTTCTCACTCTCAGCTCCTAGTGCCTCTTGCTCCCAGCTCCTCGCACGCAACCCCACAAACTGAAGGGAGCTCCTTTTTAAACCCAGGTGCCCTGATTAGCCTGCCTGTCTTAATTGATTCTAGCAGGTTCTTCTTAATTGGCTCCAGGTGTCCTAATTAGCCTGCCTGCCTTAAATTGGTTCCAGAAAGTTCCTGCTTGTTCTAGTACAGCCCCTGCTCTGGTCACTCAGAGAACAGAAAACTATTCATCCAATGGCCAGTATATTTGCCTTCTATCAGACTTCTGTACCCCACTTGTCTGGGTCTGTCACAGTACTTATACAGCAATTTTGCACTTTCTGCACAACTCTTACAGAGCTATGACCCTGACAGATTACTTCAGTACATAGTTCTTCCTTCTTTCCTTGCCAGTTTTCCTCCTATACAAAGCAATTTAGAGAGAAATCTACTCATATGGTCACATTTCCTATTTTTCTCTCATGCTGAACAATGCATATGCAAACTCCTCTTGATAGCTTTATCTAGGGAGCATTATATTTCTGGACTGCTCATGCTCAAAAGAATCACAGATTAACTCTCCGTTGGCTATATAATCCTGACAGTCCATTCATAGAAGTCAGTTGACATTCCACATGAGGGTGAAGAGCAATATGAACCACTGACTTCCATGGGAATTGAGGGTTGTCAGTACTTTGCAGGATCATTAACCACACACAATAAAAGAAAGGTAATCAGACAGCCATCAACCACCACCTCCCTCACCTCATCTGCCAGGAGCGGGGGCTTGACAATTTGTCACAGAAAAGCATGCACAATTTAGCCACACATCTACTTCCTTACAAAATTTGTTCTGAGAACGTTAGACTATAATCACATTTGTTTGTTGAGAGGCTTCAGGCTTTCTGTATTTTGTAAAAAAGTGAACACACACAAGGCACACTCAAAACCAGTGGCAAGCAAAATTAAATGTCACAGTTCATAGAAAAATACCTCTTCATAATTCACCTGAATGAATCCACTTATTGGGGGGGGGGGGGGGGAAGCTCTTACACTTGACAGAAAAGCTCTCCAGGCTTCAACTTCACCTCTTGATTTGTTCCACACACTGTTTCAGTTTAGCACTATACAGAAAGGGAACAATGGACCTCAATCCAGGCTTTAAGAGGCAGGAAGGTTTCTCCATCCCCCATTGAGACTGTTAAGTGATCACTTTTCCCAACTTGCTATCCCGATAGCTTTGTTTACCTTTCATATAAATGCATTTCCAATGTCTCTTGGTTTACACTGGAGATCTATTCAAGCAGGTGGAACCATATTACTTTGTCTGGAACAGGCATGGCTTAGACACTGCTTGCCAAATACATTTTAAAAACATAATTCTACCATGTATTTAATCCTTTGTATACACTCCATAGATATACTATACAGTGATTTTCAGGACCAGTGTTTTACCAGTTTGTAGATGATACCTTGCTTTACCTTACACATTTTAGAAACAGCATAGTGAGTATATCAGGCCTGACAAGAATTGTTGACCTAGTAGTGAACCAATAAAGGGCCCCCATTTCACAGCTAGTATATTTCTTGCTGAATTACCAGTTCATATGGTTGTGTATATAGATTGAACTAATTTTAATTGAGTAAAGACCTATAAATTATTCTAGCTGATCCACTATGCTAATTTAAAATGAAAATAGAAAGAGTGGCTTAAGAAAACAGCTTCTTTCTTGTCCTTTATGGGCTATATTGCTCCCCTGGTCACACTTGACTCTACACAAATGCACACATTTAAAATGTTGGAGTTGTTAATTGTTTAAATAACTGCATATAATATAAGCCACTAAGTGGGATTTCTATATTCCTTTCCTTTTACAAGGGAAGGAAGAATGGGAACTTTCACATAATACGCACACATTTATGCATACATGAATATTGCAAATGTGATGACAGTAGGATATGCATAATATGTGCTAAACTATGCAGTTCTGAGTGTTTATTGTGTTTTCAGTAAACACTATAAAACATTGATATGAAACAAAGCTATGGAGCCCAACCAATGAAAGGAGAGCAAGAGACAGTACTCTCCAGCCTCCTCCTACCTGGTCCACCTAACCACTTGTAATGAGGAATGTATTTAAGGAATTGTCCCTCTGGTTGGTGGGTCTCACCCACATGCTCAGGGTCTAAGTGATCACCATATTTGGGATCAGAAAGGAATTTTCCCCCAGGTCAGATTGGCAAAGACCTTGTGGAAGGGGAGTTCACCTTCCTCTGAAGCATGGGGCTATGGGTAACTTGCTGGTTTGAACTAGAATAAATGGTGGATTCTCTGTAACTGGAATTTTTTAAATCAAGATTTGAGGATTTCAGTACTTCAGCCAGAGGTTATATAATTTACTTACAGGAGTGGGTGGGTGAGGTTTTGTAGCCTGCAATATGTGGGATGTCAGATGAGATGATGATCTCTTCTGGCCTTAAAGTCTATGACTATGTGAAAAGACAAGAGATTCTCAGGCTAGTTACTAAAATAATAGTAAACACTTTGAAGCCATTTAACTTACCAAAAGCTTAGGATTGGGAGTCAGGTTTATGACCTTGGAAAAGCCACTTAACCCAGATATTCCTCAGCTTCCCACATTTGTTGTTTTTTTTTAAAAAAAGAGCAGATATCACTTAGGTGTTAGGAGGTGTGATCTGTGTTTTTAAAGTGTTTTGAGAATATCCAGAGTAAGGGATTTTGAAGTCCAAAGTATTACTTATTATCATGGTTATGCAAGATATATTACTGTGGGCACTGACTCATCACAGATTTCATCCCGTCTGCTTTGGGCCAGATGGTGAATCACTCCCCTCCTCTCTCCTCCCACCCCTCCATTCTTGAGTTGTACCTTAATGTGCAAGCAGTCCCATTCAGATCTCTGGCCCAGTAGTTAGATATGACTCAGGTAAGTAAGGTGTTCATAATCTGGCTCTCTGAATGGATACACTAAATTATTGACTGATAATGGGGACAGTGTTATTTTAAGGGACCGGCCAAGGCTATGATTCATGTCTAAAATTAGACACTATGAATAGAGGTCAGAGAGCCATAGAAGTTAGAGAAAGAAGAGACCTATTAGCTCATGGTTCATCCCCTATATTTTCCAGAACTTTTTCTAGTCTTCTTTGGCATTCCCGAAATGGCTTTCCCATTTCCCATAGATGACTATAGCAGTCCTCTCATTTTTTACCTGATATTCAAATTTATCCTTTTAAATTTTATCCTGTTCCTCCTTGTTATACCTCTCTGTACTATTCTAAGTCTGTCCTCTTCCCCCCAGAATTTCATTCACATACATATAGACAGTGAAAACATTAATGCTTTTGGCATCACCTAATGCCTAATAAGCCTGGCATCTGTGCATGCACAAGGACTCAGAATAAAAGGTTGAATATAGCTGCTAGTCTCTAGAGCAAAAAGCTTCCACATAAGAAGTTGCTCTGGTTCTAGTGGTGTCTTGTTCCTTACCTACCTCCCCCTTAATTACACCTCCTGAGAGCAAACTACCATTCTCTTCCCACCCATTCTTCCATCACAGTTACAGTACTTAGGACAGCGGTGTCAGTTTTTTTTTTTAAAAAGCAAGCTGCCTTTCATTTCCCGAAACCGTAATGTGTCTCACACAGCGGAGGTGAAGAGGGTCAAAGTTGAAATGCAGCTCACTGTATCTCTTGGTCTGTGGCTGAGAGAATTTGATAGTACGCCAACCAGGTACACTAAAGAAAAGATTCTCATGAATAAGGATTCCAACTGCATGTCAGAGATGATTATTGCGGAAGAAAAGAGAATCCAAAGGGGGCAAAGAGGCTCTGAAAGAGACCGAGAACTTTCAGATCGAGAGCAGCTGGTTACAGCCATTGTTAGCACTAGCGCTCTTTTTCCTTCCCGTTGGTAATTTATTTTCCTCCATCTTCATAGGACCAAGTCCCAAATTTTGGTTCTCTGACTTGCAGAATAGGATATCATGAGTGGGGCTCTGGAACATTAAAGGTGCCCTTATGAGCAGGGTAATTTGTCTGCAAAACAATGAGACTTGCTCTATATTCTAAGGTTTTTTCCACATCAACTTAGGTTTATAGAGCCAGATTCCTCCATCACTTACACTGGCACTACTCCATTGACTTCAGTGGAGTGGTGTCTAAATTGCTGTGGTGTGAGTGAGCAAAAATCAAGTCCTATAAGTTCTGAATTTTTGAGGTAGGAAGATAATATTCCAATCTTATGATATGGCCATGTTTTAGGCTTGAACCTGCTGTCTCTTATCCAGGCAAAACTCACTTGACTTCAGTTCGGTTTGTCTCATCTTAGAAAGTGGTGGTTGCACGCATCTGTGAATACAATTTCTTCTGATATCAGACTTATGGTAAAAGTAAGTTTTACCATATTTTGTGGCATTAGTCCCAGAGGCCTGAACCACAAAACTTTGGTAGCACAAGGATTAGTTTTTCCATCAACAATATTAAAACAATTTCAGTATTCTACCTTAAAAAAAAAAAAACAACCCACCACACCAGTATGTATCTAAGTGTGGCTGAAGACATCCTAATTTAGCCTAAAATTGAGTAGTTACCTTTTGCCTCTTGTTTGCTTAAACTACACTTGCAGGTCTTTAGTACAAAGCAAGTGTTCTCTAATCGTCAATAATCCACATAATAAAACCATCCTTTATAATTTAGTATGTATTTTCCCAGAAGAGATCCATGAAATAGCTTGCATGAACAGTCTAGTTATGGATGCAGTCATGGCTAAGGAAAAATGGATAAGCCTGCATCAAAGACCATCTCTCTGCACTGCAGCTTACTCATGTGAGTTCCAGCATTTCCAGAACACACACAAGTCACACAGAAAAAACACACTCACACACACACTTCTGGTCAGTGACAACTACCAGACTGTCTACAATCTTTTGCTCTTGCTTTCTCCATTTTTAATGTATTGTAAAAAATAAGCTCTGGAAAAATTAGATGAACTGCAAGTTATCTGTGAGTCTAGTGTCCCTAAACCTATAAACCTATGGACTCATCTTGTTCTATTTTTGTCTTTCCACGCCCCCCCGCTCCCCTATTCCCCAGACAATTCACAAGTTTCCTTGGAGCAGGGCTGGGGGTGGGGAGGATTAAAAGTTAACTGGAGATGCACATGGACAAACTCTTTAGTCAGACACATGAGCTTTCCATTACTTACATCTTCGTCCAGAGTTCACATTGCAAAACTTGCTTAGCACCTTGCTTACCACCCTCCTAAACAAATTAAGCCCAACCTAAACAAGAAATTTAAGTATTAGTGATATGACTGTCTTGATCTACTCATTGATTGTCCAGCAGTATGAGCTGGCATTGTCAATGAGATGAGATATCACAAACGTGATGTTATTAAATATGCTAACATATTCTAAATATATTTTAAAAATAATAAATATTTGTGTTCAGGATAAGCACAATACCTTAACTTTTTTTAAAAAAATTTAAAGCACAGTAATTTTCCTAAGCACACTGAATAAGAGTTGCAGAATTCTAATAAGCAATTGCTTTTGTAGTTTGCAGAATCCTTGGAATAAAACTTCCCATAAAAATGATGGATATGAGACCAACAAATGAAATACCTACCTTGTAATGTACATTTGTTTTGGGCGGGGAGGGGAGGGAGGGGAAGAGTACAATGCCTTAAGATGAGCAACAATTATAAAAAATAGGACATGGGTTCAGAGCATTAAACTTGTGATCACCACATTATCTAGTTCTTTAAAAAAAAAAAAGGGGGGGGGGAGTATATGTTGGGTTCTCTAAAGCAGGGTTGTCCAATTCCATTTTTATTTGCATTTATTATCTGGTAGTTTCTCTACCAACTCTCTCATTGCTATCTTTGATTTATTAAAAGAATAAGGAACAAACAATTATGGAAATATTCCTAGGGCCACATTGTATCTTCGTGATCTGAAGATGGAGGGGACTCTCCATGAATGGAACTCCAATGCCACCAGAGAAGAATGGATGGTCAGATCCATTACCTCAGGGATCTGTTCAAAGGGAGAAAATAGGTTGGTGTGCCCCACCTTTCAGGAGAAATCCATGAGCAAATTATTATAGTTCCAGACTGTCCCAAGAACAGAGGCACAGGCATCCTGCAGATCTCTGGGGTTCTGCGGAGTTTTAGGGATCCAAATCCTGCTTTTCTGTGGGAGACACAAACTCTTGACAAAAGATTTTTCAGGAAACGATTTGAGGGGGACTTTGGGGAACTCTCCTCCTCATAAGGCTTCCTGCCATGATTTTTCCTCCGGCTCATTCCATGGCTGGGGATCTCAAGGATCAATCTGAGTTTTAAACATATAAAGTAGATTTCATATAACATGTGTCAGTATAAAATTATATTCATACTCAAGTCCAGTATGAGTCAGACATATGAATCCCATCCCTTCTTACATATGATCGCCGAACTGTTAACGCATCTTAAGAGATACATGCACTTGTAGCCTTAATCATTCTGACTATAAAAGTAGGAGGCCCTTATCCCAACTATTGTGTATTTCTTTGATGGTATAGGAGGCCTCAATAGCTTATGGGATATTTCCCTTACTGTATAGGGCCGATATACATGGCCTTAAAATGCCCATCTTTATACCTCCCCAGATAGGGAGAGTTCCAGGGATGGAGATAGAGGCTGGTGGGGGAGTGACCATGGCATCAAGTGCTATTGCTGTTCTATGCTGAAAAAAACCCCACCAGCCTGTTGGTAGAGTGTTGTAAGGGGGCTGCTCTTATTCTCAGTAGCTGCAGCTCAGATCTGACCCATAGATTAATTTCTCTCATGCCTGCTCTGGCAGCTGACAGTGCCGTTGCTATAGAAAACAAAATGTGGGGAAAATATAGAGCAACTTCATATGCAAACATCTGGTTGAATAATCCCAAGGCACAGCAATGGCTTTTTCTGCATGGTCCATGAAACTCTCTCAAACTTCAGGCACTCTGATATACTTACCTGGTGGCAAGTTGCACCTATGTTCCTAGATTCCTAGGATAGCAAGGGGATCTACAGAGTTTAGGAGCTAGACCAAAAGGGAGAGGGCAGTTTTCCCTCCTCCTAACCCTCTCCTGTGGGAATTCTCGGAGGGGTCATCCTGGCCCTTAATCACAACAACATTAAAATACCTCTCCCTGTTAAACACCCCAACTGTCCCAACAAAAAGGATTCTACTGAATTAGAGACCCTGGGGACTGGTTACTTAACTGCAATACAGTGCTCTCTGCTGTGACTGACTCAAGGCTTTCTACTGCATTATTTTCCATAATTCACCATACTCTGTTCTTCATTACAATTCATAGTACTCAGTCTACACCTCCCCCGCCACCCGCCCACATACCCACACATCAGTTTTTGTGCGGGTAATTCACTAACTTCTGAAATAACAGCTTTTCTTCCAAAGGCAACACTAACAGTTTGTAATGCTAGGTTCACTCCTTTTTAAAGGCTATGATAAATTTGTAAGGTATTGCTTGAAAACTCGTGCCTTGTAAGGTATCGCTTGAAAACTCGTGATTTGTAGATCATTATTGTCCTGGTAAGTTGTGTGTGGCAACATTTTATATAAAGTTATAAGATTCTACTGTATGATATTACTAAGACATATTCTAAATCTGGGGAAGCTGCCACAAATCAGTTCCTCAGGGACAAGAGGCAAACTGATACCTGAGCCAGGTGTCAATTAAATCAAACGGACCATCAACCTGGTTAAGTAGCTATTCTTTGGCAGGAAAGAGGATATGAGCAAGAAATTAACATCTTGGCAAGGAAACAGCTGGAGGTTGCAATCTCCACAGACTTTGTCCCTCGAGCCCCAGCTGGAGACTATTCTCAAAAGAGGAAGAGGTATAAGAAAGGGGAACACCCCCAAAAAATATTCCTCTTAGTCTCCCTCTACCAACAGCAACAACACTATTTGAGGAACAAAGATACAACTGAAGGGAGGGATCCTGCCTGAAAGGAATGTAGCCAGTAGGCCTGCTGAAGCATGTGGTGAGAGATTTTTTGCTTTGAATTCACTTAGTTTAAGTTAGGTATTAGTTGCATTTCACTTGTATTTTCTTCTAACCAATTCTGACTTTTATGCCTCACTTAAAAATCTCTCTGTAGTTAATAAATTATTGTATCTAAACCAGTGTGCTTGGATTGAAGCATTTGGGAAACTCCATTTGAAAAAAACAGGATCTGTGCATATCATTTTCTATTAATAAAATGACAGACTTTACATGAGATTATATTTTCCAGGAGAGGACTGGGCAGTACAAGATGCGTGTTTCTGAGGAAAGTCTGGGACTAGAAGTGTAATTACACTGCAGATCAACACCAGCAGAGAGTGGCTGGCCATAGCACTCATACAGCATAGCTGGAAGTGATTTACATCAGTGGCTCTCCAACTTTCCAGACTACTGTACCACTTTCAGGAGTCTGATTGGACTTGTGTACCCCCAAGTTATACCTCACTTAAAATTTACTTGCTAACAAAATCAGAGAAAAATACAGAAGTGTCACAGTACACTATTAGTCATTTTTATTATAGAAGTGTAAAATAAAACATTTGGAATATCAATATTGTACTTGCATTTCAGTGTATAGTATATAGAGCAGTATAAACAAGTCATATGAAGTTCTAGTTTGTACCGACTTCGCTAGTGCTTTTCATGTAGCCTGTTGTAAAACTAGGTAAATATCCAGAGGAGTTGATGTACCTCCTGGAAGACCTCTGCATACTCCTAGGGGTACACGTACCCCTGGTTGAGAACCACTGATTTACATGCTGCAAGCAGCAAGAGCAGACCAGGAACGGTTACACTCTCAGTAAAGCAATGTAAAAGGCACCCCAGGGTGAATAATTGAGGGGATAAAGCTTTTTCCAGGGTACAATCTGGACTGTTGATGTCACAAATATCAATTTATGTTTTCAAAAGATACCTTCAGAAGGAATTTACAGAAAGTGTTGGACCCATTTTGCCTGCCTTGAAAAAACACATCTTAAACTAATGATGTATTCACCATAAATGAGTATGAATTATAAAAAGAACGAGTTGAAATATATTATGAACCTGTGGTTTTATCATCTAAACACACAAGGCCTGATTCAACTCTCACTTCTAGTGAATTCACTTGTATAAAACTGAGGAAAGTAAGAAAAGAACTTTCCAACAACTGTTATTTCTACAACTATTATTTTTATGTGACAGTTTTGAATTAAATGAAAGTAGCTCTTGGTCTGAATTTCAGAGATGATTAGAAAGTCAGATTTTGTAAACATTGGTCTTATTTTTCTGGGTTTTTTTAAGATTTAAAAATGTAAATGTTGTAGTAAATGCCAGTATTAATCTGGAATCTTGAAAAGGAAGTAAGGTGCACACACTATGGATGAAAGAAGAATTACTAAGAACCAATGCCATAATTTCATAATCCTGAAAAGGTTCAGGAGATGAAACAATCAGATCAATTGGAAGGTTTGTTTTTTTAAAATAAATGTAAATCCTGTGGGACGGGTAATCAGATGCATTATGCTAAGCAACCATTTGGCTTAGAATAATGGTTATGATTAAATACATAGGAGCAATCAATATTGAAAGTTTACAAATTAGGAATGTAGTTATTACAAATGTGAGTTTTTAACCTTTATTAATAAAATCACTGCAGTAATTTAAAGAGCACATTTGAAATCCATGGTCCATTATATAACCAAGATGAACACATTAAAAATATTAATATAGCTCCTCTATACCATACACTATGATTCCACTAGTATGGGAAGTAGAATCAAAATGATGTACAGTGATGATGTAACTACTGAGATCAAGGGGTGAATTTTTAGCGGTTGTACAACTAAATAGTCCAATAAAGTCCCAATGTGTCTCACTTATTCATTTGGACCGGATTCTCTTCAGTACTTGTATAAAAGTGAGGAAAGTAGGACCTGGCACTAAAGGTTACTGAGGACAGCTAATACTTGTAGCTACCAATGATCTAACACAAGCCCAAAGATAACAGTGCAGGCAACAGGGAGCAGCACCTCCTCCCAAACAAACCCAAGGAGCTGTTTTGGGGATGGTATTCCACCTGAGCTCCTCTATTTCACCTGTCTGACTCTTACAGGAAGCTGGGTGGAGGCTAATGCTGCTCTATGGCTTCAGTAGCTAATACAAATCCAGTACAGGGGAGACGCAGGAGCCTCCTCCATGGATGGTGGAAAGGATGGGGAGCTCTGCACCTCCTTCTGGGTCTCTGATGGTCCCAACTTCAGAGATGAGGAACCGTTTCTCTGAATCCTCTATCACACCATCCTACCTGTCCCTAGGATCAGCCATGGTAGTAAAAGGTATGCCAGTTCTCAGGATTATATCATTATAACTGCTTTGGGATCTAAAGTAATGGGGAGAATGGTTGGCGCAGGGTACTAGCCTCTCATATTAGCATCGCTGGTCCAAATCCAGCCTCAGTTGGCAAGGACCAAAAGTGTTACCTTCTGAAGGCACCTGGATAATTAGCCTGCTTTTCATTGCAGTTGGTTTGGTCATTGTCCAACCTCTGCAGAGCCTTATCCTTAAAGCTCAGACTAACTCCCATGAGCCTCCACCGTTTTATCCTTTCCCGCCCACGCCACTGCACAATCCCCTTTTTTGTCCCCCTCTAGACTTTTCACCCAAAAGTCCACTACAAGCAATCTTGCTTTTCAGTTTGCTCTCCAGGGGTCATTTTACAGTCCCCATGTATTTTTAGATCTCTTAGTCTTATCAGGAAGTAATGGATCAGGGACCTATTAGCACAGCTTTTGTATGTAATGAAGAACTCCTCTCTCTTTACAAAGTATGATTGGCAACAATCAGGCCATGGGCTCTGGCTAACTAAGTTATCCCCATCAGCTTCATTTCTGGTTCCAAAGCCTCTTCCTCAGATATTCATTATAGCCTTCACTACTATAATATAAAAGATGTTATGCTGACTGGAAAGAGATGACCTTTTTTCCGAATTTTAGAACTACTCAGAATCACTCTCTCAAAATTCAGGCTCCAGCTTGAGCCGGGTCAGGGCCTGCTTATACTGAGATGGTTGTTTCATTGTATTTATAATTTTTGCTACATGTACTTACGCCAAAAATCATATACAAAACTCCTCTGTCATTTCTGTCCTGAGAGGCCCCAAAGTGACTTCATTTCAGTGTTCTGAACGTTATTACGGTATAGGATTTTGGTATCATTAAAGAAAAAGGCCCTCTATAGATGTAAGCTATTATAATGGTCACCACAATATATGCTACATTAAAAAATGCTTCTATAATCACATTGTTGTATCAGGCTGGACATGATTCTAATCTACCAGTTTTCAGGGCTATTGAATGAAGATTTATAGAATATACACACACACCAGAGTAAAATAACAAACAGTAACTACCTATAAAAAGATTAACTTTGTGAGAGTCTCTTCACTGCTTGAATAGCTGAGGTAGTCAGTTATCTTTGGCACTTTCCTACTTTACTTATTCTTTGTTTAAACAGTTTTTATAAAGGGATCATTTGTGTTCATGTTTCCTGCATACAGGCAGAAAACCCTGATATTCTCTGGCAAGAGCAGATTTTTTTCTTTTTGCTTCATAACTATGACATTCAATACCTGCACTGGCATTAGCATCAAAATGACAGGGGCTCCTGGAATCCCATGTTAATGCATTTCTAACTAAAATGACTTAAAGAACCTTCTAAGGGATTAGAAGCTTCCTATCTCTTGAGCTATGCCTTGGGATCGGAACTAATGCAATCATGGAAAAAGAAAATGTGTACACCGCAACCAAAGTATCTTTGGCTCCAATTTTGTAAAATCTCACCCTGGTCAGCCCTTGGATAAGAAAGGGCACTGCAGAAGGTCATGACAAGGACTCAAGAAACAGCATATGAGCCAAAATCCTGGTCTGGACCTGTTTGCAAGAGTGACATGGAAGAGTAGTAGGAATTCCATTATTGGATGTATTGACCTTCTAGAAAAGAAGAGACTAAAGAACAACCTTATAGGGCCAAGACTATAAAAATGGATATCAAAAAGTTAAACTCCGAAGTCCACATTTAGATTGCTAAAAATGTCAGGCTAATTGTCAATGGGAGCTTCTAGATACTCAGCACTTGGGGTGGAAGTAACAGGGGTGTGTGTGTGGAAATCAATCCACTCATTTAGGAACCCTTGTTTGAAAACCTTGGCCATGTTTGAGGACTTGTGATCATTAAAGATCTATAGTATTGTTGAAAAAAGTAGGGAAGTTCTGGCTAACCACTAGCTTAAGCAACTAGCTACTTTCTTCTTAGATAAGCTTCCTCAGCAACTTCAGCTGAATATTGAATAAAGTCATATTCACATGCTATCTTAAGCTGCAGGGTGTGTGTGCTTTGTCAAAGATCTACCATATTTTACTATAAGGTGATGTACCTTTCCATGGTGGCTGAACATATTCTTGTATCTAGACTTTATAGAGCATTTGGGGATTCTTTGGGATTGAAAGTGTTGTATAAAATTACAGATAAGCAAGAAAGTGATTGGATCTGGTGGCCCAGTCTGAGTTCATGATTGTAGTAATGGTACTAGGAATACAGTAGTAGTGAAGCTTTGTGAAATTGAATGTCACTTCTAATTTATGCTTTTAGTTTTATTGGGCAACTGTGAACATGCAATATTTTAATCACATTTGCATCAACAACATTTTATTGAAGTTTATTTTTGTAGTTCTGGGATATTTGCAAAGAATTTCAATTTAACTTTTTGTCATGTGTTTGCACTTCAGATTTCATACTGGAATTGGTTATGTGACAGAAGTTGAATGTATGTATGAATTCAAGTGACAGGTCATCTGGTTCCAAAATTGGCCAAAAATACCCCCATGTGCTCAGTAGCAGCTACAGAAGCAATTTTGACTAGTTGTATTTTGGACGCCAAGGCACTTCAGTAGGACTGCTCACATCTTTAGGGTTAAGCATCTAGAATGCTTTGCTGGATGGGGGCCTTTATGTTTTTCCAAGCCAGTTAGAAAAGGTTGTGTATGAGAAAACTAGTGTCTAAATTCTCCAGTGATTCCCTAACAACTACATTTGGCTTATAGGGCATATGCATGCCCAGATCCTTGTGAGCCAGTAACAGCAGCAGAAAGTGACTCTTTGGAAAGTACTATAATGTAATGTATAAAAACTGAAGAACTACATGTAAAAAAGTTTAAGATAGTATAGTGCTCCCAAATTTGATTGCAAATTATTCATTCATGGAGTATATGAATATCCTCTGCAGTGCTGAAATGCTACAGCTTATATTTTCTGTTTACATTAAATGATTTGAGCTACAACTTCTGGTTGATAAAGGTGACACGGAACTATGACATATGTGCAGAACAACTAAAGGTAAGATACCTAGCATATGCTCAAGTGTCACTTTAAATCATGCATTCCATCATGTGATCACAAAAGCTGCTTATAACTGTAACCCTTCTGCCAGGATGAGTTGACAGCAGCAAGGGCCAGGTTCAGTACATAGGGGTTCCCTTCTCAACAATGCAATGCAAAACCGGCTCGAGCCCCCACCCAGTAACCTGGGAAAATCTTATACACACCCCTGGGCGCCTCAAAGAGGCAATACTTCCCCTCTTGCAAGCACAGAGCCTCAGTGTAACAGAAATCTTTAATAGCAGCAGGTAAACGATACCAGCCTTAAATTGGGAAAACACTGCAACTAGGATCTATAAGCCAAACGGTGAGCAAGACCCACCCCAGCCAATTGGGCCGTGCCCTGTCCCTTGGGTTCTTGAGTCCAGCAACCCAAACGTCACCCAAAGTCCCCAAAAGTCCAAGAACCCAAAAGTCCAGTCCCAAAGTTCAAAAGTTCATCTTCAGGGTGCTACACGCCACCCACCTGGGCAGCAATGGGAAGGGGCGGGGGGTAAGGGGCACCTTACGTGGCGTGAAGATGATTGCCTCACCCCTCCGTGGGGCTTCACTCTGCTCCGCCAGCTGTCCCGCAAGCCGCTACTGCCGTCCCCACGAACTGCTCTGTCCCACCAGCCGTCCTGCAAGCTGCTACAACTGCAACCACGAACTGCTCCGCTCTGCCAGCAGCACCACTCCGACTGTCCTCACAAACTGCTCTGCTTTGCCAGCAGCACCACACCATCAGCTGTCTTGCCAACTGCTCCACCAGCCACTTATCTTCAGGCTCCCCCACTACTTAACACAGTGCTCAGTGATTTCAGCTTAGTGATTTCAGCTCATAAGGCTGTTAGCACTTTAGTGATTTCAGCTTGTAGTTTAGGGGAGCCCTAGTGCTCAGTTGCATTATTAGCCCAGAGTGATTTCAATTCAGCAGCCTGAAACCAGACTCTCAAGGAACTCAACATTAGCTCTGATATTCCACACTGGAGAGAGGCGGAGATGCTGCAATTGGTGTCTCAGACCCTCACAAGGGTCCTACACCACCAGGTATTACGCTCAATCTTAGCCAAAAGGCCAAGAAGCAATCCCCTGTCCCCAGCCTCTCTCAATTCACTGGGCTTTGGAACCCATGTCCCTTGGCTGGCGAGTGCTGTTTAGTTAATGGCAAGTTCCCCTTTAACATGACAAAAGGCCAAGTACAGTTCCACTGGCCATGATTTACATAAGCAGTATAACAACAGTTTATTCTTCCTGCCCCAATAACAGAAATTCCTGCCCCAATACAGAAAACTGAGGATCCTACAGTAGCCCAAAATGCCCATTTGGGCCACTATGGTTCGTACCAGGCAGGGTGGGTGTGCCTATGCAAATTGGATCCGCCCCTGGAGTGCTTTGCCATGACTCACCACCAGATGTCAGGGTGGAGCTCATCCTGACTCTGCTTTATTTATATATATATATATATATATATATATATATATATATATATATATATATATATATATATATATATATATATAATTTATTCAGTCACACTCACTTCTACTGCAGCAGCTTTTTCATTTAGGCCCTGCTCTAATTTGAAAATTCTTATGAATTTAACAAGGGTTGGATAACTTTCTTTTGTGGCATATGAAGAGTAATAACATGAGCTGTTTTCCATCAATAGGAGGGTGAGCTACTTAGAGGAAGACAGTGAGCACCAGCAACTTCCATTTAGCTCAAGTGGGACTCAGTTCCTATCAGACAAGATCCTCAGCCAGTATAAATCTACATAGCTCTGATAAAGCCAATGCAGCTTCAGAGCTTTCCATCATCTGAAACTACTGAGCATACTGGCATAGCTGTGGGTACTCAGCACTCCTAAGGATCAAGTTATTAATATTGGGGCAATGGAGATTAAAGGTATATAATCATATATTGTATGATTCAGTGCAACAGAGAAATGTCAGAGTTGAGCACCAATACTAAACATTATCAATCATTTACAGTAGTAGCTTCCACCCGCATCTAGGCACTTCTTGCCACACAATAGCTTCTCAAGAGATTGAAAAACTGTCTACAGTTGGAGGAAACAATCATTTGATAAAAATATGGCTTCGGTAAATTATTCACCCTAGGGCATACATTGCTAAAAAGAGATTGTAAAAGTGATTTGTATGTACAAGGAATTTCAAATGTATGGTTCTGATTTTTAAATTTGCAAATAAATGTTCAACTTAAGGAACTTATCATAAAGGATTTATATATATAAATAAAATCATCTGCGAATGATGCACTCCATATCAAAGATGTTCAATCCTGCAGCACAATTTTTGACCTTAAATGCCAAGCACCTTTAAATTGAAAGTTCACAATGCAGATTTTAAAATATGAGCATAGGCAAGCATCGTTGGATACAATTTAAATTATTCTGGAGAGCATCTCTCAGCGCGGCAAGTGCTGCATGCCTTAAAAGAGGCGCATCTCTCTCTTACAAGGTAAAGGTAGTTATTTGTTCAGTCTCTTGAAACAAAGCAAGCAATTCAAGCTAACAGATGAATATGCCACTAGAGTGCATGCATACTTTAAGTGTATTATTTCTGACCAATGAACAATACAGAAACAATTTATATGTTTATTTTTGAAGATATCTCCATTTTTAAAGTGGCTATTACATCAGAGTGAGTGTGTGTAGACGAATATCTGTATAAATACTGCAACTTCAGTTAGCACACTATCCATCTCCTGTACTATATTAGTGCATTGTGATAGCAGTGTAGTCTGTAGCTTCTCCCCCTGCTGCCCAACACATGTTCATTAGGGACCCAAGAAAGGGAGGAAGGAGAGGAGAGAAAAAGGAGGGAGGTGGGAGAAAACAGAAAGGACACTGAGGAGGGAGCAAGCAGATGATAGGAGTAAGGAACAAAGCCATATCCAACATGGCTCTACTGAAGTCAATAGATCTACTGATTTACACCAGCTGACGAACTGGCCCAAATGTTCCTTGCCATTCTGAAGAGTTGATACATTTTTCACTTCTGGTTTCCTGCTAGTCCAGGAATCAAAATGCTGTTGTACTGAGGGTGCAGAGAGGGGAAGAAGAGGCTGTTTTTCTGGGGTTTCTTGCAAGAACTGGATACAGAAGGAGTGGAGCTCTGAGGAGGCCCTGTTCTCTAGTTGTTCTCTCTCTGAACAAAGAAACTGGTAAGGATTCAGACTGATTAAAAAAAAAAAAAAATTAAGGCCAAAAGGGACAACTATAATCACCTAGTCTAGCATCCTGCATAATGCAATTCCAAAACGTGTTAAGTAATTCTGGCAACAAATCCCATATATTGAGATTGAGATACAGGTTTTTTGTTGTTTTTTTTAAAAACCAGGATGTCCATGCTTATTTTGGAGACTTCATGTGATGGAGAATCCAGTACATCCCCAGGTAAGTTGTTCCAATGATTACTTATCCTAGCCATTAAATAATTGCACCTTATCTCTAGCTTGAATTTATCTAGCTTTAGCTTCCAGCCACTAGATCTTGTTATTCCTCTGTCTGCTAGATTAAAGAGATCACCAGAGATTTCCCATTGTAGGTACTTCACAAACCATGATCAAGCAACCTCCTTATCTTCCCTCTGATAGAAAATTTAAGCTCCCATCTTTCAATGTAAGGCATGTTTCCCAGTCCTTGAGTAATTCTTACAGTTCTTTTGCAAATCTGTTCCAGCATTTCAACTTTTTTCAAGTGTTGACAGCAGAACTGGCCCCAACATTCCAACAATGGTCTCACCAGTGATATATTCAGTGGCAACACCACCTCCCAACTGCCATTCAATACTGTCCTGTTAAAAGACTAATGCATTTGATTATTTAAAATCCTCACATCATACTGGAAGTCCATAACCCCTAACTTGGGGCTGAAGCTGAAACCTGAGCCTCACCCCCCAGGGCTGAAGCCAAAGCCCAAGAGGCTCAGGTTACAGCTCTCTCCCCCCTCCTTCCCCCCCACCCCCCCGCCAGGCTGAAGCCCTTCGGCTTTGGGTCCCCCACACCCAGGGCAGCGGGGCTTGGCTCAGGCATCTATACGACCTTCCTGGGGTCATATAGAAATTTTTGTTATCAGAAGGGGTCATGGAGCAATGAAGTTTGAGAACCCCTACAGTAGCTCACACTGAGCAGGGGTGCTTGTGTATAAAAGTCATTGGAGTTAAGGTAGCAGAGATCTACTTGACTGAGCTACTCTAATTTTGCTGATGGGATCATGTGATCAATCAACATTTCAGAGTGGATGCCCTACCTTAAAACATTGTCCTTAGTGCTAACAGTTCTTCAGAATTCTTTTCGGAGCACCTGCAACCAAAATTGAGACCAATGATCAGCTGGGTAGCAGCTCAGAATGTTTCTCTGGTTCTCACATGGATCCAGATTTGTTTATCCCCATTTATTTTATTCTTACATTGTAACTATGTTCAACTGAGCTGTCTTTTCTACCACTGTGGTGTCTCAGTTTTTCCTCCCTTTAAGCTGAAGTTCACTGCAAATGAAAATCATTGACCCATATGTTACCATCTTCTTCCCTTTCTTTATTTTCCCTCTTTTCTTCTCTCTACAAGAAACAGCTCTACTGGAAATCAAGCAGAAAATTAGAGGGAATATCAATTTCAGCTCATGAAATGTTGACTGTGCTACAATTGTAGCACAAGCTAATCATTATCCCAGTGCAAGGCTGAGCCTCAGAAATAATGATCTGCAGTCATGGTACAGCTCATTATCACTGTTGCATTATCTCCTGACAGGATGATAATTAACTTATGTCAACAAACTTTCATATGCTCTCCAGCAAAAGCAACAAAAAGCAGGTAGAAAAATGCAGGGTCCAAGCAGGGTAAAAATCAATGTTAATAAGAATTCATTTTAAACATTTCATCTGAGAATATTAGTTATGCTACTGAGATTAGTAATATGACACTATTACAAATATCATTGTTATTTGTGACCCCTGAAAGTTACCTCGAAAAAGATACCTGTTGTAGTGTTTAGCTTAATCAGAAATGCAGGTGATTCACACTCAATTTAGTTTCCATGACCAGCTCTAAAAGAAGATTTCAAATGTTATAACTGTGTAATGAATTATTTAACGGATAGTTTAAAACTATACTTTCTGTTGCAAATGAAAACTATAGACATTTTACTGGCTAAACAAGGTCTTAGATAAATAAAGTATGGATGACACTCAAAAGCCAGAAAAAGTGGTTTGGTGACAATACTACAGACAAAAAGACTTTGCTAATGTGAGGAGAAGCGGGTACAACAGTAAATTAAATGCTAAAATTCCTTACAAGAGAGTCTTTCAGTTACTAAAAAAAACTAAACAAAGTCATCATTTAAAAAGCCAGTAAATTCAGAATTCTCTGCCCTCCTCCAAGCAGTTGTCTAGCTCTAGGCAACTCTGAGCACATCTACCAGACAAGCCCCAAGTGGGAAGTAGGTGGAGGATTGCCTATCTCCCCTGCAGTTTGTGGATTGCTCTAGGGCTTAGGTTCCTGGATACCGACCGAGAGACAGCAATGCACACGCTCAGGGCCAGAAACTTAGGGGCCGAATGAGTTCAGGTGCCTACAAGGTTAGGCAACAGCCAAGCAGGCGTTTTGTGGATCACCCTGGCATGTAAAAATGGGACAAAATAAGCAGTTGTAGAAGTTATTCCTGATTCAGATGAGGAACCCAGGCTTGGGTCATGACCACCTAAGAGTGCACCTACACTGCAGATGAGAGTATAATTTCCAGCTTGAGTAGATGTACCTATGCTAGCTTTGATCAAGCTAGCATGTTTAAAAACAGCAGCAGAGCTGCAGGCCACCCGACTACAATCCTGCCTGACCCCTAGGGTATGTGTTTGGACAGCTAGTCCATGCTGCCACCAGCATAGCCACAGTACTATGTTTAAGCGTGCTAGGAGGAACAAAAAAAACAAAAAAACAAAAAAAAAAGGGGGGGGGGAGAGAAGACAAGACAACTGAATTTGTGGGTGTGCTGCAGTGACCTTAAACTTCCTTTAGGTGATAAGGAATTTTCTAGCCTGCAAATTATCCTGAGATATGTGGTGCAGGTGCGTAGAGGGGGGAGAAAGGTCTACATCTGCTCAGTTGTGCCAAGCTCCTCCTTTATCTGATGCATACCTGCTCCTGTCTGCCTCTTCAGACAATCTTGTTCTTCTCAGATCCCCTAAACTTGAAATATCAATTACTTTGCCTGAGCCCTTATACTTAAATCCACCACTGGTCAGTAGTAGAGTTTTTAAATGAAAGGGATGTGGGTTGGGGGGGGGGGGGGGGGGAAGTAGTGGGTCATTCACTCAGCCAATCAGAGCAGGACTCATGACCATGAACTAATCTTATAATTTGGGTTGAGAAACAGCACTGGCCCTGGTGAAGTGCCCATTTCAGAAGAAGGTAATTCCAATTCTAAATTAATGCATATATTTCACAACTAATACATCAGCTCAACATAGAAAATTTGAGAAGAACGTTAAAATATTTTGCAAGTCAAATAGCATCCACATTTGTAGAGTTTTGGTCAGCCACAGCAAATTCTGACAATGGAATTGTATTAGTAAACAGAGCAATGGAAGACTGATGAAGCCTACACCCTGGAAACATCCAGAGAATGCCTAAACAATGTGTCATGAATCATATTTTAATTCCATCTGATCATCATGTGCGCAGCTCTTTCCTTGCTTGTCTTCATTCTGTTTCATTTGCATTCAGTGGGCATAGCCATGGAAACATTATAGCATAAAAACCCAGACATCTCTAGTCCTTTAGAGATTAAATGCACATTAGCAGATTTGTGCTTTACCCTAATTCACTATTGTTATGCATGAACCGAGGCTATGAGTATCATCTGGCTTGTTATGAAATTGTTTTAAAGCAGTGGCATGTCTCCTGGTTTCGCACTTCATGTTTTGAGCAAAAGTCCCATGAAAGAGTTGTCTGGGTTAGCTATAAGCTTCATATTTAAATTTGGGCTTCCTTTTTCCTTTGCATTGGTTAAAGCAGCTAACTGCTTAGACCTGAGAATATCCCTTCAAAAGCAACACTGCATCCCTTGAACTCTGCTCTATACAAGTTCTAGGTGTGAACAAGTGTGCCTGGAAATTTTAAAGAAAAGCTAAAACCACATTCATTAGAACTACAGTTGTCATCAGAGGAAGTGCCTGAAATGAGGTGAGAGCAGCGGCTCTCAACCGTTCTATTAGGACCTTGGGACTCCAGAACTTGCTCTTGCCTTTGGTCTGAAATACACTGAAGTTGACAGCCTTCCAATCATGCTCCAAAAGCTATCCATTGGGTAGGGGGTGTGTCCCAAACCATCTGGATTATAACCAAAAAAGCCAAGTTAAACTCGGATTCCCACAAAGTGTTCTGCAGCTGCCTCCTCTCCTGCTTTCTCCTTACGGAAAAAATCCTATAGAATCGAATACTGTATGGATGAAACCAATTTTGTTCTATAGAATTGTAATAGGCTGTACGGAAATTATTCTAGCCACCAATAGACTTTAGAGAATGAGAGCCATAGAAGTCTAAAGAATACAATTCTCTATTCAGATCTGTAGGATGATTTTTAAAAAATCTGTAGAAAAGTTACCATCTTCCATCCAATTCTATACGACTTTACATAAAGGCTTATAATTTTGAATTCTGAAGAGAAAGCTGATCTGCAGTTTTTAATACCACATGGTATGATACTGCAAACAGTTTTAATAATCCGTCAGTCAGAAATAAGTAATATGGTCATGGATGTTTACCGGAGGGGGCGGGGGTTTAGAGGATTTTTTTTTAAAAAAAGAACTAAGGGCTAGGGCTACAAAAGGATTTAAGATGCCTAAAGTGGCAAGTAGGTGCTAAATACAACACATAGGTACCACTGAGATCCTCACACCCTCAGCTGCCACGTAACCTTATAAGCACAAAGTTTTAAAAGGCCTTGTAGGCTGCCGGTAGGCATGTGTAAAACCCCTTAAGTACTGATACCACGGAGCTGTTCCAAGTCACACCTAAACCTAGTGTATTCTCCAAGTAGGCATACCCACCTATCTTACCGGTGGGTCACAATCCACTAGGTGTGCTCCGAGCATCCCTACCAGATCAGGCTATGCACAAACAGCTGAGCAGGACTACACTGGGAAGTTTGGGGGGCTGGTTAGCTGGCTGGGTATCCCCAAAGCATCTAATGGTGCAGTGGTTAGGGGCAGAGGCTCTACAGCTTGGAGAGTAGGGCATTTAGCTGGACTGAGGGAGCTGCAAGTTCAAGTTCCTCGTGCAGTAAAGTAGAGGAGCTTCAACAAGAGACAAAGCACCATGCCTCAGAATACCGTATAGCCTGGTGGTCAGGGCACTCACATGGGATATGGGAAACCCAAATGCAAGCCCCAGCTCCCAGTCAGGCAGAGCAAAGATTTGAAAAACTGGTTTCCCACATACTGGGCAAGTGCCCTAGCCACTGGGCTATTGGCAGTAATGGCAGGTAGGTGTTTTTTTGAGAGACAGGCAGGGCTGGCTCCAGGCACCAGCCTACCAAGCACGTGCTTGGGGCGGCACCGGGAGGGAGGCGGCGCTCAGGATTTTTGTTTTTTTAATTAAAAAAACCAAAACAAACAAACAAACAAAAAAAACCACACTCTTCGGCACCGCCCTCCCCGCCGGCATGCTGCCCTCCCCACCGGCGTTTTGGTGGGGTGGTGGCGCTGGGTGTGTGTGGGGGGTTGTTTTGGTGGGCATTGGGGGTGTGTGTTTTTTTTGTTCAGCAGGGTGGCGCTTGGGGTTTGTCTGTCTGTTTTGCTCGGGGCGGCAAAAAAGTTAGAGCCGGCCCCGGAGACAAGACTGGCTCAGGCCCTTACTCCAGTAGAAGATTCATAGCTGTAAATCTCAAGTAGAGATAGGCACTAACTACCGTTTGAAGGACAGGGCTTAGGCTTCACTCCTCAGCATTTCCTAAGGACCACCTTAGGTGTGTTCCTGCTCTGCATTCTGGCTTTTGTGAAATTTATTTCTTAGGCACCCAAACTCTCCCCATGCACTGTAGAGGGAACCTGGATGTCTAAATCAGGAGTGTTCATTCCACTGGGTGGCTAGTGACTCAGTTAAGCATTGCAAGAGTCAGCATTTGTGGATCTTCACCTAAATCCTCATAACTCTTGGCTTCACTTGTTCCTATTTTATCCAGCAGGTAATAGTTCTTGGTCAAGCTAAAAAATAAGAACCAAACTAAACAGACTTTTTGTCTGGGTTTTAAAAGATGGATTATAAAGGTCTAACTACTTCCAGTTCTCTGAGCAGAAACATGCATTATTGCTCTCTGTCTCTATGTTGCTCACAGTAGAATTCTTGGTGTTCGGTTGCTAATTAGCCTTCAGTTATCAACCCTTACACCTTCAACCGTTCCACTTGCAAATCCCAGGAATTTAGCTTGTTACAATTGTGATCCAGCTCCCCATTGTCAAAGACTGGGGAGGCAGCTCTGCCACTGATGAACTAACCTCTCTCACACTTACAGTGTCAGAAACAGCCTGAAATATAAGACAAGAGCTGAAAAATTACATCTTTGATGAAAAAGTAATATGTTTTCTACAGCAGTAGAGCACCCTCTATCCCACTCTGGGGCATTTGTACAGGTGCCACCTACTTAGACACCAACACCACTTCCTGCCACCCCTAGTGTGAGTGCTTCTTGGCACTCTCCTTCCCATTTCAGTACAGACTCAGCCCCAAATCTGCTTTGCTTGTGAGATCTAAAAGTAGCGCAGCACTAGGCAATGCCCTGTGTGTAGAATTCCCTTAGATTCCTCCTCCACCACCACCTTCACCTCCCAATTTTCTGGATCCCTCACTTTTTTACCTTTTAGCTTCACTGCTTTCTCCCCATTTCTTTCCCTGGTGTCTCAATCTTTCCCCAACTGCTCCATCTATCTTTAATTATTTCTTACTTCTTATAAGGCAGTGAATAGGTTTTCTGGCCAATTTGTCTCCTCCTGTAACTTGCACTTTGTGGCAAACTCTGAGGATAGTGGGGGGATTTGATCATATGGATTGTTCTTGCTGTAGAATTCCTTCCAGGGTCAAGATTTTGCAGGGGGCGGGGGCACGATAGTATCCTAGACTACCTCCTAGCCAGGCTATTGCTAAAACCACCCCTGCACAAAATGTGATAGCTAGGGGCCACCGTACTTTACAATTGCATAACATACCTAATTTTAAAGCACCACAAAGTGCCTTACCAATATTATTGTACAAATCTTCCTGTGCCACATATTAGAGATGGCCCCAACTCAAAACATTGATTCAAGCATCCTTAAACTTTGGGGTGTTTCAACCCAGGCCAAGATGTGAAAGTTGCAGACCATCTTTATAGCAAAATGATGATAACTGGCTACATGTTGTCCTGCTTTACAAAGTGCCAGTATAGCAATAGCATGGACCTAAGCCTGCACAGCGTTTGGAGCAGTAGTACTGGTTATGCAAACACCCACCAGACACAGCAGAAGGGGCTCTACAGCTCTAGGGGATAATTCTAGGAACCAGATGCTCTCCACAGCAAGCTCTCTGGAGCCAGGTAGATTTTCAGTATAAATTCTGACTAGTTATGCCAGTTTAATCAGCAGTTACACAGTGGAACAGTCCCCTAATGGATGGCATTAGATCACTTTTAGTCGCTTACAGGGACTTCATTATTGCATCGCATTTGGAGTTGCTGTGGTGCTATGAGGGAAGAGAGCTGCCGAACCAAGTGTGCAAAGACATTGAGCCACTGTACAAAACCCCTGTCCTCTGGAAGCATCAAAGCTATGTAGATCTCAGGACACTCAATCGTAGAAACGGAAGGCTGGAAGGGACTTTGAGAGATCAGCTAGTCCAGCCCCATGTGCTGAAGCATGACCAAGTACACCTAGACTGTCCGCGGGAGGTGTGTGTCTAATCTGGTCTTTAAAAACCTTCAGTGATGGGGATTCCACAACACCCTTGGAAGCCCATTTCAGTGCTTAACGATCTTTAATAAACATTTTTTCCTAGTATCTAACCTAAATTGCCCTTGCTGCAGATAAAGCCCATTACTTCTCATCCTACTTTCAGAGGACATAGAGAACAATTGATCACTATCCTCTTAACCCTTAAATTCTCAAATGTGTTATCAGGTCCCTCAGTCTTCTTTTCTCAAGACTAAATATGCCCAATTTTGCTTGTTTCATGGAGCAGCAATGCAGCTTCCTTTAAGGTGGAATCCAGTTATTTTTAACAGTGCACAGCACCACCACAGAACAAGAAGTGAAGAGGAATATTGTAACCAATTGTAACTTCAGAGGGAATTCAGGATCAGCTTGACTTCCCTGAATGAACAAGTCAGATTTCGGCTAGGCAAATACATCTTTTAGCTGTAAATAGCATACAACTTCTTACTTACTATTTATCTTTTTAAATACTCACATTACATTTAGCAAATTTTAGATGCCAAAGGGGGAGCACAGGAGTTTGTTTTAGGGAGAGGGCACACATTGGGCCAGGTTCTTAGCTAGAGCAAATCAATTACTTCAATGCAGTTACACTGAAGTATGCCTGCTGAGAGTTTGGCCCCCATTTCTCTCTCCATCGTGTTTTTGTTTAAGTTAGTTGCAAACATAGTCAAAGTTTCAGAAGGAGAATAGTCAACATGCTTTAAGTATAGCTGTCACTGAAAATATTTCTACTGAGACAGACACTACTTGCTTAGTATAATGTGTTTTTTAGACATTTCCTGCACTCGGGAGGGAGATTCACAGTAGTGATTCAGATCACTTGTTTCTCCAATCTGAACAGGAAAGGTACAAAAGTTCAATATTATTATTTTACATGCACTGTGCATAGAATCTTAATTCGGACATTTAAAATGAATCACACTGATGTAAGCAACAAAAAATGCATCACCCTTGATTTATGGAAGAATACAAGGAAATAAAAGGTTACATAGCAAACTGTGTGAATTAGACTCTTGTCTTGTATTGTAGTATACAAATTTCTCCTTGATAGGAAGCAATCAGAGCTTATTAGCTCAGCCACCTTATAAACAGAATTTAGAAATAGGAATTTTTGTTGATACACATTTTATCTTGGGCTCATTCTAGGGTGAAGAATATGAATTTGTTGGTCAGACACTGAGAAACAAAAGACTGAACAATATGACAACTCATCATCATAGACTTAGTTATACCCCTGTAAATTTGGTGTGGTAAGGGGAACTTGGTTTCATTAAGTGCATCCCAAACCTATACACTTGAGTGTACTCTGCTTGCCACCAAATAGGCCCAAACCCCTAGACTCCTCCTCTTGAAGAGGCAGGAATTAACCCCAGAAACAAATGCTGCCCTCAGCTATGAAGTAACACTTATCTGGACATAATAAGCTATCCATTAGTACAAGGCACCTTTTGGGGAGCCCTATTAGGAGTCCCATATACCTCCTCTCCAGCAATAGGACAAAGTACCAGGTCCCCCAATGCTTACATATGCAGAGGAATACTCTCTACTCTGGCAGAGATTCCAAATTGACCCCAGGCCCAGGGGTGGCAAGTTTGTAGACATTTTGGTGGTGCCCAGAACCTGCCCCCACAAACTCCACCCCCACCTGCCTAAGGCTCTGGTTGGGAATTTGGGTTGGGGGAGGAGGTCTGTGGTGAAGGCCCTGGACTGGGGCAGGAGATTGGGGTGCAGGACAGATGAGAGGTTGGGCTCTGGGAAGGAGTTTGAGTGGGGGAGGGGGTATGGGGTGCAGGCTCTGAGATGGAGTTTGGGTGCTGGGTGCAGGCTCTGGGAGTGCAGGAGGGGGTGAGGGGTGTAGGCTCTGAGAAGGAGTTTGGGGGCAGGAGAGGGTGTGTGGGAAGGGGGTGGGGGTGCAGGCTCTGGGCTGGGGGTGCAGGCTCTGGGAGGGAGTTTGGGAGCTGAAGAGGGGGTGCAGGCTCTGGGAGGGGGTGCAACACTTACCTAGGGTTCCTAGGCAGGGCAGGAGTCTCCATGTGCTGCTACTCCCAGGCACTGCCCCCACAGCTTCCCATTGGCTGCAGGGGCACTTGGGGCGAGACACAGACCCACCCCACCCAGGGGCTGCAGGAAGGGGCTGGCCAGGCCCACTCTTAGTCACAAACAAGGTACCCTCTGCCCCTCATGCTGGTCACTGGGACTCTGGTGCAAGCTTGGAGGGGTGAATCCTGGTTTCTGCTGTATTGCCTGTAGTTCATTCCCACAGTCATCTGCTGGTCAGGGCTACTCCTTTGGGTCTAGGTGGTGTTTGGACCAACTCCCTCCAGAAGCCTAGAGGAGTGGATTCGCTGTTGACAAGCCCCCTCAAGGCTGGACACAGCAAAGCAAGCTCTCCTCATCTGGTTTCCTTACCAACAGCTACTCTGGCTTTGCGGTGATCTGCCTCTTCTTGTCACTCAGTCCTCCAGCCAAAGCACGTATAGTTTCACACACACACTTCAACCCCACCACTCTGTGGGAAACAGAGTCCAACAAATACAATCTAATATTGTTACATCAGGTTTTCAGTCTGACTGTCCAGCCCTCATACCCGCTCACGTCAAGGCTTTTAAAAGATCTTCTTTCCTTATGAGTGGCCTTCATGTCACTTTTCTCAGTAAATGGTAGGAAACCCTCCCACCCCCTCCAGGGACCCCAGAGTGAGCAGTCAAGTTCTGTACATTTACACCCACCCACTACTTCCCTAGGCTTCCTCCTACTTCATCCTGTCAGCAGGACTTTCCCACAGCCCATTTCTGTGCCCACTGTGTACTTTGCAGGCTCCACTGCATCTTAAGGCTCACCCTTTTGTCAAAGCAAGGGCTCCTACTTGGAATCCCCCAACATATCCCAACTGAAAATATATATGCCAAACACACCCACTTCTGCCCACCTCATGCTTGAGCTTTTCTCTTCTAGGTTTCCCCTCTGCGTTGTTCCTCAGCTGAATGCCTCCCTGGGCTTTTTCTCCAAACATCCAGTCTGGTGAGGGCTCACTACCCGATCTTTCTCCATCACAGGAGCTTTTCCATCTAAGTTCTCTACTCAGCTCTCACCTCTCCATTTCTTCGGTGACCCTACCAGTGTCCCTCTACTACTCAAAGAGCAGCTTAAGAGCTTGAATTCTTGTTCTTCTGCTCTGGAATTCCTCTCTTTACACTAACAACCCAGCTGGGACTGCTCTTTAATTAGGCCTGGCCTACCTTCCAGCTGCAACCTAGTGCACTAATTGAGATCTCCAACTCCCCTTAATCCTTGCAGTGCCAGTGCAGGGTATACACCCCATCACAAGCAGCAACATGTGCTCAGGCCTCAGTTCTGTATGTCCTCTGTATGCCCCTCCCACCCAATACCAGCTGATTGGTACAGAGTCAATTAAGTGGCCTACAACCAATTACCCATCCCCACTTGCTCCTGCCTTGAGGCATCATTCCTATTCTCTAGTAAGAAACAGGCTGGCAGCAGGAAGTCAGGATAGGATTGCCTCCCAGTCCCTCTGCCAGCCGGGGCTTGATAAGTGAGCAGAGAGGAGCTGATCCCACTCAGGGCTATGGCTGGCCCTTTCTCATTGCAGCCATGTGGGTGTGGCCCAGCAGCTCTACATTATGGTAACACAATTGACTTCAATATAGTTACTGTGAAAGCCCAGTCTCTTTCCATCAGAGCTAGGAGAACACCACCATTTTCTACAAGCATTTCAGCAAATTTTAAAATTAGTTCACTTTGGCTGTGCCTGTCCACCTTTGGTATTCACATTACAGGAACTGCTGAGTGATAAGTGAACATGCAGCCTCCTAAAAAGCAAATAAAACTTACATACTCCAGTATTCACACTAGACGTGTTTGTCTTATTCAGGTGGGACACAGCAGAACTCCTTCACCAGTGCCAACTCACAGGGACAGTTAAAGAAGCCATACAGGATCTAGCCACCCCATTTGCAACTAAGACCATGCACATACGTGCATTTGCCTTGTCATTGCAATGAGAAAGTTTAAATTTCAACACATGACCCATCTTGTGATGGGGGCTGGCCTTACTGGTAGTGCCACCTAGTGGTCAGGTCACTGCATCCCAGCTCTCCTCTTTCTGTGGCATCCCTCCACAGCAATCACTCTAACACCTTTCAGTTGGTAGTGACTTGACACTCCAACTGGGTCACCAGCTGAGTTTGCCCCTTCCAGGGTAAGAGAATTCAAGAGTCCAACATAACAGAAAGGGCCTTCTGTTGATGGCAAACCCTTGACTTGGGGCTTATAAAATCTCTACCCTCTCCTTCTTTCCAAGTGGAGAAGGAAGTTTATGCCCCCTCCATAAAAAGAGTTTTTGGTAGGTTCACCCTCTCCCTTTACTAGGGTTTCAGGCACTCTGTGATCAGCTTCTATCCCCTGCCAGACTCCTAGTTCAGGACTCTTCTTCCCAGGCTCCTCTTAGCACTTAGATCTCCTCCCTAGGGCTTGAAGGAAATATCACTCACAAGCCCTGCTTTTGAAGTAAGAACTTCTGCTGTGTCCTTACTCAGGAGCTCTCAGGATAGATTTACCTCCCTGCTGAGCTGTCTGGCTTCCTTTTAAGCCCTTCCTTCAGCTGGCTCTGCAGGTGTGGTGGAGTGGAATAATTTGGGCCAGAACTGGTCCTTAATTCCTTCTGTCACAGTGTGGGATTTATACAGTTGCATCACAAACCTATATTTTCTAGGAATGATCTAGAAACAGAACTTCTCATCTTAGCTATGGGATTGGGCCAGATAATGCAGGAGAGTCCTGTGTGGCTCAGTAAAGAATAGGTTTAAAAATTTCTAAAATTCCCTCATCTTGCTTATCTGCTCTTCCTAAACTGCAAACTTCTTCCAAAAGTGGCAATAATAAGAGTTATGTTCATTCAATTAAGTCACAGAAGCATCATCTGTTATGTGACCAAGCATAACTGAACAGAAGAGCTTGAGTTTTGAATGAGTAGTAACAAATATTTACAGTGATCAACCCACAAATACAAAAAATAAGATGAAGGAAAAAATTAGAAAATGCTTAAATAGAAGGAAATCATGAATATTTTGCAACACTAAATGTATTGAGTATATTATTCAGTTATTCACTTAACTCTATTTTTGGGTAGCACTGATTTGTGGGAAATGTTCCTTATGTTAATACAGGGATGGTCCCTATATATTTGAGCATAAGCTTTTTCTTGCGCCCTCCACATTTCTTTAAACAATAATAAAAATATTTCAAAATGCTCTCAGAGCTATTTAGAAAACAATTTGCCAGTGTATAAAATTTGCCTGCCATTCTTGTGTGTTGTCTCTAGAAGGAAAGACATTGGTGATGTTACTACACTGACTTATACACAGTATATTATGTGAAGGCAAAGGGCCAGATCTCAGATGGTGTAAATCAGCATAGCTCCTCTGTAGTCAAGAAACAAGATGCAAGGACCAAACATTCAATAAGAGGTCTAAATCCAAGGTTTGTGGCCAGATACTCAGCTAGTGAAACTTAAAGTTACCCCAGCTGAGAACCTGGCTCAAAGGTCTGGTCTACATTAAAAACTTTTGCCGGTATAGTAATATCAGTTAGGGGTGTGATTTTGAATACTATTTCTATATTGGCAAAATCCCTAGTTGAGACACAGTTATACCAGCATAAAAGTGCTTTTGCAGGCACAGTTTATTTTACTTGGGGAACCTGTATATGCTATACCAGGAGCGGCATGTTTCTGACACTACAAGCTGTGTCCACATTAGGAAGGTTTTTCTGGTATAGCTGTACCAGTATAGCTACACTGGCAAAGCTTTTCTAGTACAGACCAAGCCAAATAATTTAATTTAGATGCACTTATGAAATGTCTGTTTGCTTCTTCAGATGAACAGTTGGATTTAGGCAAACTATTGTGTGCACAAAATGTACTTCTAGTTTTCATGCACAATTACCACAATTGTCTGTGCAAAATTAAATAAATAGGTAACTGCATGCACATGTCACCAAAACTGGCTGTTAGCATGTGCAATTACCTGATTCTTTAAAAAGATGATGGGGGGTCTTCATTCTAGCAGATAATTTTTCAATCAAGATTAGATTTTTTGCTAAAAGATATGTTCTAGGAATTATTTTTGGGAAGTTCTATAACCTGTTTTATGGAGGAAGTCAGACTCACTAGATGATCATATTTTTTCATTCAAATTAATGATTTTTTAGAAATGCTTTCAGCCAGTTTCTAATCATGTGTATTCAAAGTTATTAATCAGGCAGCAAGTGTCCCCATTTTCTTAATTATTTAATTCTGATCAACTGCATTTTTACAGAGGGTGCTTTTAGGGCAGAACAACAGCATAGGTATGTGTGCGAATGGGAGGCAGTTCTGTTGAATGGACTGGTTTATGTGATTATGGGTGACTGATGACCTCAATACACAAAGACAGCATGCTCTTTATGAGAAAGTAAAGTGTGTCTGTAGTTTTACAGAAAGATATCAATGCTTGTATAAGACAGTGCTGTACTAGATCAACTGTAACTTCAATATCTACATTTGTCTGTGGAACATTTTAGTTATGCTCTCTAATGGCTTTGTTTTTCATGTATCATGCTTTAAATATCTCCAAGGTCTCTGCTGTCTGCAGGTACAGGCATTCCTATTGTGTTTAGTTCAGTTCACTGTCACACACATTGGACCTGAGTCTCCACTTTGGGACACCATTTCTATGCTGGTCGTATTCAGTTGCTTTAAAGTGGAATTATACGAGCATAAAACCGGAGTGATACATGGGTGAATCAATCCCACTGTGTGTTCTCTAATGGAGATTTTACCTTTATTCTCTCTTACATTAGTTGCTTTCTTTATCTAAAATAAATTTTACTCTGATTGCAAGAATCTGTTTGGCCTTTGTGTATGTTATCACATAACATTGTCTTTTGCTTTCCTCAGACCACGTTCAAAAGATTTGTATGGCCCATTCCAAACTCTTTATTGCTTGATCCCTGTTCCTTTTTAGTAATTCTCTTTTTCAAAGATGTGCAAAGGATTCCTGAGTTGGAAGTATCCAGCTCATGTAATTTAAATAAGAGAAGTTCATTGCTCTCTCCTTTATATTATGCAAAAATCACTGAAATGGCAAAAGAAATCCCTTAAACATATGATGTACAATCACCTTTGTTTCCCATAAGGTAAGGAGCAGCATGACAGAATTTATTCATAGCTGTACAATACTCTCTCTAGGCTGATTATGCCATGTTGACACTAGTCCATTACGTTCGTAATTGTTTTACATGCAGCTAACAATAGCTGGCTGTTTCTATTGTCAGAGTGCCCAAAGTGCTTTGAGATCAATTGATGGAAAGTGCTGCATAAGAGCTAAGGGGTTATGATGATGAGTACTAATGTATCAGACTGGAATTGTTTAGAAGGACAACAAAAATCAGTTTAAAAAGATTTGCAAAACACTTCTCATTTCATGTTATGCTCATGAAGTGAGCTCTCTCTCTTTTATCCTAGATTCATACAACACTCCTCAGTGTTCATCTCAGATGTTTAAACACTGCTCTACCATAATCTCATAGGTATAGCTACTGCTACATAAAAGGAAATCACTGTAGGACTGAGTCTGTCACCAGTGCATATAGAAATCGTATTGCTTTCACTTGGAAGACTGTCTGTGGAACAGCTGAAGAATTGGGCCCATATCAAGAGTACATGTAATAGAGCATGGTTAGTCCTTCAGGTATAAGAACTACACAAAATCTATCCCTATACCATCATGGTGAAACAAATATTTGTTATGTAATGTTCTACCGGAACATAAAACTTCTGCATGCTTAGCATCAGATAACATGAAACGGTGTTATACCTACATCAGGAATTTCTCTGTACACTTAAGTGTTATCCGGCAGACTATTTTACAATGTGAATATAAAGCTGAAAGAGTTTAGCTCCAAATCTTTTAGGGCTGAAAATTTAGGGTGGGATTCTCAAAGGAACCTAAGGGTATGAGGTGCCCAACGCTCACTGATTTTCAGTGGGAGTGGGACGCCTAATTCCAGTATTTGCCATTGAAAATTCCAACCTTGTCCTCTATGTTTCAGAGGAACAAGCTCCACGCTCACAAGGATCCAAGAAGTACAAAAGCAATAACACGTGCGAAAATGATAACTACATGGTGAAAAAAGTCAAGCAACTCTTTCAAAATTCACAAGAGTTCAGTCTGAGTTTTGATGCAAGTCCAAGTCAATTGCTTCTTCAACAAACCACCTTCAAATAAAGCCTCACCTTATAAGAGCCAGTCTTCTTCCATTTACCAGTGAGACTGTTTAGTGCTAATCATTACCCCTGGAATAGAGAGCAGAACTAAGAGGAGGGCAAGTAACATTTAGGTCTAACTTCAGCAGTGACATAATAGTTAATACTTATATAATGTCTTACAGCTCTCAATCTTAAAACACTGTAAAGAAAGTTAAGTTATTAATCCCACATTGGAGATGGGGAACTTTAGGTACACAGAGATTAAATGACACCCAAAATTACACAAATCAGTAGCAGAGTCAGGAATAGCATTCAACCCAATGCCCCATCCACTGGAGCAAGCTCCTTGATGTCTAAGGTGTGTATATACTGATGACCTAAATGGCTTCTTCTACCTGTTTGTAAGAATAACTTACCTAGGGAAAACGGCATGGGGAAATGGGTTGTCCTGAGCTCCCAGCAGAAGAAGCCAGGTATCCCACCCTTAAATCATGGTTATTGGGGATGTCTTCCAGAGGTAAGGAGCATCATTGCAGAAGCCTCCTTACCAGTGTCTGGACAGAAAGCTCCCACAGGAGCTGTTTTTCCAGGGATGTCCCAAACTGCAGGCTACCCCCAGAATGCACCCTGAAGAGACTGTGGCATTTCCAAATTTCATCATAAAGGAATCTAGCAGACTCTATAATATTAATTGCTGTCTTCTCCCAACAATGTGTGAGTTGGGAGATTCCAGTGGCCCCCTCCAAATCCCACATATATCCAGATCCCATTTAGAGGCATCTGTTGTTTCGGTAGGAATTGGAAGCATGCTGTATTAAAAAAATAGCTTGGACCAACCAGGTATACAATATCATTCATTTCCAATGGAGATATGCCAGGGATGATTCTGGGCCCCTATCTCTATTGCAAAATAGGAGCCAAAGTCATTCCACTTCATTTTGGGTACTGTACATATAGGCAAGATTTAAAAAACAAAAACAAAAAACCTCCAACACTTTATAACACAGGGGTAGGCAACCTATGGCATGGGTGCCAAAGGTGGCACGCAAGCTGATTTTCAGTGGCACTCACACTACCTGGGTCCTGGCCACCAGTCTGGGGGGCTTTCCATTTTAATTTAATTTTAAGTTAAGCTTCTTAAACATTTAAAAAACCTTACTTACTTTACATACAACAACAGTTTAGTTATATATTAAAGACTTATAGAAAGACCTTCTAAAAACGTTAAAATGTATTACTGGCACACGAAACTTTAAATTAGAGTGAATAAATGAAGACTCGGAACACCAGTTCTAAAAGGTTGCCAACCCCTGTTATAACAGCTCAGAAAATGTGACCTAGAAATAACCCATCTTTTAAAAAAGCCCTCTCCAAACTGGTTAGGCCCACAGCACTGGGGACAGAGCATAATTAAAGCTATTTTCTCTAAGGTTAAAATATGCCTGCAATGTTACATAATTAAAGATGCTTGCTGACACTGGAAAATATGCCTGCTAGCTATAGTATCCAAATGCCAAAAACAAGAATATTTTAAAGCAACAAGTCTAAAAATTATCATTGTGCCTCATAACTCTCTGACATTAGTCTGAGTGCTGGAAAGTATTTTGCACATAGATATAAAAATGTTTGCAAGAGCAACTACTGTAGGTAAAAGAGTTTATTTTTAACCAAAACAATAATAATAAAAATATTTCTTCTGCCTGGAAGACATGTTTGAAATAAACTTCCCATAAAAGAAAAACATGAAAGCTGAACTGTGGTTGAAAAAAGCCCTAAAATGTTGCCTTTGAAAAGAAAAATGTCTCAGAAAAATCTGATAAGAATTTATATGATGGAGTCCGTAGAATATGAAACACTGAATTCATATTTTCAGACCTCTACCCTGCAGTTATCAGCTCCCTTTAAAAAAGAAATTAACATACAAATACAATTGGACCCTTTTCCCCCCTTCAGACTATATAAGAGGCATCATGGAAACTGTTAGCTACATTTTTAAAATGAGAATTCTATTGTTATCTTTCCTTGCTGTGCTACTTAATTTGGTTCAGTAAATGAGCACCTGAATACTTAAATATAAAGTAAAGCAAATATTCAAATAAACATGGAAGTTAATAAAAAAAACTGAACAGTGACACTGACTAAACAACTAATATCAGTTCATAGTGTCAGTAATTATGTCTTCTTGGTTTCTATTGGCTCCTTCTGACTATGACTTGATGCGTTTCACTAGAGGTAATATTGTTGTAAGTGCAAGGGAAATGTAGGTAATAATCACAGTTGGAATTTGGCCTGTGCACCATGATTAACACCCCAACTTTTAAGAAAAGAACCATGGGATCTTTAAAGACCGCAAATGGCCAAGACTTCATTTTTATGTCTCATCTGAAAAGTAGTAACCCCTACAGCACAGTGTTCCCAACCATCTTCCTCGGTGGTTGGTTCAGTAGAGTCTCAGAAGGAGAGATCCATGTACTAAATTGTCAAACACCATTCATGCAGGTTTTCCTTGGAAGTCTCCCATTCAGGTATTGACCTGCTTTGACCCTTCTCAGTTTGTGAGATCTGGCAGGAGCACAGTATATGGTGGTATGACGGCAGGTGTTGTTTTTGATGTAATCTTTTTGCCCCAGATGTCCAGTAATGAACTTTCTACCACATTAACTCTCATCAACCCAACCCATGCAAAATATATGAATAAACAGAACAAACATGCTCAGCATAACATGTTCATGTGCATCTTTTTCCTTGTCGAATTAAATTTTTAGATATAAAATATACGTAGAAGTCTCGTGCCAGGAATTCTGGAAAAGCGTGGCCTAAGCTGCATTTTTGCTGATAGACGTTTTTATGGAAAAATATCAAACTCACACAAAAACACTTATCCTGAACTGAGTGAGAAAAGACTACAGCATTGTTTATTCATTTTAGTTCACTAATATAATGTTTTATTGTTAATCGGTTCACAGTACATTTGAAATCTAGGACCAGATTATCAACTGGTGTAAATTAGATCCATTGGTTTAATGGCTGTATGTAGATTTACAAGGGCTGAGGAGCTGGTCCTGCATTTCAGATTTAGTGAAGAAACCTTGCGCTACTACTTTACACATTTTCCCTCCTCTAGCAAAGTTAACGTGTATTCTGTGGTACAGCATTTTCCTGAAATACAGATGAAGAAATGAAAGTCCTGTACACTACTGACCTGCAATATCATAAATGAATAGCCACAAGCAACTCCATTCCTTTCTAATCTTTACATTTTCATTCCTTCAAGGAATGGTAGGAACTTTCCGGACCTCCAGTCTTTCTACAGAGAGTGTTAGCAAACATACTTCTTTACAAATGAATATATATAACACGGCCTATGCAGAAGTTTCTATTCTAAAGCTTTCATGCATTTATTATATTTCATCTTATACAAACTATAATAAAAATAACTTTTTTCGTAAATTATGTTTCTATAGACTAATATATTTGGATAATGGAAAACTTTGGGTAAATTTTGGTACCTATAGTACATTCCTTTACTCCCCTTAGGCCACAGACGTGTCATAATTGGGTGCAGAAGCATTGAAATCAGTAGAGTTGTACTTGCTAACACCAAGTCTGAATTTGGCCCTGTATCTTTGAGAGAAACTTTCTTCAGATTTGGACCTGGTATTAGCAGGTTATGTTTGCTAACACTGCCTGTAGAAAGACTGGAGGTTCGGAAAGTTCCTACTATTCCTTGAGGGAATGAAAATGTAAAGATTAGAAAGGAATTGAGTTGCTTGTGGCTATTCATTTATGATATTGCAGGTCAGTAGTGTACATATATACTTTCTAAGTTAAGTATCAAATAGCTAGCCATGCAGTAAATGAAATTAACATGCACACACACACACACACACACACACAGAATTTCAACTAATTAACTTAAAGAAAATTGTGACCTGCTCACAGACATTCCACAAACAGAAATTTACCATACTATTTTTAATTTTGAATGATTTGCTCAGCTCTAATACTGGATGCCTTGGAGATAATTGATTTTACACATTTACTCACCTGCTGATTGGGATACTGTATCTGTTAGTTCCAGAGCTCTGCCTACTGCCCTTGTTATTTAATGGAGGCAATGAGGTTGTGCCCTTCAGCCTTAGTATCTTAAATCAGCCTGATGGAGCTCAAAGCCAGGCGAGGAGTGGGTGGGCAAGTGGGAGAAGGAAGCACTGGGATCAGTTCATCTACATAATTCTGTAAAAAATCACATCTGCTTTATATGGCCCATGGAAGCAGCAAAAAACCTGTCTCTTTGACATCTTGTTCATTAAATGTTCTTCATCATATACAGGGTACTGCTTCTCTGACTGGCTTTAGCAATCTAGTGTGGTATTATCACTCATCTGCTCCTTTTTAAGTAATTGCTATGGACATCAAGTGCTGTATCATTAAAGCCTCTAGAACTGACTTTATTGAATGTATTTTGTGAGATGGTGCCACTTTGGAATTGCTTTGTTTGTGACCTCTGGACTGTATCACTGCACTGTGCTCCACTTGGGGCTAGCGTTAAATGCCACTCCGACGGCAGCTGCATTAGAAAGGAGTAGAACAAATACTTCCTCGGAGTTTCTATGATGGCCACACTCAGCAAAGTGTGCTTTTTTCAATACCCAAAGCCCTAAAAATAGAGATGACCACCCTTTGCTATAGTGTTGCAGTGCTCTCCTCCTTAATAAAAGCCAAAATATAACACAGACCCTTTTCCTCCCTTTCCAGCTGACACTAAAGATTTTGGGCTAGATTCTAACTTGGCCTACATGCCTGCATGTAAGCATGAGGGAATAAGAAGCCCCTTGCTCCACCCTTTGTGTACCTGCCCGGTCTACCCCAATACTAATTATCAGTCCACTTGATTAAGAGGGCACTGCCACCTGCTACTCCCTCCCTGTCACACTGAGTAGATGAGTTTGGATGGGATGAGTTGTAATTTGCTGCTGACAAAGCATTGGCTGTTCCCTCTGGCTGCTGCTGAAGTAATCCGTGCCAGGTACAGGGCTGGTGCATGCTGTTTCCCCAAGGGAGCAAGGTCGGAATCAGGACAGAAGCAATTCTGCTCTGCCTCTTACTCCAGGCTTGAGGAGTGAGGTACTTCCCACTTGAGGGTGGCAGAGTCTGGTTTATACATTTTTGTTTGCCTTTGGAGTCTTTCTTGTGTGCATGGGTAGGTTAATACAGGCTATTTTTTATGCCAGTTCTAGTATCTGCTTGCTGGACTATGCTGCCTTTTTGAAATATTTGTTTGAGTTTTGTTACTACTCAGAGGCCTGTGGATACAAGCACAACCACGTAAATACAAACTAATTATTTTAGTAGGGAGAGTGAATTCTTTTTGAAAGCACACATTCAGGGTTTTTTTCTGCTCCGCAGGCTGGGCTATTTGTTGTTCTAATGTTGCTTTCAGTTACGCTTGTGGCTTATATCCTAGAGTCAGAAACATTCACAGGCCCTATACTTGAGGTTGGCTGCAGAAATAAATGAAGCACTTTCTCTAGGATCCCTGCACCGAAGTCCGTAAAAGAGTGTTGACTAGATAAAAACTGTAAGAATTTCAAGTTTTCACCCAATGAGATTAAAAACAGAAAGACAAGAAGGAATGTGTGTGTCTAGCAATATGTTAAAGTGACATGCTGAGCGGAATTCAGGACATTGGGCCTGATTCTCCACCATGTTACACGGTTTTAAGCAATGTAGCTACATTGATGTAAACTACACAATACAAAACTGGAATAACACAATGACGCATCAGGCCTTTTGGCTTCAAGCTGAGCATATCTGTCCCCTATTTATTTTAATCACCAATGCTCAGATTTTTCCCCCCTTTATCTCCTATTTCTGGGGGAGTGTTTATGTAGAGTGTACTAACAGAAAACTGCCATCATTCCTATTCATTTAGAGACAAATCCTGCATTCTCTGCTCAAGAAAAATGTCCATTGATGTGCTTTACTTTTCAGTCCCCACCCTCCCCCAACCAAAGCAGTTGCTGGAGGGAGAACAAATAACTGAGACCTCCTAGAGATCCAACTGAGAGCCTAGAGATCATCCAGTGTCAGCACTACCTTATAATAGGACAGGGGACTGAAGACATCCATAGATAAAGAGGAAGCAGAATAAAATGAGGATTTGGACAGAGCCAAAGCTACAGGGAGCACAACTGGCCTTAGCTAGATCTTAGCTAGAGTAAAGCAGGGTAGTTCTGGCTTCAATAAAAGGACATCAATTTATACAAGCTGAGAATTTGGTCCCATATTTCTGCTCATGCTGCTTCTCCTCAGATCTTTCCTATGATAATACAGCTGAAAGGGATGATCTGTTCTCTGTTCCATACAATTTCCTTCCTGGAACCGTCTTCCATCCAGCCTCTCATCTAAACATATTTGTAGCTCAGTTTATAAAGATACCTTAATAAAACCGTACCTTTCCCTTCTCACCAGATAGCAGTTCTGAGTTGTATTCATTTACATAGACTTCCCTTCCCCTTACTCTGAATTTATTGAATGAGCCCTTTGAATCTTACCTCAGTACTGAAGCTGCTCTGATTTGAATGTTAATTACAGTTTCTTTGTTGCAATTCAAAATCAATTGCCATGTTGATTCTTTTAGATCTTGCTGTTGCTTCTGACTCCATGGACATCTGCCGAAGAGGAAATGTACAACATTTGTAACTGACAGGTTGGTTAAACATTCATTGCTTCTGACTGCTAGTGGATCTGAATCTCCTCTCACATTGATTTTACCCTGGTCTGACTCACTGACTTTATTTGAATTATCCCAGTTGAGACCTATGTAAGTGAGAGAAAAATCAGGCCCAGTGTGTGTCTATCTTCTCAGCTCTGGTGTGTTCCACAGTCCCTCTACTGCTTGATATTGTTCCTTATCTATATGCTACCACTTAATCAACAGATTCAAAATCTTTGAGTTTCTACTTCAACTGTATGTCGATGATGTTCACCTACTTTTTCCTCTTTTAAATTCTCTATCTCCAAGGTGCTATCAGTGCTGCTGGACTGATTCTCATTTATTCACTGTTGGAGTATGGTACATTTAAATGCAATTAAATGTTAGAAGGAAGATGACACCCCTATGAGTTTGGGGAGATATTTAGTTATAATTCCAGGAGGCTAAATAACGACTCTCTTAAACTCAGTTATATTCTTAAAGGCCTTTTGGATCCAAACCTGATGTATTAGGCTTGTATCCCTTTTACAGACAGTAGAATCTATGTTCTAGTTGTAAAAATGCTTCACTCTTTATTCAAAAGCTCCTGATGGTGAGATATTTAGCCCATATCTTTATTGCTGTTAGGTCATTAAAAAAAAGAACACTAAAAATGCAAAATCCAAAATAACCAATGTATAATTTTTGTTTATTCTAAATTCTGCATCTTACATGGTAATTGTATTTGGGTTCAGTAAAATATTACCTCTGACCAAAAGAATTAATAGTGATTTCCTTTTTGATAGAAGTCTGAAACATCTTGGAAACACAAGAACATAGGCATTACCTATTAGTTGAGAACAGTCCAGGGAATAACATTTACATTACTTATTTGTAAAGTAGTTATTGATCTGGCTTATAGAACTTTGAGATGGTCCCTTTGAAACCTATATGGACATACTTTGGTGACCACTGAACCATGTGTTCTCTTGCCATACAACTTTCTTTCACTTTTCTTACTCAGCTCTGGAACTGTGGAATGTCTTTTAAGGGTTCTGGAAATACTGGTTCTGATTTTCCACTCCATTATTTCAGTTTTAAGTCACTCTGATTCCACTGATGTCAATGGAGTTACACAGCTGAAAAACACTGGTATAATGGAATGGACAATCAGGGCCATTAAATTCAGACCTTTTGCCATCCCACATCAGGTCCTTGACTGTCACTCAAAATCACTTTTACTTTATTCCAAAAATACTTTGGGATGTGATATTTGATTAATCAGATAACAAAAATGATGTTTATGTCAACATCAATGAAAAAAGTCCCTATTGTTAAGCCACTAGACCTATATTCTGAGCTTTGTGTTGTGAGAATTAGTGAGAACTGCAGATTATAAAATTACACATGTATTACACATGCCTGATTTTCTCTTTGGATATGAAGATGAAAGTTCTGAGCTATAGATGCCACAAGGAAGCATGGCTAATAAAAATGCATGTCTGAGAGCCATAGCCAATGTTCTAGATTAAAGGAATTGTAGATCGAATAATATTTCCTCTTAGTAAATTAAAAAAAACCAACCTTGTCTTATAAGTATAATGCAGGTTTATGACAACTTTCTGAATAGTTGATATTGTAATGGAATTTTTATATTATACCTATCAAATATCATGAGTATTTTAGTACAGTATTACATCTCTTTTTTCCTTATCCTGTATCATGAAGCTGCTATGTACTAGGTTTACCACACAGTTGCTTCGGGCCCCCCATTCCCAGCCCTGCCAGAAGCAGTTTCTCCTGTACTTTGCTGACAGAAAATACTGTTTCAAAAAGAACAGACTCAGCAGAGGGGAACAGGATTAGTGGATTAGCCGCAGAAATGGTAACTGTGTGAAGATTTATAATCACTAAGAAAGAGGGATGTTCCTCCCATTCCAACTACATTTTCCTTCTCTTCTCTCCCTCTCTCATTAGAAACATAAACTCTCCCCAAGCTAAACTGTAGGAGGCCATTTAACCTGGAAAAAAATTGATACAAGTCCCTACCTTTTTTGTACAATGTATCTAGTGACTGTAGGAGCCAGGACTTGTGGGGTCTATTCTTGATTATGTCACTGATTTGCTGTGTGAGCTTGGACAAATCACTTAACCTCCCTGGGCCCCTATTTGCCCTTGAATAGAATAGGGCTTTTAATACTTTCACACATAGAGGATTATGGTCTTGATCCTACAAGTTGCTGTGCACTTTAGCCCTTATGCAGCAAAATATTTAAATATGTCCTCAACTTTAAGCATGCTAGCAGTCCCATTAACTAAAATGGGATTTAAGCACAATCTTGAGTGCTTTGTAATGGCGACAGACCCCATTGGATCAGGGTTAAAGTATTCCCTACGTTGTAGGACCTAGCCCATATTCATTAATGTTTTTAAGAGGACTCTGAGATCCTTGGATGGGAAATGCTAGAGAAGTCCAAATCAAAATTTTTACAATTATCCCATATGCAGAAAAATACTGCTTTTATTAAAAGTGGGAGATTTGATATTTTATTTAAAATTAAGTTAAACAATCATAAAATAACATTTTTCTAACATAAAGAAGATATGGTAACTCAAAACAAGGAAGCTCTTGAACTGTTTCCCTGACAAGATTGTGTATAAATCAGCAGGGCAAGGGGCTAAGGTATAGATTGTGCTTAACCCAGAGTGGAAGTGCAAGGGGAAGGGAAGAAAGGGGCAAGAAATTCCCTTTTTTGTGCTCCTTCACAAATTCCAAGAACAATCTCAGTTCTTGAACACAAAATGTGGGAATTTTAGCATCAATATCTAACCCTATTAGGGTTATAGAAAGGTTAGACGTCCCGGGGTTAGGGTGTATTATGTACTGTGTAATGGGGAATGTCAGCTGCCATCGGTATGACTTGTGACAATGTTTCTGTGTGGTTGGGTATCTTGATAATCTTTCAGGAATGAGAAAATCACAGGAACTATTTGCATTAAAAAACAACAACACCCAAACTATAGCATGATTGCCAAAAGACTAATTGTTACATGCTGGGAAAATGCTAGGAATATAGCTGAATGGGAGAAAAAGCAAATGTGAACAGCAAATTAACAATTTATGGATACATTTGGGGAAGTTAAAAATATATGGACTTGCTGTCTTGCCCTTTCCATTGAAAATGAGGATAATTTCTGTGTTCTGTGTGTGTGCACTCTGTGCTCTTTCATGTGTTTCCCCATTATACTGTTTATATTCTTCCCCCGTCCTCCTTTGAAATTATTAAAATGCTGAAATCATAAAGGGAAAGGGAAGTTTGGAATGGTGGTCTCCTGAACCAGAGCAGTAATTTCAGTGATGCTGTTACTGAAACACATATCCATTCCATGATGACACAGTGAAGAAATGGATATCATATCCAGCCAAAGCTAATAAATATAACATTCAAAAATAAATTCACTTGTAGTGAATTATCTTGAAGTCTTTTGATTTTAAGAACATTTATATCAGAGATTATTTCAGAGATCGCATAAACAGCTTGTGACTCTTGCATTAAAATCACCTAGGGCCAAATCCAACTCCCATTTAAATTAATGGGATGTTTTCTGTTGACTTAAATGAGTGTTGGCTCAAGCCCATAATAAATTAGGCTATAAACAAATTAATGACAAAAAGTGATTTATTATGGTTGATCAGCTGCAGCAGGGGAAACTGTATGGCTCAAATTCAAGTCTAGGGAGGTATGTGAAGGAGGAACTGTTTGTATCCATTTTTGTACTAACCAAGATGGGTTTGATTCTCCAGTGTGCTATATTCACTTTACGCCACTCAGGCCACACAAAGTGAATACAGAGGATCTGCCCTATTTTGAGGAACCCTCCCATGACATAAAGCTAGTAGAAGCAGCTAAGACTGCAGGCCCCCCAAAGAGTTCTGGCATAAGGGGATGTGTCAGAGAGAGGATATGCAGAGCAGAACTTTCCTCTGCCAATCCTCCGCTGATATAAAGAACCAAGCAGTGAAAGATTGGGAAGAGCAGAGAAGGCAAAGTGGAAATTTCTGCCCATTCTCTAGAGTTGGGCCCTAATTGGAACCATTTATCCAAACCCCTATTCTTTCCTGGGGAATTTAGGGATTTCAACTAAAATGAGACACAGATTTGATCCATCCCTGCTTTTGATTTTGCCCATCTTTCTTCTTTTATGAAGTCTACATATGCATTCTGTGAAAAATTTCTAAGGCCTTGTCTACACTAGCACCTTTGTTGGCAAACTTTTTGTCAGTCAGGAGTTTGAAAAAACCCACATCCCTGACCAACATAAACTTCACTTACAAAAGTGCCATTGCGGACAGTGCCATGTTGCAGGAGATGGTCTCCCACCAACATAGCTACCGCCACTTGTTGGGGGTGGTTTCATTATGCCAGCAGGAGAGAGCTCTCCTGCCGGCATAGAGCAGGTACACAGGAGACCTTACAGCAGTACAGCTGTGCTGCTGTAAGGTCCGTAGTGTAGACATAGCCTAATTCTGATAAGTACTGGAGAAATAGAGGAAATCATCATCATCTACAAACGACTACAAAAAATAACTAATCGAATGCCACAATGCCTTAGTGAGACAGTATAATTGAAGGCTGGGCAAAACATCATTGAAGCTGATGACTGAAACTGCCACCCTTCATTTAAGATAGCTGTAAGAAACAGACTCCTTTACAGCAGCCTTCACCTAAAGCAAAGGCAGATGCAAGTCTGCCCAGGAATTAGAACTATGTGGGTGGAGGGCTTCCATGGGTATTGTTTTGGATTAGGATGTATAGAGAAAGAAACAGGCACAGAAGGAAGTGATAGACACAGCCGGGAGAAGCTCGGTGTGGTGCTGGCAGAAATAGGCTTATGACTGCAAGCAAAGTCACTATCCCCTGTTGTTTGGTTCCTCCTGTTTTCAAGGAGCCAGGATTCTGTACATTCTTTGTAAATCAGCAGGATTGGATCAAAGGTACCAACTCCATCCCCCATTTCTTCTCCTAACAAGACAAATATACAAGACCTCCCAATTTTTGTCTAGCCACTCAGGCCCAAAAGGAGTAATAGTATTTTTATCCCAGTTCATCCCAGTCAAGGGAAGTTAAGGCCAAAATCCTTGTCTACAACTGAAAAAATGTGAAGTTCAGCAAGGAGAAAGGATGCCCTTGGATTCCCTCCATCCTGATGTTGTTCAGTGTTGCGCAAGTCCCCCAGTGCAAGTTAGAGCATCCTGAGGTGAAGCAGCACAAAAGGGCCATTTCAGCAGGACGAATCAGACCCCGTTGTGTGATTGCTGTGTAGAAGAAAGAACATTCTCACCCTTTGTTTATATCATCTATTTAGACTGAAGATCTACAGACCTCCAGGGCAGGGACTGACTCTTACTATGTTTGTATAGGTCCTAAAACAGGGCATCCCTGACCTCAATTGAAGCTTCTAATGCCTCCTAAGTATCTGTTAAGTGACACATTCATATCAGTGTTGCTCAGGACCGGTTATCCTTTCACTAGAGTTTCTGATGCTTAAATACTAAATTTAAAAAGTTAGATGCTGAGTAGTGCAGTATTTTTTCCTGCCAAATTTTGTGTGATGTGTAAATCTCAGAAAAATATATTTAAACACCATGATGAGGGAGAACCTTTTGTTGGACTCTGAAGTCCTAGCCTCAAACGGGAAGGATAATGTTCATGTGGAACTTAGAGCCAGATAAATATCCTCTATTGATAGTCTAAGGACTCTATTTTGTCAGAATTGAATGTGCCCCCTCTAATATATAGTTCTCTTTTTCTCTCCTGGTTTATTGGAATGTTTCTTGTTAGTCATCCCATACTGATTTCATACTGCTTTGGAAATGTATAGGAAAACTGTTTACAAAAAAGGAAATACTGCCTGCCATTTTATCTGGCTTTGCCTGCTACCTGGCAGTGTCCGAGTACAAGATCAATTTTACACATATTTTTCTATATTTTTTTGTTGCTGTAGGTTGCTAACGTAGTAAGTAATTCACTCATCTATGATGGATCCCATCGTTATCCTTTTATGAAGGATCCTTTGGGACTTGCTTTTGTTCCTAGATAAAGAAAGATCTCATTTCAGATTGGAGAACAATGCATCATAACCTACATGTATATGGATGATTCACATATTCATACAGAATACATTGATTTCAGTTGTACAGCAGCCAGAATTTCTCTTTATAATATTATTTATTTACACACCATATACTGTACCCTGATGTTTACTAGGTTACTCATCCAATCACTAACTTCTTTGGTGAAAACTGAAATAAATAAGGTATTTAACACTTTATCCATTGCTGTGTTTTCTTGCTAAAATGAAAAGCCTCCTCCATCCCTGGTATTCCTCTTGTATTTGTAAAATGCTTTCTTGTTACCCTGTATGTCCCTAGCTAGTTTAACCTCATTTTGTGTCTTGGCCTTTCTAATTTTGTCCCTACATGCTTGTGGTGTGTTTTTGATATTCATCCTTTGTAATTTGACCTAGTTTCCACTTCTTGTATGCTTCCTTGAGTTTCAGATCACTGACAATCTCTTGGTTAAGCCAGGGTGTCCTCCCTGTCTTTCCTACACAGTGTATAGTTTGTTCTTGTACCCTTAATGATGTCTCTCTAAAATACTGCTACCTCTCCTGAACTCTCTTTTTTCGCCTTAGACTTGCTTCCCATGGGTTCATACCTGCTAATTTTCTGAGTTTGCTAAAGTTTGCCTTCTTGAAGTCCATTGTCTTTACTCTATTTTCCTTCTTACTATTCCTTAGACTCACGAATGCCAGCATTTCATGATCACTTTAATGCAAGCTGCCTTCCAGCTTCAGATTTTCAACTAGTTCCTCCGTTTGTCAGAATTGCATGTTCCCTGGTCATTTTCTCTACCTTTTGTTATAAAACATTGTCTCCAATGTATTCCAATGTAATCCAAAGACTTGTTGGATAATCTGTGCTGTATTATTTTCCCAAGACGTCTGGGTAGTTGAAGTTGCTATCACCACCAAGTACTGTGTTTTGGATAATTTTATTAATAGTAATAGACTTATGACAATTTACACAAGCTGAGGATCCTGCCCTTGAAATACAATAGTTCTTTTGTATAGGTGCGGGATCTTATCTGAGTCTTTATAGCCTTTGTGGGGTGGGGGCTGGTTCTTTTCCCTCTGAAGCCAAGGGCAGAACTCCTATTGACACCGAAGAGAACAGTATTGCTGCTAGTACATATTAATAACTAATTCGTATTTATTTCTAAACATGGAGGTCTCTAATGATCGGCATCACCATTGCTATTGGTGGTAAGCATAAAAATACATGTTTAATTTTTATCCATGCTGTATCATTTAAACAGGTGACGTGATACAATGACATGATCTGAATGATAACATGAGCCTCAGAGAGCGTGGATGATATCTAGGAGGCGGGTAGATGGTCTTTATTGATAGTCTAAAAACTCTGTTTTGGCAGAATGTAAAACGTTGACCAACAGAACGTTGTCATGCTATATCTCAGTGTATAGATGATTCCTTGATTTATTTATATTGATACAGCAGTTAATTTGCCTCCAGCACACTGAAAAATGATATCTGGTTTAGCATTAAAAGTTTAAAAGTGTGCCTTTTTAAAAACATTTTATTTATGCAGTTAAGTATAATCAACAGGATTGAACTCAAAAGATTAATCTCCACTCACACACAAACGTAAGGAATATTTTTCCAAGCATAAAACTACCCCTCCTATAAAGTCTTGAACTCAAAAAGGGTATAAAGATCATTTAAAAAGTTGCATGTAATAAGAGGAGAAAACAGACACCATATCCTAAAATATCTATGAAAGAGATTTCTTTTTCAAAAAACATCTTGGGCACATTTAGACCATAGTTGCAGGCGCTAATAGCTTATCTCACCACCGGAGATTGATTTCATAAACAGAGTAGTGAAAAACTATTATGGTTCTCTTCTCATGTGGGTTCACGGATTTCTCAATTTAAACAATAGTTCTAATGTACATTGTCATTTGGATTCATTCTAGTGACGTGCCTGCAAACTGCTCTCAATTTCAGGAGTGAGGAGCTACTGTAGCAAAAAAAAAAAAGTGGGGGGATGCTTTAACAATCCATCCTCATATGTAAACTGCCTCAGAATATTGAAAAACTGTAATGGATTCTGAAAGCAGCTACAAGAATGATTCAAGGTCTGAAAAACATGTCTTAAAGTGTAGTGAGAGATTAATGAAGCTGGATCTATTAGATTATCCAGTAGAAGGTTAAGAGATTACTTGGTCAGTGCCTGGAAGCACCTAGATGGGAAAGATAGTTCTGATAATAGACAGCTTTTTTCATCTAGAAGGAATGGGAATGAGATACAATGGTTGGAAGCTGGAGGTAGACAAATTCAGATTAGAAATAAGGTGTACATTTTTAACAGTGAGGGTAATTAACCATTGCAATTTACCAAGGAATGTGGTGGATTCTCCATCTTTGAAGTCTTTAAATGAAGTTTGGATCTTTCTAGAAGATATGCTATAACTGGAAAAAGACGTTATGGGCTTCATGCAGGAATTACTTGGTGATGTTTTGTGCAAGAGGTCCAACTAAATGATTATAAAGGTTTATAAAGCCTGGCTTTAAAGGCTACAAATTGATGAACCTCTTCCCATTGCAGTATGCAGAAAAAGTTAATTAAAATTACATAAGATTCTTAGGGTATTCCTCTACAGTTTTACATTTTTTAATTATCCACATTGCCAAAAATTACAATCAATAATAAAGAAAAATATAGACATATGCCTGGACTTTGCAAATCTTTATACATGTCAGTAACTTTATGCAGGTGAATAGCCCCACTGAATTCAGTGGACCTTGTTTGGTCAAGTTAAGGAGATACAGGAAAGAATACAAGCAAAAGTCTTAATTTATCTTTTACTTTGCTCTACATAAAAGAATGTAGATTCATCCCAGAATATAAAGTTGCTCTGTGGGAACTATTAGTCACACAACTTAGAAATCTGTGGTTACATTTTAAGCACTGGCTAGAAACAAACAGCAAAGCAGCAAATTATTCTTAGCATTGCAGAGCATTGTTCTTACAAGGACTTGTCAGATATTTTCTTGAAACAGAAAAGCAGAGAGTTATTTCCCCGTTCAAGCTGCATGGCTCATCCCAGTTAGATAATGCATAATGATGCAAAATGATGGAATCAAAGCCACGTAACAACATTCACATGGTGGAGCCAGCTACGTTTATTTATTTAAATTTGTTAGCATATTTTCTGTGTGACAGCACTGGCTTTTCTGGTTGATGCAATCTAGGGAAACATGCCGAAGGAACTGAACAGGAAATAATCCCACCACGTGTAAATACAAGAATCACAAAAGAAAAGGGGGAGCCAAGAATCAAAGTGTAGATACCAGTTGTTTACTTGGCCACATGATCTTGATATGACTCGTACACATGTGATCAATAACAGGAATATGATCAGCAGCAGAATCTTGCATATATGATCAAGATTCAAGCGAGGCAATTTTTTTCAAACAAACATTTTGTTGATCAAAACTATTTGTGAATTTGGATCAAATTCAGTGAATAGGTTTGGCTGAAAACAAGGTGTTTTCTTTTAAATAGTCAAAACTGTTCCATTTTGACATTTTCTAACTGAAATATTGAATTTCTAAATTTAACTAGCTTTGTTTGTTTTTTAAATGTCCAAGGGTATAACACTGAAAACCGATATGAATTGTTTCATTTAAGGTAAAAAATATTTAATTTGACCGAAAATGAAAAAAAGTCAGGCTTTTCATTTTAGCAAGAAAAGCCAAAAAGAAAATATTTACATTTCAGGTTGAACTGAAACTAAATTGTTTTGGGATTTTTTGATTCGTCCACTAAGCCAAAAACGTAATTATTTACTGCACTCTGAGAGTAATAAGCAGAAATTTGCATGTGTTTTCAGCAATACTCACATTTACTGAGGTAAAAACCAAGGCTATCCAAAATTAAAACCCCATATCTGAGTGAATTTTAATGGGGAGTGGTTCAGAATCCAACCCCCAGTTTCATAGTTGGTCTGCCTCAGGGTAGACAGATGCCAAGATTCTGAATTTTGAGGTGTTTAACAGTCAGCTCTGAGTCTGAATTTTGCTCCTTGGGATCAACTCTAGGAAAAATGAAATATAAAATGTCTGTTATAATGATTAGAGCTGGTTAGGGAATGGTTTTCCTGTACTGGGAAAATTTGAGACTTCTAAACTTTTAGACTAAAATGGGATATTTTGACTATGTTGTAACTTTTTTCCATTTTTTTTTTCAAAATGAGAAATTAGTCAAAACCATTTCCCATGAACAGTTACAGTTTTGAAAAAATCAGTCCAAAAATTCCCAATCAGCTCTAGTAATGATCCAGTCAAGGCAACTAGAGGTTACAGTAAGGCAATTCAGGTTGCTTAATTCAAGGGGACATCTTTGTGGCAGGGAAGCTGTACATTTCTAAGTCTCTAAGGGGATGTAAACATTGCAGCTGAGAGTGAACCTCCCAGCCAGGGCAGACAGACTCATGCTAACAGGGCTCAAACTAACGTGCTAAAAATAGCAGTGTGGACAGCACCAGCAGAGACTCAGGATAGCTGCCTGAGGTTGGACCCAGGGGTTAGAGTAGATCTGAGCTTGAGATGGCTAGCCTGAGACTCGGCCAGTGCTATAGCATTGACAACTACTTTCAGCGTCCTAGCGTGCACTCTACTGACACAAATCTGTCTGTTCACACTGGGATGCTCACTTGTTCAGGACCTCACAATAGAGAGAGCTAAATCCCCCTCTCAGGCACAAGCAAACAGCTCCCATCATCTGCAACAAGAGTTATATGCATGCTATTATCTGAGGGAAGCATCTGGTAATAATTCTTTAAAATGTATGTTTGTGGTGAAATAAAATATAATTATCTGATAAGACATTGGAGTGTGAGCCAATCTTTCCTACAACACACTTATCTACCCAAAACAGAACAAGACTAATAGAAACTAATTTCATTACTTTGAAAGCAATATTTTCTGGCATCACATCATAGGAAGATGCAGAATTTTAATATATTTTGTGCAGAATTTTCAATTTTTTGGTGCAGAATTCCCCCAGGAGCAATGAATGACACTCAGAGCAATGGAGTCACTATCACAGTTGGGGTCTTTAGGCACTGAAGTAATACAACTACTGAAAAATTAAAACTAATTTCAGTTTGAAGTCCTCGTATCCATTCAGGTGCTTGATGATGCACACTGATCCCATCACTATTCTCTCCAATCCTCAGACTAATCCTGGATTTCTCACAAATCATTTTCCAATTCTGTCCTTTATTCTACACTGGGGGCCTGTCTTATAAGGTAGTAATTTTCTTTATTTTTAGTCCTTCCTGGAAATTTCACTGTTCTAACTGAAGCCAACTCTGTCTACAATACAGAAAGTAAAACGTTTGATGGTATCACTGCAGGGTTTCTCCTTGTTATTTTTAAAAAATGCAGGTGTAGCAGCAGGGAATACAGTTCGAGACAGGACACGCTTGGCAGAAAACAACAGTTCAGACAGAAGAAAAGGAAGCAGACAATTCTCTGCTGCTCCTGCATGTTCAAACTCACAGACAAAATCCAAAGTTCGCTCTTCTGTCTACCGATAAAACAAAGATTTGTCTACAAAACAGGTGCAGACCATGAGAGCACATCACTAAATATTATCTGGAGGTCTGACAGAATCATTTCCTGTGCATCATCTATGACCTCTAGACAAGGGGATGCTCTTATTCAGCACATGCTTACTGCACCCTCACTTGGCTGGGCTTCCATGGAATGATTGTGAAAACATTTCCTGTATTCTCCCCAGAGGTGAATCCTCCTTGGGGCACAGGGACTATCACTGGTGCAGAGAATTGAAAAATGAACCTTCTGTGCCAATAGGGGTGAATCTGACCCTTTAGCTTTAGACATCAGCACCCACAGTGATAAATGCTGCAAGAGAATATAAAGAGAGCCTAAACACACGGTAACGATGATTCCTAATAATAACAACTCAGACAGAATCTGTGGCCCCAAACTGCATAGAATTCTGATGACTTAGTGAAATTTCAAACTACAAGATAATTTAGGGTAAATCAGAAGTGAGGTCTCCCTCGTTTGAGTGTTTCTGGTTCCTCACCTCTTACTGGAAAATCCAATTCTAAAAGCATAAAGGGACAAATCTGGTAGTCCTTACTACTCGGGAAACTCACTGAAGTTACTTGGAGTTTGACTGAAGGCCCAGTCCTACTCCAATTGAAGTGAATGGAAGTTTTGGCTGAGTAAGCATTGAGGACTTGATCATTCCCAAGTTGAAGTCAGCAGGAATTTTTCCATTGGCTTCAGTGGCAGGAAGATCAGATTTTGAGGTAGAATTGCAGGATTTGGGTTTAAGTGCAGTAACTGGGGTGAACTTCTATTAAACCTAAAGCTGTGATTCATTTACATTTTGACCCCATCCATTTTAGTTTCAATAAAATTGATGTGGAGTGAACATGGGGACAATTAAATTTGACTTTTATGGAGCAAAATTAATGTGTTAAAAATTAATATAATCCCCAGGCTGCTGTACATATTTAGGTCACTGGCAATGCAGTTTCCTAAATCTTTCTTAGCTCCAGTAAAAAGCTTTTTAAAAGAAATATTATGGGGAAAGAAAAAACAAAGTGGGAATTTTACTCAAGTGATATCATTTATAGAGGAGGGTGAATTTAGGCATCCATCTCCATGTATCATGGGATATCTGTAGTCAGGAACTTCCTTCTGTGCTGCGCTGAACTTAATCATGAATGACCAAGGTGGACTGAGCTAGAAAGGACTTTGTTAAACCTCTTTCTGTGGCTGCAGTGCTAGGATGCCAGCTCCGTAGCAACAATAATTTACACTTCTATAGAGCCATTTATTAAAGGATCTCAATACGTCACAAATATTAATGAGTTCTTACTTATTGTTATTCATAAATCACCAGTGTGCTAGGCACTGTTCAGAGAGGTATGAAAACTGGATCCCTGATCCAAATAATTTACCACCTAGGGCAGCAAAGCACTTAAGCATGTGCTTAGTTTCAAAGCTAGTGAAGTTGATAGGAGCACTCAGATACTTACAGTTATGTACATGATTGAGTGCTTTGCTGAATCATGATCTAAGTCAGCCTGACATTGCCTAGATACCATGGTGAGATGCAACTCAATTGTTTAAAATGGTTTAAGTATTATTACCATCCCAATTTTGCAGATGGGAAAAATAAGTGATTTATCTCCTTTCGTATGATGAGTCTGTGGCAGAGCCAGGAAGAGAAGCTGTATCACTCGTATGTTTTAGCCACAAGAGCTTCTTTCATCCCTTACAAAGAATAAGATTCTTCTTTCATATGCCAATGTTGGTTGTTTGGTTTAGTCTAAATCCACAAAAGTGCACATGAACCGTTCTAATGAGATTCATTCCCTTATGCCATCTGGTGGATTCTGCTTACCAATGCAGACATTTCAAATTACCTCACAACTTAGTATGGTTTGATATATTCACCCTCAAATTTGGGAGTTTAGAATTCTTTTTCCTAATGAAAAAGCATATAATTTATCTCCAGCAATATGCTGCTGGTGTAATATTTGTAAAGACACATTTTCTAAAGGATAAGGTGCCATTGCTAATACGTGGCTAATATGTTTTTTATTATTCACTGGCTTCTTTAAGACATTTTCTACCAGTCAAATTCTGTCATTTACCTGTAAAGTTATGTTATTTGTTTCAAGTGATTTGAAGCATTAATAACATAATGATCCTAAATCCAGTCTTATAAATTATACATATTTTCCTTTAATATAATTGCAGCTTAGTTTGCGGAGTAGGTTTAATTTAAGCACTATATATAAAAGATGCCAGCATTCTACAGGATATAAATAATAGATAATCAGGAAATTTAAAGATAATTTTAGAGTGCACAAGCAACATAAACAAAGAGTGCACGGGTCTAGCGTTTTGTTAGCAGAACTTTAGCATGGCTTTTTGTTTCATTATTGCATATTTATCTGGCAGGCAATAAAAAAGCGTTTGTAATAGTGCCCTGCAGCACTTTGCAATATTACCTAAAAATGTGCTATGTGCTGTACAGCTATAAAGCAAGAAACAGTTACTGTCTTTAAGAGTTTACACAAAAGAACAGACCGAGACATAGTAACCAGAGGCTAAACTGAAAATACGAGCAGCTGGACTTTCAACTCATTAGTCCTGAGGTCCATGGAGTTATTTCTGATTTACACATTAAGTGAGGGGAAAACCAGAGCCTCAGGCACTGCAGTGTTTGGGGCCATATGAGTAACTAGATTAGATTAGAATGGATTAAATTAGATAGGTAAACTGACTCCAAATCTTCCCTTAGGTCTTGAATTTGTACAACAAATTTTGCATCAAGGAGCACAGAAAAGTCCCTGGTTCTATAAGACAAAGTTAAATGACAGTGCAAACAGCAGCCACTGCTCAAAAGATTGCACATGTGAGATGCTCAACATAAAACAATTGGATTGGAAAATTACACATGTATATGATAAATAAGAAAATGTTAATTTTAAAAGTTGCTATTTGAAAATGTTCCTTTACATTCCATTTTCTGAAAAAGTCATGTTAGATTAAATAGCAATACTCTGACCTTTTTAAAGAAAAAACTATATGTTGAATATTACCAAGTGAAGTTACACCTCTTATGTTCAGAGGTGGACTGAGGTTTGTCTACACTACAGGGGAAATTTGATCTAAACTATGCAATTTGAGTTACATGAATAGCGTAACTCAAATCGATGTAGCTTAAATCTACTTACCACGGGGTCCACACTACGCGATGTCGACTGGAGATGCTCTCCCAGTGACTCTCCCTACTCTTCTCGATCTGGTGGAGTACAGGAGTCGACGGGAGAGCGATCTGTGGTCGATTTAGCAGGTCTTCACTAGACCCGCAAAAACGACCGCCAATGCATTGATCGCCGCTCGTTGATTCCTCGGTAAGATTAGACAAGACCTTAGGAAGCAATTTAAACTACATTCAAAGAATGGGATTGAGAATGCATTACAATAAGATGAGGGTTCATGTTTGACTTTAACAGCAGGAAAATGCTGCTAGTTGTTCACAAATTTTCTGCCATTTTGTCTGAGATAGCAAAAGAACAGGTCTAAATGGAACAATAAATTAGTTCTCTCTGGCTTTGGGTCTGACCCACCAAAATCAATCTTGTAGTACAGGTTGAAATCCAGGGATAAAAATTTAAACCTTGTCTTCTGCAATTTGAAAGGGTTTGGCTCCCAGGTTCCAGTTTTGAGTTCCTGGTTTATGGCTTTGGGTTTGCGTGCAGTTTCATATACCCATCTCTTGTAGCATGGTTATTTTGTTATCATTTATCCATTTTGGTAATTGAAAATATCAGTACATATGTGACCTGATTCTCCTCTTGCTTATTCACGTTTCCAAAGTATTGACTTCAAGTACATTAACTCTTGATTTACACCACTGTGAAAGGAGAATCAGATCAATGCTGTCTGTGTAGGGATTGTGGGCCAGATTGTCACTGGCTCTTGTGTTGGATCTCCACTTATGCTGACTGATCACAGTAATAGCCCCTGTGGATCAAATTACTCAGGAGCAGAGGAGGACTGATGCCATGGCTCTGAGCCTCTCTGTCCAGCCCATAGAGGAAGACTACTCCCTTCAGTGTGACAATCTATGCCATCTGCCAACCAGACAGGGGTACCAAGTCCATCCTGTTCCCCTGTACTGATCAATGCCAGGAGGGGGCACAATCTTGAGGCACAATCCCGCCAAGCCTGTACAGTGCCAACCCCTTCACAGATCTTTATCTGACTGGCACAATCTAGCTCGTTCTGTAGATAGAATGTCTGTTGGGAAGGGGAACAGTAAAACCCATGAAAGGGTTAACATATTTCAACCATTACCACAATTATTTCTTATCCTACATAACAGGGAAAACTCCAGCTGCAATCCTGCAAATGTAATGTGTGGGTAGACTGCTGTGCCCATTTAGTCATGTAGATTTTGAAGTCAATGGGGCTTTGCATGGCAACAACAATCTGCCAGTACATCACATATTGCAAGATCAGGGCCTATAGTAGTTTCAGCTCAGTGGGGCGGCGTTCAGGGGTGGGGGCGTTATTTCGGTGGGGCGGTGCTCAGGAGGGTTGTTTTTGTTTTATAGACTCATAGACTATAAGGTCAGAAGGGACCATTATGATCATCTAGTCTGACCTGCACAATGCAGGCCACAGAATCTCACCCACCCACTGCTGGAATAATCCTCTCACCTATGTCTCAGCTATTGAAGTTCTCAAATCATGGTTTAAAGACTTCAAGATGCAGAGAATCCTCCAGTAAGTGACCCGTGCCCCATGCTGCAGAGGAAGGCGAAAAACCTCCAGGGCCTCTGCCAATCTACCCTGGAGGAAAATTCCTTCCCGACCCCAAATATGGCGATCAGGCGTTCTGGTTTTTGTTTTGTTTTTTGCTGGGTGGCGCTCGGGGGCGGGGTTGTTTTGGCGGGGCGGCGCTCAGTTTTGTTTTGGGGGGTTTTTTGGGTTGGGGGGGCGGCACTCGGGGTTTTTTTTTTTTTAGTTGGTTTCTTTTTTTGGTTGGGGCGGCAAAAAAGTTAGAGCCGGCCCTGGAGTTGAGGATGATCAAGGATTTAAGGATGAGTAAGAGGTGCTTAGCATCCTGCAATATTGGACTTGAAGTAAGAAGTGTTGTATATAGTTTCTAAAGATTTGGGGACACCTGGGAACCCTTAAGCACCCTTTAAGCACTAGTCTCATTAAATTCAATCAATGGTTGCAATATCAAGACTTCAGCTTCTGCAGCCTTTGGTGCAGTGATTGTGCCTTTCCCTGTGTTTTGAAAACACGTAACATTTTGAATGCTACAGTGATTGAAATGATAAATAATGCCAAGTTAGGCTTTTTGGAATGTGGGGCGGGGAAGGTTTAATGTATACCCAATGCTCTCTGCTTTTATCTGTTTTACTCGAGATAGGACCAAGCCAGATAAAACAAATTTGGAGCATTCAGAATTATGAGATCATGGATGATGTGTGCTGATGCCTTTAAAGGATGTGAGAAATAGAAGCATCTAACTATTATTTTTCCTTCCCATTTTATTTCAAAGCAGCACAGCCGAGCCAAAATCACCTATGTCTTTCTCCCCTTTTAATGTTAAGATGTTGACTTCTATTATTTTCTACTGCAGATGTGTAATTACCAAATTAACATGCTGCATTTCCTAAGCATAGATTTCCAAAGATTATCTCTACCCCAGTTTCCAGAGTACTAGCCATTAATTGTTAAGCTGGGCCAAGCAAAATTGAATCTGGCTTATTTATCAGAATTGGACTCACAATTATCTTAAATGTCAGGCTTGAAAATGTTTGAGTTAATATTACTGTCTTTCTCTTATCTGCTATCAGACTGCAACAGTAAAATTCCATCAAAATTGGGAAGGTTAGAGAAATTAACTTGAATTCTCATAGTGGTACATCATCCTCATTCACCTGAGATTGTTACTCTGATAAGCATTTATCCCAATAGTGCTACATGCTGATATGTGGAAGCCACTAGTTTTCAACAGTCCATCTGCTAGTGAAGATTCATGAATCACGGGCCCATGCACTCAGATCCTTGTGAATGCAGAGGTCTGTGCTAGCCAGGGCTGGCTTTGGCTTTTTTGCCGCCCCAGGCAAAAAAAAAAAAAAAAAGGGCGGCCAGAGCGCTGCCGCCGAAGCAAAAAAAAAATAGACAAGCTGCCACCGAATTGCTGCCGCGGGGTGGCTGACGATAAAGATAGAAGCTGCCGCAGAATTGCCGCCACGGCGGAAATGCGCATGCCACCCTAACGGCACGTGGACTGCCTCCCCTTGCAGATTGCCGCCCCAAGCACCTGCTTGGCACGGTGGTGCCTGGAGCCGGCCCTGGTGCTAGCAGATCTGATTGCAAGATTGATGCTTAGATAGGATTTGACCTCCTGGTACTCACCTGATCTGTTAACAGGAAGGACTTTATGCCATGTTTACTATCAGTAAGAAGTGAATTTCTCAAGGGTTTGAGGTTAGATTTGATGGGGGGGGTAGGATACCTCAGTGGTTTGAGCATTGGCCTGCTAAACCCAGGGTTGTGAGTTCAATCCTTGAGGGGGCCATTTAGGGATCTGGGGCAAAAATCTGTCAGGGGACAGTACTTGGTCCTGCTAGTGAGGGCAGGGGACTGGACTCAATGACCTTTAAAGGTCGTTCTAGGAGATTGGCATATCTCCATTTATATATTTATCACCCAGAGTCTTTGATGCTTTGGAATTATCTGACCACATCGGGAGTTTCCTTGCCACATTCCCTATGTAATATCTTGATTGCCCTCCTACCTACTGTGCTGTCTTGTGAGGGACATAGTGAGGCAAGTCATTGTCCCATCTGATAGGTCTGCTTCTTCTGGAAGGTGATTCTGTTTTTACACTAATGTTGCTCCATTTATTTCATTGGAATTCATGCTGAATAATTGACCTACCTAGTACCTTTTCCTGTGAGCAAAACTCCAAGAATATAAATAGCAGAATTATTTTATAAATAAGTACATTATATATAGTGCTGGAATGGCTTTTGCAGCAAGGTAGACTGGTTATCAAATAGAGAACTCTGCAATTAATGGAGGGTAAAATCCATTACCATCCATCTAGACAGAAAAAACAAACACTTATCAAAACATGTCATTAAATGTCTGCAAACTTGCTGACTGTTATTTGAATGATGGGTTGTCTGCAGTATCCTTATCTGTAACAAAGTGCTCATTCCTTACTATAGCATATGTAGGAACGGAAGCAGCAGGCAAAAAAATAACCCTGTGTTCATTCATTAAAAGGTTAAAGCCCTCTTATACCTGGCATTAGCAGTTGCAGTGATGAGGAAACTTCATAGTAGTTGGTAGTTTAGTTAAGCTTCAAAGATATTCGTGTGAACTTATTTGGTCATGTAAGGGGCTGGATACCTATAGAACAGGTTCTCGTGACATTTTTTATACCCGCACTAGTTGGTTTCAGGTGGTTAATCAATACAATGGTCTCAGTTATTAAAGTAAATAATTTGTCCATGTTTAACAACTTTAAAATAGGTCAGATCTTCTTTAGTTCTTGTCTCCTTCCCCATCAAGGAAAAATGTTTTCTAATTGAGGCTCTATTTTTTATTTGCTGGAGAGCTTTTCTCCCTTTCCCTCAGAGCACGTTGGCATGGGGACACTGAAATGGCTGTTTCTCATTGCTCTTTGTGTGTGGGCGTGATCTGACTACCATGGTAATGGGTGCAGTATAAGAACCTGAACAGACTAGAACTCTAGTACATATGGGGAGAAGGGAGCACAATAGCACTCCTTCTTGCACTCTTGCTTAATGATACAGGCTCCTCCACGAGCAGAAAGAGAGGTGAAATACATTGAGGCACGTTTACTGCAAATTATTCACTAAATCAAGATGAGAAATCCTTGTGTGTCACTGCACTTCAGAAATATATAACTGAGTCTTCCAGACTTGAAACAGAAATTGGCAAACTGGTTCTGAAACACATGAACCTTTTTTTCTGTAAAAACCCTTCGCCCAGAACTGAACCTGAACCTTTTTTGTTGTTGGTTTGTGTCTAATATGTTCAGTTAATTTTATCCTCTTTACCATCAATAATTTTCTCCTCCAATGAGTTTGCACTTCCAGATTGTAATTAAGACCAGACGTAGGACTACTGAAATGCCTTACAAAAGGCCATTCTCATCATAAATCTGGCCTGATGGGAAGCAGGAAATACTGGAGTGTAAGGTCTGATTGTGTGATATTTCCAGCCAAATTTAGCTGTCTCAGCTGGAGCATAGTTCAGAAAATCATCCCAATGCTTGTGGTGTTTGGAGCTGGAGTTTTGCTTCAGGCTCCTCTAATTTAAATGATTCAGAAGAGGTGAAAGAGCAGGAAAAAAAGGATGTTTTAGATGCCATAGGTGCTCTTTACTAGGAAGCTGGGTGTCTTTGGGGAATGGCAATGAGATACAAAGACCTTCACCTCTTGGTTCTTACTCATTTTAATGTGCTTGAAATACGATCAAAAGTTGCTATGATGAAGTATGACCCAGGTAAATTAGTTGGTGGTGTCAATCAGCTACTTATACTCCATCATCATATAGAAAACACTACTAGAGAACCACTAGCTGCAGCAGGGAGGCCAAAGATGGTGTGGAAGACTGACTGAGTTATCTGTATAATTCTCTCTCTCTATCCTCCCACTGGTTTCTTTGAGGTGGTCCCTTCAGACATACTGGCACTTGTACTCCTGCTTCCAGTGATGTATTTGTCTTGTGGATACTTGCCAATTAAAATCGTAAATCTGGTGCCCCCCCGCCCACATACACACACAACTATATAGTAAAACTCCGAAGCAGCTTTGGAATTTATGCTCTGTGTTGAGTTAATAGGTATAGAATTTGGAGGCAGAGCGAGGGTTAAATTTGCAGCAGGTCTCCCCTTCCATTTTGTATCAACCAATTTATTCCATCAGTCATGGACTTCAAGCTGCAATCCAAAAGTACTAGCTGTGTCTCTCAATAACACTTAGACCATGGATAAAAAATAACTACACAACCTACATGAAAAATAATGGGCTAGTATATATATCAATCATATTACTGATTCTTTCAGGGGGGTATAAACCACCAAAGAGTAATCTAAATGAAAATTCCAAAGTAATGACAAGGTCTAACTTTTCTGGTGCATAATCAAATGCTTCCAAATACTTATTTACTGAACATAACTATTTGTAAATAAGATTACAGGGAGATGTGCCAGAGCTAATACATTTTTTCAAAGTTTAATTTACAAAACCCTTTTTAAAAAACTCTAAACAGAGTTAGACCATAGGCAGATCAGGACTGAGCTCATTCACCACCTTTTCAAATCTACTATATGTAAACAGAAAAGAGAAAAATTGCACTATTTGAGGAAAGGTTAAAAAAGTTGATGGGATCCAGTTGAGAACAAAATCATAATTAAATCCTGTGTTTGTAACATACATGAAACCCTTCAGTGATTACTACAGAAGACAAATATAGGGAACAGTCATTGCCAAACCTTATCAGACCAGAACCCCACCTAGCCCACTATCCTGTCTCTGAAAATAGCCAGTACCAACTGCTTCAAAGAAAGGAGCAAGAAAGAACATAGAGGACAATTGTAGAATAACCTGTCATTAGGGGATGTTCCTTCTCAAATCCCATCAGGTAGGGGTTGGTTAATGCCCTGCAGCAGGAAGGTTTATCTTCCTTCTAACATATTTTTATGCATTTATATATTGAATTCTGGGTAACGTAATGGCAGATGTTCATAGGTGCATGTTGAGTGTCAGTTATTAAATACAATGCTTTAAGGTTTCCTAGCTAGACATTAGTAACTAAGGCTGGGATTGTCAGTGGAGCCCATGAGAACCAGGTGTCCAAATCCCATTGAAATTCAATGTGATATGGGTGCCTAACTACCTTCAGCTTCCTTTAAAATCCCAGCCGGGGTCATGCAGGGACCCACCCAAACAGAGGCTTTGGCAGGATCGATGCCTAATTTGTTATTTTGCAGAAAATGAATACAGAAATATAAAATACCTAGATGCAAGAATAATACCCTTATTAAAAGGACCTTACTATTCTTTGGCCATGGTTCAAGACACCATAGATTACAACCCGGTTACAATCAAAATATTTCATTTAAATGTTGACCCTTTAAAAAAAATTATTTTATGATAATTACCTGAAATTTCACAACAGATATTTTGAATGAGAAAAAGGTTTTTTTTTTTAGTTAAAAAAAATCAGAATGAAACATTTTGCCAGTCTCAAAACTTTTCTCCAAAAAATGTTTGAGTTGAAAAAATCATCAAAATTGACCCTTTCCCACAACCTGATTAGGTATTGATGAATCAATTTTCCAACCCGCTCCTTGCCAAAATAGCTTCCTTGGAAAATTCCCAACCAGCTCTAATTACAATTGTGCTAAATGCAGTATTTCAGGCAATCACCACAGAAGGATTTTTTAAAATAAAAGGTTATTGAAAATAATGTTTGAATTAATAAATACTTTAAAAATCGGTAATATGTGTATGTAACACTGCAGAAGGCTCACTCACCACCTGGTGTGCCTCCTCATGGTAGGCATGGCATAGCAGCCCTTCTGTCTTTATTGCTCCCTGAAGGCAGCTTCTTGGCTCACTTGGTGGTCTGTTCCATCTGATTCAGCCGTATGGTCAGGATGGCTAGAGCCTCACCCTTCCAGGGTAACAATCTCATTGGCTGTCACTTAGGCTCCTAAGTCAATTAGGTATTACAACACTGAGTGCAGCAACACTTTTTAAAATCTGAGTCTTTGTGACCACATTGGGGCCTTTGGCCCAAATCTGGGTTTAGTAGTCCTTGCCCCTTTATTTCTAAGGCTTACACCCGGCCTGCACAACATGCGGCCTGGGGGCCGCATGCGGCCCGCGTGGGCTCACTGTGCGGCCCGCGCGGGGGTGAGTAGGTGGGCTCACGGTGCAGCCCAAAATCTGGGACTGTGTCTGTTGGTCCTTTTTGCTGCTTGTCTCTGGGCTGGGGGTTGTCCCAATGCTGCAAAGAGGGTGTTCCCAAAGGAAGGTGCTTGCTTCTAACCCCCAAGGCTGTCAGTATGTCTGCTCTTCTCTAGTCAGCCCACTTGACAAGTTTGATTGTCCTTGGTTCCCATCCCCTCTCCAAGGGTTCCAGCTCTCTGGAGGTGCCTGCCTTCCACGCCTTCCTCATTCACACCTCATTCAACAGGGCAATTGAATACAAAGTGGGGGGAAGATCTTATTCTACTTCTAGCAAAAAGACATTTTTCTTTTACCTTAATTATGCTACCTTAGGGGCCCGCTATAACATATTACCAAGGTTCAATACAAAGTCACATAAAAGTTATACAAAAATGCATAATGCAGAGATTTATTTACAACTGCATTGATTGACTGTTGTGTGCAGTAATATAGTGACCCCTGGGGGGGTGAAGAGGGGTGTGATAGTGGGGCCGAGCAGGGAGGGGGCAGGTCCTATTTTACTGCTGTGATCTGGTCACCCCATGTGTGTTGTTTCTTTCCCCCTCTACAGGCTTCCACACCCCAGCGCTGGGGAAGGGGGGGTTGTTTCCGCGGGGTGGGCGGCGCTTGTGGGGGTGTTTCCGCGGGGCCGGGGGGTTTCGACCCTCAGCTGTTTTCTTTGGAGTAATATGGCCCTCGCCACTTTACGAGTTGTGCAGGCCTGGCTTACACTGACCCACCTGTAGGGCATGGTAGGGGAATTCAGGCCCACCCTCTGCTCTGAGTTCCGTCCCAAGGCCCTTGTAATAAACAGCTAGCATCTGTTCCTTATGATCCTTTACTGGTTTTCTGACCACTTCCTGTCTTTGCCTGTTTGCAGGCATCTGGCTTAGAACTACACTCTTTAGTCCTTTCTCCCTAGAGTTTCAGCTCTTCATATAGCTTTTCCCAGTTTGTAGCTGAGGGGCTGGAACCCATTTCTCCTGCTACCCTATCCCTTCAAGGCCAGTCCCATGAAATACACTCCCTACTGCAGCTCTCCTCTCTCAGTCCTCTACTATTGCGCCTTCTATTCTTCCTTTATCAGAACCACCCAATGTGGTTCTCTCCAGCTGGGTCTAATCCTTAATTACCCATCTCTTCTTCAGGTGCCATAGAATGGGCTAACTGGGCTCACCCACTCCCCTGAACCCTGCCACTGTAGCATTTATCCACCCCATCACAAAAGTATTTTAAAACTATTCAAGATCACTGTTGTACTAGTAGCAGTAGCAGCAAAAGATCAAGAGGTCTTTATTATTTATGTTGTCCAGCACAGATGTGTGTATATGCAGAGAATATATTCAACAAACAGAACTACTCTATTGGTTTGTACTCTCCGTTTTCCAGTCTGTTTAATCTCCCCCTGAAAGTTAAACCTTGTCTCAGTTAGAGAAGGAAACCCATATTACCCTTAATCTTCATCTCCTCCACTAAGCTTCTTTTTCACTATCAAATCTGATTCAAAATTGTCCTGCTGCTCTTCCAAAACCCAAGTGGCCTCATTCTACCACTTTCTGACCTCATACCAACTTACCCTTTTACCTGCTTGTCGTGTCCCTCCAATCTTGGCCTTTTTTCTTCCCTTCCACCTCCGTCTCCATAGGTGGGAGGGGCCACAGTTACACTTGTATGCTTTCTGTACTCCGTTCTTGTGAAATACTTCTATTCAAATATTAGCTCAAAACCATCCTTGTCTTGTTAACCTTTAATTGACTCTTTATACAGAAATCACTTTCTGATGATCTGTATGAGGTCACTATAAAAATTAATGGTTGTTATTTATAATATAAAATATCTTTGTAATGTGTTTCTGCACACCATACTATAATTTTCCATTTGGTATATGTTCTCTAAACAATGGAGAAAGGATTGTTCACTTAATGGAATTCTGCTTTACATGTATTGCTGAAAAAAAACATTGCCCAATACCTAAATTTAGTGTAGAAAATAGGAATATCACAATCTAGAATCATAGCATAGGCCACTACAAAGGCAACGATTGTTATTTTTACAAGAGAACTCAAGGGTCTGTAATGCATAGTGGCACACATATGTTTTATTCATTTTCACAAAGGATGGTTTGATGAATTATAAATCTTTGTCTTCTGCTGTGTGGTAGAAATCATTTAGTGACTTCTAATAGAATGTAAAAAGCAAAAAAGAACCAGCAGGCCACCTTGGTGCTCTACTGGAAATGCACAGATAAGACTAAGGTCAGGTTTTTACTCCCTGAGCTGGAAAGAGCTAGCTGTGATCTGGAAATAACAGTTGCAGCCCTTGAGAGAGCAAAGTGCAATAAGTCACTCTGGGAGTAGCTACATTTACTAGTGCTGTGTTTTGAAAAATCTGTCCTTAGAAGGTGAATTACAAAATAACTGTTACATTTAATTACACAAGCATTTCTAGTCCCTACTTGACTGGCTTACAGAAAGACCCAAATAGTAACCTAGGCCAATGATAAAATAGCCGTGGGGGGAGGGGGGAATCTGGTTTTTGGTACTGGAGATGCATTCCCAGAGTGTTTCTGGACAAGCAAGGACCAAGATTCTACCTAGATCCAGCATAAGGGTTAAAATACAGAGGAGAAGTTCCACTCATCATGTACATTTCCCTTGTAAACCGGTGCAGCTTAGGCTACATCCACACTACCTGCCCGATTTGGCGGGTAGCGATCGATGTTCTGGGATTGATTTATCGCGTCTCGTCTCGACGCAATAAATCGATCCCAGAAGCGCTCCCCATTGACACCGGAACTCCAGCTCCGCGCGAGGAGTAAACGGAGTCGACGGGGGAGCCTGCCTGCTGCAGTGTGGACCGCGGTAAGTACTTTTAAAAATTGATCTAAGATATTCGACTTCAGCTACGTTATTCACATAGCTGAAGTTGCGTATCTTAGATCGACACCCCCCCCCCCCCGCCTTAGTGTGGATCAGGCCTTAGTCTGAAATGAATACAACTTAAAAGGGGCTAAGGAATAAACGCCACCTTTGAGTAATGGGAGTTTTATCTGAGTAAAAACTTCAGGATTTGGCCCACTGGCCTATGCAGCTTAGTCTTAAATGAATACAAATTAAAAGGGGATACTGCTCCTGAGATGAGGTTTTCAGCATTGCAGTATGCTGTATGGTTTTATGAAATGAGAATGAGCAATGGAAATTTGCTTTCTCTTTTCGTTATGTACAGAATGCAAAGTGAACCTCATGGTGTGATTTTTCACTCTATGTTGGGAAGAGCAGGAGAGAGTGTATAACAGTCTACCATTATCAATATGCAAAGGCTACACTACTGGCACCATTTTAACAAATGTAGAATACATTATCTGAAAGTAGAAAAAGCTGTCCAGAATGTTTTACTGGTCCTTAATTCAGCCTAATTGCCCTGTTAATTACCTTGAGCCACTTATGTGATTATTAATAAATGCATCTTGCACAACACAAAAGTCAGACTCAGTACTGAATAGTTAATATATTGCAGGGGATTAGATTTGAAATATTACTGAAGCAAGCTGTGGATGCATAGTTACAGTGGGAGAAGGATGGTTTGTGGTTAGAATGCTATCCTGTGACTTGCGAGACCTACTTTCATCTCCTTGCTCTGCCACAGACATCCTGTGTTGCCTTGAGCAAATCAATTAATCTTTCTGTGCCTCAATGGTCCATCTGTAATGAAGAGATAATGGCATTTCCTTACTTCACAGGGGTGCTGTGAGAATAAATCCCTTAATGACTCTGAGACTCACAGATTCTATAGTGATGGGGGCCAGATAAATGTCTCCAATTAGGTGATCACTTGATTTAATTTCCCTTTAACAAATGGCTACTCTGTTTAGTCAATCTGAAAATATCTGTTTCCTTGAAAGCTAAATATTTTGTTAAATGATTGGTCCCAATCCTTAGCCTGGAGCTGCTTTGAGGTCCTCTAAAAGCACAACTGTCCCTAACGGTGGGATAGCCAGATACAGGAGTATCAACCAGCACAAGGGAATCCCCCTAGTAATGCAGAGACAAACAACAACAACTCCTGTATCACTTCCTCTCCCTTTGTCTGCTATAGGTGATGTAGCTGGGGGGTGGAAAGAGGTGTGGTGACCAGGTTTCCTTGAACCATGGAGTTCCTTGTCTACAATAGTAGCCCCTTGATTTTGAAAACAGAACACACTGGACATTGGATTAAAGGCCAGTGCTGCAGCTTTTACTGACGTACTATAACTCTAACTAAAATGTTGCCTGGCAAACAATTTTGCCTGTAGTTGTAAGTAACTGAAATGAGCAAGAGCACCTTCCCTTGTACTCAGGACACCGGCAAAATATAACTCCCATACTCGAACTTCCAAATCGTAGCAATAACTGTTTGCCACATGTTTTGTCACGGGGAACCCTCTACCTGTGTATTATATTTAGTCACTCTCACACACCTCCCCCCCATCTGTCTTGTCATCCCTCAGCTGCTCCGTTCCTAATCCTATGCATAAATTATAGGAAATGAGGCGATAACAGCCAACTGTTAAAGTAAGGCTCTCCCACCTACCATCAATATCAAATGCTCTAGGCTTTGCAGCTCCAGTGCAACATGGAAGGGAACTTACCCTCTATTTGAAAGCCACCAGCATACTATTTATTGGGGCTGTTCTGAGTAGGCTCCCACTATTGGGCATCTATGCTTCAACCTTACACTCACACCAAACTTCTCCAGGGAAAGATCAGGAACAAGGAGACAAATCCAGGTTTGGCCAGTGTGCTCTCAACTCTAAATATAGGGATCAGTTTTAGCCTGAGCAGGCAAGGAACAGTCAGAATTACCTCAAGAGTCTGAAAGCAACTATCACTCAAAACCCAATATAAAATATGGGTTGTATCAGCACAGAAATAACTCAGGAAACACCAGAGTCAGCTCATTGGGCAACATTTCAGGGTGCCAGGAAAGGAGGAAATCGTTTTTGCTCCCCTTCGAACCCTAGAATGGCAACCACTTTTAATCCTGCTATTATATGAAGTGCAGGGCCGGCTCCAGGCACCAGACGGCAAAGTGCGTGCCTGGGGCGGCGCCCTGTAAGGGGCGGCAGTCTGGGGATTCTGGGGTGGCTGTGTTTTTTTATTTTGCTTCGGCACTTCCGCGGCGGCCTTTTTTTTTTTCTTTTTGCTTGGGGCGGCCGAAAAGCTGGAGCCGGCCCTGATGAAGTGCTCATGTGTGTCTACAGCTCCTACTCCCTTAGTGACAGCATCACATGGTCACTGGAAGGACAACAGGGTCACCAAGGGCTACCTCTTCCGGATGGAAGTACAAACAAGAGAAAGGAGTAGGAGAGGTAAGAAGGACACAGGTCAGGTGCAAGTGGGGTTCCGGGCACCACTCCCCAGTTCACAGCTTGGTCGATCCCTGAGGAGACAGATCCTCAGAATGGGATCATTTTTTATCACTAAAGGCTTGACTATCCAAATGTTCACACCCTTGTTCAGTTCACTTTCCATGAATGCTGGTCAAGGGAGATCACTGAAACATTCCAGAGGAAACCTTTTGCACTATTCACACAGCTGGAGTAATGCTGGAGTAATGCCCAAGCTCTCTCTCATTCAGTTACATAAATCCCTCAATGAAATGGGATTAAATTAAGAGACCACAAGCCAAAACCCCAGATCTAAACACACTGAAAGTTTGGAACATTTGTAACTTAAACCCACATCTGGTCCTGCCTTTATAATGGATTCAGTCCAGAACCAGAATCTCCTGAATTTTAGGGTTTGATTGAAATGTTGCAGTTTAAGCCCATATCTAGTTTAAACAACATGATCCAGATTCTCAGATGAAAGCTAGTGGGCCAAATCCTGAAATTTTTATTCAGATAAAACTCCCATTACTCAAAGGTGGCATTTACTGCAGTGAGGATGATGGGGCCACATCCTGTGAAGTGCTGAGTGCCTCCAGGCAGGAAGGAAAGGCTCTCCACACCTCACAGGAGGAGGTGCTCTGTAAAAGCTGCAGGATTTGGTCATGTATACATTAGAGAGTTTTTATAATCCACCAAAACTCTAACATCATGTTATGAAAGGAATGCACCACACTAGTTTGGAGGGGAAATTTCCTCCCACAGCAAATTAAGTTAAACTTCATGAAAAGTGGATACAGGCTTGGTAGTAAATTAATAAGTTATTTTACACTTCACCTATTTTTATTTCAATAGTTTAGAATGATTAATTACTGACTGTTAAGAGCAGGAATTTAAGAATAATGAAGGCTGAATTAATTCCTTCACATACTAGTCAGTTGAAATGGGGCATGACCGAAATGCCCAATCTTGAAGGTGCCACCAAAATAAAACACCAGCAATTAATCAGGCAAACTGAACCCAAGAATCAATCCATGCTCCATGTTTATACGTATTTGATGTGTACTACATGTTTGTATATCAAAAAAGATGGTAGAATTATGGGTATTAGAGGGAAAACATGTTAGGTGAAATCAATTTAATTCTTTCCCAAGATCTCTTACTGGGCCTTACTGTTGATTTTCATGCAAGGCAGCAAGTCCTCTCCCTATTGGAATATGAACTAATCGTTTCCAATGGGAAATTTCACAAGCTCCTATGACAGGTATAAAGTAAACTTAAGTTACTTCAATATATTAACTATAGAAACAGTGACATTCAACAGCAACATTTCTCTGCTGGTCTCTTTCCCCTCTGGGTTTTGGGAGCAGCAGCCAGGATGTTAGCTTGCTGGGTTTACTCTAAGAACAGGCTAGCTGGGAATAACTCAAGGAGAGGGAGAGATGTAACAACATTTCTTCTCCTTTATTCAGCAGAGTAGGAGGTTACAGTAGCTTTATTACACTGCAAATTTACATTCATACTTATCAGATAGAGTCTTTTGGTGCCTTCCTGTAGAGTGTAAATGATGTATACCCATTTTTCAAGAACAGAGCTCTCTGATTTTAACCAGAGGGGAAGTGACATAAAAAAAAAAATCTGTGTGTGGGATGGGGGAAGAATGCATGAATGAGACTGTGGATGGGAAGGGAAAACGCATGAATGAGACCGTACAAGTCTTCCAGCTGCCTAAATGAGGACTTCAAGAGGAGAGTTAAAAGCTGTGTTGAGTGGGGAGACATGTTTCTGTCATTCCCTTTATATTCCCAGGAGTTACACTTACATCTCCGACAGGACACAGTGAGTGATGAAGGTTGCTGAGTCTTGGGTCTCTTACAGAATGCATACCCAATGGGTGATACAGGAAGTGATGTTTGTGATTCAAAAGGGTACACTCTTCCATCTGAGTCTGTACTTACCCAGTGCAGCACGTGTTAGAGGGCTACTGTGCTTCTGGAGATGTCCTCTTTCAACTGCAACGTGAAACTGAGACTTTGCTTGTGATTAGCAGAGGCCCCATGGCAATTTTTGGCAGACTAGTGGTGCTAATCCCCTGGGCCACTCTATCAGGTTTGATCCTGCAAGGAACTGAACATAGGGATAAAACCCAACATGATCAATAAACTGACAAAGATAGACATCAGAAAATACTGTGTATATGACATCCTTGTGCTTAAAACTAAACATTTGGCTAGCAATAACATGGGCATTGCATTAATCTTGCATCTGTTGTTCTTAATTTCATAATAAAATGGCCAGTGCAGTAAGTGAGATTTGTCTTGCCAAATGCCAAGTGATATCAGCCGAGGGAGCAAGCTTGAACTTATTCAGCCATTAACTGCATTTTAGTATTTAGTTTGCTGCTTTGACATTTTGACAGCTTGCTTTGTATTGGCTGCTGCATGGAATGGTAAGGAAAGGTTAAGCATGTAACATTTTACCTAGATGTCATTTATAATATCATGAGTGCTTTCAAGCATCTTAAATTGGGCTCTTGGAAAATCACTATTGCCCTTCAAAACAATTGCAAGTAATCTTTGTGGCTGACATGGGTGAGCTCCTGGTCTACAGAAGTTTCTCATGAACCATTTCCTGTTTTCATTACATGAATGATGTAATCTGCTCTGGGATTATCAGCCTCTTACCTGTGCATGAAGGCCTAAAGACTCATTGATCCCCCAGAAAAACTGTTCATTTTTTCCCTCTTATTTAAAAAAAGTCAAATAATGAAATATTGGAATAATATGTTTTTGATCATTTAAAAGGAAATTTTGTTCTACCCTCTGATCCTCACCCACCATATCAGAAGCACAAGAGACAGGCTGGGAAAATGATTTTCATGGCAAGGCAGACCTCCAAGAAACTAGTTCCAGTAATATAAATATGTGAGAAAATGTCATCTAAAGTGATAGTACTAATTGTATGGGTAACAGCAGGAAACAGATAAAGAACTGACCTCCTCACTTCTGAATTAAACTGCTCATGACCCTACTTCAAGTGGGGTTTGATGAGCTAAAAGAGCCAAGCATACTGAATTAAATTTCTCATAGGAGACATTTTCCTCCATTATGTATATGTCTGGATTAGTGTGGCTGGTTTGATTTATTAGACATATAACTGATTCAGATCCAGCCAGATGTATTAGTTATTGTTACTTGTGATGGGACTAACTCACAAAGGCCAGAATTGGAGCTGGATCCAAATTTTCCCACAGTTCAAGAAGGTTCAGATACAGTTTTCTGTCCCTTCTCTAGTAAGAAAATCAATGGACCAGGAATACAAAAAGCAGGATTTTCAAAAGTGCTTGGCCTTGAACAAATTTTGCTCCTGTTGAAATAAATGTCAAAACCCCCATTGAGTTCAGAGGAAGCATAGTTAGGCCAATGCTAAGAGCTTTGAAAATCTGACTACTATTAAGCACAAGATATTTTCCTCCATTAATATGTTGCATTTTCATGAAGAACAGTCAAGATGGAAAAAAAATACTGATATCCTCAGTCTTACATGCAAATACTACATAGTACTTCCTTTAATAAAACAGTCATTCAGGGACAAATCATCTGTAAGGTGGGGAAGGTGCTGAAAGAGTGAGGCCAGGAGGATTGGTTGCTATGTGGATCCCCTTATCATTCCAGCAGAGATAGACACTGTGATAAATGAAGGGGGAGGGCGGTAGCCCCCGTTTCTGAACACCCAGCCAGCCAGTTAGCTGTAAAATCCCTCTTGGTGTCTGTTCTCCGCTGGCTTTACCTGTAAAGGGTTAACAACCCCACAGGTAAAAGAAAAGGAGTGGGCACCTGACCAAAAGAGCCAATGGGAACACTACAACTTTTACATTGTGGGGGGGGGGATTTCCCTTTGTCTGTTGTTCTCTGGGCTGCAGGGACACAGAGAGCAATGCTATAAGCAGAAATGCTGTGTAAGGTTTGAACCAGGTATGAAAAAGTATCTTCCATACCTAGAAGAAATAATCTGGATAGGGACTGTTTAGTTAGATGCTATCAGGTTTATTTCGGCTTGTGGATCTCCTCTGTGCTAATCCAAGATGCTTTTGTTTGCTTGTAACCTTTAAGCTGAACCTCCAAGAAAGCTGTTTTGGGTGCTTGATTTTTGGAATTACTCTTTTAAAATCTAGCAAAAGCCTAAGTTCCAGGTGTATTTTCTTTCTTTTTGTTTTCAATAAAATTTCCTTTTTAAAAAAACAGGATTGGATTTTTGGTATCCTAAGATTTGTGCATATGCTGTTGATTAGCTGGTGGCAACAGCTAATTTCCTTTGTTTTCTTCCTCAGTTCTTCCCCTGGAGGGGGTGAGGGGTGAAAGGGCTTGAGGGTACCCCACAGGGAGGAATTCCCAGGTGCTCCTTCCTGGGTCCAAGGGGTTTTTGGGTTTTTTTGCATTTGGGTGGTGGCAGCATTACCAAGCCAAGATCAGAGAAAAGCTGTAACCTTGGGAGTTTAATACAAGCCTGGAGTGGAAAATATTAATTTTTAGAATCCTTGTGGGCCCCCACTTTATGCACTCGGAGTGACAGAGTAGGGAGTCAGCCTTGACAGACACACAGCCATATTAATATAAGAACTCTCACAAGACCTCAACTATGATTCCATAGTGTGACACTTTGGGGTTCAACCAAGAGGTTCTGTCACTGTCTGCCTTGGTACCATGGTCCCTCTGTGTTGCGCAGCTTTGGTTCAGAAACCCTGATACCATCAGCCTGCTTAGAGCACAATAGTCTCACCCTGGCATTCACCAGCCTAGTTATTCCTTGCAGAGAGACACCACCACCCTTCCTGTTCTGAGTTTTCTCTAAACCATCTGCCCTGTAGTGTCCAGCACTTCTGACTGCAATACTCACAGATCCATATTAAATTCACTGCTCCTTTTAAAGAGACACCACACAGCACCAACCTCTTAATTTAACTGAGGATTCACACTTATTTGTAATATATGTCACTGAGGTGGTTCATAGTAAAACTAAAACAGTTTATTAACAAAGAAGATAAGATTAAATGATTTCTAGTTAGAGTGAAAGAGACATGAAGTTACAAACAAAACAAGCTTCCTAGTGACTACATTTAACTTAAGCCAGTTACAGTCTTAGTCTAAGCAGGTTTCTCATCTAGATTTCACTTTTCTCTGAAGTACAAGAGCTGTAGCCTCTTGTATCTGCCCAGTGAGGGAGAAAGTATAAAAACAAACAAACCTGGAATCATCTCCATTTTGCCTCTTTTCTGCTCTCATCTCTACTATGGACTTACACTAAAAGGAACATTCTAAACAATGGACTGAGGACCTTCCAATCTTTTGGAAGTTACCAGGGACTGTACAAGCTAACAGTTTATTTCATCACTGCTTCAAACCTGACAAAAGAACTTTGCATTGAGTGTATGTATTTGTTTTCCTTGACCTTTTTAATTCTCTCCTCTTTCTTTTCTCTTGTAATAAACCTCTAGATATTAGATACTAAAGGATTGGCAGCAGCGTGATCATTGCGTAAGATTGAGTTATATATAAACCTGGCTGTATGGCTGATCTCTTGGGATTAGAAGGATCCTTTATTTGATTAAATTGGTTTTAAATAACCACTCATCATTAAGTCTAGTGTCTGGATGATGAAACAAGGGCTGGGATGCCTAAGGAGACGGCAGTTTGGACTTCTTGTGGTGTGGTAAGACAGAAGTTTAATTTTGTTACTGACTTGGCATATCTACGGGAAGATTTCTCCTCTTCCTTCCAAAGTGGCAAAAACAACGCTATTGTTTAGAAATATTAAATGTATTTACTCTCCCCGCTAGTGTTTGTTTGTTAGTTTTTTGTGCAGCCTGAATAGCAGGACTGGGGGAGAGAATGATCATTGTTACCAAGTCACAGGAGCAAATTCAGCTCTGGTATAAGCAGATGAGACTCCTATTGACTTTAATAGGAGTTGTGACTATTTATGCTGGGACTAAATTGGGCTCATAGCCTCTACACATAATTGTTTCTAGTGATGAGGTATTGTTTGCATAATAAACAGCATTTTGGTGCCACAATTTGAATCTGTTCATGGTTAATAAATCCATTATAGCTTGCTCCACTACTGTCTTATGCAGTAAGTTCTTTATACAGGTTGAACGCATCAGACATCACAGAGCTAATCTCTTTTATAAGAAATCTGTGGAGAAATTGTGGACTCCCTAGAAGAAATCCCTTATTGAACTGAGCACTAGGAAAATGAAATCATCTACATGATAATTTCAAATTGTACCTAGATCTGCTCTTCAGAGAAACAGGGGAGTTCAGATAGAATTAGCACTGGTATGCAATTACATAATTATGAAATCAGAAATGAGAAAATCAGACATTACTGTGAATATTTCATTGAATTAGGGTTGATTTGTTATATAATTTGTCAAGTATTTTGCATGGAAACAGAAGGTACTTCTGTTTCATTATGCTGAAGCATCCTTTTCACAACGTGACAGACACCTCTATGCCAGGGCAAAATTAATTCCCATTTGAAATCTTTCATTCTCACTCCTCAGCCTCTCTCTTGTCATTAAATGGAGTTTGAAATGTACACTTGCATTTCTGCAAGTAAGATTTCCTTGACACATAATTCGTTTCTGTAGATATCTTCAGTTAGAACTTTTTCTTTCCATAGCTTGAGGGATTCCATAGATGTTTCTCAGCCTCTCGTTTCCTGAGATGTTCTGAATAAGATACCTGTGGACTAGTTTTAGAAGCACAGGATCGGATCTGCAACTTATGAAAATCAACATAGTTCCTTGACTCCAGTGGAACTTCACCAATTTATACCAGCTGAGGATCTGGCATTTTTGGTTGCATATTTGGTAGTAGAGAAACAAAGGGGTGAAATGATGGTTAGGTCAACATTTTCAGAATTCAGAGTAGTAGCCATGTTAGTCTGTGTCAGCAAAAAGAAAAGGAATACTTGTGGCACCTTAGAGACTAACAAATTTATTTCAGCATAAGCTTTTGTGGACTACAATCCACTTCGTCAGATGCATAGAATGGAACATACAGTAGGAGGATATTTATACATTCAGAGAAACATGAAAAGGTGGAAGTAACCATACCAACTGTAAAAGGCTAATTAATTGAAAGGAACTATTATCAGCAGGGGAAAGAAACTTTTGAAGTGATAATCAAGATGGCCCATTATGGACAGTTGACACTAGGGGAAATAGATTCAATTAACGTAATTAAATAACTAGTTTAGTATCCTAGTTAAGTACCATTACACCTTTGTCTCAACTGTCCGTAATGGGCCATCTTGATTATCACTTCAAAAGTTTCTTTCCCCTGCTGATAATAGTTCCTTTCAATTAATTAGCCTTTTACAGTTGGTATGGTTACTTCCACCTTTTCATGTTTCTCTGAATGTATAAATATCCTCCTACTGTATGTTCCATTCTATGCATCCGACGAAGTGGATTGTAGTCCACAAAAGCTTATGCTGAAATAAATTTGTTAGTCTCTAAGGTGCCACAAGTATTCCTTTTCTATTTTCAGAATTGGTCACTGATTTTGGATGTCTCAATTTGAGCGTGTCAGTGTGGGCACTCAAAAACGGAAGTACTCAAAGTCAGGGGCTACTTTGGAAAAGTTTGGCTTTAAATACTTGAAACTATTTCTTCCTGTATTTAAAAATTACATTTCTTTATAAACTTGTTCATATTGCTTGAAATGAGGAGCTTAAAACAGGTGTGATATAATTCACCAAGACACAGGTGTTTTATATTTTTTGCTTTGAAAACAGTATTTTTTAACCTGTGATAAAAGTAGATAATTACTAATTTACTCGGGTATGTGCCTTGGTCCCACTGGATTCAGCAGCATAGCTCCCAATTGACTTAAATATAGTACAGATACAGTAGAGTGAGGGATGGCCAATAGTCACACAATATGTCTGCAGACATCAAGCATATTTGTTCCTTTCCCTTTTGGTGTTAGCTCAATAGCAGAACACATTTACTACAGGAGACAGTGATAAATTACCAAGAAAACTTTGTTTCAATTCTGGAGTTTTTAAAATATGGACATGTTGAATGCAAGAATCAAAATGTATGAGGTCAGGCCAGCCTTATGACATAACAGTACAAACATATTTGTATCCTTGGTTTGCTCTTAGGACAGTGGTTTTGTCATTTTAAATTCTGGAGAAATCACAAATGAGTTACTGCAATATTTTTTTTAAATGTATGGATTTTAGAAAGATTTGTTATATTACTTGACTTCTTTCTGTTCCCTTTTCTCAATAAGATCTATAAGGAAGATAAGCTGAAGTGTCTAGATTTAAAAATGTTTGTGTTATCAGAATGCAAGATTTCTCTGGATCATATGAGGAAAGCATGCTAGCAAAACTAAAAGTGGCCAAACCTATTTCATTCCAACCTAAAAATTCACCTTTGGGCAGAAAACATGCATGCAAAAATAATGTGACCAATTGAAAAAGGGGAGTTACAGTGAAAGATAGAGTTCAACTTTCACTATAACCTTAAGAGGAGCTCTTCATATAATAGCAGCAAAACCTTTCGATTCAATACTTAGACTTTGAATCAGTTATTTTATATTCTATACAGATTTTTTCAAAAAATTTCATCAATAAGCAGACAGCAAAAAGAGTTGCATGAGTACTAATTACTGTACATTATATGGATGTATTAGTCTAGACATGACTTCTTTTTGCCTAATGCAAAATGTAAAAATATGACATTTCAAAATTATAACAAATATACATGGATGAAGCACAGAAAAATCCAACTCACTGTTTTTTTCTGGTGTCAAACTAAAGTACCATTGCTCTGCTCTTTATAGATAATGATGTCAGCAGAAACCTATCATTGCAGTCTTATGTAAAATGACTATTTTATTACTGTTATTTTTAAAGATAGTCAAATTATACACTTTCTTTAAAGACTTTTCACAATTGCCTTAGAAACCTGATACAGGGAACATGCCATATAGGCCCCAGGTCAGCAAGGTATTTAAGCATGTGTGTAACTGTTGACTTTAATGGGAGTACTCACATGCTTAAAGTTACACAGGTGCTAAACCATTTCCAAGATATATATATTATCTAAGGCAACACTTTAATGTTTTTAAGGATGACCAATGCATTATATATATATATATATATATATATATATATATATATATATATATATATATATATATATAAACATAACTGAAATAAATACAGGAGTGGCCCTTAAAAACAACTTGCCAGTGTAACCTTAGATAACATTTCAGGATTTGCTATATTCCTTATACATCTCAGTACTATTATACGGTAAAGAATACAGCAAAGCTGGAACAACACTGGTAGAGTTATAAGAATGACCACTGTATATTAGTAACAATTATTTCCATCAGATAGTACCAAAAATGGAGAATACATCATTTTAGGCATTTCCCACTTTACTAGACAGAACTCCGATACAGTTTATTCTTCCACAAATGCTTCAAAGATATCAGCCTGTTCTTGATGGATTTCCAGTGCCCCATCATTCATGTATCTAGTTATGAATGCAAACTTAGATGCAGTGTTAGATAACCCCCGAATGGACCTTGCTCTCCATCACCTTGTGATTCAGCCACTGAAAACTGAGGTGCTTGTCTTCACTACCATATTAGGTCATTTGGAACATGACCTGTAGGAGTCATGTTAACTGACAGGGGTTAAACACCATCTGCAGACCGACACCGCTATGTTTAACATTATGTCAGATTACCATTACTATTACTTACATTACAGTAATGTTCTAACTGGGAACAGGAGCCCAGCATGATGAGCATGCAGATATATGTTCTGAGTCACAGTCCCTGGTCTGAAGAGCTTACAGGCTACATTGAAAGAAAATGGAAGTATTAAGTACCTTGCTGAAGATCACACAGCAGCTAAGTACCAGAGCCAGGATTAGAATGCAAGTCTGCAGACTCCCAGCCTGGTACCCTATCCACTAGACCAGGGGTTCTCAAACTATGGGTTGGGACTCCAAAGTGCATCGCAACCCCATTTTAATGGGGTCACCGAGGCTGGCTTAGACTTGCTGGGGCCCAGGGCCAAAGTCGAAGCTGAAGTCCGAGGGCTTCAGCCCTGATTGGCGGGGCTCAGGTTACAGGCTACCTGCCTGGGGCTGAAGCCCTTGGGCTTTGGCTTTGGCCCCCTCCACCAGGGGCAGCGGGGCTCGGGCGGGCTCAGGATTCTATCCCCCCTCCTGGGGTCGTGTAGTAATTTTTGTTGTCAGAAGGGGGTCATGGTGCAATGAAGTTTGAGAACCCCTGCACTAGACAATGCTGCCTCTCAAACCATAAATTTAACCAGGACCAGCTGACATATTGAACATCACAGTCCCTGTCTATACTGAGTGCTAATCATGTGTACCATTATGTTAATTAGTACATGACCTTGAGGAGCTGTGATACCACCACCTAGTTTACTAATGAAGACAGAAGTCTAGAGATTTACTGGGGTTCATGTGTTTGTTAATCTTTTTCTTCCTCTACCTTTTCATCTTTTCTTCTTCCCCTCTCCACCATGCTATTGTAATTATTTAGGCACAATCGTGATTTTATCTAACCTCACATCTTACCATGTAAACTATTGGGGGGGGGGGAATGGTTATGTAAAGGGCATCAAACTCAGAAGAGTAAAGGTGGTAGGCATTTGAGTACCACATTCTGAACAATTAAATAAGCTCATCCCACATATGCTTCTGATCCTAAGCACTGGCCAGAACAATACTATTTAACAAGCAATTAAAATGACAAGCAAATTCTCTGACAAAGGGGATCAAATTTACCAGGCCACAAAGATCAAATGTATATCCCTTTGGCAGTCTGGTACTTAATAGAAATATGACCATTCTTTCTTTTCCATCTTAGTAAAACGCTGTCTTTCTTGAATCAGAGACTGGATCAAAAGAAGAGACAGGCTGCGCAAACACTAGTGATTTAGATTTACCTTTTGAAATAGAAATCTCTTCCTTTTCTCTCAGGTATATTTTAGTCTTCTTCCTTCCATATTATATTATCCAAACAGTATATACACTACCTATTAAAAGGGGTTAAAGTTTCTTTGAAGTTTTGACCACTTAGATTAAGTTGGTGGGTTTGTTTGTTTTTGTTGTTGTTGTTTTGGTAATGTTAATTCATGATCATTACTTTAAAGTTTATCAAATACTAAAAAGAATACAAGGTCAAAAGTATGCCTGGTGTAATGTTGCTGTCTTCTCTGGAGTTGTTCCTGGGATGAACCGAAGAATGAAAAAGAAAGCAAAGCAAAAGTAATTAAAAACAAAACTTTTGAGGTAAAGGTTCACCTTGGCTATGAAAGGGATGAAAACAAACTTGTTGCAGATGAATGGCAGAAAGAGGATTTAAGAAAGAGGATTAATGTGTCACTATTCTGTGGAGTATATCATATACAGTCAAATTATCTTAGATAAGGCTACAGGTACGTTTACTGAACCAACATTATTTTGAGCACTGTTTAATTTTCAAGACACTGAAATTAATATTCTCAAATTCAATACATCACTGGGATTTTTTTTCTTACAGATAACTACACTGATCAAAGATTGATGCCGATGAATTCATCTAGCAATCATTCTAAGCCTTTTATTACACTGGAAAGGGAAACAGAGCAACACTGATATGTTAATAGCAGGCTATTAGAAGGAATTGTCTAGAGTAGTGTTGTCTAGTGGTTACAGAGGAAGAATGGCTTCCTGGGATCAATTCCCAGCTCTGCCAAATGCTATTGAGAGACCAGATACTTAAGCGGAGATTCAGGAAAGCACCTCAGCATGTGCATATAAGTCCATTCCCATTCAGAAAAGCAGAGAAATCAATGGCACAGGAAAAGCACATCTGATACACCCCATGAAATAGAGGTTTCAGGGGGAGCTGAATATTTTGTGTTTATTGCAAAACACTCTTAATGCAAAAATGAAAAAAATCTTCGTTCCGTTTAACAGATTCAGGGGCTGCACAGGAATACTTTCAGCACTGTTTTGTGGGAAGGATATCCTGCTCTTGTAAGTTCAAATTCTTGGAGTAAAGTTATCCATATTTTATAAACTCAAGCTAAACAAGGAGTTTGGTGGAGTTGTTTGTTTGTTTTTTAACTTGTCAATGTCTCCTGGCACATTTACATGTCAGAAAGTATTGAGTTAACACACTAAGGCAAAAGAACAAATATGTTTGAAGTTCATAGTCATACTGTATGCCTCTTTGCAATCTCTACTCCACTGTGTACCTTCTCCATGAAAACAACATCAATAGATGAACTCAGGTATGTGCAATGTCATGACTTCAGTTCATTCTATCTATCCCTGTTGTTCATGAGTTACCTGAAACTGAAGACAATTCAGAGGGAACAGGATTACAAAACATATCAACTCCTTCTCAATATACAATATATCAGGTGGTCAGACAATGAATGTTGAAGACCTATTGCCAAATGCCATTCATTCTATTTCAAAGATCATGGCTAGCAATTCCATTGAAAACTTTTTTTTTCTCCAAAAGTTCACTAAAGGAACTAAAATAATTCAATTGCATCTTCCTGATGATATTTTACATTTCTTCCTTCCCACTTTTTTAACCTAAAATGACTTAAAAACAAAAAAGTGCAATTAATTTATTACATCCATTGGAATTAATCTGGAATGAACTATGATCCAGATCCTCAAAGACATTAATAAGTGCCTAATTCCCATTGAAATCAAGGAGAATTAGGTGTTTAAATACCATTGAGGCTCTAGGCCAATGTAATTTTGACAATGGAATTCTAGGAGCTGGAATAGATACAGTATTAAAGAGGAATGAGACTTGAGTGCTAAAAGAAAAGATTAATATTAAAAAAATTCACTTTGAGCCTATTCCTGCTCCAACTGAAGTCACTGTGATGGCAATGAGAACATGACTGGGCCCTTTAAAAATGATTTAATGTTTTCTCTCTGAAGGACAGATTCTCATTACACTTGCAAAAGGTTCTTTGAAATTTTTCTGCTTCCCCAAGTTTGATAAATCTCTCACCAAATATGTCCTCCTTTATTTCGAGAAGCAGAAAACAGAAGAGCCGTCAACTCCTTAGCTGCTAGCTTTTCTTAATTCTATTAGAACTTAGCCCACTTGGTCTTTATCAGCTCTACTTCTAATTTTACTAATAGAGATGTTGTCCTAAATATTTCTAAGGTCAATAATGATGCCCCTTTTTACCTGAGCAGCTGGCCAAATTTCAGGGTTCAATAGGTTTTTCCAATTGGAGGAAAAATTGAGAGTGGGGCCTGGTAGCTTTTAAGACTCCTGTTTACAAAGAATGTATAAAGTACTGTTTTGCTGAACACAGAAAGACCCAATATAATAGGAGACCGTTTCTTTACTTACAGCCCTAAGCCTCTGTAAAAAACTGTCTAGGCAGTGTGTCTCTTCAGCCCAGCCCCTCTCTCCTCCCCCCGCAACTTCTCTCACTCCCTTCCACCCCTCCTCCCCCACCACCACCACCACCACCACACACACAGACAAATACATAGTGGAGCCCACCACACACACAGACCAAATTCCTGGGCAGGCTCGCATACCCTTTAGTCTTAGGAGGTGGGTGTTCAGCTGTCTCTTTCAGCTACCTTAAATGATGTGTGGAGGTCACACCCAACAGTTTAAAGTCGGTTTAACCCAACCCACAAGAATATCAACAGGTTGCCTAAAGTATGAGCCATCATCTGTTCACCTGAGTTTCTAAACCTGTCAAGGGGGCTTTCCAGGCCATCTTGTGACTACTCTAGTGCTGAGAATACAGAGACTGTTGGAAGCTAGATCAGGGCTGGTGCAAGGAAGTTTCGTGCCCTAGGCGAAACTTCCTTGCACCAGCCCTGCGCGCCCCCCACCCCATACAGCTCCCCCCCCCATGGCTCCCCATCCCCCCCGCGGGCCACAGCAGCCTCCCCCTCCGCCCGCAATGCCCCCCAGCTCCTGGCTCAGCCGCGGGAGGCTGGAGGCAGCGATGGCGAGCCACCCCCCACCCCACCCCACCCCACCCCGGCTCCTGGCTCAGCCACAGAGGCGGGAGGCAGCCGCGGCAAGCCAACCCCCGCCCCCCCCCGGCTCTTGGCTCAGCTGCGGAGCCAGGAGGCAGCCGCCCGCCAGCCCCCAAATCCTCGTGCCCTAGGCGACCGCCTAGGGTCGCCTAATGGGCACGCCAGCCCTGAGCTAGATCTGTAGTTCTGTTGCTTTTATATTTTGACACTATTGATTTAGGAGAAGTGAGATGAATGTACCTTGGCTGAGGTGGGAGACTAGAGCTAGTAAACTGCAATTTGGATAACTGCCCTGTTTCAGGGGCGGGGAGGGAGAGTGAGTTATTCATAAACATTATTGCAAACATGTGAAATGAAGGTGGGAAGGTGACACTACAGGTAAAAGAGTACAATCAGTTGATATAAATCAGAATAGCTTCATTTACTCCACTGGAGCTACATCAATTTACACCAACTGAAGATGTGGATTTTAAACTTAAACATTTGGTCTGTTTAGAGGCAAATAATCCTGGTTTCCCTAACCTGGGAAAGTGGGGTGGAGGGCAAAGTGCCAGGTCCTCAGCTACCACAATGATGAGCACAGAATAAGACCTTGAATAGAAGAGAATAAATCACCTCAACAGTGCATTAAAACTTTTTTAAAAAATACATGCAATAAATAATGGTACCACTAACTACAAGAGATCACAAGTTAATTCTGAAGGAGTTATGTCTCAAACACCAGATTTTTAAAACCCCTGATTTAGCCCGTGTTCAGAAATTGAACCTGGACCTACTTCCACATTTTGTAAATGACTCCTATCATTAGAATACATTGATCCAAAACCCTAGATCCAAAAGCCCTGGAAGTTTGAAGTGTCTGAATTCCTAATCCAGATGCAGATTTTGCTGCTTGATCTCTTCTGTAAAGGGAATGAGAGCTGTAATATAGTGATCTGGAGAAGGTATGATATGGCAGCACCGACTGATATACGCATCTTTATGTTAAGCATAGGAGAACAGGCTCAGCTATTATAAGAACTGACATATATTACCTCTCAAAAGTTGTACCAAAGCCCAACTTCCTGTGCATCCCAGTTGTTTTCTGGGGTTTAGGACTCTTTGTAGGGGGAAGGAAACACTGCTCCCCCACTTATAGAACTCTGTGGGGAAAGTTCAGGGCCTGTTCCAGTGTCCACCAAAGTATTATTATTTATTTGTACTGTGATAGCGCTTAGGAGTACTGATCATGGGCCAGGGCCCAATTGTGCTACACCCTGTACAAACAGAACAAAGGGATGATTCCTGCCTTCAAGAGCTTGCAGTCTAAGTAAACTCATATTTCTGTTGACTTCAATGAAGGAAATCCTTGTAGAGTTCCTCCTCTTAGCTCCCTGCATTGTGTTTTACAGCAAGAGTGGGAGCGACATGACCCATAACTAGTTGCAAGCAATATGCACAAGGCATATTGACATTCAATTTGCATAACAAGTTCATTTTGCAGCTATTCTCCACAAAAGCAATTTATTAAGAAGAAAGTTTAATTGAAACAGGAACAAATCAGGGGAATAAATGTAAGCATTTCAAATACCACATTATATCATAAAGGAAATCAGACTCTGGGATCTATTGAAAGGAATAATTGCAAACCGGGTATTATCTTAATATTTACATTCCCCAATATGATGCTGTTTCTACATTTTAATTTACACATTTATAATTCATTTATTTATCATGTAGTGCAGCCTTGCTCTATGCTAGGAGGTAATGTTGTGGAGTCTATGATTACAAATGAGCAGTTCACAGCACCTCCTGAGACACTAAATGATCTAGCAAGCAGATTTAAACAAACTCACAGAACTGCATGGTTCAGATAGCAGGCCTGCATGATCTGTACACTGAATCACACAAGCTAAGCGTGCTCGTAGGTCATCTTAACTAAATGGCTTGACATTTTAATCTCAGGTTTCAACTCATTGGATGAGCAACCAACTAAAAGTGAAAAAAATAGTAGGGAGTTTATTTTTCATTTGTAATGGTGGAGGCATTTCTTATTGGCACAGCTATACATGTTATTCCAGTGTATTGATCTCACATTCTGGGGTATAATCCAGACCAGAAAGTGGTTGTATAACCACCTGCCCTGTAACCTTGGGTGCCTCACAATGTTTTGCTGTTGTAGCTCCCAACCTGGGCTGCTCACAACCACCCTACCAACATGCAGGTCACACCCTGTGTGTCTGTCTGCTAGACAGTAGTTTTGACCCCAGCAGCCTGTCTATAGCCCCACAGACCCATTCTAGCTTCTACCAGCCTTGGTTACAACTTTAAGGGTGACCCCAACACATGTCCAGTCCCAGATTTTCTCCAAAGCCATGTGTTCTGCAGTGTCCAGCCCTCTCCTGGACAGTTTATATAGCGAGGTTCACTGCCACTTTATGGAGTCAATATTTCACAGTGTGTTACTTTAACTGGAGTTACCAAACAGTTCAGTTTGGATTGGTTTAAACTAAAAATCAAATACGTTTATTACCAAAAGAAGATAGGATTTTAAGCGAACTGAAGTATATGAGATATTTTGAAATGCTTATCAGCAAATAAAAAGTGACAATATACATCTAAAAGTCTAAAATTTAATCTAGCAAGTTTTGGTTCGAGGCTTTGTTCAAGATAGCCTTTTTCACCCACAGTCTTCCAGCAAGATGGCAACTGACCCTCACCTCAGGCTCTCCCAAATGTGCTGGTGTCTTTGTTTTCTTGGGTGTAAAAGAGATAATTTGGGGTTTTCCTGCTCCTTTCTTTTACAGTCCAGTGACCCTTTTAAGTGGATTATTTTGAAGGTCACCTATCAAAGTAAAGTATGTCCTAACACTGAGGAAGGGGTCACAGAGTCTGGTCGTGAAAGAGGCTCCATGCTCATTCTTCCCCCACTTGGTTTGCTAAAATGAAAATTGTTCTGTTTCCCAACAACTCTTCCACCTGCTAACTGGAGGACCCTGTTTACTACTTACAGGTAAATTGAGGTAAACACACATTCCTTTGTTGAGGACACATCTGTTTAACAATTTTGACCTAGGCAGGGTTGTCTGGTTTTCATTATGTGCTAATAACATCATACAGGGGGAATTCATAGTTTAACATATAATATTGCTGCATACATTTCACCATGATATTATTGACCAGTAAGTTATTAGTTTTCAAATAATACCTCACAAGGCATATTTTATACAATGATTATTACCATAGTGTGTAGGGTATGAATATATGGGTGCTTTTGTTCACAATTGGAAAGGCAAATAAACTCATATTTATAACATAACTTAAATAAAAGTTTATCTAGTCTACTACCTACAATCAGCATGCATTAAATCTCAGAGCGGCAGAGAGATTTTCTGCTTCTATCTGGAACTTTAAGTTCAAGAGTTCATTGATGAATTAGGGCCAATCTTGCACATTTTACTGATGCGGGTGGTTCCACTGATGTTACCTGCCCAGGGCAAACAGGATTTGGCCCTTACTATATAAAACTTACCATTTTGGGGCCTGTTCTATGATTTACTAAAATGGCAGAATAAAGAAATGAAAAAAATCTTCATGAGAAAGTAGGAGATGGACCCTAGAAAATCATTTTATGAACATCACCTGACATTTAGAGTGAATAATGTGATCATAGTCATGTCATATACTTTTCTGAGTGAGCTCTTCTATGATTAATCACAAACTCTAGCTTGCAATAATGCTATTTTGTCTCATTGAGTAAAATATGTCCTTCAACATATTCAAATCTCAGAGTGAAAGGGATTTCCATTGCTAGCACACCAGAAAGACATTTTAAAAGTATTTAAAACCAATCTGCAGACTTCAGAAAGACAACAGCAGCCAGGATGGGACTGGCAATCTCTTAAAACTTCCATTGTGAGATGGATAGAGTGGTAGCTTACACAGAAATGCAACCTACAGTTCAGTCGAGACATTGTACGTTGGACAGCATGTGGTCATCAGCAGAGGTCTTGAGTGGAAGATACCCAGCTATTAGTTCTGCTAAAATATGGGTTCTTTTTAGTTAAGTACCAAACTTCTTCAGTGGAGAAGAACAGAAAAGGGATTTTTGTCATACTCGAGTCATATTTTCTTCTAATTCTTCTGAAACAATTTGGGAACCAATTAACAGCAAATGTTAGTATTTACAGTGGTTATTAGTCATTTACCAATAGTTATTACACACCATTACTTGAATGGTATTTGGGGAATGTTGATACTTTATTTATAATAAGAAATAATCTCTAAAAGCTGCTTTCAAGTGATGAGCAGAGTTTCATGCAAGTGAGTCTTCAAGCTGGCTTCTCAACTGAATACCTATTTATCTGAAAATTTCTGATCAGACCCACCAGTTAACTGAAGATAAACAGTATTTGATTGATTGTTTGGAGAAATATTTCACTTCTTTCCAGTAGAAGAATAATGTAATTCAACCATAGCATTGTTCATATATCTATACCATCCAAAGTAACTCTGCAAACTTAGCCTATTTGATATAATGTGCAAAAGGAAGTTCATGCCAATGCATGTCACTTTTTCCCCTCTGACAAGATATGGCCAAGAAATTGTTTCTGATATTTGACTAGTAATATGATGAAGCTAATGAGTAATTAAGATATGACCTGCATAAATACCGAGCGTGTAAGTTAAAGTGCTGCCTGCCTTGTGAGTTGCACTTTTTTAAAACCAAGAGTCCAGTGCTGTAAGTTCCGATTCACTTGAATCATTACTCATAGGAGTAGTTCTATAGATTTTTAAAGGATTTACAGGATCAGGCATTAAGTTTGGCAGAAATGTGTGTTAAGCCACTTTCAGTTTAAGTTATAGAAATATGAAACTTCTTAGTGCAGTATCTCCCCTTAGAATAGGGGGAGCAGCAGCAGTCGACTCACCGCAGTGAAGACACTGTGGTAGGTGGACCTAAGTACGTCGACTTCAGCTACGTTATTCACGTAGCTGAAGTTGTGTAACTTAGATCGATCCCCAGCCCCTAGTGCAGACCAGGGCTAGGTAATGACTTTGGGATCTTTACTTAATAGGATTATTAGAACCTCACTTAAGGTACATAACTACAGTAGCCTCTTTCTTCCCAAGAGCTCTCTGTGATTAGCTTTATTAAAAGAATGAATGTCATCATTATTACCTCTCAGTTATGGCTTGTAACCCTGAATGGTGTCTTATCTGGACCATTATCTAGACTAAAATTACCCGGTGTTCTTAATTATATTTTAAATTGTTTTAATTAGCAAAATATGTGAACTCAAATGGCAATTGCTATTGTTCTCTTCACATCAACATTCAAAGCAATTTTAAACATTTTTTGGCCTGATAGATAGGATGGATTGATGGATAATGTCATTTTGTTGTTGAATATATAGGTTTGATTTTTTTTAGCTTAATTGTAAGCTCTAGCAGCATGACTAGGACTGAAAGAAATAATGAATTACTAGGTAGCTCGTGTAGCATGAGCCTTTCTTTAGAGGAAGCAGAATATCAATTGGATACTAAAAGAAATCAGATGCTTATTTCCTATTCAAATGTACTGTACGGCCCAAGTAGCTTGGCAGTGAAGCAGAAAATGAAAGTTATACAAGCATGAGATTTTGTTATCAAGTTCTAATTGTTTCCTCAGAGACATAAGGTGCTGAAAATGCATTCAGTTATGCTCCAAGAAGAAATTGTTTCCTTTATTAATTGTTTATTAGCCTTCTGCTGCATTATAATTGTAGACTTCAGTTCAATTAACATCATTTACCACATTGTTTGAAAATGTAGGTTGTCTTCAAGATGTGAATGTGATGTTTAGTTTCTGCATTAAAAGAGCATAAAGGATTTTCAGAAAGGTTCTCTCAGTTCATCAGCTGGAAATAATAGATCAATGAGTTGTATAGGAGAAAATGAAAGCAAAGAATAGAAAAAAATTTATTGTATTTCCTATTTTTGAAAGGTTAGCATGATATTATCTTGGAGTAAATGGGGTCATAATCAACAACAATTAGAGTTAGTATGACATTTAAGCAGTTTGAGGTGAGATCAAAACATTTTCAAGTGAAATATTTCAAAAGGTGAAAGCTAAAATTAGGTTATGAGGTTATCTTAATCCATCTAACCTACTCATAGACTCTAAGATCTGAAGGGACCATCGTGATCATCTAGTCTGACCTTCTGCACATTGCAGACAACAGAACCTTGCCCATCCACTCATGTTATAGACACAACCTCCAGTTGACTTACTGAAGTGCTCAAATCATGATTTAAAGACTTCAAGTAACAGAGTATCTGCCATTTACACTAGTTTAAACCTGCAAGTTACTTGTGCCGCATGCTGCTGAGGAAGACAAAAAAAAATGGGGTCTCTTCCAATCTTACTTGGGAGAAAATTCCTTCCTAGTCCCAAATATGGCAATCAGTTGGACCCTAAGCATGTTGGCAAAACCTATCTGGTTAGACACCTGGGAAAGTATTCTCTGTAGTAACTCAGAGCTCTCCCCATCTAGTGTCCCAACACCAGCCATTAGAGATATTTGCTGCTAGCAGTCACAGATCAGCTACACCACATTGTAGGCAGTCGCATCATACCATCCCCTCCATAAATTTAATCAAACTCAGTCTTGAAACCAGTTAGGTTTTTTTCCCCAGTGCTCTCCTTGGAAGGCTGTTGCAGAACTTCACTCCTCTGATGGTTAGAAACTTCATCTAATTTCAAGCCTAAACTTGTTGATGGCCAGTTTATCTCCATTTGTTCTTGCATCCACATTGGTGCTTGCCTTAAATAAACTCCTCTCCCTCCCTGGTATTTATCCCTCTGATGTATTTATAGAGAACAATCATATCTCCCATCAGCCTTCTTTCAGTTAAGCTAAACAAGCCAAGCTCTTGGAGTCTAGTCTCATAAGGGAGGTTTTCCATTCCTTGGATCATCCTAGCTGCTTTTCTCTACTCCTGTTCCAATTTGAATTCATCTTTTTTAAACATGGGAGACCAGAATTGCACACAGAATTCCAGATGAGGTCTCACCAGTGCCTTCTATAATAGTACAAACATTCCCCTATCCCTATTGGCAATACTTCACCTGATGCATCCTAGGACTGCATTAGCTTTTTTTCACAGCTGCATCACACTGGCAGCTCATAGTCATCCTGGAATCGACCAATACACCCAGGTCTTTCTACTCCTCTGTCACTTCCAGCTGATAAATCCCCAGTTTATAGCAAAAAAAACTTGTTAGTCTCTAAGTGCATGACCTTGCACTACTAAATTTCATCCCATTTCAATTACTCTAGTGTTCAAGGTCATCCAGATCTTCTTGTATGATATTCAAGTCCTCCTTTGTATTGGGAATACCTCCCAACTGTGCAAATTTTATTAGCACACTCCCATTTTTAGTGCCAAGGTCATTAATAAAAATGTTAAATAAGACTGGCCCTAAGACTGATCCCTGAAGAACTCCACTAGTAACCTCCCTCCAGCCTGACATTTCACCTTTCAGTATGAACCATTGTAGAGGCTCATTTAACCAGTTACTTATTCACCTTTCAATTCTCATATTAATTCCCATTTTCTCCAAATTTAACTAATAATTTCCCATGTAGAACTGTATCAAATGCCTTACTAAAATCCAGGTTGATTAGATCTACTACATTTCCTTTGTCTAAAAAAAATCAGTTCTCAAAGGAAGAGATCAGGTTAGTCTGGCATGATCTACCTTTTGTAAAACCATGCTGTGTTTTATCCCAATTACAATTTACCTCTATGTCCTTAACTACTTTCTATTTCAAAATTTGTTCCAAGTCCTTGTATACAACTGAGGTCAAACTAACAGGCCTATAGTTTCCTAGATAATGTTTTCACCCTTTCTTAAAAATAGGTACTATATTAGCAATTCTCCGGTCATAGTGTACGACCCCTGAGTTTACAGATTCAATAAAAATCCTTGCTATTGGGCTTCAAATTTCATGTGTCAGTTCCTTTAATAGTCTTAGATGAGGGGGGAGGGATAGCTCAGTGGTTTGAGCATTGGCCTGCTAAACCCAGGGTTGTGAGTTCAATCCTTGAAGGGGCCATTTAGGGATCTGGGGCAAAAATTGGGGATTGGTCCTGCTTTGAGCAGGTGGTTGGACTAGATGACCTCCTAAGGTCCCTGATATTCTATGATTATCCAGGTCCCCACAGTTTAGTCCCATTAAACTGTTTGAGTTTGAATTCCACCTCAGGTGTGGTAATTTCTACTTCCATATCCTTATTCCCATTAGCTACCCTGCTACTCTCCCAAGCTCCTCATTACCCTTACTAAAAACTGATGCAAAGTATTCATTTAGGTGTTGGGCCATGCCTCGATTAACTTTCATCTCCACCTCATCCTCAATGTTTAGCAGTCCCACTTCTTTCCTTGTTTTCTTTTATTTATATGGCTATACAACCTTTTACTATTGGTTTTAATTTCCTTTGTAAGGTCCAACTCTGCTTGGCTTTGGCAGTTCTCACTTTATCCCTGAACTTTCTGACCTCCAAGAGATAGCTTTCCTTGCTGATCCGTCCCATCTTCCATTCCTCGTAGGCTTTCTGCTTTCTCTAAATCACCTGTTTGCTCATCCAGTTTGGTCCTTTGGTACAAAGTAATCCTTCAGAGAGGAAGGATGAGATCTATCATTTGTGAGGCATCCGATGTTATCAGTCCCAAACACATCAGAACTAGTTTACACAGCTAGATGCATTCTGTTTTCCTACAGTAGCTCAGTAAAAGAACAAGCTAAAGGGAGACAAAATATGCAGCTAGTCAATGACTAAGACAAGTTTGCTTTTACCAAGATTAATTATTCGGTCTTTGATTGAGAAATGAAATCTAATGAAAGTCCAAGATAGCCAAAAGGATCTAATTTTAAATGTAATCGGGTACCTATACAATTTAAAGACTTTTACTGTATTTATCTAAATAACATGAGTGAACATCAAAACTTTCCGTAAACTTGTACATATAGATATGTTGACACAGATAAAAACATCAGCATGTTAGTAAACCTGCTGTGGAGATAAATGGTTTCAATTAACTTCCTCATTAGTTTTAACTAAGATTATTTCCTTAGCCATGAGTCATTTATCTCATTTTGCACTTTTCCTATTTACTAGAGCTGCAGGGAGCGATTTACCAAGCATTTGAATTCTGGTGAATAGAGTAGTTTTTGGAATCCATGCTTACCCCAAATCTTGTAGGTTTCCCTTGGTTTCACAAAAGGTCAGAAAACACCCAGAAGTCTTTTAGTGAAAATGCAGGAAGTGAGTTCTGAACCTGATCCAAAGCTCATTCAAATGGGACTATTGTCATTGATTCCAATGGGCTTTGCGTCAGACCTTCTGTGAGAAGCAGGGAGTAAAACTCTGATTCAGATTCATAACAAAAAGACTATTGCCTGTGGAACAGTAGGTTATGCTGCAGAATGGAGTGAATCAAGTAGTGATTTGGAAACTGACATTTGAAACTAGGCATAATTCTGAGAAATCAGGGGAAAAGTAGTGAAGCCAGTAGGATTAATGTGCCATTACTATGAGAACTGCCCATCTAAGAACATGAAAATATTAATGATGAGAACAAAGCCAACCTGCCAAACATGCTGATGTGTTGAAAGGAACTAGGGCCTGGATCCAAAAAGGGATTGAGGTGTTGTGATGCTCAGCACACCAATAAACCCCTTTCCTGGAGTCAGGAGGCTTAACCACCTAAACCATTTCTTGTGAGCATGGATGAGTGTGGCACACGGTAGGGGGAAACTGGGAGGGAGGCGAGGCAAAGAGAGAGATGACATGAAGAAATATCTTTTTACATGAAAATCACATTAAAAACGATTTAAAATGTTATAAAATTACAATATATACACAAAAATATATGAATAAAATAAAGCAATGCATCTTAAGCAAACATTAAATCTGGATCACTAAAGCATCACCATCACCAAGTTCACTCAAAATATTGTTAACATACCAAGTCAACTGCAAAACATCCAGGTTACAAGTCAATGTACAAAAGGCATAAATCAGTCTGCAAGCAGGCCACAATCAGGGGACAGAATAGCGGTAAATATCACACCCCCTCTTCCATAGTCATTCTGTTCTCGTAAGATTTCAAAATGGCCAGTTTTGCCTGAACCAACAGAAAATAAGCCAGCAGGAAACTGGCCAAATGCAAGCACTGTATCTCACTGCCAGAACAAAGAGGGGCTTGGAGAAAACCAGTCCCAAACCACTGAAAAGCTGCTGCAAAAAAACAAAAGCAGGACTCAAATAGGGAAAATATAGAAAAAAAATGAACCACATCCAAACCCAAACAGAGGGAGTATTTTGCAGACATCTCAGGAGTAATATGGTTCATAAAATGATAGATTGGTAGGAAGCTATGCAGGACCTTCCATGGCAAGTCACTGGAGTGCCTACGAAGGGGAGGTTTGTACAGTGTCCTCCAAACCCGGGACAAGGTCACCCAAGGTCATATCAGGGAGATCAGAGAGGGTAGCATAATGCCACATCTTGACACATATGCCTCAGAGCTGCTTCTTGGCCATGTTTGCAAAAGGAACATTTACCAAACCCTTCCAGGACCACCATCTGCCTCATTGCACAAGGATCTCATCCTCAGAAAGGGAGATAATTTGTGAGAGAATCATAGGATCTCCCTCCCTAGGATGACCATTTCCTGCAAAACCTTTCTGCAAATACTGAGCAGCCACTGAGGGCCTTATACAAACCCCCCCCCCCCCGCCACCAAAACACCACAACAACAAACCCACAGACTGGATACTAGCATGAACAGCAGGAGACATCACCGACCAGTGGTGTAGCCAGGTTTAGAGAACGGAGAGTGGAGCTAAAAAAAGGCGCCAGGAGCAAAAAGCGGTGGGAGCAAAAAAAGGCGCCGGGAGCAAAAAAAAATGCTCTGCTCCGGCTGCAGCGCAGGAGCAAAAGGCGTCGGAGCACAAAAAAGGCGCCGCTTCTGCTCAATGGGAGAGCGGCCGCTCCCCCTGCTCCCCCCCTGGCTACGCTACTGTCACCGACATCCAGCTTGATCAACTAGAAACAATCAGGTGGGACAGCTTGGTCAACTTGGCATGGGTAAAGACTGAAAACAGGTTCCTGGAAAAGAGGGCTTCAACAGGAAAAAGTGGATTAAAAAAATAATGGTTCTTCCAAGAACCGTAAACTGGAAAACACCTGGTCTGGCCATGCACTTCACAGAAATTGGCAGGCATTAAAAAGACCATAATAGAATGGAGGAAATATCTAGATTCTCTAATCGATCAGCTGCCAACAATATAGGTGAGAGTCCAGCATGATGGAGGAAAGAGAAGGCAAGAGACTTTCAGGCCAGTGGGGAATCAGAGTACAGCAACCATTGAACAGACTGCAGGCAAAAGGCTGCCACTCTCCAGACTAAGTCAATGGGCCCTGGCCCTCCTCATTTAATGTCAGGAACAACAAAGCACGGAGTAACCAGTGGTAACTATTCCCCTCTAGAAATGGTTAATATGCCTCTGAACCTGGTCCAAAAGGCTGTGGGTGGGGGCACTATAAGAGGGGGCTTGGTAAGCCTGATAGCGGTGGTAGTAACAGCTGGGGTGGGGTTCTCTGGCTGCACAGGAGCGGGTGGCTGTAGTGTCATGACCACCTACTGGACCAGTTGCTGCAGCCATTGTTGCTGCTGGGCCAATAGCTCATGGATCAACTGCTGCTGCTAGTTGGCTATTTGCTGAAGTAGTTGTTGCTGCTGGACAATGATTGTGGGTGTTTTGTTCAGCCATCCATTTTAGCAGCTGCCCCATCTCCATTCAGTGAGAGGGGGGTTGGAGGTAGTGTTTTCTTGAGGGTTTTTCACCCCTAAATTTGCCTACTTTCTCCACCAGAACTGTACAGGTGTCTTGCCGGACTAGGCAGCCTAGTGACTGGAGTGCTTGACTTGCGCCCCTTTGCTTGGTTAAGGCACCTCAACCTTTAAGGCAGGAGGTGGGTAGGGGAACCCGGGCCCTCACACTCCATTGGGTCCCAGCCCAGGGCCCTGTGTGAGTTAACCCCTTAGTAGGAGACCTCCCAGTAGGCACTCTATGTCCACTGCCCTAGGCTACTTCCTACTGCTGTCCCTTCACTTTGGGACATGGCCGATATAGTCCAAGTTGCTGTGGTCAGCCTTGTCTCTAGTAGTACCTCCTCAGGGACTTGGGCAGCAAGTCTCAGTTATAGTCCGTTTCCTCCAGGTGGGGCATCCGAAAGTTTGGCAGGGCTGGAACCCCACAATGTCTCTGTGCTTTGGTCACCTAGTTACCTCATAGGCAGGGTGCTTCTAAATCTCTTCCACAGTTTCCTTTTAGCCAGGGAGACGGTGCTTATTTCCCAGTGGCTGCCTTGGCTGGCAGGCTAGCAACTCTTCCCCTCAGGTAGGGAGGCAGCTAGCTCTTTCCTCTTCACCAATCAGCCTCGAACTGAGCCAGGTTCTCTCCTTTTCTCTCCCTTCCAGGCCTGGCATTGGCTGCAGGTATAACTGGGCAGGCCTAGCTGGGCCCAAAGGCTCTCTTGAACCGCTTCTATGCCAGAAGATAAATTTCTCTCCTTTATCACAGGCATACATGGTAAAATATTAAAAACCAACAGTGCCAATACATGTTTCCATTTGGAGGAGCCTGCCTTGCACAACCTCCTTCATAGACAGGATCTGTGCCCCTGCACTCCAGGAAAAATAACAGCTACCCCAGCAATGACACTGGAAAGCTTCCCCTTCCCATTCCTGCAACCAGCTCCCCTGATTATCACAGTCTGACTGCATCTCTTGGCAAGAGGACAAAATCAGCTGTTGTCTGACAAAATCAAAGAGGTGTGCTCTCTTATGACCATCCCAGCATCCATTAATATTTAGAGAGCCTAAGTTGAGCAGCCCACAACCACGAGAAGGAGAGAGCCAAGAAGCAGAGAGAAACAAGGAAGAATGGAAGTACTTTGTGCGGGGGGGGAGGCTTATATATCTTGAGAAACCCCCACAAGCTTCTGCATTTTACTCAACAACTTTTTGAGATGGAAATGTTTTCTATGATCAACTGAGATCTCTCTCAAGACAAGGGCAGCTGCATGAACAAAGCACGGTAAATTAGGGGGAAAGTCCTCAACTTCAACTTCCTGCCTCCCTTAAGTGTTGGTCAAAACCCTGTACCCATCCTTCCTATATACTTGGCTGGCTGGGACATCAGGAACCTCTGAGGAGTCAGAGAGATTAGCAACATCCCCCTCAGACTCTACCAGCACAGAAGAACACTGAACTGCCACGGTAACATTCTCATCATTCACAAATGAGAGAGATTCAGTGAGAGCAGATGGGATATCTGCTAAGAAGGGTAGGCAGTGCAGCCCCAGACAGGGACCTAGCATCATCACTGCAGCATGCAGGATCAGGAGCTTTAGGGCTCATCATACCAGGCGGAAACAGCTCCACACTGGGAGCTCCAGAGATGGGGCTACCACCCAGTGCATCACTATCCTTCTCAGGGCACATAGCTTGATCCTCTGCTACTGCCAAAGCTCAGGGGCCAAAGTTTTAGCCCTTTTAGAAATAGTCCCACAAAGCTCTCTCAGTCTGTTCTTCACCCCCTGCCCATCTCTAGAACCTGCCTCTGCTTGCTCTGCAAGGAGGTGCTCCTAGGACTCCTGTCATGGCACAAAGTGACGGGGTTATAATAGAGGATTCCTCTGGGAGTGGGAGGTGGCTGCTCCATGGACAATAGCAGACCACATATGGTGAGTGGGGGAGACAGAATCTGCCAGTGCCGATGTAGGCTCTGTCTCCTGCTGGTCCCTTGATTTTCCAGCCCCCACCCCACTTTCTTACCAGGGAACCCAGAGCAGTGCATGGGTAGGACCCCCTCAGATGACCAGGGTCACCACACAGGAAACATTTCATGTTTTCAGAGGTAGCAAACACTGTATAATCTACCCTATCTATGTGGTGCTTTAAAAGCAGGTGCAAGGGCTGCTTGGGGTAATTTACAACCACATAAACCTGGCACCAGAACATCATAACATGCCTCGGAGGCTGCAAGAACCCAGGTAACAATCTAACAGCACTAATTCCATAATGGGAGAGAGCAGACACTAGTGTATCATTGTGAAAGAAAGGAGTGTGTGGAAAAATGAGGGGAAGGAACCCCTATTTTAGTAGCAGGAGTAAACAAAGGGAAACACTGGAACCAAAGACTCCCAAACAATTCACAAACTGCTCCTGGGCCAGAAAAATCACTATAGATTTGCTCGTTCAAAAGGCAGATTTATATTAGCCCAGCTAATAACCTTACCTATGCTCTGCAACACATCCTCCACAGTACAGGAGACATCAGGCACACACTAAACCTCATGCTTGCAAGTCAAATCTCTAAATCCATCAGAAGTAGACCCCATGAAAAAGCTCCCCACCCCTGCAAAGTAAAGCAGGGGAAGCAACAAAAAACAGCAAGTAACAAACCACCACCAACTAACAGAAACACAGCTAGTACACACAGCACATACCGAACACCGAACACAACTTCACTCTCAAAAGCTCCCACAGTTCAGAGAGAGAGAACAGAAGATTCTATTGCCTGGTGGTTTTACCACCCACCTAGGAAACAGGAGAGGAGCCAGGTTCCAGTTCTCCAGCAGAATATCCCATGGTTCAGTGATTAGAGCACTCTCCTGAGAGGTGGGAGACCTCTCAAACTTTTCTCCTCCTCCGGTAGTGAGAGGAATTTAACTTGGGTCTCCTACATTCCCCCCATGAGTGTTCTAACCACTGGGCTAAAAGTTATAAGGTAGGCAGCAGCACCACCACCTCCTCCTCCTTCTTGATTCTGAATGAGACCCAATCCATTAAATAGCCTCCTAGCACACCTACAGGCCCTGCAGATGAGATAGCAGAGCTCTGCTCCGGACAGCTCCGGCTGAATTTAAGCCCTGGACTGGAGCATTACATACCTAGGCCCCAATTACTGTGGCTGCTTGTGTGTGTTTTAAGTTAAGCATTTGATTAAGTACTTTGCTGGACTGAGGCTCTAACTCATACATTTGCTTTTTTAGAGCTTTTATAAACACACTTTTTACTTCTGACTGTAATCATGGGTTCTCTTTTTTCTGTTTTAATTTTTCCATTGCCTTTAAATAAAGTACCCTTACAGGTAAGAGTTGCCACCTCATTTACTTCAAAGTGTATATCTGAAATAACTGTACTGAAATCAAAGCAGTCAGTCCAAATTTACATGGGTGTAAGTGACAGGAGAGAGTTTGTCCCATTATTTAAAAACACACCATAAATACAATTAAAGAGTGAGATTACTTATCCAGTTCCCCTTCCCCTGTTCCTTCCCCACACACAAAAACCCCTCTCTCAATTTTATTGTATTTTGAGGATATATATCTTTTTTTGGTCAGTTTTCCCATACGATGTTTATTTCCCATAAGCCTATTTCTCCTTTATTTTCTGTGTAAGCTGAACCCTGTTAAAATGATATACAATCACTGCAGCTGAAGAGCAAGCTTCAACATTTTTCTGGAGAAAAACCCCCAGATCAGATTAGGTTGACTTTCTACTAAATCTGCATGTGGAAACACCCTGTAAATGCCAGATTTGTAAAGCAAAACAATTGATTTGTGACAGTCACATTGAATCAAAGCCTTGCCAAGACCTATAGGTTCCAACTGCCGATTGGGAGGCGTCACTGATAGACATGGTTCCAGGCTAAGTGCCAACAAAGAAGTGTCAAAAAATGAACTAGAAATGCTGTATAATTGTGAACTGGAGCCTGAAATGTTGATGGGCTATAATTAAAAATAAATATCTGTTACTTCTTCCAAAAGCAATGGAAAACGTGAAAATATTGGGACTAATTCTCCACTCACAAAGGTTTTAGGACTCGATCTAGGACCATTGATGCCAATGGGAGTTATTCCATGGACTTCAGCAGGAAGAAGCATTAGTGGCATTACTCCTAATTAAGATCCTGATTCAGGAAAGCATCCTTATTCAGAAAAGCACAGGGCCTGAGGTTGCAACTTTGAATTACATTATTTTTATTAGTTATATTATTCTTTCAGGTTTATCTTGATCTTAGATTTCAGTTGTGGACACAAATGACAATATTTAAACATCATCAGAACTTGACTGTGCACAGAAGCTAGGTGGTTAGACATCATTTCAATTAGTCACTGCTGCCAGAGGCAGAGTTGTCGGCACAAAATTGCTGACCAGGCTGAGTAGGCTCCTTCAAAAGTGTAGTCTTAGATATTAATTTTCTGAATTTGTATTATTTATTTCACAGGCCATAGAAATAATGGGGTGAATACAGAGAATTATAAAATCCACCTTCCTATGCCATGCTGTATGTACAGTCTAGTACATTTAATGATTCTATCCAGACTGTTGTTCAAGAATTATTTATAATTCAATAGTTTATCTCCATGTCATTCCATGTCATGAAATTATTAGAGCTTCTGAAGGTTACAGATTTTATTATGAACTGCCATATCTTTATTGGTATTTTTTTAACATCACATAGAACATAAGAATGGCCATACTGGGCCAGACCAAAGTATCCTCTCTTCCAACAGTGGCCAATGCCAGGTGCTTCAGAGGGAATGAAAAGAAAAGGTAATCATCAAGTGATCCATCCCTGTTGCCCATTCCCAGCTTGTGGCAAACAGAGTGTAGGGACACCATCCCTGCCCATCATGACTAATAGCCATTGATAGACCTGTCCTTTATGAATTTCTCTCATTCTTTAAACTTCTGAGCTTTGTCCCTTTTTCAATTACTGTATATACTCATTCATAAGCCTAATTTTTTTTTAAATTAGGGCAGGTCTTCACTACCCGCCGGATTGGCGGGTAGCAATCGATCTATCGGGGATCGATTTTTCGCGTCTCGTTAAGACGCGATTAATCGATCCCCGATCGTGCTCCCCGTCGGCTCCGGAAATCCACCTCATCGAAAGGCGGAAGCGGAGTCGACGGGGGAGCGGCAGCGATCGACTCGCTGCCGTCCTCATGGCCAGGTAAGTCGATTACGATACGCCGACTTCAGCTACGCTATTCACGTAGCTGAAGTTGCGTATCGTAGATCGACCCCCTCCCCTAGTGTAGCCCAGGGCTTAGGAAGCATCAGAAAAGGAGGTCGGCTTATGAACGGGTATAGAGAGAGGGAGAGCTGGGACGTGGCCCCTCCCCGCAACAGAGGGGGCAAGGAGAGGCAGCACAGCCAGCAGAGCCAGAAGGGAAGAAGCGGGGCCAGAGTCTCTCTGCTTCTGACCACACTGTTCTCCCCCCAGCCTCTGAAGCAGCTGCAGCTCTGGGGCTGGCAGGCTGTGGCCGCGCTGCCCAGCCCCACCCGCCAGAGCACACTGCCCAGCCCTGCCTGCTGGAGGATGCTGTGGCCGTGCCGCCCAGCCTGCCGGAACAGCTCCAGCCAGGCCAGAGACATCCTCCCCTGGCCCTCTCCAGGTAAGGTGGGAGGGATGGGATGGGGAGAGTGTGGAGGTCCTGGGCTAGGGGCGGGGTCATGTCCGGGGTGGTCATAGGGGTTACTCCCCTGACCCCCAGCTTCTACCCGCCCAAAATTTCCGCACCAGTTGCTGTCCCGGCCCATCAGGGTAAGCAGCTGGTGGGCTGAGACTCTTTGTTTACTTAGGTTTACCTCTGTGCCTAAGGACACTCGAGGTAAACAAACCATCTCAGCCCACCAGCGGCTTATCCTGATGGCCCCGGAGCCAAAAAGTTTGCCGACCCCTAAATTATAGGGTCAGCTTATGAATGGGTCATAAAAAGTTTCCATTTTTACTTATCCATCTTCGGGGCGGGGGGGGGGGGGGGCGGTCGGCTTATAAACGAACCGGCTTATGATTGAGTATATACGGTACTTTCTTCTTCAAGTTTTTATTTACCAAACAAATATAGAATGCTTTACCAGAATGTACGAAACAACACCATGACTGAGTAAACTAGGTTTAAATTGAGTAATAACTCATTCTTACGATAAAGATGTAAAGAGAGCTGCTAGTGGCACAATTTGATTTATTATCCCATCAAAGTCTTAGGTAAAGAATGATTTCAGGATAGGATAATGCTCCTGGAAGCCAAAGAGTATAAAGGTAAAGTAAGTTCTCTATGGATATTCAAAGGATTATGAACTTCTGATTTACTAAATGCCTTGATTCTGCAAGGAGTTAAGCACTTTGGCCTAATCTAGCAAAGTATGTATCCACATGAGTAGTTTCATCGGTAGTCCTATTGATTTTAATAGGACTAATTATGGCCTTGATCCTTTTCTATTAAAGTCAATGGGAGTTTTGCCATTGAACTATTGCTGGAACTATTGAAACAATTTCCTCTTTTGTGTAATGCTTTCCTATTGATTTTGACCATTTCTATAAAAAAAATTCTGCATCCCTCACAATGAAGAATAGTGTGCATAGGGTATAAAAAGCTGCTTCTCATTGGCTTTCTTGATCCATTTATATCAGACTTGTACATTTCATTTCTTTAAATCAATACAACTAGGGGTTTTTTTATGAAAATAAATTAAAATTACAAGAATTTTCAAAGAATTTCAGCCATTATTTCTGCACTTTTTATTTCTACCTTAATTTCAAAATACACTGGGCCTGTTCAATTGATTTGCTCATTTTACCAGAGTATAACTCTGGTGTAACTCCATTGATTTCAGTGGAGTTACACCAGCATAAAACTGGAATACTACAGTGGTGATCAGATTCATGTTGTATAAACAATTAGCATTCAAATGCAAATAGTCATATGCTCCCCAGATTCAAAGCAAGAAAATGTTTCAAAATAAAATAAACTAACAACTACTGAAGTTCAAATGATAGTAGTCATGTTCTGGTCTCATGTACATCATTGTAAATTGAGAGTAAACTCACTGAGATAAATGGAGCTATGCCAGATTCACACTATTTTAATTGGCAGCAGAATCTGCCCCCAGCAGTAGTTATTTAACAAGAAATCTAATAAAATATGGTGCAAAGATTTCTAACCTAATTTCATCAGGATTGCTTTAGAATTCAATCCCAGAAATAGTTGTATTACCTTCTAAAAGTATTCCACAATCCCACTATTGCCTTTGAAGAATATTGCTGACCAATTCATTTTTTAAATAATCGTAAAATATTTTTGGATCTTTCAAACCACTATTAGATTCCATAAATGAACATGAGGTCTTCATATGTATTGATAATTTAAAAAACGACATATTTCTTCTGGAATTCTGGTGCGATTTTTCCAAAATATGTAATCAATAAATACTGTAGTCAGTATCTCTCAGAAATATATAATGTGAGTGCTCAAAATATTAATTGGCGTGTTAAAAATATTAGTTGCAAAGTATTTTTCATCTTTTACCACCAAAAAGCCATTTTCTATCACCTGTGAAGGGGATAAATGTCCTGTATATTACTGTTAATAGCCCATAAAATCCACAAATGATTCTACAGCATGTGCTTACAGTAGGGCTCATTTGTAGTGAGTCTGTGAACTCTAATATAGTGTAACTCCATTTATAATGAAGTGGAATGAATGCCTGGAATTGTTTCAATTCATTGTAATGTGCAAATTGCAATTTTTGTTATAGGACTTGTTTCTGCAATGTTCTGCGCACTCTGGCCTTGTGCAAAACTTAAAGCCTGGGGGCAGTCCTATTGACTTTGTATTTTTATTTATAAGTTTCAAGATAAGCAGATGCTTTGCCAGATCAGGGCCAGAATACTCAGTACCCTGCAGGACTGAGTCCATAGGAAAAAGTGTGTGTGGGGAAAGGATAGCTTCACGCTAGGAGGGTTTCACAGTAGAATTTTGATCTATGGAACAGTTCCTTACTAAGGCTCAAATCCTACAAACATTTATTCACTTGCTTTATTTTATGCACAGGAGCACTCCATTGAAATCTAAGGCTTTGTTCCCATGTGGAAAGTAAAGCACATGAGTAAGTGTTTGCACAACTGGTACGTAAGGGACAGATTCTACCCCTTCTCACTTCTGTTGAGTAGTATTTTATTCCTCAAGTATTCCCATTTATTTCAGTGGAAATGTTTGTGGCAGAATGCGCTACTTAGTGTCAGTAAGAGTGGCAGAAAGCGGTCCTGTTATATGCTATGCATTCTCTATTCTTCAACACAGAAGATTTGTATCCAAGCGTTATTTTTCAGTTATGTAACAGCCTTACAACGTGGATACAGAGTATATTTGCTTCCTTTTGTGCATTTTCCAGTGTTTCTTTGTTTGCTTCTTTTACAGCATGGGTTTCCATGGATCATTGTTATTTCCATTCAATACAGACCAAAATATCAGAGTTATTTGCTTAAATGAAGTCTTGGCAACAAAAAGTAGAGAGAAGATACAAAACACAGCAATCTTTAACTGTGTTGTTTCTTCAAGACCAGGCTCTGTATGCACCAGCATTTTTGTTTTATTTTAATGAGTCTTTATTGCTAATCAGAGTAAAGGATTCATAACACTAGCTAAGGCTAAGACAGTGCCACTCCTCTTTACCTCACATAACTCTGCTAATGTACCTCGGTCTTTTCCTGCAGCAGCCCTCCATGCAAGTTCTTTTTCAGGAGGGTTGCAGCAATAATGAATGGAATTAATGCTGATACTATTAAGACGGACAACATGAAATGCACTCATTTCTTTTAGACCTTGGTCAACAGGCTGGTAAGACTTGGCATCTAATTATTCCTTTCTATGTTATGTACTTATGCATTTCTATGCAAATTATTCCTTCGCATACTAAGCATGCCTTTGCATGTAATCATGCCTTTGTTTCACTGGTAGTTAGAGTAATAATTAGAAAAGTTATTGGTTCAGTTCCAACCTATTTTTTTTTTAATTTTATGAGTCTGAATGAAAAGATAAAATTCTTAGCCTTGGTCTACACTGGGGGGGGAGGGAGGGAAATCGATCTAAGATACGCAACTTCAACTATGAGAATAGCGTAGCTGACATCGACATACTTAGATTGACTTACCGCGGCATCTTCACAGCGGTGAGTCGACTGCTGCCACTCCTCCGTCGACTCCACCTGTGCCTCTCACGGCAGTGGAGTACAGGAGTTGACGGGAGAACGCTCGGAGATTGATTTAGCGCATCTAGACTAGACGCAATAAATCGACCCCTGATGGATCAATCGCTACCCGCCAATTCAGCGGGTAGTGTAGACATAACATGAGTAAGAGTGGCAGAATTTGCCCCTAAAGATTACTAAGGGTGATTGGGTTGGGCTACTCGCAGTGTAAGAGGCTGCTTGAAATAAGTAAGGTGAATGTGGCCCTTAGGAAATGTTTGTATCTCCAAACTGTCTACAGTACGCCAGAATTGTTATGATGCCACTCAGCTGGTTTAAACAGGTGGGAGACTTTATTCCATCTCCAAAGTGCTGGATAGCTTCAGAATGAAATGGGGAAAGTAAACAGGGTCATCCCTTCTTTTTCCATTGGCCAGCCAGAAAGAGCGAGAGGAGCCAACCATCTTCTTGCTCCCCACTCTCTTTCAATTAAACATTTTCCTGGGGTTTCTTGAGCCTCTTGCATCATTTTAGCTGAACCCACCCTCCCTTTCTGTGTAGGGACTGTTTTTAGGTTGTTGTGGCTCTGACTGATCACCTGTTTAGCAGTCAGGAAGAAATTTTTTCCAACAGGGCCAATTTTTTCGCCTTCTTCATAGCATCATAGACACAGTTAGGTTAAGTAAGAATAGGATTTAATATTTTAATGTTAGGAGTTGTGTGACTGTTTAGTTTCTCACAACTTGCAGCTGGTGTCTAGTGCAGATAAAATGCCAAAAGGTCCAGTGCCCAGCAATAAGAGAACTGGGATTTTGGTGACAAACCTTGAGCCTATACGAAAAAAGGGACCTAAAGTCTTTGCAGACCGAGGTCCCTAGTTAGTATCTTCCAGCACAATCATGTGTGTGGGGGGTGGGGGGAGAGAAATGTGGGACAGAATGAGGATTCAGCAGAGTAAGCTGCATCTTTGGAGTAGGCAATAGAGAGTTTACCCTGAGTTATGGGCTAACAGAAGCCATCTAAACTGTTCACTGACTGATACGAGGAAACGGGCTAGTACCTCAGGAACGGAGGTTGTTCGTAACTCTGAAATGTTTGTAACTCTGAACAAAGTTTTATGGTTGTTCTTTAAAAAGTTTACAACTGAACATTGACTTAATACAGCTTTGAAACTTTACTATGCTGAAGGAAAATGCTTCTTTTAATCATCTTAATTTAAATGAAACAAGCACAGAAATAGTTTCCTTACCTTGTCAAATCTCTTTTAAAAAAACTCTTTATATTTTAATAGTTTACTTTTAACACAGTTGTGTGTGTGTGCGCGCATGCGCATTCCTGCTGCCTGATTGAGTACTTCCAACTCCAAATGAGGTGTGTGGTTGACTAATCAGTTCATAATTCTGCTGTTCACAACTCTAAGGTTCTACTATACTTTTTTAATTGCTGCAAGCCAGAGCAGACTACAATTAAGTGAATAATGCAAATATTTTCAACATACTCATTCTCATTTTTCATTGAATTTTCTGTTGGCTCAATCATGAGCCACTTTACATGCACGTGTAGAAAAGTGAAGATGCATAAGTTGCCCCCTTAGTTCCCTGCATCTGTTTCCCATACTGCAGGCTTGTGTGCAGGAGAGAGAGAGTAGCCTGTACAGGGCCCTACTTCCAGTCCTGTGCAGGTGGGTAAGGATTGGGTGGAGCAAATACACAGGTAAGCTGAGATGAGCAGATATAGGGCTGACATCATTTATTTCACTCCTAGGGTGAAGAGGAGAAGGGACTGAATTGTGATTATCTGAGTCACAACTGGATCCCTGGTCTGCTTCTGAGGCAGCACAACCATGTGCTGTCCTTCCTCAAGGCTCATGGTAACTGTGCAATCTAGTCCTTTCTAATTATCTTTCGGTCTATCCTCCACAGAGCTATCCATTTAGGTTGTGTTCACATTCCAGATATATTCAGGGACATGAGTGTCACTCAAAGAAATGTTGATGGAAAGTGAATTTCAAAGTCATATATGGCAGAATTTGCAGAAACCAAACTTTAATTTTGCATAGACAAGCATTTGTGCTGGAAAAGTGTGTGTGCGCTCATTCAGTGAGGGAACCAAAACAATACAATATGACTTATCTAATAGATCACAACTAAGCAACAAAGCTCAAATATCAAAATACGCACAAGCAAGCCATAGACTAAATCTATTTGAAAAGTGGACACAATAAAAAAAATGGAAGTTTGAGGATGCTGCAGTCTGCTTGCAGATATTTTGCAGACAGAAAAAGAGGCTGAATTAGTAAAATAAATTATTCATTGCAAACTATTGGCTCATTTCTACACAGGACACAGCACAATAAGTATGATCAATGTAACAAAATCACACAATCACCTTGTGGACCATTTTTGCCTTTCTTCCCCAATGCCCCATCCTAACTCCCATCCTTCCTCTATCACGATGCAGATCCAAATAGCATAGTTGTACATAATCAAATTCCAAATTGGGTTGGTGTGAAATGTAACAATAGCTGCCTTGTTCCATTCTCCCAAACAGCCCTTAAAACTAAAGAGACGTGACAACCACTAGAAGCTAACAGACAAAAATGTGAAAATGGTGAACATTTCTGGCAGAATCTGTTAAGACGACAGAGTAAAGATCAAAACAAAGCAAGCCATTTAGGAATATGGAATACAATCAACTAATCTAATGCATAATAACAGAAGTATCCCATCTGAGAGTGCTGTGAAAAGTCTCTGCTCCTGAGGCATGAGGGAGGGATTATTGAAATCCTTTTATTGGGATTTATGTACAGTACACAGGCAGGGCTGCAGCAGCATCCCTGAGTTTTGAAAGAACAAGCTTAGCAGTTGTGTTTCAACTTACAAAACCAACAACCTCTTTAAATGCCTTAATTTTCCATTTAGAGTTAGTATTTCATTGTAAGTGGCTTGCTCTCTTCTAAATCTATATGCACAGCAGTTAATTTTATGAAACAGTTGTAACTGGCCAGATAATGACTACGCGTGCACTTCCTGTCTCCTAAAAATACTGCTAATTTCATTAAAATTGAGCTGACTGAACACACCTAATCCATTTGTAATGAAGGAAGCAATCATTACCAGCTGCAACAGCTTATGAGCAACCAACCATCTATGTAGAAGAGATGCATCTGTGCAACAAAATTCAGATCCATATCCTGGGTCAGATCTCAACATCAATATTTGTGACTTTAGTAGCTTAAATTATGGTCCTGGCCTACGATAAGGTTCTGCTTTTTCAGTAGCACTTACAGACCACCAATCAAGATCAGTGCCCCATTGGTCGAAGCATTGTACAAACGCACTACAAAACACTTGGTCCTCCACCCCAAAGATATTACAATCCAAGTAGTGTTTATTTACTTAGCATCAGCAGTAGATGAAACTAATTCCCCACCCAAATTCATGTTCTTCTGTTTGGAACATCACCATTGGTGTCTGTGGGAATAATTATGATTTCCATGGGGAATGAGCAGCAGGGTAGGGAGAAGCCCCCCAAAATATCTTGCTCTTTTCTAATGCAGAAGCCATCCTACCAAGAGGCAGAAGATTCTCTTCAAAGTAAATCAAAATGATATTAGAGTGACACTATGTATTATTTTGTGCTAGAAACAGAAGTGAGGCATATAATGGGGACATATATTTGCAAATATTTAGACAAATACATTTGGATTTACTGCATTCCCAACTCCTTTTGTCTTTACTTTTCATAAAGCTTGGAGACATGAAATGTTGTTCATAAAAAAGTTCATGGAAAATTAATTTTGAGGTCAGTAATTATCCTTCCCTACTTCTTCTAGAAGTGATTTCTCTCACTAGCCTTTACTGAAATAGCCCAAACAGGAAGAAAACTAAAAATGTCCCACAGATACCCTAATCCTGCTGCTCTAACTCCTCCTACTCTCATCCTCTCCCTGGAAGAATGAAAGGCCCAATAGCTTACTCTTGCCTTCCCATTCTTTATTACATCTACAGTCATCCAATCAGAGGAAAAGAACAATACCATGTCACTAAGAACCAATCACACAGGGATAATTATGAATAAAGAGTATAGTTCACAGGCAACCCATAGGTAGAAATTTGTTTGAAAGTTCATAGTAATAAGCCAATTTGTAAAGAATACAATTTTATTCATGAACAGAATGAAGGCAAAGTGCACTGATCAAGTGCTCACTCTGAATAGTTTGCCCAGTATTTCTCTCAATACCCTGTACATTCTTTTCAGGGCTATTGTGGATATTATTTTGTTACATGAAAATAAAAGAATTGCAATCAATCACAGCCCAGAAAATTTGAGTATTAGGCAGTATAGATGACAATTTCAGAAAATCCTGTGACTAAACTGTATGTGCAATTATCACAATTCCATGCAGAAATCATTAGTTACATATTATGTGGTCATTATACCCTCATTTGTTTGTGCACACTACTACAATTTTATTTTGAAAATTTAAGCCTATGAGATCTGTCTGAAATATTGTCTCCCTTCCTATGCACAAATTCTCTCTCTTCATGTCCTTTAAACCCCTCCTTAAAATACATTTCTCACATGGAGCTTTTCTATGATGATCTCTCCATGGCTCCTCCTCCTCCTGTTCAAACTTGCACTCTCAGTGTGTTTGTGGTGGATTTGTTTTGTTTTGTGATCTGTATTTTCTGTGTGTTAATTTAAGCTTTACTGTTCTTTGGGGTTGGGACCATCTCTGAGGTCTCAATCCTGCAACTGGACACTCCAGTTCACCCTGCCCAGATCCAATTGCTGGATCAGTGCTTAAGTTTGTTTAGCACAGAGGGACCCAAGCTCAGTCATTCATCCTTCCCATGCTCCCAAAATAAAGTCATTGGGAAGCCTGAGAAAGTAGCAGCACAGCACTTGCAAACCTTCCTGGGGGAAGAGAACAGTATTTTTCTCTTTTTTTGTTTATGTTAGAGCTCGTTGTGTTGCTTTATCTTTTTATAAAACAGGAGTAATGTTCATTGCATTGGAACACATCTAGCAATAAACAGTTTTGCAGCTATCAGATGTCTCAGCTTTGCTCTAGCATTTAACCAATATCCAAAGCCATTATTGCTTTCTCTGCTCTGTGTCATTCCCTTAGCTATTCAGAGATTGCTTATAAATATACCAGCTGTTTGTAACATATTCCCAGACAACACTTAGAGTACAATATTATTGACAATGCACTCTGAGATCCCAATGGCACTATCTTCTCACAATCCTGACAGTGGAAAGGAAAGGTATTTATTTTCAACTTTATGCATGGGGATTTGAGGGAAGAGAGCTATAAATACAAATACCCACACATCAGAATGAGAGTATATGCCAGTGTGTATGGATCACTGGAGATTTCATACAGAACCACGATATAAAAGCTTGGGAAGTTCAACTATTTGGTACAATGCCTCCTGGTGCTTCCCTTAGGGCAGGTCTTCACTACCCGCCGGATCGGCGGGTAGCAATCGATCTATCGGGGATCGATTTTTCACGTCTCGTTAAGACGCGATTAATCGATCCCCGATCGCGCTCCCCGTCGGCGCCGGCAATCCACCGCATCGAAAGGCGGAAGCGGAGTCGACGGGGGAGCTGCAGCGATCGACTCGCCGCCGTCCTCATCCCCAGGTAAGCCGATTATGATACGCCGACTTCAGCTACGCTATTCCCGTAGCTGAAGTTGCGTATCGTAGATCGACCCCCTCCCCTAGTGTAGCCCTGGGCTTAGAGCAGTGTAATACCACACCATCCCTCCCTACGGTCCGTGCCTTAATGGCACAACTAGCCCATTGACTTCAGTGAGATGGCTCACAAATAACGTGCTGCTTAGTGTGAGTAAAGATGGCAGAATCAGGCCTGAATAGTTTTTTTTCTGATACACTAATCTGCCTGCCTCTCTCTTAACTTTGGCTTCCAGAGGTTTCAAATGAGAGCAGATTCCGATCAAAGCCCTCGGATAATGGTAAAAGAACCCCACAGTTTTGTGATCCCCTTTACATGAAAGAGAGAAAATTTAGGCTAATTCTGCACCTGCAGAGCTTCACAGACTAGCTTTCAAGTGGCAACTGCATTTCTGGAACTGGTATTGATGCTTTTACACTTTGATGCACGCACCCTCTGGCACACTCACTGAGAGCAATCGTGCTAGGCTTGGAAATGAATAGCATGCTTTCCATACTCTGTAGAAGAATTAGCAACCCTTCCTCTCAGTCCAGCATTATTTGTAATCACTTACAAGGGTAATTATACCATCTTTTGTTAATGTAATAGGAGGAGAGGCACCATAGCACCAGATTTTGCAAAGACAAAAAAAAAATCCTTATCACACTAATCCTTCTCTTCTTTTATTGGTATGTACATATGTCCAGAGCTGAATCATGCAGATATATTTCTAGATTGAATATTTTGCAGGAGAGATGCTCCAAGCCTCAGGTCCAAAGTCACATGAATGCACAGTGAGGTCAGGCAAGGGTAATCTAAGGAGTGGAGATGCAGCACTTCCAGCACAGTGAAACCTTCTCTATGGTAGAGCCAGCTCTGCAGCAGTTCTCTCAGCCCACTCCTAACTCACCACCCCAATCAAGCCCACAAGCTTGGATTCACCTGCTTCACCACACACAGCAATAGCTTCTCTCTCTGACAGGACCCAGTTGCTGCTTTGTATAGCCTGCAGCCTCTGGGGGTGCCTCTTTATCTGTCTGAAGTTTTTGCTCTATTTGTACTCTTCTGCCTCTCCACTCCCCTAGATTCCCCTTGCCAGACATGACTGTCCAAGTGTGCTCTGTCCAGACATGCAAAGGCAGGTGAAAATTAAGGGAAGAAAAAAACGTTATTCAGAATTTCACAAATTTAAACAAGGTTCTAGTTTGGTAACAACATTCCCTTCCCTATGCCTAGCTTCTCTAAGTACTATTGCCCTCCTCATTCATGAATTTTAAAAAATAAAGCACTATGAAGAAACTGAGACCATCTGGGTAAGAGATGCCACAATGCATTTCTCACGTGACTATGTCAATCTCCAGTGTCTCGCACAACAAAGCCCCATTCTATTCAGGGGCCGACACTACTAGACAAATAATACATTATAATATCATCATATTTGAGTAAGAATAGGACTCAAAATGCACACACATGAATATAAAAAAGTAAGAATACATTCTGAGCACCTTCAGCTCAGCTTGATGTTGTGTTTCATGTTTTTTTTGGCATGGCAAAAAGTGGTTACTTAGGGAAACTGACTATTGTAAATCAAAGGAGAGCAGTTGGCTCTGAAAATTGAAAAGAAGCAGGATATTTTTAAATTACTATCATGTGGCACCCTCACTGTATGAGTGGAAATCCTGATCTATTACAAATTAATATTTCACTATTTCTTTAGTATTATAATTCAAAAGGAAATACATATGACATTCAAAACAAATAAAACAGCCTTGAGAAATATCTGGAAAATGTTTTATCTCCAAGCATTATTTACATATCCTGAATGTTTACCTCCAGTATTTAAAAAAACAAAACACACCAAGCACAAATGGAAACACTGGACAGGGGAGCTAGCATACATTCCTAATGATAGAATTTTGCTCTATTCCCAAAACAGCTGACTATTCTGTATATTTAATAAAGGGAAAAATCAAGCAAATGGTTTCACCAGTTAATTAGAGCTCATGGGAAATTAAAAAAAAATAAACTTATTTCTACATAGGGACAAAACAGAAGTTGTAATTATGGTTAAACAGTTGACAGACAATAAAATACACTTATTGCATAAAATTACAATAGAATTGCAAACAGCACAAACATGTGATGGAGCTAAATTACCCTCCACTGTCTTTTTACTGACCCCCTTGACACTTTTTAACTAGGCGCACATTCTGATATACTTATGAGTACCTTACTCTGAAATAGCTCCATTGAAACCACTGGGACTTCTTGTGGTGTAAGGCGCTACCCAACACAGCTAAACATTAATCCTCTCCTGGACACTGGCATCTAAGCCAGATCAGTGTTTGCTGGCTAAAAATGGAGGAAGAGGTGGTACTCCTTTATACCCCAGAATCAGTAGCATAGCCAGGGTGGGAGCAGGGGGAGCGGCCGCTCCCCCTGTGAGCAGAAGCGGTGCCGCTCAAGCCCCGCTGCTGGAACCGGGCTCGGGTGGGGATTTAAAAGACCCGCGGCTTCTGCAGCCGTGGGGAGCTGCGGGCCTTTTAAAGCGCCGTCTGAGCCCAGCTGCCGGAGCTGGGCTCGGGCAATGCTTAAAAAGGCCCGGGGCTCCTGCCACTGTGGGGAGCCACGCGTCTTTTAAAGCGCCGCCCGAGCCCCGCTGCTGGAGCTCCGGCGGCGCTTTAAAGGGCCCACGGCTCCCCGCGGCTGCAGGAGCTGCAGGCCTATTAAATCCCCACCCAAGCCCCGCTGCTGGAGCTCCTGCGGCACTTTAAAGGGCCCGGGGCTCCCCGCAGCGGCTGGAGCCCCGGGCCCTTTAAATCACTGCCGGGGAAGCCGTTGTGGTCCGGCATGGCGTACTGGCTCTTGCCGGTACGCCGTACAGGACTGGACCGGCTTACTTTCACCTTTGGGAGGACCCGGCGCCGCCAGGTGAGGTGCCTTTTTATAGCACCGCTCCCCCTGTGCTTCGGACCTGCCTACGCTACTGCCCAGAATCCTACAGTTGAAGCCATCACCCAGAATATGGGAAACCAGGGTTCAAGCCCCCACTCTGAGTTTGAAAATGACTTGAACAACCCAGGCCTCTCTTCTCCCAGATGAGTACACCAACCACTGGAGTATGGGATATTCTGGGATAGGTCCCCAATCTCTCCTATTGAAACTGTTCCACTTAAAACAGTCCCAGTGGAGTGCCCTAACCACTTGGAAATACCATCATTTTAACCCTCTGGTCCTACTACCACCCCCTCCTCTGCTATTTTGTGTGGGACCCAATCTAGTAGGTGGCCTCTGAGCATACCTACTGGATTAGACCCCTGTAATGGGGTTTCCCCACACACACCACCTGTGAAGGGATTAAGGTGGCTCAGAAGGGGCTAATTAAACTGGTAGGCTGCAACTGGGGGAGTTTTAGGCTTGATTGACAAGCACTAATTGAAGATGGATTGGAGCCCATCTTGGCAGGAGGAAGTGAGGGTTTATATAAAACCAGAAAACGAGAACAGGTGAGGACTGGGCTGGGAGATTATTTGACCCCAAATGAAGTCACTCTGAAAACCTTGAAGAAGAGTCTATTAAAGAAGGTGAATGGATACAAAGTAGGGCGGGAGGAGAACCAGAATCAGATGTTGAATATATCCGCAAAAAACAAACAAACAAACGCACACCCAAAGCCGAGGAAGGAAATAAACCAACATGATGTTATTGCAAGATCCCTAACCAAAGAAATAAGATTAGATTATATTAATCCTGTGAAAGTAGCTGACTGGATTTTTAAAAAGCATAGAGGATATTGTAAAAGTCAGAAGGCTGAAAGATGGTCTTTTAGTTGAATGTAAAAACAAAGAGCAAGCTGATAAACTGCTAACAACTAAAATGCTGGGGAAAGCTAAAATATTATGCCAGCTACTAAAGTATTTGATGGAAATCAAGGGGGTAATATATAGAGTGCCATTAGAATGAACCAATGGTGAGATAAGCAAAAAACATAGGAGAAGATAAAGTATTTAGTAAGTAAGTGGCTAATTAATAAATGAGAAGAAAGCAAGCCATTAACAACTGCACTGATTACATTTAAAGAAGGGACTCTGAGAAAAAAAATGCTAGGATTTCAGATATTCTGAACCAAGCCATATATCCTCCCTCCCCTAAAGTGTTATAAGTGCCTACGATATAGGCATGTAGGAACTGTTTGTAGAGGGAAAAGCATAGGCGCCGATTCCGTGGGTGTGCCGGGGGAGGAGGCGGGGGTGGGGATTTGGGGAAGGGGTGGATTTGGGGCGGGGCCGGGGGGCGCGAGCACCCACTGCACCAACTAACGTCGGCGCCTATGAATGGCAGTGAAAGCATTCCTAGGAAAATTGCATAGATAGGACAGTAATCATATAAAGTGTGTATTGCAGCAAGACAAGCTAAAGAGACACAACAGACAAAAAATTTTAACATTTATTTGGAATCTGTAAGGAGGCTCTCAAAGCATGAGAAGGAAGAGACAATCAGGGTAGGAAAAAGGGAACTGCAGACTCATTCTATACAAAGTATGATAACATTGTGGAAGAAATAGGCAACAATACACGACTAGTGAAAAAAGAAAGGTTGATTGTATTTATGCTAGACATTAAAATGTACATCACAAACCGGAAAAAGGAAAAGATTAAACTACATACCAGTAGAGAATGAAGAAGTAAGGCTAGAATGTAATGCTGTTGAGATCCCTATGCAGAAAAGAAATATTTCTTTAAGGATTTATAATAGCTATAACTCATGTAGCAAATTAGAAAGTTTGGAACTACAATAAATAAAGAATGCTAACAGACCACGTATTAAATGCTGTGAGCTAAATAGTCATAGTAAATTGTGGGGAAGTAAGACTACTGATGATAATGGTACATGCTTAGAAAAGTTCATTGATGAAAACAATCTAGTGGTTTTAAACAATGACACCCCATCTGGATTTAATGCAGCCAACGTTCGTTTTTCCTGCATAGACCTAGGAATTATAACAGCAGATAGTGCAAATAAATGAAACTGGGAAATATATAAGGAAGAAGGAAGGGGGAGTGATCAGTTCTCTGTATTAATTACTTTTCTAGGGCAAAGTAAGGTTGAAGTTACCCACCTAGAATTTTAAGAAAGCTAATTGCAAGTTATTCACAAGTAAATGTATTGAATTTGTGAATAATCATTGGGTGAGTAATGACGTAGAATTTCAATAATAATGTAATAAAAGGATTAATAGCAGCAGCTACTGTAGCCATATCTAGGATACTGTAGTAACCCCAAACTAAAAAACTAATTTCCATGACGGAATAAGAAATTTAAAATGGGAGTTAATGAAAGCCTATTCAAAAAGCAAAAAATACAATGCACAATGAAGGAAGGATGGGACTCGATACATTTGGAACCAGCTACAAGTGATAAAGATGATAGCGCCACTTGTTACTATTAGGGTATCAAACTCCATGACAGGAGCTGGCTCCTACAGCTTGAAGAGAAAAGAGCCAGTAGGAAGCAAGCAGCTCCCAACCAATTTACATACATTTGCAATAACTGCCAAAGATCATACAAATCTCAGATTGTACTATTCAGTCACATGACACATTGCAAACCATTTACATCAGAGGCTGCGATTCCCACTGCTCTTGTACACGAAAGGATGCTAACAAATGAGTATAAAAGAAAGAAGGCAATAGCACAAAGAATTATAAAAAAAAATCAGAGTCGGAGGAAGTACTGTGGGCAGATAAAGAAAGATATCAGAAATATACAGGCAAATTAGAAGAACGAATGGAATTCAGACTGAGTAGTAGCCACATCCCAGGTCTTATTGGAACTGACAACATAGTTAGAAATTCTGATAAGGAGAAAGCAGAAGTTTTAGCAGAAACTTTCTGAGGAGTAATCATGAAAGTCAAAGGGAAGTTTTCCACCAGATTAAAAAGACAATTGAGAGTCATGACCTAATGTAGTTGAGGTAAACATGAAGACATTATACTAAATGAATGGGTTTGTATGTGGCAGCTTGAGAAACTATTGCTATTGACAAGAAATTCAAGAATACTTCTCCAGGTAAAGGTAATATATTCAACATAATGTTTAAATATATCTCTGGAAACAGTTTGAGGGTTCTCTGGAATTATATAACACTATATGGGAAAGAGGAGTGATACTGGAAAGGTGGAAACATGCAGTAGTAATTCCAATATGAAAACCAGGTAAACTATTCATAAAAGTGGATCCCTGCAGACCAATTGTCCTTACAGTCTGTCTGGGTAAAATTGTGGGGGAGAAAAGTGAATGAAAGATTGTTTTCCAGATAGGCAACCAATGGCATTATAGATAATGTAGAGAGTAGTTTTGGAGAGGAAGATACACCATTGATCACAATGTTAAATTAAAAAATGAAATACAAAAAAAAGAGTATGAGGCACTGGGGTTTCATGATAGCTGTCTAACTAGATATTGAAAAGACATATGACATACTATGAAGGGAAGGCTTATTGTACAAAGTAGATGCACTAGGCATAAAGGGACGAATGTATGAGTGGATTAGAGAATTTTTGAGTAAAAGGACCATGCAGGTCAGAGTTAGGAAAGTTATGTTGAATATATACAACATTAAAAATGGTACATCACAAGAAAATATCAGCACAACCTTATTTAATATTATAAATGTTCTTCCTGAACAAGTTCCAGGGTAGATGTCACTCTGTTCACAGATGATTGTGTTCTGTGGGTTAGGAATAGGAATATTGAGGTGGCAGAAGAGAGAATCAATGAAGTGTTGCCAGAGGCCTCTGACTGGGGAAATTCATGGGGTTTCAGATTCTCCATTGCCAAAATCAAAGGACTGATCTTTACAAAAAGAAAAGTTAAAGGAATGTAAACTGTATCTGTATGGAGAACAAATAGATTTAGTTAAAAGATTAAAATTCTTAGGGGTTAATATTTGATACTAAATTACTTTGGGAAGATCATCTAAACTAAGCGAAAGATAAATATACAGAAAGGATTAACCTGCTGAAAACTCTTGCTAGGACTAATTGAGGGTGAATAAGAAAACATTGCTGATGGTATACAGAGCCTTAAATCAGACCAGTTATTGACTATGGCTTCCAAGCTCTTAGTTCAGCCTCAAAATCAGAACTTAAAAATTAAGATTTAATACAAGCCCAGGCACTACGAACTCCAGATGATGCATTTATTACAACACCTCTATGCACAATACAGATAGTTTCTAGTGAAATGTCAGTTACACTATGAATGAACACTACAGGATCTCACTTTCTGGGCCAAAGTTAATGGGAACTGCAGTGATGAAGGTACCGAATAAATACATGAGGATTGTTGGGAATTTGATTGTGTGCTATAGTAGGGCTATGTAAGAACTCCACATGCCATTAGAGTTAAAAATGTGAAAGCAGGAGTTGAAATACAAGGAAAAGGTGAATGAAGTCAAAATTTGTAGTCATGGGAAAATTAGCTATGGATGGAAAATCAGATTTTACAAACTAAAGGGTAAAAAAGAGACAGTAGGTGTCAAACATACAGCTAAGGGTAGCCTAGAATTCCTCCTTACCTGTAAGGGGTTAAAAAGCTCAAATAGCCTGGTTGGCACCTGACCAACAGAACCAATGGGGGAAGAAGATACTTTCAAATCTGGGCGGCGGGGGGGGGGGGAGGTATTATTTGTGCTCTTTGTGTGAGTGTTCTCTCTTGGGACAGAGAGACCAGACGGAAATCCATGTCCTCCAAACCATCCTAAACCAAGTCTCCAATATTGCAACAAGTATAGGTAAGCCAGGCAAGGTGTATTAGGTTCTCTTTTGTTTTGCTTGTGAATTTTCCCTGTGCTAAGAGGGAGGTTTATTCCTGTTTTCTGTAACTTTAAGGTTTTGCCTAGAGGGGAATCCTCTGTGTTTTGAATCTGAGTACCCTGTAAAGTATTTTCCATCCTGATTTTACAGAGATGATTTTTACCTTTTTTTAATAAAATCCTTCTTTTAAGAACCTGACTGGTTTTTCCATTGTTCCAAGACCCAGGGGTTTGGTTTTTTGATCATTTTGTAACCAATTGGTTAGAATATTATTCTCAAGCCTCCCCAGGGAAGGGGGTGTAAGGGCTTGGGGGGGGGATTTTGGGGGGGGAAGAGGAAGTCCAAGTGGTCCTTTTCCCTGGTTGTTAAATCACTTGGTGGTGGCAGTGTTACTTAATCCAAGGTACAAGGGAGAATTTGTGCCTTAGGTTAAAAACTCCCCAAGCTGGTAGAAATAAGCTTAGGGGGGGTCTTTCATGCGGGTCCCGACATCTGTACCCTAGAGTTCAGAGTGGGGAGGGAACCCTGACAATAGGTATTAAAAATTAAGTGTATCAGTACGTAGATGAAAAGTGGAGTCAGTTTTGTCAAATATATTCAGATAGGTCAAAAAAAAAAAAAAGGTAGGGTTGGCATATAGGATTCAGTCTCAGGCCTTATGGTGATCAAAAAAGGTGTCTCGGTATGTAGAAGTGATATAATAAACAAAATTATATTCCCAAAAAAAGAGTTAGTACTGATGGGGTTAATGTAGCATTAGCTTGGATGCCAGCACATATTGGGATAACAGGAAACAAAATGGCAAACAAAGCAGCTAAAAATGCTGTAAGAAATGGGAGGATTGGCAGATATACCCTTGAGTAAACAGGAATTCAAAAGCCTAGTGCAGAAAACTTTTAAAGAGGAATGGCAAAAAAATTGGAGTAATGAAAAAAAGAAGAAAATGACATTTTGAATTGTGTCCTTGAGTTGAGGATGATGACATACATCACAACTTGGATAGAATTAATGAAGAGTACTAAATGGGCATTGTGGCTTAAACAAAAATCTTTTTTGGACTGTGTGCTCCATATAAGGTGGAAGAAACAACTAATCACCTTCTATGGATGTGTAAGGGCTTTAATAAAGAAAGAGAAATGCTTTTTGAGGAATTCAGACATCTTAATGTAACAAAAATTACATTGTTATTTAGTAATAACATCAGGAGTATTATCTAAAAGGTGTTGTTACATTACTTGAAAGACACAAAGCAGAGTAAGACTATAAACTTCTAAGAATTGAGAATTTACAGTTGGTGGCAGCTAAAGACTATTCAGTCATGTCTTCATCACCCTAAAGAAAAGATCAGAAGGGGACAGCAGTGTGGAAGTCTGCATCCTCTGGGCCTAATGAGGAGTGAAGAGAAAATCCAAGCCAGAGCCAGAGCTCTGGGCTCTTGACCATGAGGGAAGAGATTTACCCGGAGGAGTGGTGGAGAAAAAAGCCTGCAGAGGGTGGAATAGGAAGAAGCCCAAGGAAAGAGCAGCAAGGGTTGAGATAGTGCAGACCTCAGCTGCTGATTGTAACATCTCTGGCCTGGAACCCGGACGGGGCCTAGGTTCCCTTACCAGCCACTGTGAAAGTGCTACCATCTTGAATGGGGAGACTTCTGGGAATGGCACCCAGACAGCTGCTCCAGTGAGACTTTGTTACCCTAACAGGGGAATACTGTGCCTTGAGCTGGCTGGAGGGCCAAGCCATAAAGAGGAAGGGTCAAGCTATGAAGAGGAAGCACTAAGACTCCCAAAGAGCAAGAGGGGCCATGGAGCAAGCGAGTGAAAGAAGGGTGCATCAGATCAGGCAGAGCTAATCCCCAGACGCAGCAACTAGGAGCTGCCCCAGTGGTGAGTGAAACCCATTGCAGCCCAACAAGTCAGCTAGGTGGGGGAATGTCTAGTTTGAGAATCCCACCAGAATTTAGGCACTGAGTAGCTCAGCTGTGTCAGAACTTAGGCAGCTTTATGCATGCTCACAGCAGACATTTAGGTACCATAGGGACTTTACTGGTGGGAAACACAGGCACCTAGAGACTTTAGGTACTTACAAGTTATGTAGAGAAGCTGAACAGGGAGGTTGAGGATCTAAATTTTGGGCTTAGGAGCCTGTAGTGGCTTAGGTATCTGTATTCTTTTAGAGATCTAGCCCTATAGCTATCAGCTTTTCAGTTTTTCCCCCCAAACCACATTCATGGTGTAAGCTTTCCTATTCTCCTTGGTATCAAATATTATATATTTTCTCTTAACTCTGATTGCTTCTTGCACTTCTATATTCATGTGCTTTGCCCTGTCTCTCTATTGCTGGTATATTTATTGCTAGATGACATGCATAACCTTTGGATACACCGTACTTTTTGCCAGACACTTTCCACTTCATTCTGTGTTCTTTTATCCTGTGCCCCTATTATAGCATCACACCCAGCACTGTCCTTGTTCTTACTAACTTTGTGTCCTGCAATTCAAAGTTCTCATTTTCCCTTTTTATGTTTCACTCCATATCCTGACTGCAGATCTAATTAGATTACTCACTCTTTCCAACTGCTCACCCACCGTTACCTCTCAAATCTTGTTATCTATATTGCTCAGAACTATGTCATGAATTTCCACTTTTTAAGTTTCCTCTTTTATTTATTGTGCAATGAAACAGTCTCTTGTACCATGGCTAAAAAACTGAGTAGCAATAATAAGTCTGTCTTTTTCACAAGCCATTTAAAATTCCTGCTCCCAGCTAAGAGGCCAAGAGCAATTTTCTGTCACTGGCTGTATTTTCTTGTTACAACTTCTTTCATGGAGTCATGGTCAAACCTCAAAACTTTCTGAGTCATTCTTCAGTTCAAATAAGTACCAAAAACTTTACATGCTGATCTGAACCTAAGCCAAACTTTCTAGGTCACCTGCATCTTCTGGAAATCTTAGAAGAGCAGGATTTACATGAGCTCTCTGTCTCTCAATCGCAACACTAAATAGTACAATAAAGGTCTTACTACAATTCAGTTATGATACCAGCTGAAACCCACAAGTACAATGGCCTGTGAAGATGAAGAAAATAAAAAAGTTATCCAAAAACTTAGTATTTCAAGAACTTGAGTTAAGTTCTAGAACTGAATGAGAATCTCTTTTCCTTTTATGCTGGGAATTTTTTGCAAGTGGGCTGATAAGGATCCTTCTGCTGTCTCTGGAGTAAATCCAGATATTCTTCCCTTCTCATCTTTACTCAGACAAAGTTATCATTGAAGTCAATAGAAGGAGTGCCTGAGTACGAGCTAAGAGTATGTCTACATTGCAATTAAAAACCATGGCTGCTCCGTGCCAACTGACTCAGGTTCACAGGGCGTGGGTTAAGGGGCTGTTAAATTGCAGTGTAGATTTTTGGGCTGAGGCTGGAGCCCAAGCTCTAGTACGCTGCCAGGGGGGCGGGTCCCAGATCTCCAGCCCAAGCCCAAATGTCTGCAGCGCCATTAAACAGCCCCATGAGCCCAAGTCAGCTGACATGGGCCACTCACAGGTGTCTAATTGCAGTGTAGACATACACAAAGGGTTCGATGATCTCACCTTAACTCACTTTGAATAATACTTTAAAAGAATGCCCTGGAAATGCCTGGCTAAATTTAGGTACCTCATCCAACTCCTCTTTGTAACATCTGCAGCTCCATCACTAGGATCCCAGCATTCCCTCACTGACCACCTGGCCCCTCTCTGACATTTAGACCACTTCTCTCACCCGCCAGCCACAGTGCATCTTCACAAGAAGAAAAGACGTGCTCATACTGTGTGTTAGCCAACACAAGGTAAAATCCTAGTGAAGACTAAGAATTTGTCGTTTTCCCATGTACTGGTAGGTTGAGGTAAAGATTATGGGGTAGCCTAGGACTTACCTCGTATCAAGACGACGAACTGCCTTGTCTTCACTAGGATTTTATCATATTAGCAAACACAAGGTAAGCATGCACCTTTTTCTCTAGTGAAGACGAGTCCTTGTTGAGGCTCTCACTACTATCTTTCTGCGTCTGCTGTTCTCTTTTCCCCTGGACCTTGTGTTATTGTGGCTGCAGCTCCTCTCCACAGTGCTTCAATTATTGGTATCCATTGCTGCCTGCTTGCAGCACTTTCAGACGAGGTCACATTCTTTCTGTTCCTTATGTCCCATCACCCAGCAATGGTGGCCACTTTGTGAGGGTTGGAAGAGACGCCTCATGAAAGGGCATTATTGGAGACCTTATGTTCCATATGGTCCTGGGACGGGCTGTTATCAGGTCAGGCCCTCAGACATTTTCTTGAGCTGCGGGCACTCCCTTTTCACTGTGCCATCTAAGCATTAATAAAAGGGGACAGACTTTTTTGGGGTGAAATATTCAAACATGCCTTAAAAATAATATAAAAACTTTAATAGAATGTATGTGTGCCACTGAATTAATGCTCCTCATAATGATAGACCTGAGGTCCTTAGCCAAAATACCTTTTACATGTAAACTTAAAATCAAAATATAAATTTTTCCACCTGTGAAATCTTAATCCAAGTAAAATACTGAGAGAGTGCATATCAGCAGGAATTTAATGGAAAAAGCCTGCAGGTTTGCCTCCTGTTGTTCACAGGAAAAATGGAGAATTAGGATAAGCCAATTTCTCTTTAAAATGCAACAGAGTAGAAATATTCCTCTTAGTGATTCTACTAAGCAAAATAATTTGCCAACCCAAAAGAGCTCATGGTGCTGGAAATAGTAACAACATCTGGTTTATTCTTCTTAAAGTCTTGCTTGTCTGTTAAAGTCTGTTCTTTCCCAGCTGTTTTCCCTCTGTTTAAATCAGGACTTTCACCTAGCAACTGGAGGCCTGCCAGCAATCCAGAAACTAAAAGGAATATAATATTGTCTATTTCTAATCTTGTTACAGTGGCAAGGGCTGCTTCTGGACAGAAAGGAAGAACAAAGTCTGTAAAAGGAGGTGCAATGAAATCTCAACTTCTTGCCTTGGATTAGTTTATACATTGCTGCTGTTGCTACTGTTTCTACTCCTGAAAAAAAACTGACAAGTGCCAGTTGGTGCAACTGAAGAATTTGGTCTGTTTCCTTTAAAAAGAAGGACCAGTGAGCTCTAGCTAAAGTACAGTTCAACAAGAAGTAAGATCTGTCGGTGTCTTTGGAATAAGCTCTAAATCTGATGGAGTTTTCAGCTCTTCAGTGAAGTTACAAGGCATGTGAGAGGAGACATTTAGAAAAGGGTCTTTTCCTAGTGATGGATGGTTCTTAAACCTTTCTTAGGTCATCTTTTGATTTGTAGAAATAACTTACAGTTTAGATGCTTTCCCTAAAGTAAACCTCTTGCCTCTACACATTCTGCTCAAAGTCTTATAAGAATGAGGGGTTTTTTTCCTTCTGTTTTTGTTACTCTTTGGTTTTGGTTATACGCGACAACGAACCAAATTTGAAACTCACATCTTTAAATTTTGTGCATAGATTTTACGAATTTGTAAGGCATTCATGTTTCATGGTATTTCAGCACTTCCATTTTCAGATGAAACCCAGAACTCAAAAATTGGAAGGAATAAGAAGAAACAAAAAATAAAGTTTTGGTTTGAGTTTGGGGCAAGGATTTATGGGTATGGGAGGGTTAATAGCTAGATGAATTCTTGGATATGAACAATTCAACATTAACCTATGAATATAGCTGGACCCAATTATAGAGTGCGGAACACTTAACACCCCAGGTGTCAGGCTAAAAAACAACCTAACCATGTAGAAAATAAAACCTCAACTGTGTACACATCATAATTGAAATAATCAAAGCATTAAGTATAATTACCTCTAAACCCAACAAAAAAGCAAGCAGCTAATGATAGTGTAATGATTTCCAGTCTGAGTTTTGCAAATGCAAAAAGCCATCTCCAGTGAAAGATACTGTTAAGTGTCCATAGATTTAAGGGCAAACTATTTTGGCATAAATTACTTAGCTACCTTAGTTGTCGCATCAGTTAGATGGCATTAATTAAATACAAATACACAATAAAAAGAGCTTCCCAGTAAAAAATCTTTTTTAAAGATACTCTGCTCCTTAATTTCTAGTTTCTTATTGTGTAGCTCTATTGAGTTTCTCCATTTTCAAAAAACAAAGATTCAGTTGGCATGATGGTTACTCTAAGAGTAAGAGAGCAACAAAACCAGAATACCGAGTTCAATTGAACTGTGTTCAGTTCAGGATCCAGGGGGAGAAGGGAAGCTGGCTCTAATTATTTATATTAGTAAATATTTATATTATGGTAGCATCCAAAGGCCACAATTGCTTTCGGGGTCCCATTGCGCTGTACAAACATACAAAAGAGACAATCCATTTCCTAAAGGTCTTAAGCCACCTTTCCACATAATTGATCCTGGAGCCAGCTGGGAGCAGATATTATCCATGGTATGGCCTAGAGTAGCCTAAAGGCTCCTTTAAAGTATGCTAGAGTGGTCTCCTACAAAATGCTTCAGTGGCTGAGGACTGCTGGAGCATATCTGACTCCAACTCATATTAATACTTTTATTTTATACCCAGGTAACAGTCAGAATATGGAAGCTCAAATTAATGAGCTGCCACAAAGGATGACTTGTTTCTGCCATGAGAGTTCAGCAATTGCTTATGTTTCCATGCACAATTTTTGGAAAGCTCTTGTGACAGGTATGAAATAGCAATTACTACAAAATGGCTCTTTGTAGTGCAGCCCAAAAAGGATACCCTGACTCCTTCCATTTTGGTCAAAGTCAGGGTGAATTTCAATGCAAATGAAGGGAACATATGGATGCAAAATACCAGGAGGGTTACTTTAAACTTTTCTTCACTTTCCCAGCCCAGTTAAAGTAGCTGGAGCTCAGAGAAATATATTTAGTTAAAACAAGTACTTGGAGAAAAGAAAAAAAAGAGAGAGAGACTTAAGCAACTTACATGTATTGTTTAGCAATCTACATTTTCCAGTTAAATCAGTTGAAGTAGAGAATAGTAAGATATTACTGGACCTGATCCTACAGTCCTTTCTTTGACAAAACTTTGATTAAGGGACATTTAAGTTTTAGTGGGGCAGAAGGAATGCAGTATTGGATATATTGGTACAGTACCTAGCACAATGGGACACTGATCGCAAGGTGCTCCCAGAACACAAATAGTAATTCGTAATATGGACCATACTATATTCAAATGCCATGTTAAAATAAGAGAGAAAATTGAAGCATCCAGATAAAATATGGAAATAAATCTTGTTCTTGCTAGGCAATCAAAGTCTCTAAAGAATCAATTTAAATGCTGTAACTCAGCACTGGAGACTTCACGCATGCACTTACAATTTTAAAGAAAATACATTTTAATGTTAAATGCAAACTATTCTGTAGTGCAAGATACTTAGCCTGTGATGCACACACAGATCAATGGAGGGAAGCCTCACTGTAACCACCTGAATGGAATCTGCATGCCCCTCTAACTCCTACCCTGCTGTCACTTTAGCAACTTTTCCAATTCAAGGCCTCCAAGTATTCTGACCTGTAGCTTTTTCCTTAGAGTTGAGTTGCAATACTTAGCATTCATTCTCAGTTTACCTGCATGACAACATAAAAAAGTACATGGTTTAGGCCTGATCCAAAGCCCAGTGAACTCAGTGGGCTTTAGATCAAGCCTTTTATGAATTTGTGCAATGCATGGAAAGCCATTCGGCTACTTCTGTTCCTCAGATTTCCCCTCCCCGCTCTATCCTCTTTATATCCTAGGAGAAAGTTACTCCGTGCTCCTTCCAATTTTACTTCACAAATGACAGAACACATACTCTCCATTCTAACATTTTCTTTAAACTATTTATTTTATGATGAATTCCAAATCAAATTAAAGTGAACCTATTGTAATGAAAAGGCATACATGTGATATGTGAAATCAACAATGTAGCAATTTCCCCCCTCTTTAGTGTAAAAGAAATCACCTTACTTAATTCAGATGACTTCAATGCTTCAAGCTTGGGTTGCTTCAGCAGAGCAGCTGGTGAAATTAAATATATTTAATGTAAATGGATAGAACTAAGCAAGCAACCAGTATGGTGTTTAGGCTTCTTACTGTGTTTCTATATCAGACATCACTAATGGAATTCCAGGGGTTTAATTCTTTCCCGCTTAAAAGCTTTTATTTATCATAGGTTTACTAGGTATTAATGTTTTTAAATGTAAATTATAATAATTAGAGATGTTTGTTTAAATACCCCATGAGTTCTATTACTGTTTTTAATAATGTAACTACTCAGCAAGGCCTTTTTCTTACACCAAACACTATAGAATAAAAATGTTTAATGTCCAGTATTTACCAAGTGCCTTTCTTTGGGGAATTATTAAAGTATAGAATAAGGTATGAAAATAAACTCTCCCAAACCTATAACATATCAGTTAACTGCTGCAGGATATTGATTTTTCTGCTATTCACCTATTAAATAAAGCACAGAGATCCATTGCCAAGCCCAAACCAACAGGTGCAAATAGCCCGGGCAATATATTTGGAGCAGCCAAAGAATGATTGAGTCATATACCAAAGGGGAATAAAACCATTTCAGGGGAGCCTGAATATATTTTCCACTGGGAAATTATTTTGAAAATGCTGGAAATCTGTTTTGACCTAGTGCTTATCAAAGGCAAACATGTGTGTTCTTCATCAGTATCTTTATGAGTCAGAAATAAGTCATCCCTAGACTAGGGGGGATTTATCAGTGTCCACAGAGGGAAATGAATGATGGACGGAGGTGAGGGAGGAGCGCAGTACAAAATAAATGGAGATTGGATTAGAGAGAATGCCCGTGTGCAGGAGTAGCGACATTCCCCACAGCCACCTTCTCTTCAACTCAGGCATTAATACAAGTGAACACTACTATTTTCCTTTATTTAACTGTAATATTTAGACATGCAACATTCTAGTGAATAAAAGCTAAAAAATGTAATTTACCTCCCTGGCTTCTTTTCTTCCTTCTCTCCAGTTTTCTTTATATTGTATGTCTTGCTGGATCTTCGCCTGTGTCTTTTTGAATGTCTGTTGTTCCTTTGGAGTAGCACTGCTGCCTGGAAGGGGGTATTCTGTTACCCAAACCTCTCTCTCTCTCTCTCTCTCTCTCTCTCCTCCTGCTATGATCATCATACTGCAAAAATTAAATACGGATTCTGGAAAGCTGGTAATGCCTACTTATGCGCAAAAGCAAAGAGTGAGACAGGGAACTTTCATACTAGGAGCTGTATCGCCATCATTCTAATTTTGAAACTTCCACAGAAGTATATAGGGAATTTGGCTTAGAAATCAATGGCAGCATCTGACCCTTAGTCCATTCCCCCCCCCCCCCCCCCAACCAGGTTTGGTTGAATCAGGGCCCTAATCATTAAAAGACAACTTCTCCTTATAAGACTATGCTTTAGTGTACACTGATTTTTAAATGTCTTGTCTGATGTTTTGAAGAAGTTTATCCTTGGTGTATTTTCATTGACAAAAGACAGGTCAACATTCTTCTAAATTCTGGATGGCTGGGTCCAACACACACTCCACTCATGTAGATTTCTCATGCCCGGAGTACAACAAATCCGAGCAGAGCAGAGGTTTATGAATACCCATTGGATTATGGTATTATGTACCATAACGCGTAGGCCACGATCACTGACTTAGACTCTGACCTTCATAGCACTATTCATTGGATTATGAGAGACCTATAAACAGAATGGATGCCATGCTCTATTGCTATGGTTTTCTGATGAAATTCAAGTACCAGCCAGAATTTGGTGCACACCCTAGAAATCTATTGACATTATGCACATGAGCATTAGAGCTAGTTGGGAAAAAAATTGTGCAAAAAAAAACCTTTGAGGTTTTGACCTTTTTCCTCCCCTCCCCTTCCCTTTCTGATGTGGAATGAAACCAAGACTTTCTCACAGAAATTTTCCAAAGAACAGACTGAGAAAATAGCCAGTAGCCCAGATGCTAGGGCACTCACCTAGGATATGGGAGACCCAGGTTCAAGTACCATATTCCAGGTGAGTGCCCCAAGTATGTGGGTGCCCACTCTTTTTATGAAATTCCATTCTGGACCTGAGAGATCTTCCTGTAAAAAATGTAGTCAAACTGATGTGTCTGTGAAAAGTTTTGGTTTCAACAACTAGGCATTTTCTGACAAAAAACAAACAAAAATCTTTTGTTGCAAAATTGCCAACCAGCTCTGTTAGCATCTACAATATTAATGACTTGTCCTTATTAATATTCAACTTTAACATAACATTAATTAATACCAATATTATATTGTAGAATTATTTAATAGTATAGCATATTCTGTATTCTACCATGTTTGTATTCATGGTATAATCTTTATACAATCTTAATAATACACAAAAGAATCACTACTATTTGTGTCAAATCCATGACAATCTTTACAAATAAATACAAATTTATAACAGTGCTACCGTTAAAAACTAGAGAGCGCCAAATCAAAACCAGCTTCTGGCCATATGACAATCGGATAGACTTTAACCTGGTTTCTGATCAAATCCAGATTTTTGGACTGGCCCCTAGCTCTGTAGAAAACACAAGGACTTTGAAGAGCACCAAATTTCAGATCCAGATCAGAACATATTACAGCTCTGGTCCATTGGTCATAAAAATCAAATAAAGAAAATACATGCAACTCATTCTAATTACTGTTGAAGGTCCAATCATTACTCAGGTGCAACTTCTACTCAATTTAATGAGAGTTTGAGGAATGTTTTGTGTATTTGTTCTGGGTGCAGAATCAGTTCACAAGGATTTGAATTAAAGCCACAAAAACCAGGATATTAAGATTAAGCTTGTCACCGTGTCCTTCCTTCACTCCAGTGGCATAAGCATTACAGGGCTCTCAACACAGACTTTGCAATTGGATAAGCTGTGACACTTACACATAATGGGGTGAGTTGAGGATACATGGAAGTATCCCTTGTTAGGAGATTCTTTGCCTTGGTAGGTTTGATATATGAATACTGTTTCTCTTATGGAAAGTCCTATAAAAGCTTCAGTAGTGTTTCATAAATTGGATCCAAATCTCATAAACGCAATAGGACTCAAATTACACCATTTGCTAAATGATATTTGGTAATTTTTTTGTAGTTAGGTGGGAGGTATTGAGCAATGAATCTATTGGCACATAGTAAAGGATATTGCATTAGTCACAGTAGTTCATCTCAAATCTAAGAAATGTGATGAATTTATAAAATCCTGGGGCAGGAAGGCTAACGTTTGCAACCTTGAAGAACATGAGTGTATATTAACCTATCTAGCTAAATGGTACTTCAGGAATAGAAAGTCATCTGTCATATCATCTGTTGATCCCCTACTACAGCACGTGGGCTGGTTCTTCTATCACGTCACCTATCAAAGATAAAAGGTTGCCCTTATGCTGTATTTCCCTTTGTAATTCTAATGCTCTTCGTACTTCAGATTTAAGGAGAGGCAGACGCCGTGTGCAATGGCCAAGTGACTGAAAATGTTCCTGTTTTTCCATTAATCTATAAACACACCTGCATCTATACATGTTTCAAAATTCTAGCTCTGAAGGTGCTCAAAGACTTTCGTAAACTTGTCTAGTACATGCTGAAGGATGAAGATAAACCAGTGGTATTTTAAAGTATAATTTCCTTCTATGTGAACATATGCTATCCACCAATATCATTGATTACTACTGGAAAATGAGGCACTGTAGCAGCGTGCCGATTCACCAGCGCGGCGCCTCCTGCTGGTTGTCCAGGAATTAGCTCGATTCCAGCCTCAGAGCGCCTCCTGCTGGCCAGTGTTTCCCTACTGGTACCTGCTTCTTGTAAATCTCCACCACTTGTAGCACTTCAGGCCCCATGTCCCTCCCGGACCCCGGTGCCCCTTATCTTGGGGTGCTTCCTCACAGCAGTGCCCTCACACTCTGGCTCTCCCCTCCCTGAGGAACCCCAACCCCCTCTACCCATCTTGCCTGTGGCTACTGCCATTCATCCTCTAGCCCCTTCTCTCAGGGGCAGACTGCTGTCTGTAATGGCACTCATCACTGGCAAGGGAGTTGGACCTGCTGCCTTTCTAGTCCCAGCTGCCTCCTTGCAGCCCTAGTACCTCCCCTGGCCTTCAGCAAGGCCTCAGCCTGGGGGCTCACCAGGCCAGAGCTCCTCAGCTCTGCTTGCCCTTCCCCAGCCCTTCTCTGCCTCAGGTACCCTGCTTGCTCGCCCAGGCAGCCCTGTCTTCTCTGCTCCCCAGCTGGAGCAAGAGTCTCTTCTCCCACTCTCTCAGCCTGCTCTTTTATCAGAGCCAGCTGTGCCCTAATTGGGTGCAACCACACCTGTGGCTAACTACCCAAGCAGCCTCCCTTTGGCTGCTTTTAACCCCTTTCTGACTGGAGCAGGGTGACTGCCCCACTACAGGCACCCACACATTAATGGGCACTTTTTGGTCGTTCAATGGACCGGAAGTTAAAGTTAAAACAAACAATGCAGAGAGTGCTTGGATTATATGGAAAATGAAAACATGCCCTAAAGCAGGTGGAAAATAAGAATAAAGGTTGGTGCTGGGGCAAAGGCAGCAATTAACTAATATAAATGGAAGGCAAGTATGTAGAATATACTGCTTCTGGACAGGTTTATAGTAAGTGGCTGTAGCATCACAGTATGATGTGAATAGATATGGATTTATTACTTCTTGCACTACTTCCGGGGGAGGAAGAATTTCCTTTTTTCTGAAGATTCAAGGCAGGAAACCCATATAGTAATTTAAAAAAAAACAGTACATCAGCAGTGGAAAGATCATCTTTAAAGTTAGAAGGTCACCCAAGGTGAATTCATCTCTGTGCAGAAAATCAACACAAAGCCTATGCATCACTTAGGTCCCTCTTAAATCTTTAGAATAAGATTTAGGGCTGGGCTACATGCAGTTTTTATACTGCTTTAACTAGATCAGAATAGATACTGAATCCCACAGTGAGGGAATATTTATACTGGTAAAAAATGGTTATATTGGTATAGCTGATTTCAAAAAAAATGTGCAATTTATCTCAATATACCTGCTCATACTAGGGGTTGCACTGATTTAACTGTATGGTTTTCCAAATGGATAGAGTTAAAATGATACAACAACTGTTTTTAGGCAACCCTTAAGTAGCACATAAGTGGTGTTTAAGGTTTTATACAAACTCTCTGTATAAGGATCAGTTTCAGACACAGGGAAAATTCCAGTGCTCCAAAAAGGTGGAGAATTGATAGCTTAACAGTTCGCCCTTCCCACAACTACTCCCCTCTTAATTCATCTGTTGCCTGAACTTCCTTATCATATTCCACATGGCAACAAGGTGCCCTCTAGTTTCCCCTAAGGCTAGCTCATTTCTCATATACCTGCAAAACGAACTTCTTTGCACCCATCAATATGCCCCTTGAGAGAATAAACTGGAAGGAAGAGAACAAATCTCTGATAATTTCAGCCAGCCAACTACAGAGAGTGGCATTAAAAATACCTTGAAAAATATAATGAAGAAATCAATAAGGCACCACACTGAGAAGTAAAGTATGCCATATGGGCAGGCATCAGAAAAAACACAGGCTGCTCCCAAGTAAGAAAGCAGCCCTGAGGCACAGGTAACAAAATGAACACGTAGAGAAACCAATCAGCATCAGAAAGCAAAACAAACTGAGAATAAGTTACAAGATGCTTTTCAGGTATGCATGACAAGAAATCAAAGGAGCAAAATGAGTTATCGGCCACCACAATATGGCAACTTTTAGCTTGGGAAAAAAAGCCAATGAGCAATTTACAATGAAAAAGGGAGATTTTTTATTGAATTACTAAATTAAAGTCCTTTCCCCTGACAGCTCACAAGATTTGGAACAAAAGCAAATAAAACACCTCTAGGAAATATTTTATTTATTGCATTTAAATGACTTACCTAATCCGTTCTCTATGGGAGAGATGTCCCAGTGGTATTTATAAGCAAACAGAATGAAGATTCTGGGGATGAGGGAGAAATGTATAATATTGCATTATTAAAATTCATGCTGGAATATGTATTCGATCAAATTATAAATGCCTTCACATGATTAAGCCTTCAGCTCTCTCACATCAGTGCCTCCTGACATATTTGTGTATCTAAAAAAAGTGATCATTTTCTCTGACTTCATCAGGTACACTAGCAGACACTTTAAACTAGAAATTCTACCAGGTGGGGACAACCCACTGGGTCAACATACCCGTTGTGAATTTCATCTTTGATCAGAAACATGTTTTACAAGTGTCAGTGATGCAGAACAGTCTTGTATATGGAGAGCTTTGTGGTGTCCTTTTTTTCTGGAGACCGCAGTTGTTTTTTTAATGTAGTTAGCATAGTATATATGTCAGTACTTCCTTCTAAGGATTAGGGCATTAGGTGTGTGTGAATCTCTCCCTCTCTAGAGAATACAATTTATAAAGAATAGAAGTCCTAATACTATTACTACAGTAGAGATTCTCCGTTAGCTCAGCCATTCGTACCTTGTCTTCCAGAAACACCTAAATTTCATTCCCACTGTCTATACATCCACAGACTGTGGATATAGATAATGATTATAAAGTTTATGCAACTGTTATTTGTATAACTTTTTTTATAATTCATCAAAAGCTGCCACAATGAAAAAGATAAACACTCATTCAAAGCAAAATTGGTGACTGCAAAAACCTTGCAACCCTTTATTAGTCCAGTGGAAAATGCGTTGGTTGCTGCAGAATAGCTTTCTTCTTTAAAAAGGTAAAATGAAAATGTTGGGAACAAGGGGAATCAGAAACTAGTCCATGTATTTTAGGCACTACACTTCGTAGTGGAGTAAAGCCTGTTTTCACAAACAATGGGGTAAACTTTACAACAATAACCCACTGTCAAGTGCCCAAGTATCCAGATCTCTCTTTAAAAAAAAAAAATTGAAGCATAATGAAAGGAAATGTAGTAATTTAAGAACATCAGAAATGAATCCTTCCCTTCCCCATTGAATTTGCACCTAAATCAGAAAAAGCAATTTACACTTGCATTGTACAGACGTAAATTACTATTCAAAGGGGTTGTATAAACTTGGAATTTGTAAAAGTTTTAATGTGTTGATGAACACATTAACTATCATGACTGTCAATTCTAGTGTACACAGGACCCAAACATTTGTTGCTAACTGTGTTTAAGCAAAGTGAGCCTAGAGTTAAAGGCCACCAGCCCAAAGGTTTCTGTACAGGAACAAACTGTCCACTCTAGAATTTACAATCCTGTTAGTTATCCCAGGCTAAAAAACAACGAAAAATTCAGGGTAGATTTACCTAAGGTTCAAGGCAGAAGGAAAAGAGGCCCAATATTTGTAAAGCATTTTGACATTGGCTATAAGTTACTAAAGGGAGGTAATGTTCCCTTCTGGCTAAAGCCATGAACTAGGATTCAGAAGCCCTGTGGTCTATTCCCAGCTCTTCCACTGGCCTGCTGGGTGACTTGGGCAAGCCACTTCATCTCCCTGCACGTTAAGGATTGTGATACTGGTATTTATGGTGAAATGCTCTGAAATCGGGGAGGAGGGGAATCTGAAAAGCAGGAAGAGTTATGAATTGTTCCTTGATCTTAAAATAATTCGATTCTTTGTGACAACTTTTGTAACTTTCCCTTTCTTTGGTTACATTTTTAGCTGTTTATGCACTATTTACAGTTAATTTAACACAATCAAAATGCAGGTGCACCTCTTAAGTAGCTGAGCAGTTAGGATCAATACAATTCTTAGTGAATAGAGTGCATCTGTATAATTACCCTGAAAACATTTTATATACAATGATCACGCATCTACATTTAGCTAAAAATAAGCACATTTAAAGTTATGCAGTAATCTATAGTACTTGACATACTTTTGCAGTTTGTTAAATGCACAAATACATTGTACTGAAGTGATGGGGCCAAATTACATATTCTATAGGGGCCTGTACCTGCTCCCATTCAAGTGAATGGCAAAACAATAAGACATAGAAGCTTAGACCAATAAAACTCAGGAGTCATAATCAGTCTATAAGTTGTGTTTACCTTTTAATACTACATGAATATACAAAATTGTAGGTACAGCCCTAAGGAAAATAACTGTTCATAATTTTTTTTAAACTACAAAGTAAACTAGCTTGTTTTGCTGGAATGCATATCTATTTTCTACAAATAAAGCAAGATAGCATTCGTGCATTTCCATTTAGATAGAATTCAGGCGTCTTCAACTTAATCTTAACAGTTTGAGTCTATTTTCAACTATTCCATATGATAATGTGAATAACATTTTTAGAAGTATATGGAAATAGTTGAAAATAGACTCAAACAGTTAATGGAAACTCTGAAAACATGTATGCACACAAAGTTACAAAGTTATAACTTCACACAAGTGTGCTTTCGGTGCAAAATTTAGAGCCCTATTTCAAACACCTTAATGTTTGTTTCTGTGTTTGGACCCAGGGTGTTGATTTGGGCCCTTCTTCATTTTGTATATTCTCAGGTAAATCACTCTGAACAGTGACTATCATAGCTACAATTCAGTCTTCCCAGATGCTACCAATGGTATCAGGGCTGCCAGTAGGAGAGGGTGGGAAAGCTATTGGAAAAGGAAACCAGGCAGCACATCTATGGAAGCAGAGGGAAAGGAGAACAAGTGGATGATCAATATGCAAAGCAGCAGAGGAGAAGGGAACCAAGAAGCATATGCAGAGTGAGAGGAAGACTGGGTAGCAGGGAAGCATATGCATGGGAGTGGAGAAGAAGAGGACCAGGTGACAGAGAAGAACATGCAGGTGAACAGGGGGGATGAGGAAAAAAAGCAAACAGAGGGAGGAGGGAAATGTCATGAAGAGAGAGTAGACAGTGTGGCTAGTATCTTTCAAAAAAGACAAACACCTGCCACATTAGAGATGGTTAATATTACATAAATGCTGTCCCAATATTATTCTTCCATGAAAACAATTGTTGCAGGTGCCACAAGGATGCTTTGTGAGCATGGCTATTCCAGTGACCTTGAAAGGCAGAGAACTACTCTTTGTTCCCATGTGCATGAGCATCTGATAAACCTACACCATTCTGTATCTCACTGTATTGTTTCTCACTATAGTATTGTAGGTGCTTCGCTGTGCTACTATGTGTTAGATAGCATCTTGTTTAAAAATAAAGAAATCAAATATTGTATTAAATTCCACCTCACCATTAGACTTTCTGCTTACCTCTTCTATCCAATGGAAAAAACAACAGCAGCGAATAGTCTAGGCTTTGAATAATAATCATTACTAATTTCTATGAATCAAGTTTAGGATATATACAAACAGATAGCAAGATACAGTCCCTGCCCCCAAAAGAACTGACAGTTTAGTATAAGGCAATAATCACCATGTGTGTAAAATAAAGAGGAGGGTAAGGAACCAAAAGCAAGAGTAATAAGAATGAGTATTGACATAGACTAGCCTTGTGCATAAGTTTACAGTTCCACAAATCATTTAAAATTTTTGCAAATATATATATAATTAAATATGAGGAATTCCACCCCTCCCTTCCAACTGACCACTTAACTGGCCATTATCAATTAAATGTATTTCCTGCAGGCATCATACGTGAAGAGGGCCTTGAGGATGGATTTGAAGGAGGACAGGGTAGTGCCTTTAGAGACTAGTTCAGGAAGAGTATTTCATAGGTACAAGAAAGAAAGCATGAAGAAACTTGTGTGAGATGAAGAGAAGTAGATGGATGAGTGTAATGGAATGGAGGGATTGAGAGGGTGTTCAATAAAATATAAAAGCAGATTAGTAGGGAGGGATACAGTGGGGAAGAGCCTTCAAGGTGAGGACAAGAAGCTTGAGCTTGATTCAGTGGCAAAGGGGAAGATAGTGGAAGGATTCAAAGAGGGGAATAAAATGGTCAGACAAATGGGTAGTGAAGATTATTTTAATAGCTGGTCTTTCAATGGATTTTACCTTCTCACAATTATCCAGTAATAAGCTAAATGGCTGGCATTATTCATCTTGTCTTTCTTTCTCTGAAAGTAAGTCACTTTCAGTAGTGCTATAGTTAGATGCTTCCTCTGATGTTGGACTTATGCCTCTCAGCATGTGCTGCCATTTGTAATGACAAAATGGCATCACAAAGGTCATCAGTTTACTGGAATTTTCACCCAGACTGGAAAGACTCTGGTTGGGCACTACTCAGTGTCTCTATGTGTGCCCCAAGGAGACGCTGCCACCCCGAGCCATGCACTCTTGATCTATTCAATGCTCTGGGATTTTTCTCCATGATAGGCACACACAATCTACCTCTACCCATATTGGATATATCAACTTTTTGTGGGTAAAATTATATATTATGGCATCAGTTTTCCAAAAGTGACTAGTGATTATGGGTATGTTGGTTCTTTGGGTGTCAAGCTTGAAACTCCTCAAAGGGACCTGAGTTTCAGAAAGTGTTGAACACTCACCCGCTGAAAACCAGGCTCTTTATGCTATTGTGCTTTGGGCCCAAAATCATTAATCACTTTGAAAGTTTAGGCTTAAATGCTTCCTGAGTTATCTCCCTATTATGTCATCAGCAATATGTTTGTTATTAATATTGTATCAGAAACCCGGTGTGGTGGCGCGTGCCTGTAATCCCAGCTGCTTGGGAGGTTGCGGTTGGCGGATTGCTCAGGAGTTCTAGGCTGCTGTGCGCTATGTCAATCGGGTGTCCAGTGCTACTGACAGCCTGGCCAGCGGGTAGTTGGAGGACTGGCTAGAACGACACGTCTGATGTGTTGTGATTGGCGCTTTCTCTGTGAAGGCTGATAGACCGATCAGTGACAGTGATTGTATCAGATTCTGGTTTCTATTCTCACACTGAATAGTGCCCTACCAGATGAGTCAATGTGTCTTTTCTGGAGTAAAAAGATATGCAACATGAGTAGGAGTATAATAAATACGGCCATGTTTTGATCATTTGCATTTCTACAGTGCCCATCTCCACAGTACCTTGCTGCCATTAATGAAAAGTAGAGTACATCATGCTCCTTCAAAAGAAGGAATAGTTTCACCTCTCTTACCCATCCATTCAGTTGGATCAAATATCTTACTCCATACTTTTTAACTAGTGCAATTTGCAAACAAATTCAGACCTAGCCCTTTAAAATTCCTCGCTCTGCATGAAAGCATATCCTTTTGTGTTCTGACTGGAACACTGTGGGGGGTTTTTGAACAGGAAGCCTCCTTCACGACAGGTTCCATTTTAGAGGGTCACAACTATTATACTTATAATTAAAATGTCAATTTCTTCCTTCTTAAGAGAAAGATCTGATTAAAATAACTTCTGACATAGGCAGATATCAAGCTGATCTCTAGCTATTTTTTCCACCAACCTTCCTAGCAAACTAGAGCTGGCTTTCACCAGACAATATATAATTTCACCTTCTAAAGTAAGCCAGAATGTTAATGGGAATGTGCATATGTAAAAATGCATGTCACAAGGAGAATAAAGTTGTTAAAATGGCCAGTGTGTGTCTGTCTTTATGCTAGCTCTAGTAAACCATAACATTTATAATCTTGGTAATTTTATTGTACTGTGTTCTTCAAAGAATTGAATCCTTCTTGACAACGTGTAATTCAGTCATGATCTCGCCATTTCAACAGCCCAGTCTGTAGCTGAAGTCTTCCAAGCACAAAAGGATTATAAGTTAAGATAGAACATACTGCTCCATTTTCATCAGTCAAAATGATGAGAAGAAAATGGTTAGAGTCATAAATATGGCTCATTGCATTTTTCTTTTCAGTGGGCTTTGAAGTAATCTATTACAGCACTTGCAGCCCTCCCTCTGGGAAATTCAGAATATATTTATTCCATCATGCTTGGAGCTAAAAAAATCAAGGTAGCACAACTATAATGCCACTGAGAAAGCAGTGAACTAGTGGGACATGAAATAATAATGTAGGTGTTTGTGCTTTTCATTAGAAGACTTAATGTTGTGTTGTTTTGAACCAAAATTTTAATGTAAAGGTAATGTAAAATGAAATTTCATTTTAAATGCATCCTTGTAGGTGGAATACAATTAATTAGTTCTAATAGAATGTCCATTAACAGCATCTGAAAGACTGAAATTAAATAATGAATTGCAAAGAGCCTTTTAGCAATAGGCAGTGTTTTCATCACAACTGTGATAAGTGTGATCCCAGAATGACTTAATCTTTTTTGTTTTGATCAAAACTCATGATTCTTGTTAGGTACCTTCTGCCAGCCTGCTTTGAAGTGGCTTCTCACTGGGTTTCCCTCCCACAGAGTGCAGTGAACAGAATGGCATTTGCCTGTACAAAAGGGCTGTGCTCCTGAACTCCCTGGAGTCCCAGTGAATAGTCAGAATCAACTAGTGCTTCCCTTTACTCAGTTGTCCTGCTGACATCATTTTTAACCCACAGATGGTTAGTGACAACTGAAGTCAAATTGCCAAAATAAAATTGTTCTCATTCTCTACAGTGCATTGAGATACCATGCACATGCCATTTTTAGCTCAACATTGAGATCAATATTCTTTTCCTAGTTTTACATTACTTGTTGTTAGCATTAGATTAATGATAAACAATTGCCAAGGTCAACTGTTGTCAATATGTACTGTACTATCCCTATATTCAGGGATAAGACAGATAATCTGTGCTAAACAACCAGAACCCACTGTGAGAAAACAAAGATACAACGGGGTGAACTAAAAGTGAAGGTTGACCCTGCACTTTCTTAGCTCGGCTACACTAGGGGGAGGAGGTAAAATAGGGGCCAACCAGGGCCTCCCCTTCCCACCCCCAGCACCCATCTGGACCCAGAACTGCAGGGGAGACCCCGTCCAACTCTAGGAGCACTAAGACCCAGACAGTGCATCCCATTCCCCTCAGCATGTGGCCTTGGGGAAAAACTGCTGAAAGCAGCCATCCAGAGACTCCAGCCAGTAGGAGCAAAAGGAGAAAAAGTAGGGACTTCTGGACATTCCAGTGAAGACCTTCGAATGTTCTCTGACTTTCTTTGCCCTGTGCTGGTTGGCTGTTTGCACCAACCCCACACCTCCCTCACAGTCAGCTTCACTCCACACTGCCCCTCTTTGCCCTCTCCTCTTCCCTTCTCTTTACATTTAGCTGATGCCCTACTAAGTAACGCCCCCCGCCCCAAAACTGTGGAACTAATATTACTTCTACAACCCTCCCATTATTCACGCTGCTTGTATGTCTATCCCTTCCCCCACTGTGTTTGTCTTCTATTTATACAGCTGTGTGTGTACAGCACCTAGCACAATGGTCCTGGTCCATGCCTGGGCTCCTATCTACACTTTTTAATGTTTTCTTTTCTCTCCCCTCCTCTCTTTTGCCTTTACTTTTTTGGTTTGTTTTCCCATTTTGCCACTGAAAAAAGGAGGGGGGAATGAAAAAGGGAGGAAAAACAGAAATCTGAAACCAAAGAATGCTTGGTTCCAAAAACAAATATTTGTATATTAGGTTTTATACTTGGGGAAAAAATCAGAAATTTTTGATTTTTTTTGCAATTAAAAACAATGTTCACAAATTTTAATTAATTAGATTTACCATTTTTCAGCCTACTCCACTTGGTATTATTTAAATTTGGTTGGGTAAACCACTTAAAAAAAAATAGAAGTCACTGCCTTTAATAGGCGCACCCCCCCCACCCCCATCACCTATTTCTAACACTGAATTCTTACTGTCCTTCAAGGTTTCTGACATTTTTGATCTCTTTTGTGCTTCCCTGAATTGTCAAGTTCCAATTGGGTTAAGGAACTAGAAGTGCTGAAATGAGAGAGAAGATGCTTTCGGAGCATTTCTAGAAGAAGTAAAATGCAGATAATCTTATGATAATCTGTTCTCAATAGACTTCCAACCATATTTTTCAGTTGCCAAAGCCTCAGATGGTTTGGATAAGCATCTACAACATGTTTTTAGGGACTTATCAGAACTGAAATTAAACTCAGAATGGTCTGAATTTTTGTCATAGAAGCAAACATATTTATATAAGATTATTCAATATACAGGAACCTATTCTTCCTACTAATGAGTAACACATATGCAACCAAAACAACAAGGAGCACTTGTGGCATCTTAGAGACTAACACACTTATTTGGGCATAAGCTTTCGTGTGCTAAAACCCACTTCATCAAATGCATGGAGTGGAAAATACAGTAGGCAGGTATATATACACAGTACATGAAAAGATGGGAGTTGCCTTACCAAGTGGGGAGTCAGTGCTAATGAGACAATTCAATTAAAGTGCAAGTGGACTATTTTCAACAGTAGAATACCAAGGGAGGAAAGTATCAGAGGGGTAGCCGTGTTAGTCTGGATCTGTAGAAGCAACAAAGAGTCCTGTGGCACCTTATAGACTAACAGATGTATTGAAGCATAAGCTTTCGTGTGTGAATACCCACTTCTTCAGATGCAGGGAGGAAAAATCACTTTTGCAGTGGTAATGAGGCCAATGTAATCAGGGTGGCTCATTTCAAACAGTTGACAAGAAGGTGTGAGTAACAGTAGGGGGAGATTAGTATGGGGAAATTAGTTTTTGTAGTGACCCATCCACTCCCAGTCTTTATTCAGGCCTAATTTGATGGTGTCCAGTTTGCAAATTAATTCCAGTTCTGCAGTTTCTCATTGGAGTCTGTTTTTGAAGTTTTTTGGTTGAAGAAGTGGCACTTTTAAGTCTGTTACTGAGGGTCCAGGGAGACTGAAGTGTATTTCGACTGGTTTTTTAATGTTATAATTCTTGACGTCTGATTTGTGTCCATTTATTCTTTTGCGTAGAGACTGTCCGGTTTGGCCAATGTACATGGCAGAGGGGCATTTCTGGCACATGATGGCATATATCACATTAGTAGGTGTGCAGGTGAATGAGCCCCTGATGTGTGGCTGATGTGGTTAGGTCCTATGATGGTGTCCCTTGAATAGATATGTGGACAGAGTTGGCAACAGGATTTGTTACAGGGATAGGTGCCTGGGTTAGTGTTTTTGTTGTGTGGTGTGTAGTTGCTGGTGAGTATTTGCTTCAGGTTTGGGGGCTGTCTGTAAGCGAGGACTGGCCTGTCTCCCAAGGTCTGTGAGAGTGAGGGATCATCCTTCAGGATAGGTTGTAGATCCTTGATGATGTGCTGGAGAGGTTTCAGTTGGGGGCTGAAGGTGATGGCTAGTGGCGTTCTGTTATTTACATGATGCATTTATGGAAGTCAGCTTTTAATATTATTTTTATCTATTAGGTTGTTATATTTCAGTATCAATGGTTAGATTTTGTTTTGCTCTTAAGAACTGTAGGTTTAGAAGATTTTTAGGGATGGTTTTGCTTTAATTTTCTTCAGCTTTAATGCATAGTAATATATTTTTCTAACTGGAATTCTGAAGCAATTAATGTGCTTTTGTTTCCTAGGACAAGTTTAGAAGGATAAATATTTCTATCGTTCAGTTCTTCTGATATTTGAAGGTGTGTATAAATCTGAGATTTTCAAACTACCCCCTCCCAGGGAACATGGAGGAATGTTTGGGGTGGGAGTGGCAATACCAGGTGGCTCATACCAGCCCTGCAGGGCAGTGCCCAGGCCAGCCCCCATGAGGGACAGGGGGGAGCGCCACCTCCAGCCCCTGACTCACCTGAGTGAGCCACCCAGCCTGTGGGTCATTGGTAAATATTCACTGTAGCCGCGCCCATTTCTGCTCATTATCCCACCCATTTGGGGGAGGGATAGCTCAGTGGTTTAAGCATTCGCCTGCTAAACCCAGGGTTGTGAATTCAATCCTTGAGGGGGCCATTTAGGGATCTGGGGCAAAAATTGGGGATTGGTCCTGCTTTGAGCAGGTGGTTGGACTAGATGACCTCCTAAGGTCCCTTCTGTCACGGAGTGTGGGGGAGTTAGTGCCTGCACCCCTCTTCCCCGGATTCACTGGGAGTCTCAGCCAGCCAGTAGAACAGAAGGTTTATTAGAGATGCCAGGAACACAGTCCAAACAGAGCTTGTAAGTACAACCAGGACCCCTCAGTCGGGCCCTTCCGGGGGGCAGGGAACTTAGACCCCCGCCTGGGGGCTCCCTGCGTTTCACCCCACAGCTCCAAAAAGGGGGCAGGGAGGCCAGACTCGGTCTGCGCCTCCCTCTATGTTCCCCAGCTGGCTCCAAACTGAAACTGTTCAGCCTCTCCTCTCCCTTTGTCTCCTTCCCGGGCCAGGAGATCACCTGATCCCTTTGTTCTAACACCTTCAGCTCGCACCTTTGCAGAGAAGGGGCCCAGACCATCAGTTGCCAGGAAACAGGGTGTCGGCCATTATCTGTCATCACACTGGCCCTCTAGGGCTCTGCAATTACACCCTTTATCCCACCACCTAGAGACTTAACACATGCCTCGGGGAAACGGAGGCATAGAAACATTAAGAACAGTCCCATTCTGTCACATCTCTCCCCCCCTTCGAGACCGAACTGAGTGGGGTCACTTTAGCCAGTGACCTGGGGAAGTTCGACCGCACCAACGTTCCCATGGACACCCCGCATCTCCCCCATTCCTTGGTGGGAGTTACACCAAGTCCTGCCAGTTTCACATCCTCCCTTAGGTCGGGTGTGCTTGATGGCACCCGCAGGCTGCATGTGGGAAGATTTATGCTGCCCGTGCCCTTTTCCCATCCCAAAACCCCTGGGGTTCAAGCTGAGATCGGGTCTTCTCCCAGCGCTCCAGTCTGGAGGGCTGTAATTCGGGCTCTCTTGGTTACGAGCCCCCCTCTTGATCTGGTCCCTTCTCTGACCATGTGTCTCTGTCACCAGCTGCTCGGCATTGGCCCCTTTTTCTGGATGCAGCCACGTCGGGGCGGAGTGGTGAATATACACCACAAAGCGCCACCCAAATAGATTGGGCTGCAGCTTCTTAAGGGCCTGCACCATGGCCAGGCATTCTCTCTCTATGGCTGGACCATTCTGTTTCCGGGGCAGCAGCTCCCTGCTCAGATACCCGATGGGGCGTCTCTCCCCCTTAGCATGGGCCTGCATCAGTGCTGCGCCCAGCCTGGTGTCTGAGGCTTCGGTGAACACTGTACAGGGCTTAGCCCTCTCTGGGTTTACTTGATTTATCGGGCCCTGGATTAGAGCCTCCTTCAGCGCACAGAGAGCCCTTGGGCACTGCTCGGTCCAGACTGCCTCGTTTGGCTTCCCCTTCTTACCTAGCTCAGTGATGGGGCCAGCCAGGGAGCTAACGGGGGGTACAAACCTCTGGTAGTACCCCACCATCCCGATAAAGGCCTGGACCTGTTTTTTGGTCTGGGGAACGGCCAATCTTTGATCGCCTCCACCTTGGCCAGCTCTGGGCTGTTGAATGACTGGATCGCCTCTAAAGCCAGCATGTCCTTGACCTCTCTCTCCAGGTTCTGGGCTCTTTTCCCAGTTACTCTGAATGGGGAGCACCTGATGGGAGGATTGGCTCCCATCTCAGGGAAGAGATCCACCAGGGGGTTTTTCCCCTTCTCCTCCCAATCGTCCCTTACCGGTTGTAGGGGTCCCCTTACTTTCCTCCCATACAGCAGCTCGAAAGAGAAGCACCCTGGGGATTCCTGGGGCACTTCCCTGTGCCACAGGTGGGGCAGGTACTTGTCCCAGTCCTGCGGATGCTGATTTATAAAAGTCCTCAGCATCAGCCTCACGGTCCCATGAAATCTCTCCACCAGCCTGTTGGACTGAGGGTGATATGCAGAGGTCCAGGTGGGCCAGACCCCACACTTCTCCCACACGCCCCGGAACAGGGCTGACATGCCATTGGATCCCTGGTCTGTAAGGACCTCGCTGGGGACCCCCACTCTGCTGAAGATGGTCAGCAGTGCGTCTGCCATGGTGTCTGCCCCGGTGGAGGAGAGAGCCACCGCCTCTGGGTAGCGGGTGGCTGGTCCCACTCGCTGCCTCCTGATTCCCCATAGTTCTACTTGCCCTGGGGAAGCCCATTCCCGGCACAGGAATCCCTTCTCCCACAGGAATCTGTCTCTGCAGCCTTCCCCAAAGGGGTTTGCAGCGCTGTGGCCAGCAAGTTCCCTCAGCTTCTCCAAGGAGGGATCCTTCTGTAGGTCACTGGCTGGGCCTGGGGTCACAGCCCCGCTAAGCCCAGTCCCGGGTAGCTCCCTCCCTGCCGTGGAATCACTTCCCGGCAGCACCTCTGGACCAGGCAAGCCTGGTTGGCAGCCGTCCTGCCCTGCCTGTGTGTCCCCCCACTCAGCTGGGGTCTTCGCTCCCCCCGTGCTCAGCGCTGCCCTGGCTGTCCCAGTGGGGGTAGGCAGCGAGCTCGCTCCTTTGGTCACAGCATCAGAGCCAGCATGAGCCCCCTCTCTGGTATGCAGGGGGGCAGGGAGCATCTGTCTGTCACACCCAGCCCTAGGGCTCTGGTTACAGGCAGGCAGGTATCCCGAGCTTAGCAGCTCCTCCCCCCTGCCAGCCAGGTAATTTGCATTTTCACTGACAATTTCAGTCTCCACTGATTGGTTTCCTGGGTTCAAATTCAAATCCTCAGCCATTACAGGAGCAGGGCCTGGATCCTGTTCCAAAGATACACAGTCACCCCCCAACAGCCCCTCACAGCCGATATCCTGGAGAACCCCAACGACCAGCCAGCCCGACCCCTTCTGGGTCTGCACCGGGATCTGGACCATAGGCAGGGCGAATGGATCCATCCCTGGGACCCTCACCCAGGTCACACAGCCCCTCAGCATCTGGTGGGGGTGCACCAGCCGGGGCCTGACCACAGTTCTCTCTGTCCCAGGACCTAGCCACCCCAGGAATGTCTCTCCATTGACCATCACCTTCCGCTCCCACTGGGGGTCTGCAGGGCCTGAGCCCAGGAGACTCCACGCAGACATATAGGTTGGGGCCAGGGGTGGAAGTCCGTCCACCATCCCACCCATCTGGCTGACAGAGTCCATGGCCTTGGGACCCAGCAAGGGGGCTAGATACCGGGGCCTTTCAGCAGGGTCCCCCTGGTTCAAATCGCTTGCCTTCTCAAAGGCAGTGAGGTGGGCCTCCACATCCTCACCCTCCTTAACCAGGGACAGCAATTTAGGATTGAGGTTCCCTGCAGAACTGGCACCCCAGGGTCTATCCCCACTCACCCCTGGGAAGTCCCCTATGCCTCTCTGCTCCACCACTGTCAGTTCACGCTGCTGCTTCTTCCCCTGCCTCTCTTTCTCGGGCTCTCGCTGTCTCTCACAGTCCTCTTGCTCTCTCGGACTCAGCTGCAGTCCCATCCGTCTCCGATCCCCTGCTGGGGAACCCAATCGTGAAGACCCCCTCTGGTTGGGCACCAGACTCTTGGGGATGCCTGGCTACCGCTCCAGCTGCTCCCAGATCCTGCTGTAGCCCCATCGGGGTCAGGAATCTGCTCCTTAGAATGGTCATCCTCCTCCAGCTGCACGATTAGCTGTGCTTTGGTGAACTTCCCAATGCGTAACCCTCTCTTTTTGCACAGGGTTACAATGCTCTTCTTAAGGAGATGGTGATAGGCCATCACTTCACTGCTCCCAAGTCGCTGTGGATTCACAGGCCTGTGTGCTCTTAGCTCCCCACAGTTTCCAGGGTTCTGCTCCCCACGGTTTCCAGGAAGAACCCCAAGTGTGCCAGCCCTTCTCCAGGTCACCGCCTCTTTGCCAGGGTCGAGCTGCAGCTCCTCCGCCCCTGGGACCGCTCACAGCAATTCCCAGGGGGAACCCTGTCACCGCAAAAGTCCTTCTCTCTCCCAGGGCCAAGCCACAGGCTCCTGCGCCCCTGGGACTGCTCACCGCAGCCCCCAGGGGGACCCCATCATTGCACAGTCCTTCTCGGTGGTCACATACTCCCAGGGGTTAAGCATAGCTCCTCCGCTCCCTGAAACCACTCCTCTCTGAGCCTTCAGCACGCCTGGTCCTCGTTAGCCCCCCTTCGTTCTACTGCTCCCCAGTTACTTACTGCAGGAAGTGCCGTTCACGGGGTGCAGTACATCCCACCGCTACCACCAGTTGTCACGGAGTGTGGGGGAGTTAGCGCCTGCACCCCTCTTCCCCAGATTCACTGGGAGTCTCAGCCAGCCAGTAGAACAGATGGTTTATTAGAGATGCCAGGAACACAGTCCAAACAGAGCTTGTAAGTACAACCAGGACCCCTCAGTCGGGCCCTTCTGGGGGGCAGGGAGCTTAGATCCCCGCCTGGGGGCTCCCTGCGTTTCACCCCACAGCTCCAAAAGGGGGGCAGGGAGGCCAGACTCGGTCTGCGCCTCCCTCTATGTTCTCCAGCTGGCTCCAAACTGAAACTGTTCAGCCCCTCCTCTCCCTTTGTCTCCTTCCCGGGCCAGGAGGTCACCTGATCCCTTTGTTCTAACACCCTCAGCTCGCACCTTTGCAGAGAAGGGGCCCAGACCATCAGTTGCCAGGAAACAGAAATCGGCCATTATCTGTCATCACACTGGCCCTCTAGGGCTCTGCAATTACACCCTTTATCCCACCACCTAGAGACTTAACACATGCCTCAGGGAAACTGAGGCATAGAAACATTAAGAACAGTCCCATTCCGTCACACCTTCCAACCCTGATATTCTATGATTCTATGCTCCCAGCAGCCTCCTGGCCCAGCATTGGCTCCACCCCCAAAGACCATCACATAAGCCTTCCCCCACCCTGAAAACACGAGTAGGGAGGGGCAGGTATTGGCCCTCCCACAGCAGTACAGCCTGGCTGCAAACTAGAAGCAGCCTGCTGCTGAGGAAGTCTTTTCTGTGCCATTGGTAAGTATCTGTGTATTTGAAACGTACAGATGTAAGTAATTTAATTAAAACTATGTTAAGGTCTCTGTTAGGTTTATGAGAAGGCTATGGGGCATACTTTTGCAGGCGTCTGTTTTTGTCTGGGTTGGGGGAACGCAACCAAAAATTGTAACTCAAAGGACGAGGCGGGGGCACTCAGCTCTAAAAGTTTGCAAACCACTGGTATAAATTCATTTCTAAACAAAAGACCCAGTCATGATGTTATAAACAAAGCCAGAATAAAAATGGTGTGTGTGATGGTACTACAAGACAATAAAATCCTTATTTCATATTAAGTAGCACAGAGTCACCCATGTAGTCAAGCTATACCCTGTTGTTGCCGGAGATACTGACGAGTTCTGGACATAGCACATTGCTCCCCGCAACATGTGGCTTTGTGATCATGAAAATTCATGCTACTGAGGTATAGTTTGCATACTCATATGTGAATCCAAACTGGTAAGCTACAGAGACCTGTTCTGTGACATACAAGGGCTGGTTAAGTACTCTGAAGAGGGCCTCTATTTTGTCTTTCTCCACAGAAATACTGCGGGACTTTTGCCCTTTTCATGTTTGTGTAAGGGGCCTCATTATTTGGTCCATTGAGAACACATGACATGGGCCAGATCCTGAGATGGTGTGAATCAGTGTAGCTCCACTGAAATCAACAGATTTGTCAGTTTAGACAGCTCAGGATCTGGCGTCATATATTTTAGCAACTCTTTAACAGTGAAAATTTTAATTTATCTTTATATGCAGTATTGTTGAGAGAGAAAATGAGAGGACCCAGGCTCTGCATAAAAGCCACATGCAAACTTTTTGTGTTGATCCCATGCAAACTTTCCCACTTGGTAAAAAGAGCTTCCCAAAGCTAATGCACTGTGGTGTGGAAGTCTGGTTATTAATTTAGAGTAATTTAAATGACTCATGTAACACTCTTCTGTCCTGTAAATTACACCAAGCTGAGGTACACAGCACTGAAATAGCAGCCAAAGTAGACCCTCAATTATAGCTGTGAATTTTGGCATTAGTGAGAATGTGGATGTGGTTACATCAGTCACAAATTGTCATTTAATTGTTAGGCAATGCTTAGTTGTGACTAGTACCTGGATGTAAGATCAACAGACTGCAAATCCCAGCAGCCAGCCAGGAGCTGTCTCTAGCTTCCTCCGTCCCTGTCTCTATCCAGGGGCTAGCTTCTTTCTTCTTTCCAGGCATCCAGTCCTCCCTCCTTGAGTTCCAGGAAATCACTGACCCTGCTCTAACCTCCAGCTCTTCTTATATGGGCCTGCCAGGTCCTGATTGGCTGTTCCTCTCAGCCCCTTCTAATTGGCTGCCTCTTGTGCAGCCTTTCCAGGGATCTATTAACCCCTTACAGGCCAGTGTGGGGCCAATGCCCCATCACAGTGACCAAGAGAGAAGCCTTTGAAAAATGGCAGTTCACACACTTCGCAACCTTAATACTTTTCTTTTAACACAGGGTTTTTTGTGTGTATAATACAATGAACATGTTGCTGAATCTTCAGCCATTTGCCCTACCCATTGTCAAGTATATTTATATGATATGGGACAATCATTTATCCATATAAAAAGGATAGACTGAAATAAATATCATTTTATGCCTCAGTCTCCATTTACGCTGTACATTTAGGACAGAACTGATACAAGACAGCAGAACACATTGGCTTCATTTGTATCTTGTGGAATATAAACTTACATGACTGACTTTGACTGTAGTATGCTGTTGATCAGCCTATTCAAAATGGCTGCATACATACTATATTAAGCTCCAATTTATTATGTATGTGAATTAATTGTATTAGTGCTGCACAATGCCTGATTGTGGAGGAGGAACTAAACCTCCCTGTTATTAAATATACTGCAACAATTCTTTATAAGATAAATCATTTTTTTAAATCCTTTTTGTAATTTGGTAGATTATCAAATCACCAGAACTCTATAAAGGATTTTAATGTATTGGGAGTAATTTGTTAAATGAATATTCCCCCCTCATTACAATAACAATGTATTAACATTTAAATATCATGTTTCATCTGGGTATCTGAATGTTGTTCTATTTACCCATCTTCTGCATCTGTCACAGTTGCGCTCTTAGCAAGTATCAATTCATTTTAACAAAACCCTAACTGCAGCAATTAGCATTCTAAAGATAAGTACTTTGCTTTCCCCAAGAGAATCTGAGGCATATTATGTTAATTTGTTTGTCTGTCTCTATATAGGGAAGCTTGCTTTTAATTAAGTAGATAAGACAAGTTTTAATGAAGTCTCTCTAAAACCTTGAAAGTTTGAATTTAGTTTTAGCAAGAGAAATCTGAATGCTCAGGCAGTGCTATTTAGGTCAGATGTTGTAGTAACATTTAATTTTAAGTGACCTCCAGTATATATGATGTATTATGTATAGAGTATTGGTGAAATTAATCCTTATTCAGCATACTAGCACAAGGCTTATGTAGACACATACTTTCGGACTTAAATGATCGTTAAGTGACACTTAGGGCTTGGGCTGGCCTTCTGCAAAGGGATGAAATTCATCATATGGTGTAAAGTTACAGGGTGAATACGTTGGGAGAAGAAGGTTTGTAGAGGTATTTCTATCTTTCACCTTTTGAACTGAGGTCCTCCATAGTCCAGAAACTGTCATCAGAAAACATTATAGAGTCCCATATGTCTTCAGCTGCAGGGAATATTCCCTGCCAACTTCCGACAAAGGACAGGATATACAAGACAGCAGATACTAGGAACTATTATGATATCTGGACTTACAATTTTACCCTAATTGTAAGTTCAACTATAAAAAGTGAATGGAAGTTTATAGAATGTCACAATAACCTATAACAACAAATGTTGATGGGTGAAGGTGCAAAAGGGGGACAGACTGAATTAGTCCAAACAAAACACCTACTGATATAAACTCAAAGACTGTGTTGAGATCATGCCTGGTAAACTAGAAGAGTGTGGGATGAGAAATCAATGCACCAAAATTGGGGTTTTAGAAATTAGGTCTAATTGGTGAACAAAATAAATGAAGGAATAGGCTACTCCAGCTTTTTGAGGAAATTAAAAAAAGAAAGACTTGGGGAAATACAGAAGGATGGATTCAAATGCTGGCTGACTAAAATATGAGAGAAGAGGAAGAAGTGAGTTTTACCATCATGGCTGCCGTCCCCACCATCTCCTGGGACCACAGACCTTTGTCCTAATTCCGAAAGTTGTCATAACCAGACCAGGTCAAAGAAAAGGACCCAGATGACATCACCACCTCCACCGGCTGCAGCTAAATTCAGACTACCACCTAGATGTGTGACTTTGTCGCCAGGCATGCCCTGCCACGCTCCTCCCCCATGTGTCCTTTTCCTTTATTATTTTATTTCTTCTCTTTCCTAACTCACTCCTTTTTCCTTCTGTCTAATAAGAATCTAGTTCAGCCAGCCACTACTGTAAATTTTTCCCCATTGCTATAAACCTGTAACAAGAGAAAATCAGCTAAAAGCAATAGCCTAGGCAGTCAGATGCTGGTTTTCCAGGTCTTGGATTAGTGATAAGACCATGGGCCATGCCTGTGATTCTCCAAAACGAAGTTACAAGTGAGGGACGTCAGAGACGGAAGCTGCATTTTTTTATCCTTGTTGTTCTTTTCTCTTCCTTTTGTATGTGTTTCTCTTGTTTTGTCTTCTAAGTGGAATTGAACTTCATCAACAACAGCTTCAACCCATCCCAATTAGCTTTCTTTTTTTCCCCAAAAAAGGAGTTATTACGACCTTTAATAACATCTAAAAGATTATCAAAAGGGAGGCTTCCTTTTAAAAAACAACGCCAGCAGAAGGGAAAGGAACAAGGGGTGTTGTTAAATGAAAGCCCTACTTAATACTTTACATTTCAAATGCATGTCTATATTTTTTTTCCTCCCCCATCACCTGTCTAGTTAATAAAAGCTATAAAGGATTTTTAATGGTGTTTGCCATGATACTAAGCAGGCTGAGGTCTCTTTATACCATCCCCTTCACCTTGTTTAAAATGTTAGACAATTACAGGGTCATATTAACACTTTTGACTCTTTAGACCCATTTATTCCATCAAAATTAATACAGCAACATGGCAGCGGAGGTGGAATGTGTGTTCTGTTGCTACATACCTCCTTTTCTTCCTACATGTCCCTCTGCTGTACTTTGCCCTTGTTAGGGTGGGAAGAGTTAGGGAATTGCAGGAAGCAGTCATATCAGAGCATATATTCCACTTCTTCTTGGAAAGTTTTTCCTTCATCGGTCACAGACCACATGGGCCATCAAAGAGAGATGGTATCTGTGACACAGCCAAGGAGCTGTTGACCTGTTACAGGCCTACCAGCTAGCTCTCCCTTGTCAAGTGCAATTTAATAGGGAGGAGAGGAGATATGTAGCTCTTAATTTCCCTTTTTTTACTTATTCCCCTTGGCCCATCCCAGCATCACTATCACACCCTCAACATTATGAAAGTCAATGAAGCATCACTGCCCTTCCATCATGCCCCCTTGTTGGAATGGCCTCCAAACATCAAAATGCCACCTCTGCAAGAGGCTTTCCATGCTTCTTATAAATCCATCAGTTTGGGTGTGACTAGCCTTCTGTGGATTATTATATATGCATGTGTTGGCATATGAGCAGAAGAGGTTCAATGGCTGAAAAGGCTGTCTGGGAAATTGGGATCAGAGCTTCAGGGAGAATTTGCCCCTCTTATTGCTGCTTGAAAACAAAGCAGGAGTCACACAAGTGGGATTGAGAGAGAGGAATTGTCTCTCTTGCTTCAGAGGTAGGAGGCTAAATAGCCCCTAGCACTGGAACTCATCGTTTTTCTGGCTCAGGAGCACTGGCCACTACTTTCTGTAGCTGAGCAGATGTCCACAGGATAGATTATCTTCACACAGTTTTCTGTTCAGTTTTCTAATGATGGAGCACAAGAAATTCCCATATTTGCTGAAGGCAGTTTGTTTTCAGTCGCATTGGATACACTGGGAGTTGATGGCCATATTTACTATAGATAATCTCTTCTAATTGGCCAGAGTTTGGTGAAATGGAGGCCATCTTTTTATAAGTGCAAATTATAATTTTTAATAAGTGCCATTTTTAATAAGTGCAAATTGTGTATCTGAGGGGGAAATGAAGATACAATAATCACTAATAAGTTTGCTTAATTACAAACTAATTTCCTCAAAAGTTGCCTATACATAAGATTTCAATGGATTTTAACTACATGGACAGTTTGAAGGATAACTAGTAACTCATTTTTAGCTAAATGGATAAAAAAGATGTGATATACAAACAAGTTTCTTAAAGGACCCACCTTTAATTTTTTAAGTTAGAAATTAATTACCAGATATAGTTAATCAGAAAATTGAGTCTTTTCTCATAGACTACATGGAATAAATTTGGGGAAAATACATTTTATTAAAATAAAGATGTTAAATCCCTGCTTTAAGTGAAAACGTAAACATAATTTAACTATGGAGGTGCAACGAGCACCACCATAAGTGCTGTAGTACATTGATCAAAATACTTTTGAGGCAGGGGAATGGTTGGATGATATGAAATGTGTTTCTTTACATATATGTTTTCTCTAACTGCTTTTAATACTGTCCCCCCAAAAAATGTATTACAAATTGTATAATAAAATACTAATTCATAATCAGTGTCTCCTACATAGAAACAAAAGGACAATGCTTTATCTGTAATTTTAAAAATCTGTAGTATGTGCTACAGATGCACCTACTGCTACCTTGTAAATAACAGTAGGCAAGAGACCACAAAGACCCTTCTTAGGCTTCAATTAGGGAATTCCTCCCAGAAAAAAATAAATCTGGTTATACCTATTAAACATCCCCAACCTATCCTTTGAACATTACAGTAGTTGAAAGTAAACATCTATAAAGTTATTCAAGTGACTGATATTAAGAAAAATACAGGTACAATAGACCAGTGAAGTCTGCATATTTTTAATAACTTACCTAAATTCCCTTGGAGAAAATGAGACAGCCATCATGAACCTTTGAAGTTTAATCTTCACTGTACTTTTATGTCTGGAACAAAAAAGATAATCTTTAATTTACATTCTAATTTACTATTTTGAATTAGGCAGGACATTTGATTAAGCATGGATGTCCTCTCTTATTTTCTGTATTTGTAATTGTACATACCATTCACTGAATTATTATTACAGAAATGAGTCAATTACTTTTGTTTTGAAAATCCAATTAGAAGTTTTAAATTGTCTTAAGAAATAGGACATAAAAGAATGGTTAATTGGAATCTCTTGGTTGCATCGAGAAACTTTGTCCATTGTCCATTTCCTCTATACAAATAACATAGCATTCCTTATAGCATTAAGGGTCAAGAATTGTTACTAGGAATGCCCTTTTTAGGAATGGTAACCAAATGATTGGAGATCAGTCCCATGATGGAGTAACACAATGTTGTTCGGTTATTAAAATGGGAACTTGAAATCAGGAATCCTAAATTCTGTTTCTAGGTTCTGCCAATGGCTCACTTTGTGGCCTTGGAAAAAGCCATATAGGCCAACATTTTCACATCATTCAAGGTGGTCTGATTTTGAGAGGTGCTGAGTACCCGCAACTTCATTTGATATTAGCACCCAAGTTTTAAAATGTTGGCCTTAACTTCTGTGTGCGAGGCAGAGAAGCAGGGCCAGATGCTTTCTCCCAATAGTAACCTCTTGCATCATCAGAATGGCCACACACAAAAAATAAATAAATAAAAAAGGACGTAAACTGGCCAGATCTCCCATGTTGAAGATTCTTACAGCTTCTGTGTGCCCCAACATAATGGACATATGGAGGATGGGAGGGAGCATTACTGCAGTTTGGCTATTCTTGGCTGGTAATGGTCCCTAAGAGGCAGATACCAGCTAGTGTACTGTACAGCAGTTCTGGGGTGTCTCTAAAGCATGCTTAGCCTAGCATAGAACCAGCCCTAAAATCAGGGAGCTTCTGTCTGCAGTTATTATTTATTTTGTAAATGGTGAAACTGAAGCAAGAAGATGTTGTGATGTTTAGGGTTAAATTCACACGCCTGTTTCTTCCTGCACGAAGGAAGCCTGAATAACATGCTTTGTGCCAGGTACTATGCACGTGATGGTAGATAGAGTCCACCCCAGCCTGAAGCCCAGTCCTGAGGCAGTTCTGAATCCTGTCTGCAGCTGCTATTCGAGTCCCGAGGCTGGAATAGGCGTCTGCAATCCATTCATGCAGAGGTTTGGACTCACTTGATTTGTGTAACTCTGGACCTAGAATCATGTCTCCACGACTCCCTTGGCCTGCCACCAAATGGTCCTCTCTATCCTGGATAGCCCTGTGCAGCAGCTCTTCAGCTGCCTAGCTCCATGAAGGAGTACAGTAGTTGTGCTTCACTGAGGACCCTCCATGGCCTCTGTGACCTTGAATGAATTCCACCTCTAACAACATCATGTTTGCAAAACACTCTGAGACCCTCTAATGAACAGTACTACACATAGGTGCTATACAATCTATGTGTAGAGCTGGATCCTCAGCTGGAATAAATCACTATCGTTTCAACAGCTCTTGCCATTTAAGTCTTGTTATTTATATTTATAATTATATACATATTTTCATTATTCTCTGTGATAGGACTTGGCAACTGAAAGCCAAATCTAATGCCTAATTCCAGAGGACTTCTATCTTAACTATCATGGAATATCATAAAAGATTTTTACAAAAAGAGCATGATTTCATTTCTTTTATTGTATTTACTGTAAACTATTTCTTTTACAAATTCAGGCATTAAACCCAAAATGTGGTGACAATGTGGTGTGGTCCAAAAAGTTCAGAGATGTGGAAAGGATGAACTGAAGGACTGACTTTTATGTAACACCTTATGTAATTCCATTTATGTGGCACTTGAAAAACTTTAAGAAACTAAAACAATGAGGAGTCCTTGTGGCACCTTAGAGATCCAAATAAATGTGTTAGTCTCTAAGGTACCACAAGGACTCCTCATTGTTTTTGCTGACTAACGTGGCTACCACTCTGAAACCTTTCAGAAACTAGATTGCCAACTAGATATACAGGGATCACTTTTCCCCTTACTGAAACACACTGGCATAAGCAATTTCCACTGGGTGGAAGGCAAGAGCCCTTAAGCAGGACAGTAAACAACAATTCAGGAGAAAAAATGAAGAAAATCACACCCAGCTGGGGATTATTTAAGTAAGCACAATGTAATTATCCAATTGGAATTTAGCCATGACACTGAAGATTTCATCTCTACTCTTGCCATAGGTGCTGACTCCATGGGTGCTCCGGGGCTGGAGCACCCACGGGGAAAAATTGGTGGGTGCTCAGCACCCACTGGCAGCTCCCCGCCAGCCCCCACATGCCCGGCTCACCTCTGCGCCTCGGCCTCTCCGCCTCCCTCAGGCTCCGCTCGACGCCAAGCGGAAGCCGCTTTTCCTGGCTCCAGCTGGTCGGCGGCGCCTCGGGGGAAGGGTATGGGGAGGAGGCAAGCTGGGGGAGGGAGGATGCAGCACGCCTGGGGGAGGGGGTGGGGATTTGGGGATTTGGGGAAGGGGCGGGCCCAGGGGGTGGAGTTGGGGCGGGGCCGGGGGCGCGAGCACCCACCCGCACCAACTAAAGTCGGCACCTGTGACTCTTGCAAAAAAGTGCCATGAGATCTTTAATGATCACAAGTGGCCAGGACGTCAATTTTATATCTCAACCAAAGGCAGAAGGTTTCATGTCTGCACATAAACCACCCATTTATTTTATGTGCAACTTGAAATTATTAGACATATATTTACTTTTTTATTGATTTGTTCTTTCCAGAGAGAAAGAAATAGGGTTCCATAAAAATAATTACAGATGCAGAATACAGAGATTATTTCTCTGCCACATAAAAATAACATTAACTCTAACAATATTCAACTACTAGTCTGTAAATAACATAAAATAAATGCTTAGGAAAAGTCCCCTTGCTCATAACTACAATCATTTGGCTGATATACAGTTACTAATAAAAGTTCAATTTGCTCATATTTTATGTAAATAGCCCTAGAACATTTGAACTGAGTGCATTTTCATTAAATAAAAGTGTAACTGGACTTTATTCACGTATAATGATGAATTTGAACTTAAACTATTTTTACCACATGAAAAACAGCTCAGACCAAACAAACCAGACAGTGTTATTTACATTTATATTATATTGCAACTGAGACAAATATTGAATCTCTCATCTTTAATCTTTATCAGAGCATAAGCTTCATCATTGTGACCGCTAGTGCCTGTAGCATCAAACTTTGCTATATTCCATGAAAAAGAATCATGTATTAATGTAACCGTAAGGATTGGAAATTGAATACTCAGAAGTGAAGAAGTGCAGAAGAAAGCTGAAAGCTCAACCTTAACTCTGCCCTCTTGGGCTTATATCTTGAAATATGTTTTATTTTTGTAACATGTCCTATTTGTAAATGAATACAATGTACAGCATAATGCAAACTGGGATTTCTTATGCAAAGTAACCTACTGCAAATTACATTAAAGTACATAGTCTCCAGATTTGGCTTGATTGGAAGTCTCAGTGAGACCTACAAGCATGTCAAATTTAAAGAAAATCATTTCAACAGGTCTATGGGTCCCATTGCTGATTCCAATTGAGGATCCATCCCACTTCCACTCTCTGTGAATCGAACTCCAGCCCTTTGGGATCTGATAAGGGAGGGAGCTGGGTCAGCTAGTGGAGATGGAAGGGGCAGGTCCAGGTCCAGAGAGACCTCACATCATGCCCCCTCTGGCCCCTCAGAGTTTAATCAAAAAGATTAATATAGCCAATAACATAATAATATTGTCTCTCTGGAGGCCCAACCTGCACCAAAGGCGCCAGTTGCAGCAGTGGCTAAAGGGAGCTTTGCCACTGACTTCAACAAGAGCAGAAACCCTCTGGCATGTACATTGGTCAAACCAGACAGTCTCTATGCAAAAGAATAAATAGACACAAATCAAAAATTGTAACATTCAAAAACCAGTAGGAGAGCACTTCAATCTCCCTGGACACTCAATAACAGACTTAAAAGTGGCCATTCTTCAACAAAAAACTTCAAAAACAGACTTCAATGAGAAACTGCAGAACTGGAATTAATTTGCAAACTTGACATCATGAAATTATACCTGAATAAAGACTGGGAGTGGCTGGGTCACTACAAAAAGTAATTTTCCCTTTGTTGATACTCACCCCTTCTTGTCAACTGTTCGGAATGGGCCACATCCACCCTGATTGAATTGGCCTCGTTTGCACTGCCCCTCCCCGCCCCGCATTTTTCGCTCTATGCATCTGATGAAGTGGGTTCTAGCCCATGAAAGCTTCTTCCCAAATATATTTGTTAGTCTCTAAGGTGCCACAAGGACTCCTCATTGTTTTTGTGATACAGACTAACACAGCTACCCCTCTGAAACCTGTCTCAAGACAAATTATTATTAAGATCAAAAGAGCTCTTCTCCCAGTCCACCCTCCAGTACTTTCTGGAGAGCAGGTTTATTGACAGCTGGCATAGAACACTTCTCCAGGCAGTGTGCCCTCCTGCCTAACTACTGAGTCTGCGTATGCACACCGCACATCTACACTGTGGGGCATTCTCTCCATGGACAACTCTGCAAGAGTGGGTGAGTCTTTCAGCCTATGAAAGCAGGACTGGGAGACTGACAGCATGTAGTGATCTCTGAAAGTTATCCTTCCATCATTAAACCGTTCTAAAAGCAGGACTGAAACTGGTTTACAATTGCAAATTATAAGCTGTTTTCTGCTGGAGACACACAAGCTATCATTTGTCAGCAAGAGGACATGATGAACACAGTAGATATTAGTATAAATTAATAAATAACCAGCAAATCCACCTTCTCTGGAATGCTCCAAAGCCCTCCTCCACATTCCAATGGATGCAGCTCCTTGCACAGACAGCTCCTTCATTGACAATGGCAGTGAACTGGTTCTGTTACCTTTTAAGCCATGCATGCTCATGAGTGAAGAGGCTGGATTCGGGCCATTGATTTTTAATGTGTTTTTTCTTTTACTTTTATTTAATTAATTTATTTACGTTTGCCTAAGGACTGCAGATCAGGCACTTAGTGCCCCTATAAGAGTCAGTACTCTGAACAGTCCCGCTGCATTAACAATTGGAATTTTATGTACTTTTTGTCTCTCTCTTGTCTTTAGCATTTCCCTTATTTTTAGAGGGGTAGCCGTGTTAGTTTGGATCAGCAAAAATAATGAGGAGTCCATGTGGCACATTAGAGACTAACAATTACATTTGTTAGTCTCTAAGGTGCCACAAGGCCTCCTCATTGTTTTCCCTTATTTTTAATTACTACACAATGGTTTTGAAGGGATGGAGATGACCCATTTAAGGGGCTATAAAAGGTGACAAATCCTTTTGAAGGAATTTGACTACAATCGAGTACAGTCATCTCCTGACCAAGGAAGTATTTTTATGTAGCAAGGATTCATACCAGGAAAATTCAAGGTCACAAGCTCTTAGCACTTACAAACATAGCTAGAAAAGTGGGATTTGCAACCTACAGCTCAGAAATACAGAAATGCAATTTAGTTTCCTATTACTAAAACATAAACATTGTATGAGATGGAAAATTGAAATGTAGAGTTGTACACAATTGCATCCATTTAATTACTCTTCTCTATTGGCAAAAGTTGCTAAAAACTAAAAACAGACAGTGATGGAAAAAGAGTGAAAGGCAGATTTTAAGATTTGCAATCTCAAAGTAGCTATGTATTATTGTAAGCCCCATCTTTAACCTCTTCACTCACTGAAGAATATCTCCATTCACTTAGTACTCTTGTCATTCTTTGCGCTTCTACAGCACCTTTTAACGGAAGGCTTCATAGCATGTTTCAAACATTGATGGACAGAGAACCTCACTTTGCACAATCCCTTGTGAATTATATAAGTATTGCCATCTAGAGCTGATCAAACATTTTCAGGCAGTTTTCTGTTGAAAAAATGCTGATTCAACTAAATCAAAATGTTGCACAGGAACGTGTCGATACCATCCACATTGGTTTCCTGCCAGTCTGCTTTGTTTCCTGCTAGCCAGTTTGGAGTGGAAAAAGCTTAGGAAATACAAGATTTTTCACTGTATGGAAATTCTCACACAACTCTATTACCACCTCTGTAGGTTGGAAGACCCTGTCTACCCTGATCAGCCAAAGCATGTTTTGCTGGGGCCGTGTTTGAATGCAAACTCTGTTTTCAAATATAGTTCTACGCTCAGTGTAGATAGAGCTTAAATGACTTCCACAAGTTCACACCCGAAGAAAGTGACATAGCCAGGAAAAGAACCCAGAATAGAACCTCAGAGTCATAATCCTTGGTTTTAAGGCACTTTGCATGTCTTAACTTTGCACTGTTGTGTGTGCTCTTCTGAGTGTTGGGCTTTCTTGTCCAAAGGTCTATAGAGCTCACTACATGCTAGTGAGTATGTAGGGTACATTGGCAAGCCAGGGAGTCTGCAGAATATCTGCACTGCACCTGGACCATGTGTTAGGGAACATATTTCCCACCGACACTGCTCTCATTTTAATCCCCCTTTCTCAATTTCCATCATATTTTCTGCTGTCCTTTGTGTTACTCTCTCTTTGTTGGCTTTAACTAAGCTAAATCTGTGCGTGCAAGTATCAGATGAACCTTTTATTGCTTATGTAACCCTTCTGCCAGGTGTTAGCAGCAGCAGCCAAGGCTGGCATTAGACAGGTAGGGGTCATCTGAAAATTAGCAAGCACCACTGGTCTGAGCTCCACCAGAATTTCTGAGACTACTAAATACCTCCCCTGGGCACCCTTAATAGGCAATACTTCCCCAATTTCAAGCGCTGAGTCTGTGTATGAAATAAGGGAAACTTTTTATTAAAGGAAAAGAACACAATATCAACTTGGAAAAACACAGCAATAATATATCTAAATGGATAATAAGTAAAACACTCCCCCACAGTAACTTTGGTAGTAGACCATTAACTTGGTTCCCTACTCAGTGGTGTGAACACCCAATAGGCAAATTTCCCTTTATCTCATCACTTTCTTCTTCCACACGCACAGTTTGATATCAGTGGGTGGCATAGTCCCAGAGTCCTGGGGTGCACTTGGGCAGTTGTCCCCAGACCCTTTGGAAGAACTGTCTCATCCTGTCTTGAGGCTCCACCTACTACCCCAGCTATAGCTACTATACTTAGTGACTGGGTAGGAGGAGCCTTACACCAGAGTTCACACAGCTCTGATATTGTTCTCTGCAGCTTTAAAGAGCCAATTCTGTGTTGCACCCCTCAAAAAGCTGCCCATCTCCCATCTAAAAACCCTCCCAACAACACAGGATCCTCAGTGTATGGGAACCAGACCAGTAATTGAGTTCTTGCCACCAAGGATACACACCTTTTTACTAGAGAGAAGCCCTTCCCCCTTTCTCCATTCAGTTCCACAAACCATCTAATTCAGTTTGAATATAGTTATGGAGACTCTCGAAGTGTCACTGGAGAAATCCTGGGTAGAAAGGTCACGCAAATGAAGCTCTCTCTCTAGCTGTACTTCCCTGTGTTCACCAATAAAGGAGGGAGAAAGCGCCTTTCATTCTGGAGCTTCTGTTGTCTGGAGTTCTGGGGAAATAGCCTATGCAGATGAGGCAACTCTGTGGCCATTCTTCCCCCTGTTCACAAGCAAATTGGAGCAGAAAGCTCCTTGCCCTTTAGAGCTTCAGGCCACAGGACTCACACTATAAAAAAGATAGACAGAAAGCTTGTTTCCCAGACAGAGTTCTCACACTCTCACAGCTGTAACCTGAAGAACTAAGTTAATGACTTTTCAGTAGGCACATAATGAGTAATGTTCAAACAACTGTGAACTTTTATGCACCACAGTTTAGACTCCATCCTGCTGGCAAAAGCCGGCACAATTGCACCTGCACCAGTGAGGGCTGCCATGCTCTGGGGTTGGGGAAGACCTACTTCAGAGGTTCCACCAGAGGACTGTTGATGGCTGGAAATGGGTCCTATTAGCAGAGGATTCATTTGAATCAGCACTTTCCCAGGTGATCCCTGGTCACTTTGGTGATGTGGTTGCCCCCATAGGAAGGGTGATTGTTACTTGCCTGCACCCTTATAATTTCCCCTCCTGGGCAGGCTTTCCACCACAAGGAAATCTGTGCTAGGCTCTGTGCTACCATCTCCCAGCATAGACCCTTGATTGAATCTGGCCCTATATTTTTAATCCATAGCTATGTATAATCTTCTTAGCTAGCCAGTTTAGAACTCAATTAAAAATAAAAATACAACTATATAACTGCAATGTGAATACAGTGTATTATTTAGAGTCATTTGTAATTATACTGTATTGAGTTATAGTTCCAATTTGTAACAGATTCAATAACCTTCCAATGGTTTTCTTGCTGATCACCATTTATAGGAGGACATGTATAAAGCAATCAGAATTTATGAAAGTATTAAAACGCTAGTTTAATAAAAGTTGTTAATTATAATGAAAGACTAAAATGCCTGTTATTGATTTGAAAGACAAGAAGCACTGTGGGATTCAATGGTGGCATTACTGTTTTGATCCCTGATGCAATAATCCATGAGTTTTAAAATTAAAGTGCTTGATTGAAATTTAAAGCTCAAGTGTATTACAAACAGCATTGATAAAAGTAGATCTTTAATCGGACAATCACTTTTCAAAAGATTTCTGTTGTGAATATTTACCAAATTGTAAAACCATGATGAGTTGTTTATAAAGCATGTTCAGCTCTAGTAAGATTGCCTGAATGAAATAAAGTACACCTTTTATTTTTTAAAACACACACACAGTCTCTCTCTGACACACACACCAAGAATGAGACAAGTGCAATCTTAATTAAATTAAATGGACTTGTAATGTGCAAACATGCCATAAATGTGGTGTTTAGTGACCAGAAATTCCAGCTAATCTGAAATGTCTATAATGTGTATCAAACACAATGTAAAACGTGCAGTTTGGGGATTAACATTTGTGTTTATTTTGTCACTTCACATTTCAGCTTTAAATTTGCTTCTTTTCTGGCACAAAATTTTAGTCAAGTTCTCCATCTTAAAAATGCCATCTGGGAAGTGGTCCATGCATACCTTCTCTTTTATGAATTCCTCAGTGACTATTTTCAAACTCTCTCATCCTTCAGTCAAATCTCAAACTTGCCTTCCAGACTTAGCTTCTGTATAGGGCTGACTGTGCTCTATCCAAGTGGGTATACATTCCTTACCTTTCATCTCTTACCAGTAATCTATCTGTAATTCATGGAATGGAATAACCCTGACAAAACAAAGAGAACTCTGAGCTGCATCAAAATAACAAAGAACCCTTTAACAAAGAGAGGCTCAACACAAAATAACTCCTATTTAATAGACTCGTTTTTAACCTTGCCATGACCAAGCAAATTTTTGATGAACAGTGAGCTGATCTAAAGAATGGCAGTCAGTTGGAGTAACTAAGCAGATTTGTTCACTAAGGACCTGATCACTTCCCAATGAGGTAAATGGAAGTCTTTCTATTAACATCAATTGGAGCTGCATTATGCCATAAAACTACAATCTCTAGGAACCAGTTCCCTGTAGCTCTACATTCTGCCTAATGTACTAAATACAGTAACATGAGATCCAAAAAGACTTCAGGTTTATTTGTAAAACACTCCTATTTTGATTTCCCAAATACCCTATTTTCATTCTTCCTAACGGTACTTCTCTGTATTAGGATTAAGATATTGCAGACCTGGATGTGACGCTGGCAGACCAGGTGCCAGCTCTTGCCAAGGTGTTAGGCCTCAGCTGAGCACCGACAAATTCATTGCTAGAAACCAGACTTTTTCACAAGTGTGTTAGAATGGTTAAGATGGGTCTTGAACTTATAACACTGTGTTTAATCTTTATGAAATGCTTGGAAGTTGCTGCATGCATTAATCTCACTTATAATATCTATATCTCATGCTATAAGGTAATATTTCAGTTTTTACTTTATAACAGTAAAAAAGGTTTGCTCTGAAACTGTGAACCCAGGCTGGAGGGATCGTCTTCTAACCATCAAGAATGCCTATCAAAACTAAATGGGCCATTGTGGAACATCACAATACTAAGACTTTGTTAGTTGCCCCCTTTACCCCCATGAAGAATCTATGTGCAAAAGGGCTCTTCCATCAGCTTGAATTCTGGAAGAAGGAAATAAAAACAGAAACAAGAAAAAATGCATCTCTCTTTTGCTGTTTGGACTTTCTCATTCCATCATCAGCTAATTGGCCAAACAAAGTGAGGTCTTCGCTCACCTTCATTGCATTTGTCTATTTCTCTACCTGTTTCTGCTGGTCTGTAACATAACTTTTGAATGCCAAATCCAATCAATTCCAAAATTTCAGGGAATATACTAGGCATTGATGGACAGAACACTATTGGTTTTGGTTTAAATCATACAGCTGGAAGAGGGCAAATAGGGGACACATGGAGCCTCTTACATCTGATTAGCAGAACCAGTAGTTCCAGTGGACTCTATAGATCAAAGAATGCATTGATGGTATCTATGAACACAACAATACCTCCATCTAAGCACCCTGAATGATTTATCTTCCAGACAGAAAAGAAATAAGAAGGGGGGACCAGAGGGGAACACTGAGCCCCTGGCATGTGGGGAAGAATGGAGCACAATGGTATGGGTAAAGAGGGGAATGGGGGCAACACAGAGCCTCTAACATGTGGTGGAGGGGGCAAGGGGTATCAGACTGAACACCTGCCATAGTGGAGAAGGGGGAATGGTGGGGAAAAGGGGGGCATACACAGGGGTGATGGAACAGTTTGTATAGGGGGTTGCTGAGAGCCATTGAACCAAACTGTAAATCCTGTATATGATGTAAACTACTTCAAGCCAGAGGGGTGCAGCAGCACCCCTAGTTCCAGCACCTATGGGCATACACAGCCTTTGGCAAATGGTGGAGGGGAGAATTAGGGGAACACAAAGCCCCTAGCATGGAGGGGCAGCAGGGCACACAGAGCTCTTAGCATAAGGTAGCATTCAGGGAGTCCTTGAACTTGAGGGCGATAAAAGGGTTACATAGGGACTTTTGGGGTGGAATGGAAGAACACAAGAATCTCTGGTGAAATGTGCTCAGCCTACAGAAGCAATGAAGTGTGTGGCCCTTTAGTATTAGTTAGCCTAATATATTCAATTAACATTCAACCAGTTCTAATTATTCCAATGATTATGTCAAAGTTTTGTACGTGAAGAATGTAGTACTCAGAACAGGTGAACAGATTATATATTCTGTGCATGACCTGGAAATGTCACATTTGTCTTGGTTGGTAGACCTAATCGAGACTTAAAGATCAAGCCATGTTTCAAGAAAATTGGTTTCAAATTTTCTAAATGGATTCTATAATTATGAACGATCACATTAGCGAATGCATCTTAAACTAGGAGGCCCTTAAGAGTAGGTTGATTTCCTACCTTCCTCAGCAGAATGGACACACTATAGATAGTGTAAACTTAATCCCTTCCTGAAATTTCACATTATTTGTCATTTAAATAGCAATAACAGAGCACAAGCTAAGTGCAGCTTAAGTTTTCTCTCCATGCTTGGATGTTCCTACAATCTCTTTATAGAGGAATGTTTCTGTCCCAGTCCTTAGCTTCCTTAGCTTCCTCTGCCTCTGATGCAGAAGTCCCAGTCTCTTTTCAACCTTGGTTGTAGTTAACATAATGCACCTATTACCATGACTCATTAATAATTACCACACCTTGGGTTTAAGCATCTAATATCTGGCAACTCAACACTAAAGCCTTGTACCCCTATGCAAGGTCTCAGGATGAAATGCTGGTCCGATTGAGCTTAATGAGAGTTTTTCCCTTCAGTTTCACCACCCTGTAAAAATGGACAGAAAAATGTATGCTTTTTAAAAATGATCAGAAAAAATGCATGTTTGATTGTCTTGTCTTTAAACAGTCATAGCTTTAAAAGTAATGAAACAAAAGTGGTATATGCAGCTATCCAACATACAGGATTGTTTCTTGTGCCCTGCATCTTTATATTCCTAGAAAGCCCCTAGTATAGGTACCTACCATTTTGTAAAACAGAACTGATGCATCATCATTACGGAAAAGATACACACCTTGTGCTTTCTCATAGTCACTTTACTCTTTGTTCTCTCTTGTTTTCCTCCATATGAAATAAAAGCAATCCAGCCAGAAAGTACAACGTTGCACTGTGCATATGAAAAGTATGATAACAGTTTTCTTCATACTTAGCTTTATTATTTCAGTCTCAGTGAGGACTACAAAACAGGCCATGATTGAAATGTATCCTGCTTTATGGTTTAAGCCCCTAATATCTGGACAAGTTAACACAGGAGCCCATGGTGCTATGCCAATTTACATCAGGTGAGAATCTGCCCCTCTGACTTTAGCTTTTCTTGAGTTATGTGAATGCAAAAATTCTAAAAGTTTCATGTGTTCCAATAATTCAAAAAGGTCTGAACAAAGTATGCCTGTACGTTGCTGAAAATTTCATCTTTGGGGTACGGTAAGCATGGAAAATAGTGGCCTAAAATGAATTTGAGTTTTAAGTAACCGAAAATATGGTTTGCAATGGAAGCTGCAACTCCATCCCTATCATGAGAAAGCTCCATTCACGGCCAGCATAGAGAAGACATTTCCTTTAAACTAAAGTAATGTAATTAAAATGGCTACACTTCTAATTAATACTTATGTCATAATAATTACGTGTAACAGGGTCACAAAAGTTAATAAATATATTTTAATAGCCAGGGGCAATTTCTCATCATGTGCCTGACAGATGTAGCAGATGTACCAGGAAATTTCCTTCTACATAAAGAGCTTTACTCTGAAGAGCTGCTGAGTATATCATTTCACTATTAATTGCTTTTCTTTCTTTCTTTTTGAAAAACCCTAAGGGTGGAAGAACTACCGGCTAATGAATTCTAGGAACAGCAGGTTGAAGAAATTTCAGATGTTCAGCTGAGGAAAAAAAAATAACTTGCATACATTAATACTATGTTGGTAACATTGCCATACTTGCATATACAATGCCTTCAGTCTACAATATGATACAATAAATTATTTTCTTATCAGGAGAAAGCAACAGTTGTAATTCACATGTTCAATTTAGCCCTTATTTCTTTCCTACTATTTGACTCAGTCTTGAAATTAATACATGTATCCCCTAGAGATGATTTGAACAGATTTAGAAAAAAACCTGATATTTTCAGATTATAGCTTTAATCCTGCAGACAGGACCTTTCAGGTTGATTAGGGCTCCAAATGGGTGTGGGGTCTACCTGTGAAAATCAAATTGTAGGGACGAGGTCTAAGAGAGCTCAAAGGCTCACTGGACAGATTATTCTACTATCCAATGTATCTCAGGCTTTGGTGATGGCCACCATTTTGAATTATGTCATTCTTGGTGGTGCTATGTAAATGTCAAATATATAAAGCACACTAATTTTACAAATTTATATACTTTTAATTCTAGTAATCACTTCTGGGACTAACATCCAAGGATGGATGTACTATATAATTGCTACTGTATATACCTTGTTGTCATTGCAAGTATCTGTATTCAGCTCATTAGTTATGTGCTTGACTACTCTTGAAGATACTTGAGTTTCCAAATGTTATATATAGTCTGCTGTATTGTAAAATTAGTAATGGATTGAAGTTATCGGAGACTGATGATGGAAGTTCTTCCAAGAGTAAAGTATTTACAGAAAAAGGTTAAAGGACACTTGGCAAAAATAAGAACAAGTGCAATATTAAATCGATTTAAATAAAAATATATGTATAAAATCTAGACTGACAGCAATGGGAGACTACTTATGTGCAGGAAGCTCATTAAATAGAGGATTTAAAGCTATGGTATATTTGCATAATTGTTATGGGATTGTTTTTTAACATAGTGTTTACACATGTATAAATTGAGTAACATTTCTCAGTTTGGTTTAAATTAAAATAGAGATCTCAATCTCAGGTGCTATAATGACTGACTTATTTAGATTGTCATGACATGACAAGACACCAGACCAGATAGACCAAACCAAACCAGAAAAATTGATCATATCTAAGTTAGATTTTTGACTGAAGCAAAAGTAAAAGTGTTAATAGGAAAAGCCAAAAATGAGGAGAAGGCGATTTGCATTTGCAAATATGCTGTGTGCTTAGAAAATACTGTAGTACTAAAAATGAGCAAAGAACAAGATGAAACAATCCTCAGGTCTCTTCAGGTCTGTCTCCCACTTGTTTCCAGACAGGAAAATCCTGCTCCTTTTTCATTTCATTTCAACTCTGACTTTATTTTATAATAGAAAACAAAAATAAATTGAAACACAAGGTCACTTTAAAAGAAAAACAAAATTAAAATGTTTCATTCTGTCAGTGTTAGAACTTTCCCGCATATTTTGCTCTGATATGAAAATTTTGTGGAAAAGATACAATTTTGCAAAGCATTGCAATTTAGATAGAATTGTATTTTCCAACTTAAAACTGTTTCATCAGTTTTTCCACCAGCTCTGCCCAGAACTCCTAATTCTCATTCCCACTAGACCACATTGCTACAGCAACATATGACTAGTTGATTTCATATATCACCTACTAGAAATAATCAATGCAAGTGTTAAGTCAAAAAGTAAAGCAAAGGTTTAATTTGCGTCATAACAAAACACTTGAAAAGAAAATAGTGAGCATGTATCACAGTCAGTTTTTCAAGCTCTGAATGTCATAACTGATTTAAAATATATCCTGCAATGGTAAGGCATTCATGGTGAAACATCTATTTTTTTTCAGTTACACTATTTTTATTTAGAAAAATCATTTTTTAGGTACTGAAATGAAAAAACTAACATGTTAAAGCTTCAAAAAAAATCTGAGTTGACAGTTATTTTTAAATATCAGATTTGAACATATCATTAGAAATGACCCAGATGTCAAACACAAAAGACCAGGACTTACAATGGAAATCAGTCTGAATTATGGAACCATTATTCCTTTCTATTGAGGCTCTTACACCATTTTCATGACTATGTCATTGGACCACTTTCCGGTAGCACTCTAAGCAATAAGTCTAGTATCTGTCATGTGTGATTTGTTCTTTTTCCTATCTTCTCCGCAGAGAAAACTGTTTTACACACACACACACACACACACACACACACACAGACACCGACTTCCGGTGGCACCGGTGGGGGCTGACGCCCGGCGTCAGGGGCAGGGCCCCGCCCCCGACACCGGGCCCCGCCCCCAACGCCGGGTGATGCTGCGGGGCCCCGCCCCCGACACCACGTCGCCCAGCATCGGGGGCGGGGCCTCGCAACGTCTCCCGGTGCTGAGGTGAGTTTGCGGTGGGTCCCAGGGCTGGCGGGGAGCTGGGCGCGGGCCCCGGGGTTGGCGGGGAGCTGCCGGTGGGTGCTCTGCACCCACCAATTTTTCCCCATGGGTGCTCCAGCCCCGGAGCACCCACGGAGTCAGCACCTATGCACACACACACAGTTATTAATGAATACAAGTCAAATAAGTGTGCCTTGAACTTTAGGTGAGAGGTGGTAAGGTCTGTGGAGGTTCTTAGTTGCACTGGAAGCAAGTTCCAGAGTCTTGGAATAGCCCCTGAGAAGGCTCAGTCTCTTGCACAGATAACCTTTACCCTTGCAATACACAGTTCCATTGTGTAGTATGAGTAGGGCAGGTGTGATATGCTAGAGGTAGCCCGTTTCTGAGTGGTTGTCCTGCCACATCCTGTACTAGTTGAAGGATTGAAAGATTAACTGTGTTCTTCTCTCAGAACTTTGTCCAGTTTTGTATTTAGTTTACTATTAATATTTTATTATGTAAGTACCAACATTAGGTAGCTGATACATTTCCTGCCTTGAGGCTTTTATAGACCTGAAAAACACACATCTGAGCAACTTTATTCACATGAGTAGCCACTTTGAAGTCGACAGGACTTGTTCTGTGAGCAATGTCTGCTCATGGTAAGTGTTTGAAGGATTGGGAGTTAAAGACAAAAATACACTGGGAGACTCAGAGGACAGTGGCTGGTTGGACCTTGATTTTGCAAACTCTTGAAGTCAATGGGACTACTCACATGAATAAAGTTAAGCATGTAAATAAGTGTTAACAGAATCGGGACTTTGTTTTTTTCTGGCTTGTGTGATTAAGAAAAAAAAAGGAGACATCTTTGAGTTATCCAAGACATGACAGCAACACAGACAAATATCCAAATAGTAAGTGAAATGGGGCCTCGGATACATAAGGAGAAAGGGGTTGGGCTCTGTAAGCGGGGGGTGGGGGGCAGTCGGCAGAAGAGAAAAGGTCTTGGAAGAGGATTATAAAAGATAAAGTCTGAAAGCTCTAACCATACCACAAAAAACCTAGGACTATTAAGATTATTTTTATGATGGTTCTAAAGACATTCAAAATGTATACACTAGAGTCTCATCCTGAATGTGTCTGCTTCTCACATTTTACTGTAGTTTTTAAATGCAATTTGCTTCTCTTGAATACCTTATTTCTAATGTGTTGTCTCTTTAGCATGGTCTCTTTTTAACCCTCATTTCTTTTTAATTAAAACTTTCTAGTTTTCATGGCTGAGATCCTTTATCAATTATTTGAAGTCATGTGTATTATCTGTGCCTGGAATATAGACCAAAAATATATACTAACTTCTGTCTCCTATAAAAAACTGCTGATCCAACCTGGAAGCATTAAAAATATCTTTTATTTGGATAGATTCCTGATTATGTGTCCTATTTTCTAATCTTTTAAAAATATTCTATATTGCTAAGTACATTTACATGAAAAAAGGATCTTTGTTCCTGAAGAGTTTATTGTTCCCCATATTTCTCTTCACACTTAAGTCCAAATTTACAAATACGGAGGAAGGAAGTCAAGGTACAAAAAGGTGTGTGTATTTTTGTGGGCACAATGATACACAGAGTTATTGCTTATGAACATTTGGCAATTGCTCACTCAGATAAGGTAAATCCTAAGGGCCAGGTTATGCCTGACCCAAGTGTAGACACAGGGGGGAAATGGCACAAGGAACACCTCACACACGGGCCAGGCATTATCAGTCTCTGTGCTCCTTCCCAGTAGCCAAAATGTGCAGTGTGTGTGTGTGTGTCTACAGGGGCCATGAGGGTGCTTGTTCCCCACCTATGTACTGGCCAGCAGATCAGACTCAGAGAATCACCTGCTGAAACATCATAAGGGATGTGCATACAATATGTGTCTCGTGGCTAGAAAACAACAGCCTACTACTGCTACCACTAAGGGAGCTACTCATTTCGCTCTAGTAATCTAAGTCTGTGCAGTGGCTCTACGCAATTCTCTATGCAATTCTCACCAGTTGCGCCTGGGGCTCACCCTGGGCAGTGTCACATCATCCCAAAATGGGACAGTGCCTGCAAAGCAATTCAACCCCTACACATCTATTTGTACATGCAAGTTGAGCTTCCTTTCTGAAAATATGGCCTTTAAAATAATAAGCCACTGGTTTCTTTTTCACTATTGTTTCACTGCCCTCGACAGAGATGTCACAAATACAGGATAAGAATTTCAGGCAGGCAATTAACACTTAAAAACAAAGATCTCTTTGTAATGCAAATGCTCTTAGTAATCAATAAAGAGCAAGGAAATAAAAATAGAGGAAGGAATAGGGTATGTTAACAGAATTGTGTTTAGATATGATGGTTTTCAAAAATTTTCAGGCGTCATCATCTTGTTTTTAATTGTATGTCTTATCATCCTAGGCCAGACTTTGAAAGGAACACACTGCAAAGAGCTTTGGAAAGATTATTTTTTCTTGTCTTATTCCATTTTCTTTCTCTAGGCCTTCCGGGCTGTTTTTCAGTAGATACTGTATGTAATGAGAGTCATTTTTAATGCACCATGTTGGATGCTACCTTTGTAACATCCTTGCCAATGTGGACCTTCCTTTGAACAAAATTAAGACATGTCATGCTCAGGAAAGGGAAGGATTAGTAGAGTCAATGTCAGGCAAGTGCAGCACAAACTTCCACGTATATTGTAGCTTTGCCAGTGCACCTCAGCCCTGTCATGAAACTTCCCTGGTAATCTTATTCAAGGTCTCTCTTGTGCAGAGACTGTTAATTGTGATGATCTACGCTAAACAATTTGGCAGTTGGCAGTATGTACATAGCTATGAGGGACTAGAATACCAAGAACACCAACCTGATTTGGCTTGGGACATAACTAGAATTTGTGCTTGTGTCTCCTGCCTAAAAGACTACTGAAGCAGCTTCTTTTACCATCTATAAGTCTCTACCTATGCACCCTCTCAGTCTCAGTTACAGGTAAGTAAACCAATAAATAAATAATTTTTAAAAAGACACTCCTCCTCCATTCCCCCCCGCCCCAAAAAAAAAACCCTGGTCATTTTTAGAACTAAATCTTAAGTAAATTTAATGAACCTCTGAGTCAAATTAACCAGAAGTTAATTTTTGAGGATGGTTTAAGTACTTGGTATTAGATAATACTACTTAGCTTACATAGAGCGAGCTTTTAAAGTGTATATGTCACTTTAAAGTATATGTTTAGAAAATCTGGATGAGCACAAGTCCATGGGGCCAGATGCACTGCATCAGAGGGTGCTAAAAGAGTTGGCAGATCTGATTGCAGAGCCATTGGCCATTATCTTTGAAAAATTGTGGTGATCAGGGGAGGTCCTGGACAATTGGAAAATGGCAAATATAGTGCCCATCTTTAAAAAAGGGAAGAAGGGGAACTACAGACTGGTCAGCCTCACCTCAGTTCCTGGGCCAGGACCTGGAGTAGTAGGCAGGCCCAGGTCTCCCCCTCTTGCTACTGGGAAAGTGGCTGGACTATAGATACTCTCTCCCTCCCCGCCACCCCTGGAAGGGGAAAAACACAGATGGTGACACAGCCAGAGGGCCGAGTCATGAAAAGGATGCTGGAGTTCCTGGACTGAGGCAGGTCGGCAGGTGAGGGCAGTGGGAGAGGCAACTACAAGAGAGGGTACGCTGGCTGAAATAGCTAATTCCCAAAACTGCCAGGAGGAGGCACCACTTTGGTGAGTGAACTCTGTCACAGAGAGATTTGAAACTGCACTTCCAAATACATAACATTCATAAATATAATTATGGGGCTTTCAGCTGTGTTCTGCACATCCATATCTTCCAGCTCTATGGTCAGGTAAATTAAATTCAACTCGAATTACTGCTTAGAGGGACAGACAGTGCACAATATTACACTGAGTCCCTGCATATTAGCATGTATTTTACAGCTCTCTACCTGCAAATGGAACCTTCTTGAAACTGGAATCAGCTCAACCAGTGTAAACACTGAATTTCCAGTAATACACTTGGGGTTTGAAATAATACCCCACCAACAACTGCTGGTCACCAATGGCTATATCCCAAGCTCAGACAATGCTTCTTTTGTTCTTGCCACCATTCTGGGCAAGAACATTGACACTGAAGGCCTCTGTTTGTTTAATTCTGCCCAGACAGTTTTTCAACAGCCTTTTTTTTTTTTTACGTTCATTGAAGAAAAACATTTTCTGCCTGTGAATAAATCATTCTAACAAGTTCTCCCTCTGTTCTCCTCTGGGAATCCTTCTCATCCTCAAGACTGTCAAATTATTTCTGGCTTTGAAGTGTAGTTTAGCATGAGTGTCACTCTTCATCTTTACACATTTGTTCTTTGAAATGCAATTAGGTTTGTGAAAGGCCAAATGGCCGAAACCAGTTCTCCATGCCATGAGGGAAGCACTGCTGGCCAACCACAGAAGCTATGGCTACATTACAGAGCTTACAGCAGTACAGCTGCACCAATGCAGTTGTGCCACTGTAGCATGGCTAGTGCAGACACTCTAAGCCGGGGTGGCCAAACCATGGCTCGCAAGGCACATGTGGCTCTTTTACAGTTAAAGTGCGGCTCTCGGAGCCCCCATGCCCCCACCTTACTCCACCTACCATCCTGGGGAGGGGGGAGCTCAGGACCTCTACCTTGCAGCCACATGGTGGGATATGAGCATGGGTCCAGCGGGAGGTCGGTGGGTGGGTCTTAGGGCTTCAGCTCTGTGGGGTGCGCCTGCCAGGGCTCAGGGCTTCAGCAGGAGCAGGGCTGAAACCCCAAGCCCTAGCAGGCGTGCCCCTGCTCTTCAACTTCTGAAGATTGTCATATGTGGCTCAGTAAGTTTGACCACCCCTACACTAAGCCAATGGGAGAGAGCACTAAACTTACATTGCTCAGGATGGGTGGCTTATTCACACCCCTGAGCAACATAATTTATACCAATTTAAGCTGTAGTGTGTACATAACCTGAGATATCAAGTGATATTATAGATGATTACTAATATTCTGAGTTGCCTATAGGCTGAGTAACAAATTTATAGATGCCACTATGACTTATTTTACATAAAACGTTATGAAGCACTGTCACCAGCTGCAAGGAACAAGGAAAATTTCAGAAGAGCAGCTAGTACCCAAGCATGTCAACCAATTCAGTACACAATGTGATTCACATCCACACTACACATGGGCATTTTGGAACCAATGTCTGAAGCCAGACATTTTTTGTTTCTCTATATGATCCTGAATTCAGATGGAATCCTCTCTACTTTTTATTCCCAGACTAAGGTCAGAAGGGACCATTTCAGTAATCTAATCTGACTTCCTGCGTAACGCAGTATTCTGCTTCCTATGGCAGGCTAAAGTTCACAGAGGGGCCACAACTATTAGGTACTTAAAGTTAACAAAAAAGAGCGATCACTTTACTCTTCCCCGGGTCTTATTCTTCAGCCTTTTAGCATATCACAGATTTCTCCATGAAGTTCTGTTCAAAGTCCAGTAAAACATAGGTTTCCCCTTCCCAGAAGTTCTCCTCCCCTGCCCTCCCTTTCAGGCTTTCTTGGTTCACAAAACCTTTCGGTAGAAAATCTGTGTCCGAGTCCAAACAAATATTTAAGTATTATCTCCTTTCTCCCTAGGTTTTCTGGGGTCATGACCTGAATCCAAATGACGGTCCAATTTCACTGAATTATCTCAAAACAAAGTGTTGAATACAGGTTGTTGGCACAGACTTTCCTCCAAAGGATGTGTACAAAAGACTTTGTGGATCTAGGTTCTTCCGTTCTCATGAAGAGACTTCTCCACTTTCCAGCTTCTATCAAGTCTTTCCTTCTTAGGGAGTGTGATATCTAAGGACTCTCATTCAAGCATGCCTTGCCAGGCTGACCCAGTAGCCCAGGACTACTATTCCCAGTGTTCTCTCTGAAGTGAAGGAGAGGGGAACTCCTGTCCACCCATTTCCTGTGGACTCCAAGTTCAGACCTTGAAGAGCACCAATAGACTTGGTTTCCTTCCCAAGCCCTCCCTGAGGCCACCTTGCTTTTCATCATCAATGGCTTCTCCTATCCTGCAGGTCAGACCTGAATGTGAAACCCTTGGAGTAAGACAATATTGTAGCATTACCAACCACAAACATTCAAAAATCATGAATCACTTCCCACCCCAATCCCCGTCCTCAATTTTTGGGTTTAAAGATCACAAGAGTTAAAAATCAAAACAATGTATTTTGAATGCTTTGTTTACTGTCTGCTTGTTTAACATTTAAGATACATGTAGGTCATGTTTTCAAGCTTTATTCCACAACTATGAGGGGTAGAAACTGACATTTTTTATTTTTATGAAAGCTGACATGCTCATGAATCCAAAACCTGGGGCTTGAAGAAAAGCATGAAATGAGACATGCAATAAAATCATGAAAGTTGGCAACACTTTGCCCCAGTGCCTTCCCTGGTCAATGTACCCCTTACACTTCCACTGGTACCTCTGTTCACTCTTCTCTTTGCCTTCTGATTACAAGTGTCTTATCTCTCCCCAGCTTTGTAAGTTGCTCTCTCCCTCGTATAGGGTAAGCAGACATGGATTATTGAGACTGCTTTTCCACACAACAGCACTTCCCCAGTGGATAAAACTGATCTGAACACTCTCCCAAAACCTAAGCTATGACTTTAAAAAAAAACCACACACACATTCAGAAATGCTCAAATTACCGATTTTCTCATGTGTATCTCCATTTCCTGCTCCTGGCTGGGGTTGGAAAAGAGATGCAGAATTGGTGTGAGAGATGTTGATTCTCATGGGGTTCCTGGACTGACTAGAAACAGCCAAATCAATAATCTTATGAGAAAATGTCTTTCCAACCCAGTTTTTTCAAACCACAGAAGTTCTAAGAACACACAAATCCAGACTTTTGGGTGCTCATTAAATGCAAATTGTTTGAGGTTCACTCCGTTTGGTTTTCTTAGTTTAAAACAAAATAAACAATCTCAAGACCTATCAGTGAATCTTTTTCAAGTCATGTCTAGTTAAATTTCTGTGCTGGCATCAGCTAATTTTCTACTTCTCCCTTTGGAGGAAGTATGTTAATGCAGTTTGGAACTTTTTAATTATGTAAATATTTCTCTATGACAACACTTGCTCACAATTATCTTGTATCATGCAATTTCACTTTGTCAATTTACCATTAATGTCCATTCCTTTTTTCAAAGCCCTGCTAATTAATGCCTATCCTCATTTCATAGAGCTGTAAACTCACTTATGAACTGCAGCTCTCAGACCCACAGTTGATAGGAATGCAGAATGTAAAGGATTAAAGGTCACATTGACCTAAAAAAAGTATTTTAATTTGGAATAAAAGGTCTCTCAGATAGCACCAGGACAATATAATAATGGCTTGAGACCTCAACACACCACTCCCCTGAGCACATAAGGCACACAACATTGTTGCACTCTCCTATGAAATTAAGGGATAAAACATATGCACTACGAAAAGAGAAATGAGTGGTATGAAGTTTCAGCCAGAATATTATACTGTACTTGAAAAATGTGTTTATTTTTAAAACGGAATTATTGCTGGAGAGTACAAAGTATTTTATTTCTACCCCTTTATTTTCTTTTTTTATCTCTAACAGGAATTTGTGGCAACAAACAAGCGTAACAGGTTTGCTCAAACGCTTTGTGTGTGTGCGGAAGTGACTGTGGTGTTTCATGTCCTGGTTCTTTTAAGAAGAGAGGCACACCAACTGCTTTGATTTTTTTTCTCCTTTCTGTTCTGTTTGCAAACATAAATAATAAATATAATAATAATAGTAATAAAAACATGAGTTCAGCCTCAGAGGTGCTAGAATAAATATATTTCATTTACAGTCAGCATGTTTGAGAATATGAAGACGATCCTCAATTTTCCAGGTGCTATTTGCATAGACCACTGGGCAGCTACACCAAAATTGCTATGTTATGGAGACTCACTGGAGATTTTCTTTTACCCTTTTGTCTATGAGCAGAGCAAGATAATTGATGAGGTTATAAGAAGAAGAAGAAAGCACAACAAAAGAGAAGAGCTCAAAACTGCATTTTAAAACAGTTTGTTTGAAGCATTCATAGAATAATTTAGCTGGCATGGGAAGGGCTTTTGTGTTTTGTTTTTATATCTCACAATGCCCTTTAAGAGGATGACACTGATAACTTTAACACCAGTGTGTGCTGTTACCATGTCATCATTTTTTTTGCTTTTGTTTAGTATTTTAAAGAATTTAGATCTCAAAAGCTAAGTGCTGCAATTACAATTAAAAAAAACCCTCCTCTTCTGAGAAAGGAGTAGATCACATCAGAGAAGAGACTGTGTTTTCATTGGCTAGAGTGGCATTGATTAGCCCTCAGAAGCCTTTTCATGTGTACATATTTCCCTCTCTCTGTTGCACTACCGCTCTTTGAACTACGTCAGTGGTAACCAATTTTCTTCCCTTTTATTTTTTCTTAGTTTTAGGACCCAGTTCTTGAACCACTGCAGATAAGACTTTTACCACTGGCTTTAATGAGAATAGGATCAGGCCAGTATTTCAAACTACTGAATCGTCATTTAAAAATAAAGGGCCAGGTACTCAATGGCATTCTATCTGCTTTGTGCTGCACAGACAATTTTAATCAACTGGAAATCTGTCCTAACGGGGCATTTAGAGATTCCCCCATCTTAGCCTGCTCTATGCCTCCTGCTACCCACTTGGTGTAGGGAGCAGGCAAGATGGGTTGTGATGACCAGTGGAACAGACTACAGGGTCCCAGCCGTTGAAACAGCTTCTGGAAAGCCCAAGGATTAGGCAAGCAAAAAGGTGGCATAGATCTACCTTTCTTTACCTCCTTAGATCTTGTGCTAAGTGCAGTCTTGGACCAAAAGAATGCAAAGATTCTATTATTACAGGGTGGAATCCCAAGGATAATCAGTTCTACTCAACCCTCTAGTCATATCATATGAGCTACTTTAAACAATCCTGGAGGCCTCAACTGTGAATGACCCAGTGGCCACCATTAGAAAGTCATTACTTACTGCAGCACAGTGTCTCAGATGCAACTATTATTATCTGTTATAAATATAGGGAAACACTGCCTTATATTATATAAATACTGCCTGATACATCTTAGCTAGATCATGATGTGGCACTTGGGATAAATGTTGGCTTTTCAGTGACAATCCTTGAATATGACTTCTGGCAACAGCAAAGGCATTTATGTTGACTTTCTGAATAACAATTTCAAGGATACTCAGGCTACAAGTTTCAAGTAAGGTCAGTGTAATAATGTTTGTTTTCTCTGTGTTTTGCTTGTTAGTATTCACATGTGATGACTAAATAACATTGAGGACGAAAAACAAATTTACCAAAGCAAAAATGTTCAGTGTTTAATCTTTAACTCCTTACATAGTAGTCCCCATTGCATCTGTTCATTAACACTAATACTCTACACATTTATAGCATCTTCCATCCAGGCTCTCAATGCATTTTACAAACATTAATGACTTCAGCCTCATGACTGTGAACTAGCTAAGTATTATTATGCCTACTATACAAATGGGGAAACTGAAGCATACAAGCCCTTGTGCAATCAGACTCTTAGTCTCAAACTCATTAGCCTAATTCTGCTCTCAGATACACGGGTGTAAATGGGCGGTAACTTCACTAAATGCAGTTGAGCTACTCTGGATTTACACTATGGTGTCTGAGAGCAAAAGTAAGCCCAATGTAACAGCATCTTTAAAACCTAGTTTGGTGCTCTTTCAGATATAAAGACAAATACACAGTGGAAAAGCATAGGTGTGCATTGTGGAAAATAAAAAACAAGACTATTTTCTGAGGTCTTGAGCAAATGTCACTGATACTCATTCACTTAACAATGCTTAATTATTTATATAAATACCAGAATAAGTCCTTTCCCTCCCTTCCAGTCTCATAGATAAATAATTCCCAGCTTTTTACCTTCGCCAGAAGCAATTATTTTAACATTAAAAATAAGGACTGACAGTGCCCTGAAGAGAAGTGTGCAAAGAGCACCTTCTATCCACCTTACCTCCACAAAAAGGGGGATAAGAGATCTCTAGAGAAGTATGCTCCCTTCCCTTGGACTCTGAAGAAACCTCTCTCGGGACTGGGGATCTACATGAGGATACAGGAGGACGGTGGGTGGGGTGGGAGCAAGGCCAGGGAATCGGCATCATTCCCACTATTCTTCTGCCTCCCACCTCCCAATAGCATTTAACACAGTTCATGGTGGCATTTCAGCAGCCGTTCCTCTATGTTGGGAATATCATTTAGGAAACATCTCTAAAGGCAGCTACTAAAACTTCAACACAGCAGTTCAACTGTATCTATGCTCTCAAGGGACCATAAGGGAGTGATACTCTGTCATAAATATAAAGGGAAGGGTAACCACCTTTCTGTATACAGTACTATAAAATCCCTCCTAGTCAGAGGCAAAATCCTCTTACCTGTAAAGGGTGAAGAAGCTCAAGTAACCTGGCTGGCACCTGATCCAAAGGACCAATAAAGGGACAAGATACTTTCAAATCTTTTGGGGGGGCGGGTCGCTTTGTTTGTGCTCTTTGTTTTTGGTGGGTGTTCGCTCTTGAGACTGAGAGGGACCAGACATCAATCCATGCTCTCCAAATCTTTCTGATCAAGTCTCTCAGATTTCAAACTTTGAAGTAACAGCCAGGCAAGGCGTATTAGTTTATCTTTGTTTTCTCAACTTGTGAATTTTCCCTTTCCTAGAGGGAGATTTATCCCTGTTTTGTTGTAACTTTGAAACTAAGGCTAGGGGGGGTTCCTCTGTGCTCTTTGAATTTTCTGATATTCTCTAAGGTTAACTACCAGCCTAAGTTACAGAGGTGATTCTTTTACCTTTTTCTCTTTAAATAAAATCCTTCTTTTTTAGAACCTGACTGATTTTTCCATTGTTCTAAAACCCAAGGGTTTCGGTCGGTAGTCCCTTTGTAACCAATTGGTGAGGATATATGCTCAAGCCTTCCCCAGGAAAGGGGGTGTAGGCTTGAGGGGAATATTTTGGGGGGATAGGACTCCAAGTGGTCCTTTCCCTGATTGTGTGTTAAATCACTTGGTGGTGGCAGCATTTACCTAATCCAATGTATAAGGGAACATTTGTGCATTGGGGAGTTTTTAACGTAAGCTGGTAGAAATAAGCTTAGGGGGCTTTCATGAGGGTCCCCACATCTGTACCCTAGAGTTCAGAGTGGGGAGGGAACCCTGACATACTCAATGTGGAAGCATGGGGCCTCCTGCCAATCCCCTGGGATCTGAGAGTGACCTCCATGGTCTGCCCCAGAGTGAGGGAAACCCTCCCCACATCAACAGGTAGGGATGTAGCTCCAGGAGGAAAATGTCCCTGAGATTTTAGTCCCCTCACTGGAGGTTTTCCCACAAGAGATGGTGACTGAGCTCAAAATAACTTAACAAAAGCCTGAAATTCAGTTCAAAGTTAAAGCTGATGTTTAGAACTAGAGATGGTTGAAAAATCTAGAAGTAGTTTTGAAAAAGAAATCAACAACTCAAACTTGTTTTCATTTTGCAGTTCAGTAGATTCTAAGTGAGTTTCCCAGCATCTCTGTTGAGATCACAACACATTTATTGTAAACAAATACTGAATATTTCAGTAAATGTATGTCAGATTTCCCTTTTAGCTCTTAAGACTAGTAAATTTTCTTCAGGTTTCTTCATTATCGTTAGAAACCCTACTGTTACTACATGGTCTTGCATTCTTGAATTTGCTTTATATCCCAAGGTTATTTTACCTCGTCCCTGTGGATGTTAGCTTTGAAGAATTATATCCTAGATGACAGTCTAGCAGATGGGATGCCACTTCTGGATCTGTCATTATTTTATTCAAAGTCTCCATTGCCTTTATTATGACAGAGAATTAAAATAAAATCTGAAGCCTGCCATCATAATAAAATAAATCTTTTCATTGGGGATTTTCTGCCAGAAGAGAAGGCAAGAGAAATGTCCATTGCAGTCTCAGCATATGTTTGTTAAAGAAAAATCTGTATTCCACAGGACAGAATCCTTAAGTATTTGTTTAACCCCGCAAAATGATGAATAGCAACAATAATCCAGTTTACAAGCAACAGACAGAGCTATGGACTGTTATAGTTTTTGGTTCTTCCAAATTCTTCAATTTGGTTTCATTAAGCTGTATGCACTTCTAATTGTAAACGTGTCAGGTGTAGCAATATAGATTCAGGATTACATTTTCAAAATCTACTTTACACATTCTCAGCAGCACAGCCATAAAACTTGTCATGAAATCCTGAAACTATGCATAATGGTAATTATTTAATAAACAAACCTGATGGGCAGAATTTCTTACATAGTGAGCCCTGAGAATTAAATAATAAAATAATCAAAGCTCTCAAGGTAAAGATCTGGTCAGTGGTGGAATGACCAAGTATACAGCCAATCTGAGTATCCCAGACTTTGCCACGAGGGGTATCATTGATTTAAGATACTAACATGGAAGCAAAGACTTTCCCTGGGATTGACAATAGCGCAATGCCTTTAAATTCAGCAATATCAACCTTTTTGAACAGAGGCAGAGCACTTCCTTCTTCCAGTCATTAGGAATGAGATTAGTACACCAGATAGCCTGGAAGAGTCTATGCAGCCTCTTACGGTACAACAATACTCTCACCTGGTTTCAGCAAGTCAGGGATGATGTTACAAACTGCTGGGGTCTTCCCAGACTTCCGTTTATGGACTGCAAACCAGATCTCTTATTACTTGAAGAAGGGTGGCTCTACCAGAACTCCCTGTCCCACTTCAAGCAGAAGAGGGAAAGTAAGTGGCGGACAGTTAAGGAATATCTTGAAATGATCTTCCCATTAATACAACTGATCTTGCAGACTATAGCTGATGCTGCCATCTCAATTCTTTATTCTGTATGAGCTGGAGCCACCCTTCCCCACAGACACTGAAAAGTTAAACAGAGGGTGCAGAGATCATGCCTGGTAGCAGCCTATTCTAAACTGGCTGCCTGAGTAGACCACCAGGATTCCTTATCTTTCTTAGACAATGGCTTGATGACATTACGAAGTCAAACCCATCTGCACTGGTTCAGTTTCAGCGGCTTTTCTGATACAAACATATTAGGATTAAAAAACAGCTAATTAAAAAGTGCCTATACCAAGGAATGCTGCTAAACAGTCAGCAATCATGGGGGGGCACAATAGGCTCGCCAGTGATAAACAAAGACTGATCATCCAGCCATCATAAGGACCTAGCTAGGGATTGATCTGGGTTGCACTTGATCTGCAATGAGGTTATGTCCTTTTGGGATGTATCAGGATGACGGTGAAGATGAAGAGAATCAGTGACTAGCTTTACACAACATGGCATTGTTAGGGATGACTCAACTGCTTTAGAAAAAACAGGACTCCAAAGCTGACTGCAGGATCTAGCTGATGAATGTTAAATGCTTCTGTGTTTACAATCAGGATAAAAATGCATACTTTAACAATGCGTATCTTTCATCTTGAGCCTGAAGCTGCAAAACTTATTCAAGTGCATAGTTGTATTGAGGAGGACTACTGCATAAGAAAGGATTACCCACATGAATATGGACTGCAGCATCTAGCCCTATGTTCTTCCAATATTTTTGTGTTCCCTATCTTTTGCAATATGAGCTTAATTCCACTCCAGTTGAAATCAATAGCAATTTTGCCCTTGATTTCAGTGGAAGCAGATTCAGTCCTTCAGATGAATTCAGGTGTGGGTAGTCAGTTCTCTTGCTGATATTAAATTATAGTTCTAAAACACTTAATGGGCTACTTTACATTAAGCATATCACCTTCTATTAACTAAGGCCCTACTCCTGCCATTGATCTGCAGTCAGAGATCCCTTTGACTTCTGTGGGAGAGCCAGGCACAAAATGATGGCAGAAATGGGCTGAAAAATGGGGTGTAACAAAATCAGGCACATAATAATCTATAGAGAAAGAAAACACACTGTCTAAAGCTTTCATAGGTGAATAATATACAGAAACAAACACTCCTCCAAACATATCATTTAGGAACGTTTTCTCCCCTTTTCTGTTCTCTCACACACAAACATCCCAACTCCCCTTAAACTTTTCTCCAGTTCTTTTCCCTCATTTTTCCTTTCCATCCAACACTTCCTCCTGCACCTCACCCTTATTATAGACTTAATGCACACACCCTTGAAGCCTGCCACTATTGCACACATGACTTTGCAACAGCACTTGGCAAAATTGACCCCCAGGAGATAAAAACAAGTGGATCCAGGTAAGGGTGTTTCCATTAGTCTCCACACTGCTGCATACCCAAACAGCCATCCCAAAGTGGAAATCCATCAACTTCATGAAAAAACTCATGCAGATACAGACAGACATCATCTTTCTTTCCAAATGCAAACAAATGGACATCATACCAAAAGGACTGAAGGTAAAAAATCCATTACAATCAACATACCATACAGACAATGGTGAGAGATTGTGCCACACACTCTCAAAGAAACTGGGGAACCACTTGATCAACATCCTATACAGTAAACAGGAGAAGATCAAGAATGAACTCTCAAAACTGGATACTCTCCTAAAAAAATCAACCTTCCACACAAACTCCCTTGCGGCTGGACTTTACAAAAACTAGACAAGCCATTTACAACACACACGTTGCTTCTCTATAGAGGAAAAAGGACACTAAATGATCTAAACTCCTACATGCTACAAGGGGCCACAACAGCGGTTCCCTTAACTCACCCAACAATATTGTTAATCTATCCAGCTATACTCTTAGCCTGGCAGAAGGGTCTGTCCTATCTCGGGGCCTCTCCTTCTGCCCCACCAGCCCCACAAGCATGATACAGTTCTGCGATGACCTGGAATCCTATTTTTGACGTTTCTGATTCAAGGAATATTTCCAACACACCACTGAACAGCACACTAACCCACAGGAAGCTTCCTACCAACACTACAAAAAGAAAGATTCTGCGTGGACTCCTCCTGAAGGATGAAACAACAGACTGGACTTCTACATAGAGTGCTTCCGCCGACGTGCACAGGCTGAAATTGTGGGAAAGCAGCATCACTTGCCCCATAGCCTCAGCTGTGCAGAACACAACACCACCCACAGCCTCAGAAACAACTCTAACATCATAATAAAAATGGCTGACAAAGGAGGTGCTGTAGTCATCATGAATAGGTTAGAATATGAACAAGAGGCTGCTAGACAACTCTCTGATACCACATTCTACAGGCCATTACTCTCTGACCCCACTGAGGATTAACAAAAGACACTACACCATCTGCTCAAGAAACTCCCTAAAGAAGCACAGGAACAAATCTACGCTGACACACCCCTAGAGCCCCAACCAGGGGTATTCTATCTTCTACCCAAAATCCATAAACCTGGGAATCCTGGATGCTCCATCATCTCAGGCATTGACGCCTTGACAGCAGGATTATCTGGCTATGTAGACTCTCTCCTCAGGCCCTACGCTATCAGCACTCCCAGCTATCTTTGAAACACCACTGACTCCCTGAGGAAATTACAATCCTTTGGTGATCTTCCAGAAAACACCATCCTAACCATTATGGATGTAGAAGCCCTCTACACCAATATTCCACACAAAGATGGACTACAAGCCGTCAGGAATAGTATCCCCGATAATGTCACGGCAAACATGGTGGCTGAACTTAGTGACTTTATCCTCACCCACAACTATTTCAGATTTGGGGACAATTCATACCTTCAAATCAGCAGGACTGCTATGGGTACCTGCATGGCCCCACAGTATGCCAACATTTTTATGACTGATTTAGAACAATGCTTCCTCAGCTCTCATCCCCTTATGCCCCTACTCTACTTGCACTACATTGATGACCTCTTCATCATCTGGACCCATGGGAAGGAGGCCCTTGAGGAATATAACCAAGATTTCAACAATTTCCACCCCACCATTAACCTCAGCCTGGACCAGTCCACACAAGAGGTCCACTTCCTAAACACTACAGTGCTAATAAGCGATGGTCACATAAACACCATCCTACACCAGAAACCTACTGACCGCTATACTTACCTACATGCCTCCAGCTTTCATCCAGACCACATCACATGATCCATTGTCTACAGCCACGCTCTAAGATACAACCGCATTTGCTCCAATTCTTCAGACAGAGACAAACACCTACAGGATCTCTATCAAGTGTTCTTAAAACTACAATACCCACTTGGTGAAGTGAAGAAACAGATTGACAGAGCCAGAAGGGTACCCAGAAGTCATCTACTACAAGACAGGCCCAATAAAGAAAGTATCCCTCACTCTCAAGGGTCTTGGGGGACAGGCCAGTCCTCGCTTACAGTCAGCCCCCCAACCTGAAGCAAATACTCACCAGCAACTGCACACCACACAACAAAAACACCAACCCAGGAACCAAACCCTGCAACAAACGCCAGTGCCAACTCTGTCCACGTATCTATTCAAGGGACACCATCATAGGACCTAACCATATCAGCCACACCATGAGGGGCTCGTTCACCTGCACATCCACCAATGTGATATATGCCATCATGTGCCAGCAATGCCTCTCTGCCATGTACATTGGCCAAACGGGACAGTCTCTACTCAAAAGAATAAATGGACACAAATCTGACATCAGGAATCATAACATTCAAAAACCAGTAGGAGAACACTTCAGTCTCCCTGGCCACTCAAAAACAGACCTAAAAGTGGCAATTCTTCAACTAAAAAACTTCAAAAACAGACTCCAACAAGAAACTGCAGAAGTGGAATTAATTTGCAAACTGGACACCGTCAGATTCGGCCTGAATAAAGACTGGGAGTGGTTGGGTCATTACAAAACCTAAACCTAACTTCCCCAATACTAATTTCCCCCTACTGTTACTCACACCTTCTTGTCAACTGTCTGAAATGGGCCACTCTCATTACCACTTCAAAAGTTATTTTTCCTCCCTTGGTATCCTGCTGTCAATTGAATTGTCTCGTTAGACTGACTACACACTTGGTAAGGCAACTCACATCTTGTCATGTATTTATACCTGCTCCTGTGTTTTCCACTCCATTCATCTGATGAAGCCCATAAAAGCTTATGCCCAAATACATTTCTTAGTCTCTAAGGTGCCACAAGGACTCCTCGTTGTTTTTGCTGATACAGACTAACATGGCTACCATTCTGAAAACTGTGGAGCTGAACTCCAGAGCAAAATCACTGTAGAGCTGACAGAGGAGGGGGCTGGATTTGCTTCTATGGAACTCTCTTTTCTTTATGATAGATAATGGAAATTACATTTACATTTTTGATACAACATGAAGTATCAGTTCCTCTGGCACGTCTTCAAAAGTGCTATACATAAAATTTCCACCCGCACAGACTTTGTGGAATAAATGGTTTATCAGCTATGAGTTCATGAACAGAGGACATTTAACCAATTCAGGGAGAACAGTATATGCTGACTCTGGACTTCCACAAAAATAGACTCATACTGTGTGCCAAAACTGTGCTTCTGCTTTTACAGTTATTGTTATTCCAAGGCCTCATCCTGCTCCCATTTGGAGTTAATTGGAGTTTTGCCACTGAGGCTAATGGAAACAGGTTCAGAATTAACTAGAAAAAACACTGATGAGTTTGGAAAGGAGGGAAGTGAACTGGCAGGTTTTCTGAGTCAGATTCGCCTCTCTCAATTCACACTTACAGTGCTCATATTGGAATGCCCCACCTCTTTGGCAGGATTCTCACACCCTTTTTGGATTCAGTCCACCTGAGATGAAAGCAATAAACTCTTTGGCACACATTTATATTTTTGTAAAGAAGGAGAATGTAACTTTTTTCTAACACAAAATGAAATAGCCTTTAATGTAATTTAATTACATAAAGTACAGTAAGTGAATTTCTCGTGGTACATGGCCCATTGACTAATGGTAAAATAGAAGCCTTCATAAGCATTCAGTAACAGCACATTAAATTTGAGGCACCTCTCAACTCACAATTCAAACACTCACGTAGCACTGGCTTGACACTTGAAAGCTTAAAATGTGCTCACACGCAGTCATAGACTTCTCTGCACAGCACAATTTGCTGCAGAAAATCCTCATCATAATATTGTTAATCTCTTTATAACCTCACCTTTTCAATGCCAATGACTCCAGCATCAAGGTCCAGTTCCAGTGGCTCTCAACCTTTGCACTGTACCGCTTTCAGGAGTCTGATTTGTCTTCCATACCCCCAGATTTCACCCCACTTAAAAACTACTTGCTTACAAAATCAGACATAAAAATACAAAAGTGTCACAGCACACTAGTACTGAAAAATTGCTTATGTCCTCATTTTTACCATATAATTATAAAATAAATCAGTTGGAATATAAATATTGTACTTACATTTTAGTGTATAGTACACAGAGCAATATAAGTAAGTCATTGTCCATAAGAAATGTGTACCCTGTTGTAAAACTAGGCAAATATAGATGAGTTGATGTACTCCCTGGAAGACCTCTGCGTACCCCAGCGGTACATGTACCTCAGTTGAGAACTACTGGGTTAGACCGTCTCCTTCTCAACCACATCCATGCCTTTTCCCATACTGCTCCCACGTATGGTGTACCCTCCTTATTCTGGTCTGTCACCTGCCAAACTCCTGCTCTGTTCATGCAAATCCCTCCTAAGTAATACAAAGACATGTTAGTCTGTAGGATTCAAAGCAGATGGGGAAAATGAAGTCTAAAATGTAAAGTGACTTGCCCAAGGTCACAGAGGAGGTCAGAGGCAGAGTCAGGAATAGAACCCAAGACTTAGATCTTCAGCTGGGCCACTTATGCTCTAAACCACCTTTCTGCTCCCTGATTCTGAAGCCAACAGTGGTCAAATGTAGAGCACTTAAAGGCAACTCCAAATTATGCCAGCGGGAGCAGTCCTATAAAGATCAATCTGCCAATCTAGGATCAGCTGGAGCACTCCAACCACACCCAAGGGCCTCTTCTCTATCCTATCCTGTTCTCCAATCCCAGGACAGGGAGAACTGGTGACACAGAGTAAGCTATGCTTGCTTTATGCCACACTAGAATTCTGCTACATTAGGGGAATCCTTGACTGTCCCTTTAAGGAAGATTCCTGGCTTGCTTTGTGCTGCCTCATCAATGCAAAGCACGTAAAACAGGGGCAAGGCATCTGGCATCAGATCTCCTGATTCCCAGTCTAATGCCTTATCCACTAACCCACACTACCTCAAATAATCTATAGACTCATATATTCCATGATGCTCTTCAAGCTACAAGTCAATAATGATATGAATAATTCTATTCTAATAATTCCCTTCTTTGGGCTTGTCTTGGTGTCCTGGCTGTTCTGTGTCCTTCTTGTAAGGAGATCACTATCTAAACCACAGGAACTGTCTCTCTTCTGTGTCTTTACATTGCTAACAAGCAAGTACTAGTAATAACACTGCTATGAGACAGGAGGTGTTGTTCTGAATTTTAAAAACAAAACAAATTTAAGCTTGAGCTGTTTTTTGAGGGTAACATCCTCCTGCCAATTGCTTCATACTACATGCCCCACTTCATTCATGTCATTAGGTGCTTGGCACTAAAGTGATTTCCCAACAGAGTAGGGAAAGGACAATAGCAATTTTCAATGATTGGCTCCACTTCCCCAAAACCCTCTCTCTTCTCTCCAAGAAGACTCCTTATTCTTTAGGCAATTAGATAGTCTTCAGCCCAAATCCACCTGGAGAGCAATTAGTTTTCTAAGGGTTATGACAATAGTTTTAAAGAACTGGTTATTCTGTTTATAACCAGTTACAGCCCAAACTAGAACATTTTATCTGAACCCCCTGGTTTGGATAAATTGGACAAAATAGAACATGGATCTGAATAGCCCCTAATTGAGTTTTGCAAAAAGAGTGACCCAGCCAGCCATGTCTTGCCTAACCAAAGGCCTTGGCCCATTATAGAGCTGCAACCTTTTATCTGGAGAAGGATTTGAACCAAAGTTCCAAACTCAAATATCCTCAAACTTTGAATCTCAATCCATATCCAAACGTAGGGTCTGATCTAAAGCCCATTCCCATTGCCTTCAATGGGATTTGGATCTGTGCCTTGAGCTTGTCCCTACCACACCTGGCCTCCCAAGCCCATCTGTATATATGACACATTTAGTATTGGTCCAATATTACAGTCCCTTTTTCACATGAGCTATCCTTACGCAAGTTGTCTTACACACCACAATGGGACTTCATATGTGACTAACACCTACTTTGTTCCCGCTAATCGATGTGTCACTCACCATCGCGTCAGGGAGGGCCTTTCATGGGCCAGCACCCCTCCAGGGTTGCCAGGGTTCAGGTGGAGTAGCTCCCTCCAAACTTAAAAAGGTAAATCTACCTTGTTACAACATAAGGATATATTGCAGATACAGAGACTCCTGAAGTGCAACCACATTCCAAGATGATGCAGCCCTTCCCTAAAGTCCTCTCAAAACAAAAGATGTCAAGAGTAGAAAGCTGGATAGTCTATGTCCAACAGTTGGGGTTGCCAAGCAACCTCCCCACTCTGCAACCTGGAATATGCTTAAATTGATCAGCTCTTTACCTGTGTTAACTGACGTAGCAGTTACTAAAGGCAAAAAATAAAAATGTTACCAAGCAGCATAAGAGAGGGGAACAGAAACAGGGGTTCATTCCACTGAAATTGCAAACCACCTGGGGCACTATTATTGATTTTTATTAATATTTAACATAGACTATAGAAATGAAATTAATACTTAGAAAGGCATTAGATTGACAGCCCTAGAGATAAAAATCTTTCAGAGAACAAGTGAAACACAGACACAGGAGGGGAAACTGCCATTCACACACCTTGCCCCATCAACCTGTCCCATCACAGCAGCCCAACACTGTGGCATTTAATTTCAGAAAGGGGAACTATGCAAAAATGAGGAGGTTGGTTAAACAGAAATTAAAAGGTACAGTGACTAGAGTGTAATCCCTGCAAACTGCATGGACACTTTTCAAAGACACCAGAATAGAGTCCCAACTTAAATGTATACCCCAAAATAAAAAAAAACAGTCAAATAACTAAAAAAGAGCCACCGTGGCTTAACAACCATATAAAAGAAGCAGTGAGAGATTAAAAAGGCATCTTTTTAAAAGTGGAAGTCAGATCCTAGTGAGGTAAATAGAAAGGAGCATAAACTGCCAAATTAAGTGTAAAAATGTAATAAGAAAAGCCAAAAACGAGTTTGAAGAACAGTTAGCCAAAAACTCAAAAGGTAATAAAATGGTTTTTAAGTACATCAGAAGCAGGAACCCTGCTAAACAACCAGTGGTGCCCCTGGACTATCGAGATAAAAAAGGAGCACTTAAAGACTATAAAGTCATTGTGGAGAAACTAAATGAATTCTTTGCTTCAGTCTTCACAGCTGAAGATGTTAGGGAGATTCCCAAACCTGAGCCGTCCTTTGTAGGTGACAAACCTGAGGAATTGTCACAGATTGAAGTATCATTAGAGGAGGTTTTGGAATTAACAGTAACACGTCACCGGGACCAGATGGTGTTCACCCAAGAGTTCTGAAAGAACTCAAATGTGAAATTGCGGAACTATTAACTATGGTTTGTCACCTGTCCTTTAAATCAGCTTCTGTACCCAATGAATGGAAGACAGCTAATGCAACACCAATATTTAAAAACGGCTTTAGAGGTGATCCCGGCAATTACAGACCGGTAAGCCTAATGTCAGTACCGGGCAAATTAGTTGAAACAATAGTAAAGAATAAAATTGTCAGACACATAGAAGAACATAAATTGTTGGGCAAAAGTCAACACGGTTTCTGTAAAAGGAAATCATGTCTTATTAATCTATTAGAGTTCTTTGAAGGGGTCAACAAACATGTGGACAAGGGGGAAAGCCTTTGACAAGGTCCCTCACCAAAGGCTCTTGCGTAAATTAAGTTGTCATGGGATAAGATCCTTTCATGGATTGAGAACTGGTTTAAAGGCAGGGAACAAAGGGTAGGAATAAATGGTAAATTTTCAGAACGGAGAGAGGTAAATAGTGGTGTTCCCCAGGGGTCAGTCCTAGGACCAATCCTATTCAACTTATTCATAAATGATCTGGAGGAAGGGGTAAACAGTGAGGTGGCAAAGTTTGCAGACGATACTAAACTGCTCAAGATAGTTAAGACCAAAGCAGACTGTGAAGAACTTCAAAAAGATCTCACAAAACTAAGTGATTGGGCAACAAAATGGCAAATGAAATTTAATGTGGATAAATGTAAAGTAATGCACATTGGAAAAAATAACCCCAACTATACATACAATATGATGGGGGCTATTTTAGCTACAACTAATCAAGAAAGAGATCTTGGAGTCATCATGGATAGTTCTCTAAAGACATCTACGGAGTGTACAGCGGCAGTCAAAAAAGCAAACAGGATGTTAGGAATCATTAAAAAAGGGATAGAGAATAAGACAGAGAATATCTTATTGCTCTTATATAAATTCATGGTACGCCCACATCTTGAATACTGCGTACAGATGTGGTCTCCTCGTCTCAAAAAAGATATACTGGCATTAGAAAAGGTTCAGAGAAGGGCAACTAAAATGATTAGGCGTTTGGAACAGGTCCCATATGAGGAGACATTAAAGAGGCTAGGACTTTTCTACTTGGAAAAGAGGAGACTAAGGGGGGATATGATAGAGGTATATAAAATCATGAGTGGTGTGGAGAAAGTGAATAAGGAAAAGTGATTTACTTGTTCCCATAATATAAGAACTAGGGGTCACCAAATGAAATTAATGGTTTAAAACAAATAAAAGGAAGTTCTTCTTCACGCAGCGCCCAGTCAACTTGTGGAACTCCTTGCCTGAGGAGGTTGTGAAGGCTAGGACTATAACAGGGTTTAAAAGAGAACTAGATAAATTCATGGAGGTTAAGTCCATTAATGGCTATTAGCCAGGATGGGTAAGGAATGGTGTTCCTAGCCTCTGTTTGTCAGAGGGTGGAGATGGATGGCAGGAGAGAGATCACTTGATCATTACCTGTTAGGTTCACTCCTTCTGGGGCACCTGGCATTGGCCACTGGATACTGGGCTGTATGGACCTTTGGTCTGACCCAGTATGGCCATTCTTATGTTCTTAATGTGCCTCACTGTTTAAAGGAGCACTAATGATTAATTGATTCATGTTAGTGAAGCAACTGAAATGTCAAGGGCCTGATTCAAGTCACAGAATAGAGCTAACAAAGGGAAAAAAAGTTGAAAATTCCCCGCCCCCAACTTAATATTTTTGAAACATTTAAACCAGTCCTATAAGCTGATTGAAAATAGGAAAGAATTGTGCAAATTTTCTATCACATTTTAAAAATTCTAAACAGTCCAGTGAGTTACTATACACTGCTGTGAGTGAGAGAGAATCAGGCTCGCTGACTGCTGTAGGTGAGATTATGATCAGAAGGAGGCTCAAGAGGCCCCGATCCTGCACAGAGTTAAGCACGTGAATAACCTTATAGACTTCAATGGGACTACTCACATGCATAAAGTTATGCACCTGCTTAGGTCTATACAGAATCAGAGCCAACAGGATTGGTATTATTATTATAGTTGTCTCTCTATACCTTACCCATATACATTTTTCTATTGCACAGATATATCTTTACTAATAGCTACAGGCATATGCATCAACATATGTATTATTTTTGCCTTTCTGTATGTTAAAAATTATATTTTTCTTCTGTAGCTCATTGAACTTGTTTGGTATCATATTGCTCTACTTGACAAAATGTTCTGCACTTGCAAATTTTAACCTCATCAGCAAATTTAGAGATATTACTGATTACAGAAATCTTCCCTCTATTTCACATGAATAATAAACAGCGATTTTCCAGGCCCTCTGCTAAAATGTTACCATTATTTTTCTGTGAAAAGCTCTAAATCTTTTTTTTGTTAAACCAAATGAGCCACATAAAAGTGTCTTTTATTCATCCTTCCCTTTAAATCTGCTCTGATCCACTGCACGCTGCCCATCAATCTATGGTAGTTTCCTGCCTTTTTTTAAACTGTATCATCCCTCCTTGAAGTAAAGGTTTCAGATGTGCTTAACAGCTCATTAGTGAGTCAAGCACCTCTCAGTATGGGGCAACTTGCTCTTTGCCCCCTCAAACACTAAGCGCTTGTACATATTTCCAATTATACCAGCATAAAGTATGTTGCTTGGGGGTGCGAATAAGCCACCCCCTGGAGTGACATAAGTTACACTGACCTAAGCGCCGATGTGGACAGTGCTGTGTTGGTGGGAGAGCTTCCTCTGATGACATAGCTTCTGCCTCCCGTCGAAATCGGGCCCCGCACTCCCTAAAACCGGCCCGCGAAGCCCCTTCAAAAATCTAATGTGGCCCTCGTCTCCTAAAGTGTGGAGACCCCTGGCATAGAACATCTTTACCAGACATGTTACAATGCCGCATCTGCATCAGTGCAGCTGCGCTGCTGTAGTGCTTCTAGTGAGACTAACCCTTAGGCACTAAGCACTATTAATTGCTTTCAGTAATGTATGTAAATGAAAGAATAAATATTAGCAGGTGTGATGCAGCAGAGCAGTAATCCAGCAGTTCTGGAGGTTTGAAAAGATGCATTTGCTTGCAAACATCCTGGTTTTAACAAGTAGTCCATATGCTCCCATTGCACAAGAAATAGCTTGGAAGAAGGCAAAATACACTGGAAAACAAAATACCAATGAAACGGGGGCCTAACAAGCTGCTACATACAATGCAATCGCTTTTGTGGGGCAACTGTGTTGTAGAAAACCACAAGGTGGTTGAGCCAAAACCCACTGAGAGCAGAATTGGAAAGTTGCAGAACACTAGTGGGGCAGTATCTCAGCAGATCCTCTGAAGCTAATTGAGCTATGACAATTTACTTCCGCTGATGATCTGCCCCATGTCCCTACATGTGTGCTTGCAAGTAAGCAACAAGGACTTTTGAGCTCTTGGTATTGCTGGCAAAAATGTGATCCACAATTCACCACCAGTTGGAACAGTGATAGGTGTAATGTAGAAAGAGCTCTGATATATTTCCCACTGTGTTGTTAGACTATATCAGGATACAAAGGTCTTAGCCTTGTCTACATTTATGGCTTCCCCCATTGCTACCATCAGTGGTGAGTTATGGGTCCAATTTTTGCCAGGGTAGATACAGCACTTGTCAGACATGAAGCGTTAACATCAAAATGTTGTCAGATGGCCTCCATGTTTTTGAAAGTCCACAGGCATATTATATAACACCATGGAGGGGTGCTTCATTGCTGACAGCAATTTTATTGCCTTGGAAAGCAGTCTCTTTTCCTTAGTAAGTTATGCTGTATGTAAGTGTGTCATACATATTAATGGTTTTCCCCCAGTTCTGCTACATTTCCAAAGATCACACCCAGGGCCGTCCCTACGGGGGTATGGGGCCCCAAGGCAGAAGTGACATCACTTCCGGGACCAACCTCGCTGGGGGCGAGTAGGGGAGGCTGGGGAAGGTGATGCCTCCCCAAACAGCCAGGCGTGGGAGGATGCAGCGGCACCACCACTTGCTCTCCCTCCCGGTGATCTGGGGTTGGGGAGGCTGCCGTGGTGCTGCCACACATTCTCCCTCAGTTGGAAGGGGTGGGGCTGGGGATAGCCCCCCACACAGTGATTTCCCTACACCCCCCCTGAATTTTCCCAACACCCCCCCCCCCAGTTTTGTGAACTAGTTACATGCAGTGTTGCCAATTTAGTGATTGTTTGGGAATTTGAATTTAATTTGAAACATTAATACACACTTTAAAAGCATATAATGTATATGATAAAATATGTGTATCTGAAAAAGTATAATAGATTTGAAAAGTATGAACACAGACTAGCTTCCTTATACAGCTTTTGTTTTTTGCATTCATTTCGGTGATGTTGGCTAACCTAATAATTTCAAATTATGATTTGCAAGCAAAATCTAAATGAGCTTTCCCTGACAGCTAGTGATGAGCTGGGAACTGGGGGGAAGGCTTCAGGACCAGATTGTATTTACATTCACACCTAATGGGGGGGCGGGAGGGGAAGGAAATGTTGGTTTTATTGTACGAGTAAAGGGCAGTAGAACTGTCCTTAGCCTGTGCTGATTGAGGGCATCAAGAGAGAGGGTGGGGACAGGTGTTTTGCTTTATGGTCTGCCTGAGTCACAAGTACTATTTGACCTGCGCCTCTCCACTGTTTAAAAACAGAGCTAATTAGGCTTCATAGAGAGTCTTTTGGTTTGTCAAGTGACCACTAGAGCGGAAATCTCTGATAATCAGGTCTAAGTGCTTAGACCTGCTGTGAGACAGTATTTCTATGGAAGAGATGCCCCAGTCTGCACTAGCACTGAAGTTCCCCCCACCCTGAAGATCTGAAATCACTGAGAGTCGGATGGAACCGCGAGAGACCGATTCACAGAGGTCACAGTGGCAGGTGGCAGCAGAAGGTGACAGTGTAGGGCTCTTGGGGCAGAGCAATAGAGTGAACGGTGGCATGACAAACAGCAGCAGCCAGGAGCATTGGACTTAGGGTGACCAGATGTCCCGATTTTATAGGGACAGTCCCAATTTTTGGGTCTTTTTCTTATATAGGCTCCTATTATTCCCCACCCCCTGTCCCAATTTTTCACACTTGCTTTCTGGTAACTCTAATTGGACTATGTTTTAGTGACCTTTCTCCAGAAGCTATATTTGTGACTGGGAAACTTATATAAATATATGTTTCCTAGTAGGCCAAGATTTTAAAAATGCATTATTTGCCAAGATCATTATCTCACATCATCGCTATCTCAAGAGGTCATTATCTTGGGGAGTTTCTGTACTAAACTTTTTTATTATTATAATTATTTTTTATGTACGAATGGCTATATTGGGTCAGATCAATGGTCCATCTATCCCAGTATCCTGTCTTCTGACAGTGACTGTTCCAGGTGCTTCAGAGGGAATGAACAGAACAGGGAATCATTGATTGATCCATCCCCCATCGTCCTCTCCCAGCTTCTGGTCAACAGAGGCTAGGGACATTCAGATCATGATGTTGCCTCCCTGCCCATCCTGGCTAATAGCCATTGATGGACCAATCTTCCATGAACTTATCTTTTTTGAACCCTGTTATAATTTTGGCCTTCACAACATCCCTGGCAAAAAGTTCCATAGGTGACTGTGCGTTGTGTGAAGAAATACTTCCTTTAAAACTTTGTTTTAAACTTACTGCCTATTAATTTCATTGGGTGACCCCTGGTTCTTTTGTTAAGTGAAGGAATAAATAACACTTCCTTATTCATTTTCTCCTCACCAATCAAGATTTTATAAGACTCTATCATATCCACTCTTAGTCATCTCTTTTCGAAGCTGAAGAGGCCCAGTCTTCTCTCCTCATATGGAATCTGCTCCATACCCCTAATCATTTTTGTTGCCCTTCTCTGTACCTTTTTCAATTCCAATATATCTTTTTTGAGATGGTGTGACCAGAACTACACGCAGTATTTAAGATGTGGGCATGTCATGGATTTATATAGTAAAAGTGGAGGAGCTTGGTTTGCCACACTGATCAGCTAAGCCAATACTGACAACCTATATGAAAAGACTGCAAAACACCATGCTTCTGGACTGCATCAACATGCAGAAAGCCTTATAAGACAGTCACTGTCAAAGCCAATTTTAGAAGAACTTAATGAGGCTGTTAAGAATGCTGGAGACACAACTCAGTTTATGTGAACCAACATAGCTATTGCATCATACTTTCTATTTAAGCAAGAGATACCACACACTACAAACTAGAGGCCTATGTTAAGTGCATTGTCACTTGTTAATCCTGAAGTTGGACACTGGTTCTGAACAAGACTGGCAAATGTTCACTGTCTTCCTGCAAAAAACTCAGCTGACTCTCTTGAAACATGTGGTGCAACAGTGAAAGACTCAGGAGTTGAAAAAGTGAAGAATTCTCTCACTATATTCAAAATATGTGCATACATGGCCAACAAATGCACCAATGCAAATAGGCATCAAGTATTAAGTCATTACGTATGTTATCTTGATGTCCGTGGTAGGCCAGTAGATGGATTCTAGATGTTCAGTTACAGAAGACACATCAGCTGCATCTGTGACATCTTAGAAGAGTTAAATGCTTGTAAATTGAACCCCAAACAGATGGCTGCTTGTGCATTTGATGGAGCTACAAACTTCTCTGGAAGACATAGTGGAGTACAAGCTTTGCTCAGAGAAAAGTGTAACCCTAATCTCTCCTATACACACTGTAGAGGCCATCTACTCCTAGCACTAGTACAAGCTCCAGAATCTTCAAAAGACATTAAAAAGCCACAAATTTAATGGCTTTGTATACTCCTTTTTTTCAGCAAGAGTTCAAAAGGACTGAACATTTTGGAAAGAAATAGAAGATACACTGGGATTGAAGTTCAAATGAGTCCAACCTGGGAAAACGTGCTGGCTTTCTCATGAGTAATTCTTGGCAGTTGTCTTAAAATTACTGCAACCGTTATTACTGGCTTTAGAAAGGATCCACCAAGATAGGACAGATCTAAGTAGTGAGGCTGATGGACTACTTTTGTTACTAAGTTCAGAGAAGACTATCACCATTCTCTCTCTTGTAAGTCTACTGGTGAAACCACTTGGGTCATTAAACAATGTAATCCAGGCATCTACTACATCAGTAGTAGATCTTTGTCCAGAAATAGAAGCTATCCTTGTATCAATCAGAGATATGCATTGAAAATGTATTGGAAGAAGCAAAGACTTCAGTCCAGAAGTTGACTAATGAAGGTACTTATATTGACTCCATAAGTGAAGAGGACAAGAAGTGTTTGTTAAGCCACCTGAAAAAGTACAAAGACTTGATTCTTACAAATCTACAATAGAGATTTCTGGATTCTATTCAACCTCCACGTAGCTTTTACAGATGCCTGTCTTATAAAACACCTATAGTTGAGTGGAGTGAGGCACTACCAGCAATGGGGCTGCTATGTGATCAAGGCAGAATAGAGAATTTTGAACAAAGTGGAATATCATATGATGAACGAATGAAGATTTAACTTCAACTTCTCTATCATCACTAGTGGTTCGACCCAATCTTTGTGCTATGTTTCCTGCCATGAAAGTAGGAATTCATCTCTTGCTAATCCCAGTCACAACAGCTACAGCTGAACATAATTTTTCCTCATTGAATAGAATTTTGTGTTCTGAAAGAAGTCGCCTTCTGCCTGATCATGGGCATATCATGAAGGACTGGAAGTAACGGACACACAAGAAGACACCAAGGAGTGCAAAATTACAACAAGAAACCAAGACTGATGTAGATGTAGTGCTTCATAGTAGGCTTAAATAGCCAACTTAAATTTTTGTGATGGTTTTAAAACATGAGTTAAATCTAATAAAATGGTCGTGAAACATTTTTCAGTTTTTACTATAGTGCCATACAGCCCATCTTTGCCCTCAGGGTCTCAGCCCTCATCGGCCCTCACCCCCTCACCCCCCCCCCCGAATATTTCAGCACCCCCCCTAATTTCAATTCCTGGGGAAGACACTGTCCCCACAGCAAATTGTTCACTCGCCCCCCATGTTGCACTGGCCAATTGCGCAGGCCTATGGGGCCCCCCAAAGCATGGGGCCCAGAGTGGTCACCCCTATTCGCCGATCCCTGGGGATGGCTCTGACCACACCCCTATTTGTATAATAATTGCACTTACTTTTTTCTCCTCCCTTCACACACCTCCCAGCAGGGATGAGAGAACTGCTGCCAGATGCTTTCCTTTTAGTCTTCCCCCTTTCACAGGAGTACGGATTTGAGGAACGGTAATATGGCTACTTATCTCAATCCGGGAAATTATGCTGCTTGAGGGCATGCAGGACAGTGTTTCATAACTCTCCCTCAGTCCAAGGCATCATATGTCTCTCATTATAGGCTTCTGCACTGTAGAAACAGCATGAGGTAGTACCTGGAACCGAGCACCTAGGCAAATAATTGCTCTTTCTGTTTGGTGTCCAAACTGAAAAATCCAAACCTCAAACTGATTTTTGTTTGTTCATTTTTCTTGCTGCAATGAAAAATTGAAAAAAATTGTTTAGGTTCAATGCAACATTTTGAACATGTCATATCTGCATTTCCAAAATGAAATGTCACCATTTTAAAAATGTTGAGCTGAATCATAAGTTAATTTTTTAAAATGTCAGTTCAAAATGAAATGGCAAAGTGGTTTGTTTTGATATTTCTGAAAATCATTAGTTTTTTATGTCAAACTATTCACCAAATTCACAAATCATTTTGCTGCCCCCCAAAATGCATTTTTTCAGATAATTTTACTATTTGCCCAGTTCTAAGAGTAACATGTGGCCTTACCGCATCATTTATAATATGGCCTGCAATGGCAGATGTATCTTCTGCCACTTTCCCAGGCAGGGCTCGTGGAGGAATCAGGATTCCAGATTCTATTCCCCAGCTCCCTGATACACATGGGGAATGTCTGTGCTGTACCATCCTAAAACACAGGCCCAAGTTCAGCTATCCAGTTCCAAAAACCTATGCGGATGGAGTAGTGAGGCACAGCCCTGCCTCCTCTGTGCCCTCTTGGTAGTGATTTGCATCTCCAAGGATGCTCAGAGGTAGAAGTCCTGAACTCCCCTAAGGGTAAAAAGAAAAGAAAAATACCTGTGGCACCTTAGAGACTAACAAGTCTCTCGCAAGTCTCAAAGGTGCCACAGGTATTTTTCTTGTTTTCTTTTTGCTGACACAGACTAACACGGCTACTACACTGAAACCCCTAAGGGTAGGGACTGTTATAGCATCTGGTCTTGGTATGGGAGGTCAGCACCTTCTGAACTCTACCCCTATGCTTCAGCCAGATAAAATCTGGTCTGCAGTTTCCAAAATGGGAAGAACTAAAAAGACTGAAAAGAAACAGTGACACATTCAGGAAAGGGTGGGGAAGAAGTGCAGAGAATCTTTTCTGAGATAAAAGCTGCTGTGAATGAGAACTGAAATCAGTGAAGCTAGCAAACTGCTGCTGCAGTACTTCATTGCAGCTGAGAAAGCCTCTGGGGGCTGCGGGTTTGGTAGGTTTCATTTCTTCAGCAGCAACAGAGGGAAGTTCTGAATGTGCATTGATATGGTTTAACAGTTAATAGGCTGACTAGTGAAACAATACATAGATTTCTGTTCCCAGTAGCATTTCTTAGGAGAATCATAAGGGTGGGAGGGAGTTTAAAGAAACAGAAGAATTAAAAACATCAATGCAGAACAGATAGTTTTAGTAAGCAGCATTAATTTCAGGCTGCAATTTATTATGAAAATCCTCAATAAATATGCCAATATTTATGTGACATTGCTCCATACTAAATTATTTAAAATATCTGGGGACATTTTCATAGGAACACTACAGGCCACTTTTTTCACATTTTCGTCCCTTTTCTTTTCCTCTTCTGTTAAATGAGAGAATCTGTATAATGTTAAGAGGATGGTTTAATTTTATTTTATAATATTTTTAATCATAGCATTGTAATTTATACTGTATTTTGGAAGGGGACATTTTAAAAACTAAATTCCAGGGCTGTTTCTGTGAATCAAGAAAAAAGCTTGCTATTTTTCAGTTAGTTAGGATGACCAACATTTTCAAACGGGTTCCTAAAGTAAGGCACTAAAATCCATATTAAGTTCAAAATCCAAACGATTTTGAATAATTTGACTGCAAAGGTGCCATGTGTAACAATAGCTACTTAAGTCTTATTTTAAAGTGGCTACCATAGTTTATTGTCTCATCAAGTTGATTTTTCTCCACCACTTTGGCCCCAGTCTGACTTGCTTTTGTTTTGAGAAGCTGTTGGCACTCAGTTTGATTTAAAGAAAAAGCCTTTACTCTAGTGGAAGGGATGTAATTTTGTGATTTTTACCTTCTCTCTGACAAGTGCTGTATGTTTCCATTAGTTGTTGCACTTTTCTTGGCTGCAGCAGAGAGACCTTTTTTTCTGAACTTTTGTATTTGGTAATCTCATACAATGAGATCAAGAGCTTGGACACCCACATACTTCTGAATATGCCTTGCGTTGGTTTTCTGTGTAAGTTCCTATTCAAGCACTGATCAAAACGGATCCTGCTTAGCTTGTGAGAGCTGATAAGATCACTGCCTGAGGCGTTACAATATGACTGTAGGTCATGTATTATTGCTTAGAGTTTTATTATTATGACTGAAATTGGCCTTTCCCCTTAACCTCTTTATTTTGTCTGCTGCTACTCTATATATTGAACGATGCATTTCCCCATAGCCTCTGTATTCCTGTCTACTGTAGCTTTTCTTCTAACAGAACCAACTGGTAGAAAAAATACTTTTCCAGCTTACGTTCTTGTAAATTGTCTCCCAGGGTGCCTGACTTTTACATAGCTAACACTTTTACAGTTTCCAATTTTCCAGTAAAATGCTTTAATGAAAAACACACATTGCTCACTAGAGGTAGGCAAATACTCATTCCCCAACAAAACAAATAAATACAAAAATTTACTTGAATAAATTTGAACTGAAAAATGAACTTCATCCATCATGGTGCTGTGTTAGTGTTGCTGACTGTGAACATTTGAACAAATGAGGTTCATAAAAGTAACTACAGAAAATTAATTTTCAGTTTGTGCCCTCAAATACCCACAGATATCACGTTTTAAACTCTTGCATGTAAGCATTTGCACTGGGCACACGATGCAACCATGCTTCTGAACAGCTCTGTGAGAGTGGAATGGTATAGGAAGGAGGTAGCGTGGCTGGAAGCAAGAGAGAAAGGAAATAATTAAAACCAGTGGGCGAGCCTTACTTGGTGTAAATTATCATAGCTCCGTTGACTTCAATGATGCTATGACGAATCACACCAACTGAGGATCGGCCGCAAAAAATTACTAAAACCCAAACCAGCAGTGAAGAGAGGCCAGGTGAGGCTAGGTGGGGACCTATAGCATCAGTAGTCATCATCAATGTGCCCTTCTTTTGGAACCAATTTTGACTTGTTGCAGAGCCATGATGGGTCATTCACTTGAGGTTAGATGGAGAATGGTTTCTGTGGTGACAGCAAATTCATCCATTTCAGAATGACCTAGAAATCTGCCACCCCTTCACACCTGTCCAGATAAAAATACCCTGACATGGTCAATCTCTCATTGGGTAATCTGCACCACATCCTAGACATAGGCGGTGAGTTATATGGGCCCATGGGCCCAGCTCTACCAATATTTGGGCTTATATTTTACATACATTTTGATGTGAACAATATCTCTGTTCACAATTGTCCACTGAGCATCAACTTGAAGGGCACACTCAATCTTATTTCTTAAGGTAGCACAACCCTGTGTTGTGAAAACAGACTAAATAATCAGGAAGCGCAGGCTACCAACAGTCTGTATACACAATGATGACAATGACGCGGGACTGCGATGCAGATTCACATCATTTTTGTCATCATCTAAGCAGATGGTTGAAAGTCTGTGTCGCGAATTCACCCACTCTGCACCGTTGCATCTCTTACAAATAAGGCCCTGATCCGGTTTCATTTGAAAGGCGTCCATATACTGTATGAATGCCTGAGGGAAAAAACACACAACTTCAATTTGGCGGTCAGTTTGGGGTATGATTGTGTTTAACACAATACATGATTATTTTATACTCTTTAAAGTAAAGTATATAATTGGTTGTATAAGCGTACAACAAAATATAATGTATTGAAGCAGGCGAGTGCTGCTTCTGACTTCCCACTTTTAATTGGCCCTTGTAATCTTGTGGTGCCAGAGCGCTGTAGATTCATTTTTATCCCTGCAACAAATTCTCGATTCATAACACCAGTAATAATAATCAACAATGAATAAATTCTTAATAAAATTACTCAGAGAAAAAGAAGAAAAGGGTAATTCATCAAGTGATGGCCTGACTTCGACACCCAGCTTGCAAACTGAAGTTATACAAAAGAAAGATGTGGCAAATCTACAAGATAAGAAAAGGAGTTTTTAGCAATCTTGGCTATCAAGATTTACGTGGTTGGAGTACAACACTAAATTAGACAGAGCTTTTTGCTCGGTCTGCAAAAACTGTTCTGAAAAGAAGACCTTAATATTTTCTACAAAGGCCGAACCAACATCTATTTTGTCCGGATTTCAAGATTGGAGACACGCAATGCATGGTTTTACATCACACGAAAAATCCTCCTGTCACAAGGAAGCAGTAATGAAGTATGCTGCTTTGCAATTGCAGGTATATGTTTCTGCACTACTGTAGGCCAGTTATAGAAAAGAATCACAATCAGCTACGAATGCTCTGCACAACATTTTTACCAGTGTTCAGTACCTAGCTCAACAAGGAATAGCATTACGTGAACATAATGAGATCGATTCAAATTTGATGCAGCCCTTATTGCTACGCAGTACAGATTCAGAGGAACAGAGACAGTGGCTTAGTCACACAAAATATAAGTGGCTATCCCATGAGGTTAACAATGAAATAATCAAAATGATGGCAACGATGGTGCCAAGACAAATTATGCAAAAGATAAAGGCTTCTAAGTTTTACGTCATTGTAATGGATGAGACTACCAATTTGTCAAGAAAAGAACAAGTAAGTTTTTCTTTACGGTTCTTTTCTAGTGAAGACTGGGAGATTTATGAGGAGTTTATTGGATTTTACCAAACTGATGCAATGGATGCTGCTTCTCTTTTCGAAATTGTTGAAAATATGTTTCTCAGGTATGATTTGCACTTTTCTGATTGCCGCGGGCAGTGTTATGACAGAGCAAGTAATGTGTCCAGTAAATTTACTGGGGTCCAAGCCAGAATAAAGGATCGAGAGCCAAGAGCGGAATTTGTGCACAGTGCTGTACATTCCCTTAACTTGCCACACAGGATGCCCAGCATAATATTCCAGAATGTCATGATATGTTTTCAATGGTGAAAGATCTCATCAGTGCCTTCAGGGAATCACCAAAGCATATGGCAGTATTCAGAGTGAAGGGGAGCCTTTTTTACAACCTTTGTGCCCAACAAGATGGACACGAAGGATCAGCAGCATTAAATCACTGCTCAACAACTACAAAGCCATGATGAACTGCTTGGATGAATTTAGTCACTCTTCAGACGAATTTGGCTCAAACTGCAGTGGATTCTCGAAGCAACTTCAATTTCTTTCAACGTTCCTTACAGGAACAGTTCTTGTGAAATCTATGGGTCCTGTAGAAGAAGTTAATGCAAAAATTCAAAGCTCAAACTTGTCATTGGCAAACGTTATGAAGAAAGTTGGCCTGTTGCAAAAGGTGTTGAGCGGGATGCACACCGACTCATCATACAATCACTTCTGGGAAATAACAGTAGATAAGGCAAGTAATCTTTATTTAGAATAGATGATCCTATGCTCTCGAGAAAATGCAAGCCACCAAGACAGCTTGACCATGGAAGCCTTCCTCACACCTTCAGTATCCCCAAAGAGTACTTTCATCAAATATATGTCGGGATCATTGACGCTTGCAAAGTTGTCATTGAACAGAGGTTTTCAACTGAAAGCTTATATTCGCAGTAAAATTGGAGAAACATATAACTGATGCAGTAAATGGCTCGAAACGGGACATTGTCCAAATAAGGGAAGCTTTCCATGGTGACATTAACATGGAGAGGCTCTCTCTTCATTTAGAAATGTTGAGTGATATTTGCGATCGAGAAATTGCCAGCTTAATTTGGTGAGCAAAGTGAAGCAATTTCTGAAACAAAATGAAGGCGTTGACATGAGTGACATGTTGTCAGAAGTTATAATTCTCCTGAAATTGTTCTACACAATTCTGACTATAACCTGCATCGCTGAGCGATCACTCAATTGCCTGTGCAGACTGAAAAAATTATTTGCGAATGACAATGGGCCACAAATGTCTAAATCACTTGGTATCTCTGCACATTCATAAGAACTCTACCTTTGATTTGGACATTGCAAGTCTCCTTGATGACTTCTTTTCAAGAACCAAACAATGACGAAAAGTGTTTGCTGCCTCCTGAATAAGAAGTGTTAAATTGTATTTCTTCTGAAATATACATGCTTTATTCATGTGCTTTATAATATTAGTGTATGTTTTGGAGTTAAAATGTTGTCTGTATGCAAGTTAAGTTATTTTGGTATACACTTTCAAGCTGTATCTGATCATATGCCATGTTTATATGCAGTTGAGCGTCATTTAATTTATTCACATAATTTTATTTATTGCTTTCATTCTTTTTATTTATGGGTCTATAACTGCCATTCATAATTGTATATCATATAATTCATTTCATGTTCTTTGTTACTGCTTTAAATATTGTTAACACTCCTGGTTGTTTTGCACTTAAATGCTGGTTTAATGATTTAAATGCAGTGTTTGCACAGTCAGTGCAGCAAGGCACAGAACTGTCATTTTACCTGAAAACAATTAGAAGTAAGGCTGTTGATTAACCACAGTTAACTCACACGATTAACTCAAAAAAATTAATCACAATTAACCACACTGTTTTACCACTTGATCAGTTGGCAAGAGCAAATGGGACAAATGCCCAGTTTTGTCTAAAGAGTGGGATGCAGAGAAACGTCCTAGGGGGCAAGTGGCGATGCCAGCCCCAGGCAGCAGGGCAGACAGGGTTTGAGCGAGCAGTGACGCCAGCCCCTCGGGCCAGCCCGCATAGGGAGAGGAGCTCAGGTGAGCAGCTTGGGCCAGACCCACGCAGGGGTGACAGGGCTAGGGCCAGCCTCACACAGTGCCCCATTTTCCCTTTAGAAAATATGGTCACCCTAGCCCCAATTGATCAGTGACAGGCTTCAATTTAGGCACATGCTTAAGTAGTTTGCTGTACCAGGATCTTCACCCCATATCTGCATCTATTTTAAATTCACTTTCCTTCCATGTTCTAGCAAATGAATTTACTGGCTGATTCGTTCATTGAAACAGCACATTTTAAACTAATATTACAGAAAAATGACAAAGCACATTTGAACAATATTCTCAATTAAAATCTGGTTCTTGCAGGTGCTATGGATCTCAAACCTAGGCACACTAGGTCAGACTGCCCAGATTACAAGCCCAGACAGGTTCTAAGAGTTCTGCTCATCCAGCCAGGGAATAGGAATCTACTACACTATAACTTACACTTTCAATCAAAACCAACCAACACAGCTCAAATATCCAACTTGGGTTACTGGATATTTGTAAAACTTTTCAGACCAAGAATTATTTCACAAAAATTATTTGGCAAGTAACTCTGAATAATGAATGCATTTGAGGAAATCAGAAACTGTGCACAGTTTGTGAGCAGAGAAAGGATACATTTGTTGAATAAGTTATTCACTCTGAATCATCACTGATTTTTTTCATAACTGTTTCATTTACCAGGGATAGAAAATCAGTTTTTCCTACTGTGTGCTCTGTAGAACCAGCTGAGCTATGAAAGAATGAGCTGGCTTCCACTCTGCCTCCAGCACGATTAACGTAACGACCACCTCTTATTCCAGAACCCTTATTGTCGTGGCTAATTCATAAAGCAGACGGACTGGGGATCGATTCTCAGACACCAGGTGGAGCTTGCAATTAGAAAACAATGTCATCTTTTCTCTTGCAAATTGAATACATTTGATATGGAAGTCACGAAGGGAGAATAAATGTGAAACACTGAAGTGGAGTTTTTTGTTTTTTTAAGAGCCTCATTTCTCAGACCAGAGCTACATGCAAACCATTTTCATTCATCACGCTGAAAAATGGCAGACTATTAACATATCTCTGCATACTAAGGATGCATACTCCCAGTTGCAATGTGAAGAATCAATGGGCCAGATTCTCAGCCCTGATATAGTGTCTTTGTGCCAATCTGGTGGCAAAGAAGATGAAAACCTGGTTTAACCAGTCTGCTGTGCATGCCCCTGGCACAGATGTTCCTCAGTGGCATAGCTCCTATTGGGCAGGGGGGTGCCAGTGATCCTCAACATAAAACAGTCTTTTGTGGTTATAGCCAGCTCTGAGCTGCTCTAAACTTCACTGGTGTCTAGGCTGGTGTAGATCTGAGATTAACAAACAGCTCCTCACCCCTGCCCTCCTTCGTCTGTATTCGGTCCACATCATCTGTGTCCAATAATGTAGCCCAATGTTTTTCTTTTCACCTTGATTTGTGTCTATGCTGTAACTAATCTTTACATCATGGAAGTCATTATGCAGTTTGCTCGCGTGGTTTAATTAATTTAAGTTTCCTTATCCAAAAAGTATGAACAGAAATATTGTCCATTAAGTTAATATAGGAGAAAACGTGTAAGGCTGCCCTCAAAGCACAACACAGCTCATTCATGATAAAAATTTATATTGCTTTCAGGCACAATTTGCAAATAGTAAATAAGGCTATATGGCTTGAGAGCTTCTGCTACATCTGCAATGCAAACCCATTTAGGTGTGTTTGAAACTGGGTCCTAATAGTCAGATTATGTTTGCCTGAAAATGAACTAGTTATTTTTAACTTGCATTGTGCATCAGTTACTAATGTTCCCAAGTGTGCACTAGTGTTTCATACATAGAAGGGTGGTCATATAGTTAAGGCAACAGCTGGGAGTCAAGAGATCTCAGCTCTGTACTCAGCTGTGCCCCCGATTTCCTGTGTGACCTTGGGCAAGTCACTTCACATGTCTGTGCTTCAGTTTTCTCATCTGTTAAATGGAGTTAGTGACCATTACCAAGTTCACTGTTTGTGAGGTCCTCAGTATTATGGTGATGAGCACTCAAAAATGCATGTAAGTAGATACTGGTGTCGGTCTTACTTTTACATTGAAACTGAAGTTGCACCACTAGCACTCTACTTTGCACAGCTGACAGTTTTGTTCATTTAACGCATGCAGTTCTTATGAAGGCCAGATGTGATGGATGTTGAGCAAGTGAAATTCTACACTAAAGTCAGTCTACCTCTTACATAGTCCAGAGCAGCTATATAAAAGGTAAATAGTTTCGTCTAAGGTTGACTGTCAACTTAGACCAATTATTTCAGATATTGGATTCTTTAGTTGCTTCCAAATACTGTGCACTGTCAAGCATTAAGACTGAATTAGAGAAAGCATCCTACTGGGTTTTACAATAGCTAGTCTTCCCCTTTCGATCCAATCCCTTCAGCAAATTCTTTAATTTTTAAACTGTATAGTTGGATTATTGAACATGCAGGACAGAGGATTTAGTCAGGGTGAAATGTTAGCCGTCTTGCTAGAGTAACTTGTTCTTTGCTGTCACTAGTGCATGAGTTTAATTGTATCAACTTGAGGAGTAAAGCTGTTACAAGGCTTATATGAAGCCCATTTAAAATCATTGGGAAAATTGACTGACTTCAATGGCCTGTGGACCAGGCTGTATTGTTATTTCCACTAGTTTTACAGGAATCCTTTTCATGCATTCTTACTCAATTCCAACCCAACCTACGGTCTCACCTTTTAAAATGTTCTCAAGCAAGGCAAAGCTTGCTTTTAGAGAGTAAGGACTCAGTGCTGGAATAAAAGCACCTAAAGCTGTAGGCTGGAATTTTCAAAGAGGCCTAAGCAGTTAGGCAACCAATTCCCATTGACTTTCAAAAGAGATGTGGGTTCCTGACTCCCCTCAGCGACTTTCACAATTCCAGCCATAGTCATTTAGACTGTTTGAAGGTCCTGTTACATCTTTTTGCTACACTTGTTTAAATCCTCAAAAAGAGTGTTCTAATGTATTCTTTGAATCCTAAGTATTATATTCTTCTTTCAATTATGTTATTGAAACACTGACATTTTCAGTGTCAACATATTTAGAGCAGAAGTCATGACTGTATTTACTTTTTATAGGAGACTATAATATGAAACTGTTGAAGCTGTACAGGATCTAGTACCAAGTGGCCAACTGTATCCCTCAGTTGTGCTCTCTCCTTCCATTTAATTACTTCTCCGCTTTGGAGTAAACATTCTCTGGACATTTTATCTTTTCTTTTTTTCACTGTGTGTGGGGGCATTGTTTTTGTCCTTTGACTTCTTAACTTTAGTTTTTCTCATCTCCTCTTTCTAGGGCTCAGGGTTTTTTAATTTTTTTCCTTCTGTCCCGCTTCTCTCTGAACAAGAGGGCAGTGTATAGAAAGACCCAGGAATTATTTTATGTCCTCACTATCTTAGAGGGCTCTTTCTTTTTTCCATCTTCATTCTTAGAGCTCTATTCTTTATTTTTGGTTTCCTTTTACTGTTATGCAGGGCACTGATCTTGAATCTTTATGTGCCTTCCCTACTGTGTGAGGTTTATTTCTTTATCATCTGTTTTTCCACCAGAGAAGCTGAACTGAACATTCTCAACTTCAATATGTGGAACTTTTCAAACACACCTTAAAAAATGAGGTTAACTTTCTAAAGTTGGCTGCCACTCCCAGGAGTTCTTTGGGTTGCTTTTAGCTATTTAACAGACCCCTCACCTTTAGACTTTTAGTATGAAATTCTCTGCAGCTGTCAGTGTAATTTACACTTCAGCTTTCTTTAGAACCATGCTGCATTTGTTCCTGTTGTCTCTTCACTTGTTGATGGGGGGGGGGGGATTCTTTCAACTAAAATGTGTGAAAATAGAATACTCAGCCAAAAAGAAAGGGTTCTTTTATTTGTGTATTTCCACATTTTCTGATGTTTATGTACCAAATAGAAACTTCTTGATTTTCTTCAGCAGACAGACTGACAAAGAGGCCTTATCAGCATGAATTCCTTGTAAACAGTTCCTTGTGTTCTCTTCCATTATTAGTTTACCAACTGTTCTGCTTGTGTCACAAAATGAGACTTCATTTATTAAGAACAAATGGTTTAATATGAGAAAGAAAAAATGTAACTGTTTACTGATTGAGGAATAAAAGGAAAGGAAACAATGTGATCCAATTTCTTTATTTGAACAGCTGTCACTCTCAAGTTTCTTCACTGCATTAATGCTATAAAATGTGACCTTTATGTACTAACTATAGTGACTTTGAAACTGGTGTATGACATCATAAATCTGCTCAGGTATTGTTGGTTTGCTCCAGCTTGTAAACTTTGTCTTGTTTAAACATAGTACAAAGACAGTTATTTCCACACCTGTTACTATGTGTACATCAGACTCCATTAGGGTGACCAGACAGCAAATGTGAAAAGTCGGGACGGGGGGTGGGGGGTAATAGGAGCCTATATAAGAAAAAGACCCAAACATCGGGACTGTCCCTATAAAATCGGGACATCTGGTCACCCTAGACTGCATTCAGGCTGGCGTCCTCCATTTGCATGAAAGCAACAGCATGTTGTTTATCCTAAGACTTGACAAATAAAGTTGATGCAGTTTTTTTTATAAGATAAGGTTGGTTAATAAAAGTAATAATTGAAATAATATGTTTATAACCTTTTGTGAGGCATTTGACTTAGCACCACACAAAATTCTGATTAAAAAATTATTATACAGATTCAAATGTGGCACTTAGATTAAAATTAGCTAATTGATAAATCTCGGAAAGTGTTTGTAAATGGAGAATCATCATCCTATGGGGACATTTCTATTGAACCTTCCAGTGGCCCTCACTATGTACGTTTCAGAACCCACCAGAACCCTTCCAGAGCAGCAGTGTATATATGCATTAGAGATGCTTAGTCAACACAGCTATTTGGACACCTCATTGTACCTGTACCTTTCCTTCATGTTGCAGCTTGTGTAAAGTCCAAAAGACACAATATCAACAAATTGTAGCGAATTCAGGAAGAGCTATAAAAATGATTCAAGGTCTGGAAAATCTGCCTTACAGTGAGACAAAAGAAGATCAGTTTATTTAGCTTAACAAACAAATGGTTAAGACGTGACTTGATCACAGTCTGTAAGAACCTACGTGGGGAGAAGGTTTCAGATAGTAGAGGGTTCTTTTATCTAGCAGAACAAAGCCACAACAAGATCCAAAGACTGGATGCTGAAGCTAGACAAATTCAGACAAAAATAAGGTACAGTTTTTTTAAAGTGAGGGTAACTAACCATTAGAATAATTTAATTAGGGATGTGGTGCATTCGCCATAAACAAAGTCTTTAAATTGAGACTGGTTGTCTTACAAAGAGATGCTATAGCTCAACAAGAAGTTAGGGGCTTGATGCAGGAATTACTGGGTGAGATTCTGCGGAAGAGGTCAGACTAGATGATAACAATGCTCCATTGTGGCCTTAAAACCTATTAACTTAGATTAGTCATCTGTCCTCAGATGACATTAGGACAATTCATTTAACAGTGGACAGCTACAAGGTAACACAGAACTTACTTTAATTGTAACGCTACCACCAGTAACTTTGAACCATCCAGTCCCCTTTCATGTCATCTTCTCAAGTTTGTTGCACTAAACATCACATTATTCATTTTAACAAAAACCAAGTGAATGAATGCCTGTACTCAACAAGGAGTCTAGAATTGCAGTTCTTTTACATGAGTCATCTCTTCTACCCCTTGCTTATTAATAAAGCAGACAATGAATAACTGCTTCTGCTTTATTGTATTGTCTTATAATGAAAAATGAATAATCTGAGTGTAAACCTTAATCTTCCCATATTTATGGTGCTATTTAAAGCAAACAGCCTCATTTATTTCATAGAAGTAGAGAATCTTACTGATTTAACACAGGATATTATGTTAATCTCTCATTGTGTTAGGACACATCTTTCATTAATACCTGTTGCAGTTCTGCTTAAAAACATCAATTTAGATCTGTAAGGTTTTCTAATGAAAGTAAAATACTTCATGCTAATTTCAATGTTTAAAGCTACTAGACCAAATCATATCCCATGCTGGGTAGTTAGGCCAATAAGACATAGACAGGCCTATTTATCCTACTCCCAATTGTGTGCTTCTGCGCACAAGGCAGCAGCAGAACACAATTCCTTCCTGGCTCCCAAGAGAGCTTTGGAAATGTGGGAAAAATCAGACCCCCCCCAACAGGTGATGGAATGCTGCCTCAGGAAGTAGAGAAAGTTCCTCTTTATAGAGCATTCTTTACATTAACTCTACGTAAGAGAATAAATGGACACAAATCAGACATCCAGAATGGTAACATACAAAAGCCAGTAGGAGAACACTTCAGTCTTTCTGGACATTTTATAACAGATTTAAAACAGATTTAAAACTGCAGAACTAAAATTAATTTGCAAACATAACACCATTAGTTTGGGCTTGAATAGGGACTAGGCGTGGCTGGCTCATTACAGAAGCAACTTTTCCTCTCCTGGAATTGACATCTCCTCCTTAATTATTGGGAGTGAACTACATCCACCCTGATTGTATTGGCCCTATCAACGCTGGTTCTCCACTTGTGAGGTAACTCCCTTCTCTTCATGTGTCAGTATAACAATGCCTGTATCTGTAATTTTCACTCCATGCATCTGAAGAAGTGGATTTTTTACCCACAAAAGCTTATGCCCAAATAAATCTGTTAGTCTTTAAGATGCCACCGGACTCCTAGTTGTTTTTTTTACATTTAGTATATCTAGAATACTATGTGCAGTACTTGTCGAAAACCTTACTAATTTTGCCTTAGGTATATAGATAAGGACATCAGTATTTGCATTTAGAACACAACAAACACCAATTTTAAATTATTTAAGATTTCTAAGGCACTATAAGTCAATTAAGTTTTTAAGGGTGACCACAATCATTTTCAGTACTTGAGTTATTCTAGAGAAATGTCAACCAATAGTTTAGCTAAACCATCACCATGGCGGATATAACTGTTTACAAATATTTTCAGATGAAAGCAAAAAAATGGGGATAAGTGTTTAAGATGGTACAAATAAGTCATAAGATACAACTGAGCAAAGAAAAAAGGATAGGTGAGGTCTATTAGACTCCAAAATATTTTCCCAAGGAATGTGGTGGTGGAAGATAGATAGTAAAACACAATCAAGCATGAAATAGTGCAAGTCCTCCACCATTGGCAAGAAGTTGGACAAAATGAGCTAGCAGCTCTCTTCCATCTCTATGAAGAACAAACAAGTTCTAAAATCTTGTATGTGAAGTTAAGCTGGTTGATCTATTCAAAGATATCCAACTCATCATAGAAGTAAAAATAAGCAAGATGCCAACATTGTCATAACTCAAGCATAACTGTCTCCATCTGAGCATTATTTTACATGAGATTTTCACAGCGCACAATTTGTTGCTGTTGTCACCATTTTACCGGTGACTGCATAGGGACTGCATAATTTACATGGAAGAACCCAGGGACTAAGATGTTACTGGCTGTGGTGAACAAGTGACCATTAACACAGGTTTCATTGTGAATCATTTTTAGTATTGAAAAGGTGATGACTCATCGATTCATGGTAAAGTTCAAAAACTCAGTTATACATTTCCAAAAATGAATCAGGTTCCAGTTGGACATGGGAAAACCAATTCATCTAAAGTAAAAATTGTCCTGAACAGTTACCTAAAATCTACCCTTTTGAAGGTTCAGGAGAGTCAGGGTTTGTGTGTTTGATTTGGCTGGGTTTTGAATTGTTTGTTTTTTTGAGAGGTTTAAATTTTCATTTGAGCCTAATTTTCAAAAAACAAATAATTTATTAAAGCAGTTTTATTCACACAATACTTATGCACAGGATTATCTGGATTTCTGTGATTACCTGTTGGACCATTAAAATAATTGCACATGACAAACTAAAAAGGTAAATCCTGAATCCAAACTAAAAAGTGTTTTTGGAAATTTTGCCCTCCATATTCCAAATTTTATCTGAATTGTTTCTGAAACAAAATGATTTGTGTTGGCTCTTTATATCTGTATCAGAAATGCAGATGTTCAAACTCTTGAGCACTTACTGAAATTAACATTTTAAAGTTTTGTTTCACTTATGGGATTTGAATGCTGGTCTGAGCAATGTAACAAAAGTCTGTAAGTAGCAGAAGTGTACATAGCTGTTTGGCAGGGTCCAGTTTGGAGGTCACTAAACTTGGAATGGAGCAAGTATACCTGCTTGCCTGCATTTCTGAGTACAGACCATAAAAAATTGTGAATTATTCATTTCTGAGTTCTTCATTTTGGTATAACACTGCATGCAATATGGACTAGATTAGTCCTCAGCAAGCAGAGATCAAATACGTAGTTCTAGGAGATTCAGAAGCATAATAATTTGTCTAAGTTTTTATATTCCTTGTCCTAGCCTGGTACCTGACAAACCCATGCATTATTTCTCTCCTGTAATGGCCATGGAGTGCTAGGCAGTTTCCAAACAAAAGTCATCACTGCTCCAAAAAGCTCATAATCTAAAGACACAAAGGTAGAGGATAGAGATAAAAGGTCTGACACTGTCATGTTACATATATAGATATAATTAAAACAGAGCAGATAAATTAGAACTAAATTACCTATCATGACAGATGGGTCTTCATGAGGGAACTGAAGTCACTTCACCAGGAAAGTTAAGGACCTGGTTTTGAGGTTGCAAGTGAGAAATTTAATATCCTATAGGATATTATAGTTGAAGTCTAGTGCCAGGGATGATTCCCTTGAAGCAGTGCAAATAAACAGCTAATTATGTGGATTCCTGACAAACACAAGCAAACAATATGCGTTTTAATGTGGCTAAATGTATACTTCTAAGAACAAAATATAGGCCATACTTACACAATTGAGGCGGGCTCAGAGAAAAGCCACAAGAATGATTAAAGCAATAGAAAACATGCCTTATGATAAATAGATTGAGCTCCTTCAGTGTAACATAACAAAGACAAGGTAGAGAACTGACTTGATCACAGTTTATACATAACTACATCAGGAACAAATATTTAATAATGGGCTCTTCAATCTATCAGAGAAATCTATAACATGATCCAATAGCTGGGAGCTGAAGATAGACAAATTCAGGCTGGAACTAAGGCCCTTTTTCTTTTTCTTTTTTAAAGAGCCTAATGAACCACTGGAATAATTTACCAAGGTTCATGGTGGATTCTCCATCTCTGACAATTTTAAAATCAAGATTGGATGTTTTTCTAAAAGATATGATGTAGGAATTATTTTGGGGGAAATTCTATGGCCTGTGTTATACTAGGTCAGACTAGATGATCACAGTGGTCTCTTCTGACCTTGGAATCTATAAAGTGTGGTGGTGTTCACACTGCACTGGGGATATTGAAGTCGGGGAGGCCAGACAGTGGACAGCACAAAGATAACTTTGCAATCTCCATGCACCATGGAGCATAGTCCAGTTAGAGGGTGCAGTGTGTGCACGCATATGCTAGTGTTATGTGCAGAGTTTGTTGGCTCACTATGGACCCACTGGACAGAAACTCAGGAAAAGAGAGAAGTGTGACACACAGGCCATGGCTGGGGCCTTCTCTCAACACTGTGTAGTAAGGGCCTTACCCAGTCTCACAATCCATTCACACAGAGACAATCTGTTTTCTTAGGCTTTTCTCTTTTCATCAAGACTTGGTCCATCGCTACTTTAGGACCAAACATGAAGCTCTCATTGATGTAAATACAATGATAGGATGTCACCATTAGCCTATGTCACCTGTCATTTTATGACATAGTGTAACATATGTTATGAACACGGATTCTTTTAAATGAAATAGTGTAAGAGTTGGGAAATCTTTTCCTAGTTCAATAGTGCATGTGTTGTTCTATGTGTAACAGCAAAATAAGCATATAATATGGCACCCACAAATTAAAATACTTTTAAAATTTCACATATTATAACATGAGAATTTTGGCCAGATATAAGCTTTTTTTCCTATTCTTTTTCCTTCTGTGGTAGTCAGAGAATAATGTATACTCAGTTTATATACTTCAGGTTTAATCAGTGTTGTACAGAGGAATTATCTATGTTCATGGTGTGGTGATGCTATTCATACAGCAACTAAGACACCAGTGCAGTTTTGGGCAGCATCACCTCAAAGGTCATACCCAGGTTATTGACTTTTATCACCCGTTGGTCCTATTCTGTATTATTGCCCTCCAAGTATCTCCCTCCAGTTGGGCTGATCACAAATATTCAAACATGTATGTTGTAAATGACCAGATTCCCTGACTGGATGATCATATATACCACCTGCTTCCTTTCCTCACTATAAGTTATTAGTACATTTGAACCCTTGGACTCTAATCACTACAGCACACATCTCTAATTGTTTGAGCTAAAGTAGTAACTGCATTAGCTAGTAGCCTCTGTATGTTATTCTCCAGCGAATCAGCCACTAGAGGGTGATGGAACAATTTACCAGTATGTTACCGATGAAAGCATTTTACAGGAATGTTCAAGTTATATACACAAATAATACTCAGTTTCTGCAACTAGTCACACATACGACTTTAAAATTTTCCTTCTGCAAACAATTTTGCTGGTAAAACTCACTCACATGTTCATGCAAAGCAAACAGAGGGAACCCAAACACTGTAGAAGCTAATTAATTTCAAAATTGAATGATTATTCATGGAAAATGTTTTGCATTATTTGACATCTTTATTCTTTTGTTTAAAACACAACAAGCAGCAGCCACCTGGATGAAGCACTGGAAAATGACAACTCAGATTATACTCAAAACAAGCTGAAAGACTTGAGTAAAAGGTTGGTTTATGAGAGACCTAATCAAGCTCTCAAGCAGTTAATGAAAATACATTTCATAAACTCCAAAGAGAATTAAGGACTTCAGTTTGACAGAAACCAGGGAAGAAGGTTTAAAGTCAGTAAGAGACCAAGGCCAGAAATGGGGATCCTACACTTTTACCGAGTGACTCTAAATGGGAATTTTTACAAGTATTTCCCCAAAGGTACTAAAAAGTAGCTTATTTCTTGATGTAAGCCTGAGTGGCATCCATAGTAACCCTACCACAAGTCTTTGGGGGAAAAACATTCAAATGAATATAGAGTATTTTCCTTCACCCCTAATCTGGAAATTCAGGATAGTTATTTTATATCCATAATGAAGTCTATTTCTTTACAAGGTCACAGAATTTGATATTAAATTTTATTAGCAGCATTTGTTTTTTGCAGCTCCCAAACCAAAGAGGTAACATGGGCAGCCCCGACCGTGCAGAGTTCACAAGCTAAAAGAGTGAAAGGAGGAGTGTTCCATGCAAGTGATGGAGGTAAGAGTTGACCAGAGTAATAGAATACTTGAAGAGCACGGTGAGGAGTAAGATCTACCAATGTCAATTTTCCTACAACTTTGCCATGGTCAGTAGGCTTGTGTGCACCTTGGCAGAATGACTCTCAAGGAGGGATTTGAATATGGAAAGGATATTGACACAGATCAGTTCATTGAAGCCATCCCATACATAGGTGTGACATGGAAGATGGTGAGGAGGCATGTTTGTGAGAAGCTGACCAACAGGCTAATGAAGTTAGCGTTGTTGATGGAATGAATGGGAGAGGGGATGACATGAAAAGAGACAGGTATAGTGGGTGAGAAGGGCTATGAAGGGTCATGAGAGCAATAAAAATGAATATGATGTGGCAGAGAAGGGAGTTAGTGCAGGGATTCAGAGATGGGAAGGATGATCTCAGTGGCAGCATTTTATACAGACTGGAGAGTGGTGATGTGACTGACCGGGAGGCCACACAAGAGGAAGTTACAACAGACAAGAGGGTGGAGAAAGGGGTTAGAAGGGGATGGGAGGAGGAGGAGTCTGATGTCCTCGCATAATACTTTGGAGACGTATAGGAGCAAGGGAGTGTGAGAGAAGGAGAGACCAGTATAAGAGAGTGACTGCAGAGGCGGTATCAGGTGGGAAGCGCCAACTTTGCACAACTTTCTGGAAAATAAAAAGTGGTCTAGCGAGTGAACCACATAACCAGGAGTCAGGAAGTCTCTATTCTATTCCCATCTCTGCTAATTATTTATGACCTGAGACACGGAACTTCTCTGTGCTTCAGTTACTCCACTAGTAAAATGAGGAAAATACTGTTACTACAGCGAATGAGTGAACCTTAACCCTACCTGATCCCATTTCTTCCTATGCCATCACCCTGCCACAGGAATACCTATGAAGCTGGGTTCTAAGAAAAGTGATTTCTATTGGGACTAAGCAAGTATCAAAGGACTCAAGTTTAACTTTTGTTTACATAACCTGCTTGTCAGCATGGGTTATGTATCCTCTGTTTGCCCAGTCCATAGAGGATAACATTGTAATTGGGGTCATATGAGTATGTAAGATAAATAGATGTTAGACACTTCAGATACATCCCTCCACATTGCAAAAAAAATCTACCCTGTGCTATATTTAATTGAACTAACTCAGGGAAGGAGGTGTTAATATATGAATTGATTGAAGTTATGGATAGTAAATTTGATGCCGTATTAATAAGGAGGTTTCAGCGCAAGGGGAAAATCAATTAGATCTTGTTAAAGATAATTAAAATGGATTTACTTTGGTCAAAGAGTTGATTAAATGCAATTTTACAGAACATTATCCTCCTTTGCAGGCTGGAGGCTCTGGAAAACAACCAGGGTGCCCATTTGCTGAATATTGGATCTGTAGGAGGGAAAAAATCACCTGTGTCTCTGCATGTTATAGTGGTGGAAATTTTAAAAGGAACCTTCCCTATAATAACCTTGAAGGGTCCTTCTAAAAGGGACAAGTGGCAAACTTTGCTTGTTCTTCATTTTATGAATGATAGAGAGAAGTTTTTACAACAATTAAGAGGAGGAAGGGAGGGAGGGATGTTTTCTTCTGGTAGTCCACAATACTTCTATTTCCAGACTCTACTGAAGAAACAGGCTCAAAGATTTCATCTATTTTAAAAAAGTGAATTTATTAAAACAGGAGGTATTTCTGTCATCCTTTTTCCTGCTAGGTTATACATCATTGTTGAGTACAGGAAATAAGTCTTCATTGATTTAGATAACAAAATAAATCTCCCCATCATCCAAAAAATCCAGTCACTTCAGCTATATTTGACCAGAACGAAGAGGTTTAAGAGGATTTAGAATTGACTGAAAACTCACATCTTCCTATTTTTTAGGATTAGTGTTATTTTTTGGTTGTTTGTATTGATTAGATAGGTAGCATAATGGCAGTATTCAAACAAAATACAATGACGTAACTACTAACTTCCTCCAATGAAGCGTTGCTCTATTATAGAAGTTTTTACTCAATATGCTTTTCTGGGATCTGTCTTAAGTCAGGGCAGAGCTGAGCACCTCCACCCCTAAAGTGGACATTTTGTGAGTGACTCCTGCTTGTTGCATTTTTCTCCTCCCCCCCCCCCACCCCCGAGTACTAGCCCATGTTTTGTTTTCTCCTTGGGATTTTCTTGAAGAGATGCCACAGTCTCACCATATAGTTTTGTGTACAGTTGGAGATCAGATGGCAATACTGAACTGATTAGACAGCCCTCCCCTGTCCCCTCCACATTTGTGGTGCAGGGATTGAATGGGGGGTGGGGCATGGAATGTATTCTTCCAAGTTCTGCCCACAAACTCCATTGAATTAGTCACCAAATGGAGATACTGCTCACAGTGGATTATGCAGATCTTCAAAATTTGATTTTGCATTCCCTGGGCTTGGATTTTCCTCTGTATAAATTATTCTTAGCAATTTTCTCTTGCCATGAAATCTATCTTATTGTCAGGCCCCTAACTCTCTGCCACAACCATCATTGGGCATCTGTGGCAATCAGTAAAGGCTCATTTACACTGGGTACACATCAGTGTAGTCACATCGTATAAAAACCCACATTATAAACAAGACCTAAAGCAGACATCACTGCATTGGATACAGTCTGTCTGGGTATTTAAGTTGCTTCACAAAAGTGCTAGGCACTTACTATTTAAAAATAAAAAATGGTGAACTCTGCAAATGTGGAATACTGCAAGGAAGTAATCCTTGGCCATCCTGAACTGAAGTCTAGATGACTAGAAGACTTCTCTCTCCCCAATAGGTCTAGGCACTTACCCTCTCTGTCTGCAGAAGTAGACTAGAAATGTTGCTGTCTAGTCCTTTCAGAAGCTGCTTGGACCACCAATGAGTTGGAAGGGAGGGTGAGAAAAAGATTCAGCCCCTTTAACCAGCACAACACATGTTCCTGCCCTCTCGGAGGTGTGCAAACACCTCTAACTGGCTCCATTCACTGGGAGCGCTGTTTTATTGGATCCAACTGGGTGGAGGATGTCAAGAAGTTTGTGCTGTGATTCCGTAACCTTTTCAAAAGGAATCAAAAGGATCTCCAGCTACTCTATAAAAGATGATCCTAGAACTGCCTGAATTCATCAGGGAGAGAGGGAGACATAGGGGTTGTGATGAGTTGAGTCACAGAAACCTCCTTGGGACTGCCACCTGATGTGCTGAGACTACCTCTGAGCCTGTTTTCCCTGCCAGCTTAGGACTTCAGCACCATGTCTTGTTGAGCCAGACACGCTAGCCTGCTGCAAACACAGACCAAGGTCTGAACCACATCCCCCAAAAGCTGCAGGCTAAACTGAAAACAACTTAAGAAGTGCTCCTGTCTCCAGCACCCAGATATCCAGTTCCCAATGGGGTCCAAACCCCAAATAAATCTGTTTTACTCTGTATAAAGCTTATACAGAGTAAACTCATAAATTGTTCATCCTCTATAACACTGATAGAGAGATATGCACAGCTGTTTGCTTCCCCCAGGAATTAATTACTTGCTCTGGGTCAATTAATAAGCAAAAAGTGATTTTATTAAATATAAAAAGTAGGATTTAAGTGGTTCCAAGTAATAACAGACAGAACAAAGTAAATTACCAAGCAAAATAAAACAAAAACATGCAAGTCTAAGCCTAATACAGTAGGAAACTAAATGCAGGTAAATCTCACTCTCAGAGATGTTCCAATAAGCTTCTTTGACAGACCTAGACACCTTCCTAGTCTGGGTCCAGCAATCATTCACACCCCCGTAGTTACTGTCCTTTGGTCTAGTTTCTTTCAGGTATCTCTTTGGGGAGGAGAGGCTTTCTTTTAAGCCAGCTGAAGACAAAATCGAGGGGTTTCCAGGGCCTTATATAGTCTCTCTTGTGGGCAGAAACCCCTTTGTTCTCCTGTGTAAAATCTCCTCGATAATTTGGAGTCTGTAGCCACCTGGGCAAGTCACATGTCTATAAATGATTCAGCTTTTTGCAGGCTGACGCCATTATTTCCATGTTAGTTTGAACGTTCCCAGGAAATCTCAGATGTGGACTGGCGTCTTCCAAAGTCCTCTGTTAGTTAAGTGTTTCTTGATAGGACTATTCTCAGTAAGTGCCCATTCTCAAGAAGCTGACCAAATGCTTCACTGAGGCTACTTAGAATCAAACAAGTACATAGCCAATATTCATAACTTCAAATACAAAAATGATACACACATACAGACAGCATAATCATAACCAGCAAACTACAACCTTCCCATAGACACCCCGCTTGGCCTCCTCTGTATAAGAACAGGTGCAACCATAGGACTCTGGTTGCAACAATGATCTATACCGCACAGTTTATGTCAATAACGTCACAGGGGTTACACCACTTTGTCCAGAGACAAACATGGCAGTCTTGCTGGTTCCGGCAGATCTGGTGCATCTTTCTCTTCCTCCTCCAAAGGATCTGGGGGGAGGAGGGATCTGAGTGCCTCCCAGGGCAAGCAAGGAGTGACTCCCTAGCAGACCTGACCAGCTCTGCAGGGGGTTACTGGTCCTAGGACCCTCAATATGGTCAGTAGGAAGGTTAAAAAGGGGGGTGTAGAGGCCAGACAAAGGTTCAAAATGGGTGCCATCAGCTCTGACCTAAATGAGGAGGCTGGTCCTAAGATGGTGCAAATATTTTGGATGGCAGAGGATACCTAGGATAAGGAAATGAAGGCTCTGCAGGTGGTTCAGAGTCTCCCAATGAGGACAAAGCAGATTCCTGTTCCAGAGGCGGTACTGTCAGTGCCGCTGGAGGAAAGCTGAATCTCAAGGAAAGAGTACGAGTATACTTCAGGCTATTGACTTCCCAGGTATTATGACATCTCTGGAAAGGAATGGACCCAATGGAGAGGATTCTGGATCCAGGAATGTGAAAATGTCCTGTGGAGCATCACAGAAGCTATTTCTCTCTGGTGTGAGAGGGGTTGTCTGTCCAGACCATCATAGCTGGAGAAGGTGCTGACAAAGACTGTGCCACAGGTAGTCAGTGAATGGTCTTCATTAGTGCCAATAGATCCCAAGGTTTGGGAGGTGCCCAGGATGATGGTACTGATGGATTGCATTCCAGTACTGGTAGCCTGTAAACATTGATCTCTTTCTTGTCAAGTCTCTGGAACTTATGACATACTAAATCCTCTTGGGCTGAGGTACTGGGCTTGCACAGAACTGAATCCAACTTCTTCAAAGTGGATTTTGAGGAAGACAGTCATGCATATAAGAGTGTTTCCTTCATTCCTAAGATGATCTCGCCAGGTCATCTATTGGGGTAGGTTCTCTGGTGCCAGTGTCGGACTTAGCAGCAAGAGGCTCACTCCTTTCTGAATAAGACCGACGTATGATGGTGGTGGGGAGGGGGGGAGTTTCCCTGGCTTGGGTCTGATTGAGGCTTTATGGCCTTTTCCATGAGCTGTTTTAAAAAGTGGAGTTCCTTCCTGCCCTTCTCGGGTACAGCCGGGGAACAAGCAGCAGCTACTGCACCTCGCTGCAATGTGAGTTTCCTGAGGCAGCAGAGGCAGAGCTGGTGGTCATTGCTGACCAAGAAAATCCCGCTCCCCGTGGGCAGGGAATGCAGAGTTTGACGCCTGGAATCCGAGGCATCGTCCAGTACCCGCACATGGTACATGGTGGGAAGGGGGAAATGTTTCCCCAAGATTAATCTAGCACTAAAGCTATGAAAAAACCCACAAAAACTATCAACTGCAGAAGATGCCAAAAACTATATACAAAACTAAATCTTATTTTAAGGGATGAGCCAAAGCTACAGAGAGGTTCTGACCCAGGCCATGCAGCAGTGAGAAGGGAGGAACTGGAGAGGCTGTCAGCCCACACCACCTTTTATCCCCTCCGTTGGAGGCACAAAGGTGACCCTGAGCACATGTGGACCAATGGATGCTACTTTCAAATTCTCTGGCTTTGGGCACCTGGTGCACGTGAATAACCCACAGTGGAATGCAATAGGGACAATCACTCAAAGAAGAAATATTGTTATACATCCACACTTTCAAATACTGACGCATCTTAAACAAATGACACCACCTTATTCATGACAAATGCAAAACTCAAATAAGCTACTGTTCATCTCAAAACACCACTGTTTCTTTTCAGATTCAACCGTTTGGTAAGTTCTGTACCATTACAAGATGGTAATCAAGAAACAAATATAATCTCTTTAGATTACACAATATCACTTCAGAATATTCAGGCCAAAATTAGTTCAAAACATGGTATGGAGAGACAATGACTGAACTTGAAACTATACAGAAAGTAGTGCTGGTTGAACCTTGAAAGGTTAGCAAGTGTAGTTTGAAGGCTTACTAGAGTCTTTTCCAAGTTTATCTGAACATATTTGGTTTAGCAAATAGGCTTGGAAATCACATAAGAACAGGATTTCCAGTGGTCTGTTATACTTCTAAATCCCATTTACACTGGTATACAGCTAGTGATTCTAAAGAAATGTCTCCAGTTTTATATCATTGTAAAAGATCAGAATCTGACCCACAGCCTCTGCACCAAGGATCTTTCAATTTAGGAAGTCCAAATCTGCTCACAAAATGTTATAAACAACAACAAAATAAAGTGCCTGAGTGAAGTATTCAGATTTGGATCCAAGGCTTTGGTTCTAAAATTCCCCATCATTTTGGAGTGTTTGGATTGGTTCAGGTCTGTCTCAACAAAAGTGCTACTACATATTCTCAAATCTTAGGATTTATTTGGGTTCAGTTTTGGCCAATAGTTTATCTTGCTTCTTGGTTTATCCAAGACAGTTCACCTATAAACCAATAATACACAGTAAACACAGGCAGCTTGTGCATGTAGCTGAAGCGGGAATTACATATGCAGCTGACGTAGGAACAGGTTTCTGAACAGTTTACTGGAGATACTGCTGAATAAAGGCTTGTTTAGCTGGACAGTGTTGAGCAAACTGGAGCATAAGGCTGCAGAGCACTATCTGTGTGGATCCTTTTACGGCACACTAAAGGAGTAGTGTCAATGCACTCTAGGGAACAATTAGTGTGCAGTAACAGGATCCACACAGACAGTGCACTGTAGCCTTACACCCCAGATTACTGCACACTAAATGTTTGTCTAGACTAAATGTTTGCCCATAATCATCTGTGGGAAAGTTGCCTGTTACTGGAAAGTTGAATTGTGTGTCAAGGAAAGCCAGCTGTATATTTTAAACCTTTCCAAAGAATACACTTACACAGCTGATGAGATGTTTTCTCTACTTTTCGTATGGTAAGATTCATGGTCTTGTTGCTTCATGTTAACTTTGCCCTTTTTCCATCATGCATCAGAGGGCTTGTTTCTTAGCTCTCCTATTCCTTGTGTAGTCATTTGTCAGTGCAGAGATGGTGTTCAGTACTACCAAATCAAAATGTTTTCCATTCATTTTCCATTTATCTTGCACCGGTGTAAGTGACTATGCAATGTCCTTTTATGCGCTGAGTAACTCATGTGAATGAGCACCATCCCTTCATCACTGTTGTCCTTTCAAAATGCTAGACTCCCATTCATATGAACAAGATCAGGCCTGAGACCATTAATCTTATTGCAATAGGTGCACATGCATTTGTTCTGAGTAATTCAGACTATAGTCCCTGCATACGTTCCTAATGAAGTCTTTGTAGAGTATGAACTAAAGAAAATGAGTAAATAAGACAAAATGAGGTTTACCTGGATCTCTTATTTCCTATACAATAGACTGTGGTTCTGTCAAATATTCCTCCAGGCTAATTATGGAGAAATGCATACTGTACCATGCATGGTGCATTGGATCGTCAGCAATGCATAAGCATAACTCCATTGACTTTATGATGCTATGAAATTTATACCCCACCTCAAGATATTAACTTCCACAGATTCTATTAATATAATTAAAAATGTGATCCTATTTGTACACAGTCACATCACATTGCCTCCAGCTAGACCACTTCCTAGAACAACTATTCACTTTCTGAACCTGCCTTTAATGATCGGTTTTATTTTTTCTTTCATACATCGAGTCTATCGCCAGAAAGGACCATTACTGATCATTTAAATCTGACCCCCTCTGTACCGCTGGCCAGAGAATTTCACCCAATCATTCCTGCACCAGGCCCAATAGCGTCTGGTTAAACTAAAGCACATCTTCTTTAGAAAGACATTAGATCTTGATTTAGTGGTTAGAAGCATTGGAGAAGATGTGTTCCTTAATAGTCTTAATAAAAAATATCACTATTGAGTATTATTATTTCCTTATAAATGATCTTCAGAAATGAAAATCAGTAATAGCTACTGTTAATGGGGCTTGTTAATTCAAGCATTTACACAGAGCTTTTAAAACCTGTTTTGATTTTGAGTATTTAAACAGTCTCCTGTTTGTTCATACACTTTATGACTATCTCCATTATCCTCCACAAATACAAACCTATAGCTATACAAAAAATGTCTGAACTGTTACTTTTTAGTCAGTCATCTAATAAAATAATAATAATAAATAGAACCTTCTAATATAACTGATCTTGTTTGGATTTTTTCCCCTCCTATCACAGATCTTTTATTATTGTAATTTAAATAAAAATTCTGCCAGAAAATCTACTGCTGTATCTCTAGGACATGCCAAAATATATACTGAATTAATTACTCCAAGTATATGGGAATTGTGCCATCTTATGCCAAGATGGAACATATTTGGTTATCTTTAGGCAGCTGTCTTCCTCTGAGTTTCGAAAGTGCCTAGCACATTTTGGGTGCTGTTGCAATCTATACAGAGACTGCAGATTATATATATATATGCTGGAAAATGGTGTCACTTTCTGTGCTAAAATGCAGAGACAGAAACATACTGCAGTCTCCTTCAAAATTTTTGACGGGGATACCTCTGGGTCAAGGTATGTTTCTGCAACGCAAAGCAGATTTTTGACAGTAGTGTATCTTCTTGCCTATAATAGAGTAATGTATCAAATTATTTGTTAAAGGATGTCACCTATCCCAAGCTCTCAGAAAAAGTTGCAGCACTGAGTACACAAATGAAAAATGCAACACTGAAGGACCAAGTATGGAAAGGCACTATAGAAGTGACCTTGCAGAACTCTCTGTTGAATTGAATGCTGTGTTATAGAAAACTGAGGGAAGATAAATCTTCGAAGATCAAAAGGTGGCCTGGTTCATTATTTTATGCAACTGAATTGGTTTCATTTTTAAGCTATCACACAAAAGAATAAATTAACACAAATCAGACATCAAGAATTATAACATTCAAAAACCAATAGGAGAACACTTCAATCTCCCTGGACACCCAATAAACAGACTTAAAAGTGGCAATTCTTCAACAAAAAAACTTCAAAAACAGACTCCAACAAGAAATTGCAGAACTGGAATTAATTTGCAAATTGGACAACATCAAATTAGGCCTGAATAAAGACTGGAAATGGATGGGTCACTACAAAAACTAATTTCCCCTTGCTGATACTCACACCTACTTGTCAACTGTTTGAAACGGGCCACCTTGATTACATTGGCCTCATTAGCACTATAAAAGTGATTTTTCCTTCCTTGGTATTCACCCCTTCTTGTCAGCTGTTAAGGTGGAAGTGGGCTAGTCTCAATTGATTTGGCTCATTAGCATTGACCCCCCACTTGGTAAGGCAACTCCCATCTTTTCATGTGCTGTGTATTTATACCTGCCTCTGTATTATCCACTCCATGCACCTGATGAAATGGGTTTTAGCCCATGAAAGTTTCTGCCCAAATAAATGTGTTAATCTCTAAGGTGCCACAAGGTCTCCTCGTTGTTTAAGCTATCACCTACTTATTGCAAATACCTTTTAATTTACATTGTTACAGAGGAGTAATTAGAAAACTTTAGATGGTCAAGATGAGGTATCTTACAAAATAGACTGGCGAACAAAAGGATTTTTATAATCTGGATAAAATTGGCATAAATAAAATCTGAGAAAAGAATGTAGATATGGCCAGGGTCATCAATATATTCACATGTCTCTGGAACACAGAAGAAAGACTCTGCTGTGATGCTTTGCCAATGATCTGCAGCCTCCATTATTATTCACTTTTAAAATCTAGTGATTTCCAGGAAACTGCTGCCTTGTTAAATTATACATGCATTTTGCATGGCTTAAATCTCACTCGCTAAGTATTTGGTACTTTGATTATTGGGATACATGCAAAAATACCAACCTATTCCAATTAGATTTGTTGTAAAAAGTATCTGCTCTGGGTGAAGAGCAAAGTTGGTTTAATTGAAGTTCTATGGCTGCTTTGCTTTGAGTCAGTAAAACGTATATTTTTAGCAGTGTTAAAATGTGCCTGAAACATTTTCCAGGAAAAAATAATATACTTACACATCCCTGGGTGATAAACACTTCAGGAAAGCGTGCATGAATCACACCAGTCCATTTAAAGATGTTCTACCCTATCTATAAACATGAAATTCATCTGAGAATCTTAAAACGTTTTATGGATATTTCTTATATAAAAAATGAGACAGTGCCGGAAACAGGGACAGAATCCAGGCATCTTGGCTTCAAGGGACCTGCTGTAACAAAAACTCAGCATTAACAAATGTAAGAATATACCATATTAAAAGGCCCTCCAGCCAGGTCTTTGATACATTTCATACCCACGGAGCTTCGAAGCTCCTTATTTGCTTTGTTGCCTTGTGTTCGGAATTGAGCATACTGTTGCTATTAGGAATGAGTGCTCCTATGTGGTGTGGTTGCAGCTGAATTGTTTAAATAGTCAGTTTAAACTAGCAAAAAGCAGCTTAAGTCAACTGGGAACATGTGTTTGGAGAAACTGGCTGTTACTTTTTAATAGTACATGTCCATGATTTGGGGCACAATGGAAAGTAGTGATGGGGAGGAGCTGAATTGGTCTGGTTTGTATTTTGGGGCAGGCTGCTATCTTGTGCTCCAGAAGCTAAAGCTTTCAACCAAAAAAGTCAAGCAAAAAGCATCTCCAAAATTTAAACTGACTGCAGACCAATCCGGTGGTGTCTGTCTGCATCTGCAGACAACCCTAAACAGCTTTTGATGTTGACTCTGAAACCTAATGGTGGCATAAAGTTAAAATTGCCAGAGAGATGATTATGAAGATCGGCACAATCAACTGATTGTAAGTGTCTAGTAGCCAGAGACAGGGAGTAAAACTACTTAAATTTCCCATTACACCATTAACTTCTTGTAGTGGCATAATAAATAGGAATGAAGATGGTGTGAGTGTAATTTCCATTTCATACTTGATGTTTGAAAACAAGGATTGGTAGGGGAGGGGATGTTATAAACCTGTCACTTTGAAATAGACCCAATTCCCTATTTTAAAAAACAATTATTTGGAAGTCACTTTCCTGCTCATGCATTTCATATATACTGTACACAATGCAGCAATTTGTGGTAGGGAAAAAAATCAGCAACGGCTAAAGTCAGTTGTGTACCGTACAAATGAAACAATAAAATAGAAGTATCAAGAGGAAAAAAACTCCTCTCCCATTTATTTTTTGGAAGAAGTCCAAGTCTTTTCTCTATATGCACACATAGCATCTGCCTGCCTGCTCAGCATCTGCTAGCCAACCACATAGTGTACATTCTGACTCAGAGCAGTCATTCAGGCTCCCCTCCGTAGAGGAATGGTCACCAGTGTTTTGTAAAACAACTGCATGAAGATAAATCAATGTTAGGCATGAGATACCTAATACAGCCTTTCCTTCTTTGAAGATCTCAAATGAATTTACATGGAGGCATCATCTCCCAGATGGTATCTTTTCATTCCAGTCTCTGATATGGATATTAGAAGACTTTATCTTATTTCCATTTGAATTCTATGAGTTTTGCCATAGGAAGCAGGGATAGACCCAGATGCCAGGCACTATGCCAGTATATGTTCTACTGCTTGCATTAAGCATGGGGGGGGGGACAGAATCTAGTGGATAAATCTGTTTAATGATGGATCCTTCACCCTGCCTCATTAGCTTGGTCCAGCACCACTGAGTTCAAGGGGAGTTTTGCCTTAGAGCTTGTCTACACTTACCAGAGGATTGATGCATGAAGATCGATGCATCGGCAGTCAATTTAGTGGGTCTAGCGGAGAGACCCGCTAAAATTGACCGCCAATCGCTCTCCCGCCAACTCCTGTACTCCAGCTGAATGAGAAGCTCAAGGGTAGGCAACGGGAGAGGGCCTCCCATCGACATAGCATACTGTGCATAGTCGCGGACTCTGTGGGTGCTCCGGGGCTGGAGCACCCACAGGGAAAAATTAGCGGGTGCTCTGCACCAACTGGCAGCCAAACTCCCCCCTCCTCACCTCCTTCTCCCCCCCCCCCAAGTGTGCCATCTCCACTTCTTCCCCTCCCTCCCAGTGCTTCCTGCACCCCCGCTGCCTAACAGCTGTTTGGCAGCACTTAGGACTTTCTAGGTGGAAGAGGGAGGAGTGGGGACGTGGCACGCTCAGGGGAGGAGGCAGAGAAGAGGCAGGGCAGGGGTGGGGACTTGGGGGAAGGGGTGGAATGTGGGCAGGAAGAGGGCTGGGCTGCGGTTGCAAAAGGTGGGGTGGGGACTCTGGGGAAGGGGTGGAATGGGGGTGGGGTGAGGGCAGTGCAGGGGTGGGGCATCGAGCACCCACCGGGCAGAGGGGAAGTCCACACTATGGTAGTGTGGACCCCGCAGTAAGTAGATCTAAGTACGTCTACTTCAGCTTTGTTATTCATGTAGCTGAAGTTGCTTAACTTGGATCTCCCCTCTCCCCCCCCCCCCCCCCGTAGTGTAGACAATGCCTTAGAATTGTATCAGAGCTGGATGAACAGCTTGGGTGTCTGAAAATGCTGAGTACATCTCATCTCTATTCAATGACCACTTTAAAGATCCCATGGCTGTCATTTGATGTTCATCAGCATGGAATGGACCTCTGTTCTTAGTCTTATCTCAAAAACACACCAGCCCATGCAGTAACCCAGTTTATCTGTCTCAGATGGATTAATGATTGAGTCAGACCAGCCAGGATTCTAACTTGAGTTCTAGGGAGTCAAAGAAACACCAACCTGACATAGAAACAACTACGCCATCCCCAATTTGAAAGTAGCATTAGGGCAAAAGTATTAATCATATGTACGAGTAGCCCCACCCCAAAAAAAACCAGATCCCCATTACGCTAGGTAATGTACAAACATAGTAAGAGAGCTGATGCCCTAAAGAGCTTACAGTCTAAATAGTCAAGACAGTCAAAGTGTAGAAGAGAGGAATTATTCCCATTTTACAGATGGGGATTTTCAAAAAGCACCACCAATCACCCAATAGGTGATAGATGCTTAGGTACTTTTGAAAATCCCAGTAGGCACCTAAATACACCTTTAAAAATCTGTGCCAGTGCTAGTAACTGAGCCCAGATCTAATGAGTCTCAAGTATTTTCCTTTCTTTGTCAAAGCCACACTTGTTGCTATATTTCTAAGCATGCATGAGTGTAAAGAACTAGAAGTTTGGGACTAAACCCCCTGCCTCTCCCTCTCTCCAAATCTAGGGATTGCATTAATAAAGAGAAAACTGAGTTTGTAACAGTTGTCTAGGCCCCAGTATGAGATTATGTATTGTCATAGTTGTGTGCATAGCTGTGGCTTCTGAGCACCCTCGAGGGCATATACGGGAATAATATTGGTAAAGTTATGGCAGTTTGAGGAAAGTTCTAAATACTGATACAACCCTCAAAGGAAGCTGTGGTGTGCAGAAAGATATTTTTGCAAAATATATGGCATAACAGCCGTGAACCATTATTGTGTACAAGAAGAGAGTCACATTTAAATGTTTCTCAATAGGCTAATGAGACGTGAACACAAAAACAGAGAGAATGTTCCCTTAGCTAGTATTTTGGCCAGGAGCCCTTTAATGGTCCCACTAAGAACATCTGAGTGGGATAGTTTGCTACAATGGCTTTGTTAGGTAGCAGAAGTTATCACTCTTGGGTGGTGAGGATTTTGTAGGTTTGATCCCCTAGGATGTGTTAGAGAAAGTAATTTTTGGATCAACCCCAGTGATACATTCAATGAAAATTAGGTTTAAAAAAAAAGTAAGTTTTGTTACTGTGCTGCCTGGGCAGATTGCTGAATAAAAAGTTAGAGTTGCATTAGTGCCCCCTTATCTGTATTTGCAAGCTGTTCACAAAATGCTAGCTAAAGGATATAGGATTTTCATAAATATTCACTACATTTGTATTGAAAAAAGTCATACTACTTACTAACCAAATTTATAGCGACTATTTTCTCTCAAAGCATGATTTTCAATAGCAAAAATAAATGTAGGAAAAGCTTTTTGATAAAGGATAGCAGACCTGGTGCCAAACTGTCAGCTTTGTTCACAAACCAGCAAACACGTCAATATGCTGCTTTTCAAATTCTATCAAGTCATCCAAACATTTTAATAAAAACTCATTTTCTTGTCCCTCTTTTGCATGCTTAAGCTAATTATGTCTAAAACAGAAAAAGTGATACGAGTGAAATGCAAATGATAAACTATAAATCTGTCTTTCCTGCTGTCTCTCTCTCCCCAGAGGATTGGAAACTCGTTGTTGCTGGCTAAAAGCTCAAACACATCACAGTTTCTTTGGCTTGTTGCTGCTGTTTTGCTTAGCTTGAAATACATAGTTCAGGCAGGAAGGCAAGTTGCAGGGAACTTAGTCAAAGCAATACTTCTCCCATGTTTATTATGAAGCACCTTTAAATGCTATCAATCAGATCACTTGAGCTGTCGCTTGAGGTACTTAGTAACATTCAAGTTGTCCATGAGGGCACTTTAGAGTACAGGTCCGAGATAAGAAGGGGTGCAGTTATGAAGTAAACATTTTCCCAAAGAAAGTCACACATTTGTCTGGCTTTGGGTTTTCCTACAGACACAGAGCCATATCAGCTGGTGCAAATCAGCGTAGCTCCATTGAGGTCAATAGTGCTACACCATATACACCAGCTGAAGATCCAGCCTGCAATATCCAGAAAAATTCCACAGGAGGATCCACAAAAGCTTTGAGTGATCCTGAGTCAGAGTTAACCTTTACACTTTTTAAAAACTTTTGAATACTGCCTTGTGTTCTGAAATGTATTCGGATACAGATTGTTGTTCTCTTCCCATTTCAAACCTTTAAACTGTTGTCTGCTAACAGCTTGACATGTGTACATGTGGGCATGATATTCATCAGTATGTTCAGATGGGCACGCACTTCAGAGCTTGCATGTGTGCCTGTTTATTTATTGTGTGCATCTTCTAGATGAATACACACCCTTACGTCAAAAGGCAGCTTTGCATATACACAGACTTATGTATTATCATAATACATATCTCATGCAATGTATTGCATTTTCCTAATAAAACAAGTTATTTTTTATATATTTGAATGATACAAAGTAGGGTGAAAATCAGAAAAAAAGATGTTTGTAAAACCCGTGATATTTTTGGAAAAATTTGCTTTAAACTGAAAACTAAGGGGCTTACTCATTCTGTAGGCCTGACCTCCATTCCTTGTTCATAGATGAGTTTTAATAGTCAAATGCAGTAACACATTTTGCTCAAATGGGCCCAGTTTACCAAGTGATCCAGATTGTTTCATATGACTGCCCTGTCCACCAGTCTGTCATTCCTAAGTGCTATCAGCAGTGATTATACATTTACTTTTATGAAGTGGCATAGCTGAGCTTAACACCGCTTGAGTCAAATATGCAGTAAATTTAACTGTGAGGATTCTATATAATCCATCATGAAGTCCTTCTTGGGATTGCTAACATCCATCAGACTAAGGTGCTTGTAATACTATTGGAAGAGAAAAGTGTTGTCCTTTGCATGCATAAATGGACTGATTAGGTCAGGCAGTCATTTCTTTAGAGTTTGCTTGGTTGGTTTTATTTTGGGGGGATGATTTTTTTTTTAATTGAGCTACTACAAAAATCCAATGCATGCTCTCTTTTGCTGCTTTATGCTATCTGCCAAGCCAACAAACAAATATAGCCCCCCCCCCCCCACAAAATAGCAGCAGCAACAGCACCATGTGAAATATGAGTTTTCCCAAAATATCCCAGAGAAAGGAGGTTAAATTCACCTTTGATGTAAAGGGCCAGCTCAAGGGCATCTGCACCATTTACCACTATTCTTAGGGGCTGGGCAAGAAGCTATACCAACATGCCTGCATACCCCCAAAAGAATTGCAGAAAGGGTCTCAGGCTAAGCCTGCATAGCCAGTGGATTTACTCTTATGCAGATCCAGTGACCCCAAACATGGCATCCAAGTAGCAAGGAATGACAGATACTAGTCTACGGGCTGAATTAGCAGATACAAGGTATAGCAGCCCCCCAGCCTGGGACTGGATTGGGATGTGGATAGAGTCCATTTACAGTCTGGCTGGCCAATGTTTCAGAGACGTCTGTTCCTATAGCACAAAAAGTGCTATAACGAAATATAAGTTAAGACAGCATTTTCAAGGGTAAACTTGGCAAATATGCAATCTGAATTAGATATAGAAGAATTTTAAGCATTAATAAATCAACTGAGTAAGCACTGAGTAAGTTCTTTAGGATTTGTTTCAATAATTATCTTACACTTGTATAGTGCCATCCATCCAGAAAGCACTTTGCTGACACTACATTTTGGGCCAGTTCCTCAGCTGGTGTAAATCAGTGTAGATCCATCAAAGTCACTGATTTACACTGACTGAAGAACTGGTCAATTTTCAGCAACTCCTCAGTTAAAGTTATTTGGTTCCAGATGTTATACAGTGTGAAATACAAATCTGGCTCTAGATTCACATTTCCTGCCCGGATTCCTCTCCCTGTCTGAATTCAGGGATGTTCAGCTATGGGGTTTAGCTCAAGAGTGCTCTCCTATGATCAAGACCTTGTAAATTTTTCATATCACTGATGGCTGGCTTAATATCTTTTTATGTCAAAATTGAGAAGAGTCTAGAGACACTAAAAAAGCCCTCTCTGAAGGAAAAAATAAAGCTGTGCGGTGAAAGAAGAGTCATTTGCTATTCCAACAATGCTACCAATAGCTACCATAAAGGGGAAGGTTTGAAGTTTTGGCCAATGTGTTTATGAGTAATTTGTGCTTCTTCCTATTCTAGAACATCTACTCTAGGTTTCCCTGAGTAGCTTGACTGTTAGATCAGCAACTCCTTCTCTCTAATTTGTAGGGCTTATCATGGAGAGTTATTACGGAATGGCTATTCCTAATTAATTCCAAAGTAGATTAGGGTAATTCAGATTCTGACACTTATTCTGAAATAAGTAACTGTGTGTGGATGCACTTAAGATGTAAATAAAATTAGATATTCCTATCTTAATCCAAATTAATAGCTCAGTGTAAACAAGCGCGTAGACTGGGCTGCTTAGTGCACTTGAACAAATTATGCTCTGAAGTACAGTATGTAGAAAGGTGGCTCAGTAGTGAAGTGGAATAAAGTGACAATGACATGTTGTGACTTAGCTGTATCCAAAAAGGCATGTGGGAGGTAAAAGGCTCATGAAAAATTCAGGTGGCAGTCAGAGAGACGTCTCAATGGAAACGTAAAAGGGAAATCCTGATCAGAGGGAAGATAGTATGCTATGCAGGGTAATGGAGAGTTAACTGCCTCCCACTCATTCTTTATTATTTACTACTTGTGTTGAAGTAGTGCCTAATCTAGAGCCCCATTGTGCTAGCTGCTGTACGAAGTGTCTGCCCTAAAACACTTGCAATCCATGTATAAGACTATAGGCAAGAGGGCGATCCAAGAGATCAGTGAAGCACAAGGAAAGAAAATACTGGTTATTAGTAGTATCCAAGGTGTGACACTGTGGAAGAAGAAAGATGACCATGTTTATATTAATGTATTACCAGTGACGTACAAATGCTGTTTTGGTGAAATGTGTATCGTTGGATATGAAGTTATGAAACTTTGCTATGTTTGCGATACACAAACATGTTTGTGTTCCTAGGTAACACCCACAAGACCCATTTACATCAAAACCAGACAGCCATGAGTCTATGCGCCAGTAAGGAGAATCAACTCTTCCAGTGGGCCCCTCCCAAGGAGGCCTCAGAGCATATGCACAATGGAGTCTCACTGACTCGGCAGGGCACATAGAACATGTGATCCAAGACTCCATGTTTGACCCAGTAACTTTCCATGCACATGGGCTGAGGGTATAAATGGAGTCTGACATCACCTTCTTGCCTCTTTCCTGCACCACAGCTCTGGACTGTTTTCTCTAACCCAGGAAGTTTTGAACATTGAACTGAGGACCCCAAATCTTGTGGGCAAGCTAGCAGATTTAACAGCACTGCTATTATCCTGATCTACAGACTCTGAAATCAACTGTAATGCATAGGATTCAATTTTAAACTTTTATATATATTAATAAACCTTTAGCTCACTAAAGGATTGGTTGCATCCTGAAGTACATATTGACCTGGGGTGAGCATCTTCGGAACTGGAAATATGTGACTGTGGTTTTAGTAATTTATCACAGAAGTCTGGTTTGTGTGGGTGATGCATGAGGGGCTGGAGGGCCTAAAGGGGACTGTCTGTGGCTTCATAATAACTAGCACATTATTTTGGAAGCACACTTTTGTAACTGGCTTGGTATTTGATCATAAGATTTCACCAGTCTGGGGGTGCATGCCCTGTATTCTGGCAGTCTGACCTGACTGTCATTCTTATCGGTGTCCTGTATCAGGCAGCTTGACATAGAGGCCAAAGCTTGAGAAGTGGTGAGCATACAACTCCTACTGAAGCAAAATAGGCCAGATCTTGACATTTAAGTAGTTTTACCTGAGAAAGGAATGAGAAAAATCAGAGTTCGGACCTCAGGATTTGGCCCAGTTTGAAACAAGGATGCTCAGGAAGCACCTGGCAATTTGTAAGATTGGGCCCCTAATCTGCATAATGGCAGCACTGATTTCCAGATGACAAATGTGTCAAGATCATTCTAACTCCCAAAGGAGGGTGGCAGAGAAGTGGCAGAGGGGATAGGCTTTAGAGCAAGGAGAAGCTGGCCGCACAACAGTGTAGTAATGTGATTGAGAGCTAAAAGATATCGGCTATAAGAAATTATGATATTACAACTTAGTTGCATGACAAGCTTTAATATCCCCAAAGTTGGGAGGAATAAAGCTTTTTAAAGTGTTATATAAATTTCTACTTTAATTTCATATCTGAATAGTTAATAGCCACCTGCCACTACATTTCTGAACTTCACAATCTGTTCCCGTCATGAGATTGTCAGCCTTTTAAGGGCAAGAACCGCATATTGGTTTGACACAGCTGTTATATTGTCTATCCATGGCATTATATAGATAACAGCAATAATTAACACCATGGATGTGGAACTGGAAGATAAAACACATCATCAAGACTAATTTCAAGTGCTGTAAATAAATAGTAACTGATTCTGAAACTTGAACCAAAAGTCAAGCTGAGATCTGTCAGAGCATTGCTTCAGGATAAATTAAACTAGAATCCTTCACATGATGGGGAATATGAAAGATGATTTTGAAACCATTTTTTCCTTAGTGATCTGTTGCCATTGATTGCAACTATTCTAATACACCAGACCTTGAAAACTCCCAGTGTGAAGTTAGGTTCAAGTTTATGATCGACAAATTTCTGAGGTCATATTTCTAATCCCCTTAACTGAAATTCTATCATAACTAATACCTTGAAGAATATTTTAACCATACAGCGCTTATGTGGTCAATCATGGATCACCAGGGATCCTAGAAATCCATTTGTCACAGAAAAACATGGAATGTGTGTTTTTATAGATAATCTTTAGTTTGTATATTTTGTGAAAATAAAATTGTACAGCAGAACTTCATTTATCCAAGCCTCCATTTTCCAGCTCTCGTATTAACTGAACTGGGGCTTGGGCTGTCAGCTGCCTGGGGCTGAAGCTCTCCAGATTAAATCCAATCTGGCCCAGGTTCCACTGTATATCAATGAAACATTTCAATACACACACATTTTGTGACTAGGGAAACCTAAAGTTCAGCATTTCATTTTAATAATGGAAAAAACAGGCTTTTTTATTGGAGAATATTGGGGGTTTTTAATCACAGAAAACTAGGATCCTTGCTGATCACTACAAGCAGCACCCCCAGAAACACAGTCTTGTAGTTAGCGGCTTAGGCTGGGAATCAAGAGGTTTGAGTTCTACAGGCTTCCTTTCTGACCCTGGGCTAATCACTTAAAGTGACCCTTTCTATCTGAAAGCTATACTTCTATCTGAAAGGGTTCTATTCTAGTTAGTTATAATATTCATAGCTGTATCTTCTAAGAGTAGAGAAATATTTTCCTTACTACTTTCAGTTTGTTCAGCCTGTACTTTTGAGAGCCCTTTGTGTATGGCTGATTATTACAGCAGGAAAGTTAACTTTGAAACAAACCCTCCCCAATTTGCTACCTTCAAAATCACCATCGGTAGGGCACTATAAGGGAGGTTTGCGCTGCCAATGTCCTAACTGTTCTCTTGCTATCTAGAAGACATGGAGCCTACTTTTCCATTACGGAATGCTCCCTTGCATTCTGCCAGCATGTTTGAGAGACAGAGCTATCCTAGACAGCCATAAGAGGATCAATTCTATGCCAGGGGGAAATCATCCAGTTGTGGTGAGTGAGCACAGTGGCTCTCACCCCATTACACACCCCAACCTGCAACTGGCATAAAGGTTTCCTGATCCTGTTCATTCCTGGCTGTTTTATTGTCCACCGAAGGCCATTGACAGTTGTGTAATTTAGAGCAGATGTGAACTATGTTTAGTACTAGTTTGGCATCCAACCAGCCCAATACTAATGAACAGGCTTTGTGCCCTCCCTCCACAGTTGTGCCCTGTAGTCCTTAACCACAATAGAGGATTGGAACCATGTCTTCTACAATTGTCAGTCTAGCATCGTAATCCTTTGCATTGCTATAGAACTATCACTACTTTACAAACAGCAGCAAATTAAGCTTCACAACACCCTGTGAGTAGGATTATCTCCATTTAGCAGTTGGAAAAATGGAGGCTCAGAGGGATCACCCAAGCTAACATAAAAGGTCTGCTGCGGTGCTAGGGACAAAAAAAAACCCACCTCACATCTGCTGATTTCCAGCTCCCTGCTTTAGGCACAAAGCCATTCTCGGTCTTAAATTACTTAAAGAAGAACACAATGAAAGATCTAAAAAACACATTTTATAAAAAGTACAAAGAATATATTAATGCTTTTAATCAGATATACCGGGAAGCTAAATTGTACAGGAGACTCCTTCTATAGATAGTATTTTTACCTTGAATTGACTTAATGAACCATTTTGTTTTATCAAGTGAACAGGCATGTGTATCAGAACAAAACAAAGGAATATGTAGTGACTTAACTATTCTGGTGATCAAAAGACTTCCTTCTTGTAGCTTTTTGCTGTGTAAATTCAAAATGTTTTCCAATAATTTGAAAAGTATTACCAGGCAGAATTAGGTAGCCTCTGCTCACAGCCCTATTCTTCCACATGGGACTGTCTTCTCTTCCCATGTTACTACTACAAATAGAATATCTCCCCAAAAAATAAATCCAGCATAAAAAGATGCTTCATTACCCTGCAAGGCAATGAATGCAAAATCTCCCTTGCGTCCTTGGGAAGCCAAAAGGTTTATCACTATATCAAAACAGAACTGGAATTTTGTGAAATCTGTTTAAAGAGAAGATCTTTTGCTTCAAGATCTTTTGTCATTGCTAACATTTTTAGGAACAATATATCTTTAAGGATGGTTCAATTATAAAGATGTCCTGGAAACTGCCAATAGTTTTCTGTTGCAAAAGAAAATATACATAAATTGTTGTGATGGGTTTGGTCACCGAGACCCCCTGGGGATTGTCACCGGACATGTTGGAATTACCTCTGAGCCCATTTTCCCTGCCAGCCTGGGACTCCAGGACCCAGGCTTGTTGAGCTAGACACGCTACCCTGCTGCAACAAAGACCCAGGTCTAGTCCACGCCCCCAAAGCTGCAGACTTAGGTGACCTGTTGAGCAGTTTTTGGGTTTATCTCCAGCACCCAGACACCCAGTTCCCAATGGGATCAAAACCCCGAATAAATCCGTTTAACTCCGTATAAAGCTTATACAGGGTAAACTCATAAATTGTCCACCCTCTATTACACAGAGATATGCATAGTTGTTTGCTCCCCCAGGTATTAATCACATACTCTTCGTTCATTAATAAACAAAAGTGATTTTATTAAGTATAAAAAAGTAGGATTTAAGTGGTTTCAAGTAATAACAGACAGAACAAAGTAAGTCACCAAGCAAAATAAAGCAAAAACACGCAAGTTAAGCCTAACACATTAAGAATCTGTTTACAGGTAAAATCTCACCCTCAAAGATGTTCCAATAAGTTTCTTTCACAGACTAGACTCCTTCCTAGTCTGGGCCCAATTCTTTTCCCTTGTACAGTTCTTTTTAGATCCAGCTTAAGTGGTAACTTGGGGATTTCTCATGACTGGCAGCCCCCTTTGTCCTACTCCACCCCCTTTTATAGCTTTGGCACAAGGCAGGAATCCTTTGTCTCTCTGGTTCCCCACCCTTCCTTCTAAATGGAAAAGCACCAGGTTTAAAATGGATTCCAGTATCATGTGAAATGGTCACATGTCACTATAAGACCTCATTCTTCATTACCCACATCACATACACAGGAAGGCTTGCAGGTAAATAAACCCATTCATAACCAATTGTCGTAGTCAATGGAAACCATCAAGATCCTAAGCCACCATTAATGGCCCACACTTTGCATAATTACAATGGGACCTCAGAGTAATACTTCATATTTCTAGTTTCAGATACAAGAATGATACATTCATACAAATAGGATGAATATATTCAGTAGGTTATAACCTTTGTAATACCTTACAAGAGACCTTTGGCATAAAGCATATTCCAGTTACATCATATTCACATTCATAAAGCTTATGGAGTGCAACGTCACAGTTGCCTTCAGGTATTATTGATCTCTAATGAGACAAATATTGTTTCATGATGAAAAATTACATTTTTGTTAATATCATAAAGGCTACAATGACCTTTAATTTACAACTGATGAATCAACTATTATTTATTACTATTTGCAATGTTCATTCACAAGTGGCTTTGTTACAAGGGAAAATAGCTTGTTTTCTCAGAAGGAGTGAAAGGTCAAATCTTTGGTGTAGTAAAGTTATTTTTAAATCAGGCCAAACCAGTTACACTCACAACTGACAGGGATAGAAAAATTATATATATAAAAAGAAAGCAGCAGCAGCAAATTCACATGGCTCTGTAGCAGCCTTGGAAGATGATCCATGTTGAAGGGTCGCTTTTAGGTCTTCTTCCATACCGACTCTTGCTGAAGGGAGGATTTTGGCTTCTTAATTCCCTCAATGTAGCCTCCAGTCTCATTGGTCATCTTCAGGCTCTACTTCCTCAGCTCTACAAAGCTTTTGTAAAAGTGAATCCTTTTTGGCCCATTGGACATGGCCTCATCATTGCAGTCATCTTGTTCTCAACCGTGCAATACCAGATCAGAGTATTTCCTTGTTTTTGAGGAAAATCAAACTAATGGACATTAAGAATACATCATAACTTTTGAAACAGAAAACAGTTTTGTTCCTTCTCCTCAGCTGTTTTCAACAGCCATTACAATAGCAGAGTCACCATCATTACTATATTGAACACTCCTGTCTTAGCTATCACAGATATCCCACCACCCAAACACAGGCCTTTGAAGAAACTGAAATGCCATTGACGCAAGACCAGTTAGACATGCAACTTTTGGTTATAGAACCTCCTGCTGTCAACCAACTACCAGATAGATAAAACCATTCATCCATTCAATGTCACTGCCATCTACATGCAGCATCAATAGGTCATTCATTTTCATTTTGTAGGAGGCATGTAAAGCTTTGCTCTTGTCAATGATCTTGAGTCCCATAGATTGCTGTTTTTTGCAGCTCTTCCAGCATTAGCTGTAGTTGGTCAGTAGTCTCCATACTTGAGATCCCCTAAAGATGAATCTTTAAATTTCACACCTCCTAGTTTGGCCTCAATCAGCTTTGTCATCAGATAGGACTATTAGAACATTAAACAACATAGGTGAGAGACTGCACCCCTGGCATACTCCCAATTCTCTAGAAAACCAGTCTGCAATACAACTGTTGACCTTCACACAGTTGAACATGCCAAGGTTTAATTCCTGTACAGTAACTTCTCAGGCACCCCATACTGGCATAGCAGTACCCATGGTGCTAATCAATGCACTGAAACAAAAGTGGCTACAAAGTCTATGAATGCAATGTCAACTTCCTTTTATCACTCTACATTATTTTTCAATAATGTTCCACAGAGTTTATATGGAAGGGATGGAAGTAAATCGACCTGTGTGGAAAACAATATTTCAGTCTGTTCAGTTGTATGATCGTAAACATCTTCTGTGTAACCAGCAGTATTATTCACCTATAATTTGAGCAAGCCAATTGCTCTTCTTTCTTGAGAAAACAAAAAACAAACAAAACAAAAAAAACCTAGGTACAGCCCCTTTACAATTTTCTGAAATGCAACTGGTTTCCTAAACTTTTAAGGCAACCCTATGAAGCAAGTGAAACTAAATCTAGACCTCTGCACTTTAGCAATTCTGAAGAAGACTTTGAGACCAGGTGCTTTACCATTTCTTAAAATGTTTAACTACAAGCATGACTTCCTATAATGTCACCAGCCTGTTTTCTGATGGGTCCATTTTTGTTCATAAACGCAATAGACTTCAAAATAAGAGTAAAAAGCCCCACATTTTATATTCTTCTAAAACCTTAACTTTTCCCTATATTTGCACATTATTGTATCTTTTGGGACTGCTCCAAACTTGACCTTGTTTTGGGGAGGAATACTCAAAATAGTAGATAAATACAAATTATGAACTGTTTCGTAACTCCTCTTTGTTAGAATCTTAGACACATACCAGGTATCATGGCTACAGGGTTGTGCTTTAGACCCCTTGAATATTCCTTGAATGCACCTCTGAGGTGACAGGCCTGGCTTCATACATCTTATGCTGGGTAGAACCACATGGTCCAGCCGCTCAGATGGATTCTCTGGGCTTCCCAACTGTGTTAACACAGGCCCAACTCTGCTTTACTACCTGTAGGAGCCTATGACAACCTAGGTTTGCAGAGATGCAGAAACAGCAACTCCAAAACAAAAGCTATCTATTCATTCCTCAAAAGGTACAAAGCAAGTAAAGCCAAAGGTAAAAATAAAGGCCTACCCACACAGGTATTGCCTACAAAAGGTGTAGGTTCCCTTCAGCACAGCTAGATGTTTCTCCCTGCCAGACATGGCAGACTGCTCTTGCTGCAGTCTCTACCTCTTCCCTTCTTTGTGGGCTTGTAAGCAAGTCATCTATTCACTGACATGCCCTGAGCAGCCTCACCCAGTTTCCCAAATCTCCTCCCTTTCCAAGCATCTTTGAGGTTTAGAATCCCTTTGATCTCCCTGGATCCCAGTCTTGAGAAAAACTAAGACCAACCAGATGGGATATCCTCCAATAATGAACTTTTCCCATTGTTTCCTTCAGGCCTTTTAGCTATGCCATTGTTGGTTTTCCTGTTGATTTCTTCCTTAACAGCCTTTTTTTTTAAAATTTAACTCCTGGTTAATATGAAACAGATAACCTGAGGGGCATATATTCTATTAGACTACACAACTCCCTCATTCTCCACACCAGGATATTACTGTTTATTTATGCACCTTAGATGTGTGGGGTACTTCACAGGCAAATAAAGACAAGGTATTTGTCCTGAGGTTCTTTTCCTCTAAGTTGAGGACAAGAGAGGGCTTTATGTTCTAAATGCTGACCAATGTGGCCCAAAGATGTATTCCATTTAATTAGTGGTTCCCCTACAGCCTCCCTCGGTTTCTCACTGGCTCCAGAAAGTCAACACAATTCCTTGAGAAGAACTTCTGACTTGCTTTTTACCAATGTGTTATGACGTGGTTACAGACCATGGTTTTGCTGATATAGGATTAAATAAAAGCCCAAAATTGGGTTTGGGGTATCTGTTCTTCAGGTTCCACTATGCTGGGGAAATCATGGGATCTCCAGAGGGAATACAATGACAGAAACTACCATGCCGGATCAAAACAGGCAATACTCCAGTATCCTGTCAGTGATGCTGGCCAGTATCAGATGCTTCCAAGAAATCCTGCAATGGACAGTTATCGGATAATCTGCCACCAAGAAAGTTCTCCTCGGTAGTTAGAAGTCAGCTGATTTAAGCAGTAATTTATTTTCAAAAACTCACTTATTTAATGGAGAGGTGTTTAAATTCCTATAGTATTTCTGAACCTGTGAAGCAATATTAAGTTCAGAAGGGATTAACAACTATATTTTCACTAGGCTATTGAACGAGTTCCAATTATATATGGGGGAGGGAGAGAGAGAATACTTGCACAGATAAGGACCCATTTTGCATACACAAATTCAGGTTTTCTAATTGTTTTGTATGGGGGTACATCATGAAATATTGTGGTTACATTATTACAGGGCCCTTTGACAACACTGGTCTACAATTTTTGAGAAGTCGTCTGCTTCAGAGATAAAATGTGCTATTTAGTATGTATTTTGATGTGCTGAATTCAAATATGACAATTAAAACAACTGATTGGCTACTGTTTCTAAGATGTTTAAGTTTTTACATTTTATGTCTATGTATATTGTGTAGATGATAGAGTTTTAATCATAAATTGTAAACCTAGGTCTTTTCATGTGTTTATGGTTGCTTTACATGATACTATTTCACCTGTCCTGTTTATGTAACACTTTAAAAATCAGCAAAGGGGTTATAGAAATAAAATGTATTATGAAACAAAAGGCAAAACACTATTCTGTACATAGTTGAGTCCTATTCAGTGTCTACTCGGCGCGTCTTGGCTTGTCTCTTGTATTCATTAAATGGAGCATCTCTTGTCACTGTCCAGCAATAGTCTGCAAGCATTGATGGGCTCCATTTGCCCTGATAGCGTTTCTCCATTGTTGCAATGTCCTGGTGAAATCGCTCGCCATGCTCGTTGCTCACTGCTCCGCAGTTCGGTGGAAAAAAATCTAGATGAGAGTGCAAAAAATGTATCTTTCGTGACATGTTGCAACCAAGGCTTTTGTATGCCTTGAGGAGGTTTTCCACCAACAACCTGTAGTTGTCTGCCTTGTTGTTTCCGAGAAAATTGATTGCCACTAACTGGAAGGCTTTCCATGCCTTTTTTTCCTTGCCACGCAGTGCATGGTCAAATGCATCATCTCGAAGAAGTTCACGAATCTCAGGACCAACAAAGACACCTTTCTTTATCTTAGCTTCACTTAACCTTGGAAAGTTTCCACGGAGGTACTTGAAAGCTGCTTGTGTTTTGTCAATGGCCTTGACAAAGTTCTTCATCAGACCCAGCTTGATGTGTAAGGGTGATAACAAAATCTTCCTTGATTCAACAAGTGGTGGATGCTGAACACTTTTCCTCCCAGGCTCCAATGACTGTCCGAGTGGCCAATCTTTCTTGATGTAGTGGGAATCGCTTGCACGACTATCCCATTTGCAGAGAAAACAGCAGTACTTTGTGTATCCAGTCTGCAGACCAAGCAAGAGAGCAACAACCTTCAAATCACCACAAAGCTGCCACTGATGTTGCTCATAGTTTATGCACCTCAAAAGTTGTTTCATGTTGTCATAGGTTTCCTTCATATGGACTGCATGACCAACTGGAATTGATGGCAAAACATTGCCATTATGCAGTAAAACAGCTTTAAGACTCGTCTTCGATGAATCAATGAACAGTCTCCACTCATCTGGATCGTGAATGATGTTGAGGGCTGCCATCACACCATCGATGTTGTTGCAGGCTACAAGATCACCTTCCATGAGGAAGAATGGGACAAGATCCTTTTGACGGTCACGGAAAATGGAAACCCTAACATCACCTGCCAGGAGATTCCACTGCTGTAGTCTGGAGCCCAAAAGCTCTGCCTTACTCTTGGGTAGTTCCAAATCCCTGACAAGGTCATTCAGTTCACCTTGTGTTATGAGGTGTGGTTCAGAGGAGGAGGATGGGAGAAAATGTGGGTCCTGTGACATTGATGGTTCAGGACCAGAAGTTTCATCCTCTTCCGACTCAAGTGAGAATGATTCTGGTGCATCAGGAACCGGCAGTCCTTCTCCGTGGGGTACTGGGCATATAGCTGATGGAATGTTTGGATAATGCACGGTCCACTTTTTCTTCTTTGACACACCTTTCCCAACTGGAGGCACCATGCAGAAGTAACAATTGCTGGTATGATCTGTTGGCTCTCTCCAAATCATTGGCACTGCAAAAGGCATAGATTTCCTTTTCCTGTTCAACCACTGGCGAAGATTTGTTGCACAAGTGTTGCAGCATATGTGTGGGGCCCACCTCTTGTCCTGATCTCCAATTTTGCAGCCAAAAGAAAGGCGATAGGCTTTCTTGTCCATAGTGCTTATACTGCACTTTTGCGATGCAAAAGTCACTTCACCGCAAACACAGCAGAAGTTATCTGCACTGTTCACACAAGTACGAGGCATCTCTGCTCACTTTGGCTAAACAGAAATGTGTCCCTTTGCAAAATCAAACACTGACAAATAAGAGAGCACGACACTATGATTTCTAGAGCTGATATAGGGCAATTTGTTCAGCAGAGTGATGTAAGCTTCGTTATGATTGCATCATCCATGACCTCTAGGAATAACATGATGCAATTCATATAATGTATGACGCAATACCAGCTTCAGATTGCATCATTCATTCTTTTGCCTAAGAAGCAAGTACTGTCCAAACCCAGTCATAGATTTAGTCATAGATCCAGTCAAAGATGTATTTTAGTCATTTCTGGTTTAAATTGAGATCCCTTCCCTTTATAACTCACTTATCCTCTGCCATTCCCAAGTCAAGGGTCGTATATACTGACCCAATAGCATGTCTTGAAAACTAGAGCCAATCAACAATTTTAAGCATCATTTTCGTTCTCAGTGACCCAGAATTAGTAAAGTTTGACTACATTTATTTCAGAAGCATTTTGGCTGTAGAGCAGTGAAATATGACCCTATTGCTTTTTGTCTATCAAAAATATATATCAGTCTGGTAGATTCTCTGTCCTGAACTCTAATATATTGACTCAGGTTTTTGGCTTTCCTCTGATACACAATGAATGAAAAACCACCTGTGTATAATATGCCCATATTTTCTATTTTGAATTTTCAGTGTAGAAGACAAGTTTTTAAATAAAATCACGACTGCCTATGTATAAACATGTTTCTCGTTGCCTCATACAACAGGAAGCTTAAATGAGTTAATGCAGCAAGTTCAGAGATGAAAGACTATACCCAGTCGAACCGCATATGTTATGGCAGGTCAGTAGCATGCTAAACAGAAACATGAAAGGTTTTATTTTTAGCTTGTTTTGTGAAGCCGAGAAGAACAAAATGAAAAAAATTCTACTAATTTAGCATGTAAGAAATTAAGATTAAAAATGTCTTCCAGCTGCCTGAGATATATTGAATGTTATTTTACAGTGCTATCAGGAACTTGGAGGATTTGGATTTACAGTTGCAAAGGAAACATCAGTTCTTCAGTGACACAGCTAGCTTTTTGAAAGCCTTTTAATGTCAGTTAGAATTATGGAGGAAGATGGATCAGTTCAGTGTTTTCACCATCTGCTAAATAAACCCCAGGTTGATCCTTAAAGGGGCTGGTGTGTTCCATGAATCTCAAGTGGCTAGCTTTCACTTAAGGTGAAAGATTTTATGTAGACCACTTCTGAGCAGAAGTCAGGTTTAAGTAGTCAAAGACCAAGATAATATACCTGAAACGATGAAGCAAGTTCACCACTCTATTGCATAGACTACTGAAAGCTTATTCCAAGGTTCCAGCTCCTCCTTTTGCAGTTAATAGCACAAAACCAAAATCATTTGTCTATAAATTATCTCTTCTTCGTGAAAAATGCAATATTCAGGCAGTCGTTCCAAGAAGTCCAGACTGTGTGCTCTTTTTATAATAGTCTTACTATTTTGCATTCCTATGCGTTATGCTTAGCAGGATTTGACCAGACGCTAAATGGATCCCAGATGTCTTTTTTGTATTTTATAATCAGTTTTATGACACATTTATGCCAGCCATATATTACCAGAGCACCCTTTAGATAAATGCTAAGAGGTGTTTGTAGAGAGGGAAGACTATTCTTCCATTATAGCACAGGCAATGTACTTTGGGAATGTCTATTAATCCTAACAGGTGTTACAAGTGTTAATCCACTCATTTAATGAGCAGAGAATAGCTCCCAGCATCTTTTATATCACTAAGTCCATGTTGAAAATGACTAGGAATCCAATCAAAAACTCTGAAAAGCAGTGATGGGTGAACCTCAAAAAGGTTTAAGTTCTGTTCAGCTAAATTTGTTAAATTGCTGCTTATCCAAAGCAGAACTTCTAAAATCTGCACTCTCTGGCTAAAAATCTCAGAACTAGAAGAATTTGTCACAAGATGGGTCTCCCCCCTACTTCCAGGTGGGCTAGAAATACTATGACAGTGTCTCACTGTATATTGGCATTTCTGTATGAAAGTAAAGTCTGCCAATTAGAGGGTGTTAGTAGATCTAGAACATGAACAAATAGTTGTCCCCTCTCCCCCGCAGCATCTTGCTGTAAATGCTTCCCAAAGACCATGTTTCATCAACAAACGAAACTGGATTACTGAAAACTTCCTATGTAAAATATGCGACTAGGACTGACCAGAACAAGAATTGTTTCAACGTTTCAAAAATTATGTTTTGTTCCAATGGGAACAAAAACATCAAAGTTTTTCCATGAAAAACAGGGGGCCATTACCTGGGATTTAGAGGACCCACGTTTGAGTAGCTGGTCTGCCTAATTTGGAGGCAAGGACTTCTCTCTACCTACCCATTGTAGACCTGGGAAGCCTTCCTGACAGAAGTTTCAATGGAATTGAATCATTCATGGTTTAGGCAAATCAGCTTTTCCTATCCACAAAATTATTATTCAAAAATTCACAACCAGCTCCAGAGGGGATATTCAGAAACAAATGCAAGACTAGGTCATTTACGTTGCAAGTAAAGCATTCTAAGCTCTGATCCTGCAAGGACTGCCCACTCTCAATTCTCATTTATTGTAATGAGAGTTGAGTGTGGTAAACACATGACAGAATCAGTCCCCAACTTAATGAAATGCTTATTTCTTCCACAACACACCTGAAGTCATATTTGGCTCTGAACTGTGGCAGGAGCTCTGATTTATGGCTCAGACAATGGAAAAACAGGAACTCCCCTTTGAAAATCAAGCAAGTTAAGTAACAGGAGAGGTGAGGTAGTAGGTCTCTGGTGTGCCATTATTTTGATTTCTTGCATTCCCCAACACAATCGCCCACTAGCTATGTTTTAACTGGTGTCATGCCAGAATTACTCCTACTGTTTATATAGCACCATTGGTGTGCATGGCATTTTACAGGCAGATACAGAGGCTCCTCACAAAGTATACAATTCAAACCTATCATGTTGTTGCTATTACATATTTGTGAAGCCCCAACAATATGCTTATCACTATTAGACACAGACATTTACCTTCTAAAACTTGTTGAACTCTGATTTGGTTTCAGGATTTCTCGTTGGAATGCATGTGGTTCTTAGAGTACGTAGTGAATCCCTGATACAGCTGCACTGCTGTGTCCGAGTCCTGTTCCCAAGGATCCCTTAAGCCACAATACTGCACACACACATGAAGTTACGTCTACATACCTGATGAGTAGTCCCATTGTCGACAACAGGACTACTCGTGTCAAAAGTTAAGCACATGTATAAGTGTTTGCAAGATTGGGGTCTTCATCCTCCCTTTGAGGGGAGGAGTCTAGTATCTCCTACCCCATTAAATTCCTTGCAGCTGAATGCCAACACGATTTCTAACAGTTGTGGGTTTAATTAGGTGGACTCAAACTCTGGGAAATAGGCCAATAAAATCATGGCTATTTACATGATTGACCCATGTGGTTAAGTCACAGGTGAAGATGACTAGAGTGACTGATTTTTAAAACAACTTTTGATTGCGGTCGTGAATTTTAATTAGAATTAGGGCAGAACATACCATGGAGCCAGCTGCTAGCCACAACTTTGGGAACACGTAGGTACGAGTTCTGTGGCTGATGATTTGCTCTGTAGCAAACTGTGTCCAAACGCAGGTGATCCATGAACTTTGGGAACATTTAGCTCTGAAGCCAATCCTTACAGCTCACACATCCTGCTCCAAGTCTTACAGCATTTTAAATGTTCACAATATCCCTCGTTGTTCAGCAGCTGCTACAGCCACTGGAGTGAAGTCTTGTAGTTTAGGCAAGAGCCTATCATTTCAGATGATTATTTGAAGTTTCGTCTAAATTTCTATGTGGGAAGAAATTGATTTGAGATTGCAGTCCAAGACATATGCAATATTAATACACATTCAAAGATACCATTTCTGGAAATGTCTTATTAAGGTTCACCTCTCTAATGCAGAATTGGATAGTTTCAGAGAAAACCATGTATAATGCCTGCCCTTTGATTGACTGTCAAAAAGGTTGACATTTAGTTTTGAAACCTGCCAATATATCAGCATCTCTGGCACAGACAAGCTGCCAGATTTCCTTTGGGGAGGAGAGAGAGGCACAGCGAGAACTTTGCATCAGCAGCATGAGTGTAATTGATATGGGACCAGATCCTGCAATACTTCCTCCAGCCTTACACAGGCAGACCTCTCACTAAATAAGGATTCTAGGATATGCCTCACTGACTTCAGTGGTAGTTTAGATGGAGAAGGATTCCAGGATTTTGCCCACAAATTAAACTGTTCTGAATATTTTACAAGGTTTCCTTTTCAAAGAGTCATATTTGCATAAGCATAAAATTCATAGTAAACAGTAAATACCTGACCAATAATTCTCAAGGCACAGAACTGTTTAAACATGTCAGTGACTGCAAATGCTTGTTTAGTTCAAGGATGGCACATTTAACCATAGGATATGAAGAGCTGCATGAAATCTATGTGCTTGAGTGTATTGTGAAATGTGAATGGCTTATTAATCGGAACTAGTCACTAAACATGGGTAGTTTAAGGGTTCACATATTTCATTATAAATGGTTCACTGGCTGTTCACTATAAATGGATTTGATAGGATCAATGTAGAAAACTAAAGGTAGATGAACTACCACTAGTTTCCATTCAGAAGTTAGTAGAAATTATGGGCTAGATCCTTAGTTGTACAGACTTACAGCAGCAGATCTGTTCCCAGATCTCCCTGGCAGCCTTGGGGATCTGTGGAACCCACTCTTCATTGCCAGCCTAACCCCTCTTAAACAGCCTTCTGAAAGCCCTGGGTTTGGAGGGGGGGTGTACTACAGTCTCCTAGGGCTAGAGCTACAGAGGGATTTAGGTGCTTAATGGCAACTGTAGGCACCTAACTTGAAAATTTAGATCCTCAAAACTTCCACTCAGCTGTAAATTCCTTAGGCGCCTAAGGCTACATCTACACTATGATTAGATGTGGAATTCCCAGCTCACGTACACACACTCAACTAGCTCTTAACCTAGTGCACTAAAAATAGTAGTGTAGCCATGGTAGCATGGGCAGTAGTGACACAGGCCAGCTGCCCTAAGTACAGACCCTGCTGAACCCCACAGATACATAGTCAGGGGAGCTAACTTGTGCCATTGCTCATGCTGCTGCAGCTACACTACTATTTTTTAGCATGCTAGCTCAGATGAGAGATAGCATATACTAGGTCTACAAGACAAGTTTCCACCCTTGGAATCTAAAAGAAGTCTGCCAGTGTGTGACCCTTTCTTGGAGCATCCAGAATGAGTTAGTCACCCTTCTGCCTTAAAAGGAGAGGAATTTGGTGGTGCTACACTGTGTGACAGTTCCCTAACACACCACACACTGATAGCTAGCCAAACTTCTTAGCACACTGCCATTCCTAACCTTATCTTGCAGGTTAACCCTTGGTGTTCTTCAGTTTCCCAGCTGTCCAGAAGAGAGTCTCCCTGCAGCATCCCGCAAGTCACCAGATGCCCATAAAGTCAGCTGTCTCCAGAGAGACTACACACCAGTTTGTTGGCTCAGGTGAGGATGCACACCTCACTAACAGCGGTGATGAATTTAGAATAAAAACAGTTTGAGATTCAAATAATACTAAGTAGAGAGAACAGAAAAAGGGTTACAAATGAAAAAAAACAAAAACCAAAAAACCCATCATGCTTTCCAGTGACTACAACTTAACAGGATACAATCCTTGTCTAAGGCAGTTCTCTCACCTACAGCCACTTTAGAGTCACCAATTCCACATGGCTGGGGATCCACTGTCAAAGGAATGCAAAGATCTCTGCCCTCTGTTCCCTCAGTAATTGATAGCAGGAGGCCATTAGTCTCCAAAGGTCATCTTTGCCTCAAGAGTCAGGATGACCCCTGGAGGTTTGGATTGAGATGTGGCCTCCAGTGTGTTGACACCATGCTGGTTCTGCATCATCCAGAGGGCTATTTACCTCAGATGCAGACGAACTTCCCACTGTCTCTGGCATCACCATGCTCAGTTTACATCAGACACACTGGCAAATCAACATTCCGTTGTTGAAGACACACTTGTCAATTCTACCCCTCAAAACATGTTAGGAACATATTTCCAGCACAGAGACATAACTCATTGCATGATGTATGTACAGAAGGTATGTAAAATTAATCATCATTGTCACCAGCTTTTATGTAAAAAGTCATACAACACTCTTTGCAGATAAATACTATGACAACAATGTGTTAGGAATTACGGAAGTGGGCCCTCTGCCAGTTGGCACTGAGGGGCTTTTAGGGTTACACAGTGGAAATTAGACACTGGGCATAATCATTGGAGCAGGGACTTGAATCAGACTCTCCCACATCCCAGAGAAGTGCCCTAACTGAGAAAATAAAATAACCATTTGAGTTTGTCAGCAAAGCAGAGGTACTGCCACTCACAGCAAAAACCCTCATTTATAATTGAAGACCTTCCTTTGACTTATAGCAGTGATTTTCCTCTCAAAGTAGAACTAATTTGCTTAAGAACATACCAGGGAAAACTCAGGGGAAAAAGCTATTATTCAGGGTGCTTCTAGCTCTGCTCAAACTTAAGGTTGCCTAATGCTTCCCATAAGACTATTTTAAATTGCCCTTAGCTTTTCTAAGCTTCCACTATTTCGGTTGAAGTTTCCTTTGCCAGGTGTGCGCCTCATGTGGACTTTTCTTTTCAATAATCTCAGCTAAAATGGTTCAGCTGTTTCACAGAATGAAGCAGGTGAAATAAGTTGTTTTGCTCATATTAAAAATATTCTTACAACTGGTTTCGAGAGAAACACTAGCATTTCCCACGCTTTGGAGCAGAAACTTGAAATTCATCAGGGGGTGCAGTCTCATGCCAGGAGCGTGCTTTTTCCTAGCCTCATGAAAATCTGCCCACATTGGGCCAAGTTGTGAGCCTCTGAAAAAAATGTTAGTTCATTCAGACTTTAGTTTGGGAACTAAGTTCTCCTAAGATTCTTCATAGAGGAACCAGCCTTTCATAGCAACTAGTCATAGTTACCAGACTGTCTCTGTGCCATTCCCACAAAGTGATTGAGTATGTGCCAAACCAGAGATATGGGGGGTTGAGCAGGACTCCCCCTTCAATTCATCCTCCTGGACAAGGCCACTGTGGTGCCAGACACAGGAATGGAGGACAGAGAGATTGTCCTTCTTGTGCTCTCAATACTCTTGCTGCATGGAAAAGGAACAGCCAGGCTGATAAAAGTGGGAAGGGTGGAGAGTGTGATGGTTGGGAGGGTTGAATAGGAGCAGAAGGCAAGGGGAGCACGGGTGAATTGGATGGGAGCACAAGCCAGGGCTACTCTTGGGGTTGTGCTTGTCCCTACTTGCTCAGAGCTATGTCTGAAGTCAGTCTACCCCAGAGTTTGCACAGGTTCAGGTGCTGCAATCGTACTCACAATTCCCTCTTGGGAAGGGAATGGAGACCTCTGTATCAACACCCCAAATCCTGCCACCATCCTCAGCCCCTACTTAAAGTAGAACCATACCGATTGCACCCATGTTTCTTCATGTGAACAATCTGGCTCTCAGCATGAATGTGAAACCCAAGCATCTACACTCAGATCCATCCTACTTCTTCATTAGTTGCCTGGGATCAAGAGTGTCTGATGAGGTGGTAGGGGGAGGAAAGTGAGACACTATTTAGATTCCCTAGCCTTCTTTCATCCATGTAGTAGAGAGAGACTAAAGAAGAGAAATCTGAGGACACTTGGTAAACGTTAATCAAGTATTAAAGTTATAGCATTTGCACTGGTGCCTGAACTGTTAATTACATCTAAATTTGTCAAGTGACCATTTAGACCCTGACCTAAATCAAATTGAGAACAGTGGGGCTCCTGGCTGTTTATAAACATTTTGCTGGATCAGTCACTTAAAGTAGATCTGAAGAAGGAAACCAGAGATTTCCCCTCCTCACACCCTAAGGCACCACAGACTAAAAGGACTTTTAAATTGGATTTATACTATCAGAGAACCAGTGGGATTCTGCTGGTACCCCTACAGCAAGTGTGGAAGGAAAGCATTCACATGGATGGCTCTGACCTCTGATGAACCTCCAGGCATCTACTGGTTCTGGACACTGAACATCTGGCTTCTACTACAGGGGTCAAAAATTGTCTGTTCCTCAAAGAATCCTTTTCTATATAGGTTATTCCCACACAGGAGAAAATGAGACACTGAATAGTGACTTCAGGATTTGGCGCATTGCTTTTGGGTATGTACATGTGAAAATGGCTTTTATATCTATTTGAAGTCTAATTGTGTCTAGTTTATTTTAGGAGATTGTTTTCTTTTGTAGATCCTGTGTGAGCTGTTTTCGGCCAAGAAAGCAAGAAAATTTCCCATTCCTACCATCCATGCAAGCACTCCATTTAGTACTAGACCATGGCAGTGACAAATTTGTCTATAATTTGATCTGAAAAATATTTCAGTTTCAAACAAAAACCAACTTCTGAAAAATCAATACTATTTTAGCTGTGAGGTTAGAACAAATCTAGGAAAAACACAAGAATAGCTAGATAGAACGTAGAGAAAGAATCACAAGGTCAGGGTTTCTTGCTGAGGGTAAAGTTTCCAAAGCCAGAAAATTAATCTTTTAATGAAAAAAGATAATTCATTTTTCAAAATGGGTAAAAAAAAATTAAATGGGTAAATATATATATAAGTTCATTTTTCAAAATGGGTAAAAAAAATTTTTTACACCCATTTTGAAAAATGAACTCTCTTTTTTCATTAAAAGATTAATTTTCTGGCTTTGGAAACTTTACTCTCAGCAAGAAACCCTGACCCTGTGATTCTCTCTACACGTTCTATCTAGCTATTCTTGTGTTTTTCTTAGATTTGTTCTAACCTCACAGCTAAAATAGCACTGATTTTTCAGAAGTTGGTTTTTGTTTGAAAAACAAACAAAAACATTAGCGTGTGTGTGTCACACACACACACACACACACACATATATATACACATGCGCTAATGTATCTAGCCAGTATAGCACTAGAAGCCAGGGTAGCAACAAGAAAATAAACTAAGCTAAATTCGAAAAGTTCTTAATGGTTTAATTAGAAAGTTGCTATCACTGATCATTTCTAAACATTTTCAATTTCTCAGCCTGAATTAAACAAGTAGGTCATATTAAAGGTAATCCGAGTGTTTTCAGCTCTCCAAGAAGAGATTGCACCAAAAGTCTAATTGTTTTCAGTTAGTGTTTTTCATTTATAGTACAACATGATTTTGGAATGTTTTCTAAGAGGGTTAAACCAGGGCACCTCATTACCAGAAAGCAGCCGATGATGGGTCTGAGCGAAGCCCCACTGAAATCAGTGGAAGCCTCCCATTGACTTTAATGGGCTTTGGATCAGGCTGGTGACAACCACCACCATTGGTTGTGGGACTAAGGGAATTATTCTGAGCAAAGAGTTAGATTTGTATTTTTAAGAGTAGGATATAGCCACTGCCCTGAACACTATAACATCACTATTGTAGTCTATAGTGATTAAGACCATGACTGTAGAATACTATTGGTAGCAGCCCTGTCAAAGATGGCCTTAGAACTCTGGTTAACCCAATTCCACCAAAACTGGATTTCTAACACTGTTTAGATCCATCATAGGGTAGGCAACAACATTTAACACGTTAATAGCCACATTATTGGCTTCTAGGGCCCAGTCTACACTAGAAATATTTGTAACTATACTCAAGAGATAGGTAGCACAGTGAAGTTATAACAGTAATACCATTATATGTTTCAGTTACACCTAGAGATCCCAATTGAGATCAAGGCCTCCTTGTGCTTGGTGCTGTACAGTGAGACAGTGCCTACCTTGTAGAGCTAACAACTGAACCAAGGAGAAGCACAGAGGCGCGCAATGGCTGGGCTAGGCTTGGTGGCAAAAGCCAGAACAGAACCCAGGTTTCTTGACTCCTTCTCCAATGCTTTATCCATTGGACTGCACCATCTCCCCACTGCCTTAAAATGGTAGTATAGCAAGTTTTATACGGTATTGCCATTCTGGGGCATCATGTTATGGCATGCCTCAACTGTGCTAATATACACAAGAAGAATCTGCTGTCAGTTACATCTGTGTATAGAGAAGTTTGTTACAGTGAAGAGTTAATCCAGTTTTACAATGCCATTGAGTGCTGAATTTGGCCCTGGTCTTTAAAATATTGCCCCATGATGTGTTCTATTTCAATTTCTTAATATGGACCAGAGTTTTGCAGTTTTCCTGTTGCTGTGTGGTCTAAGGAATGTGAGATAGTGTAGAATTAGATATTGATCCTATTCCACAGGTAATGATTGTGGAATCCAGGCCTGGCACTGATAGCTGCTGCAGAATGTGCTGCCAGATGTGCTAGATGTAAGAGCCCCCTATCTTTGTCATTTTGATCAGTGACAAATACGAGTGTCACAAAGTCAACTTCTCTACTGGAATACTATCACTTGCAAAGGCTCAAGCTTTCTTTCCATTATCTTTAGCAAGAAGCTTTTTCAGAGATACTTAGTAGAATAACTACAGAGCAATTGCTCTTATCTGCAGTCTCAGTTCTTGATCAGGGGAATAGCAACACTGCTGTGAAGGGCTACCCAAACAAATTGTTATTTTGATTCAGTTTTGTTTTCACTATTCACAAGATCAATACTGCAGTTATTCCACTTGCAGATGGACTGCAAATTAGCATCCTCAATGCTTTCTCAATTTTACTATCACGTTTCTGAAAACAATTGGTTTGTATGTTCACTTTAAGGTGTCGAAGGAGAATTATGTACAAAGTCATGTTGAAAGACTGGGTTGAGCAGTTTTTCCAACAATACCAAGTCTCATACATGTTGCACTCATTCCAAGTGGGTAAATACAATAGACATCAATAGAGACTATTAAGGTATAGGAGTCTACTTGTGGCACAAGATATTACGCCACAATGCGAAAGTGATGCAACTGGGCCTGATGGAATGCTTTAAGTCCTCAAGGTGTGGTGCAAACATTTAGAATCAAGTATCATTGTCCTTATTTCAAAGATGGTGAAGTGAACGAAGAAAGGCAACTTCCCCAAAGTCACAGAAGAGCCATGATTAGAACTCAGAAGTTCTTGACATCTAGTCTTATATCCAGACCAATAGACCACAACTCTCTATACATATGTACACTTTTGACCAATTAAATAACTGAAAAATTCAAAATTTCAAATAAAACTCTCATATAAAAATCCCCACTTCTGTATTATTTGTTACAGAACTCATTTGTTCTTCTAGGTCAGGGGTCTCAAACACGTGGCCTGGGCGCCGACTCCACTGGCAGCCAAGCTCCAAACATTACTGAGTGTTTATATTTTATTAAAACCCCTCTTTACATTACAGTTTTTAAAAAGTTAATACATTGATTTTTAATAGAATACTATATTACTCCTCTTTTTTCATTTTTGACTATACTTTTGTATCATTGTATGAAAAGGTTTCAGTGATGCGGCCCTCGGGCCAATTTACTAGTTCTCATGTGGCCCTCGTGGTGATTTGAGTTTGAGATCCCTGTTCTAGGTAGAGCTCCAAGCAAGGGATAGTACACAGGCCACTCCCACAATGGGTCAGCACAGAAGACTTTTAAAGGTACTCCTTTGCTCTAGGGAGTTAACTTGCTGCTAGCCTTTTCCCATGGCAAATTACTACCATACATGCACTGGCTTATCTGTGCTGGCTGGCTCACTGAAGAAGCAGAACCAAGGTTCTGCCCATTTCCACCTGAATGCCTGTACTCAAGGTCTGGCCACTTGAGCGGAAAGGCTTCCTTCTCCTCCCATGCCCCTTTGTGGGCAAGTAGTCCAAGCCACAAATAAGTACTAGATGTGTCAATAACCCGGGTATGTGGCCATGACCATATTACAGCAGCTGTGATAGACAAGGACTATTGGTGAGCAGTATATGAAAACTATTTTCATGAGTTAAGATACAACTTAAAGAAAAGGAAGTGAAACAGCATTATGAATAATAGCTCCCTCCTGAGTGACTATAGCTTCTTTATCACATACTGAGTTTAATCAAATTTTAATGTATACACACTTCTAACAAGTAAAGCAGGCTGTAAAAAGCCACATGTACTGTGGGCTGTGCTGGGCTTATTTGATGGTCTCTGAGAACACTGGGCCAAAACTTCCTTCCTCCATTATGCACATGCCTATATGTTTGAAGAATTGAGCACACTATTTTTTCCAGTGCATTTCACTGTAGTTCAAAACATGCAGTAAGTCAGCCAAGGAGTGACCCAGGTAAGTTGTTTTTCCAATGTCATTTTTGTACATCTGAAGATTTGAAAGCTAAATACCATTTTCTCACTCGTTTTACTAATGTGTTGCATTAAAATAAGCCAAACATGTTTCATACTGTTTTTAAATTCAAATCCTGAGGTATCTCACTCACATCTACCTGCATGATAATTTATTTATGATGGAAACTAATAGAAAATAAATCCTTGAAGTTTTGAAACTATAGGTTAAGAATTCTTGCAACAATTCCAGAGAATGGTTCAAAGGCTGTATAAAGGACAGAATTATATACAGGTTCCTAGAGAGCAGGTGTACTTATTAAATTCTATAAGGTTTGGTCTACACTAAGAGTTCATATCGAATTTAGCAGCATTAAATCGAATTAACCTTGCACCCATCCACACAAAGAAGCCATTTATTTCGATATAAAGGGCTCTTAAAATCGATTTCTGTACTCCTCGACGAGGGGATTAGCGTTAAAAATCGATATTGCCGTGTCGAATTAGGGTTAGTGTGGACGGAATTCGACGCTAATAGCTCCAGGAGCTATCCCACAGTGCACCACTGCGACCTCTCTGGACAGCAATCCCAGCTCGGATGCTCTGGCCAGGTAAAGCCCCAGGAACACTTGAATTTCATTTCCTGTTTGGCTAGCGTGGCAAGCTAAGCAGCACAGGTAACGATGCAGAGCTCTTCAGCAGAGGTGACCATGCAATCCCAGAATAGAAAGAGGGCTCCAGCATGGACAGAACGGGAGGTGTTGGATTCATCTCCCCAGACTGCTATCAGGTCTGTGCTAGCAAAGCTAGCATCGAAAAGACGTAATGCAAAAATCTATGAAAAAATCGCCAAGGCCATGACGGAAAGAGGATACAGCAGGGATGCAACGCAGTGCCGCATTAAAATTAAGGAGCTGAGACAAGCGTACCAGAAGACCAAAGAGTCCAACAGACGCTCCGGGTCAGATCCCCAGACATGCCACTTCTACGCTGCGCTGCATGCCATCCTAGGGTGGGCCACCACCACTACCCCACCCATGTCCGTGGACCCCGAGGATGGGGTATTCTCATCACTCGCTTCCTCTGAGGTTTTTGTGGATGGGGAAGATGATGAGGGGGATGAGGATGACGAGGTGGTCGACAGCGCTCTGCAGGGCGATTTCCCCAAAAGCCAGGAACTTTTCATCACCCTCACAGAGATCCCCTCCCAACCCGGTATCCCGGACCATGAAGCCAGAGAAGGCACATCAGGTGAGTATCTTTTCAATAGAAAAGACATGGTTGTAAAGCAGTTGGTTTTTAATGGTTACTTTGCCCTGAGGACTTGGGATGCATTCCTCACCAGTAGAGCTACTGGAAAAGTCTGTTAACATGTCTGGGGATGGAGCGGAAATCCTCCAGGGACATCTCCATGAAGCTCTCCTGGAGGTACTCTAAAAGCCTTTGCAGAAGGTTTCTGGAGAGAACAGCCTTATTGCGTCCTCCATGGTAGGAAACTTTACCACGCCAGGCCAGTAGCAAGTACTCTGGTATCATTGCATGACAAAGACTGGCAGCATACGGCCCCAGAGTTTGCTGGCATTCAAGCAACATCCGTTCTCTCTCTGTCTGTGTTATCCTCATCAGAGTAATATTATTCATGGTGACCTGTTTGAAATACGGGAATTTAATGACGGGGACAGTCAGAGGTGGCTGTTTCTACTGGGCTGTTTGCCTGTTCCTGAAAAGAAATCCTCCCCGCAGTTTCCAGCCACACGGTGGAGGAGGGGAGGGTGATCGTTCATGCTGGGCAGTTGGTGTTTGGCTAGCAGGGAGCTTCCCTGATACCAGCCACGCTTTTGGGTGACGGCGAAAGCTAGCATCCCAGAGAATGGGATGGCTGGAGTTACTTTGTTTTGAGTTACTTGGCTTTGAGCGTGAAAGGAGGGCGCTGCTATTAATTAAGGTTTCCGAGGCCAAAAGGCTATGGCTTACCATGGCTGCCCGCTAGCCAAATTCCGTTGCCCAGCCCTCCATGTGTGATCTGTACACCAAAGCCCCAGGCACTCAATATAAAGATGCAAAATGCGACCTTGTACTGAAAGTATATTTGGCAGGTACTGTGAATGGTGCTGTTCACCGCGAAAAAGTATATGCATTGTTCTGTAAAATATATCTATTTAAAAAATTCACTCCCTTTTTTTCAATCCCACAGCTGCAACTGTCCCTAGGCTTCCCCCGGCATCTCCCTCCCAAAGGCTGTCGCAGATAAGGCAGAGAAAGAAACGTACATGCGACGAGATGTTCTCTGAGCTGATGCAGTGCTCCCGCACTGAAGTAGCTCAGCAGAATGTGTGGAGGGACAGAATTTCCCAGTACAAGGAAGCAGCCAGCAAATGGGAGGACAGGAGGGACAAGTGTGAGGACAGGAGGGACGCTCGAGCTGAGAGGCGGCGGCAGGAAGACCAGAGGGTGACAGAGGCGATGCTTGGGCTACTGCGGGAGCAAACCGACATGCTCTGGCGTCTGGTGGATGTACTGCAGGAACGCAGGCAGGATGACAGACCGCCGCTACAGCACATCTGTAACCGCTCTCAGCCCTCCCCAAGTCCCATAGCCTCCTCACCCAGAGTCCCCAAAACTCAGGGTGGGAAGGCAACGTGCGAACAACCACTCCACCCCTGCGGATTGCTCAAGCAGCAGAAGGCTGTCATTCCACAAGTTTTGAAACGGCCTTTTCTTCCCTCCTTCCTCCACCCGCACCCCACCCCACCCACCGTCCCAGTTCTCTCCCTGTCTTCCCAAATCTTGAATAAAAAATTGTTTGTGAAACAATGGTGCCTTTATTTCCTTTCAAAGCAAGGTACGCTGTAAGGGGGGAAGGGGAGTTAGATGGGGGTTGGTAATTAGAGAGGATGGGCAATATAAACAGAGTAAACAAACGGGGGCAGGTTCTCATCAAGGAGAAACAAACGTAAGAGTCACTGGTTACCCTGGTCAGTCTGGAAGCTAGTTTTCAAAGCTTCCCTGATGCACACTGCGTCCTGCTGTGCTCTTCTAATCGCCCTGGTGTCTGGCTGCATGTAAGCTGATGCCAGGCGATTTGCTTCAACCTCCCACCCCACCGTAAACGTCCCCCCCTTACTCTCACAGAGATTGTGGAGCACACAGCAAGCAGCAATAACAATGGGTATATTGGTTTCGCTGAGATCTGAGCAAGTCAGTAAGCTTCTCCAGCACCCTTTCAAACGTCCAAATGCACACTCTACCACCATTTTGCACTTGCTCAGCCTGTAGTTGAACAGCTCCTTACTACTGTCCAGGGCGCCTGTGTACAGCTTCATGAGCCAGGGCATTATCGGGTAGCCTGGGTCCCCAAGGATCACTATAGGCATTTCAACATCCCCAACAGTTATTTTCTGGTCTGGGAAGTAAATACCTTCCTGCAGCCATCTAAACAGACCAGAGTTTCTGAAGACGCAAGCATCATGAACCTTTCCCGGCCATTCAACATTGATGTTAGTGAAACGTCCCTTGTGATCCACCAGTGCTTGCAGCACCATTGAAAAGTAGCCCTTTCGGTTAATGTACTGGCTGCCCTCGTGGTCCGGTCCCAAGACAGGGATGTGAGTTCCGTCTATAGCCCCACCACAGTTAGGGAATCCCATCGCAGCAAAGCCATCTACTATCACCGCACATTTCCCAGGGTCACTACCTTTGACAGCAGCAGCTCAATGATTGCGTTGGCTACTTGCATCACAACAACCCCCACAATAGATTTGCCCAATCCAAAATGGTTCACGATGGACCTGTAGCTGTCAAGCGTTGCAAGCTTCCAGAGGGCTATCGCCACTCGCTTCTCAACTGTCAGGGCTGCTCTCATCCTGGTGTCCTGGTGCTTCAGGGCAGGGGAAAGCAAGTCACAAAGTTCCAGGAAAGTGCCCTTACGCATGCGAAAGTTTCGCAGCCACTGGGGTTCATCCCAGACCTGCAGCACTATGCAGTCCCACCAGTCTGTGCTCATTTCCTGGGCCCAGAATCGGCATCCCACGGCATGAGCCTGCCCCATTGCCACCAGGATGTCTAATTTGCGGGGTCCCATTCTCTGACAGAGGTCTGTGTCCATGTCCTCATCACTCTCGTCACCGCGCTGACAACTCTCCTGATTTCTCAAGTTCCGATTCTGGATAAAGCGCATGATAATGTGCGAGGTGTTGACAACAGCCATAACTGCTGCGATGATCTCCCCGGGTTCCATGCTCGCCGCGCTATGGCGTCCGCGCTTTCAATCCAGGGGAAAGGGCGCGAAATCATTGTCTGCCATTGCTTTCCCGGAGGGAGAAGGGGAGTGACCGTTGAATGACATGTACCCATAACCACCCACTACAAATTTCTTGGCCCATCAGGCATTGGGAGCTCGACCCATAATTCCAATGGGCAGCGGGGACTGCGGGAACTGTGGGATATCTACCCACAGTGCACCGCTTGGAATGTCGATGCTTGCCCCGATACTGTGGGCTCACAATGCCGATTTAATGTACTTAGTATGGACACACGTTTGACTTCATAATATCAGTTCACAAAAATCGATTTTGGTAAAATCGGACGATAGTCCGAGTGTAGACATACCCTAAGAGAATGGATATCAAATGTAAGAATACCAGCTAATTCGATTGAACCTCATAAATTTAATCAAATCAGTTATCTGGACTACATTAAGAAAAAAGCATTAGAGCAAAACACCTATGACAACTTTTGGTAAATTACAGACCTACGGTTAGTACAGATAAGTTAGACATGGTCAAAAATCCAGACCTAAATTTCCCTAACTTTGGATTGTTTGAAATGTAGATCCCAATTTGACTCCTTTAGGAGATAAATATGCCACATGGTGCATCTTTTAAGTAAACAAGAATGCAGGATATGACAATGTACAATTCTACAACTTCATACTTTTTAAGCTTAGAAAATATTTTTACTATGTAATAACCTTTAAATCACTAAACAATTATGGTAAAGAGATGAAATTTAACAGCTCTTGCAATCAAATTCTGCAATTCAGTTTAACTAACTAATTCAAAGCTTCTACATTTCAAAGCTGAATTTTGCTGTGTGTTTACAGCTTAATGCAAGAGAAAGAAAAGTAGAAGCAGCTTAAAAGAAATTAGAGCCCATACATGCCTAGAATTCGCTTTCACAGGAAATTTCAAAAGGCAAAGGCTCATGAGGTGCTTCTACTTAATCCTTTGGAACGTCTTGCGTATCTGAATGAGATGCCACATTTCTTTAGCTACCTGCATGATTTACAGTAGTTACTCAATTCCATCTTTCAGATTCCCCACTCATATATTCCTTTACACCTATTCACATACAAATCAAGTGTGGGATGGGAACATACTTAAGACAAAATATTGTAAGATACTAGACCACAGGACTTGCTAGTTGTTACAGGAAAGCCAGTCTCTCTGTTCCTAGCTCTACCACAGACCACCTCTGACCTCAGGCAAGTCACTTGATATGATGTACAGGAGAATTTCTTATCTATAAAATGGAGATGATACTTCTTTTGTCCCCGAGTTTACCATCCAAAAGGGCAAGGATGGTCATTTACTTTATATGTAAAGTGGGGCCCTGTTTTCAGGTAGGGCCTCCGAGAAGCACTACTGCTCTGTTTAAGGGCTGTCCTGGGGCAGTCATATTCAGTCACCAGAGCTGCTGTGGAAGCACAGGACCTGTAGATAATGTCTCTTTACTAGGGTGACCAGAAAGCAAGTGTGAAAAATTGGGACAGGGAGTGGGGTATAATAGGAGCCTATATAAGAAAAAGACCCAAAAATCGGGACTGTCCCTATAAAATCGGGACATCTGGTCACCCTACTCTTTACCCACCATCCAATACCAAAGATCCCAGTAGATCTCAGGGCATCTGAAAAAGGGCTGGTGGGCCTGATACTTCCTTTATTCATCAGCAGTGAAAGGCAAACCTTTGAGCAGAAACATTCCAGGAGAGGGACCTCACTATTTTCTGCCTAGGGTATCATCTCACACGGTCATATCTTTAGAATGCTGATGCTATCATTTTCCCAACAGACTGTACAATTATTCTTAGCACGTCCTCTATCCATTTATCTGTACAAGCCTGTTTGTCTTATGTGGTATTCTTTGGGACAGTGCTCATCTTTTTTTGCTTTGTGTTTGTACAACACCTAGCTTAACAGGGTCTGGGTCTATGAGTGGAGGTCCTACATGCTAGGATATATTTTCCCTCCAAGTCTGTTTGAATTGTTTTTAAAATTAAGAATCTTAACTGTTATGCAAAAGTTAAAGCATTATTTTGAATATCAAACTTCAGGCCATTCCACATTTGTACAGGAAAATTAGGAACTTCCACCACAATATCAGACTGTAAATGGTGAATTAACCCAATTGTTATATTTTACTGCACAGAAACCCAATGAATGATGCAATTGTGGTAGAAGGAAATACAGTATTAACTTGCAAGTCACTTTTTATTCAAGAAAAAAAGGGAATTGAAATCACATCATCTACATGGGATAGGACTTGTCTAATTACAGAGATCTACCTAATCATGCTTTGCAATGATAGGCAGGCGTTCTATCCAACCTAAAAGTAGCATATGATTATGGAAATGAGATACAAAGAATAATAAACTAAGATGTATAAAATCTACCAGAGAGGTAAAATTGAAAGATTAGGATATACAGTAGAGTTCAGCTACCATCAGTCCTACAGAAAGGAACAATGACATACAGGGATTATTTTTTATTGTTATTGACACATCACCTCTGACTGGCCTTAGTGGAACCAATGTTCTCCTATCTTCCTTTTGGTTTTCTGATTTTGTTATTTGCAGTTGGAAGTACATTACCCAATTTGTATCTGCAATAAATTCAATAACTATTAAAGAGTTGGTTTTAGTACCATTGCCCTCTTAATGCTAGAGTGTCTCTTTTCCTTGTTACATCATTTGTTCATTATGTTCTGAATCTTCTCTGAACCCGTTTCAAGCCATGTCTTATCTGTTTGTGGATGGTGGGATTAGTACATGCTAATATTATTTCATCACCAGCATGTCCATCTGTACTAGGGGTTCATTTACATTACATATTAGATTTTATATATTCATGGTTATTTAGATACTAGATTGAAAGTGCTCTCAAAAAATCTGCCTTTAAGAGAAAGTTAATCCTGCTTCAGAAGATAGAGGATGCATACCTCCATCTGAACTAAGACTCCCCCCCGCCCCCTTGTGAGTACAATTTACACCTGCAAAATTTGTCTGCATTTTTGTTCCCAGAGGTAGGAGTACAAAAGCAAGTCTGGTTGGCTGAAAATAGATCCCATGATGTTAACTGAAATGAGCAATGATTAACAAATTAAGTGAAATCAGTAAGAAATCAGTATCTTTTATAGCTGGGAAGAACTCTGTGTGCCTCAAAAGTTTGCGTCTCACCAAAAGAAGTTGGCCCGATACAAGAGGTTACCTCACCTGCCCTGTCTAATATCCTGGGAGCGACATGGCTACAACTACACTGTATATTTTAAATAAGTCATTCAAGGAGTAGTATTGAGTCCAGCAAATTAATTAATATTAAGATCTTGAATTCACTATTTCTCACTGTCCACCAGTGTTGGCTTACATCCCCTCTCTAGAAATATAGTTTAAACTATCCAGTGTTTAACAGGAAAAGCTGTTACTTTCTTAAATTAGAAGAGCAATTTAATACCCACGAGAAAAACAACAAAGAAAATTTAAGTCCAATTCCTGGGCAATGCTTTTGCCAACTGTCTCTCATAGATGCTCAAGTCTTGATGATTATATCAAACTACATAAAGTGCTGAACTGGAAACCTGCTTTTTCTTGATGCTGTATTGTGGTTTTTCCACCTTAGCTATCTGCTGCAGCTTTCTTCTACAGGGGCTGCTGAACAGAGCTGAGCCTGGTATTGAGTGCCATTGTTTAAGTTAAGAGGTGTGAGCAGAACATTGCTACTGCTTGCTCAACTCAGAGTTCAATGTTCAATATTCGCCTTCTGCAGCTTTACACAGGGAGGAAGGTGAACTTTTTAGGGGGTTTAGCTAGATTCAAATATCAGCTGCTGTCATCCTTTCATTGACTCACTTCCTTCATGGGTTGGTTTTAGGAAGATCTTCAGCTTGTGAATGTGAAATCTACTAATGTTTATCGGGGTGGCTCTACCAATTCTGCCACCCCAAGCAGTTGCTGCCGAATTGCCGCCATGGGACACGGACTGCCACCCCATGCCGGATGCTGCCCCAAGCACCAGCTTGGAAAGCTGGTGCCTGGAGCCGGCCCTGATGTTTATGCAGCTGGGCACTTGGCTTTTGTGGCTGGCACTCAAAACATTTTAACTCTTATTCAGTCCATTTTCTGAGATATCCTTTTAGTTCCACCAGGATTTAGTGGAATTCTGCTTCAAATGAATCTCACATGTGTCACAAAGGTCTTTTTGCTCTCCAAATACAGGAGACCCCCGCTAGAATGCACGTCTACATAGCGCGAATTCAGGAATAGTGCGGTCGCAATCATGGATCCCAAAATAAATTACTTTGATTGGAATCCATGGTAACGTGGTCCCCGCATTAACTAGTCATTTTAAACTGAAATAATTCCAAAAAGAATTCTTTAAACCAATGCTCATTAACTCATTGTTCTCTTAATACTGGAGACGGGACACCTGTCTGAGTTTGGTACAAAAGTTACCTATGCATTGCTAGGCAATTACTTCCCACAATCAGTACTTTTATATTTAATGGTTATATTAATACATGATCAACAAATGGCCTCGCTCTGCTTGTACATAAAATGTTTTATGTACTATATGCTTCACAGTGGTATGCTGAAGTTGGTATATGAAGGCTTGCTTTTAGATATCAAGTGAACACCATGAAAGGTACATATGCCACTTTAGTATTTAAGGAACAAACAAAGGTTTTTCAACTTTAAAAAGAAATATGTTAGAAGCTATCAAAACATTTCCACAGCTACATGTTTTCTTTAAAGTTAAAAGAATTAAGACCTTAGAGTGCTTCTAAAAACATTTATAATCAGGACATATCTAGAATTGTGTGGTTTAAAACTGAACGTTCGCCCCCCTCCCGAGGAGTAGAAGGGAGGCCCATTTTACCCATTAGTTTATGGCTCTTGAGAACCTCTCTTATGCATCACTCCTATTTGAAGTATTCAGAAAAAGAGATTCTTGCATTCTTTTACATTCAATTTAGGTCTTTTAAAGCATGAATCTCATATTTACAATTTGCAATTAAGACTATCAAAAATTCTAGGTGAAAAATCACAATAACTAGTGCTTATATGGGTCACGATTCTAGGCAACTACATTTGTATTTCTTCTCAGCGGCCCAGCAAGGGCATCTGGTCTCAGGCTCCCAGCTCCCCAGCCACTGCCCTTCTGGATGGAGACCTGCATCTCCCCCTTCTGACTGAGGTATCTCTAAGCTGTGCACTTCTCAGCACAGGCAGGTTGCTCAAGGACAGCTGCTTGATTTCTCTTCAGAGATGGTCAGAGGTGAAAGTAAGCCGGGCCGCCCCAGTATGGCATACCAGCAAGAGCCCCAGGCCCATTAAATTGCCACCAGAGCCCCGCTGCTGGAGCCCTGAGGTAGTGGCGGGGCTCCAGCGGCTATTTAAAGGGTCTGGAACGCTGACTGCTTCTACTGCCCTGGCCCTTTAAATAGCTGCTGGAGCCCTGGGGTAGCAGCAGCGGGGCTCCAGCAGCTAATTAAAGGGCCCGAGGTAGTAGAGGCAGGGGAGCCTTGGCCCTTTAAATAGCTCCCGGAGCCCCCGTCTGCCGCTGCTACCCCGGTGTGGGGGGGGGGGTTGAGGAGGAGAGGGAAGAGGGGGGGCACTTACCCGTACAAGGCGGGCTGGGGATGGCTCTGACCCCCTCAGCCCCGCCCCTTCCACCTGAGGCTCCGCCCCTTCTGGGAGCCAGAGCTGGCCCCACACTGGTAAGTCGCTAGACTTACTTTCACCCCTGGAGATGGTTAACAGGTATACTTGCTACAGATATAATGTATCAACACTTCCTATGCAAGCCTACTTTATTCTTAAGTTAAAAAGCACTATAAGAAGACATTAAACAATAAGAACCTACTCCCATGTGAATAGACTTACCTGACATCACCCCCCAACTCTAACATGGGCTCTGACAGGAGCAGTCCTTCAACACCTCATCCACAGGATTTCCTTTGTGGTCACAAGGTCATCACAACCTCAGCTCAGAACTAGCACCCAGTCTCATGAGAGCCACTCCTTTCACCCCTACTCTAAGAACTGGGGCCCCGTCCATTTGCTGGAAAAAGGCAGCAGCCCTGAGCCTGTTAAAAAAAAAAATCAGGGTATTTAGCAAAAAATCCTTTGCCTGAACTAGTATATGTACACTTCTCCAGAGGGCAGCTTCAAATGGTTGATAATGGAGGAAGTACATTAACATCCCCCTCCTACTGGAGAAGGTACATAGAATGACAACGCACAAAACTGCATTTTAATAGAATGTACCTTAAATGTATTAATCCTAATTCAATATGGTTAAAAATTTAATAGTACTGAATTATCCTAATTCCAGAAGGTTTGTTCCAGATATTGTCAATCTGTCACAATATGCTGTCTTTTGCAGAGAGGAATATATAACAAAGTAAAATTGAAGTTCTAAAACTAATTCAGAGCTTATGGTTTTATGGCTCAGGGGTGTTTTCTTTGACACAGTGATCCTGCCACTCTGACAGTCAGCAGAGACTTTATAAAAATGATCTTAGCGAGCTTAAATCTTTCTTATAAAAAAGGTAACAAGCATGTAAATTACTATATTCTGACCATCAGATGTATGAAAGCATCTCAAAATTCAGCAGAGTGGACAATGAAATGTTTGTAATTAATAAAAATATCAGTAACAATTTTTGCATCAATATTGAGGTTTATCTTCCACAAGAAATAAATTGCTACAGCTGGCTAAGAATAGTGAATCGGTATTGAAGATGTCTGCCTGATGTGTACAGATGGGGCCAGATCCTGTAAATCAATGGAGTTTCTCATCCAATCTGAGTCTCCAACCTCCTTGTCCAAATAGTCTTCATCTCCCTCCCATCCCCTGACTCTTTAAAAAAAACCCACAGCCATGACAAAGGCTTATAAGTCAGCCAAATTTGGGCAGTTTCCCCCCCCCCCCCCCCCCAGGAATACCAAGAAGCACTTCCCTGACATGAGGGCAACACCTCTGCCCAATTTTGAATCCCTTCTCCAAAGCATAGGGGAAGTAGAGCTTTTCAACAAAAGAGTTGTATGTTTTGTTTTTATCATGGGCAAAACAATGTCCCTCCTCTTTTCCTCCCCTCCCCTCCCCGATTCTTAGAAATGGCCAAACTATTTTTGCTAATGCTTCTCAAGACAAAGTTCTGCCTGAGGCAGCCCCCAGCATGAAGATTTCAGCCCAAATGGTTAGAGTTTTGCAAAGTAACTGGAAACCAGGTCTTACAAGCAGAAGCATAGGTGGTGCAACCACCTCCACCAAGAAACGAAAAAGTTAAGTATGCAGAGTGAAGGGCATGCTTATGATGATGGGTCTAGACTTTTGTTTGGTTAGGTTTTTTTAAGTCACCTATTAACCATGGCAGTGGAGATAAAAAGGTACACACTTCACCCCTGTGATGGATGGGGATCTGGGTTGTCCCACTTGTGTCATGCCTTGTGCATTTACTATGTCTTGAAAGCTTGTCATTTTTAGGTCTATTCTTTATTTCACCACTGCCCCTTTATAGTTCTATTTTCAGAATCACTGAAACCATTGTGCTAGCTTCCTCCTAAGACACATACCTAAACTTCTGTTGTATATACTCTGTCCTGCTGTGCTAAGATGTTAAACACAGCAAGCTGCTTCAGCTCTTGAACAGCTTACAAGCCATTCTTTTTCAAAACACTCTGTTATAAAGATCCTCAACCTCACAGACAGACTGAGGAACAAAATTTTTTCAAGGATTTCTATGGCACTGAAGAAAATTCAGTTAGTCTCTTTGAGTTCTGATTGTAGGATTAACTTCGTATTCATAAAAAATATGCCACTTCTGCTGTGGTCTTAGGGGAATTGTTCCCTTTAAAAAAAAGTGTGTGGGGGAGGAGAGAATATACAACTTCAAGACTGATTCAGTTGATGTCAATGCAGAAGAGGGGGCTAGGAGATCCTCCCTGTCACCACCAATCTTTTCTTATGGTATTTAGAATTGGGCAGTGGCAAGGATCAGCATGAAGGATGCTGTGAAACAGTCTCAATAATGGCAGGTATCAGTACAGCAAATAAAGCCAACAAGTGATCCTAAAACCTGCTGAACCCTTCGACTATTGATACCGGAGTATATGGTTGAAATCATGCCCCCTCTCCCCCCGTATGTCTACACTACACGCCAAGGCCAGGTAAGGATGCTTGAGCTAGCACACTAAAATAGCAGTGTGAACGTTATGGCACCAGCAGATATTTTGGCTAGCTATCCATGCTCAGACGGGTCCAACCATCGGTGGTTAGGCACATTATTTATGCTTAGGTGTTGTTACGTGGGCTTTGGTTGGCTCAGGGAGTAGAGATGAAATATTGCTATGTAATCCCATGCACTTAAAAGGCTTGCCACATCTTTTAAAAAAGCTTTGACAACAAAGATGAAGACCAGAACCTGCACGCACTTGTTGTGGTGACAATATTTGTATATCAGTAAAAACTGTCCCCTTTATAATTAACCTGACTCATTCTACACAAAGATGAATCTCATCCAAAGGTCTGACACCTTATTTACTCATCGGAAATATCCAATTTCAAAACATTTTTGGTTTGTTTTTTGTTGTGACATGCCACATTGATGTGTTTCCTGATTTAGATTAGCGTAACCTTAATCAGATTTTCAGATCAAACGTGTTTACAAATTCAAGATTTCCCATGAGTTTTCTGCTACATTGGTTTAAAGTCTGGCTTCTCACACATCCCACCTCATAAAATACTCAGAGGAAGTAGATGCAAAAGGTGCACAAATGCAGGCAAAGTGAATTTGTTTAAGGATGCAAAAATGTTCATCTCTGAAGTGTTCACTAACCTCTAATCTTCAAACACACTGTATATGAAGTACATGGTATTTATGTATTTCCCGTGTAAGTGGCAAAGTACTATATGGCAAGTCATGCTGAAGAGCAACCAAGCAACAAAGGACAAAACCAAAAAAGTATCACTATCACCCTCAAGATGCAGAATTCTGAAGAGGTCAAAACACATCAATAAGACAGACACCACTAAAGCAACACCATTCCTCTATGAATAAGGACACTATGGAACACAGACCACTTCAATTGGACCTCTCAAATAACTGCTTACTAGTGTGGGACAGGGTGTAGGGTGACCAGATGTCCCGATTTTATAAGGACAGTCCCGATTTTGGGGTTTTTCTTATTTAGGCTCCTATTACCCCCCACCCCCTGTCCCGATTTTTCACACTTGCTGTCTGGTCACCCTAACAGGGTGTGACTCCCTACTTCAAAGAAAATAAAGTGATGTTAGAACAAGATGGTCCCTGTCCTAAAGAGGGTACAGTATAAGTATATTGCAAGACAGATGGATACAAACAGGAAATACATGTCCTAGGTGTATGTGATCTTAAAAGATGATCCATGCTCAGAAGTTCAGAGAAGAGTTACCCCATCCTCAAATTGTGTCTGCCAACGTGATGAGAAAATGTGTGCATTGCTTGTAAAAATCACCATTCAGTGGATGCGTTTACAAGCTATGCGGAGATACAGGCTGTATAGTAGAGAGCAAACATGAGCTCAGATAAGAAACCAGAACAATTAGAGACAAGAGGGTATTATATTCAAGAACAAAGTATTGTATGTGTGCTCTGGTGGCAGTCCCTGTACACTGTCTGGCCAATTTATTTTGGACTGATAACTATGGCATACAACACATGTGAAGAGATTTTTAAGTACTGTTAGCTTTACCTGGAAAAAATCCAAAACATCCATACCAGGAATAGAAATCTCTGCTGAGATGCTAGACCAACTGAAACTGCAGATTCCATCTACTTAAATGCACACTTGGGTAAAACCTATTATAGCAAAAAAGCTCTGTCAATATCAAGGACAGTAACATTGTGTGGCTGCCAGTATAGAACAGATTAGGAAGATGTGAATGAGCACTATATATTGGAAACTGCTAGCCAGTTTGTAGTGCTTAAGTTGAGTCAATGTCAAAAAAACATCTTTTAGTCTGGGATGGACAACCTTGCTCCTGCAATACAGATTCTAAAGCTATTCTCAATTGCCTAAGCTAGAAACAATACTACATGCTGAGAGATGTTACTACAGAGGAAGAGTTACCAATCTTAGCATAAAGTTTTATAAAAAACAAATTTAGCCCTATTTTTAAAAGGGTCAATTCATTGATGTTTGTGAAAGCTGTACTTTCTGAAATGGATTCATGCCACAGAAGTGAATTATGCCATTTATGCAAGGGACAAATCTGGTTTTCAAATTACAATCCTTCATCTTTTCATCAGCAAGGTTGACAAGACTATTGTAGCCCTAAATGTGCCTCTCCTATGAATCTCTCTCCACATTAGCACATATTTAAAATGTGAACATCTTCGCCTATGCACTTGTATATATTTTTGTAAATTTGTACTTGTTGGAACCAGATTTGAGACAGTACAGTACACATGAACCCAATGTGCTAGGCTCTTTTAGAAGTCGACGCACTTATTTGGTGCCTAAATGGGAGAGGAGCTCCTCCCAAAATCCGGCCCTTAGTACATATTTGGCCCCTTGTATCAGATGTGTTAAATTGTTTTGCTCCTTAAGAATTTTGTAACAAAGAGACTGACTGTCAGAGTTACAGAGCTGAACCTGACCCAAATATAAATAAAGACTATTAATTTTTGGAAAGTGTTCACATGTGAGTTTACTGGTCACATTCATTCCCCTTATGTGTTTGCTATTTATGAAAATGAAAGTCGGTAGCTGCTATTAGCACAGTGTTTTACAGAAAGCTAATTTCAATATCCCATGGGTGAGTATTCAGTATTGAGTTTTAAATTTTCACATGAGTATTTGGGCTGCAAGTGCTACAGGCTCTTCTGTGGTCAAGGATCACAGACAATGCCATGAGACCATCTGAATTATCACTAGTCAGCAACACTGCTTGGATTTCAAACATTCACACATTTATACATATATTAAGTGTCTGAACATACAAATATGAAGTCAAAGTGCTCACAAAATAGTTTATCTGGAAAATGTAGACATGGATCACTAATATATCACATCACTCACCTCTACAGTACTTACAAATTAAATGAGAATTAGAAAGCATTTCAGACTTTGTTCTTCCAAAACACAAGCCTCTGATGTTAGTCAGTATTACTGCACCTCCGCTGGGTCATCAAGTGCATTTGAATAATTTCATCTGTCTAGACTGCAAGCTCCTTGGTACAGATACCATTTCTTCCTATTTTTTTTTTATTTTAACAACTGAACACATTGTGAAAGTAGCAAATAAAGAAAAATACATATTACTATATGCATTTTAGTGGGCACTAGCAACGCTATAATTAAGGTTAAGACTAACTTATTTAACAGATACATTTTCTATGTGCTCTAAAAGCAAGCATGTGGCAATGACTCTCCTGAAAATAACTATGCCTCATGGGGGTCAGGGTAGAGTTTCAGAGGTTCAAATTTGAGGTTATTTGAGGAAAGGCTTCCAAGTATTTTTAACTCTTGAAAGTACTCAGCCATCAAGTTGTAGTTATAGTCTATATAACGGTGTCCATTGTCCCCACATTCCATCTTTTTGTTTAACTGACTTCTTGTGCCTTACATAACATTAGACCCTGATGCTGTAAAGACTTAAGGACATTTTTAACTTTATTCAGTGCGAGTAGTCCCATTGACTTCAATGCGGCTCCTCACAGTAAGAGTACTTGAGCCAGTGCTTAATTTTGTAGGATCAGGGCTTTAGGACTGATGACAAGCTTTTTGTAGCAGGGACCATATCTTCCTGTATATATTGCACAGAGCACAATGAAGTCAAATCTTGATTATGGCTTCTGAATGGTACTCAGACAACTAAATAATTCATCTCTGGAAACTTTCCTTTCTGGGCCAAAAACTTTAAATGCACTTAAGGGCATTGAATCCTACAAGGGTGAGGAAGCTAGAACGGAAGAAGCAGAAACTCCAAAGCTTGTTCAAAAGCAGCATAACTGTCAACTTCAGTATGTGCCTGAAGTAGAGCAATGCCCATCTCTTTCTAGCAGCAAGTCTACCTCTTTCTTGGTGCATATGTAATAGGACCCTTGAGTGGATTGGGACAGATAGTTATAGTAGTAGTCAGTTTCAGCGAAACTTGCTATTCTGTAACTGACAGTTACAAAGGAACCTTTCCCTGTATTGCAGGTGGCATTTAGAGAGCAGAACACACTTTTACAACCAGAAATTAAACTCCCCTTTAATTTAGTACTCAACAGGCAGGATTGTAGGTGACAGTATTGAATGAGAAGAAACTGGCACAAATGTAACGATTACCAGACTTAGAAACTTCCTGAACTAAACTGATATACCAGAGCCGTAACTAGTGCCTTTGATGCCCGAGGCAACAAGGGTGGGTCGGGCGCCCCGCCCCCAAGCACGGCAGTCAGGCGGCGTTCGGGCGTCCCTGCGCCTTGCTGCCCCTGGTGCCTGGAGCTGCCCCTGCGAGGCGAGAAGGACCCTTCTGCACCCCTCAGGTATGCGCACCCGAGGCGAGTGCCTCACTCGCCTCGCCCTTGTTATGGCCCTGCGATATACACTTCAAATCAGCGTGATGTCAAGCCTGTTCCCCCGGGAGTCAATAGAAATTTTGCTATTGATTTTATGGGATCCATCAGGCCCATTTAAAAGATTCTCCCTTTAAGTGCGAGTTACAATTTTTGATTTAAGAAAGATCAGAGAAGGCAGCAACACCTATTGCATTTCCTTTTTTTTTTAAAAAAAAGGAAATTTAATAAAAGAAAGTCAAGGACTACAATGCTGCACTGATAGGGGATGATCTAGATGGCCTAAGAAGTCTGCTCCATCTCTAACTTCATGATTCCATATCTAGAGTTTGGTTTCAGAGGGGTAGCCATGTTAGTCTGTATCAGCAAAAACAACGAGGAGTACTTGTGGCACCTTAGAGACCAACAAATGTATTAGGGCATAAGCTTTCGTGGTCTAGAACCCACTTCATCAGATGCATGGAGTGAAAAATACAGTAGGCAAGTATAAATATACAGCACATGAAAGATGGGAGTTGTCTTACCAAGTGCGGGGTCAGTGATAAGGCCAATTCAATCATGGTGGATGTGGCCCATTCCCAACAGTTGACAAGAAGGGGTGAGTATCAGAGGGAAAATTACTTTTTGTAGTGCCCCAGCCATTCCCAGTCTTTATTCAGGTCTGATTTGATGGTGTCAAGTTTGCAAATTAATTCCAGTTCTGCAGTTTCTCAATGAAGTCTGTTCTTGACGTTTTTTTTGAAGAATTGCCACTTTTAAATCTGTTATTGAGTGTCCTGGGAGACTGAAGTGCTCTCCTACTGGTTTTTGACTGTTACAAATCGTGACATCTGCTGTGTGTCCATTTATTCTTTTGCATAGAGACTGTCCGGTTTGGCCAATGTACATGGCAGAGGGGCATTGCTGGCACATGATGGTATATAGCACATTGGTAGATGTGCAGGTGAACGAGCCCCTGATGGTGTGGCTGATGTGGTTAGCTCCTATGAGAAAGTGTCCCTTAAATAGATATGCCACAAGGACTCCTCATTTTTTTTAAAAACTAGGGTTTGTGTTTCAGTTTCTTTGGCTACTATTTTTTTTGGGTTTAAACTATCCCAGCTTTCTAAGACAGCTTAGTTAATTTAAGACACTCCACTTAAAAAAAATAAATAGGGTGGAGTGACAGCTTCAGGGTATGTATTGTACAATAATTCAATCAATTTATTAGTGGAATTAACTTTGCAATTTAGGGCAGTGGTTTATTAAGGCTGCGGTTTATTAAGGCCCACAAATTCAACACACATGAATAACTAAGCATGTTAATAGATCAGCTGGGCTTCATGCTGAACAAAGGCTTAGGGACCAGTCCTTCGAGATGCTGAGTGTATTCAAGTCCACTAGTTCCAAGCATTATGTATGGACATTTAAGCAAGTGACTAACTATGGAGTGACAACAGGTGCCACTCTTTAAATATAATTGCCCAGTAACTCTGCAGATGCATATCTAAAGTTGTACATGCTACAGTACTAGTGCACTTACAAAGTCTTTCCATATTGAATATAATGGTTTAACTTGTTGCATCGAGCATTTGTTATTTATTTTTAAATTATTCAGACAGTGATATACACAGAGGGATAGCGGCAATAGTGATATACAAATAGCTGTAATTAATTCAAAGCTATTCTTATGTACAGCCCTTGACTTTTTCTTCTTCCAGGAAGAGAGATTTGGAGAGTTAGAGACAAAAAGCCCAGATGCAAATAGTTAAAAATTTAAGATACGGTGCTGAAACTAATTCCTAACTGAGGCAAATCTCCCAAAGGAATAGTGAATAGTGATTTCAGGCGAAGTTCTGTAACAGGAACATTAAGATTTACTCTTTGTAGTGTTTTGAGGATTTAATATTTGGTAGAATGTAGGGCACCATTTCAGAAAACTTCAAACGGGGGGCATGGGATTTGCTTCCACCTCCCTGCTGAGGCTGTACCTGCTTCCGGGGAGTTAACAGGGCACTCCTATCCTGGAAGAGGATGAGGAGGTAGTGTACTGGTCCTATATGGGGGTGGGGTAACATGACAGGCATGGGCACCAGCGAGCGGTGAAGGACCATCCCCTGGCACACACAGGCTTCCCAGGAGAGCCCTTTCCTTGCTAGCATGATGGAGGGGTGGACAGGCCAAATTTCAGTGAGGGCATTGTGACATTAAGTGCACCCCACCCCATTGCACCCTGGGTGGCAGGCTCGGGGGCAGGTGTCATCACTGGTAGCTGGTCTGGTACATGGATTGGGGCCCAGCTCGCTCTGTACTCAGTTCTGGCCCAGGCTCCTGCCATCTCGTCCTATCTGGCCATCAGGGACTTGGAGGAGGCAGAGCTGATAACAGGGTAATCTGGAGCCCCAGTCTGCCTCACAACAAACCCATAGGCCTGAAAAAGACAGTGCAGCACCAGCTGGCAAAGAACTCTGAAAAGTCGGGGTGGGGGGGTGGGGGGGGCGGCGTAAATCAAGGTCTGGGAGGCAATTGCCCCTCCCCCCCACCCCCCATAGCAAATGGTGTCCCATGCACAATGACTTAGCAAAACAAAAGCAGCAGTCAGTCAGCAAGCTTTTTCTCAGGGGGCTACTATTTATAACAGCAAAGTAACAGTAGGCAGTTATAGGCTAATCTGATCCCAAGGCAAGTTTCTTCCTAATACTTTGGGGATTGTCCTATACCTAAAGACATATTTCCCTTGTCTCTAGGTCACATGATAACATTTCCTGAGACATTTCCCTCCCTGTCTCCCAGGAGATATTCTTATAGACCTTTCCATAGACTCTATGTAAGGAGTGGGACAAGCTGAACCTCAGCTTTTCTTCACAGGACTCCCCGTACCTTTTCCTTTTTCTGCTCAACTGTGATGACAGGTCTTAGAAGTCTAACAATTAGACTTTGTTGCTATTCAGAGCCATGCAGTTCATAACACCCCATTTCAGAAAGCTAAAGAAACAGTGAGACTGATAGTTTTACACTTTTAGATAGAAAAATCTGTGTGTATACAGCACCATCTCCTGGAATTGCAGAGTGATATTTCATGCTAAATACCAATCTAATTCTTATAGAATTAAATATCACACCCACATAAATACCATCAAGACTAATGTGTTCCTAATGAATTGTCACCTATTCTGAAGAGTTGCCAAAAAAATTTCAGTGCTGGAATGTCAAGATTTATACTCCTTGTTAGAGCAGACACTCAAAACCCAATATGCTCCATTAATTATCTTAATAAAAAAAACCTGTCACCTTGTAATAACATTTTTAAAGATATATGCAGCTACTGATGTCATTGGAAAGAAACTGTTCAAGCACATTGGGAAGAAAGGTTAAAGGATCATAACTGAATGCAATTACTCCATTTCAGTATTACTGCAAAAAACTGTTGTCTCATGAGTCACTAGGCAGTAACCTTATTGATCTCAGCATCAACATGCACTCATTCAATTACCAAAAAAACCAGTTTCTTGTTTAAATGAGAAAAGCACATTTAAATTAAACAATCATTGCTGTATTATCCACAGAGGGTGAAATTCACCCCAGTTCAGGCAGCCAGCACAACTTTGTTCCATTTATGGATTAGATACGCTGAATACTGCTCCACTGGTACAGAACATAAGAACAGTCATACTGGATAAGACCAATAGTCCATCTAGCCAATGTATCCTGTCTTCCGACAGCGGCCAATGCCAGGTGCTTCAGAGGGAATGAACAGAACAGGCAACTATCCAGTAATCCATCTCATGTTACCTATTCCCAGTTCCTGACAAACAGAGGCTAGGGACACTTCAGAGAATGGTTTTGTATCTCTGCCAATCCTGGCTAATAGCTATTGATGGACCTATCCTCCATGAACTTACCTAGAGGGTTTTTTTTAAAACCCTGTTAGTCTTGGCTTTCACAACATCCTCTGGCAAAGAGTTCCACAGGTTAACTGTGTAGTGAAGAAATTCTTCCTTATGTTTGTTTTAAGCCTACTGCCTATTACTTTCATTTGGTGACCCCCAATTCATGATACGAGTAGTAAATAACATTTCCTTATTAATTCCCCCACACACACACCAGTCATGATTTTATAGACCTCTATCATATCCCGCCCCCGTTGGCTTTTTCAAGCTGAAAGCCAGAGTCTTATTAATCACCCCTCATATGGAAGCTGCTACATACGCCTAATCATTTTTATTGCTCTTTTCTATACCTTTTCCAATTCCAATATATCTTTTTTGAGATGGAGCAACCATATCAGCACGCAGTATTCAAGATGTGGGCGCACCATGGATTTATATAGATACAACAGGATATTTACTGTCTTATCTGTCCCTATTGTCAAGAATGGCTACTGAATGCTCAGAGCTCCCACTGACTTCAGGTGGAGTTGTGAATGCTCTGCACATCTTAAAACCAAATCTCAAGATGTTTCGAGTTGGGAACCCAGGTATTAAGGCACCCCAAAAATCAGTAGTCACAATTAAAAGTTTTTGTCTAAGTACCTCCCCACAGGGTGAGCACCTGTCCCAAGTGGGGACAGACAGTCCCCAAACACAGTCCTGGTCCGAAGGACTCCGGGACAGCATTTGTCTCAGATTCCCTGTAGGGCTGCTCCATGCCTGCCCAAGGCTCAGAGGCAGTGCCAGCATCTTTGGAGGTGGGGGGGACAGAGGTGAGCCTAAGGGCTCCTCTTGACATGAGGGCCCCCGCGAGGGTTACCACTTGTGAAATGCAACCCCGCCCCCCCCCCCCCCCCACACACACACAAGGAAGCCTGCCACAACCCCAACCACAAGACAACTCAACAACCCTCCACACCTTTCAGCAGCCATTTATCTGTGTTTTCTCTAGATAGTAGAAGATTCACCACAGTCCATGTCACCTCACTCTTGTGCAGCTCAAAACCTCTCTCACACACGTGGTGCACTTGCATGTTGGTGGGCAGACAGCTGCTGTATTTTCAACCATTTTGATCTATTATGCTTAAACTGCAGAAGTGGAAACACAGCATCTTTAGCTGGACACAGAACTTTTAACATTAGATATCCCAATGTATTGAGATAATAACGCAACTCTTTAGACGCACATAAAAACCTGGCAGATTATTTTTCTGGAAACTGGCTAATCCATAAGAAACCAGCCCCAGACCTACTCCTCCTCTTCCCCCACCACCCAGGTCCTAACCCCCTGGCCAGGCCAGATGTTGGACCCAGGCCTTGGTAACAGCTGTTGTGGGGAGCCCGGGACCTGCCATCTGCCCTGTGCAGTGTGTCCCGGAGAAGTGGGGACATGGGCCTGGAGCTGCTCTTGGGCACCCTGCCCAGTTCAGACAGAAGGTCCAGGGCTCCCCACAGCAGCCCAGGATCCCTGGGTATCCCTTATCACAGCCCATTTCAGGCATTCAGGGATCCAGGCCTCAGGAGGGAAGAGGAGGAGTAGGGAGTGGGTCAGGGCTCCTGCATGTGTTCCACTGGGCCTTTTGAAAAGGTGGTCACTTTATTCTCCAGTGAAAACCATAACCCAGTATCTAACCTCAGCATCCCTTTGGTTGCTATCCAGTGAGAGCCAGATGGCCTGGTTTCAAGAGTATCATATGCTCTCCTTCATCAATAGCTGGCATTCTTCCTCCAGCCCAGACACTAGGGTTGCCAACTTTCTACTCATACAAAACCGAGCACCCTCGCCCTGCCCCTTCTGAGGCCCCGCCCCCACATACTCCATCCCCCCCTTCCTCTGTCACTCATATTTACCAGGCTGTCTTAGAGGAGTTGGAGTGCAGGAGTGGGTGAGGGCTCTGGTTGGGGGTGTGGGCTCTGGGGTGGGGCCAGAAATGAGGAGTTCAGAGTGCAGGAAGGGGCTCTGGGTTGAGGCAGTGGGATGGGATGCGGGAGGGAGTGAGGACTCTGGCTGGGGGTAAAGGCTCTGAGGTGGGGCCAAGGACTAGGGATTTGGGGTTCAAGAGGGGGCTCCAGGCTGGGGGGGTGGAGCCGAAGGGTTGGGATGTTGGAGGGGGCTAAGGCAGGGGGTGCGGGCTCTGTGTGATGCCAGGTATGAGGGGTTTGGAGTGTATGAAGGTGCTCCAGATTGTAATCAAGGGGTTCAGAGGATCAGGGCTGGGTCAGGGGTGCAGGCTCCAGGCAGCGCTTACCTCATGCAGCTCCCAGAAGCAGCAGCAGGTCTCCACTCTGGCTCCTATTTGGAGGTGCAGCAAGGCAGCTCTGTGCACTGCCCTGTCTGCAGGCACTGCCCCTGCAGCTCCCATTGGCCGCAGTTCCCGGCCAATGGGAGCTCCGGAGCCGGCATTTGGGGTGGCAGCAACACATGGAGCCCCCTGGCTGCCCCTATGTGTAGGAGCCGAAGGGGGGACATACCACTGCTTCCAGGAGCCACATGGCGCCATGGAAGGCAGGGAGCTTGCCTTAGCCCCGCTGGCCGGACTTTTAATGGCCCGGTCAGCACTGCTGACCGGAGCCGCCAGTGTCCCTTTTTGATTGGGCGTTGCAGTCAAAAACTGGACACCTGGCAACCCTACCAGACACTCTCTGTCCTTTGTTTACATTAAATTTGTAAACGCTTGGTTGGTGTTATGGAACATCCAAACACCTTCTCATTCATGATGCAGATAATGTGCTTATGCATAAGCACATAGGTAATCTGAGACAATCTCATAAGATTTCTGTGAAGTTTAATTCAATTCATTGTGGTCTAGAGTAGGGGAGGATCCTTTCCTATAACTCTCCCCCTCCCCCATGGGGGGGGTGGGGATGGGGACTATATGCAGCCACAGTCCCTGCATTTGAAGCAGTTCAAGGACTGCTCTTTTCTAATAGCACTGGGGGCACCAGTTATTCAAAGAGTAGTGGCATCATAGTCTCCTTCCCCTTCTATCAAATGAGGTGGTGGCTAGGGGAACAGATGGATAGGAATGAGGCAGAACAGGGCCAGTGTAAGGAAGTTTCGCGCCCTAGGCGAAATTTCCTTGCACCAGCCCTGCACCACCCCGCCCAGCTAATGCCATCCCCTGCCCGCGGCAGCCACCTCCCCCTCGCGGCAGCCAGCCCCCAGAAGCAGGCAGCTCCCCACCCACCCCTCGTGGCAGCTCACCTCTGCCGCTGCCAGCAGCTCCTCTGCGTTCTCGGCAGCCGCTTTTACTGCCACTGAATCGCCACCGCTGAAATGCCGCCCCCACAAATCCTGGTGCCCTAGGCGACCGCCTAGGGTCGCCTAGTGGAAGTGCCGGCCTTGAGGCAGAACCATAGCCTTCTCATCCCCTCTACATTCTGGAAAGAGAACATATTGTACAGATTATGCATTATGGGAACCTCCAGGAGAGATGTGCTAATGCAGCTCCAAGGGATGGTTTGGCATGAGGGCAGTACTAGGAGATCAAATGAAATAAACTAGCTAGGGACATAAAAGGAAACATGAAACCATTCTACAAAAACATTAGAAGCAAGAGGAAGACCAAGGACAGAGTAGGCCCATTACTCAATGAGGGGGAAGACAATAACAGAAAATGGGAAATGGCAGAGGTGCTTAATGACTTTTTTGTTTCGGTTTTCACCAAGAAGGTTGGTGGCGATTAGATGTCTAACATAGTGAATGCCAGTGAAAATGAGGTAGGATCAGAGTATAAAATAGAGAAACAACAAGTCAAAAATTACTTAGACATCTTCCAATCACCAGGGCCTGATGAAATGGATCCTAGAATACTCAAGTAGCTGACTGAGGAGATATCTGAGCCATTAGCAAGTACAAGAGACTCCTGCTAGACCGCGCACCACTATAGCGCAAGTTTGGTATTAGCACGGGGGCGAGCATGAATCCCAAAATAAATTGTTTACATTGGGATCCATGGTAATGCACCCCCCACGTTAATGCAGTCTCTGGAAACTTTAAACTAGATAAAAGATGACCACCAACATTATAGGGAACAATCCTGGACTAGCCAGTGGAATGAAAAAGTCAACTTAATAGCTTTTACACTCTCTGATCTTCATGCTTTAATGATTCCCCCCCACCCCCAAAAGCTCTAGCCACTCATCCATAAGAAATAACTGGGATCATGATTTTATTATTTGCTCTTCCACCTCTGCATGAGCCCTTTCATGAAAAGGAGGATCCCACACTGATCTGCAGATAACAGCAACCGATAAGCCTGGAAGTATTTCACAAATATTTGTATGGGTGTGGGGAAGGATTCCTTCTTTTATGATTTTACTTATTCCATTGTGCTGCCTCCTTTTCAGGGATAACCTCCATTACACAAACAGCAATTGTCACTCATCACAAGTTTATTTTTGTACGACGTTACTCATGGGAGTAGACTACATTTCAGAAACACTCAAGGATTTCTCCTGCCAAATTCTGTAAGTAATTCAGCATATAGGACTACCCTATCTAGTAGTTTTTAAGTTAAGTATCCCCCTTAAACCTAGACAACCCAAAAAAGTTAAAGTTTTGCTTGCGTCAGCTTTACAGTTATGGTTCTTATCAAGTGCTGCTATCTGCAGACTACTCTCCCACTATCATATGCAACATTCTCTCAGCTGCAGCAGTATTCCCCACAGAGGAGTACTGAGTCTAGTCTCCTGTGACAATGACAAGACCGACTATTGAGGGGTCATCGTGTGACTGATGAAACATGAGGCTGAGAGCCAGGAATTCAAGAATTCTAAACTGAGATTCCAACAAAGAGTCACTTTATATGTGGGGACACTAAACCAGAGGTTAAGACAGACTAGTATAATCTTAGTTTCTTACTACTTTGTGTTTGAGATTTTTTTCAAACTGACAATGAGACAGGGCTAAATGGTGACTCCTCATTCACTGTAATAGAAGACCACAGTTACACCTTCCCAACCATAGATCCAAGAGGCCAGAGCCAGGCCATCCTAGCTTCACCCTTTGAAGGGGTACAGCACGCCCTCACCAAATTATCCCAGCTTTGCTAGTCAGTAAGGAGAACACAACCATCCTACCTTTCCCCATATCCACAAGTCTGACTCTGCTCCTAGTTAAGGCAGTGGGCATTTTGGAAGGTACGGAAGCACGCACCAGGCCGGTTTCATTAAATACCCATATATGACATACATGTACTATGTTTTTCAACCAAAAATGTCTATAGAGGTTATAGAAATGTACTCACCCAGTGGTGGGTGGGCACAGCTCTCCTCCTCCTGCCAACTCCAGTTGTCTGCTTCTCAGTACTTGGATCAGATCACATTCAGTCTCATCATTTTCAGAGTGGGAAAGTCCCTAATGACTTCACACCAGGTCTGCAGACCCCAACTCCACATCCAGTGTTCTTTATACCCCTTATCTCAGGACTTCCAATAGTACTTATCCCCTTTGTATCAGGGGGTTTCACACCATCTTCATTAGTGGCAAGTAGGGGAACCCAGGCTCTCCCTACACTCCCGATTCTAGTCCAGAATCCCTGTAGAGAGCAGTTAAGATCTGCTTCCTCAGACCCTTTGTTGTTTCTCTGGATTATTTCTTTCTTTGGCTTGATGCTAGGCCCTTTGCCCCAGGCCCTTTCCAGGGTCTACAGACATCTTTGTAGGGCTTATAGCAAACAACTCTTCCCTAGGCTTTCTCCTTGAAAATCTTATTCCTGCCCTTTTACCAAGGCTCAGCATAGGAACTCTCCACCCCTATGGCTTCTCTACATCACTTTTCGAGACTGTGTCGCGCATTTCCTTCTCAGAAATGGTCAGTAAAGCTCACCTATCTTCCTTCAACCCTAAAGCCTTTCCTTTATATTAACTACACAGCTCCATTGCAGCTGGATCTTATCCTTAATTGAGCCTGACACGCCCTTTTGTTGCCACCAGGTGACTTAACTGAGGTCTCCAGCTCACTTAAATCACTTTCTGTGCTAGGGTGGGACTAGATCTACCCATCACACAGATGTTTATTATATCATCACAATTCAGATTTTGTTAGAACTTTTGAATGTTGGCAATAGCAACATGGGAGTTGGCTTTCAAAAGCACTTTCAAGCCCTAGCATGACTAACATATTAGAATGTACTTTTAAAATAGCTCTTCCCAGTTACACTAAACCTGTACTTCTAGTTTTGGGGTTAATGCAAATCCAGTTTAAGGGCTATCCACATGTAACAGACTATGTTGATTTCAGTGAACTTAATGCTTGTCTAATAATATACTATTAGTGTCCAGGATATTTTATTACCAAAACAGAGTGTATACAGTGAAGTGCAGAGATCACTAAAGTGAGTAATTAATGAATGTTAGTTGTTGCTCAGCACCAATAGATACCTGTATAACTGAAGGAACTGAAAAGGCTCTTTGTTAAAGAGCTGCTAATAGTTTTAGCAATTCACTTGGGTGAATCCAAGTTTCAGTCTAGGATTTACCAGAATGATCTAGAAATGAAATTAGGAAAGTGGGTGCGATCCATGAAGATACTTAGGCTTTGTCTACACTAGCACTTTTGTCACCCTGACAGACATAAGATTCACCTACAAAAGCACTGGTGTAGACAGCACTATGTCAGCAGGAGAGCATCTTCTATTGATGTAGCTACTACCACTCGTTGAGGGTGTTTTAATTATGCCAGCAGGAGAACTCTCACCTGCTGGTAAAGAGCAGCTATACAGGAGACCTTACAGCAGCACAGCTGCAGTGGTATAGCTGTGCTGTAAGCTCCATGATGCAGATATAGCCTTAGTCCCCAAGTCCTATTTTTGGGCATCACTGCAATCCACAAAATTCCCGCTCAGCTCCACCTAATCCTGTAGGCACCTCTGTTGCTGCCTCTGACCTTGCAGTCTTACTCAGAGCACCCAGAGGCCTATCTACCATAGAATCCCAGAGCAATTCACAAACCTGGGAAGGCAGCTGTTTGGCTACATAAATCCTGTCCAGTAGGTGTGCTTAGAGGCCATCCCTGGCTGTTCTGTGGAGTTAGGTGGCCTCTGAGCACACCTATCAGAGTGGGCCCCACACACAACTTGGGCAGCAAAATTCCTCCAGTTCACAGACCACAAGCAAAGATAGGTTTCTTCCTGCTAAATGACAGAGCTTAGCCTCTTAGCGGGTCTGCATCTCCCATTTTCTGTTTTAGGAGGTTCCCTGCATAGCATGTTGCCTTTTGTGGATCATGGTCTAAGGTGCCTATCTCTCCCCATTCATTGTATAGGAGCCTGGGCACCTTACTCAGGCTTTGTAGATCAGTGTCATTTTCTAGGGGCCCAAAAGTTAGGCAGCAGGATGCTGAGTCTCAACACCTAAATCCCTTCCTGGATCTGGGCCTTTGTTCCTTTGTTCTTTTTTTTTTTTTTTTTTTTTCCCCCAAAACAAGTTTTATTTGCCATGTCACCAAATGACTAGACATCTGGAACATTTTGGAATGAGGGCAGCATGCGATGAATGAAAGAACATTGAACTGAAATTGAAATATCCTCTTACTCTTTTGAAGTGGTTACTAAAGACATATACCAATCCTTAAGCCTGTCAGTGTTGATTGGCTATTATTTATATAGAGACATTTTCTCAATAATAGTTTGCTCTAAGGCCTCAAATTCTGATTTAAAAAAAGAACTGAAAGCAATCTTTTACATGCACAGTGATGGTAATTTAATAAAGCAGTAAGTGCACCCAATCATTTTTCTATCTAAGCAATTGTTATTATCTAGAATCAAGAAGCTATGACTAGAAGAGACCTTACAGTTCATAAAGCCAATCTCCTGTAGCTAGTGCAGGTTATTCCCTTACATTATTATCTTGAGTGTGTTAGCTAATCTCTTTTGGAACACTTTCATTGATAGGAACTCAGTTACCTCCATTGGCAGCTGTTCCAGTCTCCATGGAGGTTTTGATTATTTGTATTATTTTACTGGGTTTATTTTTTAATATTAATACAAATAAAAAGAAAACATATTAAAAACAAAGTCACTAAACAAGGCCAAATCACACTTCCACTTGTCATTAATAGCTGAATTTTTCCATCTTCAGTATTTCCCAATTTTCGTTAAACTAAGATGCTATTGGAGTGTTTTCTTTTCTTCCAATGAACTGCAGTAGAATATCTATCAGCAATTAATAAGTGGTCACTGTTCTGTAACCCTTATTCATATTGGGCCTGATTCAACTTTCAGGCTTTTCACTTACTTTATTTGGAGTTGGATCAAGTTGAAAGTTGGATCCAATGAGACTTGGATCCATAAGTTGTACTCACATGAGTTGTCCCATCTACTTCAGTCAGACAATCTGCTTGACTAAGGACTACATGTGTACAATGGAAGCAAGTTCAGGCCCTGTATATCTCTGTCATGGATGAAGAAAATTAGTCAGTCTTAAATTAGGATGTTTTGGAGGGATGCCATACATGCTATGAACTCTTTGAGACACATCTTTAGCTGGTGTAGTGCCATGGATTTATGCTGATTTCTACTAGCTAAAGATCTGATCTTTTATTCTCATAATTGGAATGGACCCCATTAATGGATGCCTGTAGTCTATGATCAATGTTTTCTATCAGTATGATAGATAATTATGGCTAGCTTTAAATACTGTATTCCCAGGAGCCTAGTGGTACAATCTTTGAGCATGAATGATCCAGAGCAATTCTTCCATTGACTTCAATGGGCTTTAGATCAGGTCCTTTATTACATTCACTTTCCCTAATTTCAAACCCATTCTAACATTATGGGTTTGAAAGTTCAACTCAAAAACAAATATTAGCATGTTCTCATGCTCCTTGGAAGAGAGTAAACAGAGCAGAGAAAAAAAATCCAATGGGAAAAAAAAAGTCTATCTAACATGCAGATATTGTGACAACTTCTAATCCCTGTCTCATCAGATGCATACGCTGCTAGTTGGACCTTTTAAATAGAAACTTGATTTTGATCTCGCCTACTAACTTCACTAAATTCAAATTCATCCACATGAACTTTCACATGCGAGATGTATAAATTGACAAAATTTCTTTGAAGATTTTGGGGTATATTGGACAAAGCATTTTTTCCCATTGTTTCATGGTTGAGAACCACCTAGAGACAGTATAGGATAAATGAAGAGGAATAGCCACGTGAAGAGGGGAATAGGAGGAATTAACCACATGTGGAGGTGAGAGTCCAGCTGGATAGAAATAGAGTTCATCTCATCACTGCATGTCTTACAAAATTAATTGTAGTCCCTGCAGTTTCCCAGGTCTGGCAAACCTGCCACCAAACAGTGTATCTATTTACGAGAGGAATATTCTAGGGGAAAACATTTTTTTTAATGTGAGTTAGTAAAAATGATTTGAAACATCATTTACCACCTACTCTAGGCTCAGGTTAGCGCCTTATTTCAATAAGAAATACATTTAAATTAAATTGATACAAACCAGATTTACATCAATTTAAGAGAGTGTCCACACAGGGGTTAACGAAATCAATTTTTGAAACAATTTTAGTTCAAATCAAATCACTTTGTAACAGAGACAAGGCACATAGGCTGTCTACATAAGAAAGCTTCGCTAGTTTAATTTAAAAGTTAGATTTTAAAATGATTTAGTCAAACCAGTATAAAACCCTGTGTAGGCATTCTAATTTTGGTTTAAGAAAGAGGGACTTATTTTGGTGTAGTTTAAATCCATTAGGAATCAGTTTAAGATAAATAAGCCCCTTGCGCAGGAAAAAAGAGAGTCCGCACAGAGATTTGCACTGGTTTGGCCACAATAACTTTACAAAAACAGTGTACGTTTCTCACGGAGCGTGGGTCTGCTTAGTACGTTTGCAAGGAAGCCGGGCGCACGAGCCCCGCCAGCTCCAGCCTGTTCAGTAACTGGAGACACTTTGACCCCCTGTCTAGGAAGCCTCTGCAAAGCCGGCTGCAGCCCAGCCCAGCCCTCCGGTAGCAGAACAACAGCACCGTGGGGCTGAGCTCTGCCCGGCTTCCCCCAAGCCTGCGTCCAGCTTCCCTCCGGCCTTTGTCTCTCGGCAGCCGGCCCCACCCACCCGGCGGCAGCAGCAGCAGCAGCTCCGGAGCTGCAGGTGGCGCCGTGTGCCCCGATCCCAGAACTGGGCGGGCCCTGCCGGGCTCCGCGCGCTGAGGGTGCCAGGCGGCAGCGCCGCGGCACGTCCCCGGAGCTGTGGCTGCCTGAGCCGGGAGAGCGAGCGCTAGGCGGCCCGCGGCCCGGCATGGGGCTCTGCCTGCCCTGCTTGGGGGGAGCCGCCGAGGACGTGGTGGAGACGCCGGACCCGGTGAGTGCGGTGCGTTCGGCACCCCCGGGAGCTCAGCTCCTCTCCCCCGACACGCCCTAGCTGGGCCGCGGGCACCGCGCTCCCCGGCCCCTCCGCACAGACGCTGGGCAAGGGACCCCACCCCGGAGCAGGCGGATCCTCCTTTCAGCTCCTCCCCCGAATGGTTTTTTCTGGGCTAGCGGTTTGTTTGGGTGTTTTTCTATTTTTGTCGGTTTTTGAAATTACCCCAGGGAGAGGCGACTTTCCGTGGGGTGGTTTCCCCATAATCGCAGGATTAAAATAATGCAGCAAAGCAAAGGCGGGGTAATTTCCGCCGCCCTTGTCCTGCCTAAGGACTGAACATCTATGTGCTGTGATCGGTCAACCCACCTGGGGTGCAGTGAGCAGTGAGGATTGGTGCCTCCCAAAGGTGCACCCATAACATACTCCTAACTCCAGTGACATACACGCAGTAAGAGATCTTGTTAAAAGACTGCGTTTTTAAACATTTATTTTAGGGACAGAGGGAATTAAGCCCTCGATGTATAATTAAGGGTTAAATATACCTTATAATTAAAAAAAAAACATTGATAGAGCACTATGGACCTGCTTCCGCAGATCCATGCAAGATCAAGGTTTGTTTTTATTAAATATATTTTGCTTTAAAGGGACACCGTCAACTTGAAAATCATATTTTTGTAAGAAAATTTTCTACTTAATAATTTAGGTCTTACTTGTAACTGAAAGAAGTTGATGGGCAAACATTTTTCTCTCATTCCATCTTGTCTGCTTTGGGCATTTGACAGCACTTGGTATATCAGTTTCATTCTTCCCCCTGTACAGACCGGATCTTGCAAGTATTTGCAGGTATGGGGAGTGTCATATGAATGTTTGTTAGTCAGTTTCTTCCTTGATTGACAGGGAGTGAGGGGGAACAGGGAGACTATAAACATCAACAGAAAACTCTTATTAAGAACTAAAACACAAAATCCAAACATACTTTTAAAAATTAGTTTGTCAAATTGAGTATCATTTTAAAATGTTTTAAAACATTGAAAATCCTGTTATTTATTTTGTACTGTCCAAAAGTCTAGGTGCTTCTCTGTACAGTTGTCCTTCTACCAGCCGGTACCACAGGGTCAGTACCTCACCACACATTATGTAACCAGAGAACAAAAACCATAGGGTAAGACCCCTTCTTCTTAGTATGTGTGCAACATGCCTCAGGAGGCACGTGACCAGGATTCATCACCGAATTTGGTCCGCTAGTTGGATCATTAGCTTCCCCAGGCTGCGTACTGACGGGGAGAGTCACATGAATACTGATCCATGCCCCCCTTAAACCTGAAACCTCTATCATGAACTAAAATTAACACAATTTGGAGTTTGTCAGTCTCAGTCACAGGTGTCCTCCACTTGAAGTATCTGCAGGAGCACAAAGAGAGATCTGGAGGGACCATCTCTTAAGAGGGAGAGCGTAATTCTGTCTTTATGCCCATTTAATCCTTGGTCTCTCTGTTACATTCCTGTTTGTTATAGGCACCCTCCTACTAGAAACTTTAAGATAGTGAACTCATTTCACATATGCCATCGCTACCATTTATTACTGACATGGGTTCCAGTCTTCTTAGCATAGTTCCCTGCATCCTTGTGGAAACCCACTGACTTCAGAATCAGTGGGACTCTTCATGGGTTAAGGGGCCTATGATAGCTGACCTGGTTGTTGGATCAAGATCCTGGTTGGGATTTAACTGGTAAGGAAATAAATTTGCTTTTCTAACTCTGGAAAACAGTGGAGCCTGGTTTTAGTAAACTTGCATTCAGTGAAAATTCATTTATAGTGATAGCTATTCTAGTTACAGTTGTTCTGTAAACATCAGTATCAGAGATTCCATGATTGTTTTAAAAATATTTATACGTGTGATAACCTCATGAGACATGTGCCTCATTTTCATGAGGCCCTCAGGGGAAACCACAATCATACCAAGATCTCATTTTTCTTTTCTCCTCAAATGACAAGAATATCTTATGGACCGTGTCAGTTTCTCTGCCATATAAATACCTTCTTATTGTATGTTTCATCCTAGAATTATTATTTTTTTTTTTGCGGTAAAGATACAAGTCACCTGAAATGTGGCCTTCTAATAGATATATCTGCATTATACTAACTACTGTTACTCAAAGACTGGAATACATCATAGCAGCACTAACACTCTACCATCTTAGTAACCAAATGCATACTGTCCTTATGTAGTTACTTTAATACTTATAACAGAGAGAAGAAGCAGCTGCCGTTTGACTTAAGTTCAGAATTTGATTAAATAACTTCCATTATTCATATGAATGACAAGGAACGGACATGGAGTAGTCTATGCGTTATATGCGGGATCGGCAACCTTTGGCACGTGGCCCGCCAGGCCATCCCTCGGCTCGCGCTGCTTCCTGCAGCCTGCATTGGCCTGGAGCGGCGAACTGCGGTCAGTGGGAGCTGCGATCGGCCACACCTGCGGATGCGGCAGGTAAACAAACCGGCCCAGCCAGTGGGCTTACCCTGGCGGGCCATGTGCCAAGGGTTGCCGATCCCTGCATTATATCATTTAATCTTTTTAAAAACGACTATATTTTCATAGTTAAACAGTTCTGCTTACTCTACTACAGTGCAATATAACTCCTTTTTTCAAATTTTCTGTAGGAAAGTAAAAGAAGACAACTTGCAGAAGCCGCAGAAAAGAGGCAGATGGAGGTAACATTACATTTATTCAGAAACTTGTTATGTAGCCACTGCTTTTAATATGGAAAATACCAGAGGTCTCTTTGCTGAAATGCAGCTGAACAGCATACATGGACTATAGGCAAGTGGAATTTATCATTGCACTTGGCTGTCATGTTACTAATTTGATGGGTATAATGTATTTGATGGGTATTTATATAATTATGTCATGGAAAATTGGTGGGGATTTTGAAAGGAGCTTAATTAAGATAGTTAGGCACCTGACTCCCATTGAAATTCAAACAGCTATTAGCGCTGTTGAAAATCCCTGCCATTATAAAATGTGAATGCAAAGCTGGAAAGTTCTTTTAAACTAAAGAAGAAATTGATTTTTTTGTCAGTGATATTTTTGTTTTACTTTGACCACAAACACCAAAGATATTTCAGTTGCATTTTTCAAAGATATTTAATTGCTTTGGCAGCATTTGCAAGTGTTATTTTGAGACTTGCTACTTCTGAAAGCTCAACATAGCTGAATGTGTTGACTGTTCGCTTCATTGACATGATGGAAATATAGGTCTCTTTCCTCATCCCAGTCAATTAAGCAGTGGCATTGACAAACACTGGGCCTGAAAAGTTGGGGACTTGGGTGTTGAAGCTGGGATGTCTTAAACTTAGGATAGTGGAGGTAGTATGTGCCTTAGGGCAGAAATAATAGGAGCATGGAAACACATACAGAAGCCTAAAACAATAGAACTGTAGCCTTATTTTCGCTTACCAGACTTTTTTAAACACTGCATAATCTAAATTCTCTGTGGTGTCTTGATGAATTTCAAATATGTAGCTGAAATCTGAAGATAATGAATGTGTGTATTGTATGAATGTTGCTTGTTGGCCTTTTGCTGGTATGGCCTTGTTCTGCTTGCTCCTGTTTAAAAGATCATGATTCATATCTGAGTCATGAATAAAAGCACTTTCTAAATTATTATAGCATCATTTAAGTGATATTTAAAGGCCTTTTTATTAAAACTTTTTTGGTTTGCTTTGGACTACATTTTAATTTAAAAAACAAAATAAGATTTAGTAACATCTACAGTGCTTTGAATCTCAAAGTACTTCCTAAATATATACTTGCAACAACTCTGAGTGGTAGGTAGATAAATACCGTATAGGAAGAGATATAGTAGATGATGGAAACAGACACAAACTAAAGCTCCTATTCTGCAAACACGTAACTTGACACGTGAGTAGTCCTATTGATTTGTGTGTGCGTGTGAGAGAGAGAGTTTAAATGACTAGGGACTAAGTGCGTACATCAGTGAGTTGGTGTCCAAATTGGAATTAGAACTAAGGCTTCCAGCCCTGTGTTCAGACCAGGCTGGAGCTAGTGTCATTCTGTTTCTATGCAAATAATATGCTAATCTAATATAGTGTTCAGATCACCCTACTTCATCTTTGCTTCATATTTTATATTCCATTGACAGCTTAATGCCTCTCTTCACATTCTTACTCCGTCTACAGTCTTGCTTTGTCACAACTCTGCTTTGACTGATATCAGTCACCACTACCTTGGATTTGTGCTAACAGTCTGTTCCTCTTTCCTCTCAGCATAGATTTAACCTTATTTTTTCTGTTGCTCACATGTAGTGTTATAGCTCTAAATTATGAGCTAGAAGTGCATTAAAAATTCTGTAAAGTTCAGATTTCAAAATAAGAGGAAAAAAGCTATTGTGTACAGCCTCGGTATTCATGTTTTAGAACCTTACATCGATCTAATTTAGGTACTTATATGGCTCCATCACCATAGTATCTCAGTTCCTCAATTTTTTAATGTATATATCCTCACAACACCCCTATGAGGTAGGGGAAAGTACTATTAACTCTATTTTACAGATGGACAATTGAGGCACAAATAGTGACTTGCTCCGGGTCACGGGATATTTGCGGTAGAGGAATTGAACCTTGGTTTCACACATCCTAAGCTGGGCCTCTAACCACTTGGCCATGCAATTCTGCTGCATGTAAAATTCCCATTGACTTCTGTGGTAGGATGCACATAAGGACTGTAGATGTGGAAACTAAATCTATCATCTCCCCTCATGAACTTATTGTAAATTGTAATGAGACCTCTTGGCTAACATCTCTCTGTTAGCCATAGGATGGCCTGTACTTGCAGGAATCCATGTGGTAAGAGAAGGTGGGGCAGTGATCCCATAATAAAATAACAGTTTGGGTTCTTGAATGTAGCTGACAGCCTGAACCATCCTTTTGAAGTTAAAATTCAGTTGGTGAGGGGAAGAATATGGAGCTCATACCAACTGAAAAAATGGAAGGATCAAAGTGCATGGGAGTTCTTGAAGGGGAGGGGGAAACATTTAATTTTACAATTTGAATACAAACCACATGCATTTACTCATTACATTATGCCCAGCTGGATATACAAATAAAAATGAAAGAATACCCCATTGCCATCACTGACAAATACTGTGCAATGTGAAAAAACACCTTAAAAAGTTATGCTGCTGTGTTACATACTAGTATTAATTAGTGTTTCAATATTGCTTCCAAATAGAAACCCACAAAATATAGTTGCCAAGATTTTATTTCTTTGGAAAAAAACTGGACTGCAGTATTTTACCCAATCTTATTTTCCTAAAGGCCACCTCTCGGGGTGTTAAGAACCCATATTCTGTGGAGCAAAAGAAAAAGAAACAGGAGGAAATGGAGAAACAAATTGCATCTTCAAGCTCTGGAGGAGGAGGAGGTGGACTTAGAGTAAGTTTTAAGATTTACTTTGTTAAATTCTTTTTAAAATGTATGTTTTAAGATTTAACTAGCTTTATTAGTAAGTTCAGTTTTGTCTGTATACATCTATTAAAGAACTATACAAAACAAAGTAAGCACAAATAGAAAGCAGAAGTAAACTTAACATGTCCCAAACTGAAGTTTCCTTCCAGATCCTTCTTATCCACTTGCATTCTCAGCGGTTATCAACAGTATCACCCTGCTCCCGGTCTCAGAAGCCAATCATCTGAGTCCTATTTAATTTCTTCTTCCTTGACCTGCATATCTAGGCTGTGTACAAATTTTGTCAATGCTTCAATTCCTGTCAAGTTTCTAAGATGAAACCTTTCCTTTTTATTCCCACAGCAAAATCTTGTTCAGACTCTGTATCCCACATTGACTATTGCAGCTGCCTTTTCTTATGATTTCTCCAATACCCGTTTGATCCTTCCCTCCAATCCATTCAAAATGCAGCTTCTAAGATCATTCATCTTCTTTCATGTTGTCTTACTATATCACCCCTCGCCCCCTTTGAATTCTTCCACTAGGTCTCCCTTTTGTACCACAAAGCGCAAGCTACTTTTCCTAACCTTCAAGACTTTTCACAGCTCTGTCCTTCCCCACTTATCCCCTCCTGTCTCTTACTGCATTGCTCCCATCCTCTCTGCTCCACCATTAATGCTAATGTTGACTTCCCATTTGTCAACTTCTCCCACAATCATATTGACACCTTATTCCAGGCTGCTCCCTGCACATGGAACACCTTACTGACCGTATTTGTAAGATGGCAACCGCCTTCAAAAACCATGTTTTTTCCTCTGTGCTTATAAGAAATTAGCCAATTAATAATAAACAGGCATGGGGGCAGCTATGTATATTTGGTGTGCATCTGGTTTTTTTCTCTACACTTTATGTATACTTATTTCCCTCTCCCTTATCTTTTTAACAAGTTGCTGCTTTCCTTTTAGATGGTAAACTCTTTTTTTGGGACAGGGATAGTATCTAGAACAGAGGTGGTCAAACTATGGCCCGTGGGCCACATCCGGCCTGCAGGACCGTTCTGCCCAGCCCCAGAGCTCCTGGCCTGGGAGCCTAGCCCCCAGCCCCTCCCCTGCTGTCTCTCCTCCCCCGCAGCCTCAGCTCACTGCGCTGCCGGCACAATGCTCTGGGCAGTGCAGCTGCAGCGCCGCCCCTGACCCAGTGCTCTGTGCTGCGCGGTGGCGTGGCTGGCTCCAGCCGGGCGGCACAGCTGCCTGTCCTGGCGCTTTGGGGGGCGCGGCTGTAGTGCCGCCAGCCACCGGTGCTCCAGGTAGCACGGTAAAGGGGCAGGGGTGGGGGGTTGGATAGAGAGCAGGGGAGTTCGGGGTGGTGGTCAGGGGTCAGTGGTGTGGATAGGGGTTGGGGCGGTCAGAGGGCGGGGAACAGGGGGGTTAAATGGGGGCAGGGGTCCCAGGAGGGCAGTCAGGAAGGAGAGGGGGGTTGGATGGGGTGGCGGGGGGCAGTCAGGGGCAGGGGTTCCAGGGGTGGTCAGGGAGAAGGGGTGGTTAGATGGGGCAGAGGTCCTGGAGAGCAGTCAGGAATGAGGAGGGATTGGATGGAGCAGGGGCCCAGGGGGGCTGTTAGGGGACAGGGAAGTGGGGGGGGGGTTGGTGGGGCAGGAGTCCCAGGGGAGCTGTCAGGGGGCGAGAAGCAGGGGTGGGGTCGGATAGGGGGCGGGGGCTGGGCCATGCCTGGCTCCTTTGGGGAGGCACAGCCTCTCCTAACCGGCCCTCCATACAATTTCGGAAACCCGATATTTGCCTGCCCGTGATCTAGAAAGTTGTGCATCCTCTTGTTGCACATCAAAAGTATCGGTGGATTTGAATGAAATATGTGAACTGTAATGAATCACTGAATTTACTGCATACATACAACATTGTTTTATTTTTCTAGTGGCAGGTTGGATAAAGAAGTGTGGCATTTGAAAAGAAGAGAGTCAAATACTGCCAATAACTTGCCAGTTTCTGCAGCTGAGTGGCACTTATTCATTGTGTGGCTTTTGCTGTTTGCATATGAAGATTCAACAGTACTTTGCCATTGCAGTACGACAGAGGATAGAGGTGTACGCTAAGAATATTTTTCAAACAAAAATCTCAGAATGCAAAACAAAGGTGGCCAAAACTTGTCATTTTTTAAACGTCTCATGCTTCTACTTTTGGGTGGGGTGGAGAGTGGGAAATGCACAATTATTTGGGAATGAACTTAGTATTTAATGGTGATAGAGTGAATGTATTATATTTCTGCTCTTGAAACTAACTTATGCACAGCTTGGGTAACTTAGTGTGTGTGTGGGGGGGGGGTTCTTTTTGTTTTAGCATTTATTTAAAGTTTTGTCTGCCTCTTTGTAAAAAAAAGAAGAAAAAAGTTCTATAGATACTTCTAGTTAAATAAATGTGCTGCTGTCCACCTCTTCTGTACTAATTATTGGTTAATCATCTGTGAATTTAGTACCTTTAAAAGGCTTTTGGAAAAGCTTGGCTTCTGCAAATTGAAATTTTGTGAAATGTGCTATAAAAAAATCACTTTGAATTATAATCGCTTTACATGCTTTTACTGAGGTAAATATTTTATGTGGTCTTATGCCTGTTCTCTTTTCATTGATTCGCCAAGTATGGATTTATTTTGAGTACATAATTGTATTGTATGTACTGGACGTTAATGCTATTATCTAAATTAAACATTGTTGGCTATGTTCTTTTTTTCACCACAAGGGGGTGGTGGTGTACTTCTGGAAATATTAAAAAATAGAAAAGGAAAAGACCTATTCGGTCATCTCTTGGATAGTTTATTTCCTAAAAGCTTCTGTACTACCTGGGTGGCTTAACTATATATAGTACAATAATATTTGCCAAGTGCTAGAAGCACTTTTACTGCTCTTTTGTATCAAGGAATGTCTGTAATCCTTTTCCCAAATGTGAAACTGCTTTTGATTATTTACAGCTAACTAAACTGGTGCATTATGAACTGATTCCAAAACTAGAAGTGACCTCAGAACACTACTGAGTAGATGAGGGAATTTAGAAATGATTCTGTTGCAGTAAAAATACAATTTTTATTTTCCCTGGAGGGCACTATGTTTGGCCTATTAGTGTCCTAGTGACTCCATTTTTGACCCAGGTTAGACTGTGGAAGTGTTACTTGGATTAAATACACTATTCTTTTCCCCTTAAATCCAAAACTATCGTCTTAAGTCCCGTTTTTGAGAGCTAGCTTTCTGGCTTCTGCCTTCATAATTCACAATAGCAAAGGAATTCTTAACAAGAGTATACTACTGTTAGTTTAGTGACAAAAGCAGTGGCCTTCGTAGAAGATACTGATACCTCACATTTACTTTGAGTGTTGCCATTTGCCCTATTCACTGTTATATTCCTGTTTTACCGAATTAGACTACAATGGAAGACTGTTATAAAATACAGTGTGTGTAATATACAATGCAACTTTGTCCTGTATTTCTAGTAGAGTGAGTATCCTACAGTGTGACTATGCCAAGACAATTGGTTGTCATTGAAGTGCCATTTTAATGGTGGGGGAGTTTGCGGGGGGGTGTTGTTTGTGGCTTTGTTGATCAGGAATTTCTGAAGGAATTTGTGCTACCTGCAGTTAACCTCTGCATCCCTGCACTTACATTGCATTGTGGCTCAGCAGTCAGCCAGGAGACAAATGTGAATAAGTGTTGTGCCTCTTAAGTGTGACACTATTCTGCCTACCAGTTTAACTGCTCCATGACTCAACTTTGATTTATTTAAATGACTACCATACTTAAGTTTTAACAGTCCAGTCATGTGAGAGTCAGAGTTCTTTCAGATCTATTGACTTTAAAAACATTCAAAAGTATTCGGCATTTTAGAGAATTAGGTTCATGGTTGTGGTTTGTTTGTTTTTCGTATCTTAGGGTAGAGAAGAAAGACCACAGTCTATTGAACTAGATTAACTGCTCAAAAAAGTGACATGGAAATCTGTTACCCACTTGAATCAGTGGTTTCAGAAAGTACAGGAGGAGATCTTGTCAATAGAAAAACTGAGCCATGAGAGAAAAAATATGGATTACAACACTGAGTGGACTTTAAGTAGAGTAATCCCAGAATAACTTTTTAGCCCCCACATTCCAAAAACTCCTGCCTTTCTGGTTTGCATTAGCATAAAAAGTTAATGGGGTGCTTTGTGTGTGTTTTTAGTGAAGAATAAGAGAGACTATACAACTGTATCTCAACTTACTGTATTTACAAAATAAGTTGACAAAGTACTGGACTGCCCTATCTGAAAACAATGTACAATTGAAGGATAATACATTTTATTGATTGCAAAATACATGATTTAATATGTATCCTGTCTTCTGTCCAGAGCCTAGAAAGACCAAAAAGCAGAATTCTAAATAATGCCTCTCTGCAGTCTGTTGTAATTTTGCCATTGAATTCAAGGGATCCAGAATTTATCCCCTTAATTTTTATCATTTACATGCTCTATGAAATGGTATTCTTTTGCCAAAGTATATGCTGCTTATGGAAGCTGACAATTCTATACTTGACTGGGGAATCCTTTGGGTCTTTATTATTGTAGCTGTGAATTTTTCCCTTAGTGATAAATGTTGCACTTTTTTCCATCTTTCCTCCCCATCCATTTATAATGTTAAGAAAAACTTCCCTGTATAAATTTAAGCCCTGATCCTGCAATTTGATCTATGCAGGTAGACCTTTGTACCTGTATGGAGTTCTACTGGCTTCAGTCATACTCTGGCTCTAGGGGTCTATCCGTGCAAATCCAGTTGTAGCATGAAGGCTTTAAGGATTCAGCATCATATTTAGGAGTGTTTTGTATGCTTCAGCGTATGTGACTTAAGTATATGTAAATGTGTGCATATATTTGTATCCCAGCCATGTAACCAAGAATTGATGTAGGTTTTCCTACACACACGTTTAGTCTTTTAATAGTTAATTTTCCCCATTCTTGCACTAACTGGATCGAGGAATAAGCAGTTGTTGAAGAACCCATGATACTATTTGCATGGGGTCATCATCCTGAGAAGAAGATAACACTGCATGTCTGAAATTGACCTAAAACATGTCCTGTTGAAATGAAAGGGATTTTTGCAAAACAAAATCATAATTAAGGTGTGACAAACAGATTGTATGTAAGATTACAGATGTTTGCAGTTGGAAAGACTGCGCGATGAGGGTCTTAAATGGGAATAATGATATTCTTCCATTTGCTGTCATTTTGTTTCTAGATCTACTGCCATTTTTAGTGAACATACTGTAAGTCTGAAGTGGTGGTAGAGACTGATATCAAAGGAAAATTGGACCAACCCCTATCTACAGCCACTGTACTCATAAAAATATGATAAGTAGCCTGAAGTTAGATTTTGACATAAATAAAATGGTCATTTTTGCAGAAAGCTTTTGGAATTAATTTTGTCTAATCTAGAAAACTTTTAATAGATCCTTATTGTTTAATAGCATCTGCTGCTGTTAATGTTCCTTTAGAATGCACAATTTGTATGAATCCAGAAACTAATGCAATTACAATTTAAAACATTTATGTATATTTATCTCAATCCACTGGTACAGATAAACATAAGCCACAAAGTTAACAATATTGTATTTGTTTTTTTTAAAGGCTAGAAAGAAGGAAATATAACTGCTTATTCACTATATCATGCTGTAGATGTTCTGCCACCCTCTAGCCTGAAAAACTTTGCCTTTGCAGTCTCAAAGTTTTCCAAATTTAAGGCCTTCACCCTATATGCCCAGTCAAATTCCCAATAGTTTAAGTGATGGGGCTTTTCCATACCACTGTTAATTTCCTGGAGTAAGGGGAGGTAAGTCCTTCCCCTGAAAAAATTGATCCCCCCACCCCCATCTAGGGACATGAAACAGGCCAGCCATATTCTGCTTTTGAGATTAACAAGACTCTGTGACTGGGGGGACATGTCTGTATCAAACTGTAAACTTTGTTTTGTATTACATGCTGAACACACTTCTAGCCTTCTCTAAGGCAAGCATATTGACTTGCATTCCAGCTAGCTTCTCTAGGATAAGCCTTCAGTCAGGTGTCAAGTCCCTTTCCTGAGCCTGGCAGCTATCAAGATAGCATTTTAGGGCCATCAAATACTGTCCTCTGTCACTGGAACAATATCTATTTTTTTCTAATGAGCCTACAGAGGCAAAGAGGAAAGTTTTCCAGATAAGCAGATGGCATGGCTTCTCTGAACAGGGGCAGTAACCTTCACCACATGCAAGGAGGACTAGCTGGAAAGGGAAAAGGTAGGAGGGACTCTGCGAAACCTCTGACTCAGAAGGGGTGAGATCAAAGTAGGAGAGTGGCTTTCGGGACTTCTGTTTTGCAAAGATTTGCAACTCTGATTACTCTAAGCATAAGTAACTGATCAAGAATTCCGTTGTTAAGTCTGTACTTTATGCCCTCTGGGGACAACATGGCAGGGAAGTAGTCTAGGAGCTCAGAGAGCAAGCCCATATCTTAAGTAGGACTCTAAGAAAGAATCTATAAAGTGATAGGAGGGAGGATGGGCCCCGGGAGGGCTGAAGCACTGGTTTCAGGGTCTAATGTGATGGGACTGCAGGATCCCACATCTCAAAGAAGGGCATCACATTCTGAACTTAAAGTCTATGAACCTGAGGTCCAACCCTGGAACGGTGCTTTGTGGGGATTGAGAATAAGGAACCAATTTCAGCCTCAGATTTGTTTAGGTCATCTATACATTGAAACAGACTTTTCACCAAAAGCCATAATCTTGAGGACTGCTATAAAACACATTGTTTGGTCAGGGTCAGTGTGCAACTACCCTTTCCGCAGAAGAGCATGAAGCTTAGTAACAGTATTTGTTCCCCCTACCCCACAAAAAAAAGTCTAATTTAAAGGGAAATCCAAGACCACTTATGAACATTTTTATAAGCAAAATCTGTCAAAGTCTGCAGTTCTGATGGTCTTTTGGCAAATGTTACAGCCACAAGGGAAGAAATCTTCAGTGTAAGATCCAAGAGAAAGCTGGTCCTAAGAGGCTGAATAAAAGCTTCCATAAGCCTTGTGGAAACTAAAAGTTTCAATACCATGATTTACATGTTATGATTTTACTTACACTCTCTCTCTCTCTCTCTCATGACATGACTGCCATCTAAACTGCAGTGCAAGCCTGAGCCTCCTTGAACAGGAGCACAAAAAAGGTAGACCTTAGAGTCAAGTATCCCAATAAAATAACAAATCTACTAAACAGAAAATTGTGAAGTAACTGGTAAGGGGCCAAAGTCAATCTTATTAGGTTCCCCAAATTCTTAAAGTACTTCCACTTAGACTATCAGAGCAAAACCCTTTTAATAATGCAGCCTCATGCAACTGGATCCTTTTCTGATGGATATGAGTATTCCTTCTTCAACAGGGACCCAGCAGAGAATTCTCCATGAAGATAAGTCCATGTCCTGACAATCTCTCTCTCTCTCTGAAGTCCTGAACCCCGATCTCTTTCGCCATCTCTAATACAGAGTGAGCCTAACAATCAGACAAAGGCCCCATAAAAACCAATAAAAAGATAATGACAAACTTATTTGTAGACAAATATTTTAAAAAACAGTACATTATCCAAATAAAAATCAATACAAGGATAAAGACTGGGTACACATCTGCACAGGCATGCAGAAAGAAAAGAACAGAAGCACTTGGAGGGTTTTACTTCCCTTCCTCAGTTGGTAGGGAACATCACCATCTTATACGGAAGAGCTGCAAAGGCAAAACCAAGAATATATTTTGTTTTTAAAATGACTACTTTTAATATATCACTTCATTTTAACAAATACAGTGGATATATTTTGTGAGATTAGAGAAAATCTAGTAATAGAAGACCTCAGCTATTTCCTGTTGAAGTTTTTCTGAGAAATAGGGCCAAACTTTTTTTTTAAAAAATTATATTTTACAAGTTAGCTGAGTGAGAATTAGCAAGATTTTGCCATGGAAACTAGTACATTTGTAGCTAAAATGAGGTTATTGAGGAGGATGAATTACAGTGCCTCACTCCAACGGCCAGTTACATGCTAATATATTTGGAGATTAAATGATAAATTTCTTGCCTAATAATTGTCTTTGTTAGCAGCTTCTCTCTGAATTCATTACTTATGGGCTAATGCCCCCCCACCTGTGGAATTTGGAGGCAGTCCAGTGTTGTTGCTGGAGCCTCCAGGACTAAGCTCCGCCGTTCAGCTCAGGTCACCAAAAGAGTTTTTCCACAGCTGTAGAAACTCTCCAGCAACCAATTATTAGCATTAAGACAACTAGATAAAACACAAGGTTAATTTAAAGACAATATTTGTCTGTCTGCCTTTAGAGAACATTTTCAATTTGGGTTGAATTTGAAGAGACTGTTAAACAGAAAGAAAATTATCAGGTAATAAGTTTTATTCTGTCGCACAGCTTCTCTCCTCATTTGTTACTCATGGGAAGTAGCGAGCAGTGAATCCCAAAAGTAAGGAGGGAAAGGATAAGCAGAGTTTTATTATTATAGTAGAATAATAAAGGCAGGACTGGAAGTTCCCCTCATATAAAGCAAGAGCTTTGTAAACCTAATGATTTCCCCATGAATAACGATTTTAGTTTCTTCCAGATCTTCCTTTTCACCCCTTGCCCCTTTGACCCTGTTAGAATGTAGGAGTTCTTGTCTCCCTAATTCCCAACAGTCCTCACCTATTCTTTAGGGCTCTTATCTTCATAATTCCTGTTAACCGTAGCACAAGAAGTTAAATCTAACAAATTTCATCCTTAAATTTATAGGCATTTCTCCAGTTGCTACCAGCAGCACACACAATGGAGTCATAATACTCCCACCACAAGCTTGGTCTTGGATTGGCTCCATTTTTGTTAGTGTTGATTCAGAAGCTGAGTTAAAGGCTTGGCATCCATCTAACTGGTCTTAATAATGCCCTGTCAGCATCAATGTGTTCTTATCTGTACCCCAGTTGTTCCCAGCAATACTTTTAAGCAGGTTCCTCCCATCTTTGTATTTAGTCTTGATATTATCGATCTGATCCTCCCAAGTTAGTTTGTGATTCAACATAGTTCAGAATTTTACATTTAGAGTTTCTGTATGTCTCTACACAGAAAAAATACATTCCATTCTTCCCCAATCTTCCTTTTGTGAAGCTCATTCCCTTTGTATTAACAAGTGAGATCTTAAATCCCTAAGTGTCTCCCCATTCTGAAATCCCTCAGTGCCTCATTGGTTCTCTCCACAGCTATCTTAAGTCTTCTATAATTGACCCATATAGCACAGTCCACAAATAGAGTAATACCAATTCCTGCCCATATACTCTGGAGGAGATCATTCATTAGAATGTTAAACAAGGTTGGGTAGCTAACACTCCCCTGTAGAGTGCCATTAGTAAGTTTATAAATATTCAACAAAGCCATCCCCACTTTGACTTGTGTGGTTCTATCACTTAAGAAGTCTCATTCACCAGAACATTCTTCCTCTTATTCTAATTGTGGCTAGTTGATACAGCAGCCTTCATTCCATAGCATGTCATGCACTTTTTCCATGTCCAAAAAGACAGCTATCAAACTCTGTTCCTCATGGGTTTTGTATGTATGATTAGAAACAGAAAATACGATCAACTGTGCATCTTCCTTTCCTGATGCCACTTTGTGCACTTTATATTTTTGTAAGTATGCTACTAATCTCATTTATCATTCTTTTCATAATTTTGCCCACAAATGATGAGGGCAATAGATCTATATGCATCAGGTCTTGTGTGTAATTTGCCAGGTTGTACTATCATATTAACCACTGCTTGCTTCCATTCTGCTGATAGTATTCCTCCCCCCCCCCCCATATTTTTTTTAATTGAAATTTAATCTCAAACTCCCTTTCAGCAGGTGCTTAAGCATTGCATTACATGTGCTCTCTTTACCTGGGGCTATAGTTTTACTTTTGTCTATAGCTTTTGAGTTCCTGTAGGCTGAAGTTTTTATTCAGTATGTTAGCCTTATATTCTACCCGTCCATGTAAGAGCGCACAACTTTCTTCAGCAAGCATTCATTTTTGTTCACTAAACTCTATTTATATCACTGCTAACTTTTTGGAACTCTTGCCAAAAGATTTGCTTTTCCTAAATTAGAACTTTCAACTTTATCATTTTCTATAAGACTATAGACTAAAGACTATAACTTTGTTTATTGCATTCACTTTTAACGTGTTTTATATCTATATATCTCTCTGAAACCTTGGAATTGGTTCATTTTCGCACAGTACTTTCTCTAAGTATCTCTGCCTTTTTAATTTTGTGCCACTGTTTTACATCCTTTATAGTTCGTTAACTGTTTGACATTCATTGTACTTTTTGCTTGTTTGTATGCCTTATTCCTATATTTAATCCCTGCTTTACAACCTTCATTTCACCAGGGAACCTGAGTTTGTGGCAATTCAATATCTTACATATAGCTAGGTTGGTGGCTGCTATATCTCCTTTTATTATATCATGAATTTCCTCTACATTATCATTTATACAATTGGAACTTAGCTATTCATCACACTTATTCTTAAAGAGTCCTCAGTTTGTTTTAAGGCTCCAGGTAGGAATTCCTTCAGTGTTTTAAACATTACCTGGGCCTTGATATGTAATTAGCATAGGGAAGTGATCGCTTCCCATTCCACCTTCTTTATAGATTTCCCAGCTGCATTTACTTGCTATATTGCTTGTTGCAGTTCCCAGATCTAAATGGGATCCATCCACTGAATTAAACCGAGTAGGTTCTCCCATATTGAGCAATACCAGGTTGTGCATGTCAATAACCTGCTCCAAGCGTTTGCCATTATAATTAGTTTTCCTGCTTCCCCCTAATCATTATGGCTACTGAGGTCTCCACAAATAATATGTGGGCCTTTAATGCCCTTAAATTGCAATTCTAGATGAATACGTTTACAACCAATAAACATGTTATTCTTCAGAGGAATCTCAACAGCATTTTATTCTAAACTTAAATTTTGTACATGTCAATGTAACCAAGACCTTCCTTTATAAATACAGGCCCCCACCTCATTATTTCTCTGTCACATCTGATTACATCATATCCCAAGAATCTAAACATCATTTCTCACTAACTATGTTTCTTGTATACATCATGTCCTGCTTTGAGCAGGGGGTTGGACTAGATGACCTCCTGAGGTCCCTTCCAACCCTGAGATTCTATGATTCTATGTCAGGTTTGTTTTCCATTTTAAAAAAAGGTGTTCTTTAACTCCTGACTATGTGTTAAACTATGTGCATGCCAGCAAAAAACTGTTAGAACCCTGTTGTTTAAACTACATTATTATGTTCCTTTTAAAAATGCATGAATGTGGTCTATCAAGAGATTGCCTATATGCAGTGGCAAAGCATTTGCTTTTGTTATAATTTTTATTCTTGGTCTTCTTCCCGGTCTGTAAAATGCCATTAATCACTTTTCATAAATGCTACAACTTTCTTTGCCTGCAAGTAGTACATCTTCATCTATTACCCTTTATCTCTCCTGCCATGAACTGTATGTGGTTGTACAGCTCTTTTCCCTCACCAGCATTTTCCTCCTCCGCATTCAGCTGGGAATATCTTTTGCCAGCTTCTGCATGGGATATCTAATGGATAGTTTTAATTTTCTGTATCTCTCTAGCATGTACAACTGCCACACACCCTTTGTATGCTGCACTGTGCTTATCCCCACAATTGCTGTGTTTTAGGTCTGTTCTTTCCGTACAGTCCTCATACGAGTGGTCTCCACATTTACCACACCTCATTTTGCCCTTACAGACAGCCGCCACATGCCCAAAGCTTTGACATTTATAACATCTAAAAGAAGCCAGGAAGCATTGCACCTTTACATTACTTAGATGGCTGTGGATGGTTTGTGTTCTCCCCTTCTCCTGCTAATCAGTTATTTAATGAACACTTGGTCCTCACCTACACCCTTTGAAATTTCATCCTCAGCCATGCCTACTGAAACTCCATTTGTTACCCCTCTTACTTCTGTCATAAATTTAGGTAGCTGCCAAATTACATTTAATTTCCCTAAAACTGTAGTTTTAAGTAGTGTCTCAGCTTATTCCTTAGATATACAATATACTAAAATCTCCACCCGGCATACTTTTAGCTCTTAAATATCTCCAACACTTCACTTAATTCTTTCTACTGGGTTCAATATCTCCTAGTTTTACATCTTCAGCTAGTGATTTGATTATAAGATGTTATGTTCCCTATTCTTCAGATAGATGCTTCTATCCGTTTTTTCTTAGCCCTTGCTGCTTTTCCCTCATTTTCCAACATAACTTCCATGCTTTCCCTTTCAGCTAGTATTCTCAGTTTTTAGCCAGCCAGTCCAAGCTCCCCTGAGTGCTAAGCCCCAGCTCTCAGCCTCTCCTAGCCTACAGTCACACATAATGTCTGACCCAGCTCAGCCCCTTCCAGCTCTTGCTTCATGGTTTATAATCCTATTGTAGCTCCTCCTCAGATGGGCTTCAGTTGCCATTAGGCTTTATCAATCCTTGGTTCCCTTCCACGTGCAGTATATAAGGTTAATTGGCCCCTTCTAGCCCACATTAACTCAATCAGGGCCTGTCTGGGGTGGATACCCCATCATAACTACTTTCATGTCATTATGTCTTCATATTTCCTTGTTGTTTTTCCCAGTATAGGGACTTTTACCATTATGTTTTGTGTATTTATTAGATTAATGAACTTCCTCCCATGCAACACACACTTTTAGGACAAAGGTGACAAGCATTAACTAAACAAATCTGTATAAAAGATTGGCAACATTCATACCAGGCAAAAAAACTAGGCCAAGGCTTTGGCACAAATATTATCCTATCCACACTCATCCACTATCCAGAAGTATATACTCTTAAACTAGAAAACCTCTTACTTTCACCAGTCAACAATTCTTCATCTTTGTATTTCAGTATCAAAATTCAGCATTTTTATCATGCATACCATGCTAACTTATTAACATTTTTTCATTTTAATGGGAAGTTATGGGGAACATGATAAATGTTGACATTGGAAGTCATCTTCTCCAAACATGGGTTTTCAGGGAACTTTTGCTCAAAGTTCTAGGACCACAGTTGTAAATTATTAAAAGACCTTTTCAGTAATTTTACCTGTTGCATTTTTGATGGGTACTTTTTATTTTAGGGCTTTGATGATTAATTGTTCCCCAAGAGATTGCTGTGCTAGCTTCAACAGTGAGGGTTGAGGCCTCTATGCAAGCTCAGTTAGTACTGCCTCTAATGTTTCCCCCAATTATCCCTCACCTGCAAGTTTACATGCACAAGATATCCATTTAAGACTAGTGATGGCTGTTCATGAGTGTAACACCGCTTCCTTGTAGCCATTAAGCTGGAATCCATTTCTCATCACAAATCACATTAAAGGTTTGACCAGGACAACCAAGACATCTCACTCCAAGGATGCCTCTAGACCAGCAGCGTCCAATACGTTCGCCACTAGCCACATGTGGCTAATAGGCTATTGAATTGTGGCTAATGCATGTGGCTTTTTTATAATGTGGCTAATAAGAAATTCAAAACCAAAAGTGTGGCTAGCATCGAATTTCTATTGCACACCGCTGCTCTAGACAATGAGCCACTTTTTTTACTCAAGCGCTTCTGTTGTGATCAGAAGCTGCCTGAAGTGCTCCTAAGGCTTTAATGTGGAGCCACTATGAAAGAAGGGATGGGGAGAGACTCCTTTCTGTCTTTCAGAATCAGAGCCCCTTTCCCTGACAAAGTAAGGGTACTTGTGCTGAAAGGCATACAGGTTCCATTTCCACCAGGCTGCAGCCTGACACAGAGCTGTCCAGGAGGCACAGGCTTCTCTACATGCCCACACGTGCTGCAGGGTATAGGAGCATGACAGAGTGCTGTGTAGGAGAAAAGTCCCAGCAAATGCTTCCTCCCCAAATCACTAACTTGTGAAGTACACTTGCTTTTGGGAGTGTCTGGGATTTGCAGGACTTATCCCTGAGAATTCCCCAATTCACAGTGGGAGGACAGGGATCTTTGTAGGAGCCCTTGTTCTTTATCCAGGAAGCTGAGCACCCATTTCAGTATCTAAGGGTGGAGGACAATGGATCCCTTCAGGGTTCCCCCACCCCCTCCAGCCTCTGGACTGTTGCAGGACTCACCTCCTGAGCTGGCCAGATAGAGAATGAGGAGGGTTCTTTCTCCAAACAGTTAGAAGCTTCTGACTGGGCTTTTCTGCCTTGGAGTCATGACTCTTCAGGACAGGGTGGGGACCCAATATGACAGTCTGAATTTGAGCTCCATGCCCTACCGATGCAAGGCTCAGCTAGCTGGCCTCAGGCAGGGCATAATTAACCTTCTGTAAAGCCTGTAAGCGCTGTCTCACATAGGGAACACTGCTTAGATTTAAGCTGAGTGTCTGCAGGACAGCTCATGCCCAAGTGGGGGCAGAGGAGTCCAACGGGGAGGCACTGCAGCAGCAGATCCAGGTAGTTGAAGTCACCATGCTGCTATTTATCCAATCCAGGTGAGGAAGAGGAATATTAGAAGATGCAACTGCAGGAAAATGAATAAAAATAAAGGTTTTAAACTGTGTGGCTTAAAGTCTGAGTCTTTTCTCTCTTAACAGCAGTTGGTCCAGTAAACATTACTGCACCCACCTTGTCTCTAAAAAAAAGTAGTAAGGACTAGAAACTGAACTGCCAATTTGTTCCACTGCCAGAGGCAGAAAATCTGGTAGCCTGAACTGAAGGCCAGAGCTTAGTCCACAAGCCTCCAGCAATAACATTGCACAGCTGCTGAATTCCACAGGGTTGGGGGCATTAGTTCATGAGTAATGGAATCAGACCCAAGTTGTGCCACAGAGCAGGCAAATGCTCATGCCACAAAGGGACTTTGTTTGGAGAAACTGATGGACAACTGAAAATGGATGCAAACCACTGATCAACCAATCAGTTGAACAGGGTGCTGTCCCTTCCTGTACCTGAGAATAGAGTGCTTCTCTCTCTACCCTGCAGTGTATCATGACCCTCTCCTTGCACCCCCATCTGAAGGGCACTCTGGATCTTGATTCCCTCCTTCTCCTGCCCCAGAGGCAGGCACTACAATCCTCTCCAGGGAAACCCTTGTACGGATGTGGTTCACCCCCAGCGGCCTCCATGCCCTCCCACCCCGACTCCATTAACAGATTAGGTTTCACAGAGTGTAGCCCTCATCACCAGACTGGCACCTCCTCCTTGGTGATGCTGAGGATTAACTAAAGGCTGACACCCACACCCTGCACAACAGCACTCGGTCTCTGCTCCCACCTATGGCTTCTCTATCAGCTACCAGATATGCAGTGTCCTCATCTCAACTCAGCCCTCCGGCTAGAGCGTCATCCAGATTTCCCCCTTGCAGGGGTAGATCTCTCTGTCAAACAGTCCAGCAACTTCCCCAGAGGCAAGTGGGGGGACCCAGGCTCACCCACTACTCCAGGCCCCTACCCAGGGACCCTGTAAACAGCAACCTCCTGCTGCTTTATATCCTTGGGCCACTTTCCCATGGCCCCAGCACCTTCAGCTCAGGGCCTCAGCTGCTCAGTCTCAGGAGCCAACCACTGCTCTGTCCAAGGTGCTTTCAGTTCTCTCAGCCCTCCAAGGATGCAGTCCTTACTCCCTAGACTCCAAGCAGCAACTAACTCTGCTCTACCCTGCTGCTCTTTTTATGTGGGCCTGCTAGGCCTTTATTGGGTGTTCCTCACAGCCCTCTCCTATTGGCTGCTTCCCACAAAGCCTCCCCAGGGTTCTATTAACCCCTTCTCTGCCAGTGTGGGGTGGGCATCCCATCACAAGGAATGGAGCGGGGATCATAAGGACAGTGGGCACATCCAGGGCTATGAGGGAAGGAGGCAGCTCTGACACTGCTGGGGGCTGAGGCCCATTGAAAGGTGGTGGTTCCTCAAGAAGCTAGGTCCTCTGGTACTCAGGAGCTTTGGGGATTTGGGTCTGCCAGGTGGGAAGCAGCCTTTTAGTGCCCTGGGGCCCTCGGGCAGGTAGCGGTCCCTCGGGTACTGACAGAGCTGCTTTTACAGTGGGAGGCCAGGCAGCCAGAGCTAATAGGGAGACACCCAACCCACCCAGGTAGAGGCCAGGGCCAGGGCCAGCCCAGTCCAGTCCAACAACCTCCCCCCCCAAAAGGCATCTGCCCAATCACACTCCATTTCTGGCCAGTTCTGAACCCCAATGGCCCTATGGCTTCCCTTTGGTCCAGCAAGGGGAGGAAAGAGTGGGAAAGAGGACATGGCATTTGCTTTGATTGGTCCCAGGAAACGTGCCTTCTCCAGATCCAGTAGGAAGGGATAATACCAGGGAGATGTCGGAACCCTAAAGTCTGGGGGAGGAGGGGAAGGCAGGTGCAGGGGATGATGGGGAGGAGTGAAGATCAGTAGGAGGGTCCTCATCCCCAGTAGAATGTATGAGAACTCCAGCTTGGGCAGCATAAAGAGCACACATGCATGGGTACCAGATGGGAGAGGATAACTCCCGTAATGGCCACCAGCCACGTTGACCTCAGTCTCCAGGCTAATGCACCAAAAAACCTGCATCTTCTCACATTTTCCAATCCTTCTGCAACTGCCTATAGGAGGCATTTTGCAAGTGCCTTTATGTCATAAAGAACTGTGTAGTTTAGATTAGTGCAGGTCCCCCTCAATGGCTGGGGTAGTTACTGATTTATGTCCCATCATGAACAGTTTGCCTATCAATCTTGCTTTAACTTACCCTGGGAGTTTGAATACATTTTTCTTCTTTTTCCCCAGTTGTAGGAGTTTGGTTTCCTGTAGTTTTCCAGGACTAAAACTTTCCCAGACGATTACAGTTTGATTTGTGGTGTGCTGTGTGACACCGGGGCCCAATTCACGCATCCAGCTGAACTGTATAAGGAGTGGGCAGGTGTAAAATGGCTTTATGCCACTTTTGTGGCTCTCGAATACGGGGGCTGAGTCAACCCCAGCATAAGTCACCTCGGTGCTGCTCTAACCTACCCAGCTGTCTATAGTTAGAAGATGTCTCGTTGTAGCCATGTCGGTCCCAGGATATTACAGAGACAAGATGGATGAGGTAATATCTTTTATTGGAGCAACTTCTGTTGGCTTGAAAACTTGTCTTTCTCACCAACAGAAGTTGGTCCACTAAAACATATTACCTCACCCACCTTGTCTCTCTATAGTTAGAAGATGCTGTTCTGGCAGCCAAGAATAGCTTGAGCCTAGAGATGCAAAATAAATCTTATACAACATGTCCATAATTGAGGACTGGTGCTCTTCTCTGTCATGAAGATTTTGTGACATTTATTAAATGTGTAATCAATTTGAAGAACCCAATCTAGGAAAATCCTTTTATGATTATTACTGCCTGCCCCCAAATAACTAGCATGTAAGCACACAGAAGAAAGACGTTTTTAATGAACAATGGGCAGGTTAAGCTCTCCATTGCCTGATATCCTGCAACTTGGTGTATGTCTACATTGTAATAAAACACCCACAGCTGCCCTGTGTCTGTTGACTCGGGTTCACAGGGCTCAGGCTGTGGGGCTATACAATCGCAGTACAGCTGTTTGGGCTCGGGTTAGAACCCAGGCTGTGGGACCCTGCGAGTGGGGGGAGACCAGAGTCCAGAGCTCAGTCTCTAGCAGAACCCGAATGTCTATACAGTAATCAGGGCCGGCTCTATCTTTTTTGCTGCCTCAAGCAGTGAAGGGGGGAAAAAAAAAAAAGCGTCTACAGCAGAAGAAAAAAAAAAGCGGCCGCCGCAGAAGAAAAAAAAAAAAAGCGGCCGCCGAAGTGCCGCCAAAAAAGGAAAAATGAAAAAGCTGGTGCCAAAGTGCCGCTGAGGAAGGAAAAGAAAAAGAAAAAAAACCCTGGAGTGCCACCCAAAGAATGGCCGAAGTGCCGCCCCTTCTGATTTGCCGCCCCAGGCACCAGCTTCCTTAGCTGGTGCCTAGAGCCAGCCCTGACAGCAATTTTGTAGTCCTGCAGTCCGAGCCCTGCGAGCCCAAGTCACCTAACATGGGCCAGCCACAGAGGTTTTATTGTAGACATACCCTTATTTATTTTTTAAAGAATGACATTGTCTCTTATTTTAAAATGAAACTTGGACACAAACACTTCATTTTGAAGGGTTCGGTCCTGCACTCAGCTCATTTGAAATCAGGTCTCTTGCTGTGATTGTTAAGAAAATATTTCCCTTCTGGTACACAGTATTTTTACACCTGTGTGTCACCAAGGGAGTGATCTTGAGCGTGGCTGACCACTCAGTGCTCAGTGAGGGTTGCAGTTGCTTGGCTCTTTTCAGAGCAGGCTCTCACTGAGGACAACTACCTTATTACTCATTTACTGCCAATGCAAATAGTTACTCTCAATAGAAAATTATTGAAAATAAGTCACATGCGTCTTACTGTACAAGTTATCATTTCTAAATGTAAGCAACTAAGCAGATGTGCTTTGTTTGTATTTATTAGATACATATGGACAGTGGGGAAAATCCTGGGCCCATTTAAGTTAATGGTAAAGGTTCTACTGCTTTTAATGAGGCCAGGATTTCACCCAGGCTTGACCCTGCCCAGTTGAAGTCAATGGACATTTTTGCCATTGATTTTTAATGGAAAGGGGATCAGACTCATATTTAGGAATTTAGTTTGCAAATTTAAAGTGATAACCAACAAAAACATTGATTGTAACTTTAAAAACCTGCTTTAAAAAAAACCAAATTCAACTTCTCTCCCACCTCCCAAAAATGAGAGAGTTCCTTTAAAGGGATTTTCAACAGAATCCATGTCTTGTTTATGTCACCTGCTGAAAATTTCTGTGTGTATCAATTTCTGTTCCTGTTCTTCGGTATTCACATTTTGGTTGCACATAGCAGCAGTACAGTAAGCAGTTTGCTTTCTTTGTGTGTGTGTGATTATGGTGGGGGATCATATGTTGCAAACAATAAATGAGACTTAAAAACTTTTATGAGTATTTTAAAAAAGTTTATGTTTATTTCATTGCTAATGAAACAACTGATTTCTGCTCAAATGTATAGCCATTCAGATAATCCTATAAAATGATTTTTCTAGGAAGTTACAAGGCACAAAAGTCACCAAATATAAACAAGGAAAAGTAGCCAACCTCCTCCTCCCCCCGCCCCAACACAATCCCTATATATTTTTTAGAGGCATATGAATGATTTACAAGAATCTGAATTGCTCTAAAGAGTAGGCAATGGATCTTTTCATATTTGACCCAATTAATTCAATAAAAGTAGGGCTAGACTGTGCCTTTCAGTCAAACCCAAAGGGCAGTATGAAGGTGAATTGCTGCATGGGAAGCACCAGGTGGCATTCTGACTCAAGGCTTGTCTACACTTAAAACGTTACCGCATTACAGCTGTGCTGCTGCACCTGCGCTACTCTAGGCTTTAGGAAGTGCCGGGCTCGATTCGAACAGTTCGATGGGGCCCCGACAGGGAAAAGGGACAAGCTGCCGCCGATTTGCCGCCGCGGCTGGTGGAACAAAGAAACTGCCTCCAAATTGCCGCCCTGGATGGCACAAGGGACAAGCTGCCGCCGATTTGCTGCCACAGCCGGCGGAACAAAGAAGCTGCCACCGCGGATGGTAAAAGGGACAAGCTGCCACCGATTTGCCGCCGCGGCCCACGGAACAAAGAAGCTACCGCCGAATTGCCAGCCCTGATTATATTTCTCTTCTTTAGGGCGTGGGGCAATCGGTGGAATCAGCCTAAACCCGGCCCTGAGTCTAGACACTACCTATGTTGACGGGAGGGATTCTTCCATCAGTATAGGTAATCCGCCTCTCTGAGAGGTGGTAACTAGGTTGATGGAAGCCTTCTTGTGATGACCTAGCACTGTCTACATGGAGAATTAAGTTGGTTTAACAGCGCTGCTCAGGGGAGTGGATTTTTCACACCCGACCAACATAGTTAAACCGGAGTGCCCATGCACACACAGTCTGCACTGTCATTACTACATCCCTTTGTGCATTGTAGTTTACAACCCCTGGTGCAATCAACCATTTCTATTGATGGGAGAGGGAGCAAGCCCCACTTGTCCCTATTGCTTCTTATATCCTCCCATCATTGGGCACCCATGTAAGGACCAGGTGGATTCAGACCTGAATCCACAAAGGAACTTAGGCGCTTCAATGGTCAACATTGCAAAGACTAACTTTTAGGCACCTAGAAAAATCACTGAAATCCACAAACCCTGAGTTAGGCACCAAGGCTTCCTATAAAAGGCATACAGAGAGTTAGGCACCTAAGAATGGGATTCACAAAAAACAGCATGCCAGGTGGGGAGCCACCTAAACTAAGGAGATATTGAGAAGAGGAGTGTGTGTTAAGTCTCACTCCTCTACTAAGTTAGGCAGCTAAGTCCCAGCTGTACGGAAGTTCTATCTCTGCTTGTAATCCAGAGCTGGGAACCCTTCTCCTGGGATCAGGCACCTAGGCCATTTCTTGCAAGAAACACTGATGGAGGTTGGGGTCCGGCCTACCTTATAACTTTTAGCCAGTGATTAGATCATTTGCCCAGCATATGGAAGAGCTGCATTCAATGCCCCTCTCTGTCTGGTGGATTTAAACAGGGGGCTCCCCCATTTTGGAGGCCTGCCCTAACCACTGGGCTACAGGATAGCCTGATGGGTGACTTCCTCAGTTTCCCCTGTTGAAGCTGTTTCACCTTGTATAAATACTTAGTCATTGGGCCAGAGTGCTAAACTGAGAATGAACCTGGAAATGGGGGCACTCCCTTCGGAGATGGGAGACACAGGGTCCACTACCTATGCTCCAATGACCAATTATTTTTCCAAAGTGGAACAGCTGCAACAAAAGCGTTTGAGGAAGTCCCACATCAGAACATCCCATGGTGGTTAAGGCACTCACCTGTGCGGTGGGAGACCCCTCTTCAAAAATCCTTTCCTCCAAAAAGGCACAGGGGGGAACTGAACATGGGTCTCCCACATCCCAGGTGAGTGCTCTAACTACTGAGCTAAACTTTTTAATGGGGGAGGTGGCATTGCCACCACTTCCTCAGCTGGTGGGACTCTGAATGTACCCCAATTTGGTAGGCATGCTGTGAGTGAGCTAGGCAGGGGAACACCTATCTTAGCCTCATCTGAGGACCCTGCTGGGGCATGAGATAGGCGGCCAGATGTCTGATGGGAGGTTGTGCACATGCCCGGAGGCAGGAACTTAGGTGCCTAGGGAACTTTTATAACAAAATTTGACTTTAAGCACCCAAAGGATTAGGTGGCAGTCAAGCAGGTTTTGTGTATTGCAGCGGTGCCTAAATCTGGGATTTAGGTGCCTGAATCTGGGGCATAGGTGCCTACATCCCTTTGTGGATCTGGATCTTAAAGTTGACTTTGTCAAAGTAGCTTAAGGGTATACAAACTTTTTAAAGTGGCCTTTTTAGGGAATTGTCTAGCACACAATAATCATTATTCTAAAATTATTGCTTAAGGGAATCTTGCAACCTATAAAAAATAGTCCATTTTGATTTTAGTTTGTAGGCAGAAAGTGTTAACAAATAGCTTGTATCACTCTGCACACTCAACCTACATATATCTTTTCCAACTAACCTAAAAACAGTCATGGACTCAGTGTTACAGGTTTTTCATACAAATATATAGTACTGCAATTTCTTTCCCTTTAACATGAACCTCATCCTTTAAATCATTCTAAGTATACATTCACATATTTAAGAGTAATGATTTGGCTAAAAATATATGTCTATTTCTTATCTGATTGGAGTAATTAACCTATCAAGGATAATTTGCTATAAAAGGTACAGTACTAGAAATAAATAGTTCTACAGTTCAAAGATCTTCAAAGCAGGTTGCCATTTTCAGTCTGTTAAATTTTCTGAAGTCCTTTCAAAGCATGAACTAAATTTACTACACTCAAGAAGATAATTTGGACCTACATATATATAGTCCCAGTCAAATGAGAAGCTAATTTCACTTAATCTCCTTCTTGGTTTTGTAATGGGCAGAAACAACCAAGTAATTGTCTGGATTCATGTCCTTGATGGTCGGAGACTTGCTCTGGATTGGAGAGGTTTTCCCATCCACCCGAGAGATCTGCATTATTCGGCATGGGTCATGTTTCAGCAAGTACCCTGCAAAAGTCTCCCATCCTCCTCCTACACGAACCATCACATGTTTGTTGTGCAGCATCTGAAATTGCATAAAAGACAAAATCTTGAAGGGCTATCATCAAGTTGAAAATCACATTTCTGTTTGAACATGTTGTGCTTACTATAATTACACTGGTCTACAATTTTTGAGAAGTCGTCTGCTTCAGAGATAAAATGTGCTATTTAGTATGTATTTTGATGTGCTGAATTCAAATATGACAATTAAAACAACTGATTGGCTACTGTTTCTAAGATATTTAAGTTTTTACATTTTATGTCTATGTATATTGTGTAGATAGTAGAGTTTTAATCATAAATTGTAAACCTAGGTCTTTTCATGTGTTTATGGTTGCTTTACATGATACTATTTCACCTGTCCTGTTTATGCAGCACTTTAAAAATCAGCAAAGGGGTTATATAAATACAATTTATTATGAAACAAAAGGCAAAAAACTATTCTGTACATAGTTTAGTCCTATTCAGTGTCTACTCGGCGCTTCTTGGCTTGTCTCTTGTATTCATTAAATGGAGCATCTCTTGTCACTGTCCAGCAATAGTCTGCAAGCATTGATGGGCTCCATTTGCCCTGATAGCGTTTCTCCATTGTTGCAATGTCCTGGTGAAATCGCTCGCCGTGCTCGTCGCTCACTGCTCCGCAGTTCGGTGGGAAAAAAAATCTAGATGAGAGTGCAAAAAATGTATCTTTCGTGACATGTTGCAACCAAGGCTTTTGTATGCCTTGAGGAGGTTTTCCACCAACAACCTGTAGTTGTCTGCCTTGTTGTTTCCGAGAAAATTGATTGCCACTAACTGGAAGGCTTTCCATGCCTTTTTTTCCCTTGCCACGCAGTGCATGGTCAAATGCATCATCTCGAAGAAGTTCACGAATCTCAGGACCAACAAAGACACCTTTCTTTATCTTAGCTTCACTTAACCTTGGAAAGTTTCCACGGAGGTACTTGAAAGCTGCTTGTGTTTTGTCAATGGCCTTGACAAAGTTCTTCATCAGACCCAGCTTGATGTGTAAGGGTGATAACAAAATCTTCCTTGATTCAACAAGTGGTGGATGCTGAACACTTTTCCTCCCAGGCTCCAATGACTGTCCGAGTGGCCAATCTTTCTTGATGTAGTGGGAATCGCTTGCACGACTATCCCATTTGCAGAGAAAACAGCAGTACTTTGTGTATCCAGTCTGCAGACCAAGCAAGAGAGCAACAACCTTCAAATCGCCACAAAGCTGCCACTGATGTTGCTCATAGTTTATGCACCTCAAAAGTTGTTTCATGTTGTCATAGGTTTCCTTCATATGGACTGCATGACCAACTGGAATTGATGGCAAAACATTGCCATTATGCAGTAAAACAGCTTTAAGACTCGTCTTCGATGAATCAATGAACAGTCTCCACTCATCTGGATCGTGAATGATGTTGAGGGCTGCCATCACACCATCGATGTTGTTGCAGGCTACAAGATCACCTTCCATGAGGAAGAATGGGACAAGATCCTTTTGAAGGTCACGGAAAATGGAAACCCTAACATCACCTGCCAGGAGATTCCACTGCTGTAGTCTGGAGCCCAAAAGCTCTGCCTTACTCTTGGGTAGTTCCAAATCCCTGACAAGGTCATTCAGTTCACCTTGTGTTATGAGGTGTGGTTCAGAGGAGGAGGATGGGAGAAAATGTGGGTCCTGTGACATTGATGGTTCAGGACCAGAAGTTTCATCCTCTTCCTCTTCCGACTCAAGTGAGAATGATTCTGGTGCATCAGGAACCGGCAGTCCTTCTCCGTGGGGTACTGGGCATATAGCTGATGGAATGTTTGGATAATGCACAGTCCACTTTTTCTTCTTTGACACACCTTTCCCAACTGGAGGCACCATGCAGAAGTAACAATTGCTGGTATGATCTGTTGGCTCTCTCCAAATCATTGGCACTGCAAAAGGCATAGATTTCCTTTTCCTGTTCAACCACTGGCGAAGATTTGTTGCACAAGTGTTGCAGCATATGTGTGGGGCCCACCTCTTGTCCTGATCTCCAATTTTGCAGCCAAAAGAAAGGCGATAGGCTTTCTTGTCCATAGTGCTTATACTGCACTTTTGCGATGGAAAAGTCACTTCACCGCAAACACAGCAGAAGTTATCTGCACTGTTCACACAAGTACGAGGCATCTCTGCTCACTTTGGCTAAACAGAAATGTGTCCCTTTGCAAAATCAAACACTGACAAATAAGAGAGCACGACACTGTATGATTTCTAGAGCTGATATAGGGCAATTTGTTCAGCAGAGTGATGTAAGCTTCGTTATGATTGCATCATCCATGACCTCTAGGAATAACATGATGCAATTCATATAATGTATGACGCAATACCAGCTTCAGATTGCATCATTCATTCTTTTGCCTAAAAAGCAAGTACTGTCCAAACCCAGTCATAGATTTATTCATAGATCCAGTCAAAGATGTATTTTAGTCATTTCTGGTTTAAATTGAGATCCCTTCCCTTTATAACTCACTTATCCTCCGCCATTCCCAAGTCAAGGGTCGTATATACTGACCCAATAGCATGTCTTGAAAACTAGAGCCAATCAACAATTTTAAGCATCATTTTCGTTCTCAGTGACCCAGAATTAGTAAAGTTTGACTACATTTATTTCAGAAGCATTTTGGCTGTAGAGCAGTGGTACAAGTAACATCGTTTGCAGCCTAGTTTACAACAAGAATGGGAAGAAGCAGTAGCTTCTGGTTTGCACTGCAGGTTAGTGCAAAAAAAGGGGGGCATGAGCAGGGGAGACGGAAAAGTAATTGCATGTAAGGAAATGGAGCAGCACCCAGTCAGATTTTTCCCTTTTTAAAAAAATGTTCACTACACGTTCTTCTAGCCTTACTGCAGGGGGTGATGATGTTCTTTAGATGTTTATTGATAAGCTCTGTAGTAAACTGGATGGTTTTTAGCTGTATTTGTTGAAAGCATATTTAGTAACGATGCAGCTTTTGATGTTGTAAAAACTGGCTTCTGATTTATTATGGAGAAGGGGCCCTAGCTCTAGAAAGGGTCAACATCCAAAACAATCTACTCTGCCCAAAATTGTTAAATGAGATGTGGAGTTAATTTCTTTAATAAAATGAAGCTCCCTTCAGTGTCAGTGATATGATTTAGCATTTCTGACACACTATAATGTACAACAGTAACAGATAAAGTGCTGTGGGTCTAAAGTGAGGGACATCTAAAATAATGACGGTAGCCTGAACCTGTTATGGAGATGTCTGATTTCAGAAATAAATGGCAAGTGAAAATACAAATGGAGGTCCAGAGGTATTATAATAATTATTATTAATTTGCATTCCTGTTGGGTCCAAATTAACCACACTATTCATTATGCTTGTAATCTGTATTTAGGAGACACTTGGACATTAAAAAATAAGCACGTTGCTTGTCAGAAATCACTTGCATTAACAGAGCTGTGCTGAGAAACTTGAATACTGTCTATCTGCACCATGCCTGGTTCTAATACTAAGTTATCTGCCCCTTATTTTCATGAACTAAGTATACATATTTAATCTGTTGCACTCTTATAGCTGAATTGTTATTATTATTGTGCGTGCACGTGCGCACGGCCTGTGATATAGGTCACAATCAAGTATTAAGTGGTGGAACGTTGCAATCTTATTTGTTAAAAGTCTTTTCTTTTTCCTGATAGACAGTGAGAAATGTGATCCCACCCAAGTAAAATGTAACTTCCCTAATGTCTTCACCTGGTATTTCAGCTGGTAATTTCACACACACTTCTTTTCATCTCATTTCTTACATAGCATAGTAAAACAAATGGCATCTGGGAATCATAAACCAGCAAGTTCTATGACAGCCACAGCTTAATTCAGGTAATGAAAGGTGCTTTGATTAATACATTTCACAAAATGCTAGACATCTTTCATCTTGGGTATAACAAATTAGAATTCTGGTTTGTAAGAGCTCCACCTCTGTGAAAATTCCTCAGCATGCTTGCGCAGTCTAGATAATGGGGCTTGGATTAATAGCTGTGTGTGTGTGTGTGTGTGTGTGTGTGTGTGTGTGTGTGTGTGTGTGTGTGTGTGTGTGTGTGTGTGTGTGTGTGTGTGTGTGTGTGTGTGTGTGCGCGCGCGCTGCGCGCGCGCGCGCGCGCGCGCAGGGTTACATTTTACCCAATTCGTCATTTAAACTAGCAAACAGAATAGTGGGGAGAGAAGAGGGAGGAGGAGAGGAAGTCAAGATAATGAAGTGTTACACTATTAATTAGGTTTTCACACCTATAGCCTACAGTAGCTTTTCTTTTGGGGTCATAATTCCATTAAAAAAATATATCATCATATGGAAACCAAAGAATAAGTTGCAAGGATTTCTGAAGTGTCAAAGACAGGATACATTTAAATTGAATCAAGCTCTCAGTTTTAATTAATATCTGAAGACAGAAATTAGAAAAGGTTGAAATATTTCATTCAAAAAATGTTTTCAATTAAAATGGCCTTTTTTTCTAAACATTTTTCTTTCAGCATTTTATGAAAATGAAAAATGAAAAAAATAGCTTTCACAAACTGAAAACAATGAAAAACTTTTCACTTTCCATAGAGAACCAAACAAAATACATTGACAATTTTTGATTCAAATAATTTCATTTGAAAATTTTCATTGAAAATACTTAACATTTTCTGATGGGCTCTAATAGAAATAGAACATTTCTTTACTCCGAGACCTGGGCAACATTTTGGACCTGACTCTGATCTCCCTTACGCTGTTCTTTCATTGGTATAACTGCATTGACTTTGCTCAAGTTACACCTGATTCACACTGATAGAAAGGGGAGCAGAATCAAATGATCTGATTTTTATTAAAGTTATTCAAATACTGTAGATGTTTAAATTGTTGGAGTGGGCTACATGGTCCCGAAACAGAAGTCAGCCAAACTTTGTAAAATTCCGTCACATCTGAATACATTTGGAGTTTTTCTGGATTTACCTAGTTGTGAGATCTGAATCAGGCCCTTAATGTGGATAGGATAATCACAAAAAAACCCAAAAGGTTTTTATGTAAGGTTGGAGAAACCCCAGCTCAGACTGTAACCCAGCCTTCTAGAAACTGGGTATACAGCTCTGTCTCTTCAGGGGCTTCCTCCTGGGTGAGCGCTCTCTCCCGTCAGTTATGGCTACACTAGAGAGCTTACAGCGACACATCTTAGAGCTGCACCGATGCAGTTGCGCCGCTGTAAGATCTCTAGTATAGCCACTTTACGCTGCCAGGAGAGAGCTCTCCCAGCAACTGAATTAATCCACCCCTAACAAGCACGGGTAGCTATGTTGGCGAGAAATGCTCTTCTGCTCACATAGCGTTGTCCACACTGGGACTTAGGTCAGTGTAATGTATGTCGCTCAGAGGGGTGGCTTATTCACACTCCGGAGTGACATAAGTTATACCAACATAAGTGGTAGCGTAGACATAAACCTCTAAGACATGATCCAAAGCCTCTTGAAATCAATGGACTTTGGACCTGGGTCTTAGTCCCAGACCTGGTTCATTGTACCCTTCTATACTACTGTGGGAGAGAGTTAACTCCTTGTCTGCTGGTGTTCAGGTGATGCTTCTACCCTTTGTCACATATTGGCTCTCATTTCAAAAGCAATTAGTATCTGGATTTTTGATTTTGTCATACAAGTTAGAGATGGAAAGTTAGCAAAACATATATAGTATTTAATTCATTCCCCTGCCAATGCAGGATTATTGTGTAATTTATAGTGTTGTTTTGTAATCTAACTTTAAATTTTTCAAGTGATGCAGCTTCCACCACTTTCCCCTTAGAGACTATCCCACAGACTAATAAAACTCATGGTTGTAAGTTATTTCCTGATATTCAACCTAGCAGTACTCTACAGCCTCTTCTTGTCTTTCCCCCAGGCTGCTTTCCCCGTTTTTGTATTTTATTATAATTTGTTATGACATAGTGTTATGAATTTACTACCCATTCTTTCCATATATATAAATGATGTTTTGATGCTTCCTAAATGTGTTCCTTGTTTTGCGCTATGTTCTGCCATGGAAAATTCCAATAACACATATATAGTCTGTATTGTCATCTCATTTACACCAAAAGAACTCTTCTGGCTTCAAATTATTGTAGATTCACACTTGTGTTAATGAGTCCAGAAGCTGGCAATTTGATAAAACAATAAATAAATGAAATAGCACACTGCATTCTTCTCATTTAAAAAACAAACAAATAAAAACCAATCTTTTCCCTACATATTAAAGATGAGGATCTGATTAATTTGTTGTTTGAGACATTATTGTTGACCTGATTCAGTGAGTGTTGGCTGAGAACTTCAGAAACAGTAAGAATTTGGATCCAGCAAGTGTAAAGCTTATTAGTCAGACTTCAGTGTTGACATGAAGGAATTTTCATATTGCTACCAAGTGAATTAAAACTAAAATGAGAAAAACTTTATGATTCAATCATTTCCAGGAGACGTTTAAGAATGATATAAATCTTTATTATTTGCTGTTTTCTATGAAGCATGGCTTCCACAAGAGAGTTGTTTTCTCCAGAATCTGCATTTGAATTAGTATAGAAGAGTCTGTGGTGTAGTAGAAATATGAGAAAACAGCCTTAACAGGCAACAGCATCACAAAGGAATATATAAATGATGTACCACTGTGGTATACATTAAAGTTATCTCAAGAGGTAACATGAAATAAATGTACAGAGAAACATTTGCAGCATGAATCATGTGGACTGAACTGTCATTACATAAGACTTTGGAACTACAGTGAAATATACTAAAAATGGATGTGCGTTTCAAATAAATTAATGTATAGAGAGCTTTAGGGCTTATTACAGAAATATTGGGCCTATACCCGTAACTCATGTAAATGTAACTCAATAAATAGAGCTATGCTGGTTTACAAGAGTGGAGGATCTGGCCCAGTATGTTATTCTCTATACTATATTACAGCCATATTTAAGTATACTCTTTGGGGGGAGAAATTACACCTTTGAGTCTGATCCAAATCCCATTAGAGCCAAATGGAAGGAATCCTACCGACTTTAATTGGAGTTGTATCGGGCCCTAGAAACCAAAATCAGCAAAGTTCCACCTGGAGTAAGTTGGAAACCTCTAGGCCAAATTTAGTGGTGACATACATAGTAGTGTAAGATACATGTTAGGCATACGTTGGTCATAAAGTGCATGGGGGCTAGTGACAGAGTAGGGTTACTTGCCTCTATCTGGCACTCAGTGGTTGTGCAAAGTGAGTGAAACTTACACACTGAAAAGATGGAAGATTGTAAAGCAGGAAAAGCAATTAATATTGGTTGTGTATGGTTCTAGGATAAAGATCACATCCACTTCAACTTATCTCAGCTGAATTTGGGCCACTTTGTCCAGTTCATTCTTGTCATCAGAGGGCACAACTCTCATTTGCCATAGTTTACCACTAAGCGTCCCATTTTGAAAGGCACTTAGCACTACAGCTCCCATGGATGTCTAGAATCACCAATTTTTACATAGGCAAGGAAACAAATGCTCTTGGCACTTCTTTAGTGGTGGAGTAGGTAGGATGGGTAAAACTGCATCATGAAAGGAGTGCATTTCTGCGGCAATGTTTTACTATATGTTTAAAATATTTTGATATAATAAGGTGTGGAAATTCCTAGTGCACTGCTAAACAGCTACAGCTTTTTACCTTAGAGGTGGCTGCATTTCAATGGCGGAAGAAATGATCCTTGCGCATTGTTGGTATATCATTGCTAAAACAATGGGACTACTCATATGCAAGTTAATTGCCGTGTTTGCAGGATTGGAACCCGAGGGCCTGATCCTGCAATGTGATGCAATCAGGCAATCCCCAACTCGCTCCAAAGAAGTCAGGGGAGCTCTGCAAAGGCATGAGGGTTTGTCCATGTGCGGTACACTTTAGGAGTAGAGCACAATTTTGTTTTTTTTAAAAAGGGTGTGTGTGGAAAATGCTAAAAATTAATTAGGGGACGGGCCAACTATTGAAAAGAGAATTTTTTTTTGTGAATTTAGATCTTTTTACTGTTTGCAAATTGTGTATGAACAGATCGTGATTTCCATGAATTTTTTTCTTGTTCAAATTAATTTAACAAATATTTTATTATAAGAATATATACTGCATAATATATTATGCAAATACATTTCAGCCTATGGATGACTCACAAACAGTTCATTATTCACAGGAATTACTTTGATAATATAATATTCACAGTTCCAAATTCAAATTGGTTTGATTGGACACAAGTCATTTAGTATGTTTCTCTTGCCTTACTGGTTAAGCATAAAGTCTTAAAGTTAGATTTACAGTGCAAACACTTTCAATTCTGAATTCCAAATCTGATTTTTCTGTAAACATTTTCCCCAGTAATTTAATTTCCTAGAATATTCATGACAAGCAAACCCAGAAGAAGTGAAAATGCTATCAATGAGAATTCATTTAAAATGTGAATGAAAAGTTGACTTATTTTTTTCAGTATTTGTTCAACCCTAATATTAAAATATTATGGGTTGTTTGATATAAATAAATTTCTATACAAAACACCTTAAATTTCTAAGCTTTTCTTAAGTTTTCAACGCTAGGATTCACGTAGGAGAGGTAGAAGTCAACATTTGAAATCAAAAGACACCAACATAGACCTGGAGTAACTCCAAAAGCTCCATCTGTTTTATGTATTTGGGGTATTATATGTTTTTAAAACATCATGTGTATTTTCAGCAGTCCATGAAAAATTAAAATACCAGCTGGATTTACTAGTCTAAAATACCATGCTCTTAAAATTATTAGACTAACATATTCAAAATAGTACATAGCAAGTTGAAATTTCAGTTATCATTAATGCAATATCATATTGGATATTTATTTATACTTCATCACCTGACATCAGATATTTTCCCATCTACTAGTATATTGGGCTCTTTTCAACAAATTCTCTTAATACATTCAAATAAGGAAGTAGCCATTTAGAAATCAGTAGGTAATTGTTGCTATGTTTTAATAGCTTTGAGAATGCCCACTCTTCAAAACAGGAAAGCAAGAAAATGAAAATTCCCAGCATGAATATGAAAGAAATACTGAATGGATACTAACTGAAATGGCTAACATTTTTCCATAATATTTTGAACAAAACAGATCATTCAAAAAGATTACGGGACAGATTTTTGCTGGTGTAAATCCAGAACAAGATCACGGATTTAAAGACAGAGTAATATTACTGATTTAAACCAAGGGGGTTAGTTTGTATTTATATCTGTGTAACTGAGATCCAAATATGTCTCTAATATCAGCATTAGAGCATCTCCATTTGTTTTATATAGTCTTTCTCTCTCCCCGCACCTTTTTAATTAAAGGTCTATCTAGCGTAAAGTCACTTCCCACACCAAGGCACACACTAAATCTTTAACTAATTAGACCATACCATTAATGCGAGTAGCAGTTTGACAGTTGTGACTCTTAGGCCTAGTCTATACAAGAAAAGTGTTGTGAGTATAGCCATGGTGGAAAACCATCCTAGTGTAGAGGCAATTTTGCCCATATAGTTTATACCAGTTGTCTGCATGAATTTACAAACAATCCCAGGCAGATCACGTATCTGTAGGAAGTAGTCCAGTAATAGCAGGGGATTGGAAGCTATCTGAATTAGGTTCTGCTATCAATTCTGATAATGACTTAATGTGTGGCCATGTGTAAGTTCTCCAGGACCTCAGTTTCCCCAGTTATAAAACTGGGGTAATACTATTTACACTCCTTTGTAAAGGGTTTTGAGATCACGTATATTCTACACATATTGAGCCAGATCCACAGGTAGGGTAAATAGACATATCTCCATTGACTTCAGTGGAACTACACCTATTTACATCAGCTAAGAATTTGACCCATAAAAGCTACGTACTTCGGGAAGATTGTACACTGCCTCTATTTTATAATGAAAATATATCACCTCAAAGTGACATTTTCGATTGCATGATGTTCTAGCAAATGACCATGTATTTCAGACATGGTAAGGAGGAGTAAGATACCATGCTGGGAGGTGTTCCGATACTATTAAGAGGAGTGTGGTTTAAATACATAGATCAAGAGATAACCCTGTACTCTTAGTCTTTAAAATATAATTTATTCAGCAACCTGGGCAAGAATTCATGTGATGAGAAATGGATGTAATGACAAAGGCAGGCAACCACAGGATTTGATGCTTCATTATATGAAGGTATATGTCAGGGTGAAAGAGGACAAGCTCAGTCCCCCTAATCAGTCTCTGAACCCCCAACTGCAGCATTTCCATTCTCCTCAATAACAGGAATGAAGCCAGGCAGATATCCATGTGTTATTTTTTATGGAAACCTATCTGCACTTAGGATTTAGTGTGTGTGTGTGTGGGGGGGGGGCGGCATTTCAGGGCTTCTTCCTAACTCCCTGCCAATACCCTTGGGATTTGTGGCAATACTGACCTTACCTAGCGGGACCCTGATGATGGAAGAAGGAACAAACAGCTATTCAACACCCCTCAAAGATATGAGGTAGTGCAGGTGGCCAAAATATCCCAAGAATGATAACAGTACGAGGGGAAGGAGGAGGTGGGGGTGGCTGAGGAGCTCCCCATGGATATGTGCAAGAGTAAAAGCATAGCTCCCCCTCTTATAAAAACAGGAAAACTCTCCCGCAGCTACTTATACTCTTGGCTGTGTAGTGAGAACTTCCCATCTTTCATTCTACCTTATGTGTGCGTGCATAAAATATTTCTCCCTGGGTTGGTTTGAGTTTATCAGAAAATAGGCCCATTTAGATGCTTAAGTGCTTATTTGGGTGCCTAGGTGCAGATTTAGGGAACCATATTTGAAACCTGAGCTGCCCGCACCAATTTATGTAAATACAGGCACTGACTGCCTCTTAAGAAACTGCAGTGCAAATCCGGTAGCCAATTTCAGATATTAATCTTTGACCATGCTTGAGTCAGCTATATACAATATTCATGTATGGATTGATAAACAACTACATTAAATCGGAAGAAACAAGATATTTCCCAGCTTTGAAAGAATAGTCAGAATTCATCTCCTTTTTTTCCCCATTCCAATAAAAAATGAATCTCATTAAGTCACATTTTGTCCAATCCTCTGTCAATGTGGCATTGTTCTCTATAAAACATTTTTAAGTGTTTTATCACATCTAGTTCTAAATGTCTCAAGTATTTCAGCTTCCACTACCACGTCAGGAAAACTATGGATTGTTTCAAACGCATTTTTTTTTTTTAAAAGACCTCTGAGATTTTGTTTTCCAAGTTCTAGCTCTAAACCCCTGAAAAAGGATTGTATATTGCAAATGCTGGCTTTGCCCTCAAGGGGCACTTGTGATAATGAACACACAAAACAGTTAATACATTGGGGTAACATTTCCGTCTCATTGCTAGGGGATTTACATGCACAAATCCCATTAACTGAATCCCCTATAACATGAAATGAAAAAAATCACCTATAAAAAAGCTAGGTGTGAAAAACATCTCCCGAGCTTTTTAGGAGTCCTGTTAATTGTCACAACATATCCAGCTGTATCAAGAAGTGGCTTTTATAAATAATACTTTGTTTTGATCTGTACTTCTAAAGAATTTTATATCAGTTTTAGAACAAAAGATTCTATCAAACATGTTAAAGTGTATTCCCTTGTTTATCAAAACAATGCATTAGTGGGCAAAATTGCCACACTTATGCATTGCACCCATACTGACCTACATTTAAAATACACACACATGCACAATGAGCACTTACATACAAGTAGCATTGACTTAACCATTCAGAAAGTGCTAAAAGCTCCATCCAGCTGAAAGGAGTTTCAGCAGCTGCTGGTTCACCGATGCTATAGGCTTCCACAGCTACACAGAAACCGAGGCTACTACCTGTCCCCTTTACAGCACCCACATTCTGCTCCTAGGCCTTTCATAGGAACAAAGTCTGTAACTGCAAAATATGGTTATCAGGCTCTGGTGTGTAACTCAGCATGTGATCAGCTGTACACTCAGTGATATTCTTTCCCAGATGATTTAGGGCCAGATTTTCAAAGAGCAGAAATCCAGGGCACTTGCACAATCCAGTATTTGTAAAACACAAATGCCTTGTTAGATGTAGGGTTGCCAACTTTCTAACTGAATGAAACCGAACACCCTTGCCCTGCCCCCTTCCCCTGCCCTGCCCTCTCTTTGAGACCGCCACCCCCCACTCATTCCAGCCCCCCTCCCTCTGTCGCTCGCTCTCCCCCACTCTCACTCACCTTCACTGGGCTTGGGCAGGGGGTTGGAATGCGGGAGGGGGTGAGGGCTCCAGCTGGGGTGCGGGCTCTGGGATGGGGCCAGAAATGAGGGGTCATGGGTGTGGGCTCTGGGCTGGGGCAGGGGTTCGAGTGCGGGAGGGGGTGAGGACTCCTGATGGAGGTGAGGGCTCTGTGGTGGGGCTGGGGATGAGGGGTTTGGGGTGCAGGAGGGGACTCCGGGCTTGTTCAGGGAGTTGGGGTGCTGGAGCAGGCTCAGGGCTGAGGCAGGGTGTGTGGGCTCTGTCATGGGATGGGGATGAAGGGCTTGGGATGCAGGAGGCAGCTTCGGGCTGGGGCTGACAGGTTAGGAGTGCAGGAGAGGGTTCAGGGCTGGGGCACAGGGTTCGGGGTGTGGGCTCCAGGACGGAGTTTGGGTGAAGGATGGGGTTCTGACCTGGGGCAAGGTGTTCGGGGTGTGGGCTCCGGCTGGGCAGCGCTTACCTCAGGTGACTCTGGGTCGGCAGCACAGCGGGGCTAAGGCAGGTTCCCTGTCTGCCCTGGCTCCGAGCTGCTCCCCAATGAGGCTAGATGGAGGCCTGGCCACGCAACTCTGTGCAGTGTGTGCTGCCCACAGGCAACGCCCCTGCAGCTCCCATTGGCCATGGTTCCCGGCCAACGGGAGTTGTGGAGGCAGCTCTGGGGGTGGAGGCAGCACGCAGAGCTTCCCTGGCCACCCCTCCACCTAGGAGCCAAAGGGAAATGCTGGCCGCTTCCAGGAGCTGTATGAAGCCAGGGCAGGCAGGGAGCTTGCCTTCGCCCTGCTGCACCGCTGACTTGACCTTTAACGGCTCGGTCAGCGGTGCTTACTGGAGCCGCCAAGGTCCCTTTTGGCCGGGCGTTCCAGTTGAAAACCGGATGCCTGGCAACCCTAGTTACATGTCCAAATAGTCATGTGCATGTGCTAATACTCAAACTGCTCATGCAATCACTGGAGCTGTGGAGGGGAAAAAACTGCTTCTGCCCTTTCCAGAAGCTGGCCACAAATATCAACCAGTAGGGGAACATCAATCAAAGGGGCCTACAGATAGTTGTCTCTGAGCAGCAAACTTCAATTTTGGAAGCCAGCCAAGGAGAAGAAATAGGGCATGCAGCTTTAAGTTTCTCCTCAATTTACAAAAAGCTGGAAACCATCACATGATTTTCATCACTTTTTCTGAGCAAGGATTGTTATTAGAATCAGTATATTCAGAAAAATAAGGAAATAAGAATAATTTATAATGTATTATTTAGGTAGTAAGGGCCAAATTCTCAAAGGTGCATAGAGTCCTAACTTCCACTGAAATCAATGGAAGTTAGAAGCCTAAATACTTTGAGGATCTGGGCCTAAGCTGTGTGGGTCAAAGACCATCTTTTTGTTATGTGTGTTTACAATGCCTAGCACAATAAGGCCTTCGTCTTTGGTAGGGGCAGACTATGTACTACCACAAGACAAATAAGTAAGAATAATAGGGCACAATGGCAAATTTCTATGTCATTTTAAGTTGGGCAAATTTCAAACTGCTTCAGAAGGACGCATGTATTATTTCAGATTCATATTTATAAAGCTTCCTTTTAATATTCTTTTTAGCAATGAAAATAAAATAATTTTAATAATGTTTTGCAGACAACTATACGAGGTACCTTGACTTCAAAGAAAACCCTGAAAGAAAGCCATTTAGAACAAAATGAAAGATTCATAAGCTCTAGAGATCAATCAACAAAAGCCTTAAGATGTCACCATTCTACCAAGGGACCAGATGCTTGGGCTTTTGAATTATGATAGCACTGTATTCTGATTAGGAGGTGTTTTATCCTCCCCAATCATGCCACTCATTTCAGCTACATAAGCAGACCTGAATAACATTGAGATTCTTACAGTATTTGTGCAGTGTCACTGGCTTAAATTAAGGTATTAAAGAATTCTTTACCTGAGGCAAGCTGTTGTTATGTAGGATATAACAGCCTCTTAGCAGATTTTCTTTTGAAGAGGTAATGGAAATATTTATGTTGCATATAGAAAGGCAGATTATTTAATTTTTTTTTGCCAAATGAGGACGCTTACTGAATTGATGTCAGCAGAAAACCAGTTAATAATCACAGCTATGCTCTTGACATTTACACTTTCTTCAAGGTTAGTAGGGTTTTGTAAATGTTTTTATTTAGGGCAGAGAGAAAGTCAAAAGCAAAATGACTTCCAGTAAACACAGTTTGGCAACAAACAGATTCATGCTGATATTTGATCACAGTACATTAATTTTCTTTTTCTATTATTCTTTTTTAAACGATAAAATCGGGGGAATGACGGATTGGATGGCTCAGGACAATGGGGTAGAACAGCATATGGAGTCTTTTACATCTACCTTACCTATTCAATCTGTCCAAGAGCGTACTGACCCAAAATTATTACTGTCTGATAGTTGTTTAGTAGGTTATGTAAACTGAATCCAGTTACATGTTGACAGGTGCCCACAACACAAATCATCCTTTCTGGTTATCTCAGCAGAGAAGCCAGGAATTTGGCTTGTTATGGAAAATGAACTACCCTCTCATCCCTCAAGACAATTGTGCCAATTTAGGATTGAGGCACTTGACTGGGCAGTTTAGGGAAACTTGCACTGCCAATGCCTGTGCTGCACCTGTTTTGTTAGATAATTAGAACATTAATACTTTGCAAGAATGTGCATTAACAATTTTGACCTTTTTCTCACTTTGTTATTCATCTCTCTTATTCTGCCCATGAGATTTCCTGTGATACAAGAAAAGTACTTGATTGCTTAAAGAACATTCCAAATATAGATGCACATACCCAATATTTAGTGGCAGAGGAAAAGGAGATGCTTGAGAATATGAATTTCAATATTGGCATGAAGATGTTATTTTTAACCACATGATACATCCGACAGAGATTCATACACAATGGGCCCAATACAATTTTTTTGTCACAAATACTCAGCATCCATTAATAATATTTAGCACTTTTAATCTTCAAAGTACTTTGTAAACATTAACCTTCATGTGATCCCTGTGAAGCAGATAAGTAAATACTTTTAAACCCTCACTGCTGGCAAATTCCCTTAACATGCGCACTGAAGTCTAAAAAAGATAATATTGACGTTTCATAAAATTGACAGTCAGGTTATACAGCATTTTCATTTAGAGCCTGATCCAAGGCTATGTCTACACTTAAAATGCTACACCAGCATAGCTGTGCTACTGCAGCTGAGCTGCTGTAGCACTTCAGTGCAGACATTACCTACACTGTTTGGAGAGATTCTCCCATTGGCATAGGCAATCCACCTCCCTGAGAGGTGGTAACTAGGGCCACAGAAGAATTTTCCCACCAACCTAGTGCTGTCTACATAGGGACTTAGGTTGGCTTAACAATGCCACTCAGCAGTGTGGACTTTTCACACCTCTAACTGATGTAGCTAAATGACCTAATTTACTGGTCAGACCCAATTCCCACCAAAGTCAACTGGAATCTTTCCATTGTCTTAAATGGGCTTTGGAGCAGAACTTTATTAGATCCAAAATGACCCTTCTGTTTCAGTAAAAGGTCATTTTTTCAAGAAAGGCATTCCGATACTCTTATGATGGACATTGTAGAAATATATAGCATGTCCTAACTAAGCCCACTCCTAATTCAGATGCCCTAGTGTTCTCTTTCATCCAAAAGACGTTGTATTAAAAATGTAGAGTAACACATGGCACCGACTTGACCACTTCACAAAATTAGTTCCCTCATTGTAGAAAATGAACTTGCTCTGTTAAGATGTAAGTGTGGGATAGAATGAATTGTTTTATAGCTTTCACAAGCCTTACCCTCACTTAATTGATCAGACAGTAATTTTGCTTTTATATTGCTTTCCCTTCCCTCCAGGCTCATATTACTGTCCATTCTGCAACTTCTTTCATATGCAGGAAACTTTTTTATGAGCTAGTCAGCCTTTAACAGCAGGAGTATGGAGAAAGCCGACCTAAATTTAGAACACCTTTGCCTATCGGGACTCACCATAGTGTGTTTTGAAACACCTTATTATTTATTCCATTCACAGGTTGTCTCTACAGGCTATTTGCACCTTGAGTGAGATTTTTTATCTCCAATTGAGTCTTCTGACATTTAGACATACATTATTCTAAGATGGAGCACACTCAGCATAGGTCTGCTGATGTAATTCAGAATTGAGGACATCAGTATCATGTGAAACACTGAGGAACATGAAAACAGGTGTTCAGTAGATCAACTGGAAATCAGACTACTAGCAAAGGCTGCATACTTACAGAACATTACATAGTAAGTGTGACCAGTATTACCATGGCACCCGCTAAATAAAATTATTTACCTGTAGTTCTGCTTGTCTAAACATATCATCCCAACAGGATTCTAACTGCTGAGTTTTTTATCCTTGAGAATAGTGGGAGCCCATTAGCCAGACCCCTATTGGCCATTGTGCACAACCGCTTTTGGGGTATAAATATTGCCCTCTGAATGTTCTAGTCAGTGCCTTTAGTTGCATCAGAAGCACAGCCTCATTTCAGGCCAGCCAAAGTCATACCAAGGTGAAATGCAATCAGCTATCCCTTTAGACTTTGTCATGACACCCACCACACTTGTAGAAAGCACATTGAAATGAAAAGTGCTATGGAAGTGCAAAGTAAAGTATTATCTGTATTACAAACTCTGAACACAAGTCAGAAGCCATTGCAATCTTATGTCTTTCATTTCCTAATTTTCAGAGTATATCAGATCTTTAGCAGTAACTGGGTCAAAGTAGGCTCACAGTTACACTGCTGTAAATCCTGAGTAACTCATGGAAGTCAATGGAGATACTTTGGATACACACTGGTGTAAATAACAGCAGGATTTGGCCCTTTGGGATTCACAGTTCTGTGATTAAACTTTTTGTTGCTCTTATTTCTGGCTTGTGTCTGGCACATGCTGCTTTTTTTTCTTTAATAGGGGTTGGGGATATTCTGCTTTTGGATGTCTAATTAACACTCCTGCTTCCAAAAGGAAGCATGTGTAGGCGAGCACCTTATACATGAGAAATGATTCAGTTGCAGAAAGAAGTAAACACACTTGTTTATTCATTAGGAGGCAAGTGAATTTCTGGCAAGTGAAGCCTGGGGCTTCTCAGGCACTGGTGTAGGAGGAACAATATGAAGCAAAATTAATTGGATGTGGTACTCTCACTCACAGAATGGCATTTTCCATTTCCACAATACTTCACAGCATCCTATTTCCACTGTACAATTAGGAGAAAACAGAGACTGTGGGCTTGATCCAATATCTATTGACTTCAATGCACTTCAGATACGGCCCTGTGTGAGGGGAACAAGAGATGGAAACTTCTTGCACGCTTCTCTATCCACTCATGCAGGGGCCAGCTACACTATCGGCCAGAGTTCTCCATCAAATTAAATCTGGGCTGTTTAGCAGAAATCGAAGTACCAAGCTGCTGCACATTTCCAGCCAGAGCAAGTGACTCATAACAAATATTTTATGCAATGCTCAGCAGAAAAGGTGATATGGTGAATAGATTAAATATGAAGCATAAAGCCAGGGGGAGAGTTGATGAGGTTAAGGGAGAAGACAAAAAATGTAAACTGGCAACTGCATGGAGACATGGAAAACCAGATGTATTAAGATTAAATAATATGGGAAGGGGAAGAAAATATATAATACAGTGCAAAACACATGAAACTGTCAAAGCAAAACTATGCATTATTGTAGGAGAGAGAAGGGCCAACTATTATCTTTGAATCAAAAGCACAGATGTCCCTTCTTAGATGTAGATAGCTAATTATTAATTCTTAGTTTTATATCCATAATGTTTGTACAAGCATTTAGAGCCTTGGAGAGCCACTTATTAAAAGCAAATAATTAATTAAGGGCAGATTCTGCCTTGCTTACTTAGGCTGAGTAAGCCTTTCTCATCTACTAGTCCCACTGAAATCAATAGCACTAGTGGATGAGAGAGGATATGGGTGAGGGCATACGTAAGGGTGGCAGATTCTGGCCCTAAATAAATAAATGCATAGTAGTGCTCACCAGCAGCAATACTACAAAACAAAGCTGTAAATAAAAAGGAATTTATTCATTTAAAAGGATACTATCAACCTAGTTTGGTCCCCCAAATTTACTGGAGATTTAATGAAATTACGTTTTTTTAGAAATTGCGTGCATATAAAAATCCTAGCCACACTGATGTCAATGAGAGTTTTGTCCTTCGGTGGTTTTTTTACATATACCTCCCCTCATATATATGCACACATTGCAGAGCCCATGTGATACATTTATTTATCATGCCTGCTTAAGCACCTAATCTGTTCTCTGCCTTCTAAACCAGTCCCTCAAAACTCATTCTACCATTCCAAATTTCTAAGCAGCAGATTCAAACAGCTACCAATAAAGAAAATCAACCTGCCCCCCAAATTTTTCTTCCTCCTCCACAAAATATAGAATTTCCTATCAAAATTGCACTTGGCTGATATGGAGGTAATGTACATGTCATATACAGTACAGATATGTGATAAATAAACTTAACATATGCCAGTGGAATTTACCACATACCTATGACTGCACCATCTGCACGCTAATCTATCTCCGCTGGGATTCATTTAACATTCCAACCCCCTCAGCTGCTTTAAACAGCTCTCTCTCTCTCTCTCTTGCTCTCCAGTGTATGTAATACCATCTTAGAAGCTTGGAGTTAAAATGGCTTGTTTTCTTTCTTCCTTTTTTGTGCACCAGCATCCATGGGAATGCCATTGCAGCATAGCCAGTACTGATACTCTATTGATACACCTGCATTTGAGCTGGAAGGTATGATTCCTAGCTCATGCAGACATACCCCTGCTAGCTCTGCTCAAGCTAGTGTGCTAAAAATAGCAATGTAGATAGCACAGGTGTTAGCTCGAGCTAGCTGCCTCAGTAAATACCCCACGGGTTCAGTGGGCAAAAACCTGGTCAGTCTCTTACTATGTGTTTGTGAAGTCCTTACCTCAATAGAGACCTGATCTCAGTTGGGGCTTACAGGTGCTGCTGTAATACAAATAATTAGCACTTAATAGTAGTTATATAAAATGGGACCTGGAACCAAACTGTTTTTCTTTTATCAAAGCAAAATCGTATCAAGAGGTTTTATGAAAATATAATCATTCCCAGTTTTACCCTTTAAAGAGATGGGCCCAAACTAGAATAATTTATCCTCACCTCCTGAACTTTGGGGTTTGTATAAAAGGTAATCCTGATCCAACCACCTTGTTGTCAACCATCCCTAGTCGAACAGAATTATCATCGCTGCACATATATACAATGTGACCTCAGTGCCACAAGGCATACAAGTAGACCTTCTAACACACCATAGTACCAATAACACAGGTAATTGCCTAATCGAGAGTAGCACCATTTCATGGAAAGCAAACATTACATGGGCAGATAAGACTCTTTCAGGCTGGTATAACTGAGAGCAGCTTTTGGCCTGCTGATTCATAAGATTTTAAACCCAGTCAGCAATGGGAAGATGTGCTGCTCCATTTGGTAATGGCATCTTGACAGTCTTGTGCAATGATACATGATGACAGAGCACAACAATGTGCTCATCAGTTCATTAACAAGCCCTGATGTGTGAGATTGTCAAGTGATTCACTCTTACATGTTTCTGAGAAATAAATAAATAAAGATATGCCACGTATGTCACTGCATTATTTAACTGACTAATGGGATTTAAGCCTATCTCCAGTCTTCTGGGGAAAGCAAAAAAAGACTGTGGAGCTGCAGTTATAAAGCAAATCACTGGGTGGCAGACACACACTATGGCCAGAAGGGATGAAGAGAATCATTCAAGCCAGCTGAAGCTCAAGGAGGCAGTTTTGAGCAATTAAGTGAATTTTAGTTTTTCTTCTGCTTATATTATCAAAACCAAACTCATTGCGAAGGAGTGAGTATGAATCAGGTTTGAAACCTGGAAGCATAAGTTCCCAGGGGCATAACACCATGCAGTTCACTGTAGCAGGTGATGATGTGATGTGAGATCACTCGTTACCGAGTATGATCATCTTCCATGGGAGTTATGGGTCCTCAGGTGGCTAATAAGGCCAATCCTTGAACCACAAGCCCTTATGGTGAAGTCAAGAGATACAGGACACTATTTAGCTTTCCTCTGCACCTATGACCAGGTTACCCATATCCTCTGCACTCATACAATACAATACATTCCAGCCTGCCTATGAACCTGTTTGGATTGTGGCAACCACGAGCCCCCTCACCTGTTTGTGAAGTTCTGCAAACTGCGGGGAGGCAAGCCAAGATTTGGTCTCGCCCTGCTGGAATGGTAGGTGGAGGCTTGACCTTGAGGCTCCCTGAAAAGTCAGTGTGGGAAGTGGCGAGCTGGCACAACATGCAGAGCCCAGGCGTGAGATGGAGGTCAGGAAGAAAACAACAGTGTGGGTCCCCAGGAAGGAGTACTGGACATAGGGACTAGTTTCTGCTTCTGAACTCTGGAAGTGGAAATTGGTCTTTCCTAGATTTTGGATCGAAACCCAGAAGATGGGTCTGCTGTTCCCAATCTGAATACACCAAAGTTCAGAGGTATTAAGATCTGGAGTTCCAATCTAAGACCATACCTAACTTGGGGGAATTTTGGAAAAGGTTAATTAACTCTCCTTTTCCACAAAGTTTTGACTTCCAGGTTTTGGAAGGTATTCCAGAACTGGCAAACATCACTAGAAAGTTCATGCACTATATTTCTGGCTCAACTAGAAGCAGGAAGCCATTGCTCTTCACTTTCCATAGCAGTCCAACCACTGATGGGAAAACCAGGCTGCTGTATTCTGGGGAGCTCTGGCAGATACAACGATTCCCAGTGTTCCGTCTGGGTGACGCAATGCCATACTGCCACCAAGAGCGACCTGTACTTTAGTAAGGCAATCTTGACCTTGGAATTTAGAGAGGAAATTATTTTATTACTTTTCTCCTAAGATAGCAACAGTATGGTTCTCACAAAACACAGCAAGACAATATATACAGTAGGGCCCCAATTCTCCGCCAGCACAAGGGCCCCCAACACAAGTTTTGGTGCTTAGGGATATCATGTGCATGGCTCATGCATTCCTCGTGAACCATTAAGTTCAGATCTGCTGGGACTCCTGCAGAGGCTGCCTGAAGTAGCTCTTCAGAACAGTGCAGTGCCAAAGACTCCACTGTTCCACAGATCCTCCACTTCCTTCCCACCCCCACACTTGCCATGGGGGCACTAGGTTATGAAGCCTATTCTGGCTCTTGGCCTGAGTATTAGCCACAGGATGTCTCTTATCACATACTGCTTTCTGGGTTTGACTCAGGAAACCTAGGTTCAATTCCAGACTCTGACAAAGACTTCCTTTGTGACCTTGGGCAAGTCAATTAATCTCTCTGTGTCTCAGTTCCCCCTTATGGGGAAAATAAGACTTCCTTTCTTTGAATATTTTATCTGTAAGCTATTTGGGGCAGGAGGACTGTCCCTGACTATGTTTATATACAGCACCAACGACACCATTGCTTGTAAAGACTACTGTAAAACTAAAAATGTATTGAAAACTGTATTCAAAAGGTAGATTGTGCCAAACCAACTTGATCTCCTTCTTTGAGAAAGTAACAGATTTTTTAGATAAAGGAAATGCAGTAGATCTAATCTACCTCGATTTCAGTAAGGCATTTGATACAGTACCACATGAGGAATTATCGGTTAAATTGGAAAAGATGGGGATCAATATGAAAATTGAGAGGTGGATAAGGAACTGGTTAAAGGGGAGACTACAGTGGGTCATACTGAAAGGTGAACTGTCAGGTTGGAGGGAGGTTACTAGTGGAGTTCCTCAAGGTTCAGTTTTGGGACCAATTTTATTTAATCTTTTTATTACTGACCTCAGCACCAAAAGTGGGAGTGTGCTAATAAAGTTTGCAGATGACACAAAGTTGGGAGGTATTACCAATTCAGAAAAGGATCGGGATATCCTACAGGAAGATCTGGATGACCTTGTAAACTGGAGTAATAGTAATAGGATGAAATTTAATAGTGAGAAGTGTAAGGTTATGCATTTAGGGATTAATAACAAGAATTTTAGTTATAAGCTGGGGACGCATCAGTTGGAAGTAACGGAAGAGGAGAAGGACCTCGGAGTCCTGGTTGATCACAGGATGACTATGAGTCGCCAATGTGATGTGGCCGTGAAAAAAGCTAATGCGGTCTTGGGATGCATTAGGCGAGGTATTTCTAGTAGAGATAAGGAGGTGTTAGTACCGTTATACAAGGCATTGGTGAGACCTCATTTGGAATACTGTGTGCAGTTCTGGTCTCCCATGTTTAAGAAGGATGAATTCAAACTGGAACAGGTACAAAGAAGGGCCACTAGGATGATCCGAGGAATGGAAAACCTGTCCTATGAAAGGAGACTCAAGGAGCTTGGTTTGTTTACCTTAACCAAAAGAAGGCTGAGGGGAGATATGATTGCTCTCTTTAAATATATCAGAGGGATAAATACCAGGGAGGGAGAGGAATTATTTCAGCTCAGTACCAATGTGGACACAAGAACAAATGGATATAAACTGGCCATCAGGAAGTTTAGACTTGAAATTAGACAAAGGTTTCTAACCATCAGAGGAGTGAAGTTCTGGAACAGCCTTCCAAGGGAAGCAGTGGGGGCAAAAGACCTAACTGGCTTCAAGATTAAGCTAGATACATTTATGGAGGGGATGGTTTGATGGGATAACATGATCTTAGTCAAAGGTCAATTAATTGCCATCAGTGGTAAATAGGACCAATGGTCAATGATGGGATGTTAGAAGTTACTACAGAGAACTTTTTCCTCGGTGTCTGGCTGGTGAATCTTGCCCACATGCTCGGGGTTCAGCTGATCGCCATATTTGGGGTCGGGAAGGAATTTTCCTCCAGGGTAGATTGGCAGAGGCCCTGGAGGTTTTTTGCCTTCCTCTGCGGCATGGGGCACGGGTCACTTACTGGAGGATTCTCTGCATCTTGAGGTCTTTAGACCATGATTTGAGGACTTCAATAGCTGAGACATAGGTGAGAGGATTATTCCAGGAGTGGGTGGGTGAGATTCTGTGGCCTGCATTGTGCAGGAGGTCAGACTAGATGATCATAATGGTCCCTTCTGACCTTAAAGTCTATGAGTCTATGAGTTTTTAAAGTTCTGTTAGGAAGCAGGACAGGTTTATGAGAAAACATAGAGAAGACAAATAGTACTATATTGTACCTTCTCACTGAATGCTTTCAGTTAAAATGGGACTGAGAATTGTACTGATGTGTTCAGCTAGCCAGGTTGTACTTGGGTACCAAAGATGCAGTAGCTGTACTGCACTATTGTAATATGTGCTAAGCCTCCCTCTCTCGGTGACAGCCGCTTAGAAAAAGGAAATGACAGATTGAGCTGGCTAGAAATTTTAGTTAAACCCGTAAGTGAGAAGTCTGAAGCCAGTGGAGCCCTAGTGTCTGACCTGCTGGAGACAGCATAACAGAAAACAAAAATTATTTGAGAACGGTCATAATATCCTTGGATTCCATTTACTCCAGTTCCAAACACTGTCACTTTTAAAGGACTTTACAGGCTACATAATATACCATGCAGAATACAAAGCAATGTGTCCTTGGTTGCTTAGTGACACTAAGTGTGGGATGACAAGATGCTCACTGGGCCTTTATGCTACCCTCCTTTTCAGAGGGTTATATGTTAATTTTCTTTAGTGCGTAGGTAAATAATTACAACTTCAGTGCCAAATCCTTCAATTAAATACCCTTAAAAATATAATCTGATAATGAGAGGAACACAATGTCCCTGTTACCATTCTCTATAAGAGACTCTCTATCAGGATGTCTCTATTTTTCAGATATTGTTTTCAGAATCTCTTTCACTGGCAATGGGAATGAGAAAACATCACAGGTTGGGGCTTGTGGGAAGAGGTTAAGGTTTAGCAAACAGCATGCTAAACATTGGGTCATTCCTCTGTAATTTAACCCCTCTCTTTTCTGCTCCTCCTCCCCCCCACCCCCCGGGGTGATTTTGTCTGCTTCCCCAGGGTTTCTGTCTAGGGGCAAGCCTAGGACTGGAAAATAGAACACCCGAGAATGAAGAGACTGATTGTGCACATGGAAAGGTAAGGGAGCAAGGAGCTTTCCCCCCAGGACTTTTCCCTGCTAATGGACCTACAGATTCTAGCCACCCTAAAAGGGGTGGGGAGGGATACAAGAGGGCTGTGTCCCTCCCACATTCATGCCAGCACCCTCATGTGGGGTGGCACACTGGATCTCCATGAAGCCATGGCACTCCCTAGGGTGGAGTGGCCTTGTAACATTGCCAATACAGGCCTGTGCCTTAATGGTACAATCTGGCTCTGAGATGACAAATGGATTCCCAATACACTGAAACAGATCTTCTCCTCTGACCCACTTCCCAAAAGTTATGAGGTAAGGAATGGGCTTGGCTCCCATACTTCCACCCAGCCCTCTGTAGCAGGAGCTGTGTCCTTTCCCCGTCTCCAGTAGGCACCTTTCCATCACTCCAACCCTCACTTCCTTGAGGAGCTCTGGAAAAGAACCATGTTGGGTGGTGAGCCTCACACTCCCCATCACTTTTGAGTAACTAGGAGGCTGCTGCATACAGCTCTTCTGGACAACATACCAATAACCTCTTTCCCCAATGTGCTCTCCTAAAACATTTCACGTGCCAGAGGGAGGTGGCAGGGCACATTGATGGATGGATTTAGGAAGGGCAGATGAAGGGCAGGGATACTTAGTGAGAGAAGGTGGGTCTATTCAGGACTTTCTCAGTTCCATTTTAGCTCCAGCTCCCTGAAGCTAGAAGCCCTCTCTCCTCCAACCACAACAATGCTTGGTGGTCTCCCCCAAAGCCCTGGGGGTTGGGGTTCTTAAGGTAAATCACACCTAAAGAACAGACTTGTATCTTAAGGGATGAAGGTAAGGATATGTAGATCTTTTACCTCTCTATCTCCATTGTATGACACACAGATGGTAACCAGCAGACTGTAAAACGTAGACATTAAATCTTGTTAAGTTGCAGTGGAACCTCGACACTATGAATTAAATTTCTCACAAATTAATACTGACTAATATTATTACTGCAATTCCAATCCAAATTTACATGAGATTTTTTTCAGATGTACATTCCTGCCTCTCAGATGAGTGCCTTAACCATGGGGCTATAGAGTCATTCTCACTTTTCTCTCTCCCAAAACATATTTAATTATTTATACACAGCGAAACAGTTTCAACAGGAGAGATTGAGAGCAACCCATATCACAATATTCCAGAGGTCAGATAGGGAACTGTAAGGTATTGGGGGTAGTTGAACCAGGGTCTCCCATGTTCTGGGTCAGTTCCCTAAACACTGGGCTAATGGTTACAAGGGAGGCCACCTCTCTCCTCCCTGATGTTTTGTGTGGAGGCAGATGTGTGCCGCTACTGTTCCTGCAAGAAACTGCTGAGGTGCCTAATTCCAGGAGAGAGGTTCCCAACTGCAAACCCCAAGTGGAGGTAGGCATCTCCCTCCAGCTTCGACGTAGGCACTGAACTCCCTGTAAGGGACGGGGTGTAGGACACACCCCTCATGTCAGCATCTCCCGTAGACTAATTTAGGCAGTTGCCTGCCTAGCATACTGGCTTTTGTGGATCCAATTCTTAGCTGCCTATCTCAGGCTTTGTGGATCCAGCGGGTGGCTAGGTGCCTTAAAGTTAGATGTTGCAACACTCAGCATTGCAATTTGTAGATTTGAGCCTAACTCTTCTGAAGTCAATGGACTTGATTATCCTTACAACCACACTGGTTTAACTCCATTGACTTTATTAGAGTTACTCCTGATTTACATTGCTGTAAATGAGCGGAGAATTAGGTCCCCATACTTTATATAATGTTTATGTTTAGACCTTATTTCCTTTAAGCAGCACAAACCATCCTCACAAAGTTCTCAAGATGACATCACTGCAAGCCTACAGGGGATAATATTACAATGTTGGAATGAAATGATGTCAGTGCAAGTCTATGAATACAACATTGTATAAAAGTAATGAACTAAGGCTATATTAATGCATGTCATACAGTCATTGCAGAAGCAGCTATCTAAGCAAATTAAACAACATTAAATAAAATTAAGATGAAGTCAGACTTACAAAAGCATAGAAATTATGATTTAGCTCTGCCATAACAATAATCATATTGGTCAAATCCAGCCAAAAGCAACCTGGAATATGTTGGCCAAATTCTCATCCACCAAAGTCCACCTGGCTTCAGTGCATGCAGATTGCCTGGAAGTCTCTGGGCTAAATTCAGCAGTGATGTATGCAGTGGTGAAAACTACACCTGTGGTCTGGAAACATGTAAGTAATCAAAGTAGTGTCACTTGCACTAATGTGGAATGCTGTGGGGACCAAATTCAATCATGGGATAAGTATGAGCAACTCACACAGGAATGTCAGTCAGACAGATTCTGATTTCAGTTATGCTACTGTATAGCAAGGGTAATTTAACTGAAGTGTGGAGGACAGTGTGGGCATAAATTAACATGGGCATGTGATGAAGAGGCTATTTTACCTTACAGTACTCTGTTAGCTACTTTTCCTGTTCCACTCTCTTCCTTTCACCAGATTCTGTACTCATTTACACTGAAGTCCAATGTTACACCAAATTAGGGTGACCAGATGTCCCAATTTTATAGGGACAGTCCCGATTTTTGGGTCTTTTTCTTCTATAGACTCCTATTACCCCCCACCCCAAATTCAAAGTCCATTTATATCAACTTACTCTGAATTTACACTGGTGTAGCTCAGTGCCGACCTTGCTCTTTAGCACGAAGGTTACACTCATTTTACTCATACAAGATGATAGTTTCATGCAAATTACAATACTTTGTGACTTATAATATACTCATTTTCTGACCACCTGACCAACACCCAGTCTGTAACCTACACCACCGATTACATCAATGTTGAATATGACTGGAAATGCAAAACTCCACAAACTCAATTCACAAGGGTTTATGCAAACCTTTCCTTTGATTTCAGTCCACATGGATTTGCATCTTTTAAGTTTTTCTCTGTTTGAATTAACCCCAAAGTTCAATTTAAAATTCAGCTGAAACCACAGTTTCATCTGCCTTTGATGTGAAGCCACACGTTTTCTCACAGTTTTGAAATAAAGACCATAAATCTCAGATAAGCTTGAAACTGGGCAAGATTTGCCCCTCTGTCTCTTTGGTGGCAAAAGAGAAAAATACTAATGACTTGGCAAAGATCGCCTGGTTTTTTTCATGTTTGCTTTGACAGCATGCCTGATATTGAGCTTGTATCTAATCCTCTTCTTTCCCCGGGAAGGGTCCAGAAAAACGATGGCAATACTATCTCTTTTGTTCTGTGGAAGTCTGAGTTTATCTTTAGAGTGAGTTCTGGGGCTGTTCACTGTTCTACTTTATTCTTGCAGCACAGATGAGTGATTGCGAGCTGCCAAGCCCGGAAATCCATCTACGTGATGGGATTGCTACCAGAAAAGTCACTTTTCTGGGGTGGAAATTTAGATACTGAGCTGATGACCTCAAAGGGAGATGCAGCCTGTGCCTTGAACGCCAGATTGAGTTTCCTTGTTATACTTATCCTTATCTTAGTGGGATTTGATAGCCTTATGGCTCTGATAACTCCCTTGCTGAGAGGATGAATTATCTGAATTTAGCATTAGCAGGCTAGTTTGTTTCTGATGGCTGCCAATTGTAACTTGATGGCGCTCAGGCTTAGTCCCATGAAAATCCCCTGCTGCAGAAATGCTAGTATGTTGGATCTCTTTGCACTCATCAGTTTTATGTCTTTTCTCCTATACCAGAAGAAAAATCTTTTTAGACTCTGGCAAAGGTCTTGGAATAGGTTTTAGCTGCCAAGGCACTGATTATTGTAACAGAGTCTCCTGGAACTTTTATTCTTTTTCTGCAAAACTGGATTCTGCTGTAGAACTGGGTCTTGTGACAGAAGATATTTTGCCAGTGATAATTTGTGTGTAGCTTGGTTATCAATAACTCTGCTGTCTTGGAGTTCCATAGCCACTTCAGCCAATTTAGAGTGATCAGTATCAAATAACGCATTGTCTTGAATCTTATGTAGCTTGCTTGGCATTAGAGCTGGAGAGAGTGCATACAGGAGCTAAGGGGAGAGAGAGGTTACTTACATGACACAGCATCTATGCCCTTCTTGCCATGACTTCTGTAGCTGGTGAAAAATCATTTGCCTTTGTTTTTCTCTTAATTTAAAGAGGTCCACCTTTAGGCAACCAGAGCATGTGATTACTTGTTTAAAAAGCTTTTGGCATTTAGGTTTCACTTCCCTTGGAATATTATCTTTCTGCTTAGTCAGTCTGTCATCTAGCTGGATTTTCCTCAGATATTGCTCTCATAGAGAATTTTGTGAGACAACTACACTGCATACAACAACAGAGAATTCTGTGGCATACAAAATTGCTGATCAATTAGAGAACATGCTCGTTTAAAGTTGCGCAATGCTCCCTTATAATGTTGTTTGGCAGCTGCCTGCTTTGTCCATTGCTTGCAGAAAGAGCAGCCTGTTGGAGCTAGCTGGTGGGGGCTTGGAGCCAGGGTGGACCGGCAGCCCCCTTATCAGCTCCTCACTCCCCTAAGTTCCCTGTGCGGCAGCCACCCAGCAGGCTATCAATTGCTGGGCAGTTCAGCTGTCCCTCCCCCCACTGCCATGTGCTGCTCCTGCCGTCTGCCTTGGAGCTGCTCCCGGGAGCCTCCTGCTTGCTGTGCAAGGAGCGGGGGGAAGAGGGGTGCTAATGCCAGGGTATCCCCCTCCCCCCTGCTCCTGTACCTCATCTCCACAGAGTGTCGGGCGGGGGAACACACTACAGGGCTCAGGATGGAGGGAGCTTACTGGCAGCAGCTGCTGTCTCAACTTGCTGATCTACTTAAAAAGGCAATGAACTTAGAGTGGGATCAGTGTATTTAAAGGGGCAATGCGCGGTTCTCTCTCACAACGCGCTGGGTGTCTGTGTCTCTCTGCCATGCTGTCTCCCCTCCCTCCATTCGTGCTGCCTTATAGAGTGTGAGGCTACATTAACAACAATGCATTAACGTTGAGGGTTCAGCTGAGTGCTAGTTCATCATTTAGCAGTAAGGCATTCCCTGGGAAATATCCCACCCTCTGACTTCACCACCTCAAACAAGCTTCACAATCATCATTGCTGTGTACAGTATTAAATTGTTAGTTTAAAACTTATACTGTATGTATGTGTATATATATTATATTTTATATGATCTATTATAGTCTTTTGTCTGGCAAAAAAAAATTCCCTGGAACCTAACCTCCCCAATTTACATTAATTTTTATGGGGTAATTGGATTTGCTTAACATCGTTTCACTTAAAGTAGCATTTTTCAGGAACATAGCTACAACATTAAGCGAGGAGTTACTGTGTCTATTTGTATGGCTGTGTGGTATTTCTAAGTTGTTTATCATTCTAAAAATGCCCTAGCAAAGGCCAGAGAGGCCATGGAAATATGCATAGCTGAAGCAGATGCCTCAAAATTGCTCCCCAAGTATTCTTACATGATTCTGGTCTTTGGCATGAACAGTCCCCTCCAGAAGGAATTACTTTTGCAATATCTACCTTAGGAAGGTCTATAAGCTCTTTTATCTACATAAAGACCTTATACTGCCTATGGATTCTAGTAGCTGGTTGACAGAGCATGAAGCTTTGTAAACAAATGTGCAGGTCTATGCATCAGTTCTGATATAGGTAGACTTCCTGGAACCACAAGTTCAACTCCTACAAGTTCAACTCAACCTTTCAAGCTAGATTATGAAAGTGACTGTCTGGTTCTTTGAAATGGTCCTCTCTACCTAGGTCTCCATGCAGAAATCCATGTGCAATTGCCTGATCAATTTACATGCAAAATTACTATATGTACAATGGAAATTTAATATTATGTATTTAAATAGAAATAAGGGTCTTACTTAGTCATATGTGCACCAATATCAGCTGCTGACCTTTTGAAAATCAGGTTGCGGTGGTTCCTAGGCATACTTTGTGAGAACAGTGCTTTGCCCAAACATTGCTGGCCAATACATCTCTTTCTTCCATTTTGATGTAGTGTTCAGTATTTTGTCACTGTCCACCCTAGAGGTGGCTGCATTTCAACGATATAGTATGTGTGTCCTGTCATTTGTGAAACAGTTTGAGATCTTCAGAATGAAAAGTACTGGGTTAAGTAAATACAAATGATACATTTTTCTCAACCGTATACCAAAAACATTCTGGAGAAAACACAGGCTCCCTCCCTACTGCTAAAATGTTCACTAGAGGGAACACTTTTCCCTTTCAGAACTGCTGTTTCCTTGACTAACAAGAAAAAGCTAATACACACAAAAACATATATCAGAACACATAAGAAGGGTGGATTTGCCAGAATCACTTGTCTGTAAGTTCTATAAATCCTGATTTCAGACAGTATTCTGTGAACATGAAATTATGACCAAACATTTATATACATCACTGTTCTTAAATACTGTGAAATATCTGAGATGCTATGCTAGAACTGAAATGCTAATGGACCATAAAAATCAAGATTAATACTTATTAATCAGTTTTGAAAACAAAACTTTACCTAAAATCTTTAGTAAATCAAAATTTCAGCTGATTCTATAAAAAAAATTCTACTTATTCTGAGTTAGTTTCTGATTTTTCCAAAGACCATGGTTTATTCACTGACCCCACACAATAGGCCCCAGATAAATATAGGGTTATAGGAGCTCTTGCCAGCTGGGCTAGAAATGATGATGGTAGGACTACTGAGAGCTTCCTCCCAAAACATTTTGTGCAGCTGAGCTCGGCCACCTGTTGAGCAGTTATTGCGGCTTCTGACCAGCTGGGTAACATGAGAGGCAGCCTCACCTAGTGAGCTCAGCACAGGATTGAGAACAAGGGATTCCTGTATTTTAATCCCAGTTCCGACACAGTGCTTGAATGTGGTTATATTACTTAAATCTTTTCTGTATTTTCCCATCCATAATATTCAGGATAATACTCACCTACTCTTCATACATTTTGGAAAATTAAGGTTATAAATGCTAAAACTCAAAGGTATACACACAAAGTCCTCCAAAGGTTCAAGGCCTAGAAGCAGCCAGACTTCTGGATCTTTGGGAAATATTCCAACAAAGACTTCTTTTAAATGTTGACAGACCCTAGCTCACAGTTGAGATCCACATTTCCTGCAGCAAGGATCACCCACCTTACTGTACAAAATGGGTAAGTTAAGCTCAGAGATGTCTCATCTCACTGACCTTTCCAAAATGCTCAGACCACCCCTGGGAACAGTGGCGTGATCAGAGTGGAGAAAAGTCACCTATGTCAGTCCAGGGCAGGGGTGGGCAAACTTTGGCCCGCCAGCCGTTTTAATCTGGCCCTCGAGCTCCCGCTGGGGAGCAGGGGTCTGGGGGGGCCACTCCGCGTGGCTCCCAGAAGCAGCGGCATGGCCCCCTTCTGCTCCTACATGTAAAGGGGGCTTCACTCTGCATACTGCCCCTGCCCCAAGTGCTGCCCCCGCAGCTCCCATTGGCCAGGAACTTCAGCCAATGGGAGTTGCAGGAGCAGTGCCTGCAGACAGGGCAGCATGCAGCAGAGCCGCCTGGCCGCCCCTCCATGTAGGAGCCAGAGAGGGGACATGCTGCTACTTCCGGGAGCCACTTGAGGTAAGCGCCTCCGGAGCCTGCACCCCTGAGCCTCCCGTCGTGCCCCAAACCCCAGCCCTGATCCCCCTCCCGCCCTCCAAACCCCTCAATCCCAGCCTGGAGCACTCTCCTGTACCCAAACCTCTCATGCCCAGCCCCACCCCAGAGCCTGAACCCCCAGCCAGAGCCCTCACTCACCCCCACCCCATGTCCCAACCCTCTGCCCCAGCCCTGGTCCCCCTCCGAACCTCTCGGTCCCAGACCAGAGCACTGTCACTATACATATACCTCCTACACCCCAAACTCCTCATCCCCAGCCCCACCCCAGAGCCCACACCCTCAGCCGGAGCCCTCCCCTCCCACACACATACACACCACTCTCCCCGCCCCAGCATGGAGCCCTCTTCCACATCCTGAACTCCTCATTTCTGGTCCCACCCCAGAGCCCGCACCCCGAGCCAGAACCCTCACCCCCTCTCGCACCGCTACCCCAATTTCGTGAGCATTCATGGCCTGCCATACAATTTCTGTACCCAGATGTTGCCCTCGGGCAAAATATTTGCCCACCTCTGGTCCAGGGGATAAAGAACAATGCTGCAAGCCCAGCCAGAAATGCTATGGCTGTTTCTGAATGCAATATTCTTTACTAACTGTAACAAGACACTTGGACATACAGCACACTGCAAGGTGTGAAACATATCAAACTTATTTTGCTCTTTTTCTTAAGTACTCCACACAAATGTACACAAAGGACTCTTCAGAAGGGGAACTAAACAAGGTTTAAAGTTTGGGGTTATTTCCTTGCATTGGCAGGATATTTATCCTCTAGTTTTACTGTATGGGAGGGATTTTCAAAACCTCTCAGCATTGGCTCACTATGGTCTCACTGAAATCAATGAGAGTTTTACCACTGATTTCAATGGGAGCAGAGTTAGACCAACACTGAAGGCTTTTAGAAATTTCACATGGGAGCATAGGTAGAGCAGGTACTTTAAAACAAACAAACAAACAAACAAACAAAAACCCTCCTGTGTACTGATTGCCTTAACTTGTCTCATCTTAAGATGCTTTCCAAAATAAGTCTAGCCTTTGTAATCCTGTCAACAACTACTGTTAGACACTGACTCTGAGCAGAGTTAACAGCCTCAGCTATACACCAAGAATCATGGATGATCACATGCATAATTCTCCAAAGACACCTGGACCATGTTTGCAATAGCCCTGAAAAGTGAGTTCATGCCCATACTACTTTTGGGAGGACTTCACATTTTCAGGGCTGTCATTTTGGCACCTATTACAAACACTACTTTTTTTTTTTTAAGACCTACAGAGACCACCCTGGGGAGAAATGGGGGAGCGGGGCTGAGAACAATGTACACTTTCAGCATGAAAATGCCATGATATCACTCTTTGGCTTGCTAGTGTATATATTTTGGGAGGGGGAAACAGAAACAGGGCTCTTTGTACCGTTATGAAAATGCCAAATAACTCCCCTCTCTCCCCCTTATTAAATCATAGAGAAGCAGTTAAGTAACATGAACCAAGAAGCAAAATAATTAGCACAAAATATAAAATATGAGGTTATTTCTGAAAAATAGGTTTAACTAAAATGCCAGACTGTCATTTTATCTGATTTATTTGACTCCAGTTGACAGATCTTAACAAAATATAAAAACCACCACAGACCTAGAATTTAAGCACAAATGGAGTATTGATCCTATTTTTTATTGTTCTTTTCTCCCCGCCCCACCGTGGAGACTCCTCAAGCTGGCCAAAGGCTTTGTCTACCCAATTTGAATCAGATCTATTTGTCTTATGTGTATATATATAGAGAGCACAGTATCTAAGCTCTAACATTATTATTTTTACCTGCAGTTGTAAATTGTCTCTGAGTTCACTTCTAAGGCCTGGTCTACACTAGGACTTTATGTCGAATTAAGCAGCATTAACTCGATTTTACCCTGCACCCGTCCACATTACAAAGCTATTTATTTGGACATAAACGGCTCTTTAATTCGATTTCTGTACTCCTCCCCGACGAGGGGAGTAGCGCTAAATTCGACATGGCCATGTCGAATTCGGGTTACTGTGGACAGAATTCGACGCAAATAGCTCCGGGAGCTATCCCACAGTGCACCACTCTGTGGACAGTCTGGACAGCAGTCCGAGCTCGGATGCTCTGAACAGCCACACAGGAAGAGCCCCGGGAAAATTTGAATTCCTTTTCCTGTCTGGCCAGTTTGAATTTCATTTCCTGTTTGGACATCGTGGCGAGCTCAGCAGCACTGGCAACGATGCAGAGCTCTCTAGCCATGGTGACCATGCAGTCGCAGAATAGAAAGAGGGCCCCAGCATGGACTGATTGAGAAGTCTTGGATCTGATCACTGTGTGGGGCGATGAGTCCGTGCTTTCGGAGCTGTGATCCAAAAGACGGAATGCAAAAATTTATGAGCAAATATCCAAGGCAATGACGGAGAGAGGATACAGCTGGGATGCAACGCAGTGCCGCGTGAAAATCAAGGAGCTGCGACAAGCCTACCAGAAGACCAAAGAGTCAAACGGACGCTCCGGATTGCAGCCCCACACATGCCGTTTCTACGAGGCACTGCACGCTATGCTCGGTGGTGCTGCCACCACTACCCCACCAGTGTCCGTGGACTCCGACGACGGGGTCTTATCTACGGCCACGCTGTCAGAGGTTTTTGCGGACAGTGAAGATGAGGAAGGAGAGGAGGAGGAGGAGGCAGTCGACAGTGCTTTCAACGCTGATTTCCCTGACAGCCAGGATCTCTTCATCACCCTCATTGAGATCCCCTACGAACCCTCCCAAGGCGGTAACCCGGACCAGGATTCAGGCGAAGGATCAGTAGGTCAGTGTTTTAAACATTTATTTTGAATAGAATAGGCATGGTATGTTAGCAATGGGTTTTATTGCTTACTTTGCCATAGGCGCTTTAGTTTTGAGTCGTTTTCAGTGCAACTACTCGAAAAGTCTGTCAATATGTATGGGGATAGAGGAGAAATCCCCATCGGAGATCTCCGCGAAGCTCTCCTGGAGGTACAGTGAAAGCTTTTGCATCAGGTTCCCGGGGAGAGCAGCCTTATTGTCTCCTCCATGGTAGGAAACTTTTCCGTGCCATGCTAGCAGCAGGTACTCCGGTATCATCGCCTGACAGACAAAGACGCGGCATGCGGTCTTTGTCTGTCTCCGTAATCCTCATCAGAGTGATATCAGTCATGGTGCCCTGGTTTGAATGAATGGTTTTTTTAGTATAGTGACTTCTTGACTTTTCCTTTAAATGATGCTACCCGGTGGTTTCCAGCCACGCGCGGGGGTGGGAGCCGGGAGGCGAACCGTTGAAACTTAGCGGTGCGCAGGCAGGGACATTTCCCGGGACCAGCCACGCGTCAGGGGGGAAACGGGGACGCGAACCGTTCAAACTCAGCGGTTCACAGGCAGGGACATTTCCTGGGACCAGCCACGTGGCAGGTGGGGGAGGGGAATGGGTAGGCGAACCGTTCAAACTCAGCGGTTCGCGGGCAGGGACATTTCCCGGGACCAGCTGCGCGGTGGGGGGGTGGCGGTTAGGCGAACCATTGTAGCTGAGTGGTTTTGGCAGCAGCAGGAACTGGCCACCGCTAGGAACTGTGCTTGAAACACGGGAGTACAGCACTGCTGTGAAGTAAGCTCTCAGCAGTCCAAAGTGAACGGCTTACCATGGTCTCCTGAGAGCCGAATTCCAGTGTCCAGCCCCGCTTGTGTGATCTGCACACCAAGAACCCAGGCACTCAATATAAAGACAGAATATTCGACCTTGCACTGAGTGCACATGTGATAGGTAGTGTGCATGGTCTTTTTCCCAGGGAAAGAGTATAGGCATTGTTCGGGAAAATGTTTCTTTCTGAGCAATTCGCTCCCTTTCTCCCATCACACAGCTGTGAGTGTCTCCCGCCCTCCCCGTGCATCACCATCCCAGAGGCTTGCGCAGATCAGGCGGCGCAAAAAAAGAACTCGGGACGACATGTTCTCGGAATTGATAGTCCATTCCCAAAATGAGGCGGCACAGTGGAGAGAGGACATCTTGAGGTCCGAGCGAGCATCCAGCGAACGGGAGCAGAGGGCTGAAGCTCGTGAGGACAGGTGGCGGCAGGAAGACCAGCAGGCGTCTCAAACGCTGCTTCGACTAATGAGGGAGCAAACGGACACGCTCCGGCACCTTGTAGATGTTCTGCAGGACCGGAGACAGGACGAAAGACCCCCTCTGTATTTGATTTCTAACCGCCCTCTCCCGCCACAAAGTCCAATCCCCCCCTCACCCAAAGTCACGAGAACGAGGGGCGGCAGGGGCCTTGGAAATAATCACTCCACCCCTGCGGACTGCTCCAGTAGCAGAAGGCTCTCATTCCCAAAGATTTGATGGGTCCTTTCATTTCCTACAACCGCACCCCATCCTAGCCCCCGTCCAAGTTTCATGTCATAACTTTGCTCTCCTTAATAAAAAATTTTGTTCTGTAAAGTGCTGTTTCCTTGAGTTCCTTTTACAGGACGGTATGTTTTAGGGGGAGGGGGAAAGGGGGTTTGTAATTTGAGACGATAGGCGCCTGCACCAGGGTAGAGACAGGGGGACAGGTTCACCAGAAACTCACACTCACATTGCATTCACTAGGCACCCTTGTCATTCTGGGAGGTGGTTTTCATATTCTCTATGGCGGGGGCTCTGTGACTTTCTGGTGGGGGATGGCGGCTGCAGATCTTTTGCAGCGGTCAGTAGCCTGCATGACAGAGCCATGCAGCAGGGGATCTGTGACCGCAATCCACGGCCAAAAAGTCACACAGGCACCCCCTCACAGAGTTGCGAACAGGAGGGGTGGCAGGCTCCGTTGAAACAAGCAGTCCACCACTGCGGACTACTCAAGGAGCAGGAGCCTGTCATTCCCCGAGTTTGAAAGCGTCCTTTCCATCACTCCACCCGCTCCCCAACCGCAGTAGGCGTCCCAGTTTAAAACCTTAACCGAGAAATCCTTAATAAACAAGACGGTTTTAATGACCAATGAGTCCTTTATTTTCTTTTTAAAGCAGTGTATGAAGGGGGGGAAGGGTTTTGGAAATTGGAGAGGATAGGCAATATTAACTGGGTAAAGAAACATAGGCATTTTCAGGTTCTGCTTACAGAAAGGTAATAGTCACAGGTTACCCTGCTCGCTCTGGAAGCTAGCTTTCAAAGCTTCCCGGATGTGCAGCGTGTCCCGCTGGGCTCTTCTAATCGCCCGGGTGTCTGGCTGCGTGTAATCAGCAGCCAGGCGATTTGCCTCAACATCCCACCCCGCCATAAACGTCTCCCTCTTGCTCTCACAGAGATTGTGGAGCACACAGCAAGCTGCAATCACAATGGGGATATTGGTTTGGCTGAAATCAGAGCGAGTAAGTAAGCTTCTCCATCTCCCCTTGAGACGCCCAAATGCACACTCCACCACCATTCTGCACTTGCTCAGGTGGTAGTTGAAGAGCTCCTTTTCAGTTTCCAGAGCGCCTGTGTACGGCTTCATGAGCCAGGGCATCAGCGGGTAGGCTGGGTCCCCGAGGATCACTATAGGCATCTCCACATCCCCAACAGTTCTTTTGTGGTCCGGGAAGTAAATACCTTCCTGCAGCCGTCTAAACAGACCAGAGTTCCTGAAAACGCGAGCGTCATGAACCTTGCCCGGCCATCCGACGTTGATGTTGGTAAAACGTCCTTTATGGTCCACCAGTGCTTGCAGCACCATAGAAAAGTAGCCCTTTCGGTTAATGTACTGGCTGCCCTGGTGGTCCGGTCCCAGGATAGGGATGTGAGTTCCATCAATAGTCCCACCGCAGTTTGGGAATCCCATAGCAGCAAAGCCATCTATGATCACCTGCACGTCTCCCAGGGTCACTACCTTTGAGAGCAGCAGGTCAACGATTGCATGGGCTACTTGCAACACAGCAACCCCCACGGTAGATTTGCCCACTCCAAATTGATTCACGACTGACCAGTAGCTATCAGGCGTTGCAAGCTTCCAGAGGGCTATGGCCACTCGCTTCTGGATAGTCAGGGCTGCTCTCATTCGGGTGTCCTGGGGCTTCAGGGCAGGGGACAGCAACTCACAAAGTTCCAGGAAAGTACCCTTATGCATCCAAAAGTTTCTCAGCCACTGGGATTCATCCCAGACCTGCAGCACTATGCGGTCCCACCAGTCAGTGCTTGTTTTCCTTCCCCAGAATCGCCATTCCACAGGATCAACGTGACTCATTGCCACCATGATGTCTAGGGGCCGGGGTCCCGTGCTTTGCGAGAGGTCTGTGCCCGTCTCAGAGTTCATGTCCTCATGGCGCTTCCATTGCCTCCTCACCCTATTTCTCAGCATCTGCCTCTGGAAAAGGTGGACTATAAGGTGCGAGGTGTTGACAACGGACAGAACAGCAGCGATAATCGCAGAGGGTTCCATGCTCACTGTCCTGTGGCGTCCGCGCTGTCAATCACCAGAAAAGGGTGCGAATTAATTGCCCGCCGGCACTTTCACGGAGGGAGGGCGGGAGTGTGGGTCAAATGACGACATTTACCCAAAACCACCCTCAACACATTTTTGGCCCCAGAAGGCATTGGGGGCTAGACCCAGAATTCCAATGGGCAGCGGGGACTGCGGGAACTGTGGGATAGCTACCCACAGTGCACCGCTTGCAATGTCAACGCTTGCCCCGTTAGTGTGGACTCACAAACTCAAATTAATGTCCTTGGTGTGGATTCACACGCTCGACTTTGTAATATCGGTTTCACAAGTTCGGTTTAAGAAAAATCGAACTACTCTCGTAGTACAGACATACCCTAAGTGTTAATGTCACCTCCCACTTGTAGATGTTACCAGCCTCCACTGCCTCTGTTGTTTTAGTGAGGAACTGACTGGAAGTACATTTAATCTTACGTTTAAAAAAATCATACCAGTCTAATCATGCCAAAGCAGAGAAATTGACCTTATTCACAAGTGGAAATTATGACATGTTGGCACCCAGCAGACTGCTGTACCAGCCAGCAATACTTGGAAGTCCAAAATCCACAGGTTGAGCTTTTATATATATATATAAAGAGAGAGAGAGAGAGACCGCTCTAGTAGGAGTAAAGCTAGACTAGCCAGTAAAAGATGGACTAATCAATGTTTGATTAAAAAGCTGCTGATATGCTAAAAACTTAGCAAGAAGATCAACAAAAATATTCTGATGTATATTGCATATTGATAGGTGTATTTTTATTGGCTAGAAAAGCAGCTATTTTAAAATAGTAAGGGACTCTATTTGAAATATGTAGTGACAGAAATAAATGGTAAGTGGAAGCTGCTTTAACATTTATTTATTTAAATGTCCTAGAGTTGCACATCTATTCTCCTATTTGCTTGATAAATCTCATCTAACTTTCAGATAGCATCAGATCAAGAATCCTGATGGATCCATGCAGGTTTGCACTTTTCTCTGCATTTACTCAGACCATTTTTTTTCATGCCCTTACTGTGTCTGCATGTAAGTATAGTACCTCTTAAAGATTCAACTGTCCTATGCAGCCTACAGTGAATCTAACTGACCTGTATAAAAATTCCTTATTTATTGTTCCCCGTCCTATAACCTCTATCCACCTGCCTCTGTTTGCCTTTACATTATAGGCCCCTCAAGGAAGGCACCATCCTTTTAAATGTCTGGAAAGTGCTTACCATATTGTGGATGCTGCCACAAACAAATAATTAATAGTTGGAAAGGACTTTGCTATGACCTGGAATATTTCTCCCCATCTGACATTTGGAAGGCACCCAGAATATTAAAAAATCACCTTCAATTTTGTAAACATTCTAATTGATGTTCAATCTCATTTAACTGTTACTATATTTGTTTTTCTATGAGACTCTTACTTGGGTTTTAAGGAAGATTAAACACAACCAGAAAGGAATACCAAAATATCAGCACTGTGATGAGACTGTCTAAAAGGCAGTATTGCTTTAAAGTAAATAAACCAGCTCTTCAGCTGATGTAAGTCTGCCCAACTCCATTTGCTTGCTTGCTTTCATCTGATACTAGAAGATCAGGTGAGGCATAACAAAGATAATTAAGTAAAGGAAATAATACATAAGATCAATACATTAATGGATAAACAGAAAGATCAATACATAAAGGAAACAGTTGTGAGGGTTTCCTAGATTAATTTAGGAATCATTTGAGATGAATTTTTTTCAGGGTTAAAAGCTTAAAAATCCAGTAAAACCCACTAAGTGCACCTGATAGAACATCTTATAAACATTGTGATTAACTATTTTACAAGAGGTTTTATCTGAGATGTACCATCCTAACGGCCAGGGAAACAGCATGGCTGATAATAAAATATTTCTCAGCTCTAATGCAGAAAGTAAGCACTGATTTGTGATCTGACGAGACACTGTAGTGCTAGTTCTTTTGAATGGGTTCTCAGAAAAATATAACATGCTTGAAACTGTTGTGTATTAAGTTGCCCTAACACCAAAAATAAACAGATATTCATTCTATTTAAAACATCTATGTGGCGGGTGATTGTTTTTCTCTCTCAGCACATCTTTCATTGCTAGCAGTGCATTGCACCAAAAATGACACCTGAAATGTTAAAGAATCCCAGCCTAGGTTTCCAAAAGCCAAACATTTGATAATGGAAATTCTTATTTAGTGACCCTGCTGTATATGGGGTCAGCCTAAGATGGGCCCCTAGTGTATCACATCTGAGGTAGTATAAGTGGAAGAGCACTGGGTAATGGTCACTCACAAAAAAAACTAGTCCTCAAATACTCTTTGGGAGCTATGGAGTTTGTTTCTCCCATTCTCAGCTTCAAAGGGAGTCCCTCCTGCTTCTGCTTAGGCACCTTTTGGATTCAACAGCATGCCAGAGTCCCTCACACCATTTGCTTCAGTATCTACTTAGATGTGTTGCGGCCTCTGGGGGAAAGGATTCCAAGTCATATTTGGGGATTATAAATTGTCTTGTACTGCAAAGTCCAAATCCAGATGTGAATTTTCCCAGGTTTCGGAGGTGTTTGGATCAGGAGCTTTGGCTTGGGCCCACCTGGATGAGGAACTCAAGGTCCCCACTGCTTGCAATAGAGAAGAAAGAGACACACACTTCGGGAGGAAGAAATGACATGGATCAGAAGACAGGTGGGTTATTAAGCAGAGTGCGTTGCTGGGAGGAAAGGAAGAGTGATTAGGAAGACAGGAGGCAATCAAATCCTGCACCCGAAGCCTCTGTTGCTGCTGCCTTAACGTGATCAGTAGGAATACTTTCATCAGAGATAGTTCAAGTAGATTAAGACTTTATGAATTTTCCTGGACTGAGAACACTGAGTTTCTTGCTTTATATTTAAGAACAGTCTCATTTTGGAATTGTTGGGAGCCTTTATTTAAATTAGAGATCTCTTTCTAGCTATCCGTTTCAAGATAGTTAACCGGGTCTCTTTATGAATACACCATTGTTTTTAACGTCACATGGATGTATTTATTTGTCAGGATGTTCATGCTGAAAAGTGATAATATTAAGAAAAGCCAAATTGCCACAGACTTTATCAAGTAAACATGGTATAGGGAGTTGTTCCAATTTCACCATATATTCTGCAGTGATGGGTTTAAAGAAAGATTTTCATACAGATTAAAATGTTATATTGAGTGTGATACAGGAGGGCCAGGGAGCAGCAGTAGTAGAGTGTGAGAGGGGAAATATATAAGCCCTAGGCTAATTAAGGCGTGGTTCCCTGGAGACTAGGGAGGGTGGCTACAGGTTAATTGGAGCACCTGCAGTCAATTTAGACCCTCTCAGGAACCTAATAAAACCCCCTGCTTCAGGCAGACAGGGGAGGAGGAGGAAGGAGTTGGAGCAGAGTGGTTTGGTGGTGGAGCAGAGAGCAGTTTGGAGGAAAGCAGAGGAGAGTTTGGAGAAGTGCTGTGGCGGGCTAAGAAGACCAAGACCCTAGGTAAAGGGACACCTGGCTTGTGCAGAGGGAAGGCAGGAAGCCCCACAAGCAGGAGCGGGAAGGAGCCCAGGGGAAAGTATCACTAGTACAAGTGGTTTACCCGCTAACCTAGGGCCCCTGGGCTGGGACCTGGAGTAGAGGGCGGGCCCGGGTCCCTCCCTCTCCATTCCCCTTCTCTGGGATACTAGTGGGACAGCTGATACCCCAGTTCAAGGGCAAGAAACGGTGCCCTGAAAACCCCCCACAAGAAGAGAAAGTGCGGGACCCTCATAGTAGTGCCAGCAATTTGCCACATGAGATATTTTCAGCCTAATATATAAAAACATTCACCGCTCGAAGTGTAATCACAGGTTTCATGTTTACAGTATTCAGTTCTACCACCTATGCAATTTTATAAGCTTGTGTAAATCAGGTATTGATCTGTTTATGTAGCCAGAAGGCATGTTTCTGACAATGAAGCTTGTTTGCACACTGACCAGATCAGTTTTGATTCCAATATGAGTTTTGCCTAAATAGAGAGTGAGAAAAAACTGAGTAAGGACTTCAGCATGTGGCCCAAGGATTGGAATATTGATTGAAAAAACACCAGAATTCCAAAAAACTGATATGAGTTATCATTTTAGTTATCCTGTTCCTAGATTCTCTTTCTCTCTCACTCTCTCTCTCAAAAATAAATAAATAAACAAAGCACAGCATAAAATGGCTTGGATCAACTGGTGTGCAGTCAGGATCTTGGGAATGTCAAACTCTCTATCTGGCCTTCATTTACATAATTTAGGATTTAGGACATACTAATTTGAACAAACATTTGAGTCACATATCTCCTAATTGCCCCATGGAGAATTCCCCATGCTGTATTTAATACTTCCTTACAATATAGGATTCTTGTTGTATTGCTATGAGATCCTCAAGAGACAAATACTGTATAACTTAACACCAAAACAGCCAATGCTACTGCATGTGTGTGAACAGATTCTGAATGCTCAGAACGTTAACATTTCTCAACCAATTTAATTCAAATTCATTCCTTAGGTCTCAGTGAGATCTACAAAACAAATAAAGCTTGACTAACACTGCTTCATTTGTTTTTGAGTGATGTGTATGCAACATTCCCAGTCACAACACATGAGGAAAACATCTGCTTTCAACAAACACGCCCAGCCCTCAAAACAAAAAGACATAGCTCAAAATATCAACCCAAAGCCACCAAAAAAAAAAAAAAAAAGGGCACCTCTGAGCTCAGATCAAGCATGGAAATTTTCAGTCGAAAAGGAAATTAAACAATGGTGATGGTTGTGGGTTATAATGACATTTTTAATGTTATTTTATGGATAGCTTCCATAACAGCAGAAGCTGCAATAAGGCATAGCTTCATGGACTTCAGTGGAGTTATTCCAGATCCAGCTGAAGATCTGGCCCATTAGGTTGCAGGCACAACATAACTCACTTACTTGAGGTGAGAGGACACTAATTATTGCCTTAATGCTTAGCTGCAAGGAAGGTACCTTTAGTAAATAACACTTGCTAAAATCTATTAACTGCTAATGTACAGAGCACAAATGGTCTAATGATCAAGTGCTACAATGACATAGCATACTGAGAAAACATGAAGGGACTAAGGAAAAATGAAGCACAAAACAAACTTAGAGCCAACTTCTGACTTTGGCTGTGCTTTTATAGTTCTCTTCAATGGAAGCCCTCAGGCACACTCGAAGGTAGCCCTGCATTAATTAGATGCAGGATGTAGCCACATACAAGAGTATCACAATTCTTTCACACAGAAAAGTCATAATGTACAAAAATAACACAAAGATTTTCCTAAAATCTGTTGATGCAAAATAACTTCATCATAGGTAGATTTCTGTATTTCTCTAGTACTTTTTATCCAAGGGTCTCAAAATGCATTGAATTAAGCCTAATTTCATACCGGTGAAGTAGGCATTAGTATTTCTATTTTTACAAATGGGGAGATGGAAGGATAGAGTTTAAGTGACTTGTCCCAGTCTGTCCTTGAAGTCTATGGCTGAATTAGTAGCCAATCCTGTAATAAACTAACTAAAGATTTATTAACTAGGAAAGGAAATGAGAGTCATTTACAAGGTTAAAGTAGATAACATACACACACAGTGACTAGTTAAGGTTTTGTATTAACAAACAAAACTAAACAACAATACCACAGGATCAACTTCAACAGGAGAGACTGAGATATACCCATGCCAGAATACTCATAGCTCAGTGGTTAGGGCACTCACCTGGGAGGTAGGAAACCCAAGTCCCTGCTTCACATCTGGCAGAGAGAGGATTTGAACCTGTGTCACCCATACCCTGGATGAGTATTTTAAAACCACTGGGCTATTGAATAATTTTCATCAGTTTTGGGATTCTTTCATATAACTATAACCTCAGAGAGGTGAGGTTCAGTCTCCCATACATAGTGTGGATCAAATCTTATTCAGGGAGTTCAATCAATTTGGCAAAATGGAATATTCAAAGGGAGATTTCCAACGGCACAAGCAGGAGTTAGGAACCCAGCTACATTGGCTTTCAATAGGAATTGGGCACCTGGCTAAGCTTTGTGCTCTTGATCATCTCTCCTCAGATGTTATATGCTTAAAAAGTGCTCCTCCTTAGCACTGCTGTAATCTAACGAAGATCGTTAAGATTTTAAATGCTGTAACTTGGTTTTTGTTTTGTTTCTTTAAAAAAACCAAAACCCTCTCTCTCTGAGATGAGGAGACATTTTAAAAGATTGCCCTCAGATACATATAGTCCAATGGAGCACAACTTGGAATGTTCTTTGATGTGCAAATCCAAAGTATCTCCATTGAAAACACTGCCCATTCCTGAATGTGCTGAGCAGGATTAGGACACTCTGGGAACCAGGTTTGATAGTTTGCTGCTGTTCAGAGCCAGAAGAGGACACATGGTGGCACAGACTCATTATTAAACAAATACAAATTCTGATGCCTTTATTCATGGCGAGTAGTGTGTTACTCTGCAATTAGTACCACTGGACTGAATGAGTCTACTTGTAGTATAACACACTATTCAGTGTAAGTAAGACGATCAGACGTTGGCCCTTATAAAGTCCTGCAACTATAAACAGTGCTTATCAAAGTAGACTAATTAATGCCTTAAACCCTCATTTGTACCAATGTAAACTGGAGTAACTCCATTGCTTTCAGCAGAATTATTCCAGATTGATATCAGAGAGCTGAATTTGGTCTGATGATTTCTGCCCCAAAGAAATGACAAGGCGGTATTCCACTGGAGTGCTCTAGCACTTCTGGCTCTAATGCAATGTCTTGTCCCACTGAAGTCAATAGGGTTATTTGTATGACTAAGACCAGCGTGATTTGCAAGCAAGGGGAGAAAAAACAAAGAAAATGAATAACTTCAAAATGGAAAAGGACTCAGTAAGGGAAGAAAATTTATTCTTGAGTTTGTAAAAGTATTGTAAGGAACGGCAAAGTAAAACAAAAACTCTAAAAAATGCATTTGTATGTGTTCCTTTTATTTCAGCAGCAGAAAGACCATGTCACACATCACAAACAATCTAAATCCTACATACTGTATTGCCAAACCACTGGCCAATTCAGCTCTAATTACACAGTAATACTATTCTCATGTTAAAATGTAAAGCTTTTAAGTCTCCCAGGAAATCCCAATATAAACTATGTGTCCTTTTAAGAACATTCAAAACCAGAACATGACCATAAATCTATAGAGACTGCGGTTAAACAATATCATTATGCATGAGTCCTGAATGTGTAATGAGAATTGCTTCTACCGCACAGAGGCATGTTTGCTGTAGAAATAAATGAGTCTTCTGCTGGTATCAATAATTTCTCTCAGCTGTACAATAATAATGCCATTTATGTTTACAGCATGAAAGTAACCCCACCATTAAGCCTATAAAACAGAAGTTTCTGCTTTGACTGATTTGAATTCTGTCCACACCTTGTCAATTGCTTAGGAAGGAAAATCCAAAGCTCAACGTTTTCCATCCTCAAACACACCAATGGGTAGCTGTGTTCCCATTACTCAGGGTCAGTAATTCCAAACTGTGGAAAGCACTTACTGTCTCATCCCTAAAGCAAAATGTGTTTCTACAGTAAGACTTAATCAATTTCCAGATACTCCTGGCATATTATCATAGCAAAATGGTATCACTGAACCATAAGAAAATTCCCTATTTTCCATGTATACTTCCAATTATACTTACATAAACTTTTCCAGAGAACTGCACAGCAGTTCTTGAAGGAGAACATCCTGTAATGCTGATTTTTTATAAAGGCTCCCAAGGTGATCCTGGCAATTACAGGCTGGTAAGCCTAACTTTAGTACCAGGCAAATTGGTTGAAACTATAGAAAAGAACAAAACTATCAGACACATAGATGAACACAATATGTTGGGGAAGAGTCAACATGGCTTTTATAAAGGGAAATCATGCCTAAGCAATCTATGAGGATGTCAATGAACATGTGGACAAGGGTGATTCAGTGGATATAGTGTACTTGGACTTTTAGAAGGCCTTTGAGGAGGTCCCCCACCAAAGGCTTCTAAGTAAAGTATGCAGTCATGAGATAAGAGGGAAGGTCCTCTCCTGGATCAGTGACTGGTTAAAAGATAGGAAATAAAGGATGAGAATAAATGGTCAGTTTTCACAGTGGAAAGGGGTAAATAGTAAGGTCTACCTAGGATCAGTACTGAAACCAATGCTATTTCATATACTCATAAATGATCTGGAAAAAGGGATAAACAGGGAGGGGGCAGAATTCATAGATGATACAAAATTACTCAAGATAGTTAAGCCTACGCTGACTGTGATGCTGATGAGTTACAAAGGCATTCACAAAGCTGGGTGACTGGGCAACAAAACAGCAGATGAAATTCAATGTTGATAAATGCAAAGTAATGTACATTGGAAAACATAATCTCAACTGTACATATAAAATGATGGGGTCTAAATTAGCTGTTACCACTCAAGAAAAGGATCTTGGAGTCATTGTGGATAGTTCTCTGAAAACATCTGCTCAGTGTGCAATGGAAGTCAAAAAAAGCTAACAGAATTCTAACATCCATTAGGAAAGGGAGTTTAACTGGAGTGGAGAATCAAGGTGTGTGTTTGAAGATGTTAGGGTATGTCTATACTTACCTCCGGGTTCGGCGGTAAGCAATCGATCTTCTGGGATCGATTTATCGCGTCTTGTCTAGATGCGATAAATTGATCCCAGAGCCGCTCCCCGTCGACACCGGAACTCCTGCTCGCCGAGAGGAGTATGTGGAGTCGACGGGGGAGCCTGCCTGCGCTGTGTGGACCCGAGGTAAGTGTGTTTCAGTTCGAACTAAGATACTTCGACTTCAGCTATGCTATTCACGTAGCTGAAGTCGCGTATCTTAGTTCGAACTGCGGGGTTAGTTTGGACCAGCCCTTAGTAGACACTTCTAACCCCTCATAAGAGGATTTATCTGCCTGATACTACTCTCTTAAGGGCCAACATGAATCTTTAAAATTTACTTCCAAAATCCTTATATGGGAAAATGGTCTGTTCTTCCCAGGTGTCCAATCAACTCTTTAAATTGAGGTGATTCCCTATCGGCAAAGAAAAAATGGACCAACTGTATTACTACAGAGGAACAAACAATGCTATTAAATTTAAAAAAAAATCTCCCCTTCCCCTGATCTCCACTTTTTTTTTGACATGATACCTTTGCTGAGAAGCTGGAAGTAGGTCAGCCATAGAGGAAGTCCCCAGGATGAGGTTATGGGTCACAGACATAGCAACAGAGGAAGTGGCAAATAAGAGGGTATAGAATTTAGAAGACGAGGATGTAGGCAGGCCCGGCGCAAACTTTTTTGCCGCCCTAGGCGGCGAAGAGGAAAAAAGAAAAAAAAAACCTGACACCGCAGCGGAGTCGCCGCCGACATGAGGTGGGGTTGCTGCCGAAATGCCGCTGCGGACCAAAGAGGGACAAAGGAGTCACCGCCGAAATGTTGCCGAGGACACGAAAATGCTGCCCCTGCTTGCGAAATGCTTGCACCGGTCCTGCTAAGGGGCACCCCAGCCAGTGTGCAGCCTCAAGCAGGGTCCCCCTGCAGCCACCACCCTGCCCCCATACAGCACCCAGGCACTGTCCCCATACTCATTCATCACGTGCCTCACCTTCCCGGGTGGGGGTCCCGTGCCCCCATAGTGTTATGGTCACGTGTTCCCAGCCTGGCTGGCTGAATGAGTCACTCGGCCCCACCCACTATGTTGGGGCCCACCCCTTCCTTCCTCCAACCAATCGTGGCAGGAGAGGTCTTAGTCAGACAGCCAATGGCCGTTCCTACATGGAGGCGGGTTCACCATGGTGCAGCCACGTCCCCCTTTTAGGTGGGGCCCTGGGATGCCTATTGACAATTACATTATCCAATAGAAAAAAGGAATGAGAGATGCTGGCCAATGCCAGGCATCAGATCCCAGGGGCGGCCAATAGAGAGGTGGCCAAGTCACTGGGGGGCGGGATGGCGCCAGGCTTGAACTGGCGAGTGACAGGTCCACTCGGCCACAGATCGGGCTCTGGGGGCACGACCTAGGGGAGATGAGGGTGTGGCAAACGCGACCAATGGGAGGTGGCTTCGTAATGGAACAGCCAATGAGAAGCCAGGTGGGCAGGGTAGAGTGTGAGGGGGCGGAGGTGCCTGAGGAAGTTGCAGTGGCTGGTATCTGACAGCTGGGGAACAAGCGGCTGACGTGCCACAGGGTGAGAGCAGGAGCGGTGCCAGCTTTTTTGCCGCCCTAGGCAGCAGCCGCCGAGGGACCTGAAATGCCGCCCCCCAAATCCTGGTGCCCTAGCCCTGGATGTAGGGCTCAGGAGAGGCAGAACAGCTGCTGTGGTGCTGAGGTTAAGGAGGAAAGTTAGAACAACCAAAGATAGGCTGGAGGCAAATACAGCCATACTAAGCACATCATGGGAAAACTGTGAATATAGCTGTGTATGCATCTCTGGGTCTGAATGGTAGCACAAAATATTTGGGATCATGGCAGTTTCAGCATCATTTGTGCTTCAAAAATATCCCCCCACAAAATGTCCATATTATCTTATTTCCCATGGTTAATTCTGTGATGATTTCCCTGGGTGGATGTAAATCTGTATATTTTTATAAAACACCACATTCTTCCCTCCATGAAGGGGCAGTAGTGTATACTAGATTACTGTTTAGAGACTAATCATATGCACACACAGAGGTATACTGGTGCCCCTTTCCATAGTGAATCCCAAAAGAAAATGCCCAGGCTCTGTTTCCATAGCAACCAAACTACAATGATGTTCCATGCATGGGTTTATACATTGAGTTAGTTGTAGATAAATCCTTTGGTATTACTACTAGAACAGAATACTGAAGAATATAAGTATTAGAAAAGCACACAGACAATAAAAATGTGATTGTATATGAGAGAGTATGTATTACTCATCGTTTGGTTTACAGGGGATGATCCTGCAAAATATGGAGCATCTTTCATAGAGTCACAGACTTTATGGCCAGAAGGGACCATTAGATCATCTAGTTCAGCGTTTTTCAAAGTTAGGGCTGCGACCGTAGGCACTGGGTCGCTCTGGTCAGCACCGCCCACTGGGACATTAAAAGTCCCGTCGGCGGTGCTGCCCAGCTAAGGCAGGCTAGTGTCTACCTGCTCCGACACCGCACTGAGCCCTGGAAGCAGCCAGTAGCGGGTCTGGCTTCTAGGCAGGGGGGCCATGGCGTTCTGCGCGCTGCCCCCGCCCTGAGCACCGGCTCCGCATTCCCTTTGGCCAATAGGAGCTGGGGTGGGTGGCAGTGCCTGCAGGTGAGAGCTGCGCGGAGCTGCCTGCACGCCACTGCCTAGGAGCCAGAACTGCTGCTGGCTGCTTCAGGTGCAGCGCAGTCCGCGGTGCCAGGACAGGCGGGAGGCCTGCATCTGCACCCCAGCTGTGCTGCTAACCGGGAGCCGCCGGAGGTAAGTCCATGTCCCAACCCAGCACCCCAATCCCCTAGCCCTGCCCTGAGCCCCCCCAAACCTGGAACCCCTTCATGCACCCCAAACCCCTCATCCCTGCCCCCACCCCAGAGCCTGCACCCCCAGCCCAGAGCCCTGACCCCCTCCCACATCCCAACCCATTGCCCCACCCCTGAGCTCCCACCAAACCCAGAGCCCCTCCTGCATCCCAAACCACTCATCCCCAGCCCATCTCAGAGCCTGCACCCCCAGGCCAGAGCCCTGACCCGCTCCTACACCCTGAAACCCTCATTGCTGGCCCCATCCTGCAGTCCTCACCCCGGCACCCCAACCCTCTGCTCCAGCCCCGAGCCCCTCCCACACCCCAAACCCCTCATCCCCAGCTCCATTGGGTCTTAGGCATCAACAATTTTCTTCAACTGGGTGCCCAGAAAAAAAAGGCTGAAACTACTGATCTAGTCTGACTTCCTATATAACACAGGTCATAGAATGTCACCCAGTTACCCGTTTTGAGCCCAAGAACTTGTGTTTGACTAAAATATATCTTCCAGAATGGCATCTTGATTTGAAGACTTCAAGAGATGGAGAATTCATTTCCATTGGTAGTTTGTTCACATGGTTATATAACCTTCACCGTTAAAAATCTATGCCTTACTTCTAATTTGAATCTATCTGACTTTACCTTCAAGCCATTGGTTCTTGTTGTGCCTTTCTCCATTAGATTAAAGATCTGTTTAGTAAATTAGAACCTCAGAGTTACGAACACCAGAGTTATGAACTGACCAGTCAACCACACACCTCATTTGGAACCGGAAGTATGCAATCAGGCAACAGGAGAGAATACACAAAAAAGCAAATACAGTACAGTACTGTGTTAAAAGTAAACTACTAAAAAAATGAAGGGAAAGCAGCATTTCCCTTCTGCATAGTAAAGTTTCAAAGCTGTATTAAGTCAATGTTCAGTTGTAAACTTTTGAAAAAACAATCATAATGTTTTGTTCAGAGTTACGAACATCCTCCATTCCTGAGATGTTTGTAACTCTGAGATTCTACTGTACTTTTTATGAGGAGATGAGCACTCTGAAGTGTCATTGACCTCAGTGGAAACTGAGGGATTTAGTACCTTAGGCCTGAACGAACTAATGCTAACAAAATCTAAAAATGCAAGTTATAAAAGGTTTCTTTTAGTGAAATTTTAAAATGTTCATCATGTTTGTTATAATCTCATTATTCCATTTATTTTAAAAAAAAATGTTTGTCAGTTTAAATACTATAGCTGAAGATTGAGGCTATTAAGGAACAGTTGAGTGTCACAAAACCACTTAGTGACACAACGGTGGGAATGGAACACAATGAGCAAAATCATAGAAATGTGGGCTGGAAGGAACCTCAATAGGTCACCTACTCCATCTACTCCAAGAGCTAATGTGCAAGTGGTTTCCTGTACATGGTATATGCATGTGGGAGTGTTAACTCTAAACCAAAGGATCAGATTTATACCTTATTAAATTGGATACCATCCTTTCTTTTAATTCAAGTAATTAGCATGCATTATAATAAAATACAGCTTCTGTTACCAGCATTTAAGCAGACTTTGCAGTTATCTACTCTGGCCTAGCAGGCAAACACCATATAAGTGAATTAAGAAAGAACAAAATAAAGAGAAGATGCAATTATTATTTAAAATACAAGTGTTTTCAGTGTTCAAGTTTTCATGTTCACTTAATGGAAGACATGCTTAAGCAGGGTCTGAAATCCAATCTGTTAATTCCCAATCTCAAGGAAACTGGAAAAGGGAAACAAACCGTAGCTATACTATATTGTCACATGGGTCCTTGTCAGTCCATCTGAGAGACTTTTTCATATTTTTAAATAAAGATTTCCATTATGCTTTAATATTATTTGTTACACATTTTGCTCTCTTTTCATATCACATATAAATACACTCTGCTGAATACCAAAAAGACAGATTTGATGCCTGATCCTATAATCCTTACTCCAGAGAGTAATATTCACTGAGGAAAGTAGTCCTGTTCATTTCAACGGAACAATTCGCTTGAGAGAAGATTATTCATGTGAAGGATTGGGTTTGTAAGTATTCTTAATTTGTATTTTTGTTTTCTTTTTTATTTCAAAGAGAAAAAATATTTTCTGTGGTAAATATTCCAGGCTGACAAATATTAATTTTGGGTAAATTGCACATGAGGATTGTGTTCTGCTAGGTTTGTTTTTTATGAGTAGGGTGGTAACTTGCTTTTAAAATAGCAGTATAAATACTTACAAGAAATGAAATAAGGGAAGTATTCTTAATTTGTCCATTAAAAAAGTTGTGGATCCAGAATGGAAGAGGAATTTATTGCAGAGGGATAACTTCATTAAATACTCATTAGCATTTTCTTTGTATTGTCCCATAATCATTAACTCATCTACTGTAGTTACAGTATAATTGAATTTATAATGAACACAACGGTATTAATGTGGCCATAATGTAATTCTACCATGACCAAGCAATAATAGTAGTACCATTAAACCAAAGTGCTATATAAGTTCTCAGACATGATCTACGGTTACATCTACATATATGGTGGAGTGTAGAGTACAGACACTACACTCCCAGCTGGCATGGCTATAAATACCAGTGTGAACTGTGAGGTATGGGTTAAGCAAGTAGAGTATATACCCTACGCAGCCCACTAAATGCCAAATAAGTGCTTCTTATGTCTGCACTGCTATTTTTAGCAGTGTAATGTCCCACTGCCTCCCCCGCTAAAGCCTTTCCCCACTGTCCAACCTTTCACTGTGGCATATAGCTACACACTGCAGTGACAAGTGTGGATGCAGTCTCCCTTTCGCATGTAGTGCCTGTAAATGTTACCCTAGGATCTGATGCATATCAGTGAAAAGTTAGATCCAGGATGGCAGAGCAGAACAAACAGCCAGCTAAGAGCTATATTCTATAACTTCAGGCATCTCCATGGCAGAAATCAAGCTCAGCAGAGCAGCTCTCCACTGTGTGCCGAAAGGTAGTTCTGGTCTGTAGAGGATTTCAGTATTTCAAAGTTTGATTTTTCCACAAAAAGGAAAGCCTTGCGGCCCCTGCTCTGAGGTGGGCTGCCCCAGAGCCACAGACTCCAGCCCCAAAGCCAAGTCATCAGTAAACATTTTCACCGTATAAAACCCTAACCCTTGTCCCATTGAAGTCAGTGGAATTTCTTCCACTGGCCTCTAATTGATGAAGTGGGTTCTAGCCCACGAAAGCTTATGCCCAAATTATCCAGATAATATTGGATAAAACCAGATAATATTGTTGTTGAACCAAACTAATCTAGAAATTTCATCCAAATCCTTTAGCCAGTTACTTTGTATGCAAGGAAACAGTTGATGGCAGTGTCCAGGGAAACAATCTATGTCATAAATGGAACAGATGGGACAGAAGGAAAAGTTATCCCCAGCAACATCAGGAGATGGTGCCAAATGGCCAGTGAAATTAAATGTTTGTTAAGCATCTCTCTACCTGCATTTCTACTATATATAAGAAAGTTTATAAAGGGTACATGTGAAAAATCCATAGCTTGAAGGGTTAAAACAAGCTCATGAAGAATTACTATAACCCAATGGAACACTCCATAATGAGACAGATTCGAGTGCAACCAAACTATAATGTACTTTATTTTTGAAATACACTAACTATGGATCAAGCCCACTTCCATTGAAGTCAATGGCAAAATTTCCAATCACATTAATAGAGCAGGATCTGGCCCTAATACTGTAGTTTGATGTCTAATCCATATCACAGTTAGATTTTTTTGGCACAGTTCTACCTGGAATGCAGAAGCGTGATATGAAAGGGGTGTTTTGTTTGCACACTTGGAATGGAAAACTGACTTGGAATGAACTGTATAACAGAGAAGCCAGCAGTGGGGAATTTGTGACACAAAATTTTAGAAGGAAAACTTACAGTTTATCAAAAATAGAAGGTTAAGAATGGTTTAAGATATGTGATTTAAGACTAAAAATAAAGGAAAATATCAAAAGTGCAAGCTGGCTAAAAAGCACCAGTTTTATACAAGGCTACTTTCAAAAGTACAGCTGAAAAACTACAGTTACTCATTTTCCACTGTTAAAAATGTGTTTTTAATGGGAACAACAGTGACTTGTGAAACTTGATACTGTGAAATGTAATAGAGAATACAAATTAAACTAGAAATGTGAATTATAAAACCCCATACATGCTGTTCATAAATGCACAGCTATGGCCTTTGGTTGATTAACATTAACTTTTGCACAAACTGATTAAAAAGTAATCGTTTTAGTGCCCTAAATATATTGTAGAGTTAAAAGGAAGTTTCATAGGCAATAAAACATAAATTTATTTCTTTATCACATTAAAATTCCTTTGCAGAGTCCATCTGTAGCCCAAACTTTCATTTCGTGTAGACTCAGAACTCCTTCTGAATTAATTAAGGGTTTTCAGGCTCCTATTCAGCAATGCACTTAAATGTGTGCTTAACTTTAATCACATGCTTAAGTCCATTCCAATTTAACGAAGCCCTTAAGTATGTACTTGACTTCAATGGGACTTAAGAATCTTCTTAGAGTTAAGCATATCCTTTAGTGTTTTGCTGAACTGGGACTTCAAGGAATGCAGGACTGAGAATGTGAAGGAGTAAATATTAGATTGCAGGTTCAAAAGCTAAGATTCCAATTGACTTCATTTGGCTAAAAAGACACCCATTGACTTTTACGATTTTTGATCAGGCCCTAAACCCCCAGTTGTGCAAGAGCAGAGCCACATACCCCTGGTAGAGATAGCATAGTCCATTTGCTCCAATGAGAAGTGGAGTTGCAGTTTTGTCTGGCTATTACTTGGGTCTAACACAAATGTATGTTGCAGGGGACTGGATCTTGGCCTATATAAAATCAATAATTTGGGTATTTTCAAATTACTAAAATAAGCAAAAGATTAAGATTTCAGAATGAATGAAAAATTGTGCCTTTTGGGGGCAGCTCAACCAGATAGAAATTCTATGTGTATTACCAATACAATTCTGCGGTACGTGAGTTAATGTAGTACCTGTGAAAGGTGCCTGTAGTAGTGCAATTTTGCCCATACTACCCTACCAATTTACGTCAGCCATGGGATGGAGGGATGGGAGAATAATTTAGACTCTCATTCAGTCTTTGACCTCTCTCCTGAGACTGTCAAGAAAGGTACCAATTAACACGAAGTGGGATGATGGCTTTTCTGACAAGAATACTATTCCAACAGGAAATAAGAAACCATCATCTCTATTTGTGAAGATTTTTGGTCATCATTTATCATGGCCAGCATGGAACCAATGACCTAGAAGTAGAAGAATCTACCATATTATTAATTATCTCACCCAACTACCCCCCTCCCTCGCCTCGCCTCCCTTCCCACTCCCCCCGCCATGGACTATATCTCCCTGATTGTGCTGTGGATGAGAATCTGTACTTCTCAGAAAGAAAATATTTTCTCCCATTAACCAGTGGTGCCATTTTAACCTGGAAAGAAGAGGCCCATGAATTACAAAATGTTGCTGTCAGATGGCAGATATCAGTGATCCCTAAAAGGGACATTGCATAACATGAAAAATGAAAACTTCTTACCCTAATAAAGAGGATCTTCTCTCCAACTCTGTATCGTCCTTGTGAAAGACGCTCCACACAAAATTTATTGGGGCATTTACAAGGAGGATCTTCAGAAATGTGTTTGACCTGAAAAACAAGTTATTATTGTATCTCTTTAGTAGAAAATATCTGCAGCAAACTGTTCAAAAGGGCAGTTAACATAATGTCATGCCCTTGATTTATTCTCTGTCATCATGACAAATGACTTCTTTCTAACACCTCTTCAGGCTTTTAATTAAGGCACTATTGCTGAAATTGTCTTACTTCTTTTTTCCCTCAACTCTAATGGTTTTAATAGTATGGCATTGAGTGACTTTTTAAGACATTGATTTCAATACCATTGCTGCTACTAATGGGAAAAATCATGAAATCTATACTAAGTTTCTATGTGGTCCATAGGGAACGATCCCAGTGCATTCAATGGGTTTTTTGCTGAATTAAGAATGAGTAAAAACTGAATGAAGACTTCAGGATTTGGCACGTCTGGTACAGGTAAAGCCTTGAATCAAATAGTAATAAACCTCATATAGCATTCAGATATTAGCAACACAGGCTCTCTTCTTACGTTAAGCCATGTGAAAGGAGGGGAAAAATCGGTGATCACAGCTTTTTCGGACCAGTTTTTTTCTCACTCTGCAGAGTTTCTGGCATAGCTTGGGAACCCACAAGAAAGACCCTATAGATCATAAAATATCTGCAGAAGGATCTTTTGCATCAGTATCTTCTGTTATCACCCATTAATGACAACACAGATGATGTGTCCTCCCTTTGGGTCATGGGCAGAGTTCAGATGGGCCCAAGGATTGGGCCATAATTTCTTCTTGAAATCTACATGTATTTTCAATTACATAAAATGGTAACATTAAACAAACCTATATTCTTACTTATTAAACATATTAAAATGAAAAATAAATACAGCAGCAGTTTTTTAAAGCATCTGTGAAATCCAAGGTTGTGGGGATTCCCCAGTCAAAAGGGAATTCCCAAGTGTGGAAAGATAAAGTAGAGGCCAGTGATGCTCTCAGACACACAGTTTGCCATGGAATTGCACTATATAACTGAGTGATGAACTTAGCCCAAAGTTTTGTCAATCTGAGGTTGATGGTATGTGAATGGAATAGAACTCTACTGATTTTTGGAGGGTAGATTTACAATTAAAATCTACCTACAAATCTCACATGAAAAGTAAAGGAAGTCCAAGTATTGGAGTCCTGAGTATATCTGATACACAAAAAGGAGGCTGCCCAGTAATTTCTCCAGCAGGGCTTCCCTACTAATAACATTAACACTACTTTAGCTTAGAGATAGTGGGAAATCAGGTCCTCTATCTTAACCTTGTATAGCCATTTACACCTGGGTAAAACACTATGCCCTGATCATGAGCCAGGACCAAACTAAACTCAGTGCCATTCAGAAGAGTTGCAGGGAGAAAGGTGCCACTTACGTTCCCCCTATCCTCAGCTCTGAGATGTTCACCAGTACAGGGACATGGTTGAGGTAGATGATGTGCTGCTGCACTCTCGTGGTTGCCAGCTGTTGCATTAGCCAATTGGGGGCTGTTATCGCCAGGTGTAATTTAGAGTTGCCTTGAGGCTTCTCTAAGTTACTGGTGTAAAAAATGGACCTCAAAGCCCAGGGATCAGGGATGAACAAGGGCTGCTGAAAGCTACTTTTGCCCCACTCCTCATTTACATCAGCCAAACTTCAGCTCCAACTGAGAATTCAGCCTTGAATGCGAAACCAGTGACATTAATATTTAGTAGATGTATATTCTGAACTTTTAGGTGATCTTAAAGTAGCACAACCATCAATGTCAAAGAGCAGATCTGGTTGAGTGAACTCTAATTTGACATTCAAGTAGCACTTCCGCTAAGAAACAACACTGACAAGTGCATGAAGGCAATCATTTCCACATACTGTCCTTCTCTTGGATGAAAGCTGACCTAATGTACTGATGTCAAATGAAACAAAATGCAGGAGGCACTTTCCAAAGGTTTTGTCCACTTCACATAACACTCAACAGACCTTTTCAGATCCAATTTGTAAACTAAGGCCCCATAAAAAAAAGACTGAGAACAGAAAGAAAGCTGTTAGAATAACTTACTGATGAAAGTTTGAGTAACACTTTCTTAGACAGGAAAAAGGCCAGGGCTCTGTTAGGTATTTTGGTTGTCTGACAAAAATACAGGAACAGCTCTGTTATACAGAGTAGGAGGTTCTAGGATTTAGATTTTATACTTGAGGGAAAATTTTAACATGTCAAAGGAACTTTCTTTTTGTTGGAGGTGATTGGGGCTATGGATAGATGTAAAAAGCGAACAAGTTAACCAACATCATGTTTTCTGTAATTGATCTTCTCAGCTCATGGGCAGGAAGAGGAACTTTTAAAATTGACTTACCCTCTATCACCTAATTTGAGGGCTTTCCACCTTATTGCTAAAATGATCCAGTGCTACCATCTGACCAGGCCTTTTCCCTTGTGGAATAATTGCTGAGAATGACTCCTCCCTCACTTAAAAATGTGCAGTAATATTGTTATTAAATGTACTGCATAGCTTGAAATTATACTTGGCACTAAACACATTAAAAATGGTCACTGGGCTTGATTTTCCTGTCACTTAATTCTTTTAACAACAGAATAATTCCAGTGACTCCAGTGGAAATTCTCCTCTTTCACACTGACATAGATCAAGAGTATTAGCTCCAGGATGTTGAATATCAAACCAATCTTAAGATATTCAGGACCTCTACCATCCGCATAAATTAGGAGTACCTCTACTGAAGTCAATGGGTCATATCGAATGTAGGTTGCAGGAGGTGCAAGAGGTATATATGGACATATATGTCCTCTGATCTTGGGACTGTGTACCTGAGTGATCCTCTAAATTCTCCCCAAGTCAGCTTGCCCATGGCCTCCAGAGTCTAACAGAAAGGGATCGCCAGTACATAGATACATGCCAACCATGCCCTTTGGTGACACTCCTTATACTAGAGGCCAGCAGAAAGATGGTGTAGGACCTGTTATGATAATTCTATGCTGCCAAGGATTCACCTGAGCAGGGGGAGTCCTCCAGTAGCCAGGTCTGCCACCTTTATGGTTGCTTTGTTCTGGGTAAGTAGCATAGAGCAGCTCAGTGTTGGGGAAAATCAAAGCCAATTGATTTATACCAGTGTAAAACTGGTACAAACCAGAGGATAACTGAGCCCTTACTGTTGCATTTGCCATTGCTGCCTCCACAACCTGAGGGGCATAGAAGTATTATTGACTGGAATTTAAAAATCAAATATGGAAGTGGAGGGCAAAATTAAACCCTGTTTTATTTGTTTGTGTCTGGATTGTATGAGCGCTGCCATTAGTTTATAGTGTGAGAGTCTGGGGGCAGTGAGGATCAGGAATTTAACTGGATAAATTCAACCCTTTCTATCCCTATTGCATTTTAAATTAAAGAAGATGGCTGGAGACAGCCTTCGTACTCTCTTCTCTGTTCCCCTGAGATATACAGTCACCTCTTCCATTCTAAACATACCCGCATTCTTCACAATTCTTCTAGAGAAGCAATGAGTGGGTTTGCATAGTTAAAGATGACACAAAATATAAAAGTTAAATGTAACTTATTTACATTTTAAAAATACATTTTTCATTAAAAGCATGAACATTAGATTCCATCTGCTCATTGTAACACAAAAGTGGCACATAGGTTTTTCAAGAAGCGCTTTGTAACTCCCAGGTGGCACATCTACCATGTGATATAGCAGTTACTATAGTAACTGTTTCCTTTTATAGAATATATTTGTAATTTCCTAGTTAACCTCTTCATTGCCTCAAAATGTCTCTTTCTGCTGATTCCAGCTGTTTCAAAGTGAACCCCATTAGTGGAGAGTAACTGAGAAATGATCACTACAGTATGGTGTAAAGAGCTTAATGAATTGTAAAGCAAGGTATTTTCCTTGGTAATAGTGAGGAAAAATCTATTTTTCACTTGTTTTATGCTACAAGTGACATGCAGAACTAGAGCATAAAAAAAGGTTCAAATAACTCAGAAGTGTTTTGTTAGAAATATGTACAAGCCAGTAAGGGACAAATCTCACAGTCCTGACTCAGTCCTTCCTCAGGCAAAACACCAAATGCGAGTTCAGTGAACAAATAGTTTAAAAAAATAAAATAAAATAAAAATAATGGCAGCCGGACCTGGTCCTCTGTAAGAACTTCAGCACTGCAAAGCTGGGCCAAATTGCAGATTTCCACTATCCACTAAAATTCCCCAAACCACAAATAATTGTGGTCACAATTGATATTAATTGTAGATGCTTGCAAATCTTGTCGTTAGACCTCTAAATGCGGTGAGATATCAAACTCAGGCCCTTATGTCCTGTGTATGTCAGAATGTGTCAGGAAGATGTTAGTCTATTTTTTTCTCGATATCTCATGATAAGAAGGTTGCCCAAGCACACTTACAGCATCATCCAACAGTTTTCCTGTGCTCTTTTTCCCTGGAGACTTTGTTGGGGAGGGTGAAGGAGACGGAAGAGGGGCTGAAAGAATTTCCTCTTGTTCAATCTCTTTCTCCAGCTTTATTAACCCAGGAGGTTCCACACCAAACCTTTTGAAAACATGCAAACAAATTACCAGTGCTTACAGAAAATTTCATATCTTAATAGATCATGATGCATAAACTTCATACATACACAGCTGTGCAACACAGAATTGCTAAACACAAAACTAATAAAGGGATGAGTACAGACGCTCCCTGAGTTACGCAAGACCCAACTTACGCAAATTCGCACTTACGGAAAAAGTTCCGTAAGCTAAAAATAGTTTTTTGTTTTTGCATAATGGTCGGAGATACATTTCCGACTTACGCAAAATTCGAGTTACGCAAGACGTTCTGGAACAGAATGCTTGCGTAAGTCGAGGAGCATCCGTAGATGATATATTATTGTAGCTGTTATCAGTATCATAAATATGCAGTGTGAAATTAAAATAGCATCTCTCATTTAATCAAATTTACAACAAATGGGCTTAGTCTTCAGCTTGTTGTTTGTTAGAGAAACATCTATAAATATGTGATATGGTATTTGTTATGTGATAGACACATCCCAGAATTGTTATAATATGAGACTTCAGTTCAGAAAACATCTACTTCGCATTTCATCATCCTCTCAGATTTTTTCTAGGAATTATGAAAACTTAAATAGTTTTCACAATAAATATATATGAGAACAAATTAATCTGCTAAACCTGAGCATAACCCACCGTAATAGGTATGGAGACAGATTCAGGTCAAATTTTTTCAAGAGTGGCCACTGATTTTGTGCACCTCAATTTTTGGGAGCCCAACTTTGAATCTGTGGGTTTTGGTTGTTTTTTTTTTTTTTTTGGTAAGAACTGCGCAGTACTCACTGTTCCAATTGAAGTGAATCCCTGAAAATCTTAAAGTTTCTCAAGTTTGGCGCTCAAAAAATTGAGGCACCCAAAATCAGTGGCTACTTTTACAAGTTTGGGTGCAAGTTACTTGGCCGATGTCATAGAATGAGTGAGTAGCAGAGCTGAGAACAGAATCTCAGAATCCTGATGCCCACTTCACAGAACTAACCACTGAACCACACTCCATCTTTTTCTTTTTGAACTGAACAAGAAAAGAAAATATCTTTTTATATGATAATTTCCTTTTAGCTAAAGACCACCATGCTAAATATACGTTTTCACATCAAACCAATTCTATAGTGAAAATACATATTGTATTGTGTAATATAAAAACCTAGGGCCAGATCCAGAACTATGCTGATTTACACCAGCTGATGACCCAGCCACTAAAGTTCTGTACCAAAAATATACCAAGTATTAAAGACTAACATTATCATAGAACTTAAACTCATACAGGCAAAGGGCATAAGTGTATATATTGGCCCTTGCATTTTTCATTACAAATTACAAGCTAATCACACTGCTGCATAGTAAGTTAATACCCAGAAAACTAAGAACCAAATCTGTGCTTGTATTGGCTGCTAACTGGTGCAGTCTGCCTAACGAAAAGTCAGCCAACATTGGAGCGAACACTTATATACAATCCATTTACTTCCTGTCTGTCTGCAGATGCTGACATGCTGTAAATCATTAAATTCCCCCTGGGCTCTAAGCCCACACCTGCATGAGGCCTTACTCATCAAATAAACCGTTCCCACTTGCATTAATGCTGCTGCTTTGCTTCTGCTGCATTTCAGAATCTAACTCACCTCTGATTTCTATCATTACCATAGACAGTATATAATTATTATAGATAACTTTAACAAGCTTCTTTCCACTAATCAGCTGAAATTAAATTTAAACATATATTCTCCATGTATTGCATCACAATCAAACAGCTTAATTAGAAGGTTGAATCGACAAAGAAATCCTTCTGCTCGTCTCACAGTGGCTTGCGATGTTCAAGCCCTGTACTGAGAACTATGTTGGGAATTTCCTTCTCTACTCCTTTCTAGCCTGCCTTCTCCATAACTACAAATAGAGCAGCATCAGACTGTAAAGTGATCTCCGATAGACTTCTAAGAGCACCACTTCCTATTTTTCCCAAGGAAAAATTAAGTACAATACCAGAAAGATATAACTTCTCAACAGACTATAATTTTCAAACAAAAGACATCTGGGGGCTGATTTACCCCCCCCCCCCCCCAAAAAAATAAAAAAGTTTTACAGCCACGTAAGTAGAATTCCAATTCTTTTTGTAGAACAGACAGCTTAGCTATTGCATGTCATACCACCAAAAAAGCAGCACACAGGTATATTTACACCTAATTCACTTTCCAGAATGTAAACATTCTTTAAGACATGTAAGACATATTTACACATGTAGAGAAATTGATTCTGCTCTCTTTTATGTCAATTTTACCTTGGTGTAATTCCAACTATTTCACTAGAGCTACTCCTAATTTACAAGAGTGGGAAAGATGAATCAGACCTGCACAATCCCATTGATTGCAATGGAATTGGATAGCCTAAGTCAGTACTGCATTTTACCCCATAGGATTCATCCATCTTTCACAAGGACTATCAATCCACTCATGTGGGATCAGTCAGTACAGAATTTGCCCCATTGTATTTATTGATGAAAAGCCTGTGAGTCTTATACACTCTACTCATATTTCCTGCTTTAATTTCCATCATATGGACAAAAGAGAAAAATCAGGAAAGTTATTGATTGGGGCCAGTAGCTGATTAGCAATTGTTTACATGCAGAACAAGATTTTAGTTTCTGATAATGGGCTGACCCTCTGTCTAACACTGTCCCTGATCTTGCACTTCTTAGTCTCATGAGTATACTTCAATTGGAACTACTCACATGAGCAAAGACCGCAAGATCGGGACCACAGATTACTACAGTGGGAGCAGGCTCAGGCCCTGAAGATCTGTCAAGAGCCTGAAATACAAATAAACTCTTCACTAATGAAAGGTGAACCCACTGTCAGCAGGGTGTTTATTTATTTATTTATTTAGATGATTTCCTCAAATTTTTTTACTATTTTTGAAATTTCATATTCGTTCATTTAAATGCAAGCTCCAGTAGTAACTTGCAATAGTTTCTCTCTTTGCTAGATGATGTGTTCTGTACAAACGGTGACAAAGCTCAATCAAGTCAGGTTGGTCCATCTCTCTGCTCAGTGGGCGTACAGTATCAGCCCAGCTCTCTGAACTATTACAAATCACTAATGTAAACACAGTGAAGAGTATTTAGATGGTTTGCTAATAATGAAGGCTTCCATAATGTATGGTGAGTTGCATCTACACAATGACATGCACCTGAGAGTGATGCGCAAACTAGAAGAGGACAGATTGGGCCTGCGCCTTGTCTGGAAAAGGCTGACTTTGCTCTGCCCTCATTGTAGGCTACCAAGACACAACATGGCCCAATGTTTGGGTTCCGTTTTGATAAGAAACCAAAAAGGCCAGGAAGTTTAATGGCTATCTCCCCCGGATTAGGACATGCTTCTCTTCTCAGTAATACAGATATAAAGTAGTGTAGCTCCACTGAAGTCAATGGAGTTACACTGATGTAAGCAAAAGGGGAATCAGACCCTTGATCAGCAAAATAATTAATCTGAAAATCTCCTAAGAAACTCCCTCAGACAAATTCAGCTGTCAATTATGGTCTGGAGTAATTCCACTGATGTCAATAGTTACTCTAAATTTACACCTGTTTAAACGAAATCTGATTTTTTTTTCTCTCTATTTCCTCTATATTCCAGTTACAGTTGAAAAAAAAAAGTCTCCAGTCTTTACAGAACCGTAAAAGGTTTGTTTCTAGAAAGAATGCCCATTTAATACGGTGAGGGGAAGGTTTTGGTGTCCCTCCTCCACCCCCGCCCCCCAAAAAAACAACCCATCCATGCTATCTATCACTCAGTAAAGACCTGATCCAACTCCCATTCAAATCAGTGGAAAGATTCATAGTGGCTTGACTGGGAGTTTAATCAGGCCCTAAACACTGAAATCTGAGAAAATTGTTTTGAGAATTTCATAGGTGACTTTTAATGGTGAATGGATGATCTCCCCAAACACCTCCTTGTGCTTTTGGAGGAGGAGGAAAAATGTATGTATAACTGCTCAGCGTCTCTTCCTTTCCTAATTCCTTAGGACTCTGTAGAAGCGCCTTTTTACTGTTATATCTTTGAGATTCCAGTTCTGAAAAGCAGGCCCCACAGACTGTTAGTAGAGTTAGTTCTATCTTCAGGGTGAACAGCGCTTTAAAAAAGCAAGAAAGATGTCTGCTTAACATCTTACTGTTCCTCATGGGTAATTTAAAGCAATAGCTATAGCAGAGATCAGTTTATTAAAATGCGTTTTTTCTTTGTTAAATCCAGCCAACATACAAAACACGGAGTCTATTCAAATCACTCTTGTCTCCCATGTAGCTCAGATTTTAGCACACTTAAAGCAAGAACGCCATTAGATACTTGTCATTTAAATGACATAACCCTGTTATGTTACCCCTTCCAGCATTTCCTGTGCATCTTGAAAACGTACTAGGCTGTGGAGAGTTTGCAAATCCCACATTGGGATAGGATTTTTATAGGGGGAGGAAACGAAACAAGTCAAAATGGGAAGAAGGAGTTGCCTGTTATTCTGCTCCAAAGTTGGTTAAAATATGAGCCATATGTGACGGGGTGTATAAACCCCGCACTGAAAGGGAAGGGGCTTGGGAGGCTCTGTGTGCTAAGGCAGCCCCACCTTTCCAGCCCTGGCAATCATGCATGGTAGGGAGCAGGGCTTTAAAAAGGAGGGAGCTGCAGTCAGCAAGGGAGGAAGCCCTGAGAAAGGAGTGGCTCCTGTGCAGTGGCAGTAACCATCATGCAAGCAACTCCCCCAGCCTGTGAGGAGTCCAGAGAGCCCTGGGGCAACCCTGATAGGGAAAGACTGATGTGGCTACCCAGCTGTAAGGACTCCAACAAAGTAAGTACCCCTGAAGTAAGGTGGTGCCACAAACATTTTTGCTTTTTTATTGATCCAGGAAGGGCCTTATTTTGTGTTGAATCTGAACTTTTCTCCCGTCCCCACCCCCAACCAGCGAACAAAGTAAGCGGGCCCACAAGATGGGGTCAACTACAAGGATTAGGAGGCTGTGGCCTGTACTAGGCCAACCCATGGTGACAACTGAGCGTGGTGAGGGGCCCCAGCCCAGCTAGGGCTGAGCCGCAGAGAGAGACTCTCTTTACACCGTATCTTGATACTTTTTTTTTTAACATTAAATTCCCATTGACTGCATGGAATAATGAAATGGAGAGTATCTTTTATAAACCAAAATAAACAGGCATGGTCTTTAAAAAAAAAAAGTGAAGTTGTGCTTAATGAGTGATAGCACGATATGGCTTGGAATTCATTTTTACACCTAGGGGATACACTGGTATGAAAGAGTACAAATGGGAAAACCTAGGATATACAAACTTAAGTTAAAGAAGTCAACTCTGCAAAATTCTACATTCATTCCCATGCAATCCCCATTGGAATGGGGTTGCATGGGTGTGAGGGAACAATTTAGTGAAGCTGCTTCCCAAGATATGAATGCATTTAAAGCAAACTTGTTCTTAAAAAAAAAAAGAATAATACATTGTTGAGTTATAAAGCCCTAGGATTAGCTTGTGACATCCTTACTAACACTGAAAATACCTTACTCCACAAGTAGCCCCTTAGATTTCATGTAAGGGACTACAGTTCACTGTGACTATGTAAGGATATCACAATCTGACTTCTAAAAATAAAGCATAGTCAGAATCTAGCAAGAGCAATAGTTGCCTTAGTAGCAGAGACTGTTGTAACCTTTCTTGAGTATCATGTCTGGCCATAAACATCCAACAGAGGAAGATTCAATTTCTGAGCTTGATTCTTATCTTAGACTGGTGCAAATCAGGAGTAACGCCACTGAAGTCAAAGAGGTTACAGCCCGAGTAAACGAAATCAGATCTAGGTTATCTGAAGGCAGATCGTACTACCACTGAGGTCAGTGGGAAAACTTTCATTGACTTCAGTGGGATCAGGGTTAGATGCTAATATAGAAGATTTAGAGATAAAATAGTTTCAATTATTTACAGAGACAACATGATTATAACGAGTAAGAATTTAACAACTTTACTTAGAAAAATCCTGTTCTAATTTTAAATGTCTTTTCATATCAGTTTGCCCCAAGATCCTCCTTGCAATAAGAAGACAGAAGAAAAATCATATTGCTATATTAAGGGAGGCTTGATTATATTGTTTGAACAACTGCCCACAAGATGTTCTTGTGTAACTATCAGTGGGTGTTTGCCTTGACCCTGGCCAGTGTAAATGTTAACATAAAGATGCACTGAGTTAGAAAGTCTCAGTAGCCGCTGCTGTCAAAATGTAAATATTTTTTTAATTCTCTAAATATTTTCACCTACCTGGCTGCAATCCTTCCAAGTTCCAGCAAACAAAGGCACACTTCTCTGGGCTGCTTGTGGAGGACTGGGAAAGCAAAATGAAGATAGAAAATATTTACAATAAAGGGTATTTTAAGAGTTTCAGTGATAAACAGATCCCAGCTTACTAATGGCTGTCAATAGCATGTTAGTCCTGAATGCCTTTTAGGCAAAACTGCCATTGGCTTCCAAGATACTTTTGGCTGAATAAAGAGTTCAGGATTAAGACTCAAGATGTAGCGTTTCCAAAGGAGCTTCCAACTCCCACTGAATTTCCCTTAGGGTCCTTTGAAAAATCTCAGCCTAAATCACCAAAGCTTGGTCTATACAATTTGGTAAAATACAGCCTACCTCTAGCCATTATACATTAAATGGAGGGCTCCTAAAGAACACTAAAAACTAGTGAAATGTCAAAGGGTTCTGGATCACTTTTTACAAAATAAAAATATAAATGTTTTGTAGGAAACTATTTTTCTCCCTCTGCTTAAATGAGCAAATATTAAAATTATATTAGTGAAGACAAATCCTCTGAATACAACATGCATTTAGGGTACTCAAGGAAGTCACTCAGCCCTTGAAAAGAAAGCTACTTATCTGTAAATCTTGTTCTCTGAAGATATGCATCTATGCAAGTTGCTATGCTTGGGTCCAGTGCAAGACCTGGGAGGGATCTCCCATAGCTTTTAAGTTTGGAGGCAGCTGCAGTACGTCATGGACTACTCCGATGGGTATTTTTGGAAGCACCATTAAGTTCCAGTATCAGTTCCTTTAAAAACTTGGAGATGGTAATTCTCCCCCTCCCACCGCCAAAGAGGCCCAGTAAAATACATAAGGAAAAATAAAAATCTGAAGAGAGAAGTGTGGGTGATGAGCAATCCATTTGGATGTATAGCTTCAGAAGATAAGAATTATAGGTACCTTGTTTTCTTTTCTCCAGAGATACCTGTCTTAGTGGAATCTTGCTCTTGGGGATAAATTCAAACCTTGGTGTAAATGGACAAGTTTCCCCTTGTCTAATGGAACATTTGCCTTCTTACTCCAGGGTGCAATTTGGCACCTGAAGAATAAATGAATCATGAACCAGAAGACCAGTGGCAGATAAATCGGTCTACCTTGGCTGTGTTCATGAGAGCTTAGATAGCTGTTATATGAACATTTAGGGAATGTGCTGACTCATTTGACTTAGGTGAAAAACACCTGCCAAAATGTGCGTCCGAGGTTAAAAATTTAAAGTCAAGGAAGTTTTCATCTTCTCTTACATGCTGTACACAGGGACCTCTGGGTGGGAACTGCTGAGATAGATCTCTGAATATAATTAATACAAAGTTGGACAGATCCTCAGCTGATGTAAGTTGGTATAGCTCCATTGATATCAATGGAACTATGACAATTGACTCAGCTGAGGATCTGTCCCAATGACTTTTGGGATTGAACATTTAGCAATACTTGAAAAAAAAAATATGCATTTTCCCCCTAGAATCTGAACCAAAAATATGTCCAGAAGGAAAACTGCATAGCAGAAAAATAAAGTGGCAAGGCATTGGGAATAGAATTTCCATTCTATGGCCATCTATTATTAGACATATCAGAGATGTAAAAGAAGACCTGGACACTTCTTCTTCCTTGCCATAAACTAATTCATGGATGGAAGACTTAATCTTACTGAGAAACCAATATGTTTTTTAAAAAAGTACACCGATGGCCCAGACATACATTCTGCTGCTTCCACCTGAAAACTATTTCAACATAATCAATATATTAAATGTATCTTAATGCTAAGAAATATATAAATATACAGCCAGAACAGACTGGATAAACCAGTTCTGGAAATATCTTGGCAGGGTTTAGGGGGCAAATATTTTTGACCTCTACTTTACATCTGCACACATCTGATGTAAGGCTGGAAGGATGGACTGCATTTTGCGGGGAAGTATTTGTAAACATAAGAAGGACATAAAGTTTCTGCCAATGCTCAAACTTCTACTTCTTAAATGAAAACAATGTGCTCCAGTGAATCTGACCCACAATGCTCCAGACACATTTCATGCATTTCACAATGAACAATGTGAAAGAGTGAAATCATTGTTAGAGCATGACAAGCTGTACAGGCAATAACCAACCATAAAAACAAACATCTGGTGATGTGATAAAAATATGGTGATACAGTATTTCTAACAGCAAAAAGTTAGCATTCCTGAGGACTATACCAGCATGCACATTCATGAACTTCAGGGGAAAACAAAAGCCATTCTGTATAGAATACAGTACCCACTGGAAATAGTTTAGATTCTCAAAACAGAATTCTTATATCTTTACAACTAGGGCTTTTAAATGGACTATTAGCTAACAAGGCAATGTGGTCAGGATTTAAGGCAAAGTTTTGAAAGTCAGAAGACGTGGGTTCCTTTCCTACCTCTGTTATAGACCTCTTATGTGAACTTGCGAAAGTCTCTAAAGCCAACATTTTCAGAAGTGAGCAATGATTGTGGGTGCCTTGATTTTTGGATGCTCAATTTGAGACGCCTTCTGTCTCAAACTGGAGCTTGATGCCAGTGTGATTTTAATTTATGTTATCCTTTGACAATGATGTAAGTGGGTATTTCAGAGTGTAAAGGTGGAGCTGAATAGGAAAACCTGTGTCTGTCTTTGTGATTTTGAGAAAAATGCCCATGCATTCTCTGCACTGGAGCAAGTTAGGAATCCTGTTTAATGTGTCTGCATTCAAGGGTTAAAATGCAGTTCCTTGATACCAGTGCATACATATATTCAGTAACAAGTAATACAGTTCATAGATTAGAGGAAATTCCTCTTTGGAGTGAGCGATTACAGACTCAGATGGAAATCTTACATCTGTACCTGTGGTATGCTGTTGCTTCCTGTGGGAACTGTATTCATAATTTTCTGAATTACTTACTGGAATCTAACTTAATGTACGTTTCTAAATTATTACCAGTACCTCAACTTTCTGACCTGAAAGGTTACCTGATCCTTCAAACACTGAGTGGCAAATACAAGTTTGCTAAATACCAGATTTATTATAATTGTAGCAATAGACATTCATCTTGACAAAGAAAGCATCATAAGCAACAAAATGAGACTCAATGGGCCAAATTAATTCATGTTATAACTCCACTGATGTCTATAGAGTTACACCAGGGGATGAGTGTGGTCCATTATGTCTTCATTTAGGGGAAACTTCTCTTCTCATTTACAACCCAGGTCAATGTAGTGGATGGATGGATGTAAAAAAGGAGACATTTGTAATTTCCTGCCAACAATTCACTCTGTCCTTAAGAAGTACATCATTTAGCATATGTAGATTCTTTAATACTTAAAATGTTATTTAGATTATATAGCAGTTTAATCCCTCTCAAGCAGTTTGTATAAAAATACACATTTGTGATTCATCTGTTCTGATACCTAAGTTTCCTCCCTTGTGTTTGATGTTCATTTTCTTATCACATATATTCAATGCATTTCTAATAATAATTTCAAGACAATATTATTAAACGAGCACTAACACACTTTGTATTATCACATACATGTAACATTTATGACATCCAAAACCCTACATTAAAAACTGTTAAGTTTGCAAAATCAAGCACTTCATAGTCAGAAAAAGACAGAAATAAGGCTGTCTATGCAAACTTAATTTGACCCCCTTGTGCACTGGCATATGCCAAAGGCTTTAATTACATGATCACATACTACTTTTTCCACAGGATCTCTGACTCATTCAGTGCACAGGATGGATGGTATTGTCAATTTTTTTTAAAAAATCCTCATCATTCAGTGTGTGGCCTCATTCATTATTCACTGCACACCATCCAAACCCTGAACTGAATACAGAATTATTAGTTTCCTCCTAGGTTTTTCTGTGGTGCTGTCATCTTAGCATTTTACAACATTAATGAATTTATCTTCACAATACCCATGTAAGGGAAGGTGATATTACTGTCCCCATTTTATACATGGAAATGGAGGCATAGAATTAAAGCCAAACTTGTCAACTAATTTGGGATGCCCTATTTGAAATAATTAGGGTCTTATGTTTCATAGCATGTAGCATCTCCTTGCACTCACTGGCCTCAGATACAGTTGTGAGTGCTCAATACTTCCACAGATCAGACCCCAGTGTCTCAATCAGGCACCCAGAAAATGAAGAATACACAATAAGAGACCACATCTGTGAAAATTTTGGTTTAAGTGATTTTCCTAGCAGCACATAGGAATTCTCTGACAAAAGCAGAGATAGAAGACAGATCTCCAGTGTGCCATTCAACTGCTTTAGCCATTGGACTGTCCTTTCTCTTCCTACAATCCCCTTATTCATTCAGAACACACCTTCCAACTTCTGCAACAAATGAGGCTTTGGCCCTACAGCCTGATTCGTTCCCAGAGTACAAACCATCCTGGGCACTGAATGAGGGAGAGGTCCTTTAGAAAAAAAAAAGTATCTGAACACGTAATTAAAGACTATCATAAAGCATATGTTCAAGAGGGCTGAATTAAGGTTATATGGGCAGCCTTAATTTGAGTATTTTTTTAATTCTGAGTGCTTGACTTTCCAACCTTAACTTTCAATTAATGCAGTTTTTTGGGATGCAATTTCCTAACTTTTAAAAAAATGTAAATGTAGAAAAAACAATAATTTCATCTTGTGAAACCATATTGACCTGCACATGGTCATCAGCAGGATGGGGATCTTTAGATCCACTGGACATCACTTGAACAAAGGGAATAACTAGTAATAGTGGAAGGCTGTTATCTTCTACATGGGCCTGCCACTAGACAGGGATGGAGAGTCACACTCTGCGGGTTTCACAGCTATTTGCTAGACAGCAAAGGACTGTTGAGTATAAAGTCCTTTAGGTTTTCTAGAGAAGTGTTCTCTAATGGTTACAGACCCTTCTGCACCTGTCCCCTGCCCCCAACCCCAGCCTCTCCCTGTCCCATTCTGCTCTTATTCCCTGCTCCCCAACTCCTACATATCTTTCTCAGCTTCTCCCCCACAACTCAGCCCCATCCCCCGATGCCACAGCTCCTGTCCATCCTTCTCCCACTTGTATCCTCCCCCACCCTGGATCTTGCCTCTCCCCCCTGCACCCTCTTGTCTTTAATCCTCCCCCATTTTGTGCCCCCCCTGCTCCTGCCCCTTGCTCCCACTTGAGTCAGATTATTTCCTCTTTCCCCTCCTCGCTATCTGGATGCCAGCAAGGGAGCATTCAGAATGCAGGAGAGACAGTTTCAGCGTCTGTGCCTAGCACCACAGAAGGCCCCAGTATCTGGGAAGAGTAATTGCAGGGAAAGTCCTTCTCAGCCCCTGCAGACTTGGCCTGGAACATACTCAGTCACTCTGTAGGGATGGCACCTGCAGTCTGGTCAGCATTTAGGAACTGTGAGGGGATGGAGCATACTCAGCTGAGACAGAATCTTCAGAAAACACAGCTGCTAAATTCTAAGAATTCTCTACCAAGCATGTGAACCTTGTCAGAGGTTTATAACTTGGTCAAATCTGGGCAAATTTTCACAGAAATGGGAAAAGGCACATCCCTGACACCATGGTGACCTGCCCCTCAAAATGTCAAGTCTCTGCTCCAAAGTATAGAGGTGCTGGTTCTTATCAATGAAGTAATTTTAAGAATATTTTTAACATGGGCAAATCATATTTTCCCCTAACTCTCAGGAATGGATTAACCACTTCAGATGAAACTTTCCAAAAAAATTCTGCCTGAGGTAGAAATGCACCATGGAAGATTTCAGCCCCAACAGTTTAAGGCTGGCAAGTTATAAGCAGCTGAAAACAAGCTTTTATAGAAAGTGTCTGGCAATCTTAATTAGAGGCATCACTGCCTGCACTGCCTATTACAGCAGTTGGGTTGAATTTCCACTATTTGTGACTACAGTATTATATGTCATTCATGTGGATTTTCCCTGACCTTTAAGGGGGAAATTTTCACCAGCACAAATGAGATTTAGGAACTTACATCTCATTGACTTTCAGCGAGATTTAGGCCCATAACCCATATTTGTGCCTTTGAAAATCTCATCCTAAATACCTGGTCCCCACCCCATAATCACCAAAGAGGTTTATATACTTTAACCTTCATAAATACCTAAGGGAAACAATCCCACATATTGGGACAATATTATGACAACAAAATAATAGTTATTCTCCACCTTCCCGCAAATGCAATTTCATTGTTCTGCACCTTGTTCAAGTTTCTCAGTGTTCTAGAAAAAGTGATAATATCACATTCTGATCTCAGTGAGCTACTTCACTATTTTTTTCACTATATTCAGTTATAGTAGTGGTATATCTCTCAATCTGTAAAAGTTTTTCAAATGGGATGTATCATGACTTCTAAATCTCAACTGTGGTATAAGTATGGAATTAATTATGGAACATCTAAACACTTGAGATTTACTGGTATACATTCACTTAGTGCTAATAAAATAGGGTTCAAGGTGCTTCGGTAGTCCTCAAAGTGACAAGACACGCTCAACAATAATGTGGATTGTTTAGTCAAACACCGTGAAGGATAGAAACAAAGTCTTATTCTGATGCAAGTGGATATGAAATATAACCCAATATTTCAAATTGTAAATAGTCATTTGAAAAAGAGTGGCATAGTCATAGATTTTATTTTGTTTTTACTTTCTTTTAAATGTGAAATTTGAGCAAATACTAAGCGTATTACAAAGAAAAAACTGCTCTATGTTGTGCATATAAAAATGTAAGCAATAAATATTTGCTTGCTATTTTTGACATCAGTGAAAAAGCAACATTAGAGTGGAGGACATAGACATCTGTGTTTTACTCTACCATTAATATTAAAACAATGCAGATCACTGTTTAGAGAACCTACTCTACTAAAGGGTGGTCATTGTATTGCATCAAAAGAAGTCAATGTCAGACATCACACACACACACAGACACACACACATAAACAGAATATACAAGCACAAAGAATGAATAGAGCAATACCATCAAACACGCCTAAAACAAATCACACACATTAGCATGCTGGCATAGTTAATGGCAAACCCTTTTCTTGCTGTGTAGATTCTTTTTGAAGACATAGATGAAGAATATTCTTTGGCTCCACATCCTATAACCATCCAATAACATTAGAGTATAGACACAGTCATTGTTAACAAAGATTCCTTAACTTTCTTAACTACGTGCATCAGGCTGAATTCTATAATTCTTACCCTGGCAAAACTCCTATTGAGGCCAATGGGAGTTTTGTCAGAGTACAACATTCTTCAGGTCTAAGCCTCATTCCAAAATAACCTCAGTATTGAATGCAAACTTCTTCTAGTAAATTGCATTATCACAGTCTCATGGATCCACTGGCCTAAATCCCTGCACAGGGGAACTTCTGCGGGATATTGCAGGTGCAAATGCTACTACAACCCATGGAGTGCAGCACTCACTATTTGCCTTTAGATATGTTTTTTGTGAAAGATGTGACTGAAAAGGACACTATGTTGGAGCACCAGTGCTGAGGAAGATGCAAGGGGTCTCCCAATCCCCCCTCTTGTGCAACTGCATTGGGGGTGGTCAGAGTGGTACTGATCATTTGGGACTGACCATTGGGGCTGGTCAGTTGTAGTACTCAGGACTGTTCCACACTAGTGTTAATACTGCTGATTTGGTAGAGGGTTGAGGGAAGGGAGGAATGTGGTGTGAGAGAAAGATGCCGCTGGTAGTTCCTGGGTCTTGAGATAGGTGCATCAGTCCCCTTTACTCCTGGAGACATTATGCCTGATTATTTCCTGCCTTGCTCCTTGTGCAGTCATACCTGTGCACAGTAAGTGCAAAGTGAGTATGACATTGTATCATTGAGCTCTAGTCGCATTTTATACCCACTTTACATGGGTGTAACTAACTACATAAGGGGAAAGGCAATGGAGAAAGAGACCTATTGGGTCAGTCCACTGAAGTGAGACAGCTCAGCTTCACAGACTCCTTTGTAGTGAAACAATGTAAGTCTAAAAAGGTCTAAAAGTGTCTCATTTGATGATAAATTACTAAAGAGCAAACTATTTTATAAAGAGTAATGAGCTAGATTCTGTTTTCCATCACTCTGAAGTAAATCAGAACTCACTTCTCCGACTTACACTGGTGTGAATGAGTGAGATCAGGATCAGGTCCAGTGTGTACACACACTATTTACACACTTCAGGATTTATACCCTTTAAGGACCTCTTTAAAATCAAGTTGCTTGATGACATGATAATTGTACTTGGAAAAATAAACAGAATACATCGTTTCTTCTACTTCCTTACCAAAGATCCTGCATTCTCACCTTGGTCCCACAGGCACTGAGCACTCTGGCCTTGCTCCAACAGAGCACTTAAGTTTGTGCTTATCCTTTAAGCACAGGAGCAATAGCTTTAAAATATACAAGAAGTCTGAGAGGAGAAGTGTAGGCGACAGTGGTAATCCATTTGGATGTATATCTTCAGAGAAAAAATCCCTAAAAGTCAATTGTTTTTTTTACAAATATACTCCTAAGCAGATTCCTACGCAATGGACAAATACAGATCCTGGTGTAGGGAAAAATTCAGACTCTCACATGAACCTGAAGACAAGGGATGACATCCGGGGGACCATTCATGTGCTTAAATACCTTACTGGATCAGGTCCAGAGTGCTCAGTACCTTGCAGAATTGAAGCCTCCCTAACTGCCAAAACTCCTATTAACACAATAGTGTGTAACTCTTTGGGGCAGTGATCATATCGGCTTCTGTGTTTATACAGTGCCCAATTCTCAGGGAGGATATCTGCGAGTGATTATGGTCTAAGAAATAGATCATAATGGGAGCTTTGGATGCACAGGGAGTACATATTTGTGCCACTGTTATGATTTCCATGATTTATTAAATGATTTTTCCTCCCTCAAGGAGGACCCAAATTTAATAAAATTAATACAATAATTTATATTAACTATTATTATTATTACTATTATTTATCAAATGTGTCCCCAGTTTTATCTTCTCCTGCAAGGCACTCAGGGCATTTTGCCATTATTCATCATAAATTATTTAAACATTTTCAACAACTCAACAGAAACATTATCAAAGTCATCATAAAATCAGACACAGAAAAAACAGAAAATTAGAGCAAGAGCTTAGATTTAAATAGGACAAGAACAGGGAAATATTCTAAATATAGATGTAACAGTGGTTCTAATTAATAAAACAGGTTTTATATACCATAGGCAGGCAAGCAAGATAATAAAGAAGAGAGAAGGGCACAAAATCAGGTAGACTAAGACCAATAAACTGGGGACCATGGAGACTAGATGAGCAAACCTTTACTGTACCACTGACAATTCACACAGGTTTTACACATCAATTAGGTTTATTACAAACAAAAAAAACCCCTCTTGCCTCAGTAACCACCCCATCTCCAGAGCTATGCAGTCTCAAAGACACAAAGATCTTTCATAAAGCAATGCAAACACTAGTATGTCATGTACAGACACATCTCACCACTTTTATACTTCTTAGCTTCACTGAATTTTTATTTGTTGTCCAGAGGGAAAGTGAATGTAAAGGTCTATAACAGGAGTTGTTATTTCTACTGCATTGGCACTCAAAGGCCCTAATCAGGATAAAGATCCCATTGTGCTAAGAACTCCAGCAAAAAGCAGGTAAAAATACTAATTCTCATTGCTTGAAGCTGTATAATTAAATGGACACCATCAACCTGTGATCTAGCCAATTTCAGAATAGGAGCGCAAATTAGTTTCAGGTCCTACATCTGACACTGAGTCACTACTCAATTCTTCCAGGTGTTCTATCTATTAGCATGGATATCTTGCTAGACATTAGTACTCAAAAAAACAACCACCAACAGCAAAATATGTTTTTAACAGACCACTCAACCAGTCAACAAAAATAAGTTCTTCTAATAAAGGTTGATCTGAAAGGTTGATACATTCAGTAATACTTTAGCTTCATTTCTTAAGAGAGGAAGTTGTCCAATAAGGAAGGTCTCTTGTACTTGTATTTCAGTGGAATTGGAAGGGGCATGGCAGGCAGCCAATGGCAGCACTGTGTCTGTGACCTGGGGCGGGGGGAAGGGAAAGAGAGATAGTATCCAGGGATTTACTCTTCACACAGATACCAGATTAACCACAGATCCAGCTGTCGATCTCACAATATCCATACATTTAGGGGTCCGTTCCTCTTGCTCCCCCATGTGTTTGCAAACCCTTCTGCCTCAGATATTCCACAGCTTCAGAGAGTGTGATCATTCTGTTTACCTTCCATGTGATTTTTTTCATGGAAGAAGGATGATTAACCCAAAAATACAATTAACCTACATAAAATGTGATAAGATACGATCCACATATCTTCAAAGCAATATCCTCAAAACTGGTCTTTGTCAACACATGCTAAATTCTTCTCTGCCAAACATTTTCCCCCAAGGGATACATAAAAGTTTTGTGTATTAAACAAAACAGCGTAAGAATAGAACAGATCAAGTGACAAGTGAAGCAAGATCCTTTCACAAATAATAGTGCTCAAAAAGCACAACACTAGAACAGAAGGGGAACAGATCAGTTGCAACAGAGATAAGGTCTTTACTTATACAGTCAAAGATCTTTTGAGGAACTGAATACAGAAGCCTCTTGATGCAGTACAGTGTGTTCATTTATCCTCAGTACAAACAGATTAGTCTCATCAAAACAGCTTTAGGCTTTTATCTGAGTTCAGATCACAAGCAAACAATCGATTCTCTTCATCTTGTGTTTTCTACTGAAATGCAATCTTGAGGCAAAAAGTTGTCCTACATTTTCTTTCAAAAGAGAAGAGTAATAGGTATGAAGCATTATTAGGATGATGATTTAGCTGAAATAGTCCATTCTTCTAGTGGAGCAGCTGCCCGCACGAGTGTTGAATATCACTCTCCTCCTCAACTGCCTGGAGGAATCAGCTGAAAAGAAGTCAGTGTGGGACCGGAGGAGAAGAATTTCATATTCTCTCCCTTCCTGAGATATACCTACCAAATCTGTGGTATAATGGTGAATTTCCTGCAACCAAAACTGGGAGCACATTTGGACCCTACTCTCCAGAGACAAAATGAATCATCTTATTTGGCGAACTAAGGGGCAAGAATTCCGGGCCATTCTAATATCAGGGATTTGTACAATAAAAAAAAATGTGCCTGGCATAAAATACATCTTTGTGCAGGGGGCAAATACAAACCCTGTGTACCTCTTAAGTCCTGCTTACATGGGATTTAAGTGGTGCATAGGTCTTGTGCCCATCCATTGCAGGGGAGTGAGTGCAGACTCAGGAGCTATCACAGTATCTTCTTCCTCCTAATACTGTCACAGCTGCTCTTTTTAGTTTTACATTATTTTATTATTATTATTACTATATCTATTACTACAAGATGCAATTCAGTTGTACTTTACTGCAGGTTGCAAACAGTGTCTAAACTTCAACGGATCTTGGTCCTGGTGCTTAATTAATTACAATTTTCTGACCAATGATAAAGTTCAAGTTCAGAAACAGATTTTTTTCTTTTAATAATCCATTTTAACACAATGAGCCACAATATCATGGAGGAATTTGGTCATTAATAATTACTATGTATCTAAAAATGGCACGGTCTCACATATGTAGATATTAAAATATGACTCATTTTGAACATGTCCATTGCATGTTCTTATGCTTATAAGTATCTCTCCACATGCACCGCCTTCCCCTGGCACTCCATCAGGTTAGCAGTAAGTGGCGAGATCCAAGCTCTAGATGGCTGTGTCCCAGCCAGATTATCACTGATAGGGGGCTGCCCTTTTAAATGTTCTTCCTTCCCCATTGGGTAGCAGTGGCCTAGGGCACTAAAGTGTCTAGTGCCATCCCTGACTGTGCAGTTCTTACTCAAACTGAACTGTCAGTGAAATAAATAGGAATTTTGACTGATTAAGGGCCACAGGTTGAGTGCCTGCAATATATTAAGCAACTTTATTTCCGGGTTTTAAAAACACTGTGTTGGTATTTTTCTTCCTAGTCATCTGTTTTTTTCAAATGAATTTAATATTTTGAAATGCTATTTAATCAGCTTTAGTAGATCGCACTATACTTCTAACATATGTGACAAGGCACGTATGAAAGTTAACTATCTGCAAAATGTCCACCTGGACCAAAAGGATATTCAGTAGCCAATTCAATTTTAAACAGCCGTGCTTTTGCCTTATTGGTTTAATACAACTCCCATTAAAATCAGTGGTAGCACAGCTGACCTTTAAGAAGACACTACAAAAGCAGAATTTCCATTAACATTATCGATTACCATATAAGCAAGTACGTACCCAAGCCTTCTGATTCAAATAGGCATGTGTCGTCCACCCCCACATCTCTGCACCAGGATAAGAAATTTGCCGTGTTGTCTCGTGCAAAAAAAGACCCTGAAGGAGCATTGGCTTTGCATGGAATCTTCCGCACTGGCATAGTCTATAAAAATAAAACCAAAAAACCTCATTCTAGGTATATGATATTTGGAAGGGCAGTATTTGTACCTAGGGAACATGAAATCACATCATGCAGGTGCAGCACAGATATATATGTATTGGGTCATCTGTCACTCTTGCTCACTCTCTAAAGAATTACAGCCAAAGATAAATAAATAGTACAATCTATTTGGCACAGAAGTATTAGCCTGGCAGAGCTTTTAAAAGTACCAAGAGATTGACCCAAGATGTGAAGTTTGGATCTGGATTAGTACTAGAACTTTCCCCAAGTTGGGAGCTTGGAATCCAGTGTTTTGCTTCAGCTAATGGAATAAGAAGTCAGCTGTTATGTAAGGATCCAGATTTGGATCTGAACTTTCCCAAAATTTGGGGTGGATTGCTTGGGATCCAGTTGCTGGTCATTTATAAAGGTAACAATACAGTTTTGAAAATACTGTGTTCACATCTTTCATTAGTAATCAAGAAACACCTTAGGAACAGGGCTAGTGATGCATGTGCTAGAATCTTTGGGACTGTAAAATTCTTAACACTGGCAGTTTTGCACAATCTACACTCTGAACAGCTGACTTTACAAGCCCATTGAGTAAAGTACACACTATCATCCAGTACTTACAACATCAAGGACTAGGATAGAGCCAGATTCTCACATCAGTGATACCAGAGTAATTCTAACTAAACACCACTTATTCCAAGGGAGTTACTCCAGATTTAGTCAGGTATAACTGAGATCAGAATCTGGTCCAAAAAGAATGAGCAGCACAGAAAAACTGAGGGAGTGTAGTACCCTAGTTGCATTTGCAGGAGATACATGCAAAGCTTTATCAATAATTTTAATTTTCATGTCAAGCTCATTTTTATGCTGTCAAAAGCTATATCTGCCACAGAAGGCCAAATAAACTCAGAAGTGACCATTGTTACCCCATAACTTTTCAACGTTGCCCCATCACTGAGAAATTCAGACCCCAAAATTGTTTTTATTGTGCAGCATTGCCATTAAAGTGATTTATGGAACCTCTGCTTCTGTTCTGGAGCTGGTTGTTAGATCCAATAGCCATTAACTAAAGAACTGAGAAAATGCAAATGGTGTTTATAGAAGTTTCCAATTCTATGTCCAACAGTTACTATCAACAGTCCAAATAATTCTTGAAAGCATCACATAAAATACTGCAAGAAAAAAAAGTCAAATGACTTTAGAAGGCTTTCACCTGACCCCCCCAGCTGCTGGTAGCACACTCATTACAGGATTTAGGAACAGCTGGCTTATGTGGGGGAAGTCAGGATGGGGGTGTGGGGGGGGAGGGGAATCAAACACTTATCTTATTAAAATCACTTGCAAGACTTCCATTGACTTCACCGAGATCAGGATTTGGCCCAATCTTTAGGAAATAACTCTATAAAGAACTCTGAGATGCAGTTTGTATAAAATATGTTACACAGCAGTAGTGTATAATCAAGATAATGCACCCAATTGTCAGGTCTAATATGACCTCTTTGTGCTGCTCCAATAGTACAAAGAAGCCATAAAGATGGCCTAACTAGCCAACTTGCAGTTTTTGCAAGATGTCTGCCCCTGCAAAACTGCCTTCTGGACTCTAGCCTAGAGCGTGTAGCCAGAGCTAGCTATGCTATGCTATGCTCCAGCAATGCCCAGCTCCAGAAACATCCACTAAGTGACAGGTACAGCTAGGAGTAACTCAGTAGCCATGGGACTGAACCAGCCCCTAGTTGGACTAGAATAGGGACAGGAGGGGTATAAAGGCCACATATATCCATGTTCCCACATGTCAGCTCCTGGGGTCCTGTGGCAAGCACAGTTTAGCTGAGTTCAAAAACTAGGCCCAATAATTTTGAGTTATACAAAAGAAAAAAGAAATTATTCCTTTTGTTAAGGACCAAAGGACGTACTGTAGAATAGTGCAACTTCCCAAACACCATTAGTTTCACTAGTTTATTTTAAATAGTGAAAGGCATTGGAATATAGGTTTTAAGAAAAAAATTATCACTGATGCTGATGACACTCACCTATATATCTCATTCTGAACTGATGGAACCACTGCTGCTACTAAAATGGCAGAATGCCTACAGGAAATTTGCTCTTGGATGAAAAGCAGCTGGCTCAAACTGAACCCAGGCAAGGCTGAAGTGATGCAGGTCGGAAAGGGGAAACACTTTGAAGATCTAGCCAAAACTCTGTCTCCACCTTCCAACGAAGCCATACAGCCCCATTCATCAAAGTGGTGCGAAGCCTTAGGGTCTTGTTCGACTCCTCACTAAACTTAGATGATCAGGTAGCATCAGTTTCCCAGAATGCCTCCTTTCACCTCCAGCTTGCCAGGAAACTTCCTCCCAGATGATGACCTGGCTACAATGAGGCATGCATTTATCAACTCCAGGCTGGATTACTGTAACTTGCTTTATCTGAAGCTGAAGAGGATGCTCAGGCTCCAACAGAATGAGACTGCCCACCTACTCTATGGCTCAGTCCCACATGAGCAAATAAAGCCTGTGCTCAAGTCCCTCCACTGGCTCCCAGTCAGCATCAAATCCCAGTTTAAGACCATGGTCCTAATTTTCAAAGTAATTAATGGATGAAAGCCCAGGCATACCACAGACTGAATATTGATTTATTAACCCTCAAACAGCTGTGCTCCTCTGGAATAATGCAGAACTCAGTCCAGGACCAAGCACGTGAAAGCTGAATACAAAATATTCTTGGTCAAGGAGGTTTAGCTCTGGAACAATTTTCCACAGAAGATCAGGTGAATCCAGAATCTGACCATCTTTAGGAAAGATTGCCAAGCCTTCCTCTTTGAGAAAACTTTTACCACCATAAGAAACACTCACAGCTCGAACTCCCTTTTTATTCCCAAACTCCTCTCTCAACCCTCCCAAAAAACCTACCCCAAGCAAAAGTCTGACCCCATAAAAGAAGAAGTTACAGAGACTTTATGAAGTCCTCTAGGGACTTTCCTAATGCTATTGATTTTACATGCAGGGCTCTTAGATAATATGATGATGTGTGGCAGTATAAAACTCTAAGATCAATAGAGAGAGTTTTGCCAGCTCCTGATTTTATTGCAAGTCTGTTGATATTTGGTGTTTTTTCTTAAAGCTCCAGTCCCAAGAGTGAGGTGATTATGTGCAAATCTCAACTTTTCATTTTTAAGTAGGTTTCTAGCCCTCGTGGGTACAGAGAAAAACTTTAAAAAGTGAACATCAGAGACAAACACCATGAGGCAAATAAAAAAAGAAATACACATTTTTTATTTAAAAAAATCTTTTCATTTTTAAGCCAATTTCATTATTTGGGGAACCTGTCTCATGATTTTGTACACAGGGGTTGGCAATACCAAGGATGTGATACATTAGGCTTGATCTCATGGGGTAAGAGCCAGAGCAGATATAGAGGGTGGAAAAATACTTTTGAATTTAATTAAGAGTTTGTTGATCACTGTCTGAAATCCCTCTCAGTCCTCCTAGCTGTCTCCCTTCACCCCACTACTAATGTTTTTCCCTTCCATTATGTCTTAGGTCCCCATACTGAGAAGTGCTGAGTTGAAGTCAATACAAGTTCCTCTTCACAGGATTGGGCTTTAACAATATTATTAATTAGCATTAGTCAGGTTTCTAGAATAATACCTTCTTCATATCAGAACAATCTCGAAGAGCGAGTGAGAATCAGTATCCTGAGGCAAATTCACACTTTAAAGCATTGACTGCTTCACATTTTCAATTGAGTTCTCCTTCATGACCGGCACCCTTCTTGGTGATGTAATGAAGCATTCATCCATCTCAACCCAATCCTGCACTCCTTTCTCAGGTGAACTCTCAGTGAATGAGAATTTCATTGGAATAAAAAGTAAAGTACAGCGCTTTCAAAGGAAGAACAACAATAAAAAAGAAAGCTAATAAAAAATCAGTGGTAGTTTTATCAGAATAAGGATTAAGGGCCAGGCTATGACCTTCGGAAAGCCACCAAAATAGAGAGAAATCTTGAGTTTTATGGAACTGAGTCCTTGATGCTGACGGTTCTCCTAATTAATACAAATTATACTACTATTTCACTCAATATCAGACACACATTGGAACCAAATCTGACCCCACACTGCTGCAAATCAGGAGTAATTAATGGAATCAGCAGAGTTAAAATAATGCAAGACCAGTGTAATGAGTTTATAAATTGGCCCAATGGCTTATAATACTTTTTTACTATAATCAAACCTTTGAAAGATACATTGTTAATTTACAATAGCTCCAATATATGGGTGAACTCGAAGATGTGTTGTTTGGCAACATTATTTATTAATTTGACTCACTAGACTATATATCCCCCAAAACCCAATCTGATGCTGCTACATGAGCCTATTGACACAGAGCTAGATCAGCTGATGTAATTGAAGCCAATGGAGAGAAGTCATTTACATCACTGGAGGATCTGACCCATAGCGTCCCTACAGATATGTGGATGATCATTTTACTCAGTTAGTTGTGACATTAACAAGATCAAATGAACTCACCTCACAAAATCTGGATACCTTCTCATTTTTAAATCATTTTAGGTGTGTAATAACTTCATGCAAGACTAATTTAAGAACCAAACCTTGGTTGACTCCCACCCCTTGATAGGTAATTAAGAAGGTGGCATGCACAAAGCTTCCTCCTTTGCACACCTGGGATAGGAGCCAGCCAGGATTGCAATCCCTGTGCTAAGAGCCTCCTGAGTGTTTACTATCCCAAAGAGGGTGGGAAAGAGTCAGAGCCTCTACATTGGGCTGCAGAGCTGAGCAGGTGTGAAGGAGAGCATGCTGCACACTAAGAAGGGGAGTGCAGCATACATGATATCTTTTGTGCCAGGGATCTCAGGGAGGCATTATGCCTTGCTGAGGCACGGTGTCTTCCAGAGCTCTCACGTAGAGTAGTGTGGCTCTGCCTCGTCACCAACACATGGTGTCACCAACACAATCTGACTAAATTTTCTGTCTCTCCTAGTTTAAGTAGATGGCAAAGCCTGGATATAGAAATGCAGTTGAGTACGGCCATTCAGTAATGTGTCAGGCCCATATCTGGTTAGTTTCAGTACATAATGTTTATTTAATGTGCTACCCATAAATTAAATATATTCACCTTGACAATTGAGGTCAGCCCCTTAACTGTATCAGTCAAGCGAGTTTCTCTGTGAAAGATATTTTCATGAAGCTAGCAAAATCTCTTACTTTTATAATCACACAATTATAGATTACACAATTTATATGAAGATTTACTGAAAGCAAATTGCAAAAGTGTCTAGATTCCTGAACTATTAAGCTTGTCTGACTGCTGTGTTATCAAGTCTAAACAACAGACATCTTGCCAGTGTCACTGACGGGTGGCCTGAACAAGTATGAAATCAGAAGTGACAAGCAATAGCATGTAAACACAAAACATGTGCTAGATTGGTGGTCGGAGGGTGGGGGTTGTTTTGCTTTATAAATAATTCATGGCCTCCCTTCTATTTACTCAGATGACAGAATTTATCAGGACAAACGATATCACTGTCAAAAAATGCTTAAAATAAGACTACAGAATAGCAAAGTACCACACTGCCTAAATTATCTTGCATGCTAAAGAACTATACCATGCATTGAATATATATCGCACTATATTCTACCCCATTGCCCACAAACTTAGGGCGCAATCATGCTCCCACTGAAGCCAACAGCAAAATACCCTTTCATTTCAATTACAGGAGGATTGGGCCAATTCTGAAGAATCGCAGGGGGAATACCAATATTTTCTTAACACCTGATAAAATTCCCTACCTCCCTTTTTTTTTTATTTTTATTTTTTACTATTTTCAAATCTATTACTGTAAAGCCCAATTCTAAAACACATGAAAGTTCTTATTAAAGGCAGGTTTTATGCTCAAATATTCTTTACTGATTTGTTTAAATGGCTTGAATGTCTCTAAAGTGTTTTGTAACAGATCATTCAGAAATAATTAGGTTTCCATATGGCAAGAGTGACTTTTGTTGACATAGTATAGTATATCCACTGTTACTTTGAAACAGCAGTGCCCACAATTACTCCTATCAAATATCACGAAAACAGTTCCCCAGTTACACTCTTTTTACAATCTTGTCTTGTTGATGTGCATACATGTGGTTTAATGCAGGATGTGAAAGTGTGAGTGAAACAGATGATGTAATCCTGGAAAAATGCTGTTAGGTTCACTTCTATACCCAAGAGGGTCTCTGTTTCACTGTGCTGTGAAATAACATGGAAAAAGAAATGTATTTGTCTACTTTTTTTTTTCCAAAATGAGATACATAAATAAATGTTTTGTTTTAAAAAAAAAACTATTTTCTTTAAGCAGACTCAAAGCAGGCTTGAAGGCTTCTGATAATGGCTACATTCCTTTTATTCTCTCCCCCATTTTTGCCACAAAGTACAGAGAATACATTAAGCCATTTTTAATGCTAAAAAAGGGGGTTATAGCTGGCTGTGCACTTCCACAAAAAGTTCTATTATGTTCTGAATTACCTACAATATCGAAAAAGAAGAAAGAGGTATTGTTGAATACTGTAGTATCTAACCACAGATGTATACATCTATGATAGTTTACTAGCTGAATAACTACCTGAATCGACACTCAAAGAAAACAACTAAGAAAACTCATTCCAAACTATTTCAGTGTCTCAGCTTCGTATCTTCTTTCATTCTGCCCCTATATTTGGAACAGGCTCTCATTTCTTGTCCTGCAAGTACCATCTTGCTCCTTCTCAAACCCCTCCTTAAAATACACTTTCTATCCTAATATTTTGTCTGAATTAGTGCATTAAGCCAGGAAATCCAAAAGCAGAGTTTTGCCATTGACTCAATGTGGCCAGGAGTTTTCCCCTTGTCCTTCATGAATTGGTGAAGTGTGAAATACACTTAAGGCTCAATTCTGCAAACACTTACTACTGAGTGTCATACTGTAATGGGTCCTGTCACAGAAGTAAGCCATATGCCTAACAGTGTGTGCAGGACAGGCCCCTTACTGTGTTTCATAAACAGGAAGGAATAATAAACTGCCTACGTGTGAATAATAAACAACACAAGTTAAAACCAGGCAACATTTATGTAGTTGCTATACTCGCATTCCCAAATGGCCCTCCTAAAACAAACACCTTAGTCCCTGTCCACAGCTCACAAAAAATGTTGCCCCCAGTGCATTCCACTTGAGGGCTGTAAGAAAAAAATATGGTTCCAACTGCTGTATATTGGTATTGACCCTGAATTTGGCAGTCACATCTACAAGTGTAGGTGAGTATGAATTAAACCCTGTCTAAATGATCAGAGAACATTCAGTGGGGCAAACAATCCCCTGTATCAGGCTGCACCCAGGTTCTTTTTTATTTGTTATTGTGCAGAGCACTTTCAAGAGGCACTAAACAGACTAACACCGCAAGAAACTATTAACTCTGATGTAAAATTAAAGCGCTAGAACATCATAACATCTCACATCACAAAACGTGAAAGCCTCAATAAAAAAAACGTTAAAACGTGGGGCAGCTGTAGGTAAAGACCAATGGCCACTGGGGAAATCTTAAAAATGTAAGCCTGGAAGGGACCATGAGAGGTCATCTAGTCTAGTCCTTCCATGTTGAGGCAGGATCAAGTAAACTTACCTAGACCACCCCGACAGGTGTTTGTCTAGCCTGTTCTTAAAAACTTCTGGTAATGGGGATTCCACAACCTCCTTTGGTAACCTATTCCAATAACCAAGTATCTTTATAATTAACAAGTTTTTGCTAGTATCTAACCTAAATCTCCCTTGTTACACATATAAGCCAATTACTTCTTGTCCTACCTATAGTGGACATGGAGAATAATTAACACCATCCTCTGTAAAAGTCCTTCTCCTCTCAATTTTTTTCCCTCAAGACTAAATATGTCCAGTTTTTTAAAACCTTTTATCACTTTTGTTGTTCTCTTGTGAACTCTCTCCATTTGTCTACATCTTTCTTAAAGTGTGGCACCCAAAACTGCACACAGCACTCCACCTGAAGCCTCACCTGCACAGAACAATACTTCCCGCATCTTACATATGACACTCCTGCTAATACACTCCAGAATGATATTTGCTTTTTTACAGCTGCATCACATTGCTGGCTCATGTTCAATTTGTGATCTACTGTAACCTCCAGATCCTTTACTGAAGTACTGCCCACCTAGCCATTTATTCCCCATTGTGCAGTTGTGCAGTTGATTTTTTTCCTTCCTAAATGTAGCACTCCGCACTTCTCTTTATTGAATTTCATCTTGTTGACTTCAGATCATTTCTCCAATTTGTCAAGGTCTTTTTGAATTCTAATCCTGTTCTCCAAAGTGCGAGCAACCTCTCCCTGCTTGGTGTTAGCTGCACATTTTATAAACATATTCTCCACTCCATTATCCAAGTCATTAATGAAAATATTGACAAGCACTGGTCTCAGGACAGACCCCACTAGATACGCCGCCCCCCCCCCAGTTCAACAGTGAACTATTGATAACTATTGTTTATGTTTTTCAAGAAGTTGTACACCCATCTTATAGTAATTTCATCTAGACCACATTTCCCTAGTTTGCTTATGAGAATGTCATGTGGGACTGGGTCAAAAGCCTTACTAAAATCAAGATATATCATGTCTACATCTTCCCCCTACCTCCATCCAAGGGGCCAGAAACTCTGACAAAGAAGGAAATTAGGTTGGTTTGAAATGATTTGTTCTTGGCAAATCTGTGCAGGCTATTTATCACACTATTATCCTCTAGGTGCTTACAAATTCATTGTTTGGTAACTTGTTCCAGTACTTTTCCAGAAACTGAAGTTAAGATGTCTGGTCTAATTCCCCAAGTCCTCCTTTTTCCCCTTTGAAAGCTTGCAATCATGAAACCATTGATAAAATCACTGAACAAAGAATGGGACCAGGAAGAGCGCCCAGAACAATAGAAAAATGGCATTTTTGTCAAAATACCAAAGAAAGGCAACCTAAGCAACTGTACTGACTGGTGAGGTGTTACAGTCTTTTCAATTATAGGCAAAGTCCTTTGCAATATCATCTTAAGCAGAATAAGGGAAGAGGTTGAGACAAAGATAAGGAAGAGCAGGATGAATTTCAACCCAGAAGATCATGCGTTGACCACATTTCCACCCTAAAAATAATAACTGAAGAGAGCATTGAATGGCAAAAACCAGTCATCATAAACTTCATAGATTAAGAAAGCATTTGACATCCTTCATTATGATTCACCCTGGAACATGCTGAAATGTTATGGTATGCCAAAAAAAATAATTAACATCATCAAGTCTTCATATCAAGGTGCAGCTTGTATAGTTAAAGTAAATAGACATTTGAGTGAATGGTTTGACCTGGACTCTGGTGTCAAAGAAAGATGCATTCTCTCAACTCTCCTCTTTGGCATGGCCATTGCCTTTCATTACGAGAAAAAGTGCAGATGGATACAACACAGGCATTGCATGGTTCAACAGAAGTACACTAGAAGATTTAGATTTTGCTGATGACCTAGCTCTTCCACGTGACAACTCAATCTACATGCAAGCAAACTTGGAAAGACTGTTCAGAATTGCTAAAGAGACGGGGTTAATGATCAGCAATGAAAAAAAAAATCTAATGACAACCCAAGTGTAAGAGGCCAGCTGGCCTTTAAGGTAAGCCAGACTCAGCCTTGCCTGTGACCTACCAGCTAGCCCCTGTGAATATTTGTGGGACCTGAACCTGGGTCTGGGGGTGCTTTCACACTATCACCGGGCAGTGCTGGAAGAGCCACAGTAAACACACCTTATATCCTGGGAGACCAGTCACTCCAGGAAGTGCTGCCCATGGAAGAGATGACCAACATCCCCTTTCCTGGCCTCTGATTGGCCTAGACCTAATTTTAAGCCTGGAGGGAGTACTAAGAAGTCGTCTGTGCAACAAGGCAGATCCCTGACCTGCTAAGAAAGATGTCACCCTGTTCCTGGTCCTGGTCTTCTGGCCCTACTCTCTGGTTCCTAGCTATTGACTCCAGCTTGACCCTTAGCTCCAGACCTTGGCTACAGACTCTGGCTCGAACCTCAGGCCTGACCACCCATGGCTCTACCCATTGAACCTGACCATCCATGTCCCAGTTCCTGACAGCCCCGAGCTGATGGTGATATGGCAACTTTATGATAATTAGTGACCCCAGCTGTGAAAGGGTCAGGAAAAGCCTATGTTCACAGAGTGGAGAACTCAGAGAAGAGAGACTAGGAGAGAGGAGCCAGGAGAGTTTCCTCTCTTTGGGAAGGGCCTGGTGAAGTCAGTTTGGAGGAGACGCACAGGAAGCAGGTTAAGCTCCTGTGGGGAAAGTCCTGAGATAGGGATCTCCCTACTCCTTCAAGCCCTGAGGAAGCTGCCTGAGTCCCTGGGTAGGGGAGGCGTTGGGGGAAAACTAGCTAGGAGGAAGTAGCATAGGTGAATTTCTGCGGAGCTCAGGAGTAGGGGCTAAGAAGCGGAAAATCACAGTGCAGCTCAAGAGGGCAGAGAATTATCATATGGATATCTGTTTGGACTTTCAGCTGGACCTTTAGTTACCCCAGAAAGGGGCTGAACTTAAAAAGTGAACGGGTCCTCTGGCCAGGTCACAGAAAGACTCAGAGAGAGACAGGTCAGCACAGGGCTAAAGAAATGGTCAAAAGGAGGTGCAAGAGACAAGTTCCCCTACAACATAGTGCCCTTACTCCACGGGACACTACAGCTGGTATGTGTACTACTTTACAGCCAACAACTCCCAATGCAAGCTTTATGTTAGAAGGCAGAGTAGTACAAGAGGTGAGTCAATTCATATGCCTTGGCAGAAATGTAAAAATCAGTGGGGATATCCAGAAGGAAATAATGTCATGAACTGGCAAGGTGGCAGCTGCATTCACCAGCTTAGACAAAATTTGGTAATTGAAAATCTACAACTTAAAGACTAACCTATGAATCTTCACCATTAATGTTATATCTGCCTTAATATATGCATGTGAAAACTGGAAAACCACCAAAAAGTACAGACAGGTGTCTAAATGCCGTTGAAAGCAACTGCCTCAGGAAAATACTGGGTATTAAATTGAATGAATTTATAATGAATGCTGAGAGTCATCCAAGAGTTCAACAACCCTGTTTTTCTAAAGTTATCTGGAAAAGAAAATGGAAATATCTGGGCCATGTGTGATGAATGAAGTCAGAATGTCTGCCAAGGCAGGTGTGCCATTGGGCAGATGCAGAAACAGGCAGAAGTGGCCAACCGAAAGAATCCTTCTGTTGAACAGGACTTAGAGAAGGAAAACTTACAGGACTGACTTTCAAGAGGACAAGCAATGATTGGCCCAGGAAAAACAGGGATGGCGGTGCCTTGTTCATGCCCTTAGCAATGTTGGATGATGCAAGGAGAATTCAGATTATTTTCATTGTGGTCATGCCGACAGGCCCAAAGCAATATCAAGGTCCATTTGTGCTTAGTACAGTACAAACATAGTAAGAGACAGTCCCTATCCCAGTAGGATTACTATCTACGTAGAAGAGAGACAAAAGTATTTGCATCAACATTGGCTAAGTGAGAATTAAGGCACAGAGAGATTAAGTGACTTGTTCAAGATCATACTGGGAGCCTGTGGTAGAGCCAGAGCCCAAATCTAGATCTCCTTAGTCCAACTCTTGTACCTTAACCCCAAGACCAATCTTTCTGTGTCCTAGTTTCTGTGGCATTCCAGTAGGTAAACTGAAAGTTGTGTACCAGATCCATACATTTATTTTTATATTAAATATAATTTATTTTACACTCCCCTTACATTTCAGTTTCAATGTCTATGGATTTTTGTAAGGACAATGCATAACTGCACCATAAAAGTTTTTATAGAGGGAAACTGGGGGATTTATCGTTTGGGTAGGGGACAGTTGAGACTTTTGGAATGGGGTAAGATGGTAGACAGTTTGGGATTCTGGAGTAAGCTACATTAGCAGGATGTTTCTGCTAAAATGATCACCAATTAAACATAATGTCAATATTTCCATTGCAATCTTTAGGTTTCATAATTAATAAATCATAGAAGAGAATGGGGCAGTTCTCATAATTATTGTTTCAAGCTGTCTGCAGAATCAGGAAGACAACTCTGGTATCCTTGATTCATACTTTCAAGGATTTTTTTCACAATCATAAAACTAGAAAATTGTTGCGTCATTCCCCTCCTTCCCCGCCCAGCAGTTTAGATTCCGGACCAAAACCAATACAATCTGCCACTCCATGTTCACTCTGTCTGTGCCTCATTGTGATAGAGAGGTGCACACTCTCTTTTAGCTAACATCTGTAAGAGTTAAATGAAAATTGTGCAATACTGCAGCCTTCTTAACCCATTTTATTACAAACAGAAAATGTATGTGGCACATGGACACGGCAAAGTCATGTTAGAGACCTGAATCTGATTCCCAGCACTTTCAGAAGTAACTTTATGCACCTTCCCTGTTACTTTCTTCTCCTCAAATTCCTTGTATAGGTTTGAGGTCTTGTTAAAAATGATGTTCGTGAAATGCACAGAATTATTAACACCAGTTAGTTCATGGTCTCCTGGCTCCCATTCTAGCATACTATCCCTGCATAAATATTTGATGGGGGAAAGATGGAGGATCAATTTTGTCTATGTTCCACTAAGAGGCTAAGCTTTGCAATTATCAGTTTCAGAATGATGCATGGGGCTGGGCAGGGCCTGTGAACATATGCAGTGAACTCGGGACATTCAGTAAAGAAAGGAACAATTGTTGATCGAGTTTTACTGGCATGCATAAGTGCTGATTGATAATATGTGGAAAATCATCTAAATCTAAGAGGATTTCACAGGGATAGCAAAAGACACTTCCATGACCCCATGATCAGCCCTGCCAAATTTCAAGTTCCTTCTTCAAAGGATGGAGGCACTAGGTTCTCTTAAAACTGAAAATTAGTCAGAAAAATTTTGAACATTAACAAAACTTCCTATTCATCACTAGCCTCATTCTCAAAGAATGATCGAGAGCCATTTTTCCTATCTTGCAAAAAAAGTTCAAGCTACCAAGCACGGAAAATTTCTGTAGGGGACTGGGGCATAGGCAGTCTTGCCTAGCAGTCACAGCTTGGCTGAGGTCTGCCCACCAGGGACTGGAGTCACTAGGCCGGAGTTGGAGGAATCGCAAGGCCAGGTCCCATTAACAAGAGTCTGGGTCAGAGTCAGGCCAGGGTCAGATTCTAACCAGGTTAGAATCAAGAGGCAGGAATCAGGGTCAGAGTCAGGCTGGAGTCAGAGACAAGAGCAGAGACAATACTGGGTTAGAATCAAGAGGCAAGAATTGGAGTCGAAGTTGGGCTGGAGTCAAAAACAGGAGACAAGGCAAAGTCTGGCACTGCAGCAGGCCAAGGTCTGTGTGGTTGCCCAGACAACTTCCTGGGCCAACCCCTGGGGTTAAGAAGGGACACTTGGCCAATCAGAGGGCGGCAGGGTACTGTCACTCTGGGTCTTATGGGCGGTACTTCCTGTAGCAACTATTCTCCACAGTGCTCCCTGGCCCTACAATTCCTTACAGTTTCAGCCTGAATAATCAAAGGTATCAGCAACTGAAAAGAGGCTTATAAAGGGAAATGTTAGCAACCTTATCATAGCTGTTGCTACCACTTCCTGAACGACATAGTGCTGCTCCCAAAGTACTAACATTTTGCACAGATTTATGGAACTGAAGGCAGACGACCTGCCATTGGCAGGTCGAGTAACAAATTCCTAGATGTACTCATCATGACACAGTGTTTATCATCATATTAAAATAAAGTCTCTTTTCCTTCTCATTCCTTCTCTTCCCAGTTTTCTCTCAATAATCAATCTCATGCCCTGTGATTCTTTTAAATGTAGTGGTGCCGGTGAAGGGGGAGGTTCTTTCCCTTCCTGCAAGATTAGTTCCAAATGGGGTTTTACCTAACATGAGCCAAATGTCAAGAATAGAGACCAAGATAGTGATCTAGGAAGGAAGTTCTCTCTTCTTTTACACTATTTTTTTTTTGCAGTTGCTTTATCTCATTTATTTTCAGATTTCCAGATGTTTAACAAAGATACAGCTTTTATTTGACATCAAAAATGCTCATATAGGATTTCATGCATAACTGTACTGACATTTAGTTTGATTCTCCAAAGCCCTTGTACATTTGTTTTAAACAAAAGTTGAATCTTTGTCTTTTTGATAAAGCTTTTGATTTTCTGTAACTTTTCTGATTAGAAAACACAAGAAAGCTGTTGGAGCTTTGGGAATTCTAAAAAACGCTTCCATGAGTTGAAAAACATATTAAGTTGAAAAACATATTAGAATATTAACCTATAGGTCCAAATATCCAATCCAGCCTTAAATCTGTCTGAAATTATGAACAAAGCTTTCTTGTGTATATCCATTTGCTAAAAGAACTGTGAATTTACATGTGCAAAGAAAAATACATGCATATGTAAAAATGGGACTTAGATGTACAATTGTCCAACACATACACAATTTGGAAGCCAAGCTTGAAAATTTTGTTCATAATGCATGATTTCTTCTGCCTTATGTTCTCCTCTTGCGCCTTTGTATTCCACACACCTCTCTGTTTAGCAGTCTATGCCCAATGTTGTATGATTCACAGTCTTTGGGTATAAGAACCAAATCTTGTACTTCTTACTAAGTTATTGCTCAGCCCAAACTGGAATCCATGGGAGTTTAAACTAAATAAGAATTCAGGGTTTAGCTCAATGCAATTATTTGCTTTTGATGATAAATTTAGCATAAATGTAAAAAACAAAATCATATGATGCACTTAAGTCCAGATCCTGCAATTACATCCAATAGTGTGTGTGAGAAGCCTCATATCAAGTGTTCTATTATAGGATATACACGTTATTTTAAGGTACTATTTAAGAAAATATGTTATACAAGCATTTAGTAGAAATGCTTGGTCACAAAAAATTTCTAGCAACAAGTTAAATAATGAATCTGTCCATCTATCTTAGCTAATAGTAACTCATTTATCCCCATAATACTGACACAGCTATAATGATAAATAATTTAGAAATCTAACAGGTAATATTAAAACTAGTAAGAACATTATTACCCATGCATAAATGCGAGAGACATAATAGTCAGCTAATGAAAGCACATGACTTGAAATCCAAAGATCTGGGTTCTGCTGCTCACTCTGCCACAGCCTTGCAATCTGACTTCAAACCAGTCACTTGGGGTGATATTTTCTAAAGCACATTCAGGAGTTAACCACTAAGCTCCCATTGACTTTTCCAATGCAAGCTAAAAGTCAACTCCTACTGGTTTTAGGAGCTTGATAGGCTCTGGGCACCTAACGTCTCACGCTGCTTTTGAAAATCCCACCTTTAATATCCGTGCCTCAGTTTCTCCATCTGTAAAATGGGAATGATTGTATCAACCTCACACAAGTGTTGTGAGGATTAAATTGACAGGCCCAGATTCTGAGCTACCCTGCAAGGCCATGCAGAGGCAGAGGGGTGAGCAAGAAACTCCTTATTCCCTTCCATGGCTGCATAGAACCCATGACTGCAGCAGGGGTGGTGCACTATGACAAGCAATCTGCTCCATTCCCAATTGAAAGAGAAAACTAGGTTTTCTCCCTGTGCAAGAAGCAGCAGCATGCTTTTCAGAGGCCCAATGTCTCAGTGCTCCCACTGGGGTTGTGTGGCTCTGCACTGCCCCTGACTCAGTGCTGTTGTTTTAAAGCCATGACTTTGCCCTCAGTGTTTATAAAGTGCTTTGGGATCCTTGACTGGAAGGTGCTGCAGCTATATGGTTGCAAACCATCACACTTTCAGAATAGTGTCAACTGGTGTGGTAGTATGCACAACTCTACATCACCATACAGTCCTCAGCAGACAGATAATGCTTCCATTGGACTCAGTGGGAGAGTTGCTTGTCTGAGGCCTGCAGAATCAGGCCCTTAGTGCATCTGCTATAAACTTGGTAGCAGTCCAGTTAAAGTGTCTGTAAGTGAGTTTAACACATTATTGACAATGCTGAAAAAGGTGTAAGGAATTATCTGACAAACAGTTTTACAGCCTTGTGAAAATAATTCCATCCAGATGGATTCACTCTTGTAAATGGTTTTGCAAGGTTATATTTTTTTCCCTACACCATGTCAGCATATCTTCATTCAAAACAATTCACAGAAAGCTGCATATGTAATTATTACCTCTCCTAGTCATTATGCATTCTAACATCTTATGTGTTTTTCATGACAGCTGCTACACATTGAGCAGTGGTTTTCATTGAGTTGCCCTCACTGTGTCAGTTTTCCCCTGAGTACTTACATTAATTTAGAACCCAGTAAAGTCAATGTATAGTTCCAATTATTCCTTCCAGTGGTCACTAGATTGTCTTCCTGATTTCCATCTTACATATGGCTAGCCATATTTTATGCTCTTTCTGCTGGCTTCATTAGGGCTGGATTCCCATTTTCTAAAGGACACCTGTTCGGCTCACATAATCTATTGAATACTGTCACCTAGCCATACTGGTTTATTTCTTGCATATCTGCGTTTTTCTTTAGGTGTATGCATGCCTTCTGTGGCTCTCAAATAGTATGCTTAAGCAACCTCAATACAGAGTCTAAGGATTTTAATCACCACCTTTGGGCATTTTTTATTAGCGTCCTCATTAAAAATCCCTAAAATTTGCCACCCTTCTGGGGGTTTTATATGATTCCTCCCTTGAGAATGTTGGAATTAATTATTTTATCATTACTACCTAGTGGCTCAATTTTAGTTACTTCTTGAACCAACCCCTGTGTGTGTTACTTAGGACAATTGAGAACAGCCTCTCCTTTTGTATGTTCTAGGACTAGGTGTTTTAATAAATAATTGTTTAATAAATTCAGAAACTACTTCCCTAAGTCTTGTCCCAGTGTAACATTTGATTGGTTTGTATATTGATGTCACCCATTATGGCTACATTATTAAATTTAGTTGCTTCTGACCTCCCTCATCTCATTGTGCATTCAATATTATTTTCCTATTCAGGCAGCCAGAATTATAAACTTGCTCCTATCTGCCTTGGGATTTTGTCTTCATACACGTTCTAATGTATGGTCCTCTCCACTCTGAAATATTATCTCATTAGATTCTATGGAATCCTTTATGGACAGTGCTACTCCCCCATATCTATGTCTTAATCTGCCCTTCATGTATCAATTCTAGACACGGATTGCCGTACCCCACTGATTTTTGCCGTTCCACCACTGAGATGCCTGATTCTGATATGGAAATATGTAATGCTTCTCCAATGACCCGCATAACCCTGGTGCCCACCAACACTGTCCTAATCCCTTAGCAATATACAACTTTGGCTTCTGAAGGTAAAGTACACATTTTGTTAATATAAATAATTACTAGCCAAACCTCAAAGTCATTACTCATTCCTGACTCCCATTGATTTCAGTGAAACTTAAGGAGATGTACCAAATCCTGAGCAGCTAGTCAGCATCCCAGATTCCCTAACATTCTGGTGCAGTATAGTACTATATTTTGCTAAGAAATGTCATCTCAAGAAGTTCTGAGCATTTGTTTGTATTTGGCTAATTAGGATATAAATGGTCTTCCTGGTAGAATAGTTGATTTAGTTCCACCTAGTATTTTCAATATCACAAATCCAAGAGCCCAACCTTTTGGGTATGAATATATGTGTGCACCAGTGACCAAATTAACCCCTGTATTCACACCCTACATATTATTGTAATAATCTTTGTACAAAATAAGCCTTTGAAGTATCATTTGAAAACCAATAATTCACTGGTCAATAATATCATGGTGAAATGTATATAGCAAAATTATATATAAAGTTATGACCCTCCGTGTACAATGTTAAAGGCACATGTTCAAACTCATGTAGCCCTGATTAGGTAGGAGTGGTCAACCAGGCCTGTATTTAATAAAGGAATGTGTATTTACCTAAATTTTAATATAAGCTGTAAACAGAGTCCTCAAACAGTGAGAAGGGGAAGAAAGAAGACAAAAAAAAATCTGCATTTCAGCCTACACAGGCGAAGAGAAACAGTGTGTGTGTGTGAGAGAGAGAGAGAGAGACAAGGCGGGTATGGTAATATCTTTTACTGGACCAACTTCTGTTGGAGAGAGAGAGACAAGCTTCCGAGGTTACACAGAGCTCTTCCTCAGATCACAGCTCTCTGAAGCTTGAATGCTTGTCTCTCTCACCACCAGAAGTTGGTCCAATAGAAAATATTCCCTCACCTGCCTTCTCTCACTAATATCCTCGGACCAACATGGCTACAACAACACTGCATGCATGCAACGGGCAGAAAGTAGCCAGAAGGCAAAATAAAATCAGCAGACAGTGAGAGAAGTGTTATGAGCATGGCCCTAGGAGGGAACAGAGGCAGAACTCCTTGGGGCACAGGACCATCTGGAAAGGGAGGCTTGGATGGAAAGTACCTCCTGTTGTATGTCTCTACTTTGTTCAGGGAAAAAGGTATTGTGTACATTTTTAAAAATAAACAGGATTGCCAAAAAAAAGACCCTATTCATCTCATGTAATCAATTTCTCCTCCCAAAGGAAAAAACCTAATGAGGCCCTGAACCACTCATGCCCAGGACCCATACAATAACATATAGTACCTACAACTTGAGAATCTCAAAGCACTTTACAAACATTAATGAATTAAGCCTTAAAACAATCATCCAGGATACATTTTATTCTTAATTCGCATGTGGGAAAAGGAAGAATAGAGATGTTAAGTGTTTTGCCTAAGATCAAATAGCAAGTCGACAGCAGAGCTCGAAACTAACTTGGGTCTCCAGCCTTCCAATCGTGTGCTTTAGCCATAAGAACATCCTTCCCCATTTGCACACAGACACACAGTGCCCTTTGATACATATTTTTAAAAAAGGAGAACAGAGATTTTAAATTTTATAAGTTTCCACCACTATATGAGCTCTACAAGTTACAACTGCTTAGCTTCTCTGAGCTGTCAAAGAGGCATTCTTTAACATGAGATATATCCTCATGGGAGAGTTTATTTAGGGCAAAATACTCTTCTCCAATTCTCAATGTACACCTCTCATCTTCACTGTGAAGCTCAACATGGATTCTCTGCAGTCACTGGGCCAGGTCCTCAGCTGTTGCAAATCAGCATAGCACCACTGAAATCAATGTGGCTACATCAATTTACACCTGCTGAGGATCTGATTCATTGTACATATTTTCCACTGCCACAAATCGAAGCTTTGGACTTGGAACAAGAGCAAAAAGTACTATAGAAATCTGCAATGTGATTAAGGGATGGACAGTGTGGACCAAAGAAGAGATTCATCCTGAAATTCAGACTCTGAACAATGATTGCAAATGTATTCACTATATGTGGGTCAAATTCTGAAGACAATCTCAATGGGAGCTGCATATGTCTGCATCCAAATGCTAAATTTGTTCCTCTATTAATACAGTAGCTGATTTCACTGCATATGTAGTCTAATCCTACAGAGTCATTTTAACTTAGCTCCCATTAGACAAAGAAGACACACTGGAAAGCTGTCTCCAATCCCCTCACCACATGGACTTTAGGATTTTTGCATCTAGATCCACTATGAAGCTCAGGCCTACCTCTATTACTGGCCCAAATCAAAGCCCAAGATGCAGACTCTCCCATTTGCGGGGGCGGGGAGGGAGATTTGGATTCAGACCCATGATTCAGGCTTATATCTAAATATATATATATATATTTAAAGTCAAGCTGAGGTAAAACACCCCTTCTGAGAGGTCATAAAAAAACCCAAGAATGAGTCTGTATGAACCTCTGGAGATTGAAAAAATATGTCTACTGAATGTTTTATTTGCTTTTATTTGCCATACAACCATTATGACCTTAATGGAATTCAATGATAATACAACATAAATATACATCCAGCTTTAAGTACTGTGGGCAGAATATTATGTCCTGTATATTAAAATACTGATAACTATTAACACATTTTATCTGAGCTTACTTTAAAATCTTACAAGTTACTTAAATCATTCCTAGCAAATGTGCGCTCAGTGCATACCACACATGCCTTGATGCTTTAAATTTGTTTGTACAGCTGTGAAATTCTCAAATTAACTATCTGTCAGGAAAAGTAAAATATTGCCTGGAGAGTTAGGAGATGAAATCTAAGCCAGTGGGAGAAAATTACAATATGGCATCCTGCAATATGAATCACTTTTATGGAATTGCACTTGTTGTAATAAGAAGTTTCTGGGCAGCAAGTCATTAACTGCAACATGGGTAGTTTCAGACATTTACTACTGTACAAGTCTCTGGCATTTATTAATATCACTATCTCTGTATATGCCAGTTTACTAAACCTGCAGAATTCTGACTCGTTTGATATTGCAAACAGCACACATTATGCTTCCGAAAGAAAAATGCAGCCCCTCCTGCAGAATGCATTCTACACTGACTGCACTCCAGGGTCTCAAGCAGTCTATGTGTAGCAAAGTTCCCATTAATGCCAGGAGGAGTTTTGACTGATTCCGCAGTGTAGGATCAGACCTCTAATCAATATGGGCCATGAACAGGATTTTCAAAAGCCCCATATGGGCCAAATTTTCAAAGATATTTAGGTGCCTAAAGACACACAAAGGCACCAAGTAGGATTTTAAGGAGCACATAGGTACCTAATTCAAAATGGGTGCTTTCAAAAATCTCAGTTGTTGCCTTTCTGCATTTTTATGGGACTAAATACCTTGGAAAATCTGGCCCTTGATAATTGATCAGCCTAAGTCTAAGGAATGGGGCTAAGGAATTAGGCTCCTAAATAACTTATACATTTTTGAAAATTCGACCTCATATGCATAAGGAGCATGAAACTGTATTTGACCTCAGAGAATTTCTTTCAAATTTGTCCCTTAGGGAGGCAGGATTTTGCTGTGTTTGCCTGCGGAAGTATCAGGGAATTCAGCCCCAGAAACCAGGGATCCCTCAAGGCCCATGCAGAGCCTATGCTTTCATGCTGGTTTCTGGGTCCCCACTTCCCTTTCCAGTTTCTTGTTCAGCCTGGGAATTTCCAGCCCACTGCTTCTTTTGGAAGTATCCTAATGCCACAGGGATGCTTCTACATTACAGAGGGGGAAGCGATTTAATTAATGCTATCAGGGTCCTTCAGGTTTGGAGAGAGGATAATGCTGTAGAAACAGCTCTGCCATTGGTTCACTCCCTCCTAATTCTTGCACTCCTCCATCCACAAAGGCCAACTCCTGTGGGGCTCCTAAGCAGTTGAGGAAAAGGGAGGGGAACAATCCCCAAAGCGGTACTCCCCAAACTGCCCAATCCTCCTGGATTTTTTTAGTCTCCTATAACTAAAAGGACCATATTGTGATACTACCTTGCAGTAGGAGTAGTTCCACTGGATCAGTGGGACTGCTTATGGTGTAAAGCATTACTCAGGCTCCATGCAGTTCCAATGAACAAATGAGCAATAACTTCCTTCAGTGATTCAGTGTGTGCATTATCTATTTTAATGCATTCCTAGATGTGTTGCTGGACATGACACCAAAGGCAGACAACTAAAAGACTTTTAGAAGGGCACGGGGATTAGCAATGTACACCTAACATGATGTATCTTTTTCCTTAAACTTATACCAATGAATTAAACCCAAAGTATTTTATGGAGCCTGAATTGCCATTTGAGAAGCAGCTCACACAGAAGGGAGAGCTCCATGTTTGGAAGTAGTTTAAATTCTCTCTGGTCTTTGGGATTATGGCAATACTTTGTGGGATTTTTCCATTATCTGTCTCCCCTGGTCTCACCCTACACTGTCTGCCTCCCCCTCACTCAGTTTTGGCTTGACTGCTGCCTCCAAGCCAGTTATTCTGGCTGCCATTCCTTTTATATCAGTCAGCCTCTATTTTTTTTTAAAAAGGATCTAAGTGCTTTCTCTATTTCAGTAGAAGCTGGAGTGTCTAACAGACCTAGCTGCCAAAAATGTCATCTTCAAGGGGGCTGCTGGGTGAAAGCCTGCTATGTTTCTTTATTCCTATGCACTGAGTAACAACCTAATGGCTCCAGAATACCACATATATTATTAACATGGTATACAGTAATGATTCCAGAGAGTATTGTAGAATTCTTACTATGCTAAATTTCAGACACTATGATTCTCATATAAATTTCCTTGGCACCAAAAGTCAAATTTTCCAGTTGTGGAGTCTACTGCCTAGGCCTGCTACATTAGGGAATTACAATATGAAAGGATAAACAGACCCCTAATAGTTTGTAATGACACGCAGCCATTACACTGTCATTTCTTTGAATTCTTATTATTCCAAATATGAAATATACATTGAGAAATAGCTTTGGACTGAGATTTTGCTATGTTATTTCAATTTATACCAGTCTGACAAAAAAAAAAGACCTATAAATCTAAATAATTACAGTATAATTGTCCTATTCTTTACCTGCTGCCATACTTACTCCAAAGAGTGAATTTTGGCTCTTTTAGGGCCAGATTCTCACCTGGTGTTAGTGTAAGCCCAGAATGTCACAAGATCTGAGGACGTGGCCCTACATTTTGATATATTTCCAGTTAATCTTTGCTAACATCATCTCTCTCTCCAAGGAACATCAAATAACAAAGGTATGTGATAATGTGATGATTCAGAAAACCAAAGTGCAGGTGTCCAGCAGAATTGCATTGCATTGATTTCATAAAATATTTGTTAAATTGTAACTACTGGCTAATCCATCTTGATTCAAAAACCTTTCTCATCTGCCTATCAAATTCCTCAATCGTCTATATAGAAAGTAGGAGAGGGGAGGAGAAAGTAAACATAGAATTATAGAATTGTAGGGCTAGAATGGACCTCACGAGGTCATCTAGTCCATCCCTTCTGAAAGTTTATGCCAATCTGTGCAAATGACTGACTTTCTGGCTCACCAAGAGACAGCAGAACTCTATAAAGGAGAGCTACCAATGGTAGTTCTACGTCAACATTTTAGGTGGACCACTGTAACTTGCATTAAACTTTCTTCTTTAATGTGATAAATAAACTGTGGTAAATAGAGGGGGTCAGAGAAAAGGAAAAATGTCCACAAAGTGTCTTTTTTGACAAAAAATTCAAATTTGCAATTTTTTTATCAGCCCTAGTGATTAATAATTGATAGAACTTAAGTAAAACTCATAGCTGCCAAATTTTGCACAGCACCAGGTGTGACATTTTATGCAAACTATATGATAAACTAATCTGCATCTAGATTAGAAGATTTTAAGGCCAGAACAGACCACCCAAATCATCTAATGTGATCTCTTGCACAGCACAGACCATAGAATTTCAACAAGTGGTTTCTTCATCAAGCCCATAAGTTCTGGTTGAGTGAGGGCATAACTTTTACAAAGAAATCCAATCCTGATTTAAAGACTTCAAGTGATGGAAAATCTACCACATCCTAAAGTATGTAGTTCCAAAGGTTAGTTACTTCCACTATAAAAAATGTGCACCTTATTTCTAGTCTGAATTTGTCTAGCTTCAGCTTCCAGCCATTGGACCTTGTTATGACTTTGCTAGACTAAAGAGCTGTCTATCAGAAATCTTTTCCCTATATAAGTACTTATAAACTGAACTCTTAACCTTCTCTTCGTTAAATTCTTTAGCCTCTCATTGTAAAGCATATTTTCAAGATCTCAGATCATTTCTATAGCACTTTTCTGAACCCTTGCCTATTTGTCAACATCCTTTTCAAAGTGTTGACAACAGAACTGATGATAGTATTCCAGTAATGGTCTTGCCAATGCTATATATAGAGGAAATAATACCTCCCTACTCCTCCTCGATATTCCATTGGTTATATATACACAACCCTAGCATTTGCTCTCTTAGCCACCACATCACACTGAAAACTCATGTTTAACTTGTTATCTATCATGACCCCTAAGTCCTTTTCTGAGTTATTGCTTTCCAAAATACAGTCCTACATTCTTGGTTCCTAGACAAATGGCTTTGCATTTAGATGTAATAATGCATGTTTGTTCAAGAGATGAGATCTAGATCACTCTGTAGACCTGACCTGTCATCATTTATCACTGCACCAATTTCTGTGTCTTGTGTTTGTGAGTTTTGCATATGTACAAACATCTGCATATGACCATAAACTTTAACTTATTGTCAACACATCCTGCCTCAGTCAGTGGTAAGTGAAGGACAGAAACTGTAGAAAATCTGGCAGCTTGTGGCTAGTGTAGGTGGGAGTGACTCTGAGGAGTTGCTAGAATAGATGGCAGGTAAGCGCCAGACGGTTTCTGAGATGGATGGGTGCTGAACAAACTAAGGGTGTCTGGGGCTACGTGGGTGCTGGAGGGAGTCTGGGATTGCTGAAGAGGAGGAAGCAAGGAAAACTGGGATTCTCAGAGAGGACTGGGTGTCCACTTTTGGAGGGGGAGGGGCTAGGAAAGCCTGTTTAGAGGTAATCTGGAGACTATGGGGAGTTGGCTGGATTCATAGGGGGAAAGCCAGAAGTTGCGATAGGTGACTGTCTGGTGGATGCTGGGGATCCTGGTGCTAGTACTAGGCCCCTCACCTCTGCCCTATGACTGCCTTCTTCTCCTCTTGGCAGCTCCTTCCCTATGGTGATTCAGCATGGGGAGACAGCCAGGCCACATCACTGCCTGGCTTCAGGCAGAGCAAGCGTTACAGTGATCACAGACGGCCTGTAGCAGCAACTACACCCATTCCTGCAACCCAACTCCAATTGAATGTGTGGCAGATGTTACCAACATTATTACAGGTGAAGAGGTGTAAGATGGAAAGAGCCAAGCTTGACTCTCAGAGCTCAGGCTTTGTTTTCAGAACTGGCAGTTAAAAAAAACATCTTTTTTTACTTGTACACTGAATTCATTTGATAGGGAACTCATTGAAAGACAATGAACATGAAATTCCACTATACCATTTTTACAAGGTTACTTTGAAGAGCAGAAGCAGACTTTAGGGCTGATCGAAAGTTTACTGATGCAAATAGAAAGACTTTCATTGTCCGCAGTGGTCTTTGAGGCAGTCCATTTAAGAACACATTTCAAAGCAACCTTTGCTGCTCTTCTGTGGCTTCCAGGCTGTTCATTGAAGCGCTGCTGCAACAGACCCTCTAATGGAATGTGCATTACATTGTCAAGGATACCAGCACGATTACTAAAATAGCTCATTTTTGTGAAAGAATTGACATATATGAAAAAGCACTCAGCATTTGGAGGAATGTACATTTGGGGGAATGATTTTACTAGAGTTTTATTCTCTCATTTTTCTATGTGGAGTAGTGGTCCCAGATTCCGAGGGGTAGAGCCTCCACAAACAAAACCTCTGAAACTCTCAAATACAATTAGATCCATGAAGTTACAGATCCCAAATGCTGATAGCGTATGCGGCAACATGTTATCTAAGACTTACTTTGCCAGGCTTGTTTGCATCAAAACTGTTTTCTTTAAATTTCTCTTGTAGGGTCTCAGCTAGTCGACAGAGCAAGGCACCATTATCCAACTTCTCCATAAAAGTTTCTGCCGTTATTTCCCTACCTGAAAAGCAAGAAGAAAATTAACACGGCAAAAAAGGATGCCTGTGTCTACACAGGAAATGTAAATACTGGATTTGCAAGGAAAATCCATAAACCAAACTCCATTGAAGTGAATGGGAGTCTTTCCATTAACTTCAATGGTCTTAGAAACAAGCCCTAACTGAATAACTCACATTACACTGAGTTTTTATCATTTAGTCTTGCTGCTATTTTCCTGGCACTGACACACAATTTTTTGGATACATTTTTGGTTGGATAATTTGCTGTTTTCTTTGGGATGGTATATTGTTAAACATTCATCTTGTCAAACAACACATTTTTGTAGAATGAGTCCAACTAATATGCCAGATTCGTTAATCTTATTTTACCATTTCTGACTATGCAGGACCACTTTTTTATTTTAGTGACATTAAAAAGGTGCCAGATTGACAGCCCTGCAGCATAATGTCTTAAATTTATCCTTAGAACAAGTACACTGCAAGCTTCACCCTCACTCCCAATAGTCCCCAGCTTTAGAGATGAGAGGTTAATTTCTATTTCATTGTTAATTTAGAGTTTGATCCTGGAAGGTGCTGACAATTTTCTGTCAAAATTGTTCTTTTTAAGGAAAGTTGAGTTTGACAAAATGAATTTTTTCATTAAAGGAGTGTCTACATTCTATCGAAAATTACCAATTTATTTGGCCTAAAACTAAATGCTCACAAACAAAAATATTTTGATGTTGGTAATGCTGTCACATTGCTTCATGGGGACTGAAGTTTAGTTGCCTCATTTCCCCATTGACAGCTACAGGCTGGGCTCCCTAGTGGACTATATCTCACATGATACACTGCTTCCACTCTCCAAGACGGGAAATCCTGGTGCATCATAGCAGATGTAATCCAGCTAGGGTGCCAAGCCTATAGATAAACTTGGAAGGATTAGACTTTTATTAGTAAGTGTCAGTAAACTTAGATTTCACTATACATGCATAAAACGATAAAAAATCTTTCCATTGATAGTAACTGAAAATTTCAGCTAGGCAAAGTAAGAAAATGCTGCTTTAAAAATGTGAATTAAGGATACTTAATTTGTATATTTTGACATGTGTAGTTGACAATTTTGTTTTAACTGTTATAAAACTTTTGAATCTCAATGCCTACTGTCATTAAATAATTATTTTCTGATACCTCCCCCGTCATAATTTCCTGCAAGTGTGAAATTTGGAAATAGATAAAAACAATAAAATGATTTAAAATAATCAATCAAAATTATATAAAAAATAAAAATTGAATTCTGCCAAGCCTTCCTATACAGGAGGAAATGAGGCAACTGAACTTCAGTACCAGGCAAATTAATTGGAACTATAGTAAAAAAACAGAAATATCAGACACAGGTGAACACAATATGTTGAGGAAGATCAACATGGCTTTTGTACAGGGAAATCATGCCTCACCAATATATTATAATTCCTTGAGGGGTTCAACAAATATGTGGACAAGTGTGATCCAATGGATATAGTTTATGTGATCCAATGGAAAAGCCTTTTGATAAGATCCCTCACCAATGGCTTTTAAGCAAAGTAGGCAGTCATAGAATAAGAGGAAAGGACCTCTGTAACTGGTTAAAAGCTAGAAAACAAAGGGCAGGGATAAATGGACAGTTTTCACAGTGGAGAGAGGTAAATAGCGGGTCCCCCAAGAAAATGTACTGGGACCTGGGCTGTTCAACATATTCATAAATTATCTGGAAAAAGGGGTAGACAGTGAGGTGGCATAGTTTGCAGACAATACTAAATTACTTGAGACAGTTAAATCCATGTCTGACCGCGAAGAATTATGAAGGGATCTCACAAACCTGAGAGACTGGGCAAGAAAATGGCAGATGAAATTCAATGTTGATAAATGCAAATTAATGCATATTGGAAAATATAATCCCAACTGTACATACGAAATGATGGGGTCTAAATTAGCTGCTACCACTCAAGAAAGAGATCTTGGAGTCATTGTGGATAGTTCTCTGAAAACAGTTGCTCAATGTTCAACAACAAACAGTTGAAAAAGCTAGAAGAACGTTAGAAATAATAATGACAAGAAATACCATGCCGCTATATAATTCCATGGTATGCCCACACCTTGAGTACTGAGTGCAGTTCTAATCTCCCCAACTCAAAAAAGATATATTAGAATTAGAAAAAGTACAGAGAAGAGCAACAAAAATGATTAAGAGTCTGGAACAACTTCCATCTGAGAAGAGGTTAAAAAGACTGGGACTCTTCAGCTGAGAAAAGAGATGAGCAAGGGGAGATACAATAACGGTCTCTAAAATTATGAATGATGTGGAGAAAATGAATAAGGAAGGGTTATTTACCTCTTCACATAACACAAGAACCAGGGGTCACCCAATGAAATTAATAGGGAGCAGGTTTAAAATATAAGGCAGTACTTCACAAAATGCATAGTCAACCTTTGGAACTCATTGCCAGGGATGGTGTGAAGGCCAAAAGTATAACCTGGTTCAAAAAATAATTAGATGAATTCATGGAGGATAGGACTATCAGTGGCTATTAGCCCCATGTACTAGTTGTCCCTAAATCTCTGACTGCATACAATAATACAGTGCAGTACATACAATAATAATAATTTTAAAAAACTGTCTCACACTTCCATTAAAAAAAAAGAACAGAGGGGAGAAAAGAGAGAGGTTGGGTTGTTTTGTTTTGAACCTTTTTTAAAAATAAATTCCTCTTTTTTCTATCCCTTTAAAACAAAATAAATTTTTGAAACATGTCATTTTGAATTTTTTGTCCAAAAATATATAAACCAGAACAATTTTAATCAAATTTTAATTTACAAAAGCACAAAAATCAAAAGGATACTACAGTAGGATTTATCTGACCATGCCTTTGAAATTGTTGGAACGCTTTTAGGTACTTTAACAATAATGTAACACCTTGAAGGGAAACAGTCCCCAGTGTTTTTCATTTTGTAGGCTAAAACCAGAGAGGAATAAAATAAGATTTTTAAAGCATGTGATTCTCAGATATAACAATAGACTCACTTTTCTGGTTCAAGTTAAACTTGCTATTTCTGATACATTTATTCTTTCAAGAACATCTGTTTGACGTAAAACCTTTTTTTCCCCCTTCATTTTTTAGCCTTGATTCTCTCCACTGTATATTTCACATTGTAGCCTCTAGTGTATATAATGACTTCTGCAGGTGGCAGAAGAGCAGTAGCAGCACTGCATCACAATGGAAGCCTGTGCATAACTGACATTATTTTAGTGGTGCATGCAGCTCTTCTGGAGCCAGGAATTAAATTAATAGCCCCCAGACACAAAAAAGTCAGCGTCCCAGCACCTTAATACCTTCACCACCATGTTGGCCTACATTTTCTATTGTTAATCATGAAAAATACTTTCCATTTTGCCCCTTTGGTTGAAGGTGCCGAAACAATCAGAAAGCTAATTTAAAGAATGGACATATTAGAAGTTGTTTTATTTTAAAAGGCAGTATTATATGTTAATATAGAACTCTACTGTAAGATACATACATTAATATCTTTAACCATAACTGAAGTTTTATTGTTTTAAATGCAGACTCTTTAGAATTTTCTATATAGGTAAAATAACCCTCATTTTAAATGCCTATGATGACCTATAATTTATGGATTTGGCTATTCTCTTGGCTGCTTTTATAAATCTGATTAAAGCAATAAGCTTAAAATATATATTCCTTTTTAAACAGATGCAGAAAAAATGCTTTCTATCTTCTCTTGCCATTTAACAATACAATTACATTAGCAGTTTGATTATTGCATGTTTATATATTAAGCTGGAATATTTTAGTTCTGCTGCCTTTTATGAATGCTGAAAGAATGAGTTTTGCATTGAACATCTGTATTTAATGAAAAATATATTAGGTGTTAGCTTTCAATTCACTGTATTTTATGGCCCCAAAAGGTGGCATTTCTTTGCTAAAAGAGACACCATGACATATTTAACAGTTGAAATGTATTGATTCAAATGAGAGTTATGTTCACAGCCCGAGAACAAAAAATGGCTTCATACATTTGGATGGAAAAAACATTAAACTCCATTAAAAAAAATCTTTTAAAGAGCTATAATTACAAGAAAGCAGTTGAAATGTGTATATAGGATGGTAACAGCATAATCTGTAATAAAAACTAATGATAGAAGCATGCAAACAGGAAAATAAAGTCTTCTTCAATATAGCAATCATTGCTTATCCAAATCGTCCCACTGATTTTAATGGGACTATTTGCATGAATTAGGATAGCTACATAAATAAGGGTTATTTAGATCAGGCCCCAAATCCTGCTAATGCTAGATTGGGTTTTGCAATTCAGTTTTGAGAATTTTTAGCAGTCAAAGAATGGGAGCCTAGGGGCTCTGGCAACTATAGAAGGTTTTGTAATGTCACTCCAGCCTATGTACTTACAATAAGATTATCAATCATAAACATTTAAAAACACAAATAAATATAATGTCATAAACTAAAGGTTTGTAAATTGAGACATTTTGGACCAGATTGTCAGGTCTAGTCGAGCTGTGCTTTGCACCAGAACTAATTCTGGGGCCAGCTGGAGACCATTTCTGCTCCCAGAATAACCTAGAACAAAGTAAGGGCTCCTCTAAGGCACACCAGCAGGAACCTCTCTAGTAATTAGAGACCACTGAAGTGCAAGCTCTTTGGCCTGCACCTTTTCACAACTATCCTACCCCAACATGCCCCCTACATCAGGGAGCTGAGACCAGGTAGTGTAGATACATATGTGAAATCTCCAACTGCCTCAATAGGACCAGAGCAGCAGAAAGCAGCCAGTACTGCTGCCAGAGTCCTAGCCCTCTGTCTTCATAATCACCTAGAATCTAATATATAATGCTGAAGCAGTAAAGTTTTTTTGATCATTCACACCTGGGTAAATCAGGAGTAACTCCATCCAAGTGAGCTGATGCAAAATTAGTGTAGGAGAGGAGGATCAATCTCTATGTGAAATATAAATCACATCAATATGCTTAGCTGGGTAATAATCAGATTAACACCACCTGAGTGCAATAGTAATGAATATAAAATTCAGTGAGGTATCTTCAAAACTACCAGAATATCTTAATGAAACACACCCAAAACCAGTTGTCCATAAACCTGATTTTCCAAGGATGACCCTCAGAAAGAGCATTTGTAACTGAGGGTATGTCTACATGGCAATGTAAGCCCAGAGTTTGAATCTGAGCTCAAGCCTAAACCCTTCCCCCACCCCCTTCTATATACACACAAATCGTGCTAATCCAGGGCTAAGACCCAGGGTTCCAGGACTCCACAGGGATGGAGGGTCTGAGCCTGAGTCAAGCTGGGACCCAGAGTTTAAGCCCTATTGCTTTGCATTGTAAATGCAACCCCACTCGACCCATGCTCTGGAAAGCCATCAAAAGTATTCCACAATTCCATGCGCTGACTTTCGTTGTCCTCTGGACTGTCAGCTTTGGTGGACAGTCAAGTTTTGTTAGACTGTGCTAGGGCTAATGTGGCCACGTTTTGGGAGAGTGCTAGGAAGTCTGGGATATATGTGGTCAGTGTTAGGCCCATATAATGCAGTGTAAATGCTGGAGCCCCAGGTTGGGACCCAGGGTTCAACAATTCCTAACCTAGGGTTACGAATCAGTGTAGATGCTCAAGCCCTAGGTTAACAAACCCAAGGTTTGCTAACTCAAATTCTAATAACCCTGGGATTACATTGCAGTATAGATGTACCCTAAGGGTACGTCTACACTACAGAATTAGGTCGAAATTATAGAAGTCGATATTTTAAAACCTGAATTTATGGAATCGATTGTGTGCGTCCCCACTAAAGAGCATTAAGACCATGAGGTCGACGGACTGTGTCCACAATAGCGGGGCTAGCGCCGACTTTTGGAGCATTGCATTGCAGGTAGCTATCCCACAGTTCCTGCAGTCTCCGCCGCCCATTGGAATTCTGGGTTGTGATCCCAAAGCCTGATGGGGCAGAAAACATCGTCGCTGGTGGTTCTGGGTACATGTCGTCAAGCCATCAAACGTCCCTCCCTCCCTCCGTGAAAGCAATCTTTTTCGCGCCTTTTTTCCGGGGTTTCCGGGTTTGCTACAGCAAGCATGGAGCCTGCTCAGCTCACAATTACCGTAATCTCCAGCGTACGCCTGGACATTAGGTCTACTGGGGATTCAGTTGTGCTGTAATACGGGCAGAGAGATAACTCAGCGTTCTGAGCTTTGGCCTGCTAAACCCAGGGTTGCGAGTTCAATCCTTGAGGGGGCCATTCTGCCTGAGGCTGGTAGTCATGGGATTACACAGCTCCTTGCCTTCTAGCAGCAGATGGTGCAATATGCCATAAATGGTCATAGTCGTGGGACTACACAGCAGAAGCTCCTTGCCTTCTAGCTGCAGATCGTACAATATGCTTGAAATTCGTGTGCTCCTGGCCGGCGGCCTATGGTGTGGCTGGCCGGGGGCGCTTGGACATAAATGGGAGTGACCAGAGTGACTCTGGTCATTCTCTTTTTTACGTTTTGTTTAAGGGAGATTCAGTACTGCCTGGAACACGGGCAGAGGGATAGCTCAGCAGTCTGAGCGTTGGCCTGCTAAACCCGGGGTTGAGAGTTCAATCCTTGAGGGGGCCAGGAGATGATGATGGATATCAAGCATATTGTACCATCTGCTGCTAGAAGGGAAGGAGCCTAACCCTTGCTCACCGCATATTGTACCATCTGCTGCTAGAAGGAAATGAGCCTAACCCTTGCTCCCCTCTCCCTCCGTGAAAGCAACTGAGGGGGGAGCCAAAAATCCTTTCGCGCCTTTTTTCATGCGGGCGCCATATTGCTGACACCATTGTTATCCACCCGCCGCTTCTGCTCCCACTCTGCTGTCCTGCAAACAGCATACCAGGGAAAGCATGGAGCACGATCAGATCACCGCGGCTGTTATCGCCGTTATGAACACCACGCGCATTGTCCAGGAGTATATGGAGAACGAGAACCAGGAGCTGCTACAGCTACAGCAGGCGAGGAGCGACAGCGGCGCCCTGAGGACAGTGATGAGGACATGGACACAGACCTCTCTCAAAAAAGGCCCCCCCGCAAGGTGGACATCATGGTGGTAATGGGGCTTGTTGATACAGTGGAACGCCGATTCTGGGCCCGGGAAACAAGCACAGACTGGTGGGACCACATAGTGCTGCAGGTCTGGGATGAATCCCAGTGGCTGCGAAACTTTCGCATGCGTACGGGCACTTTCATGGAACTTTGTGAGTTGCTTTCCCCTGCACTGAAGCGCCAGAACACCAAGATGAGAGCAGCCCTCACAGTAGAGAAGCGACTGGCGATAGCCCTGTGGAAGCTTGCAACGCCAGACAGCTACCGGTCAGTCGCAAATCAATTCGGAGTGGGAAAATCTACAGTGGGGGCTGTTGTGATGCAAGTAGCCAGGGCGATCACCGAGCTGCTGGTACCAAGGGTTGTGAGTCTGGGAAATGTGCAGCTCATACTGGATGGCTTTGCAGCAATGGGGTTCCCGAACTGTGGTGGGGTGATAGACGGAACCCATATCCCTATCTTGGCACCAAGCCAGCGAGTACATAAACCGAAAGGGTTACTTTTCAATAGTGCTGCAAGCACTGGTGGATCATAAGGGACGTTTCACCAACATCAACGTGGGATGGCCGGGAAAGGTACATGATGCTCACATCTTCAGGAACTCTGGTCTGTTTCGGCTGCTGCAGCAAGGGACTTTCTTCCCAGACCAGAAAATAACCGTTGGGGATGTTGAGATGCCTATAGTTATCCTTGGGGACCCAGCCTACCCCTTAATGCCATGGCTCATGAAGCCATACACAGGTAGCCTAGACAGTAGTCAGGACCTTTTCAACTACAGGCTGAGCAAGTGCTGAATGGTGGTGGAATGTGCATTTGGGCGTTTAAAAGCTCGCTGGCGCAGTTTATTGACCAGGTTAGATCTCAGCGAAACCAATATTCCCATTATTATTACTGCTTGCTGTGCGCTCCACAATATCTGTGAGAGTAAGGGGGAGACGTTTATGGCGGGGTGGGAGGTTGAGGCAAATCACCTGGCCACTGGTTATGCGCAGCCAGACACCAGGGCTATTACAAGAGTACAGCAGGGTGCGTTGCGCATCAGGGAAGCTTTGAAAACCAGTTTCATGAATGGCCAGGATGCTGTGTAAAAGTTCTGTTTTTCCCCATTAATGAAAAGCCCCGCCCCTTCATTCACTCTACTTCCCTTTAACCAAACCGCCCTGCCCTCCTGCCCTCGGTCACCGCTTGCAGAGGCAATAAAGTCATTGTTGCTTAAAAATAATGCATTCTTTATTAATTCATAAAACAAAGAGGGGGAACTATGGGGGTAACTGCCACAGTCGCCCGGGATGGGTGGTGGAAGAAGGGAAACACCAGGATGGGTGGTGGAGGAAGGGAAGCACCAGGATGGGTGGTGGAGGAAGGGAAGCACCAGGATGGTGGCATTTGCTGGGAGGGATGGAGGGGATGAGGGAAGGACAAGGACACACAGCACTTTAAAACTTATTGAATGCCAGCCCTTTCTTGCTTGGACTGTTCTCTTGGCTTGAGTGGTTGGGTGCACGGAGGCCGCCCAAACGCGTTCTTGGGCGTCTCGGGGATGAGGTTATGGGACTCGGGAAGGAGGGCTGTTGGTTACACAAGGGCTGTAGCGGCGGTCTGGGCTCAGGCGGCCTTTCCTGAACCCTACGCCTTTCCTCAGCCATAAGCCGGAGGATTTCCGTTTGATCCTCCAGTAGCCTCAGAATTGCATCCTGCCTTCACTCTGCACGCTGACGCCACCTACTCTCTTCATCCCGCCAGTCATTGTCTTCAGCACGCCACCTGTCCATGCGATCAAATTCTGCCTTCCTGGACTCCGACAGTGTCTGCCTCCATGCATTCTGCTGGGCAGTTTCAGTGTGGGAGGATTGCAAGAGCTCTGTGAACATATCGTCTCGATTCCTTTTTTTTTTTACTTCTAATCTTCGCTAGCCTCTGGGACGGTGATGAAAGGGGTGGTGTTGAAACATTTGCAGCTGCGGGAGGAAACAAACGGGAGAGGAGTAGTTTAAAAGACACATATTAGAGAACAATGCTCCAAACATTACATATCACATGTGCATTTGGTCCAAGGTTGCACTTTGTCTGTTATATTGAGGGTCTGCCGGTTTGGTGTGAGAGATCACACAAGCGGGTCCGGCGGGCAACAGAATTCGGCTTGCAGGCAGCCATGGTAAGCCACAGTCTATAGGCTTCTTTAACCTTCATAACATGTGGGATTGTTTTCAAACAGCAACCCCCTCATTTCCCATAACAAACAGCCTTTGGGCTGGCAATTTAAAACTGGTTGGCAATTGAAAAGGGAGTGGCGGCGGTTTTCGGGTTAACGTGCAGCGCGAACCTAATCAACCCCCACACACACACACATACACACACATCTAAGATGTTGGCTGTTCTCCCTCCCCCCACCGCGTGGGTCACAGCGGGGAAGATTTCCATTCAGACACAGGCAAACAGCCCAGCAGGGACGGACCCCTCTGAATACCCCCTTAATAAAATTCCCCTATTTCAACCAGGTGACCATGAATGATATCACTCTTCTGAGGATAACACAGACAGATAAAGAACGGATGTTGCTTGAATGCCAGCAAACACCGGGACCATACGCCGCCATGCTTTGCAAAGCAATGATTCCAGACTACGTGCTACTGGCCTGGCGTGGTAGAGTGTGTTACCACGGAGCACAGGATAAGGCTGCCCTCCCCAGAAACCTTTTGCAGAGGCTTTGGGAGTACATCCAGGAGATCTTTCTGGAGATGTCCCCGGAGGATTTCCGCTCCATCCCCGAACATGTTAACAGACTTTTCCAGTAGCTGTAGCTGTACTGGCCACGAATTAATCATTAAACACGCTTGCTTATAAAACATGTATTAATTTAACAGAGGTACACTCACCAGAGGTCCCTTCTCCAGCATCGAGCACGCCTTGGGTGGGTTCGTAGGGTACTGGCTCCAGGGTGACAAAGAGTTCCTGGCTGTCAGGGAAAAGGGCTTCTCCGCTTCCTTGCTGTGTCTGTGCGCTATTTTGAGCATCATTATCATCATCTTCCTCTCCCCGAAAATGCTCCTCTGTGGTTTCTGATGATCCACATACGGAGTCATACCACATGGGTGGGTCAGTGCTGGCTGCACCTCCTAGAATGGCATGCAGCTCGTCATAGAAGCGGCATGTCTGGGGCTCTGACCCAGAGCGGCTGTTTGCATCTCTGGTTTTTTGGTAGGCTTGTCTGAGCTCCTTAATTTTCACGCGGCACTGTTGTGCGTCCCTGTTGTAGCCTCTGTCCTGCATGCCCTTGGAGACTTTGGCATATGTATTGGCGTTTCTCCTTTTGGACCGTAGCTCTGCTAGCACGGTTTCGTCTCCCCATACTGCGATCAGATCGCGTACCTCACGCTCGGTCCACGCTGGAGCTCGTCTTCGGTTCTGGGACTCCATCATGGTCTGCTGATGAGATCTGCACTCACCTGCAGCTCACCACGCTGGCCAAACAGGAAATGAAATTCAAAAGTTCGCAGGGCTTTTCCTGTCTACCTGGGCGGAGCATTCAAGCTCAGACTGCTGTCCAGAGCGGTCAAATGTTGCACTGTGGGATAGATCCAGGAGGCCAATACCGTCGAATTGCGTCCACACTAAGCCTAGTTCGAGTCAGCAATATCGATTTTAGCACTAATCCCCTCGTTGGGGGTGGAGTGGCGAGATCGATTTTAAGAGCCCTAGACGTCGATGTTAATGGCTTCATCGTGTGGACGGGTGCATGGATCAATCGATGTAATGCTAATAAATTCGACCTAAACTCGTAGTGTAGACCAGGGCTAAGACAATATTGACTATTTATGGATGAACTAATGAAGAAGGCAACATTTTGCTAAATAGAAAAGGCCTGGTTGTTCCGTCTACATTGGATGGGGCAGGGAACACTCACTAACATTCATAGCTGTCATCTGTGAGTTGAAAAATGTTAGCAAAAAGGCAAGAGATACATTGTACCCATGAATAGTGCTCAGATAACAGACACAGTGATACATTTTGCTACATATAACCATTTCAAAAAGACACAAAACAAAGAATGGATGACGGGTCAGGAAATTCCAGAAGTACTAATGCAAAGTGTAAGGGAGGATTTATTTTACTTAGCAAAGACGCTTCTCTCTTGTAAATTGATTATTACTTTAAAATCACTAGCAAACACAAAAAACACAAGATGGCCATTACCCATCGCAGTACGTCAACCATATAACACTACAAGTTGAACTTACTGTCAAGAGATCCCAGTTTTCATGTGAAGACTTCTAAGAATTCTTTAAGACCCATTTGTGCAATGAAGTCATGGGATTACTAAGAGAACTATTCAGACAGTGAAAAATCTCTCGAAGTCATTTATACACGACAATAGTGACCCATATGTAGACCTGTTGAACCTACAAAATACACCAATAGAAGGATGGGCTTCCCTACTACTGATGCACATAGGTGCACACAGATGAACAAGGATTTTACTTCCTATAAGACCTCCTTTGCTCAAACTGAAGCAGATACTAGACTTAAAAACAAAACAGAAAGCAAAGCAAAAAAGACAATTTTACAACAGGCATACAAAATCATTGTTCAGGTTGACAAGAAGGTGATTAACTCGCTTTAGAACAAACGATAAAAGCTGGAAGCCAGCAAGAGTTTTGACTCCCACAAGAGACAAGGGATCTTATATTGAGAAAAGTCAGCAGCAGAGAAATAATCAATGTCTACTTGAAATGAAATACCTAAGACATCCCAAAGGCATGTTGGGTCAGAAGGAAAAGAGGTGAAAACTCAAGGAACATACAACAGAATGAGAATGTATTTGTGATAGTGCCAGAAGAATCATTAGAGGCACCAAAACCACCAATCGCTTGATTTTCAGATATGTTGAATACCTACATCTCCAACTGACTGGAGCTGCAGGTGCTCAGCACTACTGAAAATCAGGTGCCTTTTAAACACAAACATCACGAAGGATGACAAGTCCAAGTAGCACCTGGCCAAAGCAAAAGTGGTTTGAGCATTGGCCTGCTAAACCCAGGGTTGTGAGTTCAATCCTTGAGGGGGCCATCTAGGGATCTGGGGCAAAAATCTGTCAGGGGACAGTACTTGGTCCTGCTAGTGAAGGCAGGGAACTGGACTCGATGACCTTTCAAGGTCCTTCCAGTTCTATGAGATAGGCTTATCTCCATATATTTATTTTAAAGAAGCCTAAAATGAAAATCATGTTACCAACTAGAGCTAATCAAAACATTTTTCAATCAACATTTGAAATATTAAAATGTTCATCCACTTTACAAATTTTGAAATCATTTAAACCAGCTCTACTAGCAGCTGTGCTTTGAGAAAACCAACAAAAGGCACACAAGGTTGTGATTAGATGTAACTGACTCAACAAATAATTGAGAGCAGAAATGTATTTAAAAGTTAAATATCCATACAAGGGGATAAATGGAGGAAGTAAGGAAAAAGAATGTTATGTTTCTGTATGAGAGCGATATGCTAATGAGATGATGTAATAATAATATGGCATGATTATGCTAATCCCAGTGTTAAGCATGTGAGCATGCCCAGTGTGAAACAGAAGTTTCCAGAAGTTCAAGGAGACTCCCACTAAGCTCAGTGCTTGTGAAGTAGAAAAAATATGCTGAGCTTCCTCCCCTGACAAACCTGGCTCCTGAGTGCTTCATAAGCATTACAACAAACTCTCAAGCTAAAAAACAATATACAGGAGTAAATTTAAAAGCCACTAAATAAAAAATAAACAAACAAATAAACACAAAGAGCTGAGAGTATACATCCATGTCAGAGCTAAAAATATTTTCCAAATAAAAGGTACAAATATTGTAGTCCCTACTCAAGCAAAAGTCCAATTGTGATATCTTCCCCAATATGAGGCAATCTGAGAACTCAGAGAGAGTGACTGTTTAGACTACCTGGATTACTGATTTTAGGAATCTGGCACTTCCTTTTATTTCCTGTTCTACCTTTTTATGTATGCACGTGTAATGAAATGCAGCCACATGTATACACACTCTGCAGTTGTCAGAAATAGTCCTTTGAGCAACTCTGAGAAGTGAACTCCACTGAGCTAGCATCACAGATAATCAGCAGAATGTGTGCTTAAACTACCAGGATCTCCTTGAAGATAATTTTATAATTTAAAAGAATGTAGGGCTGAAAGAGATCATCTAGTTCATGATGCCCACACTGGAGCAGGACTAAGTATAACTAGACCATTTCTGTATCTAAGCCTGTTCTTAAAAAATCTCCAATGATGGGGATTCCACAGCCTGCCTAGGTAATCTGTTCCAGTGCTGAACTGCCCTTATAGAAAGTTTTTCCTAATATCTAAGCTAAATTTCCTTTTCTGTAAATTAAGCCAATTACTTCTTGACCAACACTCACTGGACACGGAGAACAATTGATTAAGATCCTCATCATAACAGCCCTTATCATAATTTGAAGACTGATGTTGCCCCTCAGCCTTCCTTTCTCTAGACTTAACATGCTCAATTCTTTCAATCTTTCTTCATAGGTCATGTTTTCTAAATCTCTTATTTTTGGTGCTCTCCTCTGCACTCTCTCCTATTTGTTCACATCTTTCTTGAAGTGTGGTGCCAAAAACTGGATACAGTAATCCAGCTGAGGCTCACCAGTCTTATACAAGACACTTCTGTTAATGCATCCCAGAATGACATTTGCCTTTTTTTGCAACTGCATTGCATTATTGACTCATTTAATTTATAACCCCAGATCCTTCTCTGCAGTATTGCTGCTTAGCCAAGTTATTCATGTTATTCTTCATGCTGAATCAAATCAAAGGGACATTGTTTTAACTCTTCAGAATTAATGGGGAACAGGGGGTCAAAGAACGACTTTGATTAAAAAACTAAAAAACAAAAACAAAAAACCACCATGCACAGCAAGACTACACACTCTTCTCTGAGTTCCTCATCTATTTCAAATCATAAATTCAAGTTGCATTGCCCAGCTCTCCTGAATCTACTGTCAAAACCTCTATTTACATTTACAGTCTCAGCCAGTACATTGTCATGGTTTTCAGTTTGTAATTCTGAGCTTAAATCATTGAAGCTGGAAGCAAAACTACTGTCACATCTATTTCCATTAATCACTAACACTGGGTACACTGTATTTCCCTCTGCAAATGAAACTTCAGAGATACACCTGCCCCTGTTCAGTAAATAGATTCAGACAATACTTTTGGCAAAATATGATATTTTATGTATTTGTAAAACTCTATACAGTAGAACTTCAGAGTTATGAACACCAGAGTTACAAACTGACCAGTTAACCACACACCTCATTTGGAACTGGAAGTACACAATCAGGTAGTAGCGGAGACCAAAAAAAAAAGAAAAAAAAAAAAAGAAAGGCAAATACAGTACAGCCCTGTGTTAAACATAAACTACTAAAAAAATAAAGGGAAAGCAGCATTTTTCTTCTGCATAGTAAAGTTTCAAACCTGTATTAAATCAATGTTCAGCTGTAAACTTTTGAAAAAACCATAAGGTTTTGTTCAGAGTTACGAACCATTCCAGACGTGTTCTTAACTCTGAGGTTCTACTTTATTTGCTGGGAGTCCAAGTGTGTCTGACTTCGTCAGCCTGACTGTTGTGCAGCTTAAGTGTTGTGCAATGTAAATTAATAAACAAAAGTGTGTCCTGATTCAGCAAAAACAACAATGCATAGTCAGTTAAGAAACGTATTTTTAAAAACATGGACCAAGTCTGAGTCCTGTCTGGTGTAGATATGAGGTAATTCCATTGCAACCAAACTTGCATAAGTGAGAGGATCCATTTGTGAAGAACAGTGGGAGAATGAAACTGCTGGACATTGTATGCTGCATAATTAAAACAAAGCTGCACTTGTTTAGGTTAGCACAGCTCTGTGAAGGGCTGCAGTTTGACATGTATTTGAAAATAAGATTTTTAATTATATTTGGCATTTCAGACCCTCCTGCTGATGCCACTTTCTTGCTGAAAGGTGACCTCATTCGTGATCTTGTCAGTGTGAGACCTATGTGTTACGGACTGCAAGCAAGTTTCTATTTTGCTTCATTAGTGATTAGTAGTACTTTCTTGTTTAATATTTAAGCAGGGTGTTCAATGTTTAAACCATGAAGAGGTTCTTGTGACTTTAAATGTTATTAAAATAGAAAAGGAGAGCTGTCTAGTGGTTAAGCAAGAGTTAGGCATCAAGATTCTCACCTCTATGGCTGACTTGGGCAATTCTATATTTATAGTGCCCATTAACTTCAATGGGAGTGCTGTGCATAGAAGGCTTGTAGAATCAGTCCCTTCTTTTGTGACCTTGTTGAGACATTTCAATTTGCCGTGCCTCACTTTACCCATCTCTAAAATTGGTGTAATGTGTTAAGAGCTGTTGTAAAAAGTTACACAACAGACACTTAGAAAACCAAACAAGAAGATATGTTATTGTTCCTATAAAACACAGGAACTATGTTGCATATTCTTGAAGACCATGTACTGACATCTTCTCTATTAACACATGTACAGACATTTCTCCTAACAATGATATTTACCTTCTTTGCAGGTAATATTGTGAGGTGAATTTTTACAATAGCCTTTAAGATGCTCATTTGAAGAGCATTACACATATACAGTGGTTTATGTGAAATTATTACGGAGAAGGTTCAAATCATAGAATCACAGAAGTGTAGGACTGGAAGGGACCTCGAGAGGTCATCTAGTCCAATCTCCTGCACTCAGAACAGTACTATATAATAACTAGATCATTCCTGACAGATTTATTTCTAACCTGTTCTTAAAAACCTCCCATGACAGAGATTCCACAACCTCCCTAGGCAACTTGTTCCAGTGCTTAACTACCTTGACAGTTAAGAAGTTTTTCCTAATGTCCTATCTAAACCTCTCTTGCTGCAATGTAAGCCCCTTGCTTCTTGTCCTATCCTCAGAGGTTAATGAGAACAATGTCCTATCCTAAGAGGTTAATGAGAACAATGTACTTAAAAACTGTTATGTCCCCCTTCAGTCTTCTCTTCTCCATACTAAACAAACCCAGTTTTTTCAATCTTTCCTCAGTCATGTTTTCTAGACCTTGAATCATTTTTGCTGTTCTTCTCTGGACTTTCTCCAATTTGTCCACATCTTTCCTGAAATGTGGTGCCCAGAACTGGACATAATACTCCAGCTGAGATCTTATCAGTGCAGAGTAGAGGGGAAGAATTACTTTCTGTGTCTTGCTTACAACACTGCTGCTAATACACCTCAGAATTATGTTTGCATTTTCAGCAATAGTGTTACACTGTTGACTCATATTTAGCTTGTGATCCACTATAATCCCCATATGCTTTTCCACAGTACTCCTTCCTAGGCAGTCATTTCCCATTTTGTATGTGTGCAATTGATTGTTCCTTCCTAAATGGAGTACTTGGCATTTGTCCTTATTGAATTTCATCCCATTTACTTCAGACCATTTCTCCAGTTTGTTCAGATCATTTTGAATTTTAATCTTATCCTCCAAAGCATGTGCAAATCCTCCCATCTTAGTATCATCTGAGAACTTTATAAGTGTACTCTCTATGCCACTATCTAAATCTCTGATGAAGATATTGAACAGAACCAGACCCAGGACCAATCCCTGCAGGACTCATCTAGATATGCCCTTCCAGCTTGACTGTGAACCACTGATAAATACTCCCGGGAACGGTTTTCCAACCAGTTATGTACCCTCCTTACAATAACTCCATCTAGGTTGTATTTCTATAGTTTGTTTACAAGGTCATGAAAGACATTATCAAAAGCCTTACTAAAGTCAAGACACACCACATCTACCACCTCCCCACTATCCACAAGGCTTGTTACCCTGTCAAAGAAAGCTAGTAGGTTAGTTTGACATGATTTATTCTTGACAAATCCATGCTGTTACTTATCACCTTATTATCTTCTAGATGTTTGCAAACTGATTGCTTGATTTTTTGCTCCATTATCTTTCTGGGTACTGAACTTAAGCTGACTGGTCTATAATTCCCCAATTTATCTTTATTCCCCTTTTATTGATTGGCACTATATTTGCCCTCTTTCAGTCCTCTGGAATCTCTATCATCTTCAATGAATTTTTAATGATAATCACTGTCGTCAAATGTTCGGCTGCATGTGTGTTCTCCCTGTGTGCTGTCCCAGCTCTGCGCAGATAGCTGGCACAGCAGATCTTGAGCAAACCACCTAATGACCGAAATCCGTTAAGGTACGAAGGCGCTTAGTCGGGTTTATTGTCAGCAAAGCATGGTCCTAGCTCCCCGGATCAACTGTAGTGTCTACAGTTACACTAGCACATGTACACTCTGACGTATTAGGGTGACACCCATTGCCCATTGCCTTGTTCCTGTAGGTTCAATCAAAACATCTATATCAGTGGTGGGCAACTGCTTCCCACAGCTCCCATTGGCTGGGAACAGCAAACCACAGCCACTGGGAGCTGCGGGCAGCCGTGCAAATGTAAACAAATTATCTAGCGGCCCACCAGTGGATTAGCCTGACGGGCCGCAGGTTACCCACCACTGATCTATATTCATCATGCTGTCATCCTGACCTTATCCTTAAGATGGGTCAGCATGTTCCTGTTATCTCTGAGGAATGTGTATATCGAGGTGTTCTGGTACCACCCTTCTGGAATGGGCTTTCCTGAGTGTTTTGTGCGTAGCCCCTCTTAGGAATATATGTTTTTACAGTATCAACCCTATGCTTGCCAAATTCTGTGAGCTGGGCCTGCTTCTTGCTCACAACTTAACTTTGCTTTAAGTCAGCAAGGTTTTGACTACTTTAGCCCAGGCCTCAGGCCTCATACCAGGCCTCTGTTACATGGGCTTATGTTTCAGGCCCTCTTCCTACTACTATCACTAATGGCTCAGATATCTCATCAGCCAACTCCATGAATAGTCTAGGATGTATTTCATCTGGCACTGCCAGCTTGAAGACATCTAACTTGTCTATGTAATTTTTAACATGTTCTTTCCCTATTTTAGCCTCAGATGCGACCTCATTTTCACGGGCATTCATGATGTTAGCCGTCCAACCGCTACTAAACTTTTTGGTGAAAACTGAAACAAAACAAAAATCATTTAACATTTCTGCCATTTCCACATTTTTTATTGTCTTTTATCCCTCAATGAGTAATGGACTTACCCTACCCTTGGTCTTCATCTTGCTTCTACTGTATTTGTAGAATGTTTTCTTGTTACACTTTATGTCTCTAGCTGGTTTAATCTTGTTTTGTGCCTTGGCCTTTCTAATTTTGTCCCTACATGCTTGTGTTGGTTGTTTATATTCATCCTTTGTACTTTGACTTAGTTTCCACTTTGCGCGGGACTCTTTTTTGATGATCTCCTGGTTAAGCCAACATGGTCTCGTTCCATACTTCCTATCTGTCCAATGCAGTAAGATAGGTTTTAGTTTTTAGTTAAGGGCTCTTGTGCCCTTAACTAAAATATAACCTGTGTCACATAAGATATCATTTATGAACCAAAATGGAGAGCAAAAGGCTCAGAACTGAACCGTAATTAAAAACAGGTCCAAACCCTCTCTTTAGATGATCTCAAATTATTTTTTTGTATTATAAGCCCCAGTTGTGGAGCAGAATCAATGTACAGTGCCTAGCACAAACAGAGAAAAAAAATATGGTCCCTGCCACAGTGAGCCTACAATCTCCTTAACTTGCATTTTCTAACTGCTATGCTGAGCCAGATAGGTTTCAGTTTTCTTTGAGGTAAATGCTAAGATAATATGTAGTAGTAGTAGTTACTGTACAAAAAACAGAATATACAGAGCATTCCTTAACTGATTTCTCTATGCTACCACTATATTCTTCTTTCTGACATTAAGACGGTGCAAATGTTTTGCATACTGTATACTTGCAGCCTTTCAAGTTATAAGACATTTAAATGTCTGTAAAATATTTATCTCTGTCTCTCTAACCACATGCAAAAATAAATGAATGGAAGAGTTCTAGTGTGCGTGCATGGAATTATCAATTTTAAATATTCACAGTTTTAAAACTGCTTACATGATTTTCTTCAAAAATGAACTGATTTGAGTTTCAGTGAGGAATACTAAAACAAGCTAAACTTGAAGCTTCTCATTTTATCCATTTTTGAGTTATGCAAATACAAACATTTTGATTGGAATATATCAGAATTGTGTATTTTTTCCATTCTTTTATAACTCTAAAATAGCTGAACTGATTTTGCTGAAATGTCTGTCCCAAAAGATCATATCTGAACTAATGGATCAAGCATGGAACATGAACCCAAAAACAACTTATAACCAACTGAAGAACAGAGGCTAGAATGGAAGTTATAACTTACCCTTAGAGTGCTTACTATCACAACTACTAAAATACGGTAGCCTCTTTGGGGCCTGAAGGGTTAGCTAACAGTTGAAGCCTTGCCAAGATTTTTCAGTTAGGAGGAGAAACAGATTATATGATTCAAGTTTAATTGACGTGAGCTTGTTCATTTACAACAAGGAACATACACAAAATCCTGTTTCCCTGAACAGAGTAGAAACAGGAGGCATTTTCCTAACTCACAAATTCCACGTCTCTCTCTCCAGCGAGTCCTGTGCCCCATAGAGATCTGTCTTTGCTCCCTCTTAGGGCCATGCTCACCACTTCTCTCACTGTCTGCTCACTTTCTGCCTATCATACCCATGGACACACACCGCTCCAACAAGGCAATACCCCAGATCCCACATTTGCAATCAGTCCCCAGGGAAACCCCTCCCTCCGCTCACATGGCTTAGCTCTGATTGGTTTTATCATACAATGCTTTGCCTTGGGAAGCAAATGCTTATATTTTAGCTATCAATACACAAAGGGACATTTAAATGCTCCTTCCATTTAGCCTGAATGAAAAGTCACCCATCGACTTTAACCAGGTCTGAAATTGATGTCAAGATCAAAGAAACAATTGACGGCAGCCATTAATATCTTTCACTGTAACAAAAAGAATACTGAAACACACAAAGATATAATTCAAATAAATGTCCATTTTTAGGTTTCAAATTGTTCAATGTTTCAATATTCAAATGTTTCAAGGACCAAGTTACCAAGTGAAGAACAATGTTTACCTAGCTAGTTGCTTGATAAATAATGTGGCTGCATACCTCTTATAAGGAAGTCTTTCTGACCTTTCTGATGACTGCATTACTCAGAGGGAGCCAGTTAATTGTAACTACTTATTTGGAAGGGAAAATAGTCTGGAGAACCACCTTACCGGCTGAACTAGAGGCCAAAAGTTAACATACTAACAAGTGTAATTTGTCAATAATTGTATTTTAAATGTGTGTGTGCTCATGCATGTATACACACATATATATCTATATAAATATTCTTACCCAGTAGGTTTGTGAGCCACAGCGCTAGATCCTCTTTCATTGGTAATAAGTTGGCCTCATGTCTGCTGGCCAGCCACTGGCTGTATTGATGCATATCAGAAAGGCCAGGTCCTCGTGCCTTTGGGCTCAGAGCACTGCACATTGTTTATCCACTTGTAGTACCTGTTTTTTGAAAAAAGTACCTCATTATACTATACAAGGCCTGAAGCTTCTTTTTTTTTTTTAAGTTTATTGACAGTGCTTGAAACGAACTATGATCCTGGGATGCAAGATGTCAGACAAACCCATGTAGGTCTAACACACGGAAACAACGTACACGATGAAAGTCTTGTTTTGCTAATGAAGCATTTTGCTGGTGATTTAATCACATAGATAATGTCTGTTTTATTTGTACTCACCCAGGGACACGTTCCCAACAATCCACTACTCTGCAAGGAATAATTAAAACCAAATCAAAATAAACATTTGGAGATACAGACCTAACAATTCATTAGGACCTGATCCAATGCCCATTGAAACTCATGGAAAGCTTCAGTGGGCTTTGGATCAGGCCCTAGAACTGCATATGAGTAAGGGAGTTCTGCAACTGCAACAAACCGTTAACAGTACTAAACAGATACCCATTCCACCAAATGAAATCCATCAGTTCTACAGCTATTATTTAATTTACTGTATTGTTCTACAAACATATACAAAGCATGGCAGTCCTGGAGGATGGAGTTTATCCACAAAACAGATACAGTAGCAGTGCAAGCTTCCGACCTCACCGTCCCCACACAAATGCTAATGGACCTCAGTTCTGAACTATGGAAACCACCTCTAGAGGTGACAGAGTATTTCATTTTCCCATTCAATATTTTATTCCCAATTTAATTTTTTTAATCATTTCAATAGCCAGAGGTGTAAAGTGCCCACTGGAATTGTAGTTCTATTAGTGAAGGTCAAATTCTGCCATCTGCTGCACAAGTGTGCTCGGGAAAGAAGAGGGTGTCAGACTCTTCCTGTCCCTGTGAAGCATAGCAGGGTTTCAGCGTAATGCTAAAGAGAGTGCCAAGTTAGGGGACTGGCTACTGTCCCAGCTGGCACACCATGGCTCCTAGCGATCACAGTCAGGACCTGGTCAGCCAGCTCATATGCAGCATTGTGCAGGTGGCATTAGGCAGGGTTCTTGCTGTTCTTTTCTAAAGAATCAGGAAGATGCTTATTTACCCTAGCTGTTCTGTGCCATTGTGACCTGCACTTGTAAGGTGATTGCAGGGCAGGATGCACTGCTGATGGCTGTTTCCTTCTGCCCCTTGCATAGTGCCTAGAAGTCATGAGTCAGCCCATAGGTAACAGTGACTTTAAAAATAGGGAAGAACAACTTGCTATCCTATGACAGTGGTCAGAGTATTAGGGATGGCAAAAGTAATACAGTGGAACCCTGATTTTATGAACATTGATCTTATGAATGACCTGTTATATGAACCATTTTTCTGGCACTGACAGCACGTCTTTCTGACGCCAAATGTGACTTCAATCCATCAGCCAATGTTCGAGCAGCTGCACAGGTTTATCTTACTCATTCAAATAAATACATATGAGTCAGGATGCACAAGGGAAGCAAAGTAAAAGGTGCCATTTTTGCACAGTCACTTTTTAGGTTTACAGATCAGACTTTAAGAGAATCATCTTTTTTATTTCATTTCATTTATTCTCTGATACATTCATTGGAAAATCAAGAACCCGCATCGTTGCTCTGGAAGAAATGAAAAGACACTGTGCTTTAGGATTCTCCTTGGGAGCAAACTGCCTTTCCGCATCTGAGGACACATGAATGGTAAAATGTTCCCCACCAAGGAGCCCCACCAATAAATGCTGAAACTGTCGTGTGGCTGTGATACTACAGGGTACCACAGCCTCCTGCCACCTGTTGCCACTGTGTGTATTTTTATTCTGTAATTAAAAGCCTACAGCTGGCCCATGCCAGCTGACTTGGGTTCACAGGGCTCAGGTTAAGGGACTGTTTAATTAGAGTATAGACATTAGGGCTTGGGTTGGTACCCAGGCTCTAGGACCCTGAGAGATGGGAGGGTCCCAAAGCTTAGGCTACAGCCCAAGCCCAAATGTCCACATCGTAATTAAACAGCCCCTTAACCCGAGCCCTGTGAGCCTGAGTCAGCCAGCATGGGCCAGTCATCGGTGTCTGTAGTGTAGACATACCATGTTTGACTTTTGGTGGAGCTGGGGCTGCTCCAACCTGGCTCTGTAGGCTGTGTTATACGTGACTGCCACTCAGGGGCTTCTGGAGGCGGCACACAGCAGGGAATATGGAACTAGAGCAAAAAAACAGACAAAGGACAGCCCTATCTGCATATGTTCCCTGCAGCCCCTAGAGCAGGGGTCTCAAACACGCGGCCCACGGGCCACATGCGGCCCGCGGAGTTATTTCCTGCGGCCCGCCAGAGGCGCCGACTCCACTGGCAGCCAAGCTCCAAACATTACTGAGTGTTTATATTTTATTAAAACCCCTCTTTGCATTACAGTTTTTAAAAAGTTAAAACATTGACTTTTAATAGAATATTATATTACTCTTCATTTTTTTCATTTTTGACTATACTTTTGTAACATTGTATGAAAAGGTTTCAGTGATGCGGCCCATGGGCCAATTTACTAGTTCTTATGTGGCCCTCCTGGTGATTTGAGTTTGAGATCCCTGCCCTAGAGCATATGGGCTTCTGCCAGCGGGAGGCACAGAGTATGGAATTCAAGCATACATGTTGCTATTTCAGTTCAGACTCACAGTACAGGGCTATTTGCACACACTGCCTGCTGACCTGGTTCTTGCCTTTTCCAGACCCAGCAACAAATATAAGATGGGGAGGGTTCTGAGCAGAAGGAACTTTTGAGCCTGGTGGTGATGGGAGTTAAGGTTGTCAACTCTGACTGAAGCTATTCCGGGAGTTGTTGTTCCTCAACATGAGGTAATGTCATTTTCTTAAAATATCGTATTAAAATCTCCTGGATTGCTTTCAACAGCCACCGAGAGATTGGTGCCAATTCTGGGAGATTCCAGGCCAATCCTGAGGGTTGGCAACCCTAATGGGAGTTGGAGGTAGAAGGGGGAATAGTTCTGATCATGGAGGTATGCGTGTGTAGGGCGGTAACTGGTGGGAGAAGATTCACACTGAAGGGAATGTTTCTGAATGGTAGCGAGTTTAGGTAGAAAGAAGAGAGCTTCTCAGCATGTAGATGGGGTGGGGATGGCTCTTCTGAGCTGGTAGGGGTTGGAAGGAGCTGAGAGAGCTGGGCAGGGGAGGGGTTCTAAGCCAGGAGGGGGATACATTGAGATGTTATGGTTGAGTGCGGGCGAAATCAAGTCAACCGGTGAATGTGGGGGGGGGCATGTGAAAGGGGGGATTGTAGGGTAACAGATTGGCAGGGGTGAGGCTAGGATGAGGAAAGAACAGTGAAACAATCACAGATGGATAAATACTGTATCCACTGCCTTTTGTAAATTTTCACTATTTCTGTTCCTAAAGGGAAAGGAGGGTTCCCCTTTTTCCCCCCATTTCTCCACCAACCTGTCTTATCCCCCACAGCTAACCACTTACCTTTGACACCCATGACCACTTTGAGAAAAACATCAGCCTAAAAGAAAAGGCTGAAGATTGGTAGGTTTGGCCATGTGCTTTCAAGTTGTCAGTACCAGTGGCAGAGTTGTGGAATTCTTTATTGTTTTTTGGTTTGTTATTTTTTTTGTGCTAACACTGACCTTCCTCATATTAAATCTGGGAAGTTCACCCAAACTGAATTAAACCCTCCACAGTGACTGTGTGATAAAATATCTGGCTTGTCTCAGTTCATTTGCTTAGCATTACCAGCCCAGATGTTGCCTAGTATCATTTCTCTACATATTGGTTAGGATTTTCAAAGAAGCCTAAGGGAGACAGACACCCAAATCCTACTGAAAGTCAATGGGAGTTGAGCACCTAGCTCCTGTTGAAAATTCCAGCCATAACCAAGGCTGGATCTTGCAGTCCTTGCTCAGGGGAAATGAACTTTCTATATTTTGATTCCCATTTCCATAGTATCTGAAAAACTCACAATCTTTAATGTATTTATGTAGTGAGATAGGGAAGTATTATTATACCAAGTTTACAGAGAAGAAACTCAAACACAGAGAAATGTAGGGTACATCTACACTGTGATAAAAGATCCATGGCATGGACACAGCTGACCCAGATCGGCTGACTCGGGCTCATGGCACTATAAAATTACAGTGTAGACATTCGGGCTCAGGCTGGAGACCAGGCTTTGGTATCCTCCTCCCATGACAAGTCTCAGAGACAAGACTCCAGTCCCAGCCTAAACATCTACACTGCAATTTTTAGCCCCACAAGCCCAAGCACTGTGAGTCCAAGTTAGCTGACCCAGGCTCAGACTCGGTGCTGCAGGCTTTTTATTATAGAATAGACATGCCCTAAGTGACTTCCCTAATGTCACACATATGGTCTGTGGCACAGCAGGGAACTGAATCCTAACCCCTAAGTCAGTCTAGCACTGGCTCATCCTTCCCCTCACTGAAATCATTACGGACTCTATAGACTAGCCTTAAGTTACCAGCATTTTACCCCCAAACATTATTGTATTTTAACAGTAAAGCCATTGATATAACATCAGCTATAACAAAGCATTAACATCAAATAAATGCATGTAGAATTGTTCTTGTTATGGAATCTATCAGCTTTTCTATAAGAAACTGAACCTATCACCAAACACACATACGAATTTTAAAAACTTACCACTAAAATGCCTTGCTCTTCAAGAAACAAATTTCGTCCACTACTCTTCTGAAAGTGACATAAGCTAGGACAGAACGTTACTTACATTCTCTTTTGTTGCAAGTCATATTTATGCAGTGCAATCCTTTTTTTCCCCACCTCTGAGACAGCAATAAGACAGCTCAAATTCTTAGGCTCATTGTCTAGGTAAAGAATTCAGTTCAGGATAGTTTACAGTACACCTAATGACACGTAACAGTTTCAACAAGCTGGAAAGTTACATTCCTCCTTGTTTGCTCCCACCAAACAGTGAAGTTTTTATTTTGCTTTACAGTGGCACATTTAGTTTTCTGTGTATTGTAACTCAATGGAGTGTGTTGCCAGCAGTGTAATTTAAACTATCTGCTGATGTTCATCAATGATCATCAGGTGTAAGCCATAGCGTCAATTAAGCATTTTCTGTTATTCTTCTGGCTTTTTGTTGGGAATAATTATTACTGCAAAAAGCACCAAGGATACTACATGTTGTGTATTAAAAAGCATAGATGGTTAGAAAAGAGAACATAGGGCAGAGAGGCTAGATGGTCCAGTGGCTAAGGCCTACCCTAGGACTCTGCAGATGTATGTTCAATTCCCTGCTCCACTACAGACTTCTTCTACAATCTTGAGCAAGTCACTTGGGCCTAGATCCTCAGAGATGTTAAGGCACCTCACTCATTCATTTCCTTTGAGGATCTAGGCCTTAGTTCCTCACCTATAAAATGGGGATAATAGCACTTCCCTTTGCCACAGGGGCACTGTGAGGTGCTCAGACTGCAGGGTAATGAGGGACATATAACTATCATAAATAGGGAAATAGTAATGGGATATAGCACCTTTCATCTCTAAAATACCATTTCAAATCAGCCCAGGTAAGCAATGACTGAAAGTTGTTACCAGCTGAAGGCTATTCAGTGGCCTTCATGAAATTAATTTTGTTGTCTTGGTCCATTTGGTGCTGGATGGGCATTCACATCAAGCCCTGTGTCTGCAGTCTCAGCAGACAGAGCAAGGGGCTGAACAGGTGCATAGCCCAAATTCTTTTTTCACCCCTAGAGTTTGTTCTTCCAGGTCAGAGGTGAGGCAGAGTAGTACAGCAGTATGGTAAACCTTGTTCTTTAGCTACCAGTGCACTACTTGCTTAGTGGATTAATAGAAGTTTTCAGCATCCAGGGCTGCAAAATGCAGAACCATTCATGAGATTTGTGTTCAGTTATTAAAAAACAAATAAAAACCACACTCACACCAAGACTGAAAAAGGATGTTTGGCAAATGAAGTATTTTCACAAGCCGAATAGAGACTGTGTTCAGTACTCTCACCCAATTCATTCCTGGTGCTAGGGCCTACCATAAATTTCTCTACACCACTTAAGCCTGAGCAGCAGAATGGGGTAACTGTGCACCTGCTACATGCCGTGGAACTGGTATCTGTGCTGGCCTAGATTCAGAGATTCCAAGGTCACAAGGGACCATTGTGATCATCTAGTCTGGCCTCCTGTATAACACAGGCCATGTAACTTCGCCAAAATAATTGCTAGAGTGTATCTTTTAGAAAAATAACCAATCTTGATTTAAAAATTGTCAGTGATGGAGAATCCACCACAACCCTTGATACATTGTTCCACTGGTTCATTACCTTCACTGTTAAAAATATACAGTTTATTTCCCATTTGAATGTGTCTAGCTTCAACTTCCAGCCATTGGATCATGTTACACCTTTCTCTGCTAGACTGAAGAGACCATTATTACATATTTGTTCCCCACGTAGACACTTATAGACCATAATCAAGTCACCCCTTAACTTTCTCTTTGGTAATCTAAATAGATTGAGCTCTTTGAGTCTGTCTCTACAAAGCATGTTTTCTAATCCTTTAGTCATCATTCTTGTGCCTCTTCTCTGAAACCCCTCCAAATTATCAATATACTTCTTAGACTGTGGGCACCAGAACTGGACTCAATTATTCCAGCAGTGGTCATACCAGTGCTAAATACACAGGTAAAATAACCTCACTACTCCTACTTGAGATTCCCCTGTTTATACACCTAAAGGATTACATTAGCTCTTTTGGCCACAGCAACATACTGGGAGCTCATGTTCAGATGTTTAGCCACCATTCCCACCCTCCCTCAACTCTTACAGAGTCACTGCTTCCCAGAATAGAGTCTCCATCCTGTAAGTATGACTTACGTTCTGTGTTCCTAGATTTATAAAGTTACATTTTGTCATATTAAAATGCATATTGTTTGCTTGCATCCAGCGTATCAAGTAATCCAGATCGCTCTGTTCTCTTCATTATTTACCACTCCTCCAATTTTTGGGTTATCTGCAAACTTTATCAGTGATGATTTTGAGTTTTCTTATAGTCATTGATAAAAATGTTAAATAGCATAGGGCCAAGAACTGATCCCTGTGGGGTTCCACTAAAAACACTTCCACTCAACAATTCCTCATTTACAATTACATTTTGAGTCCTATCACAATTATCAAGCTTTTAATCCATTTAATGTGTGCTACTGTAATTTTAATATTGTTCTAGTTTTTTAATCAAAATGTTGTGCAGTACCAAGTCAAACACCTTACAGAAGTCTAAGTATCCACACTATTACCTTTATCAACCAAACTTCTAATCTCATCAAAAAGAGATATCAAGTTAATTTGACAGAATCACTTTTGTATAAACCCCTGTTGACTGGCATTAATGATATTACCCTCCTTTTATTCTTTATTAGAATTCCATATCAGTCACTCCATTATCTTGCTCATGATCAATCTCTGTCTGACAGGCCTATAATTACCAGGTCATCCAGTTTATCTTTTAAAACATTAGCTTTCTTCCAATCTTCTGGAACTTCCTCAGTGTTCCAAGCCTTATTGAAAAGCAACATTAATGGTCCAGTGAGCTCCTCAGTCAGCTCTTTTAATACTCATGGATTCAAATTATCTGGACCTGCTGATTTAACATGTCCAACTTTAGTAGCTGCTGCTTAACATCCTCCTGAGACATTAGCAGAATTGAAAGAGTGTTACCATATGATATGACTACATCATCTGCTTTTCCAAAATACAGAACAGAAATATTTATTGAACACTTCTGTCTTTTCTGCATTATTATTGATAATTCTTACCATTTCTATCTAGAAATGGAACAATACCATTGTTAGGATTCTTTTTGTTCCTAATATACTTAAATTCCCCCTTACTATCCTTGACTCAGCCTATGTGGGACCAACGGAGAAAGTCAATTTGCAAGTGAGCTGGTGTTATCTAGGACTAATGAAGGAACTGCAGATCTGCATTTATGCTGATCCAGTGGCCCCCATGTTCTGCACAACTGGTATTGAAGGCTTGTGTGGCAACCCTGCATCTTGGTCCTGGATTAGAGGGGTGAATTTCATTCCATCTGCATAGAACTCAAATACTCAGGGTTTATGCTAGTGGGCCAAATTCCCTCCTGTGTGAGATGAGAGTTGGGAAAGCCTGCTAGCTTCAGAAGAAGCAAACTATACTATACAGTAAAAGGTTCACATGATACACAACTCTGCAGTAGCTTCACAGTCAATGGTAACAGTGGGAAAACATCTTGGAAGTGAGTAGCCAGTGCTTTCACCACAGGGACTGCAGTATATAATGCTACACAGAAGCGGTGTACACTGCCTTTGTCTGCAGTTGCAGCTGATGTCCCTCTCTCAATGTCCTGCTGACTTGGAGAGAAGGTAATGGTATTGGATAGCAGACATTTTGGAAAGGGAGAAGAATTGAGGATCAAAAGCCAAAGCAGAACTCATGAGTATCTGGCATGGGTCTCTGCTGGATCTCCCTGCTAGTTCTAATCACATCAAGAAGGGGATGGAAAAGAACAAAATTCTGGCCCTTCAGCAGAATTTCAGAGTGTTGTTTGGTGCATTGGTTGACTCATTTTGAAATAAGCATATGCAAATAACTATATATTTGGGGGGTTAGCAAAAGAGGATATTAAAAAATAGAGACTTTAATAGATCAATTTTTTATCATTAGGGCACATAAATTGCAAATACAACATCTGTTTGTGTATTTGTGTAAGCAAACATGAACCTGCACACAAATAGGGTCTCTTGCATGCAATCATTGCTTTCAGGAGAACAAATACAGGTTTTGCATACACAATGATTTTGAGCATAAAATATGCAGGTACACCCACATCTGAAAAATTGATCTTACTAATGTTATTAAAAACAAAACTACAAGTTGTCCTTTGCCTAGTGCTTATGGTCCTGCAGATTAGTCTACTGACTAAATGCTGCATTTGAAATAATCTTTTGTTTTGTTCCTAATATATACGTTGATTACCTCTGTGGCTCTCGGGAAGATGTTAAACAACAATTTATGTAATTGTTTTCCTTAGTGTCAGGAAATTCTTCCCAGTAGCGAGATCTGCTAGACAGTAGAATAATCTCCCAAGGGAAGTAGGGGAAGTTCCATCACTTGAGACACTTAAAACTGGACTAAAAATAGCACTAAATAAAATATAGATAATCAGATGTTGGCAAGGATGGACTATATATGATCTAATCCGTCTTGTCATCTCTGACTTCTAAGATGACTTAGAAGCATAGCATAGTACTGCTATGACTTACTATAGAGTACCGCAATAATTGCTCTCATTTTACCCTTTAACTCTTATGAAATAATAGAGACTATACTTATCCAATTCTGATTTTGCTGCCATGATATATTATTCTTACTAAACCCTTAAAGAATTTTACCTTCTATAAGAAATTAGATGTCACTCTTACCTACATTATTTTAAGTACATAGATCTCTCATTTTAATTAGAGAGACAAAGTGGGTGAAGTAGTATCTTTTATGGGACCTCACTCACCTTGTCTCCTAATATCCTGGAACCAGGATGGTTACAACACTCATTTTAATTGTCTTTTCTAACTACAACAATTAATAGGATAAAACCTATTTGCACAGATGCAGAAAGCAAGATTATATTTTTGTAAGAAATTCCTTTTTTTCTAATTACTTTATTATCCTTATAACTATACACAACTAATTTAGCCCAGTGTTTCTGGTGTTCTCCCAGATTAGCTTGGAGTATACTGTACATGTTAAAGAGGAGGAATAGAGGGGACCCACCATGTGAAACTCATTAATCAATTAGAATTTTTAAGGGCTTACATCAAAATGTGATCTAGACTGATAAAGTAAACTCTGATTCACAAGACGTTTTTGTCCCTTGTGTTATGAACATACAGGATACAAATGTGCACTGTACTTAAAATGTGTATCTGGAACCTGGCACGGGATTGTATATTGATATTTTGAATTTATAAGACCCTTGGTTTGAAGCCAGCAACAAATTAACTTTAAAAAAAAAAATCTTTCTAGGTTACTGAAAACCTAGGAATTTTCAAGACTGTTTTTACCAGAGACAATGTTGCTGTCTTGCTAAATGTCTATTCCACCAAAAGGAAAGCAGGAATGTCATTTGTTTCTCTCTCACACATAATAATAAAGCTTTAGGAATGTTTGATATTAACTTTGCCATAAAATGATACGTTCTAGGTAACGATCCTGATTCCTAAGGCAGGCAAAAATCCTGATAGTTGACTTGCAGGACTGCAGGGTCTAGCCCTTACTCCTCATTTTTCTGCTTGCCTAATCAAAATGATAGTTAAAAAATCTATACAGAAAGGTCAAATCTAAATCTTAGTCTCCATTAGCTAAAGAAGTAATAATATGTATTACAGATGGAAAATTTTGATGACTTTAATTATTTTTTTAAATGCCTGCTGATTTGTGCAGAATGTGGGTTTATTGCCAATAATCACTAGCTCCTATGACTTTGCATTTAATTCTTAATTTAATTCTTAAGTGTTGCTAGGCCTGCTCCTGCTCCCATGAAATCAACGACCAAGCTTAAAAATGACTAATATGGGAGCAGGACAGGTGCCCCAATGTTAAGCCTGTCTCCTTTCTGATCAAATTATAATGAGAACATAGGTAATGTTTTCAAAAACCCCGAAGTGATTCAGGGGCCTAGGTCCCACTGAAAGTCAATAAGAGCTGGGTGGCTGGAAGCAATGCTAATTCCCCACTGCCTCACCTCCTTCATCACGGTTTGGCTGAGGTTCCAACCTGGGTTCCACAATGTAATTCTCATCAGATGGCCTATTGTACCATATGAAATGAATTTAGGAATGTCAGCTAATTTCCTATTAAATCACAATCCACATCACAAAACCATTACACTTGGCACAGCCTCGGCTCGGCAGCGAAGAAACAATCCAAGCTTTAATGTGCATGGAGACGGAAAGAAAAATGCCTTCCCCACCCCTGCGCAATTTCAAAGAAATGTCAGACGTGCTCCGGGGCTGGCCGGGAGGAAGGCTGCAAGCCATGCTGCTGGGCGATCGTCCTGCTGCCCCGCATAGCTGCAATAAGGGGAGAGCATTCCTCAAACAGGAATGGATCGTTTCTAAAAACAATATGAACGAGAAGATCCCAGCATAAAAGGCAAAGCCTGCCCGCCCTTCTGCTGCTTGTGTCTATTGCGTGAGAAAGAAGGCAAAGGAAAAGAGCTCGGTTTAAGAATCAGTGCTGTCCTGCCAGTCCTTTGGGTTGGGGGTGTCAAGACTGCCCTAATTCCAGTGGCCCAGCTCTGTGGGCAGTGATAGCACTGTAGCTTGCTAGCCGCCCACCAAACACTTGCTCCTGCGTTTGATGCAGATTGATCATATTTCCACTGGTCAAGATGGATCATATTTCCACTGGACAATGCCGTCATATATAAACCACCTACCTTTCCCCCTTTCTTCCAACCATAGTACTCGAGGGCTGGTGAACGGGGTAAGAGCAGACACAAAGCAGAGAAGGGTCCCGAATGGTGCGCTAGACAGTTACAAGACTTTCATGCAATTAAGGCAAAAATATTCTCCTCCTGGGATCATTCTGAATATTTTGTTGCCAAGCACTCACTCCTAGCCCGAACCCAAGTAAGTGAGCATCTCACCGTCTGATCCATACTATTCTGGGTGGTTAGTATTATTTTGCTCTCTTCGGGGCCCAGGCATATGAACCCGGACTGATGGCTTTGTCGTGGGTGTGGGTGTAACTCAGCTTCCCAAGTCCGGCTCATTAAAGGAGAGACAATGCAAACATTCATGGAAGGTTTTTATCTGCATTCAAAAGCGTTCGTGTTAGTCGCGCGCAGAGGCTGCACCCTGGCAAGCTCCTGAACTGGAAATAATGATTCGCAAATCATTAACGTTCCCCCCTCGCCCCGCCGCCACTTTGCCGCCGTGACACTTTCAAACTCTGGATCGTCAAAGGGGGGAGGGGGGTTGCTTCCCCAATGAGTAGGCAAACGAAAGGTTTTTACCTGTGCAGGAGCTCACCGATTGCAATTTGCAAACGCCCTAGCCCAGCTCTCCCCGTCCCTTGCCTACCTCTCTGCTGCAGCGCTCTAAGCAGTTTTCCCTGCTGTATCCATTAATCACTGGCTTGCAAACTCTTTGGAGGTGAGATTTCTCGCAATTTCAAGATTAGAGGAAGAAAGCAAAAGAAACCCCGCTTTAAGGTGACAGGCAGAAGGGAAATAATCGTTTTCTTGCTTAGTCTCCCGACCCCTTTCTCTCTCAATTCAAATGCAACTGTGAAACAAACAACCAAGTCAAACACATTTTAAAGGAGCCCGGGCTCTGACTTCTGTAAATGCAGCCAGATGCCTGCACTAACTGCAGTAGCAGTTAGCAGAGCTCTCTCCCCTCGTTAGCCATTTATCCGTGGCCAGCGTGCCTCACCCTGCACTCCTTAAGGACTTGGTTGGAAGAAATCTCACTCACTTTCTTCTTGCAATGCCACAAAGCCCTTCTCCTCCTGCAGCCCGTCCAGTTCTCCCAGCCTCAGCACACCAGCAGCAGCACTGCCACTCTTCATACTTCTGATCGCTCCACTTGGTGCTCTCTTTGGGAAACCTCTCTCTTTTCCCCCCCTCCAGAAACAGATTTCCTACATTTCATCAGTCCACATAGACTGAACGGAAGTTAAATGCTTACTTTTTCTGGGGGACGGCAAGCGCAATTGACACTGAATTACCCTTGAAACTCTGAGATATTGTATTACAAGCCCTTGGCAGGAACTTGGCGCTTAGGTCCAAAGTTCCTTTTATTATTATTCCCCTTCCAAAACTGTGATGGGGGAGGGGGGTCCCATATTTTAAGCTTAAACTTTTTTTCCCCAAAAATTGCTGGCTAGGGGTTTTTTTTAGCACTTACTAGCACCATTTTATATTATAAACCGTTTTATTTTGCTGCCCACGGTGACATAATTTCAGCTTTATATCTTGTGGGCATTGTGTCTTTGATAATGAGCTTTAATTATACTTTTGTCCAACAAGATTTCATGCTCTTCTATAATCTATTTTAAATTAAAATAGATACATTAATAACTCAATGTTACACTTTTAAAAGATCTACTAATTGGTGAGGTGTTTTGTTTGGAAAGCTGTTTAAATACCCACCTCACTTTTATTGCATTCAGTATATTTCAATGTTATGGTAAATGTCAGAGATAATGTTCCCCAACTGTTGTTTATTAGTCCATTTTTTGTATGTGCAGAGAAGCCCTTTCATGAATTCAATAGAGGGAAACAGATGTTCAAACTTCTGCTTCTCCTTGTGAATGGATGGAGATTATTGTCTTGTTGAGTTTCCTAATGGCATCATGTTATCGCTTTCCATAAGAAAGCCCCAGATGAACAGCACACAATTATTTTTCTTTTATAATGCTATTTAATATCTATACCCAATGCACATGAAATGGAATTGTCTTAACCAGTCAGAGTGGAGAGATGCAGGTCATACTGACCCTTATTTCTCAGTAATGCAATTTTTTTCACTCCGATCAATGGGGAAATCTGATTTGCATAATTAATGCATGGTTATTTCTCAATACCATAAGTAAGCAAATTACTGTACTTGGATTATTAACCAATCAGCTGATCAGTAAGTGGAGGCTTTATGTAAATTCATGTATCCTGACTGACTATTCTAACCCTTGCTGGTTTGATTGGCTATTACCTGCTCAGCTGGGGTTTTTTCATCAAATCACTGAGACTCCATGGTGAAGTACATAACTATGATGACCTTTATCCATCATGTATCAGAGGGTTAGCCATGTTAGTCTGGATCTGTAGAAGCGACAAAGGGTCCTGTGGCACCTTATAGACTAACAAAGGTATTGAAGCATAAGCTTTTGTGGGTGAATACCCACTTCTTCGGATGCAAGCAGTGGAAATGTCCAGGGGCAGATTTATGTGCAGATACTTACATGATTTATCCATCATGTAAGTATCTGCACATCACTAACTAAACTCCTCAAGTCCTGGCCCAGCATTTACAGTATAAAACTTGGGATGGATGTTCTGGGGGCAGTCTCTTCTTTGTTTAGTCCAAGATCCTGGTCAGGAATCTGGAGAGAGAGCTCCAAAACTGTGCCTAGCCCTCAAAACTCCACTGTTATGCCTAGGAAAAGACTAACAGAACAAATACTGAATTAAAATAAAAATCTGACGACAAGTAAAATGAAGTTAAAGACTTCATGTGACCTTAAGAAACAATCTTTTAAAGGATAATAAACAACATTTATATTCCATATCAATTCAGTCTTAAAAGCCATCTTGAGCTGAGAAGGAACTTTCCAGTACCACTGTATTTCTGAATGACCTGCTGTCATCTAATAGAAAACTTTAAAAACATTCCATTTAGAAAATGTTTTGTGTCTCTGGTTGAGTCTTCCATGCCGGCACTATCCTCAAAGCACATGACTTCCCACTATATTTAGGAGAAATCCTACACATGGACTGAAGCTCTGAGCCTACTCCAGATTTTATATGATTAAAAAGTCAAAGGCACATTTGTATACAGTACATGACTATGGGAAGGTTCAAAAAGGTAGTGGAAAGGCTTTCTAGCCAGAATGAGATGTGGACACCTCCTTCATATGGAGAGCTTATACCAAACATTCCAAGCTCTGCAAGTGATAGCAGTGATCTGGGAACTAGGGGTGCAGCTGCACTCCCTGACTTGAAGTAGTAATAACTAACACCACGTATATGGTTTCCATGATCAGTGCCCCCACTATAAAAATTGTTCCAGCACCCCTTATTGATAGTAAAGGATGATTCATTCTCATAGAGCTTTGACAATATTTAATCTTTTTATACTTTTATTGTTTTAGTTGCTATGATTACTCATCATCACTTGGGAAAGAATTGTCAAATGCTAGAAGGGGAATGTGCAACATACTGTACAACAGTTAAAATCCACAACACCTGTACAATTTAGATTAAACCCTATCCAAGAAGGACTGGTTGGAACAGACTATCAAGCATGCATCTGAAATCAACATTATACATATACTTTGGAGCCATCAATAGTGACACCACAATTATGAGTGCATTGAGATTTGCACTTAAAGGTCAGAACTAAAATCTCTGTTTCCTACTTTAATAACTGAATTTGGCATCTAAATTTAACACAGTAGCTTATCAAACAATCATTGAATTTTCTGTGTAAGTTTATGTTAACTGGTTAACTTTTGCAGAGGAAACATAAAAATGCTCTCCTTTTCAAATTTTGTCCTGTTTTCTTCACATTTCCTTGGGTCCTTCTAGCTGAACAACCATAGTTGCACAAAACATTTAACTTTATGCACTCATTCTGGTAACATCCAGACACAGACCACCACCAAAGGAACCTGGGGGATGAGTGGGCATCGAGGGGAGGGGCAACTACGGGGAGCGGGTAGCAAGCAGAGTGAACAGGGCTTGGGGAGACCGAGGAGATAGCAGTTTGTGAGGGGATGCTATGGTTCCGCACAAAGTCTTAGTCAATGCACACTCTATTTCAATTATTGCTATTCTGTGTCAAAATTACTACCACATCTAGGCCAATATGTATCATACATGGCCATTCACATGACTTTAAGAACAGAAAGGGTGACATTACCTCTGAGTATGGCATTGGTGAGACCACCACTTAAATATTGGGTCTAGTTCTGTTGTCCACATTTTTAAGACTATGTTGAAAAATTGGGAAAGATTCAGAGAAGAGTTATAAAAATGATTTGTGGTCTAGAAGACATGCCTCTAAAGTAGTTCCAACTATTAAATTTAGGGGGGGGGGGAGGTTAAGAGATTACGTGATCATGGTCTATAATTATCTACACAGGGAGAAGATATCTATACTAGAGGCTATAATGGCTGGAAGTTGGAGTCAGCAAAGTTCAAACTGGAAATAAGATACAAATTTGAAGGGGTGTGTGTGTAATTAATAAGTTACCAAAGGCTGTGATAAGTTTTCCATCACTTGGAGTCTTTAAATCAAAATTGGATTTTTTTCCCTCTAAAATAAAAGCTTTATCTCAATCAGAGGTTATTTATCTTGAGGCAGGGATTGTTAGGTGAAGTTCTATGGCCTGTGTCATACAGGAGGTCCCATCTGGTCATATGGGAACTCAGCATCCATGCTATGGTGTCAGATGCCCCGATTTTTATATCTTCATTAAATAGAGTAGAGGAATTAACAGATCGAGGGTAGAATGTGTCATCTCTGTGTTTGGCAGCTTGAAGAAGAGACATAAATATTTTGAAAATGGGCAAACTTTCAAAAGAATTCAGTCACGCATTGAAAGTAACAACTGGATTCATCATTTCAACTGTCATCAAAATTAGGCATACCAGAAGTTAACATTGTCTTTATAAACCCATTGCACATGTTGATTTCATAAGCATTCATCAATTCTGCACTAAAATTCACATTTTTATGAATAACATCTACAAACAATTTTGACACTACAAGGAAATATGATTTACCTCTTATTGTGTAAACTTGCTTTACCACAAACATTTTCTATAAGTACACATCATTTATAACTACTTCAAAAACTTTCATCAAGTTTTATTGCTATCTGTCACAATTGTGAATTCATTGCTATAGAACACAGTCTGAAGAAAAATACCAAATGACTTTGTGTTGACAATTGCAAATCTAAATAATAATAAATTGGTTCGTCTTTATCATAGACTTGATGTATTCATTAAGGCATCACTACTCATGGTGATGCTCTTATGTAACCTCCCCTAACACAGAAAGGAGACTGCTGATCTGTATCTGACTAGATATGTACAACATTCTGTCCAGGATGGTGGGAAATGGATGCTTACCACAGTAATCTATGACATTATTACTTCTAGAATTGGCTCAAAATAATTTAAGGTACCATAGCTCTTACAACCATTCAACAAGAAGAAAAACCTTATCTGCACAGATTACTACTGGGGTTTTTTTAACATGCTCACTAGTTTGCTAGGTGCTTCACAAAACATACAGAAGACACTGTTCATGCTCATAAGATTTTATAATCTAAAGGTCAGATTCTGCCACTCTTACTCACAGTGAGTAGCAACTTATTCCACCAGTATCCCCAATAAACTCAGTGGGGCTACTTATTACAGTGAACTACTACTCAACATAACTAAGGGTGTCAGAATCTATCCACTATGGACACAAAAAGCAACGGGGAGCGGGAGGGGGAGGTAACAGGAGGACAAGAGTTCAACAGCAATGTTAGGGTAATATGACTTTTGATGGGCTTTTAAGGTGTGACTGTTTTTTTTTTTTCATTTTAGTATGTTCTGAAACTATTACTTTATTATAGAAATATAATTTTCTTCTCCTGTATTGTGGCAGGGCGGCTATTTACTGAGCTCATGACCAGGGGTCACTTTGAAGGCACCCTGCTCCTCCTAGCTCCCTCTTCAGGCCCCTTAAGCACGCCACAACATCTCTCTCGTGTTTAACAGCACCTCCACATAGGTCTAGTTTAGTAAGATTCAAACAGTCCTCAGAGTCCTTAATAACAAATGGTTCAAACAGTCCTCAAAGAGTCCCAAAATAAAGTCCACAACCACACACAAAAGTTCATACTTAGCCCTGGTTCTTCTGCAAACACAGAGCTCTTCCACCTCTTCACTCTACTCCACCCAAAGCCATCAGTCTTAGCCCTTTTTAGCTGGCACTTGGCCCTAGCTTCTTTCTCTTTAAGTGTCCCCTCCATTCTGAGGGAGGAGGCAGTCTATATACCGCTTTCCTTCAGACAGCTCCTCTGGATCGTCTGGAAGAGAGGAGAGCCCTGCCTCACTCTCAACAGGGTTCCTCATCCCAGGGCCTTAAAGCAACAGTGTCCTGGGATCTTCCCCCATCCAAATCCTAATTCCCTGGGACTGCTTCCTCTCATTGCTATCAGGACATTTCCTGGGCCTTTGTCCAATCCAACTCCCTGGAACAGGGTCTTCTGGATCCCTCTACCCATAAATGGCCCTATTACAAGTATTCTTTTGGGTCTTCTTCATTTTTCATATTCAAGCATTGCATTGATACTATGAGAATTATGTACATGGACTGAAGTCAAAACAGACTCTGTAGACTAATGATTTTTAAGAAAGTACTTTCTATCTGAGAATATTATGCATTAAACAGGACTTTCTTAGTTAACTACACTGAAAGTTATGAACACACTGAAACACAGAAGATCTATTCTTAATGTTAAATTCCATCACAAAGCCAATGAAATACTTTAGGTTGAAAATAACATTTTTTCCCTGTAATGCTAATCACATGGATTTGTAACTAAGACATTTTTTGTACTGTGACTGATTAGAAAGGAATGATGAGCTAGTTTTCCATTGGAGTTAACTGACAGATGCTGTGCCATGGAGCACATTTCACTATCATGTTATACAAATAATCCACATGTAGATTTCTGCTTTTTAAAAAGTAAGCAACTGTTCCAGAACAAGCATAATGGAAAAAGAATGAATTATTCAAAAAGATGGCAAATTTTTAAGAACAGGTAATGGATTTACAACCCATTCTGCCTGACCACCTGCTCTCTTTTGATTGGTCATAATTCCACCTTCCTGCTTTTTCACTTTACCTTTCAATTCTTTCTTTCTTCAGACAAAATCTAGGTTTCTCTTAAACTCATTAATAACTCTTTATGCCAACTTCTTCCCCAGTAACCTATTTCATGTGTTTACGAGCTCTTTTGTGGAATTGTTCTTGCTGAGTTTCCCTATATATAGTAATCTAGGACCCAATCCTGCCTCTAATGACATAAGTGGTAAACCCCCCATTAGCATCAATGAAAGCTGCATTAGGCTTTAATTTTTAGATTATTTCCTTTAGTTTGTGACCCTTTCATCAGCACGAACTTTCTGAGCTAAATTATAGGCCACTACCCCAAATCTGGAAGAGCCGTAACTAAGCATGGATGATTAAGAATCTCCATTCTGGTAGCTGTGGATTCATCCCTGAGCCCTCACAACCTAAGCACCTCCATATTGCTACTGACACCTCGTGAGCTGGTTTACATTTATCAGAGACATTACTGTATTTATAAGACTTTACTCAGTGGGGTAAAAATAAACAAGTATATTTATTTAAACAGGCCAGTCAGCAATTCAAACCCTTCTTATACCTTTAGGGATAAGACGAGCAGACACCAAGGATCTCACATGGATGCGTTGGGAATATGTGGAAGGGATGGGGATGTGTTTTCCCTCTAAGCTGCAAACTGGTTGTGGAACCTTGATCTTTTCACACTGCCATGAATTCCACACCATCTGAGGTAGTGCCCACCCACTATGTATGTATAGTTCCCCTACTTCCCTGTCCCCTTTGCACAGCAGAATTGTGGCATTTCACTGCCAGGCTTCTGTGGCCTGGAGGCAGAGGCAGAATATGTCCCTTAATGCAGTATGAGGAGAATTAGGCGCACATTTATCTTTTCAGGTAGGTCTGTTTCTCTTTCTTTCTCTACTATTTTTTTTGTCCTCACTTTCTTTCTGTTGTTTTTGATCTACCCTTTTTCTTTTCTTCACCATACTCTCATCACCTTTATGCTGCTCTCCAGGTACACTTCACACTGCTTTCTATTCCTTTTTCCTCTAGCTATTCCCGGTCTTCTCCTCAAAGACAAACTGCTGCCTGTCCCGTCCCCCCTCCCCCCGCCCGCCCCAGTCTTCTCCTTCTTTCTCTAACTGTTCAGTTCAAAGAGTCATTCCTAAAACGCGGGGAAAGCTCTGGTTCCAACAACCCTTTCCATTCTTCTATTAAAGAGGTATCACTCAAAACATTCTGAATGGAAAGAACATCATTGTGTGTGTACCCTGTTACATTGTCACATGAAACAGGTGGTTCTCCAGCTCATTTCATGAACATAAATGACTCTCATTGCTTAGGAGCTGGGAGACTTAGGTTCTGTTCCCAGCTGGCCACTGATCTGTTGTGTGACTTTGAGCAAATCACTTCACCCTTGTTTCAGTTGCCCTGTCTGTAAAATATGCATAGTCATACTAACCCTCTTTTGTAAAGCAATTCAACATTTATGAATGAATTATTGTTAATTATTAATTAGTTATTATTCATTACCAATTATTAATCCATTATTTATTAATTATAGTCTTCTTCCATTTACATAAGTCTCCCTCATTTATTTCTTTGTCTCTTCCCTAGGTCGTCTATCTCTTTCCTCCTTTTGTCCCTCTGTTCATATATAGGATAGTATGCTGTGGTTAGAGCAGGAAAGTCAGGAAACCTGGGAATAATCCTGGCTCTGACAGCCACTTGCTGTCTTAACCAAACAGAAAACTCATGTGTGATCTTAGGAAAGTCATTTTAATTGATCTTCCACTTGCCTCAGCATCCCAATCTATGAAATGCTTACTTTACCAACTTCAGAGGTGTGTTTGAGTCTTACCAAGTAGTATTTATGAAATAACAGACTCATAGACTTTAAGGTCAGAAGGGACCATTATGATCATCTAGTCTGACCTCCTGCACAATGCAGGCCACAGAATCTCACCCACCCACTCCTGCAATAATACTCTTACCTATGTCTCAGCTACTGAAGTCCTCAAATCATGGTTTAAAGACTTCAAGATGCAGAGAAGCCTCCAGCAAGTGACCCGTGCCCCATGCTGCAGAGGAAGGCGAAAAACCTCCAGGGCCTCTGCCAATCTACTCTGGAGGAAAATTCCTTCCCGACCCCAAATATGGCGATCAGCTGAACCCTGAGCATGTGGGCAAGACTCACGAGCCAGACACCCAGGAAAAAGTTCTCTGTAGTAACTTCTAACATCCCATCACCGGCCATTGGGCCTATTTACCACTGATAGTCAAAGGTCAATTAATTGCCAAGATCATGTTATCCCATAAACCATCCCCTCCATAAACTTATCAAGCTTAATCTTGAAGCCAGATAGGTCTTTTGCCCCCACTGCTTCCCTTGGAAGGCTGTTCCAGAACTTCACTCCTCTGATGGTTAGAAACCTTTGTCTAATTTAAAGTCTAAACTTCCTGATGGCCAGTTTATATCCATTTGTTCTTGTGTCCACATTGGTACTGATGTTAAATAATTCCTCTCCCTCCCTGGTATTTACCCCTCTGATATATTTAAAGAGAGCAATCATATCTCCCTTCAGCCTTCTTTTGGTTAAGGTAAACAAACCAAGCTCCTTGAGTCTCCTTTCATAGGACAGGTTTTCCATTCCTCGGATCATCCTAGTGGCCATTCTCTGTACCTGTTCCAGTTTGAATTCATCCTTCTTAAACATGGGAGACCAGAACTGCGCACAGTATTCCAAATGAGGTCTCAGCAATGCCTTGTATAATGGTATTAACACCTCCCTATCTCTACTGGAAATACCTCGCCTAATGCATCCCAAGACCGCATTAGCTTTTTTCACGGCCATATCACATTGGCGGCTCATAGTCATCCTGTGATCAATCAGGACTCCGAGGTCCCTTTCCTCTTCCGTTACTTCCAACTGATGCGTCCCCAGCTTATAACTAAAATTCTTGTTATTAATCCCTAAATGCATAACCTTACACTTCTCATGATTACATTTTATCCTATTACTATTACTCTGGTTTACAAGGTCATCCAGAACTTCCTGTATGATATCCCGATCCTTTTCTGAATTGGCAATACCTCCCAACTTTGTGTCATCCGCAAACTTTATTAGCACACTCCCACTTTTGGTGCCGAGGTCAGTAATAAAAAGATTAAATAAGATTGGTCCCAAAACTGATCCCTGAGGAACTCCACTAGTAACCTCCCTCCAGCCTGACAGTTCACCTTTCAGTATGACCTGCTGTAGTCTCCCCTTTAACCAGTTCCTTATCCACCTCTCAATTTTCATATTGATCCCCATCTTTTCCAATTTAACCAATAATTCCTCATGTGGTACCGTATCAAATGCCTTACTGAAATCAAGGTAGATTTGAGATTCTCAGATAGAACTGCTAAATAGTATCTATTTTGATTTATCTCTTTTACTTTCTTTCAGCATTCCCCTTGCCGTGAGGAATTTGCCACATTCCACAATCCCCTCTTTAATGATGGTCTTCTAGAACACAATGGATGTGTTGTTAAAATGGCTTCCTTTTAGGGTGACCAGACAGCAAGTGTGAAAAATCGGGACAGGGGGTGGGGGGTAATAGGAGCCTATATAAGAAAAAGACCCAAAAATCAGGACTGTCCCTATAAAATCGGGACATCTGGTCACCCTACTTCCTTTGGTGGAACTCCCCTAGATTTATTGCACTATTCCCTGATATTTGTGGCACCCTAGACCAGTGGTTTTCAACCTTTTTTCGTTTGTGGACCCTGAAAAATTTTTGAATGGAGGTGCAGATCCCTTTGGAAATCTTAGACATAGACTGTGGTCCCTCAGGGGTCTGCAGACCACAGGTTGAAAACCACTGTTCTATGGTAATGACAACCTTTCGCTGACCCCTTAGATAAAGTCTGCAGATGCTAAGGGTTCCACAAACCACAGGTTGAAAACCACTGCCCTAGACAAATGCATATGTAGCTGCTGATTAAAGCCATCCCATTATTTACTGTTATTATATTCATACTAAGCACAATAATATACTTTTGGTACCGTTGATTCGGATTTTATTTTTTTAACTTAGAAATCATTATTCTGATTACATATATTTCAGCACCCTGTAGGATCTTTCTTTCTAGTGCCTCTTCATATTCCCTCTCACTGGCAATGGTTCTTTATTCTTGTGACAGTGAGTCATTCTGATGTCCATGTGTGGGGATTGTTTTGTTCAGCAGGTTTCTTGTTTGGTATGAATGCACAACATCTTTGCCAAATGCTCACTTTTGGTTTTCTTCTAGTGAGTGATTTGTCCTGTCTCTGTTTATACTACAGACTGTGCCTTAGGCATGTTTTCCTAATTAGAGCTGGCTGAGCCTTTCTTGCTTTCCTGGGGCTTGTCATAGGCTGAATTACAAACAGTGGTGAGACTAGTTACCCAATTCACTTCATTAATGACACATGTTGCATAAGCACATTGAGAGACTATGAAAAGCTCAAATTTCAGACCAACCTTAAAACCAGACGCTCAAAACTAACAATGAGAAGAGAAAGCCATAGATAGTAAGCCAGAGCTTTACCCTTTGTAAATATTGTAGGCATTCTTGAAAATAAAACAGGGCAACCCTTTAATTTAGTATGTTGCACATTTTTTATTTGTCATGGATCAAGACACCATGACAAAGAGTTTATAAAAATAATCAAATTAATAATTATCCTACCAGTTTGAATAAGAACCCTGTGTATAATTTTATACCGTGAATAGGTGAAAATCACTGGGGCCCAAGTGGATTTGCTCTTTATTGATATTCAGACCAGATATCTGTATAAACTGGATGAGTACTAATAGTGCTGTCATTACAAAAATAAGTAACCAGTCTTCAAATGCTCCTTGTATAGTACATTTCTATGCTACCAGGGAATTTGAGGATCTCTGGACACAAGACAGGACCTGAAAGGTAGCAGAATTTGAGGCCTTCTGTGTATAATAGCCCAGTCCTTCATAAAAAAGAAGGAAAGACTGAGATAATGTAAGTGAGATTAAGCCCTGGTCTATACAACAAACTTATGTCAGTATAACTAATCAAGGTAGTTATACCGACTTAACCCGTGGGCCCAGGGCATACAGTGCTATGCCAATGGGAGGGCTTCTCCTCTCAACATTGCTACTGGTGGAGAGGTGGAGTACCGCCAACAGGAGAAACTCTTCTGTCAGCATAGGTAATGTCTTCACTAAGTGTTACTGTGCACCGGTGCAGCTGTGCCACTGCAGACTGTGAGTGTAGACAAGCCCTAAGGGAGGAAATAAACACTTCTTAAGAACCTTTTGAACTCTGTGCCAAAGATTATGTGTGTGAAATTATGGTTTAACTTGTCATTTTGTTCCTAATTGAAGAGAAGAAACAAAATGTATATAGCAAAATATGTAATGGTCTGGCTGGGCATGCCTGGTGATTCACATTTCTTGTCTTACCATTCTGGCTATAAAGCTAAGTCTTACTGGCCAATGATAAAATAATAAATTGAGCCGGGTGATCCACTATACCTGAGCTTTTCTTAATAAAATAAATAATAACAATAACAATAAAATAAAAACCAAGAGAGAAGATAGCAAGGTATGAAAAACTCTTTCACAAAGTGGAATGGTTATGGAAAACTAGAATAAATACGATCCCAGTGATTACAGGGGCACTTGAAGTGATCCCTACGGGTCTGAATGAGCAGCTCAAGAACACATTAGGAGTGCAAGACATCAGGATAAGTGACCTCCAGAAGACAGTGCTCTTAGGTACTGTGAGAATTTGAGAATTTTAAGGAAGCTCAAAGGAGAACGAGTGCATCTGAGCATCTAAAATGCACGAATTCTGTGAGGGATTTAACAAAACTGACTCCACAAACCTATTGAGTTGGTTCATGGTCAGGATTTATTGGTGATAAATTTTAGACAGTAGCTTTCCCCTTTTTATGTTTAAAGATCTTGTATGTTATGAAACTATTAATTTTGTTGTTTAAAAAAATTCCCATGATGTAACACTGAGGGATGATAATAATTATAATACCTAGCATTTTAAATTCTCTAGATAAACCTTGAGAATGCCCTGGGCCTGCTCCTTCTTTAATTATGATGCTGTAAATCAGGAGCCATTTAAATGAAGCCAATGGATTTATGCCAGAGTAAAAATGGAGCAAGCAAAAGGAAAATCAGGCTCATCCTGTCTGTGTAGCTGAGGGAAAATACGGGTTTGAAACATGTTGACAAAAAAAAAAAGTCTGGGCAGGACTTCAACTTTGGTAAGGTTTACTCTTCCCATTAGCAAACCAGGAGTTCAGAAGAATTAATTAGGCCTTGAAGAATGCTGGGAGTGATTTGCATATAGCTCAGATAGAATAGGTTGGTTACTCTCAAAGAGGTCTTGACAACTACATAGTTGAACCTCTTTGGGGTCAAATTCAAATGCATACCAGGGGGCAGGTTTATGGGCAATAATTCTGGTTTATGATACTTAATTTTGTAACCCAAGAAATCGTCAAACAGGACCAGAGTCCAAACTATGGAGTGTATGCAATTTACTGATTAAACCAAAACAAAAAGCATATCATCCAAGTATATTACTTTATGACAGACATCCTAATGGATACTATCTCAGGGTATGTCTTCATTGCAGATGGGAGCAACCCTCCAGGCCAGCTAGGCAAACTCATGTTCACAGGGTTCGAGCTAGCACTCTAAAAACAGCAATGTGAACATTGCCACTTGGGCTGCAGCTAATGCTTGCACATGCACCTGACCCTTTTGGCTTGAAGGCCAAAGCTGCAGCTGAAGCTGCAATGTCTACACTGCTATTGTTAGCATGCTAGCTCAAGCCTTGCTAGTACAAGTCTGTCTATCCGGGCTGGGAGGCTCCCAACTTCAGTGTAGACATACCTTAGTAGCTTGGTTAATTCAAATGATCTGAGATAGTGCCTCAATAGCCAATGAAACAAGCAGGTAAGAAAGGAGACACCCTTATCTTGCATATTAGCAGGAAAAATTGTCTAGAATCAGCCCACTCCATGTAATTTGAGCATTAGAGTTTTCTATTAGGGCCTGAATCGATCTACTAAACCCCTCCCCAAACCAAAACTTTGTAAAAACTCTAAATGGAAAGGGACTGTAAACTTGAGTAGAAACAAAATGCCCCCCCACCCCACCCAGAGACAGTCAGGTCTTTCAGCCAGAGAGAATCTTCATCAACAAAACTCAAACCAAGTAAAATACACAAAAAGATAAATAAAACTTCCCCAATCTGGGAAGTGCCAGTATGGTGGTGGTTTATGTGATGTGAACACTTGTCCCTTGAGTATCAGACAAAGTCCACCAGAGTAATTTTGTAAACATGAGGACACAACAACAGGACAGTAACAACTTTTGGTTATTACCAATCTGTGCTCAACTCATACTGGAAACTTAGAGTCTCTATATCACATTACTTATCCCCTGCACAGTTGTATCAGTTTTTAATCTATTTGACTTCAGAAGATGCTAAATTTAGAGATTAGAAAAACACCATTCCACTATATTTAGCAAATGACAAAAAAACCCTTAAACTTTCCTTAAATAGAGGCGAGGAGGAGAGAACAGACCAACCCTACCTTCCAAGCTATGTATTAATATTGCTTGAGCGAACCATTTATATGATTTTTCACAGACATTCTTCTTAATGTGCTGCGAATAATGCATGTGAAATCCTTTAATCATTAATGAGATTAGCATACAACCCTCACCATCAGAATACTCACTTAAGTAACGAGACAAATGCCAGCCCTAATGATTTCTGCCATCCCTTTTCCCCCACATTTGCTTCACAATGGAAAATTGAATTCCTTTGTAAATATGAACCAATGATCTTCTTAGCAAAGACTGAAAAAATGTATATATCCTGTGGTTTCCATTTCCTTGGCTTTATTGTTTTTATGTAAATTCTCCCAGGACATTTCAGGTTATATGTCTGGAAACCCCAGCCATCCAGCAGAGGAAAGGTTGAGAGAATAATGAGAAACGTGCTGGAAGAATTCACATAAAAGCTTTGGAGACATGAAAATGGAAACAACAGACACTGAGAAACTTATTGCACAAAAAATAAATCTCTATCCAGTGTGTGTTTATTCAATCGTCTATGGGTGTATACATAGTGCACATGCATATATACTAAATAGATAACTGAGATATTAGCCCATCCAGACAATGAGAAGTTCTGAGATATCGGGGCAACCACAAGATTGAAACTTGAGTGGCCTATGTTATTAGAATCCAGACAGATATAGAAATAGATTTATTCCCAGTTATCCTACATTGAATTTTATATACATTAAAAATATAATGGGCTCCAACATGAAAAATGTGTTTTTTAAAACTTTCCTATACCCTTGTGAATAATAAAGTTTTGTTTGTCACTGAATCACATGAAAACTACCAGTTGGAGAAAACTTTTAGAGGTGTTTTTCTTAACTGTACAATTTCATTTTAAGACCACTCAGAACAATTCATTGTTCAAAAGTAAAGCTGTGAGATGCTGGAGTTAACTCAGTCCTGGCACACGCAACTACATTTACATACCATAGCCCTAGCATTTAAAATCAAGATTTTCAAGAGTGACCAGTAATTTTGCATGGCTCAATTTGGTGTCCAACTTGAAATACCTTATCGGGACACTTGTTTTCAGAAAGTGCTGATCATTCACCCTCTGAAAACAAGGGTCTCTTTAACGTGTCTCAATTTGGGCACCCAGAATAAATGTGGCCTAAAATGTTATAAAAGTTATCTGGAATTTCTCTGGAAACCATATGCCAGACCTTATTGCAATGCTACCCTAAATGAGCAACTGAGGATTTTCCTGGCATGAGGGAACCATCACCTGGAACAGGAGGCTTGCCAGAGGCATGCATGGCCATTGCATGCTGTACTCCAGCTATCTCTGTCTGGTATAACTGTTCTTCAGAAGTAGTTACAAGCTGGCATGACTTAGAGCAGCCTGAGGCATCTGTAAGTTGCAGCAGGAGCCAGACTGACCATCCTCAGGCTCAAGAGAACAAAAGAGGTGGTGTAAAGCCACCTTTACCCACAACCCCTCGGATGCACTGACTGCATCTCCAGCATGGATGAATTGAACTCTATGCCACAACTGTGATATTACAAACATGACTGATAACATCAGAACTACAGATGAGCCCAAGAAACAAAGCTTGGACTGATCTAAACTTCTCAAAAGATCAGAGTTTTAGTTTGGGCCACTATTCAGAGTGGGGGATGACCAGGAAGTTAGATCATAGAACCAGATGTCTCTAAATATCAAGGATGTTCCAGTCTGACTTTTGGTTTTGTCGGTCTTTAATACAACAGTAAACAATTAATTTTTGATGTCTGGCAGAGGGATGTTTTAATCTCTTCATAGCCAAAATCTAATTGGCTGAGACATGTCAGAGGTCCATAAATAACTGTCCACTAATCACCAGGAAGGATGACCACACACTATTGGCAATTTAGTAATTTGCCAAGTGGCCAGAAGTTTTTGGAACTTTTGACCCAACAGTAACAGGTGACATGACACTATCTCCCCCAAATAGCTTGTGTTTGGAAATGCAAATCTTTTGCAGCAACCCTTTCCCATTTTGTAGTGCTACGTATGGGGGCAAATAAAGTATACCTCCTTTTTTTATTTTTAGAGGAAAAATTATGCCCACTTTACAGTAAATGTGACTACTGAGAGGAAACAGAATTGAACTACAGATTACAGATCTCTGGCACATTTGATCAGTTTTGCTGCAAACTGACCAGTCTTGCCTGAGGAGTTTTATTGGCTTCATAACAAAAGGGATGAAATTCATGAGTTTCACAAGGTTTAATATGAATCTTTTACTTGAATTCTCAGGTTCAGACAAAGCATTAACAGTAACAAGCAAAATATAGGAATTGTGAAACCATGCTGGTATGGGTCACTGAAAACTGGGTTTGGTTGGCTTGTTACTCCTCTGGTTCTTTAATCAACAGCATCTTCTCATCCAACTGCTCTCTGGAGGGCCCTACATCCTATCTATCAAAAGCCACTATAGGGGAGAAACTTTTCTCCTTAATACTGTTTAACACTATGGCTGCTGAACACACTCACAGATGATCGTTCCTGTTTAAAATCTGACTTCAAAAATACATTAAGGATCTTTATTTCAAAAAATAAAAAGCTCAGATGTCTGTCTTGCCAATTCTCCATCCTGCCTGCTTTTGCATGAACATTTAGCATCAGAACTAAAACAACCACTTGTGGGCAGGCATTTAATGTACACATAGACATGCAGTAGAGCACCCAAAATGTGCCTGGATCTCTGACACCTCTCTCTCTCTTTAATTAGGCCCTAAAAATGGGCAAATACATCAGATCTAATATATATATATATATATATATATATATATAACATCTACATGAAATAAAACACTCAAAAAAACAGGAAAAACAACTTATAGACACATACATTCTTAAAGAAACTTGTAGATACAACTAATGAGTCATAATATCACAAACAGATGATATATTAAACCAGATGATACTACTTTTTTCTTTAAAGAAAACAGATTTGAAACTATATTCCCACGTGGTGAAAACAGACATAGCTCCAATTAAATCAATGAAATTATGCTGATTTACACCATCTGAGAATCTGACCCTTTGCTGTAAATCTAGGCAGTGGGGATAAGGGTATTATAACGAAAGGTATTTTTAAGGCTACGCATTGAGATAATAAGTTCTTTGGAATGCTTAACAAATGCTACTACTACACTTTTCCCCTCAAAAAAAAAAAAAAAAGAGAGAGAGAAGAGAGAGACCTCATGTACTATATCTGGATGATTTTCTTTTGGATGTCCTTGTGGCTCCCTGTTCTCCCTAAACAAAGTTTTGAGCCTATATGTTTTACTCAACACGAAATGTAACCATATCCACAATGCTGACAATTATTGAAGCTGCCAAACCATAAAAAGGAGGCTTTCAACTCTTAAAAAGTCCTCCAGGAAAACAAATTTATACATGGAAAAGACAGTCAGTTTGACAGGAAGCAGCTTACGCTCTTCTTGACCCAAAGAAAATTCTCCATCTGCTCCACTGCATTTTATTGGATCACACCAACATATCAGGCTGATCAGTAGGACTCAGGCTTATAGTGGAAGCCCTCAAAAGATACTGCTAGGGCATCCAGACACTACAATGATAAACCTGGATGCCTTTTATAATATTATGGGAGATTAAGGTAGTTTTCTGAGTGGAGTGTAGAAAAGGGAATTTATGGCTAGGCAGCTGTGATGCTGGGGTCACTGCTTATTACACAAATCATAACTTATCTCGTTACCTTGTGCTCTTCTCATCTGTTGTACTTGTTATCTTCAGTCTTGGATTGCAAGCTCTTTGGATCAGGTTCTGTCTTTTCATTCTGTGTGTATGTACAGTGCCTAGCATAAAGGGGACAGCATCCTTCATTGGGACCTCTAGGTGCTTCTGCAACACAAATAAATAACAATAGCCTATTACAAACCTGGGGAGAGAATTTGGCATCTGGAATCAATAGTTCAGGTTGGGAGGACTTGCGTGAGGTGGAGGTTGGCATATTGAGATGTAGGAGAAGGATTTTATAAATATACTATAAGAATTTATGTAAACTTGGATTTCATTCTTCCAGCCACCCTTTTTGAATAACAGAAAGTAATGACCCTCTGAGACTGGGATCCTGTTTCCCATATGCATTACGATTAGGACCTGTTATAAAGTTTAGTTAGTAAGAGACAGGATTTTGTATTGTGTCTATGATAAACAGATTAGAGAAATGTTGAGGGCCTGAAACCCCAATGTAAATTGCTTTAGTTATAAGATTTAGCAAGGCTTGATTTACAATGTATTCTGCTGAATATAAAATACTGCTGTCTGTATACCTTTGAAGGTTTCTGTAAGAGACTGTTTGTGTGAATGAGGAATGCATGCATCAGGAAAAGATAAGGTGTGAAAGACATCACAAATGTCCAAATGGTCAAGAAAAAGTGAGAGACTTGGAAAGACCAGAAGACAATCAGAAAACATCCATTGTATCGGATGCTAAACATGTTAGCAGCACTGACGACCTCAGAGGCGAGGCAGGCACCCCCGAAGGTGAGACAACAAATAGGAGATAACGATGGGAAGCCCGACAATAACCATCAAATAATAACAGACAAAAACCCCAAGATTAACACGACTTAAGGACTAATGATTACTGGATGACATTGCAAAATGCATGGACTCAAATGAGAATTTACAACTATAAAGATGGGGTGTTTTGCCATGGAACTCTGGGTTCAGTCCTGCAAAGCCTCGGCGCATCAGATGGTGACCGACAGAGCCCAGCTCCTCACTCGTGCTCAATCTAACTGGCCATTAGATTGACTCGAGCTACAACAGACTGGTAACTATAAACATCGACTGGCAGGACGTGTGTGTGTGTGTGTAAAGCATATGCTAACTGTTGTATTTTTAATAAATGCGGCGTATTTGCCTTCTCCCCTATGAAAGATCCCATGTGCTTTGTATAGCATAACAGAGATTCAAGGTTCATAGTAAGGGAAAGTGCAGGAGTTTTGCTTAGAGAGATGGGGCAAGTCAGCTGCACTTGCTACTAGTGCAAAAGAAGGGTTTGGAAGTTGGGAGGATGTTCAGGTTACAGGTGCTTACCACTGCAGGTGTGCAAGAAATTTTTAGCAGCTTTGGGGTTTGTGTTGTGAGATCCTTTCAGAGGTTCTGAGGAGATACAGCAACCAGGAAAAAGAGTTGGGTTGGGGGCACCTGTCACCCATTTTTATTAGAAAACCAACATGAGCCCCAAACCCCATATATTTTCCATGATGTCAAGACAAATTTTATCAAACTGGCCTGTTGTAAATTAATGCCCATACATGGATACTAACTAACAAGCTAAGACACCTCTTTGTTGCTTTGATTGTCAGCATCCTCTCCTGAAATTAACATGGCAATGTATAAGTATTGTCATTTCACCAACTTTGCCTAAGAAGCCTGCACATCTACAAGAGAAGTTCATGTATCTCTTGGAGTACAATTATCTTAGCTTTGATAATTCAGATTTCAAGTTCATTTTACAACATCAGAAGAGAGCATGTGGAGGGGTGGGCTGATTGTTTTGGGGGCTCTTCTTGGTGCTCCAAACAGACTGCATCTCCCATAATGCACCATTATCTCTCCCTGGGTTTGATCCACCATGTTGCATCATGGGAGTCTTTCCTGTGGTGGAATTACCAACTGGAATCTCATGAAACACCATGACACCTCAGGCAGACACAAAGTTAAAAAACAGGACACAAAAAACCCAATGGGAAAAAAAAGTTTAGTTTTGGATCAACAAACTGAAACAAAACATTTCATTTCAGGAATATCAAAATGTTTCATTTCAATTAAAAATATCAGTATTTTGACTTTTGATCCCAGTTTGGGACAAAATCAAATGTTAAAATACAGAATTTTGCATAGGCTTGAAATTCCATTTTTCAATCAGCTCTACAGAGGCTTGTTAGAAATCCCATCCATTTCCCTTTACATGCAGGAATGTTCCAGATTTCTTAGGGCTTTGTCTAGCACGGTCATATGTTCACAGCCTGTTTCTATTAGGTTCCTGGTGCTGCAAATGTGATTATTTGATTTCTTTCAAATGAAATTTACAGGCACGTTTATGTTATATAAACATGTACATTTCATCCAATAAGACTAAGATCAGACACCCTCAAAGATTTCCTATGAGAAATTCCTGAAGGGAAATTTCTCATTTATTTCTGCTGTGGTACATACAAACCTCCAAAATAAATCCTTCATTAAAATATATGTGGGCCTAAAATTTAGTGAAATTGCTCACTTTAGAGACCATAACACCTATTGCAAGAGAGACTGTGTTAATATTAACATCCTGACCAAATTCCAATTCACATAACAGTTTTCTGACTACCTAAACTTCTACCTATAGTTTCAACTGAATGCAGTATTCCCCACTTCATATCTTAAACTGTTGTTTTGAATCTTTTGGAATAAAAGATGATATGTAAACATAAACTATTATTAACGTTAATAGCAATTGTAGTGGGTGTGTACCACACACGTGTAATGTAATAGTTAATTGGAGAGAGGGAACAATTAGTGTACCTGGTTGCACCTGAACGGTAAGCCAGGCCCAACTAAAGATAAAGCCCAGCTAAGGGATGATCTGGGTGGTGAACATAAAGGGAAGAAGCCCAAATATAAAAAGGGCTGTAGGGAGTAATCGTTCTTTGAATGCTAGAGAATGGAAAAAAGGCCTAGAGAGGGAGAGACTGACTTAGCCCTGGGCTACACTGGGGGGGGAGGGCCAGTACGTCCCTCAGCCCGCGCCTCTTCCCACAGCCCCCATTGGCTGGGCACATCGAACCGCGGCCAGTGGGAGCTGCGATCAGCCGAACCTGCGGACAAGGCAGGTAAACAAACCGGCCGGGCGCACCAGGGGCTTTCCCTGAACAAGCGGCGTCCCAAGTTTGGGAAACGTTGGTTTAGTGGATCCTTAGCCTATGTTAGAAGGAGTAAGACTAAATGTGAGCTGGCAAGGAGGGTGAGTCATGAGAAGAGGTAGACCCTTAGAAAGCTAGAGCAGCTGTTGGCAGGGTGCTTGCCGAGAAGAGTCTGCTAGGCCATGCCCAGCCATAAGGGTATACGCCAACAGTGAGTCGGAGCTTCATAGCAGCAGTGAAGATAAAATTTATGATTCTAATACAGTGGTTCTCAAACTTTTGTACTGGTGACCCCTTTCACATAGCAAGCCTCTGAGTTTGACCCCCGCGTATGAATTAAAAACACTTTTTAATATATTTAGCACCATTATAAATGCTGGAGGCAAAATGGGGTTTGGGGTGGAGGCTGACACCTCATGACCCCCCCATGTAATAAACTCGCTGGTTTGACAGCTCATGACCCCTTGTGGGGTCCCAACCCCCAGTTTGAGAACCCCTGTTCTAATACAAAAGCGTAGGCCCCTGCTACTTGAGCGAAAGAAAAACTGCTAAGATAAATAATGCAAACAACAGTGGGAGCAGGTCCTAGCACCAGAAGACATGGAAGTAAGTATATGCCATGTGGATGAATGGGGGCTTGAAATTGGACAAACAGTGCTGTGAACTCTCACAATTTTGACCCCTGCTGTAGGTGGTTTCATGAGCACGTGATAAGTTTCCAGATAACTCTCATCCACTTTGTCAGCCTTTCAGAAGGAACATGCCAAATTAAGTGCTACTGTAATCCATAGTAATAGAGTGACTCTGGGTCATCCTCTACTGGTTAGACAACATATAGAGATTTATGATTGCTGCTGCTTGCATGCTAATACAGCTGACTCTTCCGCTAAAGTAGTTGAGGCTTATGCTTTATAGATAGGGTGAGGGCTCTGTCCCCACAGATGACCCAAATAGGAGAATCGCTACATTTGGATATGCTGACTGTAACCACCAGCCCACAATCTGGTACCAGAACCAGGACTAGAAACCAACCTGATGCCTGGCATTCCACTGCAGTATCACAGATAGTTGTATAACCCACTTGCAATGTGTGTATTGTGGTCCAGCCCAACCCTGGAAAGACATAGTGGGTAATAGCATGAGTGTGTGTGCCATTTCTCTATTACTCCTATAGGTGAAAAGGAAAGGTATCTGATTAGTATTGATAACCATCAATCATGAATCAGCCTGCCCAAAATCATGATTGTGTAAACCTCATCATGATTTTAAAACAATTTGGGGATTACTTATTGTTTTTTGAGTCTTTAGAGTGCATTCTGATGATGTTTTCAACATTTTTCTCCACAACTGTAAGAGCTAGAAACTTTTAAAAATGAAAGCTGAGCCACACTTAATCACAAGATTATTGCAAATAGGGACTTAAAAAAACCAAACCAAACAAATACTGCAGGACTAACCACCAGAGCTGGAATCACTGTGTAGTTGTGGACGTGAAGACTGTGGGTTCAAACGCTGGGGAGTAAAATGTATATATGTAAAAGTCAGTGTTAGAACCCTGGCGTAATTGTGGGGATTATTTTATATTGTACACCAGTGCACCATGGTCATGTTTTACGTTAGTGTTGCAGTCACAGCAGTTGCACTGTGCTTACAGGGAGCTGTCCCTCTAACTACAGAACAGTCACTTAATAGCAGGGGCTGTTGGCGGATGCCCGAGAAGGGCAGGTCTATACTGCAAGCGGGCGCGTGGCTGCACACTGGCTAGCGAGATGAGAGCTCCTAGCAGCGCTGCGCCCAGCCAGGATAGGTCGAAACACTCACCCCGGCCTACACCCCTCTTGCCGCTCTACCTAGCTTTAACCCAGCCGGATCAAACAACGTTCCCTAACTCCTGAGGCCTTCCCCCAGTGATCTAGGGGAAACAGAAGTGAATTGGTAGGGGGGGGGGACTGACATCGCTATCAGCCAATGGGATTGCAGAGCTCTCCTCAAGCGGATTCCGATTGGGCAACCTCGCGGGCGGTTGAGCCGCTGCTCAAACGTGCGGCGGGAAGCGAGGGGGACCCAGGCGAGCTGTCGCCATGGAGACGCTGCTGTGGCAGGTGGAGCAGCTGCCCGGGCTCCTGGCCGTGTCCCGCTCGGGGCAGGTCCGGGACTGGGACCCGCCAACCCTGGACAGGGCCCTGCAGTGGGGCCGCTACTTCCAGCACCTGCACGGCCGCTTCCGCGCCCAGCCCCGGCTCCGGGCCGCCCTGGGGCAGCGGCTCCGCCGAGGCCAGCCCGGGCCGCCGCTAGGCTTCGGACACCTGGGGCGCTGCCCGGAGCTGCTGGGCCTAGCGCTGCTGGGCAACCGGGCGCTGCCGCCCGCCGCCTGCCACCGCCTCCTGCGGAGCTTGCTGCTGCCGCCCAGCGGCCAGGCTACCCCGGGGCCCTGCAGCCTCGGCCTCCTGGCCCGGCGCAGGGCCGCCGTCCAGCTGCTGCCGCCGCCGCCGCCCAGCTCCGCCCCGGCGCGCCCTGAGGAGCTGGAGCCGCCGCTGCGGACCGAGGCCCAGCTGCTGCTGTCCCGGCTGCAGGAAGACGAGGAGGGGCAGGGAGCGGAGGGTGTCCTGGAGAAGCTGCCTGGGCCCAGGGTCTACCGGGTGCTGGCGGCGCTGCTGCTGGAGCAGGCCGGGGACAACGCTGGCAGAGAGGGAGCCAGCTGGGCAGAGCACAGGGAGGGGGCCGGGCCGGCTGCGGCGGTGCTCTCCTGGCTGCTCGGGGATCCAGGCCGGCTCTCCACCTTCTGCCGCCTCCTACCAGGCTCCCTCTTGGTTGCGCTTTCTGCCCGATACCCCCAGCTGGGCACCTCTTACTTGCGTTTCCTTACCAGCTGGGGCAACCGCCTGCACTTCGATCCCCTGCGCGGCCAGTGGGCCAGCAGCCGCTGCCTTAGCGAGGACGAGCTCTCCTGGGAAGAGCTGCGGGAGCGCTTCAGCTGCTTCATGAGGGGACCTGCCCAGCTCCGAGAAGCTGCCCTGGCTTCTCTGAAAAACCTGAAGACCCAGGATGGAGACTTCGAAGTCTGCGGCCTGAGTGTCTGGACTGACCTGTTGCTGGAGATAGAGGCACCTGACCTCTCTAAAGAGAAGACTGGACTCTAAAAGCAGGAGGAGAGGACGGGGACATTAAATAGGTTTCATAGGAAATTAAATGGCCTGAAATCCAAGAAACCGGAGTAACTTTCTTTTCTCCATAACTAACATCAAAGCCAACTGGATTATACCTTGTTTGGAGTGAAAAGGCAACTTTGTGATCAGATTGCATGCCATAAAACTTAAGTTAGTTAGCAAAGAGTGCCTAAGGGGCCAGGTTCTGCTCTTGCACATGCTGTTGTAAACCTGGACTGACTCCCCCCACAGGAGCTGTGTAAATGAGCTCAGAATCAGGGCCCTTACATCTAGTCAAGTTGTTCTCAGTGCAAGAGAAAGTTAACTGGGAACAAGTTGACTAGGAATCTTCTTCTTTCCTCTTCCCCCCACCTCTTATGTCTTTGCCAGCTCTGATATTTCTCAATACTTATGGTTGGGCTGTTTGGTTTAAGGGTACCCTTAATTCTGCTGATCACTAACAGGAAATGCTTCCATCCCCTATTGGCACTATTGCTACAGAAGTAAAGTGTGCAAATACCTTAAAATATAGAGAAACTAGCTTAACTTTCTCTGTGTTGAAAAGTTAGAAGTTGAACTTTGTATTGCCATGGGTACAGTGTGTTGACATTTGTCTGTTTCTAGCAGCTGCAGACTGGCACAGTACAAAAAGGGGAAAAGGACTTTTTTGTCTCACCTTTTTAGGATGCTCATAATTCCAAGTAAAATGTATTCTTCGCTATCATCTTGTCTTCCATTGGTGGCTCATTTTTCCTTTTTTTCCCCTTCATGCTTCGAAATATGCTAGGTACAATGTGGGTAGGAGTGCAGAGGTCAAAGGAGATTTTATGCCTAATGGGAAAGAGTCCAGAAAGACCGCTGATTTGATCTTTTATCATCACCATGTGGCATGTTTGTTACTATATTGCAGTGGAAACTTCATTTTCCTATCCTGTTTGTTTATAACTATGAATGGATACTCAGTAGCTTAGCTTTTTGTTGAGTTTCTTTCACCAAACTGGAAATACCAGTAGAAATACCTTCTTTCAGATGGGTTGGGCAACAGACTTCTTCTTTCCCTCCTAGATTATTACTGAGGGACTTGCTTGTCTTAATTGTCTTTATTAAACTGTGAGTTTGATCACAATCTCTATGTGGGAAAATAATTACTGGTCAGGATTTGCTAAACAAAGGCTAAATGTGGAAACTGACCATGAACTATAAAATGGGCATTATCCTAACCCAAAAGCAACTGGCTCCTGCAGTTTACTGTGAAAAGTCTAGGTTAACTCTTCACTTTTTTTAAATAAACACTTCATTACACAAAGCAAGAAGTGGAATGTTACAGGTATGAACATGGAAGGTATTTGACCTACAGCCTCAATATACTTCTGAGCTATGATGCTATCTAACTGCACATAAAAATAAACAGTACATGTGTTTTGCAAAGCAATTGAAATGCTGTATGGCGATGATACAGGGCCAAATCACTACCCCTCTATGTCTATGGGTGAGCAGTTAATTGATGGGACTACCCAGGTAATGTTACTACTTGTGTAAATGACTGCTCATCAGTGGACCATAAAGGGAGGAATCATAATCTGGCCCATTGTGAGCAACTGTTAAGAGTGCATCAGTAATATGATGCTTCATTAAGATACCTTAAAAATGCTTTAGATTGTTAAAAGTACTATGTAAATGGAATATGCCAGAATTCTTAAAATTGCTCTAAATCAGCAAATCTAGTCCAATCTGAGAGCAAATTTGTATGGGCAAGTTATAAACCTATGAAAATAGCAAACTATACTATAAACCCCTTAATTCAAAGACCTTTCCTTATTATAGTGATAATAGATGATATAGAGCAGAAGCTCTTTCTGAGTGAAGCTTGAGTCATCTGGTAATACTGAGTTCATCTTCAACCCAATGTGGCCCGTTAAAGCAAGGAATTTCTGGTGCCAGAACATTCAGGCGCCTGCATATTGCCCACTTAATGAGGTTCTTACGGAGGTGTGTTGTTTTTTTTTTTAATCAAAGCTGAACATCTAAGCCTGTTTCTATTGTTGTCTTACTGACATTTTGCAGAATACACATACATTTCAAAGCACAAATAAAATACACAATAAATGATTCAAATAAAATACCATTGAGACTTTTGGTAAATGACAGGAACCCTAGCCTGCCTTTGCCCTGCCACAAAATGTTGCAAATATTCCGTTGTTGTGGAAATCTTACTCCTTAACCTCATATTTGATAATTTAACAATCCTACTTATCAGACAGTATGATGAAAACCCAAACTGTTTGCAATGGGAATTATGATTGGCAAATATTTTCTGTTCATGTTTTAACTTGAGATCTACCAGAGCTAATGTAATTTTATATCTTATAGTTCCACTCCCCTTAAACTCACATAATAGTGAAGTAGTAAATATGTATATCAGGCTCCTACTTCTGCTTTCTCAACCTGTTGTATCAAGTTTTATCCTGTATTTTCATACCTTGTTGGTACCTGCTTCTTGCTGTTACACAGGGAAAGAATACTACGGCACCAAATCTCCATTTTGTACTTTATACTTGGTAAGTATACTGAAGCTACTACCTTTTCCAGAGTCTTACTGAATTATCCTGGAATTTCAAATTATACCCTTGATGGGAATAATTAGATCAGTGATACTCAGACTGAGGCTCATGAGCCGCAAGTGGCTCTTTAATGGGTCTCCTGCAGCTCTTTGCAGCATTGGGTATGGTTCTGTTCAATATCTTCATCAGTGATTTAGATAATGGCATGGAGAGTACACTTACAAAGTTTGCGGACAATACCAAGCTGGGAGGGGTTGCAAGTGTTTTGGAGGATGGGGTTAAAATTCAAAATGATCTAAACAAACTGGAGAAATGGTCTGAAGTAAATAGGATGAAATTTAATAAGGACAAATGCAACGTACTCCACTTAGGAAGGAACAGTCAGTTGCACCCATACAAAATGGGAAATGACTGCTTAGGAAGAAGGGATAGCTCAGTGGTTTGAGCATTGGCCTGCTAAACCCAGGGTTGGGAGTTCAATCCTTGAGGGGGCCATTTAGGGATCTGGGGCAAAAATTGGGGCTTGGTCCTGCTTTGAGCAGGGGGTTGGACTAGATGACCTGCTAAGGTCCCTTCCAACCCTGAGATTCTATGATTCTAAGAAGGGATCTGAGGGTCAGAGTGGCTCACAAGCTAAATATGAGTCAAGAGTGTAATACTGTTGCAAAAAAAGCAAACATAATTCTGGGATGTATTAGCAGGAGTATTGTAAGCAAGACACGAGAAGTAATTATTCCTCTCTACTCAGCGCTGATTAGGCCTCAACTGGAGTATTGTGTCCAGTTCTGGGCCCCACATTTCAGGAAAGATGTGGACAAACTGGAGAAAGTACATAGAAGAGCAACAAAAATGATTCAAGGTCTAGAAAACATGACCTGTGAAAGAAGATTGAAAAAAATTGGGTTTGTTTAGTCTGGAGAAGAGACGACTGAGAGGGGATATAAGAGTTTTCGAGTACGTACAAAGTTGTTACAAGAAGGAGGGAGAAAAATTGTTTTTCTTAACCTCTGATGATAGGACAAGAAGCGATGGGCTTAAATTGCAGCAAGGTTGGTTTAGGTTGGATATTAGGAAAAAATTCCTAACTCAGAGTGGTTAAGCACTGGAATAAACTGTCTAAGGAGGTGGTGGAATTTCCATCATTGGGGATTTTTAAGAGCAGGTTGGACAAACCTGTCAGGGATGGTCTAGAGAGAATACTCAGTCCTGCCTTGAGTGCAGGGGACTGGACTAGATGACCTCTCGAGGTCCCTTCCAGTTCTATGATTCTATCATATTAAAACTGTATGATTTAATTATTAACCAATCAGGATCCTTTTACTATGTTATTACTCAATTGTAGTTGATAAAATAATACTTGGTCAGTCATTTTGCTGTGAGAAATAGTAAGTTAAACAATGAATTCACACTACTGTGATTGTTTTGGGTAATGTTGATTGCTTATTTGGCTTCTGAACCACTGATGTCTGATTATCAATGATCTAGATGTTGCTTTACATGATATAATTTTATTTCTAAACAATGGTAGTTGTATACTCCAAAAATTAAAGCATTTTCCTATGTTATATGGCACTGAGTGCACTACCTGTGAGATTATATTTTTCCTTTGCCTTCCAACCCCAAGAGGAGTCATAACTTCCAATTACATATTAAAGAATTTGTCATCTTGAAACATGTTTAAAATGTTAGTAAATACAAACACCTAAGATTCATCTAGCTGAGAAATAAGGCCATTGGCACCTTACATAAGGGCCATCACAGGTGAAAATCCACTAATGACCACAACAGTGGGAATTTTAACAAAAAATTGTAGTGTATACAAGGTCAATATCAATTGTAAATTTACTCTTTAAGTAGCTAATATTGTCCTAACTCTCCTTTTTATCATCTAGTTTATATTCAGCTGAACTGGGTCTGATCATCCTTTTGTGTGGGGGGTTTTGTGTTTTCCCTTCACATAAGGAGTAAGAAGTCATATGAACTGCCCCAATGGAAAATGCAAAGGTGTACAACAAAGAAATGGAAAATGACAGGGCTAAAATCATCAGTGCACAGTTTTATACTGCATGAAGTACCTTTCTTTTGATAGACATAAAATGTGTTAGCATTTGAACAAACTGCCTCTGTGTATTCACAAAAAGTTTAGAAAATTAACATGTAGCATAGAAAATTAACATGTAGCATAGAAAATTGATGAAAGTAGCATTTTCTTGATGCTGAAGGTCATATAAACATCTTGAGAATCACGTGCATAGCAGTGTGGGAAAATGGGCCACGTTCTAATGGTTAATACAGTGTATATTACACTTTGTTGCCTTTAAAAAGCTGTTTATCGTGTAAAATGCATAATATATTTGGATAATAAAGAATGTCCATGTTCTGAACACTTATTCTTATTTCTACTACCTATTGATTGAAGTTATAATTTTTAATCAAATTATAGCTCCTATTGCCTTCCAAGTCTGTGACATAGGTGTGGTCGGAATAGGCAACTCCTGAGTTATAATTGCTGTTTGACCTTGGTTAGTTAATTCCTCACTTGGTTTTCTCCATCTGTAAAATGGGGATACTGCTTAACTAGCTTTTGGGAGAACTTTCAAGTTTGGGGGTTGGCTGGAGGGGAAAACAAACATCATTTTTGAAAGTAGAGTAATTTTACCACTAGGCTAAACTAATTTTGATTGATTTCTGCACACCTTGGCCACTAGAGGGTGCTTGCTTTTATTTATTGTTTTATAAATATATTGATTTTAGGAATTAAACAAATACTGAGAATTAGAAGAGGGGAAAAACAGTACTGGGCTAACCTGGGTTAGTCACCCTGAGGAATAGTGAAACTTGCAGATTGTGCCTGATCTTTTCCTTCTCAGAGTGATAAAAAGGAGGTGCCCCCACTCACACAATTTAGACACCCCTTCTTTATCCTGAAATGTCTGTAGCCTGGTTATCTGTGAGCAGATAAAATGTATCCCTCTTTACTTGTACTTTTTGGATTGCTGACACTCCACTGTACCCTCAGTGGGGGCTGATGACTATTCAGTGGGTCATAGAATAAAACATTTAGTCCTTTACTGAAGTCAATACGGAGTTCTGTTATTGACCAGGGATTGGATCAGGTCTTTAGCACTGACATCATTGATCATTAATTTGCACTTGGAATCCCTGCTTCGCCGCCTTTTGGGGGCAGAGAGGCAAATAAAGATTTGAAAAATGGCCAAAGATGCTGTCCTCCTGCAGCAGCTGTTTGGAACATCCACAAAGGAGTTTCTGCAGTGTCAAGTGTGGAATCAAGATACAGAGTAGCCATTTGCCTTGTTCTTGATCTGTTGCTCCTTGTTCCATTTTATGTTTCTAAATTAACTATCAACTCAGGAAAGGGACTAGACAGATCAGCGAAGATCTCTGGTTAATGTGCAGCTGTTGTCAAAAAAGCAAGCAAGATTTTAAGATGAATAAGGAATGGGATAGAGAACACAGAAAATATACCACTACATAAATCAGGGCTGCAGCCTCTTTTGAAATACTGTATTGTAGCGGTCACTCCATTTCAAATAGGATATTACAGAACTAGAGAGGATCCAGAGAAAGTCAGCACAAATGATGAGCATGAAAAATAATTTTCATATCAGTCAATTGGGATTGTTTAACGGTGGAGACAAAAGCTAATATAAGTATATAATGAAGTGGGGAGGCAAACGGAGCTTTTGTTCTCCCAGTCTGACAATACAATACGGGATGCTAAATTAAAAGGTGTCAAATTCAAAACAGTTACATGGAAATAACTTCACACAGAGCATAATTTGTCTGAGGGACTCATTGCCACAGGATGCCACCGAGGACAAGAATTAGCTAGATTTACAAAGATTAACATTTATATGGATAAGAATATTCAGAATTGTAGCTAAAGTTAGCTGATGTTGAGAGGGATATTAAACCTTTATTTTTCCTGGTTTAAAACAATCTCTAGCTAATAGGGTTTAGGATTATCCCCCCTCTGCCTATTGCAGGGGTTCTTGCACCTTCTGAAGCATGTGATGCTGGCCACCGTCAGAGAACAGAATACTGACCTAGATGGACCTCCCGTGTAAGCCACTATGATAACTCCTGTGATAAAGAAATGAGTAAGTCCTTAATGGCTAAAAGTATAGAGAACATGAGTTTAAACCAGGGGTCTCAAACTCAAATTACCATGCGGGCCGCATGAGGACTAGTGCATTGGCCTGAGGGCCGCATCACTGACCCCGCCCTCTCGCTGCCCCCAGCCCTGCCCCCACTCCACCCCTTCCATTAGACCCTGCCCCTTCTTCACCTTCTCCCCTGTGCGCATGGCTTCCCGCTTCTCCCCCTCCCTCCCAGAAACCGCGAAGCCGCCAGACAGCTGTTCTGGCTGCGGGAACTGCCCGGGGGGGTAAAGAAAAAAAAAGGGGAGGGGCATGGGGAGCCCAGCGGGCTGCAGGGAAGAGCTCCGCGGGCCGCGTGTTTGAGACCCCTGGTTTAAACTGTATTCAGGCCTTGCCGTATTTTGCAGATGTGGAATTTACTATTAAGTCCATTCCTTGCCACAAAATTACACTCCAGAATGAAGCTTTCACTTTCTAGCCCTATGACAGTATAAAAAGATTCCAAGCATAAGCAAACTGTAAACCAATGCAGTTGTGTCTTCCTAAGTCTATAGTTATCCTGAAACAATAACTCAGAAGTAACTAGGAGTCCTTGTGGCACCTTAGAGACTAACACATTTATTTGGGCATAAGCTTTTGTGGGCTAGAACCCACTTCATCAGATGCATGGAGTGGAAAATACACTAGCAGGTATATATACATAGTACATGAAAAGATGGGAGTTGCCTTACCAAGTGAGGGGCGGGGGGGTCAGTCTAACGAGACAATTCAATTAACAGAATACCAAGGGAGAAAAAATCACTTTTGTAGTGGTAATGAGGGTGGCCCATTTCAGACAGTTGACAAGAAGATGTGAGTAACAAGGGGGAAATTAGTTTGGGGAAATAAGGTTTTTTTTGTAAAAACTAATCATAAAAACTATTTCCCCAAACTAATTTCTACCAAGTTTTCTTTTTAATCTAATCACTTTAGACACATTCTCTCTGTCCTGTTGCACTTGTGTATTGTTTCTAGGATCTGGCTGGCATGTAGTTATGCAGAGAAGACTACATAGTTTCCCGGCCTCCAACTGAGTAGGCCTCAATTCAGACCAAAAGAGGCTATCACTAGCACTCCTATGTGCTAACTGAAGTATATTGGAGCCAGGCTGGGGTCCTCAACTATAACCAGATTCCTTTTTCTAGAACAGGACTTTCTTGAGGCCACCTATTTCTTTAGCCAGACCCACCTTCTATTTAGCAATATGGGAGAGTAGGATCAGGGTGGTCATAATGCACTGACATCTGTTCATGACTTCCAGCTTGAGAACAGATCCTGCCTCTACAGAGAAGCATTCTGAATGAGCTAATGCTTGTTAGTGACCTATGAAGCAATGGCTAATCCTCATTGAACCAGAGAAATCCTTGTGTGTTCTCTGATCTCAAACAAGTGATTCAAAATGTTACCATGTGCAAGTGGGAGAGAAACTGCCAATGTTGAGTGCCTTTTTCTTCACATAAAATAGTGAAGATGCATGCATTGGTGGACTTATCTTTATTAAAATTCACAACTTTTACAGCCTCATTAAATACCATTTTCAGGTCTACTGCAATCTTCTTTCCCACTGGAACTTCCTAGTGAATTAAACAATATGTCCAAATAGTTTGGGATGCAGTTGACTCTTGATTATTTTCATAAAGTCACTGTTTTTCCCTGTCTTAGGTTAGGCACCCTCAGCATAAATACCAATATCATAATGTCAATCCAACCCATCCACAAGATCTGATAGTTGGAATACTTCAAAGAATTTTGTTCTCCTGTTGCACATCCTCTCAGTGGACTGCAAAACAGAATTCAAAACATGTATGAGTGGGAAGGATCCATACTGATCAAATGGTAAAAGTTGTGCAGAAGATAATCTGTAGTTTCATTCAGCTGTACTAAAGAAATATTGGCTTTTTCTGAGCTCTTCTAAACAGCTCATTCCAAATATTTGCATCCATGTAATGAATTCACCAGCTACCTATCACTGGAGAAAGAGAGTTGCTTTGACTCTGGCAGCGGAAGATCCTGTTGTAGGACTAACAACATCCAAGGCACATAGCGCAATCAATATTTCTCCAGTCATGAGGCTTGGCAGCTTTTGCTATTCGTGGAGCTACACAAAGATGCTAAGTCTGATGTGTGGAGTGCTTTCATTTTACAGTATTGCCAGATAATAAAACAATATTTGAGTTTTGTAAACCCATAAGTTTGTTTGAAGAATCCAAAGAATTTCTTTAATAAATGCTCTCCAAATGGTTTAGTGCTCATTCCCTCTAATGGCTTTCTGCATGCCTATAATATTTTGCCAGCTACTGCAACAACATCTTCACAGTACTGCAGTAGCTGGCAAGCATTCTAGTGCATGCTTTAGTCTGAGACTGCCAGAGAGAAAACTAAAGATTCATTAAAGAAAGGAAAATTGTAAGAAAAGAAGAGTGGGTATTACCACTCTGCTGCTTTTCTCCATGCAACAGTGGAGGTAGCATGCACTGTAATCTAATTGCTCCTTGTGAGGAAAACTGCAGAGCAAGAGGAGCTATAGACAAGTCCCAGGAGGGCAGGGAAATAGCATACACAATGTCAGACACCCAGCTGCAGCAAAATGGCAAATTCTATTCCAAAAAAATGCTCCATTCCATAACATACTGGAAAAATGTAAAATTCCATGGCTGCAAAATGACAGCTTCTGCGTGACCTTGATTGAAATGAATGGGGCAGTTCAAACCTCTTACAGCTACTGTTTCAGGTTGCCTGGAGAGTCAAGCAGGCAGCATTGCATTGGCTCACCTTAAAAATGTATATCAGGTGTAATGTCTGCAATCATAAGGGCTAGAAATATGATTTTTTTCAATGAAAGTGCAGATAAGGGAGGAAAAGGTGTGATGAAAACCATTTGCATCCCTGCCCAGGGTCCCATAACACACAGATTGAGAATCCTTGATCTGAGCAATTTCAGCTGATATAGGAAATACGATAGTAGAGGTAACAGATTGTTAATCTTTCATCATTTTTTACAGTTTCTTTTTAATTGCATTTTTACCCCAGGAAATCAAGATTATGAGCTATAATCAACTACATAATTTAGTTCTCATTTCTGTGCCTCTTTACCTGGGAAAACATATACCAGTTAAGTTCTTTTGTTTTCTCTGCTTAACAATTTAGGAAATAATGTACTGTCTTTGCCATTAAACTGTACCAACAAACCCACAAAGGTCTATAGATATGATTTTTGAAAACTTGCTAGTAAGGGGGAAAAAATGTCTTTTTGTGGTGTATTACCAATTAATTTTCCACCAATGAGAGAATGGGATGTGATTTGGATGTTAAATTACAAATATTTTCATCATTTCTGAGGTGAAGTTGCTGTTGTTTCATAATGATCCCAACGATCAAAGTTGTATGAGAAAACACAGATAATAGAACAAGCACACAACTTAATTTACAATAACAATACATTTTACATGTTCAGAGACTGAATTAACAGTAGTTGAAGCGCAACATTTATCTATAGAAATAAATAAGCAGAGTATCCCCATTTGTGAACGGATATGTGAACCTGATTCTCTAAAGGATGCAAGTTAAGCATGAGAACCTTTATGTAAGCAAAGCTCCCAGGAAAGTTTAATGAATATTTTAAAATATTTTTTCCTGAGCAAAGGAAAAGGATAGAAACCTCAATTTATAGATCTCTTCAATGACAGTCATAACCTGTACTATATGAGTAGACAATGTATTCCTTATATCATAATATAGTAATATTTATTGTGTTTTGAAGGCACTAAATATCTTACAAATTTTAAAAAAGAACCAACCCAACCTACCTCTTATATGACAGTTAGTGAAGCATGGAGTATGATATAATGGCCATAGCAGACGAAAAAGCCAGGGTTCTGTTTCCATTTCTGTCAATGACTGTGTTGTCTTGGGGAAGTCATTTAACCCTTCAGATTCCCAGTCTCTCATGTGTTTAATTAAACTTACCTGCTCCAACGGGCTGCTGTAAAGCCCTTTTCGGTGGATGGAATTAGAGAAACGCAAAAATAATATTTTCTTGGCCATAGTTAAGTATATTGGCTTCTTGGATTGTCTTAATTGTGTATATGTTAGCTTGTGCAAAATCCAAAATTGCACTATTATAGGCGGTGCAGTAGTGACACCTATAGTAAAGGTTGCCTTGAAAGTTTCAGCTAAAGCAGTTCAGCCATTTCCAAACATGAGGTTAAGAGAAAATATGTTCCTTTGCCCATCTAAAAATAATAATAAATACAAATTTTACAACCATTTCATTGACAAGCTCTAGCGCCCCCATGCTTTGGAACAACAGCTTTAAATTTGGCCGGGGTGTTGCCCTGAAGTTGGGGTGGTCTTTTGCTGTCTCTGTTAAAACTTAGCCGAATCTGGCCAATTCATATGCCTTTGAAAAAATCTGAGTTTGCGTATGTTTGGTAGAGACTTGTTAGAGTTTGGCAATTACATTCTCCAAAGATTCTATCTGCAATGGGCCTGCTCCATCCTATCATAGCTCTTATGTTGTACCCACCATACTGCTTATGTTCTAGTTCTACAGAGTGATTGAGCATACTCAATTCCAGGACTGCAGTGGCTGAGCAGAGCGTTCCTTGCAATTGCTCTTTCTGACTTTTGGGGGCACTAGAAATTAGTATGCAGGATACATGGCAGATAGTTTATGACTGGTTGCAGTGTATTATTTTCTTGTCTCTATTAATAAACTGTAGACCTCATTGTGCCCCCCTCACACCCATGTGTTAACTGTATCTTCTATGGGCAGCTTGCGCCACCTACACATGGAATGGGGACCTAGCCACTTTCACAGCAGTGTGTCATCCTTATAGGACCCTGTGGTGGGCACTCTGTGTCTGGATCCATGTGTGGGACTGGGGAGGTAGGTTAGGAAGGAGGGCATGGACCGGTGGGATGCACATTTTACCCCTTGTACTCAATGGAGCTGAGAAGCAGAAAGATGATATAGCTCCAGAAAAACAAGGAGGAGTCCGGTGGCACCTTAAAGACTAACAGATTTATTTGGGCATAAGCTTTCTTGGGTAAAAGACCCACTTCTTCAGATGCATCTGAAGTCTTTTGCCCATGATAGCTTATGCCCAAATAAATCTGTTAGTCCAGACTCCTCATTGTTTTTGTGGATACAGACTAACATGGCTATCCCTCTGATACATAGCTCCAGAGTGTACTATCTTTCTATTCCCATCATGTTGTGGTTGGGATCCTCCCCTTCCCCCATAAAGGAAGTTCCCTTGCTGGCCAGTTGAAATGCATTGTGGAAGGATGGGTGGATGGGAGAGACAGCCACTGTGGAGGTCAAGAGTCTCTGTTCAGATGATCCTGCTCTCAAAGTATCAGCAAAGCCATCTCCAGAGCCTGGTACTCAGAGAGAGGGGCAAACTACACTCCTCTGCTAGAGTAATCAATGATAAATCTGCATGAAGAAACCTCACAGAGATTCTACCCCTTTTCATGCTGGTTTTATCAGACCCTGAATTTAACAGAGGAGTCTTCCAAGTAATAACCTAAATTGTTACCCAAACTGTCTCTATCTGCAGTCCTGTTTTGTTAATATTAAGTATTCAGCTCTTAAATTCCTCTTCTGTTACATTATAAATTCCTATAGTAGTATGTGATCAATTTATTGTAATCTCTAACCTAAAACATTTTAGCAGAAATGTTCCTGATATACATTACATAGAGAATATAACAGTGAGATTCTGAATTTAGTTCTCAGCTGTGTCCTCCTATTGCCGTTCCCACTTTAGTGAAACTCCAAAATGACTATTCTGTAACATTCATATTCTGTAACTTGGAAAGAGGCTAATTTCAACATTTGATAAAGCATTGTTTGTGGAAATCATGATGAGTTTTAAATCCCAATCCAAAGAGTTTGTTTGCATGCTTCCTTTGGGATTGTTTCCCAAAATTGAATAACACAAGCCTTCCTAACCTGCACATTCACATCTTCATTCCTCTCATGTAATTATATTTTATAACAATCTGAAGAGGAAATCTTATTATGTCATCTAGCATTTCTGAACAAAAGTCACAACACTGCTCTCTAAATATAAAGGTAGAAATTAAAGCAAATGGCATTATGACTTTTGCAGTGTGCAACAGGAACAGTAAGGGTATGTCTACACTATGAAATTAGGCTGAATTTATAGAAGTCGATTTTTCGCAACAGATTTTATACAGTCGATTGCGTGAGTCCCCACTAAGCGCATTACGTTGGCGGACTGCATCCACAGTACCGTGGCTAGCGTCGACTTTTGGAGCGGTGCACTGTGGGTAGCTATCCCACAGTTTCTGCAGTCCCCGCTGCCCATTGGAATTCTGGGTTGAGCTCCCAATGCCTGATGAGGCAAAAAATTTGTCATAGGTGTTGTTGGGCAAATGTCGTCAGTCAACCCTCCCTCCCTCTGTGAAAGCAACGGCAGCCAATCCTTTTGTGGCTTTTTTCCTGGGTTAACCGCGCAGATGCCATAGCACTGCAAGCAGGAGCCTGCTCAGCTCTCTGTCACCACTGCTGTTGCAGGCTAGTCTAAAGGGTAGTGATTCTGGGACATGTGCAGGCCTGTTTAGATTTTAGGCGCATCATATTCCTCTCCTTTGTCGCCAGAGAAGAAGCTTGCAGCCGTCCTCATCAGTAGGACTTGTAGCCATCTGGAACAGCAATGGTGTTTTGCTCGCTCCGCCGCTTCCCCTGCAACTCTATCATCCTGAGCTCCTGCGACCTGGCTGCTCTCCCAGCCGGCAGCGCCGCGCAGTCGCACCTACCTCAGCCTACCCCTTGCTCCCGTAGCTCATAAACCCTGGACAGTAGTAAGGAATAGTTGAACTATAGGCTTAGCAAGTGCAGAATGGTGGTGCAATGTGCCTTTGGACGTTTACAAGCTCGCTGCCGCTGTTGATCAGTCCTCAGTGCAACTAGCATTCGCATTGTTATTGCTGCTTGCTGTGTGCTACATAATATCTGTGAGAGCAAGGCGCGCTGCGCATCACAGAGACTTTGAAAACCAGTTTCTCCTTGATGAAAACCTGTCCCCTTTGTTGACTTTAATTCCCTGTAAGCCCACCACCCTCCCCCACTTCAAAATAAAGCAACTATTGTTTTGAAACCATGCATTCTTTCTTTATTAATTACAAATAAATGAGATAACGGAAAAGGTAGCCGTGGGTGGTTTGGTATACATGTCGTCAGTCATCCCCCCTCTCTCCCCTCTCGCCATGAAAGCAATGGCAGACAATCCTTTCACACCCTTTTTCCTGGATTGCCTGCACATGCGCCATAGCTCTGCAAACGGGAGTCCATTCAGATCACCACTGCAGTTGTGAGCATTGTAAATAAACACCTCACATTTGCCCTTGGAGATTTAGCATATATATTGGCATTGCGTCTTTTGGAACGGAGTTCTGATAGCGATGATTCATCTCCCCATACAGCGATCAGATCCAGTACATCCCGTTCGGACCATGCTGGAGCTCTTTGGTGATGCTGGGACTGCGTGGTCACCTGTGCTGATGAGCTCGCCACGCTGGCCAAACAGGAAATGAAATTCAAAAGTTCCTGGGGCTTTTCCTGTGTACCTGACTAGTGTATCTGAGTTGAAAGTGCTGTCCTGAGCGGTCACAATGGTGCACTCTGGGATAGCTCCCAGAGGCCAATACCGTCGAATTGCATCCACACTACCCCAAATTTGACCCGGTGATGTCGATTTCAGCGCTAATCCCCTCGTCGGGGAGGAGTACAGAAATTGATTTTAAGAGCCCTTTAAGTAAAAAAGAATGGCTTCATTGTGTGGACGTGTGCAGGGTTAAATTGATCTAACGCTGCTAAATTCGACCTAAAGTTGTAGTGTAGACCAGGGCTAAGACACTACAACTTCCAGTAGGAATAAATCAATAATCCAAGAAGAAATGTTAAAGCACTAATTGTTGTATGATATAACTATCAGAAAATGCAGAGAGCAATATTATAGTTCTGCCTGCTAAATGCCAGAAATAATATAAAAGAGACAAAGTGGGTAAGGTAATATATTTTATTGGACGAGCTTCTGTTGGAGATAGGGACAAGCTTTCGAGTTTACAAAGAGCTCTTCTTCAGAATACGAGGCAATTTTGTTTGTTCTGCTCTCCTAACTGGTGAACTGTCTTGAACTACTAGGACTCAGTACTCTCTCTCTCTATATATATATATATAATATAGGCAGTGGATTCATTAACAGTTTCTTATCAATGTAAATGATCTAGGTAGGAACAATTGATTTCTCCTAGGAATTAATTGGACATGATCAATCCCTGAATCACCAGCGTGACAAGATCATTCATCAGCTGCTTAATGTCACAATGGGCTAAGCTTCTCCTTTCGGCTGGGACAAGATGGAATACCCTGGGGGGAGGAGGTTTAAATCATTAGGCTGTTGACAATTAATGTTTGTACTGCTGTCTCCCACAGCCTCATTACTCTTAATACTGAAATGAAAGTTGCTGAGCTCAGAGGGGTTTTGTGATGTTTTATGATTACTGTGTAATTTTATCCCCTACACTTTTCAAACTCAGTTCTCCAAATACATATGATTATAGCAGAGATACAAGGAGAATGAAAAGCAAAATCACAATGCATAAAAAGTAACAGCTGTTATTGAAGCCAGTCTGTTGCCAGGACAGGCCTAGGTTTTGTAGGGCTTTAACCAGCTCCCTCCCCACCTATGAAATCCTCCCTGGTGACAATCTCTATGTATTTCTCAGTGTGGTTGTATATGCTAAGAGGGGGATTCTGTTCACTATAATTTTGATGTTAGCATTCTATTTTGTGGGGAAATCGTTGTATGCACTGGAGAGAGATGATACTAAGAAAGAAGAATCTTCTGCAGGTTTTAGAAGAGAGAGAAAGGCAGGGTATGGTGCTATTTACTCCTATGTCTGGAGGCCTTTTTAAACTGGTACATAAGCAAATACCTTCTATTGGATTGTTCCAATGAGATGATTTGGCTCAGAGCAGATGGAATTTGTTACTAGACATTTCATATATTAGTTTCTGAGCATGAATTCACTTGCAATTTATATTTTCAAATTTGCTGTCTCCAAAACCAAGGACACACCTGCCCATCTATTGCACTTAAGTACAGAAATAGGTTCAGTTTTAAGGTAGAATGCATAAGAGAATGACAAAGAGGAAAGTGCCACATTTGAGAAATTAACTTCCACAGCATATCTATCTGGTACTAGAATATACCTTCTTACTACTGGAATAGTGGGAAAAAGTAATTTCCTTAATTTTTATATGAAGTGTATATATAAAATTAGACATATGTACCTCTTCCGCAGCACCCAAAATTTGCTGAAAAGGATGCCAGAAAAATGTTCATGGCAGGTATACCATGCTACACTCTTTAATACAGTACCAAGCACAGTGGGCATGTGTTTAAAAATTGTGCCTATGTCATTCACAGCTGAAAGCTACATACATTCTGCTGAGCCAAACGTATATGCCTACTGCAAGACATGGGGATACTGATCCTACACCATTTAGTCTGTTCATTTCAACAAGAGGTCTCTGCCATCACTAGCAGATCCAGAGTGGCCTTCTACATTCCACAGGCTACTGACGCTTATTGAAACAATGAGGGACACAACTTGTGGTCTGGAAGATAATGATGACTACTGAAGCATTAACCTACCATCCGGTTTTTGCATTCAGTTGCACTGTAGTGTGACAGTATTATGTGATGTAAGTTATTTTCCTCCTGGCTCCTCTCATTGTTTTCCAAGCCAAGCTCTTTTTCATATTCAGCAATATGGTATATCTTCATAGTGGAATGTCTGATCTAAACATTGGTAGGGCATTATGCCAGTAGTTTCCTTTCCCCATTTCAGAACACTGCATCTAGTTGTTTATCACCTCGTGTGACAGTGATCTTCTGTAACCAGGGCCGGCGCGCCCACTAGGCAACCCTAGGCGGTCGCCTAGGGTGCCAGGATTTGGGGGCCAGCTGCCCCCCCCGGCTCCTGACTCAGCGGCTGAGCCGGGAGGCGCCGCGGGCGGGGCGGGGGGGGAGGCTGCTGCGGGCAGGTGGGTTGAGTTGCCTGCCCGTGGGTGGGTGGGGAGCCCCTTGTGGGGTGACTGGGTGCTGCAGGGGTGGGGCGGTGTTAGCTGGGCAGGGGGGAGGGCGCAGTGGGGGTGTTAGCTGGGCGGAGGGGGGCGCAGAGCTGGTGCAAGGAAGTTTCGCCTAGGGCATGAAACTTCCTTTCACCGGCCCTGTCTGTAACTGGTGAGTGTCGCACAGATCATATGGCTCATAATGGCTAAAAGCAAAGCTGTAATATTTGCAAACAGAACATTGTTTAAGACTATGGGAATATATCCATTAAGAGTGAGGAAATAAGTTTTGTCTGGATGGGCAATTCAGTTTTTGCCACTGACTACAATGCAAGCAAAATAGGGTTCAAATGATTGTGTGAAATGGCAGAGGTGCTATCACCAGCAATGCAAGAAGAAATGATTGCTTAAGCCATTTGTGTGTGTATGACATTACAAATAAGTGCTTCGAGATAGCGATTTATATGTATGGAATGTACAATGCAAAATCAATTGCTCATTTTAGGATAACTTAGAAATATTTTAATTGAACAAAAGTCTTTTATTTGATAAACTGACAGAGAATTGCATATTGTACTCTCCCCCACCCATCCCATCCAAATCAGGTCTTCTGAATCTTTCTATAGATTATTTACCTACATTTTGTATCAGGTTAACTTGAGGAGGGGAAAAAATGACACAAATCATTCTTTGTCTGCTTTTCCAATAATGTCAAAAGCATGTGTCACTGACACTGTCAGTTTGAGATTGTTGTTGGAAACATGAAATAAATTGCAGGGGACTAACAAGAACAATTTGCAGAAGGTACGTGAGATATAAATATATATGCACCTCACTAGTCAGCAGACATATGGTGGCATCTGGAATTACTATAGTAACCAGAGCTAATAGCGAGCATACACCATTCACTAATTACAACAGGAAAAAGCTGGACCCTGTGCACTGCACTGGCAAATTGGTCCCAGTGGTATCTAAGGTATTTCACTGTTGTCATTATAGCCTCAAGCAAAGTCAGGATATTTGAACAGAGTATGGTTTCTGCAACCCATTAAAGATATTATATCCCTATTTATAGTCTAGTTCCATGAACAGAACATTTACTGTAGAAATTTTGGAATATGGAGTTTTTAAAGGCAGTTGTGTTTAATTTATGGGCCAGCTATTTTAGAAAACGTGGCTAAAGTCACCTTTCTCATTAACCTTTCAGTTCCTCATATACTGCTTGCTTTTTCAGCACAAGAGTGTAATTGCTTTTTGATTTGTAATGTTTCAGTGAACTGGACATACTATATATGAAAAGATCTCCTAGCAGTTGCATATAATTTTGCTCTGCAATGGGTTAACGTCCACCAAAGTCTAGTCTTCTAAACTTGTCTGTAAATATGTGAGCTCTAAGTCCCTACTGCCATGCACCTCTTGTAGTCATTTACACCTGTGCAAAGTGAATGTGAAATGCCGAAATACCTGTAACATACCAGAAGAGTAGCATTGTACAGCTACTTTGCACAGGCATAGTTGACCTCACAAAGTGTATGGCAGTGGAGTATCAAGCCTGTGATATTTACAATGTAGGTTTTGGGTTTGTGTGTTATAATTGAGAAGAAATTATAGCACAAATATGAATTTTTTTAAATTTAGTCTTATGCTTCTTTTCTCTCCTGTAGAGGTGCTCAGGATAGGATGCTTTAGGCCCCAGTTCATATATGATTTATATTCATCAACAGTGGTAAGTATTATGTTGGCTGATGCTGATTGGTCTCTGGGACCACTACCTTGGCATAACATTGGCCAGGTTGGAAAACCAAATGTTAAGTGAGAATTCTCTTGAACACTTTTTTTTTCTGCTTGTCAAAATAGAGTTATGTAATATAACTAATTGAGTCATTGGATTTCTATAACATTGCAAAGGTACAATATTCTGCCAATAATATTGAATAAAATACACTCAGTCACAATCACGTCTAAGAAGGATATAACTGAGTGAATTTTATCTTCCCTTTTGCATATAGGATACACATGTTATAACACCAACTTTCCTCATTACCAGTGTAGCAGGAAAATGCACAATCCACAGTGCTATTTAAAAGATTCTTTATTCTGATTCTTTTGTATACAGAATTAAAAGCCAAAATCAAATTGAACGTTCAGCAGGATATCTCAGAATCTAAACCAGAGGATTAAGATTTATATACATCATTCCACAATTTGCATCTTGCATATTACAGTCAGCTCTTTAAGTGGGTTGGTTTCCATATGAAATAATTATTTTAAAAATATTGTAAGAACTAGGAATGGGGTAAGCTTCCCAAAGTAGTTTTGAGTTCACAAGAAGTATCTGGAATTTAAACTTTTTTGCCCATGTAATTTGCAATCTAAACAATATTATCTATTAGATATATTTGGATTACGGTTTTTTTCTCTCCACTGTGTCTCAAACTAAGCCTGTAGTGCAAAGCTTTGGAAGTTCATCTATTACCCCCAAGTTGATGACTCTAATGTTGACCAAATTAAGGTACTGGTTTGCTGAGATGTGCTGGGTAAAACAGCAGTGTAAGCTGGGAGCAGTATGCATAATATCTCTTTTCCCTTCTATCTCATCCTCCCCCACATTCAGAATGTCAGTGAGTGGATGCGTTTGTATGTTTGTTTGTTTGTTTGTTTGTTAGGAAAATGCATGAATTCCTTTTTCTTGCTTTTATATCCTCTTAGTTGCAGTCTGAGGATCTGGTCGTAAGGCCCAAATTTGTAAAGGCATTTAAAGGTTGCTGTACTCAGCACTCTCTTTCTAAAATACACAACCCCCTGCACATACCTTCATTATACTTTCCAGTTATTTCATGGGAGGATTGAATATCTTTTTGGTATAACTTTCATTGTGTCTATTGCCAAGTCACTTGTTAGAATTGCAAAATCTCTGGTTTAATACATAAAACAGGCTAGTTTTAAACCCATTCAGTCAGAGACTGTCATGTTTTCTTTGTTAATGAAAACAAGTTCCAGAAAATGGTTCATATATATTCCAAGTCCTAAAGAGCTAGTAATTAGTTAAAGATAGTTATTTTTATTATAATAGCACCCAAACCCCCAAATATTATGGTCCTTAGTGCTAGCTGTAAACTTATACATATTAAAGGATGATCCCAGCTCCAAAGAATTTACAATCTAAACAGACAAGGCAGGATTGTTGTCTCTATTTTATAGATGGGGGACCGAGGCATAGAGAGATTAAAGCCCAGCTTCTAAAAGGTATTTAGACCCCTAACTTCTAGTGAAATCAGTGGCAGTTGGGAGGCTAACCTACCTTTCAGGATCTGGGCTTAAGACCCCAATTTGTTGCTGTACTCAGCACTCCAAGGCTGTTTAGGAACCTAAATCTCATTTTTAAAAGAGATTTACATATTTAGGAGCCTAAATCACATTGACTGTCAATGGGATTTGAGCTTTTAAGTGCCTAAATCTTTTGAAAATATTTGGGTTCCTAAATCAGTTAGGTGTTGCAATGCAGAGCATATCGAAGCCTAAATACCCTTAAAAATCTGGGCCTAAGTTACTTGCTTAGGGTCACACATGGATTCTTTGGCTGAGCCAGAAACTTAACCCAGCTTTATGAAGTCCTAGTCCAGTGCCTTAATAGCAAGTCTGATGGCAACCCCTATTAATAAAACCCTTAAGAAAAAGTATATAATTGGTATTTAATACACTACTTTTAATAAAATTGTTGGTAACCATGTGCTCTGATTATAAACTTTGTCTAAGTCAAATCCTTATTCCTTTGGCAGAGCTAGAATGAAAAGTAATTAACTTCATATCAAGCAAGTAGAAAATAGTCGCTTTTCAACCGCAATGAAATGCTTAAATCTGAAAAAGCGATGAAGCCTTGGGAATTAGAGGCACATTACTGTGGTGAACTGAAAGGGTGACCTGCCCTGAAGGAATAGAGAGTAGTAATAATGTTCATGTCTCATCTGTCAGAAAGGTGTAGGAGACATTTCTTGTTACCTAATGGCTGTCTCCTTTCTTGAAATATTGAGGGGATTAGAAACACCTTGCATAATTTATGTGCATTGTCATTATTCCAGGACTATACATTATCGTTCCTACAGACTGATTACATTGTAACATTCTGAACCATATGTATGGTTTATACAGGTAACATAATACTTGAAAATTACATGTGCTATGTGCCAGAAAAATTAGTTTGGGGTACTTATGCATCAGTCCTATAACAGCTAAACAAACAAAGATTTATATATTAGATCTATCTCCTACATTTTTATAGGGGAAGTCATATTGATTTTTCCCCTCTCATAGATTTGCTAATGAAACACAACATTAGAAAGGTAAGTCTATTACTACTAAAGATGCCAATATTCTCAGGAATATGTGGAGTTCTGTTTTTGTGTGACTTGTTCCCAGATTTGCATGGTTTTAGGGACAAAAACCTCAGGTCCTGTAAATCAGGGTAGCTGCAAAGCTATGCACTTGATTATCAGATCCCTAGAGCGAATAAAGAAGGCAACGCTGGATATAATTTCTGAATTGGGTTTTTAGTATTATGGGTTTGTGGTGTGGTGTTATGTTATATTTTCCGTTGTATATGTAAAGCTCCAAATATCTTAATTGAGTCACCCTATAAATATTATCACTGGAATATTTCATGCCATCTTTTTGAGAGTACCCCACTGGTTAAAAATCACTGACACTACATGGCTCTTTGGGAGGAAAATTTCACTAGGATCTATGTCTGAGGGGAACTAACCACATATGGATCTCCATGTGAAAGAGTCAACTTCCTCCAGAATAATGACTTCCTGTGCTCCAGACCCACAAAGAGTCAGAACCACTGATGGGGCTAGGAAGATGTGCATTGTTTCTCCCACAAACAGCAGTGAATTTGCTAAGGGTCCAAAGTGGCTTTTGCATGCTCCCCACATGTGGGGAGTCCATTGATGCATTGCCCCAGGAACAGAACAGTTCACCTCATGTTCTAGAGGACAGTACCCTGCCTCTATACGATTTCAACACATGCTTAACTTTAAGCAATTGCTTAAGTCCTGTTGAAGTAAAGGTAATTTAAACACAAGTTTGAAGCCAAGAACATGCTGAACCAGGGCCTAAATAAATAAATAAATAAAAATGTTTCTAAAAGTACATTATTAAACACATGTGATAAAGTATTTTTATTAGATTTGTTTTTCACATACATGAAATATGGAGTGGGGAAGTTATCTAGCCTCCATTTAGAATTAAATATTACTTCCTCCACCACATTATTTTGGGGCATAGAGAGAGACAGATAAAAATATAGACTTTGGAACTTAGGTTCCAGTCTTGCAAAGATTTATGTATGCATTTCATTTCACACACTGAAAGCGGTGCCATTGACTTCAGTGGGACTAATCGCAACCCAGTGCATAGAGCTATGACCTGTTTAAGTCTTTGCAAGGTTGAGACCTTACTACAGTGTTTCACAATTCTGGGTTTTATTACTTTTTTTTATTTGACTTGTGTTTAGTGAAACTACAGTGAACTGCACCATACCTATAATCATAAGTGAAATCCTTAGTATGCATAACCAGCATACATTTTTCCAGCCTTTTGTTCGCTCTATATTCAGGAAACAAGGTCTGACAAGGTTTCTAAAACCTTCAAGTAGGTTTGCTGATACTAAAAAATAAATAGGTTTACAGTAGAAATGTCTGCTAGTTAATTAGGCTCTCTCTGTGTGTGTCTCTCTCTATTGAAGAGGCTCTATCCTGAAATTTTTACCGTATTCTATAAAATCAATAGGTTGTTGAGGTTGTTGCTGTCAGGAGCCAGCATATTCTGCTGATATTGTTCTGCAGTAACTATCTGTCTGCAAAAAAAAGTCTAATTCAAATACACATTGACAAATATGATCACTCAATCGCTCACACAAATTAAATAGAAAAAAAATACATTTCTGTCCTCTTAATGGTATTGAGATCACTCAGGGCAAACTAAAATTACAATTGTTTATTTACACAAGCTATCCTAGTTGAATGTTTTTAACTATGTTGGGAAATGTACATATTTATGTATTGAAATAGAATTGAAATAGAATTAACTAATTCACCAGAATTAGAAATAGGCAAACTTTTCTCAAGCCTGTCTTATACCTTGCTTTTCTCCTTATTGACTTGCAAGTCCTTGTCTAGTCTATGCTAGCATCTACCATATATACTTCCATTATTTTTAACACAAGATGACTTTATTCATGACAGGCTGGATTGAACTAGGAAAAATAATGATACTTTCCTAGCCGTATTCGTTTGAGTTGTCAAAATGGTACCCCAAAATGAGACACCATGTATAGCAATCAATTCTTCATAATATAATCATCCCTCTCCATTCTTGTGTTCTGTGATCCCAGTTGAAATAATTGATAGTTGACTCTTAACTGATCGTTTTGTTTCAGAGTTAACAGCCCATTGAGACAAATAAGGGGAGTTCATGTTTCTTATAGTTATGTTTTCTGCTGTCTGAAGACTCAGGCAGACAGACCTTCATTGGTTTAAACTTACTTCACAGCCTGAAGCTTATTTTTGAAACTATATATGTGCTAGAGACATTTATTTTAATGACAGCCTAGATTTTTCAGCTCAAAGTATTGGGGCCAAATGGTATTGACTTGCTAAGACATTAGACTTCTGGTGACAGATATGTAGACAAAACTACTTCAGCTACTGCAAGAATTATGCAAAGGCCCAAACCTACAGTCCGAAAATAGGCAAAATTGATGTCAGTGGGGCTTTTGCCAAAATGGTGCTCTGATTCAGGCAACAATCTCTTTTCAGGACTGCACGTTAGCACATACTTTAAGTGCTATCTTGAATAGGGATGGAATTAAGCATATGCTTAAGTGCTTTTCTGATTTGGGGGCCAAGAATACAGGAAAACACCCTAAAACAGCAAATCCAGATTTATTTTTGATTTGATTACAAAAGAGCTCAAGAGGAACATGTTCTTACTGTTATAAACGTATCCTGATCTTTCAGTGCTGCAGGCAAAGGCAATATTTTAGAGTCTCCTGCAGATCATCTGCAAAGTCAGCAGGTGTATTGCTTTATCCAGTTTCCTACCATATTGTGGATGTGAATTTACTTATAGGAAGTACATAATGTTATTTCCTCTGCACCTGTCAAACTGTGAAACACAACTGACAGCTACTTCAAAGAAAAGATGTATTAAATGAGGTGTTTGTTTTCAGTTGTAATTTGGTACAGGGTCATGCGAAGAGGGCTTATTACTTACCACAACATCTCTTCTTTCTGCTGAAACAGTGGGGGACTGTTTTCATTAGATTACTGTTTTTGTTATTACAAGCCAGGAGAAAATGATACATCGTCCTAGATTGCCCTTGAAATCCTGGCCCCATTAAAGTCCATTGACTTTAGTATATATTCTTCTAGGGTGACCAGAATGTCCCGATTTTATAGGGACAGTCCCGATATTTGGGGCTTTGTCTTATATAGGTGCCTATTACACCCCCCCACCCTTTCCCCCCCACACACACACATACTCACATACTCACACCCTGTCCCGATTTTTCACCCTTGCTATCTGGTCACCCTATGTTCTTCTGATACAAAGGAAGATGTAGAGAAACATCAACTTCCACTCTGCAAAAAGATGGGGATTGTAATAGCTCAAATGTTTGGATAAATATTCTAATTATCCTGCCTTTTTGTTACTAGGCCGTGTATTTTGGATAACTACTATCCTCTCTCTGCCACACCAAAAAAGTAAGTTTTACCTCAGCTATTGGTTCAGAATATCTCTATGCAATCAGATTTCTTGGAGCCAAGCTGCACGTCAGCCTCAAAAGCTATTTTAAAGTTTCAGTTGAACTTGTTATGTTTCTTCTGACTCCAGAGATACATGTACAAAAAGGTTCCAGGCTAGAGTTCGTCAGATAAATATTTTGTTTGGTTCTGTTAAGGGTCTCTTGCATAATTTGGAATATTATTAATGCTGAAATCCCACTAGCCAGTGTCAACTGGGAACACTCATGCCTGGATACATAATTATATCAGAGTCCTTTGTTTCAATAGATTTCAGACACCATGAACTCTATTACCCATTATTTGTATCTGGTACAGTATTTACAAGATGATATTTCTCAGATGGGCTCCTAATTCCCGATTCAGTAATTCACTTAACCAAATGAGGAATTTTAAAATACATGAGTCATCCCAAATATGTTAAGGAAATTACTCAGTAAATTGCTTAAGTACTTTGCTGAATTGCAATTTAAGGCCCCAATCCTGCATCAAGATTTGCTAGAAAGGAAGCTTGCCCCTCTGAGGAGTTCTCATTGATTTCAAGAAGATTCTCCAAATGTGCAGAGGTCTGGGCTAGAAGATTGCAGTGTAAGATCAGGGCTTTATTTACTTTTATCTGATAGTAAAGTGAAGGCTTTTGGATTGTCATTAGGAAAAACTAGGGTTCCCATGACTTGTGGTTCATTGACACACTCAAAATAAAAACTAGACAAACAATTTACAACACACACTTTTCTTCTCTACAGAGGAAAAAGGACACTACACTATCTAAAGTCCTACATTCCACAGGGGGCCACAACAGCGGTTCCCTTAACTCACCCAACAATATTGTTAATCTATCCAGCTATACTCTTAGCCTGGCAGAAGAGTCTGTCCTATCTCGGGGCCTCTCCTTCTGCCCCACCACCCCCACGAACATGATACAGTTCTGCGGTGACCTAGAATCCTACTTTTGACATCTCCGACTCAAGGAATATTTCCCACACACCACTGAACAGCACACTAACCCACAGAAACCTTCCTACCAATGCTACAAAAAGAAGGATTCTGCGTGGACTCCTCCTGAAGGTCGAAACAACAGACTGGACTTCTACATAGAGTGTTTCCACCGATGTGCATGGGCTGAAATTGTGGAAAAGCAGCATCACCCATAACCTCAGCTGTGCAGAATACAACGACACCCACAGCTCAGAAACAACTCTGGCATTATAATAAAAAAGGCTGACAAAGGAGGTGCTGTAGTCATCGTGAATAGGTTGGAATCTGAACGAAAGGCTGCTAGACAACTCTCTGACACCACATTCTACAGGCCATTACCCTCTGATCCCACTGAGGGTTACCAAAAGAAACTACACCATCTGCTCAAGAAACTCCCCGAAGAAGCACAGGAACAAATCTACACAGACACACCCCTAGAGCCCTGACCAGGGGTATTCTATCTGCTACCCGAGATCCATAAACCTGGGAATCCTGGATTCCCCATCATCTCAGGCATTGGCACCCTAACAGCAGGATTGTCTGGCTATGTAGACTCTCTCCTCAGGCTCTATGCTACCAGCACTCCCAGCTATCTTCGAGACACCACTGACTTCCTGAAGAAACTACAATCCATTGAAAATCTTCCAGAAAACACCATCCTAGCCACTATGGATGTAGAAGCCCTCTACACCAAAATTCCACACAAAGATGGACTACAAGCCATCAGGAACAGTATCCCCGATAATGTCACGGCAAACCTGGTGGCTGAACTTTGTGACTTTGTCCTCCTCACCCATAACTATTTCAGATTTGGGGACAATTTATACCTTCAAATCAGCAGGACTGCTATGGGTACCTGCATGGCCCCACAGTATGCCAACATTTTTATGGCTGACTTAGAACTATGCTTCCTCAGCTCTCGTCCCCTAGTGCTCCTACTCTACTTGCACTACATTGATGACATCTTCATCATCTGGACCCATGGGAAGAAGGCCCTTGAGGAATTCCACCAGGATTTCAACAATTTCCACCCCACCATCAACCTCCACCTGGACCAGTCCACACAAGAGATCCACTTCCTAGACACTACAGTTCTAATAAGCGATGGTCATATAAACACCACCCTATACCGGAAACGTACAGACCGCTATACTTACCTACATGCCGCCAGCTTTCATCCAGACCACATCACACGATCCATTGTCTACAGCCAAGCTCTAAGATACAACCGTATTTGCTCTGATCCCTCAAACAGAGACAAACACCTACAGGATCTCTATCAAGTGTTCTTAAAACTACAATACCCACCTGATGAAGTGAAGAAACAAATTGACAGAGCCAGAAGGGTACCCAGAAGTCACCTACTACAGGACAGCCCCAACAAAGAAAGTAACAGAACGCCACTAGCCGTCACCTACAGCCCCCAACTAAAACCTCTCCAACGCATCATCAAGGATTTACAACCTATCCTGAAGGACGATCCCTCACTCTCACAGACCTTGGGAAACAGGCCAGTCCTCACTTACAGACAGCCCCACAACCTGAAGCAAATACTCACCAGCAACTACACACCACACAACAAAAACACTAACCCAGGAACTAAACCCTGCAACAAACCCCGTTGCCAACTCTGTTCGCATATCTATTCAAGGGACACCATCATAGGACCTAACCACATCAGCCACACCATCAGGGGCTTGTTCACCTGCACATCTACCAATGTGATATATGCCATCATGTGCCAGCAATGTCCCTCTGCAATGTACATTGGCCAAATCGGACAGTCTCTACACAAAAGAATAAATGGACACAAATCTGACATCAGGAATTATGACATTCAAAAACCAGTAGGAGAACACTTCAATCTCCCTGGACACTCAATAACAGACTTAAAAGTGGCAACTCTTCAACAACAAAAACTTCAAAAACACACTCCAACAAGAAACTGCAGAACTGGAATCAAGTTGCAAACTGGACACCATCAAATTAGGCCTGAATAAAGACAGGGAGTGGATGTGTCACTACAAAAACTAATTTCCCCCTGCTGATACTCATACCTTCTTGTCAACTGTTTGAAATGGGCCACCTTGTTTACATTGGCCTCATTAGCACTACAAAAGTGATTTCCACTCCTTCTTGTCAACTGTTGAGAATAGCCCACTTCCACCTTAATTGAATTGGCTTGTTAGCACTGACCCCCCACTTTGTAAGGCAACTCCCATCTTTTCATATGTTGTGTAGTTATACCTTCCTACTGTATGTTCCACTCAGTGCATCTGATGAAGTGGGTTTTAGCCCATGAAAGCTTATGCCCAAATTTGTTAGTCTCTAAGGTGCCACAAGGACTTCTCATTGTTGTTTTTTTTTAAAAATTTGACCATGATTTGACTGAGATTCATCATGATACTTTTTTGTGATAAGACATAATAGAAAGTTTGATGATAAAAAGGAGTCAACCAGAGTCTCCAGCTGGTAGGGGCAGAAGCAGCCAAAGCAGGAACCATTGGTCTTTGGAGAACTACCTGTAGTTTTGACTGGACTTTCTCTGTACTGTGCTGATAGGCCATTTCCTCTAACCCTCTCTTCCCTCTCCCTGTCTGCACTTCATTTTCCCTCCATACCTGCCCCTCTTACCCGCTTCTCCTCTGCCCTGTTCCTCACCCTCTTACCTTCCCCTTTCTTTCTATTCAGATGGCACCTAAATCCTCCCAATAAATAATTGTGGAATAAATGCTGCCATCCCATTATTCACTCTGCTTGTGTGTTTATATTCCTTCCCCTACCTGTGTCTGTCTTGTCTATTTAGATTGTAAGCTCTTTGGTGCGGGACTGTCTTTCTGTTCTGTTTGTACAGCATCTAGCATCATGGTGTCCTGGTCCATTACTAGATCTTCTAGGTGCTACAATAATACAAATAATAAATAATAATTCCCATTCAATCATATTAGATAGTGCCATCTGCACTGACCCATTTAGTTTATTTTTTCCAGATTTTTTCTTTTTAACCTGCAGAATTTCTTTCCCTGTCCTTTTCATTACTCTTCCCTTGTCACTGTTGCAATGGCTCACACTGTTATTTTCTTATTAAAACACACACACACACACACATATACACACACACACACAACCTTTTTTATTTTTTACTTTTAATTTAAAAAATCTGGTTGGTTGTTGTGGTAATAAGGGAGAGAGTAGTTGAAGTCACTGGAAGCATGATGTTTTAAAGACGGCCTTTCCTATGTCCAGACTGTGCCCTAAGGTGAAATTCACCCTGAACAAAGACCAGCACAAGGCTTCTGTATCACTTTCATCCCATTTAAAACCTCAGTATAGGATTTAGATAGCACATAGGTCTTGAGCTAGCTTTCTGCACAATGGTGAATATCATTCCTACAGTACAGTTAATTAATAGGGTATTGTGTAGGCTTTTTGCACTGAGATGAATGTCACTCCTAGTACAATATTTAAAAACAACATACATCCTTTTTTGTTGTGTATTTTTTCATCTATTTGTGATGGCTTTTTAAGATTCCTTTAGAATACTGTTGTCTGTGCTGTCTATTTTCTTCCTTTGTTTCCTTTTGCTGTTCCAGTGAGCATTGCTGATTATGTTTAGATTAAGAGTGAACTGATGTAGAAAACCAACTTTAAACTTCTTCACTTTCTTCCTAATCTGGTAGATGCCTCAGAGTTTCACTAAGCAAAAAGGACATTGGACAGAAGAAAAAATAATTAAACGCAGGGGGGAAAATATGTTCTTCATTCTTTTTTTTTTTTTTTTTTTAAACCAAATTGTGCAAGTGATGTTAGGTGAGGGATTTTTTTCCACAGGTCTAAACAAAATAAAAATCACTTGTGGGATTAGTCTAAACATATTTTATCAAAGAGGGATTTGGATGAAGAAGGTGTTGAGCGACATTGGGCTGAACATGAGAGCAGAATTTTCATTCCTGTATAGAGCAAAACATTTACATGGCATAAATAATTAAGTAGCAAAATCATGTTGCAAAAGGTCACAGTGATATCACAGAGTAGTTCTTGCATATAATTTACTATGTGTTACTGAAATGATCATATTGTGTACTCTTCTATTGCCACTGTAGCATTGATATGTTCTTGCATTAATCACATGCTTGCTGCTCATTGTAAATATTAGCTTATTAGATAGAGAGATAGCTCAGTGGCTTGAGCATTGGCCTGCTAAACCCAGGGTTGTGAGTTCAATCCTTGAGGGGGCCATTTAGGGATCTGGGGCAAAAATCTGTCAGAGGACAGTACTTGGTCCTGCTAGTGAAGGCAGGGGACTGGACTCGATGACCTTAAAAGGTCCTTCCAGTTCTTGGAGATTGGCATATCTCCATTTATTATTTTATTATTATATAGTGGGCCAAATTTTCTGCTGGCATCACTCCATTGAAGTCAGTGGAAGGACACCAAGAGAGAATTTGGTATAGTTCCCCAACCCCATTTTTATCTTTTTATTATTATGTGTATTACAATAGCAGCTACAAGCTCCAATCAAAATCAGGGCTCATTGTACTAGCCACTGTGCTAACAGAGTGGGAGTCAGTTGTTGTCCAAAAGAACTTATACTGGAGATAGGCAAAGCAAAGAGTGGGAGGGAAAACAGAGGCAGAGAGAGAGGAAGTGAAGATCATAGAACAGTGGCAAAGCTTGTAACAACCCAGGTTTTCTGACTCCTGGGCCAGTGCTCTGTCCATTAGATCACACTACATTGACTGTAAAATAAAATAATACAAAAATTACAGGCTGTATCATAGTTATTTCAATCTAAAATAACATATCTGGAACTAAGGAATCATAATACTTAGAAATTTACTAAGTGGTTCATGATATAGTCATTATTAACTACCATAGTAATCTTCAGAGCATTTAATTACTGTTTTAGTATTCATTATTTTAGTGACAAATGACAGTCGAGCTCCGTTAAATATTGTTTGTTTTATTTCCTTAGGGTCTTTATCAAGAATGGTAAATTGTATTTTTTTTCTTTTAAGCCCCATTGTGAATTTGAACATTCACATTCATTAAGTAAAATGTTTCCTTCTCTGCTTATTTTAACATGACACACAGACTTGATTTCCTTCTGCATGAGTACAGTTTAGAAGACTGATGTTTAGCCTTTGTTATTGTGGTGCTTTTTTAAGGATGTGTACTGAAATGGATGATAATGGATTTCAACTGCTTAAGCCTATACATTTGTTCATAATGTATTCAGCCTAATAAAAAAAGGAAGTACTTAAAGTGAGCTTGTAGCTAGGTCTAACTTGTGTGACGAGGCAAGGCCAGAGGGCTATAGGAAAGTGGTAAGGAACCAGTATGTTCCTATTGGGATCCGGGAAGTGCTAAAGGATCCCCCCCTTCAGCCTAAGGGGAGGGATCCACAGGACCTGGATGCCAAGTGATTCCGAGGGACAAAAAATTAAAAAACAGGAACGGGAGTGCGGTCAAAGGGTCAAACAAAGCGAACCAGATGGGGACACCGAGCAGAGAACCCCGGACAGCGCCCACTGCTCCTCAAAGGTGTCAAGGGAGCCAGTGGACACTGCCCAGAGGAACTCTGCCCGGATGCGTGAACGAACAGAGGAACGAAAATAGGCCCCACAGTCACAGGAGCCTCCATCGGCCAACCTCCCCACTCTGGTCTTGTAGATGGCCAGTTTAGCTAGGGCCAGGAGGAGGTTGACCAGGAGGTCCCGTGACTTCGTGGGGCCGCGGATTGGAAGTGCATAAATAAAAAGGTGAGGGGAAAAGTGCAACCAAAACCTCAACAAAATGTCTAAGAGGAGCCGGAACAGGGGCTGCAGCCTGGTGCACTCCAGATAAATGTGCGCAAGGGTTTACCTCGCGCCGCAAAAGGATCATGTGTCAGGGATTGGGGTGAACCGTGCCAAGTACACGCCCGTGCTCACGGCTCCATGAAGGAGCCGCCAACTGACATCCCCGGCGGGCCTTGGGACTAAGGAGGAGTAAAGGCTGGCCCACCGGGGCTTCTCACCCTCTAGAGGTGGCAGGAGGTCCCACCATTTCGTATCAGGGTGGGACGTGAGGGTGAGGAGACGAAGGGTGTGGAGTATGAGCGTGTATAGATGTTTCCTTGGCGCGGTCTGGAAGCGGACCGGCTGCAGTTCGTGCAGCCGGCTCACCGTGAAGGGACAGGGGACCCGGTTGGGTCCACGTGGCAGGGGCCCAATAAAAAGGTCCGGAGGGCTTGGGGTGAAGGGAGGGCGGGGCGTACCCTCTCGCAGGACCCGGTCGAGGTAAACCCGAGCAGCGGGCGGCAAAGCAGCCTTCACCTCCTGAATTACGCGCCAGGGAGTATGAGGTCTGGAGAGCCCCATGCGCTGAGCAAGCGTCAGGGGATCCAGCCAATCTCCCCGGTCGTAGTCCAGGAGGTCTCCGACCCTAGTGACTTCTGCCAGGACCAACCTCTGGCGCACCGAGGTGGACTCCACCACCTGCACACGGAGCTGGGGGTTGTGTAGCAGGGGCTCCGCGAGGAGATCTGCCCCCTCGGTGGCCGCCACGGACCTGGTCGCTGAGAATAGCTTCCAGGTCCGGAGGAGGTCCTGGTAGAAGACCGGCAGCCCGTAGAGGTCTCGCGGAAGACCTCTCGGATGGAGATAAAGGAGCTGCCGGTCATATCGGAGCCCTCGGAAGCGGCGCAGGAAGGCGTGCGCCAATACGCTCCACGCCGGACTACCTGCACCATAAAGGAGCCTCTGCAGGGCCTGGAGACAGAAGACATGGACCTGAGTGTGTGGACACTTCAGGCCCTGCCCACCCTCCTCCAGAGGAAGATGGAGAACCCCTGCAGAGACCCAGTGCAGTCCTGACCAAAAGAACTCCAGAATCGACGTCCGGAGGTTGGCCAGGAAACCCGGGGCCGGGACCAGGGTGTTGAGCCGGTACCAGAGCATGGACAGGACTAATTGATTGATTACCAGTGCTCTCCCTCGAAAGGAGAGGCACCAGAGCAGTCCTGTCCATTTCCGGATCCGCTTTATCACCCTGCCCTCCAAACCTTGCCAGTTCTCCGGCGGGGATGGATGCGTGGCAGAAAGGTAAACGCCAAGATAGAGCAGCGGACCCGCGCTCCACCTGATGGCCTGAAGCGCGGGTGGGAGAGAGCTCGCCTGCCACCCGTCCCCTACCACCAGGCCAGAGCTCTTGACCCAGTTGACCCGGGCAGAGGAGGCCGCCGAGTAGATCGTCTGGCAAGCCTCCACCCGCACCAAGTCGCCCGGGTCCTGGACCACGAGGAGCACATCGTCGGCGTATGCCAACAGGACCAGCCGCAGCTCCGGCTCTCGGAGCACCAACCCCGTCAACCTCCTGCGGAGGAGACAAAGGAAGGGCTCGATCGCCAGAGCATACAGCTGGCCCGAGAGGGGGCACCCCTGCCGTACTCCTCGCCCGAAGCTGACCGGGTCGGTCAGGGTCCGGTTGAGCCTGACCAGACACTCTGCGGAGGCGTACAGCACCTGGAGAAAACCCACAAACTGGGGCCCAAAGCCAAACGCTCGCAGAGTGCTCAGGAGGTACCCGTGATCCACCCTGTCGAACGCCTTCTCCTGATCCAGAGACAGAAGGGCGAACGACAGACCATCCCTACACCCAAGCTCCAAGAGATCCCGGACCAGATACAGGTTGTCGAGAATGGTGCGGCCCGGGACGGTGTAGGTCTGGTCTGGGTGGACCACGTCCGCCAGCACGGACCCCAGCCGCAGCGAGATGGCCTTTGCCATGACTTTATAGTCCGTGCTGAGGAGCGAGACGGGACGCCAATTCCGTAAATTGCGGAGGTCCCCCTTCTTCGGCAATAAGGCGAGCACGGCTCGCCTGCACGAAAGAGGGAGGACCCCGCCCTGCAAGGACTCAGCCCAGACGGTGACAAGGTCTGGGCCAAGGACGTCCCAGAACACGCGGTAGAACTCCACGGTCAGCCCGTCCAGTCCCGGAGATTTATTAGTTGGCATGCGGCGGAGGGCTTCCGAGAACTCGGCCAGAGTGAGAGGCAGCTCTAGCCGGTCTCGGTCACCTGTGCTGACCGTAGGGAGTTCGTCCCAGAGCACTCTGCAAGAATTAGGATCGGTCGGATCCGGGGAGAAAAGGCTCGCGTAGAAGGCCTTGGCCCTCCTGCACATCTCCACCGGATCCGTGAGGGGGGTGCCATCTTCTGCGAGGAGACAGGTGATGTGTTTCTTAGCCCCCCTCTTTTTCTCCAGGGCGTAGAAGAAGCGGGAGCCGCGATCCATCTCCCGAAGGAGACGGATGCGGGATCGAACGAAGGCGCCCCGGGCCCGATGATCTTCGAGTTCCCGGAGCTCCTCCTGCTTCTCCCGGCATGCCCCACAGAGGGATGGATCCTCAGGGCTGGCGGCCAGACGCCTCTCCAGCTCTAAGACCTCCCGTTCCAACTGCCCTATCATCGCATCCCTCCGTCGGCTGGCGCCCCGGGTGTAGTCACGGCAGAAGAGCCGGGCGCGTACCTTCCCTAGATCCCACCATCGTCGCGCCGAGGGAAAGGCGTGCCGCTGCCCTCGCCAAGCCAGCCAGAACTCCCGGAAGGACGCCACGAAACCCACATCCTCCAGCAAACTGTTATTAAAATGCCAATAGGCCGGCCCCGGCCTCTCCGCGCAGAGAGAGGCCATCACGGTAGCGAGATGATGATCAGAGAACGGGGCCGGCCGGACGCTGGAGGAGTGGGCCCGCGAAAGGTGAAAACGTGATAAATAGATGCGGTCCAACCGGGAGTGGTGCGACCGATGGGCCTCCACTCGGAAAAAGGTGAAGGTTGAGCTGTCGTCCGGGTGGTGGTCGCGCCAGACGTCCACCAGGGAGTGATGTTCGACAATCTCCCTGAGGACGTCCGCTGCGGCCGGGCACTGCTCGATCCCCGAGGGGTCCCGTTTTTCAAGGGTGTTGTTAAAGTCCCCGCCCAGGACCAGGCACTCGCGAGGATCCAAGGTGCCGAGGAAGGTGGACGCCTGCTGATAGAAACAAAGTTGTTCCGGGCCCGGTGTCGGGGCATAGATGTTGACAAGATTGACCACGAGCCCCTACATACGGACCCGTAGGTGCAGCAGGCGGCCCGGCACAGCCTCGGCAACCCCCAGCACCTCAGGCCGTAGGTCGGGGGAGAACAAGGTCGCCACTCCAGCCTGGCGAACAGAGAGATGGCTGAAGTAGACTCTGTCCCCCCACTCCAGCCGCCAGCTGTCTTCAGCGGCTGGATCCGTATGGGTCTCCTGCAGGAATACTACAGAGTACCCCCCCTCCCGAAGGAAGGAGAGCACCTGGCTCCTGCGGAGACCCATCCTACAGCCCCGGGTGTTCAATGTTGCGAAGAGGAGAGATGCCATGAGGAGGGCTGGGGGGGATCCTTGCTGGCAGAGTCACTCACGGCCCCCATTGGGCCGCGTAACAATCCGTGACCCACCCCGTAGGCGAGTAGTGAGTCACGGAAAAGGCGGACCCATTGGTAGGCCGTGGCGGCCTGCTTCCCAGTCCCTTTGCCCTCCCCCATGAGGGCCCTCGCGGCCCGGAGGATTTGGTGGAAATCCCCCCATCGCTGGAGAGCGAGCTGTACTTTGTTGCGGGAGCCCCGGACGTCCTCCAGGAACTCCCGCAGCTCCTCTCGCAGCGTATGGGGGGCCGGGGTTACTGGCTCCCGGCTATCAAAAGAAGGGGCCCCGGATACAGCCCTATGGCCCACCGAAACGGACAGGCAAGGGGCGGACCTTCGACGCAGCTCCTGCTGGGCCGGCACCTTAGGGCCCAACCCGAAATTCGGCTTAGTTGTGGGAGGCGGCGGAGGGAGAAGAGCAGCCTCTGGTGGGTCGGGACGAGGAAATACCGGAGCCGCTCCCTGGGGGTCATCCTCTGAGAAGGGGAGGGAGACAGCCCCAGAGGCGGCAGTGTCATCATGGGAGGTGTGGGAGATTGGGATGGCATCAGGGGTGGGGCAGGGATCAGAAGTAGGGGCAGGGAGGGGGACATGAGCAGGGCCGGGCTGAGGAACGGGTAGAGGATCCTGAGCCGCAGGAGCTAGGCCACTGGGAGGTGGCCTCTCTTGGTGTGGCTGAGGGATCTAGGAATTGGGAAGGGGACCCCCCACGATGCCGGGCTTTAGTATGATGGTTTGTGTTACAGCCACAGCATCGGGAGGTGGACAGATATTAGTGGGGTCCCCGCCTGGGAAGGAGAACTGTTGTCCCACCCCAATGAGGGGCACCCCCTGGGATTCGGGTCCCGGCCGCAGGGCACCGGCCGTCGCTTTAGGAGGCTTGGCGGCCGTCAGTGAGGTGTCACTTGTGACCGGGCAGGTGGAAGAGCCCAGGGGATCCTCGGAGGTGGGAGCGGAACCGGCGGTCAAGGGGAGGGAGCATGGGGAGAGGGGGGAAAGGGGCACCGGGGTGAGGTCATTGAGATCAAGGCCTGCTGGTAAAGGGTCGTCCTCCCCCTGGGTGATTGGGGTCAGACCCAGGGCCTCGATCTCCTCGTAGATGGAGGGCAGGTCACCTTCTGCCACCCCGGGGTTCTCCCCGCCGGCACCTGAAGCGATGCTCGGGTTGGGGCGCGCAGGGTCGACAAACGGGGCAGAAGGGGCTCCATCAGGGGCTTCCGAGGGAGGGGCGGTAATACCTTCCGGTGCTGCCATGTCTTTCCCAGCCGGTTCTGGCGGACAAAAGCCGCTCGGGGGCAAAGCGGAAGGCTCAGCATCAGTGCCCCCCTTCCTGGTCTTCCGGGGGGCTTCCGCATCGGTGGAAAGGAGCGGGGCTCGAGCTTTCCGCTTGCCCCGCTTCCCCTGAACTAAGGCCTAGCCCTCCACGGCATCATCTGGGGGCTGGCTAGTAAGGGTCGGGTCAGGGGGGAGGGGCGATTTCTTAGGGTCTCGGGGAGGTAGTGGTGGGCCAGCATAAGGGAGAGAAAAGTCTCTCTGGGGTGGGCCCACTCCCACGCCTGGCGGTATCCCTGCCTCACCCTCCTCCACAGGCCTCAGCAGACTGTTCGCAGCGGGCCTCTCCCGCTCATCTGGGCACACTGGGGGAGGTACTCCCTGGGCCCGAGCGGGAGCAGCGGTGGACTGGGAAGGAGGAGGGGCGGCTCTGGGCACCAGGCATTCAGGGGCGCCGGCGATGACGGGGCCGACGCCCTGCCGGGGCTCGGGGGTCTCGGATGCTCCTCCTTGCCGGGCCAAGGGACAGTCCCTCCGGACGTGTCCCATCGCCCAGCAGAGGTAGCACCGGGCCTCCCCCGTGGAATAGTACACCCGGTAACAGGCCCCATGATAGGGGACCATAAAGGACCCCTCGAGCGCCTCCCCGTCACGTGCAGCCGGCGGCATTTGGAGCTGCACCTGCCAGCGGAACGAGAGGATGTGACGGAGGGCGGGGTCTTTGCAGCCCAGTGGGAGAGGGCTGACTACAGAGATGGGTCTCCCCAGGGCAGAGAGGGCAAGTAACAGGGCGGCATTGGGGAGGAAGGGAGGGACGGAAGTGAGGACTAGGCGGACGCCCAAGTCCTCCAGCGGCTCTAATGGGACGAACACGCCCCCCACTGCCAGGCCCTTTTCCACCGCCTCTTGGGCCGCGGCCTCCGATGCGAGGAAGAAGACTACCTTCCCGTACATTTTGGAGGCCGCTACGATGGCCGTGGGCCCCACCACCCTCGCTAACGCCCGCACATAGGTTTCTACGTGGGGCGACGCAGGTACCAGGAGGCAACGGACGCCATGCCTCCTGGTCAAGGTGGGAAAGGGGCCCCGGCCGCTATAGATGGTAGCTGAGGTGGTGGGCGGGTTAGGTGACGTTGCGGCAGGTGGGGGGGTTGCCGCCACCTGGGCGTACGCTCTGGGGGACGGGGGTGGGACATCCGCAGAGCTGGTAGAGGGAACAGCAGGGAAGGGCGCCGTGGCCGGTGGCAGGGCCGCAGCAGTAGTGGCTGCCTCTGCCATGGAGGGTCTGGCCTTTGTCGCGGGGCCCTTACCCTTCTTTTTACCCTGGCCCTTCCTGCCGGCTGGGGGGGCTCCCCCAGGATCATGGGGGGCGAGGGACGTGGCAGCAGCGGAGGTCTCTTCAGTGTCCGCCACTGCCGGTGCCCCAGCGGGGGCGAGAGCAGGTGGTTCGGCAGCGGCGGTCGAGGTGGAGGCTAGGGAGGGTGACGGGGGAACAGGCGGAGGAGGGGCGGCCATGCCGTCTTGAGGGGCTTCTTCCTCCATATCGCCTGCCATGATGAGCACGGGAGGAAGGGAAAACTCTTGAGAGGGGGGGTGGGGAGAGGAATTGGGGTGACCACTCCTCCCTGCTAGGCTGCAGGCAGGGGAGGAGGGCAATAAAAGTGGGGACAGGGTTCAGGGTTATCTCGGACTAGTGCGGGGGTAGGGTTCAGTCACCGACACAAGATGGGAAATCCGGCTCCTCTTGTTGCACTAGGGGAGGGGATGATATAACAGCATGGGGGTGCAGTGAGATGGGGTCAAAATTAAACAGGGGAGGGGCACAAGCGCATGGGAGGGGGCGTGGGTGCATGAAAGCGGGGGGCTAATCAGGGGAAACGGAGCTTCAGGGGGAGGGAGACAACCAACTAAGAATGGGGCAGAAAAACAAGGGACTAGTTTCAGGGCTAGGGTAGGGCAAACAAACAAGGCTGTAGAGGGAGAGGGGCGGGGCAGGCAAAACTGAAACTAGCAAGAGGCTGGGACCAAAAAAAAAAGGGGGCAAACAACTGCAAGGGGTAAATGGGGCAGGTGGCAAGGGACAAAGCAAGGGACGTGCTGCTGGGGGGAAGAGGGTCAGTCTAAGGGGTATGGGAGGGGGCACGTGCACCCACGTGCGCTTGCACAAAGTCAATGGGTGGGGCTGGTTGCCGCTGCAGGCCCAAATGATGTTAAAAGGTTGTGGCGGGCCATGGAAGCAGCTAAGTCCAGAGGCCGTAGCACAAGGCAGATGGTGAGCAGCCAGCAGAGGTGGTGGAGGGGGCAGCGGTGGTGGTGGTGGAGGTTATGGGGGGCACAGGTGGACCAGGGGGCAGGCTCGGCGCCACACCCCCTGTGCCCCTACAAACACAGTCAATACCCCCACCACTAGAGCACAGTTCGAAAAGATTACTCAGTTCTTGGAGGCCCCCTCCACGGTGGTCTGCAGAGTCTCCGCCGACGGTCTTCCGGGTCTTCCTCCTCTGGGTACCAGCAGCTTCCTGGCAGCAAACAGGGCAGCAGCAGCAGCTCCAGCAACTCCAGGCGGTGGTCCGGTGGTCAGGCAGGACCCCTCACAGCTGGTGGTGGTAGTGGTCACAGCAGCGGCTGGAGCAGGGGTCCCTCACACCCCTCCTCTGGGGAGAGGGCCAGCAGGCCCCCTCCCCCCCAAGGGGTTGCTGCAGCAGCAGGAGTAGCAGCAACCAAGGTGTTGGGGGGAAGGGGTTCAGCTGCCAGGCAGCCAGCAACCAGACAGTAGAGTAGTGGGAGGGGTGTCTGGCCCAGCCAGGGGAGAAGCTGGAGCAGCAGTAGCAGCAAACAGCAGCTGGGAGGGCCCAGGGCCTAGCAGCAGCCCCAGCAGGACGAGCAGAAGGAGCAGCAGTCCTCTACCTCCTTCCCGGCCAGAGGGCTATAGGAAAGTGGTAAGGAACCAGTATGTTAGCCCCAGGCTAAACAAATCCCTGATACCTTATGGCAGTTGCTCCAGGTTAATCAAGACACCTGGGGCCAATTAAGAACTTTCCAGAAGGCAGGGAGGTTGATTGGGACACCTGAAGCCAATCAAGGACTGGCTGGAACTAGTTAAAAGCCTCCCAGTTAGTCAGTGAGAGGGGAGGAGCTGTGGAAGGTGGTTGCGTGTGAGAAGCTGGGAGCAAGAGGCACTAGGAGCTGAGAGTAAGAGGACGTACTGATGGAAGATCCTGTGGTGAGGATAAAGAAGGTGTTGGGAGGAGTCCATGGGGAAGTAGCCCAGGGAGTTGTAGCTGTTGTGCAGTTGTTCCTGGAGGCACTCTAAACAGCTGCAATCCACAGGGCCCTGGTCTGGAACCCGGAGTAGAGGGCGGGCCCGGGTTCCCCCAAAACTCCCAACTCCTTATCAGACACAGGAGGAGTTGATCTGGACTGGGGGTTCTACCAGAGGGGAAGATCTCTGAGGCAAACAAAAATCTGCCAATAAGCGCAGGACCTACCAAGGTAGAAGAGGAACTTTGTCACACTTGGTTGAACAAGAGAGCAGTGGGAAATAAAATCCCTCAGTCTGCTTATAGATCGACTTTTCATGGCTCAGAACACAGCTGCGGGAGTGGGGGGTGAGGGGCGGTGAAGTCTAGAGGCAATGCTCCCATTGCTCATCTACCACGAGCAAGTGGATGGGGAAGCCTGGAGCATGCTGCACTCTTTAAAGGGATATAGCAGATTTCTCCCATTCTCAGCCCAAGATGAGAAGAGCACCAGAGCAGTTTTTATATCCAGTCACTTCATTAATGTGCTGAGATCTTTAGAAAATCTGGTCCATGATGTATAAATGTAAAATACTATAAGGTCCTTAAAATGCATGTTTTAAAATATATAAATTCCTATTTAAAGAATGGAATAAAAGTTCTTATGGGCTTTCAGATTAATACATGGTCCATCCTCTAGATCGGTGTTTCCCAAACTTGGGACGCCACTTGTTCAGGGACACCCCTGGCTGGCCAGGCCGGTTTGCACAAATGTAAAATACTATAAGGTCCTTAAAATGCATGTTTTAAAATATATAAATTCCTATTTAAAGAATGGAATAAAAGTTCTTATGGGCTTTCAGATTAATACATGGTCCATCCTCTAGATCGGTGTTTCCCAAACTTGGGACGCCACTTGTTCAGGGACACCCCTGGCTGGCCAGGCCGGTTTGTTTACCTGACGCATCCTCAGGTTTGGCCAATCGCGGCTCCCACTGGCTGCGGAAAGTGGCAGCCAGTACGTGCCTCGGCCTGCGCTGCTTCCCGCAGCCCCCATTGGCCGGGCACAGCGAACCGCAGCCAGTGGGAGCCGCGATCGGCCGAACCTGTGGAAGCGGCAGGTAAACAAACCAGCCGTGCCCACCAGGGGCTGTCCTTGAACAAGCAGCGTCCCAAGTTTAGGAAACACTGCCCTCAATTTTTTTATGGGATTTTGTTTTATCGTTTAAAACTTATTTTAAAAGGGAAGGAAAATCCACAAATAATTCTGTTAAAATATTAACAATCTGTGTAAGGGACCAGGAGTAGATGGTCTGGCCTAGCAGTCATAGCTAGGCTGGGTTCCAGACATCAGGGATGCTAGTTGGTGAGCAGGATTTGGAGGAATTTTGAGAGCCAGGTTCAGTAAGCAAGAGTCGGGATCAGAGTCAGGCTGGGGTTGGAGACCGAGATCAGATGCAGTACCAGGCTGGAATCAGGAGGCAGGAATCAGGGACAGAGCCAGGCTGGGGTCGGAGACCAGAGATCAGAAGACAAGGTGAAGTCTGGAGTTGCAGCAGGTCCAAAGTCTGTGTGATTCCCAGACAACTTTCTGGGGCACCCTCCGTGGTTAAACAGGGTACTGGCCCAATCAGAGGGCTGCAGATACTGTCACGCTGCGTCCCTTGGGCTGTACGTCCTGTGGCACCTGCTCTCCAAAGTTCTCTCTGGGTGTGATTCTGTATCACCTCCAGTGGCATTGTAGGAATGTCAGCCATCCCAGGCTCTGCAAACCTGAGTTCTCGTCCATAGATCCTTATCATCTGTCTTAAGACAGACAATTCAGGTTCAAAACTGAAACTCAATCCTTGAGTCTTCCTTTGGAACTGAGGTTTTTTCAACTGATATGCTCCTCTGTTGAGAGCCTCATTATCGCAGATGTTCTTACATACCATATGGTCTGCAATATTTAAGCACACTAGAATGAGCTAAAGGTATAGAGCCAAATCCTCATCTGGTGTAAATCATCATAGCTTCATTGCAATCCACAGAGGTATGTTGATTTACATCAGCTGGCGAGCTGGCCCATAGTTTTATTTTTAAGTTTGAATTTCCTGGCTTCGAAAGTTTGAATCAAACCTGAAATTTTGATAGACTTATGATTTTAATGTAATTTTTCTAGTTTTTTTTTTAAAAAATATGTGGCTGAATTAACTCTGTCACATTCCTCATTGTTTCTTTACAGTCTTGCTAGGGAAGGAATTACTGACTGAATTAAAGAATATAGTTGTATGGTAAGTTAGGCTTTTTACTGCTATTATCTGGTAATTATGCAAAACTAAACAAACTGTGGAGTCATTCCTGCCCACACTTATTCACAAGATAAAAGCACTGCTCCTGCAAACAAGACCATTTTCTGAATCTATACTAATAAAACATGTTGTGCTAGATCCTCAGATGATATAAGTCAGCGCGGCCCCACAATGGAGTTGTGCTGATGTACACCTGTTGAGGCTCTGGCCCATTACAGCAAAGCAGACTGGGGCAGATTCCGAGAGCCTTGCTCATAATGAATAAGAACAGCCATACTGAGTCAGACCAATGGACCATCTAACCCAGTCTACTGTCTGTGGCAATGGCCAGGACCAAATGCTTCAGAGGGAATGAACAGAACACGATAATTATCAAATGATCCACCTCCTGTCGCCCACTCCCAGCTTCTGGAAGAGGAGGTTTAGGGACACCCACAGCATAGGTTGCATCCCTGACCATCTTGGCTAATAGCCATTGATGGACCTATCCTCCATGAACTTACCTAATTCTTTTTTAAAATCTGCTATACTTTTGCCCCTCACAACATCCCATGGCAATGAGTTACACAGGTTGACTGTGTGATGTGTGGAAAAAGTAATTCCTTGTGTTTGTTTTAAAACCTGCTGTCTGTTAATTTCATTGGCTGAACCCTGGTTCTTGTGTTATCTAAAGGGATAAATAACATTTCCTTATTCAGTTTCTCCACAACAGTCATGATTTTATGGATCTCTGTCATATTCCCCCCCTTAGTTATCTCTTTTCTAAGATGAACAGTCCCAGTATCTTTGTATGAGTAGTTCCTTACTCTGAGTAGTCCCACTGAAATCCATAATCACTCATTCTTAAGATTGTTCTTTTTTAATTAATATTTTAAAATTATATAAGGCAACATCAGCACCTTGGTAAGTTGCACCCATGTAATGTAAGGTGTATATTTAAAGCACTATAGCTATACCAGTATCATTCCCCATGTGGACACACTGGTTCCAGTATAAGAGTGCCTTCCAGTTTAGCTTATGTAGCTTTGGAAGTGGTTTAAGCTAAACAGAAAAAAGCTACTCTTATTCCAGAATAATACACAGTCCAAATTGGGGAAGTGGGGGAGGTTTATAGCTATACAATTATAGTGGTTTAGCATTTAGTGGACATTACCTTTAGGGTATGACTAGATAGGCAAAAAGTGTTTTTCTTGTGATTTTTCATAATCAAGCTAGTTTCATAGGACTGAAAAGACCCATTAAGATGGCTTAAAAGTGTTATCCTGCCATGTTAGCTGGCAATGTTGTAGCCTGTGGGGAAGCGTAGGTTATAACAGGGCCAGCTAATATGGCTTCAAATGTATTAGTGTTCATTTTAATGGGACTTTTCAATTGTGGAAAGGTAACTTGATTGAGCTAATGTGATAGAAAAACACATCCTTGTTGTCCATCCACACAGGGCCTTAGATTGCTAGGCTTTTGTTATGGGAGCTACTGTGAGATTTCACTTGTGGTGACTACTAGCAGGCTGTTGTGTGCTTCATCTCTGTTAGGACATTCTCTCTTCTGGCCTGCCACACTAAGTTTTGAGTTGATCAGTCAACTGGTCTTCAGCCAATGTGTGTTAGTGCTGCCTGGACCCACTAAATGTGTCCAAAATAATATTTATGTCCCATTGTAATGACCTCTCAGTGTGATAGTTTTTAAAGCAGAGGCGCTTGGATCTGAAAATCCGTAAGGTCCCAGGACACTTCTTTATCCTCTCTTGAACAGTCAGTGTTATAAAACAATAGTTGGCAATTGCAGGCAACAACAAAAACACAAAATTGTATAAAAACATTGTTGTCTCTGGGATTTGAAAGATGGGGAGGCTTCTCTGGAGAAAAATTCATAGTGGTGTACTTTCCAACAGTAGGAAATAAATACAATGGGATTTCATTGTGTTGTTTTGTTGATTTCTGGGGGGAAGCTATAAGTTACTGCTTTCTCATTAGAGAAACCCATCCCTCTCCTTCCCAGTGGTATTCGTTACTGTACATGAAGGAAAGTGATCCAGATTTTCAAAACTGATTAGTGGTTTTTGAGTGCCTCCAGTTTGAGGGGTTCAACTCAAGACACCTTAAAGGTCCCTAATTTTCAGAGGATGGTACTCAGAAACTTCTGAAATTCAAGCGCCTTTAAGGTGTTCCAAGATAGGCAGCAAAGTCAAGGGCCCAAAAGAACTAACGAAATCACATGACTGTTATATCCCTCACCCGTTGGCCCAGATTCTCAGCTGTGTCAGAGCTCTGCATGGCATCTTTAGACATCTTTGAACTCCCCATGGCCACAAGAGGCTGCTTCAGCTCCATGGTTTACCTTAGAGCAGCACAGTTATGCCAGTTTATAGCACCCGCTGCTCTCTTGTACCAGTTGGGGATTACGGGAGAACAGCATGCACTGGACATGTCCTCTTCTGCACTGGCATGCCTGGTAGGAAAGAGACCAGTATGCTGGATTTTCACCTGCTGTGTATTTCTCCATGCCTTAGGGCAGGTTTCCAGTCTCTTTGATAAAGAGGACCAGATCCTGTGTCCTGTGCTGTGGAGCTGTGCAAAGGGGTCAAAGCAAAGGCCAGTATCTGGCTCTCTTTGTCCATACTTTGTCTTGCTTAGACTGCACAGTCTCTGGGGCAATGACCGACTCTTCTCCTAACTGTACGTCTTCTAGTACACTGACAGCACTGTAAGTAAGTAAATAAATAATATAAATGGACAACAACAACACGAGTAGCTTGTTCTTCAGAGATTGAGTCTGTTGTCTCATTGCTATCATATTGCGTTTCCCAAGAATTCTTTTGGCAGCACTCTGGAGAAGCTTAGAGCACTTCCTCTCCATTTTGGATAGTAGAGTTGACCTGCAGTGCTTATTGTTTTTATTTGCCTCTAGGACCAAATTCAATCCTGGCACAGGCAGGAAAAACTCCCACTGAAGTCACTGGAATTAGACTAGGGCAAAATTTGGGCCAATATTTCCTAACTGGAGAAAACAATGAAGAGACAGAATTTGACTTAAAGAACAACCTGTGAGATTTGAAGTTTCCTAGATATCACTGTGAGGCATTCATCAAATATGAGTCTCTTTTGGAAAGGGTTGAATAGTACATGTAGTCGCATAAAAGGATTGAGTTATTATCTATCAGAAATCTACCATTTAATTACACTAATCTGACCTCCTAGACCTGGGGCACAAAAACAGTCACCAGGGGAGGTTTTGCTGTAGCTTTTAAAAGTAGCTGTTTAAAACTCAGTCTCACTGCTACCTTATAAATAGCTTAAGATCCGCAACTGGACTGCTGTTGTGCAAATATCTTAAAACCCTGAGGTCGCTTCTATAGCAGCATGGTGACTGCACCACAGAGAATGGTTTATAACTACAAAGCAATGTGTGAATAGCAGCAGAGTGCTCATAGGTTGGCATGTCCTAAATTTAAGGGGACAAGATTGAAATACTTTTTTCTTTTTCCCATTGCTGTTAACCTATTTGTCCTTTAGTAGCTGATGAGCTGAGATCTTGGAAACGCTATTGTATTGTCCTGTGCTTTGATCAAAGTAGGTACACTAAATGTATATTCTTGTTGCTGCTTTATGTAGGGATTTGAAGAAGGAAAACTTTGAAAATGTTAGCTGTGAAAATGTTAGCTATTAAGGCATGGAATAGTTTCCATATATCTGTCCTGAAATGTTTAGTGAACCGGTTTAGCATGGAATATAATATATTAAAGGACCTTTCTATTCTTACTGAGTGGTGTCATGGTCTTTTCAGAGTTCATGCTCTCTGCTGGAGAACAGAGAGTGGCTAGCTATTACAGAGTTTGTCTTCATGAAGTCCTTAAGTTCTTGCATAGTCCTGAGGAGCCTCTGGTGTTCTTTGAAGACTAAAATTATTTTTAGCCTGAATACCCTGAAGCTAGATGATGATTGACCTTGATTAGCTGCCCCAAGAGCAGTTACACTCATAATTCTTTCTTAGCATTTGCCTGCTGAAGTCTCCCATGTAGAAGCATGTTTGGCAATCACATCTTTAATAGATTTCAGGGTCTTTGTTACACTGTTTCTTAGATTGAATATCAAATTAACCTTACAATCGGTGTTTTCAGTATATCTGCTGTGTAAATCTGGTGAATGATGTGTCTGAAGTTTATTGTCTCTATGCATTATTGTGCTAATTTAGATTGTTAGCACTTTAGGGGCAGAGGTTTTGTTCTGATTTTTACAGTGCCAACCACAAAGATAATGATTAAATATAAGAAACTGTGATGAGTGACAGTGTAGAACTCAGCTGCTGGAGGAGTTTTCCCTGCACTCTTCCCATCTTGAAGTCAGGAGCATTCAGTTTCTGGTTTAGCAGTTCACAAAGCAGCTTTTGCTCTAAATGAGATGTGTTCTTTCCTTTCAGTCTTCAGGGACTCAAACGGTTCTCCTAATCTTCAATCGTAGCGAAAACAAACTTAAAAAACATTCTTCCAATCAGGGCCGGCGTGCCCACTAGGTGACCCTAGGCGGTCGCCTAGGGTGCCAAGATTTGGGGGGCAGCGGGCAGGGAGCCGAGGGCAGCTGCCGCGAGCCGCCCCCCTGCCCCGGGCTCCCCGCTCAGCTCCCGCGGGTCACAGGTGGGGGGGGCCTGAGCACCCGTGGGTGGGGGAGCTTGCTGGGGGGGTGGCATTGGGGGGGAGGCTGAGCTCCTGTGGGCAGGGGAGCTGGCTGGGGGGGCATTGCAGGGGGACAGCATTGGGGGGGGGGGGGCGCAGGGGTGGTGCAAGGAAGTTTCGCCTAGGGCACGAAACTTCCTTGCACCGGCCGTGCTTCCAATGCACATTGATCTCTGTGTTCATTTCTACTTCCTTGTCCTTGATACTACTTAATACACTCAGGGCCAGTGCAAGGAAGTTTTGCGCCCTAGGCGAAACTTCCTTGCACCACCCCTGCGCCCCCCCAATGCTGCCCCCCTGCAATGCCCCCCCAGCCAGCTCCCCCACCCACAGGAGCTCAGCCTCCCCCCCACAATGCCGCCCCCCCACCAATGGGCGCTCAGCCCCCACCACCACCCGTGACCCGCGGGAGCTGAGCGGGGAGCCCGGGGCAGGGGGGTGGCTCGCCAGGGCTGCCCCCCGGCTCCCTGCTCAGGTGTTGAGCGGGGAGGAAGGGGGGCAGCTCACGGCAGCTGCCCCCGGCTCCCTGCTCAGCGACTGAGCGGGGAGCCGGGAGGCAGCTGCCCACCGCTCCACAAATCTTGGCGCCCTAGGCGACCCGTGGTTGCGCCGGCCCTGAATACACTGACTGCAGAAATGAATTGTAGAAGTTAGATATGGAAAAACCTTGTTAGATTATCCAGCCTATATCCCAGCTAGGGCAGGGATTGTTTCATATTGGTCTAGTCTCCTATTTTGGACCAAAGTAAAGCCCTATATATATCTGTTATCTAGATAATCAAAACTGCAGGAGAATTTTGATATCTTTTCATATATCTTTGAATTTTGATATCTTTTCATAATATGTTGCCCCCTTGGCTTGGTCATTTATCGAGATTTTCTTCTTCTATGATATATGTGCCAGCTAAAGATGAGACCGTCCTCAAAAATGTTTGTATCAAGATGTTTTTTTAGAGCTGTTTTTGACCTACTTTGGCTGGCTCTCTGCATTTTCCCATGCAGCCCAGTGATTTGCTTTTAATTTCAGAAAACCCAAGCTAGGAGTTCATAAAAAGAACTCATAGTTCAACATTCACAGAGACTGCCTTTTTCGCTTGTGGGGATGCTATATAGAAGAATTAAGGTTGCTGATAGTCTATGTTCTAAAGTAGCAAAATATTTTTTGTTCAGATCCATTATTCATTAGATTGAGGAAAACAAAAGCCACCCAGCAAATAATACAAATACCTGGTTGCGACATGAAAAATCCTGAAAAAATACATGAACATGTTAGACCAGCAACAGGTGAGGTCTCATTTATATGTTAAGCACTTATGCAGCGAATAAACAAAACTTTTACTGCCTTGGCACTAGTACTTGGAAAATCGTTTCACAAGTCTGGATTTTTCTCACTTTCAACAATGTTTTCTATATAAATATAGAGAAAATTCCACTCACCACTTGTCTGATTCCCCCCATATACTGGATTCTGTTCCACATGTAGCTTTTTTCTTTTTTCAGGCTTTGCCCTCAGGGCTCCAATACTATTTATTAACTGTAATTGTTCAGTGACCTTCCATACAAGTAAGTCTAGTTCTCTTAGTAGGAGACTTTGGACTTACTTTTCTAACTGTGTGAGGATCCACAATAGAAGATGACTCTGATATATCATCCAACTCTTTTTCAGGGACCAAAAGAATTATTGGAACAAAGTCTAATGGTATATCAACACCAGGGTGACAGCCCATTTCCCTGCTTATCAACAGACTAGGAAGGATGCTCTTGTGATTGAGTCACAGAACTGAATGCAGAAGAAAAGTATTTTATTCCCAGCACTGCTGGAGGATTTCTGAGACACCATGGTCCAGTCAGTTAACCACTTTTGTGCCTTCTTTTTTTTTCCCTATAAAATGTGGATATGGGAGAGTTGTGAGGCTAAATTAATGGTTGCAAAACACTTTGTGACCATTGTGTGGAAGATGCTATATAATAAAAAAAATAATGTTAATTTAGTGAGATAAGCCTTTTTGGCTAAGATATTGGGAAATAGTCTTTTTGTATGTCCAGATGGGTTGCATGCAATGTTCCCTCTAATTTTTGACAGGTCGTGTGTGCAAAAAATTTCTTCTGTGCAAATTGTTGTGCGTGCAGTGTTTCGCCATGTGTGCGGGGTTTAGGATCTATGTGCGCGCACACATGCGCACAGCTTAGAGGGAACAGTGGTTGCATGTGCATTTATGGTATTACATAAATAATAACAAACTAACAGGAAACACATGCTACCAACTTGTATTTAAGTTTACTGCTTTAAGGGGGAAGCACTTTTTTCTTTAGTGAGATTGCAAGGAATATTGTATAATATAGGATTGCAAAGAAGAGTACAGCATTTCTATCCTTAGAGATTCTGACCTAAATATATCACAATAGGATATTTCCAGAAATATTCTTTCAGAAGATCTACCCTCCTTTAAAAAAATTAAACAAAATATGAGTTCAATAAGCTGTGAATAGGACTGTATTGTAAATTGCTAGAAAACCAGGGCAAATATTCCATTACAATGCATTGCTCTTACCTAGTCAAATCCACTCCTAGTGCACTTATCAAAGATAATAGGATGACTGACGTAGATGTATCACAACTAGAAGATGTAGGAGAGATTGGCTAGAGTATGGTAGCAACCTAGGTCACTTATAATGACCGTTAAATAAGGCGATTGTTTAACAATTGGCCTTGCTCAAGGAAGAACCATGAACTAAGTTTTTTCAGCCCATTCAGAAGTTTGACTTCCCTTTTAGCAAGGCACCTTTGTTTTTCTTCCCAGTTGTTGTAGAAGAATTTTTGTGGGGGGAAAGAACACTTATTATTGGCAATTTTCTTTGGATCAAATTACCTGCCTAGTCAAACCTGATAGAAGTGCTCAACATATAAAGTGTGGAAAGTTTGCTATTTACAATTACAATTATTTGGTTTCCAACTTTTGCTCTTAACCCAATCAAAGATTGAATTATCAAATGAAGTTGAAGGTATACAACAGGGGACATGAAAGGCCATTTTAACTATACCCATCATCTGGTACTACTCTTACCTCTGGAAATATGCAGTGTACGTTCAAGGATTCAAAATGGTGTTTACAGTATATTTAATTATCTTATAGTTTTAGCAGTGTTCCTGTGAATACAGGCTCTCTCTTTAGGCAGTACACAGCAGCTGCTACATTCCGCCAGGCCTTTTTTTGCTATTTGATTTACCCTTTCTCAACTAGTGATCACTGTTAATGCTTTCCTTGTGTTACTGTGTTGCCTTACCTGAATGAAACTCAAATAATCAGGTATCAAGATATCACTTTTCAGGAACAAGTCTGGACAGCTGGTACTAGGAATGGTAGAAAAGGGAATCAATGAAATCATAGAACATCAGGGTTGGAAGGGACCTTAGGAAGTCATCTAGTCCAACCCCCTGCTCAAAGCAGGACCACTCCCCAATTTTTGCCCCATATCCCCAAATGGCCCCCTCAAGGATTGAACTCACAACCCTGGGTTTAGCAGGCCAATGCTCAAACCACTGAGCTATCACTCCCCCCTGCCTTGGATCAGGATCCTTTTAAGAGAAGAGAAGATTCAGTTCATTGCTTTACATATATTTAGGATGGGTTTTTCAAAAGCAGTTGACACTGGTCCCAGTGAAATCAATGTTAGAGCGGTCAGAAAATGCCAATTCTTCAAACCTGAAATGTCTTGCGAAAGCAGTTTTGGTTTGACAAAGGTTCATCGGATCACAATCAGGTTCCCTTCCAGCTCACTTGGCAGGCTGCTGGGGAGCCCAAGTTTCCAAGGTCTGCAGGTTTGGGGCAACCCTACAGTGCTAGGAGCCTAAAAGCCATGAGAATCCCTCTCTAACCAAGAGATTGGCTTCTGGCGCCACAGCAGGGAACTAGGCAGCCCTAATATTAAAATTTCTTAAGAACCAAATATTCCAAAGTTTTTGCCAGCTCTAGTCAACAATAAAACTCCCATGGACTAAAATGGAAGGAATGTTTGGCCAATCCTAAGTGCTTTTGCAGATCTCACCCTTGGTGTGTTGAAATGCTATTTTGTAGCGTGGTCCGTTAATTTCTGCTTTGGAAAATATTCTAGCTTGGAATGCGTTTGTCTAGCTCATATACTTTTAGAAGAGATGGGTCCAAACCAAAAGTGTTGCTCTAAAATAATGGATCCCAAATTCATAGCTCTCTAACAGGTAGAACCAAAATTGTAGATCCTAAATGTGAGGTATTCAAGATCTAGATAAGTTCCCTAAATCCAGAGATATGTGAATTTGATGTTCAAATTTAGCCCATTAGGTAAGAAGCAGTAACTCAGATCTCAATCCAGATCTAGGTTTTATTCCAGGGTTGAGAGCCTTGATCTATTTGTAAGAGGCATTTTTGACAGAATACTGGCTATCCAGGACAAGTATCACAGCAGAGTGTAAGGCATATAGCTTATGATAAAGTTATTCAGTAGTAAGAGTGAATAAACTGGACCAGCTTCTATTTCCTGATTTATACTTCTGGAAGGCAAAGAACAAAGGTCTTGATATGTCAGCTCTTTTCCATTACAGGGTCTCACAGGATGGTCTGAGACATAGTGTACTAGTGTTGAGTGTCTGTTCTTGTGACCAAATATTACTAAAATCCAAGAGATACAGAAAGCTAATCAGTATTCAGCAATAGTAAAGATGTCTCACTCATGAATTCCACTTTCTTTAATGGAAATGTTAAAAGCCTCTAAAGTGACACTGCAGGAAAGACATCCTCTCAGACCTTCACATAACCTTATTTCTCTCTTTTTATTGTAGCACTGTATGTGTGGTATAGTGACAGCAGACTTTTCTCTTTGAGCTATCAGGCATGCCTGGAATAAACTCAAAAGAGGCAAAGACCAGAATCTTCCATCTGTTCTTTTTAAAGAAGGGGAAGGGACAAAGAAGGAAATTATTTTATTGGTTACAAATGCTTCTTTAATAGAATCTGTAAAGCAATTATACAAAGAGTAGAAGAAGAGAAGCTAGAATAAGACAAATTCAGCTGTAACTTTACATGAGAAAAAACATTTACTATTCACATTTTAGGTGTGTTTGGGGGAGTGTGTGTATTGAAGAGGGTGAAAAGGTAACTGAAAATCTAGGATAAGATTTTTTGTCATTTAAAAATATTTGACAAGATTCTGCTGTTGGTATCCTTAGCTGTACTGGAGGAAAGGCTGGATGAGCCACATATCAGCTGGAGAGGAGAAATTTTGGTGGAATCAGCCAGAACTCTTTCTTGGAGCTCCCAGTTTGCACAGACTGGAATGATAGCTCCTCTTCCCTTGCAGAGGCTGGGTCATGCTTCCTACTGCATGCCCAGTCAATTCATCAGCTGTTGTAGAGTGTACAGTGCCAAGGCTAATCTGTCATTCTTGCCCTCTTTCTGATTGTAATCCCCATGGGGTTGCTAGCAGGGAGTGAGAATTGTGCTCCCCAACTGAATTGTTGCCAGCCCCTGTAGTGACCAGTCAGAAATGAACCTTACATCTTCTAAAGTGACTAGTAATGTTGGATATCTGAGTTTCCAGGTGTCTAACTTGAGATACCTCAACAGAGCCAAATTTTCAGAGGGCAGATGCTTGGCATGTTTTGAGAATTTGTCCCCTTTAAAGGTACCTCAGGTTGGGTCCCCAAAAATCCAGGCATCCAAAATCATTTGTAGTTTGGAAAATACAGACATAAGTGAATTCATCACATATGAAAGGACACTGGACTACTAATACTGGAGGCAGATATCCTGTTTTTAGTTACAAATCAAGCAGTAGAGCTGTAAGCTTCATTGCCCTGTCAATGGGCCTCTATACCTGAAATGAAAGCAACATGGGTCTTTGAGAACACTTCAGATGCTTCATGCCCATTCAATCCTTGGCATCTTGGCACACAGGCAGGTTTCTGGTCAATGCTTTGGCCCCTGGAGATGAAGCAAATGAGAAAATTAAGTAAGAGGGAGACATTATACATGCTGGATCACATTCTGCAATGCATACTGAAGCAAAACTCCTGTTGTATTTACAGGAGGGCAAGACTTAGAGATCTCAAATGTGAGGTTCTTTCCCCCATGAAGCCCAGCTTCCTGGAGCTCTATGCATGCACTCAAATATTAGTGTTTGGGCCAGGCACAGGCAGGAGAAGGAATAGGATCAGTGTAGTAAAGCAAAACTCACCAGTGCAGCACCTCCTGCTGGTCATCTTGGGAATTAGCACTTCAGCCTCCTGAGCACCCTCTGCTGGCCAATGTCTCACTTGGCTCAGGCCCCCATATCCCTCCTGGACCCTGGTGCACTTTACCCTGGGATTCTACCCTCTGCAGTACCCCAGCTCTGGGTCTTCCCTCCCAGGAGAACCCCCAACCCTCTCACCCACCTTGCCTCCGTGGCTACTACCAGTCATCATCTATCCCCCACTTGCTGGGGCAAACTGCAGTCTGTCATGGCCACTCATTGGCAAGGAGGTTGGAGCAGCTGCCTCTGCCTATCTCTGGGCTGCACCTCCCAGCCCCAGTACTTGCATAGGCCTTTACCAAGGCCTCAGCCTGGGGAGTTGCTAGGCTGGAGTGCCCCAGCTCCTCTGGCCAGGGCCAGGTCCAGGCACCAGCTTTCCAAGCTCGTGCTTGGGGCAGCAGTCCATGTCCCACAGTGGCAATTCAGCGGCAGCTCTGCCACTGTTCCTGTCGTGGTGGCAATTCTACAGCAACTGCTTGGGGTGTCAAAATTGGTAGAGCCAGCGCTGCTCCACTCCATGTATCCTTTTCTCCCAGGCAGCCAAGTCCTTCTCTCTCCACAGCTAGAGAGAGACTGACCCAGCTCCTCCCTGAGCCCTTATAATAGGGCCAGGTGTGGCCTGACTGGGGCATGGCCCCAGTTGTGGCTGCTTCCCCAATCAGCCTAGCCTTTTTTCTAGGAACGGTGTAACTGTCCCCGCTACAATCAGGAACAATAGATCTGTTTCTATGTGTGTCTGCCAGCTATTGCTTTCTGCAGAATGGAATTATAGGTGCAGGCAGGGTAAGCACTATTGCTCAGGGCCACACTAGGCTCCACAGCCTAAAAAGAGGATTTCTTCTCCTATATCCTTATGAAACCCACTATTGCCAAGCCTAGCTACTCAGCCTACTTGCAGGGCACAGGATTTAAGGCAATGCTGCATTCTTATTTGTGTCACTGATATAGGGCATCATAGGTATTTTTGCAGGAACATTAGGAGGACAATGTTTTGATTAGGGTTGAGCCTGATTATAGGTTACATCTAAAGACAGAAAAGGCCTTTTTTTTTTAAAGCCAGATCCTCTGACAGTGCCCATGCAAATGACTGCAGAAGCATAAATGCTGATGCTGCAAGCATGCTTATTTGAATATGAAAATCTGCAAACTCAGTTTTGAAAGCTGTCTGAAAATCTGGACTATAACGTATAAAGTGCTAGAAAAACAAAGGTTTTACTAGTTACATTTGAATAGAATTTGTAAAGGTTACTGACAAGTATAAGCAAATATTGTAATTGAAATACATTTTTATACACATAAGGCTTTGTGAACCTTTTTACCTCTTTACGGGCCACATTCTCTTACCCTTACTCAAATTGAGGAGTGCCTTACTCTACCTATAGTCTCACTAAAATCCATGGGGCTACTCATCGAGTAAGGCACAGCTATTTCTGAGTAAGCATGGCAGAAGCTGGCCCTATATTTTGCAAGGGTGACACAGTTAAACAAATTCCAAGAAAAGAATTTCTATTAAAGTTATTTTTCACTGTTCTTTTGTAATATTTACAACCTAGCAGAGAAAAGGTTAAATGGAAAAACTGAAAGCAATAATGCTCAGTGTGAAAGCAGATTCCATGCCCTTGTGGCCTTACAAAGAAACAAAAGAAACAGGGTGCTCAGAATTATTATAACAGAAATGCTCTGGACTGATGAGGAGAAAATGAAACAGCTGAGACAAGATGAAGCTCTTGACTCAAGGAGAAAATGCCCAGCATCCATACAAATGTTCTTATGAACTGAATCTTTGGAAAACAAATATAATTTATTAGCTAACTGTGTTGCAATAGATGGTGCCTGTAGAAGTAAGTAAACTACAGATTACTATGTGCAATTCTGATTAACACTAGTGTGTTGGAAAAAGACAATTTTAGTGGAACTGTTTTACCTTTTGAGCATTCTCTTTTCCACATTTGTAGAATGGTTAATAATACCTGGCACATAATTAGCACTTCATGGGCAAATTCTACCCTGTTTTACACCCACTGCAATCTCTAGTGCTGTTAACCTGAAGCATTCAAAAATCATGAACCAGGGCCCCAGAAATCATGAGATTTAGAAAATGATACATTTTGGATTTTTTTATTTGCCTTTTGGTGTTAGACCCTCAAAGTTCATGTTTTCCAGCTTTTCTCCACAATCATGAGTGCTAGAAACTTACCTTTAAAAAGACATAAAAGCAGAGATTCTTACATCATCTGGGATTTTGGACTTTAAAAAAAATCAAATATTGTGACATTTCTTATAAAATCTCAACAGTTGAGAACAGACTCTTAGTGAAGTAAATGTGGATTAAACTAGGCCAGAATTAGAAACAGATAGTTAATTCTAACTTTTAGTTCTACAAAATTAAATTCATTCTGACTTGTAGTTTGTTTTGCTTTGAGATCCCACTTCAACCCTAAATACTACTAATTATAGTCTATATATTTTAAATACATTTTCTAGGAGTCCGTGTTTTCTAATGGTAAGAGTATGGGACTGGCAGTCAAGATTTTTGAAGTTGGCTCTTGGCTCTGCCAGTGATATGTCCTAGAGTCTCAGCTGTTTCCAATATCTGCTGGATAGAGCTGAGAGAAGGGTGTGCCACAAAGACCTGGTTCTAGGGCCAGTTCTATAGTGACCCGAGTCCTGGCATAAATGTGATCAGGCTTGGAGCTGTTGTAATCTATCCCTCCTTCTAGGCATCCACCAGCTAGGTAATTGCCAGAGTGCAGAAATACTTCTGTAATACCCCTGATGCTCTCCACACTCAGCTTCAGATGAGTGCTAATTAGGAGCTAGCTAGGCAAACTGGAGACTTCCCCAGTTTAGAGAAGAGAAGCAAAACAGGAACAGAATGAAGTCAAGAATCTGGCCCTCTGTTTAATTAATTTACACATCTGTAAAGTATTTCCCAGCAGTGTAGTGAAAGCTTCTGGTTTGGAATGCTTTCATGTTGAGAGGCTTCATGTTTGGAACTGCTTTGAAGTCCCCAGCTGAAAGTTGCTGTATAAGCACAAAACATTGTGATTATTATTATTTATTATGTAGTTATAAGTCATTTGGTATGTGCTGTTTGAGCTCTTCTACGTGCATTTTTTTTTATTGGACTCCATTGTCTGTACAAGTACTGTCCCCTGAATCAGAAAGGAGAGTTTATGTTTCTAAACTAGACAATTACTGCCCACAGACAACTTTTCTGCCAGTAAATATTAAAGAAACCTGGACTGAAAGGTCACCACTACAGTAGGCAATGAAAGGGTGTGTGTGTGCGTGTTTAATGGAAAGTAAGTATTATGTGGCTTTGCTGCATAATGTGTTTTGCTGGGAGGTGAAGCTGTGCAGCAGCAAGCTTTCTCTGGGGGCCTATTTTCTTGGCTTTATGTCTAGGACAGGTTTCAGCTTTAAATGGCTTTAAGCTTGTCAAAGAAAGGTTATTAAAAATGTTCCTGCCTTTCAGGCTCCATGCTCAATAGGCACAAAAAATGCAGTACTGTAGGGATTTTTTCTTTTATTTAGTCATGTCATTTGGCACTTTGCCTATAGCAAAAACTGAGATACCATCTCATTTAGACTCGCTAATGGTTCTATATTGAAAGTTTAGCCTGTTCCCTGGTTTATTCTTACCATTTTAGAGAAATGAACTTGTACCATACTAATTGCACTTTCACTACTGCATTTCTCTGCAAATTTTTAAAACGCAGTGGTTGTTTGCCAAGATTTGCATTTTCAGTGCTAGGTATGAGACTGATGTGTTGTCACTACACTAGTATTATGCCTAGACTGTCCTGTACTGCTCTTTTATCATAGTGTATGCAGTGCCAAATTCTGCCTTTGGGCCTGTCAGGAAACAGACCCAATAAAGTTCTACTGTGCAGGGGCAGGCAGGCTGTCAAAGTATCTGTAAATTCTGTGCACTGTGGAGCATGGCACCACTATTCTGCAGAAGTAGGATGACCATATGTTCCATTTTGGCCAGGACAGTTCCTTTTTAAAGCCCTGTCCTGGCCATCCCGACTTTTCTGGCAAAACTGGGCATTTGTCCTGTTTGCTCTTGCCAACTGATCAGCTTGGGCCAACCCTGCATGGGGGCCTTGGGCTAGTTCCATACAGGAGGCACTGGGCTCAGGCCAGCCCTGTATGGGAGGGGGACCTTGGGCTAGTCCCAGGCAGTGTCCTATTTTCCCTTTTGGGCAGTATGGGCACCCTATGCAGAAGGTGGATATGGGGTGCAACAGGGACAGGTAAGGCTAGGATCAAGGGCATAGCTATGGATCCACAACTGCACAGGTTCATTGGCTAAATCTCAAGTCCCCTGCTGTAGTAGCTGTGTATAGTATTACTATCTATTGGAGCATATATACTCTGAGACCTGGAGGTGGGGAGGATTCCACAGGCCTACATACAACTCTCCTACATAAAGCCCATTTACAGATCTTTGCACAGGATGACAGGCTTTGGTCTTTGGGTAATAAGTACTAAATACATGAACACCCCCAGCATGAAAGAAGACCTCAATAAACATAGTCAGGAGACAAGTGAGTTGAGAGTAGTAAGAGCCTCCATGCGGGTCAGTAATTGTGCAGTATAACGAGTGACACTTCCTCCTTTCTGTCTATGGACAATCATTAATTCTGGTAGAAACTTGGTTCTATTTTGGAAGTACCCTTGACCTATAACAACAGACATTGAGCCAGAATCTGCTTTGCAGGAGATACAACCCAGGGGAACAGCCTGGAAGTGAAGAGAGCAAAGGTGACTTTCTACCACTTTTATACCCTCTGCATTCTGGGCCTACATGGAGGGCTTATCTAGTCCCTGTCCAATTTAGAGTAGCTCCTTGTGGTTTTGCTAAACTACAGTAGTCTTGCATGGTCAGTTACGGGGCTGCATTGTAGGCCAGAACAACAGGAATGCAGCAGACTCCAGCCATGACTCTTCCTTTCCCAAATCACTCCTTTCTGCTCCCAATCCTACCCCTAGCACATCTTGCAAGGGGATAGCACTGAATTGCTCCATCAGTCCTATACCAGCAAAGGGGTTTTCAGAAGGGCTGCTTTTACCTCTATATGTCAATGATCTGCCACCAGAACACTATGAAGGGGCTGTCATACGAGACAGAATTGGGCCCAGTATAATTATTTATTAAAGACATTCAGAAATTGGGTTTGACTAGCATCAGCAAAACTGGTATATATTTTAAAATAATATCCAAGTCCACTGAAGAGTGTCTAGGATTCATAGACAAGACACTGATGTAATCAGACTACTGACAACTCTAGGAGCAATTGTTTCTACAGCTGTGCCAATAATCCCAGTTATAATGGAGGGTGAATGATTCTTCCATTATAAAACCTGATTTGAGGACGTTCATACCCCAGTTGCTTCTGATTGTTTGTTTAGGTTGAGATCCCCACTAGTCAGCTTTTTCAGCATGAATGCAATTTTTTTTAGCCTCAAATTGTTTTAATATATTAAGCTGTATTTTAGATACTGAGCCGAACAGAAAGGTAATTTAAAGACAGTCCTGCCTGGGTTTGTTGCCAAATCCCCCTAAAAATAAATCGCTTATTAAAGAAAGCTAAGATTTTGCAGCACCCATTCTAGAATTTAAAAGCTTTGAAACTGCTGACATGTTCAGTTTGAAAATTGACCACAGCACATGCATGCAAATACTGTATGTTATTTCCAGGATATTTTTATTGTCTTGACATCAATGGTAATCACTTCATGATGATGTGATCAGGGATGGACAGACCAGGTTGGACATAATGAGAAATGCTGAAAATTCCTTGAACTCAAAGTTTTTCAAGAGTTATATAGTTGCAAATCATATAGTCAGACTATCCAATTGGCTTTCAGAAATAATAAAATGTGTGTGCTAATTGGCTGGTTGAACTACATGATTTGAACAGGTACATCCTGTTTGTGTGCACAGCTTCCAGTATTTGCTTGCAAATGATTGTACTTGAAAAAATTCATGCCTAAATGTAGAAGTCTTATTTAAAAAAAAATGGTCCTAAATATTTTTAACCATCTACATGGGAAGCAGAAGCCAGCATAAAATCCAAGCTGAATTTAATTAAAACATCTTCCATTTAGCCCGTAATTTAATTAAAACATCTTCCTATTTGAAGTTTTCCTTCTCACTTATACATAGGGCCCTACCAAATTCACGGTCTATTTTTGTCAATTTCACAGTCATAAGAGTTTTAAAATGGTAAATTTCATGATTTCAGCTATTTGAAGCTGAAATTTCACGGTGTTGTAATTGTAGGGGTCCTGACCCAAAAAGAAGCTGGTGGGGAGTGGGGTTGCAAGGTTATTGTGTGGGAGGGGTGCGGTACTACTACCCTTACTTCTGTGCTGCTACTGGCAGCGGTGCTGCCTTCAGAGCTGGGCAGCTAGAGAGCGGCGGCAGCTGGCCATGAGCCCAGTTCTGAAGACAGTCGCCACCACCAGCAGTGCAGAAGTAAGGATAGAATGGTATGGTATTGCCGCCCTTACTTCTGTGCTGCTTCCTGCAGAGCTGGGCCTCAGTCAGCAGCTGCCATTCTCTGGCTGCCCAGCTCTGAAGGCAGCAGCGCAGAAGTAAGAGTGTCATGATATGGTACTGCTATCCTTACTTCTGCACTGCTGCTAGCAGGGTGCAGCCTTCAGAGCTGGGCGCCTGGCCAGCAGCTGCCGCTCTCCAGCCACCAGCTGCTGCTCTCCAGCCACCCAGGTCTGAAGGCGCAGAAGTAAGGGAGGCAATACAGAAAAATACTGCAGAAAAGGACCTAGGGGTTACACTGGATGAGAAACTGGATGTGAGTCAACAGTGTGCCCATGTTGCCAAGAAGGCTAATGGCATTTTGGGCTATATAAGCAGGAGCATTGCCAGCAGATCGAGGGACGTGATCATTCCCCTCTATTCGGCATTGGTGAGGCCTCATCTGGAGTACTGTGTCCAGTTTTAGGCCCCACACTACAAGACGGATGTGTAAAAATTGGAAGGAGTCCAGCGGAGGGCAACAAAAATGATTAGGGGGCTGGAGCACGTGATTTATGAGGCGAGGCTGAGGGAACTGGGATTATTTAGTCTGCAGAAGAGAAGAATGAGAGGGGATTTGATAGCTGCTTTCAACTACCTGAAAGGGGGTTCCAAAGAGGATGGATCTAGACTGTTCTCCGTGGTAGAAGATGACAGAACAAGGAGTAATGGTCTCAAGTTGCCGTGGGGGGGGTTTAGGTTGGATATTAGGAAAAACCTTTTCACTAGGAGGGTGGTGAAGCACTGGAATGGGTTACCTAGGGAGGTGGTGGACTCTCCTTCCTGAGAGGTTTTTAAGGTCAGGCTTGACAAATTGTAGCGCCCTTGCTGGACAATGGCTGTTGATGGGTTGTTCACACCCCACCCGGGTGTTACTTTCCTTGCTGTTGCCTCTGGGGAGCTAATATCTGTCTGATTCCCCAGTTTACAGCATGTTTTAGTGACAACCATACAACACAATTATCATAACTTCACATGCATTGATGATAGACGTATGTGGATAAATGACTTTCAGTGTATCATAACCTTTCCCCTGATACCTTATACATAATATCACAATTATATACAGATGAGGAATATGGGGGTTACAGGGTGCTCACCCATCATACAGAATGTCACACATATATATCCAGGAGGATATAATTCATAGGCAAATTAAGGAGAAGAGTTCTCTGTTAAGTAATATAGTATTCATTCTAGCAAAATGCAAAAATTAGAAATTGTGCATATGGATAAATTCAGCTGTCACCGTGAGATACTTTAGAACTAGACAAAATGGCACTCATTTGAATTAGTTTTGATTCTGTTCAAGTCCTTTGTGTTTGCTTTCTGTGAGTATTCTAACAAACAAGTTTAATGGCAGGACCATTCACTGCGAGCAAATTTTAAGATAATTCAATGGCAAAAAACAACATTAATACAGAGTTAAGGTTGCTTGTTGGTATTTTGTCCCCTTGTAGAACTCTTGAATTGAGCATAACTCAAACTTCTGAAAACCAGGAAATACACACTTAAAGTGCTCATGCCACCTTAACTCTGCCCTGGAAGCAGAGGATTTTAGAACACTAAGGGCTTGGCTACACTTGTGAGTTAGAGCGCATTAACGCAGCCCCATGAGCTCTAACTCACTATGCGTCCACACTGGCAAGGCACATAGAGTGCCCGGACTCCGCGGCTAGAGCGCTCCTGGTACTCCACCTCGGCGAGTGGAATAACATTGGATGCGCCCCTGCTGGAGCGCTGCAGCGCCAGTGTGGACGCCCTGGTCTGTTAATGCACTCTGATTGGCCTCCAGAAGTGTCCCATAATGCCTGTTCTAGCCACTCTGGTCATCACTTTGAACTCTACTGCCCCACCCTCAGGTGACCAACCATCAGACTCGCCCTTTAAATTCTCTGGGAATTTTGAAAATCCCCTTCCTGTTTGCTCAGCCAGGCGTGGAGTGCTCTCAGCAAATCTTTCCAGGTGACCATGCCTCTACGAGCCAGGCAATCCCCAGTGTGGAGAAATGGCGAGGTGCTGGACCTCATCAGTGTTTGGGGGGAAGAAACTGTCTAGTCCCAGCTGCATTCCAGCTGTATGAATTACGATACCTTCGGGCAGATATCAAGGGACATAATGGAAAGGGGTCATGACCGGGATGCACTTCAGTGCGGGGTTAAAGTGAAGGAGCTGAGGAATGCCTACTGCAAAGCCCGCGGTTTGAGAGAGAGAGAGAGAGAGAGAGTTTGCTTTGCAGAGAGCTCGGGAAAGAGGCGGGGGCTGATGTCCGAAGCAAATCTCACTGTGAACACTTTATGGTCAGTCCATATTTCTAAACTACACACACACTCTCTCTCTCTCTCTTCATTGAATAGCTTTCTATAATGCACATTTGTGAATAATATGATCATTCATGGACAATCACAAAGGGTGAAGAAATGTTAGCAAGAAATCTTGATATATTTCCTTTGGTGAAAGGAAGTTTTAACAATTTTCAAACAAAGACTCTGAAAGTGTGAGGCCTTGTCTACACTGGCAAGTTACTGCACAGTAAAGCAGATTTCTGTGGTGTAACTCCCGAGGTGTACACACTGCCAAACCACTTAGTGCGCAGAAACTCCTTGGTTGCAGCATTGCAAAAAGCCACCAACTTAACGGGAGTCATAAGCCTTAAGCGCAGAGGGTCCTGTGCTGTATTGACAGTGTAAACACAGTATAGCTCAGAAAGCAATCAATTGGCCTCTGGAAGTGTCCCATAATCCCTCAAGCGGCTGCTCTGCTCAGCTGCCCTGGAGACATGTGCCCCTCTCCTTTCAAAGCTCTGTTTCTGACAGCTGTTGCATGCTGTGCTGATCTGCTCTGGGACACAAAGCAAATCATTAATGTGGAATGCTCGTGCTGTTGAACACAGAGGCAGGGGTGTGTGAGTGTGTGTGAGTGCTGTGCAGAGAGCTTGGGAAAGAGGCGGGGGCTGATGGGGTTTCAAGACAGCATGCTGACACACTGTCCCCCAAAACACACTGTCTCTCCTCCCCCCACCCCCCGCATACACACACACTCCACTCTACTCCCCCTCCTCCTTCAGTTGCAAAGCAGCTGGCAATGTAGTAGGATGCCCATGGAACAATGGGATTGGGAAACCTGCATCATGTGACATGGTGCCGCCCCATGAGGCATTGCAAACCTTTGCCAAAGCACCCTGCAGCTAGTGGCACAGTGGGATAGCTACCACAATGCACTGCTGTCTTTGCCGTTGCAAGAACTGCTAATGTGGATGCTCCACCGTCACAAGGAGCACAGTGGGGGGGGAGGAATAGCTCAGTGGTTTGAGCATTGGCCTGCTAAACCCAGGGTTGTGAGTTCAATCCTTGAGGGAGCCATTTAGGGATCTGGGGCAAAAATTGGGGATTGGTCCTGCTTTGAGCAGGGGGATAGACTAGATGACCTCGTAAGGTCCCTTCCAACCATGATATTCTATGACGCAACAGCGGTTTAATTCCAGTGCTTTAATAAAAGTGGCATAACTTGTTGCGCAGAAACTTGCCAGTGTAGACATACCCTTAGAAACAACTGAAAACATACATACCTTGGTGTACAATGTATCATGAAATACAGAAGCAAGAGACTAGGATCTAAGAATTAGGACTGTGGAAAACAAAAGGAGAAATAAGCAAATTATTTCGGTACAAACAATAGTAACCAAATGGGATCTATTACATGAAAAGCATGTGAGCTTCACAATGCAAATCTATTCAACAGAATTTAACAACCAGAACTAGAGCTGAGTTAAAAATAGTGACATGGAAATGCAAGAACTCAAAAGGGCCAGACCTAAAGGATTCAGCAGAGTCATTTGTTCTGAATAGTCCCAATAGGTTTTATGTCTGTATGTCTTTAATATTAATTAGAGCATAATGTTCTGGAGATAGATTTATATAGTCCTCTAGCTTATTCAGTAAGAGCCAGATTCTGCTACACTTACTCACGCTGAACAGTGTCTGCCTCCATGAGTAGCCCTACTGAAATCAGTCAGGGAGGAAGGAATAATTAAATGCAGGTAAAGCTGATATTTCATCATCTTCTTCCCTTTTCTCATCTAGAGCCATCGGATCTAAACATCCACCATTTTCATCTGTCTGAGGTAGCACAAAAGTCCACTTGCTTACCATCTTCTTTGATGCAAACCATCATCGCTTCCTCAGCTTTCCTCAGGGTCTCTTTCCTACCACCCTCTCTAACCATGCTATCTGCACCAGTCTCCTTTATGCATCCTCTACATGTGTCCAAACCAGCAAAGTCGTGCTTTCTAGTCCATATCCCAGAGTTTGACTTCCATCCTAATACTTTCATTCTGAAATCTGTCTCTTCATGTAACTCCTCTTATGGCTCAAAGACATCTAATCTCACACATCAGTTGCCATGCTTCTGTACCATAAAATATTGAAGGGCACTTTATTGTCTGTGCAGTTGGGCTTTTACAACCCCTGAGATGTCATTCCACATTTTTCCAGCACTCCCAACCTAGACTGTATCTCACTTTCAAGCTCGCCATCTTCCGGAACCCAGCCACCAAGGTACTTGAACTGGTCAGTCTGGTTCAGTTGTGGTCCATTCATCTCCACGTCCAGTTTCCCCATGACACCTCTACTGATCCACATGACTTCAGTCTTAGACATGCTTCTTTTCATGCCATGCCCGCTTAGCTGGTCATACCACTGGTTTATTCTTTCCTTAGGAAATCCTTCTTTTGAGGATGCATATAGCATCTTCTCATCTTTCCACATGGGGATCTTCCTGCTGACATAGTCCATCAATATGACACACAATAGTGAATTTACGACTGAGCCCTGGTGCAGTCAGACTTTCACTGCAAAGGCATGTGTTCCAAAACATATTCAGATCACTGTTTTGAGTGACCCATATAGGTCATTTCCCATAGTTATTAAATATTCAGACATTCCATATTTCCTCAGCACTGATTTAAGCATCTGTCTGTCCACTTTACCATATAGCTTCTCTAGGTCTATAAAAGCCCAGAATGTATCTATTGGTGCTCTATCCGCTATCTTGCCCACTGTCTCCTATATTAAATCGATACTTCATCCTCTCACAATATGATGGTTTGTACAGTGTTTACAGTGTTGTTGTAGCTGTGTTGGTCCCAGGGTGTGATAAAGACAAGGTGGGTGAGGTAATATATTTTATTGTACCAACTTCTGATGATAAAGAACTCTGTACTGCTTGAAACCTTGTTTCTTCACCAATAGAAGTTGGTCCAATAAAAGATATTATCTCACCCATCTTGTGTCTCAGTTTACACAATAGCAGTCTCAGCAGGAAAATGTGAGATCCCAGCAGTACGGTGTGCAACATTTTGAAGCATCTGTGGGATTATTTTTTATTATTATTAATAAATATGACTTTCAAGAGCCTCTAAGAATCTCAAAGTGCCTCATAAACATTAGAGAACGTTTCTCAGTTGAAAAATCAGATCCAAAACCAAATTTACCATAACATCATAGGGCTATTTGGATCAGGTGTTCTGGATTGGCACATTAAAGAGAGTTCCAAGTTATGAAGTCTGAACCATGATCAAAATCTCCTGTAGTTTGAAGGGTATCAGGCCCAATATTTTACTGTTGGTCCAACTGTGACAAATATTAATCTCAAAATAAGCTCTGAGAGATAAGGCAGTATTATTATAGCCCAACTAAAGAAGAAACTGAATTACATGAGTGTTAAGATATTTGATGAAGATCATACATTGCATCAGTGGCAGAGCCAGGAAAAGAACCGAGGTTTCCTGTTTCCCAGTCCCCTTATCTAATCACTAGGCTGGCTCTCTCAGTGTGTTTTCATATGGGATATTTTATCAAATGCCATCAACAATTTTCTCAATGATTTACAGACCCTATGAGGTCAGTCCAACAAATGCATGATTTTGCCACAGAAGTGCAATATTATAGGTAGAGCCATTGATGCTACTGATAGCTAAGGTTGTCTGACAGTTCCCATTATAAGACCTGGTTTTCAGTTATAACATTTTGCCAAACTTTAACCATTCAGGCTTAAATTTTCCACATCTGTTTTTTTTATTTTTTTGGAAAGTTTCAGTTAAAAGTGTTCAGCTGTTTCAGAGGGGGTCTTGTAGAAAAAAATAGTATGTGACAATGTAATTAAAATCTGTATCATAATGCATATGAATAAGGGAGCCAAAGTAAGGTTACATGGGCAACCTTGATTCTGGTATATCCTAACTCTTGAGTGCTTAATTTTGCAACCTGAACTTTCTTTTAACCATGTGTGTCTTTGTGTGTCTGAATTAAATATATATGGATGATGTTATTCCTGTTATTATCTATTACCAGTTATCTGTCTACCTCCTATGCGTCCTTTACTGTACTGATTCCAATAGTGGGTAGCAAGTGCAGCTATGGCTATCTTCATAATTAAACAAATTAATCACTTTAAATCCAGCATAACTCCACTGTTTTCAGTTAAAATAATTCCAGATTTATGATGATGTGCATACTTGGCTACATATCCTGAGAGGAGATACAAAGACAGGAAAGCTCCAAACAGCTCAACTAATCTGATTTTTAGCATCCCTAAGTCAGCCAGCAGGAAATAGCAGCTCCCCTTCTGTTGTGCCTAAGGTCAGCTTCCTGTGTCTGATTGACTCTTTATTTCCCATAGCTGGCTAAATAATCCATTCTCTCTCTTGACAGGGAGGCTAACAGAGCACTCCTGTGTTCTCTCCTTAATCAAGTGAACCTATGATGTTCATATTTCAAACATCCACAAAGGTAAATGAGTCAGGTTGTTAATTTGTGACTCAAAACCTGAGAGGAAAATATTCTAGTTGTAGAAAGAAGAAAGAATCAAAGACAATTTCATGAAATGAAAAATGACTGGGACTCACTCTTCTTTCATTCACCTCTATGGAAATTTTTCTTAATGGTGTTTAAACCGAAGTTCATTTTATGCCATAGTTCCTTGCCTCTACATATACTGTAGTACAATGTTTTTTGGGGTTTTTTAAAATAGACTAGGGTATTTTGTAATGATAATTATTCAGTTGATATTACAGCTATAGGGTGAATGCAACAACCCTGGATGACATGAGTTATCCCAGTGACAAAAAAATTAGTCAATGGGTTTCCTTGAGTTAGCAATGACTACTTGTGTGATGTGAGTGAGGATTGCGGGACCAAGTAATATTCTAAGTGACACTACATAGAGCTAATCCAAACCCCATAGAAGTCAAGGGTCTTTGATCAGGCTGATTAACTCCAATTACTAACTGTAATACTATATGCCTAGTATCCTGGAAAATGTTATTTTAAAGTAAAATGTTTTTCTAGAATGACAGAGCACTTTCAATAAAACTGTTTGGGGCCAATTTCTGACCTTAGTTGCACTAGTGAAAATCTGATTCTCAATTTCCACTGAAACAAAGAGTCTGGCTCTTTGAATTTTCTTGATCCTAAGCCTTAGCTAATGGTACTTCTACTTGAAGTCAGGGAAGAATATAAAAGCTTTGTAAACTGCAGCAAAGATAGCAACATAGCCATAAAAATCAGTGTTGTGGTCTTATGAAAAATTCTGGCATATTAACAGAAACCACTATGAGGGGGCCTCCAGTAAGCTGTGTACTGAATAGAATTATATAAAAACAATAATTCTATATTTATTGTAATATAAGAAATATACTTTGACAAACAAAAAACAAAGATATTATGGACCCAGCTCTTCCTTCTCTTAGGGCCTGAACCAACTCTGATTTAAGTCAAAGTAAAAACATCAGTGGGCCTCAGTGGGAGCTGCGCTGGAGTCTTACATTGGTAGTCAATGGGAGTTATACATGTGTGAGGGAGGACATTAATTCAGTCCTATATATACACAACAATGTTCTAACCTGTCTTCAGAATAATTACTTACATTTCTGAGTTGAGACTGTACCAAAACTGCAGCAGGATTTTGCCTGACTAACATCCACATGACTGGGTTCAAAATTGAGCTCTTTTCTGAGGTTAAGAAAAATGTTGTAAGTAAAGAATATTCTACAATGGGCTTTACCAATGGAAGTTTGGAGGTAAGCACAAGTAGAAATGACTGAAGAGTTAACAAAAAAACAAAAAAACAACCCAGTGAATTTGTCTTCATTTGATTTGGGGTTTTGGTTTGTTTGTGAAGGGTTTTCTTTGTTCATTTCTGGCTTTTTCTTAGTTTTTATTCATGGGAAGTCAGCTGGTACACTGAAGGCTAATCTTAGCCCTCAGAGTATGTCTGTGAAAACCTTAGTGTGCCCTGCAATCACAAGATTTGTTTGATTTATTTATAGCAGAGTAAATAGAGTAAGAGTTTCATAAAAGTCCCTCAAAACTATGGATTCCACTATCTGGGATATAACATCCCCCACATTTTCCTCCCCACTCCTTGCAAATTAAAGTCAGCCAAGAAAAGGCATTCCCATCCGAGCTACATATTTCGTATCTACATGCCAAAAAAGAAGTTCAGAATATTCAGATACTTAGTATAAATCCTGCTCCAAAGCCCACTAAAGTTGATGGCAGTCTCCACTGATTTCAATGGCCATTTGCATGTAATGGCATTTGCAGAGTTAATATCTATATCTGATACAGTAGAAAAAGTTTCAGTTTCACAATAGAATTATATTCTTCACAGTTCATATAAACAAATTCATTTACATGACAAAAAATGCTGCACTGTAGCTAGGCCCTGCACCTCCATTCTCCCCAGCCCTTCCTGACATAGCGGGTATGTCTGGAGAAGGACGGGGGACTGATAGAGCTTTGCTTTGTCACGACAAGCCTGCACTTGATTGGATCAGCTAAGGACCATAAACCTATAGCTTATTTCAAAGCAGCTTGCTAGCAGCTTTAAACTGAATCAGTTTCAGGGCTAGCCCCAAAAGTTGGGGATGCTGAGGGTATGTCTACACCTCAATAAAAAACCTGTGGTAGTGACTTCAGATCCCAGGTCAATAAAGACCCTCCCCACTCGCCAGGTTTCAGAGCCTGGGCTCCAGCCTGAAACCAAATGTCTATGTTATTATTTTTAGCCCTATAGCGGAAGCCAGAGTCAGTTGACCTGGACTCTGAGACTCACTGCTGTGGGTCTTTTATTGCACTTCAGATGTACCCTACGGGTTCCTTAATGACCCTCTTCATCTTGTGCAGAGCTTAGCAGAGGAGAGACTCTAGTTCTGCATCTCTGACCTACTTATTTAAATGCTGCAAGTGTTCCAGTGCAGATTCAAATGTTTCAGTGCACCATTAAGCTTTGTCTACCCTATAACTTTTTAAAAATTTACATTATAGACATGTGGGAAAGCAAGACTCAACATTTTTGGACCATTCATAGATAATTATTTTCTCCTTGAAATGGGACCCTAGTCTGTTTTTTCTACTACCAGAAATGTAGGCTGAATAATGGAGTTGGGAAATTCAGTCTAAAAGTATTTTCTTAACATTTCTGCGATGTACCACATTTTGTTTAGTATTGTGTTGCACTGTCCCTTTGGCTTACACTCTGCATGGCAGCATAGCACTCAGAAATGTGGGGTATAGTACTTAGCCTAAAAATGTCTTATATCCTACACTGAAAGCTTGCAGTTTGAATAGAAGGGGCAGATCCTCAACTGGTGTAAATCAAAATAGGTACATTGAAGTAATTGGGCCCTGTGCTGATTTACACCAGCTGAGGATCTGGTCCACTAAATCTTTGGCCAAATTCATTCCTGGTGTAACTCTATTCAGCCCCTTTGTTTGAATAAAAGACAAAGAAAAACACATGCTACCAACATCTAATTACAAAGCTTTGTAATGCTAATTGGTGGTTTTAACACTGGAGAGTAAACTGGAAGTACTCCTACCTTCAGCTGTGCCTCAGGGTTTGGAAGAACTATTGAATTAGGAAAAAATGTATTTTAGTGGCATTTGAAAGCAGAGAAAACTGATTCAATAAATTTTGAGACCAAATCAATTTCTTTCTCACGTAAATTTTTGTCAGATCTGTGGCTTAAAAAAAAAGTTCCAGGAGTTATACCAAGAGGTATATTTATTTTTCTGTCAATATGCATGTGTATCACCCATTAGTTCTAATAATGTAACTACCTTTATATACGACTGAAGGATCCCTAAATGCTTTCCGTGTCACTGATGTTAAGCCACTGCATGGGTACAGTTTGGCACCCATTTATCAAAACAGCTAAACTAAAGTTTAAGACAGGAAGTAAAGACAAATGTTATATGTAACTGAGACTATGGGGAGGTGGAGTTATTTAGGTGGAATGTAATTACCAGTATTGGAATTTAGCCAAGACACTATGATTAACACCCACCTTATTTAAAAGAAAATAACATGGTTTCTTTAATAATCATGAGCAGACAGGATTTCATTTTTATGCAGCATTGTAACCAAGTAGATCCCTGGATATTAGAGAGACAAGGTAGGTGAGGTAATATTTTTTTTATTGGACCAACTTTTGTTGGTGAGAGAGACAAGCTTGTCTCTCCCATCAAAAAGAAGTTGATCCAATAAAAGATATTACCTCACCCACCTTGTCGCGATCAGGATTTTATCTGACAGACAGATATTACACAAGTGCACTGACAGATTTTTTTTTGTTTACTCAGGCTCTCACCTTGACATAAATCTAAGAAGATTATGACACTACAAAGGGAAAGAAGCATCAGCACACTCCACTTTCCCACTTGTCATCTTGAGCAATTAAATGAATTTTATTTTATAGCCTCATACTGAACATGGAATACTTAGCTGCAAACTGAAATCAGTTTTAAAAAGACACCTAAAACCACTACAAAAACAAAAGTGGGGAATAAATCCAAAAGGAAAATGTCTGACTCATTTTCTTCTGAGCTTCTGGCTTTTCTGCTAAGCAGTAGATTGGCACAACATGGGTTCATGGATTGATTTGCAGGGTTTATGCAAACATTTTCTTCTCTCTTTCTGCATGGGTTTCATGTCCCTTCAAGTTTTACTTTGAGATTCATTTGTGAACAGACAAAAACAAAAAACACCATTACCACAACCCAACAAAATAACCAGGAGCAAAAGGTTTTGATGTGAAAGTGTAGATCAACCCAGTTTTATTTACATTCTTTTATATGACTACGGGATTATTGTTCAGTAGTTAAGACACACTAAAAGGCCCAATCCTCAAACCTCAGTGGAGCTATGCTGGTTTACTGCAGCTGAGGATTTTTGCCTGGTTTAGAGAGCAGGGGAATCAAACTCCTTGGGAGGAGGGCCCAAATCCAATATTTAAATCTGATTCATGAGCCAGATTATAAATTCAGGATTTATACAGTCCCCAGAATGCAGAGTGCAGTTTTCACTGGTGCCACTAGGAGATTTGCATAGATATCAATGGGAGAATATGTCCTTTATGTAGTAACTAAATGTAGTGATTAGCTATTATTTGTTCTGGGCCATATTGTCAATTCATCACTCAGTGGAAAAAGTTGTTCCCCTTTAGTTCATTATCATTCCTCGTCCTCCTTTCTCTCTTCCCCTCCCTTCTCTTTGTGAATCAACTCTGTTCTTTCCTCTGTTTCCTTCTGCCTAGCAATTTACAATTCTCAACCCAGTGGGTATCACTGCCACACCCTTTCCCCATTCCATGCACTCAGATGATCAAGGATTAAAGACACCTTTAGAAGGGTCTGAGTTTCAGAGGGTCTGAGAATCAGGCCTTCAAATTGGGCACAGAAGAATGAAGGCATCCAAAATCACTTCTCACATTTGAAAATCTAGGCTGTAACTCCCCAATACTGATTATAATAGCAATTCTTACAGCTCAACAAGTGTTTAAGAATGGACTCCAGCAACTTTTGTTTACAGTGACAGCTCTTTGTGTTCTCAAACTGGCTGTGTATTTTAAAAAACTCATCATTAAGTCAGTGGAAATATAATAAATAAGTACATGGGGCCAGATTCTGATACCCTTACTGTGGATAAGTAGCCCCCTACTACATGAGTAGTCCCATTGACTTCAATGGAAGCATTTGTGGGGTAAGATCGTATTCAACATGTTGGAAGGTATCAGAACCTGGCCCATAATAACTTGCATTTATCCAGTAACTTACATCTAAAGGGATCCCAAAGTGGCTTAAAAGCTACGTCCCAAATCCTAATACTCCTAGTTACACTTAGTAGTCATTTACTCCATGAGTAGTAGCACTGGAATCAGAATCTGGACTTAAGTGGAGTACTGAACACTGAATCATCCTGCTGAAATACCTACTCTGCACATACTACAGCAGGGATGGGCAAACTTTTTGGCCTGAGGGCCACATCGGGGAATAGAAATTATATGGTGGGTCATGAATGCTCACAAAATTTGGGCAGGGGTGTAGGTTCCGGCTGGGCATGCAGGCTCTGGGGTGGGGTTGGGGATGAGAGGTTTGGGGTGCAGGAGGGTGCTCCATGCTGGGATTTCAGGATTTGGAGAGCGGGAGGGGGATCAGGGCTGGGGCTGGGGGTTGGGGCGTGGGGAGAGGGTCATGGGTGCAGGCTCTGAGTGTCGCTTACCTCAAGCAGTCTGGAGCACCAGAATGGGACTGGGGCACGTGGTATGGCCCCTGATCCGGCGCCCCAACTGGAGCACCGGAGCGGGACAAGCCCCAGACCTCGCTCCCCAGTGGGAGTGATCCGGCCCGTGGACCGTAGTTTGCCCACTCCTGTACTACAGGAATCTGTCTCATTACCCACCCTAGCTATTCTTACTCTAAATCTATAGGCAGTGTTGCCAACTGTCAACATTTTATCACAAGTCTCATGAGATGATATTTGGTGTTTTTCTTAAAGCATCAGCTGCAGGAGGCATGTGATCAGGGAGCATATGTTTTCATTTATTTGTAAGTAAATTTCTAGCTCTCATTGTGGCAAGAAAAAGCTTTAAAATCTGATTAGAGTGCATCCTAAAGGCTCAGAAACTACAGGGGAAACAAAAAGAATATCAAATTATTATAACAATAATTATTAATAAAAAACCCTTCCTAATTTTGGAGGGCCTGATTCATGAATTGTGAATACATGGGGTTGCCAATACTGTGTATGTCACCCTATTGAAATGCTACCTGTAGGGAAAAAACATTAATATTTGTTCGTATGATGATATTTTCAGTCACTGGCATCTGTCCATTTCCCTGGAACTCTTACTTGCTTTTTATCCACCTTAACGAAAATGCTTACATTCTAAGGCCACTCTTTGATTATGTGCTATGAAATCATGTAAAGCCAAGCTTACTAGCAGTCTGGAACAGTGAATTCCATTAGTGCAGACAGTACTGCAGAAGTTTTAATTATTGTAGACGTGTGGAAGTTGGTTCAGCTATTGACCCTAGCATGCCTTGGATTGCCTGGGTCTTGGTCCTAGTTTACTGAAACTTTGACTAATAGTTCATCTTCAGTCCACTTTATTTTATTTGTTTAACAAAGTACTTGAGCCAGGCTGCTCAGGATGAAAATAGTTACAGCAAACAATAATTTTCTCTTCTAGATCATCAAAATAAGGAATACGATTTCATTAGGCAGTGTGGTCTAGAGAATAGAGCAGTAGAGTGTGACTTAGGAGACTTGATTTCTATTCCCAGCTCTGTTGCTGGGTGTCCTTGGTCAAGGCACAGCCCTTCTCTGTGCCTCAGTTTCCCTATCTATAAAATGGAGATAATGGCACTCACTTCCTTTGTAAAGTGCTTTGAAATCTGTTGATGAAAAGTGCTATATATATGTGATAGATATTATTAGTTGGGGGAGGGGTTCTGTTCAGAGGATAGTTCCTAATAAAGTTCCACATCATGCTGTCTCTATATTTAAACATTCCCAAAGATAAATAAACTAGCTAGCCTTCTACTCTAGACACAATTTATTCCTTTAACAATAACAATGCTCTGACATATGTTATTTTAGTACTACTTTGCCATTGCCTTTTCCTGTCACAATTATTTTTACAGCTTCAGAATCAGGATGCCAGGTCTTTGTTGTTATTTGAGCAGATGCAAATGGCTGTATAACAAATGTCTTTTCTGGCTTCCTCTGTTCCTTTCCCAAGCTTTTGTCTTGTTCCTTCTGAATGTTTGGGGTAGCTGGTGGTCAGTATACACATCTGGTTTCTTTTCCTTTCCACATAATTTTATTTGGATTCTATCATACCTCTAAGAATGATGATACCTATACCTGTGAATATGTGCACATGTGTATATTTGCCAAATTTGGCAAATGTGTATTATAAATAGTCCCAAACTAAACCACTGGATCTCAAAAAAACACAAAATTTGAATGGGAATAGAGAAGTTCCAAATCCAAATTTTGAGTGGTCTCTTGCTGTATGATGGCTGAACCAAACCCATGTAATGATTACATCCTAAATGCATAATCTTTGCATAAAACCTGTTCGCATGTGCTTCATCCTTGCATACCAACAAAGGACTGTTCACTTTTCCCTCACATGGCAGTGTTAGTAAATGAAATATAGGATTTATCTACTAATTTTTCTTCCTAGTAAATTAGTAAGAATAAAAAAATAATAAATCCCCAATCATTATTTTTTTAAATTGTAAAGCTATTGTATTTCTCAACTTCTGAACATCTCACTTCTTCTACCACTAGAGTGCACCAAAATATTTAGTTCAGATGTAGTGATTTCCAGAACCTCTCATGCTCAAAACTATTGCTCCTTATTTCATCCTGTAAAATATCTACGCCGTTAAAATATCTACATAGCTTTTAAATAATGTAAAATATCTACAGGACACTTTTAAAAGAGAAAGCCCAACTGCTGTTTATGTATTATCTGAATGGTACACCTTTAGTTTGTTTAAAAGCTTGAAGTTTCAATCTGTCTCACACACACATGCCCCCCTTACTCTCCCCCATTCTGTTTATATTCATTTCAAGCTTTGGGTTTCTAATACTGGATTTTTTGGCAACTGTAAAGAAGCAGCTTGAAAAACACAAAATTTAAAAAGGGACAATTTTGACAGTTCTTCCTAGCCCAGAATATCAATGACTATAATTGAATCAGTGTTGTGACTGGGAACTGCTAATCTGGTTTATAATATTACTGCTATTGATGTCAGAGAGCCAGGAAAATAATGGTAGCTTTTAACAGTGATAGCACCACATATATCATGCAGCAGATCTGAGCATGAGCGCTGATCCCAGTTCCTCAATCCCTAAACTAGCTGGGGTTGAGAGCACAGCAAAGACAGCACACACTTGGGGTGAAATCTTGGCCGCTTTGAAGTCGGTTGCAAAACTCCCAATGACTTTAATGGAGCCAAGATTTCATCCTCCGTCTTGAAAGGAGGGAACACCTTATGACGTGAGAGTTGAGTGTTCCTATGGACATATCTTCTCCTACTTGATTTTTAGACAAAGGAAATGCAGTAGATCTAATCTACCTGGATTTCAGTAAGGCATTTGATACAGTTCCACATGGGAAATTATTAGTTAAATTGGAGAAGACTGGAATGAATATGAGAATTGAAAGGTGCATAAGGAATTGGTTAAAGGGGAAGCTACAATGGGTCATGCTGAAAGGTGAACTGTCAAGCTGTAGGGACATTACTAGTGGAGTTCCTCAGGGATCAGTCTCGGGACCAATCTTATTTAACATTTGTATTACTGATCTTGGCACAAAAAGTGGGAGTGTGCTAAAAAAATGTGCGGATGACACAAAGTTGCCAATACGGAGGAGGACTGGAATATCATACAAAAAGCTTTGGATGACCTTGAAAACTGGAATAATAGAAATGGGATGAAATTTAATAGTGCAAAGTGCAAGGTCATTTATTTAGGGACTAACAATAAGAATTTTTGCTATAAGCTGGGGACTTATCAATTGGAAATGACAGAGGAGGAGAAAGACCTGGGTGTATTTTTTGATCATGGGATGACTATGAGCTGCCAGTCTGATGCAGCTATTAAAAAGGCTAATGCAGTCCTAGGATACATCAAGGGAGGTATTTCCAGTTGACACAGGGCAGTGTTAGTACCATAACACAAGGCACTGATGAGACCTCATCTGGAATGCTGTGTGGAGTGGGCAGCTGGTACGCTCTCCCCACTGCCTTCTTGCCTTTGCAGAACTGACCTGATTGGCTCACCACACTGTAATCTCGGTCCTGTCACCCTTGGGAGAAGAGTGATGCAAGCAGGCCATGCCCAGGATGTGCCAGGGAGGGTACTACTTAGAAAATCACCTAATTTCCCTCATGAGAAAAGGTTGTGGAGCTTGAGTCCTTCATTGTGGAATAAAAGATCCCAGAGTTTATTGCTGAGATTTTATGAAGTTGGGGGACCTGCAAGTTGGTGGAGCTGAAAAGGCTATACAAAGTGTGGCTAAGCTTTGGAGAAGCATCTGAACTTTCAGTATTTTTCCAAATCTGACAGCGGCAACCTTGGAGGAGCTGATGCCCTGGAGAAACACACATGGGGGGGAAAAAAATTGCCTCTTTTGAGCCTAGAAAGAGATATTGTGGTGCAGACAAGACATCTCTGAAGTGCGGTATTCATCAGTCTCCACCCTGTCTGTTCTGGGTGGAAATCCTACTATCCCTTTTTAATATCCAAAAATCTAGAGTATTGATATACCAAAATTCTGCTTAGGTGAATTTCTTTTTTTAAAAACCTTTGTACCACTATTTGTATATGCACAGAAAAAGAGAAGCAATAATATTTCAAAGGCTGCACAGTAGCAGCCAGTAGGCAGCCCTGATTCTAGGTGATATTTAATTAGAATAACAGAGAAAGTGACCAGATCATTAACATCTGAAAGAAACACAGAATCTGTTCCCACTTAAGTGTATATATGGCAGCAGTTTAGAGCCCTGCTCACTCTAATTCATCATCCATCACAGTTAAGCATTGATAATGAGTTGCAAACTTACACTGTAGCATTGCAGGACTTAATTTACTTGCAAGTGACATGTTGGGGCTTGTATAAAAGCAAAATGTGTTAAAGATGTGTAATTACCTCCAGGGGGAAAGTAGCTGGTGCCTATTAGACAAATATACAATGAAGCATCATATCTGCCCATACAACATCCACTAATTCTTATGCTCCATTTAGCTAGGAAGAATCTAGGAGGATTTAGGAACTGTGATAAAGGAGGTAGCAGAACTACAGAAATAACCTTCAATATAGGCCTGATCCAAAACCCACTGAAGCCAATGAGTGTTTCCACTGACTTGAATAGGCTTTGGATCTAGCGCCATGGCCACAGTTCAGAAAAATACTTATGCACGTGCTTACATCATTCCTATTCTGCAAGTCACTTAAATTTGTGCTTAACTTTAAACAGATGCTTAAATCCCTTTAAGTCAATGGGACTTATGAATGTGCTTAAATTTAAGCACATGCATAAGTGCACTGCTGAATTGGAATGGCAAGCTGAACAGGGGGGTTATGGACCAGATCCAAAACCTACTCAAGTAAATGGAAGGACTCCCATTGACTTCAATGGACTCTAAATCAGGCTCCGAATATTTAATTATTCTAGAAGGTGGTTTTTTTTTCTTTTTACATTTAAATACCATATTTAAGCAGCAGTTGTTTTTCTACTGTTCATAATAATTCTCCTTGTTTATCATATTATTCTCAGTGTTATGATGGCCCTTTATTAGCCAGTGCTACATTCCTTCCTATAAAGGGAAAGGGTAAAACAATGTCTGAAATAATAAATAAAAACGTAAAGATTCTATATTGCATGGAGGACTCAGGGAGATGACACTTGAGCAGCCTAGAAGAAGAAATATCTCACATTTCCAACATAATTTATTCTGCAGCAGAAATATTTATCTTGATCTTTCTGACACTAACATCAACATCAACAACAACAAAAACAAATCTACTTCACAATTTCCAATGGGACTATGAAGGGATTTTTCGCAGAATTCTGTTTTTAAAAGATATTGTTAAAGTGAAAAGGAGGACCATTATGTGATTATAAGATTCCTCTTCTTCAAAATCTGATTCCCTTCAGAGAAAGCTATAGATATTTTATTGGTTATTTTTCATAGCATTGATTTAATGAAGATAGAAGTCAGAATGAGCGGATAACTGTTTTCTGCTCCCTGAACAACATTATTCCAATCCTTCCTCCCCAAATCATGTATATCTTTTGACTGTCTTAAATCACACTGTACATCTGTGGCAATAAATATCAAATGAATGGGGGGGGGGAAGCAAAGGAAACTCCATTGGGGTAATGAGATTACTCTGGAAATAAAGCGCTGGATTACTGAAATCTAATTTGGAAGTGATGAAGTGCATGTGATTGCCAAGTAATTATTTCTGCACAGTTCTTGTCCATGGGGAGAATGGAGTTATTGGACATTGCACTATGTTAATGATGCCATAGCTTGACATTTACATGAACGTGCAGAAAAATTGGTCTTCCCAGTCCATTTTGTGACAACACGTTGCATCAGCTCAGAAGCCTGGCATTGATATCACTGCACTGGAAACAGCCTGAGAATACAGCTTTCTTGGCTTGTCTATTGTCATGGAAGGAAAGGCATAACATTATACTACAGATTGCATCTAAAACTCTAATCATGTGACTCAACTCTCTATTACAGAACATAAAGGAGGGGGCTGGGGGCAAATGGATGCTGCTAAGAGAAGTAATGAAGGAATGAAATACCCTGTACTGTATATATCCAAAATGTAATTTTGGTCACAATATTCTATCTGAGATGTTTTTGCTAGACAAATGCTAATAGTAAATCACTACTGAGGATCTATATTTACTGAACATTGTTATACCCAAAATACCAAGAATGTTTAATAAAATGGCTTTATATTTCAGGTATGTGGTCCCTTTGTCTTTACTCAGACAAAGCTATCATTATATCAGCTGGTGTCATAGGCGCTGACTTTAGTCGGTGCCGGTGAGTGCTCGTGCCCCTCCACCCCCAGCCCCACCCGCATTCCACCCCTTCCCCAAATCCCCAGGCGTGCCGCATTTCCCCTCCACCCCCGCACCTCTCCCAGCTTGCAAGCCTGGGAGGGAGGGGGGAGAAGTAGAGCACCCACCGGCAGCTCCCCACCGGCCCCCCCGCCCAGCTCACCTCCGCTCCGCCTCCTCCCCCTCCCCGAAGCGCCGCTGCTCCGCTTTTCCCCCCTCCCTCCCAGGTTTGCCGCGCGCCAAACATCTGATTTTCGCGGCAAGCCTGGGAGGGAGGGGGGAGAAGCGGAGCAGTGGCGCCTTGGGGGAGGATGTGGAGGCAGAGGTGAGCTGGGCAGGGGGGCTGGCAGGGAGCTGCTCTGCACCCACCAATTTTTCCCCATGGGTGCTCCAGCCCTGGAGCACCCACGGAGTCAGTGCCTATGGCTGGTGTTTTAACGTAGTAAGGACTGGGTCCATCATAAACAATCATGTTAAAACTAATCAGTACCAGAGTAAAGCATAAACACATTAGGTCTGTGCCTGGCGCCCCAACTCCCAGAGTAATGTGATGAAGTCAGAATCTCAGGTTTTATTTTAAAATAAATTATCTTAGATGTCACGATCATGAAGAAAAGCTTGAAAACATGAACGGCGTGTAAAGCAACTCAGCAATGTCTCTCTGGGGTTCTTCAGACAGCCTTCAGCAGAGGGCACAGCAGCAGCCACTGGAGCCAGGGAGAAAAAAATCCCATCAGAGCAGATCACCAGGCCACCTTGCTCAGAGCGGGCTGCTGCTACATGACAGGGAGTGTCTTGTCATTATATGTGTGCACCATGTGGCCCTGATCCTTGATTGGTGCCAATAGGTGCTATCAGAATACAATTAATAAACACTAATAATAGTAAAATACCACTGTGCTTGCCCTTGAAGGAGGTTACCACTAGCAGCTGATGCTCTGCTTGGCTAGTGGCTGTGGTGGGCCCTATATGGGAGTGTATTTAGGGCCCCACCTTGCCTGATCTGACATTGAAGCTGATGCTTTGCTAGGTTTGCTTCCATAAACCCTAATTTTGAGAGGCAGGCTCAAGAAGCAAGATTTGGATCTCAAACTCTACATAGGGTTTGGCTCTTGCCCATTGCTACCATCATAGGGGCTCCAGACACTGATAATTTTAAAATAGACCATTCTGCCATTTTTACATGATTCCTAGAGAGCATTTGATTTTGATTTTTAATTAAAAATTGACTAGATTGGTAAAGTCAATTTTCATTTTCAAATACTAATGAGAATTGTTATAAAGTTTTCAAAATGGTCTAATGATAGTAGAACTTCACATATCGTGTGGAAGGTAACATCATCTGATGTCTTGAAAGAAATATTTTAGTGGCAATGGGAGCTGGTGTGAAAGGGTGAAGGTAGATTCATGACATTTTTAGGATTTCCCCCCCTTATTTTTTAATTTTACACCTCAAATTGCAAAATTTTGAGTGCTCTAGCACCAACATACTTCTCTTCTAACCAAGACATTTTAGTTGGTTTCTGCAAGTTAGCTCTCAGTTCAGGAAGATACATTGACCTCAATGAAATTAGTCATGTGCTTAAGTATCTACCTAAATCAGATAGAAAACCTAGAGAAAATATGTTTTATAAATTGTATCTGCTTGTCAAATAATAGTAAGAATGCAAAAATAAAGAAAGACAAAACCCCAAAAGAAAGAACCATATTGAATAATGTCAGACTGAATCTATAAACACACTGTACTGCAAAGAAATGCTTTACCAAATGACATCTCCAATGAACCACCGTTGTAATGAACTAGATAGAAAGCACATTTATTACAGTGCTCTACTACACAGTATCAGAACTACCCAACTGTATTTCATATGCCCCTTTTTTAGATTGATCAAGTTGGCAAGAGCAAACTGAACAAATTCCCACTTTTTCCAAAAAAGTTGGGACAGCTGGGACAGGACTTATAAAAGGGACTGTCCCAGTCAAAATGGGGCATATGGTCACCCTAATATAGATTATCAGAGGGTAGCATTTGGTATTTACCTTTGCCCTTAACACTCAGTTGTATATGTCCATTGCCCCCTCCCGCACCCATTTAAAGTCCAAGCTTATAGAAATATTTAATTGACAAACCTATCCTCTTCCAGGGCTTCCCACCAACTGTATGCCACTTCCTCCTTTTCAATTGCCACTGAGTGGTAATGTTAGCAGCATTTCAGCTGTCCCAGTCAGCTGAAATGACCTAATAGAAGAAGCAAAACAAATTGGATGTAAGGCAGACTGGAGATGAGACAGGTAAGCCTGTATTTTTCATGTGATCCATCAGAGGCTTTTCCAATAAAGTCTGGACTCTGGCAAGTGCTTCATTACAAAAAGAAAAGAAAAAAGGCAACCCAACAACCTACAATTTTTGTCCTTAATGCAATTTTCTCAAGGGCAGCTGTGCAACTGATACATATTAAGGTGCTGATCCTGCACTGCTGGAAGTCAATGGGAGTTTTGCTATTGCCTTCAATGTGAACAGGATCAGGCCTCATAGGGTTTTATTTTCTAAGCAGTTTCAAAATTACAGGTGTAATTTTACATGCCTGTGTTTGTATGCAGTTTTCCACTACTGAATTTTCACATGCACATATATTTAAGGTTTGCACATCCTGGGTGAAATTCAATGCTTTACAGAAGGGCAGTACTAGGTTTATGCATCACTTTTAGCCATCATAATAGGGTTTAAGAAGTTCATTATGATAGTCGTATATGTAACCCTCCGGTGAGTGTGTTACAGATCCCCTCTATGATAAATCCACAGAAGAAATGAGTCTGTTTCACCACCTACATAATTTTAGCCCATGCTGCTGAAGCTCATGCTTTTAGCTCTGGAGATCCCCAGTTCAGTCCCTAGTGTGTTGGCCAAAATGGCACCTGTCATATCTGCATGGGGGTAAATTTCACTCAAAGTGCATTTGTTTGCTTAAAACTGTAATGCTAGCTGCTGAAGCAACTGATTTGCATGCTTGGATGTTGTTTGTGTGCACCAATACACTCCTGCACATGCAGAAATTTGTTTGTGAAAAATCAAATGAGCCAAAAAGTCTACTATAATTTTAGTTACTAATGTCTAGCCTTGGCAGAATTCAATTTTTATTTTATCATTTTGGTGGATAAAATCAATATTTATTTTAAAGATTGTTTTTTCTATTTTTCTTTAAATTTCCACAGTTACACAAAATTATGTGTTGTATGCTTATTATTTTTATTAATTTAATTTGTCACAGTTTCATAAAATTATGGGTTTTAAGTAATTTTTAATTTTTGTATTGATTTCAGTCTTCACAATTGTGAGAAATTATGGCAGGTCAGATAATGGGAAGGTCAGACAATAATTATATAATGATAGTAGTCGATGAGATTTAAAAAGCTAAAGCTTTATAAACCATTAAAACACATTTTGTTAGCATTTTTTTTACATTGTCCATCTGTAAATTTCAGTTATTATTGATGCAAAAAAATTTTTATCCGCTGGTGTGTGTATGGTGAAATTGACATTTACTGACATTTACTGATAAAAACCTAATCCTTCCAAGCCTACTAATATCTTAAATTGTAGATATGCAGAAATGTTATCTGTACAACTTAATTTCTTACATGAGCAGTAGAATAGAGGAAAGCACATTTACAAGAAAGGAAATACAGTAGAACTGAGGGAATATGAACTATGAGTTTTAAATACAATATACTAATATTTTAAAAACTGTATCAAAGATTTGTTTGTAATCAGCTTCATATTTCATTAAATAGTTCATCTGCTAATGTAACACAAGCAATCAGTCTTTACATTTCTCTTAATTCTGTTATTATTGTCAACCACATTTCTGTGGTAATTGCCTTTGCATCTGTATTGATGGGATACACTTACTGGCTGCAGTCACAAGAATTCTAAACAGATATGGGTCTTTGTTGAACTTTAGTATTCTACTGACATCATAATGAGAGGCACTGGGGGGTATATATCCCTGAGAATATCTTTTGCATTGGTTTCTGGTATCAGAATAGAAGTGTTTCAATGTAGCACGTTCCCAAGAGCTCAGGTTGAAGTATCTGAAAATTTGATGTGAGAAATTTTCAGTGTGTGTAAGTGTAACCTTCTCCTCACAGGCCACCACCATGGATAGAATCTAGGTCCTTCAGAATTAAAGCATGGGTTTATACACGGAAGGAACTCGTTTAACACAGAGAGATAAAGACTGAATGTTGCTTGAATGCGACCAAAACGCAGGACCATTCGCTGCCATGCTTTGTGCTGCAATGATTCCAGACTACTTGCTACTGGCTTGGCATGGTAAAGTGTCCTATCATGGAGGATGGAATAAGGCAGCCCTCCCCAGAAACTTTCCACAAAGGCTTTCAGAGTACCTCCAGGAGAGCTTCATGGAGATATCCCTGGAGGATTCCCGCTCCATCCCGGACACGTTAACAGACTTTTCCAGTAGCTGTACTGGTCGCGAATGCATCCCAAGTCTTCAGGGCAAATCAAACATTAAACACAATTGCTTTAAAACCCTATAATGTATTTACAAAGGTGCACTCACCAGAGGTGCCTTCTCCGGCTTCAGGGTCAGGGAACCCGCCTTGGGAGGGTATTGGCTCCAGGGTGATGAAAAGGTCCTGGCTGCCAGGAAGAACGAATTCTCCGCTTGCCTGCTGCGCATTCTCCCCCTCTTCCTTCTCCTCCTCTTCCTCATCCACAAAATCCTCCTTCCGGTTGCATGAGACTCCCCCCTTGCAGGTGTCCACAGACAGTGGTGGGGTAGTGGTAGGGTTCCCCCCTAGAATGCCATGCAGCTGATCATCGAAGCGGCATGTATGGGGCTCTGACCTGGAGCAACCGTTTGCCTCCTTTGTCTTTTGGTAGGCTTGCCTGAGCTCCTTAACTTTCATGTGGCACTGCTGTGTGTCCCTGTTGTAGCCTCTCTCCACCATGCCCTGTGTGATTTTGGCATATATATTAGCATTTCTTCTTTTTGATCAGAGTTTGGCCTGCACAGATTCTTCTCCCCATACAGCAATCAGATCCAGTGTCTCCCGTTCAGTCCATGCTGGAGCTCGTTTGCGATTCTGGGACTGCATGGTCACCTGTGCTGCTGAGCTTGCCACGCTGACCAAACAGGAAATGAAATTCAAAATTTCCTGGGGCTTTTCCTGTGTACCTGGCTAGTGCATTGGAGTTGAAAGTGCTGTCCAGAGCGGTTACATTGGAGCACTCTGGGATAGCTCCCGGAGGCCAATGCCATTGAATTGTGTCTGCACTACCCAAAATTCGACCCAAGAAGGTCGATTTTAGCAGTACTTCCCTTGCCGGGGAGGAGTACAGCAGTCAATTTTAAGAGCCCTTTAGGTCGACGGAACGGGGTTGGTTGTGGAGACGCATTGCTTATAAAAGCAACCTAATGCAGCTAAATTCAACCTAACCTCGTAGTGTAGACCAGGGCTAAGTCTCTTTATGTTTTAGACCCCCCTCTGTAAGATGAATGATAGCATAGTGAGGAGGACTGTATAAGTGCCTAGACAGAGAGACCTTGTTACCTGATTGCCATTGAGAAGATGGAACTAGAAATTCAAGAAAAGAATTTTTAAACCAAAGTTTAATGCATAAATTCCTATAAAGAATACTTGATAGCCAATTTTTTAAAAGAAATTGAAATAAAGAAGTCTGATTAAAGAATAAATAGCAAAAACCATTATACTAAATGTTATGCAGCAGCAAAGTCCAACGGCCCCTTCACAATGATAGCAGGAATCAGGGAAAGGTGAAAGCTAATATGAAATGTAATTTAATTAAATTGACTTCTTGCATCTTATAAACTTTAGTTTTCATAATGCTGAAATCTTTTTAAAAGCTATGAGCCTTACTTCCTGTGAAACACATAAGCACATTGAGAATAATATTACACATATGTTCATGCATGCTGTGCCCAAAATACCTTCCTGGGAGCTAGGAAAATACTGTATAATGGCGAGCTATACTTATAATGGTACATCTGGCACAAATATGACATGAAAAACTAGGAAAGATATTTTCTTTTTTCAACGGGTAATACTAAAATTAGATATATACAGTTAAAAAAATATTTACGCATCTTATTACATCTCCTACAAAAATGTAGTACTAGAATTCTCTGCATCATCTGCTATAGGCCTACAACCATTGGAGACAATAAAAAGGCTCCCATTAACTTCAGTGGTCTTTGGATCAGGACCTAGATTCCTATGGCTAATTACTTCTGGAATCACTTTACTCATTGGTTAGTATCCTTCCTTTTCTCTCTTGTGCCTGACTCCAGTTTAGCTAGTAAGCTTGCCAAGGGAGAAACTGTGCCTTGTCTTTGTTGATATAGTGCCTAGCACTTTGCAAATGTCACTGCAAACTAATAATAAATGATCATCAGTATTAGCATCTTCAATTGCCCATTACAACACCATTTTTTTTATCAACAAATTCTGTGAAAGAAACTAATTTAAGGGTGGGATTTTCAAAAGCACTCAGTATTGGCCTAGTTTTGTCCTCATTGACCTCAGTGGGAAATTTAGACTTTTGCAATTAACTTCTGGGATTGCAGTTAGGCCAGGACTGAGCATGTTTGAAAATCCTATCTTAAACTGATCAGAGCAGATTCAGTCTAACTTTATGTCTGCTTCCCGCAGTGTAAAGGAGGGACGTGTCCTCCAGACGATGGAAAATGATGCATAGTGACCACAACCTCCCTGGGGAGTCTGTTGGGGCCAGTTCAGCCAAAAATGTATGTAGTACTGATAGTGAAGGTGCACAGATTCAGTGTATTCCTTCAGCATCCTTTGCTGGCAAAGTTCCTACTGTATCTTAAAGCTATCTTCCACTGGCAAAAACACCCAAGAGATGGCTGGCCGTGTTACCATCACATTCCCTCCCTTGAGATGATTCTCTCTTGCAATGCTGAAGAGTAATTCACACCTTCCTGTGCCATCTTGGGTGAACTTGTACAGCAGGTGTAACTAATATGATGAAGGCACAGACAGAAAAAAAATGAAGATATTGGGAACCTCTGCAAATGCTAATGAAACATGTTATTATGAGAAAAGCAACATCTACTAAAAGGTCAATAGAACTCATTGATACATGGTGGGGTGATGGTGGGGAAAGGACTTTTGCAAAGGCGGAAAAGATTTCATAGTGCTTGAGTGATGACTTTGAGAGGATTTATTCTTTGTTCCTGGCCCAGGGCTGTATACACTTTCTATAAAATAAAATAAAAAATTTTAAACAGAAATCTTAGATTCAATGTCCCAGCACTGAGAATTCATTTGTGTTTTATAGAATTACACTTACAAGCCTGGTATATTCATGAAATATATTTTCTCAAGTCAGTTATGAAACTCTAATGGGTTAAATTAACCAGGCCGTATAAATATGAGCTGAACATATGGTCAGGCCCGCAGAGGGTTTTTTAAAAAAGCAAATGTCTGGTAAAACAAGTAAAGTCCAGCCTCTGAGAATAGGTTGTCAGCATGAAAAGAGCCCTCTTATTTACCACAATGAAAAGAAGGGGACATCCACCATTATTTCACCTCTTTGGCATCACACAATGAAGTGGGTGAGAAATAATGTTTAAATAGAGACAAAGAGGAAAATGAGTGGAAATTCCTTTGGGGAAACGGGTGTGAAGAATTGTGGGGGAGGGGTAGAAATCTTTGATGGCTCTGCCTGTAATGGAAAGGAGAGAAAATCTAAAGTGAAGTCCCACAAATTGCAACAAAAATTGCAAGTCCTAGGAGCATCCTTTTGTGTTTTGCCTCTAATTGTAGCACTTCGAATCTAATGAGTTGAATGTTTTGGATATTTCAAGTCCTTTAACTGAAACAGTTCATCACTGTAAAACACTTATTACTTGTTTGATTAACATTGTTTTTGCAAGCTTTAGAATTAATCGAGGAAATCAGTCATTTGGATGCCACTTGAAAGAGGGTACAATAAATGTCAACACTGCCTCTTCCGTATGATGTGTCTGTGGAGCAGAAATTATTTTCCCAACTCTTTCATTCATTGCAAAGGAATATATTGAAAAGACCAAACATTTATTAGTGTGGCTTCCTTTTTCTGAGAGCATTTGATCCCACAAGTTTGTGCCTCCATTTTTAGCACCATCAACTGAATTTCAGGTGGGATTTTCAAAAGTTTTCTGTTTTGGTCTAACTCTGCCCCCATTAGAATCAAAAGGAGTTTTACTATTGATTTCACTGGGAATAGGTTTAGATCTATGCAGAGAGCTTTTCAAAATCTTTTCCCGTCTGATCTTTCGTGCCTGAAGCATGAGAGTGGAAGTGCCAATAAGACAGCAATAGAAATTTTCCAATTGTCACCCACAGGTCATTTTGTGACTGCAAATTTTGCAGGCATGAAGTGGACTCATCTCTTTTGAAAAAGTACCCAGTAAAGAGCAAACATTTTTGCCAACATTAATATGGAGCCTTTCTCATCTAGGTTACTTGCTAAAATTTAGCCAAGGTTGATAGTGACTGAAAATTGTGGTAGCTATGGGTCCTCTGGTGTTATAAGTCTGCATGCTCATAGTCTTCATCCACATCAGAAAACCACATTGGCACTAACTAGTAGCCTTTGATAGTCCTTTGATACCCTCCCCTTAAAAGATAACTCTCCAGAAAAGGGTTGAGGCATGTTGGTGGGGAAGTGTGTGTGCTTGTAGTGCTGCTGTCAGATCATACCTGATAAACAAAGGATTCAGTCTTCAAGCTAATCAAATCAGCACCTTTAGGGTCTGATCCAGAGCCAAATGAAGTAGTTGAAAAGACTCCCATTAACTTCAATAGGTTTGGATCAGGGTCTTAATGATCATTAAACATTTTTCCCCTGCAATATGTTGTTTACCTAGTCACTTTCAGTAATTTTGCTGGCTGTGACATACAAATTGTTCCATTTGACTATGTAAAAAGTATTTTTTCTGGCAAAATAATCTGCCTTTCACTTATCGCAAAATCTAATGTAACTTGATCCGTTTTCACTTTTTCATGAAACACTAGAAGTGAAAATGATTCTTGTTGATTCGCATAATCCCCAATGAGTTATGATGAGAGAAGATATCTAATCATTCTTTCTTTGATGTTTATTTTGGTTATTTCAAATCAAGATGTGAGCTAGATTCTCAGGACCATTTCTTCTGCACCTAACTCAAGATGGGTGGCTACAAAGGTGGATTTAAGTCACATTTATGCATCATGGGAGCTGCTAAGCGTTGGTCCTGTCCTGACATTTGATTTAGAGCAGCCTAAAAGCTGCTCTAACTTGTTCAGGCTGGTAATAGCCTCCAAAGTGGTGTTAATGCAACTGGGGATTGGACAAATATAGCAGCTCTTTGTCTAAACCCCATATGTGGGGCAGAGGATGAGGCAGTGCAGGAGCTGCCATTACAAAGGAATGCTTTATTGTCCAGTTAAGACACCTATGTGGTTATTTTGGGCTTGCAGACCAGTGAAAAGCAGCTACAGCAAGGGTCATGATCAGGCCTAAGATACAGTATTTGACAATACGTTGGGATTTTTATTTATGCTTTAGATAAATGAAATGAATAAACTTTTAGTCTTTGTCACTGTTTCATGTGCTGGAAAAGTATGTGGACGGAGAGTTGGCTGTTAAAACAATTAAAATACAAAACCAGAGTGTATAAAAGCTTACCTTGTACCTAATCCTTTTGAGAGATCTTGGGGTTTTAACAGAAAATAGACCCATACAGCTAGTAGGCCTAGTGCTCTTGAGAGACACTCAGAAGTAGCCTGCAGTTCAAAACATTTTGGACTTATGGCTCTACAGGCTTGTTTATTTGACTATTTAAATTCACCAAAACTTTTAAAAATAAAAACACTGAAGAAAAGAAGGATTATCCCTGAGGCTCCTTCATTGGGATTCATGGGGACCCTTCTCTTGAAATGTGGTTGTAGTCTTTGTTTAGCCTCTTCTTACTAAAATTTGGGATTTTCCTACTGATAAATACTGTTATTGCAAACATGGGGTATGCAGTTGTGCATGCATTTTTCGTATATAATTGTCTTGACCTAATTCTGATATACATGCTTTAAATGTTAAGTGTGCAATTTTTCAAAGATGAGATGAGTTGGTACGCCCACATAAAATACCTGCATATTTGTAGTAACTGGAAAACCCCACATTTGTCTTTCCATTGCCAAATCAGTGATAGTGCACGCTACCTGATTTTTGCATACAAATGCTAGTTTGCATTTTAAAGGTGTGGTTGGTTGCAAAGTTCTAAACTGACCACGAACGGCACTCCAATTTGTTCAGTGTTTTGATCTGAAGATCAGTGGGGCACAAAAATCATGATGGATTGATTTGTTTTTTTCTTTAATGCTTGAGTAGTGATCATTTAACAAAGTTTTGGGGCAACTAGAGCCCTTCCAATGAGTACGGTTATATATCCCAAAGACAGGATGAATTTCAGTTTACTTACCAGCTACTGGGCCACATTCTGCTCTCAGTTCCACCAGTGTAAATCCAGAGTAATCCCACTGGTGTAAGCAAGAGTAGAATTTGGCCCTTAATGTTTCATTTCCAAGGGATGTGGAAATATTTTTTTGTGAGCAAGGATCAAATCCCATGAAATGGACACTAATTAGAATTAGAATTTTAGATATTTTTTCAGAAAATAATTGTATCCTTCATAGACATATTTTACAGATCTGTTTTTGCAGAGCTTGTAAAACTTGAACTAACATTTCTGCTTTCAGCTATCATTCTGGCATTGGAGGTTAGTAAACCAGACATTTTTTTAAATTGCATGTAAAAACAGACTATTCGCCTTACATTTCAAACTCTACATTGGCCCACACTCTTGGAATTGCTTGAATTCTTGCTGGCTCACTAGCGAAGGGTTTTTTTTTTTTGGTGTTTTTTTTTTTGCTTTCTTTTCATCTAGAGACATCTGCATTCAAGCTTGTGATGGAGTGTGAAGTGAAATCATTGGGGAAATTGTAGTGAGCACATGAGCTTTGAGGGGGGAGGAGGGGCTTGTTCTTAGTTGAGAACTCTCTAAAACTGTTTGTTGTGGCCCTTATTCCAAACATTCCCCTGTTATTCTCACCTACCAGACAGAGACAGCCTTAAATCCTCTCCTTATATACTGCAAAGCAGTTCAACAAATAATACACTGGGGGTGTTGGATAATATTTTGTAGGAGAATGTAATATTAAGCCTGGATTACACTGTTAATAATAAATAAAACAATAATGACTATTTGTTTGTTTGAGTTGTGGTAGCACCCAGAGGCTCCAGTCTGGATCAGGGCCTTGTTGTGCCAGGCCTCGTACTAACAAATAGAAAGACATAGTCCTTGCCTCAAGTAATTTACAATCTATGGATTAGATCTTGCAACTGAATCCCCTGAGATGATCTCTGTACCTGAGTGCAAGCATTTGGGCATGTCTGGATTGCTCCTGCGTATAGGTTTGTGGGTTTTCATTGGGTGTGTCATTTTTACCCCATTCCCTTGTACATGTATCCCTTCTTCAACTTTGCTCTCCCTCCCCTTTTCTGGCAATCAGGTAGGCAGACTGTTTTTTAATGGCCTTGCCCCTCTTTTACTATCACTCAAGACAAAACTCAACTCTTCTTTGATATGTTCCCTGGGTGAAATCCTGTCCCCATTGATGTCAAGGCAAAACTACCACTTTAATGGGACCAGGATTTCATCCCTTCTTTCCGGATCATTGAAACAATGAGCTGGCTTCTAAAATCTCTTATGTCCATATTTAATGCTTGCACTGTGCCATCTGGGCAGCTCTCTTGGTTCCCAATTACCCAAACATGTTCACCTGCAATAAGCTCAGTAGTCTCTGCAACAGGGTCAGTAGGAGAGTGGGAATTTTCATTATTTCTTGATTTCAGTTGCATGCAGCTTGTGTGTGTGGCATAGTTCTTCAAGCCCTATATTAATCACTGAAATCAGCACATACTTCACAGTACTGTGAAGTAACACAACTTATATAGGCCTCCAAGGCCTTAAATCAGACAGGTTAAAATTCTTGGCTTCTTATGTTCGATCACTGCTGCCTAGAATACCTTCATAGAGTTTAGGATCTGGAAGAAGAAGCAGTGTAGCACCATGCATTAGAATGTATGTGTTTGTAGAAGTTGGTAATGGGTTTGGGATATTGAAATATCAACTATCCCTTTCTGCATGGAAGGTAATGTGGTAATAAAGCAAAAAGTATGCTGGCCTAATGCATTTTCATGTAGTTTCTTGAAAAATCTTCTCTCTATCCGTCCATCATACCACAAAAAATGGCAAAATGTCTGGATAATGGCAAAACGTCTGCTAAAAAAAAAAATACTAGATAGACAGGGTGGGTGAGGTAATATCTTTTATTAGCTTAGCTTCTGTTGGTGAGAGAGACAAGTCTCACTAACAGAAGTTGGGCCAATAAATATATTATCTCACCCACCTTGTCTCTGTATTATCCGGGGACCCATAGGGCTACAACTACATTGCATACAAAAAAAAAAATACTGGACTTTAAAAATACTGGCATGAACCAAGGTGTAGAGTATCACAATATCCACCTCAACCATGGGCTGGCAAATTCCACATTGATTGACATACCTGGGTTTTTACTGTTATGGTAGGAAAACTCCAGAAGAACTGTTCTCAAATCCTTCAGAAGGAATAGCATGCAACTTCTTTTAACACTAATTGTCAGAAAGGTCAGAATTTGGACCTAAATTTCATCCTCCTCCTAGTTCTGTTAGTTTCTGGGCTTTCATTTATAAAGAAATGTATATTTTATGGTGTGTGGTCCATTGTTGAGTTCCTTTGTCTAAGAAAACATGGAAAAATATTAATAGATAGTGTGTACAAATCAGCTAAATGTTGTTTTCCGACAAGAGTTTGTTTTGAATAAGATGTTCAAATTCTTTCCTGAAACATATCTTAAGAAACATACCCAGTGGTTTATAATTTCTGGCTGTAAACCATTGCATGAAGTTAATACATATGTTAAAATGTGCATGATGTATCTCACTTTCCACTAATGAGATTTCAAAATCCATCCTGATTTGCTGCTGTTTACATAGGGAAATTAAAAAATTGATTAGTTACTTCCTTCTCTGCATTTCTATACCTTGATTGGCTATTTGCGGTGGCTAGGCAACCAAACTCACAATCTTTGGAACAAGTAGCAGACTTCATAGCAGCAGGGGCTATGAAGCAAGAGGCTCTGGGATCAATTAAAATGCCAGGCTTTTCCAGGCTAGTTTCCAGAGCATCTGTGCATGATTCCACATAAATTTAGGGAATTAAAGATCAGACAAAGGTAAACATTTCTGTGCTTTGGTTAACATTGAATTAAAATGAGGAGATGAAATATGACAAGACCATGCAGCCTGAGGCTACATTTACACACCTTTCATTTTATTTATTTTTTAACCTCCAGTTTCAGTATTTTAGGTCTGTCATAACCATAGGCTGTTTAAATCATAATAGGGCAGAGCTGTGTTGGGCCTGCTATTTCAGAGGTTTAAATAAAGATAGTCTGGGTATTATCAAATGGTTAATGTAATATATTACAATTGTGTATACTTACATAGAAAGATCTTTCAACAAAAAAACAGTTTTCCTGTAGTCAGACATCGTTAAAAGAAGAAATCTCCGATGTTCATAATACGTTCTGTATAGCTACAGTCAGCTGGAAAGATTATTTTGTCTTTTGAGATAAGCAACAATATTTGTGCGTATGAAAGATACTGAAGTAAATTACATTCCCACCTCAACAAGAGACTGTAACAGGAAGAAAATGGGTCTCTTTTCTTTCTGTTGTTCTTAGCTATGGGGAAAGCAGAGATTTAGCCCCCACTGTGCAGCAGCACTCTGTTTAAAAGGGCTTGGTTGAATGAACAACCTACAAGCCTTTGCTTGCTGTGTGTGTAGATGGAGAGCAGACATGTCACATGAAGGTGATAGGATGATGTCATCCAGTTCATCGGAGGCGCTAGCCACATTAATAGGCATTGCAGAATGAATGAAGAATACAGCACACCACGTGATAACAAATCCTGTGACACTGTGCAACCGTTCGGTCAAAACAGCCAACAGAAAAAGCAGTTGAGAGCTGAGAAAAAAATTTGGTTTAAAGCAAGTATTAGTTATAATAAAATAATTCTGCTTCATTTACATATGTGCCTCTTCTGTTGTCAGAGTGGTGAACATATACATAAATAAAGGGGATAATTTGACCCTTTAATTAGGCTGGGATTTTCAAAAGTGTCTAAGGGAGTTAGATGACCAACTCCTTTAGACACTTATCAAAATCCCATCTCAAATGCTTCAATTAATGAAAATTTACTACAGCACATCATTTTATTTGCACAGACTCTAAAAGATACAGAAACTTCCCACTGGTGCTAGACTACTGAAATGAGGTTTGGTAACAAGGTGGTTTGTGTTGCTAAGAAGCATATGTAGGATGTAATACAGACTTTGCCATGGTACCCAGGGATCTGTATTAAGAAAAGCAAGGAGATGAATAAAACTCAGGCAGTATATGGTATCAGGCTCCAATTTACTGCTGCATAGGGCATAGATTGGGGTGGGCAAACTACGGCCCACGGGCCGGATCTGGCCCACGAGCCATTTTAAGCTGGCCCGTGAGCTCCAGCCGGGGTGCCGGGTCGGGGGCCACACCACGCAGCTCCCGGAAGCCGCAGCATGGCCCCGCTCTGAGGGTCGAGGGCCGCTCCACGCATAGGAGCTGGAGAAGGGACGTGTCACTGCTTCCAGAAGCCACTTGAGGTAAGCGCCGCTAGGAGCCTGCATCCCTGAGCCTCTCCCCATGCCCCAACCCCCTACCCCAGCCCTGATCCCCCTCCCGCTCTCCAAACCCCTTGATCCCAGCCCAGAGCACCCTCCTGCACCCCAAACCTCTCATCCCGAGCCCCACCTCAGAGCCCGCACCCCCAACCAGAGCCCTCACCCCCCTCCTGCACCCCAACTCCAATTTTGTGAGCATTAATAGCCCGCTATAAAATTTCTATTCCCCGATTTGGCCCTCGGGGCAAAAAGTTTGCCCACCCCTGGCATAGGTAAATTAACACAGTCTAGGAGAAAACTCTCTTAGAGCATGTTTGTCACAATTTATTGTGTATTTTATTGGTTTCTGAAGCATAGATCATGTTATACGATGCCAGCTCTTTCTGCTGCTTAAGAAAGGATCAACTTTATGAGTACTGATAGCTGCTCTTTTGATATACTTCTGAGAGCCATTTGAAGTAATGCCTTCTTGGGCTAGGATAACTTTAACCTCTCTTCCTGTGATGTGATTGCAGCTCCACTATCCATCTTTCCTGTTCAGAACATATTTTAAAGGAACGTGCCAAAGGACTTACTTTATATCCATTGTTATTAGGTTTTGGCCAATCTCAGGCTATAGAAGAATGTCTCCCATTGTTTGAAGTCATTTACAAAATCGTGGTGGAAGATCTGCCATGACTCTCCCTCTTGGTGTCATTGTTAAATATACATAGCTCATCTTACCACCATCTATGGCATTCCAAGTCCTCAGATCTCTTCTCCTAATACAGCTAACAAACCCCCAGGAAGAGGTGTCCATCAGAGTTCCCTTTCAATGTTACAAGTTAAAGTGATTTAAGCCATGAACAAAATATTTTCCCAACCTCAATATTAAGTCAGACCTTTTGTGAGGTTTGAAAAGTGTGATTCACCTTTTTTTTTGGCTTAGTTTACTTTTCTTACACATCCACATTTTAGCACTCCTGCACCTCTGTGGTTCTAGCCCAGCTTAAAACCAAGAAGTAATGGAAATCTCATGCAAAGGCATATTTTGCCATTTATGGCTTGATTTCTTACCCAAAGAGAACTGATGGGTGAAGTCTACTCCTAAACCCCAACCTTGACTACATATTATGAGAAAAGAGGTCTGAGCATATCCCACAATTATTATGCCAATAATAACATAGTTCTATAATAGTAGCACAATACAATTAATCACCTTGTAGATCTCTGACTTAGTTTCCGTCAAAGTATTTTGTGTATGTGTGTTCTGGGGTTAGTTTAAATACATCTATACAAGGGGTGGGCAAACCTTTTGGCCCGAGGGCCACATCGGGGAATAGAAATTGTATGGTGGGCCATGAATGCTCACAAAATTAGGGTTGGGATGGGAGGGAGTGCAGGTTCTGACTGGGATGTGGGCTCTGGGGTGGAGCTGAGGATGAGAGGTTTGGGGTATAGGAGGGTGCTCTGGGCTGGGATCGAGGGGTTTGGAGAGCAGGAGGGGGATCAGGGCTGGGGCAGGGGGCTGGGGAATGGGGAGAAGCTCAATGGTGCAGGCTCCGAGCGGCGCTTACCTCAAGTGGCTTCTGAAAGCAGTGGCATGTCCCTTCTCCGGCTCCTACGCGTGGAGTGGCCCTCGACCCTTGGAGCGGGGCCATGCCATGGCTTCCGGGAGCCACATCGTGTGGCCCCCGACCTGGCGCCCTGGCTGCAGCGCTGATGCGGCCCCCAACCTGGCTTCCCAGCGGGAGCTCATGGGCCATCTTAAAATAGCTCATAGGCTGGATCTGACCCGCGGGGCACAGTTTGCCCACTCCTGATCTATACCATATCATTATGCCCAACCTTGCCTTCTTTCGAGAAAAGCAGTAAACTTTTATTAACTCTTCTTTTTCTTCTTCTTCTGTTTATTTTACTTCAAATTTAAACTGTATAGGGTTCAGAATTTTCAAATAGCTTCCCTTATTGAGTCTGCAAATTTTTCATTCTCCTCTATTTGTGTGTATAATCCTTCCCTTTTTACAGACAAAATTTTCAAACTGTCAGCGCAGTTGCCTACTTTTCCCCAAAATGTGGCCCTTTTTGTGTGTGTCAGGGTGAGAGATTAAGAATTTGGCCCTTGAAGATCAGCTGTTAGTTACATTTGATGAATTTCTGTTAGGTTTATATTTAGTTTCAGATATTCAAGATTAATAAGTATAGTATTCCATATCACATTTGTGTCACATTTGAAAACCATTTTTTATTGACTATACACACCAGAGTATTAAAGTGATGCAGTGTGTGTTCCTAGTAAATTCCATCTTCCTTCAGATTAGCACCTATTTCTTTGCTTTGTAACACAGGGGGTCACAGTGAGAGAGATGCCACTCAGATACATTGTACACTATGAACTGTACATGTGTCCGAAATGTAGTGCATGATGGCCTTGGACCAATGCAGTGCAAAAATCAGCAACCCCAACTACAGTGGGCCTGATTCTGATCTCAGTTACAGGGATAACAGGGATAAGTCCCTCAGTGCAGAACAGGGATAAGTCCACTGAAATAAGTGGAGACACAATGGCATGAAACTGGTGAAAGATCGGTGTCAGGTTCAGCCATTTTAATCTTTGGGCTAAATTGAATGCATGGGACTACCCCAGGAGTTGCCCCCTGCTCGCTCCTTCCTTCCTTCCTTCAGTCCTGTACGTGGTGTAGCACACTCCCTCCATTGTATGCACGTAGTTCTTCTGCTGGTTGGTATGTAGTAGAGGTGGAGCCAAGATTCAGTTCACTCTCTGTACCTCTCTGCTTTGGTCCCTTCCAGCTCCTTGTTGTGAGAGTGCCAGCTGCACAGCCTTTGCTCCTCTTCCCTTTCTGTGCTGGACTTGAGATCTGGTGAGCCTTAATATGGCCACCAAAGGGTGGAGGAAAGGCATCTGACTCTCTTGTACGCTGGATTAAGGCCAGTCATAATCTAGTCTTTTCATAGGTTTCAGTAAGGAAAACAATTTCTAAGCTGCTGAATAGATTCTTGCATGTAGATTCTTGCATGTCAGCATTTCAGAATTGACATCAGTCTGAAGTAGCTGTAAAGCAATTTGACATATTGCACAGTCTGATCATGACTAAAACTAAACATTACCCTTCCTCCAAAAGCTATCTGTGATTGTCTACAGTGGCATCTGCCTGTCTGTTAAACAGTCATTAACACACACTGATAGGAGCTTGGAGAATGCATGATAATTGTTGCACTTCTATTGCAAATACAATTGTGCTTTAATGTATCAGGTAAAGAGTATTAACTTTTTTAAAACTATAAATATATTCCCGAAGCTTCATCCAGTCAATTCTTTTTACACCTTAAGCAGGCCAACTTGGATCCTAGGCTCAAAGTGTGGATTTAATTATAGATGGAAATCATGCCCTTCATTATTATTTTATTTTTGTACATTTTAAAAAACCAAAATGTTTAAGCATGCTCTTAAAGTTACAGGCACAAAATCGTATTCCTCTTCTGTATAAATTACATTAAAATGTCCCCATACTAGTGAAAATAACTAGCAGCTCCTCTAAAAGGAGGGTTACAACAGTGAAAAAAGCATACTCCCAGGTTGGATAATAAAGCCAGCATGCTGAATTTGTTGTGACTACTGATGTGCCAGGGCATGTGATTCAAAAGCACACACTCTCCCTCTGCTCCCCTGGATTGCTTTATCCTTGTGAACTGGTAGGATATTGGAGTCTACAAGGCTTCTGTAGGAGCAGGGCCAGCAAATGGCCTGCATGAAATACACACACTTGGTTTGCTGTTGTTGGACCCTCCAGCTCAGAGACAGAGTTTTTACATCAGCCCAGTTCTCTTTTTCTTGAGCATGAAAATATCTAACAGGAAGATGCTGTAAAACAAAACAAACAAATGTAAATCTTTGGGGAGAACAGCCTAGCTTGAGGCCTGTCAGCCTTGACTGTGTCACTTTACATTGGGCTGCTTTTGCACTGCTCCACCAACCTTAAACTTGCTGGATCCTGTCACTGGAGGATTTCCCCCTAAGTAAGAGAATCCTCCAGTGGCATGAGCTTTCCTCAGCCATACCAGAGAATCAAGGCCTCTGTCTTTATAGCTTTCAGAATATCAATCATATTAGCTACCTAAAAACTTAAGGGGAAAAAAATCAGACATTCCTGAAGTTTCACAAGAAGAAAGAGGGTATGTTTTTCACAGCATTGTGCTGGGTTTTAGCTGTACAGTTCCCAGTAAAATCAATGGCTATTGCCTGGCCAAAACCCCAAGCAGCCCTTTGAAAATTTACCCTTAATGTGAATAACTATAAAGTATATTTAAGTGCAGATGAATATGCTTCTACCAGCAATTGTAAAAATAAAATGTCTCCCACTGCCGCCAACGCATAACCCCCACAGATTACAACAACACATGTGCTCACAAATGCAGCACAGATATAGCCTAAACTTGGCTTACTAAAATGAACCACAATAATTCTTTCCAAGAAATGGTTTAATTGTGTTGGCCTCGAAGGTTATTCATATTCTTGGCAGACAACCTGAATAACAGAATGCTGTGAGTACACACGCTTACTGCACATAGTACAGCTATTGCTGTACTTTCTGTTGCCATTCTGGTGCACCAGCCAGTATGGCATCTAATTCTTCTGTTACCATTGCTGCTGGCAATGGTTGTGCAGCTGTTTCTGTGCTGCAGCCCAAACTTTTCTTTCTTTGAAGTGTTGCCATCCTACCGATGTCCTTGTCAACCAGGCAGCGAGTGAGGTTTGGTGGGAACACTTGTCAAAGGCATTGACTTTCATCCTGCTTACAGCCTCTAGAAAGTTGTTCACCTTGATGCTGAAGCCTACTGCTAATCCAACATCGTGATTTTTGAATGCAAAGACCAATGTATGGGTCCATCTCTCACTCTTCTTTAGCTTTCTTATACTTTGGAATGTATAGGATTGACAGTACCATATATATGACAATTTCCGTTAACAAATTTTTGCATGCATTGAAGGGGGAAAAAATGTCACCCAGGACATTTCCCCCATTCTGTCCCAAAGCACAACAAGATTTTTCATTATCCATGGATCTTAGCTTCATTGTATCTGGGTGTTTGGGGTTGGGGGGAGGGGGAAAGGGGCAGTGTTATGCTAATGGTACTTGAAGTTTCAGGGGATAAAATGTAGGCAGTGGAGCATTACCATATCTTCATTCCATAATTAGCTGCCTGTTATAGAATGTGCCCGATCCTCAGCTGTAGAAAATCAGAATATCTCATTGCCAGCTGAGGATCTGACTGTACGTATTGTCTGAAACAATAGTTCATGAAGATAAGTTGTTCACTGCCTTAGAAGTGAGTTTCAGGTAGAACTGGTTGAATTATTCATTGAGAATAATATTTGTTAGGAACTCTGCCCCTTTTCTGTTTGTGTCATTTGTGAAGGGGTTGTGATTTCTTTTAATGTCTTTGTTATCTGTAAGTATTTACTAGATACTGTAAATTAGTAATTTTTGGCCTATGGGTTGTATGCAGACTATTCACCTTGGGGCAGATCCCTATCTGGTGTAAATTGTCATAGCTATGACAATTTTCACAATTGTCATGGCTCCATGAGCCAAATGAGGATTTTCCCCTTTTACAATTTGTTATTCATATTTTAGAGTTGATCACTTAAGCCAGAAGGTATTGGTTTTTCTCCTAGATAGAATGACTGAAATAGGATAGCAGTGACTAGACACTTATAAATTATTAATATTATATTATTTATTAATTATTATTATTATTATCATGTAATTATTTCTGTCCTGGTAGCATCCAAGACCCCCAAATGCTGAGTCTCCAATACAGATTTTTGAGTGAATAAATATTAATATTAAAAATACATTAACTTTTCAAGATTCATGACAATTTTAATGACTAGCCAATGGATTCTGAACACTCATGTATGATTAATAGTAGGATTTCATGAATAACAACAAATGAAACTCAGAGCTGGGATTCATAAATCAGGTTTTCACTATCTGAGCAGTACCTGTTCCTGTTAGACATTTTGAGAGATGCACCAGTTTTCACATAAGTCAAAATGCATCTAGCATATGTCATATGAGATCTCTCTCTTGTTTTCTTTTTCTATGTATATTTATACACTTATTGTCAAAATACATCTGCTTCCCAAGGTCTTTGAAACTGTTCCATGCCACACTTTGCAGTTCAGATATTGTATCCTTCTGTATCTAACCACAGAGAATGTAATGATTCAATATTTTCCACAATACATACCCTCAAGAATAGCCAAACCAATGAATGCTTCAGATTTACAGGCCTTAACATGCTTCGAAAGCCTTTGATCATAATGCTGTTATTTAGTTCAGCATAGCATAAGGCATTCAGGATGAAATCCTGGCCTCATTACAGTCAATTGGATTTTCACCATTGTCTTCAGTGAGGGCAGGATTTCACTCTCAGACTCATATTAAATTAATTTCCTATTCTCACTATTGTTTCTGGGGTTCTGAAGGTATGGAAAGCACCTTCGATGTCACATGGAATGCATGTTCGATATCACAGACATACGGTAGAGGTGATTCTTGGAGTACCTCTAATGCTGTCTTGGTTTCCTCTTGGCTGTTGAAGCATCCCTATGCCATTCCATTTAATTTATTCTCATAAAGTTACGCTGTGACAGATATTAATGGAACAGAAGATCCAGGTGCCCGGGGCTCTAGCCTGTAGTAATACCTTTTGCTAGTGCATGTCTGTGATCCCTTTTTGAGGCTGAAACCATATGGTGCATAAAGTTCATGAGGATATACTGATTTTATAGACTGGAGGAGCATCCCTGGGGGTTTTCTTGAGAAACTGTTTCATAGCTATCATCAGACTTCTAATCCTCATGGTTAGTGCCTCATCTTTATTGATGTTGATACTGATCCTGTGCAGGATCTAACTTGTATATTAACTTCAATGGTACTCCTTACATATGTCAAGTGGTATACACATGGAAGTGTTTGCAAGATCAGGGCTCTTCAGAAGTCTACAACACAAAGTTTGTTGCAAGTTCATGCAGTGTTATTGGTTTCAGGGCTTGCTGGGCTTCATATTTCATTATATTTCCTTTGTTAGTTATAGCCATACATTAAAGGCCATTCATTACCATCTGTGCCTTTCTATACATTCTTTTATAAGAGCTGTCCTTCAGCGAAATTCTTGTGGCTGTAGCCATCTCCAATAAAAATAGTAGAAATGTGTATATGTGAAGCACAACAGAGGAATAATGATGAGATCGTATACAAGTATCAATTACTGTAATAGGAATGCAATATTTCTGTGTGCTCTGCTCTCCATTTACATCCCGGTAGAAAACTGAAAATAAAAGAGTGCTAATGGCTACAACCAAGCAAACTTGCATTACCTGTCCTCTCCCTTGATCATGTCTAAATTCTCCACTTGAAAACCAGATTATGGAGTATTAAAAACTAACACACATGAAGACAACTTAAGTAAGGTTTAAGGTAGCTCTCAAAGATACATATGTGAAATTAATCAGGGTTTGTTTTATAATCTGAACTTGTCCAATAAGGCATTGAATCTTCTCCTTCTGTTGCTATGTTTTTATTAATTATTATTATATTTATTAGTTTATAATGCCACAAGTGTATTCGTGTTTTTTAAAAATGCCCAAATAAGACAAGAATGCTCGCCTACTCTCTTGGAGAAAATGAAGCTCTTTGGTCCTTTTTCGGACATCTGATAAGCATATCAGTCTACATTACAACCTAAATATATATCCTGTAGGAGACATAATTAGATTTCAGACAGAGTCCCTGTGGGCTAGTAGTTGAAGAAGTTTTCCTAATAAGCTTACCATGGGATGGTTTTACCCTCAGGATAGGTTTGCTCTGTGTGGCTGGGACGGATTCAATAGGGGTCAAAGAGATTGCTTGGTGATGCTCAGATAGGAAGCACCTGGAAGACCCAGGTGTCTATATTGATAGGGAATGGGACTATAAAATGAGTCAAAAGAGTGTGGGCCCAAAAGAAAGGGATTTAGGTGTTACTACAAGGTTAGGTGGCAACTAAGCAGGGACTTTGTAGTGCCTGAATCTGGGACTTTGGTGCCTAAATCCTTTTATGGATTGGGCCTTACTCAAGGAAGTGCAAGAAACCAGATAGGAAATATTCTGTAATATCTCAGACTTAACTAGTGTGCAGGCTTTCTACACTGAGTGAGAGCTATCAGGGAACACTCTACATATTGAGACAGCAATCAAGCACTCAATTAGGAAAAGGTCTGTACAGAGATAGAGCTATCAGGGAAGCCTTGGACTGAGAAGCTGTTAGAGCTCTCAACTGCATATCAAATCTTTGGGAGATAAAATATATTCCTCTAACATATATATCTGTTTGTGCTGCTTTTGCCAAAGTCCATATTTATGCTTTTGTTAAGCCTGATGAATATTTAAATTGCGTTTTTTGCAAGATCCTCTTCCCTTCTTGGGGATATTAAAGTTTTATTTATGTTTTAAGCTCTGTTGATCGAGAATTATTACAGGATCTTGAATTGAAGAGCTTAAAGATACATTATTTCCCTAACCCAATGTCACTTTATTCAAGCCAAAATATTCATGGGAAAGAGTATGTAGTATCTTATTCAGAACTTCTAAAGAGTAAGGAAATTATATTTTTTAGAAGTGAAGGCAGTGTATATTCTGTCACTGGAAGCCAAACAGGTGGCTAAGGTAACTGTTACCGATAAATAACCTATTATTATTATTACCATTCATTTATTTGTATTCTGGTAGCATCCAAAGTTCCCAATCAAGATCAGAACCCCACTGTGCTTGCTGCTGCACAGAAAGACACGGGTCTCTGTCCTAAAGAGTTTATTGCTAATTTTCTCCATGGCTAATGCTGAGGAGTTTGAACATCCTGAGAATCAGAAATAATGGAGTCCCTTGTCTGCTGGGTACTGAGTAGAAGCAGAAGTGTTTTTTAATCATTTGGGGGTGGGGAAGTGAGGGGTTTTTTTTGAATGTACAGTGATTTTTAACTAATCTGTTTTGCCTTCCCGAAGCCTTGGTATTGATTCTCATTTTAGAAAATGAGTTTGTTTGACTTTGTTATTGTCATTTAGTCAGAAGCAAGCTTCTATATATAGCATAGGGGTCACTATTTAAAAGCAACAGCCAGTTCATATATAGCACATCTAATATACAAACCTCAAAGCATTTTATGAAGGGAGACAAATATAATTTTACCCATCAGGAAACTGAGGCATAGAAAGGGGAAATGACTTACCTGAGGTTACATAGCAGGTCAGTGGTGGACCCAGGAGCCCTAATCAAGTGTTCCAGTCACTGAGCCATATTGCATCTGACATTTATTTATAGTTAGTCCTATGTGGTATCTGAGATGTTGCATCTATGTTCTATTCTAAGTCTGGGGAAGTACTGCTGCAGTTCAGGAACTGTGGGGAACTATAGATTGCTGACCTATTAGTAGCTACCTCATTGCCATCTAGTTAACAATAGAAAGTGTAGATGCAAACTGAAACAATAATTAACCACATTTTTAAAGTGTTGGTTTTTTTTTAAAATGGATAAATCATGTTGTCGGGACAGAATGTTTCCTGCGGCCAACACTGGCTGCTTATCCTACCTGTCTGGGGTGTGTGTTTGTTTGTGTGTGGGTGTGTGTATGTGTGTGTGCGCATCTGTGAGAGAGAGAGCGCTTTTTCCTTCTCTCATCCAATTTTTTTCCCTATAATTTCCCATGCTGCACTGGCCAGTGTAGAACAGAATTAAGTAGATTGGTGGCCTTGCCTCCTCCTTGCTCCTCCCTTCTTGCTGTGAGCCATTGAGGAATCAATGAAGGAACAACCTTTGTCAGAGATTATGAGTAATCCTGGGACCATAAGTGGTCTTCTCTGGGGTTATGAGACTTGGTATACCCTCCCCCACATTGGGCACACACTTAGGGGTCAGGCACCATTTGACCTATAGTGACTTTATTCAACATTCTGTCATTCTTATTTCATTTACATCAAATCTTGTTCACTGGAATCCTGAGTGTACTGCTAAAGGAAATGCACATATCATACATTTCTAGGTTTGTCCTAAAATTTACAGTGTCCTGTAAGACAATGAGGGAGTTAATATGCAGCAGTGGTAGCATGCATGTACCGGTTTCATGTTTTCATGTTTCTAATCTGCTACAGAGAATGCTTTCTGGTGGTTTGACTTTGAGTTAGGCATCTGATTCACTGCACCATTATATCATCTTTTTTTAAAAACATCTGACAGCATAGCTGCACCCTCTGTTCCATCCCCAAAGAATGCCGATTAGTAATCTTCACACCTTCAAATTGAACTCCAAAAACAAAGCAAAAATATGACTAAAAAGTTAACAAGCTGATTCATCCTAAGATAACATCAGTCCCTCATACACTATATGCCCTAAAAAGGAGAATAGCTCCTCCTCTGCATCATAAAGAGCTAATTAAACTTACAGAGAATTCAAATATGCATGGTGAACTCCTGGAAAACCTTTGATTGCTGAACCTGCTAGAAGACTCAGAACAAGTGATAAAAGGGAAAATAAACAGCATGCACTATTTGTGTCAATAAAAGATCTGTGGTGTTTGAAACTCCTACAGTCTTGAGATCTCGCTACCTGAAAGATAATGTTAAACTGCTGCCAAATGATACATATCTTCGAGTATAAATGCACTGTCTGACATAGTGCTGTTATGGAAATGAATCTCCATGATCCCGTTTCACAAAGCTTTAGATACAAGAAGCTTGTCAATATTTCCCACATAATATGTCCATGAATTGTATTAAAAAGGCCAGACCTTGGTATATGTTATGGCCCTTTGCACCATGGTAGTGGCACAAAGTGGATATAAATCTGTCCTAAATGGACATCTGATAATTCTCCCTAACACAGGGGAATCTCTGGTTCCTGTAGACCTGTCATAGCCAGCCTTACAACACTCCTTTCTAATGCCCAGGAAATAGGGAACATATTGGGATGTGCAAGGGTGGAAAGGGGCAGGGCCAGGGCATTCCGAACTCTGGCAGTCTCTAGCCGGAGACTTGACGGAGTCATTACAAGCAGGCACAATTTTAGAGAAGCCCTGAGGATGATGCTCTATCCAACTGGCTGCGAGCTACCAGTATGTTTGGGGGAAGGAACAGAATGTTGTTTGGAAATCCTCTTAGCTGTCTCTCAGAGGCACTGAGAATTGCTCTGGTGCATGAGAGCAACATAATTGCTCTACAAACTGACTGTAGCGAAGCAAGGACTCACTGGTGCGGCACCTCCTGCTGGTCGTCTGGGAATTAGCTCTTTTCCAGCATATGGAGTGCCCTCTGCAGGCCAGTGTCTCACCTGCCGCTGGCCTCATGTCCCTCCTGGACCCTGGTGCCCTTTACCTCAGGGTTCTGCCCCAGCAGTACCCCCTCACTCTGGGTCTCCCCTCCCAGGGGACACCTCCAACCTTCTATACCCACCTTGCCTCAGTGGCTACTGCCAGTCATCATCTAGCCCCCGCTCACTAGGGCAAACTGCAGTCTGTCATGGCCACTCATCATTGGCAAAGAGGTTGGACCATCTGCCTCTGCCTAACCCCAGGCTGCTCCTCCAAGCCCCCGTACATGCATAGGCCTCTATCAAGCCCTGCAGTCTGGGGAGTTGCCAGGCTGGAGCTCCCCAGCTCCTCCTCCCTTTCCCCAGTACTACTCTGTCTCAAGTACCCTTCTCTCCCAGGCAGCCAGGTCCTTCTCTCTCAAGCGCTAGAGTGGTGGTTCTCAACTGTGGTCCACCGCTTCATCAGGGAAAGCTCCTGGCCTGCCGAGCCGGTGTGTTTACCTGCCGCATCCACAGGTTAGGCTGGTGGCGGCTCCCCCTGGCCACGGTTCGCCGATCAAGGCCAATGTGGGCTGCGGGACATGGTGCGGGCTGAGGGATGTGCTGTCTTCATTGTCTAAATTTGTCAAGTAAATTATTCCCTGTGAATTATTGGCTCAGTTCTAATGCAACTACAGAAGAAAGGGAGTCTACACAGGGATGGGGTGAACAATGGAAACCTCAAGATGAAAATTACAGAAATACCAATCCACAGCAACTCTCCTCCAAACCAATTTAAACTGATGGTTAAGGGGATACTAACAGGTAAACTCCTTCAGCAATCAGTGCTGTAAAAATAGAGCAATATACTTTAGTCATAATTTTCTACTACCTCTGAACATTGAGATATTTCACTTGAGTCATCATTGAGGGGATTATCTGAGATGACTTCTGGGCTGGACATGAACACAGTAAAGCCATAATCCTGACAAGAACAAATTTTACAGCTCCAATGAAATTAAGTTGCTGGCCTGCTATTCATCACAGTCTTGTCTCCAGTCACTTCCAACAGAAAGTTATGTATCTGCTCAGAGAACATCTTTAAGTCAAAATTTTCTTTCATGTCCAGTTTTCTCCTCACAAAATGTATTCAGTTTTGCAAAACCTTCTAGAGAATAATGGTTACCACATTCACCCGAGTTATTTCTAAAAGTTTGCATGTTATAATTACCCGGTGAATATCTTGTGATGTTCAGACAACCTACAAGCAATCCACATACAGACACTTGTGGAATAAGGAAAATATCAATCAACAGCTAATAAAGATATTACGTTAAATAGTTGAATCCAATGCAATGCATGCGCTGGTTAATAATAATAAACAAGATCACATCCTTTATTGCTTCATTTTGATGGAAAGGGTGACAAACCTTAGTGCAATAGTTGTTTGTCAGCATCAGAACTGATAAACTGATTAAAAAAACATAACAAACAAACGAAACCCCATATAACTCCCATTGTGGTGTATGCAGACTTTGAACTCTGACTGGTACAACACTGCCACCACAACACACCCTTTGGCATATAAAATGGATTACTGGATTCGGAAACTGGAGGATACTATTAATTCTAGTCTCAGCTCTTTCATTTACTGATATGAATAATTTTGTGCAAAATATACACTCTTTATTATTGGGCAGGCAAGTAACATTCTTTTACATTACAGAGGGAGTAACTGAGAGGCTACACAAGGTCATTTCTTGCAGAGCTCAAACTCAATCCTCATTCACTTATACACAATGTCTTCAGAATGAATGTATCACCTCTGTGTGCCTGTCTGTGCTGTCTCTAAGCACTAGACCCTCCTCTCCTTCTCAAAGAAGAGAACTTGGCATTTCTGATTCCCAACAGTTCACTGCTGTTTAGCAAATAGTTGCATAGACCTTCCACAAAGCAGCCTACTACTGCTACCGACTACTCATTTATTTCAAGTGGTAGAGGTCTAGGCTGTGGATTCAGACTCTGCTTATTACTCATGTGTGAATGGGTAGTATCATTCCACATAATAGAATCTTATTGAGGGGATACTGCTTCAGCTCTGAATCAGAGGGAAGAATTTTGTGTATGTTCTACATTTTGCCCATTTCATACAACGATAGTATCCACTGTGGTTTAGCCGAACAGGAGCTTGAATAAGTAACTCTACCTCTATGTTCAGTTATCTTGGGGTTATGTCAATTTAAAGATCAGTTGTTTACTAAGCAATATAGCATATTGTATCTTTAAAATCAGACAACCCCTGTGTAGTACAAAGTGTACCTTTAAGTTATTATCTGCAAATAAACCTTAGTAATGAGGTTTTAGATCTATTGGTTGAGTGTTGATGATAAATTCTCTGTGGAACTGACTTCAACCCATTAAGCAAGCCGGCTCCTGCCATCGTGGTTGTTAATTTGACAGGACTGTGTCACATTAAGTAGAACAAACATGTTTTCACCCACTCAGCCATCCAGAACGGACATGGCTGTTACTCTAACAACTGGATATTGATTGGAATCATTCACCCCTTCTGACCTGGGGCTGGTATACAAAAATAGAGCCAGGGCTGATTAAGAAATTGCATGTGTTTTGGGCACATGTGTGCAGTGTTAACAGTACCCATAAATTTCAAGCTATCTGAATATGTGTCATGTTAATGGTCTGAGCATTGGATCTGTCACTCACTTCCTTCAGAGGCACTGAAGCCTCATTTATCTTGAATTATTTATTTTTCTATATTCATGTACCCATCTGGTCAGACTATACTTTTAGGGTTCACTGCTCCACATCCAAAAAATAACTTGGAAAACCTGCATCTACAATAAAATCTCTAATAATAAAATCTCTAATAAAATATCTACGCTAAAATCAAAATAATAAATGAGTAAAAGAAAAATTAGGATTTGTTTCCATTATAATCTAGGCAATGGTAAATAATTAAGTAGCTAGTAGTGGGTTAGTTTTATGCTTTCTTGACATAAAATTTATGATTTCGTACATTAATAAAAGTTAAGAAGCGGTAGAAAAGAATGCATAAGTAGAGGACGCAGCTGCCACCACATTCAGAAGGCTGAGCGATTTTAGAGGACCAATACAAAATATATTACACTTCTTCCTGCAAGTTCAGTGGGCAAGGTTATTGTTTAGCTTATACACCCATTTGAGGGAGTAAAGGTACATAAATTGTCCCCTCACTGCACAGAGAAAAGAGAATCTTGGAATGGGCAGAGCCTTAATTCTAGCCCTGAAAGCACTGGCCAGCCTTGATGAGCCAGCATGGAGGGGGCGGGGTGGGATGGGGGGCGGTAAGCTGCTTCTGCATAGACCAATGGGGGGGTGTCAAATCATGAACCCCACTGTGACTGTTCTGAAGCTAGTGCAATTGCATGCTACCTCTTACTTGGGGCTCTTTGTTATGTAACAGTCCAGATTACACATAAGATTATGTAATTGTTGCTGGGTTGTTTTTAATTTTCTTTCCTTTTCTTTTTGTGTTACAGAATGTTCATATTATGTATTGCATTGATTTTATTAGATAGATTTTATTTTCAAAACAAGTCAAAAAGCAATTTTTCACATTTTGAAACTGAAAATTTTTATTTCCAAAAATTATTGGGTTTGGGGGGAAAATGTGTCTAAGCTAACCAATAATAATTGACAATATTTCCACACATGCCCCTTCCCCAAACAAATAGAAAATAAAAATGAAAAGGGGCTGAAAACAAGAAAAGAAAAGCTACGAAACCAGATGACTGATTATAAGAAAAGAAGAAAGATTCAAGCAAGGAATAAAAACAAAAAATGGAAAATAAGACTTACAACTGAACACAAACCAAAAAGTTACAACAATAACAGCTGAAGATAATCATGACCAAGCTAGAAGAGTAAAAATGAAGATCAAATATGAACACCAAATACAAAGACTGCAAAAGAAGGGGAGCGGGATTTAAAAATTAAAAAAGAGAACTTTTCACTTCCAATTTCAATGAAATATATTAAAAAATATATTTTTTTAAAAAACTATCATTCATGAAGTTTTTCAAAAAGAAGCCATTTTCTCCCAAAAACTGTTTTCATTGAAAAAAATTTGAGCAGCTCTGCTCCCCAGCTCTTTAGAATGACCAGGGAAGACACCATGTCCTTTTAAAAAGACAGTGCAGTCTAGTGGAACTTGACCTTCTTTTACTGTAGCTCATGAGCTGCAGACCAGTCTCAGGAAGATATTTTGATACGTTGCACTGCGGAAGTCACTGGGTTGCAGCCAAGTAGGCATGCTGATGAAAACTGACTTTGGCATCATCGAGCTACAATGGCATTAAGGATTCATGGGGACTCTGCAGAAGAAGGCAGGCACAGAAACCTGACTGAATGCAGAATTAGTCACAAGGGAGACACAGGCACTGCTGTGAATCCAAAATAAGCAATGCATTACTTTTTCATGCTGCTGAGCTATAAATATATCAGCTTAGAAAATGAGGCTCTCTATTACAACAGGATTATCAGGGCAGAAGAGTTGTACTAAAGTATGTCATAGATAGATATAATGTATGTAAACAAAGCCATCCTTCACAACAAGATAAGAAGTTAACTATCTTAATTGCAACTATTGTATATCATTACTATAATTTTACAATGATGTTGAATTGTAATGAATTTGCAATTTGGATATCATCAAACATGTCTGCTATTGCTCATTTGTATGCATATTTAATATTTTGCTTAATAAATAAAGTGATTCAAAATAATTATTTTAATTTACACTAGAATTATATTATTGACATTTTGCTTAGCAGACTACAGGCCCAGAAGACAATGGCATTGTCTTTGAAACTTTCATTAGTCCTGTAAACAGAGCAGCCCAGATTCTTTGGTGTGATGCAGCGCTTTTTCACTGCAGTTCCAGCACAATCTGACGCCAAGGCCAGCTCAGCTAGCCACAGGAAGATCACTGCCAGTGTAAGGGAATGATACATTAGTATGTTGCCTCCTATGTCAACCCTTTCCCTTTCGCTGGAATAAGGACATGACAGGGCAACAAAGAGGAGAAGGGAAATCTGAGACTTACCTATACCCCACTGATCCCTGAGTGCTGTATTGATCTTTGGGGCCACTGGTAGCTGTATCTTAGAGTACCTTTCAGGCTGCTGTAGTTACACTGGTCTGGTGAACAGTTGACCTATGATCAGGAAACTGTAAAGGTCATTCCATAAATGAGAATCCAGGTCAGCATGTACAGAACAGTAGCGGCTGGAAAACTCTTCCTACAAACCCTCGCTCCAATCTTTAAATGACTGTGCTTTGGCCATGTTCACACCCTTTTTGTGTCTGCTTTGTGGGGCTGAGTTTTACTGGCACAAGTATTTATAAAAAGGAAATTTCAAAGTCTCAGCATGGCTTTGTGGAAAATGAATTTTAAAGTCACACATGCAAGCATTTGTACCAGAGGTTCATGGGCATCAATCTAATGAAGAAACAGAAACAATACAATGTGACATTATTGAACAACCACCCCGAGTCATACAGCAAATAGTAAATACAGTATACACCTGCTTATCCAGGTCTGTTTAGCCTGGGTGACATCTGAAAGTTTCAAGCACCCAGGTGTTTGGATAAATGGAAATGTACTGTAACTAACATAGGGCTACATGGGGAACATACTGTGGACTCGGATAATTAGGAGGTTTTGGTTAAATGTAATTTGTATAACTAGAATTATTCTGTACTGTTATTTCCAGAGAGCTGTTCATGATCAATCTATAGAGATAGAATTATTCCCAGAAACATTTGGAAACTGATCCTAAAACCATTAAAGTCAATAGGAGTCTTTCCATTGATTTAAGTGAGCTTTGGATCAGGCCTGTAATAAATTAATCTGAAGCAATCACAACCTGCTCTCAGATATTCCATGAGGATTAAGAGGTTGAACTCATTAGATAAATTATTCATTGTGAATTATTCACTCAGCTCTAATCATATATATATATAGTATAAAGGTCATCCTGAACCAGTCACCTCATACACTGCTATTCCCTCATTGACTCTGTTGACCTTCAGGGCATGTTAAAAGTGCTATGTATGTCCTCAGTGTTTTCTTGAACTGCAGGAGGAATGAGTTGGGAAGGGAGGGGTCCCTGTTTTATTTTGTGGGTTTGGGAGAATTTTACATGTTGATATTAGATCACTTTTGAATCTGTGAATGTATTTGTTTGTTGTATTCTCAGTGTGCCTTAAGCTTTAGATACCACTTTGATAATTCATAGCTCTCAGAGCATTTTACAAGGGAAGCTAAATATCATTATCCTCAATCTACAGGTAAGGAAACTGAGGTGCAGGGACTGTAGTTACTTTCCCAAGGCTATATAGCAAGACATAACAGAGGCTAGAAACGTATCCACTGTACAACACTGCCTCTTTTTATTGACATTAATAAAAGCCATCTCTGTTTACTAGATATTCTTGTTTAGCCATTACATCTTTACTGTGCACTTCTACCATGCAAGGAGAAAGAGATTAAATTTAGTAGAAATTGTCCTCTTGAAATTCCTCTTGATTTAAAAATATAGAGTGAAGTCATTATATTTATTATAATCCACAGGATATAAACAAAAAGACCCAAAATAGTGGATTTATAGATATAATTCCAACACAAAATACTCAGAATGACTGAACTATCCCATTGCTATTGGGCCTATTTAAGTCAATAGGAGCTTTCCATTGATTATTTATTTGTATTATGGTAGTACTTAGCAGCCCCAAAACAAATGGTATGAAATGCCTAGAGGCCTACATTGAGATTGGAGCCCTAACGTGCTTGACATTTTACAAACCTATTACAAAAGAGTCCCTGCCCTGAAGATCTTACAGTCTAAGTGGACAAAACATGTCAACGAAGTAGTACTTATCCACATTTTACTCATGGGACTCACGACACTTAGGGCATGTCTACACTGCAATGTAAGCCCAGTGTTAGTAGAAGTTAAGTTATCAGACCCTGGTTATGTTAATTTAGGGTTTGAGCATCAACACTCATTCGTAATCCCATGTTAGGAATTGTTGAACTCTAGGTCACAACTTGGGGATCCAGTCTCTACACTGCATTATGCAGGCCAGAGTCCAACCACACATATCCCAACCACTTCCTAACTCCCTCCCAAAATGTGGCTGCTCTAGACCTTTGTTCATGGTGCAGTGTGGGAAAACTTGACTGTCCTCCAAACTCGACTGTCCACAGGACAGAGAAAGTTGGCCCATGGGATTGTGAGAAACTTTTGGCAAACTCCCAGAACACAAGTCCAGTGGGGCTGCGTATACACTGCAAAGCAATATGGCTTGAACCCTGGGTCCTAGCTTGACTGAGGCTCGGACCCTTCATCAATAGAGTCCTGGTACCCAAACTCTGGGTTAATGCGATTTGTGTGTAGACAGAAGGGGGGTTAGGCTTGAGCCAGAGTTCAAACCCTGGGCTTACACTGCAGGTGTACATCTACACTGGAATAAAAGAGCCACAGCATAGTTGTGGCTGACCTGGGTCAGCTGACTTAGGCTCATGAGGCTCAGGCTGCAAATTGCTGTGTAGACGTTTGGGCTTGAACTGGACCCTGGGGCCCTCCTCCCTTGCACAGTCCCAGATCTTGGGCTGCAGCCTGCGCCTGAACAACTATACAGGAATTTTACAGCCCCACAACCCGAGCTGCCCAAGCCTGAGTCAGCTGACCTAGGCCAGCCGTTGGTGTTTAATTTCTGTGTAGATGTACCCACAATGATCAACACAAGACTTGCCCAAGGTCACACAGGAAGTCTGTGATAGAGACAGGAACTGAACCCAGGTTTCTTGAGACCCAATCCACAGGATCAGCCCCACTGTGTTATGTTTGTAGGTTACCAGGCATCAATATAAAATATCTGTAATAGACCAAGAGGCCTCTCCTGCAGCCCCTACTCATAGGAGTGTTATAATTCTACCCAGCTATTACAGTTTTCATTATTGAAAGTGACAAACTGTATGAAATGAACATGGCCTCATTTAAGGGAAATAAATGATAGATGTTGAGGCTGGTTCAACCAGGTTCTGATTTTGACTGATCTTTCTTAGCCTGATTAAATCAAGCCTGGGCTGGGCTACCACAAAGATTTAGTGAATTTGATTAAATTGGAACACTTTCGACAATTACAGAATGGTGTATGCCTTTTCTGTGATATACTGCTCTACTATTTTGTTCTTTCCCTACCTTAACATCATCTGATTGAAAGAAACTATGCAGTCTCCAGTGAACATTGTAGCAGCAGCAGTAATTTGTCTTCAGATCCTGTTAACAAGCATTAAAAAATAAGTATTACTGGATAAAACAGGACTGAAAGTTTTCTTGATCTGTTTGATTGATTAGCAAAAATAATTCAGAAATTTAGTATTTTGGAGTTTTCTGAAAAGCACATGGGTCTGACTCTGATTTCATTTACAGCAGCTTTACACTGGTATAACTCCTATAACTTTAATAGAGTCACTACATTTACACTCTCCTTACAAAATATGACATGTGTGTCCTCTGGGCTCGTTGGACTTCACTTCCTGTCACTAGAATTTGAATATATCCGTGGGCTCTGCTGAGCTTTCCAGGCTTGACTTTGTCTTCATTCATGCTCAGAAGCCCTGCTGTGCATTTAGGTCTTAGCTCCTTAACTGGGGGGCGGGGGAAGGGAAGTGATGGTGTCTTCCAAGGCCACCCATTCATGGTGCCAAAATGACCTATTGTTCTGAGGAGATTAAATAGATCTTCATAATATGATGCTTCTTCTCCTTCCATGTAGTGAAATAGCTAACATGGAGACACTTTTGGTTGGAGTAGAAAGAGATTGCAACAATGTCTATGAGAATTCACTTTCACCTAAATTCAGGATCCTTTACTCAGACATTGAGAAATCCAATGGGGCTCTTCAAAATGAATGGAGCCATTTTACAGTTGAAGGTTAGTTTTGGTTGGTTGTTTGTATTTTGATCAAATGCAATTTGCTTAAGGAAAACCAACTTATAGGCATTTTTCCCTGGATAGTTTGTACATGTGAGTCCAATATGTTTTTAAGGATCAAGGATCTTATTGCTGTGGGCATACAAGAGAGAGCTATTGTTTATGTTTTGTGAATTTACTAACATGGCCAGATTCTGAAATTTACTAATGGCCAGATTCTGAAATCCTGATGCTGAGTGTCCCTTATTCCATGAGTATTTCCAATGAAACTCACAGGCTTACTTCATGATATAATGGGCTTCACAACATAAGTAAGGAAAGAAAATGTTTAGCTTCTGTTTCTTTCCTCTCATACTGCTATAATTACAGGACAACTTTGCCTTTTCAGTGAGTGTCATTTGTTTTCTTTAATGGTGCTACATGAGATGATACATATGACCTCACATCCTGTGAACGAACTATTCAAATCCTATATCTTGGCAGGGGCTTAGACTAGATGACCCTTGCAGTCCCTTCTAACCCTATGATAAGGTTTCTTAAAGAGCTCTGTCTCTTTAAGAGATGGAAAGCATAAATCCTACTGGGAATCTTGCTCTCTGGACAGGCATCTTGGCTTTAAACACTGACTAATGTCTTGTAAATGAAGCCTGCTATTTGGTCATTCTTTTGGTCCATTAGTAATTCACAATTCATTGCTATTCAAAATGCTATCTGTGTTGAACCCCATGTAGAGTGCATTGCAAAATGTTAGTAAATCTGCCCTTTGAAGACTATTAGTTAAGCAATAAATCAACAAAGGGTGTGTGGGGTTGTAATGAAATTATCATAATCCAACATTGTTAGAACATATGAGGCACCATCAGAGGACTCTAATTCCTCTGAGGAAAAGTAATTTATTACAGCAACATCCTCTGAATTTCCTTTATTGGTACAAAAATTATTGGGACAGAAAATTTTGCAATGAACAGCAATATTAGCATTGTTAAATATTTCCTATAGATTGATTTACCTTTTCAGAACTCATACCAGCTAATATCAACATTAAATGAAACCTTACATAATATATAGCTATTTAATACACGAATTTGGCATCATATATTTTTAAAATGGGAAATATGGCAAAAGCAAAAAGTCCTGGTTGATTTCAGTATTTATATTAACATTAAAGGACTTTAATTTTTATTTTAAAAAAGACAGAAGACTATAACAGAACAATTGTTTAGTATCAAATACTATAATTATGCTTGCTAGACAGTTTCTTTAAAATCTCCATTTTCATGTGCTCATAACGATGCAAAAAAAATCTTCTTTGGGATTGAAACATTCAAGCTTGAGTAGAAATGGGCGAGTGAGATTCTGCCCCCATCTCTGGCGCCTAATATATTTCTCTGTCTATAGGGAGAAGTGTAAATATATTGCAAGGGCCTTGGAGAAGTCCCCAGAGCAGGCATGCTTTGGGCTGTCATAGGTATCCCTATGCTGCACAAGGCCCTGTGCAGATGCCTGCTGGGGGTATATCTGGGGGCAGGAAGGCACCTGTCAGAAGCAGGGCCAAGGTGCATGCATGCCACTATGAGTATTCTGGCTTGCACAGCACAGAATACCTGCTGCGTTTTTTGAGAGAGTGGGAGACTCAATAAAATACCTTCTGCCATTGTTCTGTCAGGCTAAGGTGATAAAAAAACTGTTCTTTGTGTTTTGAAGAAATTCTACCCACTCTTTCTAATGGGTCTGTGTCAAAAATAGATTAAGCTTGAAAGGTGAAGTGTCAGAAGTCCTGAATGAGGCCTTTGGTAGCTTTGGAGTGAATGAAAATAAGGAAGTTGTAGACAATTGAAAAGTGAGTTCTGAACATAATTTCAAGAATCCAGATGTGAAAACACTTAAGATGTGATTGTTTAATTTTTATTTCATTTTAATGGCTACTTTACAGCAAAACACATGGATGGAGGGGGTGGTGGGTAGGTGCTGACTGCTGGGAGGCTATTTTGGGAAAATCTTCACATTGTATTTGTTCTGCTTCATGGTTACAATTGAATAGATTTATCTGATGGTTTTGGCTTTTTTTCCTGTCCATTAAATTATACGGGAATGGACTTTTATTTTTACCAGTTAAGGGCGAGCTCCTGCAAACATTTAGGCTATGTCTTCACTGCAATAAAAAACCCACAGCTGGCCCACACCAGCAGACTTGGGCTTGCGGGGCTTGGGCTCCAAGCAATAGCGTAGCCGGGGGGGAGCAGGGGGAGCGGCTGCTCCCCCTGCGAGCAAAGTGGCGCCGCCCGAGCCCCGCTGCCGGAGCCGGGCTCGGGCGGGGATTTAAAAGGCCCGCGGCTCCCAGTGGCTGCAGGAGCCGTGGGCCTTTTAAATCCCCGCCCAAGCCCGGCTCCGGCAGCGGGGCTCAGGCGGTGCTTAAAAAGGCCGGGGCTCCTGCCACTGCTGGGAGCCGCGGGCCTTTTAAAGCACCGCCCAAGCCCCGGCGGAGCTTTAAAGGGCCCAGGGTTCCCTGAAGCGGCTGGAGCCCCGGGCCCTTTAAAACACTGCCGGTACGGTCCGGCATGGTGCTGGCTCTTGCTGGTACACCATACCGGACACCCGGAGGCGCCACCGGGTGAGTACAGGGGGAGCAGAGAGGTGCCTTTTTATAGCGCCACTCCCCCAGTGCTCCGGACCTGGCTACGCTACTGGCTCCAAGGTTGTTTAATTGTGGTGCAGATGTTCCGGCTCAGGCTGCAGCCCAAGCTCTGAGCTCCTCCCACCTCATAGGATCCTAGAGTCTGGACTCCAGCCTGAGCCTGTAATTACTCTGCAATTAAACAGCTCCACAGCCCAATCCCTGTGAGCCCAAGTCAGCTGGCACGGGCCAGCCACGGGTGTCTAATTACTGTGTAGACATGCCCTCAGACACGTGATATTACACATTGGATTAAAACTGCTCACATTCATGTTTGCAGGATTAGACCCATATGATTGAATTTTTAAAAACTCTCATCACCTAGCAGCTCCCATTGTTCTCCATTTTTCCATGCCAATATATCCCATACTTCCCAGAACTGTGTAGCAAGTTCTGTGTATTTTGAAGCCAGAATGAAAACATTGAAAGCAACTGGGTGATGGGAACTTTTGAAAATCTGGCTAACTTGACTTATTTGAGCAAAAGCAGTTGGGAATCAGTCATGTACTGATAAATCAGATTTTTAAATAGTGGGCAAGATTGATTTAATAGGAGGAGCACCTCAAGTTTATGAGAAAGATGAAACTGTTCCTAGTTAGGATAATAAATCTTCAAAATGCTTCATTGTACGCCAGCTTGTACTTTGCCTTGGCATATTTTTTCCAGACAAAATACCAACAGCAAAATTCTGTTTTCAGATACCAACATGTGATTCCCATTAACTAGCTGAGATCAAGAAACTTAAAACACTCCATTAGAATGATTCCTCACTTTCCCAGGGGGCACAGCCACAAATTAGACAGCAACTTTAAGTAAGGAATTACTTGCTACTACCTGAAAATATTAAGCTCCTGAAAAAAAATCACCATCCTTAAAAAAAAAAAAAAAAAAAAAAAAAGTTTAATTTTGAACTGTGGCCCAGAGGCATAGCAGGGTTGTACTCCAAATTACCATAGATGAATTTGATGGCCTGAGGTTGTGTTAGTTCAGATTGATTGAAACATCAGTCAGGTTTAATCATGATGGTTGCGAGAAAGGAATATAAATTGTAAACAGAATGGTAGTGCCAAATAGGATGATCAATAAATAAGCGCTCACAGAAATGTGAAGTGTTATATTTCACATGAACTATGAACTCACTTCATAGTAGCTGTGCTAAAATGGCAGCTATCCATAGCAGCAGGGACTGATTAATCTTGTTTATGACATTTTATTAAAGTAAGTTGAACTTCATTTTTCAAAATCCTGGTCACACTCTCTATTTTTATTCAGTTCCTTTGAAAGCATTTCCTCAGAATAAATCCCATGATTTTTTCTTTGTGTGAATGGAATTGAGACTTTTAGTTAAAAAAATAATGAACAGTAATTAGGGCATAAATTATTTAAAAGCCTTGTAGTTAAAGCAGACATAAAACCTGGCAGGCAATTAAATTCATGGCAAGCTCTGAGGGATACTGGTGGAAACAGGTGGAAATAAGTATTTTATGAAACCTGAAGACAAGCTCGAGGGCTCAGGAGATGGTGGTGTGTGGATGCAAACTGGCATTTTTCAATCTAAAGCTGGTTTAACAAGCTATTTGGGAAACCTTATTGCACTGGTGTGCATGTCCCCTGTGGGGTATCGTGAACCCAAAGCTTCTCATTTAGAGCTGCAGATGGGGAACAGCTAGCTAGCTCTATGAAAGCTTTCTCAGGCGTCCATCTTTTGTGCATAGAAATATCAGTGAAGTGCAGCCCAACATTACAGATGCTGTGAAATCAAAGCAGAGTGAACAGTGTTTGGATAAATAAACAACACTTACCAGCATTTATTAATATTGTTAATGGCATAGTGCTAAAGGCTCTGTTACAATGAACCTACACCAAAATGGAAAGTGTACACTGCTTAAATATTACTAAAATCTTTCCACAGAACTGAAAAAAACGTACCTTGGCCTTTTGTTTTCCACAAAAGATGTTTTAATACTCATGTATCATCAGTATGCTAACATCACAGTGGGATACATTATCCTTGGAAAAATGTACATGTATTTGAAAAATACGTCAATTAAATAGACACATAGTTCCCTTTTGTCAGCTGTATAGACCGTTACTGTGCAATGTGTATACAAATCTACAAGACTTCTTGTCCTCTCTTCTAATTAAATATGGATTATTGTAAATAATAGTGATATCTCCTTGTAGATATGGCCTAGCACACTAGTATAATAAGTGTATATATAATCTATGATTTTGCTGGATGCTTTGGAATGATACATTACCAAAGGACTTGATCCTCTGCCTTGTGGGAAAGAAAGTCCCAAGTCACTTATGCAGCTAAGGCTAGACCCTGATCTGGTATGAATTGGCATAACTGTATTAATTTAGAGCTCTGATAATTTATTCCAGAAGAGGATCTGGTCCATAGTGTTCAGCTATGCACTCCCCTCTTGGAGCCTGATCCTACAAACACTTAACACCCTGGATGTTTAATTGCAGTGTAGACATACCCTCAGTAACTTTTCTCATCTGCCTAAGTATCTGCAGGATTAGAACCTTAGGTTTCACTCCTAGTAATAATTGGGAGGGGCACCTTGGCAGCCTCCTAACTGTGCTCTTATTAATGCCAGATCAGCTTCTCCCCATTATTGTTAACACTGTAAACCTTAACTTATATAAAGTGTTACTCTTAATTTTGCGTATTTTTTTTAACCCAGAGCTGAGGCTATCAGACCCCAGTACATCCTATGCAACATTACTATAACAGAGTGTAGAGCTATGAAACAATATAACGATCAGACGATTATGCTGTCATATTTTGGGGTGCAACCCAGACTAGTAAAGTGTTGTTTCACCATCTGCCGGAAACCCTGGGTGCCATAAACGCTCTGCTGCAGTAGATGACAGCCTGGTCAGCAACAGCCAGCAGACCAGTGTACAGTTCCCTGAATGTCTGTATGCTGTGCAGCGATGGTTCAGCACTCTGAGCTCAGCAGGCAACACAACAGCCCCACCCTGTTTTCTCCCAGCCTTTGTTACTACTTGCAAGGTGACCCCAACACACCCTTAGTCCCAAATTTCCCCATAACCATCTGCCCTGAAGTGTCCAGCCTTCTCCTGGAACACTCAGAGAATTAATACATAGGCACTGGAGGATTTTTTTTTAAATTAAAAGTAAATGTATTCAGCCAAGTTATTCACATTTGAAAACTGGCTACTGTGCCTGTATGAGAGGTTGTTCCTTTCAGAATATTTTAAATTTACTGATTAGCATCATGGGGGAGGGGAATAACGAGGGAGAGTTAGTTTTCCTGCCACCTAATTGAATTCACAGCCCTCAGTTAGACAGGCAGGCCTCCTATAGAATGAATCTGGAGAGTCAGGGCCTAAGAACAGGATTCACAGAAGCCAGCACGCAGAGTGGAGAGTCACCTAGGCTTGCTAATAGGAAATGCCAAAGAGAGGGTGTGGCCTCAAAGGGATTTGGACACCTAACTCCAGGATGGAGGAAGGCACCTCCCTGCATTTGAGATTCACCTGGAGTTTGGCTCCATAGCCAAGTCAGTCCTTCAGCAATAAAAAAAAGAGGAAGAGCAGGTGCCCTTATAATCTATAGCCCAAAGCATTACTTAGGTTTTCTTTAAAAAAAACAAACAAACAAACAAAAAACACAATCCAGCCTTACGAGAAGCTGCTTTCTGCCTATGTGTGCATAATTAAAAAACATCCCAGGAAAAAAGTGTTAAATATGCATTAATGCTTTAATTACCAACTTCCTGCTTTACTGAGTCTTCCCATCATTCCTTGGGCTGATAATGTTAATACCATCTATAAGCAGCCTTGAAGCAGGAGTTTGCTGTGGAGATAAGACAAGACAGGAGAGTTTTCAGTACTTAGTAGCTTTCTAAAGATTTAGTGTTGTTTTGATGCTCTTACTACTTCATTTACAGAACATAGTCTAGGAATACTGAAAAATGCAGGGTATGCCAGTGCTATTTCCAGGGCTGCCTCAGAGTGGGTGTTAGGAAGAGGAAAGTTGTTGATGCTTTTGGCAGTGGTGGCTCCGGAGCTGGTAAATACAGACCAGTTTTAGCTCCTGATGTGTGACTGGGGTGAATATTGGGGTAGCTGTGCTGGGAGATTAGGTGGACCAGGAAACCTGAGCTTTAGTAGCCACTGTGGTCTGAATGTTCACCCTCTGAGAAATGGACAGGAGGAGCTGTGCAGTACACAGATTTTCAGTACAATAACGTGCCTTTTCATCCTAGAAATGTTAGGAATACTGCCCATTCTAAACACTTTAAATCAAGTTGAAATCAGTGGGGATGCAGGGGAGAAGGTGAGGGTGGATGTTGGCCATGTACCTACACAACACACAGAGTGAATTGTACATTTTGTAGTATAAAACAACACTATCAGCAATTAGGACACCATTTTCCTTTTAGAGCACATCATATTTCTGCACAACAGAAACCCACTTAAAGGCTGTGGGAACCCCTAAAGGATTGATTATGTTTAGGCCTTTGGTGTGTTTGTGCAGAAACCACTAAATATAGACAAATTTCTTTAACTAACTCTGCCGGCATGTAAGTGATACCCCAGTTAGTAAAAAGTAAAATATTTTGCACGGTCCTAATAAATCTATTAGTTTCCATTGTAACTAATATAGATGTGCACTGCCATTCTAACAAATGTAATGCTGCCATTTATAAGTAAAAGGTATATTTGTACCTAGAGTATAAGCAAATAAGATAAGTAAGACCAATAATATTTTCTTCTTTTGTGATATATGAGGTGCCATGTAATTGGAAAATGCTGTTAAATATGGAGATTGCTGATTGATCTTGCTGCCTAAAAACCAATTCCTTTTTAACCTGTTAGATGTTGCCTGAAATTGTTGACTGTGATTTCCAAAGTTGCCTGGAGCCCTTGGACACACGTTTACACTTGATTTCAATGGGAACTGGGAATCTAAATCTTTAGCCTGGGATTTTCAAAGGTGCCTTAATGTGTTGCTGGTTTTATTCAGTCTTTTTATTCACATATGTGAGGTCAGTTCATTCTAAGGTCCATGCCAGCTTTACCCCAGAAATAGTAGTTCTACTAGTAAAAGTCCATCATTGCGAGGGTTTTGGTGGCATGATCTCTCTTCTACTAGGGAAACATGGGGTGATCAGTGCAGCAGGAAAGTGTGTGATATGGGATGGGCAGGAAGCATGAATAAAACATTCAGAGGATTATTTATAAGTGTTATGGTGGTGTCTAAGGACCCCATCTGAGATCAGGGCCCCATTATGCTAATTGCTATCATGGACATGGTAAAAATCAGTCCTTGTCCCAAAAAGTTTACAATGTAAACACAAAAGTTGGGTGGAGGAAATTGGTGTTATCCTCGTTTAACCCCAATTTATATTTCCTGAGTCTCATTTCAGTACCTTAACTACTAAACTATTCTTCTACTTTGCAAATCAAAGTATCTCCTGAACCTAGACAGATTCTGATTATAAAGATTCTATAGAACCCATGATTCAATTTTCATAGAAGATTGTAGCCTGAAAGTGCTTGTTAAAAGCAAGAGTGACAAACAGTTCAGTCGTCCATCCCTACTTCGTTAAATCATGTAACATGTGAAAATATTCATCTTGATCACTGATGACCTTTTGATATTCATGAAACTCAGTGGTAGGAGAGGATGTATTTGGTCATTCAAGAAAAATAAAAAATTCCTTCCATGGTCACAATTATATAGAGGAATGGGTGAAGGGAATCTTTGTTGTTACTCAGTGTCAGTTGAAGGGAATACAAAACTTGCCAGCATTGGTGGGAAAAGATAAGGTGGAAAGGAAGGTTCAAGGAAAAAAAAAAGGAGGGAGTAGATATACTGACGGAGGTGCGCTAGTGGGGAGTCAGAATGGACATTTTCTTTATGTGCTAAGAATACCATAAATCTCCCTAGCCCAAACTTCCCCAGCCATTCGAATACAAGAAGTATGGAACTGTATTTCAGCCATCAACTGAACTTATGAGATGGGACTTGAATGATTTAAATCAATGCTGATAAAAACAAATAGCTTGCAAAAGGGTGGAAAAATGTAGTTTTACAACATATCAGCAACAGCTACAGTATAAGCAAAATAAAGAGTGCTGTATAGATGAGACACATTCTTTAAGACCAATAACTCTGTTAACAAGAAGCAGAAACAGCAACTGCAATCATATTTTAGTGTCTTGAAGATATTGTTGCCCCACTTTCTGACACTACAATACTATTCTTTGACACCAGCGTCACACCTTTGCCAAGCAGTAGCAGATGTACAGGGGCTGCAGGTTGGCTTCCCAGTGAAGGAGTAATGAGTAATACAGAGTCTGGATATATTCTAAGTGTACCTGGTTTATTTACAAATATACTTCAGTCCAAGAATGAGGTATTCAAACAGCATGCAGGGCAATCCCTTCTTTCAGGAGTCCCAGCCCAACACCAATGTCTGGTTCCCAGAGAGCAATTCTGCCTCAAAAATTGACTCTAATCTGAGACCAAGGCAGAGAGGAAATTTTCCTGCTGCTCATAGCTCTTTGTCTGAGGGCCACTGCCTCTGCACAGAACCCTGCATTACAAAAATTAGAAACAACGCAGAATGACTTACCAAGACTGAACATTTATTGAGGAGCTCTTTAATGACCTGAAAATCGAATGGAAAACCTACCAAAAGTGGAAACATGGATGAATTGCTAAGGAGGAGCACAAAAGAACAGCACAAGCATTCTGGGGTGTATTAACAGAAGTATCATATGTAAAACATGGGAGGTAATTGTCCCACTCTTTTTGGTACTGATGAAGCATCAGCTGGAATACTGTGTCCAGTTCTGGGCACCAGGCTTTAGGAACAAACTGGAGTGGGTCCAGAAGAGAGCAATAAAAATGACAAAACGTTTAGAAAACTGGCCTATGAGGAAAGGGTTATAAAAAACCTGGGTATGTTTAGTCTTTAGAAAAGAACACTGAGGGGGCGGGGAACCTGATAACAGTCTTCAAATATGTTAAAGGCTGTTATAAAGAGAATGGGGATCAGTTGCTCTCTGTGTCCACTGAAGGTAGGACAAGAAGTAATGGGCTTAATCTGCAGCAAGGGAGATTTAAATTAGATATTAGGAAAAACTTTATAACTATAAGTAGGGCTCCATGTCTGTCATGGAGGTCGCGGAAGTCACGGATTCTGTGACTTTCCGTGACCTCTGTGATTTCTGCAGTAGCCAGTGTGGCTGACCCCAGGCTGCCCAAGCAGCTGGCTCTGGGGCCAGCTGCTCAGGTGGCCCCGCAGCCAACCTCGCCGGCCACTTCTGGAGCAGCCTGGAGCCAGCCGCACAGGCTGATGCTCGGGCATCCCCGGGCAGCTGGACCCAGGGACCGCCCGAGTAACGGCTGGTGTGGCTGGCCCCAGTGACAGCCCGAGCAGCAGTCCCCAAGGTGGACGGAGCAGCCGCTGTTCTGGCGGCTCCTGGTAGCTGGTGCTGCTGGCCCTGGCATCCCCGTCCCAGTAGCGGTCCCCTGTGGCTTGTCCCCCACAGCAGCAGCCCCCTGGGAATTTCCCCCTGCAGCCATGGCCCCCGGGGTGCTTCCCCCACAGCTGCAGCCCCTGCAGCAGTAGCCTGCTCAAGATTTAGTCTGGGGTATTTATAGTATAAGTCATGGACAGGTTACAGGCCATGAATTTTTGTTTATTGCCCATGACCTGTCCCTGACTTTTTCTAAAAATAACCATGACTAAATCGTAACCTTAACTATAAGGGTAGTTAAGCTCTGGAATAGGCTTCCAAGGGAGGTTGCGTAATCCCCATCATTGGAGGTTTTTAAGAACAGGTTGTACAAACACCTACCAGGGATGGTGCTGCCTCAGTGCAGAGGACAGGACTTGATGACTTCTCAAATCCCATTAGAGCCCTACATTTCTGTGATTCTATGATTTGCTTATATGCCAAGAACGAGGACTTTGAAGATTATGGGTAATAGTGCCATCCTGTGAGGCCTTCTATAACAATATTCTCCATTGGTACTTTCCTTGCAACAAATGTAGTTGTTTGCTGGCCAAAGTCAATAAGCTATAGTTGGTATTCACAGGCACCAATGAATGATGGAGGAAAGGTGCTATCTTCCCTCATATTAAAACTTGCTCAGTGATTTCCCCCAGAGTCACTGTTATTCATTCTGGCTCAATTTAAAATGTCAACAAAATATCCAAGGTGCCTTTGGAATCTTTACTGAGTTTCTCAATTATGTTCAGGTTGGGGGGATGATTGATAGACAATCTCTAGATTGTCTCAAGAATGAATTTCACTGGACGTGCAAATCAATTGCTGTTAACATATGGCTCTAATAGACAATTAAATACATTTTTTTAGACCCCTGACATGCCTTCTGTTATTTTTCAACACACACCCTCACTAACCTCTAGTTTAATCTCAGTCATTCTTATGCTAGTTAGTAATGGCTCTCTTTGCCTTCCCTGGAGTTGAATAAATTCATTATAACTGATTATAATCATAATTATGTCAAACTCAAACCAATGGCATTTCCTCTTTCTTTGTGGTTCTCAGTTCTCGAACCTCCCTTCACTGCTATTAGAGGACCCCAAAACATGTTACTTTTCTAGCATATGCTCAGATTTTGGCCTGTGATGTATTCTGGTGATTGGCAATGTGATCCTGGAGTGTCACTGGGACCCTACCCACTACGCATAACACAAGGAAATAGTTCTTACCTTCTTTATTTCAATTACAACAGTTCTTCTTTGTTTCTTTATCAGTCTGCTCCATGGCTAAGGAAAGGAAAGGGATAAACTCCCAGTGGTGTGGTGTTGGTGGTTTTCAATAGTAAGGCTATTTTTCAAGCTTGTCAGCCAGCACTGACATTATGCAGTTCTTTAGGAGGTGTTCTTTTGATGGATAATACCCCAGTGACATAAGCCAGAGCAGAAGTGGCAGCAGCAGAAGCAACTGAGGTGGTAGCATGATTTTTAGTGGATGAAACAGAAGAACTTGCAGAACCTGTGAGAATGTGACCCACAGGAGAGGCTGTTGCCAACTTGCTCTCTTTTTTATAACTTTCCCCTTTCTTTTTCATTATGTTTGACATTTTTCTGAGACTGAGTTTTGTTAACTGTAAGTAGCTTATGACAGTGAACAGGGTCTTCTGTGATATAGAACACACACAAAGAAAACGTGAAAAAGGACTTTCAAATGATGGAGAAGACATTGGTGAGCTAGGGCCAGTGAAGTGCATAATGTCCAGTCATCACCCATAGACCCGAGTGGGAGCTGAGGATGTTCCATTACTTGCGAAGTTGCTCAGCACTCAGGCACAAGGCTTTAGTTTGCTGCGAATTCCAGTGCCCAATGTGCCAAGCTAGATCTTACAGTGATTCCCCCCCACCCCACATCTTCACTTGGCAAGGAGATTGCAACCTTGGCTTTCAAAGCAAGAGTTCTCCACAGCTATCCAGGCAGGCCTTTGTCATGTCTGCTAATATCTCTGCAATCCACTCCAGATGGTTCTGTCCTTGAATTCTATTCAGAAATGTGGATAAGTGCAGAAACCTGCTGCTCACTAACTCAGCAGTATTTATAGATGAAACATACTATACATTTGCTCTGCACAGATTGCACTGGCTCAGTTTCCAGGTACAGTTCAAAGTATTGATTTGAGCTCTAAAAAGATTCATGCCTGGCTATCTAAGGGTATGTCTATACTGAATTTTTAAAAAAACACCACAGCAACAAATCTCAGCCCAGATCAACTGACTTGGGCACATGAAGCACACATTGTGGGACTAAAAATAGCTGTGTAGACATTTCTGCTTGGGCTGAAGACCAGGCTCTGAGACCTACCCCTCTTGACTAGTTTAAGAGCCTAAGTGGAACATCTACACAGCTATTTTTAGCAGGAGGCCCATGAGCTCAAGTCAGCTGATACAAGCTCTGAGACTCACTGCTACAAGTTTTGGGAGGGGGAGGTTCAGTGTTAACATACCCAGCCAGACCACAGGTAAAATACTGGCCCCACTGAAGTTAAAGGTAAAGCTTCCATTGACTTGAATGGAAACAAGATCCATCCCTATCTCTCTTCATGTACTACCCTGACTGCTATCAGCTAAGACACCGTCAGTGACAGTCCATAGATTGGTGCATGGAGACTGTATACTGCAGGCTTTAGTATTGTAAACTGACTCCTTGTGTAGCATTCCCACCCAGTACCTTTCAGGGGAGGCGTTTATACATGAAATAATTACAATTTTCTTTTTGGTATTTTCATCGTCTGTATAAAATATGTTCAGTGTTATCAGAGGCAGTGGCGGGATCGAGCTCCAAAGTTCAGAGCTGGATTTGGACTTCAGGCATGTTTAGATATGAGGTAATCTTAGTGAAATCAGTGCAGTTACTTTGGTGTAAAATCAATGTGAGATCAGAATCCAACTCAGTGACTTTCCTTCTTACCAGAAAACATGTCTGCCACCATAACCTAGGAAGAAAGCCTGGGGAGGAGATTGCAGTGGAGGGAGGGTTGAAAGATGCAGTCTCTGCACCATCAGGACACACACACACACACTCACTCCCTAAAATAGCTGGGGTCATCCCCCAACAAACTCTATTCTCAGTGCTCCTAAATTGGTCACAAGCCCTGATACTCAGCAGTAGTGGTAATCATAGACTATCAGGGTTGGAAGGGACCTTAGGAGATCATCTAGTCCAACCCCCTGCTCAAAGCAGGACCAATTCCCAATTTTTGCCCCAGATCCCTAAATGGCCCCCTCAAGGATTGAACTCACAACCCTGGGTTTAGCAGGCCAATGCTCAAACCACTGAGCTATCCCTCCCCCTTGCCCTTTCTTGTGGTGACTGTTCTGTATATTAGTGTGGTGGGAACAGGTTTATGCAGAGAGCTATAATTCACATCTCACTTTGCTGGCTGTAGTGACTCTGGCCCAGAGCGATCTTGTGCAGAACAGTTCTTTAAAAAAAAAATCACTGCAGCAGGTTGTAAATGATGTGGAGTAGAAAATGAAAAATCTTGCCTTGCCCCTACTGTGCAGACAATGGAGACAAGCTGACTTATCCCTGTTGGGCTATCCTGCACTACTTGCCGTGAGCTGCACAGAAATGCAGAAGTCAGCTCAGTCAAACCAGGTCAGAGATAAGAAAAACAAAGCCACCTTTTTTCCCCTCCCCCACACACATTTTTGGTGAAGGATTTTTCTATTATACTCCTTTTTTCCTATGCCTTCCTATCATTCCCCAGCCCTACCCAAAACACTGCTTGAGACCCAGCTAAATGGAGACCAAAAGAGTGTGTGTGTATGTGAGAGAGAGAGAGAAAGAGAGAGCATTGCAGTCAGCTAAAATGGCTGCTTGAAGTGGGGAGCTCTGTTCTCTGGAGTTGATTCTAAAGCAAGGATTCCCCCCCCCCACCCCCCGCCCCTTTTAAAATGCTGTTGACTGTTTGATCTCCCTGAACTACTATTTCCAAATGTTGATGTGTTTGATGGTAATCAGGGAACAAAACACCTATGGCTACTCCCAGATCTGATATATGTGGGGCCAGGTTAACTATTTGCACATGCATATTTAGCCAGGTACCTTCATCTGCATTAGTGAAGACAAGAAAAGAAACAACAACTGGATAGGATTGCACACTCTAGGCATTTGTTGCTATGATTATTATTTATGAATCACCTACAATATTCTCAGCACTGAACAAGACACAAAATGATGAAGGCAGTTCCTCCCCAAAGAGATTAAAATCTCACAGATCACATTATCTCAGCTGTGCCTATTGAGTGAGTCACGGTCAAATATATGCACACAATTGCATTCATCTCACTTTGAAAATCTGGCCCCTGACTTGTTGTGAACCAGGTTGTTTTCAATCCTGGTCTAATATTTGTCTTTAAAACATGTACAGAACAGAAAAGTTCCCCTGACATTTCTTATTGCGTGTATATGTGTATTTCTTTAAGAAGATGCTCTATATCTCTGCAATAGCTGATGATCATCATGTGATGCAGGAATTACCATGGTAACTACCTGTATGCATTTTTTATTCAACAGCACAATCAAAAGGCAAGTGAGAGCCACATAAGTAAGTTATAGCTGCCCTTGAGCTGTTAGCTTAGTCACTAGCTGTGGTGAAAATATATCGTTGTTTTTAAATGGAATGCATTCATTTTCCATCAAACTAGTTTCCCTTTGGAGGCTGTGTGCAGATCATTCAAGAGCAAAATAGAGATGAGTTCATTTATGCATGAGAAAGAAAAGAGCTTTTTCTGGATCACAAAATTAATCTCAGACACTTTTCGGTGACAATTCTGTGGACACGAGCCAGTTTATTTCTTATGCAATGGGATCTGTATGTTCCCTGTGACTTGATGCCTAAAATAATTTCTTTCATATACAGAATGCGTGTCATTCATCATACATTCTAAGCCAGCCATTTATTCTGACTGTTCAGGCTTTATGGTATACTTTGGGGAAAATGTGTTTGATATAAGCCTTTTTTCAGAAATACTTTGATAAAATTCTTCCTATAGGATTACTGTGTTCCCATTTCCTTCTAGTGTTATACAGCAAGAGGATTAGAAACTGAAATGCATTATTGTTTTAGTCGGAGATAATGGTAGTATCTCGGGATTTAGAGCACACCATTTATCATGTTCATAATACACCCCTAAAAAGCTCCTCTATATTGGTCTTGAGCTCCACCCTGGGAGATGCAGCAGCAGGAGGCTACACGTAATCTCATTCACTTAAGATTGTGCTGATCCTTCAAGAAGCATTTGCTACTCATTCATTCCATGTTAGCAAAGCCTAGCAGCTCTAAGTGGCTCATTGAAGTGCCCAGCAACATTTTGTTCATAGCTCTTCATTGCTTAAAGGAGAACAATAGCATCTTCCTAGGTGAAAAACATATGTATGTCTTCTGAAGGCTGCCTCCAAAAGGGACTATGGCGATCATTTTGTTAGGCATCAAACTCATTATTACCTAGTCCAGTGCTTTAGAGTCCAATCCTAAAAGGTGCTGAATACCCTGATCTCCCACAGACCGAGGTTATAGATGTCCTGTTGATGCAAATCATATTAGAGAAAAAGAGAGGAATTACTAAAGGATGTTGCAAGCAATTCAGCTATGGTTAGTTTTAATCTGAGATATAGGGTATTGCCCTGTAAGAATCAGGATTTAAGCTACATCAAGGTTAATCCATGTCAAAACCCAACTTTTCAGATAAGTTTATATTTTCCCCCACTAATCAGGAAGGCAGAATAGGCTGGTTGATACAGAATGGATTCTATTCCCAGCTCTGCACCTGGCCTACTGAGTGTACCTGAGCAAGTCATTTTACCTCTGTGACTCAGTTTCCACTTTCTGTAAAATGACTTTCATACTCACCTCTCTTTGGAAAGCAATTTTAAGACCTGAATAAGACCTGCATAAGAGCAGAGTGTTATTATAATCATCATTCTCATCATAAAGCAAATGCTTTGAACAATCATATAAATCCCACCCCTTTTTTTGTTCTTTGTCCCTGATCTTGCCCCTGCTGACTACATGGGGGCTCCATGTGGGTACAGCAGTGAGCGTGCACACAGAGCCATTTTAACGCCCAATGCGAACAAGCATATTTGCGCCCCCTCCCATTCTTTTTTGTAATTTTTTCAACCCATTTTTCCACCCTGCGGTTTGGTGCCCTGGGCAGCTGCCCTGCTCTCCCCGCCCTGGTTGCCGTCATGGGTACACACCATGAATTGCAGGATTGGGGCCTTCGTTGGTCTGTCAGCAGCATACATTCCAGGCAAAAATCTCCTATTATTATCCCTTATCTTTTTTTCAAGTATTCCTTTGAGGAAAAACATGACTGTGGTCAAGGGCATCCACTGACATACAGTATGCAGTATGTGGATCCACTTCTTTTGTTTTTTGAAAGCACGACTATCACTCATTTTTCATCTGCTGCTGTGAACACTGGTGTACAATAACAAAGTTTAAATTGTCATCATTTTCAGAGCACTGACTTGCCACATCTTAACCTAAAATAATTGCCTCCATGTAACTTCTGGATGGATCACTACCAAAGCTTGACTTCATTACACACACACACACACACACACACACACACCCCAAAACCCTTCCAGCTCTGGATTGAAGACAGACTTTAAAAATAACAAATCTCTTGCTTTGAGTCTTTCTCCCTGTCAACACTATCAGCTGCCTGCTGCCAAACTCAACCCCTCCACAAAGCCACATTAGCTTCCAGTGCACAGATGCTGATGTCACTCATGTAAGATCTCAATTAACAGGGTTTTTTATGGGGTTAGTTCTGATAATGCATTAGTCACAGCATATACATTGACTACTCCTTGCTGTACATGCCAACTGGCCCTACTCAAAAGAGACATTAGTTATATACGTTGACTATTTCACCACTTTAATCCAATGCATTTCAATTAGGTGAAAGGGTGTCACTCTCCATCTATTCATATTTATCTACCTTCACACACTCAAATGGCTGTAGGTATGGCTTTCAAATGTTGGCAAGTATGACAATTACCTGTCAGTGAGCACAGTATTGTGGGAAATCCGGGAGTGTCAGCTAATGCACACTCCATGATGCTGCTGGAGAAAAGAATGGAAGCCAGACATATCTGATGTATTCTAGAATATTGATTGCTACCTGTGTGTGTCAGGGACCCATTGGCAGAAGGAAGATGTTCACAGTGGTAATAGAAATTATACTATTGCTATGGGACTAAAATTTTACTGGTTTGAGAGAGATATCCTATACAAATTACATACAAAAGATCTATGTTAAAAGGATATCATTTATGTTACAAACCTAAGGACTTCAAAAGTTAGGAAGTGGCAAATGTAAGGTTGGTTGGGCCCCCTAAGTTCTCCCTGCTAGTGTTCATATCATGTGCACTGAAGGAGGTGGGTCCTGTGGAAAAAATAAAGTGTGATCATGACATTAAAGACTGTATCATAATTCATATGCACAGGGAGCTACCAAATTAAGATTACTGGCATTTCCTGATTTCAAGTGCTTCACTTTGCAACATAAATAATGTTATTTTAATATAGTTTTTTGTATGTAATTTTCTAGTTTTTAAAAAAGGTGAAAACAAAGGTCAAAATAATTGTAACAGCCCTCCCATCATGCATCATCAGTGAGTCTTAAATCCTGAATCTGCAGCATAGACTGTTACTACTTGAACTACAAAACTGTATTTGGCTGACAGTCAGAAAATGCTGTTATTCTACAAGAATTTGGGGCTAGGCCCCTGGAGCCAGGTGCAAGGAGGTGGTCAGGCCAGGGGAGCTTGGCCTGGCTCAGCTTTCCCTTTCTTCCCACCCAGGAGCTGATGGAATTCCTGCCTGCCCCCAGAGGGGAATTAGCAGCTGGGGGCATGTCCTAGGGCGAGAGGGTGACTGGAGGAAACCTGTCCTATCAATCTCCCACCAAGTCTCATCCCCTATCTTTTTTATAGCTGCTCCATCAGCTTCCAGGTATTCCCAATTTACAGCTGCTTTGATGGCAGTGTTGGCCTGAATAACATAAGCCACAGCAGGGAAATGGTGATTTTCAACCATTTATATTTCAGAAAAAAATATAAAAAAATGTAATAGGACAAAGCAATGATATTCTCTAGCCTCAGGACATTCCTCTGGCCAGCACTTCTTATAATATAGAATATTGGTAGAAATTGTAGAAAAAATGTATGCACAGATGCTGAACACAATCTGCATGTGTATAACTCATGTATGTATATATAATTTATGTGCAGTATATTTTATTCATTTCTATTCTAAAAATGCATTTAGCCTGAGATTTAATAATGGTAATATACAAATAAAGACACATATATGTGATAAATTACAGAGCAACATGATACACTGCAATAATCTTCCACCTTTGACCACCTCATCTGTACTCTGCTCACTAATCTGTTTCCACTGGGACTACTTCTCATCCTCCAAACAGCTGAGCAGCTGTCAGATAGGCCCCATAACTACTACCTTTTTAACATTTTATAAACGCAACATGCCACAAAAATAGAGTCATTTATGAGTAATGCAGACATCACATATTGGGACATGTTTCTCAGCTGTGCCAAGTGTAAACCCAGTGTATCTTAGGAGAGTGGGGTGAGAGAAGAATAGATAGCTCTAAGCCATTTTCTGTTCCCCCAAGCCTCAGCAGGCCACACAAAAAATATTCCCCCGTGTACCTATTGGGTTCCGGGAAGTGGGCGGGCGGAAGCCCGCCCACTGTTAAAGGACCCCCCCCCCCCCCAGCCTAAGGGGAGGATCCACAGGACCTGGAATCCAAATGAGTCCGGGGGACAACTAATGAAATAACAGGGTCAGGAGTGCGGTCACAGGGTTAAAAGAAGGGAGCCTGACGGGGACACCGAGCAGAGAACCCCGGACAGCGCCCACTGCCCCTCAAAGCCGTCAAGGGAGCCAGTGGACGCTGCTCAGAGGAACTCTGCTCGGATGCGTGAACAGACAAATGATCGGAAACAGGCCCCACAGGCACCGGAGCCTCCATCGGCCAACCGCCTCTCCCTGGTTTTATAGATGGCCAGTTTAGCCAGGGCCAGGAGGAGATTGACCAGGAGGTCCCGTGACTTTGTGGGGCCACGGATAGGGAGTGAATAGAGAAGGAGGTGAGGGGAAAAGTGGAGCCAAAATCGTAACAAAAGATTGGTGAGGAGCCGGAACAGGGGCTGCAACCTGGCGCACTCCAGGTAAACATGCGCCAGGGTCTCCCTCACACCACAGAAGGGGCAGGTATCTGGGACAGGGGTAAACCGCGCCAAATACACGCCCGTGTTCACGGCCCCATGAAGGAGTCGCCAGCTGACATCCCCGGTGGGCCTCGGTATCAAGGTGGAATAGAGGCTGGCCCACCGGGGCTCCTCACCCTCCAGAGGTGGTAGAAGGTCCCGCCACTTTGTGTCGGGGCGGGACACGAGGGCGAGGAAATGAAGGGTGTGGAGCACGAGCGTGTAGAGATGCTTCCGTGGCGCAGTTTGAAAGCGGACCGGCTGCAAGGTGTGCAGCCGGCTCATGGAGAAGGGGCGGGGGGGGCCGGTTGGGTCCACGGGGCAGGGGCCCGATGAAAAGGTCCGGAGGGCCTGGGGTGGAGGGTGGGCGGGGCGTGCCCTCGTGCAGGACCCGGTCGAGGTAGATCCGAGCAGCGGGTGGCAAAGCGGCCCTCACCTCCTGGAGTACGCGCCGGGGAGTACAAGGCCTGGAGAGCCCCATGCGCTGAGCGAGCGTCAGGGGATCCAGCCAGTCTCCCCGGTCGTAATCCAGGAGGTCTCCGACTCTGGTGACTTCTGCCAGGACCAACCTCTGGCGCACCGAGGGGGACTCCGCCGCCTGCACACGAAGCTGGGGGTTGTGTAGCAGGGGCTCCGCGAGGAGATCTGCCCCCCCGGTGGCCGCCACGGACCTGGTCGTTGAGAACAGTTTCCAGGTCCGGAGGAGGTCCTGGTAGAAGACCGGCAGCCCGGAGAGGTCTCGCGGAAGGCCCCTCGGATCGAGATAAAGGAGCTGCCGGTCGTACCGGAGCCCTCGGAAGCAGCGCAGGAAGGCGTGCGCCAGTACGCTCCACGCCGGACTACCTGCACCATAAAGGAGTCTCTGCAGGGCCTGGAGGCGGAAGACACAAACCTGAGTGCGCAGGCACTTCAGGCCCTGCCCACCCTCCTCCAGGGGCAGATGGAGGACCCCTGCAGAGACCCAGTGCAGTCCTGGCCAGAAGAACTCCAGAATCACCGTCTGGAGGTCAGCCAGGAAACCCGGGGCCGGGACCAGGGTGTTGAGCCGGTACCAGAGCATGGACAGGACCAGTTGATTGAGTACCAGTGCCCTCCTGCGAAGGGAGAGGCACCGGAGTAGTCCTGTCCATTTCCAGAGCCGCTCCGTCACCCTGCCCTGTAAACCGTGCCAGTTTTCCGGCGGAGACGGATGCGTGGCGGAAAGGTAAACGCCCAGATAGAGCAGCGGACCCGCACTCCACCTGATGGCCTGAAGCGCGGGTGGGAGGGAGCTCGCCTGCCACCCGACCCCGACCACCAGGCCAGAGCTCTTGACCCAGTTGACCCGGGCAGAGGAGGCCGCCGAGTAGATCGCCTGGCAAGCCTCCACCCGTACCAAGTCGCCCGGGTCCTGGACCACGAGGAGCACATTGTCGGCGTACGCCAACAGGACCAGCCGCAGCTCCGGCTCCCGCAGCACCAACCCCGTCAACCGCCTGCGAAGGAGACAGAGGAAGGGCTCGATCGCCAGAGCGTACAGCTGGCCCGAGAGGGGACACCCCTGCCGTACTCCCCGCCCGAAGCTGACCGGCTCAGTCAGGGTCCAGTTGAGCCTGACCAGACACTCTGCGGAAGCGTACAGCACCTGGAGAAAACCCACAAACTGGGGTCCGAAACCAAACGCTCACAGAGTGTTCAGGAGATACTCGTGATCCACCCTGTCGAACGCTTTCTCCTGATCCAGGGACAGGAGGGCGAACGACAACCTATCCCTGCACCCAAGCTCCAAGAGATCCCGGACCAGATACAAGTTATCAAAGATGGTACGGCCCGGGACGGTGTAGGTCTGGTCTGGGTGGATCACGTCCTCCAGCACGGACCCCAGCCGCAGCGAGATGGCCTTGGCTACGAGTTTGTAGTCCGTGCTGGGGAGCGAGACGGGACGCCAATTCCGTAAATCGCAGAGGTCCCCCTTCTTCGGCAGTAAGGCGAGCACGGCTCGCCTGCACGAGAGAGGGAGGACCCCGCTCTGCAAGGACTCGGCCCAGACGGTGACGAGGTCCGGGCCGAGGACGTCCCAGAACACGCGGTAGAACTCCACGGTCAGCCCGTCCATGCCCGGAGATTTATTGGTGGGCATGCGGCGGAGGGCTTCCGAGAACTCGGCCAGAGAGAGAGGCAGCTCTAGCCGGTCCCGGTCGCCCACGCTGACTGTTGGGAGTTCATCCCAGAGCACTCTGCAAGCGGCGGCATCGGTCGGATCCGGGGAGAAAAGGTTGGCGTAGAAGGTCCTGGCCCTCTCGCACATCTCCACCGGATCTGTGAGGGGGGTGCCATCTTCTGCCAGAAGGCAGGTGACGTGCTTCTTGGCCCCCCTCCTTTTCTCCAGGGCGTAGAAGAAGCAGGAGCCGCGATCCATCTCCCGAAGGAGGCGGATGCGGGACCGAACAAAAGCGCCCCGGGCCCGGTGGCCTTCGAGGGCCCGGAGCTCCTCCCGCTTCTCCCGGCACGCCCCACAGAGGGATGGATCCTCGGGGCTGGCGGCCAGACGCCTCTCTAGCTCTAAGACCTCCCGCTCCAACTGTTCTATCACCGCATCCCTCCGCCGGCTGGCGCCCCGAGTGTAGTTACGGCAGAAGAGCCGGGCGCGCACCTTCCCCAGGTCCCACCACCGCTGCGCCGAGGGAAAAGCGCGCCGCTGCCCTCGCCAGACCAACCAGAACTCCCGGAAGGACGCCACGAAGCCCACATCCTCCAGCAAGCTGTTGTTGAAATGCCAATAGGCCGGCCCTGGCCTCTCCGCACAGAGAGAGGCCATCACGGTGGCTAGGTGGTGATCTGAGAAAGGGGCCGGCCGAATGTCGGAGGAGTGGGCTCGGGAAAGGTGGAAGCGTGACAAGTAGATACGGTCCAACCGGGAGTGGTGCGACCGATGGGCTTCCACCCGGACATAGGTAAAGGTCGAAATGTCGTCCGGGTGGTGGTCGCGCCAGACGTCCACCAGGGAGTGATGGTCGACAATCTCCTGGAGGACGTCCGCGGGGGCCGGGCTCTGCTCGGTCCCCGAGCGGTCCCGCTCTTCGAGGGTAGCATTAAAGTCCCCGCCCAGGACCAGGCACTCGTGAGGATCCAAAGTGCCGAGGAAGGCGGACGCCTGCTGATAAAAACCCAGCCTCTCCGGGCCCGATGTCGGGGCATAGACGTTAATGAGATTGACCACTAGCCCCTCCATGCGGACCCGGAGGTGCAGCAGGCGACCCGGCACAGCCTCGGTAACCCCCAGCACCTCAGGCTGGAGGTTGGGGGAGAACAGGGTAGCCACTCCAGCTGAGCGGACCGTAAGATGGCTAAAGTAAACTCTATCCCCCCACTCCAGCCGCCAGCTGTCTTCGGCGGCCGGATCCGTATGGGTCTCCTGCAGGAAAACCACAGAGTACCCCCACTCCCGAAGGAAGGAGAGCACCTGGCACCTGCGGAGACCCATCCTACAGCCCCGGGCGTTTAATGTGGCAAAGGTGACAGGTGCCATGAGGAGGGCTGGGGGGGATCCTCATCAGCAGGGACGCTCGCGCCCCCCGTTGGGCCGCGCAGCAAACCGTGACCCACCCCGAATGTAAGCAGGGAGTCGCGGAAGGTGCGGACCCGGTGGTAAGCTGCGGCACTCTGCTTCCCGGTCCCTTTACCCTCCCCCATGAGGGCCCTCGTGGCCTGGAGGATGTGATTAAAGTCCCCCCCAGCGCTGGAGAGCGAGCTGTACCTTGTTGCGGGAGCCGCGGACGTCCTCTAGAAACGCCCGCAGCTCGTCTCGCAGCTCATGGGGGGGCGGGGTCACCGGACCCTGGTCGTCCTCCACTAGGGCCCCTGACACAGCCCCGTGGCTCACCGAGACGGACAGGCAGGGGGCGGACCCGCGACGTGGCGCCTGATGGGCTGGCACCACGTGGCCCGCCTCAGACCCCGTCTCAAAGGGGGGTGGCGGAGGGAAGATAGCAACCCCGAGAGGGTCGGGACAGGGAGACACAAAAGCCGCTCCCTGGGGGTCATCCTCTGGGAAAGGAAAGGAGACTGCCCCAGGGGCGGCAACGGCATCGCGAGAGGTGGAGGGGGTAGGGATGGGATCGGGAGTAGGGTTGGGGAGAGGGAGAGAGACCAGATCCAGGGCCCCGGTAGCTGGGACGCCGGGAGGTGGCTCTTCTCCATCGGGTTCAGGGGTCTGAGGGGTGGGAACGGGGGCCCCAGTGATGCCGGGCTCAGGCTCAATGGCAGGTGACACAGCCACGGCATCATCAGATGGAGAACGGTTAGCGGGGTCCCCTCCCGGGAAGGAGGTCGATTGCTCCGCGCCAACGAGGGAGACCCCCGGTAACTCGGGTCCCGGCCGCAAAGCACTGGCCGTCGCCACAGCGGGCTCGGCGGCCATCAGCGGAGTGCCACCTGCGGCCGGGCAGGTCGAAGAGTCTGGGGGACCCTCGGAGGTAGGAGGGGAGGCAGGGACTATAGGGAGGGGGCACGGGGAAGGGGGGTCCGGGGTGAGGTCGCTCAGGTCGAGGCCCGCTGGCAGAGGGTCGTCCTCCCCCTGGGTGACCGGGGTCAGACCCAGGGCCTCGATCTCCTCATAGATGGAAGGGAGATCACCTCCCACCACCCCGGGGCCCTCCCCGCCAGCACCCGGGGCGACGCTCGCGTCGGGGCTCGCAGGGGCTTCAGCAGTCGAGGGGGCAGGAAGGGCCCCAGCAGAGGACCCCGTAGGAAGGGACTCCATCGGACGGGCAGCGCCGCCTTCCGGTGCTGCCACGTCTGCCCTTGCCAGTAGTGGTGGACAAATTCCACCTGGGGGGGAAGCAGAGGGCTCGGCAACGGTGCCCCCCTTCCTGGTTTTCCGGGGGGCCTCCGCATCCGATGGCAGGAGCGGAGCTCGAGCCTTCCGCTTGCCCCGCTTTCCCTGTACGAGTGTCCAGCCCTCCATGGCAACGTCTGTGGGCTGGTCGACAGGGGTTGGGTCAGGGGGCAAGGAGGATGGTTTGGGGACTTGGGGAGGTAACGGCGGGGCAGCACAAGGGGGGACAGACTCTCTCTGGGGCGGGCCATCTCCCACGCCTGGCGATACCCGTACCGCACCCTCCTCCACGGGCCCCGCCAGAGTGCATACAACAGAGGCGGGGCTCTCCCGCTCGTCTGGGCGCGCTGGGGGAGGTACCCCCAGGGCCCGAGCGGGAGCAACGGTGGACAGGGAAGGAGGAGGGGTGGCTCTTGGCGCCGGGCAGTCAGGGGCGCCAGCGACGACGGGGCCGGCGCCCTGCCGGGGCTCGGGGGGCACGGACACTCCTCCTTGCCGGGCCAAGGGACAGTCCCTCCAGACATGCCCCATCGCCCGGCAGAGGTAGCACCGGGCCTCCCCCGTTGAATAATGCACCCGGTAATGGGCCCCTTGGTAGGGGACCAGAAAAGACCCCTCGAGCACCTCCCCGCCACGTGCCGCCGGCGGCAGTTGAAGATGCACCTGCCGGCAGAACGAGAGGATGTGGCAGAGGGCGGGGTCTTTGCAGCCCAGTGAGAGAGGGCTGAGGATGTCAATAGGTTTCCCCAGGGTGGAGAGGGCAGGCAATAGGGCAGCATTGGGCAGGAAGGGCGGGACGGAGGTCAGGACAATGCGGACACCCAGGTCCTCCAGCGGCTCCAGGGGGACGAATACGCCCCCCACCGCCAGGCCCTTTTCCACCGCCTCCTGAGCGGCGGCCTCCAATGCAAGGAAGAATACCGCCTTGCCGTACATCTTGGAGGCCGCCACGATGGCCGTGGGCCCCACCACCCTCGCCAACGCCCTCACATAGGTTTCGATGTGGGGCGAGGCGGGCACCAGGTGGCAGCGGATGCCGTGCCTCCTGGTCAAGGTGGGGAAGGGGCCCCGGCCACTAGGGATGGTAACAGAGGCGGTGGCTGGGAGAGATGACTTAGCAGTTGGCGGGGGGGCCGCCGCCACCTGGGCATATGCTCTGGGGGCAGGAGGGGGGGCGCCCGCGGTGCTGGTGGAGGGAATAACAGGGAGGGACGCCGCAGCCAGTGGCGGGGCCGCGGCAGTGGGGGTAGTCCCTGCCATGGAGGGCTTACTCTTTTTAGCGGGGCTCTTTCCTTTCCTTTGTCCCCGCCCCTTCCTGCCAGCTGGGGGTGTTCCCCTAGAATCAGAGGAGGCGAGGGACGTGGCAGCAGCGGAGGTCACCCCATTGCTTGTCGCTGCCCGCGCCCCAACAGGGGCGATGGAAGGTGGTCTGGCAGCAGCAGTCGAGGTGGAGGCTAGGGGGGACGGCGGGGGGGCAGGCGGATGAGGGGGGACAGGGTCCGCCACAGGGATCCCACCCGCCATGTCTCCCGCCATGATTGGCTGTAAGGGAGGGTGAGAGACACTGGACAAAGGGGGGCGGGGGAAGGGAAGCAGGTCAACCACTCCTCCCCGCTAGGCTGTGGGCAGGGGAGGAGGGTGCCAAAATGGAGGGGGGGGGGCAGATAGGGGGCTAGCAAGGACTCGGGGGGGGGGTGTCAGTCACCGACAGAAGGTGGAATTCCGGCTCCTCTAGTTGCACTAGGGGAGGGAAGGTTGCAATAACATCAGGGGGGTGCAGTGATCAACCAAAACGGGGGGAGCTCAAGCGCATGGGAGGGGGCATGGGCGCACAAAGGGAGGGGCAAATCAGGGCCAGGAGGGCCGCAAAGGCAGGGGAACGAACAGGCTGGGAACAGGCAGAGGGAACAAGGGGCTAGCTGTGAGGCCGGGCCAGGGCAAACAAACCAGGCTACAGCGGGAGAAGGGCGGGGCAGGGCAGGCAAACACACTGAAGCTAATAAGGGGCTGGGACAAAAGGTATGCGGGGGGGCAATCAGCTCCAGGGGTAAATGGGGCAGGCAGTAAGGGGCAAAGGTGGGGGGTAGTCCAGTTGGAGGGTAGTCCGGGGCAGGGGGGGGGCACGTGCACCCACATGCGCTTGTAGAAAAGTCAATGGTTGGCTGGCTGGCCGCTGCAGGCCCAAACGATGGAAACGGGCGTGGCAGGCCAGGCAAGCAGCTGAAACCTGGAGGCAGGAGCTGGAAGCAGATGGTGAGCGGCTAGTGGGGGCGGTGGAGGGGGCAGCGGTGGTGGTGGGGGTTTGGAGGCGGGGGGGACACAGATGAACGAGGGGGCAGGCTCCACACCACACCCCCTGTGTCCCCACAAACACAGTTAGGACCCCTCACCACAAAAGCACAGGTTGAAAGTCACTCAGTCCGTAACGGCCCCCTCCACAGTGGTCTCCAGAGTCTCTGTGTGCTCCCCCAGCAGCCGGTGGTCTTCCCGGTCCTCTTCCTCCTCTAGGCTCCAGGAGCTCCCCAGGTCAAACGCAGCAGCAACTGCAGCAGCGCCAGCAACCCCGGCAGCCAGGCAGGAAGGGCCCCCCACAGGTGGTAGTAGTAGAGGGGCCCCGGCTCCTCCTTCCAGAGGTGGGTGGGGAAGGGGGGGGCAGGTCAGCAGGGCCCCCCCCCTCACTCACTCACGCACTCAGCAGCAGTCCAGGGAAGGAGCACGCCAACCAGCCAGCGGCAGCAGCAGTCCAAGGGTGGGAAAAAGGAGCTCCAGCCAGTAGAGCAGCTAGAGAGAAGGAAGGGCTCCAGCCAGCAGCAGCAGTCCAAGAAGGGAGAGAGGTCCGTCTAGCCAGCAAGGCAGCCTGAGCAGACTGACTAACTTCCCTCCCTGTAGCGGGGTGGATACCCCACTCCTGCCCCGAGGGGCTGGAAACAGCCCTGGGAGAGGGCTGAGGCTGGAAGCTGGGCTGATTGGAAGCAGCCACAGCTGGGGCCAGTTTAATCAGGGCCCAGCTGGCCCTTATAAGAGGGCAGTGGGCCTAGAGCAGACAGGCACTCTCTCTGCCTTTAGAGGGAGAAGGGCTTGGCTGCAGGGACCTGAGCAGGTACCTAGGGTGGAGCAGGGCTGGGGAAGGCCAGAGGAGCTGGGGAGCTCTGGGCTAGGGAAGCCCCAGGCTGCGGCCTAGGGTTAGGCCCCTGCTCCTGAGTGAGGGGGGGGCCTTGCCGGCCTGCCCCCCGCCCCCCACACACATCTCTGGGAGGTGGAGCCAGGACCCCGCTACCACCACCGCCACCACTACCATCTGGGGTTCCTCCTGCCTGGCCGGCTGCCTGCTGCTCGCTGCTCTGCTGCACCGGGGCTGCTGCCTTCGTCGAGGAGGAAGAGGAGGTCTGCTGCTGAGGACATTGTGGAGGGGGTTTGCCGATAGACTGAGTGACCTTTGCCATCTATACTCTGGGGTGCTGGTGACTGTTTTGCTGCTGAGGGGAGCGAGGGGGAGAGGCGCGGAGCCCTCCCCCTTGCCCATCTGCTCCCCCCCACCCCCACCGTTGCTGTCGCCCCCTCCACCACCGCCCAGTTTACCATCTGGACCCATTCCTCACCCCTCGACGTGGCTGTCTGCCCCCCGCCCCTTTGTCATCTGGGGCCAGTGGAAGCGGCGACCAGAAAAGCCTGACTTTTGCACGAGTGCTCGTGGGCATCTGTGTCTCCCTGCCTTGGACTTTTTCCCCCCCCCAGCAGCATTTGGCTGGTGTGGGCCCTCACTGCTGTGTTCTCCCCCCCCCCCCCCAGTGATAGTTTGTCGTCCCCCCCCGCTAGTAGCCTGCCCCGCCCACCGCTTGCCTTGACCCGTTTGGGTTCCCCCTCCTGTTGGTTTCCACGCCCCGCCCCGGTCCTGTTGAGTTTGTTGCCTGCCCCACCCCAAACTTTGTGTCCGTGCTAGTTATCTGCCCCGCCCCAGACCTGTTGTTCCCACTTGTGATTTGCCTAGCCTCCCTTGCCCCCGCCCCCCGCCCCGAGCCCGGTCCCCTACCTGGGCACCCATGCCCATTGCTTGAGCGCTTGTGCCCCCCCCCCTTTTTGTTGTCCCTGTCACTGTTCACTGACCCCCCCCCCCCAATTGCTGTTGTAGCCCCCCCCTTCCCCAGTGCAGCCGGAGGAGCCGTAGTCCTACCTAGCCCCTGTGTCCCCCGCCCCTTTTTGCCCCTACGTCCCCTGTTGCTTGCCGCCCTCCTCCCCTGCCTACGGCCTAGCGGGGAGGAGTGGTCGCCCCCCCCCCCCCGCTCCTCCCAGGGGCGCCCTCCTTCCCTGCCTGCCATTTATCAGGGGGGAGTGGTTAGCCCCTTCCCCCACCCCACCCCTGCCCTTCCCATTGGACCCTCCCCCCCTGCGCATCATTTAGCGGGGAGGAGCGGCTCCCCACTGTACCCCCCTCCCCCCGGCTTGGGGCCTCCTCCGGTCTCTTGCCACCATGGAGGGGGGCCCTGTTCCTGCTCCCATCCCTGCCTCTGCTGTTCCCGTGACCCCTCCCTTGCCACTGCCCGCCCCAGCGGCTGTCCTCTCGGCCACCACCGGCCCAGGTTCCGCCGCTGCCATGGCTGCCCCCTCCACGGGCAAAAAGGGCCAGGGTAACAAGAAGGGCAAAGGCCCCGCCCGGAAGCCGCAACCTCCCACCGGCGGGGCTGCCCTTCCAGCCGCGGCTTCAACGTCTGCCGCGGCCCCTTCTTCCCCAGCTGTTCCCTCCACCAGCTCAGGGGGCGTTCCACCCATGGCCCCCAGAGCGTACGCCCAGGTGGCTGCCGCCCCCCCACGAGCCGCCGTTCCATCTGCCCGGACTGCCGCCTCCGATAGCATCCCTGGAGGCCGGGGTCCCTTCCCCTCGCTGACCAGGAGGCATGGCATCCGCTGCCTCCTGGTGCCCGCCTCGCCTCACATCGAGACCTATGTGCGGGCGTTAGCGAGGGTGGTGGGGCCCACGGCCATTGTGGCGGCCTCCAAGATGTATGGCAAGGCGGTATTCTTCCTTGCCTCGGAGGCCGCCGCTCAGGAGGCGGTGGAGAAGGGCCTAGCGGTGGGGGGCGTGTATGTCCCCCTCGAACCTTTGGAGGATCTGGGCGTACGGGTGGTGCTGACCTCCGTCCCGCCCTTCCTGCCCAACGCTGCCCTTTTGCCTGCCCTCTCCGCCCTGGGGAAACCGATCTCCGTCCTCAGCCCTCTCTCGCTGGGCTGCAAGGACCCCGCCCTCCGCCACATTCTGTCTTTCCGCCGGCTGGTCCAGCTCCAAGTGCCGCCGGCGGGGCGTGGCGGAGTGGCGCTCGAGGGGTCCTTCCTGGTGCCCTACCAGGGGGCCCAGTACCGGGTCCATTATTCCACGGGGGAGGCCCGGTGCTTCCTCTGCCGGGCGACGGGCCATGTCCGGAGGGACTGTCCCCTGGCCCGGCTCGGAGGGGAGCCCGAGACCCCCGGGACCCGAGCGGGCGCCGGCCCTGTCACCGCCGGCGACCCTAGCAGCCCTGCCACCGCTGCCGCTGCCCCCCCGTCTACAGGGGGGAGAGCGATGTTACCTTTGCCAGCTGCGAGAGAGGGCCGGCCCCAGGGGGGAGTTCCCCCTCCTCCCACTGTCCCGCCCCTGCCACCTCGTGCTCCGGGCCCCTTGCCCCCTGGCCCTGCCCCTGTTGACCGGCCCTCCACCTCCACCTCGGAGGGCTGGGCGCTCGTCCGGGGGAAGCGCGGCGCTCGCAAGTCGCGGACCCGATCCCTCCCCTCTGATGAGGAGGGAGAGGAGGCCCCCCGGAAGGTCCTGCGGGGGGCTAGAGCCGTTTCACCCTCTGCCGCGCCCCCGGACGGAGCCCCGCCGGGGACATTAGCCATTGCAGCCATGGCAGCGGACGGTGATGCCCCCGTCCCCTCAGCTGATTCCCTGTTTGAGGAGGTGTCTGCATCGGTTCCCGTGGCCCCTATGCCACCTGCGCCCCCCGCCGTCGCTGCTGTGGGTGCGCTTCTGGCCCCCGCGACCGGCGGGGAGGCCGCCGAGGCCGTGGGGACTGGCGTCACCTCCATTTTTGATGAGATCGAGGCCCTGGGTCTGACCCCGGTCACTCAGGGGGAGGACGACCCTCCGCCAGCGGGCCTCGATCTGTCCCCCTCTACCTGCCCCTCGCCCCCGCCCGTTACCCCCGCTCTGGTCCTTGGGGCGCCCTTAGACCTACCTGTTTGCCCGGCCGAGGATGGCGCTTTGCCCGAGGCCGCCGGGCCCCTAGGGGCGGCGGCCGGTGCCGACCGGTCGGGCTCCGACCCTTTGGGCGCACCCTTCACCGCCTGGCCAGAGCGGGCGGTTTCTCCTTCGGAGGGGGGCTCTGAAGAAATGTCCATCGTGCCTGGCGCCGTGGCTACGGGGGCTCTGCTCGGTGTCGCTCCCGTGCCCGGCGTCAGTGCAGGCCCCCCTCCGGTCCCTACCCCCTTGGCCCCACCCCCTGGTCGAGAGGAGCCGCACCCCGGCGGCCTAGCTGCTGGGGTTATCGATCCCGCCTCGGTCCCTGCCCCTGCCCCTTCCCCTGCTCCTGACCTCTCTCCTGACCCTGTTCCCAGTGCAGCCCCCACTCCTGCTCCCGCCCCTTCCCTTGCCTCGATCCCTGTCTTGGCCCCCGCCCCCACTGCCTCCCATGCTACTGCCGCCCCCGGGGTCGTCTCGTTCCCGCTACCTGCGGACGACCCCCAGGGGGTGGTTTTCGTGTCCCCTTTCCCGACAGTGATAGGGGCTGCTTTGTTCCCCCCGCCGCCCCCACCTGTGCCGGGGCTGGGGACGGGTTGCCCGGCGCAACCGCGCCGGGGCTCCGCCCCTTGCTTGCCCGTCCCCGCAGGCCGCGAGGACCTTCTAGGGGACCCGCCGGAGGACGGCAGCACAATGGCTGCCGCGCCCCCCTCTGCGCTGAAGGAAGAGCTGCGCCGCTTCCTCCGTGACACCAGGGGCTCCAAGAGCAAGGTGCAGCTCGCCCTCCAGCGCTGGGGGGATTTCCACCTCGTCCTCCGGGCCGTGAGGGCCCTTTTGGGGGAGGGGAGGGGGACCGGGAGGCAGGGCCTCGCGGCCTACCGGCGAGCCCGCAACTTCCGCGACGCCCTGACCGCCCTTGGGGTGGAACGTGGGCTGTTGCGGGGCCCGCTGGGAGCCGTCGATCCCCCTGCCCGTGAGGATTCACCCCAGCCCTCCCAATGCTAGGCACCAACTTTGCATCGCTCAACACCAGGGGCTGTAGCGTGGGTCTCCGCAGGAACCAGGTGCTCTCCTTCCTTCGGGAGGGGAGGTACTCTGTCATTTTCCTGCAGGAGACCCGCACGGTTCCAGCCGTCGAGGCTCGCTGGCGGCTGGAGTGGGGGGACGAGGTCTATTTCAGCCACCTCAGCGCCCGTTCGGCCGGGGTGGCTACCCTGTTCTCCCCCGAGCTACGGCCCGAGGTGCTGGGGGTAGCCGAGGTTGTGCCGGGCCGCCTGCTGCACGTCCGGGCCCGCGTAGAGGGGCTTACCCTCAATTTGATCAATGTTTACGCCCCAAATGCGGGCCCGGACCGAGTGTGCTTCTATCGGCAGGCGGCGGCCTTCCTCGGCACCCTGGATCCTCACGAGTGCCTGGTCCTGGGCGGGGATTTCAACACCACCCTCGAGGACCGGGACCGCGCAGGACTCGAGACGTCCCAGGCAGCCGCAGGCGTCCTCAGGGAGATCGTAGACCATCACTCCCTGGTGGACGTCTGGCGCGACCACCACCCGGACGATGCCGTCACCTTCACCTATGTCCGGGTGGGGGAGGATGGGTCATGCCGCTCCCGGTTGGACCGGATCTATTTTTCTCGCTTCCATCTGGCACGAGCCCACGCCTCCGGCGTCCGGCCGGCCCCGTTCTCGGATCACCACTTGGTGTCCGTGACGGCCTCCCTCTGTTCGGAGAGGCCGGGGCCGGCCTATTGGCACTTCAACAACAGTTTGCTGGAGGACGTGGGCTTCGTCGCGTCCTTCCGGGAGTTCTGGCTGGCCTGGCGGGAGCAGCGGCGCGCCTTTCCCTCGGCGCGGCGATGGTGGGATGTGGGGAAGGTGCGCGCACGGCTCTTCTGCCGCGACTACACCCGGGGCGCCAGCCGGCGGAGGGATGTGGCGATAGGGCAGCTGGAGCGGGAGGTCTTGGAGCTAGAGAGGCGTCTGGCCTCCTGCCCCGAGGATCCACCCCTCCGCGTAGCGTACTGGGGGAAGCGGGAGGAGCTCCGGACCCTGGAGGACCACCGGGCCCGGGGCGCTTTTGTTCGATCCCGCGTCCGTCTCCTTCGGGAGATGGATCGCGGCTCCCGCTTCTTCTACGCCCTGGAGAAACAGAGGGGGGTTAAACAGCACGTCACCTGCCTCTTGGCGGAGGACGGCACCCCCCTCACGGATCCGGAGGAGATGCGGGGAAGGGCCAGGGCCTTCTACGCTCATCTTTTCTCCCCGGATCCGACCGACGCCGAAGCCTGCCGGGTGCTCTGGACCGAGCTCCCGACGGTCAGCACGGGTGACCGGGACCGGCTGGAGCTGCCTCTCTCTCTAGCCGAGTTCTCGGAAGCCCTCCGCCGCATGCCCACCAACAAGTCTCCGGGCATGGACGGGCTGACCGTGGAGTTCTACCGCGCGTTCTGGGACGTCCTCGGCCCGGACCTTGTCGCTGTCTGGGCCGAGTCCTTGCAAAGCGGGGTCCTCCCTTTTTCGTGCAGGCGAGCCGTGCTCGCCTTATTGCCGAAAAAGGGGGACCTCCGCGACTTACGGAATTGGCGTCCCGTCTCGCTCCTCAGCACGGACTATAAGGTCGTAGCGAAGGCCATCTCGCTGCGGCTGGGGTCCGTGCTGGCGGACGTGGTCCACCCCGACCAGACCTACACCGTCCCGGGCCGGACCATCTTCGACAACCTGTATCTGGTCCGGGACCTTTTAGAGCTGGGGCGTAGGGATGGTCTGTCGTTCGCCCTCCTGTCCCTGGACCAGGAGAAGGCGTTCGACAGGGTGGACCACGGGTATCTCCTGGGCACCCTGCGGGCGTTTGGCTTCGGGCCCCGGTTTGTGGGCTTTCTCCAGGTGCTGTACGCTGCCGCGGAGTGTCTGGTCAGGCTCAACTGGACCCTGACCGAGCCGGTCAGCTTCGGGCGGGGAGTGCGGCAGGGGTGTCCCCTCTCGGGTCAGCTGTATGCTCTGGCGATCGAGCCCTTCCTCTGTCTCCTCCGCCGGAGGCTGACGGGGTTGGTGCTTCGTGACCCGGGGCTGCGGCTGGTCCTGTCGGCGTACGCCGACGATGTGCTCCTCGTGGTCCAGGACCCGGGCGACTTGGTGCGGGTGGAGGCTTGCCAGACGCTGTATTCGGCGGCCTCCTCCGCCCGGGTCAACTGGGTCAAGAGCTCTGGCCTGGTGGTCGGGGACGGGTGGCGGGCGAGCTCCCTCCCACCCGCGCTTCAGGCCATCAGGTGGAGCGCGGGTCCGCTGCTCTATCTGGGCGTTTACCTTTCCGCCACGCATCCGTCTCCGCCGGAGAACTGGCACGGTTTACAGGGCAGGGTGTCGGAGCGGCTCCGGAAATGGACAGGACTACTCCAGTGCCTCTCCCTCCGAGGGAGGGCACTGGTACTCAATCAACTAGTCCTGTCCATGCTCTGGCACCGACTCAACACCCTGAGCCCGGCCCCGGGGTTCCTTGCCAGTCTCCAGAGGCTCGCCCTGGAGTTTTTCTGGCCGGGGCTGCACTGGGTCTCTGCAGGGGTCCTGAGTCTTCCCCTGGAGGAGGGGGGACAGGGCCTGGTCTGCCTGCGCAGCCAGGTCCATGTCTTCCGCCTCCAGGCCCTGCAGAGGCTCCTTTATGGTGCAGGTAGTCCGGCGTGGAGCACGTTGGCGCACGCCTTCCTCCGCCGCCTCCGAGGGCTCCGATACGACCGGCAGCTCCTTTTTCTCCACCCGAGCGGTCTTCCGCGAGACCTCTCCGAGCTGCCGGTCTTCTACCAGGACCTCCTCCGCACCTGGAAGCTCTTTTCAGCGACCAGGTCCTTTGTGGCCACCGAGGGGGCGGATCTCCTCGCGGAGCCCCTGCTACACAATCCCAACCTACGTGTGCAGGTGGCGGAGTCTCCCTCGGTGCGCCGGAGGTTGGTCCTGGCAGACGCCACCAGGGTCGGAGACCTCCTGGACTACGGCACGGGGGACTGGGTGGCTCCCCGGGCGCTCGCGCGGCGCATGGGGCTCGCCACCCCTCGGACCCCCCGGCGCGTACTCCGGGAGGTGAAGGCCGCCCTGTTACCCAGGTCTCTCGATTTCCTGCGGCGAGCCCTGCGAGAGGGCGCCCCCCGCCCGCCCCTCACCCCGGGCCCTCCGGATATTTTTTTAGGGCCCCGTTTCCGCGAGCCCCCCCGGCACCCCCGCACCCATGCGCCGAGCCGGCTGCACGCTCTGCAGCCGGTCCGGTTTCGAACCGCGCCCAGGGCCCATCTGTGCACGCTCGTGCTTCACACGTTGCATTTCCTCACCCTCGCGTCCCGCCTCGATACCAAATGGCGGGACTATCTGCCACCTAAGGAGGGTGAGGAGCCCCGGTGGGCCAGCCTGTATTCCACCCTGGTTCCACGGCCCGCCGGGGATATTGGCTGGAGGCTCCTTCACGGAGCCGTGAGCACGGGCGTACACCTGGCGCGGTTCACCCCAATCCCCGAAGCCTGCCCTTTCTGCGGCGTGAGGGAAGACCTGGCGCACGCCTACCTCGAGTGCGCCAGGTTGCAGCCCCTATTCCGGCTCCTCCAGAACCTCTTGCTGAGGTTCTGGCTGCACTTTTCCCCGCACTTGTTCCTGTTCGCACACCCTGTCCGTGGCCCCACCAAGTCGCGAGACCTCCTCGTCAACCTCCTCCTGGCTCTAGCTAAAGTGTCCATCTACAAGACCAGGAGGAGGATGCTAGACGAGGGGGAGCTCTGTGACTGTGGGGCCTATTTCCGATCCTCCCTCGTGTCACGGATCCGGGCAGAGTTCCACTGGGCAGCGTCCGCTGGCTCCCTCGACAGCTTTGAGGAGCAGTGGGCGCTGTCCGGGGTTCTCTGCTCGGTCTCCCCATCCGGTCTCCTTGTTTTGAACCTTTGACCCTCACTTGATCCCTGTTTTTTCCTTAGTTGTCCCCCGGATTTACTTGGCCCCTGGGTCTAGTGGTCCCTCCCGCTAGGCTGGGGGAGGGGCTTTTAGCAGTGGGCGGGCTTGCGCCCGCCCACCTCCTGGGGATCCCAATAGGAACTTCCCTCCCTGTAGCGGGGTGGATACCCCACTCCTGCCCCGAGGGGCTGGAAACAGCCCTGGGAGAGGGCTGAGGCTGGAAGCTGGGCTGATTGGAAGCAGCCACAGCTGGGGCCAGTTTAATCAGGGCCCAGCTGGCCCTTATAAGAGGGCAGTGGGCCTAGAGCAGACAGGCACTCTCTTTGCCTTTAGAGGGAGAAGGGCTAGGCTGTAGGGACCTGAGTAGGTACCTAGGGTAGAGCAGGGCTGGGGAAGGCCAGAGGAGCTAGAGAGCTCTGGCCTGAGAGAACCCCAGGCTGTGGCCTAGGGTTAGGCCCAACTAGGTACTGGGGTTGCAGGGGTAACCCATGGGTAGGCTGAGGCAGCAGGTCCAAACCCCCTTTGCCAGTGATGAGTGGCTTATACTGCTGTCTGCCCCAGGGCGTGGGGGCTAGCTGGTGACTGGCAGTAGCCTATGACTGAGGTGAGATGGGGATAGTGGGTTGGGGGTCCCCTGGGGAGGGGAGACCCAGATCTGGGGGATACTGCTAGGGGGCAGCACCCCAGTTAAAGGGGCACTGGGTCCTGGGAGGGACATAGGGCCAGAGTGGTCAGGCGGATCACTGGCCTGCAGAGGGTGCCCCAGAGGCTGGTGAGCTAATTCCCAGAAGAAACCAGCAGGAGGTGCCACAGGGGTGAGTCCGAACCCTGTCACACTCCGGTGTAACTTATGCTGGTTGCAGCATTCTCAGAGGGAAGCTATGCTTGCTGAGCTTCTGGCAGAATGCCATGTGCTCTGTCTTGCCCCCAGCATATCCCCCAAAAGGCGGGAGAGGAAGTAATATAATCTGGGTGTAAGGGCTCCTCTTTCCTCAAGAATCCTGGCTTCCCCTTTTGGGCAGCTTTTCAGCTGCTTTGCACTGCCTCAATGACTAATCATCTATATGCCATATGCTGAGAGTGTTATCTGTGTGTGCCTGTGTGTGTGTATGAGAGAGAGAATATCTAGCTAAAAAATAATGACACTATGGTGTATAAAAATTGTATTAGCTAGCTTGGATTTGGGAGAACCATTTTTTATATGTGAGTCTTGACAGTAGGACTTTGATATCATTGGGATATCCTGCATAAATAAGGGGAACAGGATTTGGTTCAGAGAGTTATCATGATCCAGGGGGAAAAAATCAATGTACTGTTTGTTTGTGAAACTTAGAATACTCTCCCCTATGTGCTGATGTGTTATGGTAAAAGCTTATTTCCAGCAATTCTGGCTCTTCATAGCAAATCAGCCATTCTGGAACTATTATTGTTGAAGGAGGCTGCTCTTACAGAAAAGGAGATCATGGCAGTGGTTGTGTCACCATCTTTGTCACAGATGTATTTGCTTATAGGCCTTACAGACTGATGAAACAGTGAATAAAAGGGGAAACTTCCAGTGACCAATAGAGGAAAAATAAACCACAGAGAGAATTTCCCTGCTTCTTAATTTGATTTGACTTGTGAAAATTATGAATGGCTAATAGTGCATAGACCTGAATTCATTAATGTCTTTGACCATTTTTGTTTTACCTCTTTCCCTCTGTTCTCATCATTTATTGTGTACCCCAAACAAGACCAAAGCATAGATGAGGTTAGAGCAACAGAATTAGGTCACAAACAACATTTGTGGTCTCAGCCAGGGCAAGAAATATTAATAGCTACCAAGATGGTAGGCACCTTAGATAACAGAATTGATGAATTCATCACTGAACTCTGCATGGAAACAGTGGATAAGATAGTCAAAATGTGCACTTTATCTGCAGATTGACTATTTGTAGATAAAAAAATCTTTTCTACATCCACAGTTATATATTTTGTTTTTTATTCAAATGCTGGGGAAACTGTTCTCTCTGGCTTGTATAGTATATGTATTTTTTCCCTTGTCATGGAGAATCTCATTTTATTCATTCATATTTCATTGTTTGGACTTGACTAAGGATTCCTTTCATTTAAGAATAAGTTAGTGAAATTTCTTAGGCTCTAGTGGCTCCTTGTGGAGTTGCCTTTTTTAGACTGAACTCCTGTACATAATTCACTATTTGATGCAGAGGTATTTGTCTTAACCTATAGAGGAGCAGGTCATGTTTTAAATGATATATTGTAGGAAAAGGAGGTGTTTTAAAATTGGAACACAATAGTACACGAGCAGACAGTTTTGCAGTCTCTCTGTGCTCACTTGATACTTTTCTGCTTATCGGCATCTTGCTTAATCAACTTTGCTTCAGTGTTTTAACTATAAAAAATACCTATTTTGAAATCAATCCATATTTGATTTTAAGATAGTGTAAATTGGCTTAGTCAATTGGGTGATGATGATTTATACCAGTGGCGGATATCGCCCTCTTTTAGTAATGCTCTCGCTTTGTTGCCACCAACTTGCTACGTTCCGTCTCAATCCACAGCTGTTCAGTTAAAAATTGCTGATGAAATGTGAATACTCCTCTATCCTACAGGCAAAAGTGAAATCACTGTATTACAAAGCAAGAAGAAAAATTTCTGGGGATATGATGATATGTTAAGGAGAAAATGACTAAATAACCGTTTTTTAATACATTAAAACGGTCACATTTAACTAATTGGAGGCAAAATGATTGAAAAGTGGGCTCTGATTTGCCATATGTAATTATCACATTTATCTACTCAAGTGCAGTACATTAGGCACCAGATTACTGCATTCATGTGTGCAAATACCTGCCTGCGTGTATTAAATTAGAAGCTTTGGCTGAAGTGAGATTTTAATATATTGTGATGTAAGGTGAAGAGCAGTTCAGGTCAATGGGACTAGAGACTCTCAGCCTGTCCATGAGCTGCTCAGCACCTTGCAGCATTGAGCGCCATAGGAATTTCTTTATTACATCTCTTCCTTTCTTTTTTTTTTAAAAAAGAATAAAACATGACTGACAGCCCTCTATACGGACGTCCTATTTATTCATAGGACTTATATGGCATGAGCAGTGAGAACGCAAGCTTCTCCAGCCTAGCTGTGTGTTTCATCTCTGAGGGGGAGGGTCTAAATTTAGACACTACCAGACACTTCCTTTCCCAAGGCCTATTTGTTTTTTTTACTGAGAGTACCCACAATACCTCTTACAAAGAGCTAGTCTGAGCCATTAGGTTCAACCCTGAGCAAGGGGTGGGACATAGCTGAGTCTCCCCAAAACCAGCCCCAGGATGGAAGCCCTCAAAGTTCCACTTCTTCCTCTGCTTTCTTCTTGTTCCAAATGGGGAGGGAGGTCAGCTACTGCCAATGTTGGAGTTTCCTTCCTCCTCATGCGTGAGCGTCCCTAGCCAGTTACTAGAAACAGAGAGACCAGGGAAGATCAAGAATGGGACACTTCACTGTGCATGCTTCTCCCCCAGGGGCAGGTATGTGGCAGATGTTAGTCATGTTGCTTAAGGCACTACTGGGAGGTGTTCAGAAAATGATAATCACAGTATAATAACCTATATAGAACAGAATAGCCAACCCACTTCCTATACCTCTTGACCATTCCCTACCCATTTGCAGGGTCTTCCCTCTGCACAAGAGAAAGATCCAGGTAGAGCTTTCTCTGCAGAGAGAGGAAATGGGGGGGGGGGCCCTTATTCCCTTGTGTTGGTGGGGCAAGTTTAGGGCACAAAATGACTCAAGGTTTTAATTAAAATATCTCAAGAATATAATATTTCATGGCTTATTGATTACAGCAGTTACAGCTGTCTCACAAATACGTCTAATTTGCAAGTGAACATCCTATTTTAAACTAGATATGCATTCATGTAAGGGAAATTAAGTATCCTCTGTGCAGCTACTTCCTTGGCACAAATGGAATAAAATATGAACTAAATATTTTAGTCAAACATCTATGAAGTCTTTAAAATGCAATGTAATTCTTGTTTCTTCACATTCCGTACCAAGCCCATTATTGTTCCCATTTACTCTAGATTTGGAATCTTACTAAAAGCCATTTCTTTAGCTTTCTATAACTGATGAAAATTAGAGGCATGACTGTATTTCTTTTTTCCCCATTGCTGCTGAGACACCTCATTTGAGCTGATGTAAATCTAGGCCCTTGATTCTCTGATGCATTAGTAAGGCTGCTCCATGCTATTCCCTTAATACAGTGCAGATTTAAACCCAGTGGATACAGCCACCGGAGAAGTCCCCTTGTGAAAGTGGTTCCTCAGGAGATGTGGAGCTACCATGGCAGCTCCTGTCCCCAACCTCTGAGGATTGGATAGGGATTAGGTGAGACCTAGTAAATCCCAGATGCTGGGGTGGTCCCTGGAACAAGCCCTTGGACTGAGGGATTATAAAGATGTCTTTGCACCCTCTCTCCCCAGCTGCTTTGAGTGCTCAGGTACAGCCTTAGAACTGATCCATAGAATTTCAGGTCCCACAAATGATGGTCAGACCATGAACTACCTTTACTTTTTTTAGATGAGGATAAAAAGTAGTAAATATTTTAAAACTATGATGGAACTGTAGAAACCTTGTCCTGGTGACAGAGGATGCTTTCTAGGAATCTTTAAATGGATATAGATAGACAGATGTTGAGAACTGGAACATTAGCTTTTAGTTCTGCCACTTAGTAATACTTCACAACCCAAAGGACATTGATTTAATCAAGGTCTGATGTCTGGGTAAATTGCAAATCAGATAGTGCTAACACCCAGCAGAGAAAAATCTTGTCTGATGTATCCCTTAGGGAACAAATGTAATTGGCTAATATGGACAAACAGGGTACGAGGATAGTCTCATTCTGGGACATTTATTATTTAAACAAATTGCAGAGCAAAAGTTTAAGAAGCTCTAAAAAACCAAGATGGTCTGGTACCAAAATCGGGATATGCATTCTATCTATTGCCCCACTGCAGTTATGGAATCCCATTGCCTCAAAGCCATCAAATATTCCCTGCACATTACTGAGAATCACAGTCCTTCATAGCAAGAGGCAATTAATGGCCCTGCACACTTGCATCAGTGCAGCCCACACGGTGGACTTTCCAATTCCAAACTGATTTGTGACTGATTGGTAACAGTTTGGAGTTGCCAGCTTCCACACAACAATTGCCACTCACTTTTCCACAGTGATGGCAGCTTTCATTCTGGTGCCTTGGCCAGCAATTCTGGGGCAAGCTCTGCATACGGTTCCAGGAAGGTGGATTTGTACATCCAAAAGTTCTGCAGCCACTTCTTGTCATTCCATACATGCATCACAATATGATCCCACCAATCAGTGCTTTTTTTCCGGGCCCAGTGCCAATTGTCCACCGTGTGCAACTGCTCCATGAATGCCTACAACAATCTTGAATTATTTCTTTCCATAGCACACAGGGCTCTTGGTGGGGGAGGAGGGGTCACCGCCGAGGGTGGCATTCAGCTTCTTGTAGAAGCATCATGTCTTCAGCACTGCACCAGAGCAACGGTTGGCCTCCCTTGCTTTCTGGTCCCCCTGCCTCAGCTCCTTGATCTTAGCACAGTACTGCTGCATATCCCATTCGTGCCCCTTCTCCTATATCCCACTAGCAATCAGCCCATAGGTATCAACTGCACATCCTCCTCTCCCCACATGCCCAGCAGATCCAACAGCTCTGGTGTACTCCATGGGGGAGCGCATCTACTGTGGAAAGTTGGCATGGTCGGCTGGGAAGATGCTGTGTGAACTGTCCATGAATTTCAAAAATTCCTGGGCCTTTAAACAGGGAGAGGTACATGGCTGTGTACCTTCAGGGCAGCAGAGTTCAGACTGCTGACCAGAGCAGTCATGATGGGCATTGTGGGACCACTCCTGGAGGCCAATTAGGGCAACATAAGCAAGCGCAGTGTCTACAGTGACACTGCATCGATCTAACTTTGTCACAAAAAGCACTCTGCCTCTCGTCTAGGTAGTTTTATTTTGTTGGCATAGCAAGAGTTAAATTGGTGGGAGGAGCATTGTCCTGGGAAGACCTCCACTGTTTTGTCAACGAAACCTGATTTGTTGACAAAACTGTTTCGTGCAGACAAGGCCTAAGGCACCTAATTACTTTTGAGGAGTGAGGCTTAGGGCACCCCCCACCCAACCTCAGCATTTATTACTGGCTAGTTTAGATGCTCGGCATGCTGGCTCCTGTGAATCTCATTCTTAAAAGCATACCTCTGCTTTTGCATTGTATAGGCAGTCTGGCACCTAACTCAGGGCTGTGAATTCCATTGGATGGCTACGTGCCCAAAAGTTAGGTGTTACAGTGCCTAAGTCCCTTTGTAGATCTAGCCCTGTGACTTCTTGAGAATGTAGTAAACTTAAATAGTTCCCAGTTATCACACTTTTCTCTACATTCTTTCTCCTGGCTGATTTAGCTCACAGTTGTTTCCAGCTTTGTGCAATTGTCCCTTTTAAGCACCAAGTATATATTACTGGTCTGGACTTTACTATGTTTGTCACATAACAAATGTAATCAAGTCTTGACCACTGGTACCTAAGCAACCGCTAACTTTTAGGTCTGCGATCAATTCCTCTTTATCTGTCATAATGAGTGTGACTGAGAACAGAATTTGGCTTGTATATGTTTTAACTTTGCACTGCTTATTTAAGCTCTGGTTAAAAACCAGTTCCTGTCTCTCCTCTCATTTATGCCTGAGTACATTAGGATCAATTCCACTTAAGCTGATAGAGTTAGACTGATGTAAACCCAGTGTGAGTTCAGAATCAGGCCCACAGATAGTATATATTGTCTTCCCTGCAAAGTGATTGATGAAGTAAACATATGTCCCCATAAATTTCCCTTAAACAAAAACCTCTACAAAAACTAACATTTCTCACTTACAGCTTTCTGACTTTATCCTGAAAAATGGAAAACAAATAGGGACATTCTGAAAGATTGGTGACTGGGTTGCATGCACTCATGCATAATATGGCAAGACCTAATGCCAGATGATTCAAACTGCTGTGATGCACTTCTGAGAAATCTCAGTTGGGAAACTGAAAGAATGGAACACATTTAAATCTACGTGAATTAGATATTACTTATGTTTTATCATTTATTTGTTTTAAAAAGTAATTGATTTGCATATACACCCAGCAGCCAAATTAGGGTTGCACAGGCAACCTTAATTCTGGCAGTTCTTAACATTTGAGTGCTTGATTTTGCAACATTAGCATTTTTTCAGATAGTTTGGATGTAATAAAATATTTATTGATAACACACTGCACCTGCTTAGTTTGATGCTTGTGTGTCCTTAGAGGCGTGAGGCGAGGAGGGGGAATTTAATTAGCATTCCATCCTGCTGTCCCTGTGAACTCAAGTCAACTGCTGAGTGCTAGATGCAGAGGGAATACAGAATCTGACCTTGAGAGAGTCTGTTCCAATTGTAATATTCTCCAGAATACAATAAATCTAATTATGCTAAGCAATGTGGTAGTTATGAAAATATTAATGTAATAAACATGATATAAATTTAATTAACATGAGGTACAATTTTTAGAAGAAGTGAGGCTGAGCAAATAAAGGGAACTGATATTTCATGTAGGTTTTTTTTTCATCTCACACTTAATTTTTGGCATATAATAAATATTTTTTCTTCATGTCATTCTGATGGATCCTCCAAAGCATGTTGACTTGACAAACAAAATAAAAATGAATTAGTGACAGAGGATGCTGCTACAAGATAATATTTTGTGGAGACTGATTTTGACTTGCTGGGAGTGTGTCTCTATTATCATTAAATCAAATCCTGGGAGATCAAATCCTAATGCTATGGTGTGACATGAGATTTGGAACTGCGGCACAGGTGGCAAGGCTCCGTATTTTAAGCTGTCAGTGCCAGAAGTTGCTCTTTGGAACACTTGTTTCTAAAGCAAATGGAAGAAAAAAGGCGTATTGCAGCACCACTATGGATACAGCTAACAGGAGAGGTTCTGGGGAAGCTTTCAATGGAGTTTCAGGTTAGCTACTATATGCCAGGAGATGTCACATTGACGATCAAGAGGGGGGTCAGGGAGAGAGATGGTCAATGGAAAATTACATGTTAATAAAATATAATCATAATGATTTATAAAATATCAATACTTTTGCCTGCTCTGTTTTCACACACAAACATTTGATTTGCCATATTCCAAGGATTAGGTGTAATTGAATTTACACCATGTCTTGCATTCTGTGAAAAGTTGTTGCATACAGTTGCTGCTGTTTCTACAAATGTATAACAAGGAAAAAGAGTATTTGCAAAAAGTAAGGGTTCATTTGCAAATGGCTTATCAGCTATGTGCTGATTTGTTTTTATATGCCCAATTAATCACAAACACTGAGAATGTGAGAGAGACCCCTGAAATTTATTTTTATTTTTATTGCCTACAAGATAAAAGAGTGCTTTAGAGATGAACTGCAAGCTCTCTCCAATCAGTGCCCAAGTGTAAATCAATAATTCATCCGTATGCATCTTCTTGTACTTTGCTGGCAATCACAGACTAAATTAATGGCAGCACATGACAGATGAAAAGAATTACTCCACCATTTCCCCCCAGGAGAACAACCCCACTTCACTGCAAATGGCATTGAGACTCAATGGTTCACACACTGTTGTCTCATGGAATAGAAGCAGAATCATGCTTAGATTCAGGATCTTTTAAGGGTATTCCAAATAAGTGTGTTGTATCCATATATGCTTCAGATATCTTTACATACAACCAAAAAGGTTTAAGAAAAAAGGGATAGTTAATATTACCTTCTTACTAAAGTTATGAGGAGGTCTCTGTATTTTATTTGTGACAGAGAATTTAAGCATGTTTGTATACATGACACCTGTGAACACTATTGCTCAATGCTGTTCTTTTACTAGCTGCAGCATTCTATTTTTGTTAATCACACTTATTGTGGGTTTTTTCCTAATGCGGAAATAATATCTTTGGGTTTGCAACATATTTTGACAATAATATCTTAAAATATTCAAAACGTATCCCTTCACTGAACTGTAGGATTTGTTTCTCTCTGGTTGTTTCCCAAATTTACCTAACCCCATCCCCCATTTTGGATTATTATTGTGGGATTCTGCTGAGGGAAAACATCTGGTCTCCTCTATGAGCCAAATCCACGTGGAATGAAAGGATTATGAAAAGATTTAGTAATCCTAGAGAAAAGGGTCAAGGATCACTCACCTGCTGCTAGTAATGACATTAATTAGTGTGCAATGCACCAATTAATTTTTATCTTTATATACAACCAAAAAGGAAGGAAAAACCATAATTTGGAATGATAAAATCATAAAAGGAAATAAAACAGTATCAATGAAAACACCAAGGGAAAGTTAATCCTTCCAAAATTTCTAGGTAGCAATATCCTGCCTTCAGGCCTACTAATTACCCATTTAGTGTTTGTTCTGATGACATAATGCTTTTAGTTTGTTTCATTGGGTGAATGTGTTGACACTGAGTATTCTGTTGGGTGGATTTCTTTGTGAAACCTCATCTTGTTTGTGTCATTTGAATTCACTGCTCTGAATAAAATATATTTTTTAAATTTGCCTTGACGCTTACTGCTATTTTCTTTTACTATTCTGAGTAGAAACGGCATTGTAGTGGCATGAGCTCGGGAGCAGACTAGCAAATGAATTGTGAACCACAGTCACAATTTCTCCCTTGCTTCTTTCATTCTGGGGAAGAAGTAACAATAGAGTTCCTGGAGTAGCTAATTCCCAATATGTGCTCTCTCGCTAGCAAATGGAGGGTGGGCAGAGGACAGAGTCATGGTTTCGTCCACTCCCACCCTATCCTCACGCATTTGCTTTCGGGGGAAGCATTAGATGCGTAATTCCTGCTTGTCAAGAGTCTCAGTCTGAATGGAGCCTTACTTCTCTTTTTAGTACGGAGTAAGGCTGGCAGCTAAGTTAGGAAATCTTAGACAAGATTTATCTAAAGGTGTCTGAAGTCTGGGAACCTTTGGGACAAGTTTTAAGTGAAGCTGAGCAGAATTTTGAGCAAACATAGGTCAAGTTTTGAGCAGAGTTGGACAAATATTGATGCACCTTTCCTTATACTGATAACTGAGAAATAAATGCAGTAGCATCCCCAAGAACCAGAAGAAATGAAGATCCATTACCCCAGCCTCAAGTGCCAACCCTCACTGCTCACATACTACTCTTGAGATCACAGAGTGTGACCCAGTTGCTAGAGACTGGTCTGGGACTCAAGAGATTTGGATTCTATTCCTGGCTCTGCTGGGTGACCTGGAGCAAGTCACCTCAATCTTCAGTTCCTTCATCTGTAACATGGGAATAATTAAACTTACCTCCTTTGTAATGCACTTTGAGCTCTACTGATTTTAAAAAGCACGATATAGGAGCTGGGTAGTATTACTGAACAGATTCTCAACCTCTGACCCATTTTCAGAGAATAGGCCTCAATTCGACAAAGTTTTAAAACATGCTTATATCCATCTCTTAGGAAATGGGAGTTAAGCAAATGCTTTAAGTTAAGCACACAATTAAATGCTTTGCTGAATAGGGATGGACTGCTGAATCAGGTCCTGGTGAACATTTTAATTTGTATATCTTCTGTTACTAAGTACAGTTTGTATCTTGTCAAATAGACTTCATGTACATTCTGTAAACTAAGTCAAGAACAAGTGAATCAGTCATGGCCCAGAGGATTTTATTCTAAACAAAGCACAGTGTAATTAAATCTAGGAATATATACACTATATCACTGTGGCAATAAAGCTAGCTTTCACCAATTGTGTGATCAAGGTTATAGCCTACTACAGATGTTCTAAGACAAACAATCAAACAAACAAATGCTTGCTTGAGCTTAAGATGTTTTGCCTTTGCTGTTTTTATTCATATGAAACACAGGATGAGAAATAAACTCAGAAACATTGCCATGTGACAATTATTGATTCAAAAAGGTAATTCTTATTGTCTTTGTTTTCATTTCCATCTCTGGGGGACAAATTCAATATCTAAAACTGATTAGTTAGTTTGACAAATAAGGCTTATTGATTTATGACAAGGTCAAATTTTAAGCTTTTCAGTATGGTTCTGAAGTTCTAAGGAGATTGTCTGGAAAAGAACAAGAAGTTTAATGTTAACATGATGCATGTGATTGAAATATTACTAAAATAGTGACAATATCAAAATGTTTCTCTGACATTTTTCTCTAAATATTTTTCACTACATTGTAAATTCAGCAACTGAATTTCAGGTTAAGTGGATTAAAATAATGAGATGAAAAGTTCCATGAAGATTTGTACATACAGCTTATGGAAATGAAACTCTATTATTGTATGTTATGCTAGGTATTTTTAATTTACATAGATGCACATTAAAAAGTGGGCAGGATTTGTAATAAAGTAAAGAATTTAAACATGACTGTTCAGTATGTGCAGACAAAAAATATATTGCATTGCTAGACAGTTAGGGCCAGACTGTGATCTGCGTATTCATGCTGAATAGTCAGAATTGTTTTCCTCCACCAAATATTCCTATGAAAATTAAAAATTAATTAAAAAAAATTTTCTCTGAAATTTTCCAATGACATTCTGACTATTCGGTGAAAAATTAAAAGCTAAAAAATTTTGGATAAAAACCAAATATTTTGGTTGCTTGAAATTTTTTCACAGAAAATTTTCTTTTTATAACTGAAAAAATAAATTCAGAAATGCCAGCAGATGCTGCATTTGAGCTATAATCTGAATACTTCACGTCCCCAGTTTCCTTATAATGCAGGCTCCCTGGCCAGACAACATTTTTCATGATGCGCCAAGGTTTCCCCTCTTTTTGGTTTTCAGGTGTGAGGGCTGTTTTTGTTTTTTATTTGACAAAAAGCGAATACTTTTAAAATAAATAAATAGGCAAAACCCCAATTTTCCTTTGACACATTTTCAAATAATCTCAGCCATATTGACTATTGTTTTATATCATGAGTGGTTCCACTGAATTCCATTGGACCACTTGGATAGTAAAGTATTACTCAACATGGGCCTCAACGTTGGTACTCAAAGAATGTGGAGCGGCACTCCAGTTTGTGGGCCCAGTTTTGGATAATGTGGGGAAAGTGTCACAATCTGTTCTCTCCCCATAAAATGGACACGTATATATGCTGCAAAAGCAAGGTAAGGATTCTCCCCCCACACCACACACACATCCAAACCCACACAATTCAGTTAGCGAGCTCAGAGGAGGCAGGCTCCATACATCTCTTTATACCTCTGTGCAAATACCCTGGCCATTTTCCAAATCCATTTTCAGTCAGAGATCAGCCCCATGTGCATTCCCATATTACGTTCCTGCTACAAATAGGAATAATTTACAACAAGGCTATGTGTGTGTGGACCACTGTGTGGTCAAGTCAGCCAGTTATGTATGAGTGTATTTGCATACCCACTTCCCCATAACCCCATCCCCTAAACCCCATCATCCATGGAGCAATTGTGGAGCAGTGTCTCCATGACAGTCTTGAAATGGCAAAATCAATGTGGTCAGCTTTCATCTTATGCTTCTGCTGCTGCTTTAATGTTTTCTCTCACATGCGTATTCACATTGCCTAACAGATTTTCATCCTTTAAATGCAATTTGGCTCTTCACCTGCATACTTATAATGATAAACAGTCTTTGCTATGGTATCAATCACTCCTGCATGGAGAAGAAGGATCAAGAAGAAAAGGGTAGAGGTTTGGAATAAGCTTGTCTTTGCTCAACACAATTTTCATTCTGCAAAGCAACATTTAGAAATGTTTACCGGAAAATTATATTGTGCATTTTCTAATTCAAATTGAATGGAGTAGAGATTGAAAAAAATATTGTTTGTCCTGGTATTTGCCTTCAAGAAAATCATCATTCCCCGATGAGGGCCAGCCTTAGGGAAAATGGCACCCGGGGCGAACTTGTATTTTGGCACCCCTGACACCCACTGCCTCCCAGAGCTTCCCACCCCCCATCACCTCTGGCTAGGGTGACCAGACAGCAAATGTCAAAAATCAGGACAGGGGGTGGGGTGTAATAAGAGCCTATATAAGAAAAAGACCCCAAAATCGGAACTGTCCCTATAAAATCGGGGTATCTGGTCACCCTACCTCTGGCCCTTGCAGTCTCCCCATCCATTTCCCCATTGTCCGGCCACCTCTTCCTCTCCTGGCTCCCCACCCATCACTCCTGGCTCCCACTGCCTCCCCCAGCTCCCCACCCATGGTCCCTAGCCCCCCACCTACCCATCCATCCGTCCATTGCTCCTGGCCTCTTCTGCCTTCCCAGGCTCTCCCCATTGTCCCAGGGCCCTGCTGCCTCCCCACCCTCTACAGTGCCTCCAGTTCCTTTCCATGGCCTTGCACCCCAGGCCTGCGCTGCTCATTGCCTCTTGATCACAGTGCTCTGGGCAGTCACCCTCCTGCAAGGCTGTTCCTGACTCCTATACAATTATTTAGATCAGGGCTGGCTATTGTCTTATGTTGACACATCATTACCAACTATATATGACAAATCCTAAATAGATGGCACCCTTGTAATTTTACCCCAGTCTCCTTTACTATTGGAACATTTTCTAATTAGGTTTATTTTCTGTTGCCAAGCTTCATTTTCACTTTACGCAGCTCTGTCTTTTGTCATTCTTGTCCTGACAGCTGCCCTTCCATTTGGCTCCGTGGCCTTCCCAGCTGCTGGACATCCTGACAGACGCAAATTGGGTGGGAAAGAGGAAGATGAATAAGTGAAAGAAATCCCTTGCTTGAGGAAAGATACTTTGGGGTTAGAGTTAGGGTTAGGGTTACCTCAGTATGAGGTACTCTCTTGAGATATCCAGCCCAGTTTTGCAGACTTAAGAGGGATGGATAGCTGGGGCAAGCTTCAGAGAAGCAATCAAACTTTGAGGTGCTACGAAAACGAACATGAACCTCCAAACTTTTTATGGATTGCACATAACTGATCATATTTGTTACTGAAGTCTTTGTTCAATTTAAAGTGCTGTGTTTTCAAGAGAGGCCTTGCACACATTCTTTATGGAACAGATGGGGAAATATCAGGATTTTGATCAAGTGCGCTGTCAAAAGCTAAGTAAGATCTTTCCTATATCCACTAAGATCTCTCTTCAGGCACATTCCACTATATTGTTGGGTGCATGCAAGAAGATTACTTTAGACAGAATTACATTTAATTTTAACAGGAGTTTCAGATTTGCATTAATCTTTAACAGCACATTTTGTCCAGGAAATGCTGTTGTCTTTTTCATATATGTGATATTTACTATTTGGAGTAAATTGCTCATATTTCTGATTGGGTTCATTCATGTATTTTGTTGGGCTGAAAATTAAAATATATAACTTTCTAACCATATTATTCCTGCATACACAATACCTTCCGAGGGAAAATCAGCAGACAGCTTACCTAGAAATTAGTTATGTAGGCTGCAGGAGTACCTGTCAGAGCACTTGTGTGGATGAATTCAAGCTACTCAGCATTTAATGAACTGGGGTCCTCGTCACCTAGCCAAGTACACTTTGGCTGTATGCCTGTCTGAAATGCTCATCCCATTCACTAGCCTATGTGTACCGAATCTGCCAGCTGATCTTCAGGGTACAAGCAATGCATCTTATCGTGCTGACTCCTTGTCATTAGAACAGAGGTACTGTAGTCTTTATAATGCCTCGCACGCTGCCATTGGAACACAGTCATTGTTTGAACTGCTGAACCTGGTTAGTAGAAAGACAAAGAAAAACATGTCCTTGCGTGTATTTGTGAACAGATGCTGGGCAATTGTGCAGCCATGCTAAGCCGGGAGTTGTGTAAAGGTCTATGCATCTTGGAAAATAAGTCTTACATTGCAAGGAAACATTGACTGCCTCCAGTGGTGATAGGGAAACCAGTAATAGCAGCTGCTTTCTGAATGGAGTTAGAAAAGGCTGTGGCCAGAGGTAGATTAAGATTTACTGGGGTCATGTGAACAAAGAACATTTTGGTCCTCCACACTCTGGGGATCCACAGGCACCAGAACCAGGTGGGGACATGGTCTGGAGCTGCTCTCTGGCACCTGGGCAGGCGAAGAGTCCAAGAATCCCCACAGCAGCCCAGGCTTCCTGGGCGGCTCTTACCATGGCCTGGCTCCATCTTCTCACCTGGCCAGGGAGCTGGGCCTTGAGGGGAAGAGGAGGAGCAGGGTACAGGGCTACAATTCTGGCACTGGTGCCCCCCCACACTTCTAACCAGGTTCCGGTGTGCCTCCGGGGCCCCCAACTTGGCCAGGGCCCCTGGGCACGGGCCCCATGGGGCCCCTGCGTTAATCCACCACTGGCTGTGATGAATTCACAGGGGAAAGCTTGGGATTGCTTCATTAGGACACAAATGACAAATGAAACAGAGCCTTTTGCTCATGCCAAGAGAGTGCTCTACATCCTCTGTGTTAGAAAAAGAAACTTATCATGGACTGATAATGGTATCTATAGTGCATCTGTGTGAGACAGACAGACCTAAAAGAGGAATCTTGAGAATGCTAAACAAAGACTTGAGCAATACAAAGTCTGCAACATAAAACATATCAATCTCTGGATATATTTTAGGAAAAAATATATCAGAATAACTATCCAGGGCCCTGATTCTGCAAAGACTTAAGCATGTGCTTAACTGTGTGAGTTCACTACGCACAATGTGAAAAGTGAAGCACAGGAGCAAGTCTTTGCAGAGTCAGGTCCTAATACGCTAAAAAGCTCTCTGAAGCAATGTTCAACCGTTTTAAATTAATTAAAAATGAATACTATAACAGTAGCATAAGAAATGTTAAAACTGTACAGTTCACACTAGTATTTTACAGAACAAATAGCCTAAAAGCAGAGAGGAAAATTCATCAGTGATAACCTCTGAGAGAAGAGCTGTTGTAAGAAGAGTGCATTGATGTCAAAGACTCCCATAGTTAAAAGATAAGTACCCAAGCAAGCAAAAGCTGATGATAGCATCACCTCTTCTAAACAATCTGAAAGACAAACTGCCGTGGGTCCTAGAATTTCAGTTAAAATATAATTTGAATAACTCTATAGTAAAAAACAAACAGGTCTTTCAAGGGAAAAGCTGAGTCAATCTTCATGCACATTACAAAAAAAGAGAATAGCTGGTGGTAAGCAGAAAACAGCATTAGTTATGAGCAATCTGAATATAAATAACACAAAAGAGGGTTTGCAGTTAAACGGGACTCCCCCACAGACAGCCAGGAGTATGCCCATCTGAAAAATTAACGCATAAAAGATGGGGAAGTTCTAGACAGCATGCAGACATTACCTACTCTAGTTGGATGTATGGCTGGTGATGTTGGAAGTGTGGTTCTTCCACTCATTTGTCAGAGATCGTATCTTGAAAGGAAATATAACTGTGGGGCTTGCTCTATAAAATTTGATTAAAAGCTTTGGATGACTTCAGCTTTGGATTACTTCCCACAAGCACAAGAGACAAAGAACTAGAAGCATTGATGCCTCTGAGTACTCCTTCTACTGGACATGGCCTCACCTGTCACAGAAAGGATGTTGTTTAAGGATGTCAGGGAAGACTGTTGCAACACTACCAGTGTAATACCCCCTTCATAAGACTGCTGCTATACTGTCTTTAGCTAATACTGCCTAGAACTGAACTGATGTTTCTACCTATCTCTTGAGACAAGACATTTCAAATGGTCACACTAGGCTGGAGAATTTATCTACATGCAAGTTCTGCTTTGTAAGTTTCTATGTGTACCACTTTTATCTAAGTGCTTACTTGGTTATTCAAAGTTCAACACTTCAAAGAGTTCAAAGCTGAGTAATAAAAAGTCTGTAAATTACTAACACATACAGACTGGGATTTACAAAGGAGCTTAAGATGCACAATTGCTATTGACTTTCAGTGGATTTGGGTATCTAATTCCCTTCTGCTCCTTTTGAAAATCCTAGCCATAATGTGTACTTGTATTTCATGAAAAGATTCATCCTACTTGTATGGAAATAGTTTTGAGTCAATAAGTGGCTAAAAGTGCTGAGACTGGGAAAATTCATTACACTAGTTCAGCATAATGCTTCTAGCAGGCAACATGCAGTGAAAAGATAGCTAAAAACAGCATGCATACCTAGGAAAATTTGAGAAGAGAGATTTTTCAAAGCACCCAATTTATAGTATCATGTGAAACTGACAGCTTCATAGACAATACCAAAAGTTTGATTTATTAGGATAAAAGTCATTTACTAAGTGATGAACTATTGGATAAAGGATCAAATTAGCTGCCAGCATAAATCCATTGAAATTATGTAAACCAGCAGAGAATTTGTCCCAAAGAGTTTAATAGTTGGTTTGGTTTGGGTAACGTAAGAATTTCTTTTCAAAAAGATTTGGGTTATAAATGGCCTATGGTAAATTATAAAAAAAAATTAGAAGTGGCTTTCAGTCATTAAGGGCTTCAGTGGGCTATGGGTCAGGCCCCAAGTGCATACCTGAAGTTGGTATGTGATATTTGTGTGTGTATGTGAATAGAAAAGGCTTGTCATTATCTGGGAAGGTAATTTTGAACAGGACTGATATTTAAGTAATTAAGTAATTGTTGCAATGTCTAACTTATCATTACTTTTGTGTGATTTCTCACTGACAGAAATCTTTTGATTTATACATAATTTGTCTAGCAATAGATAAGCGCCTCTGTTAAGGATACATGAGCCATATCGGTGCCAAACCTAGCCGCCCTCCCCGCATCCCCTCAACAGAATAGCATAGAATTAGAATAAGTTTATCACTTTGTTATAAGACTTGAGATCTGGCCAGCTGAGAATTTCCCTGCTGTGCGGGAGTTCTCCACTGATGGCTGACTTCTGTGTCAACTGTCACTTAGCTCCTGCGCAGAGGGCATATCATAGACAGGAGGGACAATGTGGGGGTGCGGTTGGAGCATGGTGTGCTCCAGCTTTGCTCATCTGATGTACAGTCTCTTAGGGACTGGTGGCAGCTGGCAGAAGTTAGAGCAGCCCCCAGGCTCAGGATGCTGCAAGATCCATGCTGAAAATCAGGGAGCTTTACCAGTTCTTTGACCTGTCCCCTCCCTCACTGCTCCCTGAACAGAAGTTTGGTCTAGCAGAGAATCTAGGCTGCTTTGCTACATTTAATCTTTTAAACTTTCTAAACACCATCTTTGCTTTACTTTCTGTAATTTCTTATTTATCTTTAAATGTTAATATTTAAAGTTTAATTCCAATGTGGTCACATCTGCCGTTCGAACAGCATTGGTCTTCTCTTTCCTGCAGGCAATGACTTGCCTGTGGATGGATTATCCATGGCATTTCCCTTAGGGGTTGCGATACATCAAAATCCAAAATTAGAAATGTTGAACAATACTCTGATTTTGCGGGGGGCATAAAAACCCTAAAAAGGGCACATTACTTAGCAGTCTTTCTATAGCGTTACCCCCAAAGGTGGGAGAAGAGCACAACAAGGGGTTCTGGCTGGATTTAATTAATTACATATGCTACACAGATACACACACGTAAATATATACAATTGCACAATACCAGCCAGTGATTATTCTGTGCTGTGCCTTAGGCGATAGCACGTTGAAAAATTATTAAGAAGAACTAGACCAGCAACATCAGACACAGTCGGTGGCTTGGAGAGAATGTACATAGATATTCAAATTCAAATTAAAAGTAGTCCAGTGCGGTTCTAGGTGTAATTATAATTTATTTTTAAATCTCAGAATGAAGCGTGAGTTATTCTTTAAACAACCTGAGAGGGCAAAGGAAAACCAAGGATAAAGCACCTGCTCTTAAATAGTTAATCTAGAGTTGGACTAATAAATACTCAGTCTTCAAATTCCCACATAGCTTTCACTGAAAGGAACAAAACATTTTTATCTTTCAGAAGCGATGACTTAAGACTATGATGTGATCTTTCAAACAGAACAGCTTTGAACTGTGACATTTATTCTGACTTCAGTATTTGTTCCCATTCTAAGCTTCACACCGAAGGGGAATTTCATTTTGATTCACAGATATTCTTTTGTGACTTATAAAGCAGCCTTTACCTTGAAGGTTTTTTTCTCCATATAAAGGCGTTTTCATGGAATTTGCTCCATTAAATTTCATGACCACTTCTGAAGGCAGAAAGTGTTTTATGATAACTTCATCTCTGCAACAAAGGGTACATGTGAACAGGAAAGGGTTTCAGCCACGGTGGCTTCAAATATACATAGTGGTTATTAGGCTAATAACAACATCCATGTGAAATCATTACAGATCTTAGCAATTGGACATAGAGGGTGGAAGCCTGGCTCCATTGAAGTCAATGGCAAAACTGACTTTGAGCTCTATTTAATGCTGCCAATTTAAAGGCTAACTGGGACAGTGAAGATCTGTGTGACAATTAATTTCCCCTCCTTTCCTCACAGTCACCAAGTCACATGTATCAGGTAAGCAGAGCAGCAAGGAATAAAGGGAAGAATAAAAGGCAAGGCAGGTGTACCTTAAGGCCTATGCAGAGTTCAGCTGAAGTCAATGGAACTGATTGAAGGACAGGGACCTGTGGTATGGAATTAGCACAGTCAAGGAGAGGCTGAAGAGGTGGGGTTTTTTTAAGTAATGATACTTTGTGAGGATAAAGCCTAGAACAGGAGGAGGCATATATATAATCACCAAGATCGGAGGGGAAAGGGACATGTTCCCTCAACTCCCTTCTCACTTCCCTCCCAGTTCTGCCATCTCCATGCCAGGGGAGTTAAAAATGAAAAGCTTCCTCTTTCCCTAAACATGCCCTCCTCCTGCTTAATGGTCCCCTGGATCAACCAATTGTCTATCTCTCCCCTTCACCTTCGAGGGCACATTGCTGTTGGCTGGCTCCTGGGGCATAACAGCCCCCAGATCTATAGGGAAGAAGCCTACAGCTCTTCCTCCTCCTGCCCTGCTGTCGATTCCTTTCCCCCATGCTCAGGGGACTAGAAAGCACCAGGAGGGGGAGGGGGGTGTGAGAGAGAGGAGACCCTGGGGATGGAGTGGAGGAGAAAGTCAAGGGAGGTGGAGGACTAATGAGAGATCTCAGGGAGGGGATATATCTTTTGAAGAGACAGGAAAAAATCAGCTAGATTCTTTGTGTGCTAACAGGTTAGTGTTAACAAATGGTTTTGAAGCTGAAAAGTGGTATATATGTTATATTTTTAAATGATGGATGAATATTACAATGCTGCCCAGTCTTATTCAGACATTCTAGAAAGTTTTGCAAAATAAGCAGAACTCTTTTCAATGGTTCTAAAGAATTTGCAAACCAGAAGGTGTTCCTCTTCCTATAAAAATCTCCTTTAAAATGGCAGAGCTCTCCCAGTCCTATAAAATGATAATTGTTGGGTTTCTGAGTTCTGCATGGATCAATGGGGCAGTACTTAATAGATAAATTAAAGTGCCTCTGTTGTTCGAAGAAATGAAAAGATGTCAAGCTAGTAAGAAAAAATATTTCTTGAACTTAGTGAAAGCATGTGATGGAAATAATTACTAAAGATACAGAAGCTTTGAGATAGATTGAAAGCTGAGACCAGTTGATTTTCATTTTGTTAATTAGTTGCATTTTCAGAGTTGTCCACTTTCTACCATAATACCACAGTATTCTTGGTGCTTTTCATTATATTTTCTGTACCTTTCAACATGTTTCCATCACGACATTCCTGACCCACAGAATCAATTAAAGATAACTTCAAATGTTACCTGGCTCTCTGTTCTGATAACTAGCCTAGCCTAAGAGTGGGAAAGACTGGGACAAAATCATTCTGCCTAATCTTTTTGAGCCCTACAATTCCTTCTGTCCTGCAGGGTAAAATTAATTGAACATCATTAAGCTCCTATTAAAAAATACCCACCCTCATTCTGGGACTGGTGGAATTTAAGTGATTTCTATTGAGATTGTCTATAGAGCAGTGGCTCTCAACCTTTCCAGACTACTGTACCCCTTTCAGGAGTCTGATTTGTCTTGCGTACCCTCAAGTTTCACTGGTCTTAAAAACTATTTGCTTACAAAATCAGACATAAAAATACAAAAGTGTCACAGCACACTATTGCTGAAAAATTGCTTACTTTCTCTTTTTTATCATATAATTATAAAACAAATCAATTGGAATATAAATATTGTACTTACATTTCATTGTACAGTATATAGAGCAGTATAAGCAAGTCATTGTCTGTATGAAATTTTAGTTTTTACTGACTTCAGTAGTGCTTTTTATGTAGCCTGCTGTAAAACTAGGCACCTATCTAGATGAGTTGATGTATTCTCTGGAAAGACCTCCGTGTACCCTCACGGGTATGTGTACCCCTGGTTGAGACCCACTGCTATAGAGGGATGGATTGCAACCCTACATACTGTACTAGCCTACGTAAGGAGTAGAGTAGTAGGAACGGGTCAGGAAAGAGTTCCAGCTCTGCGAGTCACAACCTGAGCCCGGTTTCTCATTCATTACGGGGGGTAGTAAAGTGCACCAGTCTTTTTACTGGCACAGATTACTTCCTTCTATGTGCCAGCCCTGCTGGCATGTTGCTCCACCTGCTCCCCATCCCTGCCCCACACTCCTCACTCACCTGAGTGGGGAAGAGGGAAGAACAACCTGGTAGTGACAGCTTCTCTTACTACACATCGATGTATAGATAGGTGATGTGAATAGCCCATGCAGGGCTCTTTATATCTTTCTACTCCCCTGCATAGGTGCACAGCAGGGCTCATGACATACCCCAGAATAAGTAATTGTAGTAACATGATTGAAATGGTTTATACTTGTCTGCATCCCAAACAAACAAAACAGATTACAATACCCTTTTTTATATAAAAGGATAAATAGAGCATTTTATTAACACTTTTTGCAGCAACAAAAGTGACACAGTCCACATCTTTTCATTACACACAGCAAAAGCTATGGTCACATTTTACATCACTTTGAGGCACAAAGCAAACTATTTTTTTCCCTTAAGGTCAAGGTATGGTTTGCAGTTAAAAAAAGAAGAAACAATCCTCAAGTTGTATATTGCAATAGCGGGGCCTCCAATTACTAGTACAATACAATGAACAGATAAAAAATCCAGAATGGATTGTTACATACAATGATAATCATTTGAGTTGGGAAATGGATCACCATTGTCATTTTTAGAGCATTAAGAAGCGGTCAAGTGTTGCTAACTTTAATTTGGTTTGGTTTGGTTTAATCCCAACAATCCCAAATGTCTACAACAAGCTTAATATAAAGGTACTATATAGACTAAAAGATTATGCACTTTATAATGCATTGCACTTATTGCTTGGTACACTAATGTTGCAATTCTTCTTGAGTTATGCTAAGAGAAGATAAGCATAATGAAAGTAGAAGTAATGCTCTTCCTAAATCCATCACTAGTTATTTGCCACTTTGGTTTATTGTGAGGATTGTTACTCATATTCAGCATTCATTATAATTCTATTTGACAAATACATTTTTGAATTCAGGGATTTGTAAAATAACATTTTCTATAATTACAATATCTTCAATAAACTTTTATCTATTTATACAACTGTGCCATAGTATGACAAAATAGGAAAACTATCAAAGAAGAAGGATGATTAAATTATTTTCTGTTTCTTTCATTTAGTTCAAAATATTCTGCAAAACAAATACATCCATTTTGTGTAGGGCTACTTTCTCACGGTAATTTTTTCTTTGGATTATATGGAGGTGGGGGCAGGAGCATATCTTTTTGTAGGCTATATCTTTTTCTTCTAAAGTGATTTGCAACCAGTACAAAGTAATTTACTATAACTAAAAATACACTGAAGCATTTCTTGCAAAAGTTATTTTATAGTCTGCATGAAAATTCAGATTGAACATTACGTGTTGTTTTTATACTGGTTGGTAAATGTAAGGAAGAACATGACACATACTACAATTTCATTATATTCTGTAAAGAATACAAATAAGAATTTGTGCCTAAACATTTGATATAAAACACCCAAATAAATTCCTTTATTTATCACAGAGTAGCCTGCAGCATGTAATCACCATAAACATACAGTATGCCTTTTAGAGCCTGATCCAATTCCCATTAAAGAGAAATGTATCAATCCCTTATAGATATCTAGGACTGAATCCTTCCTTCTTGAAGAAAGTCCTTGTCTTAGACCAAACACACAATCTCTACATTTTACTGAGTAAACGTGTATACTTAACACAATCAGTTTATGATTTCTTCCAATACAGTGTAACAAATATATAAGTGCATTTTTTTAAAGATCAAGTAGTTTTGGCTTTCTAAACAGACTATTAGATGTGCCAACTTAGTTGGTTAGTTGTGCTTTAATCCTTAATTATGAGCTTTAGCTCATGTATACTGAAAGTATCTAGTTGCCTCTATAGTTTTGACCAGTAAACCCTTAAAACTCTAATGTTTATAGAATGGATACACCCAGTGGAGGTGATGACATATCACAATTCAAACAGATTGCACTTTAATGGTAACCTTTTTCTTAAACCGTTAGACCTTCCTGTTTGATATGTGTTTACATGTTTATACCACATTCTTTGTGTGCAAACAATCACAATGAATTTAATCACAAACACTACAAAATATATCCAATATTGAGATTTGTTATGAATAATCTTCTCTTTCCTTATAGCTGTATGAGTCTTGGCCTTCCTCTTGTATAAATTCTTCTTTCTTCTCCCAACCATTTGGCCAACCACCATTGACCTGGGTCGTAGCACCATAAGACTTAGTGGTACCATAATTTACGTAATTCTGAGTAATGTCCCCTGTCTCTTCATCAAGTTCATCTTCATGAATAAAACCACATTTCTCTTCACTTGTCTGTTCAGGGTCAGCCCAAGGTTGTTTCTCTCCCGAAGCAAATATGCCATAGAATATAACTCCTCCATAATGCACTAAAGCAGCAATAAGGAAGACATACTGCCACTCTTCACGTGTCTGTAAAGAAGAGTATTGCTAAGTCAAAATAGCAGCACAGACTTGATAGCTGTTATGAGCTGAAAGGGATGATTAAGGCACTGAGGTTGTAATTTTCAAAAGAGCCCAACTCCCGGGCATCTAACTCCCACAGCTTCCTTTGATAATCCTAGTCTAAAAACTCAGTTTGTACAACTGCAGGAGATTTCTGTTACTTATTGGCTAACTTCTGTAAAAATCAATTAACAAATCACCTCCTCTATCATTAATCCATATGCACAAGTCAACATGACAAGCTAACCAAAATATCTGACCCAATACTCAGGTCGGTTTTGGCTCTCTTACACTGCTGTGTGTAGTGCAAAACAACTGGAAACCCAACATATTTAGCACCCTGAGAAATATCCCTTTGCCTGAGGAATCCTGCCTGCTAGCATCTGGCATAGGAGTGGCAGCGGTTGAGGGGAAAAGAGGTCACACCACCAGCTACCCTAATGTATACTATGGACTGGACTGGCCCCAGTATTGGGGAAATGCAAAATCTGTGTCAAGCACTGCTCAGTTAGACCAAATAATCTGGACAGTTGTTTCCAGCTCTAGGCCTCAGTCCTGGAACCATTAAAAACTATAGCCAAACACCCATTGACATCAAAGAGGATAAGAGAGAGTCCCTAGTGAAAAATGTTAACCAGTTAATAAAGGAAAGCATCATTATATTTCAGAGTATCATGAAACAAATGCACTGCTTCCAATACATTCAGCTTTATTACCGCTTTCCACTGTACTACACTTGTTCTCTCTTCCATGAGTACTTTCAGTCACTAGACCTTATTCTCCTTTTGTACTTTACTTTTAGTTATGAAAAGTTTCAAGGACTATTTAACCTGGGAATATTTTTTAAATATTGTTTTTTAAAAATGCACAAAATTCATACTTGAAATATGTGTCAAACTTGTTATTAATTCCATCTAAATAATTTAAACACTTGTTTGTATGCTGGAAGGTTCGAGCCTTATGAAGGAACTGGTTACTTTAAGAGAGGGTAATAAATATCCACATAAAAACAGTCACAGTCTGGGAAATTCAACAGAGCTGAGGAAGCCAAGGGGCAGGAGACTCCTGACTGAGGTGACATATGATGAATGTTGCTCAGAGATTTCCAGGAAGTCAAAGTACTGGATGGTTAGTGGATAAAGCCAGAAGTTAAGGGATATGGAAAGTAATTTGTCTTTAATACTAGTGGAATTAAACTGCTCACCTTGAATTTAATGAGAATTATTTTGAAAACCACATTACAGCTTACCTTGTTCTTTGTCATTGCTCCAACAATTATAGGGCAAACCATTCCAGACAATGTCCCAACTCCATTAGAAATTCCCATTAAGATGCTGGCATACCTTGGGGCTATGTCTAAATGGTTGACATTGAATCCTGCAACACAAATACAAACATGCATTCCCACCATAAAATGAGTCCATGACTATTTATATAGAGCCATTTTTGGGGTATGTTACAGGAAAATGTGAAGTAAGACTAAATATATGAGACAGATTCATGTTTTAAGTTTAAACTGAAAACAGCTTATAAAATGATACCAAATGTATTTTTCCCCAAAAAATCTGTTTTTTAAAAAAAAAAAAAAACCTCCAAGAAGTGAAATTGAACCCACAAAATGATTAGGCTTTGGGGGAAGTTCTCAGAGAGGGACGTGCAGTGTAATTCACATCCCTTTCATGTTGTAGTTACAGATTTTGTGTGTCACTTCCTGTTACAGCCTGTGTCACTTCCTCTTCATTTTCTCCACATTTCTCTTTGTGGTCACACAAAGCATCAGGGTAATGGCTGTTTTTGTGTGGGAGGGTAAAATAAAATCAATAAAAGGAGACTATTTTTAAAAGATTTCATATTTGTTTTAATTTTTTTTAAAAAGTGTGTATTTCCTGCAGCTCCAACAAGCAAATTCTTTTCAAATGTAAGCTGCCACTGTTCAAAGAATCTTAGGGGGAAAAAGTGTTTCTAGGAAGTTACAAGGCTCTAAAATTCCCCCAAATAAACACCAAAAATATATGAAAACAGAATCTGAATACCAGGATCCGTAGGCATCAGAGAAAAAGATAGATAGTGTGGGGAGGACAACTGTTAAAAAATAAAGTATAATACATCCTTTCAGGGCACAATTTCTTGCAGAAAGTTTGTGGTAAACACTGGATACACCACAAAGTTCTCATAGCTAGGTATTTTGTTTGTTATTAGGTTTAGAGGTGTTTTATAATGATGGAATTAAGTTATGTTTCAGTAGAAGAACTGGAGCTGATAGGTCTTGCAGGATTAATGGGTTTTAATGAGAGATTTGAATAAGGAGACCATAAATGTTTAACAGAAATGACTATGGAGGCTGTTCCAGATGTGAGGACTTGTGTGCACAAAAGGAGTTAGGTGCCTAAGTCCCAGTTTTGGGACCACGGTGATGTATAAAACTTCTGCTGAAATCTCTATGCCCCTAAATTCAATCAGCACCTACGTTTTTGCAGTAAAAGTTCCCTAGGTGCCTATGTTTCTGCTTCAGGGCATGCACACTGCTGCCTCCCTCTAAGTGTCCAGTCATCTCTCTCTCTCCTAAGCCCTAGAGTGATTCATGCTCAGAGGATGCCTACTGAACTGGGCCTCAAGCAAACTCACACACAACAGCCGAGGGAGGTGGGGAAGGAACTCCCTCATAAATTTTAGCCCAGTGGCTAGGGTACTCAGCTGGGAGGGTGGAAGACCACCACTCCAAATCCCTCCAATGGCTAAGAAGGGATTTGCTTCCTCTCCAGTGAGTGTTTTAACCACTGAGCTATGAGATGTGGGAACTCTTCAGTCTCTCCTGTTGAACCTGTTCCACCATGGATAAATAATTAAAGACATTAGAATAGGGGGACTGGATCCTAGGTCTCCCACATGAGTGCTTTAGCCATTATAACAAGCTATAGAATGCTCAGTCTCTCCCTCTTTCTCTCTCTCTCTATCGGCCCAGAAAGAGCGAGAGCACAAATGTGAGAATGACTCTAGCCTGGTGGTTAGAGCATTCAGCTGGGAGATGAGAGATCCAGTTCCTGTGCTCCAGTGACTCTTTAATTATTTATTGAGGGTTCAAGATCAGAGACAGAGGGAGCCCCACACCAGAATATCCCATCGCCCAATGGTTAGAGCATTCACACAAGAGAGCCCTATTTAAATCCCTCTTCCTGCTCAAGTGGATGGGAGACATAAACCAGGGGTCTCCCCCATCCCAGGTGAATACCTTAGCCATTGGGTTAAAAGTTATGAGGGAACTGCTGCTCCTCTCCCCTTCCCATGCCACCCTCTTACTAAAACAGTGTAAGCACCTGACTGCAAGAAAAGGTTCAGAGCTGATAATTGCTACCAGAGATAGGTGCCTATCTCCAAGACAGGGGCAGGGCTTAGCATACATCCCTGTCATCATCATCTCCCATAGGGTAGCTTAAGCAACTGCCTACCTAGCATGCTGGCTTTTGTGAATTGCAGTCTAAGGTGCCTATGTCTCCCCATTCATTGTAGAGGAACTTAGGTGTTGAACTCAACCTTTGTGAATTGCAACGATGTTATAAGCACCTAAAAGTTAGGCATTGTAATGCTGAGTGTCACAATGCCTAACTTCATTTGTGCCTGCATGGGAGAGGTTGCAAAGATGACAGTGGGAAAATGAGGCAAAGGCAGATGACCCTGGTAATGCCAAGTGCATGAGAAGGGAAGTATGAGTGCTGAGATGTAGGCAGGAATGGAGTTGTGTAGAATCTTAAAACAGAGAAAGCAGCTTCTGAATATGCACTACATCAAGAAAACAATAACTGATTTTATTATTTTATAATACACAGTAGAAACGACATGTAAAACTCAAGCTAGATTGTTAGAAGGCAGATTCCAAAGTAAAATTTACAGTAATATATTTGCATTTATCTACGTGCAGGGTATATGAGGGAGGGGAATGGAAATACTTGAGCAAATATAATATACAAGATGTGGTATTCATTGTTCTTTTCTCTGAAAATGATAATAAATAACACCAGGCTGAATCCTGAGATTCTTACTCAATTTTAATGTCACTGACTGAAAACTGAGTGAGGACCTCACGTTATCTTTTTCTTGAGATGAAATAACTTCCCCTTATTAGCAGAAATAGTATCTTACCAGATATGGCGAATCCACTGAAGCCCACAGCGAGTACTAAGAATGAAATAGCCATTCCTTTACTATGAGAATACCCCACCACCAGAAGAAGAGTTGCTTCCATACCAAAACCTCGGGAAATAATATAAGGAAACACATCAGCTTTAACTACCTATTAAAAACTGCAAGCAGTAAGGCACCAGACCTGGTACTCATTTAGAAAAAGCAGTGAAAAAAACATTATTATTTTAATTTCATTATTTGAATTAGTATTATAATTATACAACTCTTTTCCCCCAAGAAAGCACACACTTTTGCAATGTCAAATCACCTCTTTGTTCAGTATTTGCATACCAGTTTTTTGTAACTGTCTTTCTCTTTTCACAGTGATCCAAATGCAGTACCTCCATTATGCAGGTGACATTTGCCCTATGGCTATCTGTATTAAAGGCTGAAGTGCTGAATAGCTCCTAAACATGAATTTAACCCTCAAACTGAAGGAGCCTCACTGTAAGAGTTATATTCTCTTCTCATATGTCCAGTCACTAGAAATTGAGACTATGAGTAATGCAAAGAGCATATAACAACTTTTCAAGGGCATGCAGAAGTATACAGTAGATGGCTAAAAATTACACACACTGGGCCAATTTCCTCCCCTACTTCATTATTCACATAGACTCTGTCTGCAATTGTGGAGGTCAATAATGTGATAGTGTATTTATTTATTTGTATGTATTCAGCTATTTGAATAATGTTGTTTGGTGCACACTGAATTGTTGGGAAGCCCTATATCTTAATCTTAAACTTCAAATAGCTCTAAGAAGTCTTAAACTAGAATTCTGCCTATCTCCCATTTTATACATTGTGTGAACTTTTCTAATGTCTCCCTATTAAAGCCACTGCTTTGTAATCTTTTTGTAAAGGATACCACATGTCTACACCAGAAGGGGGTTGAATTTCAGTGAGGAGAAACTGGGCAAACAGGAGGAAATAAAATAAGCATTTGTAGGGGGAAGACATGTATGAAACCTTCATCCCATGGTGGCAACCACCATTCCATCAATAAAATTCTGTGTGTCCCAAAGGCCATGAAGAAAAATGAGGGAGGATCAAGGAGTGGCAAAGAAGCCTGAGAAAAAACTCTACTGGGCATCTTGGGCCAGATTTTCAGAGGTATTTGGTGCCTACAGATGTGGATAGGTCTGATGGGATTTCAAAAGTTCCTAAACAGATTAGTCACCAACCCCCCTTGATTTCAATGATACTTGGGTGCTTAACCTCCTCAGACATTTTTGAAAATCTCACTAGGCTCTATCTGCACCTAAATATCTAACTGTCCCTCTAAATAATTTCTCCAGCGAATGAAATAAGAAGGTATAAGGGGACAACCTTATATCTCCATTTGGAGGTCACCTTCAGTTAGTAACCACGTTTGTTTAATAGCCACATCTTTATCACTGTCATCGATCGGTCTATCAGCCCTCACAGAGAGAGCGCCAATCACAACACGTCAGATGTGTTGTTCTAGCCAGTCCTCCAACTACCCGCTGGCCAGGCTGTCAGTAGCACCGGACACCCGATTGACATAGCGCACAGCAGCCTAGAACTCCTGAGTGATTCGCTAACCACAGCCTCCCAAGCAGCTGGGATTACAGGCACACACCACCACACCGGGCTACATCTTTATCATACAAGTAAAAGGTGAAAGTAATACTTAATATAGCCATGGCTCCTAAATGAACATATGCAATTTATGTATGGGCTCTATTCTAAATCACATTCAAGGTATACGGGAAACCTATAAATAAGGTAGAGTGACTTACCTCCACAATTCATTATCTTTCTCACGGTAGTGGTTGAAAGAATTTGCCTGCTTCTTAGGAAATCTGCAATCTGTCCCCCGATAGGCACAATAATGGTCATCACTAAATGCGGCAAAGCAGATAACATACCCACCTAAAACAATGACAAATGGGAAGTGTTGGCACCATAATAAAATATTGATTTATCATTTCCTGAAGCATCAGGCAATCAACATCTACTTAATTGATTCTCTACAAGTTCAAGGTAGGTGTTTAAAGCAGGCATCTTGATTTATTTTATTAAATGAGTGAAATGTGACAATGTGCATGTTTGTAACTTGCCATTTTCTTTTCTAAATGATAGCCAAGACAAACTGGGAATCATGCACAGAACTCTAAGTACTAAACATTACAGGATATGGATCAATAGGTAAATTAAGTCAGGGGTTTTCAGAACTAAAAAACATCAAGAAGCACAGAGGTCCTGGATCTACATTCCTTGAACTTTCAAACTCCTATTGAGCAGCCAGGGGAACTTTGTAATGGGCAAGGAATTGAGGATCAGGCCCAGAATACTCCATGTTTAGAAATCATATGTAAGCTACACCCTAATGACACACACAGATGTAAATCAGTGGTATTTTTCTGACGATTGGCTCCAAATACACACACAACTTCACAGAAAATCCTTCACTGAAAATACATAATAATTACATGTGCCAAGGATTTAAAATGAGGGTATGTGGGGGAACAGCATTTCTGTGGTACCTTTTACAAAATGCACTATGTTCAAAGGCAGAAAATGATCTTCTCCTTTTTCCATCTTAAGTGTGAAATTCTGTACTTTGCTGTAGTTTACAAGATAGAAGTCTAATCAGATGGCCAGATTCAGCCCTGATGAAAGCAGGTATTACTCCAATTTAGTCAGATATTTAGAATAGAAAGTAGCTGCAGTATTTCAGGTACCACTATAGGATACTGGCAGGTAAATGTTGGCTTTTCAATTGCAACCACTGTCCGTAAACAAACTCCATGCGCGGGAGCTAAAATATTGGTCCTCATGCCAAAAATATTTTTTCTAGGTTTACAATAGGTGGACCATTGTTTGAATATCTAGCTCTTAAAATAATTTTTGGGGATGAAACGTTAAGACTAACTCTATATGAAATGACCAGTCTAATCATATACCTAATAGAAGAGGTTTCTTTAGAAACATACACTACAAAAAGGTTCTTAGAATACCCCCAGATAGACTCATTTCCTTAACCCAGAACATTGAACAGAACATAGGCTCACATGAAGACTAACATTTAAATGTCCAGATTAATTTATCTGCGGTACTAGAACAAGTAAAACATGATAAGCAGCCATGTTGCTTGTTCATCAGTGAATGGAAAGGGCACAATGGATTTGAACTAGAACTTCTAATATTTCCTCTTCTGTGAAAAAGTTAGAAGCAGTGTTGAATTCCCATAGACCATTCACACTTTTCTTTGAAGCTGTATTGTATAATGTATATTAAGGAAGGGGTAGAATCAAAAACAGTTTTTGGAGATGGGAAGAGAGGTGATCAGAATCCAATCCTGGATCTAGAACTGAATTTAACCACTGGTCCCTTTCTCTGTGTGATGGCTAAACCCAAAACTCAATCTGAACTTTGAGAGAGTGAGTGGTGCAGAATCCAGATATGAATTTTGCAGCTCATGCCCATCTCTGACTTCTGAATGCCATAATATAATTGTGTTTCTATCCTATAATATTATAACAATTCTGTGGCTACCTAGAGTTTTCTGGTTGTCAATATGCTGCATACCATAGACACTTGGACCTTCATAGTAACAACATGGATAGAATTTAAATCTTCCTGCACCAAAACCTTAGGCCCCTACCACCTGAGCTAAGAAAAAATTCTGTTCACTCTTTGCAGCATAGGACCTAAGACACACAGGTGATAAATTATTATTCCATCCATCTAATGTGCAAATCAAGAGCCTGATCTGCTCACTGACTTCCATGGAAAGACTACTTTGGATCAGTCCTTATTGGTCAGATTGTGCCACTGACCCATGTAAGGGGTGATACATAACAGCATCAACCTCAGGGAGAATGGGAGATGCAATTCCTGGCTGAATGCCCCAATGCATAGGGGACTGTGCAAGCTGCGCTTTTTTTTCTTTTTTGGATGATGCAGCTTGCTGTCCCCATTATTACCAGTGTACTCTCCAGACCAGTGCTGGGAGGTGGCAGGGGATGGTCCTACTTTCCCCCCAACTTTCCCCACAGCCTTAGGGGCACCATGCTCTCTGGAGGTGCCTGACAGACTGCAGTCATGATGGGCCTTTGTGCAGTCTACACGGCAGAGGCACTTTGCATGCTCCACCCCCAAACACTGGTGCAAAGTCTTGTTCCAATATGACTCCAGACGGGTCACTATAAAGTATTTCCTATTAAAAAAATGTTAGTGAGTGCACTATGTGTAAATTTTAGCTTAATCAAAAGGATACAATCCCTTTTCAGTTTTGTCACTTCACTCACATATGCTGGTACATAAAGAGAATGGTGACTTTCTGCACTGGAGAGGCGCTTCAAGAATTATAAAACACTGGGAAATATGTGCATTACAATTTTCCCTCTCCAAGTAAAGATCTACAAACATGATTCTTCAGTTATTGCTACTCAAAAATATATGGTGTTACATTATGATTAAATACCTTGCTTATTTCAAACCCAAACACCTCTTCAAAGTAAGCAGGCTGACTAATAAGCAGCAAATAAAAAGTCCAGCTTCTACAGAAGTTTGCAACAATTATTGCATAGACAGGCATAGAAGTAAAAAATTTTCTCCATGGAGTCTTGTATTTCTGAAACGTGGAAAGAAAAGCCCAGTTAATATTTTCTTGGTTAATGGATATTAAGCTTCCCTTATCATGCATGTTATTTTAGCCACTGTTCAAGGGAACAGGTGCTTAACTTTACACATGAGTAGTTCCATTTTTCTTTAATGTTCATAAAGTAAAACATATGCATAAGTATGTGGAGAATCAAAGACTTAGCGTAGAAACCTGAGCAAATGGACAAATGTCTACAATAGTATTCAGTGAAGCAACTCAAATTTACTCAATACTGTCATTCATTTCCATTCTTCCATACTATGTAAAAATCTCATTCAAGCTCACCAAGTATGATTAGAACCAGTCATAAGTAATATAACAGTGGCAGGTAGTAATGCTATCATTAAGGGCAGTTGGCTTTTCCATTGTAAACTTTGGGACGTATGCACAGCTGGTGTAAATCAGCATAGCTCCAGTGAAGTCACCAGCTGAGAATCTAGCTCTGTATTTTGAATCCTATTTAAATTGCCTGTATAGTTTCATTATGACATTCTGGACATTTCTTTAAACAAAGTCACAGCTGAAGCACCATTTTGTTCTAGTTTTTTAAAATAATACATTTTGACCAATATAGGCTGATGGGGGGAGGGGAGAGGATTTAGAGTTGCTGAAAATTTACAGATTTCAACACGGCAACCCTATAGCATCCCACACTCAGATCCACAAAGGTATCTAGGTACCTAAACTCCAGACTTAGGAACAAATAAGTCCAATATTAGGCAACGCTGTGATCCACCAAATTCCTGCTTGACTACTGCCAAACTCTGTAGGTACCTAAACTCACCCAGCACCTAAGTTTTCAGGGTAAAAGTTCCCTCAGCACCTAAGATTCTGCCTCTGGGCATGTGCACTGCCACCTCACTCTAGACTTTCAGACACCTATCTCCTACCTAAGTCCCAAAATGATTTAGGGGAAGATAGGCAGAGGAGCACCTGTCTCATTCCTGGGGTCCAATCTGGTAGGCATGCTCGGTGAGCCAAAATCTGTCAGGTGAGCCCCATCTTATGACATTTAGCTCAGTGGTTAGGGCACTAAGCTAGGATGTTAGAGACTTAGGTTCTATTCTGCCTCCACCACTGTCTGAGGAACAGGAAAGGATTTAAACAGGGATCTTTACACATCTCTCAGGAGAGTGCTCTAATCACCAGGTTAGGGGGCATTCTGATATGGGGTTCCTTCAATTTATGCAGAAATTACTACCTAGGCCCCCCACAAGATTTGAACCTTCCACCCCTGTATTCTAAGACCACAATGCTAACCCCCTGAACTACAGAGCCAGGCCTTGTCTGGTGAAGCAATTCTACTTTGGATAAAGACTTAAGTAGTCACTGGGCCAGAGAGAAAGAATGACTCTATAGCCTGATAGTTAGGGCACACACTTGCTCCAATGGCTCCTTAATTAGTTAAACACAGCGAAGCACCTTCCACAGGAGAGTTTGAGGGTCCCCCATTAGACTATCCCATAGCTCTGTGATTAATGTGTGCCTCTGAGTGGTGTGTGAGTTCCTTGTTCAAATCCTGGCAGAGGGGGAAATTGAATCTTGGTTTCCTATGTCCCAGGGGAGTGCTCTAATCACCAGATTAAAAATTATAAAGTAGGTGGCACCAAAACAACCTCCTCCTCCTGCCATTGTATGTGGAATGACTAGGCACCTAACTCATTCTTACAAGAAGCAACTTAGACACCTAAGTTACCTGACTCCAGGAAAGGGGCTCCTCATTGTATATCACATGCAGAGATAGGCATCTAATTCTTGGCAGAGTTTAGGACACACCCCTCCCCTCAGCATCTCCCATGGGTTAATCTAGGTGACTCCTAGCATGTTGGCTTTTGTGTATCATATGTTTAGGTGCCTGTCGCTTGGCATGCATTGTATAAGGAGTCTAGGCACACAGCTCAGGCTTTGTGGATCACATGGTTGTTCCTGTGATTTTTTTCTAGGCATTGTGGTGCTCACTATCACAACCTTTAAGTCCTTTTGTTGATCCAGGCCCTAGTGACTTGACTGGAGCGCCACATTAGCCCAGGTTTCTTCCTGTTGGTGTGTATCCAACTGCAGAATCTGGCCGTATAGGTGTATATGGAAATTATTTCAGAGAGGTTTCCTGGGTGCAGCTGAGGGTAGGATTAGGTCCATTATGTCTTGAAAACTGGCATGGTTCCAAAGGGAAGTGGTGAAATTCATTCTAATACACAGAGTATGTGCAATGCCCTGTGCACCTATTAAGTTCCACTTAAGATCCTTAGACAAGGTTAAGTGAGTCTTAATTGGTGAGGAGGGCCTGGTGAATGCCCTGGGAAGAATGTCATACTGCACATATCAAAAGCAATTAAGCCATTAATACAGACTAATCGCTTCCAAATATAATTTTGAATCCAGTTTTGAATAATGAAAGTACAAATAAATGAAACAGGAAATCTCCAACCCAAACCTGAGCAGAATATACTGACTTCTCTTTAAATAATATTTGCACAAGCCTTAGATGTTGTGTTTAAAATTTCAACCTGGAGCAAATTTCTCTCATCAAGCGTGGGATTTTCAAAAGCACCTATGTCATTGAGGAGCACAAGTACCATTGAATTTCAAACTGAATACTACAGCTGTCAACAGTGGATCAAAGCACAAAGCTCTTGATCATGGGAAAAGTGGCTTAAGCCTGTGCTCAATCAAGAGCAAATGGTCTGACCCAATTAGAAAACACTATAAAGAGAGATCTCTGGGAATCAATGATAAAGAAAGGTAGAACTAGGAAGGTTGGTAGATAAGGTAATAGAAGAGGCTAGATAGCTAAGAAACAAATAGCAAAGTCTGATTTTCCTTAGTTAGCATTTGTGAAGCTATTTCTTTAAACCTTTTTAGAAATTAGAGGAATGGGAAAGTGCTCATTTTGCATGGTAGGTTTTCTTCATGGCTGTTAGGAATATCTCCATTTCAAACCAGCCTTCACAGGGCTCTCTGAGATGTAAACTTGTATAGGACAACTTCAAATTACCCAGGGCCCAAAGGGTTGTTTGTTGAAAGGGTGTTCATTATAGCTGGAAAGAGACTCCAGTGGAATCATGAGGACTTCTTGAAATCAGCCTTAGGTAATGAAGTTACAATTTTCTCAAAGCTGTGGTGAGGTGAGAACAATTATCCCCCTACATCTCTGTAGTTAAGCTATATACTATGATTTAAAAACAAGAGTTGGAGGCACAGAATTGTGAGAGCTTATCTTACTTCAATACATAAGCTTTCATCCAAATTGAATTTAGGCCAGATGGTGATGCAGCCCTATCTGATTCTACTTCTCAGCATTGTGTGTCCTAATTTCTCCTCTACTTCATCTGTTCCTCATTTTAACAGTAAAATGGTTGGGAAGGGATAGAAGGGGAAGGAAATGGAAACATTGTCATCTGCCCTAGACCTAGAAACATCATTAAGAGCCTAACAACCCCTGGGGTTTCCATGTGTGGTGAGGTGCTAGATCTGGAGTGGAGTGTGAGGGAGAAACACCTACTCCACAGCATGCTCTTGCTTTCCCTGCAATATTAGGAAAACTCCACAGAGACAATATCTGATTAGGAGTTAATGCTGCTCCAAGGAGGATTAGTGCCTTCAAGGTCCCCTTTATGGCCGCTACTCTGCACCTGTGAGGGAGACAGCATGGCTCCTAAAGGAATATCCTCAAAATCACTCAAAGCATAGGCCATTTTTAAATACTGATTTAAAAAAAAAAACTACCTAAAAAATGCAACAGATGTCAATTAACTGAACATCAGTGGTTCCATAGCATGGTCTTTCTGTTGTATTACCGTGCAAAAACAAACTCACTGGACATAGCCTAATTTATGTACCTGATATCTGTACATAGCAAGGATTGTGTTGAGGCAAAGAGAGATGAGGAGGGAGCAGAAAGATGGTTTGGGAAGCTAGAGAAGAAAGCTGTAAAGGGGGATAATTGGGGAATGGCAGCTTCATGAGATTTGCCAACTATGTGAAAAGGTTAGCTCAAACCCTTTTTTGTTTGGTATAGGCCACTTTTCCTATGATCAAGAGCTCTGAGCTTTGATCCACTGTCACCTTTATATAGAGCAGTCCTTTACTCATGTGTAGTCCTATTAAAAGGAGGGAAGAGTTAAACCTTGTCTGTATGGCTCATGCTATTACATAAAGCATACATTTCTGACGGAATTTGTTTTCTGAAGAGTTGAATTGTTTAGAATAAGTACATCTATCTTGAGTGGCATTAACGCTATTAGGTTTCTTTTACCCCTTTCCTCCCCACCCAAAAACCATGCTATAATCTGATTCCACTGTATGTATGGATAGAAATATATATAAAGTTCTTACTTCCATTGCACCTAAGAGGTTGGCACTCTCTCCAATGCTCTCCTCTATGTATCTGCGCTCTTCATCTGTGATCGTTGGGTGCGTTGCAGGACTCTCATATGACACCAAAAGCCAAAACATATACCACACCATCCCAAAGCTCCCTGTTGAAAATGTAAAAGGAAAAAACATCTTGAAAGGAAATACAAATGCACTAAAGCAACAAACAAGGAAAAATACCGGCACATTTCATTTCAATGGCATTTGAGGTTGCCTTCTTTACAGAGTCGTTCTCACAAAGACCAGATCCCAGAAACACTTACTATTGGTGAGAAGTGTTTGCCAGGTTGGGCTCATAATGAGGCTGTCATTTCATTTACAGAATGACTTTGCTATAAATGAAGAATCACTGAGTCTTAAATAGTCACTGGTACATTTCAGTGCACAGAAGCAGCTTCAGAGTTTGTCTACCTAGAGTGACACTTCATTTCTACTTATCCTATGTCACTGTTAGTAATTCACTACACTAACATTTTTTACCTGAAAAATATAAGATTGTAGCCCTATTTCCACCACATTTCTGTGTCATTTTGAGTGAACTTATTCTCTGTTTATACCAATGCTGAGATGGGTTTAAAAAATGTCTAGTCTAAGTAACAGCTCTTATGTGAAATTTTCTATATTCTGTTGGTGTGATACACTAGAAGGCATGGGAAATTAACAGTGTTCATTAAAGCAGAATGGGTATTCTGTATTTTTTCCTGTGATTAGTTTGGTTAATTATATTATACCATAAGGAGGTATTCATTCTCGCTAAAAGTTATTTTAGATTAAAGAAATAAACCCTTAGGACTAAATTCAACCCATACCTCACACCCCATGTTTTCAGTGGGGGTTATGCAGAGTGTATGTTTATGCATATAATATAAAATTTTACCATTATGTGCCACTTTGAGGCATCTAATCCAGTTCTCTGCATTATTGCAGGGCAGTTTTCAAACTTCCTCAAACTCTTTCCCAATAGTTCAGATCTATTCTCACTCTTTATGGGATCTTTCTCTACTTCATACAAGTTTTACACTGAATAATTAACTCCATTGGCCAGATACTCCATTAGTGTAAATCAGTGTAGCTTAATTAACTTATGCCATCTGAGGATCTGCCAACCAATCTCAGTTCAGCTACTCTTGATTTACACTGACGTAAATGGGAGGAGAATGAGGCATCATGAATTGGTGATTCTACAACATTTCCTATTTAGTTTGTACCATAATCATAAAAGTAATTCTCTCTTTCATTCAGCTGAAATTTCTCCTCTTTAAGACCATTGCTTCTTATTCTAATGATACAATTTCTTCGCATTTTCCCTTCCTCCAACACCTATTTCTCTAGGGCCTGGTTTACACTGGGGAGGGATCGATCTAAATTACTCAACTTCAGCTACGTGAATAACGTAGCTGAAGTCGACGTACTTAGATCTACTGACTGCAGTGAGTTGATGGCTGACACTCCCCCGTCGCCTGTGCCTCTCGCTGAGGTGGAGTACCAGAGTCGAAGGGAGAGCACACAGGGGTCAATTTATGGCATCTAGACTAGACGCGATAAATCGACCCCCCCCCCCCCACTGGATCGATCGCTGCCTGCCGATCCGGTGGGTAGTATAGACATACTCTAGGTTGTATGTTTAGACTCAAACTTTAGTCTTCCTTTATTTTCATCCTATGTTAATAATGAAGCCGTTAACAGTGCAGACTAGATTCCTGTAGTAATGGTGGGAGGTAAACAAAAACTATCATACCATATACATAAAACACAGAAGACCATCCAGAATATTGCACTAGAATCCCAGCTAAAGGCATTGCAATAACAGCTCCTGCATAGGAACCTATAAAACAAGAGAGACATGATAGAAAATGGAACTACATTCTCTACTGGACTATTTAATGCTGTTGGGGGAGGAGGGGAGAAGAGGACAATATTAAAAGGTGGCTTACCACAAAAGGACGTGGTTGCTAGCCTACTTCTTTCTAAAGGAGGGGCCCACTTGCTCCATATCCCATGGCAGGCAGGATAAGTGACACCCTGTGGAGTGGGCATTCCACAAGTTAACATGTGCTGATCAATTAGTTGATGTATTGTTTATGCATTTATTTCTGTTTAAAACTAATATAAAGAAAATAATGATCTAATAATTATGCTAGCATTTCTATAGCTCTGCATGGACACAATCCAACTCCCATTTTACAATGGAAAAACTCCCAGTGATTAGAATGAAAATTGGATCAAGCCCTATATGTTTACTATACCATATGTACTTTACTAACTAGTTAATATTCACAATGCCCCTGTGAAATAGGTGGTTACAATAATTATAGGTGGGGAAAGCAAGGCACAGAGGTGAAGTGACATGCCCAAGGCCACCAATCACATCCATGGCAGAGCCAGCATTAGAACTGACTTCTCCTAAACCCAGGTTTCTTTCCTCAGACCATACTTGAGCTATCCTAAGTTCTAGCCACCAGTAATATAATTGAAAAGTACAATATAGAAGCTGAAAACCAGCCACTTCCCCTTCACCCTGATCCTAGAAAACAAGAGCAGTGTGATTCTGGGAAACGAGCAAATATTGCAAGTGAAGTTTGTCTCAATGTCTTTGCTGTAATAAATTATTTAAGCACATATGAAAATGGAAATCTGAACAATATTAGTAGATTTCATTTTAAAATACGACTGCTCTCTCTTCAACACACGTTCAGCCTTAATTGTATAAAAATAATAGAATTTCAATCAGAATTATTAATATTTTTATGGACCGTCTTGCAACCTTGCAATACACAGTAAGTTTTTATAACAAATTCTCTTAATAGCTAATTACACATTAAAAATTAAAAATTAGATTTTTGCATATTTTAGAACAGTAGTATTTTTTCCTCTTTTAATGTAATTGATCTTCAAATGAACATAATTTTAAAATTCAAAACTTCTTTTTTTTTTTTACAAATTGGACATTTTTTTGTTAATTTTCAACAAGTTATGCAAAACTCCAGTTATGAGGTTTCCAGAATTCATTGCAAGCATTCTTCACAATCCTATTCAGAAGCTAATTTTGCATGCAGAATTCCATCAGAGGGAAAGAGGATATTTTAATGTGACAAGTCTAAAAATATCTTCTTTTCCTTTTTATCTCCTAGCCCTTTTTCTCTCTTTCCCACTTCCTCAGGAGGTGTAAAGATCCGCCTACATCAATTAATTTGTAAGACTGCGCCTGTATTTGTGCATGCAAATGTATATAGTTGGATACCTCACTACCTAACTTGCACATGGAAATATGGGTAGTACACTAACTATCCACCTTGCACGTAGCTTGTTCACCCAAATCTAAGGTTTTTATATAATAAAATGTGTTTAAAAATTGGTTTATTAGTGTTATGGAGACCATGTATTCAAATCTGGTCTAAAAATGTTAATGAGACAATCAAATGTACAATACAGGCCTGACCTTGCTCCCATTGAACTCAGTTGCAAAACTCCTCCTACTGATGTCAATGGGCACATAGTCAGTGCCTATTATAGAAACACAAACTTGATTTAAAAGACAGTGCTCATTCTCTGGTGCTGGTCCACAAACGACCCTGTGTGGGAGACCCTTCCCTCTCCCCCTTCCTCTCCCCCCCCCCCCCCCGATCAAAGTCCATATAGTGCTGGCTTAAGTGGGAATTAAATGGTGTGTATGCCCTGTGCTGGCCCTCTGAACAGGGGGGAATTTTACCATGTACTTTTATAGGTTAAAGAAAGCTACATTGAAAACATGACCTAACAGTTCAAATAGCTGCATTTCATTGCACTAGGATTCAGCTCTTGACTGGAATCCTATTTTTTTACTTATAACAAAGACTGCTGGTTAGCAACTAATGAACATCCACAGTCACATTTTCTTTTTACTCCAACTTCTTTTCCATACCTCTACAAGGCCCTGCAAGATCCGGACAAAGATGACACACCCATAATGCACCTTAGCAGCAGATGGTATTAGCATATTAAGAGTGGCAGTCAGCAATATAGCAGCCCCAAACACCCTGTAAAAGAAAACCGAGGAAATGATTGCAGTAGAGGTCAAAACAACAGAAATTTTCACACACACACACACTGACACATATATGTGTTAAATGAACATTCTTTACAGAGGAACATTGAAATTACCAGACTGGAGCAGACTCACAGACTATCTAGTCCAGTATTCCCTGATAGTGGCCAGTACTGTATACTTCATTGTAATCGGTCCCCCTCTGCACATAGGGCTCATTTTGATACGTAATTGTTTGTGATTGGTTTAAGCCCTAAAGCATGACGTTTAATATCCCTTCCAAAATGTGTATCAGTAATTATGAAGACTCTGAACCTTCTTGATATCCATATAGATGTCCAATCACCATTTTTTATCTTCCGAAGTTCTTGACTTCAATGACTTTGACTTCAGCATCTTCCTATGGCACTGAGTTCCACAGTCTAAGTAAACATTGTGTGAAAAATTTCTCCTTCTATCAATTTTGAATTTCTTATCTTTTAATTTTGTTGAATGTCTGTCCCCTTGTTCTTGCATTATGAGACATGGAGAACAGAAATTTCTGTTCTACCTTCTCTGCCATTACGTATTTTTATCATGCCCCTCTTCTTCATCACCCTTCTAACTTAAACAATCCCTGTCTTTACAATCTCTCTACATATGAAAGATTTTTTCCAGGTTTGCAATCATTTTCATCACTTTTCTCTGAACTTCCTGTAATTCAGCAATAGCCTTTTTGAGACGGATGACCGGTAGTGCACATGCTGTTCCAGAAGAGATCACACCATTTATTTATATAGAGGCATTATAATGTTCTGTGCATTTTTCATCATCCCATTTCTTTATGCCTTCTAATGTCTTATTTCCTTTTTTGATCACAGCTGCACATTGAGTTGTCTACAATGACACTCAGGTCCTGAGCTGATGCCATTAATTTAGAACTCTGTAATGTATATGATTGGTTTAATTGTTTCCCTCCAGTGTCCATTACTTTGCATTTATCAACACTGAATTTCATTTGTCATCATGGTGTCCATTATCCTAGCTTGATTAAGTCCCCCTGAAGTTCCTCTCAGTCTTCTTGGACCATCTAAACTTTGTATCATCTAAAAATGTTGTTACCTCACTTCTCATTCCCCTCTCTTCTTTTGTTTTAATAAATATATTAAACAACATGAAAACCTAGCATGGAACCTTGAGGCAGCCCATGGTTAACCTTTGGCCACAATGAAAATTGACCTTTCAGTCCTACTCTTTGCTTCCGGTCTCCTAGCCCATTTTTTATCCATCACAATACTTAGGGTGAGAGACAATGTCCACTCAATTTCTTTAGTAGCATCTAGCACTGGACCGTATCAAAGGCCTTTTGGAAGTCTAATTAAAGATGTCAACAGGTTCTCATTTACCCACTACTTTACTGACACCTTTAAAGAATTCTAAGGGTATGTCTAAACTAGAGACCTTACACAGACATAGCTCTCTTGTTGACATAATTAAACCACACCCAACAAGTTGTGGTAGCTATGTTGGTGGGAGAAGCTCTTCCACTGACATAGCACTGTGCACACTACCACTTATGCCAGCAAAACGTATGCCACTCTGGGGGAGGGGTGTTTTTTCATACCCCTGAGCGCATACATTCTGCTGACATAAGTGATAATGTAGATATGGCCTAAGAGAATTGTGACACACTATGTTCCTTTCTGGAAACTTTGCTGGTTAGACCATATCATACCATGATTTTTCAGGTGATTTGTTAATCTCTTCATTACGTTATATCTATTTAAATATAATAAAACATCCAAATTAGGCTAAATGTCATTATTTTTAATGTATTGTAACTTAGTTAATGTAATGTAATCTCTTCCTTAAGTACACTCTCTTTAAACACAGTGCCTACTTGGAAACTAGTGGCCTCATCTTGAAATTACAGAGCACCCATAACTCCTTTTGACTTTCATACAACTCTGAAAATCAGGCCCTAAGGCAGGCCTGCACAACATACAGCCGGGGTGGCGGGGGAGGCATCTCTGTGCGGCCCGGGGTGGGGTAGAGCAAAAAAAATAATTAAAAAAAAATTTCTCAACTTTTGTGGTGGGAGAGGAGTTTCGGCCCTCGGCTGTTTTCTTTGGTGTAATATGGCCCTCACCGCTTTACGAGTTGTGCAGGCCTGCCCTAAGGGCTTGACTCTTGTCCCATGCTGGTAGAAATCAGAAGTAACTATTGAAATTAACAGACTTCCACTGGAGTCATTGACAGTGGATAACTGACAATTTAGCCTGTTAATATTTAAAACAAACAGATGTGAAATATACCAAGAATATTCAAACTCTTCTTCACTTTAAGAAAATGACCCATTGTAACATTCAGTACAATATCTGTTTGCCCCAAAGCTTTGATCCTGCAGACTAACAATATACAATACTCCTGCTAATTTAGAGCCAAATTTTATCAGCCTTATGATGAGCAGCATTTTACTCCTCAAATAGTTTTATTGGTGCCACTAAATATTACTAAGTGTATCAGAATCTGGCCTTTAATAATAGTGCTTAAAGTAAGCAATATAGATCTTCTCATCTTTAAAGTGGTTTGCAGATATCATGTAATTAATGAGTTCTACAGCATAGATGATTTTGTAGGTATTCCATGACAATTTTGTGAAATTTATATATTCTTCCTAAAATATCATTTGATTCCTACTCATTATAAAAGCTCAGAATGGTTTATATGACTGTATAACAATTCTACAACAGTGCTAAAAAAACACTCAAATTTTCACTAGCTAAATGTCACATTTATCCAAAAAAATGTCAATTTTTGTACATACCATGTGAAACCTACAGCGATCATTTGGTTAAACCAGATCATTTATAATCTTAATTCCTGTGGGGTATGTCTGGTAATACAAAATCTACATGATGATCATAAGATTAAAACATTCAGATTGTTTTAAAAGAGTTACCTAATGACTAGACTGAGATCTTGTTATGTATTGTCTATGATTATATTGTATTTTAGGACAAGATCCAACAAAGAGGGAACCATCCAGCTTCCCTACTACAGAAGTGTCTGCAGGACTGTACATAGCTGTCTATTTTAGTTTCCATTTCTCCTACCTCATGACATTTATTATGGGTCTGATCCAAAATTAAATGGAAAGGTTCCTCAGTGGGCTTTGTGTTGGGCCCTGTATGATTGTCCCTTTTGTCTCTTGATATTCATTATATGGCTGTTTCTGTCACCTTGTAATTGCAAGTGGATTTGTATTGAAAAGCTGATTCCTTTAAAAATGCCCATTGTTAAAAATCAAATTATTCTTTTCTTTTTTTTTTTTTAAATCCTCTGCTTCCAGCCCAGAAAGTGTCACGGAGTGAGTGCTTCCCACAAAGTTGTGGCACAGAATATTGAGAAGCGCATCCCCAGCTTCCCCAAGGAGGACAGCATGCACCATGATGAGGGAGAGGCCTTATCTATGAGAGACAAAGGAGGTGCCCCGCTCCACTGGATGGTTATTGCTGGAGCACAGTAAACCTCTGGCTCTGCATTTTGTCCCCTTCCTTTCCTGGCCCACTCTACTTGTCCACCCAGGAATGTTCTGTATGCTGGGTGGATGGTGGGATAGGAGCAGGTAGCATCCAACCGGCCATGCTATCATTCACCAGCCCAGGGTCCCCTTCGTGCCACTGGAGCAACACAAAGAGGATGCAGCCAGTGGCCAAGGCTGGGTCATTTATTTATGAAAAGATGTAATGCTAAAATAAATCATAGGAACTTCCAATTACATGACATTTTGCTATCACATCCAGAGCTGATTGATAAGAAAGAGGTCAGCAAGGCATTTGTCAACATTATCTTTGGCTAATGACCAAAACTTAGTGAGAACCAGGCCTTAGTCTGAACAAGCAGGAAGGAATGATTAGTTACAAGGAGGAATTCTTCCAAAGATATGTTTGTTTCATATACATCTATTTAAGGCTACAGACTGATACAAATCCCTGAATAGGAAATTAAATATACTGTACTTTTAATTTTGACAAATGGTAAAGGGCAGCTGTACAGGAAGAGACCTCTGTTTATATACCTCTCAACACACCTTTTTTTCCTTTTGTTGCTGTTTCCCATCAACTCTTTAAACAACGTCTAGCTCCCCACAGGATATATTTATGGCATGGTTTGGCAACATTTTTTTTTCTAGATGCCTGAATTCTGTGTTAAGTCTTCATTTTTTAATGTATAGGTTTTGTTTCCTGGTTGATGAATCCCATCAAAAGCATGTGCAGTTCATTTCCTTTCATTTAAATCAGATCCCTCCCAGATATTCAAGCATACTACAGTGATGTCATATTAAAATATTTTTTCTTTTTACAAATGAGAATAAATTCAGCTTCTTAGGAACTTCGTTTTAAAACTGCATTTTTATTATTGCTCTAGAGTGTTGGTTTTTTTCATCCTCTCTAGAGCAGTACACTGTAACTGTCCCATGCAAGTTTGGCAAAAACAGAATGCAAAGTGAGTTTTATTTAATTCATAGGCAGGGATAAAGGGTTCTTTGGTTTGGTTTTTTCCTTTTCTTTTTTGAATAGATCATCTAGTTAAGAGTCTTGTGCAATAATAATGCACATCTTTTAAGTCTGTTCCTTCACTGATGCACCTCCTTGGGCTAGACTCTCAGCTGGTGTGAATCAATGCAACTTAGTTGAAATCAGCGGAAATCACCATTCCCTTCAGCAGTCAGGCCAGGAAGGAAAGTATGTTAGAAATTACCACCTCCTTATAAGGAACTAATTCCCAAAATTCCCTTTGACAGGAGATTCAGAAATCAGTGTAAATTTTTGCTTTGGCGAAGTGACTCCAAATCTACATGACTGTAACTGAGTTCAGACTCTCGCCCCTAGAGCCTGTTTTCCACAGTTTAGTTTTCAGTTTAAGGCTATATAAGAATGACTTTTGTTTCAGTCTCCACCAAACAGACGTAAGTTGGCTTCTTAAAACTGTCCTCTTCTAGAAGAGGAAGGAAGATGCCCCCACAAAGAATGATCCCAAACATATATCTCCCAGATGGGACCTATTTAGAACTACAAATAACAGTAAACATTCAGTAGCATTTATAAGCAGATGACACAATAAACAGAGAACCCCACAATGCCATTAATAACAAGTCATTTTTAATCATAGTACCACGCTTTAACATAGCCTCTTAAAAACCAGTTCCCCTGCTATTTTTATTCTAAATAGATATGAACTCAAATCTAGGATAAAACAGCACTAAAAATTATTATACTGGATTTAGGCAGCTCTTTATCCTCATTCTCTATTGCAAAATTAAAAATAGTAGCACCATTTTAATGCGTTACTGTTTTTGGGGAGCCAGTTTTCTATATTACCTTAAGTCTTGAGTAAATATATCCTTCTATATCTGCCTATGCCTTTACATGAACACCCACATATATAAACAGCTCATTATTTTCTGCGGTTGAACATAGTGTTTCCTTTTGCTCATCTATCTTTTGACCTTGTGCTTATTTGTTCTCCATAGATCTCATATTCTTTCTCATTAGCACAGTGTTTATATTTTTATAAGCCTTCTGCTTATTACTTTATATAACCCTGGTTAACCACATAGTCCACAGCTGACATTTATAATGGCTTGAACTAAACCAGGATAGTTTTCATTTATAACATTGCTAAGTATGTATTTAATGTTCCCATTTTAATAGATGTCCCCCACAGATAGGACTTGAAATTGCAAGTTTCTCAGAATATGTTATAGTCCCACAAAATCAGTTTGCTTAACATCAAAATCAGTTGATTGCTTCCTTCTAGTTCTCACCTTTGTTAGTATTTTAAATTCTAATAATATTCTGATAAATATACATTAAATGCTCCTTAGCTTCAGTCCTGTTTCTCATACCTGGCTCATCGGATTAAATTTAGGTTCAGAATTGTCTCTAATCCTGTACTCTGCTCAGCAAAGCAGATAAGAAAGTAAACATGCACTATTTCCAAAAATATTTTCCCCCTGTTTTTACTGAAATCTTATCCAAATCAATATCTGAGTAATTAAAGTTCTTTGTGATCAAAGTTCTGGTCCTTTAAATTACACTCATTTGCACACTATATTCTGATCTTACTCTAAAACACATATAGGTCTATGGCAATATCAGGATTCCCCCAATTATATTTAAAACACTTAGCTCCTATCCACATTATCTCAGCAATATTATTATTATTTATTATTTGCCTTATGGTATCACTTCTGAGTCCCAGTTGTGGATCAAGATCCCATTGTGCTAGGAGCTATACAAATGCAGAACAAGAAGATAGTCTCTGCACCGAAGAGCACCATCTTTCAAAACATCCGCTACTGCTGCGTTACTCTATTTAAGCCCCCCCACATCCTTCCCTTAACTGCCACCATCTTTTCTTGTCTTACTTTTCCTCACTGATCCCCATCCTACTTGGTTTTTCAGCTCACCCATATATCACCTCACCATTTCAGAGGTCAGTGGCACCTGGGTTTCTAGGTCACTTAGACTCTTTAACCTTTTTTTACCCAGGATCTAGAATCTTTTGCGGTCTCTCTTTTGGGGCCTGATCCAAAGGGAGTCTATGGAAGCCAACACAAACACTGCTGAAACACATCTGGGAACTGAAGGGGCTGCGAATAGCACCTACCATAATGGGGGCCCTATCTTGGGGGGAGCTGCGGTGTACTGGATTGTCTTGGACATAGTACATTGGCACAGAATCTGTTTGCCTGTTCTGCTGCTGCACCAGAAAGTCAAGCAAAGTTCAGAGAGAGAGAGAGAGACCTCTCCTCCAAATATCCTGTAGCCTGGGGGAATAGGCACTAAGCTGGGTGACAGGAAATCACACGTTTTTGGTCTCATCTCTGCTAGTTATAATTCTGGACACTGTATAGCCCTTGTTAGCAAACAAGGCCTCATACCTCAGGTGTAGACACTAGTCAAGTATTAACTCCAGGTTTTAGTAATAAATTTCACATGGTCACTTCAGGAAAGGTTGGGACTATAATTCAGGTCACTTATCAGGTAGGCCCATGTCTTATCCAAGCAGCCATACTCCCTTTCAGAGTGAATGTGCCAAACGTATGGGCTTAGATTATTCTATATCCAATCACTGCTATAATCACTAGATGCAACCCCTCCCAGAGCCAGGGATAGAACCCAGGATTACTGAGCTCCAATGTTCGGCTGATGCTAACACACATTGGCAAGTTTGAATGCCAAGAGGTATGCCTATTTGTACTTCTGTAATACAAGGAGTGATAACAGCAAAAGCAATTTTGGGAAGGAACTGGAATAGTTGAGATGGGAATGGGGAAAAGAAAAGATGACCATGACTCAGGAAGAAAGTGATTAAAATGGAAAGAAGTTGCGGAGGGAACTTGTTTTTTTGTTTTGCCTATAAGCTGATTGGTTCATAGCCCTCCTTTGAGAGACATGAAAGAGACTAAATGTTTTTCATCTCTGGGTTTCTCATCCCCACAACGCTACAGCTCCGCTGTTGTCAGCTGCCTTTGGCATGCAGCTGGCACTGTATGACTACACAGTATTGTGGAGTGTTGTAGACACTGTTTGCTGCTGCCTGGGAAGAAACACCAGATCCCAAACTGAACTGAAAATAATGGTAGTACAGATACATGCCAAAAAAGATTCAAATTCCTTAAAGGCAGATAGGTGGCTGATTGGGTTAGAGATATGACATAGATCAGGAGTGCAGATTTGGAGGTGTCTTTTGTGGTGTTGATAATGTGGACATGTGTTTAACTCCAAAGACTGTGAATGAAAGCTATTAGAATGATACTCAAAAGCTAAGAACCACTTCTATATGCTCACAGATTAGGGTCAGATCCTCAGCTGGTGTAAACTGGCATCGTTCTATTGATACCATTCACTGATAGCATTGACAAATTGCTAGATAAACCATAGATGTTATGCTTAGAATGTAAAAATGTTATGTAAAAATCCTATGAAAATCAAAATGTAGAATCCTTTTAAGTATAAATTAGTTTAAATATTGTCCTACTATTAAAGAAAATCCTTAATTTTGAAAATCAAATTGTTTGGTTATTTGAGACTATTTTAGATTGAACGATGCTAAATGCTTTAATGTGCTCAAATCTAAACCATGCCATTTAATGCAAAAAATTAAATTAAAAAGATATTTCCAGGTGACAAATGACAGAACAAAATTATGAAGATTTTTTCATTAAATTTCATTAAAAATGTATTTATACACACAAGGCTCTACCTAGCTCCCATTGAAGCTATTTGAAAGACTCCCATTGACTTCAGTGGAAATTGGCTCAGATGCATAACTATTTCTAAACTACAAAAGGAACAAAGAGTATTTCACCCCCAAAAGCTGCCAAGCTCCATTTTATTTAAAAGGAACTACGTACTGAAGATGAAGCATTTTGTTTCCAAGGTTGTTCTCCGAAATAGAGAGACAACTATTTATATCTATATTGTTACAGTAAATTACTTCAAAATAATACATGGCATTTTATTCTGATCATGAAGCAGAAGCCTGAGAAGAAACAGCCCAGTTATTATATGACCAAGAAGTACATTTATTTCCTTATTCTCTTAATGAATTATCCACAGCCTATTTGTTACTTACAAACTGCTAATCATCACCATTTCTTGGAATATTCACTATTAATAATTTGTCATTCTTACTGTTAGTTCTGCTCCTGGACTGGTCAACTCCCATACTTTTCCAGATGATTGTGTGAACACTTCCAGTGTGCACATTAGTGTGAATTCCTTTGTACAAGTATTCACAGTATGTTGCCTTTCCACATTCATTCTTGAAAACAAAAATGGAATGTTTGTGGAAAGCCAAAATGAATTAATAGTTTGTTATTGAAATGAAGGTTTGCAAATATGACTCAGTGAGGTTTTTGCCTGTTTGAGGTACTGAGTAGAAACTGTAAAAGGACTTCAAGATTTAGTACTACACAACTATATAACAACTTTTTCCTCAGTCCTTTGATGTCTTAGATCCAGATCTCCGTTGCCATAGAAAACTCTTTGGGAGCAGATTAAGGAAAAGGGAAAATACATGAGTTTCCCTTTGCAAAGTTTCTCCAAACTCTGCCATCAAAGTGAGGTGGGAGTGTTGCCCCCTGTGGAAGAAACAAGGTATTTGGCATCCAGAAATGTGCATAGGCTGGTGCATTGGGAAGATGCCTACTATTGCACCGTCCTCCCAGATACTACCCCGTCTTCCTAGATGATGCATGTTATATGTACTTTGTGAAAAGTACAGATATTGCTAGAAATGAAAGCAGTTTATTTTTAAAAAATGCAAAAACTCCCAGGACCAGATCCTTAGATGTGTTCAAAGTCTGATTGCTGAGCACCTGAGGAACGAATATAGGTGACTTTCTGCTATCTTTCCACCATGATGATTTGGGGGCAAGCCGGGGCTAGTTCATCTCCCAGTGCAAGTTAGAGCAAGGCAGCTTTAACTTGCTCAGTTGATAATGCTCCATGGGACTATTCTGCCAGCCCACAATTACTGGAGTGTAACATCCTGTGCCCACAACCTATCCGACACTTTCCTATCCCTGGCACATCTACAGCAGAATACCAGCAGCGGGTGGTATGACTAGCTACACTGTCTTTACATGTCCAAGGAAATCCCTTGTGTAATTCCCACACAGCAAATTTAAGCCAGTCCTCCATTTCGTTTTCAGTGCAAGAACAATTCCAGGGGACATAGCAGAGGCCAGGATCTGGCCCAGAATGTCCAGAGACTTGTTCCCGTGAAGATTTTTACCAGAATCATCTTGAAAATGTTGCCATCACTATTCTGTCTCTACCCCATGCTTTTTTCTCATTGGGCCAAATCCTGAGATGTGCTGAGCACTGGCTGAACACTTCACTTCCCACAGTTTTAGTTGTCAGTTGCACATACCCAGCTGCTTCACTAAGAACCCCCACTCTAAGAGGGCTCTGGGGACAGCAGGCTGTACAGGCAGTTCTTAGTAGCTGGATAGTGATTACAGGAACTGTACTTTCAAGGGGAGGTAGTGGGCCAAGGGGCTGTGTAGAGGCAACAAACCTCTGTGTGGAAGACCATTCCTTCTGGTAGATCCTCTAGGATCCATGAATGATCTGCTCATTCCAGCCTCAATGGATTTAAGGCAGGTATTTAAGCCTCCTCTTTTCTCCAGACTAATTTATATTTATCAAGTCTAAATCCATCTGAGTTTGCATCAAGGTACAAGTATACAAAAATCTGGTTTAGAGTATTAGTACTTCAATGATCTGCACTTGTTTTGCAACATGATCCATCTTCCATATGTGGAAGAAAGAACAAAACACCCCAGAACTAACTGATTCACCAGAAGGAGTCTAGACATTATCTAGAAGGGCTAGACTGAGTGGCATAGTGAAACTCCAGGGCTGAGTTTAACAATCCAGTGCATCAATAATGCATAATAACTTCTGCCTTTATTTTGCTACGAGCCACATAGAAGACAATGGCAAAATTCCCACTGACTCTAATGACCCAGATGTGGCCCTATGTGGCTATCAAGCTGCCCTCTCCATTGTTTGCTCACAGGCTGGTTTTGAAATGTGAATGTATATTTTTGGCATTGCTGGAAGACAGTTATTGATCCATGGGAGGGATAACACTCAACCCAGGGGTTTCACTTTACAGCTCAATATAATATTCTAGTTGTACCTAATGTCTTGACTCATTCTTTCTAATACATTAGCTTTGGGATGCCTACCTTACATATATAATCTGGTAGATCATGTTGCAAAACAAGAGTAGCTAATTCAAAGTACCTTACTAAAGCTCTTGGTCTCATTTTGTTGTTCCCACTTTTCTCTCTTGACGTAGATGCACTTGCTGTTTTTAGAATTAATCCAGTGAATTGTTTTGTGATATATTTACCATGTGGAGGACCCAGAGGTATCTCATCTAGCTAAATCGTATGTTTGTTTATACTACTTTATTCCAAAATTTTATGCAAGGAAGCCTGTCTGTCATTCTGTACAGACTATAGCCACGTTCTCTGCTGATGTATGCCAGCAGAGTATTTGGTCCAATCTTTTGCTCTCATTTTTGATGGTCATAACTGCACATGCAGGGCCAAATGGTGAATTCAATTACACTGATACAACTCTCTGAAATTAACTCCATTGGCGTGAATCTTGGTACTCTGGATTTAGTAACGTAAGTGTTATTGCCATTCTGGTTCAGATCAATGGTGTGGCAAGTCCAGTTTCATGTCTCCAACTCTAACCAGTACCAGATGTTTCTCAGTAATCGGGAAAGTCCTGTCCTAAACCCTAATGGTTAGTGTTTGACTATGTCCCGAAGAATGAGGCTAGATATCCCTTACCCCTTTTTATTCTAGTTAATGCAATTGCAGATTATATTCTTTTCATTTACTCTTTTCTCACTCCTACTACATTGTTTACCTCAATAATATTTTGTTACAATGAATTCTACATGATAATAATGTAGTGTGTTTTTTAAAATGTATTTCCTTCTACCAGAGTTAAAGGGTTGCCTCTTGGTTTCACTGGATATCTCCTTGATCATGTATTATGAGAGAGGCTAATTAGGAGCGCCTGACTGACCTTTTCTGCACTCTTCATTATTTAATATGCAACTATCGTGTCACTTCTTATTCATCTCCTCTCTAAACTAAATACTACTAATAATCTCTTTAATCTCCCTTTATATGGATGCCTTCTCTTGCTTCTAATCACATTGATTGCCCTTCTCTGGACCTTTTCTATTTCTGTTCACTCCCTTTTAGAGATGGGCTGACCAGAACTGAACCCAGTATTCAATGTGAGAGCATACCACTGAGTGATTTTAGTGGCATTCTGATATCTTCATTATTATTCTCTGCCCCTTTTTTAATATGGCCTAACATCTTGCTTGCTCTATTAACTATTGCTCTGCACTGATCCTGAGCATGTGTTTCTACTGTGCTGCCCACAATGGCAATTTATACCTATATAACCGATGGCACAATTTGGCTTGCAATGGCTGCAGCTATATGTACAACCCTAGGCATGCAATTGGGTGTGCATTTCTGCATGATCACCAGGATCTCTCACCACTGCACACTTGTATCTTTAAGCCTTAGAGAGAGGAACTCCCCTACCTTCTTATACTCTTCCTATATTTACTGAACTAAGTATTTTCACCAAGAAGAACAGCATTCCCCAGATCCATTCCCAAACGAATACTTTTGTTCACCATCCCCTTCCTATCCTTTTGTGATCTTCACATCATTTCCAGAGCATTTTAAGCAAAGACTGGAGCTGTCATCAGTGAAAACATGTGCAATATGGTGGGCACCTTTTTGGTGTATTTCAGCATTCTTAGTTCCTTCTGGGTGAAATTCAACAACACTCATGTAAAACCTAATGAAACAAGCTTTATGTGTGAGAACCATTGAGTTTGCTGGGACAACCCACAGGCAGGGTACAGCCACCACTCTGCACCAGCCCTTGCTTGGAAACAGGATTTGTGACCCATATGAATTATGCGTAGAAATACTGTGTCTGTGTAATCATAGACCCAACTGACCAGCCACTTCTCCTCACTCAGCCCAGATTATTCCCTCAACACTAGTCCATCCAGAACTCACCTGGCCAAACTAGTGGGTGAATTTCACCCTAGGTAGAGATTCATAATGGCTTAATCCTCCACAGAGAAGATGTAGGATATGTTTTCACTGCAGAGTAACATAACAGCGATACTGGTGAGACCAATGATCTATGTAGCCCAGTATCCTGTCTTCCGACAGTGGCCAGTGCCAGACATTTCAGAGAGTACGAACAGAACAGGGCAATTTATTGCCTGATCCATCCCCTGTCATCCAGTCCCAGCTTCTAGCAGTCAGAGGCTTACGGACACCCAGAGCATGGTATTGCATCCCTGACCATCTTGGCTAACAGCAACTGATTGACTTATCCTCCATGAACTTATCTAATTCTTTTTTGAGAGCACTTATACTTCTGGTCTTCACAGCATTCCCCAGCAGCTCATGTTCTCAACCCTCAAGTTAGTCCTTTCAAGTTACCCTAGCACAAGCAAGAGCAGCCAGACTGCAAAATAGCACTCAAGTTGCTGTGTCCACAGTGGCATGGTGCTCTCTCACGTGTGACACTAAGAATTCTGGATGCACATCCCATGCTTCTTAGCACCACAGTAAGATGAGCCACTCTATTAATTCTTTCCTAGTGAATTGTGGGAACTGTCTTTTCCAGGCACATGGGGAGAATTGTGGGAAGGCATCAGAGGACTAGTGATACTCTTGTGGAATTAGCCTGTGTGCAGTATACACAGAAGTTGTGTTAGCAGCTGAGGAATCATGCTAACTCAGGCTTTAGTCTATACCCCCTTTTGGGCCAGCCAACTTGAGTTAAAAGCACCACCGCACATGATTTAAAAGGTTTTGTGTGTGTACAGGACTTTAACTAGGGAGAAGCCCCAAGTTATAAATTGAGTTAACTCTGCAGTGAAGACAAGTGATTTGATATCTACACTGCTCATTTGGTGCTGAGGACTAAATAGAGTGTTCAACACCGACTGTGCTGACATGAAGTCTTTGCTCACACTGGCACTGGGGTGCAACTACCTTGTTTTCTTTACTGCATGCTCTGCAAGGGCTTGCAGGCTCCAGGCCTCAGAATTTGCAAAGACCCTGAATGTCATATATTCTACAACAGTCTAGCAAAGCATTTAAGCACATGCTTAACTTGAAGTCAATGGGAATACTTACATGCTTAAAGTTAAGCTCATGCTTGTGTGCTTGGGGCCAAGGAGAGACACAGTAACAATATCTACTGGGGAGCACTGTGTCCCATGGAATTCCAACTTGGGTGTTATATCTTCGCAGCAACATGAGTACACAATCCAGCCTTAATTAGAACTACATATGGTTTTCAGATTTACTCATAATTTCTATATTTAGTAGGGCTGTCGATTAATCACAGTTAACTCACATGATTAACTCAAAAAAATTAATTGCAATTAATCACACTGTCAAACAATAGAATACCAGTTGAAATGTATTAAATATTTTTGGATGCTTTTCTTCATTTTCAAATTTATCAATTTCAATTACAACACAGAATACAAAGTGTACAGTGCTCACTTTATTATTTTTATTACAAATATTTGCACTGTAAAATGATAAAAGAAATAGTATTTTTCAATTCACCTTATACAAATACTGTAATGCAATCACTTTATCATGAAAGTGCAACTTACAAATGTAGGGTTGTTTTGTTACATAACTGCACTCAAACAAAACAATGTAAAACTTCAGAGCCTACAAGTCCACTCAGTCCTACTTCTTGTTCAGCCAATCGCTAAGAGAAACAAGTTTTTTTACATTTACAAGAGATAATGCTGCCCATGACTTAATTACAATGTCACCTGAAAGTGAGAACAGGCATTTGCATGGCACTGTTGTAGCTGGCATCGCAAGATATTTATGTGCCAGATGCACTAAAGATTCATATACCTCTTCATGCTTCGGCCATTGTTCCAGAGGACATGCTTTCATGCTGATGACGCTTGTTAAAAAAATAATGCGTTAATTAAATTAGTGACTGAACTCCTTGGGGGAGAATTGTATGTCTCCTGCTCTGTTTTACCCACATTCTGCCATATATTTCATGTTATAGCAGTCTTGAATGGTGACCCAGCACATGTTGTTCACTTTAAGAACACTTTCACTGCAAATTTGACAAAATGCAAACAGTCTGAAGTGTTTTCCAAAACCTGAGAAGGATCAGGCATGGAGTATGCTTTCAGAAGTCTTAAGAGAGCAACACTCTGATGCGGAAACTACAGAACCCAAACTACCAAAAAAGAAAATCAACCTTCTGCGGGTGGCATCTGACTCAGATGATGAAAATGAACATGCGTCAGTCAGCACTGCTTTGGATCGTTATCGAGCAGAACCCGTCATCAGCATGGACGCATGTCCTGTGGAATAGTGGTTGAAGCATCAAGGAACATATGAATATTTAGTGCATCTGGCATGTAAATATCTTGCAACGCTGCCTGCAACAGTGCCATGCAAACGCCTATTCTCACTTTCAAGTGACATTGTAAACAAGAAGCAGGCAGTATTATCTTCTGCAAATATAAACAAACTTGGTTGAGCAATTGGCTGAACAAAGTTTTGTAGGCTCTGAAGTTTTACATTGTTTTATTTCTGAATGCAGGTTTTTATTGTACATAATTCTACATTTGTAAGTTAAACTTTCATAATAAAGAGATTGCACTACAGTACTTGTAGGTGAATTGAAAAATACTATTTCTTCTGTTTTTTTACAGTGCAAATATTTGTAATAAAAAATAAATATAAAGTGAACACTGTACACATATTCTGTGTTGTAACTGAAATCAATATATTTGACAATGTAGAAAACATCTGAAAAATATTTAAATAAATGGTATTCTATTATTGTTTAATGGTGCGATTAATCGCGCGATTAATTCTTTTAATCGTGCGATTAATTCTTTTGATTGCTTGACAACCCCAATATTTAGACAAACTACCATCCATCACTGTACATTGCCCGCCATATGCAAACATTTTCATGGGTTAGATGGCAATACAGGAGAATGACATTCAGCATTGTCACTGACGTGTGTGATCTTGAGAATTTGGTCAATTAACTTGGTCCAAGAATTCTGAGACACCTATTTGGAGCTACTGTTTTAAACGCTTATATTCATTGCATTAAGAACACAACCCTTTTCAAGGTGAGGAGCAGGTATGTCACCAAGCTGACATAGTCCTGAACATGAAGAAAAACAGAACTTCTCAGTAAGTTTAAGATTTATATCATTTAGTGGTTCTCGTCCAATCTCATTTTATTTACCCTTCACTAGAAGTATTGAGAGAGACGCCTTTTCTTTTCACATTTCCAGAGATTCTTCAAGATTGATCCATAAGATATAGTCTCCAAGTTGTCTTTAATGTGTCTCAACATTTTCAGAACATGATAATGGCATTGCATCAGTCTGAAGGTATTTCAGGAAACATTGGATGCAAAGTTAAACACGTGTTTAATTACTTAAACAGGGATAGGATGGCTCATGTTCAAAGTTGAGCACATGCCTAATTACTTTGCTGAAATGGCCTCCGAGTACAAATGATACAGAATAGGCCCAATGAAACTGGGATTGTTTCATGAATATCAGCAAGGCTTACCAACCTAGCTGCTAAGCAAGACAAATACAAGAAGCTGCCACCAAAATTAGAGGTGAACTCTTATCCCCAATGCCTATGTTTTGTCTGTGTTTGTCTATGGTGCTGTTAGCCTTAAGGATGGTCCTGTTAATAAGGTGGTGTATCTCAATGAGCTGTGCGAGAACAGCAATTTTGCTCGTCATCTACAAAATGTGATGAAACCGGCTATTTCCATTCATGCATCTACATGGGATGGGGGAGGTGTCTGTGTGCTGCTCATACTAAATCCTATTTTAAGCCTTTTGTGAAGCATTAATATGTAAAAGCTGGTCCCTCACTATCTAATCCAATCTAATAAAGGCTTGGCTGCATTATTAATTTTGCCACACATCTGAGGCCCGCTTTTATCAAACAAAAAACCCCACTCAAATCCCTTGGTGAATCATTACATTGTGAAAATGGCTTCATCATTCATGACAGAAAAATGGAAGGACCCAGAGCCATATGGCACAGGGAGCAGCACCACCAGCCACCCTCATGAGTGGTACTTAAAAGGCCCAGCAACACAGTGGGGTGACAGAGACTTCTTGATGCTTTGTGCTGTGTTGGCTGCTCTGACTGGAAACAGAAGAGGCATGCACCTGTGCCTGGCAGCATAGCCCAGTTCAAGCGGCATGGTTTTGAAGTGAACATGAAAGGAGGGGTTGGCAGGAATAGCCTCAGGGGTTATTTTATAATGCAGTTACATTAGAAGGGAAACAATTAGAAGTTGCAGCAAACATTCCTACATATCCCAGTTACAGTATGACTCATGTGGTGTTTGTTAAATATAACAATACTCTATGTTAAATATAAGAATACTTTGTTACTTCTATATACAAAATGAGTGTGGAATAATCTATCCTGCAAAAAAGTGAATAGAAAGATATTAAGCTGCAATCACACTTTGAATTCAGAGTACCTTAGTTTAAAAAGATTTGGCTTTCAATTATTGTTATTATTTTATTATTAATAATTTAGTAATTGGTTAGGGATCAGTGACAATAACAACAATTTCACTCTCACTCTAATGCCACAGTTCAGATTAAAATATTTCTGACCTTTTGGGAAGAAATGCATTCATATATCTGTATGGAATATAGCTCAATTTATTCATGCAAGTAATCTCAGTGGAATCAAAAGGATTACTTGCTATGAGTAAGGGTGATCAGAATTCAGTCCTTACTGCTTGGGTGAATTGGATTGTAAAAGCTGAAATAAAAGGAAGAACTTGAAGTCACAGGCTGCTTTATATATTTCTATTTAAGCCATCATGAAAAAATGCTATAGAATTTAATAGAAATTAAATTAACAAAGGTTCTACATAAATTCAGTAGCATTCTGTGAAATGAACTAAAAACATATTAGGCCAGTTGCTTTAATGGAACTATACCCATTTACACCATCTAAAAATCTGACTCACGGGATTAAACAGAGAAAGAAAACCTTATGTCATTGCCATAGAATTTCATAGGTTGTTTCTTTCCTTTTTAAAAATCATTATCGTCTTATATTTTACATGATTTTTCATAAGGGAAAGTTCTAACATTTTAATACAATTTAAAATGTTCATGACCCTTTGTTTTACTCAACAGAAGCCTGCAACTTGTTTATAGTTTGATTTTCAAAAAACTAATTTTCACAAGCAATGACTGATAATTACTCCGGCTGAATGAATTTTTTTGTGTGCTCACGATCAGTTGTACATCTGACTGGCCACTTGGATGCCCAACTCCTGTATTTTCATGTACAAACACAAGTATTGCTTTCTTACATTAAGCATGAAATTGCTCACATGGGACAGCTACTCAGCTAGTGTAAATTGACATAGCTCCATTGACTTCAATGGGCCTACCCTGATTTACACTATCTAGCTGTCTATCAGTGGTGAAATCAATTAGTGGTGAAGTCAAAGGGAATTTTGGTATTAACTTTGATGGAGCCAGGATTTCACCCCAGATTTTTAGCCTATTTTATAAGAATGTGGTCCCATTGTTTCCAATTAAAAATCCTATTTTAACTATCATAGATTATTAGAATTCTGCTTGGCAAATGCAACAAAACAATACGAAAGTGATATTACAGTTCCACACGTTTTCACTTAGGTGTTATAGCACAACAGGTACATGAAATCACACGTTATTCTCAGACCTCTGTAGCAGGAGGTGTGAGTGTGGAAGCAGGCTAAATTCAGAATTTCATTACTTTTCTAGTTTAAAGGTAAACTACAGTTAACCCTCAGCACTTATGTAATAGAGATTTACATCTCTGAAGGATGCACAGATAGCTAATCCTCACAGCACCCCCAATGTGTTCATCAGCATTGGTTCATTTACAGGCATTGGCTTGGATATGGAAGGCACACGGAATCTCTCCTCTACTTGTATGGTTCTGTCACAATTATAGGAGTATCCCTTCCATTCAACTCCAGGGCTACACAGTGCCCAAAAGGGGAGTGAAAGTGGCAAGAAGGAGTCAGGCCCATGTGCCTCCCCGCTGCACTATCTCTTGGAGTGTAACCAGCACAACAGGGGAAATAGTTAACATCAGTTCACTCCCCTTGTGTGCCAGTGGCCTCTAGGAGGAGATCAGTCTCCCTGCATCAGAATTCCTCCTGCAGCTTCCCATTAGGGCATTGGACAGTAAATTCCCACAATGCAGGGCCTGCCTAAATGGCACCATTAAACTGTCCTAAGTGAGTTGTTTCACACCATCAGTGTTAGCACAGGATAAGAAGCACAGGTCAGTGTTAGCACAGGTCAGTGTTAGCACAGGATAAGAACTCAAGAGTTCTTTTTGTCCAGTCCTGTTCTCACCCCATTAGACAATGTTACCTCTACAAGCTAAGAGGTTGGTTGTGTAAACCCTTTGTCATGAGGTTTATCACTTTGGCCCGATTCTGCATTACACTACAGCCACTTTGTACCACTTAGGAGATGCAAAGGGTCTAGATCCTAGCTGCAACCCATCAGTGGAAAATCCCATGATGGGAGTGGGAACTCCCTGCTAGTATAACCCAGTAGAGTTGACTCATGTGCCAACTGCTCCCCTAGTATAGGGAAGAGGATACATGGGAAAGGAATTGATAGAGCTCCACTACACTATCAGTCTTTCATTGATTTAAATTTCGATAGGGAAATCTGCCCTTGTGGCATAAGGTAATGCAGTCCCTAGGCTGCTCTAACAAATGATGAGTCTGGATTGGAACAGAATAAGTAATTGTAACTGGTGCCCCAATCCCCTTCTCCTGCATCAAGCAGAGGTCAGACTCATGGAACAATTGAGCCCTCTGACTTAAGCACAACCTTTCATGTATTAAGATTTGCAGGACTGGGTCCTAATATCCTATGATGTAAGTTTAATCAATTGATATATTAGTGAAACAAACTGCATCAGCGTCTCTGGACTATGGTGTAAGGGTAATACTTAGAAAATATTCAGTCTAATGTCATTGCTGTGCTACAAATGGACAGTGAAATTAATTATTGAAAAATAATTTCTGCATGTTTTTACCAAAATATCCCGCCCCCCACGTGGTTATAAAATACCTAACCATCTTGGTCATCAATTTTATATAAGACATTTTTGAATTATAAGAGCTCAAGAACTCCCAAACCACAAATCATACTTATTTATTTATTATTTAACAAAGCTTCAATCGGTGTAAAGTGCTTTTGCTTTAAAAATCTGTTGGTCTGAGATGAACCATGATTATTTTTATGGCTTAATTCTAAACTCTGAAGGTGAGGGTTAGAGAACAGTCAGCATTTCATGGAGTGCTATTCACTCAGACACTGTGAAATGCTGTCAGTCCCTAATGTTAGGCACTCTTGTGGGGAGCCACTATAATATTAGCATTCAAACTTTAAAAGCATCCAGATATGATTTTTAGGGCTTTCAATTGGCAGTAACTTGGATTTGTGAATTCTGACTCAGTTGATTTAGCACTGCAGAAAATTGATACCAAAATTCTGCAGTGGAATTTTCCTGGTTTCACTGATAATATTCAAATGAATTGTTTTTTAAAATACAAATATAATTGTGTGTTCATTTCCTTCCCTTCTTCCTTGGGATGCATTTTGCTGTATGTTATCCTGAGTGAATCCAATAAAGCCAATAATAATTAATACTCATCATTTCTAGACCTTTGGGCAAGTAGTATGAGCCTGAACCTGCTTGTCTTGCATGAGAGCATCAGGGGGCATGGTTATTGTAACTGATCTATAATATATTTGTGTATGTGCATTTTTCTGGAGTAGTTCTTCGAATCCACCTCTCCTCCTTTGCCACAGCAACCTCAAGGGCCCTGCATCATGACAACATTTCCTCCAGCTAAGGATATCTCTCTCTCTCTCGCTCTCTCTCTCTGCAAATCCCATTAATTCCATTCCCAGAGTAAATTAGCCTTGGGAGGAAAGTAGTGTTGTTCAATATGAGAAGTTGAACAGAAGTGAACTCACTAGTTCTACAACATTCCCAGAGCTTAAGAGTATGGGGAGAAAGAAATCATTAGTCCTGATTCCTATGTGGCAGAGCACTGCCACTAAACTACCAGAATGGTCCCCTGTACTCCATGCTATTAATATCTTGATGTTTAATCAATGGAAAGATTATCTTCACTTGGAGGGAATGTGAGGCCTTGGGACTTCGTGCAACCTTAGGTTCCTGTTCTCTGCTCTCATTCTTTGCAGGATGATGTCACATCAACATCCTCCAATGGCAGAATCTCCTCTGAGAGTAGAGATGACTCTTGCATTCTAGCCAAAGGGATCTCTGTTCCATTTTTAGCTACTACACAGGGAGATGCAACGTTTGAAACTCTCTCTTAAAAATGAGCTTAGAAAGGCGCTTAGGGCCTGATCCTGATTTTGTAAAGTGCTGATTACGTCCTGTGAGTCACTGAGTGCATTGAAGTCAATGGGAGTTGAGGGTGTTCAGCGCAACAGAGGATCAGGCCTTTATGATACAATCCCCAGCTCCCGTTGATATCCAACGCAGTTGAGGGTGCTCAGGAGATAACCAGCACTTAGAAGCACATTAGAAAGTCCTTCAACAATGCAAATCAGAATGAAATATTCAATGCCAAACCCACCTCCTACTACTCATGCAAATAGTCCCATTGACTTCAAAACTGAAAATGTCATTGGACTCAATCAAGGACAATTCAAAAATATATTTCTGAATTGTCCAAGACCATTATGTTCTTTGCCACCATTGTCAGTCTTGTAAATGTATTTATCTTTGAACTAAAACATCAATCTAATTATAGGGATAGAAGGATTGCTTATTTAAAAACAGACACTTCTTGAAGGAACAAGAATCTCACTGTTGCAATGTGAAATTAACCATGACCCAAACTATCATGCAAAAATAATTAGATAAACAGACCCTAGAAATTTCTATTCAGTCCTTCTTGTCATAGGACACTAAATGTGAACCTGAAGAACTCACTGGGAATTATATACATGGTAATAGATGTGAGATTGAGGTTGCAAATAAATTAGAAAGTGAGCCAATGCACAGAAAATGTCTTGATTTCTGCAATTAGCAAAGAAATCCATGATCCCAGTAAAAAGCTCTCCATTGATTGACCAGATGAAAAATAAATAGAAGCCAGGGCTTGGCTCACCATTGATTATTCTTGCTTGGCAGGAAGTAATAAACACTTTAAAACTGGGCAAGATCAAGATGATGGTTTGAGGGGGACAGCTTTAAAGGCCTGGCTAATGTGTTTCCTTTCAACAAAATAAAAATATTATTTGATTTAAATTGAGAATTACTGGATTGTGGGAAGGATTCCATGATGTGAACATGAATGTGTTTTAACTGGAGTTTGATTTTTTCCATATTTTAATAAATTAATGACATTTTAGAGATATGTCCAATTCCTTGTAATTAAAGCTACAACTGGGCAGCTGGACTGAATCTTAATGTCAAACAAGCAAGCTCCTGCATACTCAGCAGCACCCTGCCAATAACAAATTAAGTGCCTGGTGAATCCCACCCACCTTTTCCTTGGCACTCCTGGAAGCTAGGAGTCACTCTTACTCTCATGCCATTCCCATCAACCTGATCACTGTTTCCCACTCTCCCTGACAGTGAGTCATCTTTTTCTCTTTAGCTCATGACTAAGCCTGTAATACCCTCTGTGGAAGATGGTGAGTTCTATTGTATTGCAAAGTATGAAGAGCAGACCTGAAATTAGTTTCCGAGCCTCAGAGCCACTAGCAATTTCTGAGCTGCTCCACATGCAAGCAAAAACCAATGTTTCCAAGACATATAATGAGGTTCATACTAAAACACTTTATCATCCATTTAGATGTGGTGGTTTACTTCTAAATGGATATGCTGGTGGTTCAAATTAGTGTACTTCAGCTGGCATGTGCAGCTACACTGAAGTTACTGGAGGAGCTGCAGATCACCTTGAAGTTAATGGAGCAATGTTAATCTACACCCGCTGAACATCTGGCCTAGGGAATTTGTGCATGTGTGTGCATTATTGGAGGGTGTGGTACAAACTAGGAGAGCGTAGGGTCCAATTTTGTAGTCCATACTCTTTGCAATATTCCCATTGGACCTCTTGGCCAAATTCATCACTGATGAAAATGGTGGAGATAAGTTACACATCAGGTATACTATGGTCAGAAAGAGGGTGTAGGTAACTTACACTGATAAATTCAGCCCTCACCTAAGTAGCCACATCTCACTTTGACTTCATTTAGGCCTTAGGATTGTTGGGAATGGTGTGCATATAAAAGAGCTAGATTCTCAGACCTCGCTGAGTAGCACTTTTCTTCCTCCAGTACCCCATTCATTTCAGTTGAGTACCTGAGTGGCAGCACCTTGCCCTAAAGTTTGGGAACTTGCTTTATCTATAAATGTGCTGCTGCTGCACCTCACTTCTGTCCCTTAACATTTATATTAATATTTCCCACAAATTGAATGTAAAATCTGTGCAACTTCTATTACTTTGCCATTTACAACTATTTTCAAATGTTTTATAAGGCTGGATGTGTAATTTACACCACCATTTACATCACTGGTGAATTTGTCTCCAAGACTTCCCTGGCTATTACAACTAGTGACCTTGATTCTGCTCTTTGCTATGCTGGTGTAGATACAGACTGCCTTCACTGAAGTGACTAGAATGACTCTGGATTTACACCAGTGTGATGGAGAGCAGAATTTGATTCAAATATTCCAGGCTGCATATTCCACTACATAATTTTTCCTGGTGACTTCCAGGGCTTTTCCACCTATTTGAGCCAATTCTGATTGCAGTTCTACTTTTATAACTCTGTATTGAGTCAAATGACTTAAATGGAATTACACTAGGATAATCAAGAATGGAATTTGGCTCTCTGGTTCAGATCCTACAGTCTTTATTAAGACAAAACTCCCATTGAAGTAAATGAGTAATGGACTGAATGAAGATTACAGGATTTGGTACAGAAAGGAAGGCAAAGGTGGTGTATTTGGATGGACAGAGGCCTTTTAGGGAATGAACTCTTTTTTTTTAATTGCCTTTTATATTTCTGATCTATTATTGGAAAGGGACATTTTAACTAAAAGATAAAAACTTACTGGGTTACTCTATATATTAACACTGTGCTTTTGTTTTATTTCCAAAATCACGGACCAAAACTTCTGCTGGTGTAAATGGGCATCAATGAGCTACACCAATTTACACAGCTAAGGATCTCACCATTCATTGATGTATCTTTTAATGGAGCTCTGTGCTCTCAAGAGAACTGCAGGCTTGGCAAGTATATTTGTGTCCTTATTTAAATAAAAAAAAACATAGCCTGGTGAGACAACTTCATTGTATAAGTCTGTCTAATGCTCCTAATCCTACCTTTGATGTTACACACTCCTGTGATGAGCTAAAACTGCACCTTCCCTTTTAATATCCATTTGTACCTAGTCCATTGCTGCTCAAGAAGAGTGGCACTAGGACCTTTCCTACCTCTCCAAATGATGAATCTGTGGCATTAAGGATGGATATGAATGCCTCGTGTGTCTTGAATACTCAGTGGATCTAATTAACAGGTGGAATCACACCCTGGGTGCTTGAAATATTGCCAGACACCATAGAAACGAATCTTTAAGACCCTGCACCATCTGCACTTCCTTTTCATTGTGCGAAGCTCATTGAAACATGTTTTTCTTCCATTTTATTCAGAGTGGACTATATTCAGTTCAGTGTCAATTAATAACTACTGATATCTGCTATTTCCCCCTTTTCTTTAAAAAAAAAAAGATCGTGTTTAAATGAAGGGATTTCAGTGTCTTTCAACCTTGAAAAATTCTATCGTGATAATCTTAGTGAAAAGGGAACTAAATAAAGTAAAAAATCATCATAGCAACTTTATTTTAATATACATTTTAAAGGAAAAGAAACAAACATGAAATCCATATAAAATCAGAAAATAATTAACATGGTAATAAAATACAATTCCAATATTCATTTTCATTTATTGTGAACGTTTGTTTCTTGCCCTTTAAAATTATTCTATCATTATTCCTATGACTGCAGAGGAACACAGACATATTTTTCAGTACCCCATGCTTTTCAGAAATATGCCATTGAAGAGCTGCGTCTTTGAGACTTTGAGTTGAATAATAATTCCTTGCTGTATAGTTATAGTTATTGCCTCAATGTGCTGCAGTGCCAGCTATAAATGCTGGCTTGCAGAGGCAAATTGTTACGTTGGGGTTCGTGTTTGGTTTGCACGTCACCGCTGATACAGCGAAGCAGAGCCTAACCTATTTTGTCTAGTCTACAGCATCCAGAAGGCTCATCTTACAGGGTGTGGAGTTTTTCCGAAGGAAAGTGCCCGTCCGCTATTTCCCCTCTAGCAGCCTAAAGAAGAGAAGAAAGTTGCCTTTACACTGAATTCAACAGCTGACAATTGTAGGAAGCCATCAGCAGAATAGCCTAACGAACCAGACACCCTGCTCCTTCTGCTTTTCGCATAATGCGCCTGCAGTCAAAATCTAAACATAGCAACCCGTTGTATAGTATCCATGTTTCTATTTATAAACATTTATATATTTATATTAGATCGTCATTACCTGTTAGCTGCTAGTCTGGATGCTATATATCCCCCAGGGATTTGAGTGACTATATATCCCCAGAAAAAAGAGCCATGGATCATGCCAACTGTTTCAGGGTCCCAATTAAACTTCGCTTTCTTCCAGTGCAAAAAGCAAGGAGCAAGGGGAGAAAGAAAAGAGGAAGTATGTAAGCAAGCCAAACGAAAGCATTTATTAATAATAGTTTAACACTAGGCAATCTTTCGCATTTCGATTAATGTTGAATATGCCCATTTACTAGCCGGTACGATATAGAAATGGGGCAAGGTGCTAACCTCCAAAATAATAACCGATTTACGTTAAAATTGGTCTCTAGAGCAAATATGCTAGAATACCTACAGAAATCTGGCATTAGTACTGGAGGAGAGAGGAGGGACATGAATTATATCTCGTGATCGCTATTAACCCTAAAAATATGGGAATCTTGGAACCAAAGATTGCCTTGAATCTCCGAGAGAAAGGGGTGGCAACAAGTATATATTTTTTCTGTCCGATCCATCCTAGGGAAGGAGGCGGGGAGGAAAGGGCCTCTCTCTCTCTCTCCACACACAAACACAAACACACACACACATACTCGCTCGCCCTGACACACACAGCCAGTTGTAATACATCTCTCTACAGAGAGAGAGAGCGAGTGAGAGAGAGCCAGTTGCCTATATCGCAGGTAAGTTCTTAAACATGGGAATGAGGACAATGCTTCAGGGTATTTTGGAGAAAAAAATGATTTGTATCATTATAAGTGAATCACCTGCATTTGCAATGGAGCCCATCATATATATATATATAGTATGGACTCATTGGAATCGAAAACGGCCATATCAGTCTATCTAGCTGTCTGTTTATCCCTCTGTGTGTGTGTATATACACAAATATATATTATATATGATATATACATGTAGACATGTATATATATCAGATATATTCTGTCTTTGTGTACATAGACTATATACATATGGTTAAGCACCTTATAAATGAAAAAAAATGTTTTCTCATTGGGCCCTAGATTGCTTTTACAGCGTTGTCTTTTGTTAACCAAAACTCATTCATCCTGATATTTCCAAACCTTCCGCAACAAACCACTCCATTTCCTTTAGAGAACTGGGCAGCCACTTTGGAGTCGTTTATTCATGCTCATGTTCTCTATTCCGTGCATTCAATTTAGGAAATGATTGAGGTCCCCAAAGCTGGGTATAAAAGCAAAATATCTGCACACAAACTTGTGCCACGGAATGACCTCTTGGTCTGGGAAAGAAAGAAAACAAAATAGGCATAATCGATCTTTTATTTTCCCCCCAACAGTCTTTCGATCATTGTCCTTTCTGTTATAAATAAAATATGACTTTGTTCTGGGGCAAATCACTGTAGGATTCTCCTACCCAGAAACTAGCAGATTATAGCAGAAGGAGGAAACCGTCTCGATTTTATTATTATTATTAGAATGATTGGAAATATCATACAACTCTAAAGGGTTTTACTTAGTCTATTCATTCTTTGTTATTACTCTGTCCTGAGGGTATTATGGTTTATATTCGTGTTGCGGGTTTAAAGGGGAGTGATTCCCACCTCTTTAATAATTTTTCCTCCTCGGTGAATGGTGCTGTTATTGACCATATCCACGATGGCTACTCCCAAATTACAACGGATTCCAAAAGAGATGCAGAATCCCAGTCCACTCATGATCGCAATGATGTACCTCCGGGGGAGCCCAAAGCAGGTACAGTCGCACATTGGGGCTTTCTTCACGGGCGCCTCCAGGGGTTTCCCATCTTCTGTTAGTTCGATGTTGTCCCCAGGCTTCTGTTTCTTCTCTAGGACTCTGCACAACACAAGGGGAAAAGACAAGCAAGAGAGTTGAAGCCAACTCTCCCGGACAGGTCACATGAATGGCAAAGTCACTATGACTGAAAAATCACCTTCAGTTGTTCTTTAGCCAGACCTGTGGGATTCATAATTATTCATTTCCCCCCAAAAGAGGGAGGAGGAGCAGATAGAACTGTTAATCTATCATTGAAGATCTCTCGTTAAATATGTAGGATGCGTTAAGAAGACTCAGCTGCAACCACTGCAGAGGCGCCATGTTGTCTAATTCAAAGGGGATTGCTGGGAGATGAAAAATTATCTTGGAGTTTTAACTCTATTGTTCTCACATTATAAACATGAGAGGAATTAGTTCTACAGTGCACCCTGCTTGTGGATGTGGGAGCGGAAGAAATGCTGTTAAGATGAGCAATTATTTCTATTTATTCCAGATCTGCAAAATGGCTGTCATAGACATTTGAACGAAACATGCCAGTGTTTGAGAACTACCCATCTGCAGATGACTCAATGCCCTTGCAATATTAATAACATGAACGTGTAAAGATTACATTCAATAATCTGCACTCTGATTATTAACTAGACTTATTCTAGGTCTGTTGTGTACGTTGCTCTCTCAGTGCCCACATTTACTAAAATATTAAATCGAAGCTTCCAAGGGGGGGGTTAAGTTTACATGTATAAAGGAAAAATCATACATTAATATTTACACATTTCGATTATAATATCGTGAATCAATGCAGGCATTTGCACCCACAAAGTATGCTTCAAAACATGTACATGCATTTTATTTTCATAGGGGACAAAAATCTTAATATGACTGAGGAAAAAATGTGGTGGGTTTATCACTAAAACATTCCTCACATTGTAGTAAGATACAAAAGAGGCAGATTAACTACTCAGCAATGAAGCCCCTGCAGAACAGGGTATATGAAAACTGCATCCAAACATTCCATTTGGCTAGAACGCTGCCTTGTCTCCAAGCCTGCCAATCCTTGTTCACGTGAACAATTTTCCGCAGGTGAGTAATTCAACCGAGGTCAACTCCCCTGAGTAATGGGTGAGTAACGATTGGCAGGATCAAACCCAAAACCTTATTCACATTATGTATAACGAAAGTATGGGCCATGCCCTGCAACCTCAATTTAATTTACTCTTATTATTCACTGGTGTAAGGCTTTCTCTCCTGAGTCAGGGTTGCAAGATCCCCATCCTCTTAAAAATGTAATTAAAATAGAACAATATATTTTATAGTTAAACCTGGTTCATTCAAATGATAAAATGTGAGCACCAGCTTTCGCACAGAATTGATGTGATTCCCCCTGAAACGAAGCAAAGATCCAGGGACATACTAAACTGGTTATTTCCACTTTAAAATTACGGATAGAAAATTATACGTTGATTCTCCGTAGTGTGGCTAGTCCTGATGGAATATTTGTTAAATCCTCGGAAGTTCAAAGAGTGTCTTATTTAGCTAATTCTTTAAAAACCTGTTTGAGATATGATATAGAAAGTATTGTGAGATGCAGGTGTGTTTTCATATCTATCGAATAATATTTAGTACTAAACTCGATTATTGTAGATTATATTCGTAGAGAAGAAAAGTACATTTCCCATGATATTCGAGAGGCCCATACTAATTTATTCTGTTTTTCAGATATTTGACATATTTTCAGTCAGTTTAAAACGATTGAATTTATGTAGGCTGGTGGTAAAATAACCATATATTTCTAGACTCTAACTGTATTAGTCTCTATTACAATAGAAAGCATCATTTACCTTGATAATTTAGCTCATATTTCCTTTCCTCTCAAAATTACATAAATTGTAAATCATGTAACATTATTGTTGGAATAATATTGTGCCTATTCTCCACTGCCGCATAGGTGGAGAAAAACAACATCCATTGTAGGTATTAAGACAATCCCACATTTTGCTTTATTCAGAAAATTCTAATAACGTTGGAGAGAGTGAGGTACTTTATTCTAAAGGAAAATGTCCGAAAATATATTCTCCCGATTTTTATTTTATCCTTTTCTCGTAAAAAATCATGTTTTTGGGGTCACCAATGTCGTCAGATTTCACAGGGCCATATATGATGGAATGGTGTGTTCAAATTTCGTGTCAGTGCATTTCAGGTGTGTGGTTGCGTGCATCTATATACACACCTGAAGACGATGGAAATTCACGCACTCCCTATTGCTGAATTAACTTTATGATTTCATCCATTGAGGCTGTGATTTTCTACAAAAGATATTGACCCTTTTCTATGCAGACGGATAAATAATTGAAGGTATCTCTCTCAATATATTTGTCCTAGCTTCAAAGAGAGAAATCGTTCGGTTATCAATTATTTATGCATTTTCGTGTTTTCTTCATCTGACTGGCGGTTACACAAGGGAATCGGTTAATCGAAATCAGGAATGATTTTATAGTTTAATTTAAAAATATATATGTTCTCTAAGGAAAGTGAAAAGGATCCAACGGGTGTCCTGGATTGAAATGAGATAAAAATACAGGAGTGCTGCTCTCTGTTGATTCTAGTTTTAAAATAAGATCAAATTTCAGGGGTAGAAAGATGGGGGAAATCTCTTAGGACATATGTAATAACATCCTCCGCAAGCCAACTATACAAGTTATTTCGGTGCCATAGTGTAATGGTGTAGTGTTAGTTAGTAGGATCCAGATGATATCAAGAAAACCTATAAATAGCTATCAGTCTATCAGCAACCAAACATACACAAATAGCGTATATTCGAACTGATCCAGCAATTTTAGGCTAAGGAAAGCCTCCCGTCCTTTCCAATAAGAAATCCAGCCCACCGAACGCGATCTTCCTTACCTGTAGAGTTGACCGAGCGATTTCCCAGCAAAATTCTTCATTCCCTCCTTGCCGGGGGTCAAAATCCTTTGTTTTACCGACTCCATGCCTGCCGAGGTTTTCACTGGGCTCCACTCTGTGTTGAACAGGGCACTGCTATGAACAGCTACGATCGCTCATATTGGTTTAATCTCTAACTTTTCCCCCATTAAATGGCTATTGGTGCGTCTTCAGATAAAGGGAGCGTGAGTGTGTGTGTGTGAAAGAGAGAGAGGGAGACAGAGAGAGAGGGGGAGAGCCAGAGAGAGAGAGAGAGCACGCTACATGCAACCCACGGATTTCCTAACAGAACAGATTTGGGAGCCACAATTAGAAAGTCTTTTCGGAAGTGCAGGAGTCAGTGGCAGAAGGTGGAGGCAGTGCCATGGCTGATTTGGGAGGGGGAATGACCCTACTTCCTAGGAGAAGATGGTCCAGTGTTTAAAATCCTGGTTTTCTGCTGAACGTTTCCCTAACCCGTAGGGGTTGAGAGGTGTGTGTGTATGGGGGAGGAGGGGTCATCTAATTTATCACTCCAAAGAAGAAGTCAAAAGTTCCCAATGCCCAGCACGTGCCAGCCTGAGAGAACCTGATGGCTAAGTTCCAAGCTCTCGGACAATAGCAGCCCTAGCACTTCATTACTGTGCGCAAGTCAGCAGCCACTTGCTCCCAGGGCAGCGCGCACAGAGCAACGATCTAGAGTAGACTGGGAGTTCGCGCGTCGGGGGTTGGTGATTGTAATCTGCCCGGCGCCCTTTGCCGCTTCAGCGTGTGCCAGGGTGATTTCAGCACCACGGACAGCGCCCTTGGCTCCCGAGTGTTCTCAGCACCAGGGAGAGCGCAATCGGGAGCTTCCCGGGCTGCCAACTTTCATGGGGAACTGGGCGGATTCATTGCGGGGGGGCTTGAAGACTGGATGCTATGGAAACCGAAGAAGAGCCGTGTCCTCGTCCCCTTCCAGGTTTTCCAGAGGATGATGCAGCTAAAAGGGAAACTGGAGTTTATGAGACGCTGACAATTTACTTTTGGACTCTCGCGTCGCCCCCCTCCCCCTTTTCTGACGCATAGCCCGACCCTGTTGTTCAGAGCAAGGACTACAGAGCATTACGAGGGAGTTTGCTGCATGCAGAGGCTATTGTACTTAATTCAATTGTGCTGTTAATGTAAACAAAGGACGTGATCATGTCGCTAAAAATAGTCAGTCAGAGCTCCTGGAAAAACAGGGCACCAATGGCAAAATACATCGGAATATTAATACCAGATATAATCTGACAGATATATCTCCATAGATAGATAGATAGAATCTGTCTGTATATCTAAGATCATATTTTATTTCTAGCTCAATATTTATAGGTCTCTAATATATTGTCATAATTTATATCTATATATTAGACAGGTACATGGTTTCTAACTCTTATACATGTGTAATTTTTATACCTTTGTGTCCTGCCCTTTAATGACACTTTTGTGTAATATCTAATATAACTTTTACATATGATATTTTTTCACCACTTCAGTGATCAAGGTACGTTCTGAGAGTTTGGTCATCTTATCTTTCCAGAATTTGGTAGAAAGACAAGGTGGGCGAGGTAATATCTTTTACTGGACCAACTTCCCTTAGTGAAAGAGACAAGCCTTCCAGCTTACACACATCCACTGCAAACAGAATGTGGTAGTCATTTATCAGTTTTAATCACCTAGCAGTTGATTGTACATGTTAAAAGTAATGTTTTATTTCTATATCATGATGACTGCATTTATCTTAGACCTCTTTCCACTATGAAATCCATCTCAGAGTTTCTATTACAATGTTTATTAGTTAGAAAAAAGGACATTAATAATTCTATACCCAAAAATAAATTTGTTTGAGAATTGAAGCCCTTGCACTTGCTTACTTTCTCTGTAACAAAAGTTTCTATAAATAAAATATTTTAAAAATCAAGGTGAAAAAAATAATTTCCTGATAAAATATATAGTCCTGCCACAATATTCTAAAAACAATTGTTCTGGATCATTTAAATATTTTTACTAGTGTTGCCCCCTGGTGGAAGGATAATGATATTTTACATCAGCAAAGCACGTTCATATCAGTAAGGCCAATTCTTATAACACTGCAGCTATTGCAAAGATAGTAGATTCCAGTTTGTAGTGATATTTCAAAGACATGAAAGCACCATAAAGTACCACAATAGAAAGTACATTTAAACTATATGCTCCTAAAACAAGCTGCTTCCTCATACTGTAATCCAGCTTTGCTTTATACTGCATGCTAAATACTGGATGTGGCCTGCAGTGCAGGTTTCATTATAGATTCTTCTTTATACTTCTCATTTCGTTTGTTGAAAGGAACTTTAGGATTTATTACCGTCTCTGTTGCCATCCATAATTTGTATAACTGCATCTGTCCATTGGGTCATGTTGCTTCATTTCTCCAGTTGACCACTGCAGATATTTATGACAACCTATTTATTAATAGAAATTTCCAAGAGCCAGAAGGGATAGAGAATAATTCTGTCAGTAATGGGGAAATGTTCTAGACTCAGATTCATAAAAGCACCCCTGTTCAGGAAAGCATTTAAGCACATATCTAAAATTAAAAGTGTGTTTTTCTGAATCAGGGCTTTATAGTGTTTAGTGACTCATAGACTTATCTTTGTGTTATTCATTTGCACAGTACCTACTATGAACGGGCTCTGAGCCCGAATTGGATTCCTTAGCATTGCCACATTGTTATTGTACTGCTACTACTAAAGCTCATTGAATAAGGAGTGCTCACTGGTTTGGGAGAACTAAATAATAATTAATAATGTCAGTCTGTATCCATACCAACACCACCCAAGAATATCTTTAGAGGCCTGATGTGCTCTTTCATTGAAAAAAATGAACTAGTCCTTACGTATATAAAAATAGCCTCTATCAATGGACCTTGGAAAGTTAAAATGCTACCATCCATAGGTGCAGTGGTAGTTCTGAAGTGCATATACTATGCCTAGTGTATACCATATTAGCAGTTTCCTGAGTCATTTCCCAATGAGAGCACTACTAATTGTTTCAACTGCAGTTCAGGAAGCACTGCATAGTAAGAGACTATGATGACCAGTGCTATAAAACATGCCCCGACCAGTCAGCCTTCTAAATGACACTTGAGATTTACCTATTTAATTGGTGGCCTGAAGATATGAATCATTGTTCATTATTATTATTATTAAAGTCTTTCTGTCAACACATTTGAAATCAATTGGAGTTTTTCCATTGACCTCGGTGGGCTTTGGATCAGGCCCTTATGCAGTAAATATCAGTTAGGATAACACTGCGAGAGTTTGCACACATTGGTTGAAAGCAGATAAATCTGCCTCAAACAACCCAATAAGAACACTGTTCTCGAAGAAGCTCTTGGCACAATTGTGGGATGATGTGTGAGGATGCTGCATATTCCTGAAGTTTTTCTCATGGAACTGAGTGCAGACAATTGTATATATGATTGATCCTGCACCGTTTGATCAGGCAGAATTCCCATTACCTGTGAATGGAAGTTTTTTTCTGACTGAAAACTGCAGGTTTGGGTGCTTGAAATGGCTCAAATACTGCATAGTCTCCCTATATGTCTTCTGACTGTATTCTGAATGAATTAAGCAAAATAGAATCTAAGAGATTGTATTTTTCAAAGCTCAGTTTTTCATATTGATATCGATCCATGCATCCTTAAAGTTTTCTATAGCACTCATCACAATAGTATCTAGAGATTTATAGAATCAGCCTGATAATATATATCTCTGACTGGGTGCCTGACTCAGCTTGCTAAATTTAGTTGTGTCACTGATGAACACAGCACAGTGTTATCGTATTAGATATCTGTAGATTGCATCAGTGAAATAAATTGGTAATTTTTGATTAATTTAAAAATATTTGGCTTCTCTAGAGATTGCCTGCAACCTTGCTTTTGCTACATCACTCATTACAAAATGTATTGTCCTTTCTTATTATGTGACATGCACACAGATCCACAAATGAAGTGGTATTGTATGATAGAACCCTATCTACAAAAGTGCAATTTATTGACTACAAAAGTCAATTTTGTAGATGTAAATTTAAAAGATTTAAAAGACCCTCCCCTCTATGCACACACTCACATTCAGCCTGAGACTTTAGGGTATCCAGAGCCCCTTGGAGGCTTTGAAAATCTGTTTCAGTAAAATAGCGTAATATAAAGTACAATTCTTTGAGGCTCACAATTGTTTATCCCATAAAAATTCAGCAGTAAGGTGCATGACTGCAACAGAATCCAAATCAATTTGGGAATGATGCTAGTGTGAGCAAGGCTCACAGATTATGTCTGAAATTCTGGGTCCATTGAAGTCAATTAACAATTAATGTCAATAAAGCCAGGATTTCACCTTAACAATGGTGCCGTTTGATACCTCCTTTGGGACTGGGGAACTATAAAATCCCAAAGGGATGCAAAGAACTGTACTCTGTCTTGGAAAGAAGTCAGGACATATAGGAAGTGTGAAGGCAGAGAAATTGATTGAAGGGAGACTGTGTCTGGAAGAAGCAATAGCTCATTGGGCATCTATTTCCTGTGCATTTATAACAGTGGTTCTCAGCCTATTTACCACTATAAGTGGGTCTCACATGCACCTCTCTCTGTTTATGTGGGCCACATCCACACAACATATATACTACCTGTATGGCCCTGAGGATGTCACATGGGCCACAGCTGTGTGCAGATTGAGCCGCAAGTGGCCCACTGCCCATGAGTTGAGAACCACTGATGTATAATATAATTTTATGTTAATAGGTTGCTCATTAAATAAATCCTGTGGAAGATCTTTGGCTACAGCTAAGAAAAGGAAACACAAAGATGGCTTAAACTCATCTTTGCACGATTCTCCCCATCAGGGGTCTGTGCTGGTCTTGTCCTTGGCAGAATTTAGAGCAGCCTTTGGCTGACCTAACTATGTCCTGAAGGCCTGATTAGTAGCACCTAACCAGTGGTCAACTCTGTTGAAAGCTGCAAAGTTCAAGTCACTTAAGAACCCAAATGTGGCTGCTACCCATTGTCATGGGAAGACATCCATTAGTGAGGTCTCTGTGCTGTGTCCTGCTCTGAAGACCAGTTGCTGAAGCACTCAGGATGCCAGCCAATGTCACATATAGTTGCAGCTTGGTTAACATTGCTTCCTTGATGATTTTGCCTGGAGAAGTAGCTGCAGATCTGCTTCATAACCAGCTAGCCTCGCTTTCTCCTGAGGTTATGACTTCAGTCCCACACAGGCAAATATGGAAGTAAAGGCTACTGAGGGATTATGTTGAGAGGTTCTGTAATGTACGTACAAAAACTGCATATAATTGATTGCTTCCTGTTCCCCCACCCTCCATATGTTGCTTGGTTTATTAGATTGTAAACTCTTCGAGGACAGAATGGTGTCTTCTAGTGTGCCTGCACAGCATCCAGCACAATGGGACCCTGATCCTCACTGGGGTGGCTGGAAGTTCCCACACGGCAAATAATAATAAATAAGGTCTCTGCATATGTCGTACTTGGAATATATTATTCCACTCTAGCAGTACAAAGCAGTCTGAGATCCAGTTTAAAGGCCTCCTGTAAGTATTCTCCTCTTGCAGCTCTACTGAATATGGTTTTAGCTGAACCAGGCTGAGGAGTTCCTAAGCAGCTGGACAGAAGGAAAGTTAATGCTCAGATCTACCTTGAATTAGCCCATACTTATTGAAAATACAGCCCTGTGGCCTTGGGGTGAGAGCACAGGAACAGGTAGGTCACAAGAAAAGACACAGAGAGAGAAAGATACCAAGGATCTAACGAGGAGCTGGCTACAGAGTTGAACTTTGCAGTCTTTTGGCAAGTAGAATCCTCTGTGTGTAGCTCTGCTGGCAAACTCTGTTCGAAGTGAACAGAATAAATTAAATTGGGAAATATTCTGAGACTCCCTTTGTCACTGTTTTCTCTTTCAGTGAAAAACTGATTCTCTGCAAAGTCCTCTCTCTCCTCCTTCCACTTCCATGTTGCTGCATTTGCTTGGCAAAGGTATAAAATTAATAATTCTAAGAAGAAGAAAGAAAAATGAGATTATTCCACTAATCCAAAGCATTCATTTAAAGGGTATATTTTTCTGTTTTAAAGCACTCAAGTTTCGGGTTTTATTATAATGTCAGAATCTGATTCTGGGTTGATCAAGTTAATTTGACACGTAAGAATCAAGGGCATGCTTTATTTGGTTGAAGGGATTCCTTGTGCCATCTGGTGGTGGAAGCGAATAATGCAATGTAAATAGGACTAATTTTGTGTTTTTCCTGTAAGAGTATGTATGGTATTTTGGCCTGAACATAGAGAGAGTTTGATTTTAGGTTAGCATATTTGACTGCTCTTCAGTTAAAAATTTTCAAGCTACATTTGGGAGGTTCTAGTTTCATTTTTTTCCAACTTGGTTCCTTTTAACATAGACAGCAAGATACTGAACAAAAAAGTCTAACAGAAATTCTGAACAATTGACAAAGCCAGCTTAAAGGGTCAAATAAAGCAGCACTGTATTATAACACTCGCAGCTTTTTTGCTTTGTCATAGAGAAATTTGGTACATAAATTTTATTTATGTCTTAGAAATAAATATGCTTGCTTAACTTGTTCTTAGATTTTCAGAAAGCCTTTGACAAGCTCCCTTACCAAAGGCTCTTAAGCAAAGTAACCTGTCATGGGATAAGAGGGAAGGTTCTCTCATGGATTAGTAACTGGCTAAAATATAGGAAACAAAGGGTAGGAATAAATGGTCAGTTTTCAGAATGGAGAGAGGTAAATAGTGGTGTCCCCCAGGGGTCTGTACTGGGACCAGTCCTATTCAATATATTCATAAATTATCGGAAAAAAGGGTAAACAGTAAGGTGGCAAAATTTGCAGATACTACTCAAGATAGTTAAGTCCCATGCAGACTGTAAAGAGCTACAAAAGAATCTCACAATACTACGTGATTGGACAACAAAATGGCAGATGAAATTCAATGTTGATAAATGCAAAGTAATGCACATTGGAAAACATAATCCCAACAATACATATAAAATGATGGGGTATAAATTAGCTGTTACCACTCAAGAAAGAAATCTCGGCGTCACTGTGGATAGTTCTCTGAAAACATCAACTCAATATTCAGCAGCAGTCAAAAAAAAATGAACAGACTGTTGGGGATCATTAAGAAAGGGATAGATAATAAGACAGAAAATATCATATTGCCTCTATATAAGTCCATGGTACACCCACATCTTTAATACTGCCTGCAGATGTGGTCGCCCCAGCTCAAAAGTATATTTTCGAATTGGAAAAGATTCAGAAAAGGGCAACAAAAATTAGGAGGGGTATGGAACAGCTTCCATATGAGGAAAAAATAATAAAACTGGGATTTTTCAGCTTGGAAAAGAGACGACTAAGGCGGGATATGATAGAGGTCTATAAAATCATGACTAGTGTGGAGAAAGTAAATAAGAAAGTGTTATTTACTCCTTCTCATAACACACAAACTAGGGGGTCACCAAATGACATTAATGGGCAGCAGGTTTAAAACAAACAAAAGGAAGTATTTTTTCACACAACGCACAGTCAACCTGTGGACCTCCTTGCCAGAGGATGTTGTGAAGGCCAGGACTATAACAGGGTTCAAAAAAGAACTTGATACATTCGTGGAGGATAGGTCAATCAATGGCTGTTAGCCAGGGTGGGCAGGGATGGTATATCCCTAGCCTCTGTTTGTCAGAAGCTGGGAATGGGCTTAATGATTACCTGTTCTGTTCATTCCCTCTGGGGCATCTGGCAGTGGCTGCTGTCAGAAGACAGGATACTGGGCTAGATGGACCTTTGATCTGACCCAGTATGACAGTTCTTATGTCCTTATATTCTTGGCTATCACAGCAACATTCATGCTTTACATTCTTTTGCTCATTTAAAATTTAATACCAAAGGATCCCAAAGGTCTTTAGCAATCAGTCATATAACACATAGAAATGCAACTACCACTGGGTGAAACAGCAACAATTTTAGCAGTGCATAGGAACACTATACAAAAGTTTATGGTGGTGGAACTTAGGTCAATGAGAAGTAATTACCTAAATTGAAATCTGGCCAAGCACATTGGTGTTAACATGTGTTCATTTATTAATGCTATTATGAGATATTTAATTATCATAAATTGTCAAGACCTCTATTTTACCTTATTATATCTAATCTAATCTATTTTTGTTTGTGTTTTAATAACATCCTTTATTGCTGTATTTAAAAGTTGAATTAAATCTTATCCAACAGACGAGCGTGGCTTATTCTTAATTACATTAAGGCTACTTTACACCACTCTGACAGTGTAACGGGGGGCATAAGGTGAATGTAAATATAATTTATGCTACTTTAGTGTACTTTCACATTGCCAGAGCTGTGTAAAAGGGTCTTTGTGTAAATAAGAATCAGGTTCCAGCCCCTCTAGAAGCACAGTGTCGACTTCCTTTTGTGGCTTTGTTGCTTTTATATTATTTTAAAGGCCATTTTTTGGGTTCTTGACCCCTTGACCTTCCAGTTTTAAAAATACCTCTTAAGCATAAAAAAGTCCCCACAATAGGTTACCCATTTTGGAGGGCTTTTCTTATCTATGGAGATGCTCAACTAAAGGTTTTTAGAAAATCAGGATAACTGCGCTATGTTAATGAGCAACTTTGACTCCTAATGAGTCATTCCGGTCTGTTATGTAATGATTCTGTTTGAACAGACACAGTGCTTTCTTGCAAAGTTTTTTACAAGACCAGTCTAAAATGGCAAAAATCTTGTAATGGCTCTTAATTTTCTGAGGAAAATTTCTATTTAATTTTTCTCATTATCACAATAATACAAAAAATACCCGGTCCTAATTGTTATTTGTCTCAGGTCTTGCTGATATTAAAAGCTCTCATTGATATTTTGGTATCTTTTGAAACACGATTCTTTCACTGCCTATGAGCAAGAAAGATTTTGGGTCTTTTTCCCCCACAATAAATATTTAAAGCGGTAAATGGTGGTAGATATTTTCTTTGGGGAAAGAGTCCATATTTTTCAAGGCGAACATGAAAATAAATGCCCTTTTTCTTACCACAAGACATAAAGGAGAGCTGAAGCTTTTAAAAGGCTCTGAGGGAGCCTGTGCAACAGAATGACTGTATTGCTGCAGCTTTGTTGAATACCTAAGGTGTTTCTCAGTTTTCCCTCTGGGAACATTTAAACAGTAGATCATTAAAAGTGGCAGGAAAACCTCTGCTTTATTTTAGGACACTGCTAATGAGCATGCTGATGACTGTGCTGTGTTCAAGGGAACAAGGGATCAGGGGTGTAAGACACTTGTTAGTTTGAGACTGAAACACTGCACCCTCCTCTTTTCCACTGCTTTTGAAATATCTGTGATCCTGCAGTGACCTTGTGTAACTGGAAACGTTGGCTTCTTCTGAACACAGAGTTCATTTCCAAATGTCTCCGGGGAACAGACTAACCTGAGACTGGGGATGTGGTTCATCTCATTTCATTTAATCATATGATGGCTAATTTTACACCTTTTATACACAAACATTCTTGTTATATGTTGACAAAGGACCCGCTATGCCCTGGAAGAGCTATTTGGCTTTGTTAGAGGAAGCTGAGGCTTCAAATGCAATTGGGTATGTGCAATCAGATGACCAAATTGGAAGGGAAGTCCCATTCCCCATGTTTGGTATTGGATAGATTTGGTGCATCACAGAGCAATGTATGCTCCTTTCAGGAAACCTAGGGCCCTGCACCTTACTGACCTCTTCAAGAGCATTGTCCTGGTCCTACTCCCATTGACTCCAGTAATGCAGGACCAGGCTCCACATGTTTATATCCCAGGCTATAGAAAACCTGCAGTATAAAATTACTAAGTCTGGTGGAGAATGAAAGCTCTTCAGGGCAAGGAAATAGGGCTGTCGATTAATCACAGTTAACTCACGCAATTAACTAACAAAAAATTAATCATGATTAATCACAGTTTTAATTGCACTGTTAAACAATAGAATACCAATTGAAATGTATTAAATATTTTGGATGTTTTTCTACATTTTGATGTATTTTGTATTCTGTGTTGTAATTGAAATCAAAGTGTATATTATTTTTATTACACATATTTGCACTGTAAAAATGATAAACTAAAGAAATAGTATTTTTCATACAAGTACTATAGCACAATCTCTTTATCATAAAAGTGCAACTTACAAATGTAGATTTTTTTTGTTACATAACTGCACCGAAAAACAAAACAATGTAAAACTTCAGAACCTACAAGTCCACTCAGTCCTACTTCTTGTTCAGCCAATTGCTAAGACAAACAATGTTTGTTTACATTTACAGGAGATAATGTTGCCCACTTATTTACAATGTCACCAGAAAGTGAGAACAGGCATTTGCATGGCACTGTTGTAGGCAGCGTCGCAAGATATTTATGTGCGAGATGCACTAAAGATTCATATACCTCTTCATGCTTTGGCCTTTGTTCCAGAGGACATGCTTTCATGCTGATGACACTTGTTAAAAAATAATGCATTAATTAAATTTATCAGAGGGGTAGCCGTGTTAGTCTGGATCTGTAGAAGCGACAAAGGGTCCTGTGGCACCTTATAGACTAACAGAGGTATTGAAGCATAAGCTTTCGTGGGTGAATACCCACTTCTTCGGATGCAAGCAGTGGACATTTCCACTGCTTGCATCCGAAGAAGTGGGTATTCACCCATGAAAGCGTATGCTTCAATACCTCTGTTAGTCTATAAGGTGCCACAGGACCCTTTGTCACTTTTAATTAAATTTGTGATTAAACTCTTTGGGGGAGAATTGTATGTCTCCTGCTCTGTTTTACTCGCTTTCTGCCATATATTGCATGTTATAGCAGTCTTGGATGATGACCCAGCACATGTTGTTCATTTTAAGAACTCTTTCACTGAATAGTTGACAAAACGCAAAGAAAGTACCAATGTGAGATTTCTAAAGATAGCTATAGCACTCGACCCAAGGTTTAAGAATCTGAAGTGCCTTCCAAAATCTGAGAGGGACGAGGTGTGGAGAATGCTTTCAGAAGTCTTAAAAGAGCAACACTGCAATGTGGAAACTACAGAACCCAAGCCACCAACAAAAAAAATCAACCTTCTGCTGGTGGCATCTGACTCCGATAATGAAAATGAACATACATCGGTCCGCACTGCTTTGGATATTATCGAGCAGAACCCATTGTCAGCATGGACACACATCCCCTGGAATGGTGGTTGAAGCATGAAGGGACATATCAGTCTGTAGCATATCTGGCACATAAATATCTTGCGACGCTGCCTACAACAGTGCCATGAGAATGCCTGTTCTCACTTTCATGTAACATTGTAAACCAGAAGCGGGCAGCAGCATCTCATGCAAATGTAAACAAACTTGTTTGTCTGAGTGATTGGTTGAACAAGAAGTAGGACTGAGTGGACTTGTAGGCTCTAAAATTTTACATTGTTTAATTTTTGAATGCAGGGGTTTTTTTTTACATAATTCTACATGTTTAAGCTCAACTTTCATGATAAGGAGATTGCACTACAGTACGTGAATTGAAAAATACTATTTATTTTGGTTTTTTGCAGTGCAAATACTTGTAATCAAAAATAAATATAAAGTGAGCACTGTACACTTTGTATTCTGTGTTGTAATTGAAATCAATATATTTGAAAATGTAGAAAACATCCACAAATATTTCAATAAATGGTATTCTATTATTGTTTAACAGTGTGATTAATCACGATTAATCGTGATTAATTTTTTTAATCACTTGACAGTCTTACAAGGAACACATCTCACTCTGTGTGTGTAAAGTGCCATGCAAATTTCCACTGCTGTATATATGATTAAGAAATAACAGTGATTGATGATAAGAAAACAACCCTGAAGTTTTTACTTGGGCAACACTGTTACTGAAGCCAATGGTGAGTTTGCCTCTGTAAGGACTGAGTAAAAAAATCAAACAGGGATTTGAGGATTTGGCCCAATATAAAGATCTAGCAGCTTTACTGAGCACAGTGTGTTTTTCTGGGTAGTATTCTACCCTTTCCTAACTAACCCTCTCAAAACCTCTCAAAGGCCCTGTCTCCTTATGTGCTGGTCCTAAACCTGCCATAGATTGTCTTAGGCTGTTCTAAAGTCCTGCTCAGGAATATAGAAGAGCCATTTCAAAAACATTAAGCATGCCTTAATCATGAAAAATGTCCATTAAACTACAGGAAAGCAGGGGTCAAACATGAGACCTGTGTAAACAGGCAGGAAAGAACACCATTTGAGCTCTGAAAATGCAGCGCTATAGCTGCTTGCCAGAGGTACTGAGATCACACCAAAGGGAGGGAGGAGAGTTCGTTGGATAAATAATTAATTCCTGCAGTATATAACTTGTTAAACTTAGCTATTTAATTTCTTGTTCTCTCTCACTCAACAGTTTCACCCATTCGGAACCATGGGCTAGCTAGCTTTTACTCACTGTGACCAGTACCGTATTCTGTAAGAAATTCCATTAAAATCAAGGGGTTGCGTCCAAAGTTAAGAGCACTGAACCACATGAGTAAGAGTCTCAGAGTCTTTCTCCATTTTAACTGTACAGTTTAGTTTCTTGACTTAGCCACAGCACGTTGACTTTTCATACTTGCTTGTGAGCCCTTTCTCAGAAGGTGTCAGCTGAACAGACCTGGAAAATGGAGTCATCATCTGTCTGCCTGCATTTATCCCCCACAACACAGACAGCATGGGCAGGGGCAATGCAATATGCCCAACACAATGTACACCACCTCTGAGGTTTAGAAACTAGTCCAGTCTTCATACCCATCCAGTGTTTCTAATGAAGATTCAGCCCCCAATATTGGTATCAATTAGAGCCAGTTGTGACACAACATTTGTCTACTAAGAATTGGAGACCACCAGTACCGTTCACACTGACCATGTTGTCAGATATTCATGACTTTTGGTTGTCGGCTCCTTTCTAAGGGCCCAATCCAAAGCCCATTGAATTAATTGCAAAGGCTCCCATTGACTTCAGTGAGTTTTGAATCAGGCCAATAATAGAGTTTTGACTTCTTATTAGCACTAATTTGAAAGTTCTTCATTAGCCACAAACTCCTAGACTGAATTTCTGGGATGCAAATACTTTCTAAAAATCCTTTCTGTTTGCATGGTTGTGTTCACCTTCACACTCTCTTCTACTGGGAGGCACCTGTAGTTCATGGAAACAAGCATTCCCTGGAGGCAATTTATCTTGCTAAAGATCTCTGTTGAATCCATGAGTCCAGCCAGTCTAATATTATGTCACCCTCTAAAATGAGTTGGTTTCTTTGCTTCAACAGATTTTCATTGCATGATGCCTTCTTTTTATGATTTATGACAAGAATATTAATCACCCTCTGCATGGTGCATGCCTCATCATCAGTATGCATCATAAATCTTCCAGAAGTACCTTCACATCTGGTTAGCATTACACCTAAGGTATCAAGCACTGCAGTCTGTCTCAGTCTGCATGCGCATCTTAACTTCACATATACACTGTGCCTTGACTGTTCTTTTCCAAAAAGCTTAATAAATCAATTGCCTGTTATTCAAAAGCCACCCCACCTCCGGGCAGTTAAGAAGCAGTATTAACAGAGAGCCCCCATCAGTCCTCCTTGACTAGAAGCACGGTGAGTAAGTCATAAATCCTGAACTGTAATGGGAGTATGTGTCAAGTGAGAGAAAAATAGTAGGATTTGGTGGGGCACCAAAGGGAAGGAATTATAAGAAAGTCTGCAAATTTCTCTGTTGGGACTCAACTACAGGAAGCTAAGTACTACCTTAAATGTAATGGAATCTTCTTGGAAAGCATTAGTGCTTATGCAGGGGATTCCTCAGGGATGCAAGGGCTGGAAATCCTTTTTCAACATATGGACAGTCTGTGGGGTTGAAAGCAGATTCTCCCTAGCTAGATTCTCTTAGGTATGGGTTCTGGATCCTCATAAGTGCTGATCCCCTATCTTGTTCCCTGTCTGCTCCCAGTAAGCTATCTGAATGCCAGCATGAAACCTCTCCTTGGCACATATTAGGATAGTAGCCACCATGAATGGCCATTCTATCCATGCTCCACTTCCCTGTAAAGGAGAAAAGTGGTGCAAAAGGCCAGGTACGGGTAGGGTGACCAGATATCCCAATTTTCATAGACTCTAGAATCATAGAATATCAGGGTCGGAAGGGACCTCAGGAGGTCATCTAGTCCAACCCCCTGCTCAAAGCAGGATCAATCCCCAACTAAATCATCCCAGATAGGGCTTTGTCAAGCCTGACCTTAAAAACCTCTAAGGAAGGAAATTCCACCACCTCCCGAGGTAACCCAGTCCAGTACTTCACCACCCTCCTAGTGAAAAAGTTTTTCCTAATATCCAACCTAAACCTCTCCCACTGCAACTTGAGACCATTACTCCTTGTTCTGTTATCTATTACCACTGAGAAGAGTCTAGATCCATCCTGTTTGGAACCCCCTTTCAGGTAGTTGAAAGCAGCTATCAAATCTCCCCTCATTCTTCTCTTCTATAGACTAAACAATCCCAGTTCCCTCAGCCTCTCCTCATAAGTCATGTGCTCCAGCCCCTTAATCATTTTTGTTGCCCTCTGCTGGACTCTTTCCAATTTTTCCACATCCTTCTTGTAGTGTGGGGCCCAAAACTGGACACAGTACTCCAGATGAGACCTCACCAATGTCGAATAGAGGGGAACGATCACGTCCCTCGATCTGCTGGCAATGCCCCTACTTATACAGCCCAAAATGCCATTAGACTTCAAGGGCACACTATTGACTCATATCCAGCTTCTCATCCACTGTAACCCCTAGGTCTTTTTCTACAGAACTGCTGCCTAGCCACTCAGTCCCTAGTCTGTAGCAGAGCATGGGATTCTTCTGTCCTAAGTGCAGGATTCTGCACTTGTCCTTGTCGAACCTCATCAGATTTCTTTTGGCCTAATCCTCTAATTTGTCTAGGTCCCTCTGTATCCTATCCCTACCCTCCAGCGTATCTAAAACTCCTCCCAGTTTAGTGTCATCTGCAAACTTGCTGATGGTGCTGTCCATGCCATCCTCCAGATCATTAATGAAGATATTGAACAAAACCGGCCCTAGGACTGACCCTTGGGGCACTCTGCTTGATACCGGCTGCCAACTAGACATGGAGCCATTGATCACTACCCATTGAGGGACAGTCCCGATTTTGGGGTCTTTTTCTTATATAGGCTCCTATTACCCCGCCAACCGCTGTCCCAATTTTTCACACTTGCTGTCTCGTCATCCTAGGTACAGGCACCCTGCATGTGGGTGAATGCCACTCTATAAGCAGAAGTTGTCTCTAGTTAGTTTTGTGGCCTGATTTTTCAGAAGTGCTGAGTTCCCACTGAAATCAGTGGGAGCTCTGGGTGGGTGTTCAGTGCTTCTGAAAATGAGACTTTATTCATTTGTAATGAATGTGTCCCATTTATTTAAGGATTCCATCATCTGAGATTTTAGCCTCTTTCACCCTCTCCTCCAAACCTTTTCTTAATGAATCCTTTGCTGTTTCACAAAGGGTTATGGAAAAATGTAGAGCAACTAATAAACATTTTTAAATGAAAATGATTAACGAGTGGCTGATAAGGATTGCTAAACACCTGGGCCTGATTTTGATCTCATTGCAAAAGTTTCATTCAGGTGTAAGTCCTTTGATTTATGTCAGTGTAAGGAAGATCAAAATCAAGCCCGTTCTGGTCTCTGTGGATGAGGAGGAAAGATAGTGTAACTAAGCTTTTTGGTTCCTGATTGCATCCAAGCACCTGGTATCTCCCAATGTTCCAGCATATGTTCTTTAGAGAAATGAGATGTCCTATGACTGGTTATCCAGTACAATATGTTTGGTATGACTAAGCTTCAAAAGGTATTGCAGCCTTATCACAATCCACTGATGTTTCTGTCTCCCTTATTGCACAGGGAGAATCTGCACAAGGAGTAAATCCAGGTAGCTGCAATGCAACCAGAATGGAGGAATTGTAGATTACTCATGGGGTAGAATTGGTGGAGGACCGAGAAGCCCTAGAAAGAAGAAAAGGCACTCTCTACTTTCTAAGGTGAGCAAAAATGACGCAAGCATCTGTCCCCCATAACCTTTGAAATCATTGCCAGAAGCAGACATTTGCTTGTACCCAAGGTATTTTATTTTTTGAGTGAAAAGGTTTTGTAGCAAGATGGGCTTTTCTCAAAACAAAATTTATGAAAAATTGTCAACATACAATTTTGTTTTCATTTAAAAATTACATTTTAAAAATATTTTTGAAAAAAATCAAAAGAATTGAAAAGTTTATTGAAATGTTATCAGAATTGAAAGTAAGACTCAATAAACAAACATATTTGTTAATTGGAATTGGGGCTCTGGTAAGTGAAAAATACCAGTATGCATTTTGTTAACATTTTCAATGACACATTTGATACAAAATTTATTTACAAAATTTCATGATCAATTTTAACCAAAAAAAGGATCAGTTTTGAACCCTTTGAAATAGTAATACTTTTTGAGACATTAACTTCATTTTCCAGCCAGCTCTACTCACTACCTCCTTAATTTTTGGTGTTTTGAATAAAATGGAAACAGGATTCACACAAATTTTAGACTTTGGGACTTCGTGAATAATTTTATTGCTTATAACCATCTCCCACATCTCCAGAATTAAATTTCCCCAGTTAATGGTTCTTACAAATCTGAGAGATAAAAGCATCTCCAAGGTACTATATAAACAGTGAATTCCTGACACCTGAAGTCAACGGAGCTTTGCAGTTGACTTCAATGGGGCTAACATTTTGACCATAATTTTCAGCTTGACAAAATTAGTTTTGTGAGGGAATGGAATTATACTGGGTACACAGATGTCCTTTGCTGTTGACTCTTCCAGGTTCTGGTGTGACAATAAGAGGAGGCTATTTTGCAAACCTGTTCTCGAAAATCTCCTCCTGCCAGGAAACAGAAGAGGGGGTTGATGCAAGTATTAAGGCTACACACTGCTACCTCTACAAAGAACACAGTGTCTGCATGCTCAATGGACCTATTGACATTGGGCCACAATGCTCTTAAGAAGATGCAGGTGTTTCTTGACAAGTGGTAAGGGAAATAAAGGAGTGCAAAAATGATCAGAACAGAGTACATGAGCTTGGTGAGCTTATCCCTTTTCTGAAAGTTCTGAAGGCCAGTCTTTTGCAGTGTCCTAACACTGCTGCAGTAACAGTAACAAATAGCAATGAAAGGCAGCAAGCAGCCAACAACCGTGCAGCATATGGAAAAGGGAAGTGTTATATAGGTGGAGCTGGAAAATACATAAAGAGAGCAAATAGTTTTGTTGTCTGGGCATATCTGGGTGCTGGCAACGTAGGGGACTGGCACACTGGCCAAGCTAGTTACTGCCCATATGGAGAGGCAAATCAGTAGTGACTGGTGTTTATTTAACAACCACAGAGACTTTAGTGGATGCACTATAGCCAAATAGCGATCCATGCTCAGGCAAGTGACGAAGTAGATGCTGCAGTAATAGCAAACATGGTAAATTGTCCTGGTAATCTTACAAAGCGCATCTCCAAAGATCCAATGCAGCTGATTCAGATGGTAGTAGATCAGAAAGGGGAGGGTTAAGATCCAAGTGATGTCAGCCAAAACTAAGTTACAAAGGAAAATAGTGCTCCTGTTCCACCGCTTCACCCGGAACACGAGGATCCAGATGACGGGCATGTTCAGAGTTAGTCCCACAGCCAGGATGAAGAGGAAGGTCCCTGGGATGAGAGTCCTCTGGATGGTGCCTAGGATGGTGCCAGCACTTTCACAGAAGTCTGCCTCTGCTGTCTGTCCAAATACAAAGTAAACTGGTCTCACTGAAGCTCAACATTATCAACTGAATGAAGTCTGTCCGCTTCCCATCATATCCAAGATGAGATGTCTGAGCCTTCACTCATTGGTCTTGTCATGACAAATCATTATAGTTCTGATCCATAGCCCACTGAAATCAATAGAGACTCCCACTGACTTCTATGAGCTTTAGATCAAGGCCCATAATAATAACTCCAGGGCTGATTCATCTGTCATGTACACTGATGTAACTCCACTGACTTCAGTGGACTTAATCCTGATTTAAGACAGTGCAATCTAGAAGAGAATCAGCTTTTCTGACTCTTCATTGCTAGAACAGGGCCAAAATGAAAAGTATTCGTTAGTATTCATTTCAGTGAATTCACTTAGATAGTGTTCATATCCATGTTGTGTTTGCTTTCTGCGAACTTCCAAGCAAACTAGTCTGGTGGTGGGACTGTTCCCAGAAATAGCAAATTTTAAGCAAATATTGGAGCATAATTGTGGTAAACATATTTTTAGTGTATAGATGTGACTATCTGCACCAAAACCTGTTTCTAGAAGTTATGTTCATCCAATCAGGGGCCAAAAACATGCAGAGTAACCTATATACCAAGTGAAACCTAGTCAACAAAGCTTGAATTTCATATGCTAGAAATTCATAATATGAAAGGAGCTACGGACCAAAATGCACTCACAGAAATTACAATTATGAATAGCAAATAAATTTGAGAAAACTGTGAGCAGACAGTTAAAGAGAAAAGGAGTGAAAATATACTTAATAAAGTAATCATCCACTACTGTACACTAAAGTCACCAGCAAGACTTGAGATCTAGAAGTTCTGCTTCATCAACAAGTGTCATTCTATATGGTCTTTTGTTCCCCTTGCTGTGACTCTATCTTTTAGCAAAGAATCCCTGGGGACTCCAGCTATCTGTAATCCTGAACTTGTATTTTATCCTCTCTCACATCAACAAGAGACCAGTCCCAGAGAAATTAGTGAGGGACCAGGACCTCTTGAATGGACTTTTCACTAGTCTCCTGAAAAAAGATTTGCGAACTTATGCTCCTCTTATTCCAGTGTAACATCACTGATTTCAGTGGAGTAACTCCTGATTTACACCTGTGTGGGAGGACAATCCAGACTCATGCCACGGTCTTCAAATTAGTCCTCAGTAACAAATGCCTAGAGGCTAGACTGTGATACCCTTATGCACATTGGGAAGTACGTTAATCCACAACTAGCCACACTGATTTTAAAGGGAGTACCTTTGGTGTAAATTATTGTTCCTCGTGAGTACAGACATCACATTCTGGCCAGATGGATTAAGTACCAAATATTCAGTCCCGCCATAATTTGTTCAACATTTGATTCGCTTAGCTATCTAGAAGCCTTGATTTGAAGAGCACAATTTCAGGGACAAAATGAATCCGCAATTATTCAATGCCCACAGAAATGGACCTCAGTTCTTACCATAAGAAATGATCTGCTTGTGTGAAATGTACAATATTAAAGAATGAAACAATTCCCCCCGCCCCGCCATTTCTTGTATGTTTTGTGGATTCTTCTCTATTTTCATTGCTTTACCACCACCTGCCATACTGTATCAGGACTGCAAGGAAGAGATTCTAACATGAGTTGTAAAAATCTGTATTTCTAAAAGGAATAAAGAAAGTGTTGCTTTGATGACAGTGTCGCTTCGTTACTTCATTCCTCGTGCTAAGAACTATAAACTGTTGATACCTTTTGCAATAGTTAAATATAAAGTCCCAGAATTTCCCATGACTGCCTGGACTATAGTAATTGTACTTAAACACTGAATTAGGAAACCTCACACATCTAGCTTTCTATGAAATCATGAACACCACCACCACCCCAAAATAAGAGAGAGACATGGCAAGCACTTACCTGGCCAGGTGTTCTCCCCATCCTCGTCCCATATACTGTACTGTTTTGTAAAGCTATAAGCTCCTGTACTTACTCACTTACTAAGGTAACTGCCCAGCTCCCTGACATGACAGATGTGTGAATAATATTACAGATATAATGGCTTTGCGTCTGCACAGGAGGAGGGGAGGGTGTTCCATACATAGGCAGGTGTCTGATTACACTGGGTGGAAATCTGAAGTGTTTTTTTCCAAAGCTGAAAGCGAGTCAAGATAGATTTTCTGTATGGTTACAAATTCTGCCTTTGTTTCTAATTTCTTTCAGCTGCTAGTTGCAAAAACAAAAAACAACCCCACCTTCCACACAACCAGTCTTTTCTATGCATGCTCAACTTCAATTCTTCCTGTTCATTATCCATAAGTTAGCTCTTCTGTCTTATTTTATGTAGAAGAGTGATTTACTGCCAGACTGTAGTTTGAATTTAAAACCACCTCCTGGCCATAAGATAACAAGCATTCTGTTGGTCCCTGAAGCAGGGACTTACCTTGTCTGGCTTCAAATCTGTCCACTGCCTCACTTTGGATGCGCTGCCTCAGTTTCCCCTCATTGCCCAGATAATCAGTCTTCACGCTACAAGTGTTTTCTGAATATCCCCCTTTCAAAGTTCATTAACATAAAGTTCAAAATGACTTTTAATTTTGAGGTCATTCCCTTCACATGATTAGCCGATGACACTGAGCACTTCTGTTACATTTCAAAGAAATAGGTTTCCTGCTGTTTTGATTTCCTGTAAGAACTCTCACTCTAATATAATCACTGTGGCAGCAATAAGTATAACACCAGCTGTGACTCCTTCCTCAGGACAGCCAGAATAGTGAGTCACTGTGTTACCCCTCTGTCTCAGCAAGGTGTATGCTTTTCTGGGGCTTGGACTGTGTGTCAGCTCCCTATCCGCCTCACCAGCAAACTTGTAGACTCTGCTAGTCTTAACCTTGCCTTGCAGGTAACAGTCAGTGAACCTGTGTCCCCCCAGAAACATCTCTCTGCAGTGTCTAGTCCCTCGCACTGGATACTCACAGAAATGATTAAGTTTGCTGCCTCCAAAGAGAGAATGCGCACTCCAGTCTCTCAGTTTAACTGAAGACTCACACTTTCACTCAATAACAGCACAAGATGGTTTATAGTAATGCTAAGTTTAAATTTAGTAATAAAGAACAGAGATTTAAGTGATACTAAGCAAGAGAAAAAGAAATGAGTACGGTTCCAAAACAAAACAATCTGTCTAGTGACTAGAATTCAATTTTAGCAAGTTGCAATCTTTGCCTAAGACGTTTTCTCACTTACATCAAGTTTGCAGCATCAAGTTTGGATAACTAAGCGGTTCTTTCCTCTTCCTTTTATAGTCCAGTAAACCTTTGAACTGTATTCTTTACAAAGTAAATCCAGACAGAGTTTCTCTCCCCTGCTGGAAGATGCCATGCCGACTTCCTCATCCGCTGGTCAATTTACTTTTTTGATTGGCTTAATCATGTTTTTTACCTGAGCTGTAAATGTATTTGCATTGTCTCTGGCCTCACCTTGCTCAATTTACATTGGACACACACACAAGTGGGTGACACAACATTCCTTTGCTTATGACTGTTCATTCACTTTCCTTGGAATGCTTGGGCTGAACATATTTTAGGAACATACTTCCAGCACACATCCCGTTTTCTATACACACTAACCGTACATGCACCACACAGTAATATTAATAACCAGCATGTCACCAGTTTTTATATACCGTACCAGACATAGTTTGGCTAAACAATTTACAGACAGTATCAGAGGGGTAGCCATGTTAGTCTGGATCTGTAGAAGCGACAAAGGGTCCTGTGGCACCTTATAGACTAACAGAGGTATTGAAGCATAAGCTTTTGTGGGTGAATACCCACTTCTTCGGATGCAAGCAGTGGAAAAAGCACTGCTTGCGTCCGAAGAAGTGGGTATTCACCCATGAAAGCTTATGCTTCAATACCTCTGTTAGTCTATAAGGTGCCACAGGACCCTTTGTCGAATTTAGACAGTGTGTTGGGTGTGCCCTTTGCCAGTTGGCATAAAGGGGCTCCGAGGGTACGTCTACACTGCAATAAAACTCCCTTGGCTGGCCTGTGTCAGCTGCCTCACTCTTGTGGGGTTGAGGCTGCAGAGCTATAACACTGCAATTGAGACATTTGGGCTTGGGTTGGAGCTTGGGCTCTGCGACCGCGCTGGGTGGGAAGCGGTGTCTACGCATCGCACTAAGACTGGGCTCAAACAAATGAAATCAGGTGTTTTTTTCAATATGAAACAAATTTAGTTTTTAAAGTTCGATGTTTTGGTATGGCCATTGAACTGAAAAATCTGTTATTCACACAGCTGTGCTTTGATGGTGTTAGGGCTGGCCGGGGCAGCCTGTTTGCACCAGTCAGCTGCTAAACGGTGATCAGGAGATGAGTAGCAGGGCTGGGAGTGAGCCGGCTCAGAATGCCAAGAACTCAGGGTCAGGCACCAAGCTGCAGGCAGCAGGCAGATAGAGAGTCAAGGACAAACCAGGGTCAGAAGTCAGAGTCTAGGGTCTACAGCCAGCAGATTCTGGAGCAGTCTGCATTGTTTCTCAGGCAGCTGCCCATAATGGCTTCCTGGTCTAAATACTAGCATCAGCCAATCAGTAGGGTGTGAAGGGTCCCCACGCAGGCCCTGCTGGGCAGTATTTCCTACAGTCTACCTGCATATGGTCCTCCAAAAGCCCCTACTCTTAAGCCTCCAGTGGTGATGTGGAAATGAAAGAAGACCAGAATCCCCTTGGGCCCAGGTTCTTACAGGTGGGGTGAGGATTTCACCCAAAGAGTTTCTAGAATACATGGCAATACCTGGGAACAAATAACTGTCTACAACATCAGTGCAATGTTTACTGATACTCGGCTAATGGGATAATGTCAACTGAAATGTTTATTCAAGAGACACTGATAGAAAAGTGTTAGATGGTGACTAACACAACATAGATTTCTCTCTATCTTCCTAGCAGTTCTTTCATTTTAGTACATTCCTGATGGGGTATTTTTATACCTCTTCCATAAACTACTCTTGAAAATATATGCAAAGAGTCAGCAAGCATATGGTCCATGCTTCCAGAACATTTTTTCTCTATTAACTTGCACAAAGCAACAGTTGTGGGAAATCAACACAGACCAATGTTATGAGAGCTAAATGGAATAAAGGAAAATCTGATGTTGAACCAAAGGTTTTTGTTGCTGCAGGACAGTTTAGCTGCTGTACATAGCATTGATGGCAAGCATGTCGGATATGCCAAGTTGGGGGAGGAAAACATTAATTTCTATAAAAGATCCAGCTACTTAATACACATAATGTCAGTAGAAATTATGAGGTCCCTGCTCCAATATATTTCAATGCCATCTCCCTATGCCAAACTCAATTTGTGTTTGTTGGAAATGGCATGCCAGTGAAGACTTCTAAGGTTATTATGTTAAGTAGGTTGTGTGTAAAGGTGACAAAATGCTAATCCTGTCTTGGCTGGGAAAGGGGTAGCATATTGGAGTTCACTAGGCTAAAAATAGGTGACTGGCAGGATTGGAACTGATGGAGCTGGAATATTTGCATAGGAGGGATTCAGCAATATGGGGGGAGGGATAGCTCAGTGGTTTGAGCATTGGCCTGCTAAACCCAGGGTTGTGAGTTCAATCCTTGAGGGGGCCATTTGGGGATATGGGGCAAAAATTGGAGATTGGTTCTGCTTTGAGCAGGGGGTTGGACTAGATGACTTCCTAAGGTCCCTTCCAACCCTGATATTCTATGATTCTATGAATATGAGAGACTTTTCTTGTTTATGTGAGAAGATCACATGGGCCTGTGGAAATAAGTTCTACAAGGAGCAGGGATTCAATGGGACAGATTCTGCTCTTAGTTAGGATGATGTAAAACCAGAGTAACTGTTAAACTTCACTTAGGTTATTTCACATTTCCACGAGTAAGCTCAGAATTTGATCTAGTGATAGTATTTTAGGAGGCCAGGAATGAGTGCTCATAGCCAAAGATTGGAGTGTGGTTACCAGTACAATACTAGCACTCGACTGAATGTAGATCAATATGGATGGAGCTTGTTTCACTCCCACAACAGTTTTGCACCAGTGCAACTTCAGTGACTGCCCGGGAATTATGCCTAACACCAGTGTAAATAATAGAATCAGACCCTGCAAAGTGTACATTTTCAGTATGTTACATTAGTAGTTCTCATTAATGACATAGCTATTTTCCATCTAGAAATAACCAGCCATTACTTTAAATATCCTGTTATTGATTTCATAGCTTTTACAACGTAGCAGCTGGACCTAAGGATCCTGGGCTGGGTTAGATTTCAGTTACACCAGTGTAAATCTGGAGTAACTCCAGGGACATCAATGAGATTACTCTGGATTTGACCATGTACCAGATCAGCATCTGTCCCCTGTGAGTGGAAAGAACGTTCCACAAGGAACTCTTTTACCTAGGAACATAGGAATTACCATACCAGATCAGACTATTGGCCTTTCTAGTCTGGTATCATGCTGCCAGCAATGGTCCAATTTAAATCCCAAAGTATATAAAAAATCCACCTGCGTTTAATAATAAGCTGTTTATGTTCATATATAGATTTTCCACATTTAAGAACAGAGCTATACAGATTTCTATTCCTTTCCTGACCCAGGCTGTTCAGTTAGTACATAGTACTCTTAAGCAACAGCTGTGACTGTTTGAATACAAAATGACACATCAAGGTCAATTAGTAATCTCGGTGAAAAGGGTGTTATTTCCTGGTTAACTGTTGCAGCACTGCTTTGTACAACAGCTAAAGAAACCGAACTCACTTAATTCACGTTTTAGACTAGCATTTCTCATTAAGATAGAAGACTCAGTTATTGGGGTAGAGGACTGTTCTTAGGCATCTTTCAAAGTAGAGATCCCCTTGCCAAATTTCATATCCCACTCATCTCCTAGCTGATTTCTCAAAATACAGCCTTGAACCATTGCAATGCAATTCATAAAGCATTTTATGTATGGGCATAATTGAGAGTAGGTAATTCACTATTTTAAACCAGAACAAAACACTAAATTTCAGTGTCATCATTTAAAGACACCAAGACTGTGCTTAAAATCGGAGGGCTAGATGTTCAACTGTTGAAAATTTGTGTTGCTTCTTTGACTTCCAACCCTTTCAGGGTGTCAGGGCCAAAAGCCCCTCTCTTTATGTAGGTTTCAGTGTAGTAGCCGTGTTAGTCTGTGTCAGCAAAATGAAAATAAGAAAGAAAAACTTGTAGCACCTTAGAGACTAACAAATTTATTTCAGCATAAGCTTTCGTGGGTTAGTACCCACTTCATCGGATGCATGGAATGAAACATACAGTAGACAGATATTTATACAGTCAGAGAAACATGATAAGGTGGAGGTGCATAGACCAACCTTAAGAGGCTAATTAATTGAGAGAAACCATAACAGCAGGGGAAGAAAAACCTTTGAAGTGATAAACAAGATGGTCACACAGGTGTGAATGAGGATCGTTAACTTAAGGGAAATAGATTCAATTAACGTAATGGCCGAGCCATTCGAGGTCCTTATTTAATCCTGAGGTAATACAATCTAGTTTGCATATCAATTCGAGTTCAACAGTTTCTCTCTTTATGTATGCAGCTTCTCTTTAATTTTGGACAAGGCAATTTCCAAGTGCATCTTCTCAGTGTGTTGCTGAGCTCCATTTTGAGACAGATTTGAAATGTGCAGATTCTGATGATGTAGCATGCTTCCTTCCAGACCCTAGCTGTAGCACCTGATTTCCCACATACCTACTAATGGGACACTTACATTTCTAGAGATGAATTACGATTAATTTATGTATAACATGAATTTGGCTGATATTTAATATAAATTCATTCCATTTTGTCCATCGTCCTGTCAGGCATCTGAATACATCCTAATACCTGGAGAACGTCCTTCCCATTTTTGCATAGGACAAATGAGGAACATAAAGAAAGAACATTGACTAGCCGACACAGGTGCGTTGGACAAAACTAGCACTAGCACTATTTCTTCTCTTGCACCCGGTGTAAAAACAGAAGAGGTATATTCTGAGTGCAGCCCTTGGTATTGGGTATTTGGTAATCATGCAAGGTAAATAAAAGCTTTGATATTTTCCCCCATTGAAATTTGCCATTTACATTAATGGAGGCAGTATGGGACTGTTGTCACAGTTCAGGGCACCTCCACCTGTATTTCCCCCTTGTGGTCTGCCAACAGCACTCACTGTAGGCTCCTGAGCTGTCTCATCTTGGGTGTACACCCACATCTCTCTCCCTCCTGACCAGAGTTTTTCCAGGCTACACAGTTCCCGGCCTACACTGTGATATCCCTATGACAGACTGACAATAAATAGCCTGAAGAAAGCTTATGGAATTTAAACTTTAGTGAATAAAGTTAAACCTTACTGAATTAAGGTTAATACCTTTGGCGTACATGGCATTAAAAATGCAATTGTGTGTCATTGTACCATCTCTAGTGGAGACAGGGGAATGCCTATGTACTTCCTCCATTATCAACCCTTGAAAACCTACCCCATGGAGAGGTGCACATATACTAGTTCAGACTGGATTCTCGGGACCAACAGACAAAGACAAATTTTTTGGAGAAAGCCTGGTTTTAAACAGGCTCATGGCCTTTTTTCTGTTCCAGCAAACGGCCAGGACCCTGGTCCAAGGAGGAACCCCCCTCATTATGGTAGAGTTGGAAACACTGGGACCTACCAAGGTCTCATGAGACTGAGTGCTTGTACTGAGCTGAACTTGTGCAATAATGCAATGAACTTGTAACCCCAGGGAATCCCCCTTGTGTGAAGGTTTGAAAAACTGCTCCTGCCAGAATCCATGTTACAGCTGCAGTTAACTACAGTGTGTTTATTGGCATGGGTGTCAGTCATTTTATTGTTAATATATTTTTTCTGGAGTACTTTTTATCTTAAGAATAAAGTAGGCTTGCATAGGAAGTGCTGTGTGGCACTTTATAACTGTAGCTATAAGATCTGTTAATCATCTCTGAAGAGAAGGGAACCTGTCTGTGATGGGAACTGTGCAGATGGACTAGTGAGGGGAAATACAAGTGCAGTTGCCCTGTACTGTGACAATCCCCAGCAAGCCAGACTGCCTAAACAGGCCAGTGTCTGTGCTTTGCTTTCTCTCCAGCAACTATGAACCACTTTAATTGCTACCAGCTATGTTACCACACAGCCCCATATTAGCAAGCACATTTATTCTTAAGGTGAGAGCATTACAGAGAAAAGATAAACAATAAAAGAACCTACGTGCATATTAATGTACATACCAGAGATCACCCCACGCCCAATTTCAACAAGGGCCCTGGTAAGAGTCAGTCCTTCACACCCCCCAAAGGGGTTTTTCTGTGGTTAAAAGGTCATAACACCCTTAGGTCAAAACTCACACACCCATGAATAGTTCAGTCTTCCTTTACAGACCTTGGGCCTTTGATCTTGGCTTCAGGTAACAGGTGATCAGCAGACAAAGGCTCCCTTCACAGGATGTAGCTTCAAAAGGCATAACTTGGGGGTAGAGGGAGGAATTTCTATTCATCTCCTCCTAGATATTTCCCAGGGAATCCACTTCATACATATTGTCACAAAAGACCATTCTTGTCTGGCACATTGTTCAGTATAGTCCTTTGATCATCCCGGCCCACAATAATACATAACCTTTGCATTTAATACAATGGACTCCAAAGATACTTAAACTTAATTCGCTAATGTTTTTCAGGGATATTGCAGGACATTGCCATACCTGTCACAGCTGTAGACTAGGGTTCTTTGCGAGGTCCCATGACTTGTTTGTATGACTGAACAATGCGTCTCACAAGTTTTTATGAATTTTTCCCATTACAATGTACCCCTCTTGGGTGCAATCCTGGACACACTGAAGTCAATGAGTGTTTTTGTCATTGAATTAAATGTAGCCAGGATTTAACCCTTTCTGTCTATACTGCTGGCCTTCAAGGCCAGGCTATTGTTTCTTGAGAGTGTCAAATGAGTTTTAATTCTTCTTTTTCTGGGAGCTTCTGAAAGATACCCTATCATAAAACATAACGATCATGTATCAACGCATAGCTACATCAGCCCCCTACACTTTATCTGCTTCCACCTTGCTCACCTTCTCTCAATTTTTCTGTTTATTTTTCTCTTTCTCTGCTGCTGCTTTCCTCCCCCTCACTTTCCTACTACTGTTCTTACTTTACCTTTGGATACCCACTTAAGGAACCCACCAAACATGCAGAGTCAATAGCATGGTAGATAATCACATTGCCTACTTTATCTTTTGCACAGCATTCTTTCCCAAGGTAGTGTCATTTTATGTTTGCATTAAAATATTGTCACTGCACCTGTACTTGTTCATTTCTTAGAGTTAAACCCCTTTGAAGTCTGGATAGAATCAATCCAAGTGCTTTTTGTGACTCATCTTCAGTTTTCCCCAGAGAAGATCTGATAATGTCTGATGTTCTGTTGCCTTTTGTTTAATAATAGTGGCAGCATCTGCTGAATGTTGAAAATAAAGCGATTTCTCTGGCAAATGATGGGCCAGACTCCAGATTCACCAGTGGGAGTACCAAACACACAGTCTATGATGGATGCTTGTTGTCACAACTGAGTTTGAAAGAAGAGAATAAAATATGTTCATGTTTACAAATCCATTGAGTAAAGTAATGTAAAAATCCTTCATAAGGAACTTTTTACCTTTTTAGCACTTCTTTCCTATGCTCACGCTGTAAGTTAGTTAATGGCATATACTTTCTCAAGCACTTAAGGGGTAATTACAGTTGCTATTGGTCAATCCTGGTGCCTCTTGCAGAGGCAATGGGAGTTGTACAACTGTAACGGAGACCACAATTTGATCCGATATCTTAACAAAAATGCTTCTAAAAACATGAATTCCAAATGTGTGGTCCACTGGTTGTATGAGTGCGGGACAGACTCTGGGAGCTCAGAGCACGGGAGGAAATTGCCATCTAAGTTATTGGGTTCAGGAGGAGAAAAGAGACTGCTTCAAATAGTGCAGGAAAAGGTAGTCTGTCTGAGATGACAGCCTGTTTGTGTACAGTCCTGTTTGCAGGAGCAAAATTATTGGAATGTGGAGGATGTGGTGAGCTTTTTCATGTCATCGGTTCTCGGAAATAGCAAACACAAATTATTCAGGGATATACTTCCCTTAGGCACATGTACATCATATCTATCAGTCAAGGGGAAGTGCATACAAGAAAAAATTGGTCCTTACAATTGGTTTCTTATGAATCATGATGAAGCTACATAAATCATTCTATCTTGTGATTTTGTATTAGTTCTTTCAAGCAAGATATATAGGTCCAAAATACTCTGTCTCTATTATAGTATTTAGTATTTAAAAGGAATTCATCAGTGGTATGTATTTTTGTTGAATCTAAATACAGTCGTGTTAAATCAATAATCAAAGATTAATCATCTATAATGCAAATGTCACTTTTTTTGAGGCACCGTGAACACAGACTCAGCCCTTTAACTCCAGAGACATGCCGAATTTTACAAAACAATCAATATTAAAAAAAAAAGTTGACAGTACAGTTAAAAAATAAACATTGCTTTATTCACCAACACGTTTTAAATCTCAGTATTGTACTCATTAATGCAATGTTTAAAAAATTATCCCAGGATTAGTGCATCATATACATCAGTACGATACTTAACAGTCAAAAATACCAGTCCATTTACATGACAATATCAGTTGGAAGCAAAAGAGGCAAACAGCTCAGTAAGAAAATCTATCCTTCCCTGCCACTTTCTCCTGCAGTCTGCAACTGGCAACATTATTAAACAATTTACAGAAAAAAGATAAACCACAGTAATAAAATTTGCTAGAAAAACAGTATAGTGTTTTGTGGTTGTACACTTGTTTCATGGTCATTTGCTTATATCATCGCATGTTAAATCTTTCTATAGCACAAATATAACCAATATATTGGGGAAAAAATTCCCTGATCGGGTTACTCTTTATACTTAAAAGCCAATAATCTTCCTCATTTACTAATTCTATTGAAGCAATCCACTCTTGCCTAAAAGTTACAGTAGCTATAACACCAAACTCGTTTCACTGTGGTTAAAGGACACTTTTAGGGTACGTCTACACTACCCGCCAGATCGGCGGGTAGTGATCGATCTATCGGGGATCGATCTATCACATCTAGTGTAGACGCGGCTACATCAATCCCCGATTGCTCTGCTGTCGACTCCAGAACTCCACCACGGCGAGAGGCGGAAGCGGAGTCGACGGGGGAGCGGCGGCCGTCGATCCTGTGCCACGAGGACGCGAAGTAAGTGAATTTAAGTCGATCTAAGATACGTCGACTTCAGCTACGCTATTCTCGTAGCTGAAGTTGCGTATCTTAGATCAATCCCCCCCACTAGTGTAGACCAAGCCTTAGAGACATATATACAGTCATAGTATATATTTTGTACGCTCAGTATTAATTTTCAACATCAAAACTAGGTATTCAAATGTACAAAAACCCAACACAGAATATTTAATACTTTCAGATTCCCAGTAAGGCTTTTTTTTTTTGGCCACTTCGCAACACCTTTCAGGAAAAAAAAAAATCTGTGAAAGGTTATAGCCCTAGTTATGCTAATAAAAGTTTGTTGAAACAGTGCTTAGCCACTAACAAAGAAAAGATAAATAGTTAAATTCTGAGCCAGCTTAAACCAACCTGTTCTTATGTAACTTTAGCTGTTAATTTCATGACAATTTACTGTCTTTTAAATAATTTTTTGTGCACGCCAAAAAGTGATGCTTTGAAGTGTAAAATGTGTATATTAAAAGCTGATCTCAGAGTTTTTTACTTTTTAATATATACTACAGTATATGAAGAAAACAACCCAATGTTCCTAGAGTATAAGATTACACAGTAAGTGCTCTCAGAAAATGAACTAGAAGTAAGAAATGGGACCACATGTTAAATCAACTTCCTTGTTTTACTACCTGGTGCTTCTGCACATCAGTGCTGCATCCTTATCTTTAAGTTATTTGTTTGTCTCCTTCTTGCTTTTTAGGACACATTGTCCATTGCCAACACAACTACACTGCTGGAAACTTTTCAAGTGTGGCAAACCAAGACTTTCTTTTTAAATTATAAAGCCTTGGAGTAATTGACATTCTCTTAAATCTGCATGAATACAACATCTGATACTGAGTTTACTAGTTTTTAACTTGAAAGTAGACCTTTTGTGCATCTTGTTCAGAGGTTACATTACCATGTTGTATCTTTTCACCTTATTACTTTACACATGCTTTGCCAGTTGCTAAGAGTAACAAAATTATGAAAATAATTTAAACATGAAAATAATACGAAATCTGCACGTTCTCCATTTAATTTACAGTATTTGTAAAATATCTGTAAAAAGCAGCAAAGTGCTTCTATCATTTACTATGGTTTGGTAAAGTATACAGAACTACAGCGATTGTAATGAATCTTTGGCTTATTGCACTTCATAATATAACATACGTTCTTAAGCAGCAGACTTATCTTAGCTATACCTGCACTTCCACAATGAATCAGAGCTGTTAAAGTTACATGATTGTTACAGAGAAATCTCAGCTCATCACATATACTAATTGCCAATGTTACAGATTTAACCAAGTACCCCTGGAAACACCCAAGTCAAGAAAGATTCTGGGAAGCCTGGCTAAGAAAGCCAAGTGAGTATTCAGTCATCAAATTTGATCAGTTGCTACTCTGCTCTTATAGCACACCTTGCAGAATTACAATGGAAAGAAATGTACATCTGCTTAACCTTCCTGGCTGGTAGGAGAATCATGTGATGTTCATTAGAGGTAAACATTTTACCCTTAGAAATTCTACCTGTAATGTTAGTTCTGCCCAAGACACAGATTTAAAACTCTGTTATAATAATTAACTAATTAGCCAGATGTTTATTAGACTTTTTTCCTGATTCACAAGTTTGCTCTGCGAAAACCAAACGTGAAACCGAAAAGTTGTGGATTTAGTTCTTTAGCTGAAAGGCAAAATAGATGATGGGGGTTTTGGTCTGGTACATTTGAGTAACTATAACTTTCAAAGTGCAGATATACTAAAATTCCAAATATCACTATCTAGCATACTTCATTTTGGGTGAATACAGCAAGTCCGTTGCTTCTTCAGCTCGCAGTCCACTTTACAGTTCTTTCCACTCTTTTGCATAGCACTCACAAACTGAAGTTTGCAGATGCAGCCATTGCTAAGTCAACACTATGCACTGTCGTATGGAGGTTCAAAGTTTCATGATGCCTGCAGGCTCACTTTTAAGATATGCTATACCATTTAATTATACAGCTAGCATTTTCACATCTTGTGTCAAATGCATATAAACAAGGCACTAAGCATTGCAAGGTTGATATGTCTTTAAAATGTAGTAAAATCATTAAAATATTTATAATTAAAATGATATAGCAAGGGCACTGCTCATAAACAGCTTGTAGCTAACTTGCACAAATAGCTGACAACAAATATACTTCATACCTTTGCAGAACAGCCCCATGACAAAATAAAAAAAGGTTTCTTCTTGGCAAGCTTAAAAACAAAAAAATTCAAGGGTTCCTACTATAAGGACAATGGCTACATAAATGTACATTGCTTGGCATTTTTCAAATATTAAGAATACTTTATCGTTTTATAATCACAATCACATACAAACACAATGACATATATAGATCAATTTGTATTACAGTCCAGCTTCCCCACACTGGGGTCTGTTCAAAATTCACAGCCCTGTGGTTAATTCCTGAAGAATTTCTGACTAGACGGTTCAAACCGTTTTATCCCTTTGTTGTCATTCTCAGAGATAACATGCTCACAATCAGAAATCATATGAGGAGACAGGCCCCTACTAACTTAGTATAGTTTTTCAAATTATGTCTTTTAGAAATAAGAAATAAAACAGCTAAGTTTCCTTAAATAATGTAGTCTAAACTAAACTACCAAACCCTGGCAAAAGTACTGTAACTAGCAGATTATTCCATCAACTTTCAATGTTTAAACTTTATTGTGAGGAAACTCTTTAGCAGATGAGGATTAATAGGAGTAAAAAATTTAAAATAAATTAAACTATTCTTTTTCTTCACTAGCCTCTCTCAATTCTGTGCCTTAAAAAATCCAAAGTAGAATTAAGTCAATATATCTTTAAAACACATGTTCCTCAAAAAATGCATAAAAGTTGCAAGCCTGTGAACAAACATTATATATGATATGTAGTGGATACAAAAAAAATAATCATTCTACCTCCAACGTTAGCTAATTAAGTTGTGATGTTATACACACTCATTCTCAATCTTCTCCTTAGCAGGAGCTGTCCAGTATATACCTTGCCATCAAGCTGGGAGCTAGTTGGCACCACCTCTCCTTCTTTCATTTAGAAGTATGGGAAGCTCAGGGTAGTCATGACCCTCATACACCTGATCACAACCTCTTTGGGAGAGTCACAACCCCTATGCTGGGAATCAGTGTTATAGGATTTTCAAATAATATTTTGATTTTTGGACCCATGAGATTTATCCACTGTTCAGACCGATGGGTAGCTACAAAACAGCACCCTCTAACAGTCAGAGCAGGGAAACTGAGAAATAGCATTTACCAAGCCTACAATACTCAGTGACAGGTGTCTTTTAGAAAAACAAATGTTTAAAATCTTTGGACTGAAAGTTTTAACCCTTTGCTATCATATGGCTTTCAACATACTGCATACTGAGCAGATCACAGATAAATAAGGACGAGTTTCAGGAACTAAAATCTATCAGATAGCTCCTCCAGCTACATTGCCTGGGATAACTCCACTTTTCCTTCTGTGGCAATTACTTCCTTTTCCATATTTTCATACGTCTTGCATTCACACAGTTTCTGCTTCAGCTTATTGAGTTCATATTCATGTAGGATTTTTTGCGTTAAGAACTTTTCACGTTTTATTCTGGCTTTCACCTCTGCTGGAACGTCTGGAATCATCCAGGCCACAAAGAATTTGACAATGAACACAATATGCTGCCAAAAAACAAAAAACAAAACAAAAAAAAAAAGAGGCAAGGGAAAGTGATGATGATGTACCACAGAAAAAAGGAATAATTAGATCTCCAGCTAAAAAACGACTACATAAGAGGTAGGTATTATTATTAAAAAATTCTCTTTTCCTTTAAAAATGAGTATATGACTGTCCTGAAACAATACACATCATGTTAAAAAAAATGCTGCAATTTTTAGATTTTATGTACAAATAAAAAGATTATAAAACACCCTTGCACTTAAACACCAACTTTAATCCCAAAGTGCCTCATAACAGGTTCAGGAGGAAGAGTGATACCTTCTGAATCACCAGCACCATTTTGCTGGATCTAGGTGGTTCCTTGGAGATATCCCATCTACATACTGACCCAGCTCAACTTGTGAGAACTGACAGGATCTCAGTGGGAAATGCCATGGATGCAGCTCATAAATAATCCCCCTACTCCTTTGATAGCCTGCAAAAGGCTGGCTTACTACTCAAAATGATTGGAGCAATTTTAGCAGGCAGTACTGCAGTCCTCTCACAAGCAGCACTCCCAACTAAACATATGGGAGGTCTAGTGGTTTAGTTATTTTCTTATTTGCATAAAAGGATTTAATTCTGCTCTTTTCTTTGGACCAAATCTCTTGATTTCAAAAGGGAGTCTTTCCTGAGTAACAACCGAGTGAAAATTGAGGGTTTGGTCTTTATTTTGTATAGCTGACATTTTCTTAGTGCTGCTTATGCAAGTGAATAGAGGATATTATCAGCAGTTGTTTACTATTTTTCATTAAAAAAATAGTAACTATATGCAGAATGTATAATGTATTGATTTCAGAAGGCTGATTGGCACATACCTCCATTATAATGATAAAGGCCATTTTTGCAGCAAGAATGTGCCAAAACTGCATAGTGTGGTCATATTTCCTCCCGTGGCCTGGTGGATATCGATAGTCTCTGTACCTGTTAGGTATAAATAAATGTAAAGGTGAAATGTCATATTTAATCGGAGACAGACTACATCATCAGTGACATTTACATGCAAATACAGCTGTCATTTAAGGAACCTTTTGATCTTGTTCTAAATATTCTGTTCTCTTTGGGAGGAACAGGTTGGCCCTCATAACTTGTTTCTATTGCCCTTATTCACAACAACATAGGATGGCTGAGGATGTGTGAGAAGTGAAATTTATATGTGGATTACTACTGTATTCAGGTGGTGACCAAATAATGGACAATTGCTGAATAGCATAATGGAAGCTGATTGAATGGTATCAGAATGGACAGATTTACTGGACAGAACGGGCTCAATGGGTGAGCAGGCATGTGTGTGTTCAGCATTAATATCTATGGCAGGATAAAGACAGACTACTGGAGCTTTACTCTGAGTCATGATCTATCTGTAGTGGATTTGTTTTGTATCCAATCATGTGTTTCCCTTTTGTCATGGATGTCTCTAAAGTTCCTTCTCCAATCCACAATTCCTTCACTATGGACAAATCCACCCTTTTTCATCAACACACTGAACCCTTATGGACATAAATTCCTCTACCATTGGAAAAATACGTCTATGCTAATGTACACCAGCTAAGAATATGTCCCAGTATGTGTATGCAGATAGTGGCCCTTCTGTATAAAATGTCAAATACCTTGGCAAAGCCAGGCAGAAGAAGAACAACACTAGAGTAATTTCAAAAATGCAGGGTTCCATCATGATAGTGTGAAGCACAACATTGCTCTTGAGAAACTTGTGGTATGCCAGGGCCTTATTCTTTGGGTATCTTTTCACTATGGCTGGGTGAACACAACATTCATTGTCCATAACAGGAGCTGTGCACGGAACTTCTTGCATATTGTAATAATGAACAATTGGTCCAAAGCCCATGCAAACTGAGACAGGATCCTTCAGTCTCAAACTCTATGGTTAGAGAAGAACTCTATAATCAACTGCTGACCTAAACCATCAAAGAGCTAACCACAAAGTGACCCCAACCTCCACACCACATACACAGGTCACCAGGGTTCTTTCATGAATTGCACAAAATTAAGCAAGAAGTCAAAAAGGCTGGAGATCTGGTTGTGCAAAAGCTGCACAGCAAAAGTCAGAGAACAGCTCCAGGCCCACCTACAAACATATGTACAGATACAAAAGAAGCTTCTCACAGAGAATTGCAATAGCCAAGTCACATGCAGCAGAACCTTTCTGTGCAGTAAATTGGCTAATTGCCTATACACAATCAGACACAAGCCCTGTCCATTGCAAAGAAATCTCATCTTACTTCAAAGACAAAATCAATACAATTAACCTGGCCCATCCTGAGACAAAATAACAACACCGAAACACCATCACGTGATAGAATGTGGTCTCAACACCCAAAGAAAAGCTCTGAAGAATGTCTGGTTTGTTACCCGTGAAACTGACTGCCTCCCTTCACAACTGTTGAAATCCAGCAAAAAAAACCCGGCCTCCATTCTAAACCTGATTCTAGGATGTTTACTTGTATCCAATCAGGCAACAGAATCACACCATATGCACTGTGTGTTCAATCAAAACTCACCAGCTGAGCTTGGATTTTGAATACTTGCATCAAACTGCTTGTGAACAATACATAGACCAGGGGTGGCCAAACTTACTGGCCCTCCGAGTCGCATATGATAATCTTCATTAGTTCGAGAGCCAGGACCCAGCCTGCCGGGACCCTGCTTCAGCCCCACAGGAGGTGCCTGACAGGGCTCAGGGCTTCAGCCCCGCTTCTGCTGAAGCCCCAATCCCCGGCAAGTGCACCCCACAGGGCTGAAGCCCAAAGACCCCCCTCTTCGCTGGGCAGAAGCCCCTACCCCACCAACCCACTGCAAGGCAGAGGTCCTGAGCTCCCCCCTCCCCCAGTCTGGTAGGTGGAGAACGAGAGGCACTCCATGAGCCTCACTTTAACGGTAAAAGAGCCGAATGTGGTTTGCAAGCCAGTTTGGCCACCCCTTACATAGACCAAAATCAGTTTTAGAAACTGAGCCAAATTCAGAGGTGATAATGAGTGGTGAGTATCTGGGTTCCTTAGATTCAGTTAGATACCTTCAGACCCATTTCCAGCAATTACCAAAGTGGGCTGACTTTAAATCATACATTCTTAGTCTCTCCTGTTGGTTGCTTTCTGTGTTACACCCTTTTTCATGCCCTTGCATTTGTTAGTTACACCAACCTGGACTCCCTCTGACTCAAATGAAAAAAAAATTGTGATTTTTTGTTGTTAGTGAGGTCAAGTAAATCATTTTCTAAAGGAAGCTAGATCCTGCACTAGTTCTGACATTGAAGAATTAGGCCCATCTATTTTCTAATTAATTTAAGTCTCAACTATCTACTTGGAAAACTGCATGTAAAACAGAGAGACAATTTTTTTTTTAAATCACCACAAACCTGCATGTGAGAAAGTTCTCTGGATTCTTTTCAGGCTTGTTTCCCTCTAGAAAATCTGAGACTTGGAACACGGATAGACTGTTGTTAATGTATCCAGACATGGGCGAATCTTCATTTGTAAAATAGGCATAGTAGTAAACTAAACGAGGGATCATATCAGATGTGAAGGCTACAATAAAGGCCTGGAAAAATAAACATAACTTGAGATGGTGCCACATATGCCATGACTTAGTGTCTCGCTTAATATTTTCCTTTGAAATGAAATATCTCATTCTGTTTGACAGTCCAATGTGAAGTTGGAACACTAGATGCAGCTGTTTATTGGTTTTCAGTTTACAAAAAGTATTTTTAGCCACTGCTGCTATCTGGACATCCATAAGCAGCTGAGGATCTAACTGAACCCATAGATTGTGAATCTTATTAACCATTCAACTGAAGGAATGAAATTACCTTGGCCATCTCCTATGGTTTCCCTTAGCCAATCAGCACTGCCAATGCCATAACTGGACTGAGCTTCAGTAAACTAACTCTCATCCATGCCTCAATCAGGCCAGACACTGGGAAAGTCAAGTGAACAAACTACCTGGTTCCAGTTAAATGGAAATGGAGAGTTGCATGTCATCAAAAGGAAGAAAGGAGAGCAGCAGAATACGGACACTGGACTTCAGAAAAGCAGACTTCGACTCCCTCGGGGAACTGATGGGCAGGATCTCCTGGGAGGCTAATATGAGGGGGAAAGGAGTCCAGGAGAGCTGGCTGTATTTTAAAGAAGCTTTATTGAGGGTGTAGGAACAAACCATCCCGATGTGCAGAAAGAATAGCAAATATGGCAGGCAACCAGCTTGGCTTAACAGAGAAATCTTTGGTGAGCTTAAACACTAAAAGGAAGCTTACAAGAAGTGGAAACTTGGACAGATGACTAGGGAGGAGTATAAGAATATTGCTCAAGCATGCAGGACTGTAATCAGGAAGGCCACAGCACAATTGGAGTTGCAGTTAGCAAGGGATCTGAAAGGTAACAAGAAGGGTTTCTACAGGTAGTTTAGCAACAAGAAGGTGGTCAGGGAAAGTGCGGGAACCTTACTGAATGGGGGAGCAGCCTAGTGACAGATAATGTGGAAAAAACTGAAGTACTCAATGCTTTTTTGCCTCGGTCTTCACAAATAAGGTCAGGTCCCAGACTGCTGCACTGGGCAGCACAGTATGGGGATGAGGTGAGCAGCCTTTAGTGGTGAAAGAACAGGTTATGGACTATTTAGAAAAGCTGGACATGCACAAGTCCATGGGGCCAGATGCAATGCATCTGAGGGGGCTGACTGATGTGATTGCAGAGCCACTGGCCATTATCTTTGAAAACTCGTGGCGATCAGGGGAGGTCCCAAACAATTGGAAAAAGGCAAATATAGTGCCCACCTTTAAAAAAGGGAAGAAGGAGAATCTGGGGAACTCAGACTGGTCAGCCTCACCTCAATCCCTGGAAAAAAATCATGGAGCAGGTCCTCAAGGAAACCATTTTGAAGCACTTGGAGGAGAGGAAGGTGATCAGGAACAGTCAACATGGATTCACCAAGGGCAAGTCATGCCTGACCAACCTGATTGCCTTCTATGATGAGATAACTGGCTCTGTGGATATGGGGAAACTGATGGATGTGTGATATACCTTGACTTTAGCAAAGCTTTTGATACTGTCTCCCACAGTATTCTTCCCAGCAAGTTAAAGAAGTATGGGCTGGATTAATGGACTATAAGGTGGATACAAAGCTGGCTAGATCGTCGGGCTCAACGGGTAGTGAGCAATGGCTCCATGTCTAGTTGGCAGCTGGTATCAAGCGGAGTGTCCCAAGGGTCGATCCTGGAGCCGGTTTTATTCAATATCTTCATTAATGATCTGGAGGATGGTGTGGACTGCACCCTCAGCAAGTTTGCAGATGACACTAAACTAGGAGGAGTGGTAGATATGCTGGAGGGTAACGATAGGATAAAGAGGGACCTAGAGAAATGAGAAGATTGAGCCAAAAGAAATCTGATGAGGTTCAACAAGGACAAGTGCAGGGTCCTGCACTTAGGACGGAAGAATCCCAGGCACTGCTACAGACTAGGGACTGAGTGGCGAGGCAGCAGTTCTGCAGAAAAGGACCTAGGGGTTACAGTGGACAAGAAGCTGAATGTGAGTCAACAGTGTGCCCTTGTTGCCAAGAAGTCTAATGGAATTTTTGGCTGTATAAGTAGGGGCACTGCCAGCAGATCGCGGGACATGATAATTCCCCTCTATTCGGCATTGGCATCTGGAGTACTGTGTCCAGTTTTGGGCCCCACACTACAAGAAGGATGTGGAAAAATTGGAAAGAGTACAGCGGCGGGCAACAAAAATGATTAGGGGCTGGAGCACATGACTTATGAGGAGAGGCTGAGGGAACTGGGATTATTTAGTCTGCAGAAGAGAAGAATGGGGGGGATTTGATAGCTGCTTTCAACTACCTGAAAGGGGGTTCCAAAGAGGATGGATCTAGACTGTTCTCAGTGGTACCAAATGACAGAACAAGGAGTAATGGTCTCAAGTTGCAGTGGGGGAGGTTTAGGTTGGACATTAGGAAAAACATTTTCACTAGGAGAGTAGTGAAGCACTGCAATGGGTCACCTAGGGAGGTGGTGGAATCTCCTTCGTTAGAGGTTTTTAAGGCCCAGCTTGACAAAGCCCTGGCCTGGATGATTTAGTTGGGGTTGGTCCTGCTTTGAGCAGGGGGTTGGACTAGATGACCTCCTGAGGTCTCTTCCAACCCTAATCTTCTATGATTCTATGATCAACACCCTGGTAGCACTGCAACTCAGATGGTGGTGTTATACACATAATTAATCGGTTCTATACAGAATGAGAAACAGTAGAAGCTAATTATAAAACCTACAAATCCTGGAAATATAAAGAATCATAAGAAAATGGATTTAGCACAGTTAGTTTACTTACGTTAGTGACAACAGACAAGATGGCCATTCCATTTAGAATTTCTTGCCAAACTCCTATACTGTGGGCTTTGGCAGCAACAGGCCTCCTGAACTGAGTGGTAAGCTTCCAGGAATCTACTCGAATCTCCAAGACATTATTCATCAGTGCAAGAAGGGGAGCCAGTGGAAAAGAGGCCACAAACAGAGTAATAAATCCAAACTGAATGACTGCACGGGAGGAAGGGAAATGAACAACAGTTGTTTTGAACTCTAGGGAAATTATCTTTAAGTTCACAATTCATGCTATTGAAACACCAGAGCATTCAAGATAACCCTACCAAGTGAAAAACAACTCTAGTGGAATGTATTCATATCACCAATTATCAAAATTACAACAGCGTGCTAATAAAAATATAGTATCCAAGTACTTTCAAGAAAGAAAAGCATGTGTGTATTATAACTGAAAGACTCAGCAGTTTGGAGAAGAGATTGAATACACAAAGCAGTAAAGTCTGACTGATCAGACTTTGACTGATGCAAGACTTTACATGCTGGCTCTCAAGCCCTCCAATTTATACAATTACTTTATAGACCAACCTCTTTTAGCTTTTAATTAATTTTATTTCATTCCCAAACAAGAAATGGTTGAACATATATTCTTAGCTTCTCCCCTTGTGACCCTATCGTTCATGTGTTTATTTATGTATATAGTTTGTAATTTTTTAATTCATATTAAGATTTACCAGTGGCACAAAACACATATGTAATGAACTGTCAATAATCACTTTAGCTACCACCAAAATCAAACCACCTCTGGTGTGGTATGTGGCAGCCTTTTCAGTTGTGCCAACACTACCCCACAATAGTTTAGGCACAGAAAGTGAAAAGGAATACTATATCTACTTAAAGCTCCAGGAGAATGTAAAACAACATAAAATTTGGCCAGGACATTGGCATTAAATACTGTTCCAAAACTGTCATGAGATCTCTAAATAATCACATGTGGTCAGGACTTCAATTTTCTGTCACAGCCAAAAAACAGAATCTCCAGCAACCAAGTGGTCACTGAATCATGTTGGGGCAATGGCTCAATTATGATTCAGGAGAAGGAAAGACATCTACTGCATCTTCACTACCACCAGCAGCTACTACAGAAGCTATTTTTTACCTTGCGGGTCTCCCATCTAAGTACTGATCAGGCCTGACCACGATTGGCATGTGAGATTTGACAAGATCACAGCCCAAGGTGAAATGGCTACATTACATGAATGTGGCTAGGTAATTCCAAACAAGATTTATAGATTTATATGCACAGTTTAGGAGTAGCATTAAGAGGGACACCACTAGGCAACCCTTTCAACAAATTTTGTCCTTTCTATTTGACTGATTTTTTTTCAGTGTTTTCTGGATTTTGCATGGGCTTAATTTCTGGGTTTTTTTTTTGTTAGCTTCTTTGCAAACTGTTTCATCAGTCATGTCGTTATCATTTTAGAAACAGGCCCAGCTGGTTAGCTCATTCTCCCTCTGCTGGTCAGCTGGGTAGTATCAGAGCACAAATCAGTGCAGACCCACCACAGTGGATTCTCTGATCCACATTGTGGATCTCGTATCTGCTGTGCAGATTCTTACAGCATACTTGGCACTCATCCCATGGTCAGAGTTTCCACTGACATCAGTGGGAGTTATGCCTAGGAAGAATGGCAGAATATGCACTAGAGAGCTGCAGTGTGGATAACAGATCCACCATCCAACTGAGAGAGAAACAGTTCTTGGATATATAATACTATGAACAAGAACTTTGCTCAATGCATTATAATATAAAGGCAGCTTCATTTATTGGGCTGACCTATTTAACTCCTTCTATCAGTGAATTTTATGCGGTTTACAATACTTATCCGAGAACATGCCAACTCCCAACTGGAAAGCTCTGTTCTTATAACCATAATAACGAAGTTTCTTATCCTCATTTTAAAGTTGTATTTTCTGCTCACCCATTTCTAGATATTCATAGAATAGTCCCAAGACTCCAAAGCTCTGCAGATCATGATCCTGCTCCCAGCGACTATATAAATTTTCTGGATTACATCTGGCTTTCCTGCGTCCCCACCAATTCCAAATCCAGCTGTGTGTGGGGGGGGGAAAATGAGAACAATAAGGGAGGGGGGAATATAGAGTCATGATTAGAGAATATATTATGCACTATAAATGGATTCATAAACCCCTCTTTCCCCCAAAGGAAACCAACTCCTCACTCCCATACTGTACAGTCTTTACAAACATCTCCTACAGAAAAGAAGCCAAAAAGAACTCTAAAAATTTGATTTACTTTTCAGCACTTATGCAGTTAATTTACCTACAGCATTTCTCTCAGTGAAATGATGCTACTCATCACCCTTAATTTCAGCCATCTACAAACTGAGTGGCTCAACGTAAGGCATCACTTACGGTACAATGGCCTCTTGTATATTTCCCCAAATCTGTTTGCCGGCCATAACTATGGTGAGCTGTGTCGTCAATTCAATCAGGCAGCCTGCAGGATCACACTGACCAAAAAAAGAAGTTGGGGAGAAAACAATAATGCAAGTTACTAAGTTGGTCATCACCTGAATAAAATACAATTGAATGTAAGAAAAAGTTCTTAAAGTGCTCAGGGAAAGAAGTAATTTGCACTTCAGCTCCCAGCTTAAAAGTTCACCTTCAGGGAGACTGTTAGAAAAGGCTAAACTGTGTTGCATTTTTGTCCAAAAAGGAAATGTGCTAGGTAAAACATTTCAAAATTGAAATATACAGACCATTTGAAAGACAAAGTTACTCAACAGGGCTTAGACTGGCCTCTATGGGTATATCTACACTGCAGTTGGGAGTGTGCCTCCCAATTCAGGGAGACGGACTCGTGCTAGCTCTGCTCAAGCTAGCACACTAAAAATAGCAGTGTGAATGTAGAGGCACGGGCACTGGCTTGGGCTAGCCCCCTGAGATTGGAGCCAGGGGGTCAGGTGGGGGCTTGGATCGGGTATTATGCCTGAGGCACTGCCCATACAGCAATGTCCACACTATTATTTTGAGTGTGTTAGTTTGAACAGACCTAGTCCACGCTCCCAGCTGAGTGCAGACATACCCCTTACGGGTGCATATGGATGGGGCATAAGCAGTCTTCCAACTTACTCCAGTAACAATTCCTGCCTTTCCCATTAAGTCCAGTGAGATGCCAACATGGCACCGTTTCCTTCGAAATACCAGACGCCAAATCCCAAGTACTGAACTCCTGCATCTCCCATTCAAGTCATAGAGAGCTGGATGTATTTAGCACTTCTCAGGATTTGGCCCTCGCTGTTTGCGGATTTTTAAAATTTCTGCTCTTTATCAGGTCCACCATGAGAATTTACTGGCCCTGAAAACATCTAGAAGACTTCAGTCCCTAACTTTGCTAATATAGCTGCCCTTTGTTTGCCTCAAGCTATTTTTCTCTCTCTTGCCCTCCAGGCAACATTTAACACTCAATATTGCCTTCAGAGGTTCACACAAGGCTTCACTGGGAGTCACGCACGAATATCCAAAGCCAGAACTTTTAGAAGTGTTTTGCATTCCGCAGAAGGCCAGTCTGCTTTGATGCTAACCTCAGTGTTCAAAATGCTGGTGGAGATACCTTAATGTCAGTGAGCACTTTCATTTACAATGGCTTTAATCTGCCCAGAGGAGCACCATCTTCACCCGCATACAGTACTCACAGAGCCAGAGGCCCCACTAAACAGAACCAGTACATCACTGAGATAAGTAAGGTGTCCATCAAAGATTTATAAAAAATAACCTTGTTCATGGGGAAAGGAAGCCCAAGGTCCTCATGCTGTTTAGGGACAGTGAATTCTCATGGTGGCCCTCATAAAGAGCAGAAATTTTAAAGACTAGTCCTTCTTTGCAAACAGCAAGGGCCAAATTCTGAGAAGTGCTAAATACATCCAGAGCTAGAAAGGGATTTAGGTGCCTAACTGATGCTTTAGGCACATAAATCCAAAATCTAGATCCTCCAAATCCTCACTCAGTAGCCACCTAATCCTGTAGATATCTAAACTCCCTAGGTACCTAAATTTTCAACTGTAAAGTCCCGGCGGTGAACAAACTTCTTCCAGTGGGCACGTGCAATACTGTTCAAATCATGACTTTGCCAAGCTGTTCATAGCCAAGCTCATGCTTAAACTCTGGCAGAACCCTGAAACTACACATTTTACCCATCTATCTTACCTGCAGGGCCTGATCTGGTAGACAGGCTTAGAGGTCGCCTTAGGCTATGCCTACCAGATCCAGCCCTGCACAAAATATAGCTGTGACAGATATGACAATATCCTGCCGTATCTTGGGCACACCTTACGGAATTAAGTTTAAGACCTTTTGGGTCCCTTATATTGAAAATGCAAACTGTGTATTATTGCACAGAACTTCTTTAGGAGGAAGGCAGGATTAATTAAATCTCTGGAAGATATTAGGAACTTCAAAGGTCTTTTGGGGACTAAGTGTGAAGTGGATTTCCTAAGAAATACTTCAGGGTGAGGGGAATGCAAATGACCCACTTCAAGTCCATCCTTTGGAAGCTGCACTTTAAGCAGAGACCCATTGGCTAATTACATTGTCATGATCTTTTCAAAGAGCCATGCTGGATAAATGAAAGACTATCTTACTCTTGAGGGTTCTTGTTCAGAGCAAAGGGCATGGTGAACCTGAAACCCCAGGAAAAAGCTAATGTAGTGCCCATCTTTAAAAAAGGGAAGAAGGAAGATCCGGGGAACTACAGGCCAGTCAGTCTCACCTCAGTCCCTGGAAAAATCATGGAACAGGTCCTCAAGGAATCAATTCTGAACCCACTTAAAGGAGGGGAAAGTGATCAGGAACAGTCAGCATGGATTCACCAAGGGCAAGTCATGCCTGACTAACCTAATTGCCTTCTATGATGAGATAACTGGTTCTGTGGATGAGGGGAAAGCAGTGGATGTGCTATTTCTTGACTTTAGCAAAGCTTTTGATACAGTCTCCCACAGTGTTCTTGCCAGCAAGTTAAAGAAGTATGGGCTGGATGAATGGACGGTAAGGTGGATAGAAAACTGGCTGGATGGTCGTGCTCAACGGGTAGTGATCAATGGCTCCATGTCTAGTTGGCAGCCGGTATCAAGTGGAGTGCCCTAAGGGTCGGTGCTGAGGCCGGTTTTGTTCAATATCTTCATCAACGATCTGGAGGATGGTGTGGACTGCACCCTTAGCAAGTTTGCAGATGACACTAAACTGGGAGGAGTGGTTGATACGCTGGAGGGTAGGGACAGGATACAGAGGGACCTAGACAAATTAGAGGATTGGGCCAAAAGAAATCTGATGAGGTTCAGCAAGGACAAGTGCAGAGTCCTGCACTCAGGAAGGAAGAATCCTATGCACTGCTACAGACTAGGGACCGAATGGCTGGGCAGCAGTTCTGCAGAAAACGACCTAGGGGTTACAGTGGACGAAAAGCTGAATATGAGTCAACAGTGTGCCCTTGTTGCCAAGAAGGCTAACGGCATTTTGGGCTGTATAAGTAGGGGAATTTCCAGCAGATCGAAGGACATGATTATTCCCCTCTATTCGGCACTGGTGAGGCCTCATTTGGAGTACTGTGTCCAGTTTTGGGCCCCACACTACAAGAAGGAATTGGATAAATTGGAAAGAGTCCAACGCAGGGCAACAAAAATGATTAGGGGGCTGGAGCACATGACTTATGAGGAGAGGCTGAGGGAACTGGGATTGTTTAGCCTGCAGAAGAGAAGAATGAGGGGGCATTTGATAGCTGCTTTCAACTACCTGAAAGGGGGTTCCAAAGAGGATGGATCTAGACTGTTCTCAGTGGTAGAAGATGACAGAACAAGGAGTAATGGTCTCAAGTTGCAGAGGGGGAGGTTTAGGTTGGATATTAGGAAAAACTTTTTCACTAGTAGGGTGGTGAAGCACTGGAATGGGTTACCTAGGGAGGTGGTGGAATCTCCTTCCTTAGAGGTTTTTAAGGTCAGGCTTGACAAAGCCCTGGCTGGGATGATCTAGTTGGGGTTGGTCCTGCTTTGAGCAGGGGGTTGGACTAGATGACCATCTGAGGTCCCTTCCAACCCTGAGATTCTATGATTCTATGAAAACCCCAGGTTGAAGGACTGCTCCTGCCAGAGCCCAGGTTGTAGATGGGGTGATCTATGGTACGTTATTAGCATGTGTGTAGGTTTTATTGTCTTTAATATGTTTTCTCTATAGAGCTTTTACCTTAAGAATATGTGCTTGCTTAGAAAGAACTGTGTGGTAACTTACAACTGTGGCAATTATACCGCGTACCGTCTCTGAGAAGAGAATGAAAAAGAAGTCTGCTTAGGCAGCCTGTCTTTTGCTGGGAATAACACAGTGAAAGCAGGGAACTGTTCACCCTGGAAATACCCTGGTCAGGAGGGAGAGTGACACACATCTCTTTCCAAGAAAGGCAATGGCTGGGAAGCTGTATTCACCAAGAATGGGTGCCCTGGCTGGACCGCTGAGGTGAAGTACAGGTGCAGCTGCCCCAAACTGTGACAACAGCCTTGGAGGTGGTCATGGTGCCAGAGACACCATTATGCAAACAGTCCAATGACTAGAGAATTCACCCTGATTATGAGAGACTTGGGTTCAAATCCCCACTCTGCCTGATTCACAGCAGGGACTTGAACCCAGGTCTCCCATCTTCCAGGTAAGTGACTTGCCCAATGAGCTGTGGGGTATTCTGGGCAAGGGATCTCTCAATCTCTCCTGCTGAGACTATTCCACGTTGTGTAAAACACTTACATAGTCATTGGGGTAGGGAATGGAGCCCATCTTCCAGGAAAATGCGCTAATTGCTACGCTATAGAGTTATTCTCACTCTCTGGTCCAGTGGATCAGATGCACTAACCACTGGGTATAAGGGAGCTGCCACCATCACCATCATTTTTTGGCATGAAAGAGCTGAGCTGCCTTAGGCGCCTAACTCCAGGAGAGGGTTCACAGCTGTGAATCCCGAGTGGAGATAAGCATCTCCCTCCAGCACCTAACTCCCTTTGAGGAGCAGAGCTTAGACCACATCCCTCTCCTCTGCATTTCATATAGTGTAGTTTAGGCATCTCCCCTCTCAGCTTGCTGGCTTCTCTGAATCCCATTCTTAACTACCTAACTCACCCTTTCCACTGTATAGGGAGTCTTGGCAGCTAATGTAGGGCTGTGGATTCTACTGGCTGGCAGGGTGCCTAAATGTTAGGTGTTGCAATGCTGACCCTAAGTCCCCTTTAAGGATCTAGCTCTAGATCCTCAGATACCCCTGAACTCCACTTGGTGTCCCCAAGGAGGAGGGGTGGGGGCCCTAGGTAGCTTTCTATTATCTTTTCATCTTTCTGATCCTGGGAACAGTCAAGGGCTGGTTCGGTCCCTAGTGCCAGTTTAGAGCTGCAACAGGGCATTCATTCCAAGCACCTTCCCACATCTAGAAAACTTCTGGTATCAAGGGGATGGAGGCGGTGGTGAGGATCTGGACAACCGTATTTTATTATATATCCTCCTCCTAAAGTCCAGACGAATGCATACCTCTTCGTTTCTCCAGCTACTAAACATGTATGTATAGTTGCCAGGGTATCCCACAAATTTCCCTTTGAAGAAAGCCACATAGAAGCAGGATGAGTAGTAGTTGACAAACTGGAACAGGAACATCTTCATAGTGAGTCTGTTCTCATACTCCAGGTGAGTTCTTGGGATCTCTGTGAAACCAAAATAAACAGTTTTAAATTCTCTTTACCCCATTTCAGACATGCAGAATCATAAATGCTTGTCACCCTCAGCACTCCAACATTTCAAGAAAACACATTACAGTCAGCAGCTGGCATTCCCATTGTCAGACAGTATATCCTCTATGCACAGCGCTGCTCTTTGAGAAGGGAGGGACATGGGACTCATCCTAGAAATGCTAATCGGATCAGATTTCTCCCTTTTCACATACCGGCTATTCTCACCAGCTCCACCTTGGAATCTTTCATCACTTAATTCCTCAGAGCAGCATTTCCCAAACTGTTGGTTGTGCCCTCGCAGGGTGAGAAAGTTTCCATTTTGGCAGTAAAATAGAAACCTAGCATAGATGGAGAAGATCTCTTGTATTCTGAAAGAGAATCAGGTGCTGAAGTTTTATAGGGCTGGATCTTCAAAAGTACTGTGTTCTCATAACTTTAAGTGAAGTCAGTGGGAGCTGTAGGTACTCAGCACCTCTCAAAGAAAGGCCAAAGATGGGTGAGAGCAAAAGGAGGATTCCTACTTGTCAGGACGATAGTTGAAGCAAAGAGGTAACATGCTAATGTGAACACCACAAGGGTGCTACTGAGGACTCCGCTCCACTCGTAATCACATTTTCCATCACGTTTGCTTTTCTCAATAGCGGAAAGCATTAATCCCACCATTGGTAAAATAAACTGTAAAATATCATTACATAAATAGCCATTCTGAGCAGGAGGAGAGAGAAAAATAAACCATAAGAACTCAGGCTGGCCAGCAGTGGGCCGAATCTCCCTGTAGACACACTGGACTAAACTGGCTTCGGGAAAGGGCTACTTTACTCTTCCCTGCATGAATGTTGCTGAGTTTGGTCTGACAAATAATTTCTGGAGTCCATAAAGGGCTTTCAAGTAATTGGACAGTCAAAAACAGGGGAGTCACAATAGGGAAATATTTGGGAACTCTTGTCTTAGAATTACTGAAGTGAAACATTTTGCGTTTGGGTTCAAATTTTGCCCTCAAACTTTGACTCCAGTGGTAATTAAACCTGTGCATCTCAGAGCAAAATTTGGCCTAATTGTTACATATAATTCAGGAATGAAGGTGGTAAAACACATTCTTGACGGATATAGTCAATGTTTCATACCCCTTTCTTCCACTAAAGCTTCGGGTCCCAGCAGAGTGCAGATTCTCATCTCAACATTAGAGGGCAGTAGTCACACAAAAGTGAAGAAGTCGATGATCTTTTCTGATTTTAGCTGATCATCACAAAACAGTGTGAGCTAATTTACAGAGGTCAATGGTATTTCACAGACAAGGAATTAGTCCTTCACATTAATGTGCAGACATAAAAAAATGATTGTCTGAGTTTCATGCACGTATTAGTGGAATTTAGCAGGATTCAATTTGAAGATGAAAAAACAAATTAAATAGGAATCATTTTCTCTTCTATGCAAATGATTATCTTAGTAGTTTATTTGCGCCTATTATCCCATTATTGGACAGAGAGGGGAATAAAAGTTAAGAGCCAGACAATCAAATTTAGCCCAGAGAAGTAAGCAATACAGAACTACAGTTCTAGATGTGGTTTTCTTGGCCCAGTTCTGCTCACACTGAAGCCAATGGCAAAACTCCCACTGTGATTTCATTACAAATAGGGAGTAGGTAAGCTCCGAGTACACAAAGACAGGCAGCAGCAAAGTGACCTGAACTCTCGCAGTGCACAGTCCAGTCCACAGAGTGTTACTGACATGCTCCAAGACAGACCCCTTCCTATCCTTAAATCTAGAAGTATGATGCCAGGATTAAGACCAACTGAATACTTTAGAATTAGTTTCACAAACTAACATGTTAGTGGACAGTCCTTTTTTAGTTAGTTTGTTAAAGCTGAACATTTGGCAACACACTCATTCTCTGTGTAATGCAAAGCAACTTCGAGGGGCTGAAAAATAAGAAGAAGCCAGATCGTTCCCTCCCAGGAAAAACACACAGAGAGTACCCTAGGAGAGGAAATTTCTACAAGCACTTTATCATGCAAATAACCATACACACTCCCATGTCAGCAATGGGCCTCCAGCAACATCCTGCAGTTCCTGGGCAGTATGGCTCTATTGGAGATTCACTATCAGGGACCCCCACCTGGTCACAGCCATGAGGGAAAAGATGACATAGTCCTAAATCCACTCCCTTCCTTGTAAGAATGCTAGATCTGCAGGCTCAAGTACTGTGGAAGCTTTCCCCACCCTGTTCCTTTTCCATAAGGAAGATCCAGGTGTACAAATCTGGGTGAGACAATTATACCCAATAAAATTAAGGAGCATGCTTATTTAACTGGTATAATTTTCCTTCTTGATGTAGAAAACAGTGCTCCATTTTTCAAATCACAGGTAGTTCATATTCAGGACTTCTAAAGGAAATTCTGCTAAATCAAGATGGGCTGATCTTGCTTTGAAGAGTTTAATATTACACACAATTATCATTTTTAATTAGACTTCAGAACACAATGATTGCCTTGGTGTCAGGATAATTCCAGCACATGCAGACATTATAAAAAAAGATACACACATAACGAGACAAAGCCACTTGTGACAATAGCTAGTCAGATACAAGGAGACCGAGTGAAATAGTTAAACTTTGTCCGGCATAGCCATAGTTACAAGACAAAGACTCACCACAAACCTACAGGGCCTGGGCACAATGGGAATTGTGCATGAGCAAGGAAAGCAGTATCAGGCCCCTATAGATAGATTCTACTTTTAGTGACTCCACTATAGAGCAGAATGTCTCTCTGGCAATTTTGTCCTCTTGCAAGTTGCTTACCCATATCAGTAATCCAGACAGCTATTTTCTCATATAAGAAATTCAGTATCATGATGATGACAAAGTTCAGGCATGATGCGGTGACTGAAGTTGCCAGCTGTGGGGTCAGTAATCCACTGATGGAGTGCGGAGCTTGTGTATTCTCCATGATGCTGGCAAAGGCAGCATAGACTGCTAGACGGTACACTATCACAGCTATCATACTAGCTATGATCAGAGAGATCTAAGGAAAGGACAGAGATGTAAAGTAAATTTACATTACAACACAGTTGCACTCATACACTTTAACAATGGAAATTCGTAGGGTCATGCTTTAGCTTCCTCCCCCCTTTCCCCCCCGTTCTTTTGGCTACGAGTTCAGGAGCACTGAAATGCAAAGTACACAGATGAAATACCCTGTTATTTTATCACCAAAAGTATTTTATCAGCGTAGAAGTTTGACAATTTAATAATTCTATTCAAAACACATGTGTGGGAAGACACAGACTTAGAGCTGGAAAACACCTGTTAAATTATTTGTTCTGTGTCGTACAGCATCTAGCACAATAAGGTTCTGCTCCATGACTAGGGCTCCTAGGTGCACGGTAATACAAATAATTTATAATAATTATAATAGTAATGGGTAGTCCATCTCCCTGCAAACTCACTATCTGTTTGTAGATCTATCAAACTGACACTACATTTGAGCTCAGCAACACAAAGAAAAACCCCTTTTATTTTTAAACATGATAATCCATGCAGTTTTCTGTATTAGAATAGATTTTTTCAATGATAATTGGGTTACACTAAGGTATGAGCCCGGGTGAAAATTGGCCCTAACCTAGCAAAACTCACCAAATCATTAGTTACTGATAGATCTTCAAGATCTTTATCTTCGCCATATAAATTAAAGTGTACTTTGCATGACAGCAGGACACATGCAGGATAGTATTAATTGGGAGATCTAAAACAAACACTGTAATACAAGTTAACGTGATAGTGAAGATCAGCGATTGTAATACATGTTAAAGTGATGATTCAAAAAGATGCTCACCCAGAACAACACTGTCGTTCCTGAGATGCAGAACCGTACAGCCTGGCTAGTTAGAGGCAAATAAGGCTCCATCTCCTGCAACAGTCAAGCAAGCACAGCACAGTTCACAATCCACATACATATTTGGACCCCAAGCAGCACACAATGCCTGGAACAGCTGTGTGAAAGCAAACATCCTATGGAAATCATTTTAACCCCTTTCATTCTGAAGGATGTATGTTGCATGGTTTGCATGTGGAAGCAAAGACATCAAAAGTGAAGAGGCCAACAAACAGTTTCAATAATAAAGCCAATAACCAGGAAGAACAGGTTAAACAAAATCAGTCACAGCGCCTGAAGGACGATTGTGTTTGCTTTCTCCAATTAACAGTATTTGATTTTGAGAATAAGAGAGAATTACTACTATAGTTCCAGGTCAGTTGTAATACAGCTCTGGCTTCAAAATTTCATTACTGTTTTCAGTGTTTTTCACGTCAAGGTTTCTTACAATAAATGTTTACTTAGATGTACTAAGTTGTTCCACACAGCCACAAAGCATTTTACTCCACTTCTTCAAATCCCTTTTTTCAGATGAAGAAATGGTTAAATGTATTAGTTGCCAATCTAACTGCACTATCATGCAGCTATATCTTACCCAAAAGATTATTCCCATATAGCACAAGAACAGTTTCCCATTTTCATGTAAAGTCCTCTTTTTAGCAACCATTTCTGACTCCTAAAATATCAGATCAGATGGATTAACAAGGGTTAATACCAAGGGTAGAGAAATTAGTACAGCACATATAATCTGATAATTATGTTACTTAGTCCTGCTCTACACTGAAAAAGTTATACAGGCACAGCTACATTGATCAAGGGTGTGAAAAAACCACAGCCCTGACTGACTATGCCAGCATTTCGCTATGCCAGCAAAATCCCCAGTGTAGACACAGATCTGTCGATGGAAGACAGCTTCTGCTGACATAGATAATTTCATTCAGGGAGGTGGTGTTCCTACACTTATAGAAACATTCTGTGGTATAGGCTGCATCTACACTACAAAGCTATCCCGCTGGTATAGAATCATAGGGTTAGAAGAGATCACAAGGGTCATCTAGTCATATAGTCTCCAGAGCGTGGAACTCTCTAGGACAAGCACTGTTTTCTCATTATGTCTGTGTACAATGCTTTCCACAATGGGGCTCTGATCCGTGACTGGGGTCTCTCGGCACTACCACAATACAAATATTAGTACTGTTACTACTACTACTACCACCATATAACTCCTGAGACAAAGTAGATGGTTGTTTTGAAATAAGGTGATATTGGACCCAAGGGATTTTCTTGAAACGACTTTATTTCTGTTACACAAAACCACCAATACTAAACAAAATACTGCTCTCAGTTACCCTGGTGTAGTGCAGAGTAATTTTACTGGATTCAGTGAACGTATCTCAGTGTAACTGGGAAAAGCATTTTCTTTTGGGTCAGTCACATAGTATCAATCATTTTATGTGAGGGCTGTTCATAATTGAGACAAATGACAACATTCTTTAGACAGATGAAACCAATTTGTCCATAAGACACAATTCGTATTTGAAATGTATAGTGCTGTACTTTATGGGTGAGAGATCTGACTGTCTAAAATGTACTTAAACTTTTATCAATGAATAATTCTGAGTACTCTTGCACCTTGATTGGCATAAATTATATTCAGTGATAATATACAATAAAAGGCTTCCTCCTTAACGGAATTATAAAAACAACTGAAGTTAATGTGAGATGTATACAAATATTTGAGGATTTATTTAGGCCGATAGTGTGCAGTTCAAGCAAGTATTTCTGATACGGGATACACAATTTCGTTTTAGGAATGACTGTCTCAGAACTATTTTAGGCTATTTAACACATAGTTAGTTTACTACTTAAGAACTGATGCTGTATAGTGACCAAGCCTTAAAATTTCTGGGCCAAATTCTCCTTCATTTGTACATATACTGAAGCCAGTGAAAGAAGAATTTGACGTGTTATGAACTAGTTCAGTATTTTCACCATCAACTATTGTGATGCTAACTCAGCAGAAATAGCAAACAAGGAGAAGATTACTTTCTCACAATGGGTAATTTCTGTATCAGTGTATCCAGTGAGGGGCAAAGACCTTGAATCATTGCAAGTAGTGATGAGAAATTGGTTTTACAATTGAAGCAAAGCTAGCCTCAGTGCTCTGTAAATTCAGTGAACTGTATCTATATTATCTTTTCAGTATGCAAAATTAATCTGTTTGAAACCAATGTCCCTTAACACTTTCAGTATCACACATTAGATAATGAAAGGAAATGAAGCTACAGTGTGGCTAACCTGCATAGTTTTCTACGGCTGAGCACTGACAGGGATTGCTACAAAAGCCTCTGAAAATCTGCAAAGATAACAAATGCTCTCTGTCATAAAGAAAAGGATCACAAGGTAATTGAGGTTTTAATGGCAGCTGTCAATACATGCTCAAAGAAAAAAAAAACAGCTGTGGATTGATTTCTTGTTCTGTCTTATAATGCCATGCTCGATTTTCATGTTTGAGACAAGAAAATACACTGATGGCCATCTCTTGATCTCCTGTACAAAGACAAAATAAACAATTTTGCACAGGGGACCACCGTGCTTTTGGGGGTGATGGAATCCTTTCTGAGTCCAGCGGCACCAGCAAGTCTGCTCCAGATATGCTGCAACTATAGCTTATATATAACTGTACAAGCATCTATGTTTGCATCACCCTCCTCAACCCAACATTGGGATTTTAGGCCAGTAGATGTACACAATCACTGTCCACTAGTCATGCCCTTACTTTCCTGTCCAAAACCCACTATGCTTTGTCATGGACAGTGAGGCTGCAGCACACTGCTCTGCAAGACACAAGAGTTACGTGACTTTCCCATAGCCTTTCCTCCCTACATAGTAGAACCCCAGTGGTTCTGCTGCTTTGTGGGTACTGTGGAGCTATACAAGAAGGGAAAGTATTTAGCCCTAAGCACACACAGGGACACAGGTCAACATATATTATTAAACAGGCAGATGTTCCTTTCCAATTAGTTTGATCCAGCAGTCAAAAACAGTTACTTGCCTGAAATGTTCTTTTGGTCAATCTAAAAACAAAACCTCCACAGAGCTACACCCATGGCCTTGTGCTCAAGCAGTCATGCTGTATGATCTTCAGAGATATTTATCTCACTGTTGGAGTGCATCTCACACTGGGGCATAAGAATGACAATGGTGCCCTGGCATAAGTAGAAAAACCTCTCAGTGAGAGAAAAAGATCAATGTATATTTCTCCTAAAAGGTAAGGAGACTTGAAGGGAACGGCCATGTTATTCATATAACAGTATGCTGTTTTTCCTCTGAAAAATGTGTTACTTTCATGTATCTATTTGCATGACTGGTGAAAAGAAACTATTTAAAACATAGTTCCAGGGACAAAGACTGTGTCATTTTAAGATGACAGAGGCTATTCCAGAATGCAAGAAATCTCAATTATATAGTCTAGAAACCTGCAAATTAACACCTGCTTAAAAAATTTGATAATGGAAAAACTAACAAGCACATAATATCTAACTGCATCCCAAATTAAACTTCAGATTCAGATCATGGGCCTCCACAAGGTTTACCTCCCCAGCACTTAACACAAGCAAGTTTAGCGATCAGAGGACAAACACAACACCTAGCCACCTTTTCTCATCTTGTTTGTATGAGGGGTTATTTGTCTTGCATTGTGTTCTGCAATGAAGACAACAAATGTGTTTTCTTTAATTTGGAAAAATTATAGGTTTGTTTCAACAGGAAACGGAGAGGAGGGATACTTCAGTTTGTGCTGTATCATCATTTCTGTATTCAGCATTTCTTTAAGTAAACAAAAATGTCTACTGCACGGAAAAGGGACTTTCGAGAGGGAGTTCTCCAGGTGAAGAAGGAGCAAACACAGGACTCTTGAGGTAAGTGGCTGTCTGTAGTGTGTGTTTGTGTTTGGGGGTTACTTGCTGTAAGCTGAGCTTGTGTTTGACTGTCTGTTTGTTTGAAGGACTGTGAGCTGTGGCCAGCAGTTGGAAGCTGTGAGCTTCTAAACAAGGTTTGAAATCTAGAAGCCTCGGTTCATTGGCTGAACCTTAGTCAGGGGGCGGGGCTATCAGGAAGGCCAGGGCTTTATAAAGCAGTGAGTCAGCAACTAGGGAGCTTTGCAAACAGGAGCCGCTAACAGGGAGTTTTGAGAGGGAGTTGGGAAGGGGGTGAGGTACACTTGCCATTCTTTAAAACCTTTAAACTAAACTATAATAAAAACTTCTTGATTTAAACAAAAACCCTATAAATAATCTAGGTAGCTGTAGGAGAGAATGCAGGCAGAAGCCCAGCAGCAGAGTGGGGCTATCCTGTTTATTGCGCTCAGTGTAGCATGTATGATTACCTGCCCTGTGGGCGGGTGGCGTACGTGTGCATTCGGTGCAAGGAGCTCCTGGCCCTCAGAGACTGCGTACAGGCTTTGGAGGCAAGGGTGGCGGAACTGGAGGAGCTAAGGGAGGCAGAGAGGTATGTTGATGAGGCTTTCCGGGACACTGTAGATTTGTCCCACCTCCGGTCACACAGCCCCAGCGCTGTTAAGGAGGATGAAAGGCTCAGGGAAGGAGAGTAGTCAACGGGAGCAGAGGGAAACCTTCCCATAGTAGGGACCCTCCTTCCAGATGATGTTGGGGTATCCTCTCGCACTGAGGTTACCTCTCAGGGGGAGGGAACTCCAGTCATTAGGAAAAGGCAGGTGTTAGTAATGGGAGATTCGATCATTAGAAACATAGATAGCTGGGTTTGTGATGACCGGGAGAACTGTATGGTGACTTTCCTGCCTGGTGCGAAGGTTGCGGATCTCTGGAGGCATCTAGATAGACTTATGAGTAGTGCTGGGGAGGAGCCGGTGGTCATGGTACATGTAGGTACCAATGACATAGGGAAGGATAGGAGACATGTCCTGGAGGCCAAATTTAGGCTGCTAGGAAAGAGACTGAAATCCAGGATCTCTATGGTGGCATTCTCAGAAATCCTTCCAGTTCCACGCGCAAGGCCATGTAGGCAGGCAGAGCTTCAGAGTCTCAATGTGTGGATGAGACGATGGTGTAGGGAGAAGGGGTTTAGATTTATTGGGAACTGGGGAAACTTTTGGGATAGGGGTAGCCTATACAGGAAGGATGGGCTCCACCTAAACTAAAGTGGATCCAGACTGCTGGCACTTAACATTAAAAAGGTTGCAGAGCAGTTTTTAAACTAATCCCAGGGCTACACTAGGGGAGGGGGTCGATCTACGATACGCAACTTCAGTTACGTGAATAGCGTAGCTGAAGTCGGCGTATCGTAATCGACTTACCTGGCCATGAGGACGGCGGCGAGTCGATCGCTGCCGCTCCCGCATCGACTCCGCTTCCACCTTTCGATGAGGTGGATTTCCGGAGCCGACCGGGAGCGCGATCAGGGATCGATTAATCGCGTCTTAACGAGACGCGAAAAATCGATCCCCGATAGATCGAGTGCTACCTGCCGATCCGGCGGGTAGTGAAGACAAGCCCTAAGAGATGGGGGAAAGCCGATTGCTGCAGAGGAGCACGTGTATCGGACAGAGACTTCTCTTAGAGAAGAGCCTATTGATATTCTCTAGGTTTTAGTCTGAAAGAGAGGATGGAAGAGGATAAAGTATGGGCCAGATCAGATGAGAAACATTCACATAAAAAAGAATCTGACACATCAGAAAAGGGCAGACAAATAAACAGTGACAAGTTTTTAAAGTGCTTGTACACAAATGCTAGAAGTGTAAATAATAAGATGGGTGAACTAGAGTGTCTCGTGTTAAAGGAGGATATTGATATAATAGGCATCACAGAAACCTGGTGGAATGAGGACAATCAATGGAACATAATCATTGTGGGGTACAAAATATATCGGAAAGACAGAACGGGTCGTGCGGGGGGAGGAGTGGCACTATATGTGAAAGAAAATGTAGAATCAAATGAAGTAAAAATGTTAAATGAATCCACATGTTCCATAGAATCTCTATGGACAGTAATTCCATGCTCTAATAATAGTATAACAGTAGAGATCTATTATTGACCACCTGACCAGGACAGTGACAGTGACTATGAAATGCTAAGGGAGATTAGAGAGGCTATTAAAATAAATAACTCAATAATAGTGGGGGATTTCAATTATCCCCATATTGACTGGGTACATGTCACCTCAGGACGAAATGCAGAGACAAAATTTCTCGATACTTTAAATGACTGCTTCTTGGAGCATCTGGTACAGGAACCCACAAGGGGAGAGGCAATTCTCGATTTAGTTCTGAGTGGAGCGCAGGATCTGGTCCAAGAGGTAACTATAACAGGACCGCTTGGAAATAGTGAACCTAATATAATAACATTTAACATCCCTGTGGTGGGAAGAACACCTCAGCAGCCCAACACTGTGGCATTTAATTTCAGAAAGGGGAACTATGCAAAATTGAGGAGGTTAGTTAAACAGAAATTAAAAGGTACAGTGACAAGAGTGAAATCCGTGCAAGCTGCATGGACACTTTTCAAATATAATAGAGGCCCAACTTAAATGTATACCCCCAAATTTAAAAAAACACAGTAAAAGAACTAAAAAAGAGCCACCGTGGCTTAACAACTATGTAAAAGAAGCAGTGAGAGATAAAAAGGCATCTTTTTAAAAGTGGAAGTCAAATCCTAGTGAGGTAAATAGAAAGGAGCCAAATTAAGTGTAAAAATATAATAAGAAAAGCCAAAAAGGAGTTTGAAGAACAGCTAGCCAAAAACTCAAAAGGTAATAAAATGTTTTTTAAGTACATCTGAAGCAGGAAGCCTGCTAACAACCAGTGGGGCCCCTGGGTGATCGAGATACAAAAGGAGCACTTAAAGATGATAAAGTCATTGCGGAGAAACTAAATGAATTCTTTTAGTTCATGGCTGAGGATGTTAGGGAGATTACCAAACCTGAGATGTTCTTTGTAGGTGACAAATCTGAGGAATTGTCACAGATTGAAGTGTCATTAGAGAAGGTTTTGGAATTAATTGATAAACTTAACAGTAACAAGTCACCAGGACCAGATGGCAGTCACCCAAGAGTTCTGAAAGAACTCAAATGTGAAATTGCGGAACTATTAACTATGGTTTGTAACCTATCCTTTAAATCAGCTTCTGTACCCAATGACTGGAAGATAGCTAATGTAATGCCAATATTTAAAAAGGGCTCTAGAGGTGATCCCGGCAATTACAGACCGGTAAGTCTAACGTCAGTACCGGGCAAATTAGTTGAAACAATAGTAAAGAACAAAATTGTCAGACACATAGAAGAACATAAATTGTTAGGCAAAAGTCAACAAGGTTTCTATAAAGGGAAATCATGTCTTACTAATATATTAGAGTTCTTTGAAGGGGTTAACAAACATGTGGACAAGGGGGATCCAGTGGACATAGTGTACTTCGATTTCCAGAAAGCCTTTGACAAGGTCCCTCACCAAAGGCTCTTAAGTAAATTAAGTTGTCATGGGATATGAGGGAAGATCCTTTCATGGATTGAGAACTGGTTAAAAGATAGGGAACAAAGGGTAGGAATAAACTGTAAATTTTCTAAACGGAAAGGGGTAACTAGTGGTGTTCCCCAAAGGTCAGTCCTAGGACCAATCCTATTCAACTTATTCATAAATGATCTGTGAAGGGCCAAAATCCATATGCTGTGTATGCAAAACCTGACACAGGCCCAAAGTCCAGAGTTTGGTCAAAAGGCTGAGGCCTAGTAAACACTGAACATTATTAGCTAAGAGAAGCAGAACAAACAAGAGACAACTTTGTTTCTTACTAAGATAAGCGTGGTCAGCAAAAACGCCTGGTGGGAAGCAATAATTGGGGCCTTTATCTGATGCTGCAAACAGACCAAAGGAGCGAGAGAGGCCCTCTGTCTGAATCTGTGTATACTCCTCTGCAAGAAGAGATAGCCATGCCCTCCCCGCATACCAATTTTGAGGTCATAGAAAGACCCAAGCATGTCAGTATGAGATATGACATCCTCCCTCCCTGATACCAGTGTCTGCCTTTAGAAACACAAATGAGCAACTGAAAACAATTTCTATTGCCATGTACTTTTCAATGTTTCTTTTGCTTTAATCCCCACGTATGTACCTGTTGGACAATCAGAGGAGATGCTTCATTCCTATAAACCCCAAATCTAGAATTCAAGATATATATTTTATACTAATACACTTTATACATTGTTTAAAGGAAAACACCTGTGTACTAATTGTATCATATGTTAAACTAAAATCATGGGCGAAGATATTATGTAATCTTTGATTATTGGCTACTGTGCTTATCTTGTCTTGCGGCTAGACCTATCCAGGGGCTTGGGACCTCCCATTCCCGTCATTTCCCTCCGCCCATAAAAATCCCATATAATCCACTGTAATCAAGTGATTGGCAGTGTCTCTGAGCCTAATAAGCAAAGTGACACTCTGCCAGTGCTGTGCGTAATAAACCCACGTGCTTAATTCTACACGGTGTCCATTTTCGTTCCTTCAATCTGGAAAAATGGGGTAAACAGTGAGGTGGCAAAGTTTGCAGACGATACTAAACTGCTCAAGATAGTTAAGACCAAAGCAGACTGTGAAGAACTTTAAAAAGATCTCACAAAACGAAGTGATTGGGCAACAAAATGGCAAATGAAATTTAATGTGGATAAATGTAAAGTAATGCACACTGGAAAAAATAACCCCAACTATACATACAATATGTCACTGATCGGTCTATCAGCCTTCACAGAGAAAGCGCCGATCACAACACGTCAGACGTGTTGTTCTAACCAGTCCTCCAACTACCCGTGGGCCAGGCTGTCAGTAGCACCAGACACCCGATTGACATAGCGCACAGCAACCTAGAACTCCTGAGCGATCCGCCAACCGCAGTCTCCCAAGCAGCTGGGATTACAGGCATGCGCCACCACACCGGGCCTTCATACAATATGACGGGGGCTAATTTACCTACAACTAATCAGGAAAGAGATCTTGGAGTCATCGTGAATAGTTTTCTGAAGATGTCCACACAGTGTGCAGCAGTAGTCAAAAAAGCAAACAGGATGTCAGGAATCATTAAAAAAGGGACAGAGAATAAGACGGAGAGTATCTTATTGCCCTTATACAAATCCAAGGTACACCCACATCTTGAATACTGCGCACAGATGTGGTCTCCTCATCTCAAAAAAGATATACTGGCATTAGAAAAGGTTTAGAGAAGGGCAACTAAATGAGGAGAGATTAAAGAGGCTAGGACTTTTCAGCTTGGAAAAGATGATTTTATATACCTCTATCATATCCCCCCTTAGTCTCCTGAGTGGTGTGGAGAAAGTGAATAAGGAAAAGTTATTTACTTGTTCCCATAATATAAGAACTAGGGGCCACCAAATGAAATTAATGGGCAGCAGGTTTAAAACAAATAAAAGGAAGTTCTTTTTCACACAGTGCACAGTCAACCTGTGGAACTCCTTGCCTGAGGAGGTTGTGAAGGCAAGGACTATAACAGGGTTTAAAAGAGAACTAGATAAATTCATGGAGGTTAAGTCCATTAATGGCTCTTAGCCAGGATGGGTAAGGAATGGTGTCCCTAGCCTCTGTTTGTCAGCGGGTGGAGATGGATGGCAGGACAGAGATCACTTAATCATTACCTGATTACTTGCCAGGGGCACCTGGCATTGGCCACTGTCGGCAGACAGGATACTGGGCTGGATGGACCTTTGGTCTGACCCAGTATGGCCATTCTTATGTTAAACCTGAAAACCAGTATGACTTTTGCTATCTTTGTGCAGCAGACTTTTCCTCTTCTATACCTAGTACTTTCCATTCCTTTGCAGCATTCCTTATCAGCAAACATCTGTTGATTGGTCATTTCTCCTTAGCTACTATGTGTATGTGTATCTCTCTCTCTCTCAGTCATATTACATTCATGTGAAGAGTGAAAACTTCAATACTTACCATGCAGCTATCTGCTGCAAGAAAATAAATGACAAGTTATGGGGCCAGATTCTGCCCTAGTTTAAACCTGATGTGTTTCTATTGTGTTCAATGAGATTGCACAGGGTCTGGGCTGATTGAATTTAGTCCTACAAAGTTCTATATGCCAAACTCTCTACTCCCAGACATAGGGCTTGTTGAAAAAATTTAATCTACAATCATTCTGATGAAAAACAAGAAAAATAATTTCACCAAATGTTTGCAACATCTTTTTGACGCTCTCTATATATCTTGGTTCTTCTATAACCATCATCACCATAATATCTGAGTGTTTATCCATTTTTCAACCAGCTGTCAGACATCACAGTAAATGAGAGAAAATTTCACTGACTTGCGTGGGTTTACTCCAGATTGCTCCTGGTATAACAGACAGCAGAATGTGCCTCATTGCTTCGTGTAGCACAGTACCTGAAAGTCTGCTTTGCCCTCATACAAGTGGTTCTCTGCCACCATAGTGTCAAAGATCTTTATTCAGCAGTTAAATACTAACTAGTTCCTAAGATAGAACCATCACATTACAAAAAAGTGTTAGTATGGAATTTTGGCATAACGTTTTATACATTTAGGTGTCCACTCAACAGACATCTTCACACACTGAGCATTTTTTTTTAAATTACCTGAGTCACTGGATTCTTTTTCTTGTGGGTACATTTGGCTTCATATTCTGGCCTCAGCTGGAGCTGTTGCTGTTCCTCTTCAAAATCAACCAAATCCCATTCATATTTGAGTCTAGCTTGTCGCCGCTTCCAAAACTCCAAGAAAAGTGTTACTGTAAGTGAAAAGTGTCAAATAAACCATGTTATGAAAAGTGAACTGACTGGTAGGTTCTAGATACCACCCAAATTAAACAACCCTTCTCTCTCGTGTCTCACAATTGCTATTCTATTACTTCTTCTCTCAATGTGATTTGCCTGATGTTCATTCAGTATATCAGCCACATAAAGCTCACTGCTTAGAGCTGTAGTATGAATTAGATATATTTATTGGTAAATTGAAGTGTAAATGTGAGTAGAGAGTAGGATGACAAAGTAGCAAACCCTCATGACCACACTAGATAAGACACACACGTTTTATTACAGTGATTAGTTAAAACACAAGCAGCTACACAGAACTAACAAATAAGCTGGGATATTTCAGATCAAGCCATTGGGTACAAGAATCTATTATGGAAACATCTTTACTATAGATAAGCAGAACTGTTTTTCAGTAGAATGCTTTCCAAAGTTTTCCATGAAGCATCAGATGCTCTTTTGAGGGTTATTTTTATAAGATGGCGTTTTGAAGATTCTGAGCTTTTGATGTTTCTCAGAAAGTGAAGGGAGAGCTTGACTTAAGAACTTTCTTTTTTGAAATAGCAGGGTGTAGAGGCTTGTGTGTATATTTATACAAAAATGATCAGGCATCTAAAAAGCTTCAAAAAGCCCTCCACAAGCTGATCTAAAATGCTGTAAACCTCTGGTAATCTGAAATGTCTGTATCGGAGTTGGTAAGAGTTTGTGGGTTGAACACACACAAGAAAGAGTGTATGTTGTGGTGCTCTATAAACCTTGGTAGAGCAGTCTGGAAATACAAACTTGTTTATGCCATTCAAGGGACAGTGTTTAAAAGTAAGAAAGATCTTGAAGAACACAGGCTTACAAAATCTATTCATTCTGAAATTTCCTGAAAGATCCCAGTGCAAAAGATGGTGCCTAGATGCTAAGATGATAAATAGACATATGACAGACAGACCTTTGTGGGATAATGGAAACTCTGTAATATGGTTATTTTTGGTGGGCTAAGACATTGGATACATTCTTTCATGCTTTAGTCACCCAAACAGGAAAGAAGGTTCTTCATTAATTAAGGTAAAGAACAGGAAATAATAAGCATGCTTTCTCAGACATTTACAAAGATGCCTATGAAATTTAACAAAAGAACAAGCATTAAAGTCAATACAATTGTGTATCTAAAATGGATATGTTAAATGGTATGAATAAAACAATGACAAATACATGCTTACAGGAAGTCTCATCACAGAGAAGATAACTCAGTTAAATACATCTGCCTTCTGCATCTTCAATATACACTCATTGTCTGATTTCCCTGGTGCAAACGTGGGACAATGTATGGGTCCCGGTCCTAAGGCTACCTATAACAATGCGTTCTTTGAGCCTATGTACTACTTTCTGCTTGTGGCAGCCATCAATCAGAAGTAGAAGAAATTTGCTTCATAGGGTCAGAAAGAGAAACTTTATTGCAAGAATCAGGAGAAAAGACAGAACACAGTCTGAATTGCTTACAACTGTGTAAAACCTGTTGTCATGTAGGGAAGAAACTAGTGATGTGTTCACTACAAATTAGGTTATTAAAAGAAAGTAATAATTGTAACATTAGGAGTGACCTGCAGATAAACAATTCTGCAAAAACACAGTCTTTTAATTGCATTGCACCAGGTGCGTAGGTTGTTTAAGACACTAGGTTATGTTTTCTGTAAAGAGCAATTCCTCCACAAGCTTAAATTATTTTTATTCTTTGATGCGGTAAACATTTCTAGATTTAAGGCAAAACAAAATGGCTTTCCCAATATCCCTGAAAGGTTTAGTCAAGATCTCCCCATTGCTTTATTTAAATGTTGTTATCAAATGTACTCACCCCATATGCCCATGAAAATTGCAAAAAAAAGTGTTGCCACGTTATCAAACAAATGGGAGTACTGTAACAGAAACACACAGGGACAGGACAATTCAGTGAGAGAACAGTTTTAAATAAAGCAGAACATGACAAATAATTGCAGAGTTGGATACAGACCTCTGAGGATTCACATGTGGTGTTTAGCTTCCAGTACTCACACTTCCGGTCACAAAGAGGACACATGATGATCTCTCCTCCAATCGCAGCGGCACAGATTTCTTTGCTGAGGAGGAGAAAATGATTTTACATTTTCTTCAGAAGCTCAATAGGACATTTCTTTGGAAAAAGATCAACGCTTCACTTGTTCAAACTTAAGTGTTTTTAGCTTTGCTGATGATGTGTCAAGGTTACATCCACTGACACAACTGTAGCAGGGTTAAAGAAACCTCCAGGGAAAACCCACTTGCTCCTGGAAATGGAGTTGGTGATTCCCTTGGTGCCATACCTCCCTCTGTTTCAGTACTGAATCAGTACTTCAGCATTCTGTTCGGGAGGCACTGTGCTGGACGTACAGGCTTTCAGAAGAGATAGAAACAAAGGCTCTTTCTAATCTGGTCACTAAAGATCTCATAGCACTTTTTGTAATTTCCACTTGCTTCTTCTTTTTACTTCCTGTTCTATATTGTTGTGTAGCGTTGCTGTATGATGTTAAGCAGCTTCCATTTTTTAACCATAAGCAGCTGTACTGCAGGGCTAGGTGAAATGACCTGTGTGTATACATTTAAATGACCATTTAAATCTGAATGTGCATAGGGATCTTTCAGGAAGAATATAGGATATTATGAATATAACACAAGTCTCATACTGGCATAATTCAGCAGAACAGGGCACAAACGTACCCATTCCTGAATGTACTTTTTGGCTACACAAGTCAGAGACCAAAGCAAACTTGGAATGTCCACTACATGTGAAGCCTGGTTCATCTCTGATGTGGGATGTTCTCTGCATTGCTCCTGGACATTTTTGGTAATTATTCACCATTGTTGACCCTCTGAAGCAGGCAAATAGCTTTCACTACAAGATGGCTCAAAACTGGAGGGTCCAAGGCAACAATGAATAGGTGATACATAAACAATCTTAATGGGAGAGAAGCTTAAACAGGCAGAAACGGCAGTATCCTGAGGATCCTACCGGCCACAGCATTGCCCAGATACGAGCAGAGAGAAAACCCTTTGCCAAATTAAAACAAAAATTTCAACTTCCAACTATATGTTAGATTTTACTGTACAGTGGACAGTTGTGCTCTATTTGTGCAACCCCATAAGCCACTGGAGGTTGTCTGGGTGTAACAGAGCAGAATTTTCCCCTCTGCTTAAAAACATTTTATGTTTGCTGCTTTTCTATAATGAGCAAAACTAAATTCTTTAGTTTGTATTTTCAGAATAATTCTTACTTGTGATTTTTTTGGGTAAATGTTAATGCAAATTATGACTTCTATATATACAAAAAATACTGAACATAAGCAGTTATGAAAATGTGATACTCTAAAACCACAGTATACAACTAGATGTTTTAAAACTATAATCCTGATTTTTAACAAACGAGGTAAAGATAGCTCTTTCAATATAATTTTGGCAGTTACACTCACCTGCTCATATTTTCATCCATTGTAAACCAACCATACAGAAAACAGATTAAACCAACCACTGCTGCAAAGAACAGCATTTCTGTGTAGAAACCAAGCCAGGCAAAATAGATTCCAATCTTCTCTCCATAGTACTTCCTGCACACAAAGAATACAGTTGGGCAGGGAAACACAGGAAGACTGCAAATCACAAAAGGCAAAACTGGCAAGACCCAAGCAAAACTAAAGACAATGGGCCAACTTTTGACCTCACCGAATAGTAAATCCAGTGATTTATGCTGTATAAATGAGATCTGAATCTAGCCCATAAATGAGAGTTACACATGTTGAACAAGCACAGCAGATGGACCTTATTTAAGGAAAAGATGAAGCTACCCCTTGTTTTCCCTTCCAGGAATACCTTGCTTAAGGAACTCTTTCCTCCACTCTCAATATAATGAAAATGCAGATTTACCTGTGTTATGAACCAAAAGGGGATAGTAGAGTATAAAATGTGATGGCTTACAATGGCTCCAAATGGATCATTTTAAAAGAACTGGATATTTATCATAACAAAGGCAATGAGGTGTGTTACTAAAGGAACAAATGGACTAAGGAGACACTGACTGAATCTCAGGCAGGTTTATGCTGGGTTTTAGGCTTAATTAGAGTTAAGTTTCAGGTTCAGATTCAATATGCCAGGCCTGCACAACTCGTAAAGCGGTGAGGGCCATATTACGCCGAAGAAAACAGCCGAGGGCCAAAACTCTTCTCCCGCCGCCGAAGTTGTTGAGCAAAAAAAAATGTATTTGTTTTTTTTTGCTCTACCCCTCCGCGGGCCGCACAGTGAGCCTCCGCGGGCTGCTGTATGTTGTGCAGGCCTGCAATATGCCAAAGTCTCATTGACTGTTCTTGAAACATTTTTACCCTAAGCGGTGAAAGAGATCAACTGATTTTACAAAATACCTAATACTCCTCAAATTTTTTTCTGCATCTGAAGCAGATCTGGAAAATTGGCCCTTCTACATTTGGCTGGTTTGAATGGCTTTGGATCTGAAGTAATGAGTTTTGCCTGTCTCTAATAAAACATACATTGTGTACTCTCAGCACATGTGTCTGTTTAGGCACCTGTTTTTCCTCAAACATTAGAAAGGAATAAAAAATCCCCAGGAGGAACAAATCACAAATGAATGCAGTGAAAACCAATGAAATGTGGCCAAGTGCAATGAACACTTCACAGCCCATATCTTACCTAATGAGATCCAAAGGCTGCTCCTTGTAAAAACGTAAAAACCTGGCCCATTCCATGTACAATGTGTATCTCTCATTGTCACAGTTTGGATCATTTGCCTTCTTCCAGTATTGGCACTGTGTGGATGTGCACAGAGCAGAGGAGAGACAAATAAACTCGTCAGTAGACTAACACATTACACTAAAATATGCGAATCTTAACAGCAACACATTCTGGGTGAGTTTTAGGGCCAGCTAAAATTTCTTGGTGCTCAACATCATAACTCATCCCTAAAATAGCCCTTTCAACACACAATATTTTAAAATATATGTACCCATAGACCACTTGTCAACATGAAAGGCCTGTATACATTAGACATTAAGGAACATTGCACTGATATACCTATTTAGTGTAAATTCTTAACGTAGGGATGCTGCATTCTTGGAAAATAGGCCTTGCACTTCTGATTTCTTCTAATAAGTTACTGGAGTAAGTTGCACTGGTACAAGCCATGTTTTACATTGGTGTAGCCTGTCTACATTAGGAGGTTGCAGCGGTGAAGCTACATCAGTGCAAATTTTCCCAATGTAGATGAGCTCCAAACAATTTCCACCTCATGAAACAAACTCAAGTCCAAATCCCTTGTAGGTCAGAATCAGGTTCGTGTGATAAATTCCGTAATCAAGGGCCTTCCACTGAGCCCAGGGCCACACTAGGGGAGGGGGTCGATCTACGATACGCAACTTCAGCTACGTGAATAGCGTAGCTGAAGTCGGCGTATCGTAATCGACTTACCTGGCCATGAGGACGGTGGCGAGTCGATCGCTGCCACTCCCCCATCGACTCCGCTTCCGCCTTTCGATGAGGTAGATTTCCGGAGCTGACGGGGAGCGCGATCGGGGATCGATTAATCGCGTCTTAACGAGACGCGAAAAATCGATCCCCGATAGATTGAGTGCTACCCGCCGATCCGGCGGGTAGTGAAGACAAGCCCTGAGAGATGCAAAGATATACACATCACACAACATAAAGCTATTTTCTGTTTCCTCAGAGATTGTTATACTGTGTTTATCACTGCAGTTTCTGAGGCTATAATGCAAACACCCACTAAAATAAGACTGCCATACTAATTCATTTAAATGGTAGGCTGTACTTTCACAGATTTTCCTATTGTATGACAGAATACTAAGAATAAGAAGAGTTTTCTGATCATTTCAGCTTCCCATGAAATGAATAGGATGGAAGTACTGGAACATTGTCAATGTTTTTATTGCATTTCTTAAAGCCCCAGCTCCTGGAGTCACATGACTACAGGTATGTCTACATTCTGAGTTGGATGTGTAATTCCCAGCTCGAGGAGACATATCTGCACTAGTTGTAATTGAGCTAGTTCATTAAAAATAGAGTGTAGCTCCATGGTTTAAGCGGTGGGAGCAGCTAGCCACCTGGAGTACAATCCCATCCAAGACCCTAGGTCTTGGGGCAGTGAGCCCCTCTTGGGGATCACACCTCCACAGCTATACTCGATTTTTAGTGCACTAGCTCAGTCACAGCTAGTGGCAATGTCTCCTTGAGCTGGGAATCACACCCCCAGCTTTAGACATTCCCTTATTGAGAATTTCGGCCTCATTGTTCAGAAAAAAGCATGAAAATATGACCCAACGGCACCTTTCAGGTTCAAAAACCAGAAAGTAAGTTAAAAAGAACCCCAAATATTATATTTTACATAGCTCATGGTTTTTAAGTCAATGTCATGATTCTGAGAGCCTCACTCAATTTTCAAACTCTCGAGGTTGCTAATACTAGTATTGTGTGGAAAGGCATCAAAATTGTATTTTGGCACCACTGCTGTTATTTATTATTTGTTTCTGATGTTGCCCACAATGTAATTGCTGCTTGCCAAGCATAAAAATGGTACAGGTTCTACCCTGCCAATCTTAAAATCTGAAAACTACCAGAAAACTTCCCATTCACCCAAGTAGCTGCCATCATTCCTTTCAATAGAAGGTTCTGGTTTTCAGAGTCTTTCTTTCTCAGATTTATCTTGTGACAGAAACTTATCAAAGGATTGTCAAAAAACAAACAAGGAAATTAAAAAATAAACACGTGATTTAAAATGCCACTAGGCATCATAATTATCCTCAAACAATTATTAAAAAACAAATAAGGAATTAAATTAGAGCCTCACAAAAACAATAAATTAAAAATACCACTCGGAGGTAAATATCCAGTGTAATACACTGGTATTTAGTAGCACGCTCCCTCCTGTTTACACTAATAGGGGCTGCAGGGCTATACGCAGGTATTCTGGGTTTAAAGCATATCTTGAAGCAGTCGTTCTCAACCTGTGGCCCGCACACACAGCAGCAGCCTATGTGACATCCACAGGGCCATACAGGTAGCATATATATTGCGTGGCTGCGGCCCGCATAACGCACAGAAAGCTGCATATGCGGCCCACAATGGTAAACAGGTTGAGAACCACTGTCCTAAATCAAAAAACAAGAGAAAGGTACCATCCTTACAGACTTTACAATACTAAGAGTATGCCACCAGAGGGCACCCTGATGTGGAGAAATGACAGCACAAAACTTTAGGGCCAAATTTATCCCTGGTTTAACTACTTCAGTGGCATTTTATTCCACATATAAATATGACCCACAGGGCTCAGCTAAAGATGTTATTTATTTCCTTGTTTTCATCTGTCTTTGTAATACGTTACTATTATAATTTTATCTCACAATGTAAAATAAAAACATTTTTAAAATACATTGCAGTGTGAGTCACAATACTGAACTCTGTGACTGAAACACTTGAGTAAACCCAATACACTTGAGTATATGGAAAAGCACTGTAGTGCATACAAAAAAAGCATAATAGGGCTGGCAGATATTCCTTGTGCATTACAGGGCAGGAGATCAGAGTGCCTAATAAAAGCTGAAGGGGTTGGGGACCAAATACATTTCAACTGGAAACAGTAATGTCACAGCAGGCAAAGCAAATGAGGGAGGAAAGCTGGACTGTGATATAATTTTGGGAATGCAAAGCTAAAATACTTACATCATGGAGAGGGTAAGCAGCTGTATAGGTGCCATTATTTAATAATCTTTTAATCCCAAACTTTTTCTTCCCTTCTTCTGTTCCATAGGGGCACCGTGTTAGAATATAGTACACCTAAAATGCAAACACAGAGCGTTTAATCCTCTTTTTTTATAATATAGTTTAATACAACACTCCACTGATGGATGAAGCAGCACTGCTGATGGGACTGTCCAATACCCCTCAAAGGTAATGCATTGCAGTAGCATTAGAGATTATTAGGGAAATTAGAGGATCCTCAGGGCTCCAGCTGGAACAAGGATGCCCCAACTGTCCTACCCTAGGTGAGAACTGGTTTCTCAAATGCCATCTGTACTTAGAAAGATACACAGACATCAGATTTCATCACACAACATCCAGAGATTACTGCTGTATGGTACAGTAGTAAAGTAATCGACCTTCTGTAGATTCAGAACTCAAATGGCTGTCTCAGTGTCTCATATCTTAGTGTTTGATATGTGATATCTCACATTCCCCGTCACCCACAGGCCTATCTTACATCCTGCATGCACATGTAAATGTAAACAGATGGGTTGAGATACGTACTATTCTGTTTCTCATGGATGGTGAGAAGAAGGTGCTCTCATTGTCAATGAGGTAGAGCTCCTGCCTACTTTTGCTGAAGGGTGCCGTGAAGTAGTCTGGTTCAGGGTGCATCACCTTCTCCGGTAGCCTAAATGGTTTAAGCATACAGTCCAATGGGTACTCTACAGTAGAGGGAATATCATTTTCCTTGATGGGCACTTTAATGTTCAGCACTTCAGCATATGTGATCAGAACCTCCCATGGGGCATGGATCTTCACAAAATAAGTTTTGCCATCTTCAGATTCCTGTACAAGAAGAGTTAAGTCTGAGGTCAAACTGAGGTGGGGGGGTTTTCTGGATTAAAATCAAGCCAGACGGTATCCAAAATTTTTCTCTCTTTGTTCTTTTATTATCCTAAAGCAGGCCTGCACAACTCATAAAGCGGCGAGGGCCATATTACTCCAAAGAAAACAGCTGAAGGCCAAAACCCCCGGGCCCCGTGGAAACACCCCCCACCCCCAGCGCCACCCGCCCCACGGAAACAACCCCTCCTTCCCCAGCACTGAGGTGTGGAAGCCTGTAGAGGGGAAAAGAAACAGCGCACATAGGGTGACCAGATCACAGCAGTAAAATAGGACCTGCCCCCTCCCCGCTCGGCCCCACCATCACACCCCTCTTCACCCCCACAGGGGTCACTATATTACTGCATACAACAGTCAATCAATGCAGTTGTAGATAAATCTCTGCATTATGCATTTTTGTATAACTTTGATATGACTTTGTATTGAACCTTGATAATATGTTCTAGCAGGCCCCTAAGGTAGTATAATTAAGGTAAAAGAAAAATGTCTTTTTGCTAGAAGTAGAATAAGATCTTCCCCCCACTTTGTATTCAATTGCCCTGTTGAATGAATGAGGTGTGAATGAGGAAGGCGTGGAAGGCAGGCACCTCCAGACAGCTGCAACCCTTGGAGAGGGGATGGGAACCAGACCAAGGACAATCAAACTTGTCAAGTGGGCTGACTAGAGAAGAGCAGACATACTGACGGCCTCGGGGGTTAGAAGCAAGCACCTTCCTTTGGGAACACCCTCTTTGCAGCATTGAGACAACCCCCAGCCCAGAGACAAGCAGCAAAAAGGACCAACGGACACAGTCCCAGATTTTGGGCAGCACAGTGAGCCCACCTACTCACACGCCCCCCCCCCCGCCCCGCGGGCCGCACAGTGAGCCCACGCGGGCCGCATGTTGTGCAGGCCTGTCCTAAAGGCTTACATTGATTCTGAAAAAACAGGAGGAAAAATTTCCCTCCACCAGAAAGCTTGTATGATTGATGGTAGTGGTACTCTTTGCATTGATTGGAGGCTTATGAGGAAATTTCAAACTGCATCAAACTTGTACATTAAAGGTCAAATTCTCCAGCCTACTTAAAGGCCACAGAAGACACTGAATGCACTGGAAATAGTGTGGTTCTACAGAGCAGGCTATGCAGGGTATAGAAAACCCACACAGCAGTCAAAACTCCCTGCATGCAATGGTGCTGTGCTGACTCCCAAGCAGAGAGGGCAGTTTTAAGGATTGGTCTACTGAAACTGCTGGTGTATAGACCATGGAATCCACAAGTATGCAGATTTCCCTGCAAAACACCCCGTAAATCAGCAGTCGTGGAAGCATGCAACCCTGTTACTTGCAGCAGTGGCTAAGGAAGGATTCCCCCAAACACACATCCCTAAGAATTTCTCTGCACATAGTATATGTGAGGGTCTGACTCTAAAACAGTAATATTTAACCCCTGGCTTACTGGAGCCCCATCTCTGGGTCTCATGGAGTCCATTGGTTTTGCCAGAAATTATTTTGCTCCACCTATTCTCAAGTAGAGTAAGGATAATGTTGATCAGAGAAGCACTCCCCCCACTGTTCCAATCATATGAGGCAGAAAAGTAACACTAAACAAATGGACACAACTGCCACCCCAAGCCTTTCCCCATCCTGATCCTAATCCCCCACAGGATCTGAGTAATTCTCATTGACTTCAACAGATGTTACTGGTATGCTGTGCGGAGGTGCTGGAGGAAGAATCTGGCCCAAGCAGAAGTTCCTTTTTACACTGCTCTCCCTGTGTAAATGAACTCACGGTTCAGTTATTTTGGGACCATTTCCTTTTCATTACTGAGTAAAATACAATCACTTCCTCCTGAAACATAACCGTTCTCTTCTCACAGTGCTTAAAATACTTATCAAGAAAAACTGCTCCTATATTAGCCTGTTTAACTTCAGTTACTCACATGGTTTGAAGTACTGAAATCCCCTAGAACCACTGATACAATGGTGGATAAACTCTTGTCAGAACAGATCAACAAATGTATTATCTAGCAATCTGAAAATTCAGTTATTTGGTCCTATTTTGCTCTGTATGATGAAAATACTCGTTTTTTTACCTTTTTGTCTTCTGTTTCTAGTTCCAGACCAGCCTTTTGTAGATTCTTCTCAAATTCTCGCCTTCTTTCCTGGGGATAAATAAAGAGACTTTACTAAAAAAAAATGAAGCGGAGGCAGTTTTTACTTCATCTGTCAAAAACTTTAACCCTCCCTGTATATAAGGTCTGATCTTGTACCCAACAAACTCAATACGAGTAGAAGCAAGGTTGGAATAGAAGCAAGGTTGGATGCCAACGAGTAATTTTCCCAAAATTCTACTTCTTGCCTTTTAATCACCAATCTCTCTTAAAGTTGCTGTCACAGAGTAGCTGGCCCCTGTGTATTGACTAAGACTAGCTCCCCAGACCAGAGTAGGTGAGCCCAATCCAGCCAATTAAAGAGAACTGGGCTACACCTGGGCCTATAAATGCACTATTAGTGGGCAACTGGGAGAGATGGATTGTGACAGCCAAACTGGAGTGGTGGGTCCCTGGAGCAAGGGGCTCAGGGAAGCAGCCCTGGGGGCTGTTGCTCTAAGAAGGGAGCAACTGACAGACTGGTAAATTGCCAGAAGCAGGAGAACTAGAGACTCCTGGGAGGGGTGGCCCTGAGGCTAAGGAATGAGTGAAAACTAGTTTTTGGTTTGTTTGTTAATCTGTTGAGCAAATAAATCTCCTTGCAAAAGATTGAGCACGGCAATGCATGCTTTGGAGCAAAGGAGAAGCGTGGCCCTGATGACAGTCACTAATTGCACTACATGCTGGATTTATCATTTAAATTAAAAACTTAGTTTATCATACTGGATTTATCATTTAAACTAAATAAGCAATCCCAATCTTGCTTCCTTTAGAAAGCACTGGCAAAACTCATACTGCTTTCAAGATCAGGCCTACAATTAGATGTATTTTTTTAACTGTATAGATATTTCTACAGAATATTTTTGGGCCGTGCATCAAAAAATTAATTTTCAACCAAATTTCCTTTAGGCTATAACTATTTCTGTATGAAGCCATAGAACACAAGGAAATGCAGGATACTCCTTTTGCATTTGACAGCGTGTCAAATGGGGATCCCGTGTCTTATGGTACTATATGCTAAATAGATCAGTATGTTTACTGATCACAGTAGCCTTGAACTCTCCTCTGAAACATCTAGTGTTGTGCCAGATGGACTACCAGCCTGATCCAGTATGGCAAGTCCTATATTCCTAGAAACTGGTTTCCTATTGAGACAAAATAGATCTTCCTCCTGTGACTTCTATGATTTGGTTAGTTACTCTTTTTAATGTATTGAGCTGGAATCATTTTGACCTTTACATTTTCTCTGTCTCCCATATGAGCATAAGCACAAACACAGAATTGTAGTTCACTGAGTTGATGATCCGATCAACACAAAACAAATGCAACTGGAAAAAGTGAGATAGCATGACAGCCATTACATTCAGGTGGCTTATCTAAAAACGATGCCATGTTATGGGACAGGTACTCAGCTAAATAGAGCACATGGGAGGCTGTCAGTCCCTGAGTCTCAGCACTACATACAATTTAGAGCAGGCTGGGGTCTGCTTTAATTTTGCATCAGCCAGCAACAACTCCTCACTCTCCTCAGCCCCTGCATTAGAACCTGTGGGGAAGAGGAGAATTAGGAGGCAACTATGCTGGCTCTATGCCCACTGGGGACTCAAACATATTGGCAGAATCATTAGTGGGAAAGTTACGGACAGTCTCTTCATCCGTTGTGCTGCACAGGAGGTGCAGGTATACAGCGGACTGGAGACTCCAGCCCTAAGTGACACATACATATATATTATACAAAATACCCCAAGAACTAAACTGTAGAACCATAGGATAAATGAAATTATTATGCTCCGTTGATCATCTCACCAGTCCTCTGTCCACTAATTCATCTTCTCTGAAACTTATTCTGGCATTTTGTACTCCTCCAAAGTTTCTAATAAACCATCTTAAAAAAAAATTTTTTTTTAAATGTCAACTTGCCAGGGAAAATTTTCCTTCTCTTGCCAAGTATGGAATTTCCCCAAAACGTCCCCAATCCCAGGCTTAGGATGGGCAATATTTTTTCTAGACATAAAAATGTCACAATTTAAAAATTCATTATCTCATAATCCTGCAAGACTATAAATGGGGGGGCCCACATTATTGCCTCTACTATAGACCCTTTGTGCCATTCCAGAACCACAGAGGAATAGTAAAACTAATTTATAGTTGCACTAGCTTTACACCACCCCTATGGCATCCCCAGGATTGACAGGCAGAGGTTAAAAAAATAACTTAAATACCCTCTTAAGTGTTTCTAACAGATGTTTTCTGGAGCACATGCAGCATATGCAGGATACATGATAGTGTGAGGGTGGGATAAACTAAAATCAGCACTCATGGAATGATCTACAAAACTCATTGCCAGCTTTGTTTCTCATGACCAAGGTGTACCCATCCCACATATATGCTAATGCAACTTTCATTTCAAACCACACCATCGTGTATTCCCTATACACACTAAAGTGATCCAGTATGAATTTACTGTCTAAAGCAGACTTAGATCTGAAAACATATTTGATAAGATTACTAAAATTAGACCCAAAGTCCAATGGGAACAGGGGGACTAGTGCAGGTTTAATATCATACATAAGTAATATCAGTTATCTAAGAAAGATAAACATATTATAAAGATAAATCCATCTCTTGATAACAATGCTGTTTGCTAGTAATAATAATCAGTAAATAAAAAAGGGTAATAGAGTAAAATTAATTTTTAAACTTTACAGCACATTATCCCTTAAGATAAATTTTAAAAAGCTACTCTTGAGCAACAGATTGTCATGCTGGAAAAGTTGGTGTGTGGTAGAGCATCCACTTCTGTCCCAACTGAAATCCATCTGTGTAATTTTGGGCCCTAAGAAAAATTACGAACATTCTTATATGTATATAAAAAAAGAGATATGTGACCATATTCTGTGTCAATCTAAGCCTCATGCAACCCCATTAACTTAACTGAAGTTGCAGAGTCAATGTAGAATTTGGCCCTCAGTTAGGAATTTAGGGGCTTGATGTTATGAAGTGCTGAGCATCTTCAGTTCCCAATAGGGTGTTCAGTACTTTGCTGAATGTGCTCAGCACTTGGCAGGCTCAGACCCATAAAAACAAAAGGTCAGTCCTGTATATACTGTGCTCCTGAAACTCCCACTGAGGCCATTTGAATTTTGAGTGTGAAAGGAATGCAGGTCCAAGACCTACATTTTGGGAATGTATTTACTTTTTCTACTTTAAAACGCAATACATTGTTACATTTAACAGTAATCTCCAAGTGATAATGCAGAGAAAGCCAGATTGTGTTTAGCTGTACCACAGTCATGCACAGTGGAACAGGACTGAGTAAGGATCTCCCTTTGCCCCACTCCTTGCACACCCAATATTAAGGCTATCCAGAACATAGCTCACAGTGTTTACAGGTATGAAGGAGTTTCACATCAGTGGCTCTTCCCTAGAGAAAATGAGCAAAAACTGGGCAGGCAGTGGGTGAAACTATGGTTCTGTCCCTCCAGGCACCAGCCTAGCCCTTGGAGACAGGGAGATTCTGCACCCCATAAAATGGTGTCATAAAATATTCCCCATATGAGAGCTCCCAGAGGCACAAAGTTTGGGGTGCTCCCCATGGGGTGGTAAAGAGCATGCTCTAGTCTAGTGGTTTTCAACCTGTAGTATGTGGACACCTGGGGGTCCACAGACTATGTCTAAGATTTCCAAAGGGGTCCTCCCCTCCATCCGGCATTTTTTAGGGGTCCACAAATGAAAAAAGGCTGAAACCCACCTCTCTAGTCCCAAATAAATAGGTCTAGTCAGAACTTTTTAAAAAAACAAACTCAGCTCTTTTTGCTCAATAAAATCAGTAAATGTGTGTATAAAAATAAAACATCAGTGAGATCAGTCAGAAAAATAAACACTGTCAGAGGTATTGAATAGAAATATAAAGTAAATTGCTGAACATACAACATAATTTAGACTTCTGTTAACACAAAGCTTTATGGCTAGGATTCAGTAATGTGGCTTATGAACAGCTAAGTATAATACACAGAAAAAATGGTTTACTGCAGAGATTATTCTGATTTGAATGTTTTGCATGTAAATTTTTCCATTCCCCTGTGAATAAAAATTATATATAGCTATGTACAAGATAGTGGGCTTATGTTTTGCACTTAAAATAAATACATTAATGCAAATGAGCTTATTAAGTGGGATTTCAAAGTGGAAAAGGTAATACAATCAGTAACTTTATGGATTGCCCCTTATTGAGATATCAATTATTTTTTAAATCTTTCTTTTCACGTGCTAGACCACTGGGAACCTGTAATGAATACAGTAAGGCTGTGATGAATATAAATCACAAATAGATTTCTTAAATATATCCAGCCTGACTGAATATTTGATTAAAATGTACTAAAACTACCCCCCAAATTTCAATCTTAGGGCTTTATCTAACTTTGCCTTCAGTGAATGCTAAGGATACTCAGAATTTCTTTGCATCATCAGACAGCTTGGTTTGAAAAATTAAAACAGCTAACCAGATGGCTGCCTGCTGAAAAGTGACCTAGACAAAGCAGTATTAGAAATAAATGTCTAACTTCCAAGACAGCTGAGGCTAACACTTCTCAGAGTTGGACTGAATCCAGAGATTAAAAAGCACTGTTTACATAGACCATAGCATTCCACACCAGCCATTTGAGAATCAATAGTAGAGATAATGGGAATCAACAGGCAGGGGAGATCAAATGGGGAAAAAACTAAGCCTGAATCAAAACCCCAAATACAAACACGTCCAGATTCTGGGAGGGTTTGAATCGGATACATATCCAAACTTTGCTATTCAGGTCCATCCCTTTCATTTTGCATGAGTGATAAAGAAAGCTCTATTAATAAGAATGCCTTTTATGGATGTAATATTCACAAATCTGTTTCAAAGGGTAACTTTGAGGATTTATCTCAAGACACCACCCTATTAACTCTGAACTGAAAAAACTGATTACATTTTAAGGGCGTGGCCTCAAAAGTATGACCATTTTCTTAACAGCATATTTTTCTCAAGACTTCACTTGGCAGATTCCCCTAGTGTGACCTAGAGATCAGCAAAACACTAAATCTGTAGTATGTGGATTTGTTTTGCATGAAGCTAAGACAGAAGATGCACATATCCTTTACCATCTAAAGTGCCTTTGTCTGAATAGCAATGTTGAAATGCCATGAAGAAGTTAATCCCACTCTTATTTATGCAAAACAAACTGTTTCCCTGAAGCAAGCATGAGCATTAGAAACCTGCTGTCACAAATTGTATTCCTTTCCTAAGAATGTTTCTATACTTAGCCTGTGCAATTTTGCCAAGTCACTGTACTGCAGTAAGAGCACTGCACATCTCTGCCCAGAGATTACTGTACAACAACAAACTGCACTGGATTTCTGTAACCTTTCAAACAAAATCCAGTGCCTGAGTGTGTACTTCATTCATATGAAACCACAGATGATGATTTGTTCTCTGTGGATAAAATTCTGAGCAGAGAGCAGCATAGCACCTTCCCATCATGGGGCTTAAGTGGGACATTAGGCCTTGTGCTGGCCCTAAATACAGGGGTGAATTTCACCCTATCTCCATGCTGAAACTGGTGCAATTATGTTTGTGCTTCTAGGGTCAAATTTTCAAAACCTGAACTGATTTTTGGCACAAAAAAGGAAACTCCTGAATGATGTCTACTTTGGGAACAAAACACTTCAATTACAAAACTGTGCCCACAATCCTAATTTTGTGAGTGCAAAGCAGGGAGGTCCCATTTAACTGTGAAAGTTTGTTTGTGGTTCGCTCTGGGGATTAGGCAGGACATTGGTGTGAGGCAGCAGTCCACGTGCCCAGAGACAAAACTTAGGTGCCGAGGCAACTTTTACAGTGAAAATTTTGGCTCTGAGTGAGTTTACGCATCTATAGTGCATATCTGTGCTTTAATTCATAATTGGTTTTTTTTGCGGGGGGCGGCGGGGGAGACCTAAAATATTGTGAAGTAAAAATTCAAATTATCAAAAGGAATAGCTAAGACCTAGCAAAGGTGGGGACGGTCTCAGAGCCCAGACTCCACCCTGAGTGGGAACATCTACACTGCTATTTTTAGCCTCAGTGCTTGAGCCCTGCAAGCCCAAATCAGCTGATCCCCGCTCTGAGATTCACTCCTGCAATGTAGACATACCCCTAAATTCTTTGTGCCTGAGTTTCCCCATCTAATCAAAGGGGGCGGTAGCTATAATACCTACCTCACACAGACATTTGAACATTTGTTATTACTCTTTAAAGTGATATCCTCAGTCAGGACACAGATAAGAGATGCTGCTGATCAATGACTTTCACTACTGAATGCATTTATGTTTCACTGTATTTTCTTGGACAAACTACTTAAGATTCTTCCATTTCCCTACTGATTGAGTTGTACATTTATGGAGCAGCATGTTAGGGTAGCCTTCCCAGTGTAAGGCTAGAGCAGGGGTGGGCAAACTTTTTGGCCCGAGGGCCACATCTGGGTATGGAAATTGTATGGTGGCCCATGAATGCTCACGAAATGGGGGTTAGGGTGTGGGAGGGGGTGTAGGCTCTGGGGTGGGGCCAGAAATGAGAAGTTCGGGGTGTGGGAGGGGTTCTGGACTGGGAAAGGAGGTTGGGGTGCAGAGGGGTGAGGGCTCCACAGCTGGGGGTGCAGGCTCTAGGGTGGGGCTGGGACCGAGGGGCTCAGAGGGCAGGAGGGGGATCAGGGATGGGGCAGGGGGTTGGGGTGCAGGCTCTGGGCTGTGCTTACCTCAAGCAGCTCCCAGAAGCAGCGGCATGTCCCTGCTCCGGCTCCTATGCAGAGGCATGGCTAGAGGGCTCTGTGTGCTGCCCCCTCTGTAGGCACTGCCCCTGCAGTTCCTGGGAGCTGCGGGGGCCACACTTGGGGCCGGGGAAGCATGCGGAGCCTCCTGGCTGCTCCTACACATAGGAGCCGGAGGGGGGACATGTCGCTGCTTCCAGGAACCGCGTGGAGACACAGCACGCGCGAAGTGGGCCAAGCCCTGGACCAGCTCCCCAGCGGGAGCTCGAGGGCCAGATTAAAACATCTGAAGGTCCGGATGTGGCCCCCGGGCTGTAGTTTGCCCACCCCTGGTCTAGCTGCTGCCCATATTACCGCCAGCTACACTGCTGTCTTTAGCATGTTTCCTTGAGCTGAGCTAGCGCATCTGTCTACCTACATTGGAAGCAGGGTCCCAGCTGCAGTGTAGACATATTCTTAGAGAGAAAGCATTGTGTGCAGTCTTTCAATTGTGCTTTTGAATTAACTACTGCCTTGGGTTTTTATTTAATCTTTTCCCACTTGTGATCTTGGTAATTAAGCCTCCCTCTCCTCCTTCTTGTTTCCTGAGGTTGACTATTGCTGCCCAATGTGTAGGGGTTTGTGTATATATTCATCATGTATGTATATCTGTTTCTTTCTTTTCTCTATTAACTGGCCTCCTCTTCCATCTTTTTATTCCTTTTGCTGTATGGTAGAAGAGGAAGCCTCTTGATAATCCTGGCTGGGGAATCATACTGCTTTTTATGAAGAAGCCAAAGAATCAATGTGAGAATGGAATAGAGTGCTTTTAAACAAGCAAGGTCTTATAGGATTGTTGCTCTAATAAAAACTCTGCTCTCTCCAGACACATTGGCTGGGTTGGGGCTGCTAAGGAGGCTAGATTGTAAGATCAGGGAAGTGCAGAACAGATGTGCTGATGTCAGAAGAAAGGGCATTCTCTTTTGATTATTTTTTGATTTTTTTTTTTTAGTTTATTGAGATTACAAGAATAAAATTCCAGGGTTTTGTAAATCAGGGACTGATCTTTCAGCTGTTCTGCCTCCTACAACTCTTTTGTTTAAAAGGAGGATTAACATTTGCATAAGAGTGCAGGGAGCACAAACTCTTAAACAAGGCATTATTTCCTTAATAGGAAAGTATAAATTTAGCTAATAATGTATTAAAGAGCCTTGCCGTTCCTTTCTTAGAAAAAATATTATTGTTACTTACATAACATTTTTGGCACCATAAATGTACAGCATGCTTAAAAATATTGTTAAGACCTATTTCTTATTCCAAATGCAATCTCTAATGGCTCAAGAAAGTGAAGGCATATTAAAAAAGCAAAACTAACCCCAAGCTTACTATATTTAAAAATAATAGCATTTTTAGGCCAATCGTGTGACTTCTTTTTTAAACGCCTGAGGTTGGCAATACCGCAGCTTACAATGTAAACAGCCTGAGCCAGGCCCAAAATATCAAAGTAGACAACAAATAAATAGAAAAGTCACTTATTGATTCTTTCCAGAAATGTGGCCGCCCACTGTCGCCACCTTTGCTGTTTTGCCTTGCTGGGAACTTGAGTGTTGAGTTCCAACTGGAACTTCGCAGAAACACCCAGCACGCTTGCACTTAATGGCCTCTTGTATGGAAGATTCCAGCTTCATGGACACTTTAAACTTACTTTTAAAAGAATGAGAATACTTTAATAATAAAAATAAAAGGAAATAAATTATAAGTACTTTAGCAATGAGGGAAAATGCCAGGCAGAGAGCCTAGAAGAGGCAGGCACTGAGATTGTTGTGCTGGGAGTATAAAGTAAGTAATTAGGAATAAAAGCTCTTCCACTGACAGCCTCACACAGACCTCATCCATCACACAAACCTCAGGAGGATGTGGGGGGATATGAGTCATCAATGAACCGCAGCAGTAAATAGACCAAATTAATTTAATGCAGGAATGCCTGTAGGTGAAACCCTAAAATTACATTTTAGGCACTTTAACTGTTAAACAAATATTGTGTCCAACAGCTGCGGAAAGGCAGGACCCAGGCATACAGCTCTTACTCACAGTAGTAGGGACAACAGTATCAAACCTGGACTCTGTATCATCAAGTGTACCTTTTTCTCATGGCGCCTGCCTTATCTTGTCTCTCCCCAGGCATGTCATTCATCATAAAATGATGGTTCCTATTAACCAGTACACTAAAACATTATTCTATTTTTAAAAAGGTAAACATCAATGTTTTTAAGCTAGCACACTATCAATGCATGTATTAAGGTATTTATAAAAATGCTAGTGCCAGGAATAAATGGTGTCCCTAATATCTCACACCTGCTTACATAAAAGTACTTGGCTAAGCCACTAATTTTTCCAAAATCTTATAAGACACGATTATTTTTACACTATGCTTCCAAATAAGGAAATTCAGACCAAAAGGTACTAGAACTAGCAGCGAACATTTATTAAAATGCAGCAGTTGAGTCTGGTTTCCCAAGGGAAAAGATGCCTACATTTATTTATGTAATTATTTATTAGATTGTTTTAAGATTTACTGAATGTACTAATCCATGTCTCTGGGCTCACGTACAATACCATTTAAAAGCATACACGAGACTTTCAGTTGAACTAATGGCCACATTCACTATTCTTCTCAATCAACAAAACTATACCCCTTTGCCAGTGCCCCACTCACCCCATTCAAACTACATAAGCCTGCGAAAGAGACTGGTTTTGCAGCATGCGCCGAAGGTCAATAAACCAGTGAGCAGGAGTTAGTTCCAAATTCAAGGGCCTTCCACAGTAAGGTCGAGCATCAGTAGATCACAACTGCCAAGGTAAAACATGAAAAGAGAGGCATCCCCTGTAACAGGCTCTGGGCAGACAGATGAGATTTAGCACCAAGTGCAAGAAGCTAGATATTATTATTTCAGACAAAGTGTTTAAAGAGGAGCCTTATAATGAGGAAGAGTATCTGGAGCCTGAAGGTAGCTGAAGACAGCAATTTCAAAGAAATCTGAGATTTATAATTCAATCTCCAGGAACCTAGAGTTGCTGTAAATTGAGTTTGCAAAGTAATTTCTTAGTTTTAACTCAGCTTCTGATGTTTTGACACCGACTACTGTTCCATTATCGGTATTAAAAGGACAATCAAGCTAGTTTAGTGCAGCATCTGCAGGTCCAGTCCTGCTCTAACGGATGTCAAAATTCTACTGTCATTAATGAGAAGAATAATCAAGCTGCAGTTCTTCTGTATAAAAGTATTTCAGTTGTTCCCGTACATCAATCTGATCATAGTTCGTGCTTCTTGAAAAAGGAAAGGCTTCATTATGACTACTTAGAAACTTTTCACCATCAGTATACTAATTATAGGGCAATATCATTAAATGATAAATAAATATCATTAAATCGTTAGTCAGGTTTTAGGACCCAATCATGCAAGGTGCTGAGCATATTCAGGATCTGAGAGTGATCAGCACTTTGCAGGATCAGTCCTAATTCACAACAAAATTCCACATCAAAAACTTCAGTACATTGCATAAACTTTCTTTCTAAGCTATGAGATTTTACATAGTCCAATTCATGCAAATGATTCCAAGGGCTTAGTAAGGAAGTTCAGGTCAACGCTAGGTCATCATTCAGAAGATATCATAAAAGAAACTTACTGTCTTTTTTTCCTCTTCTTTATTTGGATCATCCACATAAGAAAGTACAAAGTCAATTCGTCGGACACCATCCCTGAAGAAAACAGAATCTTTGCTTTGGTGTCTCTTGTTGATCTGTGGAGAACATAAGGAACACAATTAAAAATCAAATCTTGTTATTGCTCTGAAACCATTCAGAGGAGAGAGTTGTTTCCTCAGTGTGGTTCAGTTCTTCAGTCTTTTCAGACCTGACGAGATCTGTACTCAGGTGAAATTTGAACAACAGCTCCACCTGTTATGTATGGGAGTTATGAAGTGATCTCAAAACTGGCTGCACATATGCATGGCCCATCCACATACCTTATGTGTCACAAATGTTATATACACTACAATATACAATGATATATATTAGTATAGCAATGCTTGGCAATACTGCTATAGTTAAAGGTCACTCACAATCTTCTGAAATGCCGCTTTTCAGTTTAACACTTTTCTGCAAAAATGATCATGGTAAGTGCTTCAGTGTCAGAGAGTATGATGTCCACTGTAAAATATTAGCATGCCCCTTTAAACAAAAGCAAACAAGGGCCCAGTTTAAAAACCGGAAAGCAGGTGGCACTACAGCAACTCTGAAAGTAAAGAAAGTCCATGCACTTTCCATTTCAAAACAAGGCTCATTAAAGCAGCAGTTGTCCAGAAACACTACTAAGCAACGATACTTAGATGATGACATATATAATTAGAACACAAAGAACATATGGGTTACATTTAACAGGTTACATAATTTATTACTTGCTTCCTTTAAAAAAAAAATCTCCTAGACCAATGAACCAGGAGAGCAGGGAAATTGTATTTAAAAAAAAAATCTAATAGTTAATTTCACATTTTCATTTGCAGGATGCTAGAATGGCATAAATCTCTATCAGTGTAACTGAGCTACTGAAATTATACTTTCAAGTTAATAAAGATCACTACTCCAGCATGTCTGCTCTTGCCAATACTGTTAGGCTTGGATAATCCAACACAAAATTTTGTCTAGAAACAATAACTTTTCTAAAACAGGATCTTTCTGATTATACCACTCCAGAAAATCTGCCTTGCCAAAGTAAAGCAATCTACACAGGGCAACACTTAGGACTAAATTCAACCCTGGCCTAAATGGGTTTAGGTGTCATAGAGTTCAGTAAGAGTTGTATGTGCTTACACGAGGGATGAGTTTGGTTTTTAGGGCTCAATTCTACATTTTATTAGAGCTGAAAAAGGAATCATGTACAAAGGAGGTATGTCATTGTTAGCTATAGATCAAATTCTGCCCTAGTTTACACCCCGAAGTACATAAAAAGTTATCTAAAAACTTATCTCCCAATTAACAAAAGACATGACACAGTGAAGCATGTTATGACCACAGCCATCCAAGCCACTAGCAGTATCATTCATCACTGTTTTACCCTGAGACGTCGCTTCAGGAACAGATTGTATCTCCTTCCGGTCTGTTGGAACAACCAACAAGGAGTTAGCAAGCATGTCATCCACTTCAAGGACCCAAATCTTGACACTGTTCCAAGCACAGAAATCACAGTGAAGTTAGTGAGAATTCTGTGTCCAAATCAAATCAGGATAAGGCTCCAAGGATATGGGGACGGGATTAAAACAAGCCATTTATGACTATAATATATCATCCTTAATTATAACAGAGCTAATGCAGCAACTGGCATTCATCAAGTAAAAATGAGGATCCCCCAATCTCTTTATTTTATTTCTATAATACTACCTGTTGCTAACTATGAGGTCACTTAAAAAGTCAAGCAGATCAAAACAACAGGCCAAGAAAAGGTCATCAGCACACAAATGTAACAACAAAACCAAGCAGCAGCTCATAAAAAGATCAAGCATCTTTTTCTTAGGCTTACTTTATTTTGGAGTCATGCAGCACACAAAAAGCAAATGGGTAGCTATATAATGCCATATCTGATAAAATTATGCTTCAGGGCATAAACTTATCCTTAAATGGGATCAAGAAAGAGATGTCCCTTATGTTCCACAACATAGAAAAAGTTAATCGAGAGCCTATGTCTTCATTTTTTACTTGTGGTATTAGCAACTGTCAGAGACAGGATACTGGACCAGCTACCATTCATTTGTTCCAATGTAGCAATTTCTATGTTTCTTTAGAATATGCCAACCTTTCAGAGAATTATTGACCATATATTTCAAATTAGAGAAACATACAGTGACAATATAATCTTTTTCAGAACTATTCTTTAATCCCCTCCTGGTCCTCTTGTTCATTAACTAGCAATACTTGCTTTCGTTTATAATAATTACACCATATCAACTAAGATAGACTAATTAATTAGAGAAGAAACATGGGGAGTCTAGGAGAATGATTTTGCATCCACATATCCCTGAAGACTGAGAAAATCCCAGAAAACATGCAATCCAAGAAAGGGAAGAAAAGACACTTTGCATCTGAGTTTTATGACTAGCATATGCTTTTGCATTTATAATTTTGTAGGTACAAATAAATATGAAGGTGAATACTTACAGATGCAATTATTGTTATTTAGACATATAATACTTGATTTGAATCAGATAACCATCTAAACTGTATCATAGAATCATAGGACTGGAAGGGACCTTGAGAGGTCATCTAGTCCAGTCCCCTGCACTCATGGTAGGACTAAGTATTATCTAGACCATTCCTGACAGGTGTTTGTCTAACCTGCTCTTAAAAATTTCCAATGATGGAGATTCCACAACCTCCCTTGGCAATTTATTCCAGTGCTTAACCACCCTGACAGTTAGGAAACTTTTCCCAATGTCCAACCTAAACCTCCCTTGCTGCAAGTTAAGCCCATTGCTTCTTGCCCTATCCTCAAAGGTTAAGGAAAACAACTTTTCTCCCTCCTCCTTGTAACAACCTTTTATGTACTTGAAAGCTGTTATCACGTCCCCTCTCTGTCTTCCCTTTACAAGGCTAAACAAACCCATTTTTTTCCATTTTCCCTCATAGGTCATGATTTCTAGACCTTGAATCATTTTTGTTGCTCTTCTCTGGACTCTCCCCAATTTGTCCACATCTTTCAATTACACACATACGTATTTGGCCTGAAAAAAGTGAACCAGCAGTATTTTATGCACTCAGAATGGGAAGTCTCTTCTAAAAAAAATCAGGTCTTAGGAGCTAAATTCTGTCTTTAATTACCTGTGTAAAAAGATAGTGGGAGCTGACTACACTGAACAGCATTTGACTCAAATAACTTGATTAGAATCTACACAAACAAAGAAAATCAATCAAATTCTGCAATCCTTATTCAGGCAAAAATTCCACTAAGGTCAGAAGTTTTCAGATATTACAATACACCTAGGACTATATTTGGCCTTCAATTATAGGGAAATCCACAAGGTTTCATGGGTGAACCAAATTCTGACCACAGTTACATGGTACTGCACATCATTAAATCTGTTCTTGTCCATAAAGTACTGACGGTCAGTTTAGATATCTAAAAATCTTATAATTTCTGTTTGGATCTCATCTAGGATGGGAAAAATACTCATATGAATCTCTCTCTCTCAGTCAGCATAAATATAATTATCCGTAACAGTTAGTGGAAGGCCCTCTTATTAAGCACATTAATTATGCCCTTCCAGCCTTTTGCTTTTAGATTTTGCAGCAAAAGCAAGACCACTCTTGTCCACTGTGTGCATGTGCGCATTTAGGGGCTCACATATAAAACCACTGTAAAGTAACTTGCATCAGTTGTATATTGAAAAGCAGCAGTTGGACAGATTCATATTTTCTCTTTCTTAACAGTTTTGTTAACAACTATGGCTGACCTATTTGATATGAGACAAACTATCTATTACGTTCATTAATATCCTGACTCAATTTAGCAGCTATTATATCATGTGATTTATATGGCTCTTGGAGGAATCTATATCTGAATTACAAGGTACCACACAAGTGTTACAGATGACTGGTAGAAGCTTATGAAATGATGTCACCCAGACTGTTCATAGTTTACCAGTGCTCACAAGAATCTGATAAATCCAACAGTTATAAGGTAGATGAATAGAAACTGTTCTTTTAAAAAAAAAAGTATTTGACTTTTTGGTTTCCAATCTTCACCTATAGTAACTCTCCAATGATACAGTCCAATAACCTATATGACAGCAATGTGACTTTATGAAATTTGGACCAGTCAGGTAATTGAGCATTATCACTATCCTACTAAGGGCAAAATTTCCCTTTTGTGTAATTATGCAAGTGCAAGCCTATTAAAGTTACATTGCTTTAACTAAATTAACTAAATTCATAATTTAACCCTAAATCTTTATCTTCCACCTAACCATTCACCAGAAGTTGGCAGAAGGGACTATGGGTACGTCTACAGTACGAAATTATATCAAAATTATTCTATTTGATTTTTTGGAAGCAATTTTATACATTCAATCTTGTGTGTCCCCACTAAGCGCATTAATTCGGGGTAGTGTGTCCAGAATACCGTGGCTAGAATCAACTTTGGGAGCGGTGCACTGTGGGTAGCTATCCCACAGTTCCTGCAGTCTCCACTGCCCACTGGAATTCTGGATTAAGAATTCCGGTTTCTTGAACAGCATTCCATTTTTTTTCAACGGAGTTCTGCCTGCTCAGATTCTTCTCCCCATACTGCGATCAGATCCAGTGCCTCCCGTTTGGTCTATGCTGGAGCTCTTTTGCAATTCTGGGACTGCATACAGTGACACAGCCAGGTGGAAAAAACAGGGGGAGCAGACATAAAAAAAGGCGCCACCCGCTTGTACTCACCTGGCGGCGCTCCGGGTCTTCGGCAGCACTTCGGCGGCAGGTCCTTCACTCGCTCCGGGTCTTCGGAGGCACTGAAGGACCCGCCGCCGAAGTGCCGCCAAAGACTGGAGCGGGTGAAGGACCCACTGCCAAAGTGCCGCCAAAGACCCGGAGCGCCACCAGGTGAGTAAAAATTAAAAAGGCGCCAAAAATTAAAAAGGCACCACTTGTGTTTCGTAGGAAAGCGGCCGCTGCCCCGCTCCCCCGCTAGCTACGCTACTGACTGCACAGTCACCTGTGCTGATGAGCTCTGCATGGTCTCCTGTGCTGGTGAGCTCACCATGCTGGCCAAATTCAAAAGTTCCGGGGGCTTTTCCTGACTACCTGGCTAGTGCATCTGAGTTGAAAGTGCTGTCCAGAGTGGGCACAATGGAGCATTCTGGGATAGCTCCTGGAGGCCAATAGCATCGAATTGCATCCACAGTACCTCAAATTCGGAACAGCGATGCCGAATTTAGCGCTACTCCCCTTGCCAAGGTGGAATACAGAAACCGGATTAAGGAGCCATTAATTTCGACATAACAGGGTTGGTTGTGTGGACGGATTCCGTTTTAATACAGTATAACTCAGCTAATTCAGAAATAATCGTGTAGTGTAGACCAGGCCTATGTCTTAACAGCTACTTCAAAGAATGGCCCTGCTAGCAGTACGTTGCAGTGTTCATATAGGTATGAGCTAAAGCCCTATTTCAGGGACTTCAGATCCAAAAGAAAGGTTATAAACTGGACTAAAATATGGGTCTGGAATTAAACAAAACCTGCCCTAAAGCTAAGGACAACTGTAAACAAATTTCACATTCTGTTCTGCCTTGATGCATTAGTGTAAAATGACCAAGAGCTTATTGGTGGGCCCACCCCACTAACTGCAGTCTAAAATCCCACCCATTTAAATCCTGTCACACAACTAAATAGCTTATGTACAAGTCCTGACCACATCACGCCCTGCCTCAGATCCAAAGCAAACCAACCAGCCACCACTAATACAAGAGGGGAAAGCAAACTGCTGGATGTGGCATCAACCACTGAAAAATCATAACAGAAGGTGCTTTATAAAAATGACTTGGCTCTCACCTGGGATTCACACTAAGTGACAGTGACTGTTGTAAATGTTTACTTAACATTAAGTACCCACTAACATGCAGAGTTCTGACCTTAACTTATTCTGTCAAATATCCCTCATTACCGAGGTAAAAAACACACACATTCAATACCATTTAGCAGGTGATGTTGTAACAGTCACTGATGACTGAATCCTGTAAGATTTCAGGCAAATCTTAACATCCTGCATTCCAAGACATTAACATGGAATGCCTACCTGTCTGTACTGCTGTGTGCACCACTCTCTTTGCAATGGCAACATAGTAATTCCTCAGAATTCATCCTGCCATTAAACATCTCCCCACCTGCGAGTCTAAACAGTAGAAGCCAAAGAGGGAACTCTGCTTTGGGCATTCATTTCCACAGTTATTTCCAGTCAGAAATCTGTGTGGTCCTGGGGGGAAGCATGTTTTGGAATGTAGTACTTCCCAGCCTTGATTCCCTTCCAACCTTAGCACATTCCCTAACATCCCACAAAGCCCCAACATTGCAGACTTGGGACCAAAGACTCCAACTCTGCTCCTCCACACTATAGTTTTCTAATGTTCCATTTTATTTTCACAGTGTATGGCTACTTTTGGGCACTAAATCAACTGTAATCTAAGAAGTACTTCGGTCATTTTCAAATATTTAGGAAGGACGTCTTATCAGTTAGCTTAATCAGAGTTGTACTGTATTGAAGAGCTATAGGATATGAAAATAATGTATAAGTTAACTAGCCAATTATGCCAATAACATTACCCCCAAATTTGGCTCTAGGAGTTGTACGATCATTAGCCTCCATTGCCAGAGAAGGCAATAGCCAATGTCCCACATCCCTCAGAATTGAAATCTTTATTGCACCTGTCCTAAAATAAATTCAACATTAAAATATTTTGCACATTTATAAGAATAATGTTTACAAACTGATTTAGTTTGTTTTTTTATTGCATAGTTATGACTGTCTGACTTCTAGGCTGGTTTGTAGGTTTTTATCGCTGAGATAATATCATAGCCATTTGGAATTAATACACTATAAATAATTTAGTTATTAATTTGTACAAATTAACAATCCACTGCAGAAATATTCCCTATGGATACTGGAATGCATGAAAATTAGAAAGACGTGAAAGCTGAATTACAGGAATCAGTGTTCTAATCATAAGTAAGGATGCGAGTCTGTCACGGGGGTCATGGATTCCGTGACTTTCCGGGATTTCTGTGACTTCTGCAGCTGCCAGCGCAACTGACCCCAGGGCCGCCAGTCCAGCTTGGGCGGCCCCTTGGCCAGTCGCACCGGCCACTGCTGGGGCAATCTTAGCCTCCCCCACCTCTCAGCTCCAGCAAGTCATGGACAGGTCATGGGCCGTTACTTTTTGTTTATTGACGATAACCTGTCCATGACTTTTACTAAAAATACCCATGACTAAAACGTAGCCTTAATCATAAGGGTAAAAACTCCAGTGGCTCATAAAGCAAACATAGTTTGCACCAAGAGCTTATTAGATTTAATTTTTGAATCTGATGTTCATGAAAAAAACACCTTTTTAACTAAACATTTTCTTAAAACTAAAAGAGAGAACTACTGATTAAAGTTCTTCCATGCTAAAAAAAACTCCTCTAAAATGGAAGTCATTCCGAAAGAACAAAAACATTCTGTAACTGCACTTATATTGTACATGCAAATGTATATGTGCTCCACCAAAAATCAATGAGCCAATTCATCCCTGGCATAGCTCTCCAGTAACTCCAATGGAATTATTACACCAGGGATTCATTTAGCATAAGGTTCTGTAGCATTTTCTTGCTGTAAGGAATCAATATAATTTAATTGGTTGTTATCAGTTTGCCAGGAAAGTGTAATATAAACCTTGTTAAGACCATGAATGTCCCAATTTCGAGGTTTGCTTCACGCAAGCAGCACAAAGTTGCAATAAAGGTATCAATTTAAAAAATATATACTTATAAGTATTTCCTGCACTTTTTGGTCTGAAGTTAAAATACACAGAAAAACAAGGAAGATACAGGGAAATATTTAAACAAAAAACAAAGAAAAAAAACTATGCTAAAAGAGAAAATGTGTGTTAATGTAAGACACCAGAGCCCAGTGTAAGCAAGCATACAATTCCAGTGCATCTCAGCATGTAATTCTCCATTTGTATTTAAACTTTTTTTTTTTTGTTTTATGAAGGGAGTATGTATATCGGGTGTTGCAATGTAGTATATTTGGTGAAGCAAACAAGGAACAGGTTTGAGAATTTTTCAATATTAATGAGTTGGCATTTACAGCCTATACTTATTATTTACAACTTATTGCAATAAGAAAAACAAGCACATGAAATACCTCAAATTATGTTAGTGATTATTTCTTGATCTTTAACACATTTTAAAGTATCATGCTGACTCTGACACAGAACTACGGATCATTACGGTAGGAGGAAACGAATGTACATAGACTAATAACACCAGAATTAGAACACACCCTATACAGATTATTTCATCAAACAAAACAATGAGTAAACACATAAAAGAAAAACTTTCCAGTTCTCTCATTTAACATTTTAATTTTGTCCATATAAAGTTATATAATCATTTTCAACTTGCTTGGTTTATGGATTGCAACCAAACACAACAAGTGCCCACAGGCCAATCTACTATCAGAATACTTCAAATCCACATTTGCTTTCACATACTAGAGAAAACATGATCAACTTTTGAAGGATGATGACGTGTTTGAAAAACTGGAAAATTTTCAGGGGGCTATATTTTGGCACACAATAACAGAAGACACCAAAAATTCATGCAAGGAAGCATGAATACTGCTTGCTGCTTACCACTTGATGATCAGGGATGAGTAAAGTAGTCTCAGTGCTGCTTAGGCCCTGGCAGTGGCATCATGGGAAAGACATAATGTTAGTGATGATGCAAAGCCAGCAGGATGTTTTAAAAGTTATTTCAGCAGAAACAATGAAGCTTTGGGTTTGTTTTTGTCAAAAGTTGTGCAGAGTGATTGCTGGATTTCAGCCCCAGGAAACTGTAGATTAACTAAATCATTTCATCATCTTTACTTCTTCAGACGAAACAGGATGTTTGGATTATAGCCACTGATGTTTTACATGGTTTAGTAGAACGTAGAAATGCATAGTTAACAAGAAGAATACTTTAAAAAAGGTGCCAATCCAATATCTCTAAGCATTTCCATTATAAAAATGATAATCAATCAGTAAATATTTTGGAACTCATGACAGTTTACCACATGATAAAGGAAAACCTTACAGAAATAGGCTATTTCCGACTTAATTTTGGAAAGGGTTATTTAGGTTCTTCATCTAGAGTTATTTTTCCCATGTAAACTAGAAGTACAACATGCACCTCACAATGAAAACAAGTATGGTGAGAGAAATTATTTGGTTTCTGATAAGGCAAGGTAAATAATGAGAGTAAAGTTAACCACATGCCCTGATCCCACCAGTGTGAATAAGCATTGCTTGCACAAGTGACGGTTTGTGGGCTCAAGCCTTTAAAAATGGAAAAGATAATGGTTTGCGAAACAACTACAGAAAATGCTTTTCCAATATGTGATCATCCTTTGTGCTGTCATTTTACAAATCTGTTTCCAAAGCTAAATCACAGCATAAAGATGGAGATGAGCAATGGGATGTGGTAGGATATGAAGTAGGGTGACCAGACAGCAAGTGTGAAAAATCGGGACAGGGGGTGGGGGGGTAATAGAAGCCTATATAAGAAAAAGACCCAAAAATCGGGACTGTCCCTATAAAATCGGGACATCTGGTCACCCTAATATAAAGTGGTGCAGCAACTGCAGAGGATGACACATGATGTGAAAATATGGCAGTTGTCTGCCAACTGGAATTGATGCTGGACAAAGTAGCCTATTTACTTCACATAAAATCCTTGCTTATTAGTACTGTGCAGTTACAGTATTTCGATAATGGATTTCCCATAACTCATCTTGCATAATGTGCATTAAAATAAAGTAAAAAAACAAAAACAAAAACACCTTGTTGTCAGTCAATTGGAATAAACACAGAGTTTTGAAAACTGAAATAAAATTACAATGAAATGAACCAATGTCTTTATTATTACTTTTCACTTTTTTATTTACTATAATTCTACCTGGGGAAAACTACAGAAATATAGATATAATTTATTTAAAGCAAACATAAAAGTTTTGTCTGCATTGACATTTTAAGTCAAAAAACAAATATTTGTCTTTCTTTACTTTGCTAATGAACCCAATTCTTGATATTTTGTTCAAGCAACACAAAAGAAATCCTCATAACAAAGTCCCACCTAGACAACGGTATGTAGATCAATCTGTTTGATGGTTAAAGTGATTCCACAAGGGAAAAGAGCAGATGAACAAATACAAGCAAATGCCTTGCCTTGATATGCTAACCTAGTCTCAATTCTGCATTGAGGACTGATCCTGCTGCTGTTAATGCCAATCCCCATTATTGGCAGCCATGGAAGAAGGCTTGAGAAGCACAAAGAAGAGGCTTCTTCCATGGCTTCAGTCTTCAGTGGAAAAGTTTCCCCTGATTACATAGTTAATATGTTTAAAAATTCAAAGTACTGTGCAAGTTTGTGAACAATGAAAGTGCTTATTCTTGCTTTTCTTTGTTCCCCTAAGGATTTCAGCCTCTTCATTTGAAAAATGCCCTCCTTTTTCAAATTTGCACAATTCCACTTGCTCTCCCTTTTGAGTTTCTCTTCTGCATTCGCACTCACACATTTTTCATTTCCTCCATGTAAGGTGACCAGACAGCAAATGTGAAAAATCAGGACCGGGGGGTGGGGGGTGGGGTGTAATAGGAGCCTATATAAGAAAAAGACCCAAAAATCGGGACTGTCCCTATAAAATCGGGACATCTGGTCACCCTACCTCCATGATCAGCTGTCCACATGGGTTTTAGGCCCCATACCACCCTTTATTTGGCTTCTGCCACTGCTTTGTTTTAATAAAATCTTGACTTTTAAAAAAAAAACCTCAGAGATAAAATAATAGTACAGAACAAAGATGAAACAGAGTAGGATGAAGCCAACAACTCAGTGTAGTCAGTAGGGTTGCCAACTGTCTAATCACACAAACCTGAACACCCTTGCCTCGTCCCCTGCCTGCCCCTTCCCAAGGCCCTGCCCCTTCTCCGAGGCCCACCCCTTCTCTGAGGTCTCGGCCTACTCACTCCATCCCCCTCCCTCCCTCCCTCTCCCCCCACCCTCAATCACTTTCACTAGGCTGGGGCAGGGGGTTGGGGTGCGGGAAGGTGTGTGGATTCTGGGCTGGGGCCGAAGGGTTCAGAGGGTGGGAGGGGGCTCCGGGCTGAGCCTGGGGTAGGGGGTTGGGGTGCAGGGAGGGTGTAGGGTGCAAGCTCTGGGAGGGAGTTTGGGTACTGGAGGGGGCTCAGGGCTGGGTCAGGGGATTGGGGTGCAGGAGGGAGTGAGGGGTGCGGGCTCTGGGAACGAGTTTGGGTGCAGGAAGGGGCTTGGGACTGGGGCAAGGGGTTGGGGTGCAGGAGGGGAATAGGGCTTCAGCTGGGGGTATGGGCTCTGGGGTGGGAATGGGGTGAGGCATTTGGAGTGCAGGAGGCGGCTCCGGGCTGGAGCCAAGGGGTTTGGAGTGCAGGAGGAGGCTCAGGGCTGGGGCAAGGGTGCGGGGTCTGGGAGGGAGTTAGGGTGCTGGATGGGGTTCCAACCTGAGGCAGGGAGTTCGGGGTGCGGACTCTGGCCGGGTGGCACTTACCTCAGGCGACTCCCAGTCGGCAGCGCAGCAGGGCTAAGGTCCCTGCCTGCCCTGGCTCCATGCTGCTCCCAGAAGCAGCTGGCATGTCCAGCCCCTAGGCAAAGGCATGGCCAGGCAGCTCTGCATGGTGCACACTGCCAGCACCTGGAAGTGCCACCCCCACAGCTCCCACTTGCTGCACTTCCTGGCCAATGGGAGCTGTGGAGTCGGCACTGGGGGCGGGGGCAGCTTGTGGCGCCCCCTACCTCTCCTCTAGGGGCCGCAGGAATGTGATTGCTGCTTCCAGGAGCGGCACGGGGCCAGGACAGGCACAGAGCCTGCCTTAGCCCCTCTGCATTGCCGGACTTTCAGCACCTAAAATCTCTCAGTTTGGCTTCAGTAGCCTCCGGGAGATAGGGCCTGATTCCGAGAGACTCACTGTGAAACCGGGAGGGTTGACAACCCTAGTAGTCAGGACCTTAGAAACACACACATATATAATTTAAAAAAACGTTCTCATCAAGCTGAGTCTGTCTCATGGTATGCTGGTGGAAAACATAAATAATTTCACTGACATTACTGGAGTTCAGAAGTGTCAAACCGGCCAGAGAGCTGAAATACCCTCTCCTCATATACTTAATTTGCAAGATCTTTTGCATAGATCTTGTTACATGTCTGTGCACGTTGCCTTGGCACTGTCACTATACAAACAATAACAACAGGAAGAAACATGAATGGGGTTTTCAAAACCAGTGAGAACTGGCTCACACTGAAATTAAAGTTAAAATTTCCATTGACTTCAGTGGCAGCAGAATTAGCCCAATGCTGAGTGCTTTAGAAGTTTGACATTATATACACGTTTTTTGTACTCAATATATATACAGTATTCCTCCAATGTTTCACTGATGCATTTGGTAGAATTGTGCAAAAAAAAAAAAAATCAAAAATTTTTAAAATTACGTTTAAAATTTTGTTTCCAGTTTTTGAAACTCATCTGATTTCACACTTATAAAAAGTGGTATTTTGTGGTTTTTTCTACTTGAAAATAGGTCTGTCTAAAATGGGAAAGTAATGGGCGTTTGCTATTTTTTTCAGATAAAATTCAACTCATTTTGGGACACATACCTAAAGGTGCTGAGCACCTGCAGCTCACATTGAAGTCAGTGGGCCAGACACTCAACTGGTGTAAATTGTGTAGCGTCATTATCTACAACAGAACTAGCGGATGATCAGGTTTAATAAGAGATGATGGTGCTGTGAGCCTTTCATGATGGAAATTTTAATTTCACAAAAACTTCACAAAAGACAAAATTTCTTAGACACAAAATCACCCAAAACGATGAACATTTTGGAGCATAAATCTGCAAAAAGAATGCTCATCACTTTCACACAGCTCTAAGAGGTTCACCACCTGATTTATGTGAGTAATACTATTGCCTTCTATGGTGGTGAAAAACTTTAAAAAACCCAACAAACCCCCCAAAAAATGCTGTGTTCGAGTAACATTAATCCCTTAAATGAATCTACAGTAGCAGATAGACAAAGATTAGACTAAAGCTCCATCTGTAAACTATCCAAGTATAAGTACTGTGCAGATATCACAGAGGTCAAAGAACTGTGGTTGATTTTATTTCCCCTGTGCTACAACACCTGGTTTACTAATTGGGCATTCCTTAAAAAATTCCATTTAAACTTCCCTTCTAACCTAAAAAATTCTGACTGTTTTTCTTGTGTGCCCTTTTCTCCTCTATTTCTGAAGTGAAAGAATTGGAAAGCAATAAAGTCAGTGATTCTTTACTGAAAGTCAGTGATTCTTTACTGCCTCATAATTTGTGTAATCAATTGCACCTGTGAAAAGTGATGTAAAATGCTACCAAATTGGAATGGTAGCATTTTACATTCACTTTCCACCATCTTTGCACTCATATAAGTGATGAGATAGGATAAAATGCATCAGCGAATCAGGCTCATTATAACTTAAATCAGCCCTGTTTGTCACTTGTTTGAGTGCTTCAGAGTTATTTATGTACATCTTGGAGAGTTAAGGATAACCGAGGTAAGATCCCCTGAGCATCTGCCAAGCAGTCTGTTTACAAAGATTAATGTTGGACGCGACTGGTAGCCAGGGTTATATTCTAATCCATGCTATGATTGCATCCAGTCTCAGATGACAGAATCATAGAAAGCAATTTGAAACACTGTCCTCCCTGCTGCAGCTATTTACAAGAATCCTTTTCCTTTCATCCCCAATCAGCTGTTTTCTGGCAACAGCTAAGATCTTCTCCCATTGCACTGAAGGCATCCTGAGAGATTTGTGGAATTTAGCACCTGTAATTTGAAAGCTACTGGTCTGAATTTAAGAAAAGGCACATTCTGCACAATATCAAACCCACATAAACACTGTGAATTAGAAAGTTCCACTCAAACGTTACTGGGCTTGCATCCTGCTTGGGAGAGATTGAGAAAAGCAGCATATTAGACAAGACTCTCCCAACCCCACCACACCCCTCCGCCCCCAAAATAAAGTACCTAGTGAAATGAGAGGGGAAGAAATAGGGAAGTAATGTCAAAGTAGGTCGCAAATGCAGGGAGACTTGAAAAATAAGAACAGAGTGGATAAGAAAGAAAAAATAAATATTGTAGATTTTTGTTGCCAGATGAGCTTCTGGGTGGGTTGTTTTTTTTTTTTGAGTTGTTTATATTTTTGTTTTGTGTTTTTAATTAAATCATCCTTTAATAAAAAAGTACTGGTATAAATTACAGGGGGAAAATCACTCCATATGAATGCAACCCTTCCCCCCCAAAAAACAAACAAACAAAAATGAGATTATCCTTCCATAAGAAAACCTACAATCCTAACAGCTCATCTTGACGACTGACCAAAAACAAAGCACCTCTGTTCCCTTCCAAACAAAACAGGCAGCCCAAGGGGAGTGATGTTTTGATATGTTTGTAAACTAAACCAAATCAAAGCTGATAGGTCTAATGTAAGGAGTATGCGGTCTTCTCAATTCTCCTTTAATGTTATGATTTAATTCCTTTCTCTAAACCGCTTTGCATTGTGCCTTTAAGTGGGACCATTAATATTTTCCTACTGTAACAATTTTTGAGGGACCAGTGCAAAGAAAATGGAAGCAACTCTGTGTAAGCCTTTTAGTGATAGGAACAGAGACGTTTCACCACCTAAGTGGTTCAGCAGTAGTAGCAAAAGGCCTACCAATGCCCAAAGTTTGAAGGATATGGTTTCAGCTTAGTGGCTCGTAGCAAGCGTGTGAATACATTCCTAGGGCACATATTTCTGTTCCTGTGATACCTGAAACTCTTGGGATATTAGATGTCCCAAGCATCCCCTAAAAATCATTAAACCATTACCAAAAAATGAATGTCATCTTCAATATTATCTTTTTAGATTTTTTTAAAAATCTGAATTAAAAAATAGCGAACGAACATACACTTCCTTCTCTTTAAGTAAACAATGTACTGTATATACTTAGAAATGAGATAGTGTGAGTTTTGTTAAACGAATTTACCTTTTGTTATTTCATTACATGGAACTGTACACCATTATACTGAACAGATGGGCTCATGTTCAAATTAGATAATTTACTTTATCCTTTTAATAACAAAAGTTCAACAGCTATCTTTCAAATAATTCCAAGGGCAGAGGAATGCAAATACGCCTTCGTCTCTTTAACAGGCGAATATCATAAGGTTTTGTAACATAAAGCAATGTACTGTGTTATCCTGTGTTTTGCTTATACAGAAGCATTGTGTTTTCCCAATTGCCAAGGCACTGTACTGTGGTTCTCATTTCAGATTGATATTGGAAATACTTTCAGTCCAAATTGCGTGCCATATTTTTAATGTTGATATATTGTAACACTCTTTTGCAAGATTCAATCCATAATCATGCTACGTACAGGGACAATATTAAGGTAGGATTTGCTCAACACAAAACCACTGAAGGAAAAAAGTGTTTGCATAGATAGTATTATAAGTATTTAAATCAGGATAGACAAACTAATGTCAATACATCTAAAGGCATACTATTAATCAAGATTAATTCCACCTCCCAAAGCGGTGCTCCCCTTACTGTCTACAACTGATGTACACAAACTTGAAAAGTGAATGGCACATATCCTGTATCTTACCTCAGAGTTGCTTGGAAGTTCTGATTCTGTGTTTGAAATAGTTTCACACAGAGGTCCATTGCTATCTTCCCCTAAAGGGCGCAGGAAAAAAAAATCACATCAAAATATATATTTTCTATTTAAAACCTTTTTATATTTGAAAGTGTACGTGAAGCAAAAATTCAATGCATCAAGCTAGAAATACTAATTTTACATTAAAAAAAATCAAAAGCCAAAGCTGGGAAATAGTTGTACTTCTCAACAACAACCAGAAATTTCCCTCACAAATGATTCCTGTAGCCTCTGAAACAAAATACACCAAGTGTTGTGCTCAAGTTCCACTAGCTCGTTGTAACCTTGCAGTCACCGAAATAAATTTAACTCTGATAAATGAATGTCAGAAATCTCAGAAGATAAAATCCATTCTTGCATGGAATGTCTGATAGGATCATATCTATAAGGGTCACACATTGGGAACCCTGCTGCCTGAGTTCTGAAAATTCAATTTTCCCTGAGGATGTTGGCTAGAAATTGAAATTGGCCTGTCATTGTTGGGGAATCAATGGAGTACAGCTCTGAAACTTCACAAGAGGTCTTTCTGAATCACAGATGCCTCTGTAATGGAGATATGGCGAGAGACTCAAGAGGGGTAACTACAGCTCAGATTACCAAATTCCTTGTCGTTTTTAAAAAAAAGTAAAAGGGACTTCATGGTGTTACTTTGACAGCAGCACTGATCGCTAGCATTACCTACCACATGTATACTCAGCCCACAATACTAGTGCTTGGTGTTGATATCACTGTCATCTATCACACCCACACCTGTGCTTGAACTGTAATACCAGAATGGCTGCCTCTACTTGCTAGATGCTCTGCAAGGGCAGAGTTAATAAATATCACCACGGAGGTAGGGTTTATATTGGCCCTAACTCTAATAAGGAGGCTGTGGACTCTGTCCCTGTTTGAGTTTTTTTCTTTTATTAATGTTTAATGGTTGCTGACATGTCAACTATATTCAGGTTTCTTTCTAAAAAAAATAATAAAATACATTTTATAGAATTTCCTTGTATTAAGAAAAAAAATTAAATATAGGAAAATTGTGTGTGTTCCACATTCTTTTACTATGAAACTGTACAGTAACTCCTCACTTAACATTGTAGTTATGTTCCTGAAAAATGCGACTTTAATCGAAACGATGTTAAACGAATCCAATTTCCCCATAAGAATTAATGTAAATGAGGGGGTTAGGTTACAGGGAAAATTTTTTCACCTGACAAAAGACTATATTATATCCATACACACACACTCTAAGTTTTAAACAAACAATTGAATACTGGTACACAGCGATGATGATAGTGAAGCTTGGTTGAGGTGGAGGAGTCAGAGGGTGGAAATTTCCCAGGGAATGCCTTACTAAATAAACACTGAGCCCTCAAGGATTAACTCTCACACTGTACAAGCCAGCAGATAAGATGTGTTTCAGAGACAGAGATGTGCATTTCCAATTAGGTCAAGAGGGGTCAGAAGTACACTGCCTTGTTAATTAGATCAGCAAGCCCAGCAGCTGCAGCTTCTGTCTAAGGCAGCAGCTCCCTCCCTCGTGTGTCCCCCCTGCTCTATGGAAGATGGGGTAAGCAAGGTGCAGGGGGACATTAGCCCCCCTCGTCTTCCCCTCCTCCCCTGACACAGCAAGCAGGCAGGAGTCTCGGAGAGCAGCACATGGCAGTGGGGGAAGGGACAGCTGAACTGCCATTGATAGCCTGCAAAGACGACATTAGAAGGGAGCATTTCACAACTGTAAATGAGCATGTTCCCTAATTGATCAGCAACATAAGAATGAAACAACGTTAACTGGGATGACTTTAAGTGAGGAGTTACTGTATAGTCATGTAGCGAAACAAGAATTCACTATAGGGTTGAAGTGTTGTCAATTCAGCATTTCACTTTTACAAAGAGACATTCATGCACAAGGTTAACAAGACGGTTTGTTTTTGGCGGTCCATGGAAAAATATGCCTTTAAAAGAAATAAGAGAATTATTTGATCCACACACTGGAGCATTTATAGAGAAGGAAGATCATCATCATTTCCCTGCATTTCCAAGAACATAGATCTGCACAAGATCTGATTTTCAGAGGTGCTGAGCACTTGTAGCTCCCATTCATTTGAATTTAGCTGTGGGGGCTTAGCACATCTAAAATCAAGCCTATGCAGTTTACCAGAAGCGCTTGAAGAAATACCACAGACAAACAAGTATTTCACTGAGTTGCTCTACAAGACAAAAGGACAATTCACATCAAGTGCTGCATTATCAGCCTTTTTCCTTTCCACAAACTGTTCCAAATCTCAGTGTTGGTTTATTTGTGTATTTTTTTCCTCACTAATATAAACTAAGTAACAAATCTATTACACTTCTAGTGCCTGCAAACATATCCATATCTGATGCCAAAATCTCATCTGGCACTCATCTGGTTTTCTCCAAAAGTTATGAAAAGCACACCAGGGTAAAAATAAATTCTTTACTTTATCTTTAAGAGCAAACTTAATGCTCTTAAAGTAATATGTGTCCATTTAAGCTTGTTTCTAAAATACATTATTTATATTTTCACCATCTAAGGTGAGGAGATACTAAACAACGGACACATTAATTTACTATAACATACACAAGCTTCCCCATAAAACGTTATCTGAGACTTGGTCTACACTTAACATTTAGGTCGATATAGCTATATCAGGCAAGGGTGTGAAAAATCCATATGCCAACCTACCTCCAGTGTACATGCAGCTATGTCAATGGAAGAATGTTTCCACTGACCAAGTCACTGTCATTCAGGGAGGTGGTGTTCCCACAGCGTTGGTGCAAGCTATGTCTATATGATGCAGTTATGCCAGCATAGTTACATTTGTAGTTAGATATTTGCACAATTTGCACATACAAATTTTGTTTGTGTACCCATATTTGGAGATCTGCACATGCATGTTTGTTGATGCAAATTTATAGACCAGTGTTAAGGCATCCTTGAAAATTCAGCTCAGGAGTAACAGGATTATTTTCTTCCTTTCATATCCCACTATCCCTTAGGTACCACTTTCAGGATCAAACAAAACTGTGCTCTTCTCCAAATAGAGGTTCATAATCCCCGTGGTGAATATTTGTTTCAAAACAATAACACTAGATTTTCAGAAGTACAGACAAGGAAAAAGGCTTCAGCGCTGACCTTTTAATTCAGTACATCTTCCGCACAGCACAAATACTCAACATGCAACAGAAAACAGACCTGCACTTAACATGAGAGGCATGTCACAAAAAAGAACATTGGACTGCTTGATAGTTGTTGATAACAAGTAATTAGTATTCTTATATTTGTCCCATTTATTTGAAAAACAAAGCTGTTCATGTCACAAAATACCTAAAGAGAAAGCTGGAACTTTAGACAATGACAGTCTGGGATGAAAGTTTTACAATTTTTAATCATGTTGTATTATCATGAATGTAGAGTTGGAGAGTTTAACGCTAAATTCAAGGGAAACTATAACTCAGAGTTTTAATATTGAACTGATCTATCGGTAATGTAGCTGATTACATATGCTGGGAGTGAAAAGAGCTGTTTTTGGCAGCATTTGCATTTAAACAAAAGAAGTGTCTTTCCTTAAAAGTATTAATAAGAACAATCTCTATTTCCAATCAAGAATTTACATTAGAATGTATGAGGTACATGTTATAAATTTAACATGGTTCCATGTACCTCACTGAGCTATGATCTGGTTTTATGAAATATCTATGACACAACTGATCTAAATTCTAAACGTCAACAAAGAGAGAAACTGAAAGATAACACACACAAAAGAGAGAACAAGGCATATTGCTGGTTAGTACAATACCTGCTGACCTTGATGGCTTGAAGTTGGTGAGAACTGCGATATTATCTTTAAGGGAAAAAACATTACAATAAGAACCAAAAGCCTGAAAGTCACAGCCGTTTTATATCATGATACAGTTAGTACAGACCTCTCCTGTTGCAGCAGACAAAACTGCCATAACCAGAACAAGCCATTAGAGATAAAGGGGTATCAACTGAGCAAACAGCATGATTTTTATAAGACTCCCTCCTAAAATAAAAATCTCTAGTGTACATTTTAGTCCTTCACCCTCTTACAGAGGCATCTTATTCAGCAGCCTAAAACAGCATGACAGGCACAATGGCAAGAAAAGGACAGTCATATCTGCAGTAAACATTACTTCCGCTTGCCAAAGATGACAAAAGAGAATCCATTTTTCCACACATACAGAGTACAACAACAGCAGAGGCCCTGTTTTGCTGTTCAACATTAGATTGTCTAATAAAGGTAAACAGAGATCTAAAATGATTGCAGATTCAAAGGAGTATGAAATGAACACATCTATTGGAAAATAAATAGACTGATTCACCTTACAATGCAGAATTCAAGCAAATAAATTGCTGTCAGCCTCTGCAATGGCTCTGTTAGGAAATAATCACACAATAAACTACATCTATAGAAATCCACTCTAGAAAGGTAAGGACACTTTTCCACATTTATATGAGTAAATGTTATTCCCGCTCCATAGTCACCAACATGGGGTTTCTAAAAGAAATGCCTTCCCACTGCAAGCACTGTCTCTGATGTCTCTTCACCTGGACACATAATTGGGGCTAAATTTTTCAAAAGCACCTGAGTGATTTAGGACCTTACACCCCATTGTAAGTCAATGAGACTTACGAAAATGGGACGTGGATACCTGAAAATTTTAACCTTGAATCACTATACGCCCTCCCATGGCCAAAGCTGTCACTTTGGTTGCACGAGCAGCCATTGCTTGCAAGAGGTGATCGTAGAAATGTATTGCCAACCAAATCCCAGATTCATTATCTGTATGTATGCACACCCACAGAATTACAGGTACTTTCCACTTCAGTCACAGCCCAGGTCAATCAGATGGCTGTAAAATAGCCCATATACGTCAACAATAGGAATAGAAATGTGGAAGGCATTGAGCTGCTTTGATACTTTCGTTGTTTTTTAGACAACTTACTGTATAGAAAAATAAGGTATTAATTCACTAGGGAGATCAGGTAATAGTCTATTATAAATGTGCAAAATTTCTTAAGTAATTACAGTACACAACATTAGACATAACATTCTACATCTTTATTGGAACTGCACAAAAGGTCTTCCTTATGTGTGCCAGGCAAAAAAGAAATACAGTAAGAAGCAAAAACCCAAAATAAAAGCAACTGCATTTCACACATCTGCATCTAAGAAATAGATTATTTAGATAATTCAGTGTTTCAGAAACCCAAATATTGGCTCTCTTCAAAATCTACCTACTCTTCTTAGATCCATCTCATTCCAGAGAGATTACTGACAAAATCCTCAATGGTTTAGACAGCAGTATACTCACATATTTTCTAATTCACCAACAATGTATTCTTCCAATGAGCAACAGGTGAGCTAGTACAGTGTGGCTAGTAGTCACACATTTGAAAAAGCAGATACATGGGCAGGAGACTAAATGAATGTACTAGACTTAATAGGATAACATGGTGAAATTCACTCTCATGGCAGGGAGACCCAGCATAGATTGCAGAATATTTTTTAATTAGCAAGCAAAAAAACAAATGCAAGAAAAGAAAATCAAGGAAAAGCATCATAAAATGTAATCTGTTCATTTACACTGACATGTATAGTTTAACTGTATTTCTAAAGCTTCACAATATACTAGTATAGGTATGCAATGTATTTTGAAAAAGCAATGAAGCCTTAGTAAGGCAAGACTTCCCTGCAGTTATGAACTATTACATCTTTTCTGAGAAATGAGATGAACTCCATAGGACTAGCACTACTGCTAGCCTGTGCAAAGTGTAAGCGAGGGACACTACCTTCACACCCTCCAAACCAGCCAGTACAGCTAGTCAGCTGCAGAATGAACATGCTCTGCACCCTGTTTAAGGATGAAATGGCAGCTTTTCTCCCTCAGAGCTCCATAAGATACAATGGGTCAGACCCTGGACTCAATAAGGCTCTGACCGTGCTACGTACTCTTAACTCTGGCATAGCCGGGAATTCTCCTGTCATAGGCCACATAACCTTCCTGCCCTACTGTCAAAGGGCATACTGACAGGCAGGGACATGACCAGAGTGATGCAGCACTCTACCTGCAGTAGAGACCTTTGAGGGAAGGTGTGGCCAAGCATAATTTAGAACAGCCAGAAGTAGGAAGCATAAAAGTGGTTTAAAGGCCTCTTTTCCTTCATCTCCTATCACCCTGACTCATCTGCATCAAGTGAAGTCTTTAGCACAGCTGAGGATCTAGCCCAATGCATCCTCACAGCGCCACTTCACTCCAACATAGGGCATTGTCTCAGAGGCACAATTAAACCCTAAAAGGTTCAGAGAATTACCAGTAAGCTAAAAGTAAGCAAAAAGCTCTTAGCGCCATGTGCAAGCAGCCATAATTTTATTTTACAAAGATACTTTTTTCACTTTCCTAATGGTAGCATAGATAAGTTAATATCAACAATGTTGTTACTTAACCCTAATTAATCCTCATAGTTCTCCTGGGAAGTACATTTGTATTATTATCCTCAATTTACAGATGAGTAAACTGTGTCAGAGAGGTAAATGACTGCCCTAAGCCTACAAAGAAAGAGATGCTCAAAACCAGGATTAAGATGCAAGAGCTCCTGATTCCCAGTCCTGTGCTCAGACCTCATCACCCTCTAGCAGAAATAACATATGGAAATAATAATACAGGTAAGCCTTGGGACTACTGTCAAGGTAGGCTGCCTTTTATACCTATTAATGTTAACAGTTAGTTAACTGTCCCTTCCAATTAGCAAAAAACTGCTGGATAAAATGTTAGCCTAGCTGCCATATTGATTTGTGAAAGTTTAGGGTTTGGGGCAACACACAGAAGCATGTGCACACAACATCTGCCACCCCAGATGCTATCCACTGGACCATCTAATGCAATATCTTGTCTCTGGTCATAATCAGTGTGACGAGTTTGGTCACAGAGACCCCCTTGAGACTGTCAGCTGACGTGCTGAGATTACCTCTGAGCCTGTTTTCACTGCCAGTTTGGGACTCCAGAACCCTGGTCACCTATCTCTAGCACCCAGGCACCTGGTTCCCAATGGGATCCAAACCCTAAATAAATCAGTTTTATTCTGTATAAAGCTTATACAGGGTAAACTCATAAATTGTCCGCCCTCTATAACACTGATAGAGAGATGTGCACAGTTGTTTGTTCCCCTAAGTATTAATCACTTACTATGGGTTTACTAATAAACAAAAATGATTTTATTAAGTATAAAAGGTAGGATTTAAGTGGTTTCAAGTAATACCAGACAGAACAAAATAAGTTACCAAGCAAAATAAAGCAAAACACTCAAGTCTAAGCCTAATACTTTAAGAAACTGATTACAGATAAAATACCACCCTTAGAGATGTTCCAATAAGCTTCACAGACTAGACTCCTTCCTAGTCTGGGCCCAATCCTGGGCCCTGGTACAGTCCTTGTTAGTTTCAGCTCAGGTAACTCGGGGATTTCTCATGACTGGCAGCCTCCTTTGTTCTGTTCCAACCCCTTTTATATCTTTGGCACAAGGTGGGAATCCTTTGTCTCTCTCTGGGTTCCCACGGTTCCTTCTAAATGGAAAAGCACCAGGTTTACGATGGATTCCAGTATCATGTGACATGTTCACATGTCCTGTGAGACTTCATTACCCACTTGCTGGCACAGGGGTATACAGGAAGGCTTACAAGCAAACAGCCATTTACAACTAATTGTCCTAGTCAATGGGAGTCATCAAGCTTCCAAACCACCATTAATGGCTCACACTTCGCATAATTACAATAGGACTTCAGAGTTATACTTCATATTTCTAGCTTCAGATACAAAAATGATATATACATACAAATAGGATGAACACACTCAGTAGATTACAGGCGAGTCTCATTTTACGTGGGGGTTCTGTTCTGCGGTTAGCGCGTAAAGTGAAAACCGCGTATAGTGAAACACTCATTGTGTTGAACGGCGGGCAGAATCGCCCGCACTGCAGATGCAGTTTTAAAATTATTTTTAAAAAAAAAAAATTTGCCGACTGCGCAAAGCTGAATTCGCGCATGTTAAATGCGCCTAAGATGCGACTCACCTGTATAAGATTTGTATTGATACCTTACAAGAGACCTTTTGCATAAAGCATATTCCAGTTACATTATATTCACACTCATAAGCATATTTCCATAAAACATATGGAGTGCAATGTCACAATCAGTACTTGATGTTTCAGAGGAAAGGGAAACAATGTACCTAGGGTGAAATAATTGCTTTGTACAACACTCCCTAACCATCATCATGTTCAACTAGTGAGACAAAATGTTATCCTGGGAGGTCTCTAAGGTAACAGCCTTACCAAATCTTACTCATTGTTCTAGTATCACGGCCTGTTCTGACACAAAAAGTAAATTAAAATTCACATCATGATAACCTACTGAGTCAATGAATTACTTATCAATAAAACGAAAATAAGAAAGAAAAACTTGTAGCACCTTAGAGACTAACAAATTTATTTCAGCATAAGCTTTCGTGGGTTAGTACCCACTTCATCGGATGCATGGAATGAAACATACAGTAGACAGATGTTTATACAGTCAGAGAAAATTGAGAGGAACCATAACAGCAGGGGAAGAAAAACCTTTGAAGTGATAAACAAGATGGTCACACAGGTGTGAATGAGGATTGTTCACACCTGTGTGACCATCTTGTTTATCACTTCAAAGGTTTTTCTTCCCCTGCTGTTATGGTTCCTCTCAATTAATTAGCCTCTTAAGGTTGGTCTATGCACCTCCACCTTATCATGTTTCTCTGACTGTATAAACATCTGTCTACTGTATGTTTCATTCCATGCATCCGATGAAGTGGGTACTAACCCACGAAAGCTTATGCTGAAATAAATTTGTTAGTCTCTAAGGTGCTACAAGTTTTTCTTTCTTATTTTCGTTTTGCTGACACAGACTAACACGGCTACTACACTGATACTTATCAATAGTGTGTCTTCTGTGCGCTAAGGATCACAGTGGAATCTGTGCCAAACTTACCAGTGAGTCATGGTCTGACTCATTTCTATGTTTGACCAAGACATCTGATTCAGCATTGTCACTCAAAAAGAGAGGCATGCACAACAAAGGTTGCTCAGGTTTAAGGTCACTAGAAAAACATTAGCATAAATGTTTATAGGAAACCCAGCTGCACAGAGATCATTCAATAAATGTTAACTCCACAATTCTGAGTACTGAGAGAGAGAGAAAAAAAATCGTTACTGGCTAATACAAAGATGTAATGAAATGGGCACAATCAAAAGGACGCTGACAACCAGTTAGGGCCCCAATATGTACCTTCCTTTAAAGAGGGTCAACCAAATGTAGCATCCTTTTATTATAAATATCTTTAAAAATACTATAGGGATAGACTGTGACTGAGTATTTGCCTGCAAAAGAACACACTGGGCCCCCTTTCACAGGCTACCTGGACTTTGGGTCCAGGTCCATAACAAATAGGTCACCCCGGACCTCTAGAGCTTGTGTGCTGGGAGAGGTGGATCTCTGATTCCATTCAGCATGCTGACCAGCACACTTAAGTTAATGTAGGGAGTGTTGCAACTTGATGCTTGCATAAGCAATAAATTACTATCTGAATCTCTGCAAGGGGGAAGCAGAGAGTGAATTGTGCCTCTGAAGCATGTCTCTGAGACACAATGCCTCCCTGGATTACTCCTGACTGGTGGTTTACACACATTCAGAGCTGTGCCTAAATACACAATCTATTTCTTAGTAGATTTAAAAAACATTGTTTGAGTTCTTAGTGATGTCAACATGATTTATTATGTTTGTGTGGCTGGGCATAGAGCAAAGCTTACCCTGGTACAGCTTCACTGAAATCAATAGAGTTATGGATGAATTTAGCCCTTTATCTTAAGCATGTGTCCCCAAACTCAATTACACATGCACACACGGAAACTGAGGTACTGGATCTAGTCTCCTTAAGTAAATTTTTTATAAATCATATTGTTCAGCCCTAAAAGCTACTGCACATCCCCTGTATCAGCAATCATTATATTCTTGAAAAGCTGGCCCAATTTTCAAATTAATACATACACAAAACACAGACAGAGCAAGTAGCACAGCCTCCCTTAAAGATATGATTAAGAAGCTAGCACATCTGAACTGACACTTATAAATAATCTATAATTAATCAATAATAATCCGAAGAAAATGCTAATCAGGTTTTTCTCTCTCCCTCTTTTTAGGGATTGCAGAGATGTCCAGATAACGCAGCAGTTAAAAATAATATAGCCTCATATAAAGGGCCATTGTATCAAAAGAACTGAATTTCTATCAGACAATACATTAATATTGTACGTAAATAAGGAACTGAAATCACCTCTTATGTTCCTCATGTGAATTCCATGTTGATGGAAGATGATAACATAGTTGATGCAAAGCCTCTCTTAGCTAGAGATACCTGTTTTCCTGAGCAGCTAGGAACAAGATGCTTCTACAGACATTTACATCGGTACCACTATTTTGTAATGCAATATTAGTACTGTACTGTATGTCTCATCTCTAAAAACCAAGCCCAAATTACCCTTAAATATACTTGCTCTCTACAGTGAATGCAGGGATAAATTCTGCTCTCACATCAGCGTAAATCTAGAGCAGGGGTCGGCAACCTTTCTGAAGTGGTGTGCCGAGTCTTCTGAAAATCAGCCACTGAAAATTAGCTTGCATGTTGCCTTTTGCACCCATGTCATAGGTTGCCTACCCCTGATCTAGAGTAACTCCATTAGCAGCAACAGAAGTCCCCCATAGGCATCCCAGATGATTCAGGGCGAGGCCTTGAGGGTGAACATGCTGGAGCAGGAGCTGTGCCTCCGTTTTAAAGGGTGCAGCACAGGGGTCGGCAACCTTTCAGAAGTGGTGTGCCGAGTCTTCATTTTATTCACTCTAATTTAAAGTTTTGCATGTTAGTAATACATTTTAATGTTTTTAGAAGGTCTCTTTCTAGAAGTCTTTAATATATAACTAAACTATTGTTATATGTAAAGTAAATAAGGTTTTTAAAATGTTTAAGAAGCTTCATTTAAAATTAAATTAAAATGCAGAGCCCCACAGACCGGTGGCCAGGACCCGGGCAGTGTGAGTGCCACTGAAAATCAGCTCACGTGCTGCCTTTGGCACACGTGCCATAGGTTGCCTACCCCTGGCGTAGCAAGTGTTATCTGCTGCACTGACACTTTCGTTTACAAAAAGTGCTTTATTTTAAAACTTTGCTACAAACAAGCCTACTGAATTGTTCCAAGAACGAAGTGTTACTTTTGTAAGAAACAAAACTTACAAGAATGATAGTGTAACAAGGCATCAACATATGGGAGAGACAGAGGCCTATTCCCAGTGCTAACAAAATCTCATTTATCATTTTAGAAAGAATGCCAAGGGCAGCTCCAACATGTTAAATTGATACAATCCAGAACAATATGTCAGAAAGAAAAAGTCTACCTTTGTGCAATGTCTGATCTCCTACACAGTTCAGGTCAAATCTTAAAATCCTTACTCAGTTTTTAGTTAAACTTTATTCAGGAAAAATTCCCATTGCAATAAATGGGAATTTTAGCAGAGACCTTGGATTTGACCCTTTGTATCTCTTTTTCAAAGGATTATAAAGTTTCCCTTTGGTATAAAAGGCATCAGCTTTGGAAAAGATCTGTTTTTAGCAAAAACCCACAAACAAGGGTCTAGTGGCACATTACTTAAATGGTATTTTAATGTGGTGGTGCTGGCAACTCTTTTCATAACAGTGCTGGGAGTTCTTTCCAATGTGGGCTATAATAAAATATCATTCTGTACACATTATACATTACAGGTACCATCAGCTCATCATGTTGCAAAATGATACACATCTACATTGATGATCTTATCAATGACAGTTCCAAAAAGGAATATTCTAAATTGTGGTAGTTGGACATAGGGAGAACCTATGGTATTTTTAAACTGCTATACATTTAGGTGGTATTTTAAATAAAGGGGAAACAAGATGCTGAAGAAGCCTCCCAAGGGTGGAGTGGCAAAATACCAAACTCTGGAATTCCTGAAAACCGATCCAATTCAGCATTTCAGCTGTAACAATTATTATGCACTTGTTTTCACTGTAGTGTACTGCTTACATCTTCTATACCCTCAGGGCCAGGTGTGTCCATTACTATGTGGCTGCACAAGATGAAAATACTCTGGATACCTGCTCAGCTTGCACACATAGAGACGGACCAAGGATCAACCCAGCCTTTATATTCAAGAGAAGACGTTCTGCACGAGCATGATGCCATGATATATTGCATACTCCAACAGCCCCTGAAATCACTGGAGTTATATTGGTGGAAAATTGAAGTAACACAGTGGTTAATTTTATTATTATTTATTATCTGTATTATACTGATGTATAGCGGTCTCAACCTGGCGGGGGCCCTATGCACTAGCTACTGTACAGACATAGCGTAAATAACAGTCACTGCCCCAAAGAGCTGACAGTCTTGGAGACTGTAACAGCTGGGTGTAATGAAGAAGCAGAGTGAATGGGATAACAATAATAATAAGATGATTTACACAGACTAGGTGTGTGTACAATTTGTAGGTGTAATAAGATGATCAGAGGCAGTAAAGACAGAACCAGGCCCTAGATTTACTGTCCACTAGACACGTTTTTTGAAGTTCATTCCATTTCAACACTGGAATTCAACTGGTCAGTTTCACATTATATTTGTGATTTTCCTCACTTTTTGGTTCTCAGACACAAGTTTGGTGATCTATTCCATTTGTTTTACCTGACCTCTACAGAAATATGAGTAAAATACAGGACCTATGGAAGTCATTGGGAGTTTTGTCACTGACTTCACTGGGCCAAGATTTCACCTTCTATGCTTATAATCAAAACAGCCATAGCAAAAACAGAACAACACAAAATTGTTTTTGTTGTTTTGTTTGTTTGGAATTTAAAAAAAAAAGAATCTCATTAAAACCTTCCAATTTCTATTTGGTTTTGTGAACTCCCAATTTGGAAAGCTCACGTTTTGTGCCCAAGATACTGTAACAGAGATGGGATAATGTTTTGGGAACTGGCACTAGATCCCAGATCATCACGGAAAGAAATGTTTCCCATCAATCAATAAGATGATTTGGGCAATGGACCGTGGTCCTCAGTGCTTACAGTATCTGATATAAGCATTAGTCTTTAAAATGAAGTGAAGTAAGCACAGACATCCAACTTTACAATCGCCTTGAAAATTGATGTTTACTATGCACGTGTCTATTACAGTTTTTACTCGTCAGCATGATACATTTACAGAACACTACAAATTTCAGGCTCTCCAACCCGTGGCTCTCCAATATCCTAACTCATAGTTAGGAAAACCTCTTTGAATAGCAAACCACGGGGCACTCTGTAGTTTGAGGACAGACTGTAGAAAAATTAAAGGCCTGACTATGATATATTTAAATATGCTGCCTGCATATGTGTGCCCCACCTACAGTTTTCATGGCTTGATGGTATTCTGCTCTCTTTCCAAGTATTTGATAATGCTGAAGTTTTCCCTATAACCTTGCTGAGAAAGCCACGTCATCTCCTGAGATTTTGTTATAAAACTGCACCACACCTAAACAGAACGTGCTTGGAAGCTTTTAATCAGTCACAGATACCCAAGAGGGTATACATAAAGGTTCTGACCATAATCAAGAACTCCATGCAGAATAATCAGTGTGGTAAATTAATGAAGTTTTGATATTACATGGTTATGTTCATGAGTAACCCATATGCTCCTTTAAAATGTCTGTTTTCAAACGGAGGCCTGAAATTATCACCATTTACACTAGCAAGATAAAATGTGACAGCTGTTCTGGCTGAGCAAATACTATAATTAGTTCCTTACCCTACATTTATTCTTCATCTATAGATCTTTATGTTACTGTTGCATTACAACATTCCAAGGGTTGCACAGTAAGGCCCAGATTACAACTAGGGAAAAGGGCACCAGCAAACTGTTCCTCCTTGCTTACTTACTAGGGGCCAGCAACAATCAGTGGGAAGTACAAGCACTCCACTAGTATAGCACTGACAGTGGTACATGGATCCCCACAGGAACTGAGGAGGGATAGGATGAAACCAGGCACAGATTTAAACTTTATTAGAAAATGTTTGAGAACAGATGATACAAATAGTTTGAAGCGTCAGTTATTGGTCATTGGGGGTAACATGCGGAGTATAGGGGGATGTTCGTATTTTGGGGTTGGGCAGCACACATAATACATACGGACTGAAGTGTCCCCAATGGAGGGGTAAGTGGTGGGCGGGATCAGGATATAGTTGGTAGGCGGTGAGGGTCTATCACTCATATAGGGAGTACAGACAGTCATGGGTATACGTGAGTGGGCTGGGCAATGAGAATGGGGCGACCCTCACGTGGCGGGGTTCGGCTAGGTTGGGTGGGTTCGGGGCTCAGGGGATGGGGTCCAGCGGAGGGGGGGGGGTCAGTAGGTCCCTTCCCCCTTGTGGGTGGACGGGGTTTCCCCGGCTCAGACCTGGTATTGGCGGTGGCCGGTTACGTGCTCCGTGTAAATGTCCCGGGACCAACGGATAGTGTCCGAGACCATTAGGCGTCTCATGAGCCGCGCGTAGTGGCGGCCCACCCCACAGGTCCTTAGGACGCGTTCGTTGCACGGGTCCCAGGCACCCAGGGCCCCGACGAGGAAGGCGTCGGTGTGTACCTCGTAGCCCTTTGTCCGCAGGGTGTCGGCCAGGGGGGCGTATTTTTCGAGCTTGCGGGCTCGGGCTGCGCGGAAGGCCGGGGTCCTGTTCTCGAACGGGATCGTTACGTCGACCAGGATGATCTTTTTTCCGACCTCGTCCGTGATGACGATGTCTGGGCGCAGCTGGCTGTCGGTGCCGGGGACGGCGCGGTTGACGGCGACCTGCCCCAGGCGCGGGTTGATGGCCTTTACTAGGCGGTCCTGGACGGCGTTGTGGCGCAGTTGCCAGGCTCTGGCGTGGGGCTTGCAGCTGCATAGGACATGGGGCAGGGTTTCGGCAACGTACCCGCACTTCCTGCAGCGCTTGTCCCGGTTCCTGTGGCGGACGGCTCCGTTGAGGGGGACGCAGTTCAGCCGGGCACGGTGTATAAACCGCCAATCGGCGAACCGGGTGAAGCTGCCCGTGAGGAGGAAGTCGTGATCTACAACCAGAATCTAGCCCTAATATAACTGAGTGTGAAAATGAACTCATTGGCCCAAATTTTGCTCTCAGCGACAATAAGGATCCAGACACCCAAGGCAAGAAGGTTTAAACTCCAAAAGAAGCAGTTAAACCAACTGATTGCATACTGTGTTATTCTACTATAAAAGTATATCAAGTAAGATTTTTTTTATGAAAGCTTGTAATGTTCTGAACTTAATGGTCATTATGAGATATGTATCTATGTTATGGTTATGAATGTATGTATGTATGCATCAGCGGTTCTCAATCCGCAGTCCTATCAGGACATAGCTGCAGCCCATTTGACAACCTCAGGCCCATACAGGTTGCATATATAGTGTGTGGATGTGGTCCACATAACAAAGAGAGCTGCATATGTGGCCCACAATGGTCAATAGGTTGAGAACCACTAGTATGTATCGTATATAAATTATAATTGTAACTGTGGTGCAGCTTCATCATCACCTCACAATAGGGCAATGACGCAATCAAGCAAGGAGAGGCTACCTCCCACAGGTAACGAACAGCTTCCATACCAGGAGAGACTAAAAAGATTAGAGCTGTTCAGCTTAGAAAAGAGAGGACTAAGGGGGGAATATAATAGAGGTCTATAAAATCACTTTTTCCACACAATTCATGAATAGAGAAGTGTTTCACACAATAAAAAACCAGGAGTCACCTGATGAAATTAATACAAACAAATACACACAACACAAACAAACCTGTGGAACTCATTGCCAAGGTAGATAGGTTGCCAATCTCTATTACTGTTGGAATGACCAAATATAACTGGGCTCAAAAAAGAACTAGATAAGTTCATGGAGGATAGGTCCAACAATGGCTATTAGCCAAGATGGCCTGCGACACAACCCCGTGCTCAGGGTGACTGCCAGAAGCCAGGAGCAGAAGGCCAAGTTGGATCACTCCATAATTGCCCTGTTTTGCACACTGTCTCTGAAGCTCTGGTACAAGCTACTGTCAGAGACAGGATACCAGGCAAGATGGACCATAGTCTGACCCCAGTATTGTAGCTCTTATGTTCTTTACCAGATGAAACTGACTTCAAGCACCTAGCTATTGTACAGCTCAAGAAAAAGCAACAAGAAAGCATCAAAGCACATGGGAAGAGCTTGAAACTGAAAAGAAAACCCCAGTCTTCGAAAACTAAGCAAGGAGGGAGTTTTCCCCTTTGAATATTTACAGTGACTGAAGTGGAAAAAAATTGCAAACCATTTTAAAATGGAAGGAGTTTGAACTGAAAATTATCCAGAAACCCAGGGACAGCCTCTAGGAGTGAAACTGTCTGTGGAACACTGGATCCCCACTGTAGCTAGGGGGGTTTGCTGGGAAACTGTTTACAAGCAATAGGTAACTTATATTAGAAAAAGGATTTTATCTAATATGGAAGTGTAAAGTCATGATGTTTATTTTCTGTGTAACTTGTGAATGCTTGTTTTCTTATTATTTCATCTTTGAAGGTGTGTTTTTTCTATTAAATAAATGTTTGTTTATTTATACCACAAGCAGGTCTCTGGTGTGAAAACTGTGTACTATGTATGCCCAAGTGAACAGATAACTGGGGAACTGGTTTCTTACCTTCGGAGTGATGAACCACAGGGGAACGGTCCAAGTGTTTGGTAATTAAGAACTTGGTGAGGATGGATCTCGTAACACACAGGACTGGAAGGGCTGTTGGTGTCACCCTGGAAAGAGTAACTAGGCTGGTGAAACCTTATGCTTATGGGCTAGCACTTGTGGCAGGGATCTGAATCATAGCCACATGGCACAAAGACACCCCGAAGCTACAGATAGGTGGTGACAGAGCTCCTGACCAGTTTTGGGGATCCTCAAAACATCGCAGTCATCCCAATATAAATCCAGAATAACGCCACTAAAGTCACTGAAGTTAGGCTGAATTACACCAATGTAAAAGAGAGCAGAATTTGTTCCTAAATATGCAGGCTCAGGCACCACCCAGGGCACTTCATTTTGGGAGTGAGAGGAGTTGTGTCTGCTACACGCTCTTGAGAAACACACACACAGCTGCAGGGTTACCTCCCAAAACTTATATAGAAGCCAGCCCCATCCATCTCAGGTATTTTGCAGCATCTCTGACCATGATATCTAAATACCCACATTACAAGCAGCAACACCACAACTGGCACTAACCTGAACCCTTTGCTAGCAGCTTCGGCAGAGACCCACAACTGAGAAGGGGATATGGTAACTGGAGTACGCTCTCACCCCTCCAGGTCGTTCAGTGCCAGAATTATGCAAGGAAGCTCATGCAGTCACTGCTCCCATTAAGCCTGTTCTGTGGATTCTGACAATCTCTAGATTTAAATTCACTTAAAAGTAAAATAAAAATCCAGACTGAATGGAAGGGTTAAAAAAAAATCCCAAAGAAGTCAAACCTCAAAGTCTGACCATTGTGTGCACATCTGAAGAGATAACACACTAGAAATTCAGTAGCAATTAAACACAAGAAACAGAAGTCAGAATTGCACAACCTATTTCTATAGCTCAGTATTCACAATATATGAACGGTATGATGGAATCACGCACAGGAAAATGAGCCTGTGTAATCCATCCATACCTTTTTGCAGATTTCTGAAATGTAATATATTACTAAGGATCATAATAAGGAGGGCTCAACTGCTCTACTATCTCTGTTCATAGTCATTTCTACACACTTTTGAGAATTATGAAAGAGGTAAATGTTGCCTCAATCCCAAACCAGGGAGCAAAAGGCCTAAAAGCAGACCTGCTTCAGCTCTGATGTTCCAGGTGTGCATGTGGCTCCATTGGCATCCTTCTCCACACATTCGACAAGGACAAGGGAGCAGCAAATGTGACAATACAGTGGTGGAATTAGTGCTCCACAGCCTGGTAAGAGAGGATCCCTAAAATCTGCTTACACAGGCTTTTCCCAGGCGGAGGGACCCTAAACAATTAAAAAGTTATTAGAGCACTTTGTACAGAAAATTCAGTGTACCAAGATAGACCTCAAATGTGATATTCTGTGGGTCAGAAAAAGGGAGTTTGAGAAATGATGAATTCAAGTTCTCTTGTTAGGAATAATGCCTGGGGTAAGTGAAGGTGTGATCCAGTTCAGGATCTTCCCTCAAGATCCCAACGGCAAGACCTAGACTACATTATAAAATTGTATCATGTTCAAACACAATTGTGAAGAGTTGACTTAGATAACACAATGCTAACCATTACTGACTCCCTAGTCAGTGTAACAGGATGGTTTGCCCCATCAGGAGGAGAGCCTGGGGCTAAGCCAACCTTAATTACAGGATGAGCCCCACATGAAAGGAATCAGGTGATTCCTGTAGAAAACGAATCAGGATTAGCTACTGACAGGGCCTGGTTGGAGGGAAGAGTTAGACAGGGAATTAGAAGGTGCCGGGGAAAGCTCACAGCAGGAAAAGAAAGCTCTCCGGGGAGGCTTAGGAGAGACTTTCAACAAACAGGGAAGGGACTGGGCAACTCAGAGAGAAAGTAAAGAGATGAAGTAGGAAGTGGCCTAGGGAAAAGCTCAACACGAGTCAAGAAGCTGACCCTAGCAGTGCAGTACAGGACCTTAGGGCTGGAACCTAGAGTAGAGAATTGGACAAGGTTCTCCTACCAGCCCTGAGAACGGGGTGTACAAGCCTGTCACAATGGTTGTTGAGCCCAGCAAGGAGGCCGTAGGTTGAATGGAGGGCTCTCTGAGGAAGAGCCCCAAAGAGGCAGAAGGATTTTTGTTTCTGTTAAAAACAGTTTTGGATTTTCAGTTTGGACAGCTGTGACCCAGGAAGGGTAGACTAAAGACTGTGACTTAGCCAGAGCAGCTGAGCTTCTCAATGAGTTTCCAGACACAGGAAGTGCCACAGCACTGGAGTGACTTTAGATAGGAAGTGCTAGCCCAAGGAGGAGCTGCCATGCCTAGCTATGAGAGGGGTGCCTAGTGGGAAGTAGACTTGGTTAGGGTCAGCCTATCATAATTAAACCTTGGTGATATGAGTGAGTTAATTTGGACAAGACTCAAGAGTATTTTGGTCAAAACTGTCAGTACTCCATTTCCTTAATATAAGCTAGATAATGTTAACATTAAGCTTAATATTTCATTTTGTTCAAATGCATGTGTACATGTCAATTATAAGACACCTTTCAATTAAATACACTAAAACTAGTATTTTAAACATCTAATATATTTTAAAGATTTTAGGATACTTTTAAATATATTTTAGGATATTTTAGGATACCACAAATTAAGGGTGCTACTGTAGTATGCTGAATTCATCTATAGCATTCAAGTCCTGATTGACGCTAAAACATTACCCATTGCTGATATAAAGTCAACAATGTGTGTGGCAAAACTGGTACTGAACACAGTTTAACTGCAACTATAGATCAAGACATATCTTGCTCACCTCTGGTTCAGAAAATAGGTTAAAATCTGTCCTCGTATCTTTCTGAAATACTGCTGAACATGGTTTGTTCTGGTCTACAGCTACTGTTAAATTGTGTTCAGCAGCTGTTTGTCTGCATCCATGCTAACATTCACCATCAGCAATGGGTAATTTTCCTGGGGTAGAACTAGCAAACAAAATAGAGTTATTTCTGTGACCAATGTTTAACCAGCTGTAGACTTTTACAAATCTATCACAAATGGTTGCATATCACTGGGAGTATAGTACACCTAGTAATAAGTCCTTAACCAATATTTTAAAAAATGTTTCGATCCATCTTAGATATTATCCAACTCACATTGTCAACCTTTTTGCATATTACTGCCTTACAGGGAAAAACAAATTTGACATTCCAAAGGTAAGATCTTGTTATAATTGCAACAACTAACCAAACAATACAAGATTGTTGGGGGTTGTTTCTCTTCGTTCCCTATATGTATATACAGGTACAACAGAGAATATCTAATTAGCTTTATCTAGGGCATTAGCGTGTGATGCAATGAAGCCTACCCGGCAATCACATCACTCCTTTAATTCAGCCTCTTGATAATAAAACAGTTAATACCAATGTTCATTGAATTGCTATTTAGCTCAAACAACACAAATCTGTAGAGAAAGCTGCTGTGTGTCAGAGATAATGATACTGTTATGTACACCTTTTTTTAACAATGATCAGAACCACTTGCAACTTCTTAGAAGGCTCATTACTTTAATAAAAGATATTCACAAAAGTATCTTGGGTTGTTTACTAAATATATGCTGACAACATTTTAGTATAATTTTTAAAAGCATTTTTCGGTAGAGTTCTCATTCCTTAGGATAATCATATCCAATCAGCTGAATAAGAGTACATTGCAAGCCTCCTCATCTATACATGTGACGCTGTCCTTCCATTTTATGAAGCGGCTGTTCAGTATTCCAGCAAGAAGTACAAAGTTTATACAGCACGAACAGCCAAGAATGTCTGACGGATGAAATACGCTCATTTAGAAAAGCTTATCTCAGTGCTTAATCTTTTCTCCAGGGGCAACAGCCAGGAACGTCTCATGCTCCAGTCCAACATCCTGTAGTTAAGGGGTGTTGACTAAAGCCAACTAGTCTGCATTTACATTGCTTTTCAGACTTTATCTCTGAAGTATTTGAATGTTTTAGTAGTAGTATGAAAAGATTTGCTCAGAGGGATATGGAGGCAGCTGCACCCTAGTAAGTCAGAAAGGATTCCCCCCCGCCCCTTTAGGTACATGATGATATATTCTTGGCACCTCTGCAGCTGTGGATGTCTCAAATTGAAATGAAAATGCCATGATTCTGCTGTGTGAGGGGAGCTAAATAGCAGAAGCCACAGAAGGGAATTCAACACTCCTCTGCAACTCTTTGTGGGTGAAATTCACCTCTATTCAAAAAGCCCTGGCCAATGTGTCATTCACTTCTAAACTGAGGAGTTGAGGGGCCATAAGTGGTGGAATGGCCTTATGATGGGTCTATCAACTGCAGTGCATTTGGGGAAGACTCTGTGAATTAACCAGTGAACTGTCTGCAAACTGTGTGGATGCAATAGCCACAACTGATGGCTTACATTACATAATGAAGTACTTTAGTATGAAGATTCTGTTGCTAATGAAGATGTTTACTGTACTGGTATTCTATCCCTGGAGCATGCTGTTGGTTGCTAAGCCAGATAAGAACTGAAAAGTGCTGGGGATACAAGATGCATTTTTTCTTTAGATTAACTAGATGTATAGAATAGAATCATTATAAGTGAGATGTAAATCATAGTATGCCACATGCATATTATATTATACAGATAAACAAACTGCTTAACAATTTTGGCTTCTTCTAACCTCAAAGTGCATTTTGATTTAACTACTCTAGTTCTATTACAGTTCTCTACATGTTTAGCTAGACTGTAAAAGACAACTGCTTATGATAGCATCTTGCACTACAAATCTCAAAGAACAGATTTTCAAATGGTGTAATTTGGTCTAAGAGTTCTATGGAAGTCAATGGAGCTACACAGACTTACTTCGAAGTAACTATACCAATTTACGCGAAGTAAGACTCCAGCCCTAAATGTTTACGGCTTCGGGTTTTTTTAAAACACACAAAAGAGTTGCTTTTCAGCACCGTCGAGCGATGGGCACATCGGATGTACTGTATGTATATGAGTCAGCTGCATAGCTCAGTCTATATTTGGTAAGAGTAAGCTACAGAAAAGATTCTCCACCCTTTTCTCTGGAGGAAGCTGCCACTTGAGAGTGTTCATTAGATACTGAACTAACTGCTTTACTTCAGTGTTGTATTACAGACCTCTAATGGTTTAATGTGAAAGTTTAGACACAGATTGGCTGGGGAGCCTTCAAAGTATGCAATAGCAAGCCTTTCAAGACTGGAAATTCTCATCACACACGCCCATACCCTCACCTCTCACCACACATATGCAAAAACATTCTCCTTCTGAAAATGCTTTCTAATATATTTTCTCCAGATTGAGGTGTATTCAGATTCCCCCCCTAACAGGAATGTCAACCATACAACACCATCAAATACAACTTTATTTTGTACAAGCTGACAGCATTCCACCCTTCAGCTTTACTTAGATATCTGTGTCAGTCACTCATAACCTTAAAGTGCTATTTAAATGGTAGAAATCTCACAGAAAAGGCTGGGGGTGGGGGCACTCTGGAAAAGTCAAATGTGCATTTTATCTTTTTCTTTTCTTTTTTTTTTTTCTTCCTCTGCTCACTGGTCCATAATGAATTACTAGAGGGTTTGAAAAATCCACATATCAGGGCAAGTAAGAAACTTTCCTGGACTAGCATGGGGACTAATGCTATTGACCTCAGCATCTAAGCTTTCAATATTTTTTTTTAAAGTTTCTAGCCCTTATGGTTGCAAAGATAACCATCCAAATTTGAATTACTTGCACACCAAAACAGACAGCTCCAATGTGTTTCTGCTGCTGCTTGGTCTCATTAATTTTAAATTTCTGAACTCTCTGCCTACTAGTGAAATGGCTAAACATCAGATCATAGTTTTCTTGGTGATCAGCATAGCAAAACTGAACTCTACCCACCAGCATGGGACCTGGAAACAAACATTTTTTATTGTGGCTAGTATATGTCAGGTAAATTTTTCAAGTCCTGTAAATAAGCACACTGAATTTCAAAGTCTAATTCAATGGCACTTGAATGAATGAACGGTCCACAAGTGGATCATATTTTATACAGTTTTCTTCAATATTAGAAATTGTGCAATTGTTATTTTGCTGATTCTTCATAGCAAATATGCAATTATTCAATATTCAGAAATCACTATTCAACTTAACTCATAGTGTTGTTTCTGTTCCCTCATTGGATGACTTAATGTTTGTAAAGTATACTTCTTCATCCTTTCATGACAAATTCCTTTTCATTACAAAATAAATTTTGTTTCTTGATTAAACAAATCGTGTCTATGGGTCCATAATTTGCTTCCAGAGAACATTCATCCAAACAAAATTTTGCTCAAATGGATGTTCATGAAAGTCAAATGAAAATGTATGTACAAACATGTCACCTAACTAAAGCTATTTGGCAATTAATAAACCCAAATTAACAATCCCTAGGTTAGACAAACTGAGGCTATTTCTGCTCGCCTCACACATGAGTAAGGATAAAATTGTCAAGGAAGTCACAGAAGTCATGGATCCTGACTTCCAGATACCTTTGTGATATTTTCCTCCTCAGCCCTGCGGCAGCAGGGTTGGAGCTGTTAGCCAGCCAGGGAAGCTACCAGCCAGCTGGGAAATCTCACGCAGCTCCCAGCCACTGTGGGCAGTGGGTGCTGGACCCCCCTACAGCAGGGCTTGGGCTCTCACTCCCCCTCCCTCACCTTAGGCATCAGTCATCCCTCCTCAAACCCTCCCCTTATTTTTAGTAAAAGTTACAGACAGGTCAGGGGCTTCCCTTAATTTTTTCTTTATTGCCTGCGACCTGTCCGTGACTCTTACTAAAAATAACCATGACAAAAACTTAACCTTACACGAGTTCTGCCACTGAAGTCAGTGGGACTGCTTTCATGTGTAATACAAGCATAATTTGGCCCATTTACCGGTGAGCTATAATACTTAAAAATTATCAAACATCACATGCACATAACATAAGGCTAACAAAAAGCACACAAAGGTGGCTTTAAGGCTGGAAATGTATCATTAACTTATACAAATTTTGCATATTAGAAATATGCACTGTACAACTTCTTGGTAAAAGGGCATATATCCTATCAATACTGAATTTCCCTATGCAAAATGGTTATAAAATTGTAACATTCGGTGCAGGGCTCTCTTGGATCTGGTAGATGTGTACTGTATTTGATTAAATTATAAAACTATAATAATAAAACTACTGTAGTAAGTCCCATTAAAATGAATGATGGTGCTAACCATAAAGTATTATATACCATGTAATTTGGTGTAATTATGAACAGCTTAAAAGCAATTACTGTATATATTCTATAGCTTCCTTTCAAGTGTAAATAAATGCTGGTTTTTAAATTTTTAAAACAATTCTAATTAGTCCACAGTTTGGGCTAACATTATGCTTGAATGCGTTTTTATAGATTAAGACAATTTTTAGTAGAAGGAAAAGATTTAAATATAAACTGTTCAACACATTCCCTTTCTTAACCTTTCCTTTTCAAACTCCGCCCCCCCTCCCATTCCTGGACTAACAGTCCAATCCTAATGTAGTCAATAGGAGTTTTCCCCAAATAAGAACTGAAATGGCTCTAAGTTTATCTGCCTAATGTATTCAGAACTGGGGTTATTTTAAATCATGTTACAAGCAAATCCTATGGAACTAAATTCTAGTTTTCCCTGATTATTTCCAACAAAAATCCTAAAGAGAACCACCGTTTAAAACATAAATATTGACATTTGGGCACAGTATTATGGTTTTGAAAATCCATTTTAATACCTTAATTTTTAAGGTTGTTCCAAGGTTGTAAGAGCCACTAAGTATGCTAGAATGCACAGTGTATTTTTCCCATAAAAGAAACTCTGAAATAAAAATGACTAACACGTCCCTTGAACTCATATGCCACTATATACTTAACCCTGATTTTAGGTCCTGATTCAGCAAAGCACATGCTTAAAGTTAACATTAAGTGTACTTTTAAGAGCTCTGATGAAGAGGGATGGACTAAAACTTAGACGTAAAGTTTAAGCAGGTGCTTAACTGCTTTGCTGAACTGGGGTCTTGGTAATTAAGGCCAAACTTTTCAAACATGGGTGTCTAAGCTTAGTGTGCAATCAATTTTACACCTGAGTTAGCACAAGCTGTTCCTTACTACACCACATAAACCAAGAGAGCATATGGTTTAGGCCCCACTCCTGCAATATGTTCCACAAGGATGGTCCCTGCACTGACACATGCATAGCTCATTGCAGGATTGGGCTTTAATCACTGAAAATTGACTACTCTAAATGTGTAAGATGTGCAGCAATAATTATACTCCAAAGGCTGGTAAAAGGGCAATTTTCAGCTGACTCTGATTCCCTTTGTTTTTTGTTAGGGAACCATTTCACTGTTAGAAAATGCTCACAATTAAATTAATGGGGTTTTCATTTAGATCAGATCAGCTCTAAAGAATCCAATCTGAACTCAAGCAAAGTGGATGCAACCCTAAAATAAAATATAATGAAATAGCTGCCTTCCAAGTGAACACATCTAATTTGAGTGGAACTCAGTGTTGCCTGTCCTCGTTATCAGAAGTCTTGTGGGATGTGGTGTTTCTCTTCACTCCCCAACTGACGGAATCCTGGGATTATGTGAGAATCTCAACTATCAGTTTTTTAAAAATACGTAAATTTCTAACCTCATGGTTGAATAGAAAAGCTAGAAAATAAGGCCTGTGTTTGCCCTAAAGGCTCTAAGCCAAAGATAAATTAACAGAACCCAAAAGGCTTTTTTTTTTTTGGTTTAAATCTCATGAGATTTAAACCAATCTGATGATTGTCAGACCTGACTTGGTTTTGACTGCTTGATCTTGACAACACGGGGAACAGTATGAAGGGGGGTGGAGGGGAAAGGCAGACAGGGTAAGTTTCTGATACTAACATCAGACTGTTGGATGTTGATGGGAAATTACAGTATGTCTCCATGGAAATCAAAGTTTAAACCAGAATGAACGGAGAGCATGATCCAATAGCTACTGAAGTGAGTCTTTCCATTGACTTCAATGAGCACTGGGTTGGGTGCTAAAATGTATTAAAATAATGGAGCAAAATTGGAGTAAATTAGCACAACTCTATTGACTTTAGTGGAGCTATACCAATGTCCAACAGAAAAGAATTTGTCCCAATTACTCCGTGTTATGCACTGTCAGGCTGGATATCCAGGACTAACTTCTGGCCTGCTCCCTCATCTCACAACACCAAAGGTATCATGTAGACATATCTGAGCTAGCTTTGATCCAGTCGGCCTCTGCCATAGTCCATGCTGCTACAGCTACACTGCTATTCTAGTTAGCTTCGATCTAGCTAGAAACCGCTTCTGATTACAGTGCAGACATACCATAAGGCCTGGTTTACACTAGAAATTAGATCTGTCTGACTGTCACTCAGTGGGGTGTAGACAGCGCTAGGTGGATAAGAGAATTCTCTCATCAACCTAGCTACTGCCTCTTGAGGGATGGATTACCTACACCTATGGGAGATCCCCTCCTACTGGTGTAGATTAGTGTTTTCACTTAAGCGCTATAGCTATACTCTACAGCATTTTAAGTGTAGACAAGTCCTAAGAGTGCTAAAGAGCTAATACATTCAGACTTAATAACAAGGGAGTGACACTTTCCAAATCCAATTAAAAAATTAACAAAGGAAAATAGACTTCATGGGTGAACAGACATCCAAATCCAGGACTGAAGGCCATACAAATTTATTTTAAAATTGTTTAAATTTTTCTGATAACTTTAAATTTAATACACAATTCAGTTCCGGCCAAAAAATTGAATGAAGTTTCACCTCATGCAACTTTCCTCATCCTGAAACGGTGTTTTTATATGGAAAGTGTTCCATTTGTAACTTATCATAAGCAAGTCTATAATTCATACATTCTAAAGAATTAATAACTTTAACTGGCATTATCCAAACTGCATGGTTTAGAGTAGACCATGATTCAGCCAACATGTAAGCATTTGCTTAACTTTAAGCATGTACTGTATTAAAATCCCACTGAAGTCATGCTTTAATGATGTGCTGAATAGATTGATTTAACCCCAGGTTTAAAGTTAAGCATGTGCTTAGGTGCTGTGCCACGTCAGGGAGCAGATTTCCACAATACTTAAATGCTGTGTTGAAATAGGGCAACAGATTCATTTTCTAATTAAATGCACTAAAACACTTACCACATGTATTTGTATTTATATAAACCAGTAATATTTAAGTTAGCTGAGTCCACTTCCAAATTGTAAACTTTCCTACTACAAACTACACTGAATGTTTCTGTTAAAATATAGTTGTCCTTTTGGTTAGTCAAAATTTATTTAAGTTGTTCATCTACTTTTGACACACACAGCTACATCTCAGCTTTTCTATTAACTAAATTCCATCCACGGATTACATGTTTTCTGATTTTAAGGAGTTTTTTTCTGTCTCTCTTATAAACATATTTTCTGAACTGTTTCTAAACTATTACAGGCTTGTTTTTAACACATAAGGGTAATTTTTCAGATATTGTTCAGGTTAATAAATCTTCCCATTTTAGTTCAAATCCTCCTAGAACAGGATATCCTGTTCAGTTCTTCTATACCTGAACAAGAAATTCTTACATTTATCACTTCAGTAATTGAAGTTTACTGTAGAACTGAATACAGAATATTCTAATTTCATTATTCCAGTGTAAATTCAAGTAATTAAACTGAAATAAATAGAGTTTACCCTGGATAAAATGAGATCAGAATATGGCCCAGAATGATGAGTTATCAGACTACAATAACACGTTACAAGTGCACTCAGAGAAAACATTAGCTTCTGCTGTCATTTTGTTACTTTTCTTTCTCAGATATGAAAAGACAAATAAAATAACAAGCAATATAAATGTGCGCCCTGGAATTTAAGTTATTACTGTCAAGAATCTTAGTGTTGTGTTGTATTAATTATTCTGGGTTCAAACTGTATATATGGTTTATGCAAGTTCTTTTTCAAAATACAAAAAACTACTGATGGAAAGCAATACATTCTGCAACATGGCACTGAAGTGTATACCAGCTTTCTGATGGTCCAGAGCTTGGGGCTATACTCCACAACAATGCTACCTTTATCATTAATTTTTCATGTAAAAAATAAAGGAGAAAGCCAGCTAATATCAGAGAAATATTCCCAGTCAATGCCCACAGTCTCCTGCCTTTTATTATTAGTTTCAAATTTCCTAAGTGATGTCTGACATGCCTTTAAATTTATCAGAATAGTAAGAAATAAAATTCTTCAGTAAAAAACTTCATGTTATACCCATGAAGATAGGGGACCATTACCCTCCCCTTTTGTGGTAAAACCACAGGAGTGAGGCAAGAAAGTCTAATCCGAAGAAGTGGGTATTCACCCACGAAAGCTTATGCTTCAATACCTCTGTTAGTCTATAAGGTGCCACAGGACCCTTTGTCACTTCTACAGATCCAGACTAACACGGCTACCCCTCTGATACTAGGAAACTCTTAGTTTCCTTGAAGTGTTACACTCCAAACCTTCTCCTTTGAGGGGGACTTCCAAATCCAACGATAGGAAGCTGCAGCCCCAGCTGGACCAGTGACTTTCCTCCCCTTATACTATCATTGTTCTCCCACTACTCAAGTGCCTGAAAGGACTGCAGTTGTACAACAGGTGAAAAGGCACATTAACTCCTATGCAAATATGAACCATGCTTAGAGGAAAATATGCTCCAGTTGTTCACTTTGCTTTGCCCCTCCTGACCCTCAGGTCCACAGACCTTTGCATACAGGGCACATAGGGTGAATAGTTGAGGAGTTTTATACTGTCATCCATCACTGTAGTATCTGAATACCTATAGCACGGAAAAGCTTCTACATGCTCAGTGGGAAGCTATTAATTATCATGAGTAATTGTATTAAAATAGCACCTACAGAATCCAATCAAGGATCAGGGTCCCTTTGTGCTAGGCATTGTAAAAATAATATAATCAAGTCTCTAGGATAGGGCCTATTCCTCAGAGCCGTTGCCCCAATCAACCCATACCCACTTTCCGTGACCTCTCAAAGTTTGGATGGCTTATGTTCCCTTACACTTTCATTACTGAATTGGTTCATAGAGGTCAAGATCTGTATTGCAGCACATCTAGGGAAAACATTAATAATTCAATGTTTTGAAGTGGAAGGACAATTTACGTGATCTGAAAAAAAAAAATCAAAATTGGTCTTATTCCCCATTTGCTTCTTTATGAAGAAGGCTTGAAAAGGTCTCTGTGTGTTTTGCTCTTCGTTTGTTTGTTTGTTTTAAAAAGTGGGCAAGTGGTTTTGCTTAGCTTTACCCTCAGAAGTACTAAGAGTATGGTTAAACTTACTGAAAAACTCAGAGGTCTTAAATTGTCAACATTTACAGATTTTAACAGAGGTGAGTGTGCTGATATTTTTTTAATAAAGGCCTTGTATTTGTTCTCAGACGATCAAACAAAAACCAAAGTTTGAAAGAGTCAGGCTAAAAATCTTTTCCCCTCTCAGGCCTTGCCTATACAGGGGAGTCGCATTTTATGTGGGGGTTAGGTTCTAAAGTCAGCGCGTAAGGCAAAAATTGCGTATAGTCAAATTCTCATTGAGTGGAATGGTGGGCGGAATCACCCACACTACAGGTACAGTATTTAAATTGTTATTTTTCTCTTTTTTTTGTTTTTGCCAAGCGCATATAGTTGAATTCACGTAAGTTCAATGCGCATATGATGTGACTCCACTGTATACAAAATTACAGTGGTTCAACTGAGGCTATGGCTACACTTGCAGCTGTAGAGCGCTTTGGGTTAAACCAGCCTTCGGAAAGTGCACTAGGGAAAGCGCTCCAGTCTGTCCACACTGACAGCTGTAAGCACACTGGCGTGGCCACATTTGCAGCACTTGCAGCAGCATTGGGAGCGGTGCATTATGGGCAGCTATCCCAGCATTCAACTGGCTGCAACATGCTTTTCAAATGAGGGGGGTGGGGTGGAGTGTGTTGTGTGTATGTGTGGGGAGAGAGAGAATTGGTTTTTGGAGCGCTGAGAGTGTGTCAGCATGCTGTCTTGTAAATGCAGACCCCCCAACCCACCTGCCTCTCACTCACTCACTCACAGCAAACAGTAAATATTTGTCGGATCAGATAAGCAGATAAGTAGCCACTGTCAGAAACAGAGCTTCGAAAAGGCACATTTCTGCAGCGATTTCACGACAAAGGGAAGAGTGACCACTTTGATTAAGGGGATTATGGGACGTTTCCGGAGGTCAATCAGAGCGCAGTAACTGTTCACACTGATCCTGGGGCTTCTCAGCCAATACACAACAGCCGTTATCCCTCTCGTGGAGGTGGAGTACCAGGAGCGCTCCAGCCAGGGAGTCAGAGCGCGCTATGTGCCTTGCCAGAGTGGACCGGGAGTGAGGTAGAGTGCTCTAGGAGGCTTTATTGCGGTATAAAGTGCAAGTGTAGCCAAGGCCTAAGGTTTAATGTAGTTAAACTGGTGCAAAACTCTAGGTGGATGCTCTTAATTCAATTTAAACTTAGTTTATAGCAATTTGGTTTAATTCAATTACTTATAAGAAAACAACACAAACCAGGTTTAAATTGAATTAAGTGTCCACACCAAGTTTTGCACTTGTTTAACTCAACTGGTTTTTAAACCAATTTTGAAGTTGAAATGGTGCAACTTTTGAATATTGACATGACCTCAGTTTTCAGTTTCCTAGTTTGTGTTGTTTACAATCCTACTAGCTTTCCAGTCATCCAGCGTTCCAGGGGATTCAAGACCTAAATTACTAATCTAAAGACAAGAGAGGGGAGGGGGGAATCTTCAAGGCCTTCATCTGCGATTTTAATTTTGCAACTCATCTTTATATATTGCAGTGTTTCTAATGTCACGGCATTTACTCAGATAACAACCATAATGAAAGTACAGACCGTCTACGTAATTACCTCACTGGTGAGCAGCTGTGGTTATTGAATAATAACTTGACATTTAGTACTGTACAAGTACATCCTGAATGTCCTTAACCCAACAGAAGATGTAACAAGGCCAATACTTGAGGCAAGAACTGTACTTTTCACTGGTTAAAGAAAATACTTTTGGAGACATCATGACCTCAAACATTACCAGATGTGATACCCTGATGCTAGATGATTATGCATTTACGAAAAAAATTAAGAAGCAGTTTAGACTAAATATATGTAAACACTAAAACCCTACCCTAGAAAATTGTCTAGGAATCTGATGGTTAGAAGTGTGTGAAAAACTAAAGCAATGAAAGGATTTATCATAATCCATATCAATTTTGCCAAAAAAGATTCTAAAATATATATATAACAGTTTCTCATTTATAACATTTGCTGTGTGGTCGGGTCCAGTCATTCTTTATATGATCATGGAAACTTAAAACTAGCAGGAAAAGAGTGTGCTTTTCCTTACATTCTCTGTTTATGACTAATAAAAAAACCATAAAGGAGACATACAGGTAAAAATGAATGCAATAGGATTATTCCTAAAACAGTTAGTGTACTTTGTAAATATTAATCTTTCCTTTTACTCATGAGGAAAACTTCATCTCAGACTACTACAGAAAAACAACTAGTTGGAATATGTTATCAGGTATTTTAGTAGGTCAGTTTTAGGCACATTTTATGAATTTCAGTGCTTTGGTGAACTGGGGGAAAGACAAGTCAGGCAGAATTCCCCACATAGCTCCGATAACGTACTGCTGATCAGCAGGCTCAAATACCCCACTCCTTCCAGTACCATCAAATGTAAATATGGGCAAATATTCAGTGGGCATTAGCTTCAGAACACACAAACTCACTGTGACCCTAGTGATATCTGAACTGTGTACCCAGAAAAGCTGTCACTGCAAATAGCCCCTGGTAGTTAATTTTCCATTTGATATTGCTCACCATCAAACTCCTTAAAAGCAATACTGTCAAATACTTGCCTTCAGGGCCAAAATTTGAATGATTTCAATACTTTGAATCTGATGAGGAAAGTCCACTAGATTCTCAATAGGTCTTTTGGTGTTGTTTTGTTTTTAGTCCTGATAGTTGCTGTTTTGGGGATGCTCATGCACTCTGAACTAACATGAAACTAACAAACTCTAGTTTCAGAATTCCTCTCATATTAATCTGGAATACTGTTGCACAAACAATGGCTCTCATTCTGCACCTACTAAAGTCAGTGGATATTTTCTATTATCTTCAGTGAGAGTAGAAGCAGACCACTGTTCTAAGTAATAAGAAAGATATGCTGTTAGACAATGGCATCCATGTTAATTTCAACTGCGTTCAAAAAGAGAAATAATATTTGTGACCAATGTGATATGGCAAAAGCCTCCTTTTTCGAGCTTTTCAGAGGGTATTACAAAAAAAATCAAAGGAGTTTTATTTAAAATATAAATATTCCTCCAGAGGTTTATTTGTTTTAATAAAAAGGGGGGAGTGTACACATAAGTACTCCAGGCACCTGGAAATATCAGCTTCAGGACCGCAAATCATTACAGACCAGTGGTTTTCAAACTGGGGTCTGCAGATTATGTTTTAAGGTTGTTGTTACGATAAAACAGTAGTTTTAAACCTGTGATCTATGGACCCAAAGGGGGTGCAGACTACGTCTATGATTTCCCAAGGGGTCCGCATCTCCGTTTGAAATATTGTAGGGGTCTGCAAATGAAAAGAGCTTGAAAACCACTGTTAGACTAATCCCATCCCCAAAATGCATCAGGCTGCAACCCCAGTGCCCATCATTGCTCAAGCCAGGGGGCTACTCTGGGAGTCCATTCATTGGCAGGACAAGCTCTATAGAAAGCGGAGCAAAGCACAGAGAGAGGGGAGCAGCAAGGGGCAGCCCCAGGTAGAGTTCTGCATCAGTGCTGGGAGCTGTATACCCTGGGTCTACTGGACCATAGGGTTAGGAGGCACCGCAAGGGTCATCTAGTCTAAATCCCTGCCAAGATGCAGGATTTGTTGTGCCTAAAGCAATGAGCGTGCCTCAGACAGGTCGGGGAAGGTGCAGTCTCTCACCTCTGAAGCAGGGAAGGATGTGGGGGAGGCTCCACCATAAAGGAGAAGGAGGCGACTCCCTGCTGGGGTGAGTGGGCCTTCCAGCGGCCCGTAAACTACCTAAAGCACCGCCGCCAACGCCTTATTCCCCGTCCTTGGGACCCTCGCTGCCCAGGCCTGGGGGGATCCCCCGCTTTGCGGATCCCCCAGCTGCTGCCGGGGCTTCAGGCCCCCAGCGTCGCCACAAGCACCCGGAAGGGTAGCCCCGGCTCCCCGGCTCGCTCTGGCCGCCCAGCGCCCCCGCAACCTCCCACGCCCAGCCGCGCCTGCCCGCCGGCGGCACCGTTAGGTCCCCGGCCCGGCACTCCGCCAGCCCAGGGAGGCTCCCAGGCCGCAGCCTGGGGAGAGAGCGAGATCGGGGCTCCCCGCCCCTGCCGTGCCCAGGAGCGGGCTTTGGAGCAGCGCTGCCCGCCCGGGGGGAAGCCCCTGTGGGCGCCCGGCTCTGGGGTGGGGCGACAGCCAGCCTGAGCCCGGGGACACGTGGAAGGACAAACAAGCAGCAGCAGCGCCCATCCCCGCGGCTGCAGGGGCACCTACCATCCGTGGCCAGCGACATCTCTATGAGGGTCTCGTTGTCCTTCCTCCCCAGCCTGTTCATGGCTGCTCCGCTCACCGGGCCCTGCGCTAGACTGAGACCCAGCCGCCTCGGTGCTGGAGCAAGGCGGCGGGCCCCCCCCCTCTCCTCTTCCCTCCCACTGGTCTCTGTCCCCTCCCTTCGCCGGCTGCTCGTGCTCCGGAATTCCGCGCCCGCCCGGGTTTCGGGTTACTGTGGCAGGCAGTTGGGAGGGGGCGCGGGCTGAGTCAGGGGCTGCGCCGGGGCTGGGCTTGGGTTACGTTTCTCACAGCTCTAGATGGAGCGGGAGGAGGCGGCCGCGGCGCCTGTACCAGGATCTGCCAGCAGTGATGCACGCCGCTGGTGATGCAGCCGGGATGCCCCTCCTTGTTGTCCACATGCGGGCTCTTAATCACATGCAGCTGCTGTTTCCGCTCAAGAAGCCGGTGCAGCAGCAGAAAACTGCTGGCTTTTTTTTCTTGGGCCAAAATCTCTGGGTCCAGCTTAATTTTAGCAGAGAAAACGTATCGTGAAATGTTAGTACCTAGGTAGTGCCGACCCTGAAATGTTAGTACCTAGGTAGTGCCGAAAAGTAAAAAGTGCATCATGGGGTGGTGCAGAGTAATCGAAATCGGCCCGTGTTCATGTTCACTACAACTGCTCAAAGCGAAACCAAACTAGTCAGTGAACAGGAAAGATAAATAGCGAGATCACTTCAGGTGATTCTCCTTTGAAAGACTTCGATGAGTGATTTGGACAAAGAGAGCCCTTTCAGCTTGAGTTTGTGCTATGTGTAAAGCCCTGCGTGGAAGAAAGTTCAGAAATATTGATAGGAGAAGTAGACAAATAAGTATTCAAGGTTGGCATTCTTGGCTGAGCTGGGGAATGTGGGGTGGGGGCATGCAATCAGAACAGAGCAGATAAATACAGATCTTTTTCTATTTTTCCTCTATCGTACCATATTGCTGACCAAAAGTTGGCATCATACACCAGCTGTTGCAGTTCGGTTTAGTCCCTTAGAGTGAATTTCCCCTTAGGGAGAATGAACACTATTGTAAGATTAAGCATGTGGAATATGTTTAGGATTAAACATTTATTATTCTTGGCTGCACCTATTAAGGAGGAGCAGACAACCAGACGGGGAACCCTAACCCATATGACTGTCTTGCCTCTGAGTAATGTATATATGGTATTTGGTCTGTTTGTTTTATGCCAGATATTTCCTGTACCAGGTGATCTTGCAAATGGACTAACATGGAGTTTGACTGGAAGCTAATAAAGGAATAAGCCCTGGCCCCTGTATCATGCAGTGACTGCCCTCATCCTTATTCAAAGGATCTAGACCAGTGGTTCTCAACCTTTTCAGACTACTGTACCCTTTCAGGAGTCTGATTTGTCTTGCGTACCCCCAAGTTTCACCTCACTTAAAAACTACTTGCTTACAAAATCAGACATAAAAATACAAAAGTGTCACAGCACACTATTACTGAAAAATTGCTTACTTTCTCATTTTACCATGTAATTATAAAATAAATCAATTGGAATATAAATATTATACTTACATTTCAATGTATAGTACATAGAGCAGTATAAACAAGTCATTGTATGGAATTTTAGTTTGTACTGGCTTTGCTAGTGTTTTTTATGTAGCCTGTTGTAAAACTAGGCAAATATCTAGATGAGTTGATGTACCCTCTGGAAGACCACTGAGTACCCTGAGGGGCACACATATCCCTAGTTGAGAACCACTGATCTAGACCAAGCAGAGCTAGCAGGAATGATTGAGACGTGATTCCCCCTGAAAGATATAGTGGTCTGACAGTGGAAGGAGCTTTTTGCTTTTGCTTATAAGGGCATAACAAGATCTAATGGCTGGAAGTTGAAGTTGGATAAATTCAACCTTGAAATAAACTGCAATAGCAGTGAGGGTGACTAAACCTTGGAGCAGCTTACCAGGGGAGGGTGTGGACCCCCCCATTTCTGGGAGTGTTTATGATGAACGTCAATATCCTTCTAAAAGATGTGCTTAACTCCAGTTTCTGGGAGAAATTCTACAGCTTGTGTGTGCAAGAGGTCAGGCTGGATGGTTGTGGCCTTGGAGTCTCCTCGCCTGGGAGCGTGTGCGCCTGTGAATCTGTGATTCGCTCCTCTCATGGGCCATGGGAAGATTGCCTGCATTGCCCTCAACATGTACATAACACTTGCAGCTCTGCATTAAGACAATGACTATAATAAATCTCATGCTTAAGGGCTTCAACTATTCACATGCAATGGTTAGGAAGGAATGTTTTTCTCTGATGCACAATTAGCTAGATGTTTTCTGGGAATGGGAGGGTTTGCCTTCTTCTGAAGCGTCAGGGATGGCCACACTTGGAGACAGGGACATTGAACAGGGTGGGATAGTGCTCTGAGGGGGTACAGAGAATCCTCTTTCTCAATGCTTGGCTGGTCACATACACAGAGTCTAACTGGTCATCAGATTTGGGGGTGGGAAGAAATATTCTCTCAGTCAGATTGTTAGGGACCTTGGTGGGGTTTCATCTTCCTCTGCATGAAATGTGAATCGCTTGCTAGGTTCTAGGATCATCAGGGCATATCTCTCCTAATCAGTTCCCTACCATTGCAGGGACCTTCAGCATTGGTGTTCCCTTTATCTCTGCTATTCTCTGCCTTTGTCACACAACGATTTAGACTCTTGAGAACTGAAATACTTTGGTCTGACCCAAATTATTGGGCTCAGTATATAAGGGTAACTGGGTGAAATGTAATGGCCTATGGTCTACAGAAAGTCAGACTAGATGACCTAATGGCCTCTTCTGGCCCTAAATGCTATGAATATATGAATGAAAGGATGGGAGTACATGGAAGGAAAAGTCTGAGATTATTTGTGACTGTTACAAAATGACTAATTACATACATTGCGATGCCTGTTTGGAATGGAGTGGTCCAGTAAAATTGTTTTAAGGGGGGGATGCCAAGAAGCTTATCTATAACTCAGTAACTCTGAAAGTCAGCTGCAGTTGGGAGGTATTTATAAGATACACACAAAGTTTTATCTATGTATTTATTATATATCTCATAGACTACAATTGGGTACATAATGAAATGTCAAAATATAATACTAGCAACCTCAAACAAAGCCTAGAGCAGATAAAGATTTATCCAGAAGAAAGACTTAATGAATATCAGACTTCATTAGCTCTATTTTGCTTCAAGAAGGGAAAGGAAGTGAAATATTTCTTTACATTTTGGCTAAAAAATTATTCCATTAATCCATTTGTAATGTTTCAGTAAATTACATGAAACCATCAATGATCCATTTATTTACTGCATTTGAAGTAACCACAAAGTTATTTTTTTTATCCTACCCATTCAGTTCTACTTATGCACATTCACTGGACCATTCACTGGAACACTCTAAAGTTAATGTGGATAACATCAAAAAGAATACTTAAATTTTAGGGGGGGGACTGTGGGATGTATTATCACGTGGAATGCATTCTGTTTGATTGCACTACAAATCTTTTTAGAGTCAGTTCTGATAGTTTCTATATAATCTTTATTGTAGGTGCTGCATTAGATAAAGGCATTGTATAATAAGAAGCAAAATCACATTTCCCTTCCCCCATCCTCAGACTCCACTATTGCCCAGTTTATTTCAGGATTCAGCTCAAAATTGCTTGCTTGTTCTTGAAGTCCTTCAAAAAATTGACCTATATTGATTTCAATGCGGGTTAGGTGCTTAACCAGCTTAGATGCTTTGGAAATCCTGGTAGTTGCCTATCTGCATCTTTAGGCATCTAAATATCTTTGAAAATTGGCCCTAAGTGCTTAAGGCTATGGCTACACTAGAGAGCTTATAGTGGCGCAGCTGCACTGATGCTCTCCTGTCATCTCAATTAATCCACTCCCAAAGAGTGGTAGTAGCTATGTTGGTGGGAGAAGCTATCCTGCCTACATAGCATTGTCCACACCAGCACTTAGGTCAGTGTAACTTATGTCACTCAGGGGGGTGACTTATTCACACCCCTGAGTGACATAAGTTATACCAACAAAAGTGGTAGTGTAGACATAGCCTAAGTCATTTATGAAAATAGAACTTAGGCTCCTAAGTCATTTAGGTGCTTTTGAAAATTGACTCCAGTCTGTTGTTGTTCATGTCTCTCTCCCACCCATCTAACATTAGCCTTCTCTTTTGTGTCTCTGTATACTTTCTCTGCACTTCTGTTTTCTGGAACAGCCTTCCTATATTTTTGGCCTCAGCGAATCCATTCCTTTTCAAATCTGATCTGAAAAATCTATGCTCTTTCTTCTCTTGCTCAGACCTCTTCCTTTCTCTCCCCTCTTCCCTTATTTAATCTCTCCTGTGGGTCACATTGTTCTAATTAAAAATGGAGGTCGTAGTATGGCTCAGTATTACTGAACTTCGGTCTTGTTTATACAGCATGGTAACGCGCATTAGGGAGTGTGATTTGTAGAGTGCTCTAATGTGCTGCGCTCTAACTGCCCTGCGTAAAGCTTGCTGGTGTGAACTAAAAGGTACCTGGTTTATGCCAGTTTAGTTCATGCCAGCAGGGTCAGTTAGAGCACAGCACATCAGCGCGCTCTACAAATCACACCCCTCGCATGTGCTCTATTGCACCATGTAGACATCTGTTTACAGCTTCCAGTGAAGGATGCCATACAAAATAAGGGCTCAAAACTAGAAATGCTACTGAGCACACTACTTAGACTGTAAGCGCGTTGCAACAGGGGCCAGGGGCTGTCTTTTAATTTAAGTTCAAATACCGCCTGACACAATTGGGCCCTGATTGGGGTCTCACGGGACTAGCACAATGCTAATCATAATAATTAATTAATGTAGTGATAAATTCAGGGGGACCACCTCTTCATGTAGTACTGGACCTGATACACCAAAGCATATAAGTATGTGCTCAACTTTAAGCATGTGTAGTTCCCCTGACAGGCCTATTCATGTGCTTAAAGTTGCCTAAGTACTTTGCTCGCTCGTGGTGAGTTGAGGGAGGCAATTAAACTGCATGTTACTGCCTACAATTCACTGACTCGAAATATTTTCTTTAAAAAGATACAGTTTCTTTAAGCCTTTAATTTAATCACAGTTTCAAATACAGGGGACATGTTTTATGTACACTGGGGACACAATTATAATGCTAAGATTCAACAAGAGCAAGGAATGGCAAGAATACCAGTGGCTACAACTAGGTTGCTGGTCTTCTAATTATCTGCTGTCTCCTCCCTGCTCCACCCAACATGTGCTGCAAGTTGTTCTGAATTATATCCACATGTTGTTATACAGTTCTAAACACTGTATCTGGAATTCCAAGAATAAACCTCTGTAATTGAACTTGTTTATGGTTTTTTGAGGTATGGGGCCAGATCATGTAAATTACACAGTGACCCATGCTGGAGGCAGAGAGTTGTACCATCCAAGAGTATCTCCCAGAGCACCGGGAAGTGTGCATGCTGTATCAGCCCTTAAAATGACATTCCCTGCCCATCTCTCCATAGGCAGGCAGTTCCACAGACCAGTATGTGGGGAGGATGGAGCATCCTCCAGCCCCAAAATAGGCATGATTCACTCCCCCATTATTATGAAGAGGAAGGAGTCCCTGTGCTCCCCAGTCTCTTAAAAGACGCTGTAGCTCTTTATTCTTTGAAATTGGTGGGATTTAATTGAAACATTTTTAGCTGATATATTTGCTTTATGTAAGTATTTATGTTTTAGAATGGAAATAAGTAGAAAATCTCAGGGTATATTACATATAATGACCACTAGTGTCACATATCATCAGGGCCTGAACCTGGGACCTTCACTATCACAGAATAGGCCACAACTATGTAAGTTAAAGGAGTAATTCTGTTAAGTTTTAGAACTTCTAGACTCTTATTCTCTATGGGGAAAAATTTAAAAAGTGCCTAAGTGCTTATTTAGGTGCCTAGAGATGCAGATAGGTGCTAGGGGGATTTTCAAAGCATAGGAGTTAGGATCTAAGCTGCTTAGGTGCTGTTGAAAAGTTATACGGGGTAACCACCATGAACACTTTCTCCCGCTTGGATTTTTGCAAGAAAGGGCTTAGCTGCCTAACTCCAAGAAAGAGTGTGTGGCTGTGCATCCTGAGCAAAGGGAGGTGCTTCCCTCCAAGCCTAGAATTAGGCACCTAAGGCCCTCGGAGGAAGGGGACTTAGGCCACACCTTTCTCCTTAGCCTTTCCTATTGGCTAGCTTAAGCAGCTCTCTGCTCAGCCTGCTGGCTTTTCTGGATGCAATTCCTACACTAGGCAATTCCCATGCCTTGTGTAGGAGAGTGTGGGTGTCTAACTCAAGATTTCATGCATGCTGTACCTCGCAAGTACCATGTGCAATCAGGATCCCAGGTATTGTGTGCACTCAGAATTGTAGATAACGTTGTATTGTTTAAACAACATAGCTTTGACAGAGAATTAATCATTCTACCAGTTGCATTCCTCCAAGGGGCCTGGAAACAATGTTTTCCCTAATCATACCTTCTCAGTCCACTTCAGAGTGACTGAATTTTCAAAGCAAATCTGAGTTGCAAGGCTCCATCTGTACATACTTTAGAAAATGTAATCACAATTGAAATAGAACTAACAGCAACAGGAGAGTAGCTGATTTCCCTTTTAGTCTCATCTCTAGCTTGCTGTTTTCCCCCTTGTAATGTTTAACTGCTCCCCAGATAGCTAAACCATTCACAGTTCTGTTGCTCCGAGGTTCTACTGCTCATAAACTGCACTCCTAAAAATAATGCTGTTTCATACTCCAACATCATGAATGTGCTCCCACCAAAAAAATTAAAAATCCCCATGTTTTACCCAATTTGAGATCCTAATGAGCCTGTTGGTTCTTTTGAATATATACAGTACCTGGAGAGACACTTAAACACTAATTCCGACTGGGATTATATGGTAACATATGTGTTGATGAGATGTATTTGTATATAATATGATACATTTCTGAAGAAAGCTGCTTAAATTTAGATACCACAGTGTATAGTCCTTTTGTAAGCTACAGGAAATAGTAATAATGATAATGCACATTGAAGATTTCCTGTATAAAGAGATGTTAGATGTAAATAGCTCTCAAAGGAAATAAAGGGTTCCTCCCGGTAGTTATAGGCACATACGCAGCCCCTGTCTTTTTTTCAAAGTCAGTACTTTTCAGTTGATCAGTTATTGGCAGTTTGTGATCTTGGCTATGGGTTGAAAAACAAATTGTACAAAAAGAAATAAATGAGATTTTTGTAAAGTAACTGATGGTTTTTTAGTTTATGGGCCAAATTCTTCTCTGCCTAAATTATTCTGGATTTACACCGTGACCAGTCTAAGTGAAAGCAGAGTCCCAGATTGCACTGTCCCACAGGGGAAGAAAATTACAGGATGCTGACTTTGTAGATCTTGCTTTGAATTATATCTTTGTGAGGAATTGGTCCCAATGAAAAACAAAATGGGGTTCAGACCCCAATTGCATGATTCTCCTGAAACCCACACACATCATGGGAGATCCACCAGAGACCAAGGGAATCTACACACATTCCTTGTGCTTCTGGATCAAGGCCCCTGTTGTGCTCTCTGATATTGCAGTTTCACTGGAGTCGAGCTGCAAAGGAGTGTGTCAGACTGTCCTCAGTGTACAGCTGCCCCCAGAACCTCCTGAAAAGGGGAAGTTCCACAGAAACAAAAGAAACCCTTAGGCACACCAGGTAATTCACTTTCCTATACATTTCCCATGGAGTGGAAAGGGGGTGGGTTCCATCTCTCCCACGCTGGTAGGAAAAGGTCCATTTATGGGAGAAAATCTGGATTTTGTTTCTTTTATAGTCATCATTTATTAACAACATATGGGGCCTGATTCTGTTCTCACACCACTTTTACACTGATGTAATTCCATTAACATCAGGTGAACTATTCTTAATTAATATCAGTTCAAGCATGATCAGAATCAGGTTCTGGTGGGCTATTTAGATAGCTGTATTCATACGACACTAGAAATCTGCCTGGGCTCCCATTGAAGCTAATAGAAAAGCAACAATTGACTTCTCTGGGTGCAGGATAAGGCCCTAGCCAGTCACCAAATTCTGTCTAAAAGCTCTGATGAGCAAAGCCTATTTAACCACATAAAGTTTAGAGGCTGCACCTTTTTACTGAACTCACTTTCCATCCTCTAGTGAAAAGATGAATCTGTCTCTGTTTAGTCTCAAATTGGATAGTTCTGTTTTTTCAGTATTTAGCGCCCTCTGGCAGGAAGAAAATATACTTCCCTGTTGAGGCTGGATCTGTTGATCTGTGTGTCTTGTTTTATGAGAGTTTATTTATACCTGTGTCTGTTAATTTACATAGGGCAATAGATAGATAAACTGTGCACATATAGATATGAAAAACACATAGCTAGTTAAATATCGGTTCTGGATATGAATATTCCTGGCTAGCAAGTAAAGTAACGTATTCGTTTCATAAACAGGGGATTATGAACAGGGTGAATGGGGCTTCTGTGTATAAAAGCCAGAGTATTAAAATGAAGTGAAGAGCTTAGCGGCTCAGCCAGAAAACAATAACCCTCTCAATATATGTACTGATCAGATTAGACCTTCAAACATATTTGTACTCCAGTAGGACTCCACTGATTCCATGGATTCGTTTACGGGATTGGTGCTTAAGCTCATATACAGGACATCTCACAATGAATAATCACAAACCTATTATCACAATTTTTAAGCTACACAATCTCATTAGATATTTTATTGCATTTGGACAAAACAAAGCATACAGTGTATCACTCACTTCCTATTTATTTAATGCAAGTTGGTGACATTGCACATCCAACTAAACAAAGATATTGTTGCCCCTTCTTCTGACACCTGTGTCGCATTCTGATACCAGTGTCACCCTTCTGCCAAGATGTAGCAGATATGCAGAGATCTGCACGTCTGCTTCCCAGAGGAGGCGAAATCAGTGAAGGGGAGTCTGGGTGTATTCTAAGTGTGACTTGTGTAACCCTTTTGCCAGGTGGAGTTGGCAGTAACAAGGACCGGGTTCAGTATCTAGGGATTCGTCTGAATACAAAACAGAACCAGCTCGAGCCCCCACCCAGTAAGCTGGGAAAACTTAACACCACCCCTGGGCACCTCTAAGAGGCAATACTTCCCCTCTCACAAGCACTGTTTCTGTGTATAACAAAAGAGAATTTTAATATAAGGGAAAGGGAACCCAGCATTAGTTTGGGAAAACACCACAACCACATTCAAACATAGGCAAAACTCGACCCCACAATGCATTGGGCAGTGTCTTTTGCCTCCGTTTCCCACCTTGCAGTGGGAAAGTCTGACAAACATATGTCTTTTTAACAAATCCCTCCACTGCACCCCCTTCACAGTTGGCTGTCCTTGGTAAGCGAAGACCCAGAGTTCAGAAATGGGGTTCATCTCCCACTCCAGAAAAGGCGGGGGAGGGGGACGGTGTTGATCAATGTCTCTGTGGTCACTTGTGCCTCTGCAACTGGGTGTTTGCTACCGCTGCCACCACTGCTTTTCTCTGCTGCTGCTGGTTGTGTGATGCCGCTTCTTTTCTCTGCTGCTGCTGGTTGCATGCTGCCGCTGTTGGACACTCACTGCCATTTCTGCGATGCCATGTTCTGAGCTTCCATTGCTAAGTGATTTCAGCTCTTAGTGATTTTACGAGGTAGCAGGGAACCTCACTTCCAGTACAGCCTCTGCATTGTCTTTCCTTTCTCTACTATCCTGGCGCCAGGTCTAAGGCAGAGCCCCTAGACCTGCTTATCAGTGATTCAGCTCTGGTCCTTGCTGAACAGAAACAAAGATTCTCAATTGAATCTAATTAGCTCTGTCTTTAAACACTGGAGAGGGGAAGGGCAAATGCTGGCTAGGACTCTTTGGCTAAGTATAACAATATTTCATGACCCCTGCACTCACGTACCCAACACCAGACAAAAGTGATCATTTTGGCAAAGCCACTTCATCATAATGTGTAGCTAGACAGAGTAGGCAAGTCCATGCAAACAGGGTCTGTTCCTGAAGTCTTTTCCCCCAGCTTCTCACTAGGTGTCAGGGGAGGGCTCATTCAGACCTTGCTTACATTTGTTTTATTTACATCAATCTCAGAACAAAGGTAGTCAAAGAGCAAGTCCTTCTTTCAGGAATCTCAGCCCAACGCCAATGACAGTTACCAGAAAGCAACTGTGCTGCAAGAATTGACTCCAACCAGAGGCCAAAGCAGAGAGCAAACTCTCCAGTTGTTTTCACACAGCTCATTCTCCAAGGACCACTGCCTCTACACAGAAACTTGCATAGTAAAACTAACACATGATATGGTCCCTAGACTGAACCTTTGCTCACATGCTAAGAAAATGAATATGGAAAACTTTGTGTAACATTACTGCCTGCTCTATAATATAGACCCAACGTTTGCTTGAGTCCACTAAGCTGTAACAAAACTCCGAAGTTCAAATACTAACAACAACAATAAAAATATGAATTGGTTGTCTAATCCTTTGCACCCTACTGTGCTGTTTATACGTTTCCTTATGAGGGGAAAGTAGTAGCCATAATAATTGTTTTACACTTGATAAACTTCTCACTGTCAGTAGGATTGGAGCCTGATTTTAAGCAGTTGTGAACATCCAAAGCGTCCATTGACTTAAATCTCTCAAAATCAGGTCCTTGATGTGTATTAATGATAGACTTAATTTTGCAAACCCTTATGCATGTGAGTCTTTCCTCCTGACTGCAGAATCAAAGCCTACAACTGGATATCTTTCTATAAAGTTTTCCACCAGACATATGTTTTTCTATCTGTGGTAGGTTTGTTTTCAGCTTTCAAGTGTTATTATATGTGTATTTAAAAAATCAGTGAAATATTAATATCTCTAGAAAATTCACAAGTCTAATGAAATGACATGTAGGTAAATATCACAAATAAACAGTTAATACAGACATTGTTGTCAAACAATAAAAGTATGCAAAGTTTGCGTGAAATAATAATAGCAAGGGCTAGATTGTAAGAATGAAATCTGCTCACAGTAAGGGTAACATAGCTGGCTGGCTCAGGAGCAGATTAGGGACTGAATTATTATTCAGAAACTGACAATTTGGTCCTTTTGCTCCTTGAGGGAAATAATTTGTGCAAGACCCATTCCTGCCGCAGTTTACTTCCCTCTCAGCTCCTGTACAGCTGGTTGTTTGGGGGTGGAGCAAAATGTCCTCTCATCCCTGTCCCTGCCCACCCAGTCCCTGCCCACCTGCACAGGATGGAGAATAGCAGCTTGGTAGAGGCTGCTCTTCCCACTGTGGTATGATCCATTGTGTATGATCCATTGTGCACCTTTCCTACACAGGCAACTAAGGGAGTGTGTTACACCTCCTTATTTTCTTGCATCGGGGCAAAGGGCAAGCCACATTCTTGGCTTAAATTATTGGAGTAATTTGGAAGATGAGGGAGGTTGGCTGATTTAGGTGGGATCTACAGCCTATGAGTGATAGAACAACCTTTCAGGTCTGCTGTACAGTAAGTCACATACAGCCTTCTGATGCTTTAAGAGAAGTGAAGTTCAGCCTTTAGTGTGTACAAGTTTTGAAAAAACCCAAGTCTCATTTTCAAAAGTGACGTATTTGTTGAGGAGCCTAAATCCCATTAACTTTCACTGAGGCATTTTTGAGAATGTTACCTCAAATTCACAAAGCCGCCCTGATAACTTGCACTACTAGGCCCCCTTGTTGGTAGCACAGCAGGAATTATACATATTTCAAAATTTTGACAAAAATACCCAGGAAAAAATATTTGAAAGAAAAGTTCATTACCCCCTCTGCCTCCTTTTTCAACCAGCTTTAGTTGGTTCCCATAATATAAGAACTAGGGGCCAGCAAATGAAATTAATGGGCAGCAGGTTTAAAACAAACAAAAGGAAGTTCTTCTTCACACAGCGCATAGTCAACCTGTGGAACTCCTTGCCTGAGGAGGTTGTGAAGGCTAGGACTATAACAGGGTTTAAAAGAGAACTAGATAAATTCATGGAGGTTAAATGGCTCCATTAATGGCTATTAGCCAGGATGGGTAAGGAATGGTGTCCCTAGCGTCTGTTTGTCCAAGGGTGGAGATGGATGGCAGGAGAGAGATCACTTGATCATTACCTGTTAGGTTCACTCCCTCTGGGGCACCTGGCATTGGTCACTGTCAGCAGACAGGATACTGGGCTGGATGGACCTTTGCTTTGAGCAATATGGCCATTCTTATGTTCTTATGGTTGGACCAATGGAGAGGCCAAGGATTGAACAAGGATCGGGAAGACTTGACGTATTTTCATTTAATTTTTCCCTTAATTGTCCAAACTGAAGCATATTTTGTATAGAAAACAACCCAAAGGAAGGCAGGTTCCCACCCAATACTTTCTCTTATACCTTCTGTTATCATCTCTCACTCTCCTGTTGGTTGCTTTTACTGCCACAGCCTCACCCTTTGACCTATTCAGAGTGAAAGTTGCAATAGTTTACACTCATACCAATATACTAACATATAATGTGCCCCATTGTTTATGTCATCTTTGAAATCAGACTTGTGCATTTGTCTGCACTCATTTTGCCTGAACCTGAATGTATAAGGAATTTCCTGTTTCCACCAAGCCCAGTGGAAGAAACTATGATTCTGGCAGACCAGGTGCCAACTTGTGAAAATCCCCTAGTCCTCATTTGAACACTAACAAATACATAGCTTAACAGTCTGCCCTGAGGTTGGTACCCATTTTCTTGAGTCTCTGCAGGACAGCTTGACTGAAACTTATCACTATTGGTAAGATTCTGGTACCCCTAGGTGCTCCCACAAATGTGGAGTAAAATAGTATTCATCATGAGTAAAGATATCAAAGTATGATGCTTTGAGCCTAGTCCTAAAATCCTTACTCAGGCCAAACTCCCATTGAAGTAAATTCCTCAGGACTTCTGGCCCTTTATTAACATCACTGAAACATAAACCTAAAAAGAGTGAAGAATGTCCAAAGTATTCATTTTTAGATAGGAGTGGCTACATCTTAAATAACAAGGCAGAACCAAAAAATAAATATCACTGAGAAGAGCCAACATTGTATTGTGAGTGAAAGCACTGTAGCGCAGGGTTTTGATGCAACAGGTTAAAGTGATTTTTACTTCTTCTAAATCAATATTTCACAACATTATCGGAGGCTTTGTCTTGGGTTTAAAAGCATGAGTAATAATGCACAGTCCCTGGAAAGAGCTATCCTGTGTAATTTCTTACTTCTTTGCAAGTAATCAATCATTCTTTGAATGAGGGTGATCTTATGTGCTGCTCCTTAGTTTCAGAGTGCTTCTTGCTTTATGATGTCAATATCATAATGACTATACCTTTCCATAATATGCCTGTACAATTTACAAGGCTTAGTCATCTATAGCTAGCATTTTGAAGATGGTATTATGATTCGGTTTAATTTGAAGAGGTGTGTTCCTCCCTTGCTTCCTTGTTAGATGCCTTTCAAGAAGCATTCATGCCTGGTCTCTTTCATTCACTGAGGCATTATAGTGTGTAATGAATAGAATTGCACTGCATTACATTGGAGAACATTCTCTCTTGAGTTGTTCTTCTGCCTGTTAATAGCCTAGCCAGAGTTTTGTTGTGAAAGAATGCAATGTTGCATCCTTTTGCCCTGGGGGACAAATGCCAGATAATGTGTTCTATCTGTTTTAGAGAATCACAGCCACTCACTAACTTTTTGCCATTAGCCAGGGCCCAGCAAGTATATGACTCCTGCAACTCTAGGCTGGAAGGCACAGTGCTTCCAGTTAGGAAGAAAGGGCACTGGGATCTGGACTGTGGCCTCATTCCAGTGAAGTAAATCAGGGATGAGTCAACCCAAGTCAGGGGAGTTATACCAATATAATTGAGACAAGAAGCAGTAACTCCGAGAAGGAGGTGTACAGATATTTCTCCGCTAATTTATTTATTCCAACAAACTCTAAAATACGTGACCCTTCCCCAGCCAAAGGAGTTACTCCAAGGATGAATTTGGCCCATTGCTTAGCCTTGATAGGAATGACTGCCACATTGCCACGTCTCACAATAACCATGAGTCTTGCACTATTAATTTTAACATCCCAGATCCCGGTCTAACCTGATTACAGGAAAATCTCAGCTTTCAGTTTTCATGACAATGGAAGTTTTTAACCCTCACAATTGCAGAGAAAAGTTTGATGTGCACCCCAATTCTCAGAGACAGCAAATAAAAAGAATCCCAATGTGACACTGCACCCCATATTCGCCACAGTGATATTATTATGATATGATTATGGCATAATGATAATGTATTTTATGCAAGATAAGTCATGTGGGGTGTCATTGGAAAAGTTATGATTTGCTGAATATGATTATCCTATTTGTACACATGTATCATTTTTGTATCTGAAGTTATGAATATTGGATATGTATCTGTATTTCAAATGCAGTTACACCTTGGTAATGCCCACTAGACAAGATGCTTTCAGTCTAGATAGTGGGTGGGGAAGGGCCCATCCAGGGCAGTGAGCCATTAGTAAAAAACAATAGGCCTTAGGAGAAGCTTATCTCCCACCTGGGGAGCCTTCCTGAGAATGTTACAGACAACCTCCAAGTAATGGCTGCTATGACTCTACAAGGACATGTGACGAGACCACATGTCTTTAGAATTCATCTTGGGATGTCAGTATTTTTCCACAGAATGGTTTGGTAACCAAGCTTTGGGAACAAAGGGTTCCTGCCATATGCAAAAGCTATATAAGGCAGGGAGTGACATAGATTCATAGATTCTAGGGCTGGAAGGGACCTCGAGAGGTCATCGAGTCCAGCCCCCTGCCCTCATGGCAGGACCAATTACTGTCTAGACCATCCCTGATAGACATTTATCTAACCTACTCTTAAATATCTCCAGAGATGGAGATTCCACAACCGCCCTGGGCAGTTTATTCCAGTGTTTAACCACCCTGACAGTTAGGAACTTTTTCCTAATGTCCAACCTAAACCTCCCTTGCTGCAGTTTAAGCCCATTGCTTCTTGTTCTATCCTCAGATGCTAAGATGAACAAGTTTTCTCCCTCTTCCTTATGACACCCTTTTAGATACCTGAAGACCGCTATCATGTCCCCTCTCAGTCTTCTCTTTTCCAAACTAAACAAACCCAATTCCTTCAGCCTTCCTTCATAGGTCATGTTCTCTAGATCCTTAATCATTCTTGTTGCTCTTCTCTGGACCCTCTGTGTTCTCTGGATCATCTGGTGTTCTTCACTCCCCACACAAGAAGACTCCTGGAAACACCTGATGAACAAAGACTGAACTGGGGGAAGTGCTGGACCCAGGTTAAAGGGATTTTTAGCCTGTGAATGAAACACCTGGGGATTCCAAGCTGTAAAGCAAGTGAAGCTTGCCCAGTAAGAAACTGCAGCCTACTTGTATCACCGCTTGGGGTGAGAATATCAAATCTATTAGTACATTAAGCTTAGTTTGTGTTTTTGTTTATTTGCTAGATAATCTGCTTTGATCTGTTTGCTATCACTTATCACTTAAAATCTATCTTTTGTAGTTAATAACTTTTTTTTGCTTTATTTAAACCAGTGAATTGGAGTGAAGTATATGGGAATCTTAGCTCAGGGGCAAAAGGCTGTTGCATATTCCTCTCCACATTAAGAGAGGGAGTGAATTTAATGAGCTTATGCTGTACAGCTCCCTGTGCAGTGCAAGACGGTATAATTTTGGGTTTATACTCCAGAGGGGGTGCGTGCCTGGAGAGCTGGGAGTTGCCTTAGCTGTAGCCTTCCTACGCAGGGGCAGCTGGGTGTGTCCCTACCTGTATGAATGTTGGTGAAAGTGGAGGGCTCTGCAGCTTGTCAGAGCAGTACAGTGTTAGAGGGAGCCCAGGCTGGTGGGTCAGGTGGCTCAATGGTACCCCAGTTCCAAGTGGCAACTCAGGGGAACCCGTCACACCCAAAATCTACTATTTTTAAAAAAAACTTCATGACATTTAAGACAGTCTTGATTTTTTTTCACAATATTTGAATGCTTGGGGTTGGCAATACTGTGATGACCGTGGAAGGGATCGGATAAAGAGCATATTGGATATAATAACCTGTAACACTTGTATGAGTCAGTCTGCTGCCAAATGACTCTTTCTCCAATTTGTACAACTAAGCTACATTCTTAAGAGGCACACACTGAATAATGAGGATAAAAAAAAAACCTTTATTAGCTAATCATGCGCATTCTCTGTCCTGAGCACTGCACAAGGAAGGGGTCTTGTGGAAAAAGTGTTTGATCATGTAATTAAACACTGTATTATAATGCATTTATACCAGGGGGCCAATTAAGGTTGCACAGAAAATGGGATGTGGCAGGGTATCATCCCCTCATGGGCCTCCATATTTTCCCCCTTGAGTTCTGTGCTTGTTCTGTTTGACCATGCTGCACTACACTCTCATCTCTCTGGCTCTGTAATCACCACTGCACTAACTCCTCCTGCTCCTACATCCCCTCTTACCTCCACAGTGTGGGCATCCACCATCTCCATTCATTTATCCATACGGTCCCCATCTGCGCCCCTATCTCAGAACTCTTTCCCTGGCCTTTCTGGGCCTGAGCTATGTCTGCCATGAGCTTCCATGGGCATTTGGTATCTTTGTAACACCCCATTTTTAACTTACATAGATACTGTATGCCCATCCTCCTGGTTCAGTGAAGAGAAAGCTTTCCCCTGAGAGGAGTGGGGAGAAATGAAGGCCCCACAATTCCCTCCCGCACTGGAACTGGCTGCACAGTTTTCCAAATTCCCACTAACTGGTCAGGGTTTCAAGGGGGCCATTTCATAGCAGGACTGTATCTGCTATGTCCACTCCACATTTTCCCCTTCGATTTTGTGCCTGTTCTTTTTCATGCTGCTGTAAGCGGTGGAATAGTCCCGCTATTGTGGGGAACTTTCCTCGTCTCTGCACTACCCCGGTGAAATGGGCGAGCGGAAGGATCTCAGTCCTCGCTCCCACCTCCTTTACCCCAGAGGCCTCCCTGCCCTCGAGGACTCCCCTTGCACTCTCCTGTCTGGCAGAGTCCTCGTAACCCCAACAAGTCTGGGCCCAGGATTCCTGGGGGGGGGCTCGACCCCCAACCTTGCTGTGGTCACCTAGGTCAGGGGCTAGGGTGTCCCCACTCCGGGGTACTCTCTCTAAACAGGATGCTTCCCTGACCCACTGATCACTACATACAATTCAAAGCAAATGCAAATTATTTAATTAACAATTAATTTGTTAACAGGAATAAGGAAAAATGGGAAAGGCTAATGAAAACACATCGCCCCGCTCTGTGGCAGGGAACATCACAACAGTGTCTCTGCAATGTCAGGGCAGTTCAGTCTGTTCCTGTGTAAGTCCCAGGCTCCTTCTCAGGCCCTGGCTGTGCTGCAGGGACGCTGTGGCTTGGATACTTGCTCCGGCGGTGGCCACACGCTCGCAGGCTCTGGGTGGCAGGACCCTTCTTCCCAGCGTCGCCCCCGCCCTGTCGGGGTTTAGATCCCCCTGCAAGTCTGGCCTGCAGGGCCTCTTGGCTGAGGCATCTCCCTGCCCTGGGCCCACTGCCTAGGATCCCCCTCACTTTCCCCAGCTGCTCACCACACCCGGCTCCGGACTGCTCCAGCCCCAGCTCCACCGCTCTGCCTCAGCTCCAGCTCCTCTGCCTCAGCACGGCTGCTGCTGCGCTGCCTCCAGCTGCCTGGGCTGCTGCCCTGGCCCCTCTGGCTCTGGCTGCTGCAGCTTCTTCCCGCAGGGCAGGTCTGTGTCTCTGGGCTGCACCTTGCTCCCAGGGCAGGTCTGTGTCTCTGTGCTGCTTTTCTGGCCCCTCCGGATCTGGCCTGGCCCAGCTCAGCTCAGCTCTGGCCTCTACCCTCTCCTCTCTCCTCAGCTCAGCCCCACTCACTCTGACTCAGGCAACTTCAGCTCACACGGAGGACGGGATCCACCCTGACCTCCTGACTCCCTGATTCGCCTGCCCACCCTGTCAATCAGAGCTGACCTGGAGCATTGGCCTCTCCCCATTGCCCCTGGGGACTGTCAGTCCCATCGACCCTTCCCCTTTTGGTACTGGGAGCTCTGAATGTTAGTAAGGGGATAACAGTCCCCTTACACTGCTTTTGTCCCTTCTCCTCTCTCTGGTTCTGGAACTGCCAGCATACTGACTATTCCTGATGCAACAGAGAAGCTTTTCTCTCTCCTGCTCCCACTGTCTTTCTCCTTCTTTCTTGATGCTGAACATTCTTTCCTCCTGTCAATAATTCTCCAGCTCCAAGGTTAGTGCATCTCAGAGTCAGGACTGCTGGGTTCTGTTTCCAGCTCTGCCACTCACTTGCTGGGTGACTCAAGGTAAATCCCTGGCCCTTTCTGTGCCTCACATTAGAAATAAATAGAGATAAAAGACAACTCGCTTCTGAATCTTTCCAACTTCATTTTATTTGACCAAATCAGAGGCAAATATCTTGCCCACTTTCCAGTCATCAGAGGCTAAACTGTTATGTGCCACAGGGTGTAAACAGGAGAGACCAACATGCCACCAGTGCCTGAGGCCCCTGCATTGGCAGGGAACTGATTAGGTAAAATATGTCCAGATGATCCTGGAAAGTGTTCCCTGCTCCATGCTACAGAGAAAGATGAAAAACCACCACAGTCCCTGCCAAGCTGTCCTCAAGAAAAATTCCTTCCCAACCCGAATCTGGCACTCCACAGACCCTGAGCATGTGAGGAAGATTTATCTAGCAGAGCTTCTAGGCACACAGGATTCACTGTACCCTCTCATAGCATTGACCCATCTTGTCCCTCTGTCCTGCCTGCAACTCTGGACAATAGCTGATGCTTCAGAGGAAGGTGAAAACCCCCAGAATGCATCTTGCCAATTGTGCATCAGAGGGAAAAAATTCCTTGCTGATCCTGTGAATGAGCAGCTGTAGCCCTAAAACATGAGACCTGGTTATAGTAATTGGCTGCTTGCAGAGCTGTAAGTATTAGGAGCATGTTGACGGCAATGCAGTTTCCTGTTCTTTCCATGGCCTAGAAAGGAAGGACATGGCATTCTGCATTTTGACAGATCTCACAGTTGTAATACCAGTCATGCACCCTGATCCCAACCGCTCCAACCCAATGAGGCTCATTCTCACTTTATTATTACTGTTATTATTTAACAGGATCTAAAGAGCATAACCAGACTGAGATTCTTGGTGCTAGGCCCTGTATTCCAAATGCTTGCTAATCAATTGAGTGTGTTACCTGAGAAATACAGCCCATTAATTTCACCCCCTTCAAGCTGCCAGCACCATCCCATCCCAAATCAGCTGGCCCAGGAGGAGTCAGAACTATTGCCGGTTTTGTCATTATTCAGTAATCTATGAGGAAGACACTACAGCTGTAAGTCTGGAGGCAGCCCATATAGCCTGTGGTATGGAACGTCCACTAGCAAAGCCAATGAACTGTCTTGGTGCAGACAGAGTCTTTACATGACTACATGGGAGCCTGTGCATGTGCCTGTGTGTGTGTCTCTTACCACATGTATCTGTGCTTTTGTACAAGTGCACACACATGGGATTGAGTCTGTTTGTATAACTGAATCAATGCCTGGATCTGTCTTTGTGACCTGATTTATTTCCCTCATCTATCCCCTCAAACCCAAATTTATGCCCAAATTCCACTCAGCCAGCGAGCAGCCTTTGAATGGATGCATAGGTGTAGGTTGACTTCTATATTTGGGGGGGGCAACTCCAGGCCAACAGGGCCGTGTGTTGGGGGGCACATTTTGTGCCTGCCAGAGGCTTGCAGTTTGTGGGGGGGGGGGCAGTTTGGGATGTACCCTTAGTTCTTGACGATGTCCCTTCAGGAGCTGCTCTCGGAACTGTACATTCCCTCTTTCTTTCACAGTGTGGGTGTCCATTATCTCCATCCATTCATATGCAGTCATCATCTTTACCCCTAGCTCAGAGCTCCTTTCTGGGCCGGAAGTGCCCAGAAGTGCCGGATGTCTGCCATGGGCACTTGGTACTTTTGTGACAACCAGTCTCCTACTCTTGTGGACATTTTGCTCCTGTCCTCCTGGCTCAGTCATGAGAAGTCATGTAGCATTTTCTCCTGAGGGGAGAGAGGACAGATGAAGGAACTGCAGTTCTCTCCCGCGCTGGGATTGGCTTCACAGTAACTAGTGTCTGTTCCTCTCTCATCAGGGTTCGGAGAGGGCCATTTCACAGCAGTGTCATACCTGTGATAATTGGCTTCCCCGCTTCCCTCCTTGTGTTTTATGCCTTTTTTTATGATAATGATGCTCTAAGCCTCTGGCGCTGGAAAGCCCAATGCCTTACTCCTCCTGCTACTACAGGGATTGCGTCTCTTGCTCTTGCTCCCATTGCCACAGTCCTCTTTCCTTCTCCTCTCTTGATCCTGAAACTTGTCTTTTCCTGTATCATAATAGAGAAGCACAAGTCTGCATGAACACCTATAATTCTGGCATATTCTAAATTTTATGTGTTTGACTTTTACATTCTTTTAATGTGTGTTTTTTCAGTGCAACTATTGTTTACATGGCAGTGCTACTCGAGAGCCGCATTTTGCTAGACACTTTATAATGTAATAAGATATAGACCTTCCTCTAAAGAGCTTATGTTCTAAGCAGACAAGCGGTGGGATGGAAATCAGTGGCACAGAGAGGTGACATGATTTGCTCAAGGTCACAGAGTAGATCAGTGACAGATCCAGGAATAGAATTCAGGTTTCCTGGTGTAGTGAGCCATCCACTCACCATGTTACCTCTTACTTTTACTTCTCTTCAAAACTCAGCAGTCAGACCCAGGCAAGGCCACTGGAGTGGGGCTGCACAGACATAAGAGAGAAGAATTTGGCCCATTTGATTAGATATATAACTTGTCTACCCCAAAGGCCAGCTGGAGTTTAATTGAAATTTGCTGTAACACTTCACTGCGTGGTTTTTTGTTTTTTTTTACTGAGTATCAATAATTATTAATAAAAATAAATATAAAATATTTATGATAGAATTACTAGCCAAACTTCTGATGCATTCACTGTCAGTGACATGATAAACTCAACTTCTGTTTAATGAGCAATGCATTTTGCATAGGTTAGGCTTCAGTACATAACATAAAAATATACATATCATTCAGTGTCTGTCCTCAAATATACCAGCGAAGACTCACATCGACTTCAGTCAGCTTTGGATCAGGCCCTAAAAAGATTTCGATCATACATCAGTGGAATGACATTGTGAGTATCACACACAGACATTTAGGCACCAACAATTCTTACTCACATTAGTAATCCATACTCATGTATGTAGTCTTATTAAAATCCATGGGCCTACTTGTGGGAGTTAGGAGTATTTGCATGAGTGAAAGTTGCAGCACTGACCCAGACAGACTCATTTGTGTATACTGCGAGCAGGGATCCTACTAATATTGTAAATTAGCCTGTCTGTATTCTGTTAACAATGGAAACTAGGAGCATTGTGCTCAAATCTAATTAATTTCCTCTATATCAGTCACCAGAGGTCACTTGATCCTCTCCTATCAAAGATTTTGTTATTCAAACGTGACACACAAGCTGTCAAATGGTCCAACTTAATAAAGACTAATAAATAAAGCGCTCCTTAGAAATTACCCTGGGGAACCTTTTCAAATTGAAAAGTGAGTAATAAATCTTGGAGTGTCTAATAAAGGTGAAATTGTTAATTTGGTGGCCTCTGCCGTGTGCCTTCCTGAGTGAAATTCCAAATGCTATCAGGGAGGATGGCTGCTGCTTGCGCTCCGTCAGACACTGTGTGCCTGCAGCAAGAGTTTCTAATCTGGAAGAGCTGTCTGACATAGTCTGTATGCACTAACAGTGTTCTGAGGATCTGTTTTTATTTTCTTTACAAGTCTCTTCTACTGACTTTAGTAATACTCTTAAATGACTGTCTTAAATGACAGTTAGATGACATTGATAAATGTACTGATCAGATATCCCCAGACTACTGATAACTAGATATGTATCAAAAATGTTTCTTATACAGCCCGTGGTGAGCATAGAATGAGTCCAATTTACTGTAGTCCACAATGCGGGGCTAGTATTAGTAACAATAACACCCTTTCTTTAGTGTACGCCCGAGGAAGAGAAGTTTTTTGTTGTTGTGTGAATCAGTCTATTAAGGTTAAATCTAAGATGAATTATGGTCTCCATTTAGCTCTTATATGTTATTTTCATCCATTTGCAACTCAGATTTCTTTTCGTGTTGAGTTTTTGACAGATAAGTCACTTTGGAAGTAAGACTCTTTTTTCCTGTTGTTGTTGTGGACGTGAAAGCAGAAGTGTCGATTTTCTATTGCTCAAACCTCCCCATGTCTTAAAGCTCAGTTTTATCAAGTGCATCCTGTTACAAGTGACTAATAACCTTTTAAGAAATTGCAATGGAACTACTTCAAACTGTCCCAATTTACAAAGAATCCCATTTACTCACTGTTTCTTTTTTGCCTGTTGTTCTCATTTCATCCCCATTGTGGAAACAAAGTACTGACATTAATGGTGACTGAAAATATACATCTCCACTGTAATCTCCAGCTAAGAAGTAAAAGTAATATAGGGATCTGTAGTGAGGCCGAGTGGCCTCCCTCCGAGCGGGAGAGGGAGGGACCATTACACTCCCCTTGGAGGATGGAGCCTAGATCGCCCCACCCCCCTCGCCGGAAGTACTGGGGCGTGGCCGGAAGTATAAAAGGCCAGCCCTTCCGCACAGTTGGAGGGGAGCCTGTGGAGGAGAAGGATGCTCTGCTGGTTTGGCTGTGTCCCCGAGAGGAACCCTCACCGGGCAGTGCCCAATCCACAGACGCTGACGAGGACTGGCCCGGAGTGTTTGCTGCTGTCTACCCCGAGGAGCCGGAAGAGACCTGGAGGCTAGAGTTACCGAACCCAAGGGTGGCAGGAAGGGGCCCAGGGGCAGCCCTGGAGCAACCGACTGCAGAGCCAGGCGTGGCTCAGTTGGCGTCTTGCGGCTGGATCCCCGCCGACGCAGTGGCAGCTGATTCTGGGCTGGGACGCGGTGGAGTAGGGTGGGCCCGGGGTGGCTGACCCCCTACCCTGTGCAAGGAGGCTCTAGCTCTGAAGAGGAGCTTCCCTTATCAGTCACCCTTAGAGACTGTTTGTTTGCTGGCTGCCTGAGCTCCACCCAGGCTAAAGCCAGCCCTGAAAGACTGTTTTGCTTGCTGGCACCCTGAGTCTACTCAGGCCTAGGACCCAGCTCACCTGGGTAAACTGTGTAAACTGTTTTGTTTGCTGACTGCCTGAGCTCTGCCCAGGCTAAAGCCAGCCCTGATAAACTGTGTTTAAGAGCTGACAGCTTGAGCCACCCAACCCCATGCTAAAGCCTGACAGTGACTATTGGTCGCCCAGCCCTATTGTGGGCTCTTGGCTGTCCTGTGGACTCTGGTCCTGGCCAGACAGGACCAGCCTGAGTGGCCTCCCTCTGAGCAGGAAAGCGAGGGACCATTACAGGATTTGATTTATTTTCTATGTTTTTGTCATACGCCAATGCAGGATACGCCAGATGCTGCGGCGTCAGGAGCTTAATTTGTCTGCACTGCTTCTATGAAATGTTGATTCTCAGTTTTGGCAAGAGCAACATACATCCAATGCTGCTACGTGTAGTGTAGTTTTTCCTCACTTTGTTCAGGTATGGGAAGGAAGAGGAGTCTTAAGGTCCAAGAACGGGCTCTAAACAGCAATAAGCCAGAGGCAGTGGATGGGAGGACCCAGGAAAGAAGAGATGTGCCCTGTTTCCATAGTGCCCGCTTCATCCCCACATTATGATATAAAGCTAGTGAGTAGGCAGTAGCTTGGAATTATGCAGTATGCATAGCACATACTGGCAGCTGTCTCAGAGCAAGTGGTCCAACTTTCTAGTGTAGGCAATGTAGTTTATACATATGCACAAAACACTTCTAAACACAATTTTTTTTTATATTACAATAATGTCTACAGTCCTCAACCACATGGTGTAGCATTGTGCTAGCTACTGTACAAACACATAGCAAGATATAGCCCTTGTCTGCAAGAGTTTACAATCTGAATAGACAATACTAACCAAGGAAATACTATTTATCATTCCTATTTTATAGAAAGGAAACTAAAGCAGAGAGATATTACATGACTTGCCTGAAGTCACCCCGGGAATTTGGGGTAGAGCTGGCAACTGAGCCCAGGTCTTCTGAGAGATGTCTAGTGTCAGCCACATGATCATCTTATCTCTCTATTCATGTCCACATAGGGAGAAAACTTGCCATATGTGGCCATTGGGTATTTGATTATTTTTTCCTTGTGTTCCTAATGGTGCTATGGTGAAAAGGACTTGTTTTGTTTACTTCCTTATTTGGGCGCTGGCATCACTTATCATGTGGACAGCTCTCTGAAGAAAGTGTTTCTTGCCTTAATGCTACTGCAGAACCAGCAAGGGGAGCTCACTGATTGTTTTGTGCATCCAACAAAATGGTATCTCACCATGTATTTGGACAAGCACAGAAAGATATTTAGCTTGTGCAAATTATTCGTCAAGATAGTCTGTCATTGTTAAAGCAGGCCAAATTTGGGGTGGACACTACCTAACATTTCCCCTCTACATGTCCTCTTTAGATTTAAAGTTTTGTTTAGTAATACAGTGCAAATAATTTTTAACATTAACTGCAGGGTAAAAATGGATGTTACTTTTTATTTTTGAATTTCTTTTAAAGGCCTGACCTGGATCAAAAGCTTAGAGAGTCTGCATAGAATCAAATTTCCATCAAAATTGAGTGGTGTTATCCCAAGTCTACTCAGACTTGATAGTAGATCAATTTTAGCATAAATCATCCACACAATTTGTTCTGCTTGAAAAAAACATGCAAAATTTCATGTATGACTTTGCCCATTACACCTTATTTGCTATGTGAGTTTATGCCTCTTTGGATGATTTCCTCCTTTTTGTACAAAGACCATGTTATGAGGATAGTCATGGTCATTTTTTGGCACAGTTTGTCTCAAGGTGCCATTGTCTGACTTGAAATTAACTTTGGAAAATTTCTCACATATCAGCAATTTGCTGTTTACTGCCGGTGATGGAAGTATTTTAGGACATACATGTTCTTTTATTGTTTTGTTACTGAATGTTTTCTTTATAACATATGCAGAAGGCTGAAACTTAAAACCTCTTTTGTTTGAGGAAGTGTGAAGGCAAAGTAACTCAGCCCCTCCCCTCCAAAGGCTTCCTTTTCAAATGCTCTGTGATCATATATGACTTGCTGCCTGCTAGCGGTCATCTTCCCTTCTATATGTAGCAAAAAAAAAAAAGAGGAAGGGGCATCCCATGCCTGGATCAGGAGCAAAGGCCCTCTCTGGAAGCTTTGAATGTAGCAGAGGCAAGTGACAGAACAAACACTATGCAGAAGACCACATTGTGGGTACTGCTCTTGGTCAGATTAAGGAAGACTGCGTGCCTCCTTTACTTATGATTCAAAACTGCTCTGTCTTTGGCCAAAATGGTCCATAATAGATGACTGTGCAGTAAAACTTCCTCTATCCCTTGCACGCAGCTTGCTCATTAAAATGACTTCAGTAAGACAACAGCAGAAAAAGCAGATTCTGCAGATTCTCAAGGTGGCAAAAGGGAGCAAAATCCTCCCATTAGTCCTCCACTTGATACCGCCAGCACGAGGGAGCCCCACCAAGCAGAGAGCTGACAGAGCCAGCTCCTATCCTTCCCTCTCTGCAGTCCTGGGCTCAGGAGACAGGGAGTGTTTTTGGTCAGGGAGCGATGCACTTCAGCTATCCTGGTGTATGACCATGCCCAATTGGCACAACTTAGGCCTTGGCTACACTCACGAGTTACAGCGCAATAAAACTGCCTGCAGCGCTGTAACTCACTAACTGTCTACACTTGCAAGGCACGTGCAGCGCTGCATCTCCTCAGGTACAGCGCTGCTGGTACTTCTCCTCCCCGAGAGGAATAACAGCTGTTGCGTAGTGGCTGCTACGCTGTTGCTGGAATGTAGTTGAGCAGGTTTGCACTAACTGACCTCCAGAAGCTCCCTTTGTTTTGAAACGGCACTTCCGGGTTGGAGTTCAGAGCTCCGTTCTGGACCTGCTTTACAAAAAAACAAACACAGCTACTGTTTGCAGGCAGGGGGGCTCCGTTAGGAATGCGGGCAGCAAAGTTAGCTTAGAGAGAGATGGCGGGGTGGGGGGGGGAGAAGGGCCAGAGGGGGAGGGCTCCGTTTCCCCGAGTTGTCTTTTATCTGCTCTTTAAAAACAAACAAAGCCCCTGCTGCTTGCTTTCAGTGATTGAGAGAGAGGCGGGGGATGTGGAGGTGTGTAAACTTAGGAGATAATGAGCTGACACTCTGTGGATACCCCAAAAACCCACTCTCTCTCCCCACACGCTCCCTGTCACACTCCACCTCACCCCCCCATTTGAAAAGCACATTGCAGCCACTTGAACGCCCATAATGCACCGCTCCCAATACAGCTGCAAATGCCTCAAATGTAGCCACGTTAGTGCACTGGCAGCTGCCAGTGTGGACAGGCTGCAGCGCTTTCCCTACTCAGCTGTACGAAGACGGGTTTAACTCACAGCGCTGTACAGCTGCAAGTGTAGCCAAGGCCTTAGAGCAGCTTGCAGATTCCTCCTACTTGCACTGGGGCTGGCACAGGAAATCAGGAAGCTATAATTGCTCAGCTTTACCTAGCAGAAGCTGGACACAGCAGAGAAACTGCCCCACAATTCCATCATAGAATCCTAGAATTCTAGGACTGGAAGGAACCTCAAGAGGTCTTCTAATCAGTCCCCTGCGTACAAGGCAGGACTAAGTATTATCTATACCATCCCTGACAGGTGTTTGTCTAACCTGCTCTTAAAAATCTCCAATGACAGAGATTCCACAACCTCCCTAGGCAATTTATTCCAGTTCTTAACTATCCTGACAGGAAGTTTTTCCTAATGTCCAACTTAAAGCACCCATGCTGCAATTTAAGCCCATTGCTTCTTGTCCTATCCCCAGAGGTTAAGAAGAATAATTCTTCTCCCTCTTCCTTGTAACAACCTTTTATGTACTTGAAAACTGTTATCATGTCCCTCCCTCAGTTTTCTCTTCTCCAGATTAAACAAATCCAATTTTTTCAATCTTCCCTCACAGGTCATGTTTTCTAGACCTTTAATAATTTTTGTTCCTCTTCTCTGGACTTTCTCCAATTTGTCCACAACTTTCCTGAAAAGTGGTGCCCAGAACTGGACACAACACTCCAATTTAGGCCTAATCAGTGCAGAGCAGAGTGGAAGAATTACTTCTCATGTGTTGCTTACAACACTTCTACTAATACATCTCACAGTCAGGGGCAGCTCTATGAATTTTGCTGCCCCAAGCACGGCGGTCAGGTGGCCTTCGGCGGCACGCCTGCGGGCAGTCCCTGGTCCTGCGGATTTGGTGGCATTTCTGCGGGAGATCTGCCTGTCCCGCACCGTCGGGGTGCCCACCGCCGAATTGCCGCCGAAACCGCGGGACTGGCGGACCTCCCGCAGAACTGCTGCCGAAGGCTGCCTGACTGCTGCCCTCTCAGCGCCCGTCACACAGCCCCACCGCCCCCCGCGGCTTGCCACTCCCCTGCTCACAATGATGGGGGGTTTTTTTGGGTTTTTTTGCAACAGTGTTACACTCTTGACTCATATTTGGCTTGTGATCTACTATGTCTCCCAGATCCCTTTCCGCAGTGCTCCTTCCTAGGCAGTCATTTCCCATTTTGTATGTGTCCAACTTATTGTTCCTTCCTAAGTAGAGTACTTTGCATTACACATCATAAAAGAACTGGAAAGAACAAAAGCATTTTACTTTAGGTGAGGGAGCCCTGTAAAGTGTGCAGCATGTTTACTCTTGTTCTCCTATCATCTATTTTTGGTACTTATATGGCCTCCATTACCATAGTGTCTGAGCACTTCACAGTCTTTAAATGTTTTTACCCTCACCACACCCCTCTGAAGCAGGTAAGTATTGTTATCCCCATTTTATAGACAGGTAACATAGGCACAGAGAGTGACTCGCTCAAAGTCACACAGAGCTGGAAACTGAACCCAGCCTCACAAGGCCAAGCCTTGTCTCCTAGCCACTGAATCCTCCTCCTGGAGACAGTTTCCTAAAACACTAGGTTAGCAAAGTGTCTGTTTATGTGGCTGTAGCTTGGCAACTGAAAAAGAGACATATTTTTAAATGACAGGATAGAATTATTAGAGAATGCAGCAAAATTTGTGGTGATACCACGAAATGGAGGTATTTGACAATTTTGCACACATGATTCTCTCCTGCTTCTACTACTAAGGCAGAGTTTGTTCTGTTATTTGTTTGTTTTTGGAAATTTTTGCTCTGTATTTCAAAGAGATATTTACAGTCATCCTCAGATAAATTGTCCCAGCAGCAGCTTGAAGAGCAGCAATAGCTGTGCCTTCAGACCTTTGATCAGAGAAGCACCTTCATGTCAGAGAAAAAACAGGGCTTCATGAAGCTCTGCCATTGCAGTGGGGCTTCATTAGTCAAACATTACTATTAGTCAACTAATTGTTTTCAGACTTACTCATGAGAGTATGCCTCAGGGAGGCCTATTTATAGGGCCCAATCGTACATATTCTTACCACTGGATGCAGTGCTTAATGCTGCATTGATCTGTAAATGTTTGCAGGATCCGGCCCTAAGCTTCTTGTTTCTAGGTTCAGGCCCATTTGTATGACCAATGTGCTTAACATTTTATATAATAAATATATATATTATATGGGAAAAGTTTATTCTTGTACATTTTTGAAAACCCTAAGGGCTGGATTTTTAAAAGAGTTCAGCTGTCATTTAGGCAGGCACCCAAAGAAGCAGACAGATTATCCAGAGTTCAGCATATTACATGCTTAACAGAACTGGTCAGGAATTTTCTGGTGAAATAATTTTTCAATGGAAAATGCCCTTTTTGGAAAATCAGAATTTTCCACAGGCTGCCCATCTGCCTGCCTGGAAGGATCTTGCCAATTTCACTTGCAAGGAGAAATACCTTTAATTTCTTCCAAAAAGTGATTTTGCTAGAAACATTTGCATGAAAAATTCAACATTTTTGAGTTTTCATCTTGATTTGGGATAGAAAAATATAAAAAGGTAAAATTTTTCAGATGAACAGATTTCCATTCTCTGGACGGCTCTGATGCCAAGCTTTTTTGAAAATCTGGCTAGAAGTGTCACAATGGGAGCTGCTGGATGTACTTTGTAACATCTGGTCCTTATTCAGATAACTAAATGGGAGCTGAGCTCTTTTGAATATCTAGTCCCACAACAGTTTAAGGGATTTTGCACAAATTTACAAGAATAATAAGAAAAAAAATTACCTTTGAACAAACATGAAACATGCAAATTTCAATCTTAAAGATGAAACAACTGGTGGCCTGCTTTTCCTCTGTGCATGCTTATAGGATCCCCCCACACACACACACACACGCCTTTAAAAAATCCCATTGCAGGGCCTCCAGTGCTTCAGCCTGAGCTAGGGCTCTGAACAGCTTGTTAGCTGTGGGGTGGCAACAAGGCTTAGGCTGCTTTGAAAATGCCATCAAGTAGAAACTTTGGTGGTTCCTACATGGTGTATTTAGGCACATGTCTGGTTAGGTGCCTAAATCCCTTTAAAGATCTGGCCCTAAGTGTCACAGTCATAAATTTTATCCACATTTCCTAAAGTTTTAGGACGAAATAAAGATGTGGTGTAAATGGACCTTCTTGACTTCAATTAAATTGGACCTGATTATAGTAGGTTTGATTGTGGCCCTTAAATTTTAAAACAATAATTTGCTACGTAACACTATTTAGTGTTACGTATACACATGCACTATACAGCTAGTCAAGGTATTTTCTAAAATAGATTTATGGCTTTCTTGAAATTTAATCCAGAAATATTCTGAAATTTGTGTACCTGAAAAAGAATGTCCCATTAATAGCACAAAGGCATTTCAGTGTGTTTCCAAAGTCACAGAAAAGAGAAAGCAACTTATGTTTTCAGTGGCAGTGAGGTCAGTTTGGCCCTACTATTCCTAATTAAAATGAGTATTGAAAAAATACTAAGTCCTGACAACCTGCAATTAGCGCTGATCTGACATTTTGCTACTTCTCTCAGCCAGTGTAGACTTTTAAGGAAAAAACAATAGCATTTTGTTCATTTATGACATGGCACTTTGTTCTATAGAATTACCCGATTTAAGACCTTTTTGAGGCAACAAAAAATTGAGTCACCGTTTTACACATATACTTGTTTAGAAATAACAAAAGTCTACTAACTGTAGATGTTCCATGCAAAGCTCTTGAAAACATTAATGTAGTAAGCTTTGCAACACCCCTGTAAGGTAGGGAAACATTATTATACAAGTTTTACAGATGGGGAAACTATGGCACTGATAGGTTTCCCCAAGTATACAGCATGTTGGTGGCAGTACTGGGAAATATTTATTATAATAATTATTATTTGTATTACAGTAGTGAAGAGAGGTCCTTACAGAGATGAAGGGGCTCCCTTCTGCGGGGCTGTGTACAAACTGCTTAAAATCTAAGGAGACAAGACAGACAGAATAGAACTCTCTGTCTCCAATATCCAATCCATGTGACTGCAAGATTCTGGGAATAGAAACTAGGTTGGTCTTGACTCCAAATATCCTTTACCAGTAGACCATACTCCTTCCCTGAAGCTGGATATCGTACAAATCGAAATAAACCTGGACTTGTGGGAAAATAGTCACTAGTGAAAATCATGTCTGATTTGACATGATAGGCAATGATTGCATAAAAATTGAGGCAGGGGAATCTTTCTCATTCAACTCAGTTCATTCAAGTAAAATTTGGGGAAAGCCCAAGAAATGGAGTTGACTATCCATTTCAGCAATGATTTTAATTCTTTCAAAGTAAATTAAAAGAGAGTCCCTTAAAATCTCGACTTGATGTTTGCAGTGCACATGAGAACTCTGTAGGTATCACAGAGCTCATAATCTTTTATTGCATTTAGTATACTAGAGAGATCTGAACACTAACACAAAGATAAAAGCTGGCAGTGGGTGAAGGAGAACAATGTTAATTTTAGTTCAATGACAACTTTTCTCTGACAAGGCATCAAATTACGTGTAGTTTTTGTTATCCCGCTTCTCTGAAGTTTCCATAGAACTGTACTGTGTCACCCCGGGAAGTGTGTTTTTAAATTCTATTAGCTTCTTTATCCACCGTGCTTATTACAAACAGAAACTCAAAATCCTGCCACCCAACTAATCTAATAACCTGGTCCAAAATAAAACGGTAGAAAAGACTCTGAGATCCAAAAATATTTCTCATTCTTTGGTTGACATTTCCAGGATATATGCCATGGGTGGCTCAATCTTCAAGCCAGGTGTCATAGGAATAATTAATCTCTAGTGAGGATAATCAATTTGATGCAATGTTCTGAGGAATGGTGGAGTTGGTGTTCTTCAAGGCCAACTGTGTTATGATACGAGTGATCAAAATCTTCTTTTAGTTTTATTCTCTAGTCATGAGGGGCTTTTAAAGGTGCCATAGAAATCTGAGTCAGTAACTTTATCTGGGTCTGGAATGAATGTCCCAAATACCAAGTGTCACAGTTTCAATGCAACTGTATTTCCCCTTTCTGGTCCACCAAGAGCACCCATTTGAGGCTTTCAGCTCCCAGTCATCACCCCAGGTATCACCCACGTCTCACTTCCTCCTGACTGGGGATTTTAAATCTGCACAGCTTCCTGATTTACACAGTGATATCCCTAGTAAGCCAAACTGTCAAGGGATATGTATGTCTGTATCACCCTTGGCAGTTATCCTCCTAGCCTGGGTCAACAGACTCAGGCTTGCGGGGCTTGCGGTACCTAATATCTGGTTAGATGCTGTGGCTCAGACTGGAGCTCAGAATCTAAAGCCTGGGGAGGGGCGTGAGCTTCAGAGCCCGAGCTCCAGCCTGAACTGAAACTTCAGACTCAAATCCAGACTGGGAGACTTGCTGGGTTTTTGTATAATCAGAGGTGGGAATATGCATTAGTTTCTCCCTAGGGATTCCCCAGGAAATCCATTGAACTCTTATTGTCCCAAAAGTCTATAACTGGCAAATTTTCAATATAGTCATTACAATAATGTAATGTCAGGCCATGGCATCACAGCTACTGTGGAATCCTACTGGAGCATAAAAGCAACCCAGGAAAGAATACAAGCAAGGAGAGGTCAGGGAACACCCCCTTCCCTCCATTTCCTTAATGTAAGTGAAAATCTGGTCCCTACACTATCCAGATTTTGCTGTGGGCTAATTCCATGCTGCAGTGATAGCCAGGATATCTCAACATGGTGCTCATGAGAATGCCACATTGAACCAAGAGCCAGCAGGGCTGCAATGAGTTTAGGTATTTAAGGATCTGAAAGAATACACATACATTTTGTTTTGGTAATAGCTTGCTGAATGCTCCTCATAGCTTCATTATTGGGAGCATACAAAGCAGACTGGTAAAATTACAGAGATTTGGTACTTTACCTTGTCAGGCCAAGTATAAAGGCCATATAATTAATCTGTTTTTTTCTCTCACTTACATTATTTTTACCCACTGTGTAACTCCAGTGGGCTAGATCCTCACCTAGCGTGAGTCAGAGTAGCTCCACTGAAGTGGATGAAGCTTCTCTGTTTTACACCAGTTGAGGATCTGGCCCACAGACTTCAGTGGAGTTGTTCTTGATCTGCACTGTCAGGTGTAAATGACAGGAGAATCAGGTGCAGTATTATCCATAGAGGTGAAACCAAATCAATAGCCCAAATCTGAACACACTCCTCCACTTGAGTGGATGTTCAGAATCAGATTAAATTTCACTGTAGTCCTCTATCTTTATTATGAGTTGAACCAAAAATTGGGATCAGAACAGTACCCTACCCTCAAGCTTTGGGGGAAACTGAGATGCAAAACCAAATCTGGAGTTTGAACTTTTTACCTCAGGCCACTTTCTAATTTTGAAACAAATTTGTTCTATGTGATGGGAAAATCAATGGGGCATCACTCTACATGTGTATGGATACATTTCCTATGCTGTAATGAGTCCTGTGAAATGCTATTAATGGCAAGAGATTACTCTGTAAAGTTTATGATGGTAGTCTTGCTGATACAAGCAAACACGTTCTATTACATTAATGTTCCATTTAAATAACAGATTGCAAACTCCTAACTTTATGTATTATTTCCTACCATATATAAAGTGTATGTGTGTCTTGGATTAATTTAGCATCCAATATACTTTTAATGAAAGATTATTTCAGCATCTGTTTATAAGACTTGCCACTCAATGAACTGCATGTAATTCACATAAGTAATGTTTATAATTTTTACTTCCAAATCAGTAGTACAAATCAGATACTAGATTTACTAAGGTAGACTCCACTTTAAAAAAAAAAAGGAAAATTAAAGTGAATTAGGTCAGAAAACCTTTCAAGTTATTCAGCAGAATGTTGTACACCGTCATAACATTTTGTCCTGCCCTTGCTGCCGAAGTATATCAGCCAAGCTGATGAGCTGTTTCTGCTGGAAAGCACAAATGCAAAACTAGTTAAATATCCTTCCAAGCAGTTCACCTCATCACAATTTATTTGACAAAACACATAATCAAGGCCACTGATTTCCCATGATTAAAAAAAAAAAGAAAATAACTGAGGAGAGCAATTGGGTCTTGAGAATAGGGATGTTGCACAGGGTGCATTGTAGAAATCTCTGCATTGCTGTCTTTGTGACGGGCTAGCTAATAAATACCCCCTTTGCTTCTGCTGCTACCTCAGACTTTAATTTCCTTTTATAAAGGAATGTGATGGGGAGAGTTTATCTGAGCAGAGGAGGGAGAAGAGGGGAAGGAGATAGTAAGATCTGTGTATCTGTCTATAAGAAAGCCTGAATCTAAACCCAAAGAGATGTAGAGTTAAGTATAAATTCTTTCAAATCATACATGGAAAGGGACAATTTGCTGTCTGAGTGCAGACTGTAGCCAGTCCAGTTTGGAACATGAGACCACACTGCCTGCCAAAATAAGTTTAATTTTTAAAAGATGGGAGTGACTTCATTATATTTCTTCAAGAATTCTGTAGTGAAGGGGCTAGCAGTTAGAGTGGCATAGCAATAAAATAGCTTACAGGAGGATGTGAATTTAACTAATACCAGTATTGCCAACCGTCAGCATAATGAGAACCCTCAATCAAATTAGATGGGATGGGGAAAAAATTAAAACGGATATAAACAGTTGCGCTTCATGGCATAAACCAAACTACTCACTGATGGGGGTTAGGCAGGAATGTCCCCCCGGAGCAGTTTATTCCCATTATCTACTAGAGCTTTCTTTCACCCTTCTCTGAAGCACTGGGTATTGGCACTGTCAGAAATGGGACTCTGGGTTAGATGGACCATTGGCCTGTTCCAGTAAGGGTTTCCTATGTTCTCTCTTCCTGCATGCCCGTCCCGTGTTCCCACGGGCAGCAGAGATGCCAGTGTCATCTGCATCTGAGAAAGCACATATTAAAAAATATATATGATTTTCACTGCAACACAGACTAATTGAAAAGCTTGCATTTAGCAATGTCAGTATAATTCTGAATTACTCATGCCTATATACTGACCAAACAATCCCAGATTATTATGGGTGAAATGTCAGGAAAGAGTAGTGAAAACTCATTGAGAAATCAATATCAAATAGTAATTCACTATACTTAGAAGGTAAATTTATTCTTGAAAATTCAGGTGTCTCCTACTGTAGACCAAGAGACAGCTGATAGGTATTATTAAGATAGAATGTTTAATACATTTTTAAAATAATCCTAATATACATTATTGGCCTCTTCTTTCTATTAAGATCCTTCAAAACTAACTACAGTAGGAGACAAAGCCTAACGACTATTGTTCCCAGCAGGATTTTTAGTCAATAATTTATTTAACATGTTGACCAGTGAACTGTGCAACAGCTAATAGGTGCTTTGCTAGATCTCTTTAATTTAATGAGGCACTTAAAAAGGGTTCACTGTACATTCAATCTATATTGTACACATTTTGCCCTTCTTGCGAGTCCCTCCATTTGGGACACTCTAGTGTTGTTATGAACTCCCCTATTTGTCCTTCTATTACATCGGGTTCTATTTAATCCAGTCATCCTGTGGTTAAAGTAGAGGAGTGGGAGTCAATGCATTTGGGTTATACTCCCAAGTGTGCCACTTGACTTCCTTTGTAGTTTGCAGTATTGTAGATGTGTTGGTCCCAGGATATCAGAGAGACAAAGTGGGTGAGGTAATATTTTTTATTGGACCAACTTCTGTTGGTGAGAGAGACAAGCTTTTGAGCTATACAAAGCTCTTCTTCAGGCCTGGAAAAAGTAATCAGAGTGTCACAGGTGGGACAGATCGTTAATCATAAAGAGTTAACACATGTTGCAGGAGACCAGTTAAATGAAGTGGACAATTAATATCTCTGCCAAAACCATGTGCTCATCAGAGACACTGGTTTGATGGCTCCTTACAACAGTTTGTAACCTACTAGCCCTCCTTTGCCCTTTGTTAATAGGCAGAAATAGGAATGATACTGATGCAATGAGGAAAACATTTCTCTGAGCAGGGTATTCTTACTCAGCCCATGATGTTGACGACGACAATCTAAAATTTAAAGGAACAAAAAGTGGATCCTAAACTAAAACTAGTCAAGATACTGTTTACTGATGATATTTTACTCTCCAGATGGCAATTATGTGACCTCCCATAAAACAACACTTTAAAAAATATTTGTATAATGATGTACTATATTTGGATTGCAGAAGCAGCTGTAACTTGAGCCAACAAAACAGAAAACTTGAGATCCCATGAATGGGCATGAAACAATCCTACATTGGACTAGCCATGGGTAAGATGAGTTAATAAGTATTTCCCATTTTACTTTTCTGTGATTTATTTGCAGTTATTGTGGGGGGTGGGCAGGACTGCGGCACAGAGCTTGAGTGATTTGCCCAAACCCACACTGAATGTCTGAGGCAGTGATGGGAATGGAACTCAGATCTCCTTTGTCCCAGTCCCATACCCTAACTGAAAGAATCTCAGGCAGAGCCTCACCTGGTATAAATTATAGTAGTTCCCTGAATTCACAGTAGCATGCCCCCAGGTTTCCTATCGTAATATCTAATATATACCCCCTCACTGCTGAGAGCTTCCTTCTGCACTAATGTCTCTTAAGAAAAACAGAAAAAAAAGAGGCTCATGCCCATCATCACCAATGAGACATAGTGAACTAGTCAGCATTTAAGTTGCTGGTTATGTTCTCTTTTCCCTCATGCTATTCAAGTCCCAGCAATGCTGCTCAGTGCTGACCTTTAGCTTTGCCTCTTGGCATTCAAAAAACAGGTCAAGTCATTTTGTACCTATGAGATGTGAATGAAAAAATACAAACAAACCCTCTGCTACAGTAAGGGGATAAGGCTAACACAGCTATACTACAGCTGATAGCTGAAGAAAATCCTAAGTAAGCTGAATATATTGATTTCATTCATCCTGGTAGGGGACTTCTGGTGGTCTTCCAATGCAGCTGCATGCACTGTGTACTAGCATACAAAATTAAGTTGTGGCACATCAGCTAGTTTGTATGCATGTGTTGGGTGGTGGTGAAAGTGATTTTAGGATGAGATGTAGAATTGGTTGTATCATGAAGAAACATGTTTGTGAAAACAGTAGTTAATAACAGGCTGATTTCCCTCTGCTGTTCTTTGTGGGACAATAGTATTACTTAGGGTATGTCTACACTGGCAAGTTTTTGCGCCGCAAGTTATACCACTTTTATTAAAACACTGGAATTAAACTGCTGTTGCGTGTCCACACTGTGCTCCTTGTGACACTGGAGTGCATCCACATTAGCAGCTCTTGCAACGGCAAAGACAGCAGTGCATTGTGGTAGCTATCCCATTGAGCAACTGGCTGCAGGGTGTTTGGGAAGGGTTTGCAATGCCTCATGGGGCAGGCACAGATTTACACGATGCAGGTTTCCCAATCCCATTGTTCCATGGGCATCCTACTACATTGCCAGCTGCTCTTCAACTGAAGTGGGGTGGGGGGGGGCACAGTATGTGACAGGGAGTGTGTGTGTGTATGGAGTGAGGGAGAGAGACAGTGTGTTTTGGGGGACAGAGAGTGTGTCAGCATGCTGTCTTGTAAGTTCAGACAGCAGCAGGAAGCAACCAGTCCGGAGGCAGGGAGAGAGGGAAATCCTGACATCAGCCCCCGCCTCCCTCCCTGGAATCTCTGAGTAGCAATCTCTCTCTCTCACACACACACACACTCACACACACACACACACTCAAAACAATGAGCAGAGTGGTCACTTGAGGCATTATGGGGCAGCTCCGGAGGCCAAGTACCGCGCAGAAAGCAATCAAGTGTCTACACTGGCAATAGAGTGCTGGAGCCTCTGTGCAAATAGCCTTACAACTCTCGTCAAGGTGGTTTTTTTGCAGTGCTGCAACTGAGGAGTTTCTGCGCACAAAGTGGCTTGGTAGTGTGTACACATCTGCAGTTTGAGCACAAAAAGCTGCTTTACTGCACCGAAAATTGCCAGTGTGGACAAACCCTTAGTCAAACCTATGGGAGTTTATTCAAGACTACGACTGACAGTTTATTTGTAAAAGTATTCACTAATCCTGAAAGTTTCGCTAATTTTAGCATGAATTTATTCATATTGAACAGTGCTTTATTTGCAATATGTTATCTGGCATTTTTCATCGTTTATTGTTCTCTTTAAAGAGTTTGCCAACCAATGAATGAGAGGAAACAACAGCATATGACTTAGGTGAGCAATCACACACTATGTATAACAAATAATGAAAACTCGGGGAGAATAGTTCACAAACAACTCATATGCTGAAAATTGTTCACACAAACTATTCAGCAAGTACTTACACGTAACAGGCCAGATACTCATCTGATATACATTGGGAAGTCCAATCGAGCTGCACTAATTTACAGCAGATCAGGATCTGGTCCAATGAATATGTTCATGAGTAAAAATTCAGTATAATCCATGATGAATAGCATGACAAGCTCTCACAAGAAGTGTTTTTTTAATTAAAAATTAGGGAAGCTACTGCTTGCTCTGAGTAGAAACATAAGGAGAAGTTACAGAGGGATACTACAGCTTCACTTAAAAGACAAACAAACAAACAAAAAACCCCAGTATGCTACAGTAACAGTCCAACATACTGTTGTTAACTCATGTTTTTATTATAACAGTAGGAGTTATCCATATGAATGGTATTAACTTTATAAATGATACAATAATTTCCCCAACCTCTACTATTACTGCAACATGTGTCCTTATCTCTACCATACCTTTACTATTGGTGTGATCCTACCGGCACTATTAAGCAAAGCCTCGATGGGAGTTTTGTCTGAGAAAACACTGCAGGTTTGGACTCCTTGACTAGTATCTATTCCCTTTCTCCCATCTCTGGCTTTTTCATAACTAGAGTATCTTTCTGCCTTTCTTTCTGGTGCCTCATCATCACTGTGGTAGCATCTGCCCTGCCTTTACTGTTGCTGCCTCTGTCATGATTGTGACAACATCTGGCCCACCAACTGCTTCTCTTCCTGTAATTACTGTAGCTTGAGTTTTTTTGTATAGCACCTTATTAATTAAGGGCTAGATTCTGACTAGGACTACATGCCTGTGCAAAGGAGTAAGAACGCTGCCTTGTGCTCCTATATATAGGGGTGCTGGAACAATTTGTATAGTGGGGGTGCTGGGAACCAAGCTGCAAACTCTGCATATAATGGAAACCACTTGAAGCCAGGGGGGTGCGGCAGAACCCCTACTTCCAGCGCCTATGCCTATATAGTTTCCTGGATGTAAGCTGTGCTACTGTCCCACTTACTTTCTATCTGAAACAGGTGGGTGGGGAACTGGGAGATGGGCAGAGAACAGACAGAATCTCGGCTCCACCCCCTACTTACTGGCCAAAGAAGCTGAGTAAGCAAGGGGTGAATAGTAACTTACTGTTAGGATAGGCTAAACCATGGTGCCATGTCACACACAATGTCTACCATTGGTCCGCTGGCACATCCTCATGACGGGGTGGGAGGGCCAAAATTGGATGAGTGGTCTTGCAACTTGGTGCCCAGTAGTCACAAGACCACTCAGGTTTGGCCACTCCACCCTTGTGATAACAGAGGGGACATGTTCCCAAATGTGAGTGGTACTGCAACCCCTGTGCACCAGGTCTTAAGACCACTCACCCAATTTTGGCCCCACCACCTCCCCGGTCAAGACAGAGGTCATGCAGCCAAACCTGAGTGGGCACTGAGGCTGGCTCTTGCACCAGGACTCCCCACCCTGAGGAGCCTGCTTGGCATCACTCCACTTCAGCAGCCCAGATCCCCTCTGCTCTGCCCACAGAACTCACTCAGTGACAGCTCAAGACCTACTACAAGTAAAGGAAGCTGCGGTGAGTGTCTGCAATGAGGAGCTGGCCAGGAGTGAGGGTGATTGGCATCCCTGGTGCATACCATGTGCAAAATTTCTGGGGGGCAGTGCCACTGGGCTAAAAGAAGATTATTATTCCCAAGAGGAAGTTGTATCTCATAGGGGGGTCTCTGTGGCACAATGCCTCCTAAGGTTACTCTTGGGGTGGTGCAGATTACACAGCACTAAACCTTAAATCACAGTGTAGCCTTAAATGTTCTAGGTTTATTAGTGCTATAGCAGGAGTGAAGCTCCTTCTCCCTGACACCCCACATTTTCTTTACCCATGTCTTCACTTCTGCAGCTGTCCAATTCCTGACACCATGTCCCTGATCCATTGACTCTATTCAAAGGAGATTTAAACAGAAATAATTTGCTCATTCTCAAGTACAAAACCAAGACAGAAAACAGTAGCTATATATACTGATGCTGCTTATTTATAACACCATATATTGATCCTCTCTTGGTTTTCTTTAAGGATCTGGTCCAAAGTCCATTGAAGCTGATGGGAAAACTCCCACTGACTTCACTGGACTTTGGATCAGGCTCTAAATATTTATGAGAGGGAATATGCTGCACCAGCATACAGTAAGAGGCAAAACTGCAGGCTTATTCTCATTGATCTTGTGTCCTGGAATATCTGCAATGTCACACTAATCAGTTCAAGGTCATGTGCTCGCCGTATAACTTTTTCTTGATACTGCCAGACACACATCCTATGGATTTCCTTGTGCATATAGGTTCTGGGTCCTCGAACAGGGATATTTTTTTTAACAGTCAAATATCAATATAAATCTAAATTCTAACATAATTATAATGAAATTGGTTGCTCAGCCAGATAAAGATGAGCCAAAATTGGAAGATACTGATGGACATTTTAATACCTATTGCTCTTAGAAAACTAATAAGATGCTGGAAAGACTCTTTGAAGTAAAGGGCTAAATGATGCCTCTCATGTGCAGCGTGCAGAGCTTTGGAAGGGGAGGCACGCTGGGCTGCCAAGCAGTGAAGAGGCAGGCATATAACTATGGAAAGGCCCCAGAGTGTGCCGTGTACAGCATCTCTTGGGACAGTGGTTGGTATAACTTATGCTTACTCCCACGGCACCAATCAGCCTTTGGCTGGTGTGTGGAGGGTGGGATGGGAGAGTGAGTCGGGTCATGGCTATAGCGCTAGTGAGCTCCCCAGTGCAGCTAACAAATGACCGTTGCCTTCCCTATGTATATGCTGGTGGGGACAGGGGAAGGGGAGGAATTTCCTGCAGTCTATCCCCCAGCTATCACAGCCATGGAGGGGCAGCCATAATATGTCCCTACACATTCAAACTTGGCTTGACTCAGATAGCTCCGGGTATAAAACTGAAAATACATTAAATAAGATTATGTTAAATAAATAATCCTATTATTCATTCTGCATGGATAACCTCCTGAATGAAAGAACATTGGCTCTGGAATCTAGCATGCCTAAATCATCACTTTGTTGGCTCTCTCTATTGCTATGCCATATTTTTCTATAATGCCCTATATTTAGATTACACATCGCAATAGCTTGCAATTATCCCCTTTCAGTTTTAGTTTTGCATGTATTATTCACTTGCTTTCCCCGCCCCTATTTATAATCGGTTATTATCAGCAAGGCAAATACCTCTCCTCCATATTGTCACTATTATTAATACAGAATTTTCTGCACCAAGATGAAGCAAAGATGCAAGATTTTACTATGTAACTATGAACTGTTTGCAATTTTGTTCATGATGGACCTGATCCTGCAGAAGCTAAGCATACATTCAGCTCATCTAGCAGAATCAGAATAAGTGTTATTTACCCTTTCAGCCTTTCACAGGGATAACCCAATGAAATTAATAGGCAGCAGGTTTAATACAAACAGAGGAAGTACTTTTTCACAAAACATACCAGTAACCTGTGGAACTCATTGCCATGGGATGTTGTAATGGCCAAAGATACAACTGGGTTAAAAAAAGAACTGGCTAAGTTCACAGAGGGTAGGTCCATCAGTGGCTATTAGCCAAGATGATCAGGGAAGGAACCCCATCTCCAGGGCAACCCTAAAACTCTGACTTCCAGAAACTGGGAGTGAAAACCAGGGGTGGATTGATCCATAATTGCCCTGACCTGTACACTCCATGGGAAGCTGTGGTGGGCCACTGTTGGAGACAGGATACTCCAATATGGGAGCTCTTTATGCTTTTATGATCCTTGTTTAATGATGTCAATATGTATTCAGTCTGTCTCCCATTTTTTTCAGCTCTTAGTCTGGGTCCCATTGATTATGTAGGTGGATCCAGCCAGAAAAAGTGTGTCATGTCACAGCAAAGATAATATATTCTCTAGTTCTCTTTCTAGGAGTGAAATTCACCCCAGTACAGAGTGCCAGATGAGACCTTTGCCCCCACTTAAGTCTCACTTATAGACACAGTGGCACAACACTGGATTTCTGCTGGCCCTCTGCACAGGGGTGAATATCACTCTGTGTGAATCAGGGAATCTAGAGAGATAAGACTAGTTAGGTCAACTAATCCATCTCTCTGCAACTTCAGGAATGTTCACTATCCCATAGTTACCCAAATTTTGTCCTTTCAAGTATTAAATTTGTCAAGCAACAGAGCTTCCATCTCTTCCCCGAGAGAGGTCATAAATGAATGCAGCTCACCGTGAGGACATTTTCCTGATATCTAGCCTGAATTTTCCCCATCTTCCCCCCTTCACTATGTGAATTTTCCCTTTTGTTCCATGAGAAAGCAAGAACCCTGCCAATGAAAAACAATTTCCCTTTTTTCATCTCCCCCGTTCTTTTCATAACTCCCATAAAATGGCAACATTTTCCGGCTTTGCTTCATGTGCATAACATTTGGGCTGCTCCAGTGCAGATTTCATCCTGACCTCTCTCTTTGCCCCTCTCAAGACTTTCTGCCTGATTCAAGCCAGCTAGACACTTGTCTTACACAGTCATATTTAAAATTTTTGAAACAGAATCCAGCCTAGACCTCAATTAGCAATGACAGATTCCCCAAACCCTAGGTTAGTAAGCAAAAGATAAACAGCAGTTACAATATTCTTTGCCAGGAATCATGCCCTCAATGCCATGGTTGATGCACAGACATAGTCTCTTGGCTGCTTGCACTCATGTCCATCTGCTAATATGGCAAAGTGCCTTCTCACAAGTTATTTGGATCCTTGCCTTAGGGGCATAGGTGCCAGGCAATGATCAGCAGCCTGCACAACAATGCAAGTGTCATTGCTTCTAAAGGCACAGTTCCTTTTGAGCCATTACTATAGGACTAGTACCCTGGGCCTCCTAAGGCATGATTACACCTGTTGAAAATTTTGTGCCAAGAAAAAAATACATGAACCGTGCCGGAAAGCAATACACCAAATGCAGAGTCATTTCTGGCTGCCAAAGAGACAGGTTGCATTGCCGCAGGTGCATAGAAACTCATCAGTACTACTTGGGGTGTCAGAAAAGATTGCAGCAGACCACAGCTGCCTGGAGGCTTGTTTGAAGCAGGCAAGACAATGGCCCCAAGTAACAAACTGAATCAAATACCAGTGACAGAACCCACATGTGAGCTCTTCACATGGAATAAACAACCAGTAAAGGGCAGAATCCTGACTTAGTCAACAACAACCCAAGTAACTCTGTCATGTTCTGCAAAGGAAAATGTTAGACTTTGGCCATTTTCTTCCCACTCACTTAACATGTATAATTACACAGGGCAGAGGAAAAAAGGTACTGTGAAAAGGACAAGGTAGTTCATTTTTTTTCTAGCTATAACTAAGGACCCCTGAGAGAAGTGGATCAATGGAGCAGCATTGCATAGCATGTTAGTAGAGCACACCAAAGAACAGGGAAGAAATTGTGAGCCAAATCCCGGTGCTCCAAAACAATGCCCCCACCCCCCCATTTGCCCATGCTCATTCTGGGGGCTGCCAGAGGCTGAACTCCCACCAGTGTGTATCCCTCTAAGCACAGTGAGTTGTACCAATGTTATGAGTTAGCCCCTGGCTATCCACTATGCAGGTGTCACTTTTTCCTCTAAGGTACTATTGGATTCAGTGGGAGTTTTGTCATTGAATTCTATGGCATTAGAATTTGGCCCTGAAGCATAGCTAGTATTATAAGTGCATCAGTGACAATTTCCACCAGCCTGGCATGTTGCAATAATTAGGCCTACAAATTTATCTAAATTGTGAGCTCAACTGTAAAAGGTGTATAAAAGGTCATAAAGTGCCATGATAACCTATAACAACAAATGTTGATGGGAAAAGTTGCAAAAGAGAGATTGAATTAGTCCAAACAAAAAGGCCTACTGATATAATTCAAGGACTGTGTTAAGATCATGCCCGGTAAACAAGAGAAGAGTGGGATCAGAAATCAGTGAAGCAAAACTGCTCTGCTGGAAATTAGGCCTAATGACAAAATATTGGACAAAATATTGAAGGTATGGGCTGTTCCACCCATTGCTCCCTTTTGGGGTCCTTAAAAAAAAAAAGAGACTGGGCAGGAAAAACAGGCAATTGAAATGCTGGCTGATTGAAAGATGAGACAAGGGGAAGGAGAGAGCTTCATCATCATGGCTGCCACCCCAACCATCTCCTGGGACCCCTGGCCTTCATCATTCTGATCCTGAGAGAATCCTCAGGGTCACACTGAGCCAGAGAGAGGGACCCTGATGACACTGCCACCTTCACCATTCCTTCTGAATCCTGAATACCACCTCGGATGTGAGACTTTGGCTCCCCCTCACTGCCAGTGTTCCTACCCCCAGCTTATTTATTTTCTTTCCTGTCTCTCTCCTTTTGCTTTCTGGTTTAATAAGAGTCTGGCGTAGGCAGGCAAGACTACATATTTTGCAACACTGCTGTAAGCCTGTGACCAGAGAGGCAACTAAAACCAATACTCCAAACAGCCCGCTGCTGGTACAAGTTGTTCGGATCTCAGAGTGGCTGACAAGAAGGTGTGCTGGGCCTGTGTTTTTCCAACTGTGAGGTTGCAAGTGAAAGACAACATCAGAGACAGCGGCTGCATTTTCAATCTTTGCTGTTCTTTTCTCTCTCCCTTTCGGTGTATTGTTCTTGTTTTGTCCTCTAGGAAACGGGATCAGACTTTAACAACAGCATCAATAACAACACCTGCTGGCCCATTTCAACTAACTTCTTCACTTTTCCCAAAAAAGGACGGTTGTTACTATCTTTGATACCATCTAAACAACTTACAAACAAGGCGGGGTAGAGGGAAGGGGAGTTCTTTTTAAAACTCTCTCCAGCCCAAGGGAAAGGGAGCAAACGATGTTGCTAAACTGAAAGCCTTTTAATTTACATTACAAATGCTTTAACAGTTTTTCCCTCTTTTCCTGTATCTGTAATAAAAGGTTAAAAGGATTTTTAATGGTGTGTTTGCCATGGCAGGCTGTGGTCTCTGTATTCCAAACCCCAAACCATGTTTAAAACTGCTTAATGTTGGACAATGTGTGGATTATGTTAATACATTTGACTCTTTGGGCCCACATAGTCTATCTAAATTAATACAACAGGCATTAAGTGGGAAGAGTTATTGGCTAATAAGAAGAGACTGCTTCCTTAGTAGGGGAAAAAATCTTCTTTCAGGAAAGGCAGTGGAATGATTCTGGATTTACAGTGGTGAAAGTGAGTTCATAAACTGGTCTCTTGAGTGCTCACTCATGAAAAGGATGGCCATAATGTCAGAGTCTTGGATTCTGGACATCTACCCCGGATTGGAGGGATCAGGAAGGATTTAACCCTAACATGTTGTGAAAGGTTTTTTTTATCTCCTTCATCTGAAGTATCAGAGATGGCTAAGACTGGAGGTGGGCCAGGGGGCCAAGATGGTACCAAGCATCCTCTCTCAGGTGCTTGGCTGGCTGGTTCTTGCTCACATACTCAGGATCTAACTGATCACCACCCGTGGGCTCAAGAATTATTCCCCAAGTCAGATCAGCAGTGACCTTAGGGTTTTTCACCTTCCTCTGCAGCAGGTAAGTGTGGATCACTTGCAAGGATTATCTCACTTAATCACTTCCCTGTCACTGCATGGGCCTTGGGCACTGGTGCACCTCGGTTCCTCCTATTCTCTGCCTGTGACACATAAAAGTCTAGTCTTCTGTGGGCTGTAATACTTTGGTCTCATTTTGGTTGTGGAATTTAGGTTGTGGGTGCTGGATGGTGCTGATGGCCTATGATATACAGCAGGTCAGACTCAATGATCTGGTGGTCCATTCTGGCCTTAAATGCTATGACTGTGATTCTACAACTAATGCCATAAGTGACAAAAACCCCAAAGGACATGAGAAAATGTGGATGATGTAATTTAAATGCAAATTGGTATTTTTATCACTCTTTCCCTCTATTTGGAAGGAAATAAGAAAATGAGTGCTATGTAACAAAAGAATATTAGACTTCAAGCAACTACCATAGCTTTATTTTGTGGCATTTCTGATACCTACTGTACACAGGACTTTATCATAGGACTGCAGCATCATATCAGACATTCAGTGTTTAAAAAAAAAAGTTTGGGTTCTCACAAAGCCTAGTCTAAGTTTGTCTGGTTAAAAAAATAGTTATTCCAATTGTAAGGCTAAATGATCATTTATGTTCCATAGTTTAGTGATATACTCATTTTAATTTCTTTTGAAAAGGTACAATAAGTGATTAAAGATTCCACAATGCAAATGAACCCCTAGAAGTTGCATTCTACCCCTTGACACATGTGTGAGTCCCACTGAAGTAAATGGAATCTCTGTGTGTGGATCCAAGTGCAGAAGTTCACTCCAATGCATTTTTCTTCAATAGGAAGATCTTGTAATACTCTCCCAGGCAAGACCACTGGTTTCTTTCTCCGATGGCAACCTTAGAAGCCATATTGTTGTTACCCCGCACCTGACACTGCACCATTTACCAGGGAAGGTTTACAGTCTAATGGGGATGTTTTTGTTGGTAGAACTAGATGTCAGTTCCAGACAAATGTCCGCATGGCAATCTGCCTTGCTGGTTAAAATTTTTCATTATGCTTTTAAAAAAATGAGAAATGTCTTCTTTTAAAATAAAAATGTTCACAAAAATCTTTCAGTTTTTTTTAAAAAATGTCTAGGTATCCATCAAAATTGAAAATTTCAAACAATTGAAATTTTGGAGTTTCAAAATATAAAACTTCAACATTTTGGGTCTTTGGATTTTTATTTTTTGCCTTTCTTTCAATTTTTTCCATTTTCTCCTCTTTTTACCATGGAATTCAGTAAAATGGATGATGTATAGGGTTACTTTGGTTTTGTTTTGCTTTCAGTTTTTCTTTCATTGCCCACCCTCCCAGCCTCTTTTTCCACTGTCTACGTCTACCTTTTCAAAACGTCCTCAGTTTGGGAAAAGCTACAGTATCAAAAGCAAAAGGAAAACTCTGTAATTCTGCCAGTTTGGATCTTTTCAAAAGATTGAGGCGTTTAGACATTGCAAAATATCAAAAAGAAAAATTTAAAAAGGAAAAACAACAAAACAACACACACGTATTGTTAATTTTATTGTACTCAGTTGTGAAAAGGCAAAAAGGTAGGAAATAAAAATATGGATTTTTTTTCAAAATTATTTATCAGTTTTTAATAACATTATTTCTCCACTTCAAACACTGCAAAAAAGAAAAAAAGTTTGCAATTTCAAAACATTTGCAAATTGCTTTCTATTTTTCAACGAACTGCCTGGAGCTGAGGGAACATAGCGTAGTATACTCACCTACTCATGTCCCAGCTTGCACCACAAGCAGGGTCTGCTACAAGCCCTAGGTGAGTTGCTGCTCTCCCTCTACTGTTGGGGGCGGGGGGGGGGGGGTTTCTGCTAGCGAGCCTATTAAGGTATTTCTGTAGCACCAATCGCCATAGTGTGTAGGTGTTATTCAAGTGCATTTTACTACCCTAGAGCTTGTTAGGGTGACCAGATGTCCCGATTTTATAGGGACAGTCCCGATATTTGGGGCTTTTTTCTTATATAGGCTCCTATTATCCCCCACCCCCTGTCCCGACTTTCACACTTTCTATCTGGTCACCCTAGAGCTTGTGTAGTTGAGGGCAACATTACTCAGAAAAGCCTCAACCCTGATATAAATGGTAATCTCTAAGGATACGTCTACACTGCAGTAAAACACCTGGGGCTGGCCTGTGTCAGCTGACTCAGGTTGGTGGGGATCAGGCTGTGGAACTATAAAATGGCAGTGTAGGTGTTCAGGCTGGGCTGGAAACTGAGCTCCGGGACCCTCCCCTTCCTGGGTTCCCAGAGCCTGGGCTCCAACCCAACCCAACCCAACCCCACCCCAAATATCTGCACTGCAATTTTACAGACTCGTAGCCCAAACCCATGTCATCTGACACAGGACAGCCAGGGTTGTTTTAATGCAGTGTAGACATACCCACAGGCTTTGTCTACACTGCCATGTAAGCCCAGGGTTAGTAGAATGTTGACCCAGGGCTTTGTGCATCTACACTCATTTGTAACCCCAGGTTAGGAATTGCTGAACCCTGGGTCCTAATTTGGGGCTCCAGCATCTACACCTCATTATTTGGACCTGAGTCCAAGTACCATATCCCAGACTTCCTAGCACTTTCCCAAAATGTGGCTGCTCTAGCCCTTTGTTTATGGTTAAATGTAGGAAAACTTGACTGTCCACCAAACTTACCTGTCCAGAGGGCAAAGAAAGTTGGCCCATGGGATTGTGGGAAACTTTTGGCAGCCGCCCAGAGCATCAAACTGTATCAAATTGCAGAGCAATAGGGTTTGAACCCATCTTGACTCAGGCCCTCTACATCTATGGGACCCTGGGTCCAACTCCTGGCGTAATGCAATTTGTGTGTAGATAGAAGGGAGGTTAGGCTTGAGCCTGAGTTCAAACCCTGGGCTAACATTTCAGCATAGACGTACCATAAAGGTACTCCAGTGTCTATACAAAACTTAGGATTCATCTTGCAATTGACTTCACAGGGCTTTTGGTCAAACCCTTAAAACCTGGCCCTATTTCCATTTACACCAATATAAAAACTCTTATTGACTTCAGTGGGAAGATCAGACTGTTAAACCTTGACCTTTCTACTGATACTCCCCCAAAAAGGTGATATTTGGTGGTGATACTGATGGTGGTTTAGTGATGGAACTTCCTATCCCCTAAGAATGAGAAAGAGGCCTAGTAGGGATGAAAAGAAGAGGAGTCTAGTAGTTAGGTTCTCTATCTAGGATTTAGGAGGCCTGAGTTCAATCCCCTACTTTGCTACATGCTACCTTTGTACCTCACTTCTCCACCTGTTAAATGCAGATAATAGTATTTCTCTACCTTATTATTAAAAATGGTGAGGTGCTCAGATACCATGGTAATGGGAGCTTCATTACTACCTAAAATGGATAATAAATACCTCATGAAAGTGTCCCAGAAAGTGTTAGCAATCTTTAATTCCCCCTTATTTTCATTACTACTTTTTTCTCTCGAAAAAGTTTCCAGAATAGTCTCTGCTGAGAAGGGTTCTCCTAGTTCCTAAATCCTGGGGCAAGATTACAATCTCATTTACACCAGTGTGAATCAACCCTGATTCTGTTACATCTGGATCCCTTTAAGCTTTTAGAGTGGTGTAGAAGAAACTCCCAAAGTTGGCAGAAAAGTGCATTTCACTAAAGCTGTTCTCTGCTTCCCAAGGCCTAGAGAGAGCTCTGGGGAAAAGAATGTAAATTAGTGCAGCCCTGAGGCTGCCCTGACGTTTGCCAGGGGACAGGCAGGATCATCCACAGGCCCAGATTATGGGAGTGCAAAGGCTATTTAAAGCCACCTTTTCCCCCTCTCTTCATCCCTGCCCCAAGCACAAGAGTGGAACACCTAAGAATCAGGTCCATAGACTTCAAAAGAAGTAAGAGTGTTCTAGATTTACACCTGCATGACTGAAATCAGAATCTGTCAGTTTGTATTTTGATCTTTCACCTCTTGCTATCAATATTAGGGTACCTCAGGCAAACCAAGAACAGATGGCTGTGCCTGCCCTGCCTCCCTGAACCAGCAACCCTTACAGAGGATGGCTTTTGTGGAGGAGAGTCAAGAAATTTAGGCTATGATCAGGAAGAACTCTTCTATACTTCAAAAAACAATCAAAGTCCTGAGGGGATGAACTAGTGAAGGGTATGATGGATTTGTTGCAAATCTCAAGTGACTTGAAAAAAGGGGTACTTGTATGAAAATTAGGCACCAGAGAGGGGAAGCAAGAAAAATGAAAGAGGAGCCAAGAAACACAGAAATAAGAAGAGAAATACAGAGAAATAAAGGGCAACAAGCAAATAGGACTGTCTGAGATATGTGGAAGTAAGGCAAAGACATGACTACACAGCCATCCCAGGAGTGGGGAGAAAAGAGGGATCTAAGGAGCAGAAATTTAGGGGCAATAGGGGGACAGTGGGTATATCAGAAAAAGTCCCCCCCCCCACTCCCACAGACAATAGTAGAATCCTTCTCCATGTAGAACTGTATTTAACCCAGTCAAGAATATATTATTAAGGAAGTGTTTTGAAGGCACTGTTGAAGAGGTAGGAGCCACAGAAAGGCTCCTAGCCCAGCATTTAACATGATTAGGAAACGTTCAGCTTGCTGCTCTCAAGCAGCCTAATTAATGAGAAAACCTGATTGGGTCCTGGTATGAGAAGCAGTTCCCCAGTGGGCCTTATAAAAGAATAGCTTAGAGTCAGCTGTAATCATTGTAGAAACAGCCTGCAAAGTTATGAGCCTAAAGGAAATGCCTCAGTAGTGGGTTTAAACAACAATATGCAGTGTTTATCAGTAATCAAGGATTCATGAAGCCTTTTAAATTCAGTACAGTAGAGAAATAGAGAGGGGTTATTTTTTTAAAGTGTGATTAGAGAAAGGTTTGCCATTGTTGGGAAGAAGGACTGAAAGAGAAGAGTGGACTCAGCAGATAGAAATCTATGACAGGTTTGTGCTGAAAGAGCTGTGATATTTTCAAGAGAGAAAGACCTACCATGCAATTAATAAGGAGCACATAAAGCTAGGCAGGCAACCTAGAGTGGTAGAACTATACTGCATGTATGTATTTTTGTCAGATGCATGGAGTGGAAAATACAGTAGGGGTGTGTGTGTGTATAAAACACAAAAAGATGGGGATTGCCTTGTTCATGTTCTCTGAACATATATATACAGTATGTAGATTATATACTTTCCACTCCATGCATCTGATGAAGTGGGTTTTAGCCCACAAAAGCTTTTGCCCAAATACATGTGTTAGTCTCTTAGGTGCCACAAGTACTCTTTGTGCTTTTTGCTGATACAGACTAATATGGCTACCACTCTGAAACATGTATTTTTGTGAGACAACTAAATGTAATAGGAATGTGCCATGAGAAATGAAAACTTATTCCTGTCCCTGAGCAGACAACAAAGTTGCTGGTGTAAAGGAAGATGTGAGCTAGAGGGGATTAAGATACCTGATCCATTCAAAGCACACATGGTGCAAGAGCACAAAGTCATTAACATCTGCTAGGTGAAACCACTTCTCTTATGATGAGGAAGATGTGGTAAAGACTACGCCATATACTCTCTATGGAAAAGTAAGGGTAAGCCCAGGTATCTAAATGTGAATGATGCATTGTATAATCACAATGTGGCTGCAAATGTAGGACAGACAAGGTGAAAAAATAGCCTGCCAATTAAGTCAGAGGTCTTTTCCTCAGTGTAGCATCCACACAAGACAAACTACTGAAACAGTTAAGTTTTAAAGAGAACATAGACCAGACCGCAAAGTACAATCCCAATCATCTAGTTTCCCCAAAGACTAAGTGATCATATAATTAAACAACATCTGGCAGAGGCTCACCAAGTTTTCACCCTTTTTAGTTACTCATTAAAGGCCTATAAAATTCTTGAAGAGCTGGAAGAGGAAAAACAATTGAATCCTGTGCAAATTACAAGAGGAAGTGCCAATATGATGGAATTATAGTCTTTTCATGTTGCAGTAGCTACTAGAGCAGCAAAAAGCCACAGATTCATATGCAGTGGCCCTATGCATTGTCAAAATGAAGGCTTATAAAATACTTATTTTCTTGTGGTTCTAGGACTGGTATGGAAATTTGAGTGCTCCTGGATTTGGGACCTTATTGACTCACTATCAAACTTTGGATAAATCATTTAACCTATCTGTGTCCACCTTCAACACAAATATAACACAACTTGCAATCATTATCTAGTTATCCCAATCTGGCCACAAAACTGTACTACCACTCTGAAAAATGTGAATTAGAGATGGATTTGAGCTGTGTGTGGTGTTCGGATTTGGTGTTCTCATTTACTTCTATTTCTACTGAGAATAACAAGCAACATTCTTAATGGCAGAGACTTTTGACCCAGTAAATGCTTCTGCTGTGCTAGATGTTTGTATTGTAATTTTGTGTGGTGGCAGATTTACACAGACATGATGGTGATCATCTAAGTACATGGATGTGGCACAGGGAAGGGGAGGGGATGGTATGCATAAACTGTCTCTAAAAACACAGTATGATTTCAGGGAGCAGCATGAACTTTGTTTAGAAATAGGTCTAGATGAAGTAGGTTAAAATTGCTAAATGTCAGTAATTTCTACCTCCACACAAAAAATATCTATTTTTAATCAGATGTACAGGGAGGGGAATTTTAAAACATTAACTCTGTTATACTAGTATGAAACTTCTGTTTTCCATTCTACATCAATAAATTATTGGATTATCTTTTATTCAAAATCATTAATTTGGAGGAGAGCAAATCAGTATCTGTTTTTCATTTAATTTCATGCTAATAAAAAACAAATTGGCAAAAATTAAAATAAACCCACTTTGGAAATAAGCATCAATTTTATTTTTTATTTGTCAACTCATTAACAATAAAATTGGATTCTTCATATATATAATATATATACTCTACAGTTCTGATTCCATCCAGTAGAGGGCAAATGTGTTTATAACATAGAAGCTTATACATTTCTTTATAGTTTTGGATACTGATTAGTGAGGGGTAATGTCAGTTAAATAAGGGATGTGACTATGTAGTAAAAAGTTTAGTGCTGAAGTTTGATTTCCGTAGCATTGGTCAGGCTATATGATAAAATCTTGGTTCTAAATACCTATCTTTTTTCTACAAACCAAAATAAAAATCCATCATTCCAATTTTGAAATCTGAAAATCAAGCAAACATTAAGACTCCAAATCAACTCACACCAAGTGTCGCAGGTTTCCTTTGGTTGCTACCCATCCCAGCCTCTAGATCAGTGGTTCTCAATCAGGGGTACACATAATACTGGGGGTACATGGAGGTCTTCCAGGGGGTACATGAACTCATCTTGATATTTGCTTAGTTTTACAACAGACTACATAAAAAGCACTAGCAAAGTCAGTACAACCTAAATTTCGTACAGACAATTACTTGTTTATACTGATCTATATATTATACACTGACATTTAAGTACAATATTAATATTCCAATTGATTTATTTTATAATTACATGGCAAAAATGAGAAAGTAAGCAATTTTCCAGAAAAGTGTACTGTGACACTTTTGTATTTTATGTCTGATTTTGTAAGTAAATAGTTTTAAAGTGAGGTGTAACTTGGGGGTATGCAAGACAAATCAGACTCCTGAAAGGGGTATAGTAGTCTGGAAAGGTTGAGAGCCACTGCTCTAGATGGTGTTTGTATGTATCAGGGAGTGGAGACTTCTGGTGCTTCCTTTGTTCTGACCTGCTCTCTTTTCTAAGGAAGAAAAGAGTAGAAAAGGGGAATGATGTCATTCCCAGCCATCCATCTGAGACAGAGAAGTTTCCAGAGATGCAGAGAAGCAACTGAGTAAAACCTAGAGATGCTGCATTGTATCAGCTCTAGCATGGCCAGGTGGCCCCGCTAACCCCTGACTGATGTGCATGCTGCAATAGAAAAGCAGCAGCCCAGCATGTGGAAAGAACGGATTAAAAGAACATTTAGATAAGTTAGATATATCTAAGTCAGCAGGTCCTGATGAAATTGAGACAAGGATACTTAAGGAATTAGTTGAAACAGTCTAGGAATCATTAGTGATTATCTTCAAGAACTCATAGAGGACGGCTGAGGTCCCACAGGACTGGAGAAGGTCAAATAGAGGGGAAAAGGAGGACCCAGTGAATTACAACCCAGTTACCTTTACTCCAATACCTGGAAAGATACTGGAACAAATTATTAAACAATCCATCTGTTCAAGTCTAGAGGATAAAATGGAGAAAAGTAGTCACTAACATAGATGTGTAAAGAACAAATCATGCCAATCAATCTAATTTCTTTCTTTTACTGGGTAACCAACCTAGTGGATAGGGGAGAAGCAATAGATGTGATCTATTTGGACTTTAGTAAGGCTTTTGACAATCTCCCTCACACAGGCTCTGACTTGCCCCACTCCCACTCAGCCTCTTCCTGCCCCTGCTCCACCCTTTCCCTGAGGCCCCCTGCCTGCTCACTGATAAGCAGCCAGTCCTGGGCCCGCCAAACATGATTGGTGGTTAGCCCTGGAGCCACGAAACCACTGTGACTGGTAGGTACTGAGCACCCCCTATTTTTTTCCAGGGTTACTTGAGCCCCAGAGCACCCATGGAGTCTGCACCTATGCGCCTTCTTGAAATTTTTATAAGCCACATATGGAAATATGGTCTAGATGAAATTACTGCAAGGTATGTGCCACGTTATGGGTGCAATCCAGATTGATGAGAGGTTGTGCCACCTTTTACCCTGTAACTGTGAGTGCCTCACAATATTTTCCCACTGTAGTTCTCTGCCTGGGACATTTACAGTCAGCAACAAACAGGCAGTCACCCCCCAAGTGTCTGTACACTATGCAGCCAACCCTGGTTCAGGAACTATGACCCCAGCAGCTTGTCTACAGCCCCACTCTGGCTTCCACCAACCTTGGTTACAATCAGGAAGGTGACTTCAACATACTCCCAGTCCTGAATTGGGACCATTTGTTCCTGAAGTGTCTAGCCATCTGCTGGGCTGCTTAGAGAAATAAGAAGATCTGTTCCTTTAAAGAAACAAAATCCACCAGCTTGCCACATTAACTGGAGTTAACATTTACATTAATTCAAACACTGCACTGTTGGTTTAGATTAATAGTAAAACAAGTTTATTAACAAAAGAAGATTGGATTTTAAGTGAATTCAAGTATTAGATAAAGTTAGAAATGGCTGCAAACAAATAAAAGTGAAAATGCATCTAAAAGTCTAAAACTTAATCTAGCAAGGTTTAGTTCAAGGCTTTGTTCAAGAGGCTGTTTCTCACCCATAGGCTTCCAGCAAGATGGTGGCTGACTCTTGCCTGGGTCAGGAACTCTTTTAGAGGCCCAAAATGGCGGTTCCTTTGTCTTCTTAGGTAAAAGAGAGGACTTGGGGTTCTCAGCCCCTTTCTTTTATAGTCCAGTGAAGCTCTGAATGGATTCGTCTGAAGGTGACCCCTCAAAGTAAAGTCCAGTCAAGCTGTGAGGAAGGTGACATGGAGTCTGGTTGTGAAAGAAGCTCCATGCTCTTTTTCCCCACTGGTGTTTGCTAAAGTGCAAATTGTTCTGTTTCCTGCCATCTCCTCTCCCTGGTCTCTTGACTGTTTATTTCTTATGAGGTAAACACATATTCCTTTGTTTAGGATAGACCTGTTTAACAACTCCCCCTGACATGCCTGGTTTACACACACTTTAGTCATACTTCCAGCATATATTCATAACACTTAATATACATCGTGTACATAAATCACACAAGAATATTAATAATGAATGAGTTATTAGTTTTCAAATCATACCTTCCAAGCATATTTTGTGATTATTACTATAGTGTGGAGGGGTATGAATATAGGGTGCTATGGGTCACAGTGTTTCCATCACTGATTGAAAGACCATACTCAGACAAATCGTTATTAATGGTGGTCTGTCAAACTCAGAAGATGTATCAAGTGGGGTCTGGAGGGGTCTGTTTTGGGTCTGACACTATTTTATAGTTTCATTAACAACTTCAGTGATGAGGTGGAAAGAATACTTATAACATTTATGGATGAGATCAAGATGGAATGGGCTGTGAACACTTTGGAGGGCAGGATTAAATGTTAACAAATTAGAGACTTGGTCTGAAATCAACAAGAGGAAATTCAATAAAGACAAGTCCAAAAGTACTAGCCTTAGAAAGGAAAAATAAAATGCAGAAATACAAAATGAAAAATATCTGGTTAGGCAGCAGTACTGCAGAAAAGATTCTGTGGGTCATAGTGGTTAAGAATTTGAATATGAGTCAACAGTGTGATGCTGTTGCAAAAAAGGCAAATGTCATTCTGGGATATATTAACAGGAGCATCGTACGTAAAACGTGAAAAGTAATTGTTCTGCTTTACTAAAAACTGGTGAGGCCTTAGCTGAAGCATTGTATCAAGTTCTGGGCTCCACACTTTAAAAAAGATGTGAACAAATCAGAGAGAGTCTAGAGGAGAGCAACAAAAATGATGAGTTTTCGAAAACCTATGAGAAAACATTGAAAGAATTGGGCATGCTTAGTCTAGAGAAGAGAAGGCTGAAGGAGGACAGAAGTCTGAAAATATGTTAAAGGTTGCTATAAAGAGGATGGTGAGCAGTTTTTAAGAACAGTATAGACAAACACCTGTAAGGGATGCTATAGATGTACTTAAGCCTGCTTCAGTGCAGGAGAATGGACTTTGTGACCTCTTAAGATCCCTTCCAGCAATACATTTCTATTATTCTGTGTGTGTAGATTCTGCCTGGGTTGCAAAAACTCTGGGAAAGCAATGGAGGTATTGGGCACCAAAGGTGCTTATAAACTGAGAGTTAGGAGCCACTTTAAACTCACTGATGGTGCTGTGGTTGGTTTTAAGTTAGTTGTTGTTCAGCTTTCATTGGATCTGTATATTATTTTAGCTTCCAAATGCAAGTTCTTCATCCTCTATTACCTAATAACTATTAACTAATAAATGGGTGATCATCATACACGTAGTGTGACTTCTATATTTTGGGCAGGATGGCGGAGGACTTAATACTATTAATAATAGGTATAGGTCTAACTTCCAGATTTGCCAATTGTTAGTGGTACTTAAATTACAGTGTACTTAGTAAGTGAGTCAGGGAGTGGAGGTGGTACTCCTTGAGCCCTGCCGGGCAGGGCTGGCCCGAATCCCTCCCCCTCCATTATGCGGAGCTGGCCTGAACCCCTTTCTCCCAGAGCCACACAGGGCTGGCCCAAGCCACCTGGCCTTGCCACTTGCCTCCCCACAACTATACCAGAGGTTTTCAAACTATGGGAGTGGGGAGGAACATTTGGGGGGATGAGTGGTGACACTAGGTGGCCCCCCCAAATGTTCCTCTGCACCCTCCTGGAGGGGGCGCCCACAGTTTGAAAACCTTCAGCATACAGCTGTGGGGGCAATGCCCCCTACATATCCCTCCCAATCTCTGCCCATGGCTATGAGACAGTTAGGGTCTCCGAATCTGCCCACCAAGCTTGCAACTGCCTTTATATTGGGTAGATTCTGTTTATTTGCCAGGGGATACCCAGATTGCGGCGAATATGAAAAACAGGACCCCAGGATTGGTTACACAAAAGCCACAACTTTAGGTCATCTTCTCTAATACCTTGGGTACAGGGGTTGCTGTGACTGTGTACATGGCTTCCTTGTGCTGTGGCCATGTCTGGTCTTTCAAGTGAAGCTGGACAGGGCTGGCTGAATAGTTAAACCTCCACAAAACACCTAGAGCCAGCAGGAAGTGGTGGTGGTGATCCACCCTGAATCAACAGTAAACCAATACCTCGGCATGGGGCTGTGTACTGCCGGAGGTGCTGTCTTTCAGAGGCGATGTAAAACTGAAATCCAAGTTATCTTATTTATTTTTAAAATTGAAATAAATAAAAAGCTGCCTATTCAAGGCACTAGGCACCCTAAGGTGCATTAATGATACAATTTAAATCTCAGCAGCATTAAATGATCAATTCAGCGGGAGCTCAGCCAGCTAGTCAGCCACCTACAAAAACTCCGCTCTGTCCCTTCGTCAACTCGCACTCATAACCTCAAACTTCTCCAAAAGCCCAATTGAGCAGATGTCTTATTCAGCATGTCTGGAAGGTCACCGATTTTGGACTATTTCAAACCAAGAGAGGCAGCAAGTTCCGGAGCCCCCACAGAGAATGCCCTATCAGCAAGGGGGATCCAGCTTGAGTGCCCTGGCTGACCGCACTGTGACAGGGTGGCATGGGGATAGAGGTGATCCCTCAGGTAGGCTGATCCCAGGCTATGTAGGGTTTTATAGGTCATAACCAATACCTTAAACTCCATCCAGAGAATACAGATCCTGGAGCATTAGGGTCACATGCTTTCAGCAAAATACCCTGCTCATTAAGCAAGCAGCTTCATTCTGCCTTAGCTTCAGTCTCCAAATGGTTTTAAGCTGTGGACCATGTAGAGCATATCGGATTAGTCCAATCTTAAGGTAACAAATGCCTGCATAACAGGGGCAAGGCTGCATCCAAAAGGAAGAGTCAGAACCTCCAAGCCAGATACAGATGGTAGAAAGCGAACAGGTCATCACTATAATATCATCATTAAGTAGCAGCAGCAGCAGCAACCCTAAATTGCTAGTCTGAGTAACTAGGAGTGGATGTACTCCCTCAGTCAAAGGGACTAATATTACCTCCACCACCACCTCTGGCAGGTGAACACATTAATGATCCTAGTGCACTTTTTGCAGCACTGGGAATGTTAGGGCTGCTGTCTTGACCCAATTCAAGTTCAGTCAATTACATCCTGCCTTTGTTAAATCCCCTGTAGATTGACTTTCCCACTGTATGCTGTGTTCTTTACTGTCCAAATGGTTATGCAATGTTGATTTGCAATATTTAACTGCTGGCATCTTCTATCCCAAATGGTGGGTGAAGATGCCCCCTGTTCCCCTAAGCTACCTCACAGGCATGTAACATAAGTCTTAATTGAAGTGTTTTGAGATTTCTGAATGAAAAATGCTATAGAAGAACAAAGCATGATTATGATTATATTCCCCTGCTTCTCTGTTCACTGGTATATTATAGTTTAACCTATTGAAACCTGAAAACAGAACCTCTTTTCTAGCAGCTTCAGCCTTTTTCATTTGACAACCATTGATTCCCTCCACCCACCGCTCTCTACTCCCAGCTTGTGTTTGTATTAGAGCTATATATAAAGCAATCTCTCTTTTTTTCTTCTTTTTTGTGTCTTAGCAGTGTCAGTCTCAGCACAGCAAAAGGAATAGTGTTTATTAGCCAACTGCTGCTGTTGAGTCAGCAGGGAGGGCTCACACAGGTTTTAGAGGTTCTGCGAGAATTGTGACTGTATTTATTTGACAACAGAGTCGAGAATTAAACAGGGATATAAAAAAGACACGATGTTTAGAATATACAGGATAGCAGCTTTAATGTAGGTTCAGTTTGGAGACTAGGCTACCTAGATGTTCCTTCGAGAGCCATAATTAACAATAGCTTAGATTTATACAGCACTTTTCATGCTGAAGCACTTTACTGTATACAGACTATACATGCAGAAATTATGTAGCCACCTTTGGAATGGAAAGATAACAGAGAGCCTGCTGAAGTACAATAGAGAGGAGGAGGGACATTTTAACTCAAGGACAAAGCTCTGGCTCTTATGAAAAGGGCTGAGCACTTTTGAAATCCCATCCTTAATGCCTGCTAATACACCTAATTCGGGGGAGGGGAGGGAAGGGGGAGGAGAGTGAGGTCTTATCATATTGACCCCACATACAATACCCTCTCTTGAACAAACTTTATCAATCTCAGAAAGACAAAGAGCTGTGTAAATCCTGCAGGATTTGCCCATGTTTCCATGAAAACTAAATCAGTATTTAGATAAGTAGGTCGGAGTAAATGTGGATGTGTGCGTTTGTGCACCAATTTGGGAGGAATTATGATCCAGTGATTAGCACAGAAGTCCTGGGTTCTATTCCTGGCTCTGCCACCTACTTGCTGTTTGGCTTCAGTTAAACTCTCTAGGGCTCAGTATACTCCTCTGGAAAATAGCTATAATTTACCAAGAGTATCAGGGTGTTGTCAGACTGAATTAATCAGTGTGAGATCTCAGCCAAAAGGTGATTTAAAAGCAGTAAGTAGGATTGCCAACTGTTAAAAAAAATAATGAATCAAGACTAAAAAATTATGAGATATTTAAAAAAATTAATAAACGTTGGGTTCTCTCTATTTGTTTTCTGTGTTTTGAGCCTGGGGTCGCATTTTCAAGTTTTTCTCCACAACCATGAGGACTAGAGAGTTCTTTTTTTAAATGAAAACTGAGATTCTCAAGCAATCACCTGACTCCAGGAGGTGTGACTTCAGCCACCAAATATGTCTAGTCTCATGATACAATCACGAGAACTGGCAGTACTGAATAAGTATTATTGTTATGAGAAGATGCCAATGTGGTCGTATGTGCCCCCACATCACCTGCTCTAACTGAAGTTCTCAGTTACCATTCTTTCTCCTTGATACACCCCTTTCCCTGCATCAACAAAAACAGATGCTGGTGAACTCCAGGCTCTTTCTGTGCTGATGGCAGAGAAATTTATCTTGACATAATTTAATGCCGTATGTGTATTTTATTATCCTTTCCACTTGTAAACTCTCTATTGACTTTTGTTAGGCTCTCTCCAGGGCAGTGAATTTGGCAGACTGTTCTCAAACTCCACCCAAAAAACAAAACAATTGAGTTCGCTCTTCAGGCAGATTCCCCCAGTCTCTCCTGGGTCTCATTTAACTACACTACTCATCTCAGTTGATGTCATAACACATGATCTCTGATCTTTTAGGAGTAACCAACAACCAAAAGGCAATAGCGGCTATACATGTGCAGATCAATGCACACGCTATTCTGTAGCTAGTTATTTTATCATTTGTGAAAGCAGAATTTCAGGCAAGTTAAAGTTTGTAGTATCAGCATGATCAGATGATGGGAGCTTTCCTTTGCCAGAGAAATCATAACATATATAAAATACACCAGGATAGATCTTTTAAACTGCCATAAATTCCATTACATTTCTGGGAAGATAATGACATAATGAAATTGGGTTAGATATAGCATCTGAGAAGATAACAGTCTTATCTCTGTAGCCTCAATGGGTTTATTTCGACCCATTTATCATACTCATTACAATCACTGTAATGAGAAAGAAGCTCTGTTCTATTTATACTCTTTCTCACCAGCATATAATAATATATAGCATGGCTGAAAAGGAAGTAACAAAGCACACTACTACATCTGTTTTACTGTTGCTTGCCTACAACTGTTCACTAAGAAGGGAGAGAGAATCACAGAAAGGGAGTGATGGGACACGGCAGTGTTGGGAACGAATGAATGTGTTCCAGATTTGGAGTGTGATTAAGAAATCCAAAGGGGATAATTTAATCAAAGGGAAGGTGTAATGGAAAGACAGTGTGTGTGTTTGTGTGTGTATGTTGATAACTGACCAAGTAAAGGGTTAAAAATAGCAATGTTAAGAATTCCAACATTTTGCTCATTACATTGTCTGTGAATTTCATGCTGGTGAAAAGTGCCAAACAGACAGCACTGAAGGATGAAGTCCTTTCTTTATCCACAGCACAGAGATCCTGCAGAGGGAATGTAAGCCTCCATATACTGCCCAACCAAGGATAAGTCAATTATACAGTGTGATCTGGATCACCTCTTAAGCTGGGCTCATTTAAACGGCATGAATTTTAATATAGCCAAATGCAAGGTCATACATCCATGAACAAAGAATTTACACATTTACAGGATGATGGACTATATCCTGGGAAGTATTGTCTCTGAAAAGGACTTAGAGGTCATGGTGGATAACCAGCTGAACATGAACTCCCACTGCAAAGCTGTAACAGAGAGCTAATGCGATCCTTGTATTTATAAGTAGGGCAGAGGTGGGCAAACTACAGCCTGTGGGCCACATTCTGCCTGGCCCTTGAGCTCCCGGCCGGGGAAGCTAGCCCCCGGCCCCTCCCTGCTGTCTCCCCTTCCCTGCAGTCTCACCTTGCCATGCTGCCAGCACTCTGGCCGGGTGGTGGGGCTGCGAGCTCCTGCTGCTCTGACCAGCATGGTAAGGGGGCAGGAAGCGGGAGGTATTGGGGTTGGATACGGGGCAGAGGTTCTGCGGGGGAGGAGGGGACAGTCAGGGGACAGGAAACGGGGGGTTAGATGGGCCTGGGAGTCCCGGGGGGCCTGTCAGGGAGCGGGGGTGTGGATAGGGGTTGGGGCAGTCAGGGGACAGGGAGCAGGGGGGGTTGGATAGGGGGTGGGGTCCCGGGAGGTGGCGGTCAGGGGATAAGGAGCAGGGGGGGGGGATGGGTCAGATGTTCTGAGGGGGGCAGTCAGGGGGGCGGGAAGGGGGAGGGGGCCAGGCTGTTTGGGGAGGCACAGCCTTCCCTACCCGGCCCCCCATACAGTTTTGCAACTCCGATGTGGCCCTTGGGCCAAAAAGTTTGCCCACCCCTGAAGCAGGGTGATATCAAGTAGGAGTCAAGAGGTAGTGTTACCTTTGTGTATGGCATTAGTGAGACTGTTACTTGAATACTGTGTCTACTTCTGGTATCCACGCTTGAAACAAGATGTTTAAAAATTGGAAAGGGAGGATTCAGAAAAGAGCTATAAGAAAGATTCAAGGTAGGGAAACCTGCATTACAACTAAAGACTAAAGCAGCTCAAACTACTTACTTTATCCAAGAGAAGATTAAGAGATGATGATCACAGTCTATATGGAAAAAAGAACCCTCTACCATCAGAAATCTTCTATCAATGGCTGGAAGCTGAAGCTAGACAAATTCAGACTAGAAATAAGGCACAGTTTTTTTAAGTGAGGGTGATTAGCCACTGGAACAGCTTACCTAGGGATCTGATGGCATTCCCATCACTGCAAGTCTTTAAGTAAAGTTTGGGTGTCTTTCTAATAAAAGACATTCTATCTTATCCAGAAGTTATGGGTTTGATGCAGCTATCACAGGGTAAAATTCTGGGGCCTGGAATACATGATCATAATGGTCCTTTCTGAACTTTCAATTTATGCTCATGAATTTACTACAACCTTGAGCTGGAGGGACCAGATGCAGGTGTGAAAAGGTATGTTAACACCGTGCTTAGTCAGTCCTTCAACTGAGATTGCCATTAATGACAATTGGGACCATTTGTTTGTTTGTTTTTGTGATGTGGCCACCTGCCTACTTAGAATTAGATATGGACCCACAAAACTATTTTCATATTAAGCCACTGAACAGCCATCTGACGGTAACAACTTTTGCCAGTTCCAACCTGACACAGTACCTCTACATAACATTTCCATCCATCAGACAGTAATAATTTCCCCCCTCTAAATAGTTCCCAAGTAAAACCTAAGTCTGAGAACACCTCTGTGAAATTGGAAAGTATTCTTATATCCATTATAAAGATGGATAAAATGGAACACAACATGACTCCCAATTATTCACTTTCATCACTGATAACTTTGTCATCTACCTCACATCCACTTAATTGCCAAGTATCAGTTTGATCAGATGAGGATAGTTTTTTTTACCATTTCAGAGGAACAGCCTAGAAGTGAAAATGTCTGCATTTCATTCTCAGTCCCCTGATCCATCCAACACCTTTTGAGGCCATATATTTCTATAATGTCAGTGCAGCATATTTTGTTTTACTTTGGCCAGTGCAAAGGTACACTCTTCCCATCATATGGTACTAAAAGAGATGAACAGCAAGATCTGATAGGGATGATTTCCTATGTGTTAACTACACATATGAATGAAAACATTTATGAAACACATTTACTTAAGAACAACATGAAAAAGTTTAACTGAAAATCATTTGCCTTGTATATTTATGTTGTTATTTTGTCAGGAAAGGTTCATGTGTGTGTATGGATTAGGATTCTGCTGGTACTATGGTAACACTTTCCTTATATTCTATGGAGTGAAATCTTTTTTTCCATTTTTTTTCTCTGCAACAGAATAATTCCATCTCTTTCATGGAAACATGTCTTTTAGGCCGATTCCACTTCCTGCCTCCCACCAGTGGACATCTCTGTTTTCTATATATGTGTCATAGAGGTCAATGTAGCTTGAAATGCCTGGTAAAAATGACAGAAATGATATGAAAACTATTCCAAGCCAGAGTGTGGCATTTCTGCTGCTTTGTATACACTGATCCTGGTACTTTGAATCAGCACTTAAGCAGTAAGATAACAAGGTGTACATCTTTGGGTAGTTGAAAGCTAGTGATCAAGTGCTGTCAGAGGGCATCTTTATATTGTGTGATGCATTTGTTGTGTAAAATACACTGTTCTTTAAGGAATCTCTCTGCAGAAATACAGATTAATTACTCACAGAGAGAGAGTCCCAGTGCCAGCTCTAAATAGGCTGGAATATGCTTAGATCTTAAGCCCCTTGGGGCAGGGACAGTCTTTTTGTTCTGTGCATGTACAGCACCTAGCACAATGAAGTCCTGGTTGAGACTAGGGCTCCTAGGCACTTCCTCTTAACTTGTGTGCAACATGCCTCAGGTGGCATGTGACCAAGACTCATCACAGAATTTGGTGTTCTGGTTGAAATTTTAACTTCCCAGACCCGGGCCAGGTATGATGGGGAGCATGACATAAACACATGATACCATCCTAGGCACTATGGTAATACAAATAATAATAACAACAATTAATAATGATGTTGAATATTTGGCACTAAGATCAATAGTTGCATAGATCCACTGGCACAGAGACCCAGCTGGGCAGGTGGGGGCAACAGTAGTTGCTATTCCAGCATATGAAGAATTCCTCTGAATCCCAGGGGGAGTCCCCCACATACAGCCCATCTGTGTATGAATTTCCCCCTTAAAGAAGGATGTAAATTAGAATTAAAGGTCAGGGCTTCCTAGCGAGAAAAAGAATAATGTATTGTCAAATATAACTATCCCACATATGTATCATCATCCATTCTATTTATATGCAACCACGTAGCAAGACATTAGTCACTCCTCTACTTGAGAAACGGCTGTGTTAACTTAAAATGATCTCCTACCTTTGCTCACCTCATCACTTTTGGGTTGCAGCCAAATCTGAATCAGAAGTGCCAGAAATCTGGTGTATGTTCCCTTTCTTATGAAATTTCTAGCTCAGTTTTGCAGACCCTAGAGATTCAATTGGTTTGTATGAAGCATCTGAATGTTTAGATGCTTGCCTAAAGTGAACTTCCGGATCCATCACTAATTTTAAATATAGTTTTGATCATCTCGTATGTTGTAGCTACAGTGGGAGAAGCTTCTAGAAGAGTCAGTGAGAACATATGAATGAAAGTTAATTGGATTCGGCCAGGGAGCTGGTCATCAAGCCAGACCATAAACTCCATATTGCCTCCAAGGCTTCACCTTCAGCCAGAGGAAACTTAGAATTTCTTTAAACCGTTCCCTGTTCCTGTCTGTTCTTTTGAAGAGAGAAAGAATGAATACAATGCAGAGACGAGCCTGAAAGTGAATATAGAGACAAAGGCAGTCAGAACCAATACACTACAGAAACCATCAAGGCTGCATGGCTTACAGGAAAGCCCAAGCAATGGTTGCCTGGTACAGGAATAACTCTGTTTGAAATAATGTTTCCCATGCAAACAAATCAAACTACAGCAATTCCTTTTGTGAGTGACTACCTGAAAAAGGATTAAGGACTATGCATTTCCTCCATACTCCATGTCTGCAGAAGGGCCTCAACACTAAAGAATCACTGCAGTTCCCTTGTGAAAGAAGAGGACAGGCACTGAGAGATGAGCAGACTTTTCACCAGGCCTGAAGCAGACCCTTCATCAGCAAAACAGAAATTTACTAGGATTAAGGTAGAGCAGCTTGTTCCAAAAGGGGTCATTATTTAAGGTGAAATTCCTACCTGTGTGGAGGGCATATGCACCACCAAAGCCCTATTCTGAAGGCTTAAGTGGGACTTGCATGTTGCTGGCCAAGGCCGGCTCTAGCTTTTTTGCTGCCCTAAGCTGAAAAAAGAAAAGAAAAAAAAGCCGCGGCCGGAGCTGCGGAAGCAGGGGGGAAAAAGCCTGTCCCCCTGTCCGGCCCCTGAGCTCACCAGGGAGGCTCCCCTGGCCCCTCCCCGGCTGTCCTTCCGCAACATGCCTCCACGCGGGCAGCGCTCTGGGCACGGGCAGCTCTACCAATTTGGCCGCCCCAAGCAGCTGCTGCGGGACACGGACTGCCGCCCCTTCCTGGATGCCGCCCCAAGTACCAGCTTGGAAAGCTGGTGCCTGGAGCTGGCCCTGTTGCTGGCTCTACAGAGGGGTGAATTTCACCCTTAGTGCATTGAGGATTCCACAAACAAATCAACCAGCAGTTCTCAAACTGTGGGTTGGGACCCCAAAGTGGGTCATGACCCCCTTTGAATGGGGTCACCAGGGCTGGCTTAGACTTGCTGAAGCCCGAGCCCCACTACCCAGGTCCGAAGCCAAAGCCCAAGGGCTTCAGCCCTGGGTGACAGGACTCAGTTTACAGGCCCCCTGCCTGGGGCTGAAGCCCTTGAGCTTCAGCTTTGGCCCCCCTGCCCAGAGTGGTGGGGCTCGGACTTTGGCCCTCCCTACCCTGGGCAGTGGGGCTTCGGCAGGCTCAGGCTTTGGTCCACCCTCCTGGGGTCGTGAAGTAATTTTTGTTGTCAGAAGGGAGTCACGGTGCAATGAAGTTTGAGAACCCCTGTGTAGACAAACAAAATGATTAAACTCAATAAAATAACGCATTCAAAGATGATTTTCAAGTGCAGCCCTGTACAAATAAGATAACGGCCAGATACTGGCTAGAGGCCATTACCAATAATGTCTCTGTCAAAGGGAATATCTGTACCACAGTATAATGAAATGCCTCCATTCTCTTTTTTAAATATTAACTTGTTCCAATACATCATTAAATTTAGGAAATTGTGCTGCAAGTCAACATCAAAATGTGTCTGTGCAAATGATAATCCTGTATTTCCCCATTTGTAAATTACTATGCATGGATTAAGACCTTTGTTTTCCAACTACCTGTGACAATAGACTAATTAATAGATTGAAAGCTTCCTACTTATTAGAGTATTTCAAAATGTAATGTATACATATATTTATTTATTGAGCAGGGGGTTGGACTAGATGACCTCCTAAGGTCCCTTCCAACCCTGATATTCTATGATTCTATGATTATTCAATTCTTCTTCTGTGTCATGGTTTAGCTTGATTAAAATTAATTTGAGAGAGGAACCTGAATAGCTTTTAATTATCTTGAATTGTGGCTAACACAAGGATAGACCTTGTCACCTTGTTCTTGAAATACGGTCTTTAAAGTCTGGAGGAAGGGGTGTTACAAACTGGCCTTCCCCCCAGAGCAATTCAATCAAGCTCAAGAGATACCAGGTGGTTTTAACCATTTATTGTGAACTGCAATAGGATCTAAATATATGCTCCAGGTTACAATTAGAAGTAAGTAAAATCCCACTCCCTGCTGGGTGGTCCAGTGAGATGTACTAGCTGCAGGTAGATGAATGTGTTTCTCTGTCTAGAGTCTGCCACCACTCCATCACACATCAGGCAGAAAAGCTCATAAAACACTGATCTGTAGCCTAGGCTATGCATGCACCCTGGGACATGCACATACACAGCATGTCCAGACATGCCCAATCATGGTTCCCCCTACTGCTGGAAAACGTGAAACACATACTAAAAAGATAACCATTAAAAACAAGATAAAGTAAAGGTGTCTCACCCTGGGGACACAGGAGCATCTAAGGGTTCAGCCTGCCTGGGGGCGCTCCAGTCCCTTAACAGGGGGAATGTTGTGACTTGACTTCTTTTTCTTTCAATTCAGATTATTTGTATGACATGACTTTGTTTTAATAAATAGAACACAGATTGATTCTTAATTTATCATTGTGATTCTTCCCTTCTAATTGTACTATTGAAATATATGTATCACTTGTTTCATCTGATATCTACACTAAACATTTAGAGGTTTTGCTGCCTATGTACATGAAAGGAAGGATGTCTTGTGGTTAAAACAAAGGACTGGGAATCAGGAATCTATGGATCTATTCCCATCTCTTCTACAGACTTTTAAAGTCAAGTCATTTATGTCAAAATCTTCAAATGTCTACTGATTACGGGTGCCAAACTTGACACATATAGGGTCTGATTTTCAGAACCACTAAGTGTACGTTACATGTTCCCCTCTCATCTGATCCAGCCTACTGCTGGTGCTGGCTAAGTAGCTTTCCTTTTAGATCAAGTGGTAAAGGCTCATATTTTAGTGCTAAAGATCTAGAATTCAATCCCTACTGATGGAATTCAATCACTAATTCAATTAGAGTTCTGAGTATTGAACACTGCTGAAAAGCAGACCATATGGGGCCTATTTTTGATAGGTGCTGAGCAACCACAATTTTCATTGTCTTCATCTGGAGCTGCAAATGCTCAGCATTTCTGTAAAATGATCTAAGCCATTCACTTTGGGTACCTAAAGAGTGAGGGACTCACATTTAATGGACAATTTTGAAAATCCAGGTCTAAAACCTCTGTGTTCCTCAGTCTACCCAGTTGAAAAATTAGGACAATAATGCTTAACTCACAACAACGTTGTTGAGCCAAATTTATGGGTATTTGTAAACCACTTTTACCTTCAGATGGAATGTGCAACAGTAGCACAAAATATTATGCCTTATTGATTGTTAATAATGTATTATATCACACACTTACCAATTCACCATGATTTAAGATGATGGATGTACCTATTCTGATGTAACCTTCACCTTGAAATAAACCTGCAACCTCCACAATCAGCAGACGATTGTGTTTACCTAAGGTTATTCTAAATTGATGTCTGTAATAAATCAGTACACCATACCAGCCAACCAATGGAAACAATGCAGTGCCATATGTCAAGGGGATATCAGAGCGCGCACACCTAGTATTTGCAAGTCATCATTCAAAAGTGTAGATGCCAGGCTGAATGGCTTTGTTTTTATACGCAGTGACAATTAACAAAGCTATGGCAGATATATAAATCAGAATTGTGGCACCAAATAAACTAAAGGTGTAGCAAAACAGGGCAGGGAAAATAGAAGTAGGAGCAGTTATGAAAATGAGGCAAAATAAAGGAAGACAAGCGGGGTGAGGTAATATCTTTCATTGGAACAGCTTCGGTTGGTGAGAGTGACAAGCTTTTGAGCTTACAAAGAGCTCTTCCTCAGATGACTTCTGTGTAAGCTCGAAAGCTTGTCTCTCTCACCAACAGAAGTTGGTCCAATAAAAGATATTACTTCACCTACTTTATCTCTCTAATATCCTGGGACCAACAAAGCTACAACACCGCATACAAAATAAAGAAAGATATTCAATGTACTCACCTATATGGATGCATAAGGGAAGTCTAGGGGACCTTTTATAAAAATAAGTTCAAAATATAGCTATCCTTTATGAGATGGATAGTTATTGACAAATCTGATGTACTCACTCACCTATACCTTTAAATTAGGCTACTGAGTAGGATATGGTGCTTTCACTGCCAGTCACTTCTTTTTCCAGACAAGAAACATCCTTTGTTCATGAAATAAGATGGCAGGAAAGGTGAGCGAAGCAGAGAGTATCCTGAGACACCTAGATTTATTTCTGGAGAGGAAAGAGAGGTATAGCAAGGAACATGAGGCTAAAATATATTGGATAAATGGTTCCCTGCCTCTCTCCTGTGGCTTGTTGACAATATGTAATGTGGGGCACTATCAGTGCACTTATTATAGGAAATTCCTCCCAAGCAAAAATTTAAGATCATTATAAAAGCTCCTCTACTGTTGACCAAAATCCTACTGGTGTACAAAAAAGCATATAGGTGAAATGTGCATTAAGAAATGGACCAGATTGATGGTTCTCAATCTATTTACCATTGTGGGTTGTATATGCAGCTCTTTGTATGTTATGTGGGCCACATTCACACAATATGTGTACTACCTGAATGGCCCTGAGAATGTCACATGAGCCATAGCTGTGTGCTGATTGGGCCATGGGTTGAGAACCACGGGACCAGATGGAGTCAATTTACATTGGCTGAGAATCTAATCCACTGTTCATAATTTATACAAATGAAATAAATGAATGTGGGCTCTATAAATTTTAGGCGTCCTTGTGGCAGTTTTAGGTTACCTTTGGCTAAAATCTGACCTGAGTATTGTCAACTCAGATGTCAAATTTCAGGTATATTTCAGATCTGGAGTCCATTTCAGAAGAATCCTTTTTATACTTTTAGGCTGAAAGCACTTGAGTGAACTTGTGCCTGTCTCAGTAACTTCTACAAGCCACAAAATGGTTGACTCTGAAACCCACAGTGTTTCAGTGAAAGGATCTCAGTATATACTGTTCTTAACTGGAAATGTCATATTGTACCTTTATATGAAGGTTTGTTAGAATTTATTGTGTTTACCCTATGATATTATTCTCAAAATGGAACATTGAAAATACTATTCCTTGGCATTTCTACTGACATCATCAGTCTCATCAATTTTCATTTTGGAGCCATTATAATCACCATTGGAAAAACAGTAATGGCTCTACTGCAGGGTTTCTCAAACTTCATTGCACTGTATCACCTTCTAACAACAAAATTGCTACTCAACCCCAGTGGGGGACCAAAGCCTGAGCCCACCCGAGCCCTGTCAAAGTCCGAGCCCCACCACCCTGGGCGGGGAGACCAAAGCCTGAGGGCTTCAGCCCCAGGCATAGGTCCTGTAACCTTGGGCTTTGGCCCTGGCCCCAGCAAGTCTAAAGCCCGTCCTGGTGACCCCATTAGAATGGAGTCATGACTCACTTTGGATCCCGACCCTGGGTTTGAGAACCACTGCTTTACTGAAAATAGTTGGAATCTCCAGCTTGTTTGGACTCAATATGATTTCAGTTTGAATATTTCAATTCATATTATTCACTCTATGGATACAACTGAAAAAAGGCACTTCTTTTGCCTGAAAGCCTTGCATATTATGATTTATTTGTAGGTTCAATAAATGCTATAGCATTATCAAACTTGTGCATGCTATTCCTCATGGGAAAACACATAATAACTTTTATTGCCATGAGACATTTAAAGTGCTCCAAAGCATGATGTATTGTCCCAATGTGTAGGGTTTTTATTACTTAAAATGAAGGAAACTTTATGCTATCAGTGGAAAATCTTAACACTTTTGTTGACATCATTTTGTACCAAAATGCTCCTCTGGTCTAATACAAGGTCCATATAACACATAAAAAAGGTACATTAAACATAATATAATGTAAAGGTTAAGAAATCATGAATACTAAGAAACTCAGAATCATTACTGTATCCAGAATAAACTTTTTTGTGCTAAGATATTGTACAACATATAAAAGGAATACAGGAAATTGCAATGCAGATCAAAGCCAAGAAATGTCCATATATCTTTCATGGCCATATGCTCCAATACATGGAGTAGGAGAAGTGTTATCTGGGGCAAGTGGTGGATAAAATTCTAATAACCATTGGCACAGTGCTGAATACCAGTAAAAGGAAATATAAATAAAGCAGTGGGGTGTATTATAGTAGGGACTGGTAACAACCCCTTTTTGGAAGCTGTAAAATTAGCAAGGACAAAGCCTTTGGGCTAGAAATGTGCCTTTCACTCTCCCATTAAAATCTGTTGAGGTTCAGCTGAATTATACACAGTTAGAAATTACCATTTCCCTTCTCTTACCTATGTTCTGCTGGAAAAAATATTAGCAACCTGTCAGAATAATAACTGAACACAAATATTCTAAAGATCCAGTTTCATACTGCTGCCAAAATGGCACCGTCATCACACATTGTGCTGGGAACAGCTGGAACGGTTGGTGGATGAAACCAGGGCATAACAGAGCAGGTTCTGCCCACAACAGCTCCCTCCCAGGCATGTTATATGATCCTAGTAGCCATCGACTTTGGGACACCACATGGGGCAAGAGCTTCCCCAATTCTCAGAAGACGGAGAGACAGAATCGTGTTGGGCTCTCCCCAGCCACCCCTCAGGAATATAAAACATATGTAAAACAGAAAATACCATGCCCTTATTATCTCAACTTTCCACAAATATTCTAGTGAATGAGAGCAATGGCATGAATGATCATGGAAATTACCAATTTTAAATAAATTTTAGAGCATAATAATGGAAAATAAATTTAAAATTCACTCCACATGCATTCATATTGAAAGCCAATTATAAGAATTATCAAACTGGGGGACAAAAAGATATCACATAAAGTAGATGAGTGGTTCCATAGATTAATTAATTCCTTGTACAAAGACTACAGGCTTTATGCCAAGAATTATTCTCTGAACTGTAGGTGAATAATATCCAATAAATAAAATGGAGAGAATCACAACTTCTCACATAGAAACAGAAAATTTGTTTGACACTTTTGCCTCTTCTCCATTATAAAATGTTGTCCAAATCCTCTTAGCTTGTATTCAGTGGGCCAAATTCAGCCTTGTTGTACTAGTGCACAGTTCCCATTAACTTAAGTTGTGCCTGATTATTCTGCTTTTGAATTTGGTTCAATATCTTCCACTGTTTTGTTTGCATTTCTTTTTTTACTAGTGTTCAGCATTGTGCCAACAGTATTTAGAGTTTTATCCGCCACTACCCCCACATCCGATTCCTGCTCGATGTTTTGGAGCATATGGCCATTAAGGCTGTATTTCCAATCCTGCTTTTTTATCCCCAGGCTCATTATCTTACATTTCTCCACACTGAATCACTTAGTCCTGCCCATGCTTCAAATCTGTTCACATCATTCTAAATTTTATTGCCCTCCTGTTTTAAATTGATTACCCCTCCCTACATTAAACTCATTAACAAATTTAATCACCTTCCTTTCCTCTTCCTTCTTCGGGCTGCTAATGTTTAATGTTAATATTTGTACAAATACAAGTGCATTCACTGACCAAGTTCCTTCATCCCATACTGCTTTGATACCTTCTCTCTTCTTTCTCAAAGCCAACTCTTTATCCACTTAATTAGCTCAACTCCAATGAAGTATTTACTGACACTTCTTATGTGTAATACTTTGTGGCCAATTGGTTATGTCCATGGCTTCTCCTCTGTTAGTTAATTAATACTATGTGTGTTTCTTTCTCAGCTATATTATATTAGTGTAATCTCCTTCTTGTGGCTCCATGCTGCTTGTCCTTAATTAAATCATAATTTCCTCCCAATATCCTCAAGTTTAGTGCCTTCAGAATGCTCCCTTGCAGAAAGCTTCTGAGTTTGAAATGTCATATTTCTTCTTGGATATCCAGTTATTGTAACAGTCTGGAGAGAAAATGTAAGTGGACATTCTTTGGAGAAGATTCTCCTTTATGATCTGCTATGGGGAATCCTTGTCACATGTAATGTAGTTGAAATACATGCATAATACACATTAACAGGCCTGGAGAGTTCCATGTAAGGAATTACTGCAAGATATGTATTTGTTCTGCAAATTTGAGCAAAAATGTACCTTATTTTTTTAATTAGGGGAAAGTTTTGCAGTGTATATACAATTTTTTCTCACTTCAGAGTTCTAGGAGGGTCCTGTTGTGTAGGTAACAATCCTTACCATGTCTGTTTAATTCAGTTCTACATTTATGGAGATCCTGAGCTGTGATTCTAGGGCACTGAATCTGTATTAGTCTCAGTGATAAGAAAGTGAGAATGGGCAACAAGGTGTCCCTGGGTAACAGCTTCAGTAAAAATAATCCCCTTTTGATTCATTACAAGAGAGTCCTGCAACTTCTCTACTACAAGAGAAACCACAGTTCTTTAAAAGGCCACATCTGCAGTCCTGATGCAAACAATTGCCACCCCCTATCCCCATTTACATCAATGGGAATTTTCATAATCTTTGGACTACTCTCATCAATACCATAAATGTTCTAGTTTCTTAATTATCTATTTTCAGCTGATTCTGATTTCATAGCACATTTCTTTCTTGCTTAGTAAATATAGATCTTCTTTTGAGGGGGGAGGTAGAAGTGAATAATTTGCTGAATATAATTGAATAACACATTGAAAATCAATTTGAATTGGGCACCTAACTCCCATTTGTGCCTTTGATAATCTCCCCAGTGAGTTTTTAGCTATAAGTATCTTTTCAGACGCCATTTTTTAATTTTTTTAAATCATTTCCACATTAAAAAAAAACAATACATTTCTAAGATCTGTTGTACACGATCCGTTGTACACAATGCACTCCACTTAGGTGTACGTTGCTTAACTACTTGTTCCATGTCTGCATATAAAGAACATTCAGTTCTCTGTTAGCCTCATTAAATTGCAATGGCCGGCATCCTGGTTGATTGCATAATTTGGCAACCTGAGACCCGAAGGCTGCTCTTTATATGGTGATCACTCTAGATAGCGAATAGGCAGAAACAATAATGAGATTTTGCTCATTCGTCAGGTTTTCTTTATTCCACAATTAGTAAACGCCATAAAGTATAGCATAGAAAATAGCACTGTAATATATTTTTAACAAATGATTAATATGACATGAACATTGTGGCGCTAGCAGCTAGCTGAGCTCAGGTCACAACCTAAAGCAGTCTTAAGTGTCCCAATTCACTAGTCTGTTGAATGCTAATGTTATTGACTACACTTGTCTGTAACCAGCTGAATGCTATTTACATTGTATATGTATCCTGTTTAATGTGTACTAAAGTAACTAAATTAACCTGTTGTTGTAATGTCCTTTTTCATGTCTATATCCTGTACTTAATTAACCTTAAGATCAAAGATATGTATACACTGCATGAATATCACCTGTATTGTCTTCACTTATCTATCCATGTTATAATGAATGACCAGTAATTGCCTTATGTAAAACAGTGTCACTGGATTACTTGTGTATGCATGGGAAGTAGAAGGTTAACTTCAAAGAGGGGTCATTGTGTGTTCCATTGTGAGAAGTCTAAGGACTGATGTTGGGCTAAGGACAATTGCTAGACCGTCTTCAATTATGAAAAGACTCTAAGAGACTGGTACATTACTTTATCTCTGCTACCATTTGGACTACATACTCTGATCCAGCTGTAATGTATCTTATCTGCTTTAACCTTTTAATTCTCATTTCTTTCCTTAGTTAATAAACTTTTAGTTAGTTTCCTAAAAGTTTTGGTTGCAGTGTTGTTTTTAGTGAGATCTTGCGTATATTTTGACCTGGGGGTAAGTGACTGGCCCTTTGGGGCTGAAAGTAATCCAATATGTGGTGAATTTGGTTTTAATAACTTTTCATAATAAAGTCCAGTTTGTCTGGGTGGTAAAAAGGGGCTGGAATGCTTAAGGGGACTGTCTGCAATTCAATGGTAAGACAAATATAGTGATCCAGGAGTACACATTTGTTACTGACTTAGTGAAATCTAATGAATATACCATCAGTTTGGAGGGTCTGCCCTATTTTCTGACCGTCTGTCTTGAATTTGGCATTCTTAGCTGTAAGCCACTCCAGGTAGCATGACAAACATGTTCGTTGTAATGCTGAGAAAAACATGTAAGGAATTGTTCATACAAGTAATTACATGAGCATTTACTCCTCAGAACAGCATCTTCTACATGCAACTGCATGACCAATTTATGTGCATATTCAGGGGTTCATGCACTGCTGTGCACATGATTGGAACACACTCTAATATGACATTCTATAAATTAAATACATTTAAAAAGCATCATGTCACATGATGTATTTCAGAGATCCTGAAAACTGGTTGTTTCAAAATGTTTTTCAAGTCCACACACTGATTAATGTAGTTTATGGGCTATATAACCTATATCTAGAAAACACTTTTTCAATTCACCACATGTTGGATGAAGGGATGAAATTGGAAAAAAAAAAGGTAAAGTGTGTCCTTCTCAATTACTACTGCCACCTTGTTCTGGTAAAAGTCCCCAAAAGCCAGCACCATTAGGTGGAGTATGGACATTTTTCAAGCTCACTAGAAATATTTAAAGTTATTAGACTGTATTTACCCAATCATTGGCACCTGGGTAACTCCACTGACTTGAACGGACATCAGAGTAACTGAGAGGCGAATCAGATCCATGTTCTGTCTTTCCACCGAAACAATGTGTTGCCAAGGAAGACCCACACTTGCTTTGACATATTATGCTTGCAAATTGCCTCTCCAGGCAATCCATTCATGCCAATAATATTCTGCAGAGTGTGAGGCTGTTCATAGCATTGATGCTCTGGAACATAATTAAGGACCTTCTGTGCTTTCCCTCCTCCTCAACTTCCACTGAAGCACTGGGAAAGGAGCAAACGCAAGAGCTGATATTGAACTGACAGAAACTAATCAGCTACCATTTCTGTGTCTATCAAATTCCAGCACTGACCATTTGAAATCCCAGTTACAGAAGAAGTGCGATCTGAGAATAACTCTGAATCAGCCTCTTTTCTCCTCACTTTCTATCCTATTGTTTAAGTAAATCTTTTACGTAGGAGGGGGACTTGAGGACATGGACAACTTTCCTTCTGTGTAACAGCCTGAAAAATGTCTGGCTGTCTCCTGGCAGCTACCAGCTGACAAGAGCTGTATCAGCCTGAGTACCTGTTACAATACAAGTAGGAACAGTATATGTACGGAGACATCTTCAGGGTATGTCAAATGCCATTTCTTTGATTTAAGAAGACTAGTTGAAATGGCTGGGTTTGTGGCCATATTATGATAGACTGAGAACAGAGAAGTGGAAAACATTTGATTCATATTTTAAATGCACTTGAAATTAACCTTGTTTCATGTTCACCCAGCTGGCAGAAAGTAATGTCAGTTCCTGTCTGTTAGCTTTTCATCAAAATTGGATACACATTTGTTGCCCATCCCAATTATCCACAAATATGTTAAGGTTGCTCTTTACTGGTGCACTTCAAGTTCAAACAGTGTTATGCAAATCCCACCCTCCTAGGTTCTCCTAACAATCTTTCTATACCCACAAAACAAAAAACGTCCTGCCTCAAGATACCACCGCCCCACACTCCACCTCTTTCTTCTTCCAAGTTCACCGTAACGTTGGTTCTCTCACCAACATGAGAAAACTTCCTTCCCCTCCATGACCTTCAAACCACCTCAGTGGTACTTTAGAACTTGCCCTGAGTCAGCTCTGTGTTACTTGGAGTTGATTCCTTAAAAAGTATCAGAGTTGGCCTTTTTTACTATTATATTGCCTATCATCTTGTCTGGCACCCTCTTGTCCCTTTTGATATGTGAAATATCCTGTTCTAAGGGTCCAGTGGTTTCAGTGGGAGTTGGCACCTAGGTGCTTTTGAAAATCCTATTTGCATCTTCAGCTGTCTCAATACCTTTGAAAAGTTGGGGCTTTGGACCAAATTTTATCTCACGGCAATATTCTCTCCAGGAAAAAAATACAATAGGGCAAGGGCAGGGCCCTGAGATGAGAGTGCTCTGGCGTTTCTAATCCCCTTGATTTCCCTTAGTCCATGAGTTAGTATAGGGCTTTGAAAAAGGCTTTCCCATTTATTTGGGAGAGGACAATCTTCTCACACTGCAGTAAATGCCATTGCTTAACTGACACATGTAAACAGATAAGATCACACAGATGTAAAAGCAAAATTCAAAATCTATAACTTGGCAAAGAGGAACATTGCCCCTTACACTGGTGAAAATCAAGAGTAACTCCATTGAAATCAGTAATGAAAATCCAATATAAGTGAGATCAAAATTAGGCTCTGTATGTGTTTTCTTTAAATGCACTTATCAGCAAGGATAGCATCTTCATGACATCCCCTTTATGCCAAAACACTGATCCCTTTCTAACCCTGTCATGGGATATAAGGGCTAAAACTATGCCAGAAGAAGCTGAGGGAGAATGATCCCAGTAGGGCTAACATAAGCAGCACTATACTGTCCTGAAAGGGGTGTGTTGGGAGCTTTTTTCAGGGCAGGAAGGGTTGGCACCAAACACTTTGCACTATGGGGGCTTCTGAGCTGACTGTTTACAATGTCCCTTAGAGCAATGCAAAGTCTAGGTCCAGAGATGGCTTAAGGCTACCTTTTGTCTCTCCACCTTCCACCCTGCTCCTTCTATGTTGCACCTGCAGAAGACTCAGCATAGACATTAAACCTTGAACTTTTCCTTTTCTCAGTTCTGTGCTCACATAGAATTCCATGACCTTATTTTTAATGGGAAGTTGCTGCTTGGAAGGCAACTGTAAAATCAAGTTTCCCACTAGGTGGCAAAGAGAGACAATAATTTGCAGTGTCTTTCTGTGGGGGGAAAAATGAGGATGAAAGAGCTCCCAGCTGTAAAACCTAGCTTACAAAAGTATATTGTGTGCTACAGATATAGCCTTTGGGAGTAAAACTGACTTTTAATAACTACAAATCTGAAAGTCTGGAAAGTACAGATTGACTGGGACAACTCAGATGAGGACATTTTTTCAAACCTATCTGCACAGAGGAAAAAATGGAGATACTGTTAAGTTGTCCATCTTAGTGCTCTCTTTTGGCTGGTATTATTCTCTAGATCACTTCCCACATGCTATATTATTCAGGGACATGTTGTTCTCTGCAGTACAGCTGAAGTGACATTATTTCAAAAAGAGTGCTGCTTTAATGAAGACATGCCACTCATCATACTACAGGGCATTGTAAATATGGAGTAACTCCACTGCAGTTATCCTAATTATACATTGTTGTAGCTTAAATCAGATCTAACCCTATGAATGTACAGCCCAAATTTGTAAGGTGATGAGCACCTTACAGGGTCAAGCCCTGAGCATTTGAATAATACCCTTCAAAATAAGCTATAAGTCAAGTTTTTTGTCTGGTTTTGGGTTTCAATGCCAATCTAAAACTCAGCCCAGAATCACTAAAAGGCTCACAAATGTCCAGGAACTCTCTGGCAACCCTGGTTTGTCTTTCAATTGAACCTTAGGCTTTTGGGTATATACAAAATACCATAATTTTATTCATTCACACCAGGGTCATTTTCTCAGCTATCATGGCTCCCACTACCTAATGCTCATTGTGGAGATAGTTATAAGTTTTAGTACATCCCATTATGCAAGATTCTTTCTGTGCATTTTGAATGCAAATGTCGTTGTTGCATATTCACATTTACAACATAATAAATACAATTACAATAGGCAGATGAAATTTGCTGTCAGCATCTTCTTTTGTGCTTTATAAATTCCTTAATGATTCTTTTTCTGTTTTGTAAACAATTGTACCTCTCCCTGGGAGCAAATGTATAAAAGCTTTGTTTGTGGAATGTAAATATGAATTGTTAAAAATCATTCTTGTACAATACAGCTGATGTTTCAGCTATTATTACTGTTATTTACACAGAACCATTGATGTACATGGCACTTTAGTAAAGGGAGTGGTAGCAACTCCCCAATATATTTATATTAGTTTCCCCAAAACTTTCCATTATAAAAATTCTTCCAACTTGTTTTGAAGAGCTCTAGTGCCTCAATGGTTTGTAACGGGAACTATAATTAGCCTTTTGTTAGCCCCATGGCAATCCATTCAGATTTGGACAAGTTATGAGTTGTTGAAAATTGCCATTTCTTGAGTGTGGTTTGCTCTGTATAGACATATTAGAAGACAAGGTTCATGATTAAAATCTAAATTAGACAGATAACATAATTAATCATGACAATAAACCACAGAGTGACAAGGGAAGGAGGCAAGAGAACAGAGTGCCTGGGGAAAGAGAAAACTAGTCTGGGGAGAAGATATTTTTTCAATGAAAGAAGATCATATCATTTGTTTTAATGCTTTCTAATGGTCAGAGTGCAAGAATAGATATTGCATTCTAAAGTGGATTTTTGTGGTAGAAAGTTAGGAGAAATAAGTGACTTTTGAGGAGGGATTCAACAGAGGAGGTGAAGGTGAAAGGCTGGTACTTTTTCAAGCAGTGAGGAGATAGTTGCAAGTGAGAGAAAGAGACAAAGTGAGCATTCAGGGGGGAAAAGTGAGTATGAGGGGCAGTGGTAAGAAATGAGAGCAGAGATGTGAAGTGGGTAGAGCTGTGTAGAACTTTCAAGGTGAGGATGAAGAGTTTGATGTTGATATGGGGAAAGACAGGAAGCCAATGATGGTGCTCAGTAATGGAAGGAATGAGCTGGTGAGTGGGATGGGAATGGGGGATGCAGCAGTTTAAACAGAATGGAGGAATGCAAAGCAAAGACACAAAAGGAATTCCAGCAGTCAATGCATGATATAACCAAAGCATGATCCTAGATTTAAACAATGGGGGGAAATGAGGAATGGTGTGTTTTTAGAGATGTAGAGGAAGAAGCAGTTGAATTTGCTGTCAAGCAGTATATAAACGTGGTGGCTGAAACCTGGAGACAGACTTTCCATTGTATCCAAAAACATCAGTGGATTATAAACACTACCCTGAATAGCTGGAACACTACATAGATTTTACTGCAATAGTCTAATCTCATAGTGACAAATGGTACCGTTTATTGTAGCAAGGTTTGTATTGGAAAGAAACAGATACACTGCTTTTACCAGAGGAGAAAATGTGCTCTTTCACAATTGCTATCTGAGCTTTGAGGAAAAGCCCAGATCTAACAGGACCCATTAATTACAAAACATATAGGCGCATGCACACACACACACATATATGCCTTTATGTAAAATTCCTATAGAATTTAATAGAAAATTATATCCCTGCTATAGAATTGTAGAGGATATTTCAAAAAAGCTATACAAAAACTAATTATTTATTAAATTCTATAGGTATTAAAATACTGTAGTATTGATATTACCCTGTTACAAATCTATAGAACTCTGTTGGTTTAATCACTGTTTCATTCTATAGAATTTTTCCATACAGGTAACTTGGAAAATATTTCTCTCAAATATAAAAATATGAGCTTCATCTAAGAACAAACAGACCAGTTTATTTTATTCTGTTTTCTTCCTCAGTCATGTGTATTTATTGATTGTCAGCCTTCTTTAATTTACTTAATCAAAGTTATGTATCTAGAAAAACAATTTTTGTTTACTACTTGTCAGCAAAAGATGCTGCTTATTTCACCTGTAGAAAAGAACTCAAAGATCATATTATGCTCAGGTTCTGGAGGAGCGGTATATTCCTCTATAAGGTTAGTTTTCCAGACATAGAATTTTCAATGGAAACTCCATTCTCTATGTTTTGGTGGAAGAGGACATAATATGAGAAAGTCCAGATGGGTTTAAAAATAACTCCCACCTTTTTAGAATCCTGGTTATGGGATTATGGATTGCATTCTAATGTTCATATCAAATTCAGTATTCAGCCACTCCTCTGACTGCAACAACAGAAATTTGGGGACAAAAAACATAGGCTTACATAGATCAAGACAACAAAGCTTTAGTGCTGTGTTGCATGCCAATTCAGAGAACACATCCAGTTGCCCAAAAGTTAGGCCCAAATTCTGAGCTGATTTATACCCTATAGAAGCCTATTGCAGTCACATAGTGTAACTCAAAAAAGAATTTGGCTTTGAAATAAGTTAACTGAACAGTGATTAAAAGTAGGTATGTGTTTGTTACTTATGAAAATTAGGTATATTGCTAACTGTTATTAGGGATGACTAAGTATGCCAATATTTGTGAGGCTATGTAATTAATTACCGGTAGACATCTGAGGGCATTGCCTGCCCTGCATTTAGTTATAGTTTGAGACCTATAATATCTGTTTGTAAGACCCATTAGAAGCTACTGGCTTGTTCTAAAACTTTGTTTTGAAATGTTCAGCTGACAGACTCCATTGGTGTAGCTCAAGGTGACACACCAATGTTACACATGCTGATAAATGTCCAAAAGATAGCGATTTATGACATTTTGGAAAACCAAAATAAAATAATAAACAGTTCCAAAAAAAGTACTTTTTCTAGATAAGTGTTTTCTCTGGCTTGCAATACTTACTGAATAAGTACCAGATTCTTCCAGCCTTACTCATGCAGAATAGGACCTCGTGCTGCAAGAGTCCCATTGGTGTCCAGAGCATAAATTGCAGAGTAAGGTACTACAAAATATAAGGGTGGCAATATCAAACCCTGAGCGTTAAGTAAATTGGTCCCTTGTGCGCTTGTCTACATATATGAAGCTCCCATTCTGACTGCAGCATCACTGTAATATAATTTAGTTTATATGATAATTCTTTCATATTAGAGAAGATTTTACTTAAATTAAGACCTTTTGGTAAAGTCAACTGGAAGCTTGTTTTTATTGACGTCACTCGGTCCAGGATTTCACTTTTTAAAATTCAGAGCTAAAAAATTCAGAGCTAAAGGATCTGATCCTGCATTCCTTGTACATCTAAAGCTCCACTGAAATAAATGGCACTTTTGGATTCAGAAGAAACGCAGTATTTCAGCCCAAATTAATGGAAAATTAATCTTGTATCTTCCAGTCATTTATGCTTAATTTACTGATGGAAATGAATGTTTTGATGTTATTAGCAGTGCAAAGCCAATACAGCTGTGAAGTATTGAGCTGGATTCTAGTCTGTCAAAAGCTGTCATTTAAATTCCTACAGCAGAATTTTTATGACTGATGATGATATAAGAGGTAGAAAAAACACAGCTTCACTTTCAGATCCTGCTGCTTGAGTATGCCAGAGCTGGCACTTGAAAACATCATCTTTTGTTTTCCAAGCCCAGCTGATTCGATCTAGAGTCACGGAGAGAGAATAAATATGGAACCCCACAAAGTCATTTCTACTGCATCACTTTTCTAAGTATAAATACACTTCAGGGCTAAAATTTTATGCTTTATTGTGGTGCTGAAGTCCTACTGCAGAACACAGGATACAAAGATGTTTTAAGAATCCCTGCATCAGCTACTGTCAACACAACAATGGTGAAGAATCTCAGAAAGTGTCACTGTCTTCTGGCACTAAACATAGAGAGTGATTTGAATAAGGGAAATAATAATGTACCTAAGCTATTCTGTGTCTTTATGCTTCACTCTATACATTCTGCCTAGCCCCTGTCTTGCATGCCTTCCCACTATAGCATCAAACTTGACACACAGTTTGACAGTTACCATAGGTAAACACAAAGGAGGAAGCAAAGAATAGCCTATCATTCCAGGTCTACACTAGGAGCACCTTGCTCCTACAGTTATTCTGGCATACTTTACTAGCAAAGCATTCCTAGTGTGGATGGGCTTTTGCTGGTGCAGCTTATTTCAGCCCCCAAGCAAAACCTGTTTTACCAGCTAATGTGTAGTTTTGCCAGCATAACTATGTCTACAGCAGGGGCATTTGTTCCACTCCCCTAAAGGAGTGGTCAGGATAGCCTTAACCAACACGCTAACTGTCTTGAGTTAATTGGCAATCAGGGGAAATAGTCTAGTGTAGACATATCCGTAGATTTATAAAATACACATGCCCATCACCTCAATGTAACTACAAACACAATCATGTTGCTGTGCCAACAGCGTGCTTTAAAAAAAGCTCTTTCGACATTTAGACTGCCGCAGTGAAAAGCAGAGCCACCTTCCCCAACTGGTGACCAGACCTGTAAACATCTGAAACCATTGTCAAATAGGTATGCTTTGCATAATGACCTGAAGGTTAAAAAGCTTGGACTTTATCTGAAAGCTTGGGCTTTAATGCTTGAGAAAAAATCCCAGGCCTAGCCTACATTATAAAAGGTTTGCCAGTATAGCTATGTACGAGTGTAGCATCTACACCAAGTGCTTTCACTGGTATAAACACATCACAAAAAATCACTCACCTGACTGATATTGCTATACTGGCAAAAATGTGTAGTGTAGACCTATCCCCAGAGTTGAAGACCTTGCACTGAAAAGCCCCTTCCAGCAGCCCTTATATAGTCAAATCTGGGGGCAGTTAAAGAGTGTGCATAAAATGACTTCAACCTGTACGTCAGTGAATGGAGAGAGATACGATTTCTCTGGAAGCAAGTGTTTCAACCAAATGGAGCCATACTTTTGTTGGTGTAAATCACATTGCACATCACACTGTTATTTTCCTTTCTGAAATGTCTAATGTTCTAAAGTTCCTATAACATATATTCAGAAAATATCTAAATATCTATTTACCCAGTGAATCTAGGACCCAGTCCTATTCCTGGCCAATGTGGTAGGCCGTTAGTGATGGAAGAACAGATTTCCAGTACTATTTGCTTCCATTTCGATAAAAAATTCCATAATAAAAGTCTTTTAAATGAAGATAGCATGGCCTAGTGGATATGGCATTGTGCTGGGAATCGGAGAATCTGGGATCTATTTCTACTAACCTGCTGTGTGACTTTGGACAAGTCATTTCACCTCTCTGGGTCTCTGTTTCCTCCCTTATCCTTTGTCTGTTTGATTACTGAGATTGCAAACTCTCTTGGACAGTGTCTGTTTCTTATTCTGCATTTGTACAGGGCTTAGCACCATGAGGCTCCAAACTCAGTAGGAGCCTGTACATGCTGCTGTAGTACAAATATGAAACAATAATAATTAATAAATGGTGTTTCAGCATTTTCAGGTTCCCCAAAATTGTAAAAAGTGGAGGGAAGGAGGCCATGTTGGTTCTCCCATCTCTAAATGTGTTGTAATGAAAATGACTGTTGAACAAAGACTTTTTCAGATACTTTAGGACACGTATATTATTCACCTGCTAGAGTATAATATTCACAACATGTCATGTAAACACATAATAGACTATTTTGGAGTGAGCATTACAGGGACTTTTCAAGATGCACATTATGACAGACCACAACAACTGCATATAAAACATTATGGTGCATCATGAAAACATTTACAATTAATTAGTATTATGGCAGTAGACTGGCATAATTATAGCCTAGTAAATAATTAGTATTAATTACTTAGAGGATTAATGAGTTAATTTGTGAAAAACACTTTGACGATGCAAGCAATAAGTGCCTAAATGTGTATTATTTTTCCTCTAGACCAAATTAGTACCTTATATATGTATTCCTTTGGTATTATGCTAGTCAATGATAGTATTATTAAATGGATCTTAACATATTTCCTTGTTATGAAGTCCTTTCAAAGGCAAAACTCCACTTTCCAATCTGCATAGCTGATCACAGCTCCAATATTATACTCCTGTGGGGAGATCCAGGACTTGAAGGAGAATGAAATTAAAATCCATCATGCATAAAGAGTGAAATTCATCCCAGCACATTGTTCCATAATATCTTTTTACACAGATACTAGTATTAAAAAGTTAATAACTGCAGAATGAGGTCAAAATTCTACTCTCTTTTATTGGTTAAATACATCCCAGTTCACAGGGTACGTTCAAGGCCCCCCAGAATATTTATGCCTCACACAAACCTCACATTAAGTTTCTGCATTGCCAAGTTGCTGAGCATCAAAACTCTAAGCTACAGATGATTTTTAGCATCTCTAAAAATAAGGCCCTAAATGAAATTAAGTGATGTGTGGAGGGGCTTATATAGGCCCTTTGAATTTCATCCAGTAGGGAACATTATAGATCCATTAGCTTGTCAGTACTAACAGGTATATGCAAAGACCTTATGGAACTAAAGTTACTACCCAGGAGTATTCAATAGTTTTCAAACATTCATTGTTTTCCATCCACATACATAGCAGGAATGGTAGGCATCATAGAATTTTAAAGACAAATCTTCAAAATTCTAGCTGTTGACTTCTAATGTAAAATCATTTGTTTATTAAAAATTAAAAACAATATGTCTCACCTTTTTCTCCAAATAGTAATAATAAAAACAAAAAACAACACCAACAGACAAAAAACCCCAGTATGCTCTATGTCCAGTTTCATCCAGGAATTAATAGTAATTAGGGTGACCAGATATGCCGATTAACATTTGGACCATCCTGATTTTTTGCTCTGTGTCCCGCATCCTGACCGATGCATGGTCGGGGCGCCATTTGTGCCGATATTGCCGTTTTTGGGGAGTTTTTTTGCTTCGGCAACTTCGCTGCTGTCAGTCTTTTTTCTTTTGCTTCGCCAACTTCGCTGCTGCCATTTTGGGGGGGGGGTTTGCTTCCCCCATGTGTTCCAATATTTTGTTGGTTTCATCTGGTCACCCTAATAGTAATGCATGAGTAAGGTTAAGGTTTTGTCATAGTTATTTTTAGTAAAAGTCATAGACATGTTGTAGGCAATAAACAAAAATTCACGGAAGTCCGTGACCCATCTGTGACTTTTACTAAAAATAACATTGGGGCGGGGGGAACAATGTGGGAATGACTGAAGCCCAAGTGGGAGGAACAGAGGCTGAGCCCCACTGTGGGGGAGGGAGGTCCAGCACCAACCACGGTGGTGGTCAACAGCTCTGGGGCCCCCTCCAGAGCCCCAACAGCTCAGAGATCTGGGATCCCTGCTGCCTGTGGTAGCTCAGAGTTCCAGGGTCCCTGATGGCTCCAGGGTCCCCCACTGCCCACAGCAGCTGAGAGCTCCAGGGCCCCCCACCAGCTGACAGCTCTGGCCCCACCCTGGGGCTGAAGTGGAAAATGTCACTGAGGTCTCTGAAAGTCACAGAATCCATGATATAATCTTATCCCTATGCCTGGGTATTAAGGAGTTATAAATCTGCAAAAACAAGAATTAATAAAGAATATGCTGACAGAAGCTTAACTGTGGTGGCACTGGCAGGCACCATTGTATTATCTTGGGACTGCAACAGGTCTGATCAAACCGTTGTCAGGAGATAGATGCCAACCTCAATATATTCTTACAGCTGAAGAGTCAGCAAATGCTTTTTTAAGATCTTTAAAAAAAAATTGAGCAATTATGTTAATATTCATTCTTAAGCTCTGAAACTCTCCATGACAGTTTTATTTACCCTTTCGAAAACAGTGTCAGAGAGGACCTTTTGTATATTAATGATGAGCTATTCAGCAGGATTTTAAACCTATTTGAACACGTGTCTTAATAATTTGGAAATGTCAGCATTCTAATAGTTTCAAGCCTTCAGCCTCCCTATTCCTTCTTATTTTTTGTTATACACATTAAAAACATCATATAAGAGACACTGAACATGGCAGGATGCACTGTTGTCAAGTGCATCCTTAGAGTAACTCTTCTGGCATGAATGGAGTTACCCTTGAGTTGCAAAACATCTTTTGCAAATAAAAGCACAGGGTCAGTGCGCTATGATTTGGGATGATTCTTAAGTATTTATGACTGTCATGAATTCATGAAAATGTTTGTTACTCTTGGAAGTTTTGCATATTTTAGCTTGATTTATTTATTTATCTGAAAATGTGTTACATGATTCGTTATTCATTCTTCAATCTTCCATTTAAAAACTTTCAGTTATCCAATAAGGAAGCGGAAGAAATACCATGTGACCAATCACCCAACATAAATATCAATCAATAAATACTGACTATTCAAAGTAAAAAGTTTGTGAGCAACCACTAAACTGAAAATGATTTAGTTAAACAACTCATTAGATACTTATTATTCTTTAATCAATAAAGGGGCTAATCTAAAAGGAGGAGTAGCACTGTTTTCTTGCTGGTAGCATCACTCATTTGAACTACAAATTCCAGAAGCCCTTGCAAACATGCTAGATTCTTACATGTCTGTTCTGGTAGCACTTCCATCATTTTGTTTCAGATGCCAAAGCTGAACTGAGTTCCAGACTAATCTAATCCCGCCCCTCCAGCTTCAGCAGCCTCTACAGGTTCAGCCTCTTTCTAACACGTGGATTGGCAATTTCAGCAGAGAAATGGAAGATGGAATGGACCTGGAGACTGACATTTCCTATCCTTTACAAAGAGGTTGTTTTGTGACCAAAGTTTATTCACACTAGTGGGGTATTATGGAGAAAATGGTATGGGCATTGCCTATTGTGTACTCTCCTCTGGCTAAATAAACTACCTCCACTTGCGGGCCATCAACATAATGCCATTCACAAGCACTTAATTTGCTTTAAAAAAAAAGAATGAAAGAATTGGTGCTGTTTACAAATCTTCATGATCATCAACAGTAGCGGTTTCTAAGTGAGAGTGATAGCAAAGGAGAACAGGGTGGCAATGGCTTTTCAAAACTGCCTGCCGCTTCTGCCAAGGAGGCAAAGATATTGTACATCATGTCTTTGAGCCATAGAACCACTCAAAGTAAATCAGTATCACTGCCCCATTCATCAGCATGCTGCCTTTAATTGTGGGCATGGAATTTGCCATGCCCGGATAACCGTCCAATTTTCAGGAAAGGAATTTGCATTAAATGATCAATGCAGCAATGAAAAAAAATGATTGTAAGTAAGGTTTGAGTCCTATTTTTGAAGATACTACACTGCATAACGGAGCCATATATAGCATAGATATGAAAGCTATATTTTGTTCCTCCAGATTCCCTTGGACCTAACAAGATTATCCTGGATTCAATTCTTAAGTCATTTCTTACTTGTTGTACTTGATGTCTAGCTCATTAATATCTCTAGGCTTTTGTTGGCTGAACAAACAAAAGCAGCAGTGTGGAGTGTTTGGGGTGAGTGATGGATTAAATATTAGAAGAGGTTAAGAGATGTGAGTGGTTGTTTCGTTAGACTCAGGGAAAGGCAGCAAATTTAGATGTTTTTTACCAGAATAACTTATCCACAAATTGAGCTACCTAGGATTACAGTTGGCACATAGAAGAAAGCTTAGGGAAGTATGGACAGCATTGAAAAGCTTCAGTTCCGCTGCTGAATTTCTCTTTCCATGTAATGGATCCCCACTTTAAATCATATTCATCTGCAGATGGATAATCATTAGCACACATATGACTTGCATAACAGACACACAACTGTGTGATTTTTGTATTTACCAGACAATAGCCCCATTAGGGTGGATGTGTCTAGTAATTTTCCCCTATGTGCTGCTATTTTGCCTTAGGTCGTAGATTCTTTCTAGACCAGAAGGGACCATTATGATCATCTACTATGATCTCTTGTATAACACAGGCCATAGAACTTCCCCAAAATAATTCCTAGAGCACATCTTTTAGAAAAACATCCAAACTTGATTTTAAAATGGTCAGTGATGGAGAATCCACCAAAACCTTTGATACATTGTTCTAGTGGTTAGTTATTTTCACCATTAAAAATGTACACTGAAGGGCCTTTTTGAAATCCAGTGAGGGTGGGGTGAAGCCCAGCAAAACAAAAGGCCCATTCCCTCAAATGGAAGGGGCCACAGAGCCAGCTATCTCTCCTTCAGGCCAGACTGCCAGCCCTCCACGGGCTTAAGGGCAGATCCATCGTCTGTGAAGTTTAGTTCCTCATGTTCTTCTCTTATGAAGTGAGATGCTCTGTATTTTCTACAGTAGGCAGGGAGCTTCTGTCTGTTAACAAGACCAGAAAGATGTGGGCACAACATGTGCTGGGTAATTTAGGTTGGAAATAATATGTATCAGAAGTTATGTCAACCAGTTTGCTTATTCCACCTAATGCCTGTGGGCTGGATCATTTCCAGCGCTGAATGACTGCACAAGGGCTGTAAATTGGTGAGGGTGCAGGGAACCTTGATTCTCTCAGCAGTTGTGAGCATGAGCCAAACACAGTGTGATCCCCTGAGTGCAAGAATTTCACATAGCTATTACCTACAGCAGCGTTATGTTCCCCAAAGCAGGGTGTGTCTGCCTTCTTTTAAGAGTAATAGCTGAACTCTTGGAACTACAGGAAGTCCTGCTGTAAATGTGGCCCTCTATGCCTCTAGACACACACTAAAAATAAAAAACGGTATTTCCAACTTAGAGATGGCTTAACAGTATCAGAATGTTGCTGAATCTCTAGTGTGAGTCTAAGCAAAATCTCCCTGTGCATCCTTTGAGAACCAGTAGTAAACCAAGGAACTTGCCATGTAAGCAGCGTGAAGATGTCTTTTACCTAGGAGTGCCTTGCCAAGGCAACCTGGATATAGCTGTCTTCAGAGAAATGCTGCTGTTCATGGTTGGCTGTGAGTCACGCCCACCACCACCACCATGTACCACTTCCAGCACCAGCAGATCCGGCAAGCCACTGAGTGGGGCCAGAATCATAACTTGACTCTCCCGTACATTAATGAAGATCACTGCCAACCACTACCAAAGATCTTTTCTTCAATAAGGTCCTGGAAACAGTTTTGCCTTTGACTCCAGTGGGAGCAGAGGAGGCCCCTGAGTTCTGTTATATACTCAGAGCATAACATGATCATCATCCCTCTTATCTGGAAAAGAGAAATGAATGAAAGCCTTGGGACTGGCATTGTCTTGAATATGCTGCTCAACCAACATAAATGTTTTTGCAGACAGCAGCAACAGCTTTTATTTATTTGATTTGAAATTTGTTACACAGCAAATTAATATACTTTTTACACTTGGTCCTAGCACATCAAAGGGGTTGTTAATGTATCATCTGTAATACTAGACATACTGTTGCAAGAGGTATATGGCAGATAGAAGCTGCAGGAAAGGAGCAGAAGCTATTTATGAGATCATCCTTCCAGTCATCTGTTGGGTGTTTGCATTGGATGGTAGTAGGATCCCCTTGACACATTGACAAAGCAATATTGCAATATGTACTCTTCACTTTCAAGCACTGCACTGATTGTAAGGCTCCCGAGGACAGCTTGAAAGTTATTTCCTGCCACTATAGCAATATTGTTCTCCTTGGTGGTTTCAGAATCACTTTCACCACACACTGAACAAATGACAGCAGAAAGATCATGCTTGTATTACCACTGTCACTTTCAAGTTGCCATTTCAAATGGATTGAGGATGTTAACTAAATTGACAACACGATTTGAGTGGGTGGTGGGGAGGACAGCATCTGCTTTTTTGATTCGTTGCTTTCCAACATGCTGCAAGCACATATGGCTTTTTGTTTTTCATAACACGTCTGAAGCATATAGAACACTGAGTTCCAACAAGTTTGAGCTTCCTGCTTGAGCTGACATTTTGAACTAGTTGCCTTCACCTTCCAGCAGGATCAGAATTTTCCTGGTCTTTGTGGAACAGCAAAAGGTTTTATAAACATTTGCAAGGTCTCTGTAACATATATAATAATGCAGTGCTGAATAATTATTGAGTATATTCTGATGTCCTGGAATATACATTTAGAGATATTACTGTATGTTGCATACACTTCATTGCACCATTGTCTTGAGAGAGAGTGCTGCAGCTCCTATTGAAGTGGACTTCACACTCAATTTCTGGTGAGGCTTGATATGGAGTGCTTGAGCAAGAGAAAGTTGGACGTCTGGAACACTGCCTAATATTTTCTTGTTGACCTGCTTGACTGTTCTTTTCTTACACATCATACACTATTGAGTTCAATACATGTCTTTCCAAGCATTGTCTCCTTTTAATTCTTCTCTTTTTCACTTCTGGATCCCAGCCTTTGCTCGCTCACTTTCCCAACTCCACTACCATTAATGTGATCACATCACATGAATGATAGAATCAGAGGGCCCTACTTCATGTTGATTTTTATGAAGGAGAGTGTAAAAAGAGGATAAAATGTCCCTGCGACCATAGAAGAGGGGAAGCAGTGACTTGTTGCCTCTCTCTGGAAGCCTTGAGAAGTCCATCCTTAAGTGTGCTTCGGAGCTGGGTTGGGGGATATAGCTGGATGAGATAAGGGTGAGAAAGAGATGATGGCCACTTTGATTCCTCCTCAAATCTGCAGGGAATGTGCAAGACTGATACTGTCAACAGTAACTGAAGCTGTTTCCCTTACCACATGTTGCATTCCTTTCTGCCCCTCCTCTTGGGAGAAGGGATATTTAAGACAGATGCCAGCAGGGATCACAGGGAAATGGCTTCTGAGTAAGCTGTGCTGTCATGGGGGAAGGGATGTTTCTGGGAAGCTATGTACAGCCCAGTGCCACTATGCAAGTGACCCTGCATTCTACCTGTGGAATTTTTCCCATGGATCTCATGGCCTCGGCAGCTCAAGAGAATCAACCCTTGGCCTGCTGTCTGGAGCAATTGCTCTCCAACAAACACTTTACAGAAAGACGAGTGGACATGCAGTAGTTTCCTGGTCCTGCAATGAGTTTTTCCTGCGTAGGGCATGGTATGGTAGGATAGATGCAGGAATGCTCTTTGAAACGCTACAGTATATTCTCAAGTCTCTTTTCCAGCCTAGGTTTAATTGTCTTAAAATTCCACAGACTAGACCTCAGTGCTGGAACACTTTGTTTACTGTTCTTTGTTCTCTTCTGCTCCATTAGTTATAGCTCCTTGGGAGTAACAACCTAGTGTGTGTGAAGAATTGGTTATTTTATACCCTTCAGTCATAATTTAGGCAAACTTTTATATATTTTATTCTCTTAATTTTCCCTTAATAATTAATCCCACCAGACCTTTAAGTACTTTGTTGTTCTACTGTGAAATCTCCCCCAGTTCATCAATGTTTTTCTGGTAGTGGAGCGTTAGCGTGCACAGTGCCCCAGATGCTGCTACTTATTCTCTGACAAGTCCTCTTAATTTTAGATGAACTAGCCTCTGCTGTCTTCTTTGCCGTTCACTCATCACTATGCTCATTCTACTATCTGGTTCATTCAGAGCCCTCCCGCATCAGTCCCAAAGACTCTCTCAAATCATTACACAGGGATTTGAAACAAGGCCTTCTCAGTAGATTCCCCAAGCACTAAAATCCCACATCTCACCACCTAGCACTTTGTTTCCAGCTACTCACTGTTAAAAATACAGATTGTATACATCCTCGGGAATAATTCACTCAGGAACCCAACTGCATGCTATCTTCTGCTTCACACTAGGTTCTCCACAGGATAGGCTCAGTGCACATGTTTCACCTGCCATACTGCCTAACAATTGTGCCACAGATGCAGTTACATTCATTACTGAGTATCATACTGGTTTGATGCTCAGCATGAATGCATTTATAAACATTGAGCAAATTATCTTTTTCAGTTGTCTTCCATCTATAATATTCACAGTTGGCCAGCCATGAATTTACCACCATCTGACATTGCAGTTGGCCTATGTAACAAAGGTATTCAGGCACAGTGCCAGCCAAATCAACATAGCTGGCAGTGTGACTCTGGCCTATATTCAAGAAACACTAGAAACAGGAATCCATTCCTGCTGCAATTACCATGGCATGGGCAGGCAGGCCTAGTGGTCAGAGCCAGAGTCAGTCAGGTGCCAAGCCAACGGTCAGAGCCAGAGACAGCACTAAGGCTAAGACGTAGGATCAAGGATCTGGAATAAGGCAGGAAAGCAGGAATTGGAAGTAGATGGGATTCTGTGATAAGGGGCATAGGAACCAGGAGCAGGCAGGAATGCAAAGCTAAGGACTCAGGAAAGCAGAAGAGTCCATAGCAGCAACCAGCGAGGGATTCCTCTAGTTGCTCAGACAATGCCCTGTGCTGCTTCCTGGTTTATAGAGAGCTCCTCGGCCAATTGTGGGTGCTGGTGTTTCTCCCAATAAGGTGCTTCAGGGGCAAGATTCACTTCTCTGGTTACTTAGGTGAACTGCTGGGTGGTGGTCATGGCCTGATTACTGCCCAGGGGCTTGGGTTTGAGGTGTGCAATCCATCACACCTACTTTGCTTCAGATCATGCTCAGCTCTTTGGTGCAAATATTTTTGTAATGGCTTTTAAAATGAAATTAAATATTACCAGATATCCCATCAACCCATTCTTAATACATACGTTCCCAAACAGTAACTTCTCCATCACATAAAATGTATGTGAGTATAGGGAAGGAATTCATCAAGCCAGGAGTGTAACACATGAAATAAAAAAACGCTAAAGAAATGTGTAACACATCAGGACCTGTTGCTAAGATAACAATAGAACTTGCAGGTATTGATACTGAGTGTTACCTGTCTGTACATATTTAATTTAATTTTAAAAGCCATTACAAAAATATTTGCACCAAGGAGCCCCACAATCCCGAACCCTTCATAGCCATTCTTCCATCTAGGAGCAGCAGGGACATGTCACCGCTTCCGGGGAGCCAAGCGGAGACAGGTAGGGAGCCTGCTGGCCTGGCACCAACCTGACTATTAACCAGACTTTCAATGAAGATCAAAATGCCGGTTTATAGAGCTTTCCGGTTGGAAAAGTGGCAGATAACATAGCTTTTACTGTATTTAGCTGGGACTGAATTTGCATGCTAAACCCTGTGTGAACAGGCCAGGAATGGTGGTTGTGACAGCAAAGCAGTGTAAAACATACCCCAGGCTAGAGAGGTAAGGGGACACTGCTGTTCAACAGTCCGGATTGTACCCTGGGTAATGTCACACACTTCTGAAACAATATTGTTCCTAAACTGTAACAGAGCTATAAAATCTTGAATGGAGGTATGAAATCTGATACACAACAAAAACACCACTGAAATCTTGGTAGAAATAGTTAGTTGGGTTCTAGGCATGAAGGAAATGCTGTAAAATCTACCTGACACCTAAAGTGTGTTTTTTCTAGAGCCAAATGAACTTTTGGCTTCCTCATCATAGTCAATTGCCTCTTTTACAGATTCACAATAGATCAAGACTGCATCAGTCTACAATTTATTCAAACAGTGAATAATTGTGTTAGTGGGAAAAGAAGAGTTCTGAGACATTTTTAGTAAACCTCATAGGGCTGTGTTGCACACACTTGCGGCTTAGCTCCAATCTCTCCTTTGTCCTTATGCACAATCACTGGATTTTTATTTTTTACTTTGACAAAATCCACTCTTTAGTTCTGGGGGCATCTGCTCTGCCTTATGTGGTCCATATTCTGCATTGACTTACTCCCTGTGCACTCCACAAGTCAGTAGGATTGTACAAGTGTTAGATCCAGTTAGAATTTAGCCATATTTCTATATCCAAAACTTTTCCTACTTATTCACCACCTCCATTCCAATTTTTATCATCCAGGGTTTCTGTAAGGTTGCCGTCTACTGTGCTCATGTAAGGCTGCTTGGCCCCTGCCTCCTGGATGTGCCTGATTCTTTTCACCAAACCACCTAGGGTGAGCACATTTTTTCTTGCCAATCTAAATTTCACCACATAGTAGTGAATTATGCTGTTGAAAAAGCTACTGAGATTTATGTACTTTTTAATAATTTCTAATAGTCATTCTGAAGATGAGGCAATACAGTGGAGATGATTTTGCATTAATTGCATAAATCAGAGCTTTTTATATTTCATTATAGTTGATATATTCAGTTCAGTAACTCTGTACCTTTTTGTGTGTGTCCCCCATTTTTCATTTTGTCGTGCGGTTTTTTTGCAGGCAGCCATCGCAGCTTGAGTTCTGAATTTCTCAGGTCTCCCAAACAAAGCAGGGCCAATACCATGATGTTCTAAGGGTCATGGTGAGGTGTGCAGCATTATTAAAATTAGGTGAACATGGATTTCTTAAGATATTCTCTCTCCTTCTCTCTCAAGTGCTGCAGAGAGAAGTAAAGGAAACACACTGCTCTGCAGTTAAGTTTTCGTGTAGGGGCAACTGTCATAAGCAACAACAAAAACTTGTTAACATTGTCTATCATTGAATGGCAATATATGAGTTCCATAAAGCTTCTTTTATTCTTGGAGGAACTGCTTAGAATGTATGAACAATTCTTTATAGCTCCACAGTTATGGAGTTGCAACAAGAATAGTACATTTTACAGTTTACGCAAGTAGCTTTGCTAAATGGATGCTGAAAAGTGCTGCAGAGAGGATGTATTCTGTGGGCAAACTACACTTCATCTCAGGGCTCTTACCCTGATGAAATATTTTCAGTAAATCACAGTCTTTATGCTGTCCTTGGGTCTTCTGCAATCTCAGCTGCCACTGCTGTATAATGTACATTGATTTCTATTTGGTATTCAAAAAGAGGGAACACTTGGCTTCTGACTTGATAATAAAGAGTATCTCATGTAATATGTTTATTTTTGATAAAACTACAATCTCTGCCACAATTTAACATACTTTTCCATGTTTTTAAAGTAACAAAAGATGCTGTGGATAACATAATGGAACTCCAGTTTCTTCCTAATACTACTACCCACAAATGCCTCCACAATTTGCAGTGCCGTTCAACATTCAGAGAATGAAAGCTATTTATGAATTGTAAATGCCATAGGAATTTTAAATCCAGTTCTATAATAGTACCACATGGCAGAGAGAAAGAAAGAAAGACCACTACTCCCCTAAAAAAACCCAAACTTCTTTTACAACAGTGAAGAGTGACATGTCTATTCTAAAGTGTGAACATCTTTTATATCACTAACAATTTTCCACCCCATCACATCTCATTAGTGTTCTGCTTCACTAATGCCTTGTGACAGAAAAGTCACTAATATGCAGAGGTGTTTTCATATTGTATCTGCTAAATAAATAAAAATCATCTGATAAAACAATACTAATATTATATGATGGGAAATCACTCATATAATTAGATGTGACTGAAAGGTTATGGAAAGCCACCTGAGAAAGTCACCCTGGGTTTTAGGAGAATCAATTGGTCCAAGCCAGCTCACGTGTGGAGTAGGAAGAAGGAGAAAGTGAGAGTTGAATTTCAGTTATATCTTTATAAATCAGGAATAAATCTACTGGTTTTAGTGGCACTGCTGTAGATCTACAGAAGTATAATTGGAGCCTTGTCTACACTTAGGATATAACTCCAGTTCAGCAGTTGGTTTAGTTGCACTAGTGCTGATCCCTAAGTGTAGATAAGAATATACAAGGGATTTTGAACCAATGAGGGTTAACCTCAGTTTCCAGCCACACGTATTGCTCAACTGGGGACTTTCCTGACTGTGGACTAGGCGTGGGAAAGAATGTAGTATATAGAGTTAGATTCTGTACTTGTTTCCATAGATATAAATCTGGAGTGACTACACTGAAGTCAGTGGTGGAACACCAGTGAAAAACTGATGCAAACAAGATGAGTTCAATATCAGACGTAATATTTTCATTGCTTTAGATGTTCACTGTTTTCCAACATACTAAATTCTTTTAAGGCTTTATAAAAATAATTTTAAGGCAACTCAGAGTCCATAGTCTAATAATTCTGCAAAGGTATCTTATGCTCAGCTTTTTCTTTGCACATTGCACAGATGTACAATGACTTGATTGAAAACTCAAGTTTCATGTTTTTGTGATGTCTCATGGGGAGTAAATTTCTGCTTGCAATTTCATGTAGGACACAAAATGTTTTTTTTAGAAATGTCCTAAAGTATCTCATATTTATGGCTTGAATAAGATGCTATCTGATGTCTTATAAACAGATTTTGTGTTTCTCAGCTGGAAATGTATAACACAATATGCTTGACACTGGAAAATTTCAGATATATGTAAAGAAATTGTGATAGAGTCCAATTAAAGGAGAACCATGTTCCAAAGTATCCCTGAACAGCAGTTCAGAGAGATGTGAACTAACAATAGAAAAGACAACAAAACTGAAGGTCATAATAGCATAATGAGAGTAGAAATAAGGGATTTTTTTCTAGGGAACTGGATATGCATTCACTGAGGTCTTCATTCTTTTCTTTCTAACACTGGAGTAAATCAAGTGTAACTCTGTTGCAACTAATAGAGTTACACCAGTGTGAATTCAGACTCAAATCCATGTAGTTTTAAAATCCTATTGACTTCATGTGGCCTGATAACACATTACCATTGCTAACATTTGTTGCTATGCAAGCTAAAGAAAATGGGCTAAACTCATTTCATTATTATGCTATTGCAGCCCACTTAAACTCAGTGTGGCTACAAGGGTCTAACCAAGAATGGAAAGACCCTTCCCAAAGATATTCATCCCCATGACTGATGAGTATCACCTGAGTTTCTCTGAGGACCAAGGAGAAATTTTTCCTGAAGGTACAAGATGACATAAATTAGCCACATGAATTATAATTGTCCACTGAAGGATTTTTTTTCACCATACTTTGAGCGTCTGGTACTAGCCTCCATTGGTCTGAGCCAGTCTTTCATCATATCATTATTGGGGGGGTTCAGTTGTATCTGAAGGTAGCTACCAGCCACTGCACAATATGGCATACTTAGTGGATAATTTAATACCAAAAAACACCCAAAATAATTTTGGGTCATATATTTAAGAGTAATTCATTATGGGTGAAATTCACTCCTATGCAGATGGCCAGTACAAATCCCACTATTTGCCAATTAAGTCCCACTTAAGCACTACAGTGCTTGCCCTCTGCACAGGATTTAATTTCACCCAGTGTTACTGTTCAAAAATGTGCCAGATAAATCATAAAACAAAAATAAATGTAGTTATTTTGAGGCCTCAATAAACCCTTCCAAACTCGTGATGCCTGGTGTCATTGCTGCAGTCTATTGGGGCAGAGCAGGCCTCTTCTATGAGATGATTGGAAAAAATGAGTATCATAATGCCCATTGTGAGCGTTCCTTTCAGTTAAATATTTTGCTTATCCAATCTAGCTGGTTGCTCATAGTTATAGGAATTCAGTAAATATCCCTAGAGATATTTTCAATATATATACTTCCCTGCCTCCCTCTTTTTACCTCTTAATGATGAGTAATATTGTTAATTTGTTAAAATTGAAATAATGTGAAGTCTCTCTATTGTCTGCCAATTCTGACCCTCCCACTGTGTCATGTCCTGATCTCAGTTCAGTGATTCTTCAGGCATAGTGAAAGGGAAGTCCACCTTTTTCCTGCCAACCTCTAGGTGCATGATCTTCAGGTTCAAATCCATGGAGAACAACTTGTTATAGCTCTGTCAGAGGCCCCCCTCCATTTAAATAATCGTGCTCTTCTCCCAAAGGTGATGGCTCACATCCTAAAATTGTCAGCGTCATAGCTGGAAAAGGAAGAAAATGTCCCTTCACAGCTAGACTAGGTAGTGAATTTGACCAAGTAGAGAACTGAATTAATAACAATTATTAATAATTTTCACTTTCATCCCCAAATCTTCAAAACACACTAGCCCCATAGTAAAGTGGAGAATGGATTCTACTGAGAGGGGAGGAAGCAGATTATCCCTTATTGAAGAGATCTGCTGAAAACCAGTTGAGGAAGGAGGTAAGAACAAAAGGACGCATCATTAACAAAATAATTTTTAATTATGGCAAAATTCAGAAAACATGGCATGAATCTAGAGGGCAGTGATTCTGTTATGCATTGGTAATTTACACCCAATCTGAGATATAAAACATATGTACCCGATCCCCAGATACAGCCAAGCTCCATTCCATACAGATTAGGGGAGGGTCAGAGAAAAGGCGTGTCTCAATCATTTCCATTCACCTGATCCTTAGGACAACTGGAGCCTTTGGGGTCCTGGAGTTACTTAGAGCACTCTCAGTGCCTCCACTTTTGGGCATCCATCTTTATATACCTAGGTCCAAATATTTCAGGATCATGTGTCTCAACTTAGATACCTGAATTCCAAATGATTCATAATCACCTCTCTTCATCTTCACTAAAGTGACCTGATTTTCAGAGTTGCCAAGCACCTGGAGGTCCCATTGACCTCACTGGGAGTTGAGGGGGATCAGTTTTTGGGTTCCCAAATGGAGACTTCAAGGGCCCGATGTTCAGAGCTGCTGTGCTCTTACAACTCCAATGAAAGTTAATGAGAGCTATGGATGGTCAACACCTTTAAAAATCAGGCCTTACATATATCAAGTTTGACACTCAAAAACTCAAAAACTAAGACACATTGGAGGCTACTCTTGAGAATTTAGGCCTGAGTGACGCATCCAGCGTCACCCAATGGCCAAGTAGAATCATGGGAAATATAGCATAGGGTCTGCTAAACATCAGTTAAGCAAATATCCAGTGGGAATTAGAACTTCATCTGAACTTCTAAGCAGAATTGGTCAAACATTAATTTGTCACATATAATTATCCTCTGAATTTTACTGTTATGCATTGAACAAATTATATGATAACAAAATAATATTATTGAATTCATATTTTTCCAATATTTCCCCCAGTATTTTCAATGAATAGTTTTTTTCCAAACAGCTTTATAGCTGGTCACATATTGTTAGTGGAATAAGTCATTCAAATATTAATGGGAAAATCCAGTGAATTCGGTGAATAATTGGCTATAAGTAGGATATTCATGTATTATGTGGTTTCTCACACTCCAAAAGTTGATGATGCTGTTGAAATCATAATCCAGTAACAGCAGTAGAATAACACAAAGTCTCAGAGAGAAAAGACAGAGCATTTCTGACAGGACACAGAAGCATTAGAATGCAGAACACTGCTGCCATGTGAAGTGAAGCAGCAGGTCTGGGATTCTTCTTCCCCAAGCCCACTAGAGACTGTGTAGGTCACAGAGGAAACATGTTCAAAGAGGTGGTCAGCAGATGTTTCCTTCTCACACCAATCTTTCTGGCTGATTCACTGAATGAGATTTAGCAGGTGGAGGAATGCAATCGTGTCACTCCCCCCATCATTAAGGTGCATATGGGCAGCTGCTAATAGGGGAAGAAGGATCACTCGGAAATCAACAAAGCTGAAAGGCTCTTGCATGGATGAGGATATGTGAAAGAATACACTGTCTTCCACATTCATGCAACACTGGGGATAAAAGGGCATCCTTTGCATTATGGTAAGAGGGAACTGACCCCACCTTAGCTGACTACAAGAAACAGTTCACTTTTCTATTCAGAAAACTGGATTTAACTCCCTAAGAGTTGTGGAGTTCTTGTCACAACTGAACCAGATTCAGAGCTAATGTCAGTAGATTCAACTTTATACATATCTCAGTACTTAATTGCCTCCTATCCCCCATCTCCATAGTGATTAACCACTTCCAGAGTTGGATGTATCCTCAAAACTGCCCTGTAACATCAGCATTTTATAGATGGGGAAAGTGAGGCACAAAGAGATTGAGTGATTTGCCCAAGGTCATGAAAGGTGTTTGCAGCAGTACTGAGAATTAAACCCAAGTCTCCTATGCAAATCCTAGTGAAGTGCCTTAACCACAAGCTCATTTTTACTTCCTAATAAGCGCCCATGGAATTGTTCCACCAGGACTAAATTTGTTCCAATAAGAGGTTTTAGGGTTCAATGCAATAATGGTGGCTGATCAAATAACCTATTGCTCCTTAAATACCCTAGTAAAAATAGCAGCTGATTCTTCAGTAACAATCCCTAACACTGCAACTTGGTACTATGGTATTTTTGGCTTTACAATCAGGTACTGTAGTATTTTTCTAGGCATGATTACAGTCAGTGTGTGGCACAAGGAAGATACCTTATTCAAAGTTAGCTGGAAAAAAATAACAGAAAGGAAGAGAGAATTAAGGACAAAAATACTTTAATAAAATAATAATAAAGATATTGTTTTCTTGTCAATGTCACATTTAATTGCATGGAATCATTACTCTTCTCTCACTCAGTTAAACCCGACAGCTGGAAATGTTGCCCTCCGTGTGATTCTGAATTCCCTAAATGTACGTCTAACAGCTGATGGCTCAAATTCTGTTCTCAGCTACAAATTCTGCTCTTGGCTGCCTTCAGTTACGTGAAGGTACTCCTGATATATAGCGGGGAAAACTGATAGGAGAATTTGCCTTGCTGACTCTGTACTTCACATTTTGAACACTTATAGCTGAGAAAAGGCCTTATCATAACATAATGAAAACAATAAGGACTAGAAACCCATTTACAGGGCTAATAGCTAAGAACCTTCTTGGTGGCTTGTGGGCTTGGCAATGGGAGACAGAACTTTTTACCCCAAGGCCACTGGTTCAGAATTCATCCCAGTGTGTTAGTGAATGAACACTGATACCATCTGTTGACTGCGGTCTATGTAAAATGAGTGCCTCTCAATCAAGTTCCCAGTGCACAGGTGGCTTCGTAAAACAACATCACCATTGCTGTTGGCATTTGTTGGCAGTCTCTCTTGTTTTTAATTTGTGCTGGGGCAATCTCTGGGATGATAATCACCCCCCTTGAAAGAGGGCTGCCTCCCAACTGAGTAGTTGCATGGGTGGTGGTTAGAGTTGTGGATTCTCAGGGGTTGAAGGACAGAGTGTCTTCTCTTTAAAGGGTTGGTTATAAAAGCTGTGTCACTTTTGTGACCACCCAAACATGCCTGAGAAGTTTGAACAACGCAGCCACATTCTGGGAACATGGTGTGGAAGAGGTTCTGTTGTGGGGCTTTGTGTCCCTCATTCCCTGTGGCAGAACACGGGGCACATGGGGGAGACAAGACTGGAAGAAATTGTCGTTCTTTGGCGGACACCAGAACGGAGATGTTAGTTCTCAATTCCTTTGGTTTTGTCTGTAAGCTTTTCTTAAGAAAGAGAGCGTTAGTGTGAAGCCATCGTTTTGACCAACATGCCAGGGACTGAACTAGGAACCTCCAGAGAATAAAAGCATGAGCTGATACAGCTTAAGCTAAAGAGCCAAGGCTCCTTGCAGGTGAGGCTGTAACAGACTCCTGTCCTCTGAAAACTGGTACACAGTGGGACCTGTAACACATGCTCACTATTAGATTATGTGAACAAGAAAGGATCCTGGCCTTCATTTCATGCTAATTAATATCAGGGTAGTGCTCTGCAAAGTTGCAACAATTAATGGTTTGATAACAGATGTCACCCCTGACTCTGTATGAATCACTGAAACCTAGCTGGTGAGACTGGTGCTGGCTGGATATGATTATTATTATTTGTATCCTGGTAGCACCTAATGGCCCTGACTAAGATCAAGGCCCTATTGTCCTAGGCACTGTACAAACAGAGAGTAAAAGACAGTCTCTGTTCCAAAGGGCTTACAATCTAAACAATTCAGTGCAGCCTATACTGGATAACTGTCACCAGAGCATACTAAATAACTTTTCTCTACCTGAATCCCTGTCTCAAGTGAACAAAACCATTTGTGTTTTACAACCTTGTAGCGTGTGAAGCTCCTTTCTATGATTAATGATTCTTGCTAATGCTCATATACCATAAGACAAATACATTCTTCACTCCAGTCCACACTGCACTTTGAGTATTCCATTCCTGCTCTGTTGCATTGTCCCTATCCTGCAACTTCAGCTGCATATTCTGCACTCATTTCACATGCAGAATTCCCATTTGTCCCGTGCTTGAATTTAATAACGATTTGAGATTGTCAAATAAACTCAAATGAAATTATTTAATCAAAGATTATCAATTAGAGATTAGTACAGCACTATACAGAATACAGGACGAATAGATACCCTGCCACCCATGGTGAAAGGTAAATAGCTGGCCTCTGTATCTCTCTCCTCCATACATGGTAGGATGCTGGCAATTTTCACTCCCCAACCTAACTTCCAACACCTGTCTTTTGTATAGGATATGACACATAGAAACCCCCTTTTTGGAGGGAAAAATACTTTTCCCATGGTTACATTTACTATGTGTTCTGTTTTTCTAATTACTGATGAAATTTCTTTTTATGGTCCGCAGTTTACCTGATTCATGAATAAAAAGAAATCTCTAATCTGGTCATTGTTACTAATGGCTATGAAAACTGACAGCTCTTACTGAGTTGAAAAATATTTCAATGGGTCATTGTTTCATCCATTGTTGAACTCACCTGTAATAACAATTATTCCATATCGATCCCCCATTCCATTAACAGAAAAGATCTGCCATACCAAGTATCCCTTACCAATCACCCAGTTTTATTTATTGTAGTAGTTTGGGGGGATCTTTTCTCTGGACACATGGATTCCCACAGACCTGAAGATGCGGAGGATAATTAGATACAGTCCAACACTCAATCATATAAAATTCCTGAATACGGGTCACTCACATGTTAAGAAGCAATGCTCTGTGCCTCAGAATTCAAATACACACTTTGCTAATACCATAAAGATTTTGGAAGAATAGTTCATATGCATATGAATGTCATATACAAGAAAAAGAGGACTAAAAGGGTTAATATTTACTAGCAGGTACTAACATACTGTTGACAAAGAGAGGTACATGCATAAAACAAATTTTGTACATGTAACAACCATCCACAGAGCAGATCACTGAGGAGTCTGCTCTTCTTTTTTCTCTCTCTTTTTTTTAAAGTCACTTGCTCAAGTTACGTTTAGAAATAACCACCAAAGGTGAAAGACTGGTGTAAAACTAAATAGCCATCTATCTTGTTCAAGATTCCCAATGTAAAGAGCAATGGCAAAGGTGATGGATCCACTTGAAAGAGCAATGAAATATTGTATTGTCCCCCTGAGTGCATAATTAACAACTGTAAATGCACACAAAATGGCCTGGAAAGTGTGAGTTGATTAGTAAGAGGAAATTCAGTGTAATTTCAGTAATGAAAAAGGAGATCAGGAAATAGCATTGGAAAGAATAAGTTTAATTGCGTATAATTACTTGATGTATATTTCAATCAGAAAAAGGAAAAGGAGCATACTAAATAATGCTGGTATGGCATTTACTCTAGGATGATTTTCCTTAACAAAAGGCTGAACTTTGTATATTGCTTGTGAATAAAATAAAGATAATACAGGTTCAGTGTAGCTGCCTATGAGGACGATTATGCAAAGCTTTTTGATTGTGATTGGCCTAATATACTGTTTCTTCTATTTCTGTCCTAACTAAAGTTACTTGTTCTCATTTTTCATGGCTTGCATCTTTACATCTGTACAAAGTGAGTTTAAAATGCTGCCATTATGATCTGGTAGCATTTTACACTCATTTTGCCAAGTAGTAAATGACTACATAAGGTGCAAGGCAGAAGAGAATCTGTCCCATTGTTATTTAACACATAATTGCTATTATCTGTCACAATCCACAGTTATTAGATGCTACAAATAGTCCTTACTTGTGCATGTAGTCCCTTTGTGGTAAATTGAACAGTTAATTTGACTAAGAATGTGCAGGATCAAGCCCATTATCAGTTAACAATTAATAAAGTAGAGACAAAATAAGCATTATATTGGCAGAGAAAACTAGGTATATTTTAGAGCTGGGATTCCTTGGCCATGATTCAAATATTTGTCACTAGACAAGTGACCACACCCTTAAGAAATGAAAACAAAAAATCACCTCTGATTTTCTTTGGTTCTTTGCACATGTAATAACAACTATAGGTAAAATGCCCTGCTATACCAGAGCAATTGGTGCGGCCATGGTCACTTCCAATTCTGGTATAACTGGTTTTTTATGCTACATGAACCTGCTTTAGCCAGTAACAAACAAAAGTGCATTGTATTATATGAGAAGAGAACATATGAATCGGTATTCTCTTGTAGGGAGGGTATTTTGTTCTTTTTTTATTTTTACACCAATGTGCAGATATCTGGAGCATCTTTAAGGTGATAAAACAAATGTACAGCATGCCTGAGTGAAGCAGGGGGAACCCCTGCATGCTGGATAAGTGGCTATTTCTATACTGATTTTGGCATGTGTGCAATCGACACTGAGGCTGTAGTTAGCTATATTGATTTTTAGAGCACTTGTAATTTACAAGGTTTCCTTTCTCCTGGTGTTTTCTAATTGTTTTTAATCCAGAGAAAAATGTTGCTGAAGGCTGTGTTTTCAAGCATAGATATTGAAACTATGCATCTAAATCCCCCATTTGGTTGTTTAAATAGATACTGAGGTTCCCAATACCAAATTTAAGCACTTAACTGCCAAATTGAGTTCCCAAATGCCGGATCTAGATGCCTAGCCTAGTTTACCAAGATTGAAAATTTGACTCAGTGGGCAAATTCTGCTCTGACCTGTCCAACCCCCTAAGAGGTGTGGTTACAAAGGGACAGGGTATCAGCACAAGCAGCTGTTTTCTCCTTGCACTGCTGCTCAGGGACCAGTCACAATCTGACTGTAGAGTGCAAACACTGCACTAGACTCTCCAAAGAAACCAGGCAAACTGGTTGAAACCATAGTAAAGAACAGAATTGTCAGATACATAGATGAACATAATTTGTTGGGGAATCATAGAATCATAGAATCATAGAATCTCAGGATTGGAAGGGACCTCAGGAGGTCATCTAGTCCAACCCCCTGCTCAAAGCAGGACCAACCCCAACTAGATCATCCCAGCCAGGGCTTTGTCAAGCCTGACCTTAAAAACATCTAAGGAAGGAGATTCCACCACCTCCCTAGGTAACCCATTCCAGTGCTTCACCACCCTACTAGTGAAAAAGTTTTTCCTAATATCCAACCTAAACCTCCCCCTCTGCAACTTGAGACCATTACTCCTTGTTCTGTCATCTTCTACCACTGAGAACAGTCTAGATCCATCCTCTTTGGAACCCCCTTTCAGGTAGTTGAAAGCAGCTATCAAATGCCCCCTCATTCTTCTCTTCTGCAGGCTAAACAATCCCAGTTCCCTCAGCCTCTCCTCATAAGTCATGTGCTCCAGCCCCCTAATCATTTTTGTTGCCCTGCGTTGGACTCTTTCCAATTTATCCAATTCCTTCTTGTAGTGTGGGGCCCAAAACTGGACACAGTACTCCAAATGAGGCCTCACCAGTGCCGAATAGAGGGGAATAATCACGTCCCTCGATCTGCTGGAAATGCCCCTACTTATACAGCCCAAAATGCCGTTAGCCTTCTTGGCAACAAGGGCACACTGTTGACTCATATTCAGCTTTTCGTCCACCGTAACCCCTAGGTCCTTTTCTGCAGAACTGCTGCCCAGCCATTCGGTCCCTAGTCTGTAGCAGTGCATGGGATTCTTCCGTCCTAAGTGCAGGACTCTGCACTTGTCCTTGTTGAACCTCATCAGATTTCTTTTGGCCCAATCCTCTAATTTGTCTAGGTCCCTCTGTATCCTGTCCCTACCCTCCAGCGTATCAACCACTCCTCCCAGTTTAGTGTCATCTGCAAACTTGCTAAGGGTGCAGTCCACACCATCCTCCAGATCGTTGATGAAGATATTGAACAAAACCGGCCCCAGCACCGACCCTTGGGGCACTCCACTTGATACCGGCTGCCAACTAGACATGGAGCCATTGATCACTACCCGTTGGGCACGACCATCCAGCCAGTTTTCTATCCACCTTACCGTGCATTCATCCAGCCCATACTTCCTTAACTTGCTGGCAAGAACACTGTGGGAGACTGTATCAAAAGCTTTGCTAAAGTCAAGAAATAGCACATCCACTGCTTTCCCCTCATCCACAGAGCCAGTTATCTCATCATAGAAGGCAATTAGGTTAGTCAGGCATGACTTGCCCTTGGTGAATCCATGCTGACTGTTCCTGATCACTTTCCCCTCCTTTAAGTGGTTCAGAATTGATTCCTTGAGGACCTGTTCCATGATTTTTCCAGGGACTGAGGTGAGACTGACTGGCCTGTAGTTCCCCGGATCTTCCTTCTTCCCTTTTTTAAAGATGGGCACTACATTAGCTTTTTTCCCGTCATCCGGGACCTCCCCCGATTGCCATGATTTGTCAAAGATAATGGCCAATGGCTCTGCAATCACATCGGCCAACTCCTTTAGCACCCTCGGATGCAGTGCATCCGGCCCCATGGACTTGTGTTCGTCCAGCTTTTCTAAATAGTCCCGAACTACTTCTTTCTCCACAGAGGGCTGGTCACCTCCTCCCCATACCGTGCTGCGGAGTGCAGCCGCCTGGGAGCTGACCTTGTCCGTGAAGACAGAGGCAAAAAAAGCATTGAGTACACTAGCTTTCTCCACATCCTCTGTCACTAGGTTCCCTCCCTCATTCAGCAAGGGGCCCACACTTTCCTTGACTTTCTTCTTGTTGCTCACATACCTGAAGAAACCCTTCTTGTTACTCCTAACATCTCCGGCTAGCTGCAACTCCAAGTGTGATTTGGCCTTCCTAATTTCACTCCTGCATGCCTGAACAATATTTATATACTCCTCCCTGGTCATTTGTCCAATCTTCCACTTCTTGTAAGCTGCTTTTTTGTGTTTAAGACGAGCAAGGATTTCACTGTTAAGCCAAGCTGGTCGCCTGCCATATTTACTTTTCTTTCTACACATCGGGATGGTTTGTTCCTGCAACCTCAATAAGGAGTCTTTAAAATACAGCCAGCTTTCCTCGACTCCTTTCCCCCTCATGTTATTCTCCCAGGGGACCTTGCCCATCAGTTCCCTGAGGGAGTCAAAGTCTGCTTTTCTGAAGTCCAGGGTCTCTGTTCTACTGCTCTCCTTTCTTCCTTGTGTCAGAGTCAACATGATTTTTTTTAAAGGGAAATCATGCCTCACCAAATCTACTAGAATTCTTTGAGGGGGTCAATAAGCATGTGAACAAGGGGGATCCAGTGGATATAGCGTACTAAGATTTTCAGAAAGCATTTGATGAAGTTCCTCACCAAAGACTCTTGAGCAAAGTAAGCTGTCATGGGATAAGAAGGAAGGTCCTCTCATTGATTGATAACTGGTTAAAAGATAAGAAACAAAGGGTAGGAATAAACTATCAGTTTTCACAATGGAGAGAGGTAAATAGTGGTGTCCCCCAGGGATCTGTTCTGAGACCAGTAGTGTTCAACATATTCATAAATGATCTGGAAAAAGGGGTAAACAGTGAGGTGGCAAAATTTGAAGATGATACAAAACTACTCAAGATAGTCAAGTCCAAAGCAGGCTGCGAAGAGCGACAAAGGGATCTCTAAAAACTGGGTGACTGAGCCACAAAATGGCAGATGAAATTCAGTGTTGATAAATGCAAAGTAATGCACATTGGAAAACATAATCCCAACTATACATGTAAAATGATGGGGTCTAAATTAGCTGTTACCACACAAGAAAGAGATCTTGCAGTCATAGTTCTCTGGAAACATCCACTCAATGTGCAGCAGCAGTCAAAAAAGCGAACAGAATGCTGAGAATCATTAAGAAAGGGATAGATAATAAGACAGAAAATATCATATAGCCTCTATACAAATCCATGGTACGTCCACATCTTGAATACTGCATGCAGATGTGGTCACCCCATCTCAAAAAAGATATATTGGAATTGGGAAAGGTTCAGAAAAGGGTGACAAAAACAATTAGGGGTATGGAACAGCTTCCATATGAGGAAAGATTAATAAGACTGGGACTTTTCAGCTTGGAAAAGAGACGACTAAGGGGGGATATGATAGAGCAGCCGCGTAGCCAGGTCCATAGTACAGGGAGAGCGGAGCTATAAAAAGGCGCCTCCCCCTGTACTCACCCGGCGGTGCTCCAGCTGTTCGGCGGCACTTTGGCGGAGGGTCCTTCACTCGCTCTGGGTCCTTGGTGGTACCCGCCGCCAAAGTGCCCCCGAACAGTTGGAGCACCGCTGGGTGAGTGCAAGAAGCAGCGCCTTAAAGAGAAGCGGCACCTTTTTTTAACTCCATGGTGACTTTTTTTAAAGTGGGAGCGGAGCTAAAAAAAGGCGCCGCTTCCTTTTTAAGGCGCCGCTTCTGCTCACAGGGGGAGCGGCTGCTACCTCCGCTCCCCCACTGGCTACGCTACTGTGCTAGAGGTCTATAAAATCATGACTGGTGTGGAGAAAGTAAATAAGGAAGTGTTATTTATTCCTTCTTGTAACACACAAACTAGGGATCACCAAATGAAATTAATAGGCAGCAGGCTTAAAACAAACAAAAGGAAGTATTTTTTCATACAATGTGTAGTCAACCTTTGGAACTCCTTGTCAGAAGATGTTGTGAAGGCCAAGACAATAACAGTGTTCGAAAAGAACTAGATAGGTTTATGGAGGATAGGTCTATCAATGGCTATTAGCTAGGATGGGCATGGATGGTTTGCCAGAAGCTGGGAATGGGCGACAGGGGATGGATCACTTGATGATTACCTCTTCTGTTCATTCCCTCTGGGGCACTTGGTATTGGCCATCATTGGAAGGATACTGGGCTAGATGGACCTTTGGTCTGACCCAGTATGGCCGTTCTTATGTTCTTATATAAAGGGGGCAGAGATAGTACTAGACCCCTTTGCCTATCCAGAGAAACAGAATACACTGTGCCTTTTAAAGCAATGTGGAGAGCTAGGTTTCATGGCAACACTGGTGTCCTGGAGCCCTGGAGGAATACCAACTGGGTATGCCAGAAATCTTCCTGGGACTCCTGCTGAAATGCAGTCCCCTTCACCCACCACTTCCAGTCAGGCTGTGCTTTAAAAGGACCATCTAGTTCTTAATGGGATCACAGTGCAGAATTTGGCCCAGTATTTTAGTCATATATACATTTTTCCTTATCTTTTGTTTAAGGAAGAATGCCTTGCAAATGTCAAAGTGTTAATGCTTGCAAGAGAACAAATGAAACCCCATTAGATTAATCAATGAAATACTTGCCAGGTCAGCCAAAGGCAAACATTAAAAAAAAATAGCAAGTAACTGGTTGTATGTTTCAGTGCTGATGGATTCCTTTGAGGGTGCTATCTCATTCCAGTGGAACCTTATCTCCTCTGAATATGACACACACACACACACACATGCACACACACACACACACAAAAGTGCCTGCTGGGGGAGTCTATAGTTAAATCTGCACTTGTGAAGCACCTGCTGTTCAGGTAAGCGAGGTCCTCGTCCTGTGGGATGCAAATCGGAAGGAACACCATCCCAGAAAGAATATTTCGGAACCTCTCTAAGGATGAAATGCCTTGAAATATTATGACATACATGGGACTTCATTGATGCCTGGACCTTATGCTGCTCCTCTCCACGGGGGGTGAATTTCATTCTCATAGGACAGTGCAAACTCTGATTGTGAAATTCATCCTTCCTCTTTCGGCAATGCATAAGCCTTGTGCTGGACTTCTGGTCAGGATTCAATTTCTCCCTTCAGGTCTGTAGTCCCACTGAAGCCATGGAGCTGTATGCATGAGTAAGCTGATCTTAGTTCAGCGCTCCTGACTGAATTCTACTCTCTGCTATGGAATGCAGAATCTGTCCATTGATGGGATTTGTCTTTGTGGGTCTGATTTTGAAAAGACATTAATCTGGCCTGTTTCTGTGAGAGCTGTCACAGTGAGACATCTAACTGTTAGCATTTGTACTTTCAAATAGTGGTGCCACAGACTTATGCCTGTAAAAATGCAGGCTGCTTTTCAAAATGGGCCCTGTGGGCCAAATTCTCCCCTCATTTGCCCCTTTGCAGCTCATCCAAGTTGTTCGGTCCAAATGTGTTACTTTGAGTTTAAACTGGTAGAACTCCATGAAGCTCCACGGTGTTATTTCAGATTTGGGTTGGTGTAATTGAGAGCAGAATTAGGCCTGCTGGATTTGTATGCGCAATTAGGTATAAATGATATAACTATTTTGATCTATAGGTCAGTTCTGGAGAGGGGAAAAGAAGCTCTTCAGAAATGCCAGAGGTGTGGAAATCTCATCAAACAATCATGAGATTTCCAGATAAATGTTTCAAATTCAGGAGGTTTATATATTTTGGATATGGTTCAGATCAGCAGAGCCTCTCTGGCACACGGTCTGGTCCTCTTGCAGCATTTAGGTTTACAATGGTGTTTTACAGCATGAAACAAATTATCCAGTATCGGAAAACTCCAAGTTTCGTTTAGCAGCAGCTTCTACAACAGGAAGAACATAGTGCCATTTTCTGCTTCAATGGGTCAGTGACTGTAACAAAGATGGTTTGGAGCCCACACATTAGAGTTCTATCTTCAAGCAAATTGTAACTTGTCAGAGCAGCAACTGGTCAGTTTAGGCAAGTTTGACGTTACCCACCACAAACAATTGAGTTTCTGATGGTGAACTAGCAACTTGATTGCTTTCTCTCTTTTTCCCTCTCTCTCTCTCTCTCTTTATTTTAATACTCTAAGAGTTCTGTAGTTGAACTACACAGGCATTCTATTTACAGAGCTCTGGGGATGGTACTCCTATTAGTTGTGAAAATTCAGTCGTTACATTTTATCATGAGACCTAAGAATGGTTGCTCTGTGGTAGTTATCTTAAGAAGGCGCTCACCAGGGGATCCTTATGTTCTTACTCACTAACTTCTGAGGATATTTGCAAACAGTGCCAAAAATTCAGTGAGTTCGTTATATGCGAGTAGAATTTTTAAGCAGATGATGTAACTCTGTATAGTTGCATTTCCTTTTGTCTATAAGCACCAGAATTCATCTGTTATAATTTCTTTCCCATTATTTAGTGTCAGTAGGCACCATCCCTACTGAGAATGCTTTGCCTTCTTTGCTGGAGATTTTGGACTCATTCAGCAATGAGTACCTAGTTTAGTAGTGATTGACTTCCAACTGAGAATTTTGCAAAGTTACTACTAGCTCTGTGATGAGGTGTATGTTGAAATGTTGAAATGCCATAGCTGGGTAGAAAGAAGAGTAGCCCTGAAAGGCTGCCAGACCTGGAGAGACCTCAGGTGTCTGAGGCTCATTAAACTGCTGAGAGGTGGAATTGACAGCTATGCCTCCTGAATAGGGAGATGGCTATAAAAAGGAAGCCTCCCTGGAAGGAGAGGAGAAAAGAGCTTAGTGGTTCTTCCTAGTGCTCCCCACCCCCGGTGCAAAAGATGTCTGAAGTAGGCTCAAGCTGGGGAAAGGAGTAATGGGGGGAAGAGAAATGAAGAGAGATTAGCTGCTTGCCCTGAATAAAGAAGGGCTATACATGGCACTTTCTGTTTAAATGGTTGTTTATGGGCTTTTGGACTTGCATACAGAAGCCGCTCTAGGTTTTTTACATTTAGGGGCCTGTGGCAATCAAGGGGTATACTGAGAGCAGAGGTAGATATTGCTATCAATATGTACTCCCAACAAAGCGAATGCTCCCAGACGTCTCTCCTTGCGTTCACTGCTACAATCGTTTGTCCTATTGCATGTTACAGGCCTGACTGCTCATAGAAATCAAACTTAAAAGTCCCCGGTGTTACTGTTCATGGAAATTAACTATTAAATCCCACACATAAATAATCAGTCTGGAAGTACTTATGCATCCTGCAATCATGGAACAGAAACTTTAGTATATAATTTACCTGACCAATCACAACTGACCCGCACAGATCATTAATGGTGTATAGTTAAGTATTGAAAAAGGTCAGGAAATCTCAACATTAAAACTGAATGCTTACCTTTAACTCTGCCTTCAGGTGTACATAAAGTGATACAATCTCAAATGAAAGGAGTATGCACTGTTTCTCAAACAATACTTCTTCTAGTGGCTCTGCATATTCCCAATTATGGGTGCTGCACCATCCTATGGTGCCTTACAGCCTTACTGCCTTCCAACATGTCAGCTTGAGTGCTCCTGCACCACATACACTCCCCTACCCCTCACCTCAGGATCACCACACATGGAGGGTGAGGTTACCTAGGTAGTGGAATGCCCTCATTGCCTTAGTTCCTTCTAACTGCATTCCTGGATGGAAGCGAACCACTCCATTCTCTTCAGAGCTGGAGTTTTTTCTGCTTAGGAATACTTAGTGTTAGCTCATTTATTATAGTTAGTGAACTACTTTTTTCCCTGTCCGGGTTATGGAGGAACTGAATAAACAGAGGAAACTGGGATTCAAGATGTGCCCTTGCTGCCCAGCTGTCTTCCTGGCCTTTTTACAACCACATGCACTGCCTCAAATGCCTAAGAGAGGGACACTCATCTTCTGCGTGTTCAATATGCCGAGCCTTTACTCCCAGAGCCTGCAAGTATAGGAAAACTCACTTGCAGCTCCTCCTTTTAAAAGAAGCTCTTGAGGATAGACCCTTTGGATCTAATCAGGCCTTGGATCTTGGGTCTAAGAGATCAGTCTCTGCCCCTGTGGCTACTAGAGCCAAACAGCTGAAGAGTTCCAAGAAGTCATAACCTGTCAGGTTCAGATCCAGTCACCTGGTTCCTGCAGCTCCCTCAGTCAAGCACCCACGGCTATGGGTATCCAAACTGAGTGCAGGACATATTAATTAACTCTCAGAAACAATCTACTAGAAACTGTTACTAGCTAAAGTGGTCCAGATTTCTGACTTGGATGAAGGGATGATCTGATTCTCCTGTATCTGCTTCCATTCCTTGTGTTCTATAATACTGAATATGTTTTAAAGAATCAGAGGCTATTTAACTCATTGTTAAAAGTTATTTTGGCAGCCATCTCCATGTTTCACAATGTAGTTGATGGAAGATTGCCGTTCATTTTTTCATTAAAAAGTGTATGAAAGGTTATCAAATGTGAATCCCTTTGTTAGGGATCCTGTCCCTTCCTGGGATCTTGGTGTTGAAATTGCTGGTAAAATTGTCCTCTGAACCCTTGACCAAGTGCTCTTTCCATCATTTATCTATCAAGATGGTTTTCATTATTGCTATCACATCAGCCAGGAGAGTGAGTGAATTGCATGCCCTTGTGCTAACCCACCTTTCACTTCTTTTCTAAAGGACCAGGTAGTTCTCAGATCTGATCCCAGATTTTTACCTAGGGTGATGTCTGATTTCCACATCAATCAGGTCATTAATTTGAAGCTTTTCCCCACCCAATTCACACTCTAATAAGGGGAAATCGGTTTTATATACTTTGGATGTTAGAAGGGCTCTTGCCTATTACTTGGACAGAACTAAGAGTTTTCATAAATCATCTAGATTGTTTGTGTCTTATGCCAAGGACCACATGGTACATATGGTTTCTTCCCAAGTTCCCAGACTATTTCTCAGTGGATAAAACAATGAATTGTTGAACGCTACACATGGGCATAAGTCCCTGTACCTGCTTTGATTTGACTACATTCCACTGGCATTGTGGCTACTTCCTTCTCCTGTCTTACGCAGGTGCCAGTTGCTGAAATTTGCAAAGCTGCAACCTGGACTTCGGTGCATACTTTCACTGTGCTCTGGACTTGGCTTCTAGGGAAGATGCCAGATTTGGCTAAGCAGTATTTCAGTCTCTGTTCAGCTAGGACTCTGTTCCCCTCTCGTGGTTAGTTTCAGCACTGTTTATCAGTCTATCCTATCAGTGGGATTATGCAGGACCACATGAAGAAATGAAGGTTACTTACCTGTAACTGGAGTTCTTCAAGATGGTTATGCATATTCACACTTCCCACCTGCCTTCTCTCTCAGTCAGAATTCTTCTGTGTCTCCGGTGTTGAGGTGGAAGGAACTGAGGTGGTCAGGGTGCTCTGCGCCTTTATAGCCTTGCCCTCAGTACATTGTGACACTGAGGGTAAGCGGAGGGAAGCAAGAGAGCCCCTAGCAAACATTGCTAGAAGAGGTTTTTACCATAAGGCACCACAAGGCAGCACAGTACCCATAAGTGTGTGACTATGTAGAGCCATCTCAAAGAACTCCAGTTACTGGTAAGTAACCTTCATATATAGAACACCACACAATTTTTCCTCTAAGATTAGAGACAAACTTCAACTATTCTGGCTATAGCCGTGTTCAGGGCTCATTAAATAAGGGTTGTCCAGAGAATAAGGAACACTAATCAGTTGAAGGTATGGGGCTAAGATACAGACCCTCCAGATTCCTACTCCTTAGCTCCTAGAGACAGAGGGATCATTATGGTGGGGGGAATGAGTATGAGCAGAATGAGAAGTCCCTTTTATCAGATCTTGAATATCCTAAAACATCCATTACTGATTTGGAGATCTTCTGTGGTTTAAGTGTTAAACTATGTAAGTAAGTTAGCTACAAATGCAGCATGTCATTCCTTAGGTTATGTGCCTCATGAGTTTAATAAAAACTGCTGGTCAAACCTGTTACACCATTTTTAGATGCTCATAACTCAGTCAAATCAAAACCAATTCCCTTCAGAACAAGGCCATCCACTGCTCCTTAAGGATTATTCTATGCCAAACTGCTACTTTCAAACCTAAGTTGCTTTGGCAAAACTGCTGCTCAAAAGAAAGTCATTATTTTTTTTAGACTGGGGAAGTATTTTTTCACCCTCCTCACATGCACAACGATTGAATCATTTTGCTCAAATTACCAAATATCCACCCCCTCCAAAAAATAAACTAATACTTAAGAATCATCCTTGGGCAGACACCATGCACAGAAAATTTCAGACAAATGGTAACTGTTTCACAAAGTCATGTCCTTGTGAAAATAATGCTTTATTGTGGAAATAATGTTGCCACCTTAACAATACAGTCACTGCTATTCTCACTGTAATAAAAGAAATGGAACATTTAGGTCTTGATCCCACAAATATTTATGCACCTGCATAAATTTACTTATGTAAGTAGTGCCATTGACTTAAATGGAACTACTCATGCACATAAGTGATTGCAGGATCAGGGCCTTAGAACGAAGTTCTGCTGTCTGAATTTATTAAATTGCCAGGGTTTTCATATCCCCAAATTGAATTGTTAAAAAATTATATTACAACATCATTATCAATGGCGCATCCTTATCATTTCTGATAATGTCGAACAGGATTTCACATAAATATTCATGGGAAAATCTCTTTCTGTTGCTCTTTTTGAATCCGTGCTTGATGGCTTGTAGTTTGATTTCCAGCAATGTTCAATGTCAAGGGCAATGCCGTTCTTTCTGAAGAAACCCTCATGTCTAGCTGCAGATATGCAGTTGTTGTCTAGTGCTTAAGTTTTTTTTCAAAGATAGATAGTCATAATGTGTGTGTGTATGTAGAAAAATATTGCATATATGTGTATGTTTATAAATATATATATATATGTGTGTGTGTGTGTATATATAACAAACACACATGAAGAAAGAAATTTTACCTGCTTTTAAAATGCATCTAGGTATATTTATATACATAAAGTGTGTGTATACACACACACACACACACACACACACACATATATGAAAATAGATCTATTTCAAAATAATTTCAGAAGCCAAAATGTATTAAATTAGTGACACTATTATACTGATTGACATTTCATTATCTAAATGCCCAAAATGCATTTTGCTTTTGGATAATTAGTTGTCAGTTTCCAAAACCAATTACACTTTAAATGTTACCATAGTTGTTCTAAGGGAAACTTAGGCCTTTTATCTTGTGGGTGAATTAGTATTCAGATCGAAGTAAAGACCTGAGAAAAATACATTGTGCTCAGAGGGATATGCACTGGCAAACAAAGGCAGTAGGCACGGACAGTGTTCATGTCTCTTGGACAAAGGAAAGATAAATAAGGTTTTTAGAATTAAGTTAGCACATGCTACCATGATGAGTACAAAGTGATTCTTCCAATAAGATTACTTTGCTTAACGTGTACTACAGCGACAAACAGTTAGTTTACTTTATTTGTCTGTGATTTCAATTCCTCATTGATGGATGTAGCTGTGTTTCAATTCCAACAAACTGGTACTAATACCTGGTTTGAATGTTCAGAAATAAACAAAAAAAATTGTTTAGACCATTTGATTTCAACTTTGGCTTTGGGGATTAGATTTATAAAACTCTTCCGTTTTATTGTTCTTCTCTCCTTCATTTTCAGTGACCTCACTCTTCAACACAAGTTTATATGTAACCAGCATCTGAAAGCTGAGAGCTGTCTGATTTCACAAGGAAAGTTTAAAACCTATTGTATTAATATGTAGAGAGGAAAATAGTACTTTGCATCATACACAATGTTTTGTAGACGTAGATAGCACATAGTAGTCACAGTTCAGAGCACCTGTACCTGTATTCTCTTTCCATGGCCCAGCAAGGGCACCAACTTCTGGACTTATGCATCTCTTCCCAAGAGAGGTAATGCCTGGGAGGCACGTCTCTCTCCCTCCTGACTGAGGTATTTACAGGCCGCGTGGTTCTTTGCCTATGCTATTATTCCCAACAAGCCAGACTTCCTAAACGGGCCAGCATCTGTGCTTGGTTTTCGCTTTGAAATCTATGAACAACATAACTTCCCACAGTTAAAATATACCACACAGCTGTTTCTAAACAAGCACATTTATTCTTAAGATGAAAGCATTACAGAAAAAAACATATTAAAGCAATAAAATAACCCCCACACATGCTAATAAGCGTACCAGAGATCACCTCAACTCCAACAAGGGGCTCTAGCAGGTGGCAGTCCTTCCAATCCTTCTGCAAGGATTGCCCCCCACTCCTTCTGCAAAGAGAGGCAGCTAGCAGGAGGGTTTCAGAGAGAGTAAATGCAGACTATGCTTGAAGGTAGCAGGACTTGGTGAGTGGTGTGTTTGGTCATTCTATGGGTTGTTTGGTTGACTGTTTTTTTGTTGTTCTCTATGTATGGGTTGCGTAGCAGGGCCTTACTAAAGGAGGGTGCCTTGCTAAAGGTTCCAAGGCTCTAACCCTCAGAGCTTTGATCAGCCCAGCTGTTTGAAGTCTCTGAGTAGTTAATCACTCGCTGGTGGTGAGGGGCGTAGCTAAGCGGAGCTAATCATGGAAGGCTTGGAATAAAAAGTCACCAGCTAAGCAAACTCGAGAGCCACAAACAGAAGCTGCTGACAGGAGAGTTTCAGAGGGAATTGAGAGGGGGCGTGTGAGAGGCTTTCCTTCCAGTTTCAGCACAATGTGTGACATCAAGATGGTCAGTGATGGAACAGTGGTGTTGACCTGCAATGGACGTGCCATGTTATCATTCCTGCCTGAAGCCAGAAGGGATTTCCTGTGCATAAAGTGGAAGTCACAGAACGACCAGACACACCTCACACCAAGTTAGTGGCTGTGTTGGAGGAAAAGATTTATGGATTGGAGGGGTATGCAGAGATGCTATTTAGAATCGGGGAAGCTGAGATGTTCCCAGACATCCAGCTTCAAGAAATACCAGTACCCCAAATTCAAAGAAGAATGGAGCTTACCCCTAAGGAACTGGAGAAAGAGGAAGTAAGATAGGAGGCCTCGAACAATGGGGAAGTTCCAGAAGACTGGAAGAAAGCTAATGTTGTGCTGATTCTGAAAAGGGTAAATGGGATGACCAGACTAATTATAGGCCTGTCAGCCTGACATCAATCCTGAGCAGGATAATGGAGCGGCTAATAAGTGACTCGATTAATAAAGAACTAAAGGAGGGTAATGTAATTAATGCAAATCAACATGGGTTTATGCGTATTAATAAGTTTAAAATAGGTCACCCCAAACTAACTTGATATCTTTTTTTTTATGAGATTATAAATTTGGTTGATAAAGGTTATAGTGCTGGTTTAATATACTTAGATTTCTGTAAGGTGTTTGACTTTGTGCTGCACAACATTTTGATTAACAAACTAGAATGATATAAAATGAACATGGCACACATTAAATGGAATAAAAATTAGCTAACAAGTCGCAAAAATGTAATTGTAAATGGGGAATAGTCATCAAGGGCAGGTGTGTCCAGTGGGGTCCCACAAGGATCAGTTCTTAACCTTATGATAGTTAACATTTTTATCAATGAACTGGAAGAAAACATAAAATCATCACTGATAAAGTTTGCAGATAACACAAAAATTGGGGAAGAGATAAATAATAAAGAAGACAGGTCACTGATTTAGAGGGATCTTGATCGTTTGGTAAACAAGCAAACAATATCCATTTTAATGTAAATGTATACATCTAGGACAGGGGTCTCAAACACGCGGCCTACAGGGTTATTTCCTGCAGCCCGCCAAGCTCCCTGCGCCCCTCCCGCACCCCCAGAGTTATTTCCTGCAGTCCGACAAGCTCCCCTCCCCCCCCCACTCCTCTGCTTACCTGCTTAGCTGTTTGACGGCGCTTAGCGCTTTCCAGGAGGGAGCAGGGAGGAGCGGGGAGCTGCGCACTCAAGGGAGGGGGGGAGAAGAGGCGGGGCAGGGGCAGGGATTTGGGGAAGGGGTTTGAATGGGGGCAGGGAAGGGGTGGGAAGAGGTGAGGAAGGGGCATGGCCTCATGGAAGGGGTGGAGTGGGGGGAGGGGCCAGGGCAGCGGGGGGGTGTCAGTGATGCAGCCCTCGGGTCAATGTACTAGTCCTCATGTGGCCCTCCTGGTGATTCGAGTTTGAGACCCCTGATCTAGGAGCTAACATACTTACAGGATGGGGGACTTTATCCTGGGAAGCAGTGACTCTGAAAAACATTTGGAGGTCATGATAGATAATCAGCTGTGCATGAGCTCCCAGTGTGACAGTGTGGACAAAAGGGCTAGTGCGATCCTTAGATGCTTAAACAGGGGAATTTCAAGTAGGAGTAGAGAGATTATTTTACCTTTCTCTTTGGCACTGGTGTGACCACTGCTGGAATACTGTGTCCAGTTATAGGTCCCACAATTCAAGAAGGATGCTGATAAATTGCAGAGGGTTTAGAGAAGAGCCATGAGAAGGATTAAAGGTTTAAAAAACATGCCTTAGGGAGAGAGACTCAAGGAGAAGGCTAAGGGGTGGCTTGATTACATTCTATAAGTATCTACATGGGAACAAATATATAGTAATGAGCTCTTCCATCTAGCAGAGAAAGGTATAACGCAATCCAATAGCTAGAAGTGGAAGCTAGACAAATTCAGACTGGAAATAAGGTGTAAATTTTTGACAGTGAGGGTAATTAACCATTGGAACAATTTATCAAGGGTCATAATGGAATCTCTATTTTTAAATCAAGATTGGATGTTTTTCTAAAAGCTCTGCTCTAGGAATTATTTGGGGGAAGTTCTATGGCCTGTGCTATACAGGAAGTCAGACTGGATGATTAGTCCCTTGTGGCCTTGGAATCTGTGAATCTTGGACAGAAGGTTCTGTCCATTTGCTGGATCAGGAAAAAGGCTTTGAGTCAGTTTAAATTTAGGCTATTTATCTAAAAGTCCTCCATTTGTCTGTCGGTCTCTGGGGAATCCAATTTGAACCAGTACTTACAAGTCCTTCCAGTCACTCTGGATGTGTTACAACCTGAGTGAATTTGCCTAACCATCCCTCACTGTTCTTAGCTCCTGGAGGACTGTGGTCCCTGAATTATATGCAATCCTGGCCCCACAAAGATACTTAAATGTAATGCAGTAAGATCTCCCACAGATATTTCAGGAAATTGCCATATCTCTCACAATAGCATGTGAGCCCAAATCAAAAGGCATCCTAGCTATGGACCCTGTTATAATTGCATGAGTGTTCTTGAGAAATTACTAGTAATAGCTTCTGGAAAGGCACAAAGATGAATCATCACCACAGGTTTTGTATTCAGATGCTTTCCTTCTGCACGAAAGTAACTAAATCACCATTGCCCCCTGAGGAATAGTCAGTCCACTGGTAGAGTCTGCTAATAAATGAGCACACAGTGCTCAAACAAGCAAAGTTTCTCTGTATAGGAAAAGAGTTTGAACAGTCAAAACTTCTGCAGAAGCAAGACACAGCTTTTACTCTGATGTCTTGCCGTCACTTAATAACAGTAATTAAAAATTATACAAAGTTTTTAATTTGCTGCTATAAGATAAACTGCTATACAAACTTCACTCTAATGTGTTTTTATATACTGGGCTCACATCATTTTTCATTGAACTGCAGCCCTGCCTTTAAATAGTATACAATAGCACTACAGGACAGAAAGGGGAAGATATGCAATTGACATTCTTTCATTTATTACTCAGTAGGAGATTAGGCAGGACACTGGGACTAATGCTCCTACTCACAGGAAAAAATGGTATGGGACTTTTAATAACTATAGTGGTCAGGACTTTGGGTTTACATCTCATCCTAAAGATGGCCACTTTAGCATCTCATTACCCCCTAATGCTATTGATTGACCACTGTTTCAGAATGGCGAATAAATCATCAGGGCCATTTTTTTTGGTTGCACCTAGACTTTCCTGTGAGGTCTCATCTCTGTGGCCCCAATGCTGCAATTGGAGCTACATGGGCAGACCCCTGAGCTCATTGAGAATTTCACTTAGTTCAGCCAGAGTGTGTGCAAGGATTGTGTAGCAGAATTGTGATTTCATGATGGCAGAACCTAATTTTCTTATCTTATGACATTTGACAAAAAAAGGAGCCTTAGGTGATATGGAAGCAAGCAAACATTTAACAGTCACTATTTATAGTTCCTATCAGCAAATGATGACTCTAGCTATATTCCCACTTTATAAATGACTTATGTAATTGGGCTAAAGAAGTCTCACACAACACTAGATGGTCAATTACCTCTTAAATTGGGCATGCTTTCTTGATTAGGAAACATTATTTTTCTTTCCCTACATAAAGCCTTAGTCCTAAATATGCACTTAGTATATTTTAAATTATTGTTTGTATTTGTACACAGAAGCTACGTGGAATGGAGATTTTCCTGTTAAGATCTACATTTCTGGATTCAAAAAACACCTTTATTTCTCCATGTGTAAAAGAACTTCTCTGAATTATGGATGGATGAATCAATGGGTGCATAATTCTAGGATGAGAAGCATCTGAGAGGCAAATGTGTCGACACAAAAATCTGCATATTTATTAAAAGAGCTACAACAATACTGAATGGTTGTTTTAAAGTTAGTTATCCCAGGGCTCAATTATTTGTGACTTTACTCATGTTCGCTAGTGCTACTAAACTTTCCATCAAGAATGTGTAATTGCTTAAGAAATGGATTTGTACATGAATCCAGTAGTTACACATCACATACAAAAGCTTCATTTAAAAACTAGGGAACATATATATAACAAAAATGCTAGTAATTTTAAAAATTGATTTAATGCACAATAAGGTTACCAATGTAATATATACACATCTTAGGAGGTTTTGATATTATTTCCAGGCATGCTTACCTGTTCCAATGCAAAGTCCCTCAAAATTTATAGAGGACACAGGACCCAAATTAATACAGATTCTGAGCTGCTGTAAATTGGCATAGCTCCATTGACTTCAGTGTATCTATGCTGATTTACACCAGCTACACATCTGGCCCTATAGCTCAATCTAATAATTAAGACACTTATTCAGAGAAGGCACTTACTCAGAACAAACAAATATTTAAGTTTGTTCCTGTTCAGCACAGTATTTAAGCATATGCGTAAATTCTGTCCTGAATAGGGATGTTTTCTGGAATCAGGACATAAAACAGTCAGAGATAAGCCGATATCAGGAAGCAAGCTGACAAACCCTAGACAGTAACTCCTCACTTAACGTTGTATCAGTAGCGTAGCAGGGGGAGGGGGAGCAGGGGGAGTGGCCGCTCCCCCACTGAGCCGAAGCGGCACCTTTTTTGTGCTCTGACGCCTTTTACTCCTGCGTTGCAGCCAGAGCGAAGCATTTTTTTTTGCTCCAGGCGCCTTTTTTTTTAGCTCCGCTCCCCCTGTGCTCTAAACCTGGCTATGCCACTGGTTGTAGATATGTTCCTGAGAAATGCGACTTTAAGCGAAACGATGTTAAACGAATCCAATTTCCCCATAAGAATTAATGTAAACAAGGGGGTTAGGTTCCAGGGAAACTTTTTTCACCAGACAAAAGACTATATTATATATATATATATATACACACACAAACACACACACACAATAAGTTTTAAACAACCAATTGAATACTGGTACACAGTGATGATGATAGTGAAGCTTGGTTGAGGTGGAGGAGTCAGAGGGTGGGATATTTCCCAGGGAATGCCTTACTGCTAAATGAACTAAGCAGTTGGCTGAGCCCTCAAGGGTTAACTCTCACACTCTACAAGCCAGCAGGAAAGGTGGGAGGGCAGACAGAAACAGATGTGTTTCAGAGATAGAGATGTGCATTTCTCCTTTAAGTATCAAGAGTGGGGTCAGAAGTACACTGCCTTGTTAATTAGATCAGCAAGCCTGGCAGCTGCAGCTTCTGCCTAAGGCAGCAGCTCCCTCCCTCGTGTGTCCCCCCTGCTCTATGGACGATGGGGTAAGCGAGATGCAGGAGCAGGGGGACATTAACCCCCCTCTTCTTCTCCTCCCCCCCACACAGCAAGCAGACAGGAGTCTCGGGGAGCAGCACATGGCAGTGGGGGAAGGGACAGCTGAACTGCCGCAACTGATAGCCTGCAAACGAAGTTAGAAGGGAGCATTTCACAACTTTAAATGAGCATGTTCCCTAATTGATCAGCAACTTAACAATGAAACAATGTTAACCAGAGTGACTTTAAGTGAGGAGTTACTATATATATATATATATTTTAAAATCACTTTTATTAAACAACAAAAAATAATTCCAAGATTTTGCCATTATTTCCCTTCATATTTATACTTTTGAACTGGCAACCAATCTATTTCCAAACCATCTGAAGAAATATCACTTATTTTACTTTATTTTCTTTTGCACTTTCAGTAAAATATACCAGTTGTGCAGAATTATAACAAATATGTGAATTATTGTAAGAAGCTAAATAGCAGCAGGGATAGGGAAGCTTGTAAATTGCATTGTGTAATTGAGGGTCTGGTAATTAAATAAAATGTCATCTACGACTACATGTAGACTGTTTGCTACCTGAAAACAAGTGTTTCATGCCACAAAACTTATTATAATCAAAACTGTAACTGCTATTATACTTGTAAAATGGTAGAAAAGGCACAGGATAGAGTTGGAGACAGATTATGTTGTCTTTGCTTTCCTGGGAAAGAGACAACTTGTTAAGGAAGCATGTAACATCTGTTGTCTACTCTAGTCCCCTTAATCTGATCCCAAACATATTCAGATACTGGTCTTAACCTTTCAATCACATGTCAGGCATATATGGATTTTTCACCATCCAATTTGGACTCAAATCTATCAACATTATTCCTAATGTATGCTTTTGTTCAGGGTCACCCAGATATATCCTGTGTCTCAGTTTGTCAAACACCACATGCATCAGCACGTCATCTGACAAAGTTTTATTCATGATAAGCTTTCTCAGAAATATTATATTTCATTCTTTTTTTCCTCATCCATTTCCTTCTCCACTTCCTTCATACCTTTGGGAGAACAGGAACATTAATTCAAGAACCAGGGGCAAGAGAATACTGGTTCTTTTGATAGTCATTTTAATGATGTTAATATGCATGAACTATGCAATTCCATAGGAATGAAGTCTACAGTAATTTACTATTATCCTTCAGCTGTGGGATGTTACACTTCTGTATTAATGTTCTATGGAAAATACAAGAGCAAATGCAATTAATTACCCTTATCAGTCATACTGTTCTTGCTTAACTTTATTTACATTCGTATATTACTTATATTATGGATGAAATCCTGGCCTCGTTAAAGTCAATGGGAGTTTGGCTACTGAATTCCATAGGGCCAGGATTTCACCTTATTAGGTCAAACTCTCTTCAGTTTTACTCTAAGGTAACTCCATTGACTTGAAAGCAGTTATTCTGATTTACATCAGTGTAAATGAAAGGAGAGTCAGACCTATGTACGTATTTTAAAAAAAAATTAAAAAAAGAACCAAGGTAAAGAGAACAGCTCAGCTATATAAAGATTTAACTTCTTTTAAAGCAACCATACTATAAATGAGTAAGCTAAAAAAGACATAATAAGGGTTAAGACACACTAACACTGAATTGGGGATGTGCTACCATACTAGATCTAATTGTGTTCCTTGGAGGTCTAATTCATCCCTTTGCAGAGGGCCAGTACAAGGACTATATAGTGCTTAGATTCAACATAAGCCCTAAATATGTCCTTAAATGAGACTCCAGTGGTATGTAATGAGCATGCCTTGTGCTGACACTCTGCACAGGGGTGAGTTTCACATCCCAAGGGAATTACATATGCCAGCAATGTAGAAGAATCTTCATTGCTCCTTGGTGCTTATCAAAGATGTTGTAATGAGATGGGCAACCTGGGGTGTTAGTCAAAAAATATAAGAAGGGATAAGTTCCTTTTTTTGAACTGCTACTGACATAAAACTGATTAGAAGGACACTGTGGGAAGAAGTACAGTCCACTGGGTTCTGTGAATGTAGGCCTTTACACACATATGGAGCCACATTAACATCAAAACATTTGCACCTTTGCCATACTATAACAATTTCAAATTTAATCTGAAATTTCTTGCTTTCTTTAAGGCTTAGATTAATTATTGGGATTCAGCTATTTCCCCGGTTCATATTAATGCTTTTAATGCTAGAGCTGAAAAGATACTAAATTAATTAATAATATTTTTGATAGACAAATATTGTTCCTTTGATTAATTTCCTCTTTCTCATTCCTTACATTTGCTGCAGGCTTTCTCACTGCTTACTGAGTGGATGATTAGCTCTGTCGAGTGAGACCACAACTTCCCCCTGGGAACTAAGCAGTTTTATGATGTCCTTTGCTCCAGTGACCTGAAGGCTGTGATGCTAAATCCACCCTTGAACTTACTTATTCCCCGCTGGCTACCATACCTTCAGATTAGATCTCTATCTGCTTCCTTTCTTTCTAGTTGTAAAACCACAAAGGCAGCTTTCAAGTTGCTGTATCAAATAGAAGAGATAGTAAACTAAGACAGAATACATACATTTTCTAGACATACATGACCTAGACACCCGTGTTCTTGACAATGAAAAGAATGAAGATGAAACTTCTTTTTTTTAAAATTTTAGTTAACTTGTCACAAGATCTGTCATACAGTTGAACTAAACAGAGCCTATCGAGTGGTAGCCATTATAAACTTGCCAGTTGCCTTAGATAACTTAGATTTGCAGTTAGGTAATCTCAGTATTTGGTAGAGCTGGTCAACATTTTTCAAATAGGACATTTTTAATCAAAACTGGATTTTGTTTGTTTTGACAAAATTGAAAAGAAAAATAAATAAATACGTAGTTTTTTGGGGAGGATTTTGGTTACTCATTTTTCCCTGCATATCTTTTTTTTTTATTTTCCTCGTCCCTCTTTCAGTAAGCAAAATGGTATTTTCTTTATTCATGGTATTTCCTCGAGTCCTGTGATGGGGGCACGACTCACCAGTGCCCCATCCCCACTGGGTCCACAGTCTTCACTGCCCCATCCCTCTGGGCAGTCTCTGACCCAGACTGGCTCTCGGGCATCCCTTTTTATCCCACCTTCTCCAAAGGGGGCAGTGCCTTTTTATATGGACCTCTTCATGGCACCAGAAGCAAGCCCTTTGCCTCCCCTTGGCCATAGACCTTCCATTTTCCTTTCCTTACTCAGCCCCTTCCCCTGGGCTAGCTTCGGCCCTGCAACTCAGAGGGCACTCCCTCCTCAGGTGCCCCATTGCCCACAGGTCCAACATGCCCATCTCCTCCCCGTTCTCCTCACAAGAGGGACTCTCTTGGGCTCTCACCCCTTCACAGTCTCTGGGAGAGGCTTCTGTCCCCTACCTCGGTAGGGGAACTCTCTCTTCCAGTGTCCATGTTGCCAATAGGCATAACATTCACTTGGCCCAGCCCCTGTGTCTGGCTTCCTCTCTCGCTCTCCACGGCCTCTATGGACCTCCCCTCGCAGTGACTTGAATAGGTACAGCTGCTGCTCTGCTAGTCATATAGGCCTGCAAATACTCCTGTGCCTTCAACTGTCTCTTTGTTGTGGGCACCTGCAGCAGCTGCCCTCGCTGCTTGTCGGCCCCTTTTCGCAGGGGCACTGACTTTGGAGTCCAGTCCAGGAAGAACCCTCTGCAAAGAAGGCCTCTGCATACCCCGATTCCATTATCTCCACCTTTACTGTCTTTCAAATCTCTGAAACTGGCAATCAGTCCTCTATCCTCCCCTTATATCAGGGCTGACCGTGTGCCCATATTCTCCTCCACGTGTGACAGGGCACAACTCACCACTGTAGTGCCTCCTGCTGGCTGTCCAGGGAATTAGCACTGCGCCCTCTTCTGGTGGTGTCTCTCCCGCTGTCACCTCTGTTCCCACGTGGTTCCAGCACCCTCTTTGCCTTTGCATCAGGCCCTCAGTCTGCAACCCCCAGCAGCCAGCCAGGAGCTGTCTCATGCTCCCTCGACACCTGCTGACAGGACTGCTCTGTCCAGGGTGCTGGCAGTTCTCGGTTGGGAGCCCAGGAAGGAAGGACTGGGTCCATGAAAGGCTGAGAGAAGTGGCTAGACCATGACTGCAGTTTGCCACTGAAGGGAGTGGTTGGACAGTAGTCTGAAGGTCCCCCCGGAAGGAGGGGAACATAGAGTGAGGCACAGCCGGAGGGCAGTGTCACTAAAGAGGACGCCATGATCCTGGGAGTGACATGGGTCCAGGAACAGAGGTGATAGCGGGCGAGACACCACCAGAAGAGGACACAGTGCTAATTCCCTGGACACCCAGCAGGAGGCACTGCAGTGGTGAGTAGCACCCCGTCACATGTCCCCATGCATTAGGCAAGTTTTTAAGCAGAGGCTACTATTTTTAAAGGAGTTCTGAATGGAATTTACTTGAAATCTACATGTCTTTACAAATGTTTAACTGTCAGTCTAAATCAAACATCTCAGATGGACCCCTTTTTGAAACATCTTTTCCAAACTGCTATACATAACAGTATGGCATCAGACACTCTTGCCTTCCCTAGCCACTCCATTTTGTTCTGTTACCTTCCCCTCTTCCTCAAATTCCACAATGACTTCTCCTTCTCTGGTACCTCTTCCTCCTACACTAGCTTCCAACAGCTTCCGTTCCCCTCAAACTCATACTGGAGGACTGTGCCTCTAACTAGTCATATCATCATGTCAAAATCTCAGCTTTCATTTAAAACCAAGTAAGTTTCTCCTGGTTGCAACAAAAAGGTTGAAAATGTGACTCAAGTGTAACTGATGGAGAAACACCTCCCTGAAGAGGGACTTTGTGGTAGGTAAAGAGTGCAGTGGGATTCACCCATTCTCCGAAGCAGATATACCCCAACAGATATCTACTGTAGGGGCCCTTGCTGACACCCAAGAAGGTCCCGAGGGGAGGAGGGCTTCCTGCAGCCATTCTGGCATTCGGGGCAGGAGAGGTGGGGCAGGGGAGAAGGAAAAGGGCCTCATGCTGTTGCCCCTGCCTCTCTGTGAGGAGAGGCAGGCACCCTACCCTAATCTACCTAGACATCTAATGGTATGTTTACACTGAAGCATTTTAGCCAGGGATAGCATGGGCAGCAGCTTGAGCTAGCTGCCCGAGTACATACCAAGGGGGTCCAGACAAGGTTGTAGTCGGGCAAGTAGCGTGATCTACCACCCGTGCTACCCTTGCAACATTGCTGTTTTAGTTCACTAGCTCGAGTCACGCTAGTGTGTGTCTGTCTACCGGAGCAGAGCTACCGGTGTGCCTGTCTGCTCCCAGCTGCAGTTCTGATGTACCCCAAGTGGGAGGCAGAGCACTTGGTGTAGGCATGTTGTTATGTGTCTAGGGCCCTGGATTGCCCTAAAACAGTCCTGCCTTTCATTCTCCTTTATCACCACTCCAGAGGTGTGACGGAGCCTCTGGAGGGGCTGAAGATCTGGGAGATGTTTGCAGCATCTGAGGCACTACTGTAATAGAACTAATGCATAACAATGTTAACAATCCAATAAATGATGTTCTGTGTGTTATTCACTCAGCTGTATCCACGACGAAGAAAATCCACTTCATAATAAAGGTAGAAAACTCTATTTTCACCCTCATTGCTCTGTTCTCCTTTTTTCTGATGTATTCCTCTCATTTCTTGATAGAGATTGGTCCTTACTTATCCTTCATCACCCGCCTCACTTTAAAGGGCTCCGTGAACTATAATGATAATTATGTTCTTCCAAAGCCCACTGCTTACCAAAATAAGTAAATAAAAGACAGCTTGCTTATCAGGCCAGATTTCCCCAAGCTCTCAAGGGACCCTACAAATAACACAGTAGCAGAAATGACTAACATTGAATTACACAGATCAAATCCTTCAGATTTACCAGGAGCCCCGTGCCCTGTTGCTGGTTGCTATGTACACAATCCCTATGATTTATTTCTGATGATGAAAAGATTGAGCAACATGATGCAGTGCCGGACTTCGCTAGACTAACGTAAGATTAGTTGGCTCAATATTTTCCTACCTGCCAAATCCTAGATCAACATTGCTATCCGTAATTCCATTTGCTGGAATTAAATTATAAAGTCTCCATTAAGTGCAGCATAACTTCCTGTGAACAAATAAAGTTAAATACTTTACATTTGCTCTCTTATTATTTTTGTAATAGAGAAAAGTCTACTTATCTCCTTTGATGTTGCAGTGAAAGTAAAATGCAATCTTTTGGAGAAGCTTTTCCAACTAGACATTTCCATCATCCTCCCACCACCCCACCCCCAACCTCTCTGTTACACCAGCTGCAGATGAAGCAATAAAATACATCTTTTAAAAAATCCATTTAACAAACGTTAGCATTTGCCTGGAAATTTTACTGAAGTTCATGAAATGTGTCAAAGTTGTTCTTGAAAACAAATTAAAAGCAGTAATATGTCTAGAAGACATCTGGGAGTTGGTCATTTTCATCTTTTCTTTGTGGAAACTAGGAGTGAGTGCTGACACCATTCCAAATTTTGCCTGCAATGGACCTCAGATGGCGTTTTGTATTGTTCCAGCAATAGAATCCTGGGAGCTCAGAATTTCTCCCTGCAAGTTACACCCCCAGACATGTGCATACACTTGGGAACAGCTGTTTGCCAGACTGTCAAGTGCACTACAGTCTAGATGGCTCGATAGTCCCTTTGTTGACAATTCCCATCCTGGCTCATGGAAGCAGTATTATAAATCCAGTGAAATCTAATGAAAGCAGTTAAGTGAAGGACTGTCAAGTGCAGCACGATAGAGAGCTGAGCTGTTGTATGTATGTTTGCCTTTGGGAGCTTGACTGAGTAGAGTCTAAGTAAAAATGAGAGTGTACTTCAAGATTTGGCCCAGCCAAGACTCTAATATATCCCCCTGAAACTCATTTATTAAGCTCTTAGTGGTAAATTCTGCTCTCAGACACACTGATGTAAGTTTGTAGCGACTTCAATGGAGTTGTTCTAACTGACACCTGTATAACTGAGCAGAAGCTCGTTCTCAGAATGACCCTTGCTGCCCATTTCCAAATGCCTTCAGTGTATGGATTTCCCATTTAGGTCGATAAGAGTTCCACACATGGAGGGTTTAGAGAATCATTTAGCGCTGATGACTCTCTACTAACATCAGTCTCTTGAAACCCAGGGGGCACTGATGGCCAAAGAGCTTTAGAAAAGGGAAAAGGTAGTTAGAAGTTTTCACCTCCTCCTAAACTAACTAGAGATTCACACTTCACGAGTAATATCCTATTTACACAGGCTCAGTCCATTGCACATTGTACAGAATTCTAATAGCTCTTTCTCGGAATACTGAAGTACTGAGACTATAATTTTAAATAGTATAATATATTGAAACCCACTTAAATAATTGACAAAGGAACAAGCCTATGAAAAGAATATTTTTTTCAATTTGAACCAATCTTATATATATATACTACATTTTCTTAAGCAGATATTAATATTAATTAGTATTATCTGGGCTACCACTCAGAAGCAAACTGGTAATCTATTGATATAAGACAATCACAGCTAAGTCTGTAGTGTTTTGTAAATATATACTGATGTTCTTGGTAAACAAGTATATTTTCTCCAGCTTAAGAGCATTGATTTAATGAGTCTCCCCTATGTTACATGCACCTCTTAGAAAAATCTATATCTTTCATTCCAATTTTGTAAAGGATTTTTTTTTAAAAAAGGGGAAAGGTACCTGTGTAGTGAAAACCTAGCAATATACTCAGGAGCATTATTGAAAGAATGCGGTTGCCCCCTATGAAATGACATTGGCCCAGGAGCACTTAGAGGATCTGCCTACACTAACCACATTGTAAATGGGTCATATAACCAGGCTAACTCCTTAGACAATGGTTATAAGATCTGGTTACTACATGGCTATCTCCCAGCTACACAAGTACACTTAACCATGTTCTAAGCAAGTCAAAGAACAGCCATGGTCTAACTGGGCCCTCTGACTCAGTCTTTCTGTGGTGTAGATGAGTACAAATAACCGTAACATCCAATCATACAACGTGCTGAGCACCTACCAAGGGCAGTGAGTGCCTTCAATTCCCATTCATAACAGAGTGTAATATTTTGAGTGCCAGCTGGACTCCACTGAAATACACTTTCCACCTCAACTCATTTTTAATGGAATGTATTGTTTGTGAATGATTACATAAAATATCAAAAAAATGTTTTTATTAAATACTGAGCTAGCGTATTCATTCACAGCCCTTAATCTTTCAAAAGATTAAATCTGATGTAGATTCTTCTGTCTTGTTTCTCATTGAGTTTTATTACACCTGCTTCATTGTACGTTGACTTGAAATAAAATAAACTCAGTACACAAATTTCAGATAATGCTTAGCTAGGCCAAGCTAGTATTTGGGCAGTGACAAAAAATATATGTATAATATAATGGTTCCCCTCTTTGTGCTCTTAGACTGATTTGTGCTGGCTAAGCAGAGATGAAAACTGCAAGAATAAATAAAATGCACAAAACTATTGACAGGCATCCATATAACATAACCCCCTGAAATTTGATTTGTGTTTGAGATCATTGTTTAAGGGTTACAGCCATTCTTCATGCATTATGAATTGCTGGATATTGCAGGAAACATCTGCCTGCAGATGAAAAATATTAATTTGGGGTGATCCTAATAAGTTCTAAGACTTCCTGCAGAGAGCTTATATAGACATTTTTAATTAGAATTCACAAAATTATCTTTTAGAGTAATGTACTAAAATTCCCTAGAAAAACTAGATTAAGTAAAGAAAACAAGATTTTTCAAATTTCTTTAGCAAAAAGGTAGTAAAGCCAAAGACTTGCTGGCTCTGTCCGTATTAATACATGCTGCCTTCTTTGTGCTATGCAGATGAATAAAGGACTGAATAAAAAAACATCATTAATTTACTCTGAATGCCAAGTTTTGAATTTGGATGGGAATGGACTGTGTATATTCCCTGCCCTTTGTAAAAGAAAAAATTAATTGTACTGTGTGTTGTTATAATAGAAACATCTAACATTACAGCTAGCAATAATAAGTGGCGAATTTCTGGCACTCTGAGTTTAATGGTATTTAGCTTCTAGTTTAGTAAAGACCGGGAAAATAAATTGCTTTTCTCATTTTTTGAAGGGTGCCAGTATTGTAACAATTCAGTCAAAACAAGACCCTTAATTAGTGCACCTATGCAATGGTTGGTTATTAATGTTGATGAAATTCTTGACAGATTACAAGAGAATTCAATCGAATGAAAAGTTTAATCACCGTGGAAATCTGAATGAAATAGATTTTAAACATGATGGACCTGTCACAGGCAAAAGATTATTAACTTGATTTTTATAATGTATGCTGGTCCTTATGTTCTTGCTATACCAGTGACAAATGGATCTGGGCAATCAACCCCCGATTTATAAGAATACAAAGGAGAAAGAAGTGTATTACACTCCGGTTCAGCGTTATACCAGTGCAAATCCAGAGTAACTCCATTAACTTCAACTACCTGAAAGTTGCTTATTGTATACTGCTGCTGAAGTTCCAGTTGACATATGATGCAGTAAGTGACTTCAATGGAGTTACTCCAAATTTGCACATTGCACGTTTAGAACAAGAACTATGTGTGCAATGTATGAGGCCAAATACAAAATGAATAATTTCTTGGATGAATTTTGCCTGTTTTTCAGTCCACAATAAGACCATGATTTTATCACATGGAATCATTGTTTAGAATTTCTGAATAATTATTGGTCTGTGCAAAATTTGTGCACAGTCCTTTGTGCATTTTCAGTATTCAAGCCATTGTCAGCAGACACATATATCACATGGCATGTTTCTATTCTGTGATTGGATGAGCATTGGATTTCAATATGAACACCCATGCTTGCAAATTTGGAATTCATTTTCTGTGAATATTCACTTCATAGTCACTGTTTTATCATGGTTCCCACTAAACCCATTTGCAAGAAGCTTCTTTCATCCCAAAAGAGTGACAGATACAGGTGTTTAAAAATTCAAAAGAATATTCATTGAATGTTTTTCTAGTAGTGTTCACCCAGCTGTTGTGATCAGCAAGTGATAAGTGGGCTTTGTGAATTCCTTTAATTTCCTATTGATATACTGTAGATCCTGATTCAAAGCCCAATTAAAGCCAATAGGAATCTTTCTCAAGCCTTCGATGGGTTTTGAATTGGGCCTATGGGTAAAATTTTCAAAGCCACCTAAGTAATTTAGACACTTGAAACATCAATGGGATATAGGCTGTAAGCCATTTAGGCTCTGCTGGAAATTTTACCCCATATACATGAGAGCAGCCCCTCTGTGCCTTTATGGATGCACACTGTATGGACTCACAGTTAACTTAAATTTATCACAGTGTACTGTACCCCATGAGTGACTATAGCAGATTGCTGCACAAATGGGTATAGTTCACAAATTGAGAAAGACTAAAGACTACGAGGAAAAGTGGTGACACTTGTTACTCACATCATAAAACTGGTGAGTAACCTAAGAAAGCAAAAATGAATGGAGCAGGATTTCATCCAGGGTCTTTATAGTGAATGCTAATGACTTAGGCCCAAATTCTATTCAGCTGACTCACATGGGCTGTCCCACTGACTTCAGTGCGAATAGTCACGTGAGCAGGTTTTAGTAATTAATCTCTTTCTCTTCGCAGAGTGACTACTGTGCAGTCATTAAATCTCGATAAAAATTATTGGATTGCCTGCTGGTACCACAGGTATATCTGTCTTACCTTTTACAAAGAATTCAGTATTTGGTGCCTCTTCCTAGCCTCTTCAAATAGAGATTTATTTATTTCCTTTGTTGATCTATGTTGCTTCTGCTAGTTTTCTTCAGCTTGTGACACTATATCCAATGCAAGTGCTAGTTCAACCAGTCGAAAGGTCTGTGCAAGAAGACTTTGAAGGTACCAGCTCTGAGAATAGTTGTAAATCAGTAAAGTACAAGGAATCCTGAAGACCACTCTACTGCAAAATGCCAAACTATCCCAGAGAAGTTCAACAAGTGTCTCAATGTATAAAATGATAAAGGTGAGCATGCTGATGTTTCTAATTGTAGTGAAGCTGGTGGGTTGTCTCACTTGAACTGTTGATTAGTTATTATTAGCCTTAGATCATTCTTATTTCACATGTTCAGATCCTACTTTCTCATTGTAAGTGAATGGCCATCTTTAATTAGTACAGTTATTTATTTATATATTTATTAATCCTCACAAATGAAATAACTTCCCCCAATACTGCGGTGCTTCATTAGAACTCAATAGCTCCAGGGTGCCACTTCTGAGTGCACATCTCCAGATCACATTTCTTTCCTTCTTTTAATAATGCCGCAGCTCTATTATTATAATAAATGCTTATTTCATTATCTTGAATTGGTATCTCTGTGTACAGATTTCTAGTCACTCTAATCCAGTGATTCTAAATGCTCCTGGAATTACTGTTCTAAATATGATTCATAAACCTGCAATCAAGCCTCATTATTTTATCAGTATTTCATAGAACTATAGCTCACAGGAACGTGGGAACATGAATAGAGGCAACCTTTTACAGGCATCCGAAATGGGTGACTGCATTTTTTTCATAAGCTTGATTAGGAAGTTGAGGTAGGAATTCCCAGGTAAGTCTGGTAGTTTAATACAATCTCTTCAATCAGTACGAAAGAGCTAGAGATTTAAGACTCGTAAGCTACCAGAAAAGCCCAAATTTCCATCACTTTTTTTTTCAAGGTATCACTAAAATTAAATAGACTCAGCTCAGCTGAAAGTAGTGGAATTACTATCACAACTCTTCTTAATAGGTTGTGTCTGTTCCATGCCCCTTATTCCATACACTCATCTTTTCTGAGCAATTCCATGTGCTGCAATATATCACTGCCGTTTTACACTAGCAGCTTCTCATTAACATCCAATTTAAGAAAGATCCACACTTGGAGAACTTATCCTTTCTTTTATTACATAATTATACATAAACTGGTTAGTGCAGACGAGAACATATTTTTCCCCTTCAGGTGCTGCGGTGCTGCGACTGTTACATTGTTATTTTTTTTATGCTAAAGAGGCACATCCCAAGCCAGCTACAGCATACTTGAGCCACCTCAAAAGACAAAATAAGTAACCAGGCACTATTTTAATTTTTCATTTTCCACTAATTTAATTGTTATCTATGACTATGTCTTGTGGGTTCATTTCCCAAGTAAGTATACTGAGCCAAATTCTCTGGTCACTGTACTCCACTGGCTTCAATTAAGATACCACCACCAGAGAATTTGGACTGATATGTTTTAAGGCTAGAAGTTTGAAAAAAATCCTAAGGAATTTAGGTGTCCAAATCTCATTATTTGGGTGCCTAACTGCCTTTGGCTCCAATGAAAATCCCACTCTAAACTATTCCATCCTTAATACACAGACTCTATAGCTGTAAATAATAGCCAAAAACTAAACAAAATGGAATTTATAAATCCATCTGGCTCTTTGTGAAACTGAGCAAAAGTTTCACAGTGGAGGACACAGGCGTCAATTTTCCAGAACACTGTTTATCAGATGTTTGTCTTCAGTGCACCATGTATCATTAAGTAGTATAGCTATGCTTCTTATGGAGGAAGGGCAAAGATCTGCTTTCAGCAGGGTTCAAATGTGATTCACAAGGCTGGGTAGTGTGGAATCCCTTAGATGATGATTGATTCATCATCCTAATTTGAAGTGTTAGACCCTGATCCATAAATGAATGAGCTACCTTCCATGATTCATCTGGAGCCAAAAAATATACCAAAAATATACTTTAAAAAATACCAAAAACATAGGGAAAATAACCTTCAAAAATTCTTACAGACAAATGCTCTTCTCATGTCCATGGACCTAATCCTGCCCATCCAATCAACTGCAGTGGGACTTGAGGGTACTCAGCACCTCACAGGAGGCATTCAACAGCTTGCAGGAGTAAAGGGAAACTGCATCATAATTCAAAGAAATTGGCTTTTGGAGAGAAACTTTTCCATCACTGGAAGTAGTGATCACTAAACTGAATTTCTCTGCAACCACAAGCATATTTCTTGCTGTATTGTTTCTATAGATTTTAACCACTCTGGTTGCCCTACCATAATGCAGGTGTCTTAGATAAGATTTCCCATCAGTCAAAATCTTTTTCTTTGTCTGTTACTTTTGTCATCCAGGTTTGGGCCAATACTGTAAGGTACTTAACTGTGTTAATTAAAGATGCCAACTACGCAAGATGCTTAAGAATGATGCTGCCAATGGCATTCTCTGTTTTCAAGAGCCAGACTGATTTAAGGCTTTTAACCAACTGCTCTGTAAATTCCAGACTCAATAGCTAGATACTGAGTAACAGCAGACTAGAAGATACAGGCCCAATTGGCATGTCTGGATTGTAGCCATGCAGAAAAGCCAGATGGAGAGAACGAGCTTGCTTGGAGACTATTACTCCACACGTTTGTAGAAAGAAAACATCTGTGGCCTGGTTATTTCCTGCCCAGATTATTCTACTCACCCTCTCCATGGTCTTCTTGATACCCATGTCACTCCATTACACTCAAAATCCAGCTGCTAAAATGATCTTCTTTACCCATCATGTTATTTTTCTCTTCAAATCCCTTCCCAGGTTTCTTCTTACCCACTATATCAAGTTTAGTTTCTCATCCTCACCTTCAAGGTCCTGATGAGTTCCATCATTTGCCACCTTTCCCTCTTTACTCCACCAGTGCTGCCATCCTTGAAACCTCCTTGTCCCACCTGTATCAAAGCTTTCTTTCATGATGGTCCATATTCATGGTACAACTTCCCACGCTCATTGCACCAGGCCCCAACCCTCTCCTAACATAAGTCCCTTTTAAAGGCTCATTTCTTTCAGGATGCCCACAAACACTATCCCAACACACGTGTACGCATCACATCCTACCAATATCTCAGGTCCTCCAGAGCCACAGGTGAGCGACAATCCTCCTATATGGACTCTTTAGAGCAAGAACCTATGTTTCCTTATGTGTTTCTACAGCTGCAACAAAATAGGGCTCCAAATCTGATTGGGGCCTCTGGGAACTACTGGGATGAAAATCATAAATGGGAGACTGGAAATTTCCTCTTCCCTTTCCCAGCAGTGGAAGTCTCAGATATCTAGTCTTGCAGGGTCACAAGATGATAAGAGCTTGTTGGGAAAATTCAAATGTTTAAAAAGGGACATATTTTTCACAAAAACTTTAATAATGACTTTCAAAGGCATGGCACTTTTTAATGTATTGAATAGCTGTCACTGGCCCGGGACAAAATTTCTCCCTATATACCCAACAACGCAAAATATGTATGACCTATAGAAGTCACTCTGTACAGATAAGAATGGCTGTATTATTACAAGATTTTACTTGATGCTTACAGGGTGAACTGAAAATGCTATGGACTTTGTTTTCCAACATCACATGTACCCTGGGATTCTGAGGCTTTCCAGAGCTAGTTTCTGTGGCAACAGTAAGCCAATACTGCAGCAAGATTTAATACATCCTCATGCAAATATTATCAGCTCTAGTCATCTCTAATTCTATAGCCATGGAATATGATAACAGCCACTGAACTACAGGGGGGCCCATTTACAAGAAGGCTCTCTTTAAAAAGAAATTTATTTTCATTCTATTTTCTTCCTTCTCCTGACTTTTTTTTTTTTAATCCCTCAATTCTATCATTTTTCCACAATCACCACTTCAACAGCATAGCTCCATTCACCAACATGGACCCACTGCTGTCTATGAACTGGAATACCAAAAAGGGTGGATACTGAGTCAGCATTGGTGTTGTAGGTGAGATCCATGTGATAACATAAAAAGCCACAATAATAAAATGACGAGCTATTTGATAAATGAATTTAGTGTGCATCTTTCACTATCTCCTCTCCTGCTCTCTGCTCACGAATCCATCTCGGGACGAATTGTTAAAACACGCTAAACCTTTGAGCACCTTCAAAGAGCTGACAAAATCAAGCTGCCAGAGAAATGTTTCCTCCTTCACCCCTCAAATGTGTAATCTCCCTACTAATTATATCTTTCCTCTCAACCATACAAATTTCCCCAAAATTGCATCTGTGTGAAGCCCAGAATGGGCAATATTCAATCCAAGATCAATTAGAGCTTTTCTATGCCCCTTCATAGCCTGTTGGAAGAATTTCCTTGTAAAGAAGAAACACTTGAGTTCAGCACACCACCACAACTACTCTTAGGGTAAGTGCTCCAGTGGGCAGTCACAGACATATCAGTGGTATACGCTGTGAATGATACACCCAACAAGGAAAGTTGGGAGTACTGTTCGGATCCTCTGATGTATCCCAGGCTCCATGGTTGAGAAAAGGTGGATCTTGAGTGCATCTCAGATACAAAATAATCCATCAGTTTCAAAGCTAGTGTTCTTCACTGAGAGATTTCAGAATCTTTCTCTAAACCTTACCTTTAAGTCCTAACATCACTTTAATCTACATACTCTGTCCCTAAACTGACAGATTAACTCTTCCTGGATGGTTTCAGAGGGGTAGCCATGTTAGTCTGTATCAGCAAAAACCACAATAATGGTCCTTGTGGCACCTTAGAGACTAACAAATGTATTTGGGTATAAGCTTTCGTGGGCTATAACCCACTTCATCAGATGTATCAGATGTGCCATGCATCTGATGAAGTGGGTTATAGCTCATGAAAGTTTATGCCCAAATAAATTTGTTCTTCCTGAATGATGATTGGAAATTGCTTTATATAGACAAAGCTCATGCTACATAACAACTATTGTCTACCATCCCAGGAGATGAAAGGTGCTGGAAGTAGCTACCCAGAATCCCTTAGAAGGAGAGAGGAGGAGAACCCTGTCCTCAGGTCCAGAAAATATCAGGGATTGGAGGGATCAGTCTACCAGCTCCCAAGAAAACTTCTGTGCGGTGTGTGAGACAAAGGGAAGGAGAATTCTTGAGGCCTGAGAGAGCCACTTAGGAGAGAACATGAAGCAAAACCTAGGGCTGTACCAACAATGTTAACCCAGACAGGACTGGCCTTAGGGGTGGGCCACCCGGGCAGCCTCCTTGGGCACCCAATGGTCAAAGGGTTACCGTCCTGCAATGCAAAGGGGCGTGCTGCCGGTGTAGTGTCACAAACTGCTTCCTGGGGAGGCTTCCAGATTTCTCCCTGCCTCTTCCCAGTGGAGGAACATGGGGGAGGAGCAAGTGGTGACACACAGATACAGCTGATTGCCCCCCCCCCCAATGTTCCTCTGTGCCCCCATAGAGGGTTGGGTGGAGAGAGGAGCAACACTAAGTGCTCCATGTGTACTGGTCACTTTCCCCACCTGGGCTGTGCTGTGAAGTGGGCATCAGAAGCTGCTGCTCTCTGCTCTCTCCTTACGCAGCCCAGCCCGAGTGAGGAATGTGACCTGGATGCAGGGAGTTCTGATGTCACTCCTTGCCCGCCCCCTCCTCTCCCCCCCCCCCCCAATCCCTAGGTGTGCACGGAGAAGCAGCGTTCCAGGGAGGAGCAGGCAGCAATGCCAGGTGCTCCATGCATCCAGGTCATTTTTCCCACATGGGCGCTGGAGGGGGTGCAGGGGTTAGGGGTGAAGGAGATGCAAGGGTTAAGTGTGCAGGAGCTAGGGGCAAAGGAGGAGTGGGGAGCCCAGAGGGGCCAGAGGCAATGGGGGTATGTCAAAAGTTTTGCCCAGAGCGCCATTTTCCCTAAGGCCAATCCTGAACCCAGATCCACAAGTGTCCATGGGCTTGGACTGATCGTTTACATGTAGTACCAGAATCCATTCCAATTTCAGGTGCCTTCAGCTTCTAGATGCACTATTCATCCTGCCTGAGTGAGGAAGCCTGCAAAGGTACGAGGACATCATACTGCTTCAATGGATAATATCATGTACTTGATGTCATGAGGCAATTTAAACAACATCAATATGATATACAGTAAGTACAGAGCAATCAGTAATGCAGTCAATCATGGTGCTTCCCTCACTGCTGGGTTTTTTTTCATTCCACACTTCACAAACGTCTATTTATTTACAAAAATCTAAAATAGACAGAAATAGAACAGTGTCAAAATATGGGGGGTTTGCTCCATTAAGAGAAAAGCACAATAGCACAATTTTGTACCATTGTGTGATTTGTGTATACTACCCTATGCCAGCAACGCAGTCTACAACAAACTCTTCTTGGCATTAATGCCATAGACTATAGCTGTATTTGTTTATTTCACACAGACATATCCCCTCTATTAACTTTTGGATAACACCAGCAGCTCATCTAATGAAAAATAATGGTTTTACACCAAAAACTCAGAACCGTTTCTTTACAAAAAGAATCCAGGGGCAGAAGAGAAGAACACTAGCTCATATAGTCCCCAGCCTTATCTGGAAAGAACTGTTTGACTATATTAGATCTTCCTTTGCAAGGATGTGTGACACATAAAAATTTGTATGAATACCATTTTTTTTCACTTCTGCAGTCTCTAAGCATCTGAGCAATGCATTTGATACGGTTGATTATAACAGTCTATTGGATAAATTAGCCTCCTAGGGTTTGATGGTTCAACTCTGAAATGGATCACTACATATGCAAATCTAATATGCTGAAGAGAGAGTAGTTTTTTCAGCAATTTTTCCACTCCTTTTTCTAAGTTATCAGAACTTGCAAATTATCACAATGCTCCCCGTCTAGCATTATCTTTTTGTATATTGAAAACACAAATATCTAACTTATGATGTGTCTACATATCAGACAAGTAATCTAGGGATTGGGTACAGTGGTGATTCTGTGATAAGGGACACAGAGAGGATGCAAAATCACGTGAACACCTCACATTGGAATTTTATTACTTATTTTCTTTAGTTCTAGGATTTTTATTTATTTATTAAAGTGAAAGGATTTAGTGGCAGTGAAAAATGCTGAGGTTGAGATGCCTGAAGATTGAAACCTTTCTAGCCATAGATCAGGTATGGCAAGTCATGGACAGTACAAGCTGCTCGAACATTGCCCTGCTAATGTGCCTCACCCCTGACTTGGAGGGGCCACAGCTAGTGACTGAATAATTGGTCTCGCTGTTGAGACTGCCAGAGGGATTTCAACTGCTGCTGGTGTATTGTTTTGCTTTTCATCTGGCCATTTGCCTCTCTTCAGTGTGCTCTTCCCCCTGCACCCACAACGTGCCCTCTACATCACAGTGGGAGACAATTGGTGTAGGAGTTGGTTATGCTGCTTTATGAGAGGGGGAATTCTTATCTGGGAGGGGGAATTCTTATCTGGCCTTATCTACATGGGAGGGGGAATTCTTATCTGGTCAGCTGCGGGCAGAGTCCACCACTTTGCACAATTTGAGCATTGCAACTAATCTGAAACTGTAAGAGAAGCTGAACCACTGTGAGCAAATACTGACTTTTTAGTGGTGACCACCCTGACAAAATCCGGAAATGTTTTCCTCTAGCATTAAAACAAATGATTGCTGAACTGTTTACCTTTTATTGCTATTCTTAGTTCACTTTCAAAACAAGCCTCTCCATACGAATGAGGCAGCAGGCTCCTGAACGCTTTTCTAACGAGTTTTATGTTAATCATTTTGCTATTTATTTATTTAAGAAAAGTGAGGGATTAAGTGGATTTTCTTTCTTGACTTCAATAATGTTTTGATTTTTTACAGAATGACAGCTTCTTGCTATAAGTCGTACATTCAGAAACATAAACAGCCAGCGCCTCAGTTGGTGTAAATCAGTATAGACCTATTGACTTCAAGGAAGATGTGCTGAATTAACCCAGCTGAGGAGCTGGCTCATATATTTCAGTGCTAGGAATTATCAGCTAAAATACAAAGGCCACAATTCTACTATGTATTTACATTTTGGCATAATGCTCCTGGCAGAAATAAGACCAAACCTCTGTGGAACTGGCCACTTGATTATTACCCTTGGGTAATGGGATCCTGGAGTGGTGCAGAGCCACCATGCCAACCATATCCCTGTTTGGTTGTATAACGGGCATTCTAAGAGAAAGGAGGCCTGCCCAGGGTGTCCTTAAACCCCAGAATCCCTTTCCACTGGGATGGCATTGGCAGCAGAGGCAACTTAAAGCAACTTGCAGGCTCATTGGCTTCAGGACTTCAGAAGCGCAAAAGTAGATTGAAGTTATCTTTGTACTGGCGTGGGGGGCACACATCTCAAACTGTGCTATATATATCTTTGGGTGAATCTGAGCTTCTTAGCATGAAAGTTTTTTTGTATATAACTGGAGATGAGCTCAAGGAGCAAAATTTGGAATCAACTAATACAGGACCTGAGTAGACATTTTATTCTGAATAATTATCTATTTATTCTTTCTACAACATCAAAAATGTGCTAGCCAGCTTACAGAATGGAAGGGGAATAAAAGGTCTTTGCTTTAAACAGTTTGCAATCGAAATGGCCAACTAATCAAGGGATGGGGTATGAACAAAAGCCGTGATACTGAATAGTGTAATTTTTAGAGTGGATCGGAAAGTGTTTGGGGTTTCTTCTCTGATAGACAGGGATAGAAACTGTGGCTCTTTTAGAATTTATTGCAGTGTTGCTGTGTTGGTCCCAGGATGTAAGAGAGACAAGGTGGTTGAGGTAATATCTTTTACTGGACTGACTTCTTTTGGTGAAAGAGACAAGCTTTCAAGCTACAGAGATCTCTTCTTCAGAAGAATAAGAGCTCTCTGTAGCACAGAAGCTAGTCTCTTTCCTCCTTGTCTCTCTCTTTTAAAAGTCAGTTTCCTGGATGAACTTGAAGGAAGAGAGGGAAGAGTCATGATAAAATGAGTTAGGGTGAGAGTTCCAGGAATACGAGACACATGGGAGAAGCCTAAAAATGAGAGTGGGAGCAAAAATATAGTAGGGAGAGGTTAGCTGTGTGGCTTGGGTGGTTGTCAGCAAAGCAAAGACTGTTTGGGTTGATTGGTATGAAATATTTACAAACCCTTTTCCTATACGATGATATAATTAATGCAATTTTTTTTTTGCAAATTGATGCTTCTTAGTATGCACATCATTTTAACAGATATGAAATTGCTTGACAAGTTTAGGTCTCTAATAGTTTCTAGGATTCACAGCAATTAGAATTAATTTGTCTTTCAGAATATTTCTATCTCCCTAATTTTCTATCTCCCTAACCACACCACATAAAGCAACTGACATATGGCTTGTGTAGCAGATGGATCAACTGCAGCACGTAGTCAGCTGTGTAGATTTGGTGCATAGCTGCTAATTGATTTGGGGTATGATAGCTAAGAAACAAAAACTAATTTGTGTGTTTGCTGGGTGAGGGTGTAGTGGGGATAGTCTCTGTTTCTTGCACCAGCAAGTGAGTAGCTTTTCAAATATCCATCAAAGGGTCAATACTTGAGCCCTGTGTCATTATGCACTCCTTTTGTGACTTTGAATCACTGCATCCTGTCTCTGCTGTAGAACTGGTGGATAGTTTTTATTGGAATGAGCAAGTACAAGTAGTATCATACTGTGCATGCTTGGCTAATAGAGGTTAAACATACCTGACACTGAAGGATTGGTTCACAGAAGTGCGTTCCTGCAGATTTGGTAAGAGGTTTGGTTTCTCTATGAAAGCCTTTTAGAGGATTCTATATAGGCCCAATTCAGCCCCTCTATGGCCTCACTGGGAATCGGATAGGACCTTGTGTGCTGAAGTGTACTCTTGTAATTGCATCTCACTGCTGGGAATCAGTAACTGATGAGTTATAATACCAGCTTTGATAGTGATTCTGAAATCTTGGGCAATTCTCTTAGCCTTTCCACATCTGTGAAATTAATATTGCCTACTCACAGAAGTGGTGAGGATAAATTAAATTAGTTCTGATCCACAGCTGGTGTACATCAATGTAGCTCCAATGAAATCAATGGAGCTATGCTGATTACACCAGCTGAGAATGTGGCTCAATATTTTAAAAGTTCTTTAAACATTAAAGCTGTTCCAGTTAGATGCCTAACTCCCTTAGGTGCCTTCAAAAATCCCATCATGAATGTGCAATGTAGATGGTAAAGGCCTTTAAGTGCAATACATATATTGCAGCATCTAGGACTGCCCCTTCACTTGTCCAACTCAAAATCTTTTGAGGATCACCTATCACGTTCTGCTAAACTTTCTATTATAATCTGATAGGCTCACAAAGTACTATGGTAATCACCTCACCTATGTTTTTTTAACTGTGTTATTAAGTTTAAAGCTTGGAACAGGTTCAGCCCTCAAGCATTCTTAGAGAGTTGGAATCCCACAAGGCTCTTCCTCTTGTAACCCTGTTACACATTTCCAATGTGCTTGACATTTTTTCAGTAGCTCATCTCCTGTGAGACCTGAAAAAAGAGAAATGCCTTTTAATTAGTCTTTGGGCCAAATTCAGCAGTGATAAATAGAGGGCTACATATTACATATTTGACAGTAGCTTTAGAGGATTCTGAGTTGGTGTAACTTACATTTTGAGAGTAAATTGAAAGAAAGTGAAAGTTACAGCTTAGACTCCTTTACACACTCCTCTGAATCTGGCCAGTTTAAAAAAAAACCAGCTCTAGATTTAAAGTAAGAATATTGCACATTTAAAAAATTCAGACACATCACAGCAGTTAGTCGAGTTCTTTACTGTTGTAAATCGGCGTAGGCCCATGCGATGGCGCTACACTGATTTATGCCATGTGACAATCTGAAGAGCTCTGTTTCACCCCCCGTTTCCTGCGCATGTTAATCATCTATGATCATGTAATGGTGACTTCCATTGATGGGCTTCCATTTCACAGCCCTTGGAGACTATTGCCTAATTGAATAGACTTCATTCTAAGCATATTTTTCCTAACAGGCTGTCTGTTTCTTTGACAAGTTTCCCTTAAGATATAAATAATTATATGCATTTGGTTTTCATGAACCTAGTCATATTTTGAATACATTATAGGGGTTGAGAGTAGGGCTGGTCAAAAATTCTCCATCAAAATAGGTTTTAAAAATAAAATTGTATTTGTCTAAGCAAACGTTTTCGCAAAAAAGTGTCTACTGTCCATGGAAAATTTAGATCAAACACCCAGAACCCAAATAGATTTTGGTTTTCAGTTGAAAAATATCTATTCATGTGCCTCATCATCCCATTCTCCTCAATGGGATGGGTTCCCAAGTTGACAACATCTCTCATGATGAACTGTTAGTGGCTCAGCAAGAGAAGAGACCATAGAGCATCATAGAAGGTGTGACCTGGCCAGGGAGCCGGTCCCATAGATTCATCCAAGGATTCAATGAGCCCTTTTAGCCACAGCATTGCACTGGGATATCATGGCCAACTGATTACCAACATGCCTCACTGAGATGACTATTCCCCAGGATAACTCCCCCACATCCTATAAGCATGGCCCACATTCTTTGATCCTAGATGTGTACATTTACATTTGGACGTATTAAATCATATATCGTTTGCTTGCTTCCAGGTTGTTTTCTTCATGAGTCACCATTCCCCCAATCTTTGTATCATTTGCAAACTTTTATCAATGATGATTTTAGGTTATCTTCCTGGTCACTGAGAAAAAAATGTTAAATTGCATAGGGCCAAGAACCAATCCCTGCAGGATCCCACTAGAAACACATCTGCTCAGCTATGATTCCTTGTTTATTTTTAATCCACTTAATGTTTGCCATGTTAATTTTGTATCATTCTATTCATTCATTATACTACCCTCTTTTAAAACTTTATTAATTCAGTCTCTTTGAAAAAGGAAGCGTCTCGTAACATGAGAACTGCTTTAATTACTTTAATATTAAAGAACAAAGATGGTCACAATTGAGGTGACTTCTGCCCCCATCTCTATTGAACACAGATTAAAAAATAATTGAAAATTTTTTAGCACGAGTGAACACCACCATCCCATCAATTATACATGCAGATGAGGTTGGTTTTATTAAAGGCAGGATGGCTGCTGATAATACAAGAAAAATTGCTCACTTGATCCAGCAAGCTCAGATGTTCCCTTTATAGCCTTACCTATAGATGCAGAGAAAGCCTTGGATAAGGTTCAATGACCTTATCTAATGATTATCCTAAAATATTCAGATTTGGAAGCATATTCCTGAATTGGGTCAGTGCATTATACAACTCACCCCTTGCTTCACTATCAACTAATGGAATTATTTCTCACACATTTCAACTAGAAAGAGAGACATGACAGGGATGTTCCCCCTCACCCCTCCTTTTTAATCTCTCTTTAACCACTGGCAATGTACATACATCAGCACTGAAGGTGTGACTATAAACATGAAAAATACTAAGTTTATATGCTGATAACATTTTTGTACTATTGAAGAATCCATCTTCATCAATCCCATCATTATTGAATGTAGTTCATATTTTTGAAAGATCTCTGGTTTTCACATTAACTGGAATAAATCAGAAGCAATGGTAGGGTGACCATATGTCCTGTTTCGGTCAGGACAATCCCCTTTTTAAGATCTATCCCAGACGTCCTGATTTTTTTTGGCAAAAATGGGCATTTGTCCCATTTGCTCTTTGCCAACTGATCATCAGTTGGCAAGAGCAAATAGAACAAATGCCCAGTTTGCCAAACAAGTGGGAGGTGCAGAGGATTGCTTGGTGCAGTGGCAAGCAGTGACAAGAGGTGCCGGGCAGTGGGGTTCAGGCTGTCAGCCCCCAGCCACATGGGGATCAGGCAGTAAGGCCTATCCCCAGGCAGTGTGGGGCGAGACTCCAGGTGGCTTGGGCCAACCTTGCGCAGGGCGGAGTTTTTACTTTGGGAAACATGGTCAGTCTAAGCAATGGGTTTATCCAAAAGACCAGATCCTTCTCAGTTTCAGCATTTTGCATTTGAAATATCATAGAATCATAGCAATGTAGATCTGGAAGGGACCTCGAAGTCCATCAAATCCAGCCCCCTGTGCTGTGGCAGGACCTAGTAAACCTAGACCATCCCTGACAGAAAAGTGTCCAATGATGGGGATTCCATGACCTCTTTTGGAAACATATTCTATTATAGTTAAAAAGTTTTTCCTAATATCTAACCTAAGCCTCTCTTGCTCCAGATTAAACCTATTACTTCTCATCCTACCTTCAGTGGAAATGCAGAACAATTGTTGACCATCTTCTTTATAACAGGCCTTAACATATTTGAAGACTATGATCAGGTCTCCCCCCAGTCTTCTTTTCTCAAGACTAAACATGCCCAGGTTTTTTTTAACCTTTCCTCATAGGTCATGTTTTCTAAACCTTTTATCATTTTTGTTGCTGTCCTCTGGATTCTTTCCAGTTTGTCCACAATCTTTCCTGGTGCCCAACACTGGATGCAGTAATCCAGCAAGGAAAAAACTTTTGCAAATAATTTATTCAGGTATTAAAATTTGTCCTAATCTTCCCAAAATTGTTTCTCTACATATGGACTATATATTAAAAGAAATTTCCAAAGATGTGAAGAGGTGGCATCCCTTCCCTCTATCCTTATTGGGGAGAATAGAAATAGCCAAAATGAATATCTGCCGAAGATTGACGTATCATTAGTCTATTGCCTTTCAAGGTCTCTTGCTCACTCTTTGCTCAAATACACAGGCTTTAGCATGCAAGTTATATGGGATTAAAACTAGCCTCACTTGTCACAGAAGACCCTTAAAAAATTCTGTACAACTGTACATATGGGATTGACAAATCTGTATGTATATTATCTAGTATTCCAAATGCGTCCTATTGTAAGGTGGTTCCCCTTCACTGGCACTGAATGCACATTGGCCTGGCCTGAGATTGAAAAAAACTTTAGTTATGCCATTCAGGTCCCTCTCTTTTTTTAATATACCTTAAAAGGTTACCCATACCCTTAAGGAAAAATCCAGTCTTTGTATGTACATGGGGCAGCCTGCAATGCATTAAGATGATTACAGCATCCAATCTTACTACTTTCTCTTCTTGCAGTACTATAGGATAACCCATGCCTCAGGATCAAGGCCAACTCCATGCTTAAGACAATTTGGATAGAAAAAGGATTAACAAAAATTAAAGATATAATACAAGATGATAGACTGGCCTCCTTTGATTACATGTGTAACAAATATCAGTTACCACTGTCTCTCAGTTCTTTCTTTCAAAGGCTATGCTAAAGGATTTATGCACAGATAGGGGACAATTGGTCTGTTTCAACTTTCTCACCTCTAGAATAACATGTTAAGAAATATGGAAACAAAAGTCACTGCATAGGAATTACTTACAAGTGGATTACCATCTCAATCTCAGTCTCAAGGAAAAATGGAAAAATGAATTTAGCCTTACTATCACAACAGAAACCTGGGAGGATATATGGCTTAATGTGAAAGATACTTCCATTTTCTTATCCTTGCGATTCTTCCAGAACAAGAGATATTAAAAAAATACCACTGAACTTGAGAATGTTTCTTTAAGGCTAGTTTGGCAACACACAACAAATGTTGGAGATGTAAAGAGCCAATTGCTAGCTTTTCACCTCTTTTCCTGTCACAAAATGCACGTGTTCTGGAACACCATATTCAGTGATCTATCAAAAACTTTACGTGTTGCTATATTTCTTTCTTCAGGCTTGTGTATTTTAGGAATGCTGGATGAGAACTGGTATTACCAGTTAACATTAAGAAATTGATTGCAGTGACTATTTTAGTGGCATGCTTTTGCAGTGCATACATTTGCAGTTTAATATATTAAACTTTTCCACTGCTTGCATCCGAAGAAGTGGGTATTCACCCACGAAAGCTTATGCTTCAATACCTCTGTTAGTCTATAAGGTGCCACAGGACCCTTTGTCGCTTCTTCAGTTTAATATATGTTAGTCTTTGATACTCATAGGTTATGTTAGTCACTTTAATAATTGATGCATGACTTCTGCTGGTTCAGGTTTTTTGTTTGTTTTATCCAGGTTTTGCAAATAATGAACAGTGAATTTTATTTCCATCTTGTGCATCTATTTGTGTTTAATATAAAAACAATACAAATAAATTTAAATTAATTCAGTCCCATCTCATGAATTTCAAGGCCAGAAGGAATTATTGTGATAATCTAGTCTGACCTCCTGTATAGCACAGACCATAGAGCTTCCCAAAAATAATTCCTATAGCAGATCTTTTAGAAAAACATCCAATCTTGATTTTAAAATTGCCAGCGATGAAGAATCCACCATGACCTTGGTAAATTGTTCCAATGGTTAATTACTCTCACCATTAAAAATTTACACATTATTTCTAGTCTGAATTTTTCTAGCTTCATCTTCCAGCCACAGCATCATGTTATACGTATCTCTGCTTGACTGAAGAGCCTGTTATTATATATTTGTTCCCATGTAGATACTTATAGACTGTAATCAAGTCACCCCTTAATCATCTTTTTGTTTAGCTAAATATATTGAGCTCTTGAGTCTATCACTATCAGGCATGTTTTCTAATCCTTTAATCATTCCCATGGCTTTTCTCAGAGCCCTCTCCAGTTTATCAACATCCTTCATGAATTGTGGGCATCATACCTGGACACAGTTCCAGCAGTGGTTGCAGTGCCAAATATAGAGGTAAAATAACCTCTCTACTCCTATTCGAGATTCCCCTGTTTATCAGCCACTCCAGTATTCTGCCTGGGATCCATGTCAGGCTGTCAGGCCTATTATTACTCCATTAGAGAAAGGGGACAGAAAGCACCTGAACTAGAACTCCTTTGAGGCACCACGGCAGCATTTCTAAATTGGATTTTCAATTTTCAGACTTTGGGGGGGACAAACATTTTCAGTTTTCAGGTTTTTGCTGAAATTGATACATTTTCCACAAAATAAAGTCCCCCTTTGACAACCAGCTCTAGTTGAGAGACTTTACAAATCTCTAAGCAGGATTGGTGGTTTGTCTGCATTTACTCTGCCAGTCTCTGAATAGGTGTTATCACCAAAAAAAGGGCTTAACTGCTGTGAACAGAAGAGTCTTTTCCTTTTTCACAAGAAATTTTTAGGTTTTTGAACATATTTATCACGATGACTAATAAAAAAATTAACCTGACATTGACAGCTGCCTACTATAATCACAGAAAGCAAGAGCTTCAGTCATTCTTTGAGTGTGGTGATATATCTAGGATCATTATAAAGGCAAATTTCTCTTTTACAAAAGCCAATGACCTGCTCTTGTACTACTGTAACAATGCCTGAGATCACATGCTTTTATCCTGACGTCCCTAATGGGTTTCCAGTCAGCTAGAGCTCTCAGTGATAATAATGGAAGTTTTGCCTGAGCAAGAAATGACTAGAAACTTTGGAATCTGGCCGACAGTATAAGGCAGATGAGTCTGATTACACAATTAAAAGACTAAAATTGTGTTGTTTAATAGACTATGCCAGTTCTATATTTGTAAAATGTAAGTGTGGAGAACATAGGACATTTCTGTTTAAATTTATGAAAAATATGAGACTTAGTTTCCCCACTCACTTTTCTATTGTGACCTACTAGGACTGAAAGGGGTTAATTTCTTCTCTGGGACAAGGGCATAAGAGATTGTCTACATTGGGAAAATGCCTGGAATAGCCATAGCTGATTAGTTAGCCCACTCTAACTCCCCATATGGAAACTCGTATTCCACAGTTGTGTATGCCTTCGTGCAGTTTAGGTGAAGCCACTCCAAAAGGCATTCTGGATGAGGAATAAGTAAATTAAAGTCATGTGACCAGACTTACCTTGGAGACACAAAAAAAGACCAATGACCAGATATTTTTAATGACTGGCAGCCAAGGCCAAGGCAGAACATACGAAAACAGCATGACGAGAGCTTGAAATGAAGAACTGAGGTGTCAGAGAAATGTTATAAGAACTCTGCTGCCCAGTACATAGAGAGAGAAATTGGGCTAGAATGGCAGAAGTGCCGCCAGTATGGATAGGTATATAAGCTTTGCTGTTTCATTCTAACCTAAGAATCCTAACATGCTGTATTCCAGCTGACTCATAAAAGCTGTCTTGTTTGGAAAAGGCTGGCCTCTGCCATTGCAAAATCTGCTGTTTGCATCGCTCCAAACAGGGTAAAGCCTCTAACAGGAGTTCAAGTTCTTTCGGACTCCCTGAAGAAGCCATGATGAGAAACAATGGTGCCAAAGTTAGGGCTCAGACTAGTGGTAGTGGAGGCCAGAGGTCTCCCTCTTGCAAACAAATGGAGGCTGAGGGCCTAGCAACAAAAAGAGTATGCTCCCAGATCGAGAGAAAGGTTGGACGTAAGCTCACCCTAGGGATCCATGACAATAAGGCTAGGCAAAGAAAATAAGAATCTGTCCAACATTTTAGCTAAACAGAAAGAATGTTTTTTAGGTTTGAAATTATTCTAATAAGTTTCATCTCTCCCTTTCCCCAACCCCAGCCCAGTTTTGGTGAAATCCACCTTGGAATCTCAGCAGATATAGACACTTGTGATCAGTGCTATATACAATTCTTATGGCTTCAGAGCTTACCAAAGCAAAGATATGGGGAAAGGCAACATCAGGTAATAATCCTCATAATGTGCAAGATTTGATGATGGCCTCCAGTCAGACCCCAGCAGAAATAGTACCAGTCCTGAGAAGAAGTTGAGTTGGGAGAACCAATCATGGGACTAGGCAAAAGAATTGTGTCCAGGGCTACTATTTGGGTTAGGAAACATGAACTGCATTAGTGAGTCTGTTTGGGGTTGGGAAGGTGGAGATGAGGATAAAAGCAATGTAAAGATGGGGCCAGAAGGAAGAGGTTTGTTTGGGAGATGGCTAGGAAACAGAGAGAAAAGAAGATCTCCCAAGATTTGATAAAAAGAAAATAAGAAAGAAAGAAAGAAATACTTGTGGCACCTTAGAGACTAAGGTGCCACAAGTATTTCTTTCTTTCTTATTTTCTTTTTGCTGACACAGACTAACACGGCTACTACACTGTAACCAAGATTTGACATTTCAGGCTCAATTCAATACTTGATTAAGAGACATACCTTTTGTATCTTACAAAATCTACTAGTACAATGAACCTCATTGCCTCTGGCAATAGATAAATGCTATAGAGGTTGTGGATGAACTAAAAAGTCAAAGAAACAGTAAATGTTTAGTTAATAACCAGCTAAAGATGATGATATATGGAGGACATTTTGGTAAGGCTACTGTGAATTGCCTACACAGAAAATAAAATTTTACCTGAGTAATGTTCCACATTTCCAGCCATGCCAAAAGGAAAAATGACCAAGACTGAGATTTCTTGACCATTTCCCAGATGAGATTGCCAGGTAGAATTATGTCTGATTGAATTAATTAGCCCAAATTTTCTCCTGCATCTAATCTCCTTTCCAGAATGTATTATTTATAATCATTTGAAAAATTAAAGGAATAAAATAATAATCCATCTCTCACATGAATAAAGGAGTCTGAATTAAGGATCATAACATTAATTTTGTCAGAAAAGGGGGAAAGGAGAAATAACTAGGAGCAAATTATAACATTAGGAAAAACAAATTTTAAAGAAACATTAAATATTGCAAATAATTTGGACCTAATACTACTAAACTAAATTATATATTGGGGTTTAGTTATAGATCCTTTGTTTGCATGTCTGACTATTGCTTATTGTTGGTCTACCAGGCATGCTTTAGGATCATCGCTCAAAGATACTCTTATTTTGGAAGATTTTTCCTACATACTTCATTGTGGGCCTGATCCAAAGCTTACCGAAGTCAATGAAAGAACTCCTGATGCCTCCAGTGGGCTCTGGAGTACACAGCTATGCCTTTTTCTTTTTTCTCCTCCTTTTATTTTCTTTTTCTTATCCTCATCTCTGTTTCTTTTTTATTCACCTTATATAACAATAGCACTTTCCATGTATGTGTTTAATTGTCCTATTCTACAGTCTACACTGTCTGTCTAGGTAGGGATTTCTATCACACTCAATACCCTGGTACCTGAGTCAATTATTTGAAATCAATGGGCCTAAGGTTCTCCTCTCACTTACATTTGTTTTACATCAGTAGAACTACATTGATTTCAATACAGTAAGTCCTGATTTACATTGGTATAAATCAGAAAAGAAGCCTACCGGTACCAGTCAAGTGAGTGTACATTAACTCTGTTAGATTACCTACAACACCAGCCAATGGATTTCCCTAGTGGTGATGGCTTTCCTTCTGCAAACCTCTGTCTCTTAAGCAAGTCTGCTTCAATGATGCTATAGTTAAAAGAAAATGAATGTTTGAAATAAAAATAAGTAAAGGTCATCATTATGACCTCTGTGCTTTCCAGCTCGTGATTAATGCTAAGCAGTGAATCATTGCTTAGTACATACATGGTTAAGATTCAATTTGCTCTAAGCATATAGATAGGTGGAAAACAAAAATGCCAACTTTTGAGACACTTTGCTGAATTTCACATAACAGGAGCAAAACAAAAGGAAACTTTGAACCTCCTCTGCATTAAGATGATTCATATATTGTGCATTATGACACATGTTTGTCACTGTCAGTTGATGTGACCCTGTGTATTTTATTTTGTCAGTCTCCTTCTTTTTAAACTGCTAGAGTTCTAAAAGGAAAAGAAATACAATCAAAATGAATGCTGGGAATCACAGCATCTCAGACCTTGAAGAGAATTAACAGTGCTGAGTACAGAAATATTATATTTTTACCATGTAAAGTATCTGGGACACCTATTTTTGCGTGGTGGTTTAGCTGCCACAAGGATGTGGCAGATTGCAGAGCCATTGCAGAAAAGGAAGCAAATAGTTGTAAAGATAAATTCATGAAAGACTTAAATTTAAAAAAAAACTTCTTTAGGAAAATTCAGTGCAATTTAAAAAAAAATAGAGATCCTAGAGTAGGGATAAACTGAACATTCCTTCCTGAATGTTCCAGGAAGTTCAACTGAACAGCAAAAGATTATCTCATATCTCTAGAAAGCCAGATGTTCTGTAGCATTATTCCAAGAAACCCATTTAAGTATGAAGAAATCACACACATTACCGTGGGACTGGGCTTCTAATGATATAATCTCTTCTTATAACTCTAGTAACAGAAGGGTGATTGTTCTTTTAACGAAAAACATCTTTACAGCCATGTCCTTTAGCAACAAAAATAAATGTTAATAGTGAATTTACATCAGCATTTCACCCCTCCCTTTCACAACATTGGTCCAGCCTCTAGCATTTCCTGAGACATCCTCAATGATATTGCAGAGGAAATTTCAACGGGCAGTTTTGGTCTAAACAGAATTATGGCTAGATAATCAGAAGTAAGGCTTAGCAGCCCTGACACAAAGAAGAGAGTAGAAACAAAATCAATGATCTATAAACAAATATACTCAATAAATTTCCAAGTCACTTAATCAATATTTTAAAATATTAATAGTTCTTTCTCAGGACTTCTAAGTACTTCACAACCTATAACAGTATATCTGCATTTTACTTGCTGCAACAGCTAAGAAACTGTCAGTATTTATTAGTAGTAGGATGATCCTACTATCAGTCAAATTTAAATAGATGGATAAGGATGACATCACAAAAAGTCCCCCCTTAACAAGAAGTCCCACTTTACTTCAATGTACTGGAAGTGATGTCACCAGAAATGAAGATGTCACAGGAATGGCAATTTCACTGGAAATGTTAGGACCTAAACCCCTGTTCTTCAGGGATTTGGCATAATCCTTTTTGACCCATGTCACACAACCAGAAGGCTCATCTTACATAGGAGGGAAACCAATAATGCCTAAACCAGTGCCTGACAAGGAGTTCCATCCTTAGAAATGATAAAGAAACACAACTAAATGCATGAAAAAGCTAAAATGAAAAGACAGAGATGTTTTAGAATATGTGCAAAGAGATGTATTAAAAGAAAATAGATATTTATAAATCTAATTGTTAACTAAATGGCCTAGCAGCCCTAAATCAGTGACAGATAAGTAGCATTCACTGTCCCTGGAAATGATAAAGAACTGCAGCTAAATGTTTGTAAAGACTAAAGGGGGGTGGGGCTAAAATATGTGCAATGAGACTTGTTATGGAAAGAAATGCCTGATGGTAAAAAAAAAAAAAAAAGGCCTAACTTAAATTAAAATTAAAATTAAAAGCCACACAAGCAGGAAAACAATTGTTAAAATAGGTGTAGAGGAAAATGTCACTAAGGATATAAAAGTTCATGTCCTGGTCTCCACTATTTAAATTTGTTTAAAAATTCTTTTAGCAAAATATACTTCAGATACATACACACACCACCAACCCTTACCCCATCCCAAAACAAAATTCAACAAAAACAACTTGGGAACATTAAGGAAAGCTACATTGAAGTATTTGTGAAGTAGTAAATACAAACAAAATGTTTTTAATTGTGCTCAGTGCTCTTTATAGCACTATCTTACCATGACTTTACTCTTAAAGCTTCTGATCTTAAGCTCTCCTTTTCCGGTGATTGCAGAATTTCCTTTCAATAGCTCCCCAAGCATGACCCTTGAGGTCAGGTTACTTGATTCAGCCATAGTATGTACAAAGTAATTGTGTGCTTATCATAGCGGGAAATAATGAACTAGTTGAGGAAGCTATAAAGAGAAAATATTTCAGTGAGCAAGATTCTCAACCTGACTATATCACATCATTTCAAATATCTAATGTTTCACTGGAAGAGCAGTATTTGTCTCTGTCATACCCATCATTCACTAGATATTACCTAAAGGTTATTCTTGGAACTGTTAACTTAAACTCTTAATTTAAATACCCAGTGGTTAATAATGCTAGTTAGAATGAAAATATGTTGCTACTATTGTATAGGCTGATACTTCAGTACTGTAAATACTCTGGTCCCCAATCTATTACATCTCTCACTTAGCACTAATGACTTCTATTTTGTTAGAATGAAATCTCAACCTTTTTTACACTAACATATCTGGTATTTGAATACAAGTGCTTGCACATTAATTACCCACTAGACACTCTTAACTAAGCATTTATACTCTTGATCTTATGGTCAAAGTAATCTCCAGATAAATTTGCAACAGGAAACAATATTGGCAACAATCAAAAACTGCATGCAACTCTAGTGTTAAATATTTACTTTGTCCCTACCTGGTTCTCAATAGAGAACACACACCTTTCAGGGGTTTAGCTTTACTGGTATCTAAAAAACAATGGCCTAAATTTTGCTGCCATTTTGACCAGGAGTCTATGGAGTATATATAGTGTAACTCTATATATTGATTTCATTTGGGGTCACATCTGAACACAGAATTTGGCTCCGTAACACCGTATGAGCCTAAGTCTAAGATTCCTCCTTGTAAGAACCAGCAGAGCTAGAACTTGGGACCATAAGGCCTCTTATGCCTCCGCAGGAGGCTTAGGCTAGGCTCTCTGGGAGGACCCTATGAGGCTGGGACCAACAAGAAGTACCGCCCAGCAGGACCTGAGTGGCAGCTCCTCACAGCCCACTGTTTGGCTGGCATCTGTACTTAAGCCAGGAAGACCTGATAGGGAGTTGTCTGAGCAACAATACAGACTGTCTGCTTGTCTTGTTTCAGACCCTGTGCATGACTCTGGCTTCTCATTCTGCCTGTCTCCTGACTCTTGGTTTACCTTCTGGCCTATCTTGGACTCTGAACTCCCGGTAACTGCATCCTGACTAGTTACTGACTCTTGGTTTGCCCACTGGTACCCAACTCAGATGGACTCCCAACTCCTTCTCTGACCACTAGGTCTCACCGCCCACAACCAGGACATGACACTGCTTGAGCTTGGCTATTCCTAGGATTTCCCTCCAGTTCCTCTTCTCTCCTAGCTCCTTAGCTCCTGTTCTCTAGAGACCCAGTCCCATATCATTCTATCCAAGTTGGAGGTAAAGAGCCCTACCTACCCCCATTAGACAGTGAAAAATTAAGCAGCTTTCAGGGTTTTAACACCTACTGACAGGCTGGGTCATTAAAAGCCTTCCACTCTGTTACAATACTGTATAATAATGTTTCCCAAACTTTGAAAGCTCAGTCTCCCTTCTGGAGAATGAAACCAGTTATGCCTCCTTCCCCCCTCAACCTCAACATGTGTTATTAAAGTCCCACATCTTAATTTATACATCTTTCACATCCCCAGCCAGCCCTTCACCCTTCCAATACCCACCACCACCACCACTTTGAGAAATGCTAGTCTAGAACTTCATTATGTGATACTTCCTGTTCTTTCTTACATGCCTTGATGAAGAGTAACATAGGGTTTGTCTTCCCAGTAACAGTTAATTCAAGTTACCACATTCAAGTTACTCAATTCTAGCCTAGTTTGAATGAGATCAGCCACATGGCAAAGCAACCCTTGAGCTATGCAGAATTATTAGATTTGCAGCACAGAGTGATTGGATTAACATCTGATTAGTTGTGCTAACTCAAGCTTCTAGCCTATAGCTGCTTCCCTGCTGCATTACCAGCTTGATCATCAGCAACAATGAAGCTTCAACCCATTCCCCTGGACAGGTCAGCTAGTTTAGTTCTCGTGTTGTTGCTTGAATAGTGTAGTGGCCACCTAATGCAATGGGCCAAATCTGGCACATTATGGGGTAGAATGCCTGTGAGGGACAGGTGTCTGTTGATGCTGTCCAGCCATCATGTTTTAGGTCTTCTTGGGGTCATTTCCAGCCTGCTTTCATTGGGTAAATGTTGAAGATGATTCTCACAAGGAAACCGATAGGCATTTGGTGCATATGACTGTACCATCGTAGAGAGTTTTGGGTGACCATTTGAGCGAGAGGAACCCATTAAGTTAGGAGGTGGATCTCTTAATTCAACTTGAATACATACCATTTGATGTTTTCAGTCTTTCACAGATCCTTCATCTGAATGGGGTCCAATCTGGACAGTGAGGGGCCATGGTTCAGACCCATAGGTCAGAATACTGACCCCTAAAGCAGTTTCGTCTATATCACGGTATTCGATTTTGTGAAAGACATTCTTGATGAGGCACCCCATTACTAATGACGCTTTTGCAGTTCAGGCTCCAACTTCTTTCTTGTGGCTTCCCATGCTATCAACAACAGAGCTGAGATAGGTTAAATCACCAAAAGTTTGGGTGGATGGTCACCCACTATAGTATTAGAGCCTGCAATGTCTTTGAAATCACTGACTAGAAGAATTCAGGTTTAACCCCAATTCATTTTCAGGCCGACTTGTCACTGAGCTTTCCAGGGCTTTAAATACCCCAACCAGCTCATCCATTGATTAGGCAACTACATTTATGTTGTTGGAAAAATTGACAATGGGGGCTGCGGGAAGCGGCGCGGGCTGAGGGATATACTGGCTGCCACTTCCCGCAGCCCCGATTGGCCTGGAACGGTGAACCGTGGCCAGTGGGAGCTGCGATTGGATGAACCTGTGGCCACTGCAGGTAAAAAAAACCATCCCGGCCCGCCAGCAGATTTCCCTGATGGGCCACATGCCAAAGGTTGTTAAGTGATGCTTTAAACCAGCGATCAACTTGTGCTAGAGATCTTTGGGTGTGGTGAAGACTCGACTTGGTAGCAACACTCAAGTTATGTCTCAAGCTAAAACTGCAGTGAAGACAAGCCCTTAGTAAGCAATGTTGACCTTTCAAGTATCATCACCGGCATCCTATTTAGCACCTATTGAAATGAATATGACTGCTCACTTCAGAGCTATCATTTCAAGTTATTTGAAATCTCAAGCAGACACCTCTGTATCGGTTATACCAAGACACTGCCAAAATACCCACCATTAGGTCTTATGATCTACTCTTCCTCCTCTTGCCAAAATTAGAGTTGCATTAGTGTCAATATTTGGTACAAATCATTGCTCTAAGTTGGATCCAGGCCTTACCACAGAGAAAAATTTAAAGAGTACTAACCTGCAACTGATTTAATTTTTTTGAATTGTCAGGTTCACACCATTTCTGCCCATGATCACTGTTTCATATGCAATAACACGAGAGAACTCCATGCTTCTCCAAACTAACCTGACTCTCTACTCAGAGAACTATTTACAGAGGTGCTGCAACTACTGCTAGCGTTAAAGCCATGTGCATATAGATTGGTTTCCCAATGCCTCCTCTAGACTCTTTCCTATCGCTATCTGTATGCCTCCCACCAATTTCCTTGCACATTGCTACAATCACCAGAAGGTATAGAAAAGTCCTCCAACAATACCTGGTGGAAGCACTCATAGTGGCACAGTTACTGTGGGGCTATGCATCATGGGGCCTCCCTCCTCAATTCTTAGTGCCACACACAAGTGAGTACAGCACCAATGTGGACATTTTCGTAGCCCCCCTCTTAGCAGTTGATTGTTACTCTCTGTAGTATGGCCATTCTCCCTCATGACAGGCTAACATGAGGGACTTAACACAAGGATGGATCATTTGAGTTAATTCTGTAGTGTAGTTGCACTGAAATGGGAGGGGATAGAAGAGACAGAAAGAGACAAATGTAATTCATTTAGTATAATCATTCATTTTAGAATACAGTGAAATTAATGAAGAATGCCATAATTGGTTTTATAAAAGCAAAAAATAACCACACAGTATCATATAATTGATTTTATTAAAATAAATCAAAGTGGAAGAGAATTTAGATAGGATTAAACTGAAAAATAAGCTATGCAAATTTCAAATGTTTGGTGCAACACAGAAGAGCGGAAGACTGAGATTATCTGCCTGGTTCTCTAAAAGAGTAGATTAACTTCTGTGAGCCTCAGACTTGAAACATTCCAACATTATCTGATACAGTCAAAGTGGTGGGAATGATTTATTGGAGTCTGTGAGTAGATGCTGAGCTCTCCTGATTTACAATCTCTTTTCAGATGTGGTACTTCAAAATCCTCTCTGGATATTTGATTCTGTGGGCTGCTGTTGAACATTCAGATTGGATCCTGCTACTCTATGTACAGTTAAAAGGCTTAATTATGCTACACTCCAATTAAAACCCCACGGCTGACCCATGCCAACTGATTCAGGCTCACGGGGCTTGGGCTGTCGGGCTGTTTAATTGCAGTGTAGACTTCCAGGCTCAGATTAGGATCTAGGGTCCTGTGAGGTGGAAGGGTCACAGAGTTTGGGCTCGGTCCAAGCCAGAACGTCTACACTGCAATTAAATAGCCCTGTGAGCCCAAGTCAGATGGCATGGGCTAGCCGCAGATGTCTAATTGCAGTGTAGACCAGGGGTTCTCATAAAAAATGATTTGGTGGCCTCAGAGTGCCGTCACCAGCTCTTGCTGGTGGCCGCACTGACACTTTTTCCTAAAATACTTAATTAACTTTAGGAAAAACAAATAAATATGCATGTATACACATCAGATCATTCTGATTTATTTATGTAGGGTTTTTTTGCAGACTCAATAAAATAATGCTGTGAAAAGTGATATTTATATGTTTGTTAATATCACTTTTCACAGCAAATCCTGGCAAATTAAGACCTGGATAGAGAGGTGAGGCAGGAGAGGCCAGGGACGATGGATGGTGGGTCCCGCCACCGTGTGGTTGGAGGTGTGGGTCAGCACCTGGGGCAGGGGATTGGTGCCCTGGGCCAGCACGCACTGGAGCCCAGGGTTGGTGCCTGCAGTTGAGGGGCCAGGGCCAGGGATCGGCGCCCAGGGCCGGGGATTAGTACCCACTGCCACGCAGTTGGGGGTCAGCACCCGGAGCTGATACCTGCTGCTGTGCGACCAGGGCCGGGGGTCGGCACTTGGGGTCCACACCCACTGCTGCACAGCCGGGGCTAGGAGTCAGTATCCTGGGCCAGCACCTGCCGGAGCCAGCTGCTGCACGACTGTTACTGGAGTTTGGCATACAGGGCCAGCACCTGCCGGAGCCTGCGGTTCGTGCCCACTGCTGCATGCCTGGGGTTGGGCATCTGCACCTGGGGCTGGTGCCTGGAGATCGGCGCTCCTGGCCAGCACCTGCTGGAACCCAGGGTCAACATCCAGGAGCAGTGCCCAAGGTCAATGGCCAGGGTTGGGGGTCGGAGCATGCCATCGGGGGTTGGCTGCTGCCAGGGTTTGGACTGGCACCTGGGGTCTGCACCTGCTGCTGCATGGCCAGGGCTCAGCATCTACAGCCAGCACCCGCCGGAGCCCAAGACCTGCACCGGGATCTGCACCCAGGGCCGGCAGCTGCTGGAGCTCAGCGTTGGCGCCTGGGGCCAGCACATGGGGTCAGTGACTTGGGCTGGGGGTCGGAGCACACTCCAACCCCTGGCTGTGCAGCAGTGGGCTCTGATCCCTGGCTCTGGCCAGCGGCCGCCGGCGGGATTGGGGGTTAGCACCCTACGGCCAGAGCTAGGGATTGAAGCCTGCCACTACATGACTAGGGGTTGAAGTCTGAAGCCCCATGGCTGGAGCCCTAGTCTGCAGCCAGCCTCCCTAAGTCCCCACCGCCCAACCACCCCAGGGCTGAAGTCCAAGCCCCACTAAGCCTCCCATCCACCCACCCCCCCCAGTAGAGAACTCACCTTGTTCCTTCAGCGTTGTGCCCCACCTGTCTCCAGAGACGTGCAGAGTGGCACATCCAGGAGCAACAGGGAGGGAGGGAGAGGGGCCAACGCTTTGCTGCCTCCCCCATCACTGCCCAGGAAGCTGTTGTGGCCTCAGAGAAACCCCCTGGTGGCCACATGTGGCCATGGTGGCCGCATTTGAGAAACGGTGGTGTAGACATTCTCTGAGATCCTAGGCTGTGCCGGGTGGGAGGAAGGTAATGCACTGCCTGACCAGCAACGGCTGAAGGAATTATGCTTTTGGAGATAAGCATAAAGCCTCCAGGCATGTTGAGGGAAGCATCCTTGTGACTAGCAACCACTGCACCCGTAGAACAAGTGTAGAATGTCTGGACTTCAGCACAGCATCAAAGCCTGCACAGAGTGACTATGCCCCCTTTGGGTTAATGAATACTAGTCGCTGGCCACTTTCCTCTTGATTTTGGCTTGCACAGGGTGCCACATTATTTAGCCATTCGCCCTGCTCAATAGCTGGGGAAGTAGCTCCCATCACCATGTCTGTGATACATTTACATCAGCAGTTAATTTCTTTCAGGAAATTGGCAGCAATGGTAGAAGAATGAGACAATTCTTCAACCATTGAAAAGTTGTGGTCTATAATGACATTGTTTTAAAAGCAATAATGTGCTGTGTAACTGATGTTCTGTGCTGCTCATGTGCTGCAGAACAAAGATCTTTTTCAGGCCTAGTCCTGGGGTGGTGATATGCATTTTGGACTTTTTTGATGCTCCTTGAAGTCAGTGGAAAGCCCAGTGATTTCTATGGACATTGGATCAGGCAATACATCAGCCTTACAAAATAGTTATGGAAATTTATCAGCCTAGACGCAAATCTACACATTTTACTACAATGTGATAATAAGAAAACTATACTAATAGTATTTAATTCCCCACTCCTTTCCCCCAAAATGTACTCTTCCAGATAAAGAGGCAAGCAGAATTTTTCAGTGCTGCTCTGTATATAGGACATGAGTTCAAATGTCAGACAAAAACAGGGTCAGCATTACCTGAATTCTAAAAGGAACTTGGTTCAGGCCTACCAGCTGATGCTGGGAATCATTTGTACAGTGACAAAGGAGGTTATATACTAAGGCCCGCACAAAGGTGCTGGTTTGACCCAGTCAATTTGCTGCTGCTCTCAGAATTTCAAAACACCATTTGATTGCCTCTGCACATCAGGGAAACCTGTGAGGTTGGAGGTTGTAGTGCAGCAATGGAACCAGACATTGGCATGCAAATTAACATTAGGCTTCACATTTGGCCGGTTGCAGAAGGTGGCAAAATTTGGTAATACAATCAAAGCTAAAATACAAGCAAAAATAAAAGCAGTGAATTCCCATATATAAAACATGTATTGCTTTATCCTAAATCTTAAACCATTTAAAACATTAGTCCAATATAGATCTCATGCCTGTAAAATTTACATTCAGCCCTCTTTTTTTTTAACCTACAAAGAGCAAAGAAATACATTTGAAGCCACAACACCCCTATTAGACTATACTTTTTTTTTAAATGGCCAGATTATTTTACTTCAAATTTGATTACAAAAACAAAATGTTAGATTAATAAAAATTTAAGATGGAAAAAGATCTGTTCAGTCCCTTCTCATCCAGCCTTTTTTCTTGTTCTTTTCCAAGTCTAGATTAAATCTTTCCAGAGATGAAGCTTCCCTGATTTCCCTTGGAAAACAGTCAAGAGGGTTGTCCTGATTTATAGCCTAGATGTTCTTTTACTTAATCAAAAAATCTTAACTGAGATATACATGTTTGTTTTCTCACTGGTAACACTTTCAAGGCCAAGTTATAAATAGGCCCTTGGAAACTGTCTTTATAGTGGAAATAATGAGGGTCTAAGCTCCATTGGCACTGGCAGACATCACAAAACTGCATAACAAGTATATAATGGTCAAAATACTTAAGACATCTTGTACTGTCAACCCTTTCCTCACCCTTTCCTTTCCTCCATTGCCCAAGAGATTTTCCAATCTTCTAATTAGCTAAAATATTTACTAACTAGATAATCATCTCCAGATTAATTTTCCATTTTATAAAGTGTAATTAAAAATGTAAATCAATAAAGTGCAATTGTGGCTGGTTATTTTACAGCTTTTAAAAAGCACTCTAATCACAACTGAATGAAAGCAGTAATTTTAATGCATTTAATATTTTGCAAAGTTTTTATCATTTACTTGAAGAGCATATTAATTTCCACATTAAAACTGGGCTATTGGATAAAACATCTATTCAATAAACATAACTTTTTTTTAGTATACTATACCTGCAAAGTGCTCTTAGTGTGGGCACAGCTTATACTGGCAAAGCTTGGCTTCTGTTTATTCCAGCCCCTCTTCACACCCCCTGACTGACACAGCTATGTTCCAAAGTTTGTAGCACAGACCTAGCCTCTGTCTCTTTGCTATGTGATCCTCTGGGAATCTTCAGTACCCTCACCCAGTCAGGCATGACCTACCAGTAGGCCCCTGTGTAGAAAAAACATTGTTTCATGGAGGTGGGCCAGCATTTGATTCATTCAAAATGGATGGCCCTAAATGGCTGCCTTGATGGTTTCTCCACAGTAGTCCTTCACAGAGGTGCCCTTCCTGCGCAGGGCACTGTCTGGAATGCAATACAATAAGTGCTCACCGACAAATTTAGATATGCATTGAACACATAATATAAAATAGAGTTTATAAATTCATACGGAGATGGCACACCTGGCTCCAAACACACAGAACTTTGAGACATTAGGAATCAGGATCTACATTTCTGCTGATCGCGTCCAGTTCAAATTAGTACCATATCTAAATAAATTAATAAACTTATATCGATTTAAAAAAAACTTACTTAGCTACATAAGGAAAGTTCTTGAAGTCCTGAAAAGCTTTAAACCCCATTACTTTTCACTGATATAATTGCTCTTCCCAGTGAAGTCTGAAATTCCAAATAATGTTGATATATTGGCTCACTTAGGAAAGCATTGTTAGCAGCTGATTGTTTATATAATCTCCCCCCAGCAATTTTAGGTTGTCCTGGTTTTGTAACAAGAAAGGAATATAGAGGTTTTTACTTTAATTTGGTCCATTAATTTCCCTAAGTCATTTGGGCAGCGAGGTACTTAAGCAGCCTCCTAAGCAGTTTGAATGAGATAGTATTTCTAAAGCACCTCAATTGAGTGCTTCTTATTCTAAGGTTTAAGGCTTTCATTAGAAATAGACTGCACTACCCATGAAAGATTTATGCCTGTATGAACAGGAAGCAATAATGTAACCAGGAATGGTAGGTTTGTATAATCATAAAACATGGGGCTTACCAAAAATTATGGTTTAAAATGGTCAAAGAAACCACAATTGCTAATTCTTTTATCATTAACAACAAATTAAAACTAATTACCTGCTAATCACAAAAAGTCAGGTCTGATGTTCCATTCCCAATCTGTGGTGTTTATAAATGCTGTTGTGAGCAAAGGGAATATTCTTCTGCCATGCGTGAGAGAAATAAATGATTGGTGATAGTTCAGTATGTTGTGCTGTTTTGATTTCCTTTTGGGTTTCCCCATTTGTAAGTGAAGTGGGAGGATTTATACTAATTTTTCCTTCCTTGCTAAAAGATATTCTGTTCAGAGAAGTGCATTTTGGTGATTTATGGACAAACAGAGCATTGTAGCTGAGCAATTTAAAGAAGTGATCAAGCAAAGTACATCTCCCTGAAATTCTGGGAACTGCAATGATAAAGGAGGTGAACAGCAACTGGAAAAGTCTTCATGTCCATGCAGCTTCTTTCCTTTTATTTATTTATTTACTTATTTATTTTGGCATTTGCTAATAGTCTGCGGAAGGATAAATATGCATTTGCGACAGCAATATAGCAAATCCCAAATCAAAAGCTTGATAAATTTGTTGTAATGCCTCCTTCCAGTCAGTGTGGTTTTGATCCTGTCTACACACAGTATATTTTGTTAAGAGCTTTCAAACAACTTAATTTTCAGTACGAAGAATTTGATCTCCCTGTCTCCAAGTGATCTCTTATGACCTGATTCTCGCTCGTGAGAGTGATCACATTGATTTACATACAGGGATTTCTTCTTCCAGTGACGTCAGTGGGACCAGTCAGGTGAGTAAGAGTCTGCAGTTTTGAGCAATTACCCCCACTGAAATCAATGGGAGTTAGATACTTAATATCCCTGAGGCTCTCAGCCCTGGTGTCCTTTTTCAAAAATAAAAGTTCATAACCCCAGAGGGCCAGACTGTCCCTTAAGATCAGGACCTTTTGCACTGAGGCCATGAAAAGAAACAGCATTCTAACCAAGGCCAGTTCTAGGGGTGGGCAAGCAGGGTAGTCACCCTGGATGCCAACTTTCAGGAGGCACCACATTGCTGTGCCTCTAGGCTTTTTTTGCTCATTGATTGGTTGCTTTTGTTCAGTTGCTCGGGAAGAGCAAAACTGTTTTCTGCCCATTGGTGGATGGTAGAATGGCTAGGGCTGCTCCTGATCATGATCCTAGCTACAAATGGCCAGTGAAGAATTCCCCTAAAGGATTAACATAAGGCATATCCTATTAGCATAAGGCTTGCTCCCTCTTTCCTTGGTGTGTTGGGAGCGAGGAGAGGTAGGGAGCGAGGAAAGTCATGGCAGCACTATGCTGTGCTCTGGTGATCCTCCCTTACAGACTCTACGCTGTGCTAATTTATGCTGGGACTAGCATAGATCAGCCTCCAGTATCAGGAAATCATAACCAGCTCCCTGACAATTTCTTTCCCCAGATGTATTCTCCCTGCATCCAGCGGACCTTGGTTGCAGAGAAGTTAGCTGGGAATATTTTGCCATTTTGTTTACTTGCTTATGTCCTTTTAGTGCATTATTCACCTGCGGCAACACTTCATTAACTTTTATCCCTTTATTGATCTTTAAAATATGGAGTTTTGAAATAGTGTTTCGCTTTTAACCACTAATGTGCAATTTCAAGTCCAGTGACTTTGTGGTGACAGTGTTTGTACCAACTCATACGGTCACATGGTTGCAGTTAACTTTATTACATGCACCGTGAGGAACAGAACTCCAAAACCAGAGGTGTGTATTAAATATAGACAGCTGAACAAAACGGATTAAAACTTTGCAATAAATCTTCCTTTTATCCATTTAATGTGTTTTCCTTCTATGCATTTAATGTGTATTAAGAACCCAAACCTTTTTCATAGATCAACTTGTAAACTCCATGTTACGTTCGTGGGAGGCTGTGGGCCTACCCAGGGTGCTCTGCAAGAACGAGGCCCACACACTCTGTGAGTTATTGGCTTTATTGAAGGCAAAGTGACACATCCGCAACGGGGACTCCTGGCGTTGCTGTCACGGAGACGGGGAACCCAGCGCACCATAACCTGGGCCTGGTACGGATGCCAAAAACGGGGCGGACTCATACAGCTATATACAGACATCTCATACAGAAGCAAGCAGGGGCCGCCTCCTGGCTCAAGGCCATGCAAAGCAATTCTAACTAATTCATAACAAACTACAGCTGGCCAGCCTTGAGCTGCGATAACCGCTGAAACAATGTGAGAAAGTGAACACCCTTGTTATGCCGTAACACAATCTTCCGTGGTACCCTACAGTCCTCCCCTCGCTTTCTCGAGCGACGTCAGCGGCCACATAGAACGCCCCCCCCGGGGGGGGGCAGCGCGGGGCAGCAAAAACAACAGCAACGGCCACGCAGGCCACACACAAAAAACCCAAAAAGCAAAACAAAGAAAATACATGGCTGTATCCAAAATATATCTAAAACATACTGGGCGGGGCCCAAAGCATACACACGGGGAAGGCAAAAAGGTATTGCATTCACAACAATCTGGGCGAGTACCACCCGTGCATTAACCGGGGGGGGCAGCTCCCTGGGCAGTACCTCCCCTCACAAGGAGCACAGCAATAAGCGGGAGAGCGAGGCCATACGAGGATAGTCCTCTCCTTCCGGTAGCACATATGCCCATCCGTCTCCAGTGGCCAGAACCACGGCGGCTTGCGGTTCTCGCTGCGGCACCGTCCACCAGACGTTGGCTAGCACGCGCTACCCCGTTTCACTGGGGACGTGGGGCGCCAAACCTGCAGGAGGTAAGGGAACAAATGTACACAGGGCCTCCCCTTGCTTCCACGGCACCGGCTCAGTGCCCACGTTGGTGCACGCCAGCCGGGCCCGGGTGACCATGACCTCATACGCCAGGGTCTCGGCTCCTCCGAGGCCGTTCACCAGAGTAGCTCGGCCCTGAGCCTGCGCAGAGTGTAAAATCATGACTTCAGCACCTGTATCGAGTAGCGCCAAGACATGTTGAACTCCTCCCCTCGGCCAACGGCTCACCAGGGGCACGTAGGGGCGTCGGTCCCCCGTTTCCCTCCCGCCTGTGGCTGCCGCCACGCACGGAATGGAGGACCCGCCACGCCCTCAATAGGGGCGCGGCAGTTGCCACTCAGCAGGTGGAGCAGCAGGTGCTGCGGGCTTGCTTTGTTCCACGCCTCTCTCTCCCTTGTCTCCGGTACTCCGTTTCGAGGCGGGTAGTTGCATCCACCGCTTATACAGGTCCGCTGTCGGTTTCCCGTTGATCTCCTCTCGAGGGACACCGGCCTGCAAAAGATCTAACCACAGGGTCTTCTTGGGGCACCCACAGCTCTCCCTTCTCTTGTCCCCTGCCGGCCTGTCCTTTCGTGGCTCGGATGGCCCTGGGCCGTACCCCGGCCAGAGCGGTCTCCAATTGCATAAGACTGGCAGCCAGGTCCCTGACACGCCCATCCGCGGCCATAACTACTGCGAGGAGCGAGGGCTTCAGCTCGCCTGGGGCCAAGCGCAATAGGGTGGCTTTAATGGATTTTGTGACCAGTATATCATTTGGCCCTCCCATGCCACCCATCGCTAGGGCCCCAGCCATCCCCAACTGCCGTAGTATCTGCCCTCTCTTGGCAATAGTCTTCCAGGGGCCTGCCAGTGCCTCCAGTGCCCCCACCGATGGGTAAGCCGCGCTTACCGCTGCCGCTAACCAGCGGTACAGGGAGGGCGACTCTGTATCCCCCCCGGGTTGCGGGGGGTGAGCCAGCTGTGCACGTACCTGGGAATCTTGTGACAGGACACCCAGCTGTTGTAGCTCATACCGGAGGAGCATGACCGTATTGCCAGCGTTGTCCCAGGCTCGGACCAGCCACCGCAGGACGCCCTCCCCAGGCTCCTGACGAAACGTCTTGACAATCTCCTGCATCTGTTCCTTCAGTGCCTGCTGTAAGTGGAGCACCTCCCCATCCTGGGCCCGGAGGGCGGTTAGGAGGAGCCACCCTGGCCCCCCCATCGCTCGCCGTTCTGTCCCAGAATGCTGGTTCGCTCACACCCGCTGTAAACCCTCAATCAGCTGTGCGGGGGTAACCCCAGCCACCTGCTGGGATTCCGGCCAATCGGCCGGGGCAGCCCACCCGGCCAGAACCCACGCTACTGGCCCCCAGAGCTCTGTCTGGGGCCACCCAGGTATGCGCTGTAGGGACAGCGGCGGCTTCCCTACTTCCCCTACCTTCGGCCAAAACGCATCATCTCCCAGAGCACCCTGCTCGCTGCGCCAAATGTTACGTTCGTGGGAGGCTGCGGGCCTACCCAGGGTGCTCTGCAAGAACGAGGCCCACACACTCTGTGAGTTATTGGCTTTATTGAAGGCAAAGTGACACATCCGCAACGGGGACTCCTGGCGTTGCTGTCACGGAGATGGGGAACCCAGCGCACCATAACCTGGGCCCGGTACGGAGTGCCAAAAACAGGGCGGACTCATACAGCTATATACAGACATCTCATACAGAAGCAAGCAGGGGCCGCCTCCTGGCTCAAGGCCATGCAAAGCAATTCTAACTAATTCATAACAAACTACAGCTGGCCAGCCTTGAGCTGCGATAACCGCTGAAACAATGTGAGAAAGTGAACACCCTTGCTATGCCGTAACACAATCTTCCGTGGTACCCTACACTCCACTTCTAGCTCGTGTCACTATTTCTAAGGCTTGAAATTTCATGCAGAAGTAACATGCCATCCATTGTTAGCAACTGAAGCTTGTGGTGAAAATAAACAAGATATAGCCAGGATGCTATTCTACAGTCACAGGCCACAGAGAACATGCCTTCTCCTTGGGGGAGATTTCCTTTGCAAATCAGCTGAACCATCAAATAGCACCACTATGTTTTTGGTTAAAGGGCCATTATTTTTTTTTCTAGCTGGGCACAATTTAAAATGCTCATCCAGGCTCAATTAATGTCCATTAACTAGACAGGCTGTGATACTTTCAGCATGCCAATCCCCCTGGTCCAATCCATGCCTGCACTGGGCCCAGCTCCCAGGCACTTTCAAAGCACTCCTGCTATTTTAAAATTCTCAACAAATGACATGTAATGCAATTACCAACATAGCATAAAATAAACAATTATGCGTCAATGTTCGTTTTGTAAGTGTCTTGTACAGATAAAAAGGGAACACAATCATGATCGGGATTAGTCGTCAGGCAATTATGTATTTAAGTAATTAAAACTATCTTCCATTACACTGAATGCTCTAAAAATTTCCACATAACTGATGTCATACTTGTCCAGAGTGGGATTTTTTTTCTTCAATGAGAAATAATATTTTTCCAAATTTGAAAATTAAGCAGCCTGGCTTTAACAACACCCCCCACCCCAAGCACACCCCCAAAAGGAAATCTGTAAATAGTCTTCTAAATAAATGTGGCTTGAAACATAGTAATTTAGTAAGCAATCTTCACAATGTGCATCCAAAATCTATTCTAATGTGGCCAGTAAAAGGCTATAGCTGAGACAGCTACATAGTATCCTCTGAACAAAAGAGCATTAGGGAATACGAATCTGCATGAAGAAATGAAGGATGCTGGTTTGTGTGTCAGAATATAAATGCAACTTTTGATTGAGAAATCTATTTTCTCCTTGGCTGGCTTTCACTTGGAACATATCACAGGCATAAAGGTGCTCAGTACCAGTTACAAACACTAAAAGATTTATTACAGAAATGGAGCTTGTTCATACAGCATGGAGCTGATGAATAGGAGGCCTGTGGTTTGATACTAGTCCACTGATGCTTTACAAGTTATAATTTCTGGACTGGAATCTCAAATTCCTGCTCCACATTCAATATTTAGAGCAGATGAAGTTTGAAAGAGTATGAGACTTTGTTAATGTTGGGGTAGCCTGTGATACCGTATCCACTCAGGAATATGTTCAGGTGGCTTCTGAGACCTTATTCACTCAGTAGCCTCTGAGACCTTATCCACTTTATTCCTAAGAACTCCGCTCAACACCAGACTTCATCACTCAGGCATCTTTATTTGGCAGACAGCAAGTCTACACTGAGTTGGGTATAAGGCATACCACACATTCAAAGTTACACAGCAAACTTCTTCCTTTATGTTTACAAATTACTTTACATTTACTAAACATTGAATCACACATTTGGGGATTGGCTTGGTTATTTTATAGGCTACAGTATGTTCTGTCCACACACTGCCTATGCTCGACTTTCTTTTTTACCTCATCTTTATGCACCTGACTTATCTTGTCCATGGTTATCTTGTTCTTGGTAAATGGTTTCCACCTCTTATCTTAGCTAGCTCAGACATTCTGTCTCTTAGCTTACTGACCTATTTTAGATAGCACAAACATTCTGTTTTCAGCCTGCTGATCAATTTACCTCCCTAATCCTGTCTTCCAAAGAATGAGGCCTCCCACATGTTCAATTACTCTTGTCAAGTCATGCCTACAGTTAATATGAGCCATTTTGTTCCAATGCTGTATCAACATGTCTTCTAATGCTTAACTGGAAAAGGTTCACCATTCTTAGGCTATCTAGTGCTGTGTGGACTGCACAAGGACCAGATAGTCTGTTCTAAGAGTCCAACCCCACTGCCCAGTGAATCCACCTAAGCACTATGGTAACTACTTGGAGGGCCCATAGTCAGGACATAAAGAGGTTCAGTTTGCTGCTGACTCCGCTGCCCTTCTGCCAAAATGTCTGCAGTTCTTTGGGTAGGCAGTGTATTCTGACCTGCTTGAAGTCACTGGGACTACTCCTGTGCATAACAGTAAGGTGTGTGATGGGGTGTACTTGGCCCTTCGTGGCTTGCTGCTGGTGGCTCTGCAGTTCTACTACATCCCACCTCAGGAAGAGCAGCAAAGATGGGTCCTCCAGGCCTGCCTAGAAAGGCTGCATAAAAGCAGCCAATTAGCCCAGCAGATTCAGATTAAATGGAGTTGCGGGGCCTGAGCATGTCAGTTCTTGTCTGGGGCTAAAGAAGAGGGCTCTGCTCTGGATAAAAGAATTTTCTAGGCTGCATTTGCTAAACCTGGGACTGAGAGGCCCTGAAAACTCTAACCCTAGGGTAAAGGCTGAAGGCAAAGGGACCAGGTAGGATGAGGCCTGGAGAATGCAGCAACAGCTAATTAAAGGCAGTACTATGTGGCTGCTGTTTATAAGGTCCCTGGGCTGGAACCCTGAGTAGTGGGTGGGCCTGGGTTCTGCCACTGGCAAACTGAGCTAAGCCTGAGACGGGCACAAGGCTCCTTCAGAAGCCCAGGCAAAGGGATGGATTTAAAAGGCCCTTCAATGGCCCACTGAAGACCCTGGTGAAGGCAGATAGTTTGGTGAACAGGGAGAGACTCAAAGGAGCACTAGGGGGCCGTAATAGACGTAACCCTCAGGAAGTCGTGGTTGGGTCCAGCTTGAGACTGGGATTGGCAAACTTTTGTTTTGTGTTTGTCTTGGACTTGACTACATGGGCAGAGGCCCCTTTTGACTGTGGTTGACTGGAGGGCTGAGCCACTGAAGACCTGCCTAGGAAGGTCGGCAATCTACAAGGGGAATCCAGAAGTGGACAAGGTTTGCAGTACCATACCTAGCTGCTTGTAGGCACTTGGGAGGTGAGTGTCCCGCCCTGCTACATGGTGGTGTTAAACTGACTGCCCACTCTCAAATATTGTCTGTATTATTTAATTTGTTTCTTTGTTTAAAAAAATGATCTTTTTTTTTTCAAATTTCCAGGGCATGGTGGCTAGTGACAAGATGGCTGTTAAAAATGCAAATGTATTTAAGGATTCCTGCAGCTTTTGATTCTGAGCAGAACAAAGAAAGCATTAGTACTTTTTACATATTAAAAGACTGACTAGGACTTTCAGTTTCTACATGGCTTCCTTTAATGGGTTTTGAGATACACATATCTAAAAATTAGGATTGTGTATCAAAAAACCAGAGAAGCATACTGTTGCCTCAGCACCAGACAGGGACCACCATTGCTGTTTAATAACTTTGCTATTCATAATTTGTTGAAATAAACATTAAGTGAAGGTCCCTATCTCCAAATACAGCACCATTCAGATAGCTGGAATTCCAGTCTCTCTCCTCTAATAATCTCTAGTGGCAAAAATAGTTCTGCTATGGTGCGATAAACACACAGTCTATTAGCAATTATATTTTTTTAAACTGCTAATAGTTTAGAATGGTATCATTATGACTAATGCTGTTGAACAATATCCTTCTGATCTTTCATTATCATTTTCATAAGCTCCAATGGCTCCTATCAAACAGTGGCATTTTGCACTTGTAGACAAGAGCATGTGAACTAACTTAAACTCTACTCTTTTCCAGGATCTTATTTTCAAGGTGCTTTCCAAAGAGCCCACCCAGAATTCATTACAAGTTTAATGTCAGCTAAAACAGACTATAGCAACCCTTATTTCTTGGCAGTGTGGATGACTGAACAACCTAAGTGGACAATTATTGATTATCTGTCTAAACTGATTGATGTTGATTTTAATAATCTTGGATATTTCTCCCTATCATTGTTTCATAGAGAAGTTAGTAGGTTCATCTCTTTATTCTTCCATTAGGGATAACAATATAGACCTTCAGGCTGAAGAGTTAGGAAGATTGCCAAACTACTTATTATGAAGATACAAAAGCATAGAAGTTATTTCACAAAATTGCTTTTTGTTTTTAGCAATTGAGCTGGTATAATATTCATTTTCCAATTAATCAAAGTGTTCTTTGAACTTTATGGGATAAACATAGAAATCACTGAAAATTCTATAGAATGTAGCTTGATGTGCAGGACAAGTTATGAAAAGTCACGTGTTGATGCTGATGTCAGTGTTACTGCAATGGAGCAGTCTTTACCTAAAACCAAACAATCTTACAGAGCATGAACCACAATCTTCCTTTAAGTTTCCATTTGTTGGTATCCCCTGTATTAAAAGAAAAAAGCAACAAGCCTTTTTATATCCTAAATAGCATACTAATGTACAGTACCTCCAACAACATCAATTAAATATCAAATTGCTATTCCTAAGGATGATTAATATGGAGTACAGTTCATTAAGTAGTAAGCACAGGCCCAAACTAAAAGCCTTCATCTAAATGCCCCTAAACTCTGAGGTATTTTGGACCCCAATCCAAACTAGGCACCAAACTATACCACCTTAGGGTTAGATTTTCCTACAATTTAAGCACACAAATGCACATAAAATTGACCCCATCTGTTAATCAATCAGGCTCAGTCACTGAAGTATCTGAACAACTTTGGGGATTTAATTGAATTCTAGTCTGGCTCATGCATCATAATTGTACAATCTTCATTTTTAATGATGTCACAGAGAGAAAGAGAGAGCTCAGTTTGACTCTCAGATCCTAGGATAACTTTGTAAAATGAGTAAACTTTCTTTGAAAGACATTGATGCCCAAATTAGGCATGCAAATCCACACACAAGTCCGCATTCTCAGAGCATATGCCTGTAGGCATGCATACTGCTCTGACCTGCAGATGCACATTGGAGAGTTACACGCTAAGTGCCTGGACCCTTAGGCATGTGCATATTTGAAAATGTGGACTTAAGTATGGAGTCCTGTCAGGGTTCCCTCCCCACTCTAAACTCTAGGGTAAAGACGTGGGGACCCGCATGAAGAGCTCCTAAGCTTATTTCTACCAGCTTAGGTTAAAACCCCGCAAGGTACAAAATTCCCTGCACCCTGAGAAATGCTTCTCTCACTGCCACCATCAAGTGTTTTAAACAGGAATCCAGGAAAGGAACCACTTGAAGTTCCCCTTCCCCCCAAAATACCTTCTCAAGCCCGTACATCCCCTTTCCTGGGAAGCTTGAGAATAATCTCCTAACCAATTGGTTACACAGTGATCTAAAAACCCACCCCCAGGGTTTTAAAACCATAGAAAACAGTCAGCTTCTTAAAAGGAGGATTTTATTAAAACAAAGAAGGTAAAATCATCTCTGTAAAATCAGGATGGTAACTATTTTACAGGGTACTCAATTTCCAAACTCAGAGGGATTCCCCCTCTGGACAAAATCTTAAAGTTACAGAAAAAACAGGAATAACCCCTCCCTCTAACACAGGGAAAGCTCACCAAGCAAAACAAAAAGAAACCTACTCGCTGTGCTGACTAAACTTACTTTAGAAAAGTGAGGTTTGGTGAGAAGATGACTGGTTGAGGAGATTGATTTTCTGCAGGTACTTCTTGTCTTCCAAGATCACTCTGACTCAGACAAAGAGCCACACACACCTTCCCCCCTCCCAAGATTTGAAAGTATCTTGTCCCCTTATTGGCCAGATGCCAGCCAGGTCAGGTGTCAGTCTGGCTACCTGCATTTCTTAACCCTTTACTGGTAAGAGGATTTTATAGCACTGCATCAGACCCTCTCCCCCTTCCCTTTATATTTATGACAAGTCCTGAGATACCATTTGTATGAATTCACTTTCCATTTCACTATGGCCCCAATCCAGCAATGAGATCTGTGTGGATAAATTCCTTGTACCTATATAGCAGTCACCAGGGCCCTACAATGGGACCTAGGTGGATCCAGTTGTAAGATTGGGGGCTTTGATACCACATGATGTGGTTCTTAACCAGTGCAAAGAAAAATTCTTGTAAATTAGCTAAATCCTATTCATAGAATCTAGATATTAGAACTGAGAATAGAGCATCACACATTTTGTTTCAACTTCACATCTCTTTCAATCCCAGCATTCAAATGAGACTATTTCATATCAATTTGTTCTACTACAAATGGAACTAATTTGATTGTATTTTTTTATTTACTTTTATGGAAAGGAGATTAGGGTTTCTAATCATATATGGTAAAAACTCATTAGCTATGAAGCCGTCTGCTTTTATTCCATCTCTGGGAAGGAACAGGCTCTTGGTGCCTCACACCTGTAAATGTATTTTTTCTAACTCCTCATTTTCTTCTCTAATTACTTCTTGATCGTGGGGTAAATTCTCTAAGCTACAGTGGAAAGGAAATCATTGTCTTTTTATCCTCTCTGTGGGGAATTCATTCCACTTGTTTACTGATGTGTGCAGCAGACTGAATAAAATGATTCCTAATTAGCATATATGAAATAATCATTGGTCTATCTGGAGTCATAATTAATGCATTAGGAAGAATTTACTGAGTGTCAAGGAGAAAGACATTAGCATAAATGAGCTTATTTTAGATGGGCTGCAATTGAGAGAATACTTTTCAGTAAGAATGTTTACCAAAATTAAGCATTAATAACATATCAATTTACTAAGAACCATTAGCATGCATGATTTGAACTGTTAACTTTTGCAACTAAGCTCCATTTCCTCCCTTTAAACACCTTGCTAGCCAAAGTATGTTTCTGGCATCTTAATATATTTAAACCACCGCAGACAAAGGGTGGAAAAAATCTATTGTCAACTTAACGGTTGCCTAAACTGTTATTTAACATCTTCATGGACCTTGAGAAAGCAGATACTGCTTGAGTCTTAAATTCACCGAATATGATGAAAATAAGGCTTTATTGCTTAGCATATGCTCCTTCTCAGAGTACAACCTGTAAACAAAAGCAAAATAGGATGTTCATCCTCAAACAGGTTAATGTGTCTAAATAATTTTCACTTCTGTACTGTCAGAGAGATGAAGTGACAAACCTGGGTGTCAGCTTTGAAGACTATCATTCCCATATTCCTTAGTCACTTATCTGTAGATCTGGGACCTAACCTAACAAATCTGATAGCTTGCAGCTAGATTTTAATTTCTAAACAAAGAATGGGGAGGAGTGCTATACGTAAAAAGTTAAGAGGCTCGCTTCTGGAAATCCATATGTGGATATACAACAAGCGGGACATCATTTCAGGCCTAATTTTTACTATAAATAATGATCTAAAGAGGTGTTCTGCACATAAGCAATACATACACACACCTCTTGAGTTTCTTGAATCACTGGTTCAACTACGATAAACTTATTGAAAATACCAGGCCTGATTCTGATTTCACTTACTCCAATATCAGTCACTGGGCCTACACTAGTTTTATACTGGTGTAACTCCAGTGGCTTAGGAGAGATCAGAATGAGCTCCAGGGTGTAATATTGCCTCAGAGCAGTTAGCCTGTGTCTCATCTCAGTTTCTACAGTTTAAACCTGGAATAACGCCACTGAAGTAATGCAAAACCAGTGTACATCCAAGAAGAATCATGGCCAGTGAGTAAACAGTCCACATGCAGATTGCAATGGTCCATCTGACATCTCCTTCTATTGGTCCCATCTTCTTTATATTTTGTTGTCTGGGATGAGACAGGCTTGTTGGGTTTCCTTATGTCACATGTTTGCTGGAGTTTTTGCTTTAGGTTCTTTGCTAGTGATATTTAAGCTAGAGCAGGGATCTCAAACTCAAATCACCATGAGGGCCACATGAGAACTAGTAAATGGCCCGAGGGCCGCATCACTGAAACCTTTTCATACAATGATACAAAAGTATAGTCAAAAATGAAGAATAATATAGTATTCTATTAAAAGTCAATGTATTAATTTTTTAAAAACTGTAATGCAAAGAGGGGTTTTAATAAAATATAAACACTCAGTAATGTTTGGAGCTTGGCTGCCAGTGGAGTTGGCACCTATGGCGGGCTGCAGGAAATAACTCCGCGGGCCGCATGTGGCCCGCGGGCTGCATGTTTGAGACCCCTGAGCTAGAGCATCAGGACTGAAATATGGAGCACTGTTCATGAGCTGCACATGAGTGAGGCTGTTGGAAATGATAAACTATGCAGATCACACTTGTCCGTAGCTGTAGGAAGCGTAGTCTTTCCCTAGCTAAACTTAGAGCTAATAATTGTTTAGTCAGTCATATTACTATTTGTGCTTGGTCAAATGCTTTACAGGATCAATAGTAACATGACATGGAAGATATATTGACAAGATCTGTTTTTATAGCTAGAAAATCCTGTATACTGATTTTAAAAAACAGCCACTTTCTGAAGTGAAGTGGAAAAGTGTGTCTGGAGGAGAAAAATAATCACACTAAACGATGTTATATATAGTTCAAATGAACATAGGAATTCAATTTATTGTATAGGGTCATTGCACAGGTTAAAGAAGAGCAAAGGGCAAGGGAAAATTGGAAGATCCAGTCATGTGCTGGCGGGCGGGAGGTGGGGAAAATCCTATTTTAGTCTATCTTGCTGCTTTTATTGCATTCATAGACATAATATATTTAGCAATAAAATTCTTTTCTGACCTTTTCTAATCAAGCTAGGAGTCGTGATACTGTGGGATATATATGTGGAATGACTGAGATATCCCATTACCACCTATTTTATTTGTAACAGGTTTCAGACTGGTAGCCATGTTAGTCTGTATCAGCAAAAACAACGAGGAGTCCTTGTGGCACCTTAGAGACTAACAAATCTATTTGGGCATAAGCTTCCGTGGGCTAGAACCCACTTCATCAGATGCATGGAGTGGAAAATACAGTAGCAGGTATAAATAAACAACACATGAAAGGATGGGAGTTGCCTTACCAAGTGGGAGGTTGGTCTAACGAGACAATTCATTTAACAGTAGAGCACCAAGGGAGGAAAAATCACTTTTGTAGTCGTAATGAGAGTGGCCCATTTCAAACAGTTGACAGGAAGGTGTGAGTAACAGTAGAGGGAAATTAGTATGGGGAAATTAGGTTTAGGTTTTGTAATTACCCAACCACTCCCATTCTTTATTCAGGCCTAATTTGATGGCATCCAGTTTGCAAATTAATTGCAGTTCTGCAGTTTCACGTTGGAGCTGTTTTTGAAGGTTTTTTTGTTGAAGAATTGCCACTTTTAGGTCTGTTATTGAGTGACCAGGGAGATCGAAGTGTTCTCCTACTGGTTTTTGAATGTTATAATTCCTGAAGTCAGATTTGTGTCCATTTATTCTTTTGCGTAGAGACTGTCTGGTTTGGCCAATGTACATGGGGGAGGGGGCCACAACAGTGGTTCCCTTAACTCATCCAACAATATTGTTAATCTATCCAGCTATACTCTTAGCCCGGCAGAAGAGTCTGTCCTATCTTGGGGCCTCTCGTTCTGCCCCACTACCCCCACAAACATGATACAGTTCTGCAGTGACCTAGAATCCTACTTTTGACATCGCTGACTCAAGGAATATTTCCAACACACCACTGAACAGCACACTAACCCACAGAAAGCTTCCTAACAACACTACAAAAAGAAGGATTCTACATGGAGGCAATGTGATATATGCCTCCTGAAGGTCGAAACAACAACTGGACTTCTACATAGAGTGCTTCCGCCGACGTGCACGGGCTGAAATTGTGAAAAAGCAGCATCACTTGCCCCATAACCTCAGCCGTGCAGAACACAGCCATCCACAGCCTAAGAAAGAACTCTGACATCATAATAAAAAAGGCTGACAAAGGAGGTACTGTAGTCATCATGAATAGGTTGGAATATGAACGAGAGGCTGCTAGACAACTCTCTGATACCACATTCTACATGCCATTACTCTCTGACTCCACTGAGGATTACCAAAAGAAACTACACCATCTGCTCAAGAAACTCCCTGAAGAAGCACAGGAATAAATCTACACTGACACACCCCTAGAACCCCGACCAGGAATATTCTATTTGCTACCCAAAATCCATAAACCTGGGAATCCTGGATGCCCCATCATCTCAGGCATTGGCACCCTGACAGCAGGATTATCTGGCTATGTAGACTCTCTCCTCAGGCCCTACGCTACCAGCACTCCCAGCTATCTTCAAGACACCACTGACTTCCTGAGGAAATTACAATCCTTTGGTGATCTTCCAGAAAACACCATCCTAGCCACTATGGATGTAGAAGCCCTCTACACCAACATTCCATACAAAGATGGACTACAAGCCGTCAGGAATAGCATCCCCAATACTATCACGGCAAACCTGGTGGCTGAACTTTGACTTTGTCCTCACCCACAACTATTTCAGATTTGGGGACAATTTATACCTTCAAGTCAGCGGGACTGCTATGGGTACCCGCATAGCCCCACAGTATGCCAACATTTTTATAGCTGACTTAGAACAAGGCTTCCTCAGCTCTTGTCCCCTAACTCCCCTACTCTACTTGTGCTACATTGATGACATCTTCATCATCTGGACCCATGGGAAGGAGGCCCTTGAGGAATTCCACTAGGATTTCAATAGTTTCCACCCCACCATCAACCTCAGCCTGGACCAGTCCACAAAAGAGGTCCACTTCCTAGACACTACAGTGCTAATAAGCGATGGTCACATAAACACCACCCTATACTGGAAACCTACTGACCACTATACTTATCTATATGCCTCCAGACCACATCACACGATCCATTGTCTACAGCCAAGCTCTAAGACCGTATTTGCTCTGATCCCTCAGACAGAGACAAACACCTACAGGATCTCTATCAAGCATTCTTAAAACTACAATACCCACCTGGTGAAGTAAAGAAACAGATTGATGAGCCAGAAGGGTACTCAGAAGTCACCTACTACAAGACAGGCCCAACAAAGACATTTAATAGAACACCACCAGCCATCACCTACAGCCCCCAACTAAAACCTCTCCAGTGCATCATCAAGGATCTAAAACCTATCCTGAAGGACCTATCCCTCATTCTCACAGACCTTGGGAGACAGGCCAGTCCTCGCTTACAGACAGCCCCCCAACCTGAAGCAAATACTCACCAGCAACGACACACCACACAACAAAAACACCAACCCAGGAACCAAATTCTGCAACCCCAATGCCAACTCTGTCCACGTATCTATTCAAGGGACACCATCACAGGACGTAACCACATCAGCCACACCATCAAGAGCTCGTTCACCTGCACATCTACCAATGTGATATATGCCATCGATTGACAGCAATGCCCCTCTGCCATGTTCATTGGCCAAATTGGACAGTCTCTATGCAAAAGAACAAATGGCCACAAATCTGACATCAGGAATTAAAACATTCAAAAACCAGTAGGAGAACACTTCGATCTCCCTGGTCACTCAATAACAGACCTAAAAGTGGCAATTCTTCAACAAAAAAACTTCAAAAACAGACTCCAACATGAAACTGCAGAACTGGAATTAATTTGCAAACTGTACACCATCAAATTAGGCCTTAATAAAGAATGGGAGTGGTTGGATCATTACAAAACCTAAACATAATTTTCCCCATACTAATTTCCCCCTACTGTTACTCACACCTTCCTGTCAACTGTTTGAAACGGGCCACTCTCATTACCATTACAAAAGTAATTTTTCCTCCCTTGGTATCCTACTCTTAATTGAATTGTCTCGTTAGACTGACCTCCCACTTGGTAAGGCCACTCAAGTTTATTTATACTTGTTACTATATTTTCTACTCCATGCATCTGATGAAGTGAGTTCTAGCCCACAAAAGCTTATGCCCAAATAAATGTGTTAGTCTCTAAGGTGCCACAAGGACTCCTCATTGTTTTTATTTTATTTGTGCCTGTCCTGGATGAATTAGAGTATCTCTACCAGGACATCAGTGGAAGCTATATTTCCAGAATTACATGGAAACCACTGTAAGTGCTGCTAACGAACACCATACCTTCCACTGACACTTGCACCCCGTGATAAGTGGTGTAGCAAAATAAGGCTATTTCCTCCAGAAAGGTCAATGGCCAAAGAACCGATTAGCAGGGTAGCTGCTATGGAGACATGTTAGTGTGATGGAATAAAGAATTTGCTTCATTTTTCTCTTGTGCATCCATGCGGTAAAATAAGCAGCAAGAAGGGGGGGCGAAGTCCATTGGTCTGATCCAGGCCAAAAAATCATCTTAGTGGCTTGTCTACATTACCTGCTGGATCGACGGACAGCAATTGATCCAGTGGGGGTCAAAGAATATCAGGGTTGGAAGGGACCTTAGGAGGTCATCTAGTCCAACCCCCTGCTCAAAGCAGGACCAAGCCCCAATTTTTGCCCCAGATCCCTAAATGGCCCCCTCAAGGATTGAACTCACAACCCTGGGTTTAGCAGGCCAATGCTCAAACCACTGAGCTATCCCTCCCCCCCCTTGCATCTAGTCTAAATGCAATAAATCGACCGTCGAGTGCTCTCCCATCAACTCCGGAACTCCACCAGGGCAAGAGGCACAGGTGGAGTCGACGGGAGAGCGTTAGCCATTGACTTACCGCAGTGAAGACATCGCAGTAAGTGGATCTATGTACGTCGACTTCAGCTACGTTATTCACGTAGCTAAAGTTGCGTAACTTAGATTGATTTCCGCCCCCCTCCAATGTAGACATAGTGGAAACCCTTTGGGTGATAAATCCCATTGAAGTGGGAGACTATCATTATCCTTTTGGGGCAAGAACTGATGGCTATGAAATCCAGCAGCCACAAAAGTTATTCCCTATTTTAGAGTGTTCTTACACTTTCAGGAGAAGGCTAATTTTTAAGCAATCTATATAGTATGGGATTTTCCATCCTCATCCGTAAAAGTCAGAGATCTTCTCAACATATGGCATTTAGGCTCAGAGGAATGAATTTGGGATTAATAAATCATGCCACTGTGCTCTTCTTACATTCTACTATGGAGGATAAGGCTGTTTCCCAGAAGTCTGAATGTCAGTCAACTAAGGAAGAAAGTTAGAGGAAACACACATCCTTGTGTTGTCACTCTTTGGCTAAACTCTGAAACAGAGCTGTCAGCCAATGAGATGACATTTCCAAAGACCGTCCTTGGAGTTCATGTCCTCTGCCTATAAAACTGGCAGTTGGAATATATGTCCTGAAGGTAAGAGAGCATCCACCTCCTGACAGCAGCAAAACTCAGGTGGGGATTGGTGCTGCCTCACCTCTACCACAACTCCAGTGGTAGGATGGAAAGATTCCTTCAGGCACCTCTAGGCAAAGAACAGGGAGCAAGCCTCCACACCAGACAGCTGGGCAATCAATCCATCCCCCAATGGCGTGTAGGAACTGGTACAGGTTGCATGGCCTGCAGCACAGAGAGGGGACCAGGCCCAAAGTGCCAGAGGCAAGGAAGATGTATTTCCTGCAGATCCATGATTTCCTGACATAGGGCAATCCCATTATTTGGAATTTAAAAAAAAAACCAACACTTTGAACAAAGCATTAAATATACTTGTTTTTTAGAACAACTAGACAGTGGAAGTGGGTATTGGACTAACTTGATATGGTAGGGGCTCACCTTAGCACTGCTTTACATTATCTTCTGGAGGCACAAACCTGTGTACAGTGGATTGTCTCTCAGGGGAGACTGCACTGCTTTTGTGCCAGTGAAATGCTGTCTCTCCCCCCTCCCCCGGGGGGGGGGGCTGCAGGGGCCCAAAGAGTTGGCAGGACTAGTTGGGGAGAGGTTGCCATTGATTCCATTCACCCCCACCATGGGCTGCTAAGAAACCTAGTCAGAAATGAAAGAAGGAAGTATAGCCTGCCTTCCTGAGAGGAAAACCCATGTGCACAATGAGGTGTAATCTGTAACCTTGATTAGTGGGGGTGAATCCAGAGGCTCAAGTAAATGGAGGCAGCAGCAGGAGGAGGAAGAGAAAATAATCTTATTTACTAAAAGTAGAAGGAAGGCCCTGAAACAGCCTTATTTTGGCACCCTGACTTGGGAGAAGCAGGGGAGCTGCACTCTCTCTCTCCTTTATGTAAGGGGACTGTTATCCCCTTACTAACATTCAGAGCTCCCAGTACCAAAAGTGGAAGGGTCGATGGGACTGACAGGCCCCAGGGGCAATGGGGAGAGGCCAATGCTCCAGGTCAGCCTGATTGACAGGGCGGGCAGGCGAATCAGGGAGTCAGGAGGTCAGGGTGAATCCCGTCCTCCGTGTGAGCTGAAGTGGCCTGAGTCAGAGTGAGTGGGGCCGAGCTAAGGAGAGGCCAGAGCTGAGCTGGGCCAGATCTGGAGGGGCCAGAAAAGCAGCCCAGAGACACAGACCTGCCCTGGGAGCAGAGCTGCAGCCCAGAGACAGACCTGCCCTGGGGGGAGAAGCTGCAGCCCAGAGACAGACCTGCCCTGGGGGGAGAAGCTGCAGCAGCCAGAGGGGCCAGGGCAGCAGCCCAGGCAGCTGGAGGCAGAGCAGCAGCAGCAGCAGCAGCCGTGCTGAGGCAGAGGAGCTGGAGCTGAGGCAGAGCGGTGGAGCTGGGGCTGGAGCAGTCCGGAGCCGGGTGCGGTGAGCAGCTGGGGAGAGCGAGGGGAACCCTGGGCAGTGGGCCCAGCGCAGGGAGACGCCTCAGCCAAGGGGCCCTGCAGGCCAGACTTGCAGGGGGATCGTAACCCCGACAGGGCGGGGGCGACGCTGGGTCCTGCCACCCAGAGCCTGCGAGCGTGTGGCCACCGCCAGAGCAAGTGTCCAAGCCACAGCGTCCCTGCAGCACAGCCAAGGCCTGAGAAGGAGCCTGGGACTTGCAAAGGAACAGACTGAACTGCCCTGACATTGTAGAGACACTGTTGGGATGTTCCCTGCCACAGAGCGGGGCGATGTGTTTTCATTAGTCTTTCCCATTTTTCCTTATTCCTGTTACAAATTAATTGTTAATTAAATAATTTGCCTTTGCTTTGAATTGTATGCAGTGATCAGTGGGTCAGGGAAGCATCCTGTTTAGAGAGTACACCCCGGAGTGGGGACACCCTAGCCCCTGACCTAGGTGACCACAGCAAGGTTGGGGGTTGAGCCCCCCAGGAATCCTGGGCCCAGCCTTGTTGGGGTTACGAGGACTCTGCCAGACAGGAGAGTGCAAGGGGAGTCCTCGAGGGCAGGGAGGCCTCTGGGTAAAGGAGGTGGGAGCGAGGACTCAGATCCTTCTGCTAGCCCATTTCACCGGGGTAGTGGAGAGACGAGGAAAGTTCCCCACAATAGCGGGACTATTCCCCCGCTTACATTTAGGCACTGTGGTGAGCTCTTTCTCCTGTTTCAATCCTCTTTAACCTCTGGAACTTTCCTAGGCATTTCTCATCTTCAAGTTCTATGACTCTGATTGGCCCAGCATCCCCATTCTATAACGTCAGGTCAAGAACTTTTAGCCACACTTCTTTATGGAGGATTATGTTAGGATACATGATGTTTGAATCAAATTTCCAGTTGTACACTTTTGTTGCATAGCAGCATCCTTTTTAATCCCCGTTTTCAGAAACTGACGTCTCTGGGAATTTTCCTAGCATATTTGTTGCTTTAATGTGTTCTGATGCCCCTGTTTTTAAGCATGTCTGACTTTGCTGCCAAAATTTAAGATGACAGGTGTGGAGAAATAGATCCTTAGAAAATAGATCTGTTTTGCAAGGGCTTTTACATTTCAAAAGCAATATTAAATATTTCAGTTTGGATAACTATGGTATCAAGCATCACTTAAGGGAAAGCCAGACTGTGCTATTGAATCAGAGGCCATTGCCTGAGCTAGTGAAGAACTGCACCATCCCCAGGGGAGCTCCAGGGGGCAGCATCTCCAAATCTCTCCAGCAGTCAGGAGCAGCACCCTATGAAAATGAAGTATACTTCCCCTTCTGCAGGCTAGTGCAGTGAGCAGAGCCATTACTCGGCTTCCTTTCCCCTCCTGATGGAAAGGGCAGGGCCTTTACTTGGCTTCCTTTTCCCTCCTGTCACCCAGAAGGCACCAAACCTGGGGTTTAAGAGAGTGCGGGTCACAGTTGTGCCTAGTGCAGTAGTGTAGCCAGGGGGGAGCAGGGGGAGCAGAGGCTCCCCCACTGAGCAGAAGCAGCGTCGTGGAGCATTTTTTTTTGCTCCCGACGCTTTTTGCTCCCGGCACCTTTTTTTAGCTCTGCTCCCCCTGTGCTCTAAACCTGGCTACGCCACTGGCCTAGTGACTGTATTGGAGTCATGACAAGTGCAGGGTCCTTGCATTGTTGCACTCCACCAAAGAGTGCAAGGGTCAGGCGCTTCTATCCCAGCATCTTTTGCCTATAAAATGCAAAGTAAAGAAATACTTTTTTCAAAACCCGAAGGAGAGCTATGTGGTGCTTGAAGGTTTGTCTTTCTCACCAACAGAAGTTGGTCCAATAAAATATATTGCCTCACCCACCTTTTCTCTCTAATATTCTGGAGCTGCCATGGCTACAACCACACTGCATTTTTTTGAAACATTAACCTTTGCTGCTAGGGAGAGTGGGCTCAACTGAGCTGCACACAGTTGGTATTTTTGGCCCATTAACTAGGGATGGTATGCATGCAGTATATGATGTATGGTATTTTTGCAGGTCTGCCTTTGAACCCCAGCATTTGTATCTGATTTTGCATTCACTGTATAATTGCAATATAAGAATGAAAATGCTTTTTTGTAATTCATAAAGTAGCCTATGGCTTCACATAATTAAAATGGCTAAAATGAAACAGCTCAACTCTTTGAAATGCATAGTAAGCTAAGTAGAAATTCATCAGTGAATGCACTTTAAGAGACAGTGGTAACTTAGGAAATGTAAGATTCTGGTGCAACCTCAATTAATCCAAGAAGTGATTTAATTAAAAATAACTTTTAAATTAGTTATATCACTGTCATCATAAATGGTATGTTTTGATCTAATAACAGCTCTTCCCATTTAATAGCAGATTGGATTGGTACTTTACTCTTTAGCCATGGCTGCCCTCAGATATGTGTACTTGTATCCTGCAAAATCACTTATTTTACAAGGTATGTGGTACACTACTCTCCTGTATTAGCTGAAGCTAGGCACCTGACTCCAGGAAGCACAGCACTCTTTTTTTTACATTCAATTGTTCTTGGCTTTTTAACTGATGCGTGCAGTTTATATAAAAGATGAGAAATGGTTTTCATATGACCTGTCCAAACTTCCAACAACTCAAAGAAAAAAAAGAATACATTATTGCAGGAGCCAGACTGGATTATGTGTTTATGATGTTCTTGCTAGAAATGCCTGGAAGCTGTGAAAGGTGTGTTGTTGCAACTAATGTTCTGGCTTGCTCCTGTGTTTAATTACAAAACACAAAGCCCTGGCTGGGATGATTTAGTTGGGGTTGGTCCTGCTTTGAGCAGGGGGTTGGACTAGATGACCTCCTGAGGTCCCTTCCAACCCTGAGATTCTATGATTCTATGATTAAGTAGCCTGAAGACAAAGTTGAGAGCTGTTACTCAGAAATGTGCTGACCTCCTACAGCTTAGGTTATTATCCGGATCACGCAGTCATTGGAACTTCCTTACTATTCTTAACAGAACATTAATTCATCTCAACTTTCATATGAGGTTGTTAATTATTATCCCCATTTTACAACTGGGAGACTGAGGCACAGATCATTAAGTCATATAGTAAAAGTGGTGATTATGAAACCAGGAGTTCCTGGCTCCCAGCCCTGGGGTCTAACTGACATGCTATTTCTCTTCACTTCCCCTGTCCCCACCATTGTAAAATACCTGGTGACACTTACAATCCTCTATGGTCTAATATCACCGCATGGCTACTTGTGAGATTAGCCAACCTACTCAGGAATGATCAACAGCAAGTTTGAGATTGAGAAATCAAATCCCAGGATGATATGTGTCTCGCCTTTCCAGTTTTTACAGGCAGCTGTATTAGCATTTTCTGAAATATGAAGATTGATTGAGCTGCTGTACTATTGAATCCCTGGTAATAGTGTGATTCTGAATGCACAGATAAAAAAAACATTGAAGTCCATTTTCATGCAAATGGTAAGGTTTGTTCTTTTAAAACAAATAAATTGTGTATTCCCCCCACAACCACACAACATGCTGCCAGAATTCACACAACCTCTCTTCTATTCCCCTCATCGTTAATGGAATCTAATTATCATGCACATGAGCAATGTGAACTTCCAGCAAAAGGGGTGGATACTACCAATAAAAAAGCCTACCTTACTCTCAGTGAATGCAATTCATGTCTCACCGCCCCCCACCATTAATTCTCAAGCCCTGGGATTGCAGTAATTTATGTATAAAGAGGCTCGTTGATGTGTTTATTACTCCACAATAGAGTTCAATGCTGTAAGATTATGAGCAACTGCAGTGCTCATCACCACCTCACAAAATATAGGTCAGCAAAACTAGGGCCTGATCCAACACCTAACAAATTCAATGCCTAGAGAACTGTCAGTCTCATCCTGTTGTTATTGAAAACTTTTTGTTACCCCTTGTTTTTCAGGCAGCTCTAATATCTCCCACATGTCCAGGCCTGGAACCATATACAATGAGATTCAAACTTCATATTATCATTAAGGATTCTTCTGTTTTACATTATGATCCTTGGTGATATTCGATTGTTTGCTCTTTGAGAAAGGAACTGTTTTTATTCTATTTTTATATAGCACCTGAAACAATGGGATCCTGGCCTCGTTTGGGCCACAAGGTGCTCCCACAACTCGTGTAATAATTACTAATGTAGTAAGGATGAGAGGACTTATTTTATCTCCCCAATAACTCTTCAGTTCTACTTTTACCATCATATCACTGGAATTTAGGATCCTAGTTGTGCCCCGTTTCTAGCCAGTGCTTCCCACTCTTTGGGTCAGCACTGGTACTGTTGCAGGTCCCAGGTGGATATGAGCTTGTGACTCCATTGCTTGGCTGCAATTCTCATCCCCACCCCACTCCTCACATAGCCTTTCTGTTGCTAGGGCCTTTGCCCACGCTGAGAGAATCTGTCCTAGTGCCTTGGCCACCATATGGCAACCAGCTGACACACACATGCTAAATATAATTTGGAGTGTTGGAATAGGGTGGAAAGATCTTCTGTTGACCACCAGGTTAGCAGGTGTTGGAGACCTGTATTAGAATGCTGATTTACTGTGTCCACTGCAGCCTCTTAACCCTACCTTGGGTATAATGTTAGTTCAGAGAATCACTGAACTAATGTCTGGAACAGCGAAACCCTGGGCACAGCCTAGATTGAGTCTGGAAGCTTAGGTTGTGCTTATGGTGTGTTTTTATTGTTTCAGCTACTAATAAAAAAAGGACCACAGGAAAATGAATGAGTTTTTGGGCACTATCCATGTGTCCTTTGCTAAAGGTGGAATGAGGATTTAGCCTCTTCAGAGGTTAATTTTACTCTAAGGCATTCAGGGAAATCTCTGACTCATGAAAAGTGCCAATGGATTGTCACCATCCACAGAGAGTTGATAGCACCTTGGCTTTAAAGATTGACTCTGAATGACCCACAGAGTAAATTGCATGGAACTCCATTTTATCTGTTCCAAAAGGATAAATGGTTCAGTCAATGCTAGCATGATTTGAACCTGAATTTCTAGGGAGTCTAACCTAATTCAAGCCTAAGGCTTAGGCCAGTAAAACAGATCATCCAACTGCAGCTTTGCATAACTCATGTGAATGGCTTTTGGTTTGACTTTTTTTTTTAAATAGTGGCAAACCTGTTTCAGCTTATGGGTGGACTGGGTGATTGGACAGGCCAGTTCGCTCCATATCATTCTATCATTCAGCATTAAAAAGTTGCCACTTATCCCTTATATAATTAGTCATGGTATTTGCAGAATTTTCTGCAGTTAGAATGGAAAATTATTGAAAACATCACTCAGTTTAAATGGTTAAATGTGGTGAATAGAAAGTTTTTAATGTTGCCCACTTTGGAGGGGAGAGGGGGGAGAGAAAATGAATACCATTAGAAGAAAACAAGGACACGGCTTGACTCTGGTGAGCCAAGCATAATGCTGCAGCATAATGATGATTATATAATTCATTGAGTTCTGTAATCACAAAATAATGCTGCATCATAACACCATGTAACGATGCCTGAAACAAATCCAGGGGTTCTAAAGGCTATGCTAGCATACATGGGCAGTCCAGCGAATGTGAAGATGAGTGGCAACTGTTAACTCTCTGGCTGAATAGGGCCTGATTTTCATAAGTGCTGAGCACCTGTAGGTCCCATTAAAGCCTATCCATGTTGTGGTGCTAGCATGTGTGAAAATCAGTGCCAGTGTAAAATAGAAAATCACTGACCCATTTTGCAGACAAATTAGAATGAATAAATACAGAAAATGTCTCAAATTAGGATTACCAGAGAAAAGAATGGATAGTGCCTTGCAGGTAAAGGCTAAATATAATTTATGTCTCCAGCTCATCTACATATATACAAAATTTATGTCATATAATGTCTGCATTAACATTTATAGCATACATTTTGTGTGTCATTATTTCTTGGCACATTAAGGTGACTTATGGTTCTTAATGTTGCTTTTGCTTGTAAAAGTTAATTGGTGGGAGTTTTAAATTAGAAGGATCTGGATACTAATAGAACAGCCATGTCTGGATACTTTGTGGTTCTCCCACAATGCTCAGTGGTCTACCATTACTTATGCACTTTCGGAAGTTCATTCTGGGACTAGGTAAGTGTATGTGGCCATTAAAACACACTGAGGATGGTTGGTGTCTCCATGTTGGGAGCAAACCAACCCTTATGTATCAGTAAGGAGTAAATAAAATCCAAACCAAACCTTTGAGATTTTGAAATGTTTGGATTTTCCATTTCTATCATTTGTTTTTTCTTATGGTAACCAAGACTGATAAAATACCAAATTATATCCCCTTCCTCAAAACATTCCTCTCATCATCCCACAAGTCTTTTTGGGGGAGCAGCGATTTCACAACCTAATGCGGAGCCCTGGAGTCTCTCATATCCAGGTTCTATCACAGGAGAAATGAGCTGCCACTATCCAGATGTCCAGAGAAAGGACTGGGGAGGAAATGTGTGGACCTACTGACCATCTACCTTCTCATCCCAAAGAATGCAGGAGGATGTAGCAAATTAATGAAAATGCTGGTAAAGGACCATTGGACGGAGTGTTCATAAAAAAAAAAATTAAAAAAAATAAGTGTTAGAAGGGAGCCTGGTCCTGCTGAGGAGAGGAGCATCTTGTGATGGTGGGAAGGAGGGCACTCTTTAGGGAGAGGATCATGGAGATTGTGACATCAGTAGGGTCCATGCAGTTGTGGAGGGGCAAGTTCCTAAAGAGAAAAATGCTGAGTAAATATGGATGTTTACATGAAGTGAACCTAAACTTGGAAACATCTGAGGATCACCCATCTCTAGTATTTATGGCTTCTCTATTTTAAGATTAAATGTTTGTTTAGTTGGCCCCTTTGTATCCCATTTATTGTTAACAAGAAATAGGCCTTTCATCCAAATCCTTTGAACTTCAGGGGATTGGATAAAATGCAATCCAGATCAAAACCAGTCTTAATTTTAATTTTGGGAAGGCTGTCTAAAGCGCAGGAGTAGGACTTGTAGACATTGGTGCTAGTCTAGGTTCTGCCACCGACTTACTGCACGTCCTTGACCAACTCACTTCACCTCTGTCTGTGCCTCAGCTTTCCCATCAGTAAAGTAGAGAGAACAATAATTCTGTGGTGAGTATTAGTTCATTAATGCTTACAAACACCTCTTGATTCTGAGATGGAAGGCCCTATTGGAATGAAAAGTATGTCTGTTATATGATTCTTATTTTGCAAAACCAACCCTTTACTAACAAGGCTTGTAAAACCAGAACACAGACTCCTCAGCTCATCTTTAGTTAGTACTACCTGTCATTCCAGAGTACAAATTGTACCTCTTGTTCTTCCCCCTACAAAATCCTGATAAACATTTTAAATGGTAATAGTGTAATTATCTTTGATTAGTGACTGTGCTAACTTTTTTTTAAAAAAGTAAAGTAGATGTTGATTACCAAGCAGTAATGTAGTACTTTCATGAACAGCTATAATTCCACTCATGAATATACATTAATCTTATGCATCAGTTGTTATCCTTACTTGCAATTAAAAGACACTAACCAATGCCACTTCGTCTTGAATTAGGAAACTTAAGGAAGAACAGAGATTCCAGAGTATAGGAAATTTCTGGATAGTTCCAAATCCATCAAGCTCTTATTTAGTTTCCCTATTTGAACTGGTCTCTGTACATTTTACCTACTCAAAATATAGCAGATCACAGAACAGACAGCAACAGCCAAAGGTAATATAGGCAGATGATGGTAGCATCAGGTGGTAATGTAAGTAAATGTAAACAATGGTTCTAGGAAGTCACATAAGAGTGGGGATAGGAATTTGTGCATTGCTACAGTAGCATATGAGGATTTAGGAAACAGAGATGATAACCTGCATGAAATAGAGTGTCTTGGAGGGAGAGAGAATGACCTGCAAATAGAAGAGTGGAGGTAAAGGGCATAGTATCTCCTACACTACACTACACAGCAATGTAAGCCTGGGCTCAGTGTATCCATACTCCAATTGTGTCAAATTAGGGCTCGAACTTAGGGTCCCAGGACCCTGCAAGGCTGGAGGGTCTGAGCCCATGTTAAGCTGGGACCTAGCAAAGCAATAGGGCTTGGACCCTGTGTGCATGCAGCCCCAATGTGATTTGGGTACCAGAAGTCTTCTTTTTGGATTTATCCCAGAGTTCCCTGGGCAACTGCCTCAGTCCTCTCTCTTCAGACAATTTTTGGTGCAGCCTATTGCACTCTATTGCAAATGGCAGCCACTCAGATCAGTGTTAATCCATTGTCTGCTGACCACTGGTCTGCAGTCACACTATCAGAGAGCCTTCAGGGTTTTCAATGGAGACAGATCAGAAGTTTTTTTGCAAAGAGAGCTGCTTCCTGATCACAACAACACAGTCAGATTTTGGTGCACGCTGCCCGGGGCCCCTGTGCTTGCAGCCCCAGGAAGGGTTGGAAGGCCCGGGCCAAAGAGCAGAATGGGGTCTAAGCAGCTGCCCTGCAGGGAGGGGAAGTGGCAGAGCTCCCAGATCAGCAAAGCCAGAGGAGGATGACCCCAGCCCCTCTCCCTTCCTGCAGGGCAGCTACTTAGTCCCCACTCTGCTCTCTGCTTGGTCCCTGCTCTGCTCTCTGCCCCTCACTCTCTGAGACAGCATGTAGGGGGGTTCCCAGGTAGCCTGCACTGTCAGGGAAGCAGGTGGAAGCCAGCCCCAAAACCTCCCTGCAGCCTCCTGCAGCAGCTCCAGCTCCTCCTCCCTGCTGCACAGGGAGCAAAGCTGACAGGTGGGAGGCAGTTCCCAGCTACCAGGATGTTGCCGGTCATCCCTCCCCACAAGTGAGCCGAGCCAGGAGATTAGCCGTTCCTCCTCCCTGCAGGGCAGCTGCTTGGTCCTGCTCTAATGTCTGTCCCTTGCGCTCACTCCCCTCCCCTCCCTTGCCTGGGGCTGTATGTGCAGAGATGCTTGGGCAGCATGCACTGTGAGGGCAGTGAGTAGGCACCAACCCCAAAACTTCACCACCACCTCCTGTGTGTACCCCTTATCCCAGCCTCCCTGGCTGTGGTGGGGCAGGGATAAGGGATCCCTGGGAGGGGGGTGCTGGAGCACACTGCATCCCAAGCGCTGGGGATGCACTTCACTGCTCCACAGCCAGGCTAGGAGAGGGGAGTCTTTTCCTCTGCAACCTACATTTTATGTCAAACTTCAAAACAAACAGACAAAAACAAATAAAAACCAACCAAACGAAAACACCTTCACTGACCAGCCCATTTTAAAAATTAAGAATTGCAAAGTTTCATTTTAATAGTTTGACAGCCCTGGAGGCTGATGTCCTAGTTATCCACAGACCAGGTGCACATGGGCATTATCCTGCCAATGTGACTCAGCCTGGAGGTGGAGAACCCTATTCTCAGATTAGATGGCAGTTCAGTATAAAACCGTCTCAAACTGCAGGCATTCTACTGCGACAGCCACCAAAGGAGCTAATTATGCAGTTTATGTGCTCACATGCTCCTTATGGGCAGCTGAGTCCCATCAATAGCCCCGCCACAGTTAGGAAACAGGGTGGGCAATGGAGTTTTCCCACAGTGCACCACATTCCTAGGACTAGAGTGTCAACACTTTGGCTGGGGAGGGGCATGGGCACTAGGTACCCTGGGTTAGGGTCACTTTAACTTGTGGACGCCAGAGCCCTAGGTTTGAGCATGGGTCAGAAAATCCTTAACCTGGGGTTAAAATGCAGTGTAGATCGGGGTCAGCAACCTTTCAGAAGTGGTGTGCCGAGTCTTCATTTATTCACTCTAATTTAAGGTTTTGCGTGCCAGTAATATATTTTAGCATTTGTAGAAGGTCTCTTTCTATAAGTTTATAATATATAATTAAACTATTGTTGTATGTAAAGTAAATAAGGCTTTTAAAATGTTTAAGAAGCTTCATTTAAAATTAAATTAAAATGCACAGCCCCCCAGACCAGTGGCCAGGACCCGGGCAGTGTGAGTGCCACTGAAAATTAGCTCGTGTGCCGCCTTTGGCACCTATGCACTAGGTTGTCTACCCCTGGTGTAGATGCTCAAGCCCAGGTTTCCTTGACACAGGTCAGCTGACTCAAGTCCCACTAACCCTAAGCTTACATTGCATTGCAAGACACACCCTTAAGGTCCCTACTGTTTGTTTTGGTTTTTACTTTGGCATTGCAGTTTGGGCCTGATCTACAGCCTACTAAAGTCAGTGGAAAGACTCCTATTGAAGTCATAAGTTTTGGATCAAGCCCTTAATGCAAACCAATCTCCTATACAGTTTTTTATTGCAGTATTTCAATCTATTACAAACCCCCAGCTTCCCACCATCCAGGGCCAAATCGTGGCCTTTGGCATCATGTGTGTTGTCGATTTCCAAATCAGGAGTAATTACCCCCACCCAACGAGGTGGGACTCCAAAGAGTGACACGAGTACTGTAGTGCTGAAACACAAGTCTAAGTTCCGATGGTTATAGCAGCCTCCCATGGAACACAGCCTTGTGCTATTTCCAAGATGTTTCATATTATTTAATAGGCTGCTGTATATTGGATTGAATGCATCAGACCTTCATAATCAACCGCTCAAATTTCAATTTTCTCATGCAATGTATAAATTGAACTTTAAGATTTGTGATTCATTGAAAGGTGCTTCTGTTACTTTTGCATTCCTTTGTTTCCCTTTCAAACCATCAGACTGAATAAGAACTCACTGAAAAACAATTGGAGAAAAGTAACAGTCAGCAGATTTGGTGCCCTATTCAGACGCCGTTGTAAGGAGAGAGGATCTTCTTTCCATTAAACTCAAAAACAGACTTGTTCAAGAAAATAAACAGGTAGAACTAGGAAATATGTAGGTCCAAAGTTAACAGTTGTTTGGTTAATCAACCAGAAATGGGCCCCATATCATCCATTTGACTACTTTGACTCGGAGGAGCATCTATTTTACACCAGCGTGGGACCAGATTCAGGTTTAATTCTGAATCCAGATGGCATGACTTAAGCTCATCTCTATCTAAAAAGTTAAAGAAATTATTCAGGAATGATTTACCCTCGCAGGAATGCCCAATGATGAGACTATGGCCTTTCTGGGCCCAGCCCAATGTTCCAGGTTCCCACTGACTTCAGCAAGAGTGGGCTTGCACAAGCTGGTTTGCAGGAGACAGACCATATGAAGAGCACCAAAGCTGCTTTAGCTTATACATCCACTCTTTGATCTAAATGTTATTGTCTTGAGAAAATTGCCAGTTTGCTTATTTGTGGCCCAATTGTACACCTGTGCAACTGTTACCTCCAGTTTCCTGCTCCATCTTTGGATGTCTGCATTACTCCTAGGTTTCTGCTTTAAGCCAGAGAGTCAAGGCAGTGAAATGTCAGTTTTACAGAAATGACACATGAGAGCTGAATTATGCCCTCCCCCTGGCCTGAGCGCCCCGGCCGGAGGGAGGGCGGCTTGCCAGCAGCCCCGCTCTCCCCGCTGCCAGAGCACCCCGGACGGAGGGAGAGTGGCTTGCCCACGGCCCCACTCTCCCCCACTGCCAGAGTGCCCCAGCCGGGAGGAGAGCAGGACCACGGCCCCGGCCGGAGGGAGGGCAGCTTGCCCGCTGCCCCGCTCTCCACCCGGGCCGGAGCGCCCCGGCCAGAGGGAGGGCGGCTTGTCAGCAGCCCCGCTCTCCCCCCCGCCAGAGCGCCCCGGCCGGAGGGAGAGTGGCTTGCCCGGGGCCCCGCTCTCCTCCCGGCCGAGCGGCGGGGGGAGGGCGGCTTGAGGGGGCCCCGTGGTGGCAAGAGAAGAGCGGCGGACCTGCCGCCCCATTGCTGCTGCGGCGGGTGAGAAGGGGGCAGCAGTCCGAGTCCTGCGGCGGCAATTTGGTGGCGGGAAGAGTGGACCTGCTGTCGAATTGCCGCCGGGGCACTCAAACTGCTGCCCCATTCTCGATGCCGCCCCAAGCACCAGCTTGGAAAGCTGGTGCCTGGAGCCGGCCCTGCCTAGGAGAGGGCTGTGGCTGGGCTGATTGGCGAAGCAGCCACAGCTGTGGCCAGTTTAAGCAGGGCCCAGCTGGCCCTTACAAGAGGGCAGTGGGCCTGGGGCAGAGAGTCTCCTCTAGCTGTGGAGGGAGACGGGCATGGCTGCTGGGAAGCCTGAGCAGGTACCTGGAGTGGAGCAGGGCTGGGGGAAGGCCAGAGGAGCTGGGGAGCTCTGTCCTGGAAACCCCCCAGGCTGCAGGCCTAGACTAAGGCCATAAAGGGTACTGGGGGCAGCCCATGGGTAGGCAGAGGCAGCAGGTCAACCCCCCCCTTGCCTATGATGTGGCTAATATAGACTGCAGTCTGCCCCAGTGAATGGGGGCTTGAGGATGACTGGCAGTAGCCCATCGGCTGAGTTAAGGTGCGGATAGTGTGTGTGGGTCCTCCTGGGAGGGGAGACCCAGACTAAGGGAGTACTGCCAGGGGGGCAGCATCCCAGACAGAAGGGCACCGGGGTCCGGGAGGGACACGGGGGCCTAGCGGCAGTGGGACACCGACCGGCAGGGGGGTGCTCCAGCGGCTGGTGAGCTGATTCCCTGGAGAGACCAGCAGGAGACGCCGCAGGGGTGAGACCCGAGCTATCACAGCATGGTATTTGACTTGTAACAAATTGGCCTATATGCTTGACAATGGAAAAAATTAGTTACACAAATGCATATGCAAAATAATTGTGCAATCATGTCAATACACATTTACAGTCTATTTGCACATGACTGTTGGATAATTATGCATGCAAAGGTCCATGTCTGATTACTTGTGCATGTAGTTAGTCAAATTTTGCATGCAACTGCAGTAATTGTTCAGGGAAATTAGGCATGAAATTTCACACCTTTCTTGAAAATCAAACCCTATATATTTTCCCATATTTCTGAATTAGTTCCACATTTGTAGCCTGATCTCCTTCTGCCCATACTTCTCCAAAATTCCAATTCACTTTTGCTTAAGTAAGGATGACATAATAAGACCCTAGACATTTGTGATTGGTTGCTATCCATTTAAGAGCGGGGCAGGCTGGGAACTCTTCCCCAGGGACAAAATAAGAAAAGCTACCTTAGAAAAGCCAGTTTGGATTGGCTCTGGTGAAGGGAATATTTACAAGAACTGTTGTGAGGGAGCTAATTTGAAGATATGGATTGTCCTCCATTTTTTTTTTGATTGGTTAGTTGTGGGTTTTGTTTGTTTTGTGGCTAATAAAGTGAGATTTATCCTTTGTATCCCTTAAGTCTTTGCAATTCTTAACCTTAACCTTAAAAACCTTAAAAGCTTAACCTCTAATCTCCAAATGACCCTGTGTCACAACATATAAATGTATGATCAGACCTTTCATGACAATGTATTTCCTCTACAGCATTTTTCTGGTCTCTTGCTTTACCCAGTGTGCAGTTGTATCTATTGCATAACTCAGCTGCATGACAATGGTTTTTCTGTCTCTAGTAAATAAAGTTTTAGCCTCTGTTTAAAAATACACGTTACCTTAGAGTTACGGTTCAGTAACCATAAAGAAAGAATGAGACTCAGAAACTGATGTTACTGATGAGCGAGAGAGAGTTTACCTTTAAAAAAAGGTCTTCAGGCAAGATAAGTTAATTTTTATTGTTGAAAATGGACTTTAATTTCAGTACTTTAAAAGGTAATCAAATCTATAATTTAAAATTACAGCAGTAGATAACAGATTTTAAATCTGAAACAACTTCACATTGTTGGCAACAGTAAGAGGACATAGTGATTCTCACATCAAAATGAGCTATTAAAACTTGGAAAGCTTAGACGGTGAACAGGCCAAGAGAATAAATGAAAACTTCACTGCCAACTAAGAGCAGAGAAGAGCACCATCCAGACAACCTTCAGTATTACTTTTCTTTTAAAAAAATATTGTTAATTTTAGCATTTGTGAAATGTGCTGAAAATGACAGTCCTGGTGAATGAAGTCTTCTGTTCACAAAGCATAGGTAATTCAGGAGGCAATTTTTCAAAGGAGCAAAGAAGAGTTAAGCTCCCAACTCCAAATGATTCCTCCCACCCTTTGTACCTTTGAAAATCTCCTCTCTATTCACCAATGCCCTGATCCTGCAAAGATTTACACAGGACCTTAATTTTAAGCTCTGAGTAGCCCTATTGAAGCCACTGGAACTAAACACAGTGTATAAAGTTAAGTGCAGTACCTGGGTTTAGACAGCCTATTAGTGCCAATTTTGGTGAAACATAAGAATAGCCAATCATGTATCCAGGCTAGTATCCTATCTTCAGACAGTGGCCAGTGACAGATGCTTCTGAGGGAATGAACAGAACAGGGCAATTTCGAGTGACCTATCCCCTGTCGTTCAGTCCCAGCTGGAGATTTAGGGACATCCAGAGTTTGTGCTTGTGTGCCTGACCATCTTGGCTAATAGCCATAAATAAACCCATCCACAATTTACCTAGTTTCTTTTTAAAACCCAGTTACAATTTTGGCCTTCCCAAACGTCCCATGGCAATGAGTTCCATAGGTTGACTATGCATTGTCTGAAAAAGTACTTCCTTATGATTGTTTTTTAAACTTGCTGCCTATTAATTTCATTGCGTGGCTCCAAGTTCTTGTGTTATGTAAAGGAGTAACACTTTCTCCACACCATTCAAGATTTTATAGACCTCTATCATACCCCAGTCTTCATCTTCTCTTTTCTAAATTGAACAGTCCCAGTCTTTTTAATCTCTCCTCGAGTGAAAGTTGTTCCATACCCCTAATCATTTTGTTGGCAATCCTGATGCATCTTTTTTGAGATGGGGCAATCAGAACTACACAAAGTATTCAGCATGTGGGCATACCATGGATTTAGACAGTACCATTATAATATTTTCTGTTTTATTATCTAGCACCTTCCTAATGGTTGCAATATTCTCTTAGCTTTCTTTGACAGCCACTGCACATTGAGCAGATGTTTTCAGAGAACTATCCACAGTAACTCTAAGATCTTTCTTGAGTGGTAACAGCTCATTTAGACCACATCTCTTATATATAGATTGTTTTTTCCCCCCAATGTGCATTACTTTGCACTTATCAACATTGAATTTCACCTGCCTTTTTCTTGCCCAGTCACCCAGTTTTGTGAGATTCCTTTGTGCCTTCTCACAGTAGCTTTGGACTTGATTGTCTTTAGTAATTTTGTATTGTCTGCAAATTTTGCCTCTGAACTGTTCACCCCCTTTTCCAGCTCATTTATGAATATGTTGAACAGCACCGATCCTAGTATGAATCCTTGAGGGACCTTGCTATTTATCTTGCTCCATTGTGAAAACGGGGCATTTATTCCTATCTTTTAACCAGTTATTGATCCATGAGAGGACCTTCCCTCTTATGCCATGACTGCTCACTTTGCTTAAAGGCCTTTGTCAAAGGTTTTCTGAAAGTCTAAGTACACTATATCAGTGGGGTAATCCTTGTCTACATACTTGTTGACAACCTTAAAGAATTCTGATAGATTGATGAGGCATGATTTTCCTTTACAAAAGCCATATTGATTCCTCTTCAACAAACGATGTTCATCTATGTGCCTGATAATTCTGTTCTTTACTATAGTTTCAACTAATTTACCTGGTACTGAAGTTAGGTTTACTGGCCTGTAATTGCCAGAATTACCTCTGGAAACTTTTGACAAAAATTGACATTAGCTATCCTCCAGTCATGTGGTATAGCGGCTGATTTAAATGATAAGTTACATACCACAGTTAGCAGTTCTGCAATTTCACATTTGAATTCCTTCAGAACTCTTGTGTGAATACCACCTTGTCCTGGTGACTTATTACCATTTAATTTATCCATTTGTTCCAAAACCTCATCTATTGACAGCTCATTCTGGGACAGTTCCTCACATTTGTCACCTAAAAAAGAATAGCTTAGATGTAGCAGGAGATCCGATGCAGTGAAGACAGATGCAAACAATTTATTTAGTTTCTCTGCAATAGTGTTGTCTTCCTTGAGTGCTCGTTTAGCACCTCAACCATACAGCGGTCCAATTGACTGTTTGGCAGCATTCTGATGTGCTTAAAAAACGTTGCTGTTAGTTTTTGTCTTAATTCTTTCTTGGTCTACCTTATTATACTTTGACACTCAACTTGCCAGAGTTTATGCACCTTTCTGGTTTTCCTTACTAGGATTTGACTTCCAATGGAAGTTTTTTGACATGCACACATCTCCATGGGAACTAAACTAAGATCACTTAATTAATTTAACAAAGCCATTTAACAGTCATATTGTAAAAGCTTTTAATTACTTCCAGGCTGGGATGGATGGATGAATTTATTAATACTAATTATTGTATATTACCTACATGCATTGTATAAGTTACTTGTCACCATGATGTCTACACAACATTACCACAGAATGGAAAAATATTTATATAATGCATTTTGATCCTGCAGGATCCCAAAGCACTTTACAGAATCAATGGAGTTATGATTTGCTGTTCCAATTAAGAGAAAAATCTACCATTAAAAGACATCTGCATTTTAAACAGAATACAATGGTCAACTGGGGGTATGTGATACTGTAGTAAAAAAAGAATTAACCCAATATCTCATAGATCCAGTAAGGTAAAGATTCCTCATATGAAATACCACTATACACGTAACACATTACATATAGTAGCCAACATCAGAAAGTGTCTGGTCCTAAGCACTGCAAGGGCTGAGATCCAGATCTCTACTAGGCTGTCAAGTTAGTATTTTGATTTAGATTTAAATTTAGAATTTTGAATGACCTATTTTAACAAAGTCATTTTGTTAAAAAAATCTTTCTTTTTCCTCATTTATTTGTAATAGGTTTTTGGAGTTTCATGACCATGAGACAATTATTTCTGTGGTCATGAACAGGTATTATGCTACTGTCTTGATAGATAGCTACTTGTTATCAGACAGTATATCCACAAATAAATCAAGAATTAACTTGTATCATCAGAGAAATATTTTTATTACCTGTTATATCAGAGAGTCAGGTATTACCCAGAGAATGTTTAAAATACCCATCAAATATACAAAAGAAAGATAATAAAGTTTATTTTTCATCCTGAGTTTATGACCATTTTTATTTTATTCTGTAACAGAGGTTAAGCAGGCTAGATAGTTTAGTATGAGTAAAATCATTCTAGTGACATACCTCACTTTTCTTTATAAGCCACAATAAACTCTTTATATTTTATTTAATGTATGTGTTTCATCAAATGTCTTGTGATTAAAAGCATAGGGCTGAGAGTGAGGAGATGTGGTTTATACTTCAGCTACTGACAGAGACATTCTTTTTGACCTTGAGCCCTAGTTTCGAAAGCTGGCTTCTAATTTTGTGTCCAACTTTAAGCACTTGTGGTTTTCAGAGATGCCCAATTGATTTCAGTTGGCAATGTGGGTACTTAGCATCTCTGAAAATCCAGCCTTGGGTTGGTAAAGTTGGGCTCCCCAAAAGTGAATTAAATTTATTAAATTTGACTCTTACATTATCTGTCTAATTTCTCCAATGGTTAAATAGGGTTAGTAATATTTTCATACCCCACATAAGTGGCAAGATGTCTAATTCATGAAAGTATCTGATCTTTTAGTTTAGTCAGCAGCCTTTTGATGACTCTCATCATTATGTTGATGCCTTTCTGGATCCCGGCAGAGAAAAGTGAATTGTTTACACATGGCTCTGGTGTTTCCTCATTGATCAGTTCCAGGGGTTGTGTTGACCTCCCAGGACATGCTGCAAAGTACTGCACTCAGACATTTGTTTGAAGAGGTGGCTTGGATCAGATTGTTTCATACATAGAATCATAGAACATCAGGGTTGGAAGGGACCTTAGGAGGTCATCTAGTCCAACCCCCTGCTCAAAGCAGGACCAATCCCCAATTTTTGCCCCAGATCCCTAAATGGCCCTCTCAAGGATTGAACTCACAACCCTGGGTTTAGCAGGCCAGTGCTCAAACCACTGAGCTATCTCTCCCATAGATCGCAACAACAAAGGGGATGTGATTTTATACAAGATCAGGTGCTGAGGGTTGCATTTCATAAACTACAACTAATATATATAAATGTTTGTAAAATACCTATACATTCTTGGATGGAAGGCAGAATAACAATACTTTGACTTCTATACTAACTGTTCTGTTCGGGAAACAGAATTGCTATTCCATGGGCAATATTGTCTCTCTTTTAAATCCATTCTGAATTGGGACAAAAAGCTGAAATTTCAAATCTTCTCACTAAAATGCACATTTCCAAAAATATTTTTTGATTGTTGGACCATCAAAACATTTCATTCAGACACTCTCGCTTTGATTAATTTCACTTTGAATTTTATAAAACTCAAATATTAAATTTAATACAGTATATGTGTATGAAACATAATTTATAAATATATTTAACTGAATATTTCAATATAAGACTAAAGAAAATGAATCAAAACATTCTGATGTCAGAGGCTTTGTATTTTTTCCATTGACAATATAGTCTAAATCAACACATTCCCATGAAACATTTCAGTTTCAGTAAAACTTCATTTTTCAATAGAAAACTGACCGGTTCTAATTATTATACCCTAGAGATGGGAGACTGACAGTAAAAAGGTCCCATAAGTGTGTTTTAAATCTAGCCTGCATGGACTAGCTGTAAAGGTAAGAATTCCGTGGCCCTATCCAGTCCTTGGCATGTTTCCCAGAATTGGCAACAATGGTGGTGGTGCTTTTCTTATGTGATGCAAACATTACCCATTAGAAAATACTGTGTACTAAGGCCACTGCTCAGCCAGGATATCATAATGAGGTTAGGTCACATCCTGGACTGAATTCTGACAGCCTGAACAGGCATCGTGGAGATGAGACATTATCTCTCATTACCAATCCACTGCATTATCCCAAAGAGAGGCTTCTGAGGGGAAATAAAACAAAAATAACAGACTTCATTGGTTTGGTCTTAAGATGCCAAGGAGATTTAAAGCTGCAAAGCTAATAAAACAGTACGATTTCTTTTGTTGAAATACAGCCAGGCAGCCAAATTGTACCATTTAGCTGACAAATTGGGAGTTGAGTATTGACAATTCAGTAAATGCAACTATGCAGAATTCCAGGTTAAGATACAAAGCTGCTTTTAGCAAGCACAATGGACTAGACTTGACTACTCTATATTTGCAATTAAGGTAAAAAGAAAACATGGACTTCCTTATGCGAACTGTTCCTGGGCTTTTAGGAGGAGCTAGAACAAAGGGAGTATAATGATTCATACACACTCTGATTCTGTTCAATAGCTTCCTTGGCATAAAAATAGTCTGAGTTCTGCTTGGATTTTGCTTTGAAATTAATTATCCAAGGAAAGGATAATTTCCTAAAATTTCATCCTAAAAATGCATGAGATATATCTTAATTTCTCAGAGAGGTGCACTTATTTTACAATTTTTAGGGCAACTTCATACCATTACAACTGGCTGGGAGAATATATCCCAATACACGTATGGGGTATTTTTTTGCAGTAGGGATGGGGTTTTTGTACTAACAGATGTTATGATTTGCTAGGGACAAAGGCAGAGTGGGGAAAAATACAGAATAGATGGAAAGAAGATTAGCACCCTCAAATACAAGGTACCATGCACTTATACAGGGTGTCTCACAGACACATTCCTTTCTACAAATTACAGTTGTCTTACCAAGGAATTTACTATATCAGGGGAGAGTACTTTTCCCCACTTTGAGCCTGAGTCATGATAAAAAACAAAATAAACATGGGCTGCATGGCACAGGGAATGTGCGTGAGGTTTCTAATGAAATTGTGAATGGTTTTCATTCTCACTTGCAGGTGGAACAGATGGTGAATGTGGTGTATCCACTGAAATAACCTGCATTGCCAAGCTATTTTTCAATAAAAAAGGTTATGTGCTCCATTGAAATAAATTGAAAGTATCTTCCACTTTACAGAATGAGTGGGAGCTGTATGAACAATCAGTAATGTTCTGGTCACGGTAGATTGCAGGGTTCAGCAGCGTGTATTCTTTCTTTGGTGGTGGTGATGAGGAAAACGATGACTGCTGCAAATGCTGGCAAAACATTTTAATCATAAATAAATCCACATCCTTGCTATTCTTTGACTGATTTTGCTTAGGAAAAACTCCAGGATAGATCCCCACTGAGATTAATTCACAAAAATAATGTGATTTCTGCTCCACCTCTATACTAAGGATTTCAAAAAATATCTTTTTCTCCAGGTCACTCTTAGCAAATCGACTAAATTCTGCTAGGAGTGTCAGTAGTCCAGATTACAAATGGCTACACCAGAGAACGCACATTTTGGTCCACATGAGGATATAGGTACCTATGTCCCACATTTAGGCACCACTGAGATCCTCAACACCCCATTCAACGCCACTCCTTTTGCAAATCTCTGGCCATGCAAAGGTTCCAGAAAGCTGCCATATCTCCCCCTCTTAAGTAGAAGAATCCTTGCATGATACACAGTCAACACAGCTGGCATGAAAGTCACACACTCCCTCATTCCCTCCCACAGAGGGCACATTGGTGATCTACAGCTTGTGCATCAGTTTCTTGGAGCCATAGTCAGCTGAGCATAGTTTAGAGCAGCCCTGGGGCTACTCTGAAATATGCTGGAAATTGACATGGCCCTTGGCTGACTCCAGGATCAGAGAGCTACTAATGGCTACTTTGCATCTGCCCCCAGTGCTGACTGGACACAGCTGAAGAATGAGTCCAATATTCTAGGAATCAAAGAAGGCACAATTCGGCCATGATATTGTGAATGTTTTTTTACTTGACCTCCTGTGTGTTGCCCATAGTAACATGTAGGTGTAGCTGCCATTATTTAGACTTCTAACCAATTGTGCCTCCATATGAGATAGTTAGACAAGTGTGATCACACTTAGCACAATTTTGCATGTTCTAACTTATTTTCACTTGTAAATTTCAGGAGCAAAAAAGAGAGCCAGGCTTAAATATACCAGGCCCTGTTTGCTTACTAATTGCAAGCCTGTTTCTTGTACACAGTATTGATGGTTTATGAGATACGAAAATGAAGGGGAAAGAGAGAGATCTTTGTTGGATTTTCATTCCATTTACTCTTTTTAGAATGTTTCCTTTATTCTATTTTCATGGGAGCATTAAGTCCTGATAAAGGAATTAACTGTGTCTTCAAAACTGAGTGCAGAAAAACTTTAGAAATTACTGCTTTAAAAAAGAGTGAATAGGCCATTTTGGAATATTCAGGCTATTTCTCCCAGAAAGTTAATCATTAGGTTTGAATATCCAATAAAACCAGAACATCTCCATTATTAAAAGTAATGCACAGGCATATTCTTAAAGAACCACAAGAGCATATGTTTTGCCCCAAGAGTCCAAACTAATATGTCTACTTAGGGTGGTAAACTACCTCCAGCATTAGCCAGCAGCTGAAGTTTAAAGCGCCCTATCACCTTTTTTTTTTTTTTTTTAAACAAACAGAATGAGACAAATCTCCTTCTAATCAAAGTCAATGACAGGAGCAGGCCCAAAATAAGTAGTAAATTGTTTTGCGCTATATATTTAGGAAGAGAAGGGGTGAAGTTCCTTCCAATGATGACCTGCACAGGTGCTCAATTTATACCATGAAGCACAAATATTAACTGCCCATGTCTTAGCTGATATAGCTATAATTGTTATTCATCATAAAATTATATGCATCTGTCTGTTCCTGGAGGTAAAATTAACTATCCAATTTCTCCAAATGCTGGTTTTTCATTCTCTAGGAAAGATCCTACCAGTTATGAGCATTTGATAACAATAGTCCTTCAGAACTTATATCTGAAATATTTGTTCACAGTACAAAATTGAAGCATGAGTTATGGATCAAATCCTGAAGTTCTTATTTAGTTTCCACTCAGGAATGCTTCCACTGGCAAAACTCCCAGGACTGTTAAAAAGAACTGAGTGATGCTCACAGGACTTCCCAGCTTAGTAAAAAGCTGGAGTTAGAGAACTGCAGGGTACTATGTATATATAGAATACTGCTTAGATAGAATGACTTTAGGCTGAATTTTGGCTTCAGTTCCAACAGTGTATCTTTGGAGGAATTTGACTGAAAACATAGGCCCAACTGTGATCTCACTAACCCTGAGGTAAATCAAGAGTAATTACAATGAAGTCAGTCACTAGTGTAAAAGGGGTGTGAGATCAGAATCCAGCAACACCAGGAACATAATTTCACTCAGTCACAGAGCTGGCCTTACCATGAAGCGAACTGAGGCAGCTGCCTCTGGTGCCAGACTTTGGGGCGGGGGAGGGGGGGTGCCACTAGGACCCAGAGTGTAGAAAATTGTGTCTGCTGCTGGTGCATATGTATTCTCTCTGCTCTAGATGCACAGAGATGTACTGCTGTACTGGAGGAAGGAGGGCATAATAGGCAGGCAGAAGAAAAGGTGAGAGGGAATAACAGAAAGCAGCAGAGCTGCAGGAAGAGAGAGGAGGAGGAGCCTCTTATGTACCTCTCTAGCACCCCCAGGAGTCTGGACTGATTAACACCAGCTTCTCAGGGAGCTTCCTGTTTTCTGCTGCTTCCCTGAACCCACTTGAGGAGAACAGGAAGTCAACTGAAGTAGTAGGAGCCAGTTAGGCCCTTAAGACGCTGATATCTTCCCTCACTCAGGCCCTCCTACCAGCCTGCTTATTTGTCCCCTTCAACTGAGTGTTGAGAGCCACTATCACTGGCACAGAAGAGCAGTCATGAGTGAAAGAAGAAAATGCCCCTCTGGGGCAGCATTCAGAAAAAGAAAGAAAGCAAAGGAAGCTTTTCAATCTAAGCAGGAAGGAGCTCTCCTGAGATACATAGACATAAATGTTCATGGTGAGCCTTACAGCCCCAGTGAGGATGTGAGGGGTGAGGAGATGCCTGATCTTCCAGTTTAGTCAGAGTGCAGGTGATCTGGCAGCTACTGTATCATCCATATCTCCATCTCAAATGGATGTAACCATGCACATTCCTGAAGAAAAGTGTAGATCAGAAAAGAGTGTGGTGGAGGCACAAGAAACAGCTGCTGTTGAGTTTTGTTCCTTAAGTGTAGATGATCCAGGACTGTGGAACCACTTGAGCAGTAGCCTGAGGGACTTCCTTGTACTGCATGGCCACAGCAAGTGAAAACCTTCATATTCCCCAAAGACAATGAAAATAGAAGTTTCCATCCACCACATTACTGGCGTGAAATCCCCCATGGTGACAAAGTAGGGAGGCCATGGCTTATGTACTCAAAAACCCAGAATGCTGCATACTGTTTTTGTTGCAAACTCTTCCAGTCTAATGTTCCAGCCACATTGGGTTCTACAGGAACAAAGGACTGGAAAAATCTGGCTAGAAATCTAGCATACCATGAGAAGGCAGCAAATCACCAGAGAGCATTCCATAGGTGGAAAGAACTTGAGATGAGACTAAGGTTAAAGGCCACCATAGATGATCAACATCTAGAGAAGATTGCATCAGAGTCTCTTTACTGGCAACATGTTCTGAAAAGGCTCATTGCCATTGTGAGAATGCTTGCTACCGAAAACCTAGCACTGCGTGGCACTTCAGATTATCTGTATGTGCCAAACAATGGAAACTTCCTTAAAATTGTGGAGCTGATGGCTGAGTTTGATGCTGTACTCCAGGAGCATCTAAGAAGAGTCACCACCCAAGAAATGTACACACACCACAACCTTGGCAAAACAATTCAAAATGAGATCATACAGTTACTGGCACAAAAGTCAAACAGAAGATTGTGGCAGATCTGAAGTCAGCAAGATATTACTCTGTTATTCTGGACTGCACAGCTGACCTCAGCCACACGGAACAAATTACTTTAATGGTGCGTTTTGTACCAACAACAAAACCTAGTGAAAATGTCCCTGCAATGGTGATTGTCAGAGAGCATTTTCTAGAATGTATTGACATAGATGATAGTACAGGAGCTGGTATGAAAAATATGCTTCTTAAAAGGTGGAAGACATGGGAATTGTGATAGCTGACATGAGAGGTCAGGGCTATGATAATGTTGCCAACATGAAAGGAAAGAACAGAGGAGTGCAGACACGGATCGGAGAGTTAAACCCTCAAGCTTTTTTTGTCCCATGCAGTTCTCATTCATTGAACTTGGTGGTCAGTGATGCAGCATCAGCTTCTAGTGAGGATGCTGAATTTTTTAATGTAATTCAAAGCATCTATGTGGTGGTGGGGTTTTTGTTTTTTTTTGTTTTCTTTTGTTTTTTGCATCAACTCATTGATGGCAAATTTTGAAGCCACATCTGGGAACATCCTCTGACACTGAAACCCCTGAGTGCCACACGATGGGAAAGTCAAGTGGAAGCTATAAAGCCTATCGAACACCAAATAGGGAAGATAGATGATGCCATAGTTGCCATTATGGAGGATAATGCTATGACGGGAGCTGTTCATGGGAGAACAGTGGCAGAGGGAAATGGAATCACCAGAAACATCCATAACTTCAAATTTCTGTGTGGCTTAGTGTTGTGGCATGACATACTGTTTGAAATAAATGTTGTAGGCAAGAGACTCCAAGGTGTTGACCTTGATATATCTGGAGCAATATAACAATTGGACAAAGCAAAGTCATACCTACTTTCTTACTGGTCAGATGAGGGATTTCAAAATGTTGTGAAGAGTGCACAGAAGCTGACAGAGGAACTTCACATCAAAGCTATTTTCCCACCCATTCAAGAATACAAGGGTCACCGAAGAACACAGTTTGATTATGAGGCATGGGATAATCCCATAAGAAACCCCAAGCAACAATTCAAAGTTGAATTCTTCAATCAGGTGCTAGATTGTACAGTATAGTCAGTTGAACGTTTCATGTAGCTCTAGGAACACAGCAGTATATTTGGGCTGTTGTATGATATTCCAAAACTCCTCACTATCCCTGAAGAAGACCTACACAAGCAATGCAGGGCACTAGAGTTAGTGTTGACACATGATGACATGCACGATATTGATGTGAGTGATTTAGGTGATGAACTGAAAGCCCTTTCAAGATACATTTCAGTAGGATCAACTCCAAAGGCTGTTCTGGAATATATGTGCACAAATAAGATGACCACCCTCTTTCCAAATGCTTTTGTTGCTCTGCGCATACTTCTAAGACTTCTTGTAACAGTTGCCAATGGAGAATGCAGCTTCTCCAAGCTGAAGTTAATAAAAACAGATCTATGCTCCACAATGACACAGGAGAGGCTGGTCGGCCTTGCAACCATCTCAATAGAGCAAGTCTTTGCAACCAAGAAGGCACGGAAAGCACCACTTTGATTATTCAAACAGATGAAAAATGCCAGTGTTTACTATGCAGACAAGAAAAGTTACATTTACTGTTCAGGCATTTGAAAGTTAAGTATCAGAGGGGTAGCCGTGTTAGTCTGGGTCTGTAGAAGTGACAAAGAGTCCTGTGGCCCTTTATAGATTAACAGACATATTGGAGCATAAGCTTGGGCCAATGCAAGCAGTGGAAATGTCCAGAGGCAGGTATAAATATGCAGGGAAGAGTCAGGCTAGAGATAACAAGGTTAGTTCAATCAGGGAGGATGAGGCCCTCTTCTAGCAGTTGAGGTGTGAACACCAAGGGAGGAGAAACTGCTTTTGTAGTTGGCTAGCCATTCATAATCTTTGTTTAATCCTGAGCTGATGGTGTCAAATTTGCAAATGAATTGAAGCTCAGCAGTTTCTCTTTGAAGTCTGGTCCTGAAGCTTTTTTGCTGCAGGACGGCTACCTTTAAATCTGCTATTGTGTGTCCAGGGAGATTGAAGTGTTCTCCTACAGGTTTTTGTATATTGCCATTCCTAATATCTGATTTGTGTCCATTTATCCTGCCTCAGATGCCAAAATGTTGTGGGCCAGCCCTGTAGTTTCCCAACTTGCTAATTGCACAAAACTGAACACCCTTGCCCTGCCCCTTCTCCAAGGCCCCGCCTTGCTCACTTCATCCCCCCTCCCTCTGTCACTCGCTGTCCCCCACCCTCACTGACTTGCTCATTTTCACCAGGCTGAGTAGGGTCCCTTTCTGACCAAGTGTTCCGGCTGAAAGCCAGACACTTGGCAATCCCAGGCTGCTTGACCACAATGAAAGTCACCTAACCTAAGTAGCTTCAAGCAGCTACTGAGTATGCCTAGTGCCTGCATACCCAATCCCTGGATGAGTTTAGTCCATTCAGCTGAGTCACCTCACCTCACTCTGGCAAGTCTGCAGACTCACATAGCGGGTAGCGATCGATCTATCAGGGGGTCGATTGATCGCATCTAGTCTAGACGCAATCAATCGATCCCTGAGCGCTCTCCCATCTACTCCAGAACTCCAGCACCGCGAGAGGCACAAGCGGAGTCGACGGGGGAGTGGCGGCAGCCGACCCCGCGCCATGAAGATGCCAAGCTAGACCAGGGCATAAATTCCCCAAAGAAGATATAAAAAGTTATGTTCCCTCCCCATTGTCTCTTCCTTTATTTACACCACTAAATGTTGAAATGCAAGCATGTGGGTTACATTCACACAGCAGATTCAATCTTGTTATGCTTTAAAAATCTGTTTTGAAAAGGAGAAAAAAAATTACCCATGCATTTTCTTCCACCACTAGAAGAACTGAACATTCCTTTTTGTTGGCCTTAATGAGGCAGTACTCTATTCCCAAAGACCAAGTGACACCATTTGGGAATAGTTCAAGCAGAATTTATTGAACATTTATCCTTTGCAGTATTGTAACTACAGAAGTAAATATTTCAAGTAACCTTTTCCAGCCCCCTGCAATTACCAAGAGTGTTAATTAAGGTTCAGTGAGAAATTGCATAAGGAGTTATATGAAAATCTAGGTTAAATTCTTTATAACATAACTGGCTTTATTTAGGAGTCAGGTAATTGACAATAAGGGTTGCCCCCATCTAAGTCCTCTTCACAGGGCCGGCTCTAGGCACCAGCAAAACAAGCTGGTGCTTGGGGTGGCACATTTCTAGGGGTGGCATCCTGGCACTGGCCATGCTGCCCCTAGAAATGTGCCCTGTCAGCCCCAGCTCACCTCCGCTCTGGGCCGCCACTGGCATGCGAAACAGCTGTTTCACGCGCCGCTTCTCCCCCTCCCTCCCTGGCATGCCCCTCTCGCTCCCCACCGGCGCTCCGGCCAGGGAGAGCGGGGCCGCAGACAAGCCGCCCTCCCCGCCGGCGCTCCAGCCGGGAGAGAGCGGGGCTGCGGTCATGCCCCGCTCGCTCCCCACCGGCGCTCCGAGTGGGAGAGGTGTGGGGGGGTGTTGTTTCAGCGGCCGTTGGGGTTTTTTTTTTGTTTGGGGGGGTGGAGTTTGGGGTTTTGTTTTTTTTGCTTGGGGCGGCAAAAACGTTGGAACTGGCCCTGCCTCTTCATCATCAAATCCAGGAACCCTGAATTTCTATTTTAAATACCTACCAAGAGCTATAACAGCATATTTACATTTCATTCAAAATACTGCAAACCATCAGATGCTCTGAATTTATTTAGATAGCTATCTTTTGCAGGTCCACATCATGTTCCTTCTCTTAACATCATTTGTTTAAGAAAAGTGATTGTTTTTCCAGAAAATTTTCACTCATTGCTCAACATGCTCCAGATCAAGATTAAAAGAAAAAAAACTTGTCATAAGTGGGCTTTATTAGATTATCTACCTAAGTATCATTATCCTTTCAACAAGAGGAGCCACAGAAATACATCTGTCATCTGAAATAAAATAAAGTAAAAATGCCCTGAAACAAGCAAGCCTTTCAGCTCCAGTAGGAATATTTTTTTATCACATAAATCATTAACCTACATTTTAGCTCAGTGACCTGGTGAGTTAGCACCATGCCTTTAATCTATGGAATCCATTTTACTTATGGGTATTCACATCCATGTAAATATCAGAACCCAAAACTATGGCAGTTGAGCATCTCTGATTTCTCAGGACAGACTTGGAATGTGTATAGTTATATTTTTCTGGCCTCTCAACAGGGTGACCCTCTCAGATCTACTAAGGTCCTTGGACAGGACAATACAAGGAAAACTGAATAGAGTCCATCTGATCATAATCTGGAGGTGCAGGAGAATGGATTCATGATGAGTCTGAAATTCTCTTTTTATCCAACAGCAGCAAGCTTCCTCATACTGTCTCACCAATGCATTTCTATGCTGTCTTGGGGGCAGGGGAGACCATCTTTAGCATGTAATTTATTCTCTAAACCCAGTCAGGAATCTGGGGGATATCCTCAGCTGGTGCAGATTGTTATAGTTCCATTGACTTCCATGGAGCTATGACAATTTGCACCATCTGAAGTTCTGCCCCTTGGTCTCTTGAGACTGCAAACAAGAGTATCAGGTATTGCCACTTGTGACACCAGTCTTGTGATGTGGATTTCTATCTACTGGGCTTTATGAGACAAATTATTTTCTTAATCTTGGCAGGTTTATATCCTTCCTTATATGAGACAAACAAAACCTGCCTTCAGAAACATGAACACAGCACCTATCATTTTCAGTTGGGCAGACGCAGCCCTTTAGCACTTAATTCTGTAGCTTCTGCAAGTTCAGAGAAATGGTTCTATACAAACTACATTTAACTGGACTTTCCTAATGAAGTTTTACACTTAGACCAGAGAGGTACAGATAGAAAACTGAAAACTTCATCTAATTCATTAATTCAGTGTTTTACATTTTTAATATGAGAAGAGGTATCAAAATATGCAGTTGAATGCAAAGAAGACAGAGTGAAAACAATGCTTAGGGAGACAAATAAACAACAGTCAATTTCAAATTAGGAGTGAATGCAAATCTATGAATACACAGGAAGAAGAGACATATTGGAATGTTTAAATGACTAAAAGGTACTTAATTTCTTTTGTTAACACAAAATAAGTAGAGCGCATTTTTGTGTTTCTATCCCTTCAGGCACTGGTGGCAATTGCAAGATACTTATTCCTATTTTTCATCTGCTTTCAATCACTGGCTTTGTTGCAATTATCCAGGTCCTAAGAAGAGAGGAGATTGAATCTGTTCTTTTCATTGGGGAGTGAGCAAGTAGAGTTTCCCCCTAAAATGGTTCTTTTAAAATTCGTATTGCAACAAAATAAAGATTAAACTGGATAAAAGACTAAATACATATATAGGACCATGATTTCATATCAGCTAAACCATAACTCAGTACTTCTTATTTTGATCACAACTATAATGTCCTCCTGGCTGAGAGCTTGAATACAATGGGGAGATAATTATGTATAGGTGTTAATGTCTTGTCAAAGTTATATGGATTCTTTTTGAAAGAGACATCTGGTTTCAGTGTTCAATGCCAACTGCATCCCTATAACCAAAGGCAATAATTGCTTGCTGCTGATGTGTATCCATGAATAATTGAAGGGGCTTGCTTTTCTCTAGCCTTGCATTGGCTCCTGGGATTGAAGGGACCCAGGCTCTGCATTTATTAAATAGATCTAATCTTGTTTTATTTAATTTCCATTTTTATTGTATTTCTATTCTGTTCCCATTCATGTTAACATTCTTCCTGCACTGTTACACATGTAGCTGTTTATGTAACAACACTGAAGCAAAAAGGCACTTGAAGGCTTCTCTCGTTTCCAACGCTTGTATTGCTTTAGAAACTCAAGTTTGTGAATTTCTAAGGGGAATCTGTATCTGAAAGATCCATAGAAGAGCCTTTGAAGAACAAATATGCCATTCCCAAAATAAAAATAAAATAAATGCAGCACTCATTATGGCTTCCTTTGCTTGTAATTGAGGAAAATCCTCCAAATACACTTCATAGTATTATTTTTTTTTTAAGTCAGGAAACTGCAGTCTTGATGATAAATTAAGCCTTAGAACATACTGTAGTGTAGCAAAACAATTTTTCCCATGTGTGTATTAAATGCAGTAGACAAAAAAGGCATGTTTATTCTTCAGGGACACCTATATCAAAAGAGTCTCCATGTTATTTTAAATGCAATATTTGGCAAATCATTAGAGCTATAGAATCACTAATATTCAAGGTAAAATAAAGAGTCAGAGCAGTTTAAGCTGATGACGAATAGATACAAATTAGATGCATGTATTAATTTGTAATATATTTTACATATTTATGTTCACAGAAAACAGAGTCTCAATTATTTGACTTCAATGGCAGTTTTGACTGAGCAGGGCCGGCCCACAACATTTTGGCACCTGAGGCAAGGAGCTCAAATGATGCCCTGATGCCGCCTCGCATTTTGAATGGTTTTGCCAGTGTGTACATTTCTTGGGTGGTGACTCTTCTTAGATTCTCCTGGAATACAGCATCAAACTCAGCCATCAGCACCACAATTTTAAGGAAGTTTCCATTGTTTGGCACATACAGATGATCTAAAGTGCCACATAGTGCTAGGTTTTGGTAGCAAGCACTCTCACAATGGCAATGAGCCCTTTCAGAATATTTGCCAGTAAAGAGACCCTGATGCAAATCTTCTCTTGATGCTGGTCATTTATGTTGGCCTTTAACCTTAGTCTCTCTTTCCACCTATGGAATGCTCTCTGGTGATTTGCTGCCTTCTCATGGTATACCAGATTTCTAATCAGATTTTTCCAGTCCTTTGTTCCTGTAGAACCCAATGTAGCTGGAATATTAGACTGGGAGAGTTTACAAGAAAAACAATATGCAGCATTCTGGGTTTTTGAGTACATAAGCCATGGCGACTCCACTTTGTCACCATTTGGGATTTACCACCAGTAATGTGTTGGATGGAAACTTCTATTTTCATTGTCTTTGGGGATCATGAAGTTTTTCACTTGCTGTGGCCCATGCAGTACACGGAAGTCCCTCAGGCTACTGCTCAAGTGGGTCTACAGTCCTGGATCATCTAGACTTAAAGAACTAAACTCAGCAGCAGCTGTTTCTTGCGCCTCCATCACACTCTTTTCTGATATCAGCATCTTAAGTGCCTAACTGGCTCCTACTACTTTGGTTGACTGCCTGTTCTCCTCAAGTGGGTTCAGGGAAGCAGCAGGAAACAGGAAGCTCCCTGAGAAGCTGGTGTTAATCTGCCCAGGCTCCTGAGGGTGCTAGTGAGGTACATAAGAGGCTCCTCCTCCTCTCTCTTCCTGCAGCTCCTGCTGTTTTCTGTTAATCCCTCTCACCTTTTCTCCTGCCTGCCTGTTATGTCTCTTGTGCCCTCCAGTACAGCACTCCACCATCTCTGTGCATCTAGAGCAGAGACAATAAATATGCACCAGCAGCAGACACAATTTTCTACACTTTGGGTCCTAGTGGCGCCCCACAGTCTGGCACCTGAGGAGGCTCCCTCAGTTCGCCTCATGGTAAGGCGAGCCCTGAGAAACTACTGGGAACTCAAGGGGAGATGGAAGAGTTTATACATAGGAGGAGAGGGAGACAGTGTTGCACACCTGAGCAATGGTTCACTCTTTGAGCTACAGCCAGTGGGGAGGCAGGGATGGTGTATTAATCTGGAAGCAGCCAACATAGAAGTGAATGGCAGCTGCTGCTGTGACACGTCCGTGGAACGTTCAGGCATGGAAGCTTCCAGCACCTATTGTATCCAGCCAACAGCAGTGCCTCTTTCCCCTTCACCCTGCAGCTACTGCTGCTGCCACCTTTTTCCCTCCCCACCCCATCCCCCATGCAGCACAGCAATGGTGAATGAGAGAGAGCCGCTGAGTGACTGTAGCCCCTTACCCTGGCAGTGCCACCATTTCTGTGATGCAGGGGGGCTGCACTCTCCTATCTGGCCCATGGCAGGAAACAAAGAGAGGGTGGGGGGGATGCTGCAGTCACAGGTACAAGGAAGGTGAAGCAGCAGCAGCCCCTGTATATATGCCTCTATACCTAACTTGTAGGTAGGGTGACCGGATGTCCCAATTTTATAGGGACAGTCCCAATTTTTGGATCTTTTTCTTATATAGGCTCCTATTACCCCCCACCCCACCCGTCCCTATTTTTCACACTTGCTGTCTGGTCACCCTACTTGTAGGGGTGGGATGGCTCTTGCTCTGCAGGGTTGTGGGGGTGGGATTTTACTACTGGAGGGGAAGGGGGAGGTGTATTTCTTCTCCAGACGGGGAAGGGGAAGACTATTGCTGTGTGGGCGGGGGGGATTTGGAAGGAGTACTGCAGTGTTAACCTTTTGGGACAACTTTACACATGCAACTGACAAAAACAAACTTTGACGTTGGTAACGCTGAAAGAACTCCGTGAAGTACTGCAAGGACAAGGAAGGTCAGCTGTAAGGACTGTGTCCAGAGTGTGTGTGTGGGGGGAGGGAGTTGGGCCTTCCCTGATTCCCCACCAGTTCCCAATACAAGTTAATCGTGTCCTTCCCCTGCATGTAGTATATGGGGCTTCTCCAAGCAAACAAAAGATCCTTTCTCCTCTCTCTCCCTTCTGAGAAAGGGGGATTAGAGCAAAGGGGGCAGGGGGTGGGAAGACTCAGGTGGCTCTTAGGTTTAGCAGCTGACCTACTGTCTTTAATCAGGATCTACCTCCAGTCCCTCCTCTTGGGGCACCCTACTTTACAGCTGTTTCAAGGGCAACAAGGCCTGTGACTTTCTCCCTCTTGGCTGAGTAGTCTCTGAAGTGTAGCAGTCTTCTTCCTATGGCAGGTTTTGAATTTTTTAAGCTCCCTCTCCTCCTCCCCAACTCCACCAGGCAGAGCAAGCCTTACAGGTGTACCTTGTTAATACTGAATGAGCCCAGAAGAGCTTGTTAGTCTCCTGTCCAGCTGAGGTTTGCTGCTTCACAGGGGAGTTTGCTGGTTTTAGTGGATTATACTGTAGGTCCCCTTATCCCACTGGGGAAGGAGACTAGAATTTGCTGCAGGCTGTGCAAATTGTAGACTCTTGTTGCAAAGATTCAAGGGCAGTTTTGAAGGAGACTGTGAGACTCTCTCTTGTTTTCCCAACTATAAGAAGCTGGCCACACCATTCTACAGAGACTGAGAAGGGTAAGTTTTCCCAGAGGAGAGCTTTAGGGGGAGTGTGTGCACATCAGTGGCGTAGCCAGGTTTAGAGCAAGGGGGAGCGGAGCTAAAAAAAGGCGTCGGGAGGAAAAAAAAAAAGCTCCGCTTTGGCTGCAGCGCAGGAGCAAAAGGCGCCGGAGCACAAAAAAGGCGCCGCTTCTGCTAAGTAGGGGAGTGGCTGTCCCCCTGTTCCCCCCCTGGCTATGCTACTGGTGCACATAAGTATATTTTGCATATGAACGTGAGCTAGTAACAAGTGCTAAAACTTGAGGGGATCCCACCAAAAGGATTGTCTGTAAATAAGAATTGTTACTCATAATATTGACCATTTGTTTCAGGGGCTATACGTGAGTTTCTGTCTATGCAAAGCTGGAGAGTAAGTGTTTTCCTTTAGAGATTTTATTACTTTCCAGCTATCAGAGATTTAACTTTTTATAATATGTAATGTGAAAGTCCCGAAAAGACCAAACTCTGTTCTGTGCCAAAGTAGGGAGGTAAGCTAGGCACAGAAAAGGGGAAGGAAACATCACACCTAACATTAGCATAGTGCTTTTCTCATGCCCATTGTACTAACAGCCAGGCTCCCAAACTTCTGTTATATTAGATTTATAAATAAACCCAAGATGAATTAATATAGATTCACACAGTAATCTAGGCCTTAGCCTGTTCCCAGGGGCAAAACAGCTATTGACCTGAGAATGCTATTGGGTCTATAGTCAGCCTTGGATGCCAAGGAAATGTATTCTTATTCACTGGTCACTCTGACACCCGAGTGACCCTAAGATAATGGCATATGTAAAATACTAATCATCAAATTCTGGACCCCTATACTAAGCCAGAGTACACGGGGCTTGCACATGGGATTTGGGGAAGCAAATCAAGTCTTCCTTCTTAGAGAGTAAAGATTAGCAGACCATGGACTGATGTAGTGTTGTGCCTATTCTAGGGGAGGCTGTAGTCTAGCGTATACATGTAATTGAGCACTCACTAACCATGTTCCAGCCTCCTCCTGGTCCCTTATCACCTCAGAGCCCTTCTGAGCTATCTGGAGGAGAAGCACTGCTTCAAAATGCCCAGTGGAATGCAGAGTTCACTTTTACATCCTCTCTGCAGCTGGTTCCCACTTCTATGTTGTGGAACAGCTAAGGTATGATTTAGTCCTCAGCTTTTCTTTGCTGACATACTGAGACAAATGGTGATCTGGAAAAGCAAAATTTGGCATTTTAAATGTTGATTTGGAAGGACTAAACACAGCAAATTAAGTCCTCTTATTTTCTAGCAAAGAATGCGCCTTTTGTCTAAGCAAACATCCTTTTATCATTCAGATGTATTGCTGTAGCACTCAGCCATGAAAAACATCTATTCAAAGGGAATTCCTTTTGATTTTTTCCTTTCATCCCATACCTCATAAAAGCCTTCAAGACAGCAATCATTATCGAAATGATTATTCAGCTGGATGGTCCAACCATTATCTGAATTGTTCATCCAACCCCGTTGCAATCCTTGCAACCAGAGCTGCTTATCTCACAACTCTATTTTCAGTGACTGGATGGAAATAAAAAGCTTTTAACCTTGGTGTAGAATGGAAAGAAGAAGAAACCATTTTTTTCAAAAAGTCTTTGCATCAAGTATTTTAATGTATCTTAAAAAGAAGAAGAGGGGAGGGTGGGAAAGCAAATGAGTTATTAATAACAAATTTCAAACGGTCTGAGTTGAATGAATAAATATGTGCTTCTGCATATGTATGTCAAGCTGAAGGCTCCTTTTTTAAAAAAAATTTAAACCTCATCTCTAGTTTTGTAGGAAGGGTGGGGGTTTTGTGGGGGTAAGGGTTCCTGGTGACTTATAGAATCATCTTTTTAAAAGACAGATGTTGTATAATTGATGTAATACTCCTGGTAGTTTCTCCGGTGTGAATTAGCAGCACGTGTGAATAAAGCCCCTTTGCAAGCTCACACTACTTATTAACTCTTGGAGAAAAGAAGTAAGAGCAATGAAGAGTGTTACTGAGTGCATTAAGCTAACAGCTGAACTGTCTGAGGAAAGATGGAGCTAGTGTTATGAGCTGATTAAAGGAAGCCATTGATGATTTTTATCATAGCAGTAGCTATACATATGTAACCTGTAATTTATGCTGCTGCAATGCTGCTACATTCACTCACACTTGAACATCTGTTGCCCTCTCTCTTACTGCATGTAGGCTAGATTTTAGATGTGCACCCACACAGAAACAAGGGAAAGGATGGCAGCAAGAAGTTTCTTCCAATCTGTCTTTTCCTGTAAGGGTCAACCACCATCGTGGTCAATGAAGTCTCTGGGACTCCTGTCTACTTTAGCAGAACGAGGGTAGAGGCCCTGAGTCTTTGTTCCACTATGTCCTCCTTTGCACTTTCGTAAAAATCCCATGCAATCAGCCCTTGGGGAATTCCCCTGGTAGGGGGTAGTGTCTGGTTGATGTAGATCCAAGGTAGTTTATACTACTCCTCTCCTGGCCCTTTGTAGTAGGAAAGCAAAAAAGAAAGGAGTGGTCTTCACTCTGGATATTTCCAGCAGATAGAATGGCGCGTTAGTATCATAGGCATTTGTGCACATGTTAGGGCATCTCTGAAGTTGCTTAATTTGTTTCAGGGAATGGTTTGCCCTGTGAATAGAGCAAGGCTAAAGAAGGCTTAAAGGCCCAGATCCTCACAGTGAGATCCACAAAGGGACTTAGATGCTGTGACCCTCAGCATTACAATATCTAACTTTTAGGCGGCTAGAAAATCACAGGAACAAATCTGCAATTCACAAAGCAGAGTTAGGTGCCTAGGCTCCCTATACAATGGATGGGGTGCCTAAGAATGTAATCCACAAAAGCCAGCATCCTACGCAGGGAGCCACCTAAGCTAAATAATGGGAGATGCTGAGGAGAGAGGTCTATGCTAAACTCCACCCTGGAGATAGGCATCTCCCTGAAACCTGAGCTTAAATGCCTATCTCTGCTAGCAATCCACGAATGGGAGCTGCTTTCCTGGAGTCAGGTACCTGTGGCATTGTTTGTGGGCCAGAGTTAGGTGCTCCACAGAAAATGAGAAGAGGGGAATGGTGGTGCTCACCTTACAACTTTTAGCCCAGTCAGAGCATTTGCCTGGCATGCAGGAGACCAAAGTTCATCTCTCTTGCTCGCTCTCTGCCAGAAAGGATTTGAACAGGGGATTCTTTTCTTCCCATCTTCCAGGAGGATGCTCCACCCACTGAGCTATGGGATAGTCTGATGTTGGGGCTTTTTTAATCTGAAGCTGTTCCACTGAGAATCATTGGAGCAAGGAGCTAGACCCAGGGTCTCCCATCTCCCAGGTGTTTGCCCTATTGAACTAGATTCATTCTCTCTGGCCCAATGACTGTTCTACTGTGGATAAATACTTAAACAGTCATTGGGCTCTGTAGGTCAGTGATTAGGGCATGCCCAGAGGCTGAAACCTAAGTGTCATGGGAACTTTTACCCTGAAAACTTAGGCACTGTGTGAATTTAGGTGTCTACAGGGTTTGGTGAGAGTTTTATGGTTTAGGCACCTAAGCCTGAGATTTTAGGTGTCTAAATTTGGCATTTAAGCACCAGAGTAAATTTGTGGATTCCATCTCTAACTCCCATTGATTTCAATAGGAGCTAGATGCCTCAATATCTTTGAGGATCTGGGCCAAAGTCATCTTTGCCCCCCACCCTCAATTTGTTCATATGCTGAGTGAAGCTCAGTCAGAATGGAGTATTGAGCCCTTAGTTCCTTCACCTCCAACCTTTCTTATGTGTAAGATCATGATACCTAACTTCCCAGCTCTCTTCATTTGGGTTAGATTGTGTTCTCAGCTACCGTACTCTCACATGACTGCCAGTGAAGTAAATAAGGACCTGTGTGCAAGCTGCTAATTTAGCCCTGGGGCAGTGAATACTTTATTTCATCTGCATAGCCATGTTTTCCTTCCCTTGCCAATTTCCTGGCATGTGGAGCTGCCTTTTCCTGGCTGTTGTCAAGTAGGCAGCAGAGAAGTGGCAGAGACCACATGAAAGAGACCTAAGGCTTCATGGATTGCAAGACTGGTCAAACATTAGAGCATGAAGTAAAATCCTGTCTTACTGCATTCTTAAAAATTCCTCCCAAGAGGAATTTCATTTGTTGTAATGTGAAAGCTCTTTCCCTTCTCTGTCCCAGTACCAACTACCATCCCCTTCCTTAACTTCTATGCAACTTTCTACACCATTCCTCAGAAATCTGCTGCTTAAAATAAAATGCTGGCATTTGAGCATAATATTTTGGAATCTTCTCTAATTTTCTGTCTCTTCCCCAATTTTAATCCCTGCGAACACTATGTCTTCAAGTCTCAGTTGCTGTATCTATTATTAATGCTTACACAAAAAGTTTCTATTACAAGAACAGGAGTACTTGTGGCACCTTAGAGACTAACAAATTTATTTCAGCATAAGCTTTCGTAGGCTATAGCCCACTTCATCGGATGCATAGAATGGAACACACACAAGTAAGGTGTGTGTGTGTGTGTGTGTGTATATATATATATATATAGTGACAGACCCAGACAAGTGGGGTACAGAAGTCTGATAGAAGGCAAATATACTGGCCGTTGGATGAATAGTTTTCTGTTCCCTGAGTGACCAGAGCAGGGGCTGCACTAGAACAAGCAGGAACTTTCTGGAACCAATTTAAGGCAGGCAGGCTAATTAGGACACCTGGAGCCGATTAAGAAGAACCTGCTAGAATCAATTAAGACAGGCAGGCTAATCAGGGCACCTGGGTTTAAAAAGGAGCTCCCTTCAGTTTGTGGGGTTGCGTGCGAGGAGCTGGGAGCAAGAGGCACACAAGGAGTTGAGAGGGAGAAGAGTTGAAGGACTAAGGAGTACAAGCATCAGCAGACTATCAGGAGGAAGGTCCTGCAGTAAGCATAAAGAAGGTGTTGGGCGGAGGCTGTGGGGAAGTAGCCCAGGGAGTTGTAGCTGTCACACAGCTGTTACAGGAAACCCTATAGACAACTGCAATCCACAGGGCCCTGGGCTGGAACCCGGAGTAGAGGGTGGGCCCGGGTTCCCCCCAAACCTCCCAACTCCTGATCGGACACAGGAGGAATTTGACTGTGGGTTCTACCAGAGGGGAAGATCTCTGAGGCGATCAAAATCCGCCAATAAGCGCAGGACTCACCAAGGTGGAGGAGGAACTTTGTCACAACTGGTGTCGGGTGGGATTGTGGTGTGCACAGCGCGGCGGAAGAAGAGGGGTGTTTTAAAAAAAAAAAAAAAAAGGGGGAGCGGGTTTATTTTTTTTCTTCACCACAATGGAAGATATAGTACGGGCACTGATACAAGCCACAGCTGCCCAGCAGGAAGCTACCCATGTCCAGGCAGTTGCCCAACAGGAGGCAGTGCGGCTGCAGCAGGAGACCAATCGCCTGTTGATGGACCAGGCCGCTCAAGACCGGACTATGTTGTGGGAATTAGTAAACCAAGTGAAGGCTCTTACAGAGATGAACCATGGCCATGATGGGACGCGGAAGATACGGGCCAGCAATTGCCTGCAGAAAATGACGGGGAAGGATGACATAGAGGCATATCTCCTGGCCGTTGAGAGGACAGCCCTACGGGAGGCCTGGCCTCGAGATCAGTGGTCTGGCATCCTCGCCCCATTCTGTGAGGGGAGGTCCAGAAGGCCTACTATGATCTGCCTGAAGAGGCTGCAGCAGACTACCCACAGCTGAAAGCAGAGATCCTGGCCAGATCTGGGGTAACGACCGCAGTGCGGGCCCAGCGGTATCACGAGTGGAGGTACCAGGAAGACAAAACCCCACGGTCCCAATTGTATGACCTCATCCATCTCGCACGAAAGTGGTTGCGAACGGAGTCCCGGGGTACAGAAGAGATACTAGAGGTTCTGGTCATTGACCGATATATGAGGGGACTACTGCGAGATCTTTGCAGATGGGTAAGCCAGAATGAACCCTCCACCTATGACGAGATTGTTGCACTGGTAGAGAGGCGAAGGACGGCAAGGGAGCTGACCAGACCAGTTAAGGAAGCGGAACCCCGAATTAAACTAGCAGTACCAAACCCAAGAGCTCGAGTGACTGGGCCACCAGGAGAGCCCAGGTGGAAAAAGAGAGGGGCTGAAGGCCCACCAGAGGCCACAAAGAGTCGGAGCACTGAGGGGGAAGACGTTAGTGATATTAGACTGCCCAAACCAAGAGACCGGGGAATGCCTAGGGTTCCATACAGATGTTATGCCTGCGGAGAGTGGGGACACATAGCTGCACAGTGTCCCAATGCCGAGGAGCCTATGCAGTGTAACCTGGGAAATTGGGCAGACCCATGCTCCCTAATCCACCTTGTGGGGGTCTCACTAACCCCACATATGTACACCAGACCAGTGAAACTAAATGGGGTAGAGACCACAGCACTAGTTGATTCAGGGAGTGCTATCACGCTCATCTCAGGGAGGCTTGTGAAGCGTAGTCAGCTGCTGCAGGCTAAATGTACGGGGATAACCTGTGTCCATGGGGCAGTTAGTTACTACCCCACCATCCCAGTAAAAATCGAAATCCAAGGAAACACTACTGAGGTAGCAGCAGGTGTAGTCCCTAAACTCCCATACCCAGTGCTCATAGGGAGAGACTTCCCAGGGTTTGGAGACTTACTCCCAGTAGGGGGATTGGAGAAAGAAGGGAACCCTGAAATTAGTGAGGCATCCACAGTAGACTGTCAACCCCCAATCTTCTCTGAAATATCCCCAGATTTGTTCCCCACTCCCAGACAGGGTAGAAAGATGAAAAGGGAAAGAAGGGCAGCTAAGGCCTTGGGAACCTGAATACTGACCCAAAGCCAGAAGGTCGCTCTCATAGGGAGGCGGACCCGTGCAGCTGAACAAGAGGCCACCCAGGAGGGAGAAGCACCCGAGTCTGACGCCCCACCCTAACGCCTCTGAACCAGCAGAGGCAACAGAGACTGGCCCCCTAGATCTTGGGCAGATTAGCCCCGGGAGAGGAAATTTTGGACTGGACCAGGCTGAAGACCCAAGATACGACCACATTAGGAAAGAGGTGACTGAAATAGACGGGGTTCCCGTGGAAGGGAAAATCCAGGGACACCAGACCAGAAGAATGAGGTGTCTGAGATGATCTTCCGGAACCAAGATGTGTTCTCCACAAAACTGGGTCGAACAACCGAGACATATCACCACATCATCACAAATCCTGGGGCCAGAGTAACAATGAGGCCCTACAGGGTGCCAGCAGCCAAAAGGGAGGAAATAAAAGCAGAAGTAAAAAAGATGCTGGAGTTGGGGATCATCGAAGAATCCCACAGTCAGTGGTCCAGCCCAATCGTACTGGTGCCCAAACCTGATGGCACCGCAAGGTTTTGCAATGACTTCCGGCGACTAAACGAGGTATCCCAATTCAACGCGTACCCCATACCTCACATAGATGAGTTAGTGGACCGTCTGGGCAATGCCCGGTACTTGACTACCCTAGACTTGACAAAGGGGTACTGGCAAATTCCCCTTGCCAAAGACGCAAAGGAAAAGACTGCGTTCTCTATGCCAGAGGGTCTTTTTCAATATACTGTCCTCCCTTTTGGACTACATAGGGGCCCAGCTACCTTCCAGTGCCTCATGGATAAGCTATTACGCCCCCATAATCATTATGCGGCTGCCTACCTGGACGATGTGGTCATTCATACCCCAGACTGGGAAACCCACCTCGAGAAGGTGGAGGCAGTCCTCGATACCTTCAGGCGAGCTGGCCTTACAGCTAACCCTGCTAAGTGTGCTGTAGGGTTTACGGAGGCCAAATATCTTGGCTACGTTGTAGGAAAAGGTCTGGTAAAACCCCAAATGAACAAGTTAGAGGCCATCCAAAATTGGCCCCGACCACGTTGCAAGAAGCAAGTCCGGGCATTCCTAGGTGTGGTGGGGTATTACCGATGATTTATCCCCCACTTTGCCACAAGGGCTAGCCCCCTGACAGACCTAGTGAAAGCCCGTGGACCTGATCTGGTGAGATGGTCTGACGGAGCTGACAGAGCGTTCACAGACGTACGGACTGCCCTCTGCAGTAACCCCGTACTGATAGCCCCAGATTTCACCAAGAAATTTATCCTGCAGATGGATGCATCGGAAGTAGGGTTAGGGGCCGTTCCATCACAGATGGTTGGGGAAGAGGAACATCCAATTCTCTACCTCAGTAGGAAACTCCTTCCGAGGAAGCAAAAATATGCCGTGGTGGAGAGAGAGTGCCTCGCTGTAAAATGGGCCATGGAAATGCTGTGCTACTACCTGCTCGGGCGCAGATTTGTCCTTGTGACCGACCATGCCCCTCTTCGATGGATGCAGCAGAACAAGGAGAAGAACACTAGGGTGACCAGGTGGTTCTTATCCCTCCAACCTTTCCAGTTCCGTGTGCAACACAGAGCAGGGAGCCGTCATGGCAATGCTGATGGCTTGTCACGTGTGCACTGTCTGGCGTCCCAAGCTGCCCAACCCCTTGGTGTTGAGCGGGGGGGAGGGATATGTGACAGACCCAGACAAGTGGGGTACAGAAGTCTGATAGAAGGCAAATATACTGGCCGTAGGATGAATAGTTTTCTGTTCCCTGAGTGACCAGAGCAGGGGCTGCACTAGAACAAGCAGGAACTTTCTGGAACCAATTTAAGGCAGGCAGGCTAATTAGGACACCTGGAGCCGATTAAGAAGAACCTGCTAGAATCAATTAAGACAGGCAGGCTAATCAGGGCACCTGGGTTTAAAAAGGAGCTCCCTTCAGTTTGTGGGGTTGCCTGCAAGGAGCTGGGAGCAAGAGGCACACAAGGAGTTGAGAGGGAGAAGAGTTGAAGGACTGAGAAGTACAAGCATCAGCAGACTATCAGGAGGAAGGTCCTGCAGTAAGCATAAAGAAGGTGTTGGGCAGAGGCTGTGGGGAAGTAGCCCAGGGAGTTGTAGCTGTCACACAGCTGTTACAGGAAACCCTGTAGACAACTGCAATCCACAGGGCCCTGGGCTGGAACCCGGAGTAGAGGGTGGGCCTGGGTTCCCCCCAAACCTCCCAACTCCTGATCGGACACAGGAGGAATTTGACTGTGGGTTCTACCAGAGGGGAAGATCTCTGATGCGATCAAAATCCGCCAATAAGCGCAGGACTCACCAAGGTAGAGGAGAAACTTTGTCACAATATATATATATACACACACACACAGAAAACTTGGACGCTGCCATACCAATTCTAAGAGGCTATTTAATTTAGATGAGCTATTAGCAGGAGAAAAAAAACCTTTTGTGGTGATAATCAAGAAGGCCTATATCAGACGGTTGACAAGAAGGTGTGAGGATACTTAACTTTGGGGAAATAGATTCAATGAATGTAATGACCCAGCCATTCCCAGTCTCTGTTTAATCCTAGGTTGATGGTATCCAATTTGCAAATTAATTCAAGTTCAGCAGCTTCTCGCTGGAGTCTGTTTTTGAAGTTTTTCTGTTTTAAAATTGTCACTTTCAAGTATGTTATTGAGTGACCAGGGAGGTTGAAGCATTCTCCTACTGGTTTTTGAATGTTATGATTCCTGATGTCAGATTTGTGTCCATTTATTCTTTTGCATACAGACTGTCCAGTTTGTCCAACGTACATGGCAGAGGGGCATTGCTGGCACATGATGGTATATATCACATTGGTAGATGTGCAGGTGAATGAGCCCCTGATGGCATGGCTGATGTGATTAGATCCTATAATGGAGTCAGTTGAATAAATATATGGACAGAGTTGGCATCGGGTTTTGTTGCAAGGGTAGGTTCCTGGGTTAATGTGTTTGTTGTGTGGTGTGTGGTTGCTGGTGAGTATTTGCTTCAGGTTGGGAGGCTGTCTGTAAGCGAGGACTGGTCTGTCTCCCAAGGTCTGTGAGAGTGAGGGATCATCTTTCAGGATAGGTTGTAGATCTTTGATGATGCGCTGGAGAGGTTTTAGTTGGGGGCTGAAGGTGATGGCTAGTGGAGTTCTGTTATTTTCTTTGTTGGGCCTGTCCTGTAAGAGGTGACTCCTGGGTACTCTTCTGGCTCTGTAAATCTGTTTTTTTCACTTCAGCAGGTGGGTATTGTAGTTTTAAGAATGCTTGATAGAGATCTTGTAGGTATTTGTCTCTGTCTGAGGGATTCGAGCAAATGTGGTTGTATCTTAGAGCTTAGCTGTAGACAATGGATCATGTGGTGTGTTCTGGATGGAAGCTGGAGGCATATAGGTAAGTATAGTGGTCAGTTGGTTTCCAGTATAGGGTGGTGTTTGTGACCATCATTTATTAGCACAGTAGTGTCTAGGAAATGGACCGCTTGTGTGCATTGGTCTAAACTGAGGTTGATGGTGGGATGGAAATTGTTGAAATCATGGTGCAATTCTATAACAATTCCACTGTCTTCTATTCATTCTTCTGATGATTTCTTAGTTAGAACTTTCCAGTTGCTTTGTCTTTAATTAAAAGACTTTGCTGCTTCAAATTTACCCTGGACAACTTCAATTTTTTCCCTTCAACTGTATATTCCCAGCATGCGTTTTTGGGGTCATTTCTGCCTTGCTCTGCATCAAGGAAGTTATTCCTGTTCTGATTACATCATAAGAAAAAGAATTTGAGCCTTTGTTTTATTAGCTATGGATTTCAACTTAAGTTGTGAAGTCCAGTTGTATTTTAAACTGTTCAAGACTGAAATGATCTTTTTACATTTGTTTAGGACATTAATAACTTTTTCATTGCCACTCTAGTAATTTTGACCTTACTGTGAAGTAACTATTTACGTTCAAAATAGCTGTGTACAAATGCCAGATTTTTCTTGATTAATGTACCTATCTATTGGCATTTATAAAGCACTTATCATAAAACTGAAGAGCTGACATTATCTAAGCGCTGATATAAAAATATCACTCCACACTACAAAAAGAAGAAACATTTATTTCACAAAGTACTTTGTCATCCGTTAAATCCCCAATCCACTTCTTATTAGAAACACTCCCTAACCAAAATCCCAGGTTCAAACAGACCCAGACTTCAGATCCATATCCAACGTTTGCAGCTGGTAATTATCCCAGCAGTGGGCTAAAGCACAATCCTGGTGGCCTTCAAACTTGGAGAATTTTGGGTTTTGGATCAATCTCCTAAAGGATGTCTTGGGTTCCTGTCTAGTCCCTAAGAGCACAGGGGGAAATTAGAGTAAATAGTAATGCCACCTTATAGCTGCTTAACTAGCTGAGCATTAGTCTCTATGGATGGTGTTGCACTGCTTATGGCTGTCACTAAGGTGGAACAAAACAGTCTTTCCTGCAAGAAATACAAATCTCTCTTGGGGGAGGGGTAAAGTAGGTTGGATTACATTCCCCTGCATTCTGGAGCTTTCTTATGAAGAGGCAGAGGCATGTCAGTGATGGATGATGTGAGTCCTAAATATAAGTGAAATTTGTAAAGCACTTGTGGATCTGTAGAGATGAAAGTCAATTTTGACTGTGAATGTAAGTTGTTATTCCTTTGGCTTTGTAGGAATTCACTGCTTTTCTAGAAAATGTTGACCTATTTCTCCATGTCAAGGACTCGTACAGTTTCTACAGAAATTATAAATTGTTTCTTTTCCTTCCTTTGCAAGGAAATATTATTAGTATTTAACTTAATGTTACTGCTGTGACACTGGGTTTTTTCATTTTGCTTCAGAAACCCATTTCAGAACAAAAATAGTGGTCTTGAGCTGTGCTTGTGAGGGGCCATCTGCCAAGGGGGACTGGTAAAGGAGCTGAAGACAAAAGGAGAATTGCATTTCAGTCTTTGTGACCTTGTTGTGTTGATAAATGTCTGAATCAAGGACGTGTGGCCTTCAGTTTTCCTTGATGGTTCAAGCAAGGCTGACAACTCCTCTTACTCTCTGTCAGACATTTCATAGCCTGCTAATAGTAATAAACTTGCCTTCAGGCTGCCAATATTGCCACAAGGAGGTGCTCTTTTTCAAGCTGTTGTAGGTTCCCATTTCTGCCAGAAATATAAATAGAGATATTTCTTTTGAGGATATGTGCAGTAGGTGGAACATGCATCATCTACACTGACACTACCCAGTTCTGTGATTGGTTGTGGCTTTCCAAATTTCTTTGATAATCTGTCTATTAAATTTCAGTGAGGTATATTGAGTATTCCTTGCCCACCTTGCACCTCTTTCTATTCTCTAAAATAGTTCTACGTAAAGTGATGTGTTGTACAAAGAGCCTGAGACATGAGGTCTTGTATAAGGGGCCTGATATGCAGGGCTGGCTGCAACACTTCTGGAGCCGATGTCAGTGTATTGCGGCCAGGATCCCCACTGACACAGCGGCAGGTCTTCTGCCGCTGCTAGGGCCCCGGGCTAGGACGCAGAGGAGTGGGTGGGCCTGCGTTCCCCCCTGCCACCCAACGTGCTGGTGGCAGTCTCCCCCTCTCCCAGGTCCTCCAGAGCCAGGACCTGGGCCTGCCACAACCACTACTGTTTGCTCAGCCCCTGCCTGAGGGCCTGAGCCCTGACTGTTTGTTGCTCCGCCCTGACCTAGGGCCTGGGCTTAATTCTTGAACTGTGGCTCAGCCCCTGACAGAGGACCTGAGCCATTGATTGTTGTCACCCACCCTGAGCCAGGGTCCGGGCTTGCTAACAACAAATTGTTTGCTCAGCCCCTCTCTAGGAGGGCCTGAGCTGCTGACTCTACTGCATAAACAAGCTAATTCCCTGACACCTAATTGAACTAGCGAGGTGGTCTGGTCCCCAGCCGCCCCGGAGGAGAGGCTGAAACACCTACAGGTGCATTTTGTAACAACAACAAAACCTAGTGAAAATGTCCAGAGCCGTAACTAGGAATTTCTGCGCCCGAGGCAGGGGCGCAGAAATTCCTAGGGGCTTACCCTCCACCAAAGCCGCGGCACCACCGGACCGCCCGCAGGCAAGCGGAAGCGGCTTCGGCAGCAGTTCGGTGGAGGGTATTTTTAGCAGCCGCCGAAGCCGCTTCCACTTACCTGCGGCAGGTCCGCCGGTATGTGTGGAGAAGGCCCCCTCCACCGAATTGCCGCCGAAGCCGCGGCACCGGCGGACCTCCTGCAGGGAAGCGGCTTCGGCGGCAGGGCGGAACTGCTGCTAATAATACTTAGCAGCAGTTCCCCCGGCTTCAGCGGAGGGTATTATTAGCAGCACTTCCGCCCTGCCGCCGAAGCCGCTTCCGCTTACCTGCGGGAGGTCCGCCGGTGCAGTGGCTTCGGCAGCAATTCGGCGGAGGGAGGCCTTCTCCACACACACCAGCGGACCTCCTACAGGTAAGCGGGGGTGGCTTCGGTGGCGGGGGAGGACGGGTGCGCCCCTGGCAGCAGGCTTTTACGCCCCTGCCAGTAGTGCGCCCCGAGGCAAGTACCTCACTCGCCTCGCCCTCGTTTACGGCCTTGGTCCGTGCAATGGTGACTGTCAGAGAGCATTTTCTAGAATATATTGACATTGATACTACAGGAGCTGGTATGACAAATATGCTTCTTAAAAAGCTGGAAGATACGGGAATTGTGATAGCTGACATGAGAGGTCAGGGCTACGATAATGGTGCCAACATGAGAGGAAAGAACAGAGGAGTGCAGACAGGGATCCGAGAGCTAAACCCTCGAGCTTTTTTTTGTCTCATGCAGTTCTCATTCATTGAACTTGGTGGTCAGTGATGCGGTATCAGCTTCTAGTGAGGCTGCTAATTTTTTAATGTAATTCAAAGCATCTATGCATTTTTCTCTGCATCAACTCATTGATGGCAAATTTTGAAGCCACATCTGGGAACATCCTCTCAGACACTGAAACCACTGAGTGCCACACAATGCGAAAGTTGTGTGGAGGCAATAAGCCTGTCAAACACCAAATAGGGAAGATAGATGATGCCATAGTTGCCATTATGGAGGATAATGCTATGACGGGAGCTGTTCATGGGAGAACAGTGGCAGAGGGAAATGGAATCAGCAGAAACATACATAACTTCAAATTTCTGTATGACTTAGTGTTGTGGCATGACATACTTTTTGAAATAAATGTTGTAAGCAAGAGCAATGGAGCAACTGGACAAATCAAAGTCATACCTACAGTTTTACCGGTCAGATGAGGGATTTCAAAATGTTCTGAAAAGTGCACAGAAGTTGGCAGAGGAACTTCACACTGAAGCTATTTCCCCACCCATTCAAGAATACAGGAGTCACTGAAGAAGAAGACATTTTGATTATGAGGCACGAGATAATCCCATAAGAGACCCCAAACAACTATTCAAAGTTTAATTCTTTAGCCAGCCGTGAGATTGTGCAATACAGTCAAAGAACGTTTCATGAAGCTCAAGGAACACAGCAGTATATTTGGGATGTTGTATGATATTCCAAAACTCCTCACTACTCCTGAAGAAGACCTACACCAGCAATGCAGGGCACTAGAGACAGTGTTGACACATGATGACATGCGCGATATTGATGCGAGTGATTTGGGTGATTAACTGAAAGCCCTTTCAACATACATTTCAGCAGGATCAACTCCAAAAGCTGTTCTGGAATATATGTGCACAAATAAGATGACCACCCTCTTTCCAAATGCTTTTGTTGCTCTGCGCATACTTCTAAGACTTCCTGTAGCAGTTGCCAATGGAGAACACAGCTTCTCCAACCTGAAGTCAATAAAAACACATCTGTGCTCCACAATTACACAGGAGAGGCTGGTCGGCCTTGCAACCATCTCAATAGAGCATGAGCTGGCCCAGACTGTGGATCTTCAGGAAGCAGTTCAAATCTTTGCAACCAAGAAGGCACGGAAAGCACCACTTTGATTATTCAAACCGATAAAAATGCCAATGTTAGTATGCAGACAAGAAAAGTTACATTTGCTGTTCAGGAGTTTGAAAGTTAAGTGTTACTTAAAATTTTTGAACGAGGCATTTTAAGTTGGTTGTTCTCCTTTATTGGGGTAGGTAGCAGAGCAGTACCATGAGAGGAGTAGAACAGGAAGAAGGCAGAATTGAGACCTTTCAAAGTTTTGGCCCAAGTGAAGAGGCATGGGGGCGGAATTTGAGCTCCCTGCCTTGGTGCCAAAATGTTGTGAGCCGGCCTTGCTGATATGAGGCCTAAGGCCTGAACTTAAAAAGCCCTGATGATATAATGCATAGTTAGCAAGAGGGCCTGTCAAAAGCAGTTTGGCTGCAAGTTCACTGCCCAGTACATGAACTCAGCACTGGTATTGCTAGCATTGCTAAGACACATTGAATATGTAAACTCATTCCAGCAGGCGAGCACAAGAATACCCCAACCTAGCACACAATAAAATAAGGTATAATTCACTGAACTGGTCCATTGTAATGGGCATACATGTCTTAGTATCCCTGTAGAGTCTATGGGGTGCTATCATCATGCTTCATTGACAGTAAACCTGTGCGAGCACCTTCGCTGCTGAACCGAGTCTGTAGACTTCTTGGGCAGTTCGATCGAGGTCTGCTGTGTATCAAACTTCCTGGACAAGCTGATGGGTGTGTGGGTGGTTTTTTTTTGTTTGTTTGTTTTTGTTTTTCCCCTTGGCAAGTTTCTAGTTCCCACAATGTAACTTTTTGGGTTTTTTTAGTTTAACAAAAACTAAAGTTACTGCACATTTGGTGATAGTGTTTGTGTATTTTACCATCCCCTAAAGGGTGGTATTTATACTACTGTAGCAAGCAAAGGCCCAAGTGGGACTGTGACCTCATTGTGCTTTACAAGCATATAGTAAGAGAAAGTCCATGCCCCAAAGCATGTACAGTCAAATTGACAGGTGGAGCATTGGTTCATCTAAATAGCTGCAAAATCCGGGTTGAAAACACTATAGAAGTGCAGGGAATGAATCATTTATATTTATTATTTTATTAATCTAATCCTCTGTGATATAGGTGATGAATAGCTTATACTGGAAGAATTGAAGAGAATGTCCCTAATCATGCCTGGAGTTAGCTGATTTATGAACAACTTCTGCAGACTGCGTTGTGTTCTAATCATTGCACACTTCAGAGTTCTGCTGGAGATAGTTAAAATGGAAAGGACCTGTTGCATCTCTTTCAGTGCAGAATTTCCCCCGGAGTACATTTCCTAGTGTTTATCTAAGTCTGCTTTTAACTGTCTCAAGCAATGGGGCTTCTACCACCTCCCTTGGGAGGCTATTCTGAATTCTCCCTGTCAAAAAGGCGTTCCTACTATTAATCGTACAGCTTCTTTTTCTTAATATCAATCATTTGTGATGGGTTGTGCACCCCACACCACATAGGCGTAATGAGGGCACGATAGGCCAGTTAGATCATCTGAGAGATGATGGGCCAGGGTTAATTGATGAAGCCCAGTTGGGGAAGGGCTGGGCCAGCACTAAAGCCAAGAAGCTGAGCACAGAAAGGGGTTGAGGGGGAAGGGGTCTAGGGAGGAGGCAGAGCATCAGGAACAAGGAGGAAGTTCCGGGGGTCAGAGTAAGCCCTGGGATCCTTCCAGAGAGTAAGAAGTCTGGCAAGAGGTTAAGAGGGGTTGAGTATAGTAAGATCTAGTGATTAAACCCAGAACCAGGCAAGAGAAGATAGGAAGACTAGGTATGAAGGAGCCAGGAAAACAGCAACGGGGGACTGATGACCTGGACTGCTGATTGTAGGGTCCCTGGGCTGGAACTTGGTATAGTGGCATAGAGTCCCAAACTGGGGCTGAGCACCATTTGGAGATGGCATTTGGGCAGATGTCCTGTTGGACTCTAACCCTGGAAGGGGTGGACTAAATGGTGACCTGGCTAAGTTACCAGGAGAGAACCTATTGTAGAGTGAGGAACAAGCAACAAGGGGGTACTTGATGCAGTAAGAGCGAGGAGCAGCATTAGGGGCAACCTCATATACACCATTGTTCCTAGTTATAACCCCTTATAGCACTTTTTTGGTGCGTACACCTTTCAAATTATTACCGTTTTCTACAATAGTCTTCACTTCCTACTTATTTTCTTTTTTATATATTTATAAATCAGTCCCTCCATCCCGTTGTTGTTGTTCCTTTCTGAACTTTCTTCAGTGTCTTTTTGTGCACAAGTGGCATAAAAGGAAAAACTGGCCCGTATGGCCCTTCTGGGGATTTCCTGCTGTGACAGAGTTCCCAGTGGGCATAGCCACTGCCAACACCCTCCACTCTGTATCATCTTAGTCAGGGAGAGTGTGTCTGGGCATCCTGTTCCTATCGAGATACAGACACAAATCAGAGGCTACATTTGACACTCTTTGATCAGTTCTCCTCTTAGTTCATGGATGCAATTCCCGTTGAAGTTAACTGGAATTATAACTGTCCCAATCCTACAAGCACTTCTGCGTGTGCATATCTTGATTTATCTAAATAGTCTCACTGGAGTCAGAGACTTCTTATGTGATTAAAGGTACATACAGGCTTGAGTACTTGTAGGATTGTAATTCCTCCCCCAAATGAATTCTCCTTGCAGGAGAGAGTTCTGCAGGAAATAAACTCTAGTTCTCTGGTCTTCTAATACAATGGGCCACATCATACTCTGTTACACCAGTGTTAATCCAGAGTAATCCTAGTAATTTAAATAGACATACTCCAGATTTACATGGGCGTAACTGAGATCAGAATCTGAGCCAGTATTTCCAAGCGAAGAAAGGTTGTTCAATTTCATCTTTATTGCTCATTTCCTATCACAATTTGGTGCCTTTCTCGGAGTTATTTTAAACATCTAGTATATAATATCAATCTGAATGTGAAGCCTGAAGGTAATTTAGGTGTAAATAATGTTGCTTGAGGGTAAAATAAGATCAAATTTATTAACTTTTACAGTACACTGACTGATTAGTACAGGAATGAAAAAGTCTGCACTGTAACTAAACCACTAAATATCAGGCCAGACAATGTTCTAATTGAAACTTGTGTAAATTTAGAGCAATTCTATCAGCATGAATAGATTTACCCCAGGTTTTCACCAATTTAACCAAGGGCAGACAGTCTGATAAATGCATAAAAGTAAATGGGCATGCTTCACCACTAAGGCTGATCTGACTCTATTGACTTCAGTGGAATCAAACTGGTATAACAAAGTGGTGAATCAGGCCCATTATATTCAAAGTTGAAGCTGAAACTGCATCCAGAAAGTTAATATATATTATATTACATTACATTATGTTATAAAGGGTCACAGTGAAGTCAGTGGGAGTTTTTTGCCATTAATTTGAATGGGACCAGGATGATCCTGTGATTCTTTTCATTCTGATGGATCCCAAAGCACAACACCAACCATAGGCCTATTTATCTGCTAAACACCATCCTAAAATTAGTGTCATTCAATTGACTTCTGTAAATCATGAGAACCAGATGATATGCACACAAGAGTTTTGAAGGAACTCAGATATGAAATTGCAGAACTGCTAACTGGTATGTAGACCATTACGTAAATCAGCCCTCATACTCGATGACTGGAGGATACCTAATGTAATGCCAATATTTTAAAAAGGCTCCAGAGGTGATCCTGGCATTTACAAGCCCATAAGCCTAACTTCAGTACCAGGCAAATTGGTTGAAGCTATAGTGAAGAACAGATTGATCACGCACATATATTCACACAATTTGTTGGGGAAGAGTCAACATGGCTTTTGTAAAGGAAAAGAACATCTCACCAATCTATTAGAATTATTTGAGGTTTTCAACAAGTATGTAGACAAGGGTGATCCAGTGGATATAATGTACTTGGACTTTCAGAAAACCTTTGACATGGTCCCTCGCAAAAAGCCCTTAAGCAAAGTAAGCAGTCATGGGATAAGAGGGAAAGTCTTCTTGTGGATCAGTAACTGGTTAAAAGACAGGAAACAAAGGATGGGAATAAGTGGTAAATTTGTTCACAGTGGAGAGAGGTAAACAGTGGTGTCCCCAGGTGACAAGTACTGTTCAACATATTCACCAATGATCTGGAAAAAGGGGAAAACAGTGAGGTGGCAAAGTTTGCAGATAATACAAATTTCCATAGCATAGTTAAGTCTAAAGCAGACTGAAGAGTTAGAAAGGGAACTTGCAAAACTGGCTGGCTGGACAAGAAAAGGGCAGATGAAATTCAATGTTGATAAGTGCAAAGTAATGCACATTGGAAAACTTAATTCCAACTATACATACAAAATGATGGGTCTACATTAGCTGTTACCACTAAGAAAGAGATCTTGGAGTTATTGCGGATAGTTCTCTGAAAACATCCACTCAATGCACAGCAACAGCCAGAAAAGCTAACAGAATGTTAGGAACCATTAGGAAAGGGATAGATAAGACAGTAAATATCATAATGCCACTATAGAAATCCATTGTACATCTGCATTTGAATAGTCTATGCAGTTCTGGTTGCCCCGTCTCAGAAAAAGATATATTACAACTGGAAAAGATGCAACAAAAATGATTAGGGGTACGGAATAGCTTCCATATGAGGAGACAGAAAAAGACCGGAACTGTTCATGTTAGGAAAGAGACAAGTATAAGGGGGATATGACCGAGGTCTATAAAATAATGAATGGTGTAGTGAAAGTGAATAAGGAAGCATTATTTACCCCTTCACATAACACAAGCACTAGGGATGACCCAATGAAAGTAATAGGCTGCAGGTTTAAAACAAAAAGAAATATTTCTTTACAGTGCGCAGTCAACCTGTGGAACTCTTTGCCAAGGGATGTTGTGATGGTCAAAAGTATAACTGGGTTCAAGAAAGAATTAGGTAAGTTCATGGAAGAATAGGGCCATGAATGGCTGTTAGCCAAGTTGGTCATGGAGACAACCCCATGCTCTCACTGCCAGATGCTGGGAATGGATGACAGAATGGATCACTAGACAATTGCCCCATTCTGCTTATTCCCTCTGGAACATCTGGCACAGACCACTGTTGGAAGACGAGATACTGAGCTAGATGGACCATTGGTCTGACCCAGTATGGCCATTCTTATGTTCTTAGTGAAGCCACTTCTGATTTATACTGCTGTAAGAGGAGACGCCAGTCCTACTTCTATCTAGATTTCTCTATCCTAGATTGAGATGCAGGAGTCTGTCTTCCTGCCATTGAAGTGCAGCACGGCAACATTAATCAGTCTTCAATAATAAATGAAGACTATCATATGAAACTGCATAGGGAAGTTTAGGGGAACCCCAGACAGAATGGCTCCATTGGATCTGCTCTGCCAGGGAACAGGATGCGGGGGTAGGGTGGATTAACTACCCAGAGCAACTAACAGTTCTCATTTAGGCACCCAAAGAAGTGGTCAGATTTTTCAAAAGAGCTCAACAACCATTAATGCGCCTAAGCAAAGGCTGTATTTTCAAACATGTTAATCTGCCCCCAGCTCCCAGACTGATGATTATGGCCAAGACTTTTAGTGTGCTTGTACGGGGAGATTTTGGCAAACCAGTAAAGTGCTTGAAACCACTATTGCTTATTGCTAAAAGCAGTCATGTCAGCAGGCCGTAAATTGGCCATGCGGCAGCCTCAGCTTAACCAAGGCAGGAGGGGAGGGAGTTTTGGGTGCCACAGAAAGGGCAGCTTGACCCTGCATCCTTCCTACTAAGAATTGTGTTGAAATTGCTGATACATGCATTTTAAGGGGCCTCAAGGCTTGCGAACTCTGGAAAAAACCACACCTGCTTAATCGATGACCAGAAGGAAACGTCTTGCTTGACCTTTGAAACTGCTTGCTTAACAAGTTTTTTTTTAAGTGACATGCCATTGTATTACTAATGTATAAATAAGGGGAAAAAGTTGGAGGCAGGGGGACTCTCTCTCTGGATGCATCTTGTCTTCCCTACCGGCAGACGGGCTGTGAGTGTGCCACTTGAGAGCCACACTTAGCTTCGGTAATTATCGAGGGTTGAGGGTGTTTTACTAACCTGTTGTGGACATTTGTAAGTGCTTGAGACTAAAGTTTAGCTTTAAGTGAAAGCACTCGTGTGTTGTCCTGTTTGTGCCAGCCATCTATTGGTTGGATAGCCGTGTCTCCCCTGATTTATTTCCTGATACCACCTCGCACAGAGTAAAAGTTACCAAGAGCTTTGGGTTGAAAGAACCCCGGGTAACATGCTGAGCAATTTTGAAAATGTGTGCACATATTTTGGTGCCTACATGGAAGCTGACTGTACTTTTGAATCTCTAACTGTCTGGCTGTTGATTAGAGTTCCGTGCAGGGTGTGGTCCAGGTAAAGGAAGAAGGGGAGGGGGGAAAGCTGCAAGTCAAAATAAAGCTGTCATGAAGCTTTTTTGTTTGTCTGTTGAAACTGTTTAATAAACACCACCTGTTGAATGTCTGTGGTTCTATCTTTTATAGTCCTGGCTTCCTGTGGATACTGACAGATATAGGTGGTTAGTGCCACATCTCCCCTATCCCTTGAAAGCACAGCAAGCCTGCGAGATTTCCTTCCTCTTAATCTTCCCTGTGGGTTTTACTGAGAGAAGGTGCAGTCTGGCTCAGGGTACCCTCTGTGCATGGATGAGTCCACTTTTAAAGGAAGGGGTGGGGGCTGCCTCAGGGGACCTGAGTGTGCAAAGGCACAGTGCCTCCACACAGATAGTGCTGTGCCTCCAGCAATGCATCCTAAATCCCGAACACTTCATTCCTGTGTAGCTTTCTCTTAAAAGGCAATCAATAGCAGAAAGCTGTTTTGCCCTGTATTCCAGTCACCTAGCTAATCCCCCAAGAAGCAAACACTACTGTAATGTGCTCATCATTATCACATGCAACAATATCAAAATCCAACAAAGAGGCACCATGCAATTTCCTCTTGAGCTTGGCAAGTCAGAACCCCTATTTGCCTTGTATTCTAATAAGGTCTCTCTCTAAGATAATTACAAAGCAAATTGTTTACTGCTTGGATTGAAGTAAATAAATTATTAATTGTTATTAACTGAAATGAAAGCTGAATGCTGACTGAAGGAAGGTTGACTGGAATATTTACCTCAAGGAACAATGAATTATACAACACATATAAAACAAGTGTGACTTGTCAAAAGGCATATGCTCTGTGCAGTGTATTTGGCTTACTAGACAATGCTGAAGTCATTTGCTGATGGATGCTCTGCAAATGCGTTACAGAAATCTATTTGGCAAGGTTTAATATGTAGAGGTCAGACAGATGGAAAATGCTTTATGTTTAGCTCATATCCTGCTTATACAGCAAAATAAACACCCTATTATGCTATAAATGCTTGTTTTCTGAATAAAAAGGGATGGTATCTATTTTCTATAATTATCTCCTTGCTGAATTATATTTTATGTGCAGTGGAGGAGCAGAAAAATGTCAGCTGATATCACCCCACTTTTGCCTGCTTTTGCCTCTCCAAAAACCTCCAGAGACATGTGGTCTACCCTGACAGCTGAGGTCTGGTAGGGCACGCAAGCCTAACACCCCCCCCCCAAAGAACCCCAAATGTACAGCACAGGATGACTCCATTCAATCAGAGTTGGATCAGCCCTCTGTTCAATAGGGGACCTGTCATCATGGTATTTTCAGTGAGACTCCACTCCTGTCTCTTTGTAGTGTGTAACCTTCATCACACTGGAAATCCTCTCTAATAGCAGAGGCTTTTGCCAGAGTGGGGACTAATTAGGTTGATTTTTGGTGGTGGGTATGATGTTGCACTCCATAATGTTTTATGAAAATATGCTTATGAGTGTAAATATAATGTAACTGGAATATGCTTCATGAAAAAGGTCTTCACAAATCTTATGATCTACTGAGTGTGTTCATCTTATTTGTTTGCATGTACTATTTCTATGTCTGAAGTTAGAATAAGATATAAACTTGTATTACTGATATAAAAACAATAAGGTTGCTTCAGAATCAATGAACTGTGAATAGGTTTGTTTACCTGCAAGCCTTCCTGTGTACCTGTTGGCCAGCTCCTAGGTAATGAAGGAGGAAGTCTTACAGTGACATGTGATCATGTCACCTGAACTGGAATCCATCTTAAACCTGGTGCTTTTTCATTTAGAAGGAGAGGTGGGGACCCCGAGAGACAAAAGATTCCCGCCTTCTGCCAAGGCTATAAAAGGGGGTGGAACAGAACAAAGAGGGTCCCAGTCATGAGACAGCCCCTGCTTTTCACCTAAGATGCCTGCTGGAACTAACAAGGACTGTACCAGGGGAAAGGATTAGGCCCAGACTAGGAAAGAGTCTAGTCTGTGAAAGAAGCTTATTGGAACATCTCTGAGGGTGAGATTTACCTTTAAACAGTTTCTTAATGTATTACACTTAGACTTGCATGTTTTTGCTTTATTTTTCTTGCTCTGTCTTACTTGAAACCACTTAAATCCTACTTTTTATACTTAATAAAACACTTGTTTATTAACCAACCCAGAGTAAGTGATTAATACCTGGGGGAGCAAACACCTGTGCATATCTCTCTATCAGTGTTATAGAGGGCAGACAATTTATGAATTTACTCTGTATAAGCTTTATACAAACTAAAATGGATTTATTTGGGGTTTAGATCCCATTGGGAACTGGGTGTCTGGGTGCTGGAGATAGGTGACCTGCTGAGCAGTTTTTGGTTAGTCTGAAGCTTTGGGGCATGGACCAGACCTGGGTCTGTGTTGCAGCAGGCTAGCATGTCTGGCTCAACAAGACAGGGTTCTGGAGTCCCAGGCTAGCAGGGAAAACGGGATCAGAGGTAATCTCAGCACGTCAGGTGACAGTCCCAAAGGGATCTCTGTGACCGAATCCATCACAGTGGGGTTTGAGTTTTCCAACTGATATTGAGTCAGTTGGTGCCTGGAATGATTGTTTAGTATATGTGTCAGCTAATTTGCATTTTGTTTTGTTGGGTACTTCATATAAATATAAAAAATACATATTTAAAGAGAGGTACTAATGCTGTAAGCCATCTGAACATCCAAACCTATCTTTAATTGGGAAACAGGACAGCAGTGGTTGAGGAATATTTCTACAATGCACGCTTGCAAACCAGATGAAGTAATAACTGAAGGCATCCTCATACTCCAAAACCTCTGAGGTATCTGCTTTTTAGTGGTGGATTCCTTGATGTGCATAGGACTGGACTGATACTCAGGGCACAGTCCTGACCAAAGGGTGACATGTAAGCTAAACTACTCCAGGGGGCAGTGTGCCTCAGAAACACGTCTCCAACCCAACTCCCTCTCTGCTTCCCAGTGTTAGTAATATACTGCTAATTTATACTAGAAATAAATTAAACCCAGCCCCCACTGGCTTAGGTACTCTGGCCAAGAAGAGGGGGAGAGGAATAGAGTCCATGTTCTGCCCACTCTCCACTCACCTGCTCCTGTGAGTGAATACATGAATGAATAACCCTGCATTTTCCTATGCAGATAGAACAAGTACGTACAAAAGGGGGTGGGTTTTCTCCTGTATGGTTGCATTGTGTGAGTCACTATCTAATCCATAGTTTGTAATGGACTTTAGGATCCTTTAGGTGCTCAATAACTAATTAAAAAAGCTACATGTTAACTTACATCACACATGAGTTCATAACAACCTTAACATACCCTCCCATATTGCACAAACCATGGTATAAACAGAAATTCTATCAACAAACTTAATACTCATTAGTCTCTTGTGTCCAGTGGGGTTGGTGGTTAGATACCATATTTGCCCACCTGCACCTTGATAAAATTATTGTTGATGCCTCTACTCCAGGCATGCAGTCATTTCTCACCTCCCAATTAAAATCAGCCAACAACAAAATATAGGTTCTTTCACTGTCTCCAAATAAATTAAATTTGCCTCCAATAGTGACTCAGTTGTAATTCCCACCATTAGCCTGCTATGTGTCATGCCCGCTCCTGCCTTGCCCCTCAAAGCCACAGTCACAGGCTACCCCTTTCCTCAATTACAGGCCCTACCTGCTCCATCCTTGAAATCACCACAAGCTGGCCAGCTCCTCACACACTCTGCCACAGCCTACCCCAGGCCCTCCTTGGGCTCCCTCTGCATCTTCTGTGGTGGGGGTAGAGCTGAGGATGTGCTGAGCTCAGATTCTTCAGGCCTGCCTGCCTTCTGACTCCCAAAGGACAGAAAAGACAGTCTCTGAGCATATATGGCTCTCAGCACTGCTGTAGACTTCCTGTGGAGCAGAGCTCACTGCAATTGTGGGCATTTCTCCCATTTCACACCAATGGCATCTCGGTTTTCATAGCAACTAATGCATTTCAAAGGGCCAAGAGCAAAGGAAAACTAAAGATGGGTCAAAACCTGGAACTCAATAGTGGCTGTTTCATTAGCCATAGGGAAAGCAGTATGCAGACACAGTTATAGGACAGAAATCTTTATTAAATATGCTGAGTGACCAGTGTTACATGTTGTTCTATTTTATATAGGTTCATCACTGTAGTGTGCACACCTTCCGGTAGTGAAGCAAGCAACATGACTAACATCTGTCACGTGTCGTTTATTCTCTCATCCTCTCCCCAAAGGCAGAAGTGTGTAGCAGAGTGTCTTGTCTTGGAAGTTTTATATATGTATGTTAGAGACAGGAAGGTCAAACAGTTGCTCCTTGTATTTGGATTGGATGGTGGTGAGGTTAATGATGGTCATTAGTTCCTGGGGAAGTTCATTCCATAGTCTGAGACAGACCACGAAGTAAGTTCAGTCTCCCGCACAAATGAATTTTCCCTTATTTCTAAAGTTCCATTGTGCCAGAGGAGTGAAGTTGTCAGCCGCAATCTTCATCCCAGAGCTTTAAATTACCTTTTAGGTATACTGGGCCCAGGCCGTGGAATGCCTTGAAAATAAGGACCAAAACCTGGAACTTGATTTGATATGGCCTTCCAGGGAATGTAGGGAGTAGAGGACAGGTTGGATGAGCTAGCGATCTCCTGAACAACACAGGCTATGCACTGCAGCATTCTATGTTAGTTGGACTTTCCTACCAGCTGGAGGCAACCAGCTGTTCTACATCTGTGACTGGATCTCATCCAAGCCCAGGGTCATCTTAGTGGTAGCAATGTGGTTGTATGTGGTGAAGGATAGGTAGAACTGTGTATCATCTACATATTGCTCACGCTTGAGTCCATATAAATACCATCATTAAAATTCCAGGAGGATCAGAATAGATGGTAGCCCTCCATCAGTGCTATGAAAGTGGTTTCAATTTCATGTCCTGACCTAAATCCAGATTGTGTTAGATCTAGGATATTCACTTCCATGAGATGAGCTTGCACTTGGCCTTTGACTAGCTTCTCTATGCGCTTGCTCAGGAACAGAAGGTTTGAAGCTGGGCAGTAGCTGGCTAGAATCAACGTGTCCAGGGTGAGTTTCTTTAGTGCTGGTCAGACTTCTCTTTCAAGCATAAAACAAAGGAAGAGTCCTTTTCTAAATGAGGCATTGTCTATTTTGTTCATGAGTGGCACCAATTGCTCATGACTTTCTTTCACCAGGCAAGAAGGACATGGGTTGGATTCATAAGTCATGAGCTGGACACCCTAAAGGAATCACTGAATGACTATACTGACATCTCGGAATGCTGGCAGGCTATGAGTTAATGGGTGCAGGTGAGGGCAGATTCAGGTTGTTTGGGAAGCCTTCCCAAATGTGTGTGAGCTTCTCAATGAAGCAGGATGATAGTTCTTCACAGTGCTAGGTTTTTGGTTCTGATGCAGCTTGTAGGCACCGAGATCGATGAAGCGATTACCACCTTAAATAACAATTTGGTTGTGGGAGTGCCATCAGTGGAGGCTGACGGAAAGGTTCTCTTGGCGTGTAATACAGCTTCAGCATAGGCTTGAAGGAATTTGTTTCATCCTATCTATGCTGGCCTTTTGTTTTCTGCTATCAGCCTTGAATTTCTTACCCTTAACCTTCATCTGGCACAGGGTGTCAGAAAACCAAGGAGAGTTGTGTGCTGAGGCTCTAGAGGTTGAGTGCAAGCAGCCTATGCTCTTGCTTGTCTTTCTGGATCTCTGGTGACACACCAAACCAGGTTCCTCCAGAAACCAGACACCTTTTTTCCTCTAGTTCTACTCAGCATACTGCTGTGGCATCCGTGCACCAGTAGTTTCAAAGTCCATGTAATAAAATCCAGAGATAAGTCTGTCAAAAGCCGCAGTTCCACCTCTGTGGTTTGGGAAAGTCCCAATACAGATAATGTTCACAATTTTGCTAACTAGTTTTAACATCAATCGTGGGCCAAATCAAAAACCCACAGCTAAATATATTGATATTAATGGAGCTATGTCATAGCAGTAGCCTGCTATCTATGTACAGTATGACTTTGGAATGAACTCCTGATCCATCACTGACAAGTGATGTGGGCTGGTGGTGTTATTTTAACCTACATGAGACTCATTTAATGAAAACACAATGCATATATTTGAAAAAGTTCTGCTTCCCTTTTGCAATTACACAATGCACCCACATTTTTGTGCCCCTAATTTAACTGCAGATGCCAATCCAGGTACTTGCACTTCAGCTACCTGCCTATACGTGCAAACCAGGAAGCTAAAGGATTAAACACTCAGACTTTAAGCCACAGTTCATTTTGGAAATGCAAATAAAATATACAAGCAACTTGTCTTTGCAGAAACGGATGCTACTTTTTCATCTCTTCTGATAATTTATCACAGTGACTGCTGTGTTGCTTCCTTCTAATTAGCCATATAAATACCATCATTAAAATTCCTGTAATATAAAGAAAATGTGTAACTGAACATACTAATAATAGCAAGGATCAGATGTGTATAATGATTGCCTTAATAAAGATATTCTTTATAACACCTTTGGCACTATTGGGACCTTGTATAATTAAATCTGATTTCACTTTCTTACCACTGTAAGCATAACTGAAGGTTTTCTAATTAGTTCCAATGATTCTTTGCAGATATGTGGAGTATTTAGAACAATCTGTATCTATGTACCTAAGTTGTATATTTACTTATTGGTTTTCTCTTACTGATATCTTTTTAACTGAATAACCACTTGCCCCAACAACACTCTGGTTAACATCTACCTGTGGTGGTAAAATAATTCATTGTGTGGATAACAGTGCTATCGAGACTTATCACTAGTGATAAAACTGTGGGCTGATTACTTTCTAAACTTAATGTTCCCCAAAATAAAACTCCCAGTGAAATGTACTAAAGAAAACCTCATTGTTCTTTAATAAGACTCCAAGGGCTATATTGTGACTGTCTCTGTGAGGGAGCTCAATGTGGGATAAATATCATGCAAGAGGCAGTTAAACTTCTAACCTCCCTTGGTTGATAGGTTATTTGGATGTCTGAGGTACCCACTGGCACTCCTTGCATCAGAAGGGGTGGGACCAAAAGGGCCAAAAGTGTTGCAAAGTGCTTGCCTTTCCAGACCACATACTCCAGGGGCTCAAGGACAGCAGAGGGAGTGTGTTGCACAAAGTAATGTTCAGCATGCTTCTACTCCACCCCACAACACAACCTCAGGCCTTATGGGAGTATGTCTACACAGCAACTAGACACCCGTGGCTGTCCCATGTCAGCTGACTCAGGTTCGCAAGGCTCGGGCTGCGGGGCTGTTTCATTGCTGTGTAGACTTCCAGGCTCAGGCTGCAGCCTAGGCTTTAGGACCCTGTGGGTAGGAAGGTCCCAGAGCTTCTGCTCCAGCCTGAGCCCGGAAGTCTACACAGTAATGAAACAACCCTGAGCCAAAGCCCCATGAGCCCAAGTTGGCTGGCATGGGCCAGTCACAGGTTTTTCTTTGCTGTGTAGACATACATGCCATAGACTGATAGCATGAGTATGTGGTGCCAATCACCACAGCATGTAGACACAGAACTTCTCTGTTCCCCACTGCCCAACCCGATGTGTGCTAAATTCCCAGAATTTAGCCCAAAATGAATTTTCATCAAGGAAAGTGCAGAGGCTAAGCAACTAGCTAAGATAGATGTGGATAAAAGGTCACATTTCAGAATAAAATGATGGAAAATAGTCTTTCCAATGAAATGAATGGTCATCATGAAATCATAGGATGCAAAACAAAATAAATGCAGTTCTCTTCAGAACTGAGGAATTATAGTAAATGAAATTGATTTGATGCTTGTCTTTGCTTTATTCAATGTAGGTAGAAAAAATTCTGGTGCAATACCTTAAATAAGCAAACTGTGTAAAGGTGAAAAACGTCAAGAGAAACTGATTACTAAAATAGAATCAGCATCAAAACAGGGGCAGATCCTTTGGTACAATTCAGGAAGCGGTGTAGAGAGTAAAGATCTCCCAGGGACTGTCCTGATGTTGGTGCTGCTCTGATTACTGATTCTGTCTTACACTGTGTTTGTTAGAGCAGCTTGACAGCTTACATTGGCTGGTAACAACCACCAGAATAGCCTGCCCTGGCATGGGGGAGGAAAGAATTTTCAAATCTTTCCTGTAGTACAGAGGCTATCTGTCCTGCCCTCTCGCTAACCAGGCCTCACTTTCCCTGCTAAGCTGGCATCAAGGAAGATGTGTGGCATACTAGCCACTACATTTCTTGTAAACTCCTTCAGGATCACCCTTGCAGGTGGTCTGCTCTGAGCTATTAAGACAGGTTTTGTGGCAGCAGTGATCTGGCCCAATATTCTGTAGTATGTTTGCTTCCAAGTTTAAAAGAGAACTTAGAACAGTGTTGTGACGGTGTCCCCAATAAAACTTTATGGGGAGATGCTTATAAATGTATATATGAGGTAGCTGGAATATGTTTTATGCTACATATGCCATGTAACATAGCTCTGTAAAAGTGGTGATCTACTGAATCTATTCCTCCTGTTTGTATGCATGTATCATTGTTGTAGTTGAAGTTATGAATATTGGTTGTATATTTGCTGGTTTTATACATAGCCTTTGTAAGAGCATGGGATCATGTCTTGCGAAAGGAATGTGCATGTAAAGAGACCAATCAAGAAACTATTACACAGACAAAAGAAGGTGTACACCCCTATCCACATCTGAGCTTGGCCAGGAATGCGACTGGCTGGACTGGTTACTGAGTGGTGCATGGACATGTGACTTGCCCATGTGATCCCAAAACTCCAGGGTAACATGATGCTACACGGAGTGGGGAGGAGCATCCATTCAGGGAAGAAAATCTATTTAAACCCCTGGAAGACCCCTCCATTTTGTCTTCAGCTGGCTAAAGAGAGAGGCTCTCCACCCCCCCCAAGGACACACCTGAAAGAGTCTGGAACAAAGGACAAGGACAATAGGGGGTGTGAGCGATTGCTGGACCCAGGCTAGGAAGACCATAGCCTGTGAAAGAAAGAGACTGGAACTGGTGAGGTTTTTATCTGTGTTGAGTTTGAATAGACATAGACTTGCATGTTTTATTTTATTTTACTTAGTAATTCACTTTGTTCTGTCTGTCACTACTTGGAATCACTTAAATACTGCTTTCTGTACTTAAGCAAAAAGTGATTTTAATATTAAGTTACCTGGAGTACGTGTTAGTACTTGGTGGGGGCAAACAGCTGTGCATATCTTTCTATCTTTGAAATAGAAGGCGAACTATTTATGAGTTTACCCTGTATGAGCTTTATACAGGGTAAAACGGATTCATTCAGGGTTTGAACCCCATTGGGAGTTGGGCACCTGGGTGTCAAAGGCAAGAGCACTTCCTGAGCTGCTTCCAGGCAGGCCTACAGCTGTTAGTGGACGTGGTTCAGACCTAGGTCTGAGTTTGCAGCAGATCAGTGGATCTGGCTCAAAACAGACAGGATTCTGGAGTCCCAAGCTGGAAAAGGTAGGAAAGCAGGGGCAGAAGTAGTCTTGGCGCACCAGGTGGCAGCTCCAAGATGGTTTCTGTGATACCAACCCGTCACAAATGTATCATTGTGCTTTTGGTTCAGTGTCCTTGCTTAATGCTTGCCTTAACTTTGGATATCACTGTTGATTAGAAGTACTGTGCACATTTTGTAAGTTAATTTTGTCATAATAATAATACTTAGCATTTATTTAGTGTTTTCCATTTTCAAATGTAGAATGATGTGTGACCCATGAGGTTATATGCGAGATTCCTGGAAGGAAAAGATGCACTGGGATGTACTTAAAAAAAATGAATAGGGTCAACTTGTGATTAGTATTCACTACTATGCATGAGATATTGTTTTTCGGTTGACCAGTGGTGTATCTGATTCAGTTTTCGATACTGCCAACCCAGATGTTGTTGAATCATGATATTCACCCTGAAAATCACAATTTTTTAAAAAAAATAAAAAATGTTGGATGGTTCTTATTTCCCGACAGGTGGTGGAGTGTTTAGGGTGCACTTGCTTCATGTTTTTAAGCTTTTCTCTGCCGTCATGTGGGGTAGAAACTTTTACCTGATAATGAAAACTTCAGTTCTCATGAACTATCATGATTACAGCAGCTGGGGCTTTAAGGAACACACTAAACATTGTGAGACTTGCAATAAAATTGAGAGATCTGGCAACAGTGATTTGTAATTGAGACGTGTCACACTTGCAAAAGAAAATATGTTTTAAAGGGACAATGTCCACTTGAAATATCAACAGAGCCAGTCAAAAACATTTTAAAGTTGGAATTTTTTCCTTACAATGCTGAATTTCAACCCCCAAAAAGGGGAAAATTTCACAATATTACATGTCCTACTGTTCCACAGTTACATGGACTTGGTAAACAGTGTACATGTAACTTGCTCATTTTCAATAAGACCATCCTCATTTTCTGCATTTTCCAGACTCTTTTTAAAGACAAATCTGCCCATGTTCCCTTATCCCATTTGTCACATTTCTGGAGACACATGGATAGAGGGCATTGCTTACTTTCCATAACACAAGAATAAGAAAATGATGCAAGTTCCACTTACTGCTTAAGTTACTCAAAACATTTTGCTAGATGGAACATAAGTGAATCCAGTCCACAATTTTTAATGTTCCAACTTCAAATGCCACATATTAAACAGAAAGTTTCATGTTCAGCATATAAAGCTCCCTCTTCTAGGTCACTGACAAGAACCCACCATTGTAAAGTAGTAATTAGCCTCATAGTGTTTCATTAAAATATTACTTCTCTCTTTGTGTGTTAAGGAATGATTTCTTACTCTAGTCTTTGTCTGTTTGTATTTGGTGCAGCTGTTTCATTATTGATGTAAAGAGGCAATTTAGAATTTAATGATTAATTTTAATGTAGATCGTTCTTATCTGAATAATTGATGGGAAAGATGATCATAGACATTCAGAGTCAGTAGCTGTTATTCCTTCGGTCTCCTCTTATCTTTGTAGTTGTACTCCTTGCCAAAGCCCCTCAAGCACATGCATTTTGTTGGGAAATGTTTTTAATTCCCCCATCTTCTATCATTGTACTTCTTGGGTTATCTAGCTATAAATCTCTACTTCATTCTCCACCAGCTGTAAATTCATCCTACCTTATATACAGAAAGGAAGACCTGATCTTGCATATAATATCCACAGCCTTCCAGGCCATGAAAGCCCCATAAAGCCATAGATAACTGACTCGTTGACAGGCCTATTTGTCCACGGGTATGATTTGGAAGGGCAAAAATCCCCTATGCAGGAAGCTCTGACATAGAGTTGTTCAGGTGAGGAGAGCAATGCCTGGCCCTAGAGCTAATGCTCTCTCCTCTCCTCCATCCTGTAGCTGGGGAGTAGGAATGTTTCTACCTTGAAAGTTTGCCTGTGGTTTTGCTGCTTGATGAAGGGGGCTTTCCTGCATTTGGTCTGCTTAAGTTGTTTATGAAGTTTCCCAACAAAAGGGGGTGGGGGCAGGGAGTGGTCCTTTCCTCCTACCGTATTGGTGCTTGTGAGGACTATTTGCTACGAAGAGAGATTTCTGGGCTTGTATATCCAATCCTTTTAAAACCAAATTTGAAAAGCATTAAATATATAATGTAGACTATTGACGTACGGTGTTTTTTAATATGGCTACTCTGGCATCTCATCAGTACTTTTTACAGATTTCATTATGGGTCAGAAATTACCAGCAGTTTAATAACATCGTTTATGCTGTTCGTAGGCAGATAGAGGCCCAAATTGGGAACCAACTCTAACTTTGCCTGACTTTGAAGAAGTGTGAATCCAATTCTAGATCTTTATCCAAATTTCTCATTTGCAAATTTTGGTCCTAATCCTGGACCAGCCAGTCCCTGCATCCATATGGAGCCCCACAGATTTCCCTCCTACACAGATCTAATTGCCAGGCCTTTATGAGCAGGTGTTAAGACACAGGTCTGATTTGGGGGGGAAATGTGTCCCTTCCTTCCTATTTTTTTAATATAGCTGATGTGTGGATTTCACATCTATGTATATATTTTAGCAAATCTTTTAGAGTGTACCTTTTTCACATCATAAAGTTAGAAATCACCACTGCCATTTTAGTGAAAGGTTTGGGGGAGGGGGGTGAAATTGTAAAAAAAAATATTTAGCAATCTCTTCATGCTTGGGGGTATTTTTCCCTCAGAAGTCACTTTTTACATCTGATTTTTAAATCCAATTAATTCTGAGCATCCAAAATGAAGAATAACTCTTTGGTTAAATCAGATATACATAAATTCAATCACTGACTTCCTGCAAAGCTACTAAGCAAATAAACTAAGAAAAAGAAATGCATTAAATTAGACACAAGTCACAGACAACCTTTATTTTATTTTATTTTTTAAATATAAATTCATAATATTCAGTTGGTATGCAGTATAGGTCTCTTGTTTCCCAAGGAAAGTCAGGATTTTTTTCATGAGCTACACAAAGTATCATAGCTTGTCATGTAAAAAGTGGCATTCTAATTCACCAATGACCCTACACTTTACACACCCATATTTAGGAAACAACAAAGCACCGGGTTTCTATCAACAAAGTTCTGATGTATAGCAACATCAAGCAAAGTCTAGTGCCCCATCCTCCGGTGGTATACATATATGAAGCTCCATTGACTTCAACAGAATGATATTGATAGACACTAGCCAAGGAATTGGCATTCTGAATCTTCTTTGTTAACTTGTTTGTGCTGTAGTTGTAGAAAGTTTATGATCTTAGTCCTTACTTTGTCAAAATTACTACAAACTCCTCCATTCATTCCCAAGAGGATGGGTCAGGATCTAGAAGGAGATGAGGATTTGTCCATGGCATGACTGGTAGCTGCATGATTAGCTAGCTAACGTAGAAACTCAAGCCAATTTGTCCGATAGGAACAGCTATAAATGTCACTATAAACCCATCTCCTGAACCTGCTGCAAGCCAGTTGCTTTAAATAAAGTGGATTGGAAAGGGGATTCATTAGAGAGAGAGAAAGTCCAAAGGGCAGGTAGAAAGCATTTTCTCTCTGGCTGCTTTCCTTTCATCTCTGCTGCTCTTGTTTGTTTCAGTTCTTCATAATTTCCTAGCACTGGCCTTGAATGCTAATCAGATCAGGCTTGATCCAGCCTCAGGCAGTCCTTCTGAGGTAATTAGTTCAGGTACCCAATACCTACCTCTGATTTCATCTTGTATCAAGCAGATTTGGTAATCCACAGATATTTTAGGAGCCCCTCTGGGCAGTGAGTATCTCAGTTGTGGCCAGATCTAATCTGTATGTTTAAGAAAGCATAAATTACAATAATTACAACTGTATCATGTTTTAGGATGTAGAATATCATAACATTTTATAACTACATTACAGATAATGGAATAGTTTTTTAAAATCTTTAGCAAAAATGCTTTGCATTAGAATAGTTGCATGTCTCATGTGGGGACAGCCACCTAATAGGTGAGATAGAGATTAATATATTGTCAGATATTCTTTAGCCCAATCCTGGGCCAGTGGCTTTGATGTTGTGAAGCCCAGAGTAGCTTCATGGTCCAACCAGGCTCCCTAGTTGCAGATGAAGCTCCCCCTGAATTGATCGAATTATGTGGCTGCCCACCTCCCTGAAGTCATAGTCTGTGACCTTTTGTCCGCTCTCCTCACATACAATTGTGTTTTTGGAGGTAACATCAGGATAATAGATTCATAGATTCTAGGGCTGGAAGGGACCTCGAGAGGTCATCGAGTCCAGCCCCCTGCCCTCATGGCAGGACCAATTACTGTCTAGACCATCCCTGATAGACATTTATCTAACCTACTCTTAAATATCTCCAGAGATGGAGATTCCACAACCTCCCTGGGCAGTTTATTCCAGTGTTTAACCACCCTGACAGTTAGGAATAATCCTTGCTACTGGAGACAACTAAGAGAAATTATTTTTTACAAATTGTATGGTGCCTACCAACTATTAGTTGAATGTCATTAGAAGCCCAAGGATTTGGGTTGGAGCCCCAGGAATTTTTTTTTTAACATAAACACCACTAACGTGCCCAAAGGCAATACACAGAAAATGCAAGAGGTTGATATTCAAAGGAACCCCAGGTTAGTCTGCAAATGCTTTCAGAGCTGTTTTTCAGCCTGCAACCTTTCTGTCACAGTAACCAACCATATGAAGTGGGTTTCATAAATTGATATTGTGTACAATAACCTGCTCCAGTACCAATTTTTATTAGCATTTTCCCTGACATCTTTATGTATATTACACTCCAGCCAGTCTAGTTCTCACAAATCAACACATGTTCTCACGTCAGTATCTATTCCTAAAGGTTGAGGTTTTCAGAGAGTTTTCTTGTCAAGTTTTTTTAAATGCATCCAGTGCCAGGATATTATAAAGAAATGTGTAGCCCAAAAGGATTCCTACTATGCCCTCTAGTTCCTTCCTAGGCCTGAGAGAGGTGAGTTGGCTAATAAGTCTAGAAGGATTTGTGCAAAACAAAACCCCAAAAGCCAGAATATATTTTAAAGTAGTTTTTGATATATTTATAAAAAGTCAGATGTGCTTAAAAATAAATCCCAATACCCGTTTTTTGTGTTTTGTTTTTTTGAAAAAGCATGGCTTAAAGAAGAGCCACTTAAAACCCAATGCAATTTAAAAATTTTTTTATCCAAGTGGTATTGGTACAAGAGAAGATTTTTCTCAGCAGCATGCTAATTAACACCACTTCTATAAACACGCACACTCCAAATTAATAACAGTGGTAACAGAGACATGGCTTGTATGCACAAAAGGCACACAATTACCTTTGAGGATCTGTTTATACATGCACTAGCTTTTGTTTCCCTATCCCTTCCCCACCCCCACTGCAGTCACTGTAGGACATGCAGTGACAGGAAAACCAAATGGACTTTGCTATTGGCAAGGCACACTCCTGATGAGATGGCATGTGTTATATTCCACTGCATAATTTAATTTAACTATGTCACCATTGTGAAATATAGAATATACAGTCTATATCAGTTAAATTATATTTGCCACTTATAAGCCCATTGTGATGGGGTTCCTATCCCACACAGAACTGACGTTTAAGGTGACCAGGTAGGACAATTAACTCCACAGGCTGCACCTGGAGGGAGGAGAGTCCCAGAGCAGGGAACTAATGGGAAGCAGATTCAGCTGTGCAGGAACAGGCGAGGCCTGTATAAAGCAAAGTAGCCAGCCACCCAAGGGCGATGCTGGAGAAGGCTGCAGGAAAGCAGGCAACACTCACTCCCTGGGAAGAGGGTTTTGGAGTGGTTCATCCATAGAGAGAAGAGGAGCCAGAAAGTAGGAAGCAGTCCACAGAAGGAGCAGTGGGGTTGAGAGAGGAAAGCCGAGAACTTATAAGCTGAGGGTCCCTGGACTGGAACCTGGAGAAGACTTGGGTCCGAGTTCCCCTACCAGCCCTGAGGGAGTGGTACCATGGGGCAGTGAGAGGGAAGACTGCCTAGGACTGCTAAAGAGAAAGGACTTTACTACCCCAGAAGGGGAGAACACAACCTGGCTGGAGGGCTGAGTCATGGAGAGTGTTAGCCAAATGGGCTCGTTTCCCCCTGGAGCTGCCCAATTACCCCAAGGAGGCACGGAGAGACAAGAGGGCAGATACCAGACCCTTTATTAGTCAGTCAGCTGAGAGGGTGCTCTATTCGGCTAGTGCCCGAGAAAGAGAGACACCTTACAAGCACAACTGGGCTTCTTTTATACAGAGAGACAAACAACTTAGCATGTCTAAATTCTGCTAACCCATGCATTGTTTAAATTCAGTTCTAGTAGTAATCAGGATACATCTGTTTAGCTTCCCGTCCTTCACATTCCTTTCCCAGGGTCGGGGGCATCCGTCCAACCCCCTCCCCTTGTCCATATATCTTCTATACATCCTGTATACGTGCAGCTTCATGCATGGGAAACGACAGTGAGGACTGAGATAAGCATGTTTTTCAGTTTTTGGGCCTAACAAGATTCCCCCCTAAAAAGCATTTTGAGAGCCTTATGGCCCCCAATCCTCAGCCTTCACTGGCTGGTATAGGGCCATCATCTGTTGGTGTATAATTTGATTAGCCATTCATCGGACTAATGCAACTACACAGGGAGCAAAGCAAGCTAGGGTTAATAGGGTTGTAATAAAGAGTATAGAGAGAAGAAGGCCTTCTCGGAGCCATCCCAGTTGCGGTAACCAGGACGTGAACCAGTCCATATTCCACCCACCCCATGTTTGGACCGGGACATGGGCTAGCTTCCTCATTTCTTTTGTTAGCTGTTTTACCGCCTTTCCATTATCATCTATTTGTAAACAGCAATTAGATTCGTTTAATTTTGCACAGATTCCCCCTTCTTCTGCCAGCAAATAATCAAGAACTAGATGGTGCTGGTAGAGCACATTCCTCATCTGAGTGGACTGATCGGCCAAAAGATCAAGAGCTGCGGCCGTCTGATTAGTTATTATTTCTAAAATGGCTTGCAGCCTAATTATCCGATTCAAGTTGTAAATGGGCTCCCTTGCCCCTGAGATCCACTCATTAGGATTCCATGTAGCTGGACCATAATGTTTTATAATTCTTTCAGGGGGCCACTCTTGAGCTCCCCACGTTTGGGAGCTTCCAGCGGTCAATGCGGGCTCAACGGACCGCCTCTCCCTAATCAAGTCGTCATATACCTTAATTCCTAATTTATTTCCCTGAATTTGGGGTAATAGAAAGAACAAGGGCCTAATATACCCAACATAACATATTCCTGACCAATTTGGAGGCAATCTTCGATAAGCGTATTGCCCACATATCCAGTAATGGCCTTTTAGGGCCCATTGTCCATTCGCAAAGGGGCCATCCCAGGTCTCGGGGTAGTCCTCGGGGCCCGGTTCTTCATAATACAAAGGGTTACCCGCCTCCAGGGGCCCCCCTAGTACAATAGATGTACCATCAGGATTACAATAGTTACATTTCCATGCCCCGGCCCCTTCCTTCCAAGTACAATTACAACCAAATCTAGGGCTATTGGTAGTAGACCAAAAATGGTTAAAATGGGTTACCCGAGTTCCATTAGAGTGTTGCCATGCCCACTGATACCAGCGTACCACGTGATCCTTACTGGCGGTATTATCTCGCTGGCAACTTAGAAAGAGGGCATCAAAGAACCTATCTTGTCCAACTGCCTTGCAGCCTTCGCCGGTATGCTGTTGGTAGGAACATCTTACCCAGCTATGATTAGTGAGTTTCACGTGGGTATGGTTCCATCGTCCTTGATATTTAGAACAGTCATACGTATGGCAACTAGGGTGATCATAGCAGTCAAATCCTAAAGATAGAGTCCAGTCACATTGGCTTTTGCCCACATACACCCCTTCTTGTTTTGTTCGGTTAAGGCAAAGAATACCCATTCCAGAAGAATAAAGCCGCCAGGGGCTACTATCCTCAGTCCAAACTCCTGTTCCATCGTGGACTATGCTCAAAGTACTGAGCCACCATTTGGGCTGTACTGGCTGGGCTACCCAAGGCCATTCATTCCAATCCCCTGGGCCTCCACAAACCCAGCAGCTGCTAAGATTGAAGGAACTCGCTATTGTTTCTCCCAGTTGTACAAACCTATTCTCCCAACCATAGCCGTGATAAACACATATGAACAGAAATATCAATAATGAGTTCATTATTGCTTTTTCCTAAACAGTCCTTTTAGTCCATCGAGTCCTTGATACTCCCAGACGGTGTCTTCGCCCGTGCCACCCCGGGCTTCCGGGGCCGGGGCGGGCAGAGGGCTGGTGTCCTCTTCCGTGGAATTGGTTCCCTGGTCAGGATTCAGAAACCGCTTTACCCGGGTGTGATGTGTCCATTTGTCGCTCCCGAGAATTTTAACTGCGGCCTGGCTGATGAGCGAAACGGTGTGTGGACCGTCCCACCTTGGCGTAAGGGGGTTGCATTTCCACTTCTTGACAAGGACCTGGTCACCGATCCGGAACGGATGCACGGTCTGGTCCAAGGGGAGGGCCTGGAATGGCGCCGCGTATCGATGAAGCTGCAACAAAACAGATTGCAACCCGGAAACCTGTTTCCATAGTAAGTCATTTTCCACTTCCCAGGTTACATCCTCCCGGAATCCTGGGATAAGTGTTCGGGGTGGAAATCCAAAGACTAGTTCAAAGGGCGAGAGTTTAAGACCCTTACGTGGGGCCCTTCGAATGCGGGTGAGGGCGAGTGGCAAGGCATCAAGCCACTTTAAGCTAGATTCTGTGCATATTTTAGTCAGAGTATCTTTGAGAGTTCTATTCATCCTTTCTACTTGACCCGAGCTTTGCGGCCTCCAGGGTGTATGTAGTTTCCATTGTATACCGAGGGCCTGGGATACCTGCTGGACCACTTGTGAGACAAAGTGGCTTCCCCTATCAGACTCAATTACCTCGGGGAGATGGAAACGAGGAAGTATTTCATGTAACAGGGCTTTGGTAACCGCCCGGGCCTGGCAATGCCGGCTGGGGTAACACTCCACCCACCCGGTAAGTTGATCAACAAACACGAGCAGATATTTATAGCCCCTGCAAGGGGGTACCTCAGCAAAGTCAACTTGCCATCTTTGAAAAGGGAATATAGCCCATGGTCGGCCTCCCATCGGGGCAGGAGGGCCACATCCCTTTTGGTTCGTTCGTTGACAAATGGAACAATTATTAACAACTTTCTGGGCTTCCATGTGCATACCCAGTCCTTTAAGGGACCTGGTAGCCAAGTCAACCATTGCCCCAGATCCCAGATGTCCCCCTTTATGCAGGAGCTGGAAAATCTCCTGGAGTACTGGCCTGGGGACGAAAACCTCTCCCCCAGGCAATCTCCACCATCCAGAGGAATCCTGCCGGCCTCCTGCAGCCTGGGCATGACCCATTTCCTTGGTTGTGTATTGGGGAGGAGGGGTTTTAGTCTCAGTATTTTGAGCCATAAGAAGCCACGAGGCCCCGTCTCGGGCGGCCTCCTTCGCGGCCTGGTCAGCCAGTTGATTATACTTTCGCTGTTCGGCCTCGGAAGCCCTCCCGTGGGCACGCACATGTATCACGGCGACCCGGAGTGGAAGCATCAGGGCCTCGAGCAGAGCTTTAATGAGGCTCCCATGCGCGATCTTTTGACCTGAGGCCGTAATGAATCCTCTCTCTTTCCACAGGGTCCCGTGTGCATGTACCACCATGTAGGCATAACGACTGTCTGTATATAGGTTAAGGGTTTCCCCCGCCCCCAAGCGAAGAGCCTCAATAAGAGCCACCAGTTCCGCCGCCTGGGCGGACAAATTGGGACTAAGTCTAAACTTGTATGCCCCTTCATCCTTAATCACTACTGCCGCACCAGTATATCGCTTGCCATCCACTACATAGCTGGACCCATCAACATACCCCTCAACATCGGGGTCGGGCCAGGGCAAATCTGAAAGATCAGGTCGGGGTTTGGTTTCTTGTTGCAAGACTTCAATACAGTCATGAGTAGGACCGACCTCTGGGGAAACCTGGGGGTCAGGCAGTAGGGTGGCCGGGTTAAGGGAACTGACTGCCTTAAAGGTCAGCTTGGGGGCCAACAAGAGCCCTACTTCGTATCTAGTATGTCGGCTGGGGTTTAGATGCTTTTCCCCAGTGCCTGTTCCCAGTATCTGAGGCACCCCGTGGGGGACCACAACTTCAGTGTCTCCACCCAAGGTTAACTTTTCGGCTTCCTGAACGAGGAGGGCGGTCGCTGCTATGGCCCGTAAACAGGCGGGCCACCCCTTGGCGACAGGGTCCAAGACCTTCGAATAGTATCCAATGGGTTGCCAGGTTGGTCCTGACCTTTGGCACAGGACTCCAGCTGCCACCCCTCCTCTTTCATGAACGTATAGGGTGAATGGCCTCCGGGAATCTGGGAGGGCTAGAGCGGGAGGCTGAACCAAGGCTTCTTTAAGCTCTCGAAATGCTTTTTCCATTTCCCTGGTCCATTTCCAGTGGAGCAGACCCTCCTTAGTCAAAGACTCATATAGTGGTCTGGCTTTTCCCCCATAGTCGGGGATCCAGAGTCGACAGAAGCCAGTCAGTCCCAGAAATGCCCTTAGTTCTCGGGGGTTTTGGGGCTGAGGGCTATCAAGTATAACCTGGATTCTTTCTTTGCCCAAACTGCGTCTCCCTTGGCAGAGGTGGTATCCAAGGAAGGTGACCTGCTGATTAACCAACTGAGCTTTTTCCTTTGATACTTTATATCCCTGTACCCCAAGGTGATTGAGGAGCTCTACAGTTTGTTCCTTGCAGACTGTCTCTGTTTCAGTACTCAAGAGCAGATCATCGCAGTACTGAACTATGTTACACGCAGGATGGTTAGCCAGGAATGGGGCCAGGTCCCTTTTCAGCTGGCTACCAAAAATCTCTGGTGCACAGGTGAGTCCCTGTGGGACAACGGTCCAAAGATATTGGGCCTTGTAATGGGTGTCCGGATCCTCCCATTCAAAGGCAAACAACTTTTGAGATTCTAAATCAAGGGGGATGGAAAAGAAGGCGTCTTTTAAATCTATAACCGAGAACCAGCTGTGGTTCTTAGGTATTTGGCCTAGAATTGTGTGGGGATTCGGGACGACTGGGTAGGGGGCTTCTATCAACTTGTTAATCTGTCTCAGGTCCTGGACCAATCGGTACTGTCCATTGGGTTTAGGCACTCCCATTATTGGAGTATTGTATGGAGATGTGTCTTCCTTTAACCACCCGTACTGCAGGAACTTTTGAATCAGGGGTTTTAACCCGATCCGAGTGGTTAGCTTGTCGAATTCGGACTGGGCTGCTTCCCTCCTTAAGGGAAATATGCACTGGTGTAGCATTCCTGGCTCGGGCCACGCCTCCTTCCTCCGCCCAGACCTTGGGATTTACCCCCGGCAGCTGGCTTCCATCACTTCCCTTACATTCCAGGGAGTGATCTCTAGCATTTATGAGAGCCATCTGGTAATTAGAGGCTTGTTGCTTAGGGATTCTGACTTCCATTGTCCCGTTATCGAATGAGATCTCCGCCTGTAATTTAGTGAGGATATCTCATCCGAGCAGCGCTATGGGGCAGGAGGGACTGCAAATAAACTGATGGGAAATTTGATGGTCCCCTATTTTTACTAGGAGAGGCAAAGTTTTTTCCAAAGCTGTAGTTTGTCCCTCTATCCCCTGGACCATGGCACGTTCCCGAGCTCTACCTCGGGGAGCCTTATTAAGGGGGAGCAAACTAAGGGTGGCCCCAGTATCAATAAGGGCTTCAATTAGGCTGCCCTCCACTTTAATCTTTACCGTGGGATCCAGGCTGGCAGCTTGCGCCGCCAGGAGGGGCCGCTGGGTCCCCCGGCCCCCCTATGGGGAAGATTCCTCCCCTGAACGTCCAATACCGTTGTAGAGGATGGGAAGGGATGGGGATTTATCTTTACGTTCCCTTCCCATGGCCTGTCGCCGGGGGCATTCATTCTTCCAGTGCCCCTCTTCCTTACAGATAGCGCACTGATTTCGACCCAGGCGAGGGCCCTTCCCCTTCCCAGGTGGCCCTGGCCGTCCCTTAACTTTGTCCCCCCTTTCCTTATATTCTTCCCTTAGGGCCATGGCTAAAACACGGGCCCCTTTCTTTCGCTCCTCATCATCCCTCCGATCATAAACCTTCATGGCAATTTCTAAAAGTTCCTCTATATTCTTGCCCGACGCCCCCTCCAATTTTTGCAACTTATTTCTAATGTCCTCGTAGGACTGCCCAATGAAAAGGGGGATTAGTACCCGCTTCCCGTTGATATCCTCAGGATCGAGGTCCGTGTATCTTTTACAGGTATTACAAAGCCGCTCATAAAAGGCAGCTGGGTTTTCATTCTTTTCCTGTCTTATATTATATAATTTGGCCCAATATGGGGTTTTTCTAATGCAGCGTTTCATCCCCTGGACTATAGCCGTGGCGTATTGGCTATGAGAGGCCCGGCCTGCCGCGTCATCATGTTTCCAGTCAGGAGGGCTTTCAGGCAACCGCGTAGCTACCGTGGCCGAGTCTCCCCCCGTCTCAATTACCCACTCGCGGGCCCTTGAGAGGACTAAACGCCTCTCTTCCGCGGTTAATAGAGTGTTAAGAGCGACCCTCATGTCGCCCCAGGTAGGGTTGTGGGCCGTAATTAAGGTTTCAAACACTGCTGTTAGCGGGGCAGGATCTTCCGAGAACGGGGGATTTTGCTGTTTCCAATTGTATAGATCACTAGTGGTAAAGGGGACATATATCATAGTGAGGTCACCACCGGGGGCTACAGCCTCCCGCAGTGGACACAAATAATTCCGTTGCAAGGGCATTTCGTGTATCGGACCACTTTTGCCCGATGGGCTAATAAGGGTAAATTTAGTATCCCCAGGGTTATAGTCAGATGACATTCTCCACGGCGTTACGGAGTTCTGATTTGTTACGGGGCCAGTCTTGCTCCTAGTGTGCTTAGACACAGGAGAGCTCAGGGAGGTTGGAGGAGACTCCTGTTTGGGAGAGCCCTGGTGGCTTGGCTCACCCCTTTCAGTTGAGGCATTATCCTCAGAGGAGGAGGTGGGGACTCCAATTGAGGGTACCGGAGCCGGGAGGCCGGGATACAAAGTGGGAGGGGGCATAGGATCAGGGGCAGAGGGAATCACAGCCTGCGGACAAGATTTCTTAACGGGGGGACAGGGTTTCCTAACAGGGGCACGGACCATTAAGGTTTTAATAGTTTGTGATCTACATTTTTGCAACCATGGGGGAGGATTGGCCACAAGGTCCTGCCAAATATCTATATAGGGATATTGGTCCCAATGCCCATCCCGGGTCACAATGCTATGTACAGCTTGTACAATTTCTAGTCTGAGTGTCCCTCCCTCAGGCCATTCCACCCCGAATGTCGTCCATTCGAGTACAGAATTTTACAAGATTGTCTTTACATAATACAATTCCATAATCAGCCTGGCATCTAAATGCCTTCCAGTTATCCAGCATACATCCCAGGGGTGTCCCGGAGAAAGTACTTTGACCGGACCCCATTATGCTTTAACCCAGAGTTTTTCAAGACAGAGATATCGAGAGGGGGGGAGGGAGAGGGATCTAGTTCTAACTCAGATATCCGCTGGGTCACGGGGTTCGGCTGACCCCCCTTGCAATCAAGATATCCTGGTCACCGGGTTTCCCCTCGCAGGAGTCTTGGGGCGGCTGAAGTCAGCTTAAGCCTCAGACCTGTCAGCGGCACTCATTCATCTTTCACACAGATCCCTTAATCAGTTACAATCTCGGTTTCCAACACACCATTAAGAGGAGAAACAAGATTACCCCTCCCAGAAACAAGAGTAACCCCTGAGGTTGCTCCAAGTCCCAATAATTGCTAAGAACGGCCCATGGACTTGTGGAGTTAGTGACGTTAATCATTGGCCGTTACTTGCTTACCCTTTAACCAAAAACACAACAACAAGACATTTACAAAACTACAATCATGTTAATATACCTTCCTGTATACAGGCTGCCTAGGGGATTTCCATCGTCCAACCCACACCCCGGGGGCGTTATTCCTCAAACCCGGGAGGTAAACGCACTTACCGCCCGAAGTGGCCGCGTCCGGCAGTCAGACTTCCCCTTCTTCTGAAGCCGTCTTGCTTCCGTGTCCTTCAGAGTTCTCTTCAGAGAGGACGCAGCCGTCCCGGCCGATTGTGACGACCTGAGGCCCGAGCAAACCAACAGCTCGAGGTGGCCACTCCTCGGAATCGCCCTCGGCCGTCGGTCAGCGTCCTCTACAGGGAGAGAAGTCCCTTCGTGGTCGCCATTTTGTTAGCCAAATGGGCTCGTTTCCCCCTGGAGCTGCCCAATTACCCCAAGGAGGCACGGAGAGACAAGAGGGCAGATACCAGACCCTTTATTAGTCAGTCAGCTGAGAGGGTGCTCTATTCGGCTAGTGCCCGAGAAAGAGAGACACCTTACAAGCACAACTGGGCTTCTTTTATACAGAGAGACAAACAACTTAGCATGTCTAAATTCTGCTAACCCATGCATTGTTTAAATTCAGTTCTAGTAGTAATCAGGATACATCTGTTTAGCTTCCCGTCCTTCACATTCCTTTCCCAGGGTCGGGGGCATCCGTCCAACCCCCTCCCCTTGTCCATATATCTTCTATACATCCTGTATACGTGCAGCTTCATGCATGGGAAACGACAGTGAGGACTGAGATAAGCATGTTTTTCAGTTTTTGGGCCTAACAAGAGGATGCTGCAGGGCCTGAAGTGAGAGGAGGAGTGATGCTGTACAAACCATAGAAGGGGGTTTAGGCCTTGAGAGCTAATTCCCCCAGTCTTTTCTCTCTCTGCCCCATGGTACCACTCCCTCAGGGGCTGGAAGGGGAACAGTGGTACTGGAGTGACATGGGCCTGCTGATGTTTCATATAGTCCAAGGCCAGATGGGACAATTATGATGGCCTCTTGTGTAACACATAAGAACAGCCATATTGGGTCAGACCAGGAGCAGCCACCAGCCCAGCGGTGAGTGGAACTCCCCAGGATACCCATCAGCAGAGAAAGGAAAACAAGTCTGGAGAGGGATAGATGCAATTTAGAATGGGTTTGTGATGGTGTTTGATTAAAAGAAAGATAAGAATGTAAAAGTTCATATACCAAAAACATGCTTGTATTCGTTAAGGCTCAGCATATCTCCCACAGGAGAGTTGAATGGCCACTATCTACTATGACCAGATGAAATCTTTTTCTTAAATCCTCAAACTTCCTGAACTTTAATCCACTGCTATTTAAATTCCCCATAAAATCTTTTATTTGCCCTGCTCTGTTATTACCTAATCAGTAAGTATATTATACCCTAATATCTTGTATGCACTCAGACTAATATATGAGTAGGGAATAGGTCAGCAGGCCTTTCTGAGCCATCTGTAATTAAAAACACACCACTTTTTTAATTAGAGAAGAAATTATGCAATACCTTTATTCAACAAGATCAAAAGACATTGGGCCCTCATCCTAAATTAGCATCATGAGAAGGCAGAACCCTTTTTCTTTTGCAAATACAATTTTTTCTTTTCTCCCCAGAGTCCATTCAGTGACACGCTAATACTTTGAATTGCCTATATTAAAAAGAACAAACCATTAACCTCTTGACACTGTAGGTCACACCCCGGATGGCAATCAACAGTGATCGATGAATTCTTAACACAGAGTGTCAATGGTTTAATTAAACAAGATTTGCTTGCTGCATGTAGACCGCATACTGGAAAATAATTAGAGGCCTATGTTCTCTGTGTAGTTTCAGAGGATTTAGCTATGCTTCTGCTTGGTAAAGGTGGGCATGGGGAAATAGAAGTGAGTACTTGGAGCACAGAATGGCAACACCCCCAGATTCTGAGGAGCGATTCCTTTCACCCAGAGATCTTTAAGACTCAGCTGAGCCACTCAAGGGAGGCCACTCATTGCTTAGATTGTGCAATTCAAAGTGGTCTCAATAGACTAAAGCAGTTCAGAGATCAGTGTGGAATATCTAGCCAGGATTTGGGGATTGTCTCTGAGGAAGAAGGGAAGGCTGCAGCAGAGATGGGAGTTGAATTCAGCTCTCTTGCATCCCACTCCGTAGCCTCAAACAGAGGACCATCATCTCTTCCTCCCACGTTATGAGTCAGCTATCATTAGTGAATGCACAGATGGTACAAAAAAGATGAGGGCGGGGGAGTTCAATATATAAAGTTGTAATACAAAGCAGAGCTGTATAAATCAAAGCGAGGTAAACGGCATAAGCGCTTAGGCATTGCACATTTTAGCCATTCAGTGGTTTTGGGTCAGCAGTGTGGAGTCTGGAAAGTCCTCCTCATAGTCCAGGACAAAATGAATAGCCAACTATACTTTTGTCATGCACTCCATGAATACCCTTCTGGGGAAACTAAAGCAGAAAAAAGCACAGTGAATATGGATAATATAAATTCTGGTTACAGTGGTACTGGAGTGACATGAACCTGCTGATGTTTCCTATAGTCCAAAGCCAGATGGGACAGTTTTATGAGATGGCCTCTTGTATGACACATAAGAACAGCCATACTGGGTCAGACCAATGGTCCATCTAGTTCAATTTCCTGTCCTCTGATAGTGCCAGATGCTTCAGAGGGAGTGAACAGAACATGGATATTTCAAATGATCCATCCCCTGTCATCCAGTCCCAGCTTCTGACAGAGGTTTAGGGACACCCAAAGGATGGGGTTGTATCCTTGACCATCTTGGCTAATAGCCATTGATAGGTAAATTCCTGGAGAATAGATCCAATTCCTTTTTAAACTCACGTATGCTTTTGGTCTTCACACCAGCACCTGGCAATAATTGTGGATTGGGTGAAGTACTTCCTTTTGTTTGTTTTAAACCTGCTGCCTGTTAGTTTCACTGGCTGACCCCTTAGTTCTTGTGTTATGTGAAGGAGTAAAAAACACTTCCTTATTCACTTTCTCCATAGCACTGATGACTTCAGAAACTGCTATAGTATCCCCCTTCGCTGTCTCTTTTCTAAGATGAGCAGTCCCAGTCTTTTTAATATCGCCTCATATGGAAGCTGTTCTATATTCCTAATCATTTTTGTTACCCTTCTCTGTACCTTTTGCAATTCTAATATGCCTTTTGAGAAGGGGAAGCCAGAACTGCATGATGTGGTCAAGGTGTACTATGGATTTGTTTAGTGGCATAATATTAGGAAAGGGATAGGTAATGTTCTATTAGCTTTTTTTGACCACCACTGCACACTGAGCAGATGTTTTCAGAGAACTATCCATAATGACACCAAGATCTGTCTTGAGTGGTAACAGCCAATTTAGTTCTCATCATTTTCTCTGTATAGCTGGGATTATGTTTTCTAATGTGCATTACTTGCCCTTATTAACATTGAATTTCAGCTGCCATTTTCTTGCCCAGTCAGCCAGTTTTGTGAGATACCTTCGTAACTCTTCACACTCCGCTTTGGACTTAACTATCTTGAGTAAATTTATATTGCCTGCAAATTTTTCCACCTTACTGCTTACCCCCTTTTCCAAATAATTTATTAATATGTTGAACAGCACTGGTCCCAGTATGGACCCTTGGGGAACGCTGCTAGTTTCCTCTCTCCACTGTGAAAACTGATGATAGATTTCTACCCTTTATTTCCTCTCTCTTAACCAGTTTCTCATCCATGAGAGGATTTTCCTCTCATGCCAAGGCTGCTTCCTTTAGAGTCTTTGAGTGACCTTTCTGAAAGTGTAAGTGCACTATATCCACTGAATCAAACTTGTTGACACCCTCAAAGAATTATAGATTGGTGAGGTATGATGTCCCTTTACAAAAGCCATGTTGACTCTTCCCCCAACAAATCATGTTAATCTATGTGTCTGACAATTCTGTTCTTTACTATAGTCTTCACCAATTTGTAGGGTACAGAAGCTTGGCTTACCGGCCTGTACTTGCCAGGATCCCCTCTGGAACCTTTTTTTAAAAATCCACGTTACATTAGCTACCCTCCAGTCATCTAGTACAGAGACTGATTTCAGCAACAGGTTACAATTTCATATCTGCGTTCCTTCAGAACTCTGGGGTGGATACCATCCTGGTGACTCATTACTGTTTAATTTATCCATTTGTTCCAAAACGTCCTCCACTGACACCTCAGTCCAGGACAATTCCTCAGATTTGTCATAAAAAGAATGGCTCAGTTGTGGGCATCTCCTCCACATCCTTTTCACTAAAGACCAATGCAAATAATTCAGTTAGCTTCTCAATAATGGTCCTGCCTGTCTTGAATTCTCCTTTAGCATCTGAATTATCCTACTGACTGTTTGGCAGGCTTCCTGCTTCCCTTATACTTAACATTTTTGCTGTTCGTTTTTGTGTCTTCAAATATTTTCTTGGCCTGCCTTATTATACTTTGGCACTTCATTTGCTGGAGTTTGTGCTTCTTTCTATTTTCCTAACTAAGACTTGACTTCCAATTTTTAAAGATAGCCTTTTGGACATTAACTGCCTCCTTTTTTACTCTGCAGTTTATGGTGGCTGCTTCCTTTTTTTTTTTTTTTTTTTGGTCCTCCCACTGTTTTGTTTTATTTGGGGTATACATATAATTTGAGCCTCTATTATGGTGTTTTTAAATAGTCGCCATACAGTTTACGTGTATTTCACTCTTGTGACTGCTTTAATTTCTGTTTAACTAGTTTCCTAGTTTTTTGTGTAATTCCTCTTTTTGAAGTTAAGTGTTACTGTGGTGCATTTTCTTGACACTTTTTCCCCATACAAGGATGTTAAATGTATTTCACTGTGGTCGCTATTACCAAGTGATTCTCCTGTGTTCTCCTCTCGTACCAGTTCGTGTGCTCCACTGAGGACTAAATCAAGAAATGCCTCTTCCTTTGTGGATTCCAGGACGAGCTGTTCCAAGAAACAGTCATTTCAAGCATCTAGAAATTTTATTCCTTCCTGAGATGAGACATGCCCAGTCAGTATGAGGATAGTTGAAATACCCCATTATTATTGCATTTGTTGGTTATGTAGCCTGTTAAATCTCCCTTAGCATTTCACAATCACCATCACAGTGAGGTGGTCAGTAATATATTCCTACTGATATACTCTTATTGTTCAAGAACAGAATTTCTACACATAAAGATTATGTGGTACTGTTTGTCATTTAAGATTTGTATTGTATTTGTATGCTTTCTTTCACATGTAGTGCCACTCCCCCATTAGAGTGACCTACTCTGCCTATATAGTATGCTGGTAGCACTGCATCCCATTGGTTATCCTCATTCCACCAAATGTCTGTGATGCCTACTATATCAAAATCACAGGCCATAAAACTTCCTCAAAATAATTCTTAGATTACAGCTTTTAGAAAAACATACAATCTTTATTTAAATATTGTCAGTGATGGAGAATCCACCACGACTCTTGGTAAATTGTCCAATTGTTAATTACTCCCACTGTTAAAAATGTATTCATTATTTCCAGTCTGAATTTGTCCAGCTGAAACTTCTAGCCATTGGATTGTTATACCTTTCTCTGCTAGATTGAAGAGCTCATTATTAAATATTCCCCATGTGGAAATGTATAGACTGTAATTAAGCAATCCCTTAACCTCTCTTTGTTAGGCTAAGTCGATAGAGTTCCTTGAGTCTCACTATAAAGCATGTTTTCTAATTCTTTAATCATTTTTGTGGCTCTTCTCTGAACCCTCTCCAATTTATCAGCATCCTTCTTGAATTGTGGGCACCAGAACTGGACACAGTATTCCAGCAGCTGTTGAACCAGGGCCAAATACAGAGGTAAAATATCATCTCTACTCCTATTCATGATTACTGTTTATTCATCCCAGAATTATATTAGCTCATTTAGCACAGCATCGCACAGGGAACTCATGTTCAGCTGATTATCCACTATGACACCCTCATTTTTTCAGAGTCCTCACTTCCCATGATAGAGTCCCCATCTTGTAAGTATGGCCAAGATTTTGTTCCTAGATGTATATATTTACATTTAGCCATATTAAAATGCACATTGTTAGTGCCCAGTTTGCCAAATGATCCAGATTGCTCTGAATCAGTGACCTGTTCTCTTCATTTTTACCACTCCCCCAATTTTTGTCCTCTGCAAACTTTATCAGTGATTATTTTGCTTTTCTTCTCTCATTGATAAAAATGTTAAATAGCGTAGTTAGTTACAATTTGAGATCTAATAGTTAGCCAGTTTTAAATTCGTGTAATGTGTACTGTGTTAATTTTCTATTGCTCTAGGTTTTTATTCAAAAAGTTTGTAAGGCATTTGTTGGTGTTGCACAAGTCTTAATATATTACATCAACACTATTACTTTTCTCAACCAAACTTGTAATCTTATCAAAAATCAATATCAAATTAGTTTGGCAGGATCCTTAGATTTGATCTCCAGTAATTACATTACCATCCTTTACTATCCTATCCCGCATTAGCCACTCCATTGCCTTGCACAGGATTGATGTCAGGCTGACAGCCCTGTAATTACCCTGGCATCGTGTTTACCCTTTTTGAAAATTGGCACAACATTGCAACTTCCCCAGTGCTCCAAGACTTATTGAAAATCAACATTAATATTCCCTCAGACTCCGCAGGCAGCTCTTTTAAAGTTCTTGGATACAAGTTATCTGGTTCTATTGATTTTAAAAAATGACTAACTTTAGTAATGTCTGTTTAACATCTTCCAGAGATACTAGTGGAATGGAAAGAGTCTAATCACTATACGATAAGACTATATCCTTTGTTTTTTCCCCAAATACAGAACAGAAATATTTATTGAACACCTCTGCCTTTTCTTTGTTGTTATTGATAATCCTACCACTTGCATTAGTAATGGACCAATACCATTGTCAGGATTCTTTTAATTCCTAATGTATTTAAAAAACTCCTCGTTGTCCTTAACTCTGTTGGCTATAGATTTTTCCTTATGTCCCTCTCTTTCCTTTCTCAATTTTCTACAATTCCTAACTTCTGATTTATATTCACTACTAGCAACATCCGATTTCTTCCATTTGTTTATAAAACAGCTGCCTTCACTTACCCTCTAAACCGAATTGGTGTTTTTTAACCATCACAACTTATTTCCTTGATTGTGACTTTTTGGACATTTAGTAAGATGTGCTTAAATAATTCCCAATGATCATTCACATTTTTATGCCTAAATTCTTTCCCTAGCTGATTAGGCTCATAATTGTTTTCAGCTTTGTGAAATGGGTACTATTAAAACACCAGTATATATATTACTGATCTGAACTTTATTCTGCTTGCATATTGTAAATATGATCAAGTCACTTATACCTAATTTTTTTCTGTGATTAGTTCCTCTTTATCTGTTAGGACAAGACCTAAGATAGAATTCCCCCATGTTGTCTGCAAAAAATGTTTGAGGTAGGAAATTATCTATTGTGTTTAGAAATTGATTATATAGTTCCATTGATATCAATGTAGCCATGTCATTGTATACTAACTGATGATATGGCCCTATATTTTAGCAAAAAAATGTTCCATGGGCTAAACCATAAAATCAACATTGATAAAGTTTGCAGATGACACACAAACTGGGGGAGTGATAAATAATGAAGAGGATAGGTTGCTGATTCAGAGCAATGTGGCTCTCCTGATAGACTGGATGCAAGTGAACAATGTCTTTTAATATGGCTCTTTAATTACTTATCCACAGTACAATAGCTTCAACAGGCGAGACTGAAGGAGCTCTGCATCAAAATACCTCAGTCCAGTGATTAGGGCAGTCATCTAAGAGGTAACAGATTCCTGCTCAGCAGTGGGTCTCAACCTGTGGCCCGTGGGCCACTTGCGGCGAAATCACCACACAGCTATGGCCCATGTGACATTCTCAGGGCCATACAGGTAGTATATATACTGTGTGGATGTGGCCCACATAACACACAGACAGCTGTGTATGAGGCCCACAGTGGTAAATATGTTGAGAACCACTGGTTTACAGAATTCAACAGCAGCTGAGATGAGGTATGTGAATAACAATGGTGCCTGATTCTGGAATTTAGTTGCCTACAGTGGCAGTTAGGCACTTCCTTCCCTTTGTGACTCTAGACCTTTGTGTTAGAACACCACTTCCTCTCTACCCTTCCTCTATAGTTAAGCTTTTTAACTTTCTAGGAGATCAGCCTTTTTCCTTTTTTTTACCTTAAAAGGATAAATCAGCCAATAAACATTCTGAATCTTGTACATCTCTGTATGTTCCACTTTTGCTTGAAACAAAAATCTATCCTGAGTTCTGTTTGAAATAGAACATATACAGTTATCTTAGCAGAATATTAAATGTGTTGAAAGTACCTGAAGAAACAACAGGGCACACTGACTCTGCCAGGTATTAGGAGAATTGTGAACTTTTTGATCTGGAGTTTTTTGACAGAGCCAAAATTATAAACATCAGCAAATATTCTGTGATGCTTCACTAGTGTTTCCCCAGTGCAATTTGTATTCTGCTTCAAGATATTAGACAGCCATATATTTTACTTTCCCTGCTAGCAGCCAATTTACAAGAAAGAACGTAATATAAAAATGGCTATTTACTTGGTAACAAGTCATACAGTACATTATAACTCAACACTGATGTTGTTAGGATAGCAAATCAATAATCAGTTCTCATTCAGTAACTTTGTAAACCATCTGCTTCTACCATTGTAAAGTATGCTCTGTTTCAATAAAGCCTTTACTGCCACACTATCAACTGATTTCTCTTATAAAGCCTAAGACAATAGTGGATCAAAAGAATTTTTAATTGCCTTTTTAAATTAAGTGAAATGGTTAAGCAATGAAGAATTTCTGCGTAAAGAGAGAAATTGCAATTACATGTAAAAGTCCATCACCATTTGAAAACCTTTTATTTAGCTTTTAAAATCAAAGCTAGGATACAGAATTCATCTGATGTCATTCTTGGCTGGTTACAAATCCCTCACCTCATCCTGCCCTGTTTAAATGCCATCTGACATAGCAATTTTATTATTACGCTTTATTATTTTGTGTTACAATAAAGCCAGTGGGTCCCAACTGAGATCAGAGCCCCAGTGGGCTATGTGCTGCTCAAACACATAGTAAGAGACTGTCCTCACTCCAAACAGTTTACCATCTAAATAAACAAGACAGACAAGGGAAAAGGAGGTATTGTCTTCAGTTTACAGATGGGGGTCTGTGACACAGAGAGCTTAAACAGATTTGCCAAGGTCACACAGGGAGTTTATGGATGAGCCAGGAACTGAATCCAAATGTCGAGTCATCCTCCTGTGCCTTACTTGCATCAACATCTTTGCTCTCAGACCCTCCTTCCTCTCCAAATTCCTCATCACTGTATCCTACTGCAGTACTATTACTCAACAATTAGAATATATGTGGATTCCTAACCACAAACACCCTGCATCTTATGGAGGGACTAGAGGAGGGCAAAGAAGAAACTGCACCTACCAGTGAATCTGCAGGTTTACAAAGGTTTGAAGTCTTCAGCGATGACAGTAATGTATTTCTTTAAACTCCCAAGAGATTATGGCTTCTTTGGTGAGTTGATTTCTCATCAGGAGTGAAAAGAGTGAGGCAGAGGCTCAGGATAGTCTTCCTACTCTCTTTTATTGACACAAGTCCTGTTTGCCTGGAACAATGAATCCCATGTTCAGAACTCCAGCTGCAAACTTTTACCTAACAGCCATGTCTTTTGTCTTGCTTTTCTATCACCCTGACCTAGCACTGGCCACTCTGATTCTCTGTGTGTCTCTTAACCTCGTCCCAAGCAGCCAGATGTAAGAGTCCATCTATTTGTGTATTGACTAGCAGTCAGGAATCACTCTCTCCCAGGTGCTGCCTGCCTCATCTTCAGCAAATTGTATTTTCCCACACATCTGGATTAAGGCAATCTATGGCTAAGGCACAGCATGCCATGGGGCTCCAACCCCACCATTATGCTATGCCTCCACACTCCACTAAAAGTGGTAGCTGCTCAGTGTGCATGCCTAACAAGATAGTCAAGACACTGCAATATTTCAGCTTTATTCCTAATTCTATATGCTGTCTTCTCTCATCAAGCACTTTCTGAAGGTAGAGTTCAAGTTGCTAGACATTATCCTATTCATAATCATAATATGATGCCCCATAATACTGGGAAGCTATCATTAAATCTTTTTGTCACAATTATTTGAGTTAGCAAAATTAAAAATGAATCCCATAATCTTTTTACATACTTAACATTTTATTGTATTCCCTTAAAATCTATAACATATGTAATTTAACACCAGTTCTTTGTTTTATTATATCTAACTTAATTTGCTTGGCAACTCTGGTTTTGGGAGGGTTGTTCTTCCATATCTTACTATTATATAAACTCTTGTGTATACCTTGCAGGTAATATGACATTAGAGCAAATGAAAGTCTTTCTTGTGATAACAGGTGACTCCCTTGCACTTGGTTCTTCTGGTGGTGTTGAGAGTCTGTTCTGCTATCAATTGGTCATTTGTCAGCCTTTATTTCTTCCATGTCCTGCTGATTAAGTCTCAGTGGACTGTGAATTTCCCCATCCTCCATGTCAATATTTGTCTTCTGTCCATAGCTGGTGAATGCATTTGTTGTTTTGGTGAAATATATGCCCATCCATTCCTACATTCTATGAACAAGATATTATCTGTTCTGTATATGTAGCTTACTTTCAAGTGCATGATTTGTCCTGAGGAAATAATTTGATCCAGACAATATCTCCTGTTTGTAGTTCTGGAAGGTATTTAGCTTGTGGGTTTTGGCTTTTGTGTTTTTCTCTTCCTTTTGTCTGTTATTCCTTCCACCTCTGATGGTTGTAGTAAAACTGGAGCCATAGGCATCAAGATTAACATGCGCCTTGACATCAAGCGTTGTCCAGGGCTGCTACTAGTGACTCCTGTCAAGTGGTTCTCCAGCAGTGGCTTGCAATATGCTTTCTTTACTTTGGAGATTGGCTATGATATGGAGATTGTGTAATATGGCTGAGTTCCACTTGTAAATATTTGTGTTGTATAGTTTGACTACAGTTTCTTTTCAGACTCTGCCTTGCAACTGGTACTTAACTGGCTTGGTTGATGCTTTCTAGGTCTTTCTGTGTTTTCTGTATTTCTATCTAGCTGAGGATTTCATATTCTTGTTCAACTGCTGCAAGGTTGCCCTGCCTAAGAAGTCAGCTATGTACATCTCAGTTCCTTTTTTGTGGTGTACACAAGTTGTAATGTTGCAGTTTCATTAGCATTACTGAAGATGTTTTGGAGCCTCCTAGCAGTGGCTCTTTAAAAATGTTCTCTAGTGGTTTATGATCACTTTCTACACAATTGCTGTTTTGAACACACTAGTCAAACTTTCTATATGCAAACTATTGCAAGACATTCCTTTTCAGAATGTTTCAGAATGTTTGGGCAGATCTTGGCTTCATTGGTGATGGTGACCTTGACACAAAAGCTACCAACTGCCCCCTTTTTTGTGGGAGTGATGCCCAAAGCTCCGTCTCAGTGGCATTGTATTGAATGGTTGCCTCTTCATTCACATTGTAGTATTTTAGAATGGGATAGTTGATCACCAGATCCTTAATACAGGTGATGGCTGCATCATGTCGACACAACCATGTCCATACTGTCTCTTTGTCCAGTAGTCACCTCAGGAATTCACATACATCAGAGAGGCTTGGAAGAAATTTTTCCAGTTTACAAATCCTAATAGTCCCTGAACTTATTTAATATCTTTAGGTATGGGTATGTGCTGTATTATTTTACTTTTTCAGGGTCAGGTCATAACCCGTGGGAGGTCAGCAAATGTCCTATCTGTGGTACTGCAGCCAATCACAATTCCATCTTGTTTGTTTGTGTCTTACTTCCCTGGCTCCTTCTAGCACAGAGATGAGATTGTGGTTGTGATTTGCCACAGCTCCTGCCATGCTGTCTCTTTGTCCATGTAACAGAATGTCATCAGCTATGATGCTGATCTCTGCAGGTCATGTTAGTACATCTCGGAAGGCACTGGTATTCTGCTGCAGCACTGAGCCAAAATGGCATCAGTAATCATCTGTGTTTCTCTGCTAGTGTATAAAATGTGGTGAGGTACCTGCTTCCCTTATCCAGTAGCACTTGTCAATATCAGTCTTTGGCAATAAGTACTGAGAATATTTTTGCATTTGCTTCTTCAAATGTAGGCATCTGTAGAGAGCTCTGTTAGTGCTTTGTTTAAATTGCTTGGGTCTGTGCAAATGCACAACTTGCCTCGCTTTTCAATGGCTATCATGCTGCTTATCCAGCTTGTTGCTTAGCAATGATGCCTTCTTTTTACATTTGTTTTATTGCTCCCATCTTTTCCTCTTAATACAATGGCTAATCAGTGAGCCAAGTGCTGTAACAACTGAATTATTTTATCTATTTCCAGGTGCACCAAGCCTCAAAGCACCTCAGGCCTTCAAGAACATCTTGGTAATCTTTAGGCAGCTTTGGCCTGCTCTACACTACAGAGTTAGGTCAACGTAAGAAAGCTTACGTCAATCTTACTCTGGAAGTGTCTACACTACAACTTTGCTCCTGTCGATTTAAGTTGCCCACTACACCCACCTAATAACTCCACATCTGTGAGAGGTGTGGTGATTGAGTCGATGTAGTGCTAGTGTAGACACTGCATTGACTCTTCCGGCCGCCAGCCCCTGGTGGCTGCAGCCCAAAGCTCCGGGCTGTAAGTGCCCCACATTGCCCCACACTGTCTATTAAATCGGTGGAAGCGCTCCTGGTGAGAGTGCACACCCCTCCACAGAAGGAGCATAATGTGGCCATGAAAAATCAATTTTTATTACCGCAGTAGTTCTATGTCGACATAACTTAAATTGACTTAATTTTGTAGTATAGACTTGACCTTTGTTGCACAGATGCCACAGAGCATTGCCTGCTCTGGATATAGATAGATGGATAGATATTTTAGTTTTGCTTGTCTCTCTATTGCATGGCTCGTTTGTCCTAGGCTTAGCGTCACTAGGTTTGTGAATTCATTTGTTTTAGCTGAAAGCAGTAGCTTGTGGGTTTGTTTGTATTATCTGAAATTTCAACCTGTATACTTTCCATGATGGTGCTCTTTAATTTACATTGTCCTACTTTGATTGTGCCATTATAAAATTTTATTTTGCTTTGCGTGATTCCAATTTCACTTTATTCTCTTGTATAATGTTGAGGAATTTTTATGTAGCCTAATACATTTACTTATCCCACACCGTATATTTAGCATTTGATTTCCTGCTTGTTTGTATGCTGCTGCCTTGTCTTTGCACCTGGTGCTGGTATGAGTTTTATAAAATCATTTATTTTTCCCACTTGGTACTCCACTGATGTCATACATGTGCAAATTATCGTCCTCTGAGTCACTGATTGCTTCCTTGCTATGGTCCTTTTTTCTTTTCTTTTCTTTTCTTTTCTTTTCTGAAACCTTGACGTTATTTCTCTTGCTACAATTTTTGCATGTAATCCCTGTGCAGGGACATAATCTATTATCCTGGTTTCTGTCCACAGTACCCACAGTTCTTTCTTTGCATTTTGTTTGTCTCCTCTGATTTGTATTTGTGCATTTGCTTTTGCACAAATTTTTGTGCTTTCCCTATGCTACTTTACTTGGCGAATTATCTGTCTGCTCCACTTATGCTCTGTATTTGGATGTGAGCTTGTTCACTAGCATTGCACATTTCTATAATTCTCTTGGTAGCATTAGTGTGGATTCCCTAAGCATTCTCATTTAAACTCTGATACCTTTCAACCAGATTACTAATCTATCACAAATTATCAAATCTGTTTTAAAAAATGAACTTATTGCATGAGGCAGCCATTTTCACACTTTGGCAAAATATTGATCTATTGTTTCTCTAGAGCAGAGCGGGACGGCCCGCTGCTTCCCGCAGCTCCCTTTGGCCGAGAACGGAAAACCGCGGCCGGTGGGAGCCGCGAGCGGCCGTACCTGTGGAGGCGGCAGGTAAACAAACTGGCCCGGCGCGCCAGGGGCTTACCCTGAGCAAGCAGTGGACCGAGTTTGGGAACCACTGCTCTAGAATTTTGTTTGCATCTTTGAAAACATACCTTTTCTATGTGGCTTTTTTGGAGAGATATGTATAATTTTACATGGGTTATCCTATTCTGCTGCATATCCAGATGCCATCAGAACATGTGGCAGCTTTTGCCCATGACAGCTAATAGCAGGGCCGGCCCACAACATTTTGGCACCTGAGGCAGGGAGCTCAAATGATGCCCCCATGGCCCCTCACTTGGGCAAAAACTTTGAAAGGTCTCAATTCTGCCTTCTTCCTGTTCTACTCCTCTCATGGTACTGCTCTGCTACCTACCCCAATAAAGGAGAACTAACAACTTAAAATGCCTCGTTCAAAAATTTTAAGTAACACTTAACTTTCAAACTCCTGAACAGCAAATGTAACTTTTCTTGTCTGCATACTAACATTGGCATTTTTATCGGTTTGAATAATCAAAGTGGTGCTTTCCGTGCCTTCTTGGTTGCAAAGATTTGAACTGCTTCCTGAAGATCCACAGTCTGGGCCAGCTCATGCTCTATTGAGATGGTTGCAAGGCCGACCAGCCTCTCCTGTGTAATTGTGGAGCACAGATGTGTTTTTATTGACTTCAGCTTGGAGAAGCTGTGTTCTCCATTGGCAACTGCTACAGGAAGTCTTAGAAGTATGCGCAGAGCAACAAAAGCATTTGGAAAGAGGGTGGTCATCTTATTTGTGCACATATATTCCAGAACAGCCTTTGGAGTTGATCCTGCTGAAATGTATCACCTAAATCACTCGCATCAATATGCGCATGTCATCATGTGTCAACACTGACTTTAGTGCCCTGCATTACTGGAGTAGGTCTTCTTCAGGGATAGTGAGGAGTTTTGGAATATCATACAACAGCCCAAATATACTGCTGTGTTCCTTGAGCTACGTGAAACGTTCAACTGACTATATTGTACAATCTAGCACCTGATTGAAGAATTCAACTTTGAATTGTTGCTTGGGGTTTCTTATGGGATTATCCCATGCCTCATAATCAAAATGTGTTCTTCTTCGGGGGGAGGGATAGCTCAGTGGTTTGAGCATTGGCCTGCTAAACCCAGGATTGTGAGTTCAATCCTTGAGGGGGCCACTTAGGGATCTGGGGCAAAAAAAATTGGGGATTGGTCCTGTGCTGAGCAGGGGGTTGGACTAGATGACCTCTTAAGGTCCCTTCCAATCCTGATATTCTATGATTCTATGACCCTTGTATTCTTGAATGGGTGGGAAAATAGCTTCAGTGTAAAGTTCCTCTGCCAGCTTTTGTGCACTTTTCACGACGTTTTGAAATCCCTGATCTGACCGGTAAGACTGTAGGTATGACTTTGCTTTGTCCAGTTGTTCCATTGCTCCAGATATATCAAGGTCAATACCTTGGAGTCTCTTGCTTACAACATTTATTTCAAACAGTATGTCATGCCACAACACTAAGCCAAACAGAAATGTGAAGTTATGTATGTTTCTGGTGGTTCCATTTCCCTCTGCCACTGTTCTCCCACGAACAGTTCCTGTCTTAGCATTATCCTCAATAATGGCAACTATGGCATCATCTATCTTCCCAATTTGGAGTTTTTGATAGGCTTTATCACCTCCACTCGACTTTCCCATCGTGTGGCACTCAGTGGTTTCAGTGTCAGAGAGGATGTTCCCAGATGTTGCTTCAAAATTTGCCGTTGATGCAGAGAAAAATACATAGATGCTTTGAATTATTCTCAGATCCGTGTCTGCACTCCTCTGTTCTTTCCACTCACGTTGAAACCATTATAGCCCTGTCCTCTCATGTCAGCTGTCACAATTCCCTTATCGTCTAGCTTTTTAAGAAGCATATTTGTCATACCAGCTCCTGTACTATTATCTATGTCAATACATTCTAGAAAATGCTCTCTGACAGTCACCATTGCAGGGACATTATCACTAGGTTCTGTTGTTGTTGTTACAAAATGCATCATTAAAGTCATTTGTTCCTTATGGTAGATGTCAGGTGTGCAGTCCAGAATAACAGAGTAATATCTTGCTGACTTCAGATCTGCCACAATCTTCTGTTTGACTTTTGCTGTCAGTAACTGTATGATCTCATTTTGAATTGTTTTGCCAAGGTTGTGGTGTGTGTACATTTCTTGGGTGGTGACTCTTCTTAGATGCTCCTGGAATACAGCATCAAACTCAGCCATCAGCTCCACGGTTTTAAGGAAGTTTCCATTGTTTGGCACATACAGCTGATCTGAAGTGCCACACCGTGCTAGGTTTTGGGTAGCAAGCATTCTAACAATGGCAATGAGCCTTTTCAGAATATTGTGCAAGTAAAGAGACTCTGATGAAATCTTTTCTTGATGCTGATCATCTATGGTGGCCTTTAACCTTAATCTCATCTCAAGCTCTTCCCGCCTATGGAATGCTCTCTGGTGATTTGCTGCCTTCTCATGGCATGCCAGATTTCTAGCCAGATTTTTCCAGTCCTTTGTTTCTGTAGAACCCAATGTGGCTGGAACATTAGACTGGAAGAGTTTGCAACAAAAATGATATGCAGCATTCTGGGTTTTTGAGTACATAAGCCATGGCCTCTCCACTTTGTCACCATTGGGAATTTCACGCCAGTAATGTGTTGGATGGAAACTTCTATTTTCATTGTCTTTGGGGAACATGAAGTTTTTCACTTGCTGTGGCCCATGCAGCACAAGGAAGTCCCTCAGGCTACTGCTCAAGTGGGTCCACAGTCCTGGATCATCTAGACTTAAGGAACTAAACTCAGCAGCAGCTGTTTCTTGCACCTCCACCACACTCTTCTCTGATCTACACTTTTCTTCAGGAATGTGCATGGTTACATCCATTTGAGATGGAGATATGGATGCTGCGGTAGCTGCCAGGTCACCTGCACTCTGACTAACTGGAAGATCAGGCATCTCCTCATCCCTCACATCCTCATTGAGGCCGGAAGGCTCACCGGAAGACACTCATTTGTGCCTATGTATCTCAGGAGAGCTCCTTCCTGCTTAGATAGAAAAGCTTCCTTTGCTTTCTTTCTTTTTCTGAATTTTGCCCATGACTGCTGTTCTGTGCCAGCTATAGTGGCTATCAACACTCAATTGAAGGGGACAAATAAGCAGACTGGTAGCAGGGCCTGAGTGAGGGAAGATATCAACATCTTAAAGGCCTAACTGGCTCCTACTACGTCAGTTGACTGCCTGGTCTCCTCAAGTGGGTTCAGGGAAGCAGCAGGAAACAGGAAGCTCCCTGAGAAGCTGGTGTTAATCAGTCCAGGCTCCTGGGGGTGCTAGAGAGGTACATAAGAGGCTCCTCTCCTCTCCCTCTCTCTCTCTTTGCAGCTCCTGTTGCTTTCTGTTATTCCCTCTCACCTTTTCTCCTTCCTCCAGCACAGCAGTCCACCATCTCTGTGCATCTAGAGCAGAGAGAATACATATGCACCAGCAGCAGACACAATATTCTACACTCTTGGTCCTAGTGGCGCCCACCCTGCAGTCTGGCACCTGAGGCTGCTGCCTCAGTTTGCCTCATGATAAGGCCAGCACTGGCTAATAGTGTTTGCTCTTATTTTGATTTCCTTATTATCCAGCTCCATCAAAATGTCATAGTTTACCCATTGCAATCTAAAAAATGTACAGTTGCTAACCACATCCCTTTCATGTCCATTTGCTCAGTGACAGAATCTGGTATGCTGCTAGGATTGTTTTCTCTCTCTTGTGTGTGCATATGTGTGCACAGTATTCTTTGTATCTGATGTCACATGTGCAGAAGCTGATTCACTTCAGACATCATGTTCAATGTGTGAGCGTAAAAAGAGAGAGAGCCAAGACACTGCAATATTCTGGCTTGATTCCTTCCTCCCCACATACTGGCCTCTCTCTAATGAAGCACTTCCAGAAAGTAGCATTCTCTAAGTTCCTAGGTATTGCTGTATACATAACTTCCAACGGGGTTATTACAGCACAATTATCTCTCATAACAGTAGTATCCCGCAGGGCCGGGTCCAGGCACCAGCGTTCCAAGCAAGAGCTTGGTGCAGCCGTGTGGAATGGGCAGCAGTCCGTGTTCGGTTAGGGCAGAAAGCGCCTCCTGCAGCAGTGGCAATTCGGTAACTACTGTTCTCTTCGGCCGCCCATGGCAGCGGCAATTTGGCGGCTGCTCTCGTCTTCTGCTTGGGACAGCAGAAATGGTAGAGCCAGCCCTGGTGACCAGTACCCGTTTTCCTCTCCCACACAGGCAGGGATAGCAACATGGGCCCCCCTTCTCTATCCAAGAAGCGGTAGCAGCGCGGTCTCCGGCCTCCCATGAGAGGCCTGGGTTGGAGCAGGGCCCCCCTCCTCTGTTCTCAACCCAGTAGCAGGAGTGGGCTAAGTCTGCTGTGCTTCTCCTCCTTCCACACACACAGTCCTCTCCCAGAGTGGAGGCCCTAGAACCAGTGCCATTCCACTATGGAAAGGTTTGAGGAATGTGCACTAGCTATCCTCCACTACACGCTGGCTATGGTTGGTTTTGGAGCAATGAGGGTGCACAATCGCTCTGTTACCTCTTCAAAGCCTGAGGAACGGTTCATCCCACTCTGCAAATCCTGCAAAGGTTGCCAGTGCACAATCTCACCAGTCAAGCCACGTGCTGGTCCTAAGACAACACCTTGTAAGGAAGAGCCTTCCACACAGCCAGGGAGACCCCAGATGCACTCCCCTCCCACCTCATAGTCAGCTGGGTGATGCTTTAAATGTAATGACTTGGGGCATGTGAAGGCCAACTACCCCAAGAGCACCAGCTGACTGTAACTCATCACCCCGCGATCCCACTGAGAGCCTTCAGGCTCAGATGCCTTACAGAGTGAAGGGAAAGTGTGAGTGTGGGCAGAAGGAAGATTACTGTGTGGAAAGACAGTGGAGCACAGGTGTCAGCTATTCCCCAATCCCTGGTAGACCCCAAATTCATCAACCCAGAGGCCCAAGTGGCAGTGCAACCTTTTACGGCTAACTCTTTTAATGTGCCTACAGCCAAGTTGCCTGTCCAGTAGAAGGCTGGTCAGGCATCTGGACATTTGCAGTCTATGATGATTATCCCATTCCCATGCTGCTGGGAAAAAATTTAACCAACCATGTGAGGCTAACAAAAAGGGTGGGGATGGTCACCCACAGCCAGGCTCAACAGGCCTCCACACCTAACTCCATTTCTGAGCCGCCTACAAGGACCTAGTCTGCGTCCCCTGATACTACAGGTCTGGGGACCCAGCCAGAGGTGTTGAAACCAGGCCCAGAAACCAGAGTTTATGGCAGCGGTTGTAAATCCAGTTTCTGGGACCCCCGCCAGAACCAGCCCAAGGATCAGAACTGGCGGAGCAGTCCGCACCTAAGCCCGTGCTTGCAACCCCCCTTTCATAAGATAGGCCCTCCATTCACTTGACTGTACTACCTAGCTATTCTCTGCACCTGTTCCAGTATGAATTAATCTGTCTTGATCATGGGTGACCATATGTATACACTATTCCAAATGAGGGCTTATAAATGACTTGTATAATGGCAGTAGTACTTCTCTAACTCTGTAATTCACCTTTGACCGCAACCTGTTGCCTTCTCCCCTTTAACCAGTTTTAGCCACCTTACAACTCTTGTACTGATCTCCATCTTCCCTCATTTAACAAATGATTTGCCATGTGGTACTGTGTCAGACGCTTTACTGAAGTCCAAAAGCTACTGTATTTCCCGTACTAAAAAAAAATAAATAAATCAAGTTATTTTCTCAACAAAGGAAATCAGGTTAATCTGGCATGATCTACCTTTGGTAACCCCCACATTGCATTACATCCCCTTTACCTCCATTAATTTAATTATTCTTTCCTCCATAATTTGTTCTAAAGCCTTGCATACTACTGCAGTGAGAGTTACAAGCCTGTAATTGCCCCATGGCTTCCCCCCCTTTCTTAAATATAGGTATGATGTTCGTTATTCTCCAGTGATATTGTACTACCCTGAATAGATTCGTTAATAATCCTTGCTACTGGACTAGTAAATGCTGGCCCACAATGAAAAAGCGAGAGAGAATTTGTGTTTGTATTCGAAGATGTCTATTATTTTCACTCTGATTCCTGTCTAAAGGCTGGATGGAAGCTTAGTTGTGCTTATGGGTGGGAAATAGCAGAGTGTCATAGGTTGCAGTATATGGCCTCTTGGGTTTTAGTCTCCTCAGCAAACTGTTGCTATCATGTTGTCCTGCTGCTCAACCTGCTTTTTTAGAGGGTTTATTTTTTAATCTTTCAATACATCCTAGACTTGGACAATGTGAGGCAGCTGAAATGGAAAGGTCAAGGGTTTGCTTCACTTTGGATGGTTAACCAAAGCTATGCTTGAATGTTTCCCTGCCATGCATATTTGTTTAATATTCTTTTAAGGTAAAACTGTGTATTCATTTATTTCATGAAAAGAAAAACTGTGTTGCAAATAACCTGATTTCAAGCATTCCCTTAAAAAAACTGACAGCTGAAGATTTTTAGAATGATGTATGTATTTGATTGGGGCCCAACCCTAATCTCGCTTAGACCCGTGTATTTCCATACTGTTGCCCAGGGGAAACTGGAAGCAGAATTTGGCTCTTGATAATTTATTCATATATGAGCCTGCTATACACCACCAATCCCACTTTGCTGGAATGGTTCCCTGACAGAGACTCATGTGGGGAATAATCTGATTTCAACCTGTTGTAAATGTGCCAGATGGATTTGCGAGTCACAGCTTTGGAAGAAAAAAAAAGAACCCCTCTCCACAAAATCTCAGAAATGCTGCGGGTCAGTGGATGCCTGAAGATTCTTTTTCTTGACTGTTATATTGGGGTGATGCATGCAAGAAGATAATAAGCAGAACTACTGTTGACGTATTACTTGGCCGATTCCAACAGCAACACACAGATGTCCTGTGTTAACTCATGTACTTCCTGCGTTCAAAGATCAACCTTTTACTAGTAGATCTCTGCAGCAACGTGGCCTTGCTTGTCTCACTGGCATAGCTTTTACCTTGGTGTAACTCCAGTGACTGAAACGAGTTATTGCTGATGCTCACCTGTGTGAGAGAAAAATCAGAATACTTTGTGCCTCATTCTTGATTCATTTAACCTCCAGTAGATTTGGCCTTGGTTGACATAGGTGACAGGAAAATCAGGGTTTGACTCGTATCTCACTCACACCAGTGTAAAGCTGAAGTTGCACTAGTGTAAACATGATGTGAGGAAGAGGAACATTAGGCCCTTATCTTGCCAAGAGCAGAATATGTTCCTGAAACAATTGTCTAGCCTTTAGTTAAAAGGTTGCATCAACTTGTGTCATGGATTGCTCTTAATTATTATAGAAGTGCCATTACATATGAGAGACTTCTCACATTTCTAGCAGGAGTTATGATTTACCTCCTTTCCTCTACCATTTATTTAATTAGTCTTGAGGTTTTACCTATCGTTTTGTGAAAGCCAGCTGTAATTTAGTTTTTTTAGAAGCCACAATATTAGCAAGTTAATGCTAATTACGCTAAATGTTTTAGTGTAAAGCTTGAAAATTCACTAACATCTCATAATGGAAAACACAGCAAAACATTTTATTTAGAGACAATATTTAGCTCTCTATCGTTGAAGCACTATACAATTTCCCTAATGTTCCTGTGAGGTAGATGAGTAAAGGGAGTAAAACTGTCCTTTTGCATGCAGAGAGTCTTCATATAATGTAAGTAGTGGAGTTACACTGCTTGGGAGAGGATTCCAGGAGCCAGCATTTGAACCCAGAGGGGGAGGCTGAAACATTAAGTGATTTACCAAAGCCCATGTAGAGAATCAGTAGAATTACAGTGTTAGAGTTCTTGGGGCCCATTCCTGTACTCAGGCCACTAGATAATGCAGGTGTTCTCAAACTGGGGGGTCATGATGTTGTAAGCTTCCACCTCCAAACCCTGCTTTGCTTCCAACATTTATAATTGTGTTAAATATAAAAAAATACTTTTTTTTACTTTATAAGCGAGGGGAGGGTCATACTAATAGGCTTGCTGTGTGAAAGGGGTCACCCATACAAGAGTTTGAGAACCACTGAGCTCATGCATTTCTCTCACTTTGCATAGTTCTACTAGTAACAAGTGGTTGGGGGGGGGGGGGGGGAGAGGGTTGCTGCTGCTCTTTGGTCTTGCGCCCCCCCCCCTTCTCATTCCTTATTTATTTATTCATGAAGCCAGACTCCTTTGCCACATTAACTGCCTCTGAAATGATCACATCTCAAAAAAAAAATTGTGGCTTCAACTAAGCAGCTGACTGCTTACACCTACCTTTAGTGAGAGTTTGTCCTTAGTAAGGACACAAGGCCTGTTCCCTTAAGCAGCAAAGATTCTGCTTTTGTGCAGATATCTCTAATAAAGATCTGAGCCAGTTGTACCCTGAGTGAAGTTAGTGTCAAAACTCCCATTGTCAGCAGAACTACGCTCCAAATGAAGAAGAGAAATTCAGAAAATACAGACACAGGCTGGTCTCTGCCGAGTTTTCATTGTGTCAATAAGCTTTTAGGTGAAAAATGTCTTCCCAGACTGTGGGAAAGCAAAATATTACAAAATCTCAATTCTTTTGACAAAGAAACATAGTGAACTAGATGGTCCTTCACTATTGTTTGAGATGAATATGTATGTCTCTATAGGTTTTTCTATGTTCACATAATTCTGGTGTCCCCAGTAACTCTGTCTCCACCAGGAATTATTCATCTTAGTCATGTTAATGCAGTATAAACAAGAGAACCATGGTATCCATTCTTTGCCTAGATGTAAACAATTCAATCTTTATAACTCAGGAGCTAGTGTTTGCTAAACAGGGCTACACAAGCCTGCAGGATTGGGTACCAAGGGATTTGTTAAATGACCCCTGAGGGATCATCGAGCACAGAATGGGAACCTCCCAAATTCAAGTTCCCTTAGCTGGGCTCTGCATTAGGCCTGGAAAGTCAGAGGACTGTTGGAAGGGAAGCCGGGGAAATAAGGGGTCTTAGAGAGTTTGGAAGCCAGCAAGTCTTTCTTCTCTCAGTCTGCATCCACAAAACATCAGGTGCTGAGATTTGCCAATGGACTTGACCTAGAACACAGTACTTGGTTTGAGGATGAATGGAAGTATTTCCTACCTACCGCTCTGTTGCCACATCTCAAAGAATCCTTCTTTGTAGCCATAGCAGTAACTTACTACTCTGCTAACGCCTATTACATTTGGGAAAGGAAAAATGTTTGTAATAAACTTGGGCTTTAAAACCACCATTGGGTTTTTACAATATTGCTAATACGATTAAGGAAAGGCAATCTGTACACAGGAGTTTATTTAGAGGCCCACACGTTTTAAATCATTCCCTTTTGTATGCCAGCCCACTGACTGTCTCCTCCAATTGAATTACCATTGGGTTTACAATGTGATTTACAAAATGAACTGACAGTATGATTTACAAACATCCTTTGAGTATCATATAAACCACAACTGTTTTCCTTATAATACAATTATTAAAATAATGCAAATATAATCAACACATGGGAAGTTGAAAAACGACTGGACATTTAAAAAAAATAATGACTATGTTTAGGCTGGATCCCAGTCATGAACAAACCTAAGTAAATTATCAATGCTAATAATGAATAGTGGACTAAAAACAGCTAAATGATTGCAAGTAATTTTTATAGCATTTTGCAAAACCCCTTTAGGAGAAACATGAAAGTACATTATTTAAAAGAATATTCTAATATTCTTCCATTATATACAGTCACACACCAGTCTTATAAATCAATTTCACATTTCCTGGATAAAGCTATGAAAAACTCACAAATGTATGCTTTTCCAAAGTAGAGCCACTATGCTTATATCTGCAATCTTTTTCCAAACACCTGCTGTTTAGTTAATTAAACAAAAGGGGGTTGGGGAGGCAAAGAGCACTATACTAATAAGCAGAACAGAGTACAACAGCACATCGAAAATGTGGCATTTAAGCTGAATATGCCATCAGATTTGAAAAATATTTTTGTTCCAGTACTACAACCTTTCTAGCCTCATGAACACAAAGAGAGAGTTATATCTTCCTTTGATTACATCCAAAAATCTAACCTTTTGTGTAGGGTTAGAGTTTTAATTAGGATTTCTGCCTAGGTTTAGGGTTTTAAAAAGCATTTTATGCATGGTTAACTTAATAGATTAGGTTCTTTTGAATGTCAGAAGAGTACAAAAAGGGGCCAGATTGCTTCTTGAATATGTTACATGTAATGAAAACTGTGGCATAGAATACTGCCAATCTCCCAGGGCTAGCACGCTGCAATGTATGCTGAAATTCAGGCTAAATGTAATGGTCATTTACACCATTTCTTGTCATCTCTACAATGGTTCAGCCTGTTATGAATGCTAGGTTTCATTATAGGAAAGTAAGTACAGAGAGAGGTGGTGAACTCATCTTCACTGGTGGAACTAGGTAAGTCTACATAACAATTAAACATCCATGGCTGGTCTGTGTCAGCTGACTCAGGCTGAAAAACTGCAGTGTAGATGTTCAGGCTTGGGCTGGAGCTTGACCTCTGGGATCCCATAAGGTGGGGAGGGTCCCACAGTCCAGGTTCCAGTCTGAGTCCAAACGTCTACATGGCAATTTTATAGCCCAGTAGCCTGAGCCCAAGTCAGCTGCCACAGACTGGCAGTGCGTGTTCAACTGCAGTATGGACTTACCCACTGAGAGCAAACTTAGGCCCACCTCATTCAAAATATACAAGTTTAAAGCCCTTTGATTGCTTCACAATCCAGATGAATGCCACCCACATCCAGTATTTGTAGTGTCTGTCACTTGCAAACTAGACCACTCTGCTAAACCTGATTTCAATAAGGGGCATTGTTTCCTGGATATGTGCTTTACTGCTCAATACAGGAATTCTGCTACTAGTTTGTATGTTTGGAAAAGAAAATGCATGTTTTTTTGTTTTTTTTAAAAGGTAGATTTAGGTTTGATTACTTCCAGCCTGTACAAGTCAAATGTACTTTGGAATGTTTTACAATGTTTGACAGCTATGAAATATAAGTATTATGCAATTTGACTGTACATACATACATATTTTCATAAATACAGCTGACAGGGACCTCAGAACTAAGTATGCAGTATTATGGGACAAAATCACAACAGGCAGCCTTAGTTGTAGAATCTAGATCCAAAGTAAAATAATCTGAGTTTCAATCATGTTGTCAATACACAAATTAAACCAAAATTACATCATTAGTTTACCCATGAAATAATTTAAAGGCATTTGTAAATGATTTGACAGGAAAAGTGTATAATTTACAACACTGAAAACTTTTTTTTAACCACCATAGACTTATATGCTTTGTACTGTAAAATCACCCAGACATGGCTAGCATAGTGGTAGGTCCCAAAGGCAACTCCCAAACATCTTCCTCAGGTGGAGACTTTGGTAATTGTCTGTTGTATAAAACACCAACTCTTACAACTTCATTTTAGATGTTAACTGCATCAGTTTTCCTCACAGACAAGAGTCCAGTCTTAATGCTTCAGTTATTGTGAAGACAATCTAAATCCACAGAACAGCAGACATTCCCATTCTGTACAAACAAATAAATCAGTGTTACTTATCCACACAGAACAACTTTAAAAAACAGAGAACATGGGGCTTATAAGACTTGAAGATGGCTATCCTATATATATTCACAGGACACAGAAAGGGCTGTGTGATTTTGGCCCCCACAGCACTTAGTACAGTTGCCATGCCAATTCAGTCCATGGCCTTTTTCTTGAGATTTCGCAAAAGAGATATTTGTGGTGATTTTTCTTATGATATGGCCATCTTTTTCCATCATATACTGGACTGAAATCGCCAACTCATTTCCCCTTGGTCAGATTGTAATGATGCTGCATCACATCTGACCTGAATTGTGTTTAAACCAGAAACGTAAGTGTGAAAGGCTCAAAAGTCCTCATTACAAATGCCTTGAACCATCCAGTCCTTTTTCATGAGCGTAACATATATTCTAAAAAACTCAATATTAAAATGTCAGAAACTACCTGAAAAAAATACAGTAGTTGATCTTTTATTTTGCTATTTTCTCCCAAATTATCAGTCAAAAATAAGCTCTGCTAAATTCTGGTGAACAAAGAGACTTCTAGTCTATTTGAAGATATGCCTATAGTCCACACACTCAATTTGCTGAAGAGGACTGTGATAGCAATTCCGATGCCATACCAAGCTTAATTCCACCAGCAGTAGATCTGAGTCTGCAACATCTAGTCAAATGCCCAGGAATCTTACTGATAGAAAAGCATCATTTAAACCCATCACAAAGTCTCAGGGGAAACGCCACCAAAAACGGGCAGGAAAGCTAATCACAGTGAATTAAAGCCCAGAAGGAACAGCTAAACCTCCTTCTACAGTATGGCTCTGGAAGGGGGAAAGAACTTCATACAGCATTTTATATAACACATGCTTAGTTTCATAAAACTAAATTCAGTACTTTCAGTGATCAAGGAATGATCAAGGGAAAGCACTTCTCTATGTGGGTGATATAAAGCACAGACTATTGTAATTCACCTTTCATATGCTATTAAAAATCTATGCTTTAATAGCAGTAAAAAAGGACTATTTAGCTCCATGTTCATTTAGTCCCCATTTTTATACAAAGGAATATCTTCTTAGGTAACACTAACTGCTCTAAAGGTATGCCTACACTAGGGAGACCATAAGAGCGCACATATATGCTGGCATACCTCCCAATGTAAACACACCCTACACTGACAGAAGAGGTTTTTCTTTGGTGTAGGAACACCACCTCCCTGACCAAAGTTAGCTGTGTTGACAGAGCCACCGTCCATTGACGTAGCTGCGTCATTGAGGGGGAGTGTTTTTTCACACCCCTGATCATCGTAGCTGTGCCGATATAACTTTTCATTGTAAAATAGACTTAAGTGATCTCTGCTTTACTCTGGACTAAGATTGGCACATTGTAGGAAATCTTGTACACGTTGCTGAATATGAGGTTAGGCCTGGATTTTTCAACAGTGTGTAACTGTGTTTATCATAGAAACGTAGGGGTAGAATGGTCCTTGAGAGGTCATCTAATCCAGCCCCATGTGCTGAGGCAGGACCAAGCAAATGCAACCCATCCCTGACGGGTGTTTGTCTAACCTGTTCTTAGTAACCTCCAATTAACCTTAGAAAATCCCCAACAGGGATTCCACAACCTCCCTTGGCAAGCCTACTCTAGTGCTTAACTATCCTTATAGCTAGAAAGCTTTTTCTAATATCTACCCTAAATCTCCCTTGCTGCAAATTAAGCCCATTACTTCTTGCCCTTCCTTGTCAGTGGACATGGAGAAGAATTGATCACTATTCTTTTTATAACAGCACTCAACTATTTGAAAACTTATCAGGTTCCCCCTTTCTCAAGACTTAAAGATGCCCACTTTTTAAAAACCTTTTCTCATAAGTCAGGTTTTTTAAACCTTTTGTCATTTTTTTTTGTTCTCCTTTGGACTCTCTCCAATTTGTTCACATCTTTCTTAAAAGGTGGCATCCACAACTGGACACAGTACTCCAGCTGAGACCTCACCATTGCTGAATAGAGGGGGACAATTACCTCCCGTGTCTTAGGGCTTGGTTACACTTGCAAGTTAGATCGCATTAAAGCAGCCCCAGATGCCCTAACTCACGACCTGTCCACACTGGCAAGGCACTTAGAGCGCCTGGACTCTGCAGCTGGAACGCTCCTGGTAATCCACCTCCACGAGAAGCAGAACGCTTGCTGTGCCTCGGCTGAAATGCCGCAGCGTCAGTGTGAACGAGGTGTTGCATTACTGCGCTTTGATCAGCCTCTGGAAACGTCTCATAATCCCCTTAAGTCAAGTGGCCACTCTTGTCATTGTTTTGAACTCGGCTATAGGAATGCGGATAACCCCTTTCAAAGCTCCATTTCATTAGTGTGGAATGCTGCTGTTGAGAGTGTGTGTGAGAGTGGGGGTGGGAGGGAGGGGGATCTGCTGCTGTCTGAACTTACAAGATGGTATGCTGATATGCTCTCAGCCCCCCAAAAACCCACTCTCTCTCCCCCCCACATATAGGCAACACACTCCCTGTCACGCTCCATCCCACCCCACCCATTTGAAAAGCACGTTGCAGACACTTGTATGCTGGGATAGCTACCACAATGTACTGCTCTTTGTGGCGTTGCAAGAGCTGCTAATGTAGTCGTGCCAGTGCGCTTGAATCTGACAGTGTGAATACACTGTAGCGCTCGCCGAGGGCTGGTTTAACTCACAGCGCTCTACATCTGCAAGTGTAGCCATGCCCTTATATACAACACCCCTGTTAATACACCCCACAATATTAGCAATGGCATCACATTGTTGAGTTAGATTCAATATGTTATCCTCTATACCCTCCAGATCCTATTCTACAGTACTGCTGTCTAGCCAGTTATTCCCCATTTTGTAGTTGTGCATTTGATTTTTTTATTTCGAAGTGTACTTCTCGTTCATGAATTTCATCTTGCTGATTTCAGACCAATTCTCCAATTTTTCAAGGTCATTATGAATTCTAATCCTGTTCTCCAAAGTGCTAGCAATGCCTCTCAGCTTGGTTTCATCTGCAAATTTTATGAGCATACACTCCATCCCATTATCCAAGTCATTAATGAAAATATTCAAGAGTACCAGACCCAAGACAGACCCCTTCAGAACTCCGCAGTAGATACATACTCCCAGTTTGACAGCGACCTATTGGTAACTACTCTTTGAGTATGGTCTTTCAACCAGTTTTGCAATGACTTTATAGAAATTTCATCTAGACCACATTTCCATTATTTGCTTTCCCTAGTTCATGTATGTGTGATGCTGCCTTTTAGTGGGTTATCTTAGTACTTAATACTTAGTCCTGCCATGAGTGCAGGGGACTGACTAGATGACCTCTCGAGGTCCCTTCAAGTCCTATGATTCTATGATCTACACAGAGAATTAAGCAAGCTCTCCCTTCATTCAAATGGTAGATTTTTGGAGTTGAAGGACCAAGATTTTAGTTTCAGCATCCCAAATGGGTGTGATTTATCTAATGATTATGCCTGTTTGCAACACACTGATTACAAATACAGTGTAGTCCCTCAGTTCCCCACTCATATAAGGGCCTGATCCAAACTACACCAAAATCAATGGAAAGACTCCCATGAGTCCCATTGATCTAGCTTTATAATGTTTAAAAACAGCATCATTCCACATTGATTTTTCACTATATTGCATATAGTGAAGGCAGAACCTTACTGTTCTGCTCGGATGATTACGTGAAGCTTCTTACATTTCAAAATTAGACTGGAAATCTCAGGAAAATAGACTTTTCTACATGATTTTCAGTATTTTCTGTTTTTACTGTAAGAATGTTCCTTCCCCCGCACCTTGACTTATAATAGTGGCGAAAATTAAGAAGTGCTAAAGGGAATGAACAGAGAAGAGGTGTAAGGGACTCTAAGTTAATGTAACTTACAGACTAAAGGCCCAATTTAGTACCATCTTATACCATGTGTAGTCATTTACACCTGTGAAACCAACATGTAAATTATTCCTTCCTACATATCACCGCTGAGTTTGTCTGAGTGATTCCTTATCTGGTCATGCTCTCAAAAGGTTTGTCTTGGAGAAGAGGCAAAAGAGGTTTAAAATCCTCCTGTATTATATACAGTGCAATTTTTATTATTGTATTAGCTTCTAATAAATATTCTGTAAAATACATTTTAATAAACATAAAACTTGGCAATTTTAAAAATAGCTATCCTAGATTCATATTAAATATATCTGCAGGGATTTCAGATGGAATATTTTAAAGTACAGAATGTTAAATATCTGTGCTCAAATTTCCAAGAAAATAACTATAGAATTACGTTTCCACTATGCATACCATACATTGAAAAATTTTATACTGTAGGTTACATTCTCTGCCCTTGAATCTCATTTACTTCAATAGGAGTTGCGTGTGAACTTCCAGGGGTAGAATACAACTCTATATTTATGATCCAGCACAAATCACTACTATATACTCATAATACCTTGCATTTGCAAGTTGTACAAGGAGATCCAACCATTGTCCATACAGAGCCACTGAGTCTTGTGATTCCATAGCCGTCTACACAGGTTTTTCTGATATCGTAAGTGATCTGATCAGCCAGACAGGGATCACTGACACAACGGGGGCAACACTCTCCTTCTGAGATTGCTGTGTACTCACAGTTTGGATTTGGGCATAAAAGAGGCCAACAATCCACTTCCCCTTCCTGTAGAAATAGAAATAAGGGCCATGAAAATTTCTTCCAACTCATTAGTTACTGAGCAAAAAATAAATTCTGATATAATGAAAGCTCCTTTTTGCATCAATTTATGAGAGATTCATGTTTGGGATATATCATTGGACATTGAAACTTATCTTTCCTATGTACAGTACAATAAATTTTTTTGTTTTTTTCTTAATGAAGCAACCTAATCTGCAGCTTGCTCATCATGATAGACTTCCTGATTTAATGATTTTTTTTTAAACTCAGGCACTAATACTTTTTCACAGTATGGACCATACTTCAATACAGTTATCGCTTTGTGGACCATCTAAGTCTTCCATTCATGATTGCATAACATCCCTGTGGCAGCTACAGCAATTGCTTAAATAGACAAGTAAGATTAGGGAAATATTTAGTGGGAGCAGGAGGGGACTTTCAAAAGCGCTCGGCACTGGCCTAACTAGATTCCCGGTGTAGTCTAAGTAAGTTTTACCATTAATTTCAAAAGGAACAGTTGGGCAGGCGCTGGGCACTTTTGAAAACCCCACTCTGAATATATTTTAAACTTCTTTAAAAGCAGTTTAACAGCTGGAAATAAGAAGGAGCCAGAATCATGTGACCACCCAGCTCTGTGTAGACCAGCTAAAGAATCCAGGCATCACACTTCGAGATCCTCTGAACTGAACTATTACTGCTAACCTGCATTTTCCTAATTTACAATCTTTAAATTTTAAAAGTCAACATCTCTTATTACCAGACTTCATATTTTTGTACACGAATATGCTGCCAAATATCTTAATATAATTAGTAGCTAAACATTAAACTAAAATTATCAAAGCAAATGAAAAAAGCATATTTAATGATGCATTATACTCAAAATCATGCCTATTCATGGATTTAAGTGGTGTTTGATTAGAGTAATGAAAAGACAGTACATAGATGCTATGCCTTTAAATCTTGTCACTAATGCTTAGAGTGAATCACTGTAGTATAATGTAAATAGTCCTGGGGTATTCTGGGACAGGTACTCTATAATGCTCTTGAAGAAATTTTACCATTTCTTGTATGTACGTAATCCCAAACCTGTAAATTCATGAGGATTTCCAAAGCTAAGAAACACATGGAAGAGACTGGTAAGTGAAGATGGTGTAGCACCCAACAATCTCTGGGTACCTGCCTGCTCAGTCCCTTTGCTGTTCCATTTCACAAAAGACTTTGTTCTTCTAGCTAGTAACTAACGTAACTCACCAATGGGCATTTTCCCTGTCTACGTACTGGTATTTTCAAAGGAACATGAAATACACTCTTAAATGGATCCCTTAAAGTATTTTTTCTTTAAAACAATCTGCTACAGGGATAGGGTTGCTGTCATTATTCAATTGGAATTTTTAAATACTAGGATGTGCACACACGCATGTGTGATGATATATATGATGATATAAGCACTTTAAATGGCATGCCTGGTGTTAAAATATAGTGTGATCACATAAAACGAATTGTACTATTTGAGAAATAGTATAACTGTAAACATACAGATGTATCTATGGCAGCATATGCTCACATATTTAAATACTGTGGTAGTGTGTAGCTGCATCGGAGCAGGATGAAGTTTGCACTTTCAAACTTAACTTTCACAACTCCTGATTTTTTTGGTGCTTTTGGCTGAATCCATAATAGTTCATTACATTAATTTTTCTGTTTTTAAAGAGAAAAAAGTCTCTAGTCGTACAACAGGCAGTAGTTACCAAAAACGTCTGGTGCCTGTCAATGTCCTTAGTAAATTGTACATTTATAGTTTGAACGTATACCAGTCAGCCAAAAATTGCCTAAGTAAGGTTCGTTAACAGTGCAGGCTGAAGAAAATATCTCTAGGCCTGAATATGAAAATGCACTACTTAAGAGATCCTTAAGGCAGCATGAAAGGCCTCTCAACTTAGGGCTAGCCCTCCAGCCATTGTTTCTGAAAGGTGCTCACTATTTAAGCTGAGGTTTGCAGGAAGCAAGGGTGGTTCTAAAACTACCTTTCAATTTCCCCTCCTCCCCCCAAACCAATCTTTGGAGCAGCCAAAGGACAAACCCACGCCCGTGAAAGGAACTTGAGGGCAGGACTCGTAGGTTGAAAACGGGTACGGACACATTTCTAGTGAGTGTCTTTACTTGGGGCGAAGGAATTGGTTTTCATTTAACAAAGTTACGAGATTGTTTTTCAATTATGTACCTGCCGTGTGCAGTCGGTGGAAAATATCCATCCCTGAATCAGGCTGCATGTGCTGCTCAAGGGCCATCATGTCAGAGAACATCAGATGGAGTGCAGGGGATTCCGGCCTGCCTCAGAACACCCTCTCCTGCTCCTTCCCCATATCCCCCCCTACTCTGAGAGAAGGGTAAGCAATAAGCAGAGCCAGCTATGCCTACTTTACATTACTCAGGAAATCCCCTACATCAGGACAATCCTTAGTTACTCTGTTAAGGCAGCTTTCAGCTGCTTTGTGCTACCTGAGCAGCCAGATGTCAAGATAAGGATTTGTCCCCTGAAGCACATGGTCAAATATAACTTTAAAAAAAAATCCCCTTACTTTGTTAAATGAAAATGAATTTTTTCACCCCAAGAAGAGGAAGCCCTCACTAGAACTGTGTCCATACCAGATTTCAAACTCCAGTCATTTATAGCACACCATAGAAAAAAGAATGGCTAGAAAGTATTAAAACAAAAAAGTTATTTTTCTACTCTCCCATAACTGAAAATTAAATAATCAAAATTAAAAAACACTTTGCGTGCATACTTTAGGGATTTAGTCTGTTAAATAGACAGTGTTTCACAGAATGTACATTCCCATTGGGGCTGTGCATGCCTCTTACAAACTGAATGGAAAAAATAATAAAGTAGGCTAGCAATTAAAGCTGTGTTTGGGCATTGCATAGCACAAAAACCAGGAAGTCTAAACTATTTTAATTAAGAATTGGCTCAAAATCTGAGCTATACCACTGTCTTAGTGCGTTACCTTAAATCTCTTGGCCTTTTTATGACTGTTAACCCAGCTATGAAATTAGGTAAGACCAGGAATCTTTCTGAAAACAAGATACTGCAACTGAGTTGTGCACACCTTGGAAATATAATTAAATATGTACCTGAAAATCTCTCCCCTTTTCTTTCCTTATGCAAGCATTTAAAAAAAGATCAGGAAAGTAAACTCAAAACCTCACTGAAGTAAAGGGTTTTGCAATTCTCCAAAAAAGCATGGGTGATTCAGTTTACAGGACAATACTCTATATGTTATAACTCAATCCATTATGCCCAGAGGACTCTGAGTTCTCCAAACCAAGGACAGTTTTCTATGCAGAGCAGAGCAAATTTTTCAAATTAAAAATGGTCTTTTTTTGAAAATAAAAATTGTTATACTGATTTCAATGGTAGTTTGTAAGACTTGTTTTTTTATTTCTGCACTGCCAGTTTTGATAGGGAAAATCAGTCACGTGGTAGAATTTTTTTTCAAAATCAAGTATTTTACATAAGGACATAACAATGGCCATATTGGGTCAGACCAAAGGTCCATCTAGCCCAGTATCCTGTCTTCTGACAGTGGCCAATGCCAGATGCTTCAGAGGGAACGAACAGAATAGGGCAATCATCAAGTAATCTATCCCCAGTTGTCTATGCCCAGCTTCTGGCAGTCACAGGTTTAGGGTAACCCAGCGTATAGGGTTGCATCCCTGACCATCTTACCTAACAGCCATTGATGGACTATCCTCCAGAAACTTAAATAATTCTTTTTTTGAACACAGTTATACTTTTGGTCTTCACAAGATCCCCTGGCAAAGAGTTCTACGGGTTGACTGTGCATTGTGTGAAGAAGTGCTTCCTTTTGTTTGTTTTAAACCTGCTGCCTATTAATTTCATTGGGTGACCCCTAGTTCTTATGTTATGTGAAGGAGTAAATAAGAAAGTATTATTTACTTTCTCCACACCAATCAAGATTTTAGAGACTTCTATCATATCACCCCTTTGTCATCTCCTTTCCAAGCTGAAAAATCCTGGTCTTTTTAATCGCTCCTCACACGGAAGCTGTTCCATACCCCTAATAATTTTTGTTGCCCTTCTCTATACCCTTTCAAACTCCAATATATCTTTTTTTTGAGTTAGGGTGACCAGATCAGCGCACAGTATTCAAGATGTGAGTATACCATGGATTTATAGAGAGGCATTATGATATTTTCGGTCTTGTTATCTATCCCTTTCTTAATGGTTCTTAACATTCTGTTCACTTTTTTGACTGCCGCTGCACACTGAGCAGATGTTTTCAGAGAACTATCCATAATGACTCCAAGATCTCTTTCTTGAGCGGTAACAGCTAATTTAGATCCCATCAAAAGCCATCAACTTCAAAATGAAAAAATCCCAATAAAAATTCTGCAATTGAGAAAAGCATCAATCTGTTTTACACACAACAAAATGGAAACAGTTTCAAAATTTTCAAGCTTTCTGTGAAATTTGTTAGTGTTTGTTGACCAGGTCTATTTACACAGAGCTGAGAAGTGGTTTGCCCATATTCTGACTTACCTTGCTTCTGACACGTGACTTTGAGTCTTTTAAAATCACTTTAATATGTCAGATAGTGGAAGGGAGGAGAAGATATGGTTAATAATGTCATAATATAAAGTATGTTGCTATGATCAAAATCTTTACTACTTTTGTTTCTTTCGAAAATGTTTAATTTATTTCCATACCAGACAACGGCACTGCTGACAGCTGTAGGTCCAGTTGTCCCCACTACGATACAGCTTATGACCATTTTGGTCTAAACATTGACTGGTCACTCTTGTGTCACACTCTGGGCAGCAAAAGAGATCAACGCTGGGGTTCTGACAATCGCAAGCTGTTCGCCGGCAGAATATCTTCCCATTCTGTAGAGAACAAATTGTCACTGGTATCAAGCAAGTGGTAAATAGCAGAGGACTATCAGATTACTAGGAAAGACCATCAGAGATAGAAAAGCACGTATTGGTATTTCAGGGAAGATGCTGCAGACTACCTAAGGAATTTGAAGTTATTCTTATAAGGCCCAGTCCTCCAAGAAATGAGCCTCCCCTGCTCCTACTGTAAAAATCACCCCACTGACACCAGTGGACATTTAGCTATCTGTAGAGTTTCTTTTTTACCAGTATCCTCTGAGGCTGAGAAAAATGTTACTGTGTCCCCTCTTGTTCCTAACCCACTGGATTAAAAAAAAATGAACAGCCTCTCAGGTTCAGATGGAATGAAATAATTTGATCTCATCAATTTTATGAATGAAATCTCCAAATAGTTACCTCTTTTTCTAGCATGTATCAGAACAAAAGTTTCCTTTGCACTGCCTTTTCAATAATTGTGTGATTGTCAAGAAAATTTTAAATAAACTGAAACTGTGCAGGTGGCCTGATAAATTTAATAGGAACACACTACATTAAAAACTCAGTGAAAGCCAGTACTGTCAAAGGAACTTAATATAGCAAAATCATAGTGGCATTAAGTACTCCTTAATCTTAATTTATCTCTAGTTATCCTCTACATCTGGACCTTCCATTTATCAGACAAAAACTACTTGGCCACAACATATCACATTGCATAATAATCTGGAGTCATGCATTGACGATGCGTCTACAGCTTCCCTAAAATATGATTTTCCTATTTCGTGTGCTAAGTATTTACCCATAGTGTGATGTGTTCAGATAAATACTGTTAATCAGAATTATCATACTAAACACAGAAATTTCTTCTGAATGTAAAACAGAAAGGACACATCCATTTGGTGCAAAAGAAAAATGATTCTTTTCTAATTCTAGTGATGAAAATTATAGGGATAACTATTATAAATTATACCCTTCATTATAGGTGAGTCAACAAATTGTTACTCTATATACAGAATGGGAAACTGAAATCCTAGTTTATAACGAAGAGTGCCATTTAAAAGTTTTGATTTTAATTAGATTATTGATTTGTTCAATTTTTACTCAAACAATGTTTCAATCGCAGGCAAGGAAAAGCTTGGCTGAGTGAGGAATGAGGGCCAGATTCTGCTCTCAGTTACACTGGTTTAATTCCTGAGTAAATTAATTAAGTCACTACGAATTAAGTTACTTAATAACAACTGTAGGACTGTACCTGAACTAAGCAGAAATACAAACATCCATTAATAATGCCACCTTCACACATCATGCTTACAAATAAAAGGAGCTTTCCTACAGTGATAGTACAGAACTGACTAATCAGAGTTTTTCTTAACTCAGCCCCCATAATTATTTTAAGGGGTGATTACTAAGATTGGGGATAAGCCAAAATAGATTTTTATCACACGCAGGTTGAATAGGCTAAATAGACAAAACGACATTAAGTTGTGTTGGCAGTTACTTAGATTTTCTGTATTCATAAGTTTTCATTTGTAAAAAAAATCCAATAAATAAAACCAAACTTTGCTGCAAAGCAATGCACAGAACACCAGCGGCAAGGAATCATAATGCTCACGTTAGCTAATGACACTGCAGGTGTTCAATAATATTCCTGAAATGATTAGCATATTACGTTTGATTGCAGGAATAATTAAAATTGGTTATTATGTGTAACACACAAAGAATAAGTCACAGAAGCATGGAAAAGTAGAGAGCACAACACCTATAAAATGCTGGACTCAATTGTTTTTTCCACCAACACTGCAAAGGGCTAGATTGTCACATCCCTTACTCAGCAGTGCAGGGTAATATGAAGAATTAATGCTTTCCCTTACTTGCTGCTGAGCTTGTCACTCCACCTGTATGGGAGAGAGCAGGGTCTATTCATTTGATATTCCAGAGAGCAAATGTTAGGGAGAGCAGGAGGAGTTCTGACTCCAGTCCCCAATCAGATTTGCTGGCCAGAGCAGCAAGCTGGATGTAGGGTGGCAAAAGGAATGAACTATTTCAGGAAAAGAGAGAAGTCATTTCCTCCCTCCCCAGAACAAGTGAGTAACAGACAGGGGCGGCTCTAACAATTTTGCCACCCCAAGCAGGGGTGGCAGCCCTGCCCCCGACGCAGGCAGTCCCAGTCTGCAGCGGCAAGGGGAGAGCGGCGGACCTGCCGCCCCATTGCTGCTGCGGCAGGCGAGAATGGGGCGGCAGTCCGAGTCCCGCGGCGGCAATTCGGTGGCGGGAAGAGCGGACCTGCTGCCGAATTGCCACCGCAGGATTCGAATTGCCACCATGGGATTCGGACTGCTGCCCCATTCTCGCCTGCTGCCCCAAGCACCAGCTTGGAAAGCTGGTGCCTGGAGCCGGCCCTGGTAACAGACAAGGAACTATGAGTCTCAGAGGAAGAGGAATTATGATTATCTGACCTATGTACTGCCCCTTACTCAGGGAAATTGTAAAGTTACAATCTTGCCTAAACATTGCAACATGATGACTGGCTCCATACATTCAGGGATGTGCAGGCCCTCTGTGTGACTTGGAGGTAGTCACAGTGACAAATAATTTCATCATCTGAATGTGGGAATTCTGATTAAAAACTGCTAGCAATAACCTGTCCATCCTGTTCAGAATTACACCCTTTTGCCTTCGGATTGTTTTTTAAATTACCCCTCTTAATTGGTAACAGCGCTGGTGGTTCTGTGCTACTCACGATTCCTGCACTCCTTAGGGAAGTAACTAACCTTTTACATTGCCGTCACTCTATTTATTTCAGAACACTGATAATGTTTGATGATTCTGCTGGAGAGCCTTTGATAACACCACCACACTACTTCCCTCCTCATTCTTTTTAGCATCACATGTTTAGCTTGCAACCTTGTTAGGCCTCATGCTTTGCAGAAAGCATTTTGATTCCTATGATGCTATGACACAAAGGTTACAACTACACTTGGAGCTGGGAGAGCAATTCCCAGCTCGAGTACATGTAGTCATGCTAGGTTTCGTTGAGCTACTGTGCTAAAAACAGTAGTGTAGACGTAGTAGCATGGGCAGCGGCATGCACTAGCCACTCCAGGTATCTACTCATGGGATGCAGGCAGATTGTACTCAGAGTGGCTAGTCCATGCCACTGCTCGCTGCTGCCCATGCTACTATAGCTATGCTACTATTTTCAGCATGCTAGTTCAAGCAGAGCTAGCACAGGTATGTCTGCACAAGGTGAGAATCATGGCACCAGCTCCAAGTCAAAAAGTCTCTTCAGATGCAGCATCCCACTTACTTCTTTGGAATTCTAATTTGCCAGCTCTAAAATAATTTTGGCAATTAAAAGTACAAATAGTAAAAATTAAGATATAGAAAATCATTTTTTTTCTTTTGGTGGGATAATAATAATATATGCATACAAAGGCTGCAAACAAAACATGAGATGCTAAAAAGGTCTTGCCACCCACTTCACAAACTTTAATTAATTGAGGTAAAGTATTAGTATTAAAGATGTAAAAACAGTGGCACAGTATGATTTATAAGTGACTACGGTTCTCACATGGAGTCAATGGCAGAGTTTACTCTTACTGAAAGGTGAACTGTCAGGTTGGAGGAAGGTTACTAGTGGAGTTCCTCAGGGATCGGTCTTGGGACCATTCTTATTTAACATTTTTACCTTGGCACAAAAAGTTGGAATGTGCTAATAACATTTGCGGATGACACAAAGTTGGGAGGTATTGCCAATATGGAGGAGGACCAGAATATCAAATACAAGAAGATTTGGACAACCTTGAAAACTGGAGTAATAGAAATGGGATGAAATTTAATGGTGCAAAGTGCAAGGTCATGCATTTAGGGATTAACAACTAGAATTTTTGCTAGAAGCTGATGACATATCAATTGGAAGTGACAGAGGAGAAGAAAGACCTGGGTGTGTTGGTTGATCACAGGATGACTATGAGCTGCCAATGTGATATGGCTGTGAAAAAGGCTAATGCAATCCTACAATACTTCAGGCGAGGTATTGCCAGTAGAGACAGGGCAGTGTTAGTACCATTATACAAGGCACTGGTGAGACCTCATCTGGAATACTGTGTGCAATTTTGGTCTCCCATGTTTAAGAATGATTAATTTAAACTGGAACAGGTGCAAAGAAGGGCTGCTAGGATGATCTGAGGAATGGAAAAATCTACCTTTTGAGAGGAGAATCAAAGAGCTTGGCTTGTTTAGCCTAACCAAAGAAGGCTGAGGGAAGATATAATGGCTCTTGTTAAATACATCAGAGGGATAAATACCAGGGAGGGAGAGGAATTAATTCAGTTATGCGCCAATGTGGACCCAAGAATGGATGTAAATGGATATAAACTGGTCATCAAGAAGGTTAGACTACATCTACACTACCACTTTCAGCAAAATTTATGTCTCTCAGGAGCGTGACTATTCCAGTGTAAGTGGTAGCGTGCACAGTGCTTTGTCTGTGGGAGAAGCTCTCCTGCCACCATAGCTACCGCTGCTCATTGGAGGTGGTTTAATTATGCCTACAGGAGAGCTCTCTCCCGTCACCATAGAGCAGCTACATGAGAGACCTTACAGTGGCGCAGTCCAAGGTATTTAACCATCAGAAGAGTGAAGTTCTGGAACAGCCTTCCATGGGACGCAGTGGGGGGCAAAAAAAATGGCTGCAAGACTAAGCTTGAAAAATTTGTGGAGGGGATGTTATGATGAGACTACCTATAATGGCATGTAGCTGATCTGCAACTGCTAGCAGCAAATATCTCCAATGACTGGTGATGGGACACAGTGAGGAGGGCTCTGAGTTACTACTGTGAATTCTCTCTCAAGTTTCTGGTTGGTGGGTCTTGCCCACATGCAGAGGATATAACTGATCACCATATTTAGGATCGTGAAGGAATTTGCCCCTGGTCAGATTGGCAGACACCCTGGGGGTTTTTTTTTGCCTTCCTCCGCAGCATGGGACATGGGTCACTTGCAGGTGTGTAAATGGTGAATTCTCTATAACGTTAAGTCTTTAAATCATGGTTTGAGGACTTCAGTAATTCAGCCAGAGTTTAGGGGTCTATTACAGGAGTGGGTGGGTGAAGTTCTGTGACCTGCAATGTGCAGGTGGTCAGATTAGATGATCACAATGACCTTTAAATCTGACCATCTGACCTTTAAATCTGAGTCAGGGATAGAATCCAAATCCTCCTGTAACCTAACTACTATACGGCACTCTCTAAAGGGGATGCACTTTCGCTCAGAATTCCATCCTACCCCTTTTGGGACTATGCTTGTCCTCCTCATTTGCAAAAATTGTATATTCTCTCTCTTTAAAGGGAAGGTAGAAGTATATGCATATGAAGAAACAATTGAAATATATAATTCCAGCCAGGCTGCTTTATTCACAAGATGTTGGAATAACAACAAACCAGGATTAAAAAACACAAGTCTCTGCCAGCCCTGTATAGAATTCTCATAAGACTTTGCCTTCTCCAATTGCATCCCTAATCTACTTCAGGCTACTTTGTTAATTATTGCATTCAACTAATTAAGCTTTATGAATTTTAATGTTTTTATAAATTTTGTCCTCATGCATGGGAACAAATATGGTTGCAGCAGATTATCCACCATATTATGTTTGCTTCAGTGCTACTGTAATCCCTTGTCTTTCACTTAAAAAAGAAAAGAAAAAAAAAAAGACTGTATCCTCTCAGGCCCAGGGTGAGAAGAAATGGCTTCTGAGTCTGATATAATTATGAATGTTGGATGGTACCTTACTCCATGAATAGCCCCACTGAAGTCAAGTCAATGGGACTGCTTATGGAATAAAGTATTAGAATCTGATTCACTGAAGTCAATGACATAATTCTCATAGCCTTTACCAGGAACAGCATGTCTTTTCTTGAATTAAGAATTTTAGGTTAGTTTTCATACAAACCAGCCTTGCAAAAGTATCATGGAAATGTACCAGGCCAGGGACAAAATTTACTCACCTGAACTTTTAAAAAATTATTTAATGTTTTTTGGTATTTTAGTCATATGTACAGAACAATAATTTGCTTGCTCTGGGCAAAACAAGTGGGTAGCATTTTTCAAAGCTCAGATACACACAAATAAAAGAAATGATATAGTTGACCCTATCCTGTCCCTCATCCCACTCCCCCAGATTGTAAGTATGGATGACCCCCCAAGTGCAGGACATGCAGAGGGATTCCACGCTGCCTAAGTGCTGTGGCAGCTGTCTCTGTCACAGCAGTCAACCAACGTGTGAAGTCATGGCTAGTGGGTCTGAGATTTTGCAGATCCACTGACTAATCGTTGGTGTTCTGGGAGCAAAGTGGCTGCTACAGGCTAAAAGAGCCTTTGAAGTGGTGCTCTGTGCACTAGCAGGGAAGGACCAAGCAGGCCCCCGTAAGCTGGCTTTGAGTAAGGATCTAGAATTTGGCTCCTGAAAATAAGGCAAGTCCTGAAATATAATAAAGTGCAAATATTAAAGAAGAAAGAAATGAGAGTGAGAGAGGAAGATATAAAGAAACAAAATAAAATAAGGAGGAAGGATGGCTACATACTATGCCACTATTATTTTAAAATATCTACTAGCTGGTCACATCACATATTTTCAAATACTAATAAGAGGCACTCGGCATAAGAAATAGTCACAATGAGAACATGACACATAAGGCATAAATTACAAGACTAACTAAGATGAGAATACTAATCGTTAAAACTCTACAAAGGCAGACCAGATGTCTTCACATATATTAAGCTGTTCATTCCATTGACAGAAAATCCTTTCATAGAACCAGCCATTCTCTACGATTACAATACAAACTCACTATATATTCAACAGAGTTGTAGACTTCCACTCCTGAAGGGACTTGTAGGGAGCCTGGCACTGCTAGAAGTAATAATACAGTGCGGTGTTAATCTGACCACGTTTCCATTCTAACCTAAAACAAATAGCAGTGAATTCTGAGTGTTGTATTGATTCTGATGGCCTGATCCACCACTGTGCTCTTCTAGCTTTATGGGAGTTAAAAGCCTCCTTATAACGTCCAACAAACAGACCTTAACTGGCACACAGACCCTCACCAGCTGGAGCAATATTCCATTTCTACCCCTCCTTTCCAACATATTTCCAGTAGGCCATATTCTCATCTCACCTATACCTATGCAAGGGCTCAGTCCTACTCCTACTGTAGCCAATAGGATTTTGACCATTGACTTCAATGGAGTGGGATTGGGACCTTCATCTATAGAGGTATAACTAAGATATGAATCCGGTTTTGAATGTCTCTCTAAAACCAGATTTACATTTGTGTAACTCCACTGGTTTCAGTGGAGTTACTCCTGGCTTTGACCAATGTAAGTGAAGAGAATCAAGCCCAATATCTTTCAACCTAAATTTCCTAGAGGTCTGGATAAGTCAAAACAGGATTGCTACTGAATCAGTCTAAACCTTAGTTCTGAAATGGATTTACTTCTGTTATGACTAGCTTCCGCAAAAGTATATAAGAATGAAAGCTCAGCTTCTTCACAGAGAGAAAACTCTTAGAAAATCTAAGAAAACACATATGCAGGTCTCGTGGAACTCACCTTACAGGAACAAACAGAGCACCTATCTTCCTTCAGCGTCCACACCTGACCATTCCGCTTCAAGCCACCTTCATGTGGGCAGTCACCAGTGCAAGATGGTCCTGAGGGACACAGACAATCAAAACCTCCCGCCAAGTTCACACAGGCTGAATCATTCCAACAGGTGTGGGTCCTTAAGGCACATTCATCGATATCTGCAAAACACAGCCAGTTTATAGTGCTAACCTTTGTTTCAAGTGACAAATTGTACCATGGAATTTGTTATTAAATAGATACTGCTTGTCTGTCTTGGTGGTGTGAGGGTATGAAATACAGAATTTAGGGTTATTAAACCCTGTAACCATATGCCTAATTGTAAAAGCTGGGGCTAAATAACAATGACAAACTTGATCTGCCAGGCAAGTGTAAAGTGATCTCCCAGTGAGCAGGAGCAAATGGACAATTAGAGTGACTCTACAATTAGGCCACATTCTGTTCTGAGTTTTAGACTGAATTAGAAAGACACAATTCTTCATAAGCTCCAAGCATGATCTAAGCTTTCCCCTACTAAAGGCACTCAATCACACCCTTTGCCCACAGAAAGGAGGAGGAAGGAAATAAAAGGAAAGAAATCAGAGGTACTTCGTATAGAAAAAAAATCCTAGAGGTCCTAAGCTATACAAAGCCATGCAGTAAAAGCAAGTTTGAGCAAGGCAACAGGGAATTTAGCATAAACAAAATCTGGAGAAAGCACCTATTTTTCATAGATGACTTTAAACTACCAAACCACTTAATGCTGGAAGAGAAGCGAAATATTGTATCCAATTGAAATTGCTGGGGGACATGCTGATAGACAGAATGTAATTATTCCAAGTTGGAATGTGCCCAGGAGATCTCTTGGAGACAAGGCTAGGAGATCTTTGAGTTAAGTGCAATCTGGAAAACAGGCATGTTTCTCCAGCAGATCTTTTGAGCAGTATTTAAGAAGATATGAACAGAATTTCCAGCTACAGTACAATTGAATAGATTGGCCCTGTTTTCATACTGTATATAATTGCCAAAAGCCTAACCGTACTGTTGCACAAAGTTTTGGATTTGGATGAGATGAAGCATTTTATATACATATACATATGAAATACATTTTATGTGTGTGTATGTACACACACACACGTAAATATGAATGGGAATAGATGATGAAATCTTAGTGATTTTTTCATCCTGAAGAATTCTAAAGCTCTTTTGTTTAAAACTTTACATACCATACCGCAGAATCACTACACTTACCAGTTGAAGCAGCTACTTCTGGGCTGAAATACGGCAATTGTTATGCAGCACCACTACACAAGAGTTTAGGGAAAGAAGTGGATGTGTATGTATGTGTATGCATTTGAAACTGCTGAGGAAATTTATGTAAGGAACCTCACCTAATCTAGAATTTCACCAGGATAATAGGGCTAATGACGATATTTCTGTGGCAAGTACATGGGATCTTTAATGACCTCCACAAGTAGTCAGGACCCTGGTTTACATTTTATCCAAAAGACAGCATTTCTATAAGCATGGTATCCTCTCAAACACAAAGGGTACAGAGCTAGTTCTAACTCAGAAATTAGACTGTTAGCTACTCCATTGCTAACACTACTTCCTACATCAACCTGGGTTTTCTTTTGAGTTAAACCTTCCTAAAGAGGATGGGTGATCCAGTGGTTAGGAAAGTAGCCTAGGATTTGGCAGATTGGATTCAATTCCTTGCTCTGCCACAGACTTCCTCTGTGATGTTGAGCAAGTCCTCATCTCTAAGTAGTACTTTCCTACCTCATAGGGGTGTTGTGAAGATAAAAAAGATGACGAGGTGCACAGATATAATAGTAATCAAATAAGAACTATAGATAGATATTTCCCATCCAAATGTTGCTGATCTTGAGACATTTGGCCAGCTCCCACACTGAGGTGATACAGTTGCAGGGTATCTAGCCTGTACAGGGACTGTGCATTTTGCTCAACAACAACATAAACATAAATATATCCCAAAGGGCAATATGATCTCACTAGACCAAATCCTGAAGCCCTCTCTCAGTTTTTACTTAGTCCTTAGCCAGACAAAACTTAAACTGATATGAATGGGAGTTCTACTAGGATAAGGACGGAGTAACAACTGGAGGGAAAAAAACCCCCCAACCTTTAAGATTTGCACCAATAAGAATAAAAAAGATCTTACATAAATTTCCCTCAGGGCAGATTGTTGTTACAGCCAGGGTACAAAACCCTCAGACCCTGGCTATTATACTTGTGCTTTTCAATTTACAAGCGGGCAGAACCTTGGCTCTGATCCCAACAACATGCTAACCAGTGGAATAGGCCAGCAGCAAATTGCTATTCCTCCATCCCCACCACCTCTTACCCCCAGAGCAAAGATGAAGCAGAGAGTGTCTCTCATGCCTCAGAGGAGTGTCTCTAAGGCTATGTCTACACTGGCAATTGAACGATAAAACTTTTGTCATTCAGAGGTGTTAACACCCCCACCCTCCCTCCAAAGACAAAAGTTCTTTGCTGGTGACAAGTGCCAGTGTGAACAGTGCTCTGTCGGCTCAAGCACTCTCCTGCCGATAACGCAAATGTCGCTCATTGGGGGTGGAAGGTTTTTGGCAGCAGGAGAGCCGACAAACAGCGGCTACACTGCACGACTTTTAGCGGCATGGCTGTAGTGACACAGCCATGTTGCTAAAAGCTGTGTAATGTAGACATAGCCTAAGGCACAATGCCTCCCAGGGTGATGCAACTTACAGACCAATCCTTGCTCAGCAGTGTTCCTAATGGCACAATTCAGCCTTTAGACTTCTCTGGCACTAAGTATTTTGCTGCCTCATCTCTGAGAAAACAATTAGTTATAATTTGACTTTTTGGGGGGAGTATCTCCATGTACCCCCCCTTATCCCCCTTAGTGTTCTCCCCATCCTTCATATAATAAAGGACACCACCTGGAAGGGCCACTACAGGTGATGGAAAAGGGGCTTTATGAATGAAAAACAAACCTTGTGTCCCATTACTTCTCAGGAGACAGAGTACCAGGAAGAGAAAAAGACAAAACGACAAGAAAAAGAAAAAGAAAAAAACAACAACAAATAGTGACATAAATTGGGCCATGAATAAGATGATACTGAAACAGTGATTTCAATGGAAGACAATAACCAATTAGCTACAATGGGTCTAAGAGCATTCTTGAAAAAACCTCTCTTCTACTTGTCTCTTTAATGCTTGACCTTGTATTTTGTCTTGAAAACAAATGCAACATACTCTTTGCCTTTGGTGATTTCACATTTAATAGATGCAAGCATTGTCAATATTTTCTTCCCCACAATGTTAAGACCTCCCTGAATAGCATATATATATAATATGCAGCAGGATTAGAGTGCAGATTAGAAGAGTAGCTTTTACTGTTCAAAACTAAAAGGATTTCACAGATGAATATAGAGCCATATTGCCTACAGAGTTCCATGTAATTGCTTTACTCATGACACAGAAATCTAATTCTGCTTCCGTGCAATTTAACAGATTTATGGAAAGCCAGATGTTAGCAATTATGGAAACTGACATTATTCATATTCTCAGTACTACAGACCTGTTTGCACTGAACAAAGCCAACTTAATCTATTATATATATCCAAAAGGGAAGAGGTACCCTATTTACATATTGCAACTGTTGTTCTCTGCTGAGTGCACATAAAGAGGATGCCCTACTGAGAGTTGCCCAAACTAGCAAGCAGGCCATTCATGATAAAAGAACCAATCAAGCAAAAGTCAAGCAACGTATTTTCTACGCAAATCTCTAATCACTACTCAGTCCATTTTTCTTTCTTAATGCAAATGATGGTTCCCTATTATTTTATTGCATTTATTATTTAAATGTTTTAGTCATTAATCAAATATGAAAGGCTTAGAAGTTGCATCCATTCAATAGCTGAACTTTTAATAGAACTAATTTTCTCAGAACGTCCCTGTGGCAGTTTTCTCTTGTTGCTGACCGTGTTTCTGAGCATTTGAATAAACCATCCACATTGCCAATAACGTCAGAAAAAAAAACTTTACGCTTAATTTGATATTCTCCTTTTTTCACCGCTGGACATTACATTGTGGGAGTTTTGTAAACAGATTAAGGGCCTAATTCCAATCTCACTTATCTGAATACAGCTATTCCATTATAAATAAGAGCAAATGGAATTACTCAGGTATAAATGAGTAATTGAATACACAGCAAAAGAATATAATCAATTTTAAAATATGGAAGAAAATAATCCATGTTTACCACTAAATGATCTTACAAGAATGGCTTTGCTGGGATAGCCACAGGAAAGTGGACTGAATTCTCCATTCTAATGAATTGCCTCTGCCTTGGATATTGCAGCAAGTTAAAGTCATTTTATGATGTTCCAGTGATACTTAGCTCAAATAATTTGTTGTGTGATAATGTTGTAGAAAGTTAGCACAATTTACCGACCTAAATATTACAATATACAACTTCAAGTATGTGAATTTGAAATTAAGTGATAAAAAGTGATATCACAAGTCTCATATATCATCTCCATCATTATCACAGAAATCCTGGCTTAACTCAAACTGAGAATATCTGATAAATGCCAGCATATCACCACCTGTGCTATTTTTTCTATCAGCCAGAAGTGTTCTGGGAAGGAGATCAGTTATAGAGTTGAGAACTCTGTTAATTATGCATGAGGCATTGCTGTGCAGAAGCTGCTCTTTCCCAGCCATTGCAGCTCTATGTGGTGGTACCAAAGTAAAAACGTGTTTGTTAATAAAGGTAGGCAGTTATGATTGAAGAGGCAGGTACTATATACAAAGCAGCAAGCCTGCTTAGCCCCTTCCTGATTAGAACAACACTAGGAGTTATCTTCACTTCTTGGGACAAATTCATTGAGGGGCCACTGAAGGAAGTGAGATTAATTTAACTCCCATCTTTCTCCTCTGGATGTGTCTAATTCAGTTACAGAAAACACTTGAGGCCTGATTAAGCAGTATCTCACACAGATTTCAATGGGAGAACTTGTGGAGTAAGTTACTACTCAATATGAGTAAGAGTGGCACAATCACTGCTCCCTTCAGCAAATGCACATAACTTAATTGAAAGCCAAATCGGAGTAGCATGGGAATAGATCCTTCAGTGGCTTGCTTGCTTGCAATCTTTGTATTAGATTGTACCACAAGGACACAGCCTATGTTAAGGGGTGGCAAAAGTACTGCAGAGAACTAATGACCATCAGAAATGTCACCACCGTCTACTCCAAGTGCAAGCCACACTTCTTTGACCCTGCCTTTTCTAACTTAAACACATAGGAGCATTACTTTTAAAATAAATAAACCCCAACCAAAACAAAACAGTCAACTGAACACAGTTCTCTCTATGGGGAGAGGATGAGAGAGAGAATGAACCATGTGTGACAGATGTTAGTCACAGTGTTTCATGAAAGTTTCTGAGGATACTATAGTGAGGAGGGCATATTAAGAACATATATAGAATTGATTAGGGAAGGATTCATTCCTAAAAAAATGCAATTTCCGCCAGCTTCCCTCCTTTAATGCAGATGTAATTTGCCTCAGGTATTACAAAAATTCCCATGGCCATTGTATGGCGGAAGGATGTGAACACCTAGAAGATAATAAGGTGATAAGTAACAGTCAGCATGGATTTGTCAAGAACAAATCATGTCAAATCAACCTAATAGCTTTCTTTGACAAGGTAACAAGCCTTGTGGATGGGGGGAAGCAGTGGTATATCTTGACTTTAGGATGGCTTTTGATACTGTCTTGCATGACCTTCTCATAAACAAACTAGGAAACACAACCTAGATGGAGCTACTATCAGGTGAGTGCATAACTGTTGGAAAAGCATTCCCAGAGAGCAGTTTTCAGTGGCTCACAGTCAAGATGGAAGGGTGAGGTTCCACAGGGATCAGTTCTGGGTCCGGTTCTGTTCAATATCTTCAGCAATTGTTTAGATAATGGCAGAGAGTATACTTGGATGATACCATGCTGGGAGGGGTTTCAAGTGCTTTAGAGGATAGGATTAACATTCAAAATGATCTGGACAAACTAGAGAAATGATCTTAAGTAAACAGGATGAAATACAACAAGGACAAATGCAAAGTACTCCACTTAGGAAGGAACAATCAATTGCACTCCTATAAAATGGGAAATGACTGCCTATGAAAGAGTACCATAGAAAGGGATCTGGAGGTCATAGTAGATCACAAGCTAAATATGAGTCAGCAGTGTAATACTGTTGCGGAAAAAAGCAAACATTCTGGGCTGTATTAGCAGGAGTGTTGTAAGCAAGACATGAGAAGTAATTCTTCTGCTCTACTCCATGCTAACTGGGCCTCAGCTGGAGTGTTATGTTCAGTTCTGGGTGCCACATTTGAGGAAAGATGTGGACAAATTGGAGAAAATCCAAGGAAGAGCAACACAAATAATTACAGGTCTAGAAAACATGACCTACGAGGGAAAACTGAAAAAGTTGGGTTTGTTTAGTCTGGAAAAGAGAAAACTGAGAGGGGCCATGATAACAGTTTTCAAGTACAGTAAAGATTGTTACAAGGAGGAGGGAGAAAAATTATTCTCCTTAACCTCTGAGGTTAGGACCAGAAGCAATGGGCTTAAACTGCAGCAAGGGCGGTTTAGGTTGGACAGTTGTAAAATCTTCCTGTCAGGGTAGTTAAGCACTGGAATAAATCACCTTGGAAGGTTGTAGAATTGCCATCGTTGGATATTTTTAAGAGCACATTAGATGAACACCTGTCAGGGATGATCTAGATAATACTTAGTCCTGCCATGAGTGCAGGGGACTGGACAGATGACCTCTCGAGGTCCCTTCCAGTCCTATGATTCTATGAATATACACACCAACACAAGTTAATTAGCTTGTTTTCACTGAAATACTAAACGGATCCCTTGCCACCAAACTTTTTCTATAGCATCTTGCAATGTGTGCAGTGAGTGGCGCAATACAGTACTCTGATATCATGATAAACGATTGCAGAAAGAAGAAACCTACTAGAGTGCTGATTTCAACTTCTATGGTCCATTAAGCCATTAAAATATAATCTGATGTGACCAATGTATGTTGGTCTTCCAACAAATGTATGTACAAGTTAAAGCTGAATACTGTTCTGACAATATTATTTTTCACAAGCAATTTGTCACTTTAGCACTTTATTTGCTATTCTTTTAAATCAAAAATAATGTTAGGTGATTGTGGTTTAAAAGGGAATCACAAAATAGATCAATTTTTACTCAGAAAAAGTTTTATCACTTTTATCCATAAAGGCCTAACAGCCTATTAAAAGAACAGTGTCAAGTATGTTAGGTTCAAAATGTAGGTTTTGCTTAAAAAATTCCTTATACAAATCCAGCTATGACTAAAAGTGCTTACTTAAAAATCAATCTAAGGGTAGGGTTTTGTTGTTGTTTTTTAGTGCATGAGAACGAACCAGAAAAATTAACGGTGAACAGAAAGTATGCATGACATCCATAAAGGGAACAAACAGAATAACTATTTGAAAAGTACAGCAGATTTTTAAAATTCTTTCAGTCTTTCAATCTAAGGTCTTATTGCACCAGAAGTAATAACATTTTTTAAACACATGGAGTCTTATTCACAGGTGAGCCTTGGCTCCTTATTATCAGAATGGTGGTACAGACCACCTATAAACCAAGGTTGACTGCCTCTCCCTCCATCAAGTCCTCCCACATAGGGGAATTCTCTGGTTGCTCAAGCCACGATATGGGCTGTTTCAAGGAAAAGGGATGTGGATGGGGCAACCCTAAGTCCTGGCAATCTCCAGTTGTTGGAACAAACCCTGGCCACTGGCAGTCAGTGCAAAATACAATAGCTAGAGGTTGCTCTACTTTACCCTGGGGGAATTGCTCAGCATGGTGTCATGCTGGCTTATAGCCATGTTTGCTTCCACACCAGTCTTGAAACAAGCAAAGCTTGGCCAGAGTACAGAATCTACTCTGTGAATTTGGTCATGGCAGTGTCTCTTTGAGGAATTTTGAGATAGATACATGTAAAATACAAAACTTGCCTAACAAAACACTTCTCTTTCAGCTCTTGTTATGAAAAGTGCCATTGGTTCAAAGGGGATTTAAATCATGAGTTCTACCCAACCCTCAAGCAGGTTTTCCTTAGCTATTCTATATTCTACTAAGAAATTCCTATAGTAAGGTGATTGATTATTCAGGAGTCAGGTAGCTGGTGCTAAATGTAGTGTAATCCCAAGGCACTTCAGATTCTGAAAAAGAAAGCAGACAAATGAAGCTTGCTTCTGAGATTTTATGGAGGTTAAGTGACAATCTTGTGATAGCATCAGGAGTACTAGGGCATAAGTTAGCCTCAGTGAATGAGTGAGAGGTTGTCTCTTGATGTTTATGAAGTGAGCTGTGGTTATTCATAGTTTACCTGCAGCAGATATGGACTCTGATATTACAAGCATGAATAAATTAAATGGGTACAATAGATGAGAGCAATGACAATACAGTAAGTTCTAAAGGTTTTTCTTGGATATCTCTTTGGCTTATTGTTTTTGTATCTGGTTCAAACCCACCCATCTAACAGTACAGAAGTGACAGAAGAGCAATTCAGTACGTGGGAGGATTTTGAAAAGAAATCTCTTTTGCAGAGAAAGCTTTTTTTCTTCTTTTGTTTTCAAATCTACACACAGGTTAAGAGACAATGCTGCAGCACGCTATACATTAGAGCTACATTAATCAAATTTCAAACTCTGGATTTGAAGCATTCTTGCCCACAGACTATGTGAAATTCTGACAAACGTGAGTTGAGATTTCTCTCAGAGCTGGAAAGCTGGTGATTCTTCCTGTTCCCTAGATGGTCTCCCTCATTTTAACACAAGCCAGCCTATCGCTACAACAAGACCTGGTTCACACACTCCTTTAAGATTAAAATGACGGAACCCTGCAGTTCTGGTATGGTGAGTAGGTGCACTGGGCTTTCCTAGGAGGTTGGAATTTATTCTGCTCGAACATGCAAGATGCCTGCTACAGGGACTGGGTTGCTTCCAATGCTTGCAAGACAAATTGCAAGAGCGAGGCTCTGAACCACTTCAAGAAGTGTGTGTTTCAGGCTTTTGTGCTTCAGTGCCTTGCACTGGTGAGCAGCATTTTACGTACAGAGAACTGGGTAAAGATTAACCTGTATGAACTGGACTAATATCTTTTTATCTGTCTCCATTAGACAGGTGTGTGTGGCCTGACAGGCATATGTTTCATTTAGTATAAAATCACCAGGACACAGTGTCGTCCTTGCTTCACGTTTCCTTGTTTTGGTAGTGGTAACAACAGAGATTGCCATTAAGAAGTCAACATTTACATACAGTTGCCAGACAGCAGCATCTGATAGGTACTTAGAATAGGGAAATAGTGAAAGATCTCAAATATTTTTGTGTGGTAACCACTAAATGGCAACACACACACAATATATCACATGAACATTCTTAACTCTCTGAATGGCCTTTCCATTACTAAAGACCAGAAAGTAGGTGGTTTCCTACTTGTATAACTGCAGGATTTTTGATTGGGGAAAAAAACAGCCCATCTGCTTTGATTTCAACAATGAACTCTGAAAACCACACACAAAAGCAGCCATCATTTTCCCAGAACATGGTATTGTAAAAGGCATATAATATCAAGCACATGCTGGAACTGCAAGTAAAAATAAACGCTGTAATTCTGAGCTCCTTGCGGGTAGTCACCAAAATGACATCATTTGTGAGAATATCAGGATGGAAACATATTCCATTTTAATACTGGCTTGGGTTGAACTCTTAAACTACCCTGTAAAATCCAAACATAGCAGAAATTAAATATTTCTTCTGTGTTTGTGGATCAGAAGACAGATAACCCATTCAAGAGATGGCTCAGCTCCATGGCCATCTGTCTACTACCATGAGGGAGGGGAGAGCAGAATAGAGAGCCCACACAGAGCAGATCCATAACTGCAAATCCCCAAAAGGAGATTTAGGTAGCAACAAGCAATCTGCACTACCTCCCAATATTTAGCAGTAGCACTGGCTGTGTACTAGGTACTGTCTGTTGGAGCTGAGGAATCCTTCCTTCTGCACTGTGAATTTTGCGTGAACTTTACTAAAGAAAAATTCTTGGGCTACACACTGTTCTCCAGGATTTGGCCCTCTGTGATGCAACACTGTTTATGCAACAGACGATTATTGATTACTATTACTATTGATGTAATAGTCATCACAGAAACTTGTTGGAATGATGATAATCAATGGGACATGGAAATATCGGGGTAAAAATATATAGGACTGAAAGAGTAGGTCACGCTGATGGAGGAGTGGCACTATACGTGAAAAAGTATACTGTCAAATATACTAAAATTCTTAAATGAATCAAATGGTACTGTAAAATCTCTATGGATAGAAATTCCATGCTTGAATAATAAGAGTATAGCAATAGGAATATACAACCGACCACCTGACCAGGATGGTGATGGTGACTGTGAAATACTCAGGGAGATTAGAAATGCTAAAAAAACCCAGAAAACCCAATAATAATGGGGAATACAACTATGCCCATGTTGAATGGGTATATGTCGCGTCCGGATGGGATGCAGATATAAAATTTCTATACACGATAAAGACTGCTTCATGGAACAGCTAGTCCTGGAGCTCACAATAGGAGAAGCAATATTGATTTAGTCCTAAATGGAGAAAGGATCTGTTCCAATATTCACCAAGAGATTAATAAAGCTGACCTGGTTGGTAATAGTGACTGCAAATAATTTAACATCCTTGTAGGGGGGAAAATACAAAAGAAACCCCCCCGAGTGGTACTTAATTTCAAAAAGGGAAACTACACAATAAATGTGGAAGCTAGTTAAAAGGAACAGTCATGAGAAGTGCATGCATGCTTCATCAAAATGATTTTAAAACACCATAATAGAGGCTCAAACTAACTGTATTCCCCAAATAAAAACAAAACAATAAGAGCAAAAAAATGCCATGATGGCTAAACCACCACATAAAAGAGGCAGTTAGTGCAAAAGGCATCCTTTAAAAATTGGAAGTCAAATCCTAGTGAGGAAAATAGAAAGGAGCCTAAACTCTGTGAAGAAAAGTATAATTAGGACAAAAAATAATTTGAAGAACAACTAGCAAAAGACACAAAAACTAACAGCAGGAAATAGTTAAGTACATGAGAAGCAGGAAGCCTGCAAATCAATCAGTGGGGACAATAGATGATAAAAGTGATAAAGGAGCACTCAAGGAAGACAAGGCCATTGGGGAGAAACTAAATGAATTATTTGCATCAGTCTTCACTGCAGGGAATGTAAGGGAGGTTCCCACATGTGATACAATTATTTTTAGGTGGCAAATCTGTGGAACTGTCCCAGACTGACGCGTTGATAGAGGTGGTTTTGGAATATACTGATAAATTAAACAGTAATAAGAGAGTAGTACCAGACGATATCAACAAGAATTCTGAAGGAACTCAGATATGAAATTGTAGCACTACTAACTGTGGTATATAACTTTTGCTTATATCAGTCCCTGTATCAGATGACTAAAGGATAGTTAATGTAATGCAGATTTTTAAAAAAGGTTACAGAGGTGTTCCTGGCAATTACAGGCAGGTAAGCCTAACTTCAGTACCAGGCAAATCGGTTGAAACTACAGTAAAGAACAGAATTATCACACACAGAGATGAACATGATATGCTGGGAAAGAGTAAACGTAGCTTTTGTAATGGGAAATCATGCCTCACCAATCTATTAGAATTCTTTGAAGGGGTCAACAAACATGTGGACAAGGGTGATACCGTGGATATCACATACTTGGACTTTCAGAAAGCTTTTGACAATGTCCCACATCAAACGCTTTTAAGTGAAATAATCAGATATGGGATAAGAGGGAAAGTTCTCTCATGGATCAGTAATTAGTTAAAAGTTAGGAAACAAAGGGTAGAAATAGATGGCCAGTTTTTAAAGTACAGAGCAGTAAATAGCGGGGTCCCCAAAGATCTGTATGGGGACCTGTGATGTTCAACATATTCATAAATTATCTGAAAAAGAGGGTGAACAATGAGGTGGCAAACTTTGCAGATGATACGTTACTCAAGATAGTTAAGTCCAAAGCTGACCGTGAAGAGCCAAAAAGGAATTTCACAAATCTCGTTGACCGGAAAAGAAAATGGCAGATGAAATTCAATGTTCATAAATGCAAAGTAATGCACATTGGAAACCATAATCCTGACTATACATATAATATGGTGGGGGGGTCTAAATTAGCTGTTACCACTCGAGAAAGATCTTGGAGCCATCGTGGATAGTTTTCTGAAAACATCTGCTCAGTGTGCAGCAGCAGTAAAAAAAAGCTAACAATGTTAGAAACCATTAGAAAAAGGATAGATAATAAGATAGAAAATATCATAATGCCACTATATAAATCCATGAAATGTCCACATCTTGAATACTTCATGCAGTTTTGGTTGCCCCATCTAAAAAAATAGTAGAATTGGAAAAAGTACAGAAAAGGGGGTGGGGGAAGAATGATTATGGGTATGGAACACCTTCCGTATGTGGAGAGATTAAAAAGACTGGGACTGCTCAATTTCGAAAAGAGATGACTAAGGGAGGTACTATGTTAGAAGTCTATAAAATCATGAATGGTGTGAAAAAAGTGAATAGGGAATTTTTATTTACCCCTTCACATAACACAAGAACTAGGAGTTATCCAATGAAATTAATAGGCAGCAAGTTTAAAACAAACATAAGGAAGGTAGAACTTGTTGCCAACGAATATTGCGGAAGCCAAAAATATACCTGGGTTCAACAAAGATTGAGATAAGTTCATGGAGGATAGGTCCATCAATGACTATTAGTTGAGATGATCAGGGACGAAATCTCATGCTATGGTAGTCTCTGACTGCCAGAAGCTGGGACTTGACATTAAGGGATGGATTATTCAATAATTGCCCTGTTCTGTTCATTCCCTCTAAAGCATCCGATACTTGCCACTGTTGGAAGACAGGATACTGAGCTAGATGGACTTTGAGTCTGATCCAGTATGGCATTTCTTAGATTCTTATGTTCTTAGACTAATCACAAAATATTTATACAGTGGGCCAAATTCATCCCTGGAGTAACTCCACTGTGATTTTGGCCCAAAATTTCTCATGCACGTGGAACTGTAAAGCAAAGACAGTTGCTATGCAGATGAAACCTCTCTCATCTAGAATAAAAAGCTCAGTGACTCTAGCCTTGACACTAAATACTTTATCATGGAAATAAGCTTTATAAAGTGGTTAAAATCAGTGTTCAGGTAACGTGGCCTTAGTTTATCTTCAGCTGGAATGTGCTTGTAACATCCATATTTCATTCACAGTATAATTATATTTTTTAAAAAGAATTTAACAGTTTAATCTCTAAATGATCTAGTTCAATATGGAATAGCAGAATTCTCTATTTAATTTCTAACTGTTAAACCAGTATAAAAGATGATCAGAAACTGGTTTTCTCTCTTTCGCACTCAGCAGCAGATGGCTCAGAAAAGCTATTTAATTAAAAAAAATCCCATCAATTTCACATTCCATTTACTGCTTACACACGGCGAGAAAAATGTCTCACCTCGTGAACTTCCAACACATTGTGCAGGTCAAAACGAGGGCAGTTTGCTTTGAAGAAAGCACGCTGCTCTTCAGTCTTCAAAGGATATCATGGAATGTAACATTTTGGACTCAGTTCTGCCCTTACTACATGAGCACAACTCCCATCAACTGCAACTCGGACTACTGACTTTAGCAGGTGGTGCACCCATCTACAAAAGAGAAAAATTGAGCAATTCAAAATTGTGACAACACTGGGCTAAATACATTATTGGTGTAGACAGTGGAATTACATCATGGTTTGGTCCAAGGCCTTTATTACATTTGTTACCAGTGCTTACACAGCAGGATGGTAGGCACCTCTGAAATATCTGAGACAGGCAGGCATGGAGACCTTTTGGGGTTATTTCATGTTGCTTTACTTTGTGATAAAATTAGACTCTCTCTCTCTGACACTCTTTTTACAATACTTAAATCAATAGAGCAGAATTTTAAATATCTAAGAATATGTTTGAGTATAAATGACTTTCATGTGGAATTGTATCTATTAAACTGTGAAATGCTGTGAAATTCATTTTTTTGACACAACCACCCTCATGAAATCCACCACTGGGAATTTAATGTACATACATTGCGTGGTAGCAAGAGTCTGTTAGGACAAAGCATAAAATGCCAATATAATTTTGTTGGACAGTCTATAAAATATTGCTTTTGAATGTTAATTGTAGATTTTTCTCTGTATTTCTTAAATTATATGTCCAGTCTTCCACCAAATGTCCACTAACATTACTTAGCACAAAATCAGGCCCTAATTGGCTAATTTTTCCTCAATGCACAACTGAAATTTACAATTTCTCATTTTTTATTAGTAAGGAGAACCTTCTCACTTGTGTATACGAAACAAACCTTCAAAATCAATTTACAGTGCAAAATAAAGTTTTTCATGGTAAATATATAGCATTGTCACAGTACATAGAAATATCACCTTCATGGAAAACTCTCACAGAATTGACTAGGGATGAAATCAACAGAATTCTAAAGAAATCAAACAGAATTCTAAGAAGTTAATCTAAATCTCTCCATAAAGAGAACAAGATCCTTTCTAAAGATTTTTAAACCATATGATAAAATTTAAAAGAGATATTATATCCCTGTTATAGAATTATATAGAAAGGTTTAAAAATTCTGTAAAGAAGTTGTAATTCTCTATTAAATCTATCAGACTTTTCCATAAAGGCAGAACTTTTAAAACTAATATTACTTTAGCACCTTCAAATTTAACATTTATCTATGGAATCTGGACTGATTCTGATCTAATTTACACAATGAGGAGAAACTGCACTGAAATCACTGGTGTTCCACAGGCGTAAAGAGTGGCACAAGGGCCTAAACCTGCTCCCATTGGAAGTCAAGGGCAAACTCCCATAGATGTCAATGGTGCCAAATCAGGCCAGAGATCAGACCAAAAACTAGCATCTTTTCCATTGAATCAGAGAGGAAATATACAGAATCTGTGTTGAAAGAATACAGTCCACACATACAGCCAAGACAGAGTCCTGGGACCACCAGGGAGAAAGGAGATGCAGAGTTTGCTCAGCATGCATATTTCCTCATTTGGAACTTCCACCAGTATGAAAGGTGTGAGCAAATCTCTGGGGGGAGAGACGAGTATAACTGGGAACTCGGGGTGGCTACACAGGAAAGTGAGTGGGTGCTGAAACTGAGCATCAAGGGGTTGAAGAGCCTGATGGGAGACAACGGAGGGTAGAAATCAGAATGAGAGATAGTAGATTGAAAGCTGAAGGCATGCAGAGCGGAGATGATCCAGAACCTGAGCATACAGAAGCTGAACTTGGGAGCAGGGCCTGAGGTGTTTATTGGGTGTGAGACCTGTTGTGGGGAAATCACTAGAAGGAACTATAGAAACTTACATTGTAGATTTCCCTAAGAACACAGTATTCAGAAGAATGCAGCATAGCAGCTGGGGTATGTATTGCTGTCCTTGCCTCCCTCTCCCTTAGCCAAGATCTCTTCAACACACTGTCATATGGAGACGTAGTGAAGAGTCATATCTAGGGCTGTGGAAGGGAAGTAACATGGTGACAGAAGAGGTATATCCTGCTCAATATTGTGGTGTTCCCACTGCTTGGCACCTTTGCATGCAGTGTCTTGTGCCCCAGAAGTAAAGTGACCAAACCAAGGTTACACATAGCATATAAAAGTGGCAGAACCAGGACTTTATCCCTGGCATCTTGACTCCCGGTCCCCACTTTCAGGACTAGATCACAGAGCCTAACCATAGAGTGGGATTCCTACACACTTTCAAAAATGACTATTTGTGTTCTTATGACCTTGTCCTCCAAATACAGTACATACAGCATAGAAAGGATTTGAGGCTATTTGAATAACCCTAAAAATAAAACAAGAATAAAACAAACGATAATACACAATGAATAACACTGACTTATGATTAAATGTGTTCCCAAATCTTTGTGCTGAAATCTGAAAGCGATGGTTCATACTCTGTAGCCTGTCACACTTGCAAAACAACCTACAAGGGGTCCTGTTATTTACTTATGGTGATAAATGGCTAAGGACAGTAAGTCCCATGTTTGACCTCTGATTGGTTATATAGAATACAGACAATCAGAAATGTGATGGTTCAGATCTCTTTTATCAAAGTCTACATTGTATTATTAAGGACACTGAAGAGCTTAACAAATGATTAGTTACATCCTATTTTTTGCCTTAAATATAGTAACCATTCAGGACATGCTGTCTCAAATAGTCAGTGTATGACACCATGCAGAAGAAAAAAAAGTTCTATGCTGATCATTGCTTACCAATACAGGATTCCCCGGAAAGTGAGTAGGTTCCATTGTCATGGAAACCGCTTCTGCACTCACAGTGGTACCACCCTGGGAGGTTAACACAGCGTGAATGGTTGTGACACTCAATGATCCCCTCTGCACACTCATCAATATCTGCCTCAGAGAAAAACACAAGCCAGCCAGGAAATTAATTTCCTTTGACACCAACATTTTAGATGCTTTTTTTGTTGTTGTCTTCCTTTAAAATATGGATTGTATTTTGTTATGGTTCCAAACACCAAACACACAGCTGGTTCAACAACAGCAAAAACAACAAGTAGGACATCTGAAACATAAAAAGTAAATACAATTTTTACTATAATATGTAAATAAAGCTGTTTTTATTTAGAGGTAAGGAACTATTTTTTCCATGTACATAAAACATTCTGAGGAAGATTCTCAACTGAGAATTTGGCCCTGTATCTTTTTCTGAGAATCCTGGAGTATCACTGTAGAATGAAAGATTAATGATCTAAAACAAACTATGAGATCATTCTTGCTGCTGGTGGTGTTTTAAAGTGCTGTACATGTGGTGTACAATTATGATCCTAAGGGCCGTACTCTACCACCATTACATGGAATATTATTTAACTACAAAAGTAGTCCTACTGGGTATGATGTCAATTCCACTAGGTCTGCTTGCACTAGTCTTCCAGAGCAGTGCAGACTTAAAATCATTGGATCCATCCCTCTGAGTATTCTCTTGGCATCGGGGAAATTCTCTGTTGGTGTAGGGCTGCTGTAGCGACTCCCATGATGCCTCTCCCAAATGCAAATATAGGTAGTATGGACGGGCAAAAAGAATCATGGCTGGGAAGCCTCTGTGACTGGCTGATAGGTCCATGGCACTACTTTAATTTTCCCTGGGAACCAGACTGGGCCACTAGCCTGCCCAAGCACTGAGGAAGGCCCTCTGGGCCCTAGAGTTTGGCTGGACCAGACAGTCTGATGCAGTGTGAGCAAAGGTGATAGAAATGGTCTCTAATAAATGTTAATAATATGCCTAATCTCCAACCTGGGCATCCCAGTACAGTCTGCAAAAGACGACAAATTTTCAGCAACTGGATTTCTGTTCTAGAGTTAATACTTGGCCACTATACAGGACTTTATATGTTCAACGCACTTTACAAAAATGAACTGGCACCTTGCAGTAATTACAATTTTCACACTGTTTCTGTGATGAAAGTTAATACATTGTAATAGAATGTGACAGAAAGAAAAGGCAATGATAAGATGCAATGATAAAATCCTCTGGAAAAGAGTGAACAAATGGCAATATACCTGTAATTTTGTAGCAGTGAAAATATACAGAAAGTTTGATTCCCTGCAGAGTTCCAGTAAACATGTGTTGCTTTTACTAAGGATTTTTCTAAACCTTCTTTAACATCATAATCTGTAATAACCTTGGCTGATTAGCACTGGCACCTGGCTGTTGTTCTCCTTTGAGCATTTATGCAGTATATTTTGGAGGGTTGTAATTAAAATTAGCAAATTAATTTTATGTTAACCTTCCAGTAATTAAGAAGCTGTTATATTTACATGATGTTCATAAAAATGGTTTATTCTTCCATTTAGCCAGAACCATTTAAAAAAAATCTTGGACAGTTTTCAGCACCACTGCAGGGGATCTTACCAATTATAAATGAATGTCTTTTCCTGAACAAGGATGAGCTGTTTTCATCCACTGAGAATTATTCCCAGCTAGTCAACAACATATAAAACAAGAATAAAACGTGTATCTCAAACACCATGGAAATTTGGAGACTTTGGCCTCAATTCAGCATTGAGCATAGGTGCAGGGCTCTCGCCCCTGGATCTTGATGCAAGACTGGGATCTTATTGAGCAATCTGAGTGATTCTTATCTCCATTTACAAATATTATACACTGGTGTGGCTCCATTGACTTGAGTGAAATTTATTCTGATATAGACCAGTATAGATCAGAACCAAGTATTTTCCAAATTCAACTATATTTATTATTTTGTATAAGCAGTGCACCACAAAAGGACAGACCCATCTTTCTTTTGTTTAATAACAGTATTTATTCTTGTTTAAATCTAATTGAGGAATCTAAACAAAGCTCCCTTTTCACTTTTGTGTTCATACTCTGCTTAAAAGTGAAGCAATGTAATTTTCTACAGCGCTGGCTTACAACTACCATTTATTTCTAGCATTCTTCAACTTCTGTCTAATAAAGTCAGCTTGTTTACTCTTTAAACTCTGTTGCTGCTGCCACCCCTCTGTACTTTATATTTTGAGGAAGCTAATTTTAGCGTAAAAACAATGTACAAATCTAACTGTCCATCAATGATGAGCACTGCTTGCAAATTCAGATGCTTTCAATTCATTATAGCAAATGGAATTTATAACCATGATCTTTTCACATGTCATGGCTGATGGAACAAGTTTAATCCTATTTGGGAAGTGCATGACTTTGCTACTGCAGGTTATTTGCAAATGAATCTTCCTTCTTGCTTCTTTTTCTTCCCTTGTATTGAATCCAAGAGTGCTCTGATCTAAAAATTGCTTCCTTGGGTCAGTCCTTTACTTGACCTTCCTCCCTTAAATTCTACTGTTTTTAATGTATGAAATCAATAGAGTTTTCCTAAAGTTTATCTCCAAAGCAGAATCCCGTTGAAAGAATGTTTGATTTAGGTTTACGGTACAGGATGCTAATTGGTTGATTACTTTTTAGAGAGCTCTCCTGCTTAGAGACCAAAGCTGAGCATTTGCTCCTATTTAAAGAATGGAGAAGAGAGTCCGAACGTGAGGCTATGTAGATTATGTTGTGGAAGTAAAATAGTATCACTGATTATTTCTCGACTAGATTAACCTAGCACCACCATCTTTGTCTGTAGCTTCCTACAGGAATAGAGAAAAGGGTTAGACTATGAAATTTTGATAAACGTCTAGAGTTCTATATGCAAGGCAAAGGGGCGGGGTGGGGAAAGAAGCCTTTCCATTTGTCTAATGCATTACAGTTGGTTAGCCCCCACACGTACACAAATGTCCACAAAGGTTAAAGAAAAAAAGAAAAGGCCCTTCAGCTGATCCTATTATCCCTTACCCTATTTTTAGCAACGCATACATGGACAATATTTATCAATTTGTTCTGTAAATACTGAGTGGTTTAAGAGTTTTAAAGTATGTAAATCATATAATGGAGGGAGCAATCCCACACTGTCAGGGGCATTGGCTAGATGACCTAGTTGGATCTTTTCCATCTCATTGTACTATGGTTCTTGGAAGCACTTTTATGGGGAGTATTTGTATATAAGAAGATTTTGCAATATCTAATGGCTGGAGAAGAGGATTGGAAATCAAGAGATCTGGGTTCTATTCTAGGTTTGTCACTGGCCCCCTCAAATAAGTCACTTCACCCTGCTGTGTTTCTGTTTCGCCATCTTTATACACTCACTCCCCTACATTAAGCACTTTCAGATCACTGGATCAAAGATGCCATATTTAAGTACACAGTATTTATATGCATATGGCACACATATATCAGTGCCAGATTTTTCACGATAGTATATGATTTAATTGCCTACAAAGCTTTAGCATGTGTATTATATATAGATTTCCAGACAAAAAGATGTGGTAAAGGGAGGAAAATATATAGCAGCAATTTAAGAATAAAAACAGTACAACAAAATTGCATTGATTCCTCAAACAAGTACTACAAAACTGTTCTGGGACTGTGCCCTAATGCAGATGTCAGGAAATGACTGGACCTGTGACTGCACAGGTCCAACATGTGTGCTGCTCCTCTCCCACCTCACCCCAAAGCAATATTCCACATTTTCTGTACGTTAAGGGCACAGATCCCTGGGGTCCTGTCACTCCCTGCTCAGGAGAAGCACAAAAGTTCCACTACATTAATGCCCTCTGCAAGCATTTATGGGGGCAGGCGGAGGGAAGAGAGGAGATAGTAGGATGCCCCCTTAAATATATAGCTTAATACAGTAAAAGCTGTTTTATCCAGCAAGTTGGGGGAATGGGGGTGCTGGTAAGTGAAAAATTCTGGATAACTAAGAGGGAGGGAGTTTGAGTGCAGGAGGGGGCGCGAGGCTGGGGGCGCAGGGCATGGGCTCTGGGAGGGAGTTTGGGTGTGGGACAGTGCTCGGGGCAGCAGGTTGGGGTGCGCAGTGATGGATCCAGGAGGTGCTCACCTTGGGTGGCTCCCCACAAGTGGCAACCTGTCCCGGCTGCTTCTAGGCGACAGGCTGCTCTGCCCGCGTCCTGCCTGGAGCACTAGCTCTGCAGCTCCCATTGACTGGGAACTATGGCCAATGGGAGATGCAGAGGTGGAGCCTGCGGGCAGAGGCAGCGCACAGAGCTGCCTACCGTGCCTCCTCCTCCTCCAATACCCAAACTCCCTCCCAGAGTCCGCACCCACCCCCCTTCCCACGCCCCATCCCCCTTCCGGTCCTGCACCAACCTGACTATACACCGGAATTTCAATGGAGATCAGAAATGCCGGTCTGTAGAGCTTTCCGGTTGGTGAAGTGCTGATTAAAACAGCTTTTAATCAATATTCATCTTTATGAGGCTAATCCAACACCCACTGAAAGCAATGCAAAGACTCCCACTGACTCATTGACTTTTATGGACTTTGGATCAAGTGCTACATTTAAAAATATATAGTATAAAACAAATAGCGTGCATACGCAACCCAGCCAAATTAATGTGCTTGTGGGAATCTCAACTTCTGTATATCATGAATGCATGACTTTCAGCTGTGTGGAACATTAAGTCTGCATTAATGTAATTTTTACATTTTCTATTGAACTCTAATTTAACAAGGGGCATTGCAGCTCTTCCCCCCTACCCCCTGGTGCCCTTCTCCTCCCAACCTTTTTTCAGTTTAAGCCCTGCTCACAATGCCCATCTGGAAGGAGTTACTGTACAGCAGATTCTAATGCATGCTTTTATCCCACTTGGTTATTTAACTGTCATTAGCATGGGATTGTTAATGGATCTGACAACACCCCATTATGGTGATTTTCCAGGAGGTATGAAGTGGTGCATTTTTCCATTGTACAACAGGGACACCAGTTGGTTTTGAATAAGCTCTTGCAGGATGCTAATCCTGTCCTTTGAGGACAGGTCTGTAGTTTTTACTTTAACCATTCCAGCTTCCTGCATTATTCATAGGGGTATTTATGCAGACATGATAAATAGGATAATTTACCTCAAAATAAAACACAATGGTTTCAGAACCCAATGAAAAATGGAGAATTAAAGTAAGTCAATCTTCTAAAATGCTTCACCATATTTCTGTCATTATGTGATTATACTCTTATGTTGTTTTTACCAGAGGCTCTACACAAAATGAGACAGAGCAGTTCCTAAAATAAAAGCCTTTGTTCATTAAATTTCTAGAGTATTGCTGTTCATGCAAAAAAAAAAAAAAAAAAAAAAAGAAATCCTTTCCTTTAGCTCTTTATTGAATAGAAGACTTGGTTAAAAAAAAAAAAAAAAAAAAAGTATTTTCCAATTAATACTGCATCACAAAGGTCTCGGACATCCTAAACTGAAATCACACTCTTTCATTGTTAAGTATAATAAATTCCAGGAGAGCATCATAGCTGTATGTTCCAAAGGAACATCACGCTAAAGACTCTCTTCATCATAAAATCACCTAATGACCATCCATCTGGACAAGTGAGGCATGAATCCTATCTCCCTCCATTTTCATAAAATTAAGGCATGGAAAACTGAATATGGATGAGAGCTTTATGCAAATATGATTCCCCCCACACCTCAGAGGAGACATGCACCCACTTCAAGAGGCCCTCCATGCTCCCACAGAATACAACTGCTTTGAAAAAAACGGCATGAAGCAGGGGCATGTGATCTGAACGTTACCCACGTGGCAGATAAATAAACTAAAAATTAAAACAATAACCAACAGCCATTCTCCAAACCAAAACAACTTCAAACAAACCAATCCCCTAACCTTACTTGGCCAAATTCAGTCTTGATGTAAGCCATCACTCCACTAGTTTCAATAGTTGTGTCTGCTTACCTTAGGATTGAATCTGGTCCATTATTACTACCTTTTCTGTTGGTGCTGGTGCCCCTTTCCAGCTGGCATGAAGAAATTTTATGCTTACTCTCAAATGTTTATGATGAAAACTGCAATTCTGTCATTAGTGGTCACCCTGTAAAACCTGCCAGTTTTGCTTTAGAGGAAAATTTAAGTTTACCACACTAGCTGCAGCATTCTCTACACGTCCATGTTTTTATTATAGGGGTAAATACCTACAATAGTGATAATACTCAGGTAACGTAATTTAGTTATTTGAACCAATGGACAGCATTCTAATGGTAACAGCTGAATAAGGACTAATGAGTGTTTCTCAACCTTGAGAAATTAGCTCACACCTATCAGTACATCACAGAATCACAGATATTTGAGATAGAAAAGAGCTACTAGGTCATCTCAACCTCTTTCCCATTCGACATAGTTCCCTAGAGTCTATTTTTGTCTAATCTAGTTTTAAACGTTCCAAGTGATGGAGCTTCAACTGCTTTCTGGTGGAAGCTTGTGGTTGTCTTTGGAATAGTCAGTCAAGGGAAGTTTTCCTTTTGCATCGAACCTTACTTTTAATTTCCGTAATTTTATCCCATTAAGAGATATTGAGCAAGTTGTCTGCACCAAATGGTGCAAACATTCTTTCCTCTTTTTTTCCCCCTGTACTCCACACTTGTGGCTCTTTTCAAGTCGTGATTTTAGTTATGCCATATTTATGTTGAGCTTTAGCCTACAGTCCTTACTCTGGCAGTGATAGTTTGTCCTAGGTAACAGTGTAGGACCTGGCCCCAGGGCATGAGGACAGGGAAGTAAAATAAAAAACTGCAATTTGTAAATATAACAAATACAGCTCATATTCATGATGTCCCAATAAAAACTGAATATATGTAGCAGCTACATGGTACTTCAGAGGTAGATGGTGTGCCCAGGCACCTATTACAGTTAAAGAGCAGCTGTAACATAGTTATTGTGCAACTGTGGATTAGTGTTATCAGGATTGTTAATCAGCTGGAAAATGTGTGTGTAAATTTAAAAGTATTAGTTTAACCCAAGAGCAGATTAACTGAAGCTATCAGGATAACAGACTATTGGATGCCAGCAATTTTTAAGATTAATTCTTTTAATATATCACACCTCATTTACTGAAATCCATTTTTAATAAACACTCCAAACTGATTTCTTTATCAGTTTAGTGCATGTCTCTTCATATCAGTCTATTTGTATGCTAAATCTGCAGTACACTTGAAGGCTGCAATTTAAAAGTCGCTGAGATAGCCAGATGGTTGTCAATTCACAATATATTATCTAAGACCAAGTTTTGGATTCTTTCATACCAAGCATAAAGACTTGTTTAGGAAACATGAATACAGCCAGAGTATTTAATGGAAAATTTTAGCAGCCAATTATCAGGGAGTGAGAGTAGCCAGTCCACAATTATGTTTGTCTTTGAGTTTCTGATATGAACTAGATTTTAGCCATTCCTCTGTAAGCTATGAAGAAATATTGCCTTCAAAGTTGGTAGGTTATAGGGTTTCCTATAGTAGCGTAGGTAGGTAAGTAGTATTCCTGTTTTATAGATGGAACAACTGAGATACAAAGAGGTTAAATGAGTCATTCAAGGTTACACAGAAAACTTACAATAGAGCCAGAAATAGACTTCAATCTCTTGATTCACAGACCAGTGTCTTAACAGTGAGGTCATTCTTCCACCACATAATTACTACAAAGCCGATTCTTAAACAACCAAACACACCCAAGGCTGCACAGTGTTACCTGTACTGGTGAGTCATCAGCAAAAATGGGTTCAATTTTTTTATATTGGAAATCTTGGCACTTGAGAATCAATTCAATTAGGCCATGATACTGTTAGACCTGTATGTGCAATACCCAAGCAATGCTACAGTATACTAGATAGGAACACTAGGACAAAAACTGATTGGGAATGAAAGAACAAAATTAATAGAGGAGATCCATTCTAATCCACAGTGACCACAGCAGACACTTTTAGCACCAAACTTGCCATATTAGCCGGATCTAAAACTTAAACGACAATTTGTTTGCTTCTAGAAGCAAACATCATCGACTACACATTTCATTGATCTAATGTATGGAATGAGGAGAACATAAGGACATAACAGTACCCATATTGGGTGAGACTAATGGTCCATCTAGTCCAGTATCCTGTCTTCCAGCAGGTGCCAGATGCTTCAGAGGGAATGAACAGAATAGGGCAACTATCAAGTAATCTATCCTCTGTTGCCAGCTTTTGGCAGTCACAGATTTAGGGTAACCCAGAATATAGGGTTGCATCCCTGACCATCTTACCTAATAGCCATTGATGGACTATCCTCCATGAATTTATATAATCCTTTTTTTGAACACAGTTATACTTTTGGTCTTCAGAACAAACCCTGGCAGTGAGTTCCACAGGTTGACTGTGCATTATGTGAAGAAATACTTCCTGATATTTTTTTTAACCTGCTGCCTTTTAATTTCATCAGGTGACCCCTAGTTTGTATCATGTGAAGGGTAAATAATATTTCTTTATTCACTTTCTCCACACCATTCATGATTTTATTGACCTCTATCATATCCCCCTTGGTTGTCTCTTTTCTAAACTGAACAGTCCCGGTCTTTTTAATCTCTCTTCATATGGAAGTTGTTCTACAACCCTAATAATTTTGATGGCCTTTCTCTGTACTTTTACCAATTCTAATACATCTTTTTTTGAGATGGGGTGACCAGAACTGCATGAAGCATTCAAGGTATGGGCGTCCCATAGATTTATATAATAGTATTATATTTTCTCTCTTTTTATCTATCCTTTTCCTAATGATTCCCAACATTCTGTTAGTTTTGACTGCCACTGCACATTGAGCAGATGTTTTCAGAGAACTAGTCACAATGACTTAAAGATCCCTTTCTTGAGTGGTAACAGCTAATTTAGACCCCAACACTTTGTATGTATAGTTGGGATTATGATTTCCAATGTGGATTACTTTGTACTTTTCAACATTGGATTTCATCTTTCATTTTGTTGCCCAGGGCACCCTGTTTAGTGAGATCCCTTTGTAACTCTTTGCAGTCTGCTTTGGACGTACTATCTTGAGTACATTTGTATTGTTTGCAAAATTTGCCACCTCACTCTTTACCCTCTTGTCCAGATCATTTATGAATAAGCTGAACAACACAGATACCTAGGGGACCCTGCAATTCATCTCTCTCCACTGTGAAAACTAGCTATTTAGTCCTACCCTGTGTTTCCTATATTTTAACCAGTTACTGATCAATGATAGGACCTTCCCTCTTATTCCATGACTGATTACTTTGCTTAAGAGCCTTTGGTGTGGGAACTTATCACAGGCTTTCTGAAAGTGCAAATAAACTATATCAACTGGAAAAAACAATGAGGACTCCTTGTGGCACCTTAGAGACTAACAAATTTATTTGGGCATAAGCTTTTGTGGACTATAACGCACTTCATCAGATGCATGGAGTGAAATATATAGTAGGCAGGTATAAATATACAGCACATGAAAAGATGGGAGTTGCCTTACCAAGTGGAGGGTCAGGGCTAACGAGGCCAATTCAATGAGGGTGGATGTGGCCCGTTCCCAACAGTTATAAAAAGGTGTGAGTATCAACAGAGGGAAAAATTACTTTTTGTAGTGACCCAGCCACTCCCAGTCTTTATTCAGGCCTAATTTGATGGTGTCAAGTTTGCAAATTAATTTTAGTTTTGCAGTTTCTCATTGAAGTCTATTTTTGATTTTTTGTTGTTGAAGAATGGACACTTTTAAGACTGTTATTGAGTGTCCAGGCAGACTGAAGTGCTCTTCTACTGGGTTTTGAATGTTACTTTTCTTGATGTCCGATTTGGGTCCATTTATTCTTTTGCGTAGAGACTGTCTGGTTTGGCCAATTTACATGGCAGAGGGGCATTGCTGGCATATGATGGCATATATCACATTGGTAGATGTGCAGGTGAACACGTCCCTGATGGTGTGGCTAATGTGGTTAGCTCCTATGATGGTGTCCCTTGAATAGATATGCAGACAGAGTCGGCAATGAGGTTTGTTGCAGGGATTGGTTCCTGAGTTGGTGTTTCTGTTGTGTGGTGTGTAGTTGCTGGTATTTGCTTCAGGTTTGGGGGCTGTCTGTAAGCAAGGTTTGGCCTGTCGCCCAAGGTCTGTGAGAGTGAGGGATCATCCTCCAGGATAGGTTGTAGATCCTTGATGTGCTGGAGAGATTTTAGTTGGGGGCTATAGGTGATGGTTAGTGGAGTTCTGTTACTTTCTTTGTTGGGCCTGTGCAGTTTTTGTAAAGTCCAGCCATGAGGAAGTTTGTGTGGAAGGTTGGTTTTTTATGAGAGTATAAGTCACACACTCTCAAAGAAATTGTGGAAACACCTGATCAACATCATCAACAGCATCGTATATCAACTGAATCACTCTTTTTCACATTTTACACCTTCAACGAATTTTATTAGATTGTGGAGGCATGATTTCCCATTACAAAAGCCGTGTTGACTCTTCCCCAAAACATCATGTTCATCTATGTGTCTGATAATTCTGTTCTTTTCTACAATTTCAACCAATTTGCCTGGTACTAAAGTGAGGCTTACCATTCTTTAATTGCCAGGATCACCTCTGGAATCCTTTTTTTTTTTTAAAAAAAATAATCAGCATTGCATTATCTGTCCTCCAGTCATCTAATACAGAAGCCTATTTAAGCAATAGTTTACATATGACATATAACAGTTAGTAGTTGTGTAATTTAAATTTGAGTTCCTTCAGAACTCTTGGGTGAATACCATCCAGTCCGGTATTCTTGGTGACTTTTTACAGTTAAATTTATCAATTTGTTCAAACACCTCCTTTACTGACACTTCAGTCTCGAAGAGTTCCATAGATTTGCCACCGAAAAAGATTCGCTCAGGTGTGGAATCTCCCTCACATCCTCTGCAGTGAAGACTGATGCAAAGAATTCATTGAGCTTCTTCCTGGAGTGCTTCTTTAGCACCTCAATCATCCAATGGTTCCACTATTTAGCAGGCTTCCTGCTTCTGATGCACTTAAAAAAAATTGCTGCTACTTTTTTTGTCATTTGCTAGCTGTTCTTCAAATTCTTTTTTGGCCTGCCTAATTGTACTTTCACACTTGACTTGCCAGAGTTTATGCTCCTTTCTATTTTCCTCACTAGGATTTGACCTCCAATTTTTAAAGAATGCCTTTTTTGCCTTTAACTACCTCTTTTATGCTGCGGTTTTGCTATGGTGGCATTGTTTGGTCCTCTGACTGTTTTGTTTTATTTGTGAGTATACAATTAGTTTGAGCCTTTATTATGGTGTTTTTAAATAGTTTCCATGCAGTTTGCAGACATTTCACTCTTGTTACTATTACTTTTGATTTCCATTTAATTAGCTTCTTCATTTTTGTGTAGTTCTCCTTTTTGAAGTTAACTAATACTCTGGTGGATTTCTTTGGTATTTTCTCCCCTACAAGGATGTTAAATTTAATTACATTATGGTTGCTATTTCCAAACAGTTAAGCTTTATTCACCTCTTGGCAAATAGTGGAACAGATTATGTGTTTCATTTAGGAATAAATCAAGAATTGCCTCTCCCCTTGTGGGTTCCAGAACTAGTTGTACCGGGAAGCAGTCATTAATGGGGTCTAGAAATTTTATCTCTGCATCCCATCCTGAGGTGGCATGTACCCAGTAAACATGTGGATAGTTGTAAATCCCTTGTTATTAGGTTTTCTGGTTTTTTAGCCTCTTTAAATTTCCCTGGGCATTTCACAGTAATCTTCACCATTCTGGCTAGGTGGTCGGTAGTATATTCCTACAGCTATACTCTTATTATTCTAGCATTAAATTTCTATCCATAGAGATTCTATGGTACAGTTTGGTTCCTTTAAGATTTTTACTATATTTGACTCTAAGCTTTCTTTCACATATAGTGCCCCCCTCCCGCTTCCCCATTAGCATGACCTACTTTGTCATTCCTATATACTTTGTACCTGGTATTTCTGTGTCCCATTGATTATCATAATTCCATCAGTTTTTGTGATGCCTATTATATCAATATTCTCATTTAATACCACACACTCTAATTGTCCCATCTTAGTACTTAGGCTTCTAGCATTTGCATACCAGCACTTCATGTAATGTAACTGAATGGGACTCTTTTTTGTTTGTCAGTTTCTACGTGTACTTTATCAACTTCTATCCTCTCCTTTTTACTGTGATATAGAGTATCCTCTTTAATAAATCCTCCCCTAAGTGATGTTTCTGTCCGCACCTGTGGGCTTTCCCCCAGCCTTTAGTTTAAAAACTCCTCTAGGAATGGAAAAACATAGTTTAAGTTTCTAAAAAACTGTATCAAAACTGACTAGAGAAGTTGGGAGAAAATGATTCCACTCAAAAAAGGTGGAAAGAGATGTGCCCTAACTGCAATGTTCACAACTGGATGTGAATTTCCCAGAGTTCTGGGGTTCTTGCACCTGGAGTTTTGGTCTCATTTATTAGAAAAATAAGGTCTAGCTTCGAAGTTCAGAAATGGAACCTGATCTGAACCTTCTGTTACACTACACATTAAGGGACTTTAGCACTCCTACAAGAGATCTTAAATGTTGACAACAGTTGCCTAACTGAGGTAGTTGAAAGGATAATATCTGAGGGAATGACGAAAGTGATCGTCTCAGAGGAAATTGTTACTCCACAGTGAGTTGCTAAAATAAAGTGAATGATCCATGGTGTAACTCCATTCACCAGTGAAATCTGGGAATTACACAATGGATGAATTTGGCCTCTTATGCATTAGCATACTGACAGACCCCATTCCACATAACCTTTGATGCACCAACTGCCCAGCAATGAAGTGCTCCACAAACAATGTTCAAGTGACACTAGTTCTCCAGTGGAAATAGCTTCATTGATAAGCCTTAGCATTGTTATATTGCTGAAGGAGACTATCCCATGGGCAATCTTCAGGTGTACTACCAGCTAATATATCACTCAACCCAGCACTTAAAATGTTTAAGTTCAATATCACAGAATAGCTAATTATTGCATCTAGTTCATCCTGTGATAGTGCAGAAATGTTTCCTACAAGATATTCTTCAGTGTTTTTCTCAGTTTCACTTCAAAGAGACTTATAATGGAGCTCCTACCACTTCACTGGGAAGCTTACATCCACATTATTAGGAAGTTCTCTTCATTAGTTTGAGCCTTTTCATAAGAGAGATGGTTGAGACTAAATAAACACTTTTCAAAACAGAGAGACGAGGTGGGTGAGGTAATATCTTTTATGGGACCAACTTCTGTTGGTGAGAGAGACAAGCTTTTGAGCTTACACAGAGCTCTTCTTCAGGTCTGGGAAATGTACTCAGAATGCCACATCTAAGTACAAGGTGGAATAGTCTGCTTAGCATAAGTAGATAACACATTTCAAGGGACCAAATGGTAAGCTCAAAAACGTGTAGGTGTTCTGTTGAGAGAGACACAACAACACAGCATACTCTTCAAAACAGTTTCACTGTTAACAGGAGGCAGCAGTTGGTAAGAAGATGTAAGATGATAAAAGGCAAATTATCTCCACTAAGAAAAGCGTCAGCCATCATCCTCAAAACTCCTGTATCTAACCCTAAGATAAGAAAAGAAGCCAAATGCTAACTTAAATGTATAAAGTACCCATGCCCTATAGACAGCTCCAGTCTCTTTAATAAGCTTCCAAGCCAGCTGAATGTCAAAAAACTCCCACTATTTTTTTAAGCTTCAGAAGAGTATTTTCAATCATCTTAAACTTTCCAAAGGAAATAAATCCACAGACAATGCAAAAAGCCTTCCAGAAATCATTCATGGTTAGTGTTGTCCATAATGGAATAAGCATGTTTATTTTCAATAGAGGGGAGGCTACAAAGAAAGACCTTTTGAAAGGCCAGACTGTGAAGGGCTGGAAGGATTGTTGGGAGAAAATTAAACCCAGACCATAGAGCACACACATCGGTGGCATTCTAGTTGCCTTGTGCACACAATGGCAGTACAAGCCTCACTCTGTTGTGCCCTGCTTGGAACCACACTCACCCCAATGCTGTTAAAGCTTCCTCTGCAGCCCATTTGCATTTCTCAACGTGCACTATAATGAAAGCGGTTTTCTGCAGAGCATATCCCACACACAATCCAGTCAATTTATTCAATACCCTTTTCTTTTGTTTATTACATCTTCTTGTTTGGGAAGTCTGAGAAGTTGAAACTAGAGCTAGTTGGAGAAACTTCGACAAAGCCATATCCTGCTGGATTAGGCAGTTCCAGCTGTATCAAGTGCTTTGTGAAATCAACTGATTTCACCAGAACTTCATTTTGGAAGAAAACTGAAAAAAAAAATTGTCAGTCAAAACGTCCCATATTTTTGGAATGAAACATTTTGATTTTTCATTTTGAAATGACTTTTTATTTAACATTTTGTTTTCTTTTGTATCATATATTACAAAATAATAGAAAATCAAAACGTCAAAATCAAAATTAAAAGTTTAGATCAACCCAAAACTATGTCCCCGCCCCCAGCATTTTCCTTCCTGGACAATGTCAAAAATTTTGATTTTCATTCCATATTGGAACAAAGTCATATTTGGAACTCTCAAAATTCTTTGCAAAATGGAATTTTTAACTACTGCACAGCTCTAGTTTAAACTAAAGAATCAGTAAATGTAAGAGATTGTTAGGTGATGTGTCTGTTACCGTATCTAGATGAAAATCCCAAGAAGAGTGGAGCAGTGAGTGTTTTAGTCATTAGCAAATATCCAGGATTAGAAGCTGAAAGTCACTGTTGTCTACTATTTATTTGAAAAGCACTAAGAGGATTCTATTTTCCCAAATATAACTAACCATTTCCAGAGTAGAAAATGTGCATCTGGGGTGTGCTCTCACTCTTGTTTTTTAATTAGGAGCCGAATTTTTAACTTCACTAAACCATTCTGTGTTAGACTTTGATCAAACTTAATTCTCTCAGACTGGATGCTACTTCAGACATCAATAATTCCAATTAAACCAACACAGAGATATGATTTCATCATTTATCTAAGCAATTAAAAAGGCACAACTGAAATAAGTGGAAAATCTTGCAAAAGAACCCAAGGCACTTGTCAAGTTTTAATAATAAAATAAATAAATAAATAAATAAATACTTTGCACTTATATAGCACCTTTCATGCAAAGATCTCAAAGCACTTTATGAACACTAAATAATAATAGTGCCTCACAACACCCTTGTGAGAAAGGTAAGGGGAACAATGAAGCCTTGCTTACTTGATTATCCAAAGAATGTTCATATCCCACATGGAGTTATAGTTCCTGGTGTGTGTTAAATGAATAAGAAGTCCTCCACTCATCAAAACTTCATTTCTCCAAATTAAGTTGTCTCTCTTTCATCTCATTTGGGTAAACAAAACTTTACTATATGTAAGCATGATTTTGTTCACCACGGAATTTCAGTCAGTTCTGAGGTTGAACACCGTTGCTAGTCAACGGCATTAAATAAAGTTAGATTAAAAGGAATTCAGATGAATACAAAATTTCTCATAATAGCTGCTTTTCTTCTTCCCTGAACTTTGGAGCAGAACAACTCAATCTGTCAAAATGTAGTAGCTTTGCCTATAACAGCCATCCTGCAAACACATCCTAGGTTTTACAACCTTTCTGCAAAAGCTGACAATTGAAATTAGGTTTTATTAGAATTAAAATGGGAAAAAATAGTCCAGAATTTTGTAGAACTTCAATGAGTTGAGTGCTTTTCAAAGGAAGTCGGCTGCCCAAGCTGAAGGGAGATACCTATCTCCTGTTTGGCATTCATAGCCACGAACCTTCTCCTGAAGTTAGGTATCTAAGCACTTTCTCAAATAAAACTGAGGAGGAGGAGAAGGTAAGTGCCCTAACCATTGAGTTAGACAATCATTCTCACTCTCTCTTTAGCCCAATGACTATTTAAGTATTTCCTATACAGTGTAACAGCCTCAAGACTAGAGTCTGAGAGGAGCCCTCCCACCCCCACTTCTGAATATCCTACAGCCCGGTGGTTAGGGCATTCACACTGCAGATGGAACACCTGGGTTCAAGTTCCCTGCTCAGAATCAGGCAGAGTGGGGATTTGGACCAGCTTCTCCCACATCTTGGGTGATTGCTCTAACCACTGGGTTTTGGGGCATAAGGGGGAGGGCGGCAGCACCATCACTGTTTTTTGCAGGTTAGGCATGCTGTGAGCAGGCCAATAACATTGGGCCCTACAGATGAGAGAGGTGGGAGACCGCTTAGTGTGTTCTGTTAGGGGGTGAGTTAGGCACTGAGCAACTTGACAGTGCCAGATTTGGTGGCTGTGGGCATTCCCATCTGAAGAAATTTACGAGCTGAGGGTGTAATACAGGCCTGCACAACTCGTAAAGCAGCGAGGGTGATATTACTCCAAAGAAAACAGCTGAGGGCCGAAACCCCCCGGCCCCGCGGAAACACCCCCTCCCCCGCCAGCGCCGCCCGCCCCATGGAAACAACCCCTCCTTCCCTAGCGCTGGGGTATGGAAGCCTGTACAGGGGGAAAGGAACAACGCACATAGGGTGACCAGATCACAGCAGTAAAATAGGACCCGCTCCCTCCCCGCCGGCTCCCCCCACCGCCAGCTCACCTGCCTGTCCGCCGCTGGCCTCTTACCTTCTGCCGCTGCCCTCGCCCCCTGCTGCTGGCTCACCCTCACTCCCCAGCCTGTCACTGGTCTCTTCACCGGCCGGCCAGCCGTTGACTTGCCCCACCCCGCCGCTTGCCTACTCACCCCCCCGCGGGCTGCACAGTGAGCCCACGCGGCCCCCAGGCCGCATGTTGTGCAGGCCTGGTGTAATAGAATGCTAAAATGTATTATACGGTTCACCACTAGGTGGCGCTATGTGTCACATACCGGGACCTGAGCTGGTAATAGCTAGACTAGTCACCAATGCATTAAAGGATATCATGAAAGACACAGCCCAAGCATCTCTTTCTATAAAGGAAGCTCTGTAGCCAGTCCATATCAGGTACAGTACAAGAGTCTGACTTGCTGGTAGGAGCCCTGCAATCTACCGTGTAAAAGAGGTATAAAACAGAAGAGACTTATCAATGAAAACTTAGGTGCCTAGTGACTTTAGGTGCTTCCAGAGCTAGGTGGCAGCTGAGTGGTGGCTTTGTTAATGGGGGGAGCTGGCATAGATGTTGGATTTATGTGCCTAAAGTAGAAGTTAGGAGCCTACGTCCCCCTTGTGAATCTAGCCCCCAGCATCTACCTCCGAAGGTTATGAAGATTAGATAATGGATATATGGCACAATATCAGTACTACAGATGTATTTGTGCGTATATACACACACACAGGGAGGCATATTTTCAAACTGGCCTTTGATTTTCAGTACTTTCATGAATGGCTACTCAACTTGAGCTATGGCAAGTTGGACACCCAAGTACTGAAGCATGCAAAATAAATAGCCTTTGTTGAAAATGCTGGGATACTCATACTGCAGACATACACAGTGTCTTTAGGAGGAAGAATTTTACTGTCTTTGACAAAATAATTTTTCATAAAAAGCTGAAATGTCTACACAGCTGTCTCATTAAACATCCCAAATGGCTCCTGGATTTTTATTCCTAATTACAATGGCTAATTTATTCTTACACAAAGTCTACATAATCCTTCAATGACAACTACATTTCCCACCGTGTATCATAAAATCCTAACCAAGACTTACCGTTGTAACACGGCACTAGACAATGGCAAGATTGTGGCTCATGTCACAATAAAAAAGAATGAGTAGCATAAGTTAGAATAATGTTATATGTCTACACACCTTTAAAGTTCAACAATTATGTCTGCAAAAGGGAAAGATCGTTTTGTAACGAGACTGGAACTATTTCACCTGAAACAATGATTAACTGAGCTGCAGTCAAACGTTGGCAAGGAGAATGTTAAGCTTTTCCAAAAGCTGGAAGCATGACTTGAGCCAGCAAATGTAAATGGGCAGGAAGTTTTATTATCAACATTGTGTGCTGAGCCAGTGTGGTATGCTTTTGTGAAGCTGAAAGGGCTTGAAAACCATCAGAAAAGATGCTACTCTCTCTGCATAATACTGACCCCTTGCAAAAGTCAGCCCTAAAAAAAGAACTCAGATGAACTCTCTATTCTGAGGGTACCTGATATAAAATATTTTTAAAGCTTTCATTCTCAAAGGATTTCTGGATCACAGACAAAAGCAAATTTGTATGTAAAGGCAAAGGACTCGAATCTGTTTAAAACAACTACAAAAATTCATACCCTTTTAAATGCAGCAATGTTGAAAGTATTTCGCTGTCTGCAATGAGGCCTTCAGACTAATAGTGAAATAAATATGAGGACATGACTGGGAAGATCCATGGTTCTAGAGCCTGGGGCTGCCGGTCCCTGTGGTCCCCACCACCACCCAACAATTTTGGCAAAGCCCTGATTGACAGGCTGTGAGCCTTGTGAGCCCAAACGCCACATGACGCGTCACCCACAGAGGGCCTGACTAGCAGTGCTCCCAGGGTCCTTGATTGTCAAGTGCACTATCTAATCATGGAGGAAATGCCTGGAAGTTGTCTGTGCAACTAGGTGGATCCCCAGCTGGCTGCTATGACAGACCTTTCTCCAGCTTTGCTCCACTCTGCTCCAGGCCAGCTCCCTTTCCTAGCTCCTGGCCCTTGAGGCTGGTTCTGGGCTCTGACTGTGGGCTCTAGTTCTGGGTTCCTGACCATGCCCCGGCTATGACAATGATAAAGTGGACAACTTTGATTCAGTTTGATACTTTCCTGTTAAAGTTCACAAATCGTACAAGCTCTGTTCTAACTTATTAAATGTAGCAAGGAGAGGTCTTCGTTACATACACACAGGCTACATGAGCCACCAAATACACATGCTTTACATGGAGTTTTTCTATCTTATTCTTTTTTCAAAGTGGCAATTGTGTTTTATTTTGTTTTTATTATAAATCATTTCTTATATTTCTAGGGCCATTTCGTCAGTGGAGCTACTCAGTTTACACTAACTGAGGATTTGACCCTGTCCTCCAAAATTTTCAGCTACCAAGATGTTTTTAGTTCAAAGGCCATCTGCAGCTTGAACACCATAGCTCAGCAATGTATCCACACATACATCTTAATTATAATCTGGCTCAATAGCACTGATTTGTAGCTGCTGAGAAAAAGGTCAGACTTTAAAATGTTGACTTCGCTCATTTTAAAATGGCGACGTGTCCCAATATTTTAACCAGGAGCTCCCACAAAAATATCCTTCTTATTCTGTGACAGCAAAGATGACTGCTTTGGCTGGGCCATCTGAGTAGGTTGGAAGGCGGATGCATACCCAAGGACATGCTCTACAGAGAGCTATCGGAAGGAACAACAGGACGTCCATAGCTTCGCTATAAGGACACATGCAAGCGAGATATGAAGGAACTGATCTTGACCAATGGGAAATCTTGGCAAGTGATTGTAAAAAGTGGCACCATTGTCTCGATCAGGGTATCATAGTCCATGACAGGAGATGGCTCCTACAGCTTGAAGAGAAAAAGAGCCCATAGGAAGCACACAGCTTCCAACCAAGATACATACATTTGCAATAACTGCCAAAGATCATACAAATCTCGGACTAGACTAGTCAGTCACGAGACATTGCAAACCATCTACATCATAGGCTGCAATTCCCACCGTCTCTTGTAGACAACAGGATGCCTACAACAGGAGGTGAAGGGGCATTTACGTGGAGACCGGAAGGGAATGAGAAACCAGAGAATCTTTTAAATTCTTTTTTCCATTTAAACTAAATTGTCATCCTATAACCAAGGAGGGAAGCAGCCCTGCTAGGCAAACAAATTCGTCTTAAGTGCATTTTCTGCAAACAGTTGTTCTTTATTTCTAAAAATTAGTGTGTGTAGATTGATGATGTACCACAGAATTCATCTTGTATAATTACAAATAAAAATTCTGAGGCTAAAGTCTCCAGGAATATTTTGAATATACTGGCTATTTATTGCAATCTGATCCATTCCAACGGCAAAAATATTTGTTCACAACTACCCCAAGGATAAGTCAACTCTGGCAGGGAGGATTTAGCTGCATTCAGTGAGTGGGCTGAATGCCATCAGAGGCAGTCCAACCTTCCCTTCAGTTTGGTGGCAGAATTTTACAAGGGGCTTACTGGAGTCCCTGAAAGGCCCCTCCAGCATTTAATTAATTTAACCCGTGATTTCTGTTCTGGAAAAAAGTTACTTTGATTCCAATATCTTGTATCCTTGACCTTACATTGAAGCATTTCTACTACAGTCCACTACTGCCAGCCATCCACTTCACATTCACCCTCTAGGAAAAAGTGAACATACAGCTGGAGCAGTGGTTCCCAAACTGGGGTTCGTGAACCCCTAGGGGTTCGCGAAATGTTACAGGGGATTCTTGGGAAAAAATTCCCTAATGGTGGATAGAGCTGTCCCTAGAGACCCCGGGCAGCACAGGGCCAGCAGCCCGGAGCCCCTGGACTTCCAAGTCCTCAGCAGATCAAAGCAAGCAAAGCATCTCACATTAAGGAGATTTAAACTTCAACACTCATAAGAAATGGAAAGGGAGGTGGATATTTTTTGCTGTTTTTAAAATTAAATAGGCAGCTAGTATTGTTTTTAAAATTATGATGAAGAACAAGTATAAGCTTTGTTGTGACGTGTGTTGACCTGAATGCTTGTGTAGAAGGAACTTTTTGAGTTGGCTTCTTAAATACTTTCATGCTGTTTCATATCTGATACTCCTTGATGAAACATAGGAGCTTTGTCTTTAACAGGCTTATTCAAAGTGATACAAGCTACGAAAGTGGGATCTTGGAAGAGTGTTGCCATTTTCATAATTAATAAAAATACTGTAATGATTAATAATGAATAATAAATAGTGTGTAATAAGCATGTCATAAAAACAAATTTTATATTTCCAAGATCACTTGGAACACTATAATTCATACTCAGGTAAAGGAGAAAATCCCTGGAAATATTCATTTTTAGGAGGGGGTTCGCGAGACTTGACATTTTAGTGAAAGGGGTTCACAGGTTGTTAAAGTTTGGGAACCACTGAGCTGGAGGCTTACCCATTTCACAGAAGTGCTGCTGGCATAGCCAGCAGGAGATAGTAGGCCATATTTCTGCTGATGTAAAGTCGTACATCTCCACTGGCTTTTACACCAGCAGAGAAGCTGACTCTGAGTTTTAAAAACTGTCTCTCTGGGCTCTGAGTTTCCACCAGTGTGCTCATGATCTATTCCTCGTCCTGTATGGATAAAAACTAATCTTTGTGAGGCCTAATTCTATCCTCAGTGTTCCCATGGCAACGTTAACTATGACCCACAAGACATACAAACTCTTTCAACACAGGCACCACTAGTATATGCATATTATTCTATTATGTAAAGTAATCACTTAGTGATGTCTACGTTGAAAACGTCTGTAAGTGTATTTGATGGGTCAGAGTCAAGGTTGTAATGAGAATGCATATAGTGAAACTGTACATGTTGCTAATATATCAGTATATGAACTGTGAGGATAATACAATATTTATGTAAGATACTGTATCTGGTCATTTGTACAATTTTTAATACTTAGGGGTTTTTAAAATTGCATTTATATAATGCATCATGTTATTTATTGCAGTACTCTCATTTCACTTAATGTTTTTGTCTAGTCTATATGCTGATGAGTTGAATGCAGCTTATCCTGCTGAGAGATAGAGGGGGTGATCCAAGTGGCTGATTCTACTGGGTGGGGGTGGGGGAGAGACTCAGCAGCCTCCTCTTGCTAGAGGCTGGCTTCGCTGTGGGCTATGAAATTTTTCCTCCTTTTGTTTGCTATGGTTGATTGTGCAGCTGGTTGTCTCCTTCTGATTGATTTCCTCCAGGCAGCTGCCTACTCCCTGACCACTGCTGGTGTTTTAAAGGCCTGTTTCATGCTTCCTTTGCTTTTCCCTTTGCTTGTTACATTGTAGATGTCAGACTCTTGTGGGACACTCATAAGCCCTTTTGAGCCACCATGTTGTGAGCTGTCAGCTGATGGACCTCCGTAGTGCTGGCAGCAATAATAATCTTAATAGCTTGCATCAGCTACAGGGAAGGACTCTGCACTACTGATGTGAGGTCATTTGCTCACCAAGCTGAAGATGAATGAGGAGAGAGCTTCTTCAGGGAGGCATTGTTTGGCTGGCTTATACATAAGAAAGCTACTGGGGCTGTTTTGGTCTCTTTAATGTACCAACGGGAGATATCGGATCAAGGAAGCAGTAGGAAAGATATGAACAATAGTGCCTCTAACAATGCTTTAAGGGAGATATATACTACAATAAGCCTCTGCCTGGTTTTTATGGCTCATTTATCCATGTTTATACGTTCCTGCTTTTTTTTTTTAAACAATACAACAACCAATTCAGGTAGAAGTAAAAATAAAAATGAAGAGACCAGCTACACATACGAGAGAGGAAGACCTGGGTTTAAAGGATTTCAGGGATGATGTCTGACATGTGTTTTTAGTACATTTTGTTGGGTTTTACTGGTTGCTCTGGAAATTCCAGAACAATATATGCAAAGTTACCTCAAAGGTCATTGTATGTTCTGTTGGCAAATGTTAGAACAAACTGGCTCCTTCCTTTTTTTTAATACTACAATTATCACTAACTCATTATTCAAATCCCTCATTTAAAAAAACTGCTGCCACAAAGCTTTTTAGTAATAAACAATTACAGAAATTAATCCTGGATTTTTAAATCAAATGCTCTTTTTCTGAGCTTGGATCGTTAATTGGCCAATGAGTAGAATACATTTCTGTATTGTATTTACCTCATTTGAGTCTTAATTCTGATCTCACTTATACTAGAGTAAATCAGGAATGACTCAATTTAAGTCAAAGGAATTATACCATAACTGTAATGTGAGATAAGAATCAAGCCTCCTGAATAGAACTGAATCTTTATTTTCAGGCTAAATATAACTCCTATCTAATATACTAGGTGCTTTTTACCAATAAAACTTTCAGTTTGATTCACGGCAAAGAATTCCAAAGCAATTTACAAACGGTGCATAGTATATTCAGGAATCACTTTGGCAAACAATGGAATGCAGCTCACTCTGGAGTAGAACGCAGCAGTTATTTCATGGCACGCAGCTGTGTTAGACAACAATTTAGGATGGAAAGTGAAGAAGAATATCCCATTAAATGAAATGGCAGGCAAACCTCATGGAGACAGAATGTCATTGCCCAAAGTGCAATTTGGCCAGGATACTGTCCTGAAGACAATAATTCACTCTTGCATAAGAATGGGCCTGGGTTAAACTATGGCCACAAATGTTCAGGGCCACAATTTCCTCTTAACCAAAGCACCTGTAAAAGTACAATGTGTCCTAATGCAATACTGGTCAGTTCAGTACTATGGTTTAAATACTGAGCAGTGCCTGAGCTGCAGTTACACTCAGGAAATCATCTACCAGTTAGCACAAAGCAGCTACTGCACCACCTGCACTTTCCTTTCAGGCATCTCAACAAGGCCCAACCCTACTGATTTTACAAGACATGACAACGACACAGCTGAAGCATGGCACTGCCCCTGGCTCAGCTGCGTATGGCACCAATTCTCCACTTTTCAAATAGAGCCAGATTCTGATCTCAGCAATGCTGCTGTAATTCCAGAGCAAGTCCATTAAATTAACAGAGGTAGTCCAGACTAAGAGCAGAATTTGGTCCCAAGTGTGTACGACAGATGAAGTGACTTTGCCCATATTGAAAAGCCATCATACAATTTAGCATATTTAGTATTCTCAGCCAAGAGCCTGCATACTGGAATAGCAATAGCGCTCAGGGTAGGAGCTAAGTGCCTCGTGTGATGAAATCAGAGTCTCACCAGATCCAGCTCAAGATGCATAAGCAAAGCTGTGCAGAGAAGCCTGCCCAGAGTCTGTTCACAGTATGGATCATACGCTGCAGCCCTGGGCACAATTCCCAAATGATATCAGTTACTGCTATATGCTGCTGTCTGTCTAAGGGTTTCACGTACATGTGTATCTCAGCACCTTTTAAAATAGTGCATCTTCTGGAACCATTCCAGAATTTGAACTGATAAGTTTATCAGAAAATTTTAGGGGCTCACTTGTGCCATTTATGCACAGCCCTGCATTGGGGGCAGTGGAGATCTCCACATCCCAATGGGGTGGTGCATAGAATTTCTCTAGCACACAGGAGGAGTGCGCCTATTCCTGCACCTTGGAAGGGGAGCAGCATATTACTCTCAGGGTACACTAGTTCTGCTCCCTCCCCATTTCTTTTGAGGCACCAGGTCTACGGGAGCATAGTGTGGAAGCAGTCCTTTGTGCTTACCTAAGAGCAGGGATGCAATTATGGCATGCCCTTCGGTTGATCATACAAGAGGAGGTGAGCAGGCTGCTTGCACCCTGCCCACCTGTGTAAGAGCCAGCTTAGTTCTAGCTCTAGAAAGGTCAGTTACTGCACATGCTCAGTGGACAGTATCCAAACTGTGACAACCTTGTAATCTCATTCTTTTCTTGTGCAAAAAGGCCACTTGCAGATGCCACATCAACACTCAACGGTAATTAAATTGTAAAAATAAATCCACTTCAGTAATCATTTTCATATTTTTTTCTTCTTTATAGTTCCAACACAAGCATTATAACTGAAACAGAATATAACACGTAATTGGCTTACTGCTACAACAGAGAGCATGCCCCTGTCATCCAGAACAATGGATCATGCTGTTGTCTATTGCTTTGAATTAAAAGAGTGTTTGTCGTCTCGAAAAAATAAGCAACAATTTCCGTGTACAATTTAATTGTTCAGATGCACATTCAGTGTCCTGTGTATTATCTTTTTCGTCCCTGCTTTTATTCTGTGATTTCATTAAGGCTATGCACTTTCTATTGAATTTTACAAGTCCGCTTCACTTCCACGAACCTTGCACAGCAAAACAAAGCAAAACTATGCATTCTGAAATGATGCAAGAGTATTATATCTGTGTCTTCTGCTCCACTAAAGTAAATGCCAGGCCAAACATGTCTAGCATAAATTTCTGCTTTTATTGATTTATAATTTGTCTACAAATTGTATTCATAGATCTGGTATTACTTATAGATACGCGTCAGCAGAAGAGACTCGTACATGATATAGGAAACATTTGTTGATTTTAATAAATGACTGCCAATCAATAAAAGTGAAGTGCTTATTCTGTGGTCCTGAATCTAATCTCAGACTTGTGTAAATCATAAGTAACTCTATTAAAGTTAAGGGAATTACACTGGTGAAAAAACAAACTAAATCAAAGGCGATTAAGTCCTTAAGATTTTATGGTGAGAATCATGAGATTCATAAACCTTTAATTGTCAATACTCAGGGTTTGTCTACAGAGGGGGGATTAATCCACAGCTTTTCAAGTTAATCTCTTTGAAAACACTTGTGTACACATGACACACCGACTCTTCATTTATCACCAACTCTGGAGTCCTCTTTCAAAGTGAACTAACTTTGCTCTGAAGCATTTTAGTTCAGCCTATTGTTCATGTGCACACAATGCAGCCAGAAACTAGTCTAGCAGTCTTCCAATGGCTATCCCACAATGCTTTGTGGCAGATCATTATTGACTTCTCTTTTTACCTGTGTGCCTTCCACTGCTCAGAGATCAAGTAGCTCGGATGCCCCCTCTCCTGGTTGAAGACTGGTACATAGCCAGACTTTGTCAATTCACTCCTCCTTTCCAGTTTATCACAATAGCTTTGATAATACGTCAGCCTACAACATGCCTCGAGCAGCTTTTGGAGCTGGGCTGAGACCCTGGATCTCAGCATCATCTGGGGAGAAGCATCAGTGCAGGAAGCTCTCGTGGCCAGCCACTGGAATAAAGGCCTTTTTGCCGACATTGCTAGAGATGTGTTAACGGGGAAGGGGGGCACAACTGCGATGCCAAACAATGCTGGATAAAGAGCAAACAGGTCAGGAGCACCTACATTAAAATGAAGGACAACAGGAAAAAAATCCAGCAGGAGACATGTAACATGCCCATTTTTTGAGAAGCTTGACAGGACTTTACCTAACTACATGACCATTGAACCAAGGCATCTTATGGAGCCTACTAGCTGCCTTCTTCACGCCCCCACACTGAGGATAACCAGTAAGACTCACTGGGGGTGAAGCATGAGGAGGCCAGTAGCAATGTCTCCCTGGAAAGCCAGGATCTGTTAGGGACCTTGATGCTGGCCAGGTAGAAGGTGAGCCCAATTCCTGCCCTGCAGCAACCAATCCCATTTTCCAGGCAGCATCCCACACCAGGGCTGAGGGAACCTCTGCATGTATATTTTTAAATTATTTTATAAATAATTTACTATTTGAGTATTAATATTGTCATTATGGCATACTGTTCCAGGTGATCCATGACCACAGCAATTGTAGGTGGATGAGAAGCCCTTTGAGTCCAAGGTCCACACCTCCCTCTCTCCATTGGCCCTTGCTGTCTGTCCACCACTGTCCACCTTTCCAAAATGGTGACTAGTCTGGCTGCCTACAGGGGATTACTATCCACCTTACCCTCAGATTCACCCCACTAACCCCTCCTACACCATAAGCACTTCCAGGGCATGGCAAAACTACATAGCCAGACCAGGAACATAATTCCCAACTTTCCTCTCCCCTGCAGTCTCCAAAGCACAATGGCAAAGCCACACAGCATATACTGCACAGGCAAAAATCCCAATGCACACACCGCTGACCATCTCTGAGGTTCTCCCAAGTCTAGGAAGAATCTCAGGGATGTAATGCGATAAATGCATGTAAAAAATGCTATCTCGGCCTCCCGAGAATATGAACCATAGCCGCTTGTCCTTTTTTTAAAAAAAAATTGCTCCACAGTTATGGCACCTGCACTGCCCAAACGCTCAAGAACAGGGATTTTATTAATGTCTGAGCATCTGGCAAACCCGAGGGAGGGAAACAGAAAACTTATGGTGCAATATTTGCAGTTCTCATTTCAGAGTCCCAAAGAAACCCCAAAATGCAGAGAGGTGGAGGCATTATCTGAAGACCGAGAAGGAAACTGATAAGGAGCTTTTCAGGGAGATCGTTGCAGTGGTCAAAAAGATCATGGCAATTGTCAGGGAAAGCGTGGCTGAAGGCAGAGGCAACTCCTGGAGACAATACCAAGCCAAAATGCCCTGTTGCAGCACATATTGCTATTAAGGCAGCAGGCAGTGCAGTACTATAAACCAACACCCAGCCATGTTATGCAGCCCCCGGACAATACAGCTACTGGCAACAACAGCAACTTCTTCCCCACAGTCCCCCCAGGCACGATTCCACTGCCAGACCCCAGCTCAAGGCACGGAACAGGGGCACCTGGGGACCCCTGCTCTTTTGAGCCCTCTATTGCCCCTGGTAACTTTGAGCCTTGGCACCCCACACCAGAAGCCCCATGAACCAGAAGAGGCAGAGCCAAGACGTATATTTGCCTGTGGCTTTAAACCCCACTACCCCTTGCATTGTGTCCAGCACAACACTGTTGCACTCGGTTGTTCTGTTTCACTGCTGGTTTAATGAAAGGTTTCCCTAGAGCTAGATAATAGAGTGGTTTGTAATGTGCCATTTCATAATTAAAAGCTGCTTTTTCATTTTCATTTCAGTTGAAGGGTCATTTCTGTTTGTTCAATAGATTGTTTAATAATAAAAAGCCTTTACAATTTCATTCATAAAGGAGTCAACAGTATTATTTTCTGTGTAAAAATGAAAAGTTAACATAATTCATAAAGTTTTACAAACAGATGTAGGCAAAGACACAAGGTACAATAGAGACTGCCACAATGTTGCGCTTCCACCACCCAAGAACACTGAACTGCACAAACAACTTCCACCCGCACCCTCATCTGTTAACAGCAGGATGTACAGCTGTACAATTTTAGGCCTGAGACTCAAAATAAGAGCAACAGGCGTCCCTAGTAACATTGCCCCTGCTGATCACATTTTGTTTTGAATACCTTGCTGGCTTCTCAAACCACTAAGCAAATCTCTACACTCCAACCGCCCACCCATAGCTAAGGGTACGTCTATACTACAGAATTAGGTCGAATTTATAGAAGTCGATATTTTAAAACCCGAATTTATGGAATCGATTGTGTGTGTCCCCACTAAAGAGCGTTAAGACCATGAGGTCGATTGACTGTGTCCACAGTAGCGGGGCTAGCATCGACTTTTGGAGCATTGCATTGCGGGTAGCTATCCCACAGTTCCCGCAGTCTCCGCCGCCCATTGGGATTCTGGGTTGCGATCCCAAAGCCTGATGGGGCAGAAAACATTGTCGCTGGTGGTTCTGGGTACATGTCATCCCTCCCTCCGTGAAAGCAATATTTTTCGCGCCTTTTTTCCGGGGTTTCCGTGTTTGCTACGGAAGCCTGCTCAGCTCACAATTACCGTACATCTCCAGCGTACGCCTGGACATTAGGTCTAGTGGGGATTCAGTCACACTATAATACGGGCAGAGGGATAGCTCAGCGTTCTGAGCGTTGGCCCGCTAAACCCGGGGTTGCGAGTTCAATCCTTGAGGGGGCCATTCCGCCTGAGGCTGGTAGTCGCGGGACTACACAGCAGGAGCGCCTTGCCTTCTAGCTGCAGATGGTGCAATATGCCATAAATGGTCGTGGTCGCGGGACCACACAGCAGAAGCTCCTTTTCTTCTCGCAGCAGATTGTACAATATGATTGGTATTCGTGTGCTCCTGGCCGGCGGCCTATGGTGTGGCTGGCCGGGGACGCTTGGACATAAATGGGAGTGACCAGAGTGACTCTGGTCATTCTCTTTTTTACGTTTTGTTTAAGGGAGATTCAGTACTGCATGGAACACGGGCGGAGGGATAGCTCAGCGGTCTGAGCGTTGGCCCGCTAAACCCAGGGTTGCGAGTTCAATCCTTGAGGGGGCCAGGAGCTGATGATGGATATCAAGCATATTGTACCATCTGCTGCTAGAAGGGAAGGCGCCTCCTTGCTCACCGCATATTGTACCATCTGCAGCTAGAAGGAAATGAGCCTAACCCTTGCTCCCCCCTCCCTCCGTGAAAGCAACTGAGGGGGGAGCAAAAAATCCTTTTGATGGGACTCCATCATGGTCACCTCTGCTGATGAGATCTGCGCTCACCTGCAGCTCACCACGCTGGCCAAACAGGAAATGAAATTCAAAAGTTCGCGGGGCTTTTCCTGTCTACCTGGGCGGAGCATTGGAGCTCAGACTGCTGTCCAGAGCGGTCAAATGTTGCACTGTGGGATAGATCCAGGAGGCCAATACTGTCGAATTGCGTCCTCACTAGCCTACATCGATTCGGCAATATCGATTTAAGCGCTAATCCCCTCGTTGGGGGTGGAGTGGCGAGATCGATTTTAAGAGCCCTAGAAGTCGATGTTAAGGGCTTCGTCGTGTGGACGGGTGCACGGATCAATCGAAATAACGCTAATAAATTCGACCTAAACTCATAGTGTAGACCAGGGCTAAGACTTTCTCCTTTACACTCCTAGACTAAGGCCAAAAGGAACCATCATGATCATCTAGTCTGAACTACACATTGCAGACCATGGAAGCTCACCTACTTACTCCTGTAACAGGCCCATAACCTCTGGCTGAGTTACTGAAGTCCTCAAATCATGATTAAAGGATACCAAGTTACAGAGGATCAACCATTTAATCTAGTTCAAGCCAGCAAGTGACCCATGCTCCAAACTGCACAAGAAAGCAAACTCATCTTCCACCCGAGTCTCTGCCAATCTGACCGGGGGGGGGGGGGGGGGAATTACTCTGACCCCAAATATGGCAGTCAGTTAAACCCTGAACACATAGGTGAGATCCATCAGCCAGACACTTAAGAAAGTATTCTCAGTCATGACTTAGAGCCCCCCCCCCCCCCCCCCCCCGTCTAGTGTCCCACCTCTGGCCGTTGGAGATATTTGCTAATAGCAGTCGCAGATGGGCCACATGCCATTATAGGCAAATATCCTAAACTATCTCACAACTTTCACACAAAATACAACACGCTGCTATAATCTTTGGCATGTTTTATTTCTGTTGCTTCCAAACTAGCCCACAAATGGCCAAGTGTGCACCCCACCGTCATTCTACAACTAATGAGCTGGAATTCATTCAGCTTTGAGTGCTGAAATATGGCCCAAGCAGCGCCTGTGCATTTCAGGTTGCCAGCACAACTGCGTGGAGCATTGTTGGATCTATGTTGGCTGACAGCAATTCGAAAATGGCCTTAGTCCACCCACAAAGGAAGTAACAGGATGGAGCCAGAGAAATCATGGGATTTGTTAATAAATTTGATCTAACCTGGCTTTCAGTATGCATCCCACAATGCACAGAGAGAAAAATGGCAGAACGCACACAGCTCAGCAGCGAAGCAAAGGAGTATGGGATATCCTCCGAGAACACTACGCCCTCAGTTCGCAGCAAACCACTGCCACATGTGTACATAATGATGCACAGAGGGCATACCGTCCTGTATGCATACTATTACTGCAGGTTGCGTAATGCGAATTGCCTGACATGCAGTAAAAAACTGTGGATTAACACCACCCTCCTTCCACCTGGGCATAGACAAGCCTTGAAAGGCAAAAACTGCAGGTCTCATCTTATGTTCTTTCTGCATCTCTGGGAACTTTCAGTTGCCTCAGCATGATAAATTAAGTCTCACAGACATATGCTGTAGGTATATATTATATTTATTTCACGGGCAGGTAAACTGAGGCATGGAGTAGTTGAGTGAGTTGCCCATAATCACATAAATCAGTGAACTAGTCAAGAATAAAACCCAGACTTTGACTCTAGTGCCATGCACTAGCCACCATTAACCCTGTTAAACTTCATAAGTGTGATCGAGAGGCTTTTGTATGTAGAGCTAGTTGGGAATTCATTGACAAAATGTGTTGGTTTGTTTTTTTTCAGAAATGATGCTCTGTCAAAACTGAAACTTTTTGCAGGAACATACCAGTTTTGACTAAACAGATTTCTCAGGTCCAGGCTGGAACTTCTGGTCAAAACCAGAGAGAGAGAGAAAGAGAGAGAGGTGTGTGTGCGTGTGTGTGGGGGGGGGGGGACGATGGGGGACGGGACGGGGACGGGACTCGTCTCTACTCCAGAGTAGGCAAAAGGCTCTTAACCTGGTATGTAGGAGACCCCAAGTTCAAATACTTGTTCCAATGTATGGTTAATTGTTTATACAAAGTGGAACAGCTTCATCAGGAGAGATTGAGAGAGACCCACCCCCTTTTCCTCAGCCCAGAATGCCATATAATCTGGTGGCCAAGGCACTCACCTGGCAGAGTGGAGAATGGTAGAGCAGGGATTTGAACCTGGGTGAGCCCTAGGCACAAGGTTATTAGTTATTCTTGTCTATTGCTGTTTTTTTGTGAAATACTTCCAAGGTCTGTTTTGTCCTGAAGTGGAATGGGAAAGTATTTGAATTCTAGAAAAGTTTGCGGATGAGAAAATTGCATTCCACCTCATTCTAATTACATGGTAATTAGTACAAAAATCCAAACTCAAAATAGAATGGCGTAAACACAAATCCCAGCACCTGTGAAACTGGTGAGATAGCATTAGTTGGAGAGCAAGCAAAAGAGTTTTCATTCCTGCCTCCAATTTTCTGGGAAAGGGTGCTTTTGTGCGGAAAAAGCAGGCAGAAACTGGTAGTTTCAGACATCTTTAACCTTCAGAACTTACGAGGGTGGGATGAGGTAGAGAGGAAAAAAAGGGTAAAGAAAAGAGGAGGAAAGTGAGAGTAAATGTAGAACTCACTGAAAATGCACCTGAACTAGGATGATAATGGATCAATTTGTGCTTGAGTATCCTACCACATAGAGAAATCCTAAAGGAGGTTGTTTTATAGTCTGAAATAGATCAAATTCAGAAGCATTTTTATAAGCGTCACAGGGCTGACAGCAAATTTGCCTGATTTCCGCTTTACATCACTGTAAAGTGTCACGTTCCATAGACCCATTCAAATTTTAGCAATTTGTAGCCCCAAGGAACAAGTACTTGTTTTTTTGTGGAGAAAAAAATATAATTATTAATATTTTGGTTCATTTAAAACAATACATTTACATGGTCTCAATATATCTAGGCACATATCTTAATACAGAATTAACAATATTAAGTAACATTTTATATTGAGCATATATTATTATATCATTAACGTTTCTTATTTTCCCACAAAAATTATTTAAACAAAACCTTAGGGTTTTTTTTGTTTGTTTGGGAGAGGAAAGCAGCAGAAACAAGTGGAATGTTTTTCTGGGGTAGGGAGACAGAAGAAAAGAGTCTCAGGAGAATAGAAAGAAAGGAAACTAGCAGAGAGGGGCATGTAATTCAATTATTAACCTGGATGCACAGCCTTTTTGACTATCCTATAAGTATAGGATTTCCGTATTGGTATCAGAGCATCTCAATTGTTTCAATATTTCTATTACACTGTTCTCCTGTGCAAGGTATAGTATTACTTTACTTTTATCTTTGTGAAGTTGTCTGGTACTGTTCTCACAACATTTGTTAAATCTTCCAGTATTGACTAGTCTATTAATAGTTTTTTTTGTTTCCCCAGTGCTCTACAGTAGGAATCATTGCCTGGGTTCACAAATTTAAGATTGTGTTTTTTTTCCTATAAAGAGCGAGACTAGAAGTAGCTTCCCTGGTCCCAATTTGAATCTATTGAAAAGGCTAACTCCCAGTACACATCTTTAAGTCCTGTTCAATTTCTCTCTCTAGTATTTCCAATTTTTTTAAAAACCATCCTGCAGCCCCACATCACGTGTATGAAAGTGGCATTGGCTGTTTTGCATTTCATACTGATATATGGGGCAATATAATGTATTTTATTATTTAGAGATGGGAAAACATATAGTCCATAAATTAAATGATACTGAATTTACAATATTTGGTATTAGAGACAATATTCATCATCTGCACTCTCTCTTTCCTTCTTTTGCTGTTATTTCATATTTACAGCCTGCACTTCATAACTGATAGCTTTCTGCAGTTTGTCCTTTAAAAAAAAAATCATGAGATTGTATGTTCTAGACATAATCCTGATTCCTGAAATTTCAAGCCTGTGTATGACATTTTCTAATAAAGATAGCTTTGTTGGTTCCTTTCTTCTCTGAAAGCGTTTTTAAACTCATATTGTACATTCTTGTCTTTCTAAGTACATCAATTACACCTGTGTGGTTGTTCAGTCGTAAAGAGCTCTTTCTACTTATCATAGTGATATTTACCCCAATATCTAAAACCTACCTTATTCAGCCCAGGTTTGAAAGCGCTACTTTTTTTTTTTTTTGAATTGATATTACTGAGATTTACTTTTTTGGTTTGGTCAAGTGTCTCATGTATGCCCAATAGTAAGTGCACTTTTACATATTTGCCAGTAAATACATCTCAGAAATATTCAACTAGTATTTTATTAATTCCTTTGTTTTTGGACTATTCCATTTTTGTCCTTAATTTATGGTATGGCTGTTCTGGGTCTTCTGCCAAAAAGAGAGCTGCCTGGGTTCTTTCTGTTAACAATGCTTCTAGTGTTCTTTTTGCATTCTTAATTTCTTGCAACAACTCTGCATTATTAGTCACATAATATTGCTTCAGCAAAATGTAAATTTGTTCCTCTAAGGGTTTATCTACAAAAACAATTGGTTCATGGCAAGCTGGGTTGTGAATCTACCCCACACTAGCCTGCCTCAGACTAACTGTCCAGGGGACACTGCTGACGCACATTAACAGTTTGCTAATATGCTTTGATTAGTCCCATTTCGAAAAGGACTTATCAAAGTGCACTAATTAACTATTAATGCATGTCAGCAGGGTCCATGTGGACAGTTAGTCCGCAGCAGGCTAGTGCTGGAGAGATTCACATCCCAGCTTGCCTCCAATTAAATGTTCATGTAGACAAGCCTAAGTCTACCTGTTTTTGTTTATGTCTTTTTTTCCTATAATTGTATTTGATAATGTGCCTTATTATTACTGCTTTAAAGGCCTCCCACCTAGTTCCAAGGGATATAGCCAGAAGGGTATTAACCTTAATATAATTATCAATGTAGTCTTCAATTTTATTCACAAAGTCTTTCTTTTAACAGTATCCAACTTCTTTTTTTTTCTTTCCTGAATTAGACTTTATTTTCATGAAAGCAGGTGCATTGTCAAGGATATGCATTAATCCAATTAGAACAATAAGCATTTCATGTAAAAACTTTTGATATCAAACTTTGGCATTTCCTGAGGGGAAAAAGGGAAGTCACTTGCACGGGGGTGTAGGAGGCTCCAGATACCTATCATGTCTTATTTTTATATGCTCATTCCAGGTTTATTAGATAGAGCTTCTTATCTAAGTTGTAGCCTGTCCCACATTGGGTTAAAACAGCAGCTAACATTACCTGCCATTATCATCCATGAATTTTGGAATGGGATATAATCATTTCAAAAATATTAAAAATGAAATATTCTCCTCATACTGGGCACAGATGTTGGACATACTGTAAGAGGTTTAACCTCTACACATCCCAACATACCTGCACCAATACCCATATGCGCTGCTCTCTCAATTGTTTTTTGTACTTGTACATTGCCAAGATACTTGTTTACATATTAGTATACCACTCCTCTCTAATGGGAATTGAAAAGTTACATATACATGGGGGACCCCTTACCTTTTAAATTTGATTACTTTTGTTTTGAAATAAGTTATTTTTAAACAGTGCCACTGAAACTTTCTGTTTTGAAAAGGAAAAGGTATCTTTTTTGGTGTGGTCTTATTGGGTGGGATAGCCCCTATTATTCCAGGAGCACCAGATTGTTGGCAGTAATCTGCGCCACTATTTTATTAGCCATTTCTATTGCTGCTGAATCTTCTTCTGCCTTCAACTCCTTAGCTTGTATATTATCCTCTTCATTTGCTCTCCTTCCCCTTTATTTGTGTTTTTTCATACAGAGTTGCCAATATTACCCGCATTTCTGGGAAAGACGTATTGACTGTGAGCCCACCTGCTGTATGTACCCATGCAGTCCTGGGAGGTGTGTACTCAGGGTGGCTAGCTCATGCTGCCGCTCACTGCTGCGCGTGTCACTACTTGCTGTTGCTTTTACTACTGCAGCTACACTGCTATATTTAGCATGCTAGCTCAATTAGGGAGAACTTGTCTCCTGCTACATCAGTTCTGCTTCCTCACTCCACTAAGACCGTCATGTGACTCCACGTGTCTCTCTTGGTCCTTAGTGTGAGCCCAGTACTGCATTCCTGGCCACCCCGGGAGCTGGGATTCCACATGGATTCTGGGACTTAACACCCCACACTGTTGGCCCCTTCTGCAGCCAATTAAACCTTCCCATCAGAAGTCAGACCGTTTCAGAAACCAAGTTCAGAACACAGTGCAAGTTTTGTCCCTTATGACTGCTTTTACTATGGCTTTGTCTTCACTAGAAAAAAGGCAAGCAGTGTTGACTACTGGCTAGAACACCAGACAGCAAATCAGGAGGCCTGGGAAATTTCAGATGTTCTCTTCCTGGCTCTGCCACTGGCCTGCTTGTTGACCCTGAACAAGCCAATTCACCTCTCCGTGCCTCAGTTTCCTCATCTGTAAAAATGGGGATAATGATGCTGACCTCCTCAGTAAAGCATTTTGAGATTTTCTGATGAAAGGTGCTATAAGAGCTAGATGTTAATTACTATTAACAACATGAGGTAAAATCCTACTGAAGACAAGGCAGCTGTAGGGTTAACCCATGTACAAAGTCTGAAGTAAATCCTAGACTCACCTTTACCTCGGCTTGCTAACATGCCTTGTCTTCACTAGGATTTTACCTCATGTTAGTTACCATGTGTTACTGGACACATGGCAAGAACATACCTTTATTCCTACTGTGGATGCAGATGTGAGAGGATGACATGGTTCTCTGAATGGAAAAAAATCCTCTTTTTTTGAGAAAGAAGGAAGCGGGAAAGGAGAGAGAACAGCATAAAAAAAAAGAGAGGAAGAGCTTTTATAATAACTACACTCAAAACAAAACTTGTTCACCCTGCAGGTGAAGGCTTCTTTTCAATCAGCACAGAACAGAACTCCTTCTATTGCTCCTACGTCCAGGAGATGGGAAATCTTGTTCCAGAGCAGTTTGCATTTGATGGGGTTGCTGGAAAAAGGGGACTGGATGAAAAAGGGATGGTGTGGCGCTCTTAGCTTGTGGGAGTATCATTGACTGACACACTCTCTCACCCACTTGTCTCTGGTCAATACAGACGATTCTTCTGAAAAGTGGGAGATTCTGCCTTCTACATTCAGATCTGGGTGGAGGCCCATTCGCTTGTCATAGTCGATTCTTGGAGGCAGTGGAGCCACCTGTGGATTTGCCATCTGATCCCCAGTTCCAGGGTTTCCCCATGGTATCCCTGTTGTCTTTCCTCAGGTATTTTTATGAGGAAGACGGATGAAAGGAGCGTTTCTGTCTGTTAATAGGTTTGTAGTCCCTCCTTACAGCACTGAATGGGGAGCGGAGGAACTGTTTTGGTTTGGCAGCTCTTTCTGGCACTATCTTATCCAATTTTTCTCCAAACAGGAGAGAGCTTGTGAATTTAGAGGAGCAGAAGATTTGCTTGGAGTGAGCCCCCATCTTCCAGGGACAAAGCCATATGTGGCACTGGGCTGCTCAACTGGGTGCCATGGCCCTTGCGGAAAAGCTCATTGCAGCCATTGAGTCATTTACCACTAATGCTGTTACTAGGGAGGTTTTCTTAAGTGTAGATAGAAAGTCAAGGTGGTCTCTGTCCATCAGGGTCTTAAGGTCCTCCATTCAGGACACTATAGCTCTTGCAAAGTGCGTAGCTCTGAGAGATGCTCTGAGGGTGGCCAAGGAAGTTTCAAAGTCCTGTATAAGGCTGGCTTTCACTTTCCTAGCTATAGCCCTTCCCGATGCAATAGATATCTTTCACCAAAGATGCCACTTCAGCATCAACCTTTGGAGCACTTGGACTGGCATTTTCTGGCTCTCCCGGTTTGTAAAATTTAAGTGCATGCCTGCATGTGTGCCTATCCACACTGATGTGTTTACTCTGATCACATTCTAGAAGGACGGGTGCAAGGAAATTGCTGCCTCGGGGATGGATTTGGAAGGAAGGTATTTGCTTTCAGGCTTGTCCTTGAGAACCTGCTCAGGGTGAATCTGGATTGTGGACACAACCTTTTTGTACACTCTTTCAAACCTCCCAGAAGGACAAAACACTTTGTTGCATTTTTTTCCCCAAGTCCTGCTCAGAGAATCAGATTCCCCTCCTTTGTAAGTCAGAGAGCAAGTACATCATGATTGCCACCACCCCTTTTACACTTTTGGAGGTTCTTTGTCTTTTTGGAACACTTTCCAGATGTTGCTGCCAATCTGTGGCCAGAGTGAGGTCTTTTGCAACTTGCCTTTTGCAAAGCGCTGAGAGCCCTCTAGAAATTTATCCCTCAGAGTCCTCCCATCAAGGTCCCACTCCCCCTACCCAGTGGGGTTTCATTGCCAGAGTTCCCTGACATGAGTTCGAAAGGAGGGGAGCTAGATGTGAGCCCTGCTTCTCTCCACAGAATACTTAGGGGACCTATTTTAGGACTTGGAGGGGCGGGACTAGGAGCCCTACAAGGCTCTTATCTTTCTGGTCCTGTGCTACCCTGAGATTTACCCCCTGGGATGTCTGGCTGAAGTTCTCCTCATCCTTAAAGCCTCTCTCTGTTCTGCTCTCTCTCTCCTCGCCAGGTGTTTTTGTGCTGTAGTTTTGGCTTTTGGGGGCATTAAGGGACATGACTTCCAACTCAGAGCCCCATGACCTTTCAGCGCTAAGGTCATCTGGCTGAGAACAGGCACGGCATAATTTGCCCTCTGAAAAGCCTGTAAAAGCTTCCTCATCAATGGAACCCCATCTGGATTTAGCCCAGTGCTTGTGAGGCCGTTCTATCATGGTGGTGGAGGAGAAAACAAAGAAATCAATTTGCTACTGCCTGAAAAAATGAATGCAATTTAAAGGTGGAAGCAAAGTGAACTGACACTTCGCTGCTGTGGAGGCAAAGGATCTGGTGCCAAGCCAAAGCTGCTATGCTGCAGCTTTGAATCACCTCTGGAAACTGCAGACAGGAGGGGAATAGAATAGCATCACTCAGAATTGTGGGAGATGCTGGACTGCAGAAATACCTAGCAGTTAATGGGAAAAATGGAGAGGCAAAGTGTGTGTGTAGGAAGCAAAATGCAGACTTGCTCTTTTTTCTGAGCAGCCATCGCTGTTTAATACATGAGAAGGAAATTCATTGCTTTTCTATTCACGTTTTTCAGAGTGCACACAATGTGGGCTCAATTTTCAACTACTGGATCCACTACAGGTTATACCAATTCCATATTTGGACCTGCAGATAGTCACAAAGGACATGTCAGTGCCACTTTTATGTTCCAATTGGAATGCCCAAGTGTGAGATCTTGACGTGCTGTTGAAGTCCCCATGGGTGAAAACTCATCTCTTTGTGGCATATGTAGCTGTTCAAGAACATGGGGACAATTAATATAGTTCTGCTGGCAAATCCAAATATTGCATTTAACCTAAATATGATCCACCCGTCTATGGGAGTTTATGGAACCGAAAGGCTCATCATTCCATATGCTGATTAGCAGTCAGTTTATGATGCTAGTTGAGTACACTGCTCAGAAGCAATTTTACATAGAAATCTTCTGATCTATTCAACAGAAATTTGGCCACCACACAGCACCATTTACATGCCAAGTAAATGTGTATGTCCTAGTAAGGAGTTGTTATGGTCTATATTTTCAAACTCGAGTGCCTAAAGGTTGTCACATACCATGGGGCTAATGTGTGTCCCCATCTCAGTGGCTTCATAATTTTTTAAAATGCATTCTTAGTCCTAAACAGAGATCTGTGTTAAGTCATCTGTCAGAGATAAACTCAAACAGCCAGGTTCGGACTTCAGTGGGTTTTGGATCAGACCCATAAGTGTATCAGGGGTTGTTTCAATATACTTCTTGCACTGTTACACTATAAACTATTATCAGGGAAAAACAGAATCTGAACTCAGATCTTGACAGAGAAAGAACTGATTTCTCAGTTATTTTGTTTCAAGGTGTATTTGTCTTTTTAAGGTCTACACATATATTCTGTTAAGATCTTACAAACGGTGTTCCATATTTTAAAAAGTCTTTGCAGTTCACTGTCTCCTTTCCTAGCTGGGTACTCAGTGGTTTTGCTTCAGCTGCTGGTCCATAGGATTTAGCTTTAACAGGATTCTATTCTTTCTTTATACTGCACCCTTAATTATGGCATCTGAACACTGATTATCTGGGGATTGGCTGCAGAATGTTATCATTTGAGAAGCCTCATCTGTGCTTCTCTATTTATTCACCAGAGCCAAAGTCACATGGCCTTCAGAGCAGAGGGTAAGACATCTGCTCAGCCAGGCTATAGTATTTTAAATGGCATTAAGCTAAGGCCACTAGTGGAAGGTGGCAAACATTAAAGGGGTGGCTTCTGGCGTAATTTACACCAGTGTAAGTCAGGAGTAAAGTTACAGTGATATAAAACCAGCATAAGTGAGAAGGAAAAATCAGGCTCCATGTCTTGAGGGCAGCAACATATTTGATCATTTTTAGGGGCAGTTATTGGGTAATTATATAATTTTTATGGAGTAATTATTGATTCTGAGAATGTTAGGTGCTCAGATGCCACAAATGATAAATAAATAAAATACCATATGCAAAGAAAGTTTAGGGATGTTAGAAAATCATTATCAGGGCATTTTCAGTTAAGAAGCTGACTGCACAGGCTTTGTGATCTGGCTAGAATGGTGTCTGTTAGCCACGTGCTTTTAATTAAAGAGTAACAAATGTGAAAAGAAATGAAATAGCTGCCTGAAAAATACATTGGAGTACAAGATCTCCCATATAATAGTTATCAGTGCAGCAGTGGTAGCAGGGTGAGGGGGCAGATGGGCAGGAGGAAGAGGAACAGGGTGGGGAATGAGCAAAGTCATAGTTCCACCCTCACCCCTGCACACATATGCAGAGGGCTGTGTAGCTCTACCAGGTATAGAATCTACTCTCTCCTGGAACGGGGGAACAAGGAAGGAGACTGTGACTAGAGCTAGGCAAATTTTTTGTCCAAAATCACCGATTCAGTAACACAAATATTTTGTGAATTTATGTTGATTTCGCCAAATTGTTTCAATCAGAAAAAATCAGAAAATGCAAAATGTTTCATTTCAACATTTTCAAAACAAAATATTGAGGTTTTTTTATTCAAAATGATTTTTGTTGCAAAATTTTTTAATTTTATTTTTAAAAATTCAAAATAAAAAAATGTTTTAAATCAAAACATTTTGTTTGACCAAAAACACTTTTTTAAACATTTTGATTCAATGAAAATATTGAAAAATGTTTTCAGTTTGATCCAACATTATCTTTTCGATTTTTCAGAATTCCCAGAGAACTGAAAAATCTATTATTCACCCAGCTCTAATTGTGACTCATTGAGCCATAATTGACCGCTCAGGCAATGCCCGGGGCAGCACAATTAAACATTACTGTATAATATAACCCATTGTTTAAAAAACACAGATATCTGAGTTAGTCCTGAGGGGAGCAAAAACATGTCTTTAAAGTCTATTCTTTCCCTTCAATTGGGAAAAAAACTTTATTTTTCTAATTCAGAAATAGTCAAATATATTTTTTCAAACTTTTGTATTAAAAGAAAAAAGTGTTCCCAGGCACAGACCCTGAATGTCAAGTGAATTTTTATGGCTATGTAATAGATTCCTGAAAAGAGAGGATTATAACAGAAGTGTCTGTCAGAGCTTTTAACTGCTTCCATGCAAAATTACAACATTAGTGCTCAGTGAGATTTTTACATCAAATGCACAACAAAACCAGGCAGCTGATCCATAAGTTACTGAGGCCAAGAAAAATCAAAGGACAACTTTGTGTATTGCATGTATACATGCCTCTTAGTGACTCGGAGGTCAGCTGAATGTGTTTCAGGCTAGATTCTCATTTGGATTTACTTTAATCATTTTTAAATTGGACATAATTATTTCCCCCTTTTGTACTTTTTCCATATAGATTACCCAATCTCTTATAAACAGTGACAAATCACCTGTGAAGGGTAGTAATTATGGTTCTTTCAGGTACATGAAAGACTAATAACTCATAAACCCCATAAAAGTGAATACATTTTTGAGGTTTTTCTTTTGAGCAAAGGAAGATAATCATTGCCTCACAATTGTGAGGCATTTGATCAGAAATGTGTTTATATGAAAGGATTCTGATTTTCCATGAATTAATGGCCAGATCCCATTCTACTTATACATGTGAATAGTCTTTGGCTGCATTTTCTACCCTGGGGCTAAGTTTCAGAAGTGCATAGGCTGCCCTAATTCAGAGTAAGGTAAGGGGACCTGCACAGAGCAGTAGCAGGACCTTGGGACTGGAAAGATGAGCTTTTTACAAATCAGCCCCAAGTAATGTCTGACCTACTTGGCACTTTGGCTATAGCTGAAGATCTCACCCAATATCCTGAGCCCAGAAACATGTAGGATACAAGTCCCAGGGAACAATATGTGGTTGAAAATTGAGACGTATTTAATAAAATGGTCTCAATTAAAATATCAGTGCTTACCAACAGTTACCATACAGTTGTATTTGCCTGTACTAAGAATAGGCAGCATCAGCGATATCTCAGATTTCATTTATTTCAGTTTTTTAAAAGTGCCAATCCAGAGTTTGAGACACATTTTAAAAACACACACAATATTTGAAATGAATATGGTCACAATAATAATTCATTCCAACCTTTTCACTTCCACTCAGCCTGCTACCTTAGAGAACGCCTGGAAAAATAGATAACCTTTGCAACATGCTCAGCAAGTCACACTCATGCTCTCCACCTAGAATACAAACTTGTCTGGGCACTGTCAGCTTGTGTGGTAAAGATCAAACCCAACAGCTTGAACTGCACTCTGAAATGAACTGGAAATGTGTGCAGGTTTGGGGACACAGACACAAGAGGTTATATGTGAGGAGCTCTGGTAAGTAAGTGGCCGATCCATTCTGAAGTTTCTGAATGGTTTTTAGGTGCAACAATCCATATAACATATTGTACTAACCCAACCTAGAAGGTAATGAAAGCATGGTCAGGATCATTAACCCCATTTTACAGATGAGGAAACTGAGGCACAGTGAGGTAAAGTGACTTACACAAGGTCACCTGGCAGGCCAAAGGCAGAACCAGGAATATATTATTTCCACCAGCTGATTTCAGATGCTTCTCCCAAATCACCATAAAAATCTTGAGTCTTTTTAGGATTAACTCTAAACCAATTTGCTCTCTATGCCCTAATCTTATGCAGACTTCAGGTAGATATTAAACCACACTCTCTCTGTGCTGGATGAACAGAAATATGTGATAGCATAGTGAATAACTGATATCTCCTCATGGCCTCATGTACGTACTCAATAAAAGTGGTTATAGGACACTAGGCCTTGAGGTTATACTCTCTGGCCTCAAAAGAGATCTAATAGATCTAGATAGATCTAATCAGCACAGACACCTGATATGTTGTTGTCTGGCAAATGTTAGTAAATGTTTACTATTTAATGATGTCCACTGTGGTCAACATCTTGAACAAAAGTCAGGTTTAAATGTGTGATTTAGCTCAGATGTTTTCTTCCTAAAAATAGCTAATTCATGGTAATACTAGATCAGGGGTCGGCAACCTTTCAGAAGTGGCGTGCCAAGTCTTCATTTATTCACTCTAATTTAAGGTTTTGTGTGCCAATAATACATTTTAACGTTTTTAGAAGGTCTCTTTCTATAAGTCTACAATATATAACTAAACTATTGTTGTATGTAAAGTAAATAAGGTTTTTAAAATGTTTAAGAAACTTCATTTAAAATTAAATTAAAATGCAGAGCCCCCCAGACCAGGCCAGGACCTGGGCAGTGACAGTGCCACTGAAAATCAGCTCACGTGCTGCCTTCGGCACGCGTGCCATAGGTTGCCTACCCCTGTACTAGATAATACTTAATCATGCCATGAGTTCAGGGGACTAGACTAGATGGCCTCTTGAGGTCCCTTCCAGTCCTATGATTCTATAATATAACAACTTTCTAGTCATATCCAGGACTGTGCTCCTTGAGAAGAAACAAATTCATGTATAGAGCTACTTATCAAGGAAGTGGATTTATCTGAAGGTTAGCAGCACTCAAGTCTTATATTAAAGATTTTGGTCATAGCACATCTCCTTGACATCACTGTCCTCCCTTACTCATCTTTTCTCCATAACATGCTCTCAGACCATGTGAAAAAAGATCAACAGCCGACATGGGCAGGGAAACAGACAATCTTGTTTTCAGCCTAGGATCAAAACAGGCTTTGAGAAGACTAACTCTGGGTTTTATTTTCTTACAGGAGGAATGCATTTGTTTCCCAGTGTGTTTGAGCAACAGGAGAGCTATGCAAGACCAAGAATATGTATCTCAAACCCGAAAAAACCATAATTCGTTTTAGACACAGAGCGCCAGAAGCTGCCTTTACAAAGCAGCCTCTCCTGCCCTTCCAGAGATGTAATGCTTACTGAATTTTAAGGAGCACAGAGACACAAAATACATGGTAGACCATACCTAATTAGTAACTGCTGAGTGAACACAGTATTCCTTGAACATTATACAGATCTGAAACAATCATAAGCCTCTAGTTCTGCCTCCTGTTTAAGGTTTCAAAACCTAAAAGCTAATGTGACACTTCCTTTTCCCACTCTACCCCCCTTTCATTCTTTAAGGTGAAAACAAATGCCAAAAAGATTACTCTTTTCAGCTACAGAGATTAAGTACAGCACAGGACATAGGAAATGATAAAGAGAATCAGTAACAGCTTGAATGTCCCAACTAACCAAGAAACACACACACACACACACACACACACCAACCTCCCCACAAAACAAAGGAGGTACAGACCAACGAGAGTCATCATTCATGGCAGTTTTAATCCAGACCCATGCAGATACTGTGAGAGTAGAAACTTGTCAATCATAAAGTATTAAAACCTACCACACTGCCTCTTGTTATTAGCTACATGCTGACAAATTCAATCCTCTTTTCTAAACCAGGAAAAAGACTCTCTCCTTCGCCTGCACTGGGTAAGTCATTCTTTTCACACCATGACAACAGCTTGAATAAGGGTAAACCAGGCAGAAGATTATGTTCTCTTCAATACTGCGAAGAGCCACATTCCAACTTTACTAGCAATTTTTGTCCTCCCTCACAGCAAAAAGAATATTTTCTAACAATAGCAAAGCAACTCTCAGATTCTGAAGTGGCAGATAGAACACACCTTCTTAGAGACATTGAGTGCCATGAGACTTGAGGTGTTCTGCTTCAAGGTGTGCCTTGTATAATCCTATATTCATTAACCAATTTGCAGGGAGCAGATTTAGGAGTACAAATTAGAGACCTTCCTATCAGAAAGGCAAACAACAAAGGCTCATTTTGGTTGTGGGACTGTTCTTCATTTGAAGAAGGCAGCAGAGATGCAAGAGCAAGTAGTCTACAAGCTGCTCACATCAGAGTTGCTTTACTTTACTATATTATTCAACTCTCAATCCTGTTCCACCAACATCAATAAAACAGTCAAATGTATAAATTAAAGAGTTTAATTGGATGCCAGAAACAGCGATATCACACATGGGGTATGACTAAGGTTAGGATTGAGTCTTTTTGGCAAAAGTCATGGACAGGTCACGGACAATAAATAAAAATTCACAGCCTGTGACCTGTCTATGACTTTTACCAAAAATACCCCTGACTAAGTCTCTACTTCTGGGGCCCCACTGCTCCAGGGGACCCCTGCTGGGGGAGGTCCCTGCTCCAGTGCTAAGGGTTGACTGCTCCCCAGCTACTGCTCCTGGGGACCACTTTCCGGACGGCCTCCAGGCCTCCCAGGCTGCTGCTCCAGCCACCCCAGAACCGCTGCTGCTCGGGCAGTCCCCCTAGGGAACCACCAGGACTGCTCCCTGGAGCCAGCCATACCAGTAGCTGTTCCGACAGTCACCGGAGCCAGCTGCCCGGGGCCATCTGAGCAGTGGCCAGTGAAGCTGTCTCCGTGGTGGCCCCCTGGACCGCTCCTCGGGCAGTCCACGGGACCAGCTGCACCGGCCACTGCTCAGATGGTCCCTGGAGCCAGCTGGCCCCAGGCCTCAGGAGAAGCAGCCAGTGTAGCTAGCCCCGGGGACCGCCAGAGCAGCTGGCCCTGGTTCGCTCCAGCAGTGACTGGCGTGGCTGACCATGGGGCGCTGGGGCCAGCTGCTCGGGTGGCCCTGAAGTCAGCCGCACCACTCGCTGCGGAAGTCAGAGCTTGTGGAAAACCACAGAATCCATTACTTCCGCCACCTCCGTGAAAGAATATCAGCCTTTGGTATGACAGTTCTACATTTTGCATTTCTTCTGTGTCAGACACGGGTAAAAGATTTTTGAGGAGTATTTGTTACACTGTTTGTTAAAGGAAACAATAAGGTTTCAACCAATTTCTTTCAGCAGTGACCCTTACTGACACCTTTGTCATGTCCTTACCTCTTTTAAACCATCTTGCTGCAGAAATTCACATTTTCTTTCATTATTCCCTAATTTCCATACCGCCTTGTAAAAGAAGCAAGGGCTCTAACCTCTGTTGCCACAAAACAACACTGAGGTCAAGAGCTTAGCAGGATTTAAAAAAAAAAAAGAGTTGGACTTTTATATGAATAATGAAAACATTCAGAACTGCAATAGCAAGGATTAAAATAAAACCTAACAAGAGTCGGTAAGGCTGCAAACCATCATGCTTGAGAGCGTAAGACAACCTTTATTAATGGGCCTTAGGAAGAAACTTCCCTGTGCACAGGTTATTCCATAACTGCCTACGTAGCATCTCTGGTCAATACCAGAGATGGGACACTAGATTAAATGGACCACTGGTCTGATCCAGTACAGCACTTCATTTGTTATGTTGCACCTGATTCCTCATCCTGTACCCCACTCCAATACAATGAGCAAACTATCAGCTTCTCACCACAATGAGTATGTTTCAAATCATGTATTTTATTTTCCTCAGTCTACTATTATGCACCTATGTCTCATATTACCTATCACAAAACTGAAAAAATGTATGCTTATACAGGTTCATGAGTAATATGAGAGGATACCAAATGTGTAGATAACTTCAGGACTAAAATGAGTGATGTCCTCCATAATGAGGGGCCTTCGAGATGCATGTTCAGTAATGTAAATTTGTGTTAAACACAAAATTTTACTGAGAGGCTATGGATAAAGCAGAAAACTATGGAAAATTTGTAATCAAGTTGTATTAAATGAAGACTGCAGGATGGAAAAGTTTTATATGAAGTTACAGATATACAATGTATTCATAGCCAAGGGGCATTAGGATAGCTCCCCTTCATGAGACAATTTCTCACTTCTAAAACTCCCTGCCAACACAAATAATTACATCTACTCAAATATTTTAAAATGTTAATGAATGTGTTACCTTGTATACTGGATTCCGCATTACAATGTGAAAGCACAGATTGTGATTTGTTTAGTCCACCTGAGACATCTACGCAATAGTATTCATTTGATAATTCTTATACATATTACATAGCTGTTACAATATGTGAAAACACAGGTGGTAAATAGTCTTGAAGGCAGATTTGAAATAAATCATTTAAAAATGCTATTCTTTTCAAGCTCTTTAGGCATGCTCCCTAGCTACAGAGGGAAAAAATGCATATATTTCCTCAACCTGAATCGGTACAGTGTACGTATTTAGCCATGCATACAACACTACCAAAGGAATTTCATACTAACATGACCTGTAGGGGATGATACATATAATGAGGGTGTCATGTGACAGCTTTGCACTACTCTAGCAGTGGGTTCTGCTTGTAAAGCTGGCTAAATTAGCTATCAGAGAATTGCATCAAAACAGGGAAATTTCAAATTGCACAAAGACATGATAGAGGGCCCTATGCCAGCCTGGCCACCCCCCTGCCACTGATGTAGAGAGCATGGCCAGGTGAAAAGGGGTATGACAAGGATTTCTTTATGCCCCACCTACTTCTTTCTGATGTTTCAGCCCTGGGAGCCATTGTCAGCCAGTATAAATGAGAGTAGCATTCAGGTTTTATTCCACTTTTTCACTCCCTTCCACATGTTATGTCTCTCTCAGTTCAGCCAGGCACCAGACTCTGGCTATATGAATCTACGAATCCATGAAATTTTTCTTTCCAATGTCACATTTTTGTGACCAAACTAAGAAAAATAAATCAGTAGAATTACCTATATTGTACGCTCTTTGCAACAATCTCTCTAAAATTTCTGTGAATAAAGCAAGCTTATACAGAAATTACAAACCATGCTTAACAGGTAGCAATGTACAATTCACTGTAAACCAAAAACTTTTGTCATCTGAGTTCAAATATGCAACCCTAGTTTTATCCCTAATTTAGTCTGTAAGGATATTTGGACAGAATTTATTCAGAATATATTTGATTTTTAAATTCACTTTGGAAAATAACGGACAGCTAATTACAACCAGGGTGTTTTGTGCTTAAAAAAAGAAAAGAAAAAAATAAAGAATGGTGGGAAGTCATAAGTGCTGGAGTCATACATCAACATATACAGCCAACTCCTGTAGTCTTACTCAATCGAGTCTTATGCAGAGCTGCAAAACCTAACCACACACAGATGCATGCAATAACCATGTGGGTGCAACTTTAGAAGCCTGCTTGTGATTTTGGCTCTAGTATAAGTAAACTGTCCCAACTGTAGCTCAGTCCCTGCTAGCACAATAATAACAGTGTGTTTCCAAACTAAACATCTCTTGTCAGGAGTTAGAACCTTGGCTGTAAAAACTTGAGGCTAAATCCTGGGCTGCTGTCTGACACTTTTCTTTAAAGCCAGCTTAACCAGCTACTCCATGAGCAGAGCTATGCTCCCTCCTTACCCTACAGCCTGTGCACTGGATGATACAAGACGACAGCAGTTTGGTCTGGGGTGTTTGTTTAGCACTACACTGATGCCAAGTATTGTAACTGCCATTTGGGGCTACAGACAGCCAGAGTAAACTGAAGCAGTCCTCACAGTGGCCAATGGAGAGCTGCCTCAAGACTGAGGGAACACATATTGTGGCTTAGGGGATGACATCAGAGGGATTTTTTTTAAAATGGCAGATTTAAGATTGACACACTATTGCCCAGGCTCCGGATTCATAAACATCCAGATTCCTCAACAATAATGGCTGTTCAGAGAGGAAACAACATCCTTAATTGTCTGTAAAGTTCCATGCACTCCTATGGAGTTGTATAATTAGTACAGTATAATCAACAACAGTTCTGGATCAAAATAGGTTACAAAGTATTGTGCCAAAGAATCAAGCAACACACTAATGAATAGCCAGTCTAAAATTAAAATCCAATTTTTAAAAGTGTCTAGCATACTGTTAGCATGTGCTTGGTAAATAAATTCTGTTTCTACAGTCCCTATTTATAGTGTCTAAGTAGGTTTTTAAGACAGATTGTACAGCTATAAAGGATGCAAAGTGCTATGTACAATCATCTCCTAATCTAATTCTTTGCCAGATTTCAGAGACTTCCATGTGTTTTTGTCTTCCCTCCACTTTTTTCTACTGTAAAAAAGAAAAAGTGAGTTAAACACCTTGCAAAACTACTCAAAGATGTTATGCTTTTTGACTCAAATTAAATTTAAAAATGTTCTGAGCTAATTAACCACTAAGATTTTACTTGTAACATGGTACCTAATACTGGAGCAGCTTGCAAACAGTGCATGCACTTGCATAATGTGCAATCTGATACTGATATACAATATGTGACAGGAGACAGAAATGAGAATTGCGATCTTAACTCTACATTTCTTTGCCTCTGTGAAGCTTAGTCAGGCCCCCCAACCAAGCATTATTTAAATTTACTCTTTTTTGGGACTTAATGGATTTCAAAGTTGTAGCTATATGGTCATGTCTATTTAGCACCTCCCCCCCGCTCCCTCTGAATAGTTTAATTATCCCTGGAACTCTTCAAATCAATTTCTATTAAGTGTCATTACACTGCTGGAGATGGTAAAACTCATCCATTGCAGATCTTCAGAGCTTTAAATTAAGCCATTCAATTCTTCATAATTCTAGCAAGTACTTGGAATATATTTTGGTCAATTTGAACTTTCTGAATCAAACAATAGCACCCTGGGGAACCCGGAAACTTGCAATAATCTGCTGATATAGCTAGAACCTTAGCATAATTCTTGGGGACAACAGAAATTACACAAAACTGTGGCCTGGTCTGAAAGTTTGCTATGTAAATGATACAAAGCATCCAGGTATAGATGGAGTTACTATGAGATGGGTACATAACTGGTTGGAAAAACAGTCCCAGAGAGTAGTTATCAAGGGTTCACAGTCAAACTGGAAGGGCATATCAAGTGGGGTCCTGCAGGGATCGGTCCTGCATCCAATTCTGTTCAATAGCTTCATAAATTATTTAGATAAGGCATAGAGAGTATAGTTATAAAGTTTGCAGATGGTACGAAGCTGGGAGTGGTTGCAAGTGCTTTGGGGGATAGGATTAAAATTCAAAGTGATCTGGACAAACTGGAGAAATGCTCTGAAGTAAATAGGATGAAATTCAATAAGAACAAATGCAAAGTACTCCACTTGGAAGGAAAAATCAATTACACACATACAAAATAGGAAATGATTGCCTAGGAAGGAGCACTATGGAAAGGGATCTGGGGGTTATAGTGGATCACAAGTTAAGAGAATAACTGTTGAGAAAAAAACAGCGAGTGTCATTCTAGGGGCTGGTCCACACTAACCCCCCGGTTCGAACCAAGATACGCAACTTCAGCTACGTGAATAACGTAGCTGAAATCGAAGTATCTTAGTTCGAACTAAAAGGTACTTACCGCGGGTCCAGACGCAGCAGGCAGGCTCCCCCATCGACTCCGCGTACTCCTCTCGCAGAGCAGGAATACCGGTGTCGACGGCGAGCACTTCCGGGATCGATTTATCGCGTCTAGACAAGACGCGATAAATCGATCCCAGAAGATCGATTGCTTCCCGCCGAACCAGGAAGTAAGTATAGACGTACCCTAAGATGCATTAACAGGAGTGTTGTAAGCAAGACACAGAAGTAATTCCTCCACTCTACTCCATGCTGATAAGGTCTCAACTGGAGTATTGTGTCCAGTTCTAGGTGCCACATTTCAGGAAAGATGTGGACAAACTAGAGAAAGTCCAGAGGAGAGCAACAAAAATGACTGAAGGTCTAGAAAACGTGACCCATGAGAAAAGATGGAAAAAACTGGGTTTGTTTAGTCTGTAGAAGAGAAGACTGAGGGGGGGAACATAACAATTATCAAGTACATAAAAGATTGCTACAAGGAGGCGGCTGAAAAGTTGTTTTCATTAACCTCCGAGGATAAGACAATATGCAGTGGGCTTAAATTGCAGCAAGGGAAGTTTAAATTGGACATTATGAAAAATTTCTTAATTATCAAGGTAGTTAAGGACTGGAACAAATTGCTTAGGGAGGTTGTGGAATCTCCATCATAGGCAGTATTTAAGAACAGGTTAGACAAACATCTGTCAGTAATGGTCTAGTTTTTACGTAGTCCTTCCTTGAGTACAGGGGACAGGAGTAGATGATCTATTATGGTCCCTTCCAGTCCTATACTTCTGTGATTCTTTTTGATTTTATTATTTTGAATGAAATGCTGTCAAAGTGTTGTAGAAACCACAAAACCTATCAAGTTTTATCTTTTCACAGGTAAGATATTTTGTATGTTACATTAAGGTTCAGATATAGTGCAGCATTTCAATGGAATTAGAATAGGATTTGTACAGGAGGATCATAAACTTTAAGAGGAAAAAAGGCCATTACAGACTATATATTCCTGGTTTGTTTGTCCCTTTTTCAATGGTTCAAAAATATTGCCCTCCGTACCCTGGCAAATTATGAAATGTGTTGTTGCTGCTATGGCCAGTTTATGAAATTGGTCATTTTTAGATTTGATAAACACAAAGCCCTTTTTATAATTCCTTCCCATTTTTATCTCTCAATTGGACTTATAAACCTTGTCTTTCCTTTAAATGGGAATATCTGGCAATGTGATGAAGAGTGAAAAGACTGTAAACTGTGAAATTTAAAGAAGGTGAACATCCTATATTACATATTTGGTCTAAATGTCAAATTAAATGTATTGAAGACTAATGTCTTCTGTTTTAACCTAGGACAGCTGCAGAAGAGAAAAGAGCACTACCATTACATTGCCCTGTCAATGGGTCTCTTAGTTCTGTCTTGAAGATACCCCCTTTACTGGGGAAACTGCAATTTCCTGTGGCCATTCAGCTCACTATGGAGACTACTAACAAGGATGCTAATTGAGGGCCATTTTATTGTGGTGATTGTAAAAAGTGGACTTGGCTTTCAAGCCAAGCCAAGCAGCAATTTCATTTCACAAGCAGCAATCTAACTGTACATATTAATATGACAGCGTAAGGCCTCGATAGCTGCAGATGTCTTTTTGAAGAGGCAGGGCTGGTGTTATTGGACTTCACCATGGGAGCTGAAAAACAAATTACTCATTCAAACAAGGCATCAAACGATTAGATGGTAACAGCTTTTAGTCACTAGTGATCAGGTTCTATTTCCTCAATGACCTAGAGGTAAAAGTCTATATACCAGGGGTGGCCAAACTTACTGACCCACCGAGCCACATACGATAACTTTCAGAAGTTTGAGAGATGGAAGACATGCATAACCTGCTCTGTTGGACGGCGCCTGCTGGGGCACGGGGCTAAAGCCCTGAGACCCCACCCCTACCCCGCAGGGCAGAAGCTAGGTGAAGAATGAGGGGGGGGAGCTCCGCAAGCTACAGTTTGGCCACACCTGCTATATACTATGTTACTATCTGGTTTTATGGTTAATTTTCCTTCATTTGACTTGAGGATGAATAGATCTGGTGAAGCCTGCTGAGAAAAGATAGAAGAAAAAAATCATTTAAACTCCCCCCAGAAATTATCTACAAAAAGAGACACATGACTCATGTATTCATCAGAAATGGAAGGCCATACGAACAGCTATGCACCACCACACTGTGTCTGACTCACTAGCCTAGCACTGATCAATGCGATCACAGAGAGTTGTTATTGCCATCAACCCACAAATATCACAAACTGCCTCAGCTGTGAGCTCACTAACAAAATGTCAGACAGACAAGAATCTAGATCAGAAAATGGAAGAGAGTTTCTCAAGTATGGGTTATATGTCTATATTTCACACACACATTTAACTAAAGCAGATGAGAGATTTTGCGTGGAAAACGTGAGAGGGAAGTTTCAGTGGGAAGCAGAATAGTTTAAAGGGAAAAAAAGTAGTAGATTTTGAAAATGGAGAAAGAAGCAGCTATATAAGTCTTATCTGGTTTTCTCAATAGACTTTTGGGAGCAAAGATGCAGTAAACCATGGGCTTACAATCCATTTGAGTTATAACAGACTCAGCACACAAGACTCTGGTAGGCATGCAGAGATACTTTTTGTTTTGGACTGACTAGTAGTGACTCTATAGCTAGGTAAGCAACACCAAGTGCACTGGGCATCTGTTCTAGGGAGTCACTGAGCGGAGGGCTTTGCAGAAAAAGTTATGTCTTGCAGAGCTCCTAAACATAATTAATTCCTGTAGGGCTCTGACCCAAATCATGGAACATTATTTTTTTTAGTAAAAAGAAAAATGTCCAGTGGCATTTCTTCAGGAAACACATTGATAATTACATCCGGCCAAACAAATAATCATCTACTACTATGACTACTATTTTTTCCCCAGCAGTCTTGACTTCGCAAAGCAAACCTGTCCTCGTATTTAAAAATCTATTTGGTATTTGAACAGATTCAACAATCACAAGAGAACACATGACAGCCTATGGATTATTAGCAAAGTATATAACCTTGGTACCTGGAATTTGAGATTCAGAATTGGTCATTCATGTCATTAGTGGGTAGAATCCACACAGTGGACATTGAGTATGTCTATTTGATTGAATCCTCTAGATCAGTTCTGACACTTCATGAATATTTATGGGTTCAAATATGGTTGAATGGAACCAAACTCCTAGTATGTGTGAAATATTCATGATTTCCCCCTCAGTATCCAACTACCTCTGCTAGGAATCATAGTGATTTAGATTCTGAAGAATCTTAAACATTTTACATGGAGCTCAATGGAATTACACTGTATTTAAACTATTGTAAATGAGATTAAAATACGCATGGATCACTAACTCACCACTAAAATGCAGCCACCTCTGAGGTAAAACCATTGCTGTCATCATTGTGCCAGCCACACAACACAACAATTTCAGAAGGGCAAATGAGTAACTTCTCCGACTGAAACCACTAAGGAAGGTAATTACCCAAGCTGGAATTGGGTCCAAGTTCCACTGGATCTTTAAGGACCATAAGCATTTACGGCTTTCGTTTTATGCTTCATTCGAAAGATGGATGAGTATCATTTCCAAAGTGCCAAACACGAGGCTGCTGGTATATAGAAAATGGTTGATCAGGAAGTTCAAATAAGAAAGGAGATTTCACTCTTTCACATAAAAAGCTCATCGTTTATGTTTGACTCTGAAATGTGTGATCCACTTAGTAGATATTTCGTTCTGAAAAGACTAAGTCAGATGTTACTCTGCTTAAATAGTAAAGAATACCAGATATCAGACTGCTCAAGTTGCTAAATTAGATGCTCCTTTTCAAAGGGAGAAATGATTGCTGTACTTAGGGAGCTCTCTATTCCAGCAAAGCTTAAGGGTTGGACAGATTTTCATCAAAACATTATAAGAAGTTTGAAATATCTTTGATGCTTACTGCCTTGAGGTAAAGTAATTTTTGTTACATTTAAGCTATATCAAACACAAGGCAACTGGCTAAGATAACATGAAGACCCCAACTGCTTTTATGCTTGTTGGTATGCTTGATATTGGACAACTATCAGCTTAAGTATCTGTTATTTCTTCTCTCTCTGGAGATTATGGACTTGATCCAAAGCTCACTGAAATCAATGGAAATATTCCCATTGACTTCAATGGGCTCAATCTGAACCAGATCCTATATCCTACACTTGTGGGGAGATGGATTCATGTCTAATGAACATGACCCTATTGACTCTTTACATACCTGGCACTCCACCACAATTGCAATGCTGTAGTTATCCAATAAGACACCACTGGAACTATAGAGCAGTAGGATGAACTTTATACATACAGCAGCAGAACAGGTGTGCACCAAATAGATTCATGACAACAAAAATGGTTTCATATTATGCATAAAGAGCTTTAGCCCTGGTCTACACTACGAGTTTAGGTCGAATTTATTAGTGTTATTTCGATTGATCCGTGCACCCGTCCACACGACGAAGCCCTTAACATCGACTTCTAGGGCTCTTAAAATCGATCTCACCACTCCACCCCCAACGAGGGGATTAGCGCTTAAAGCGATATTGCCGAATCGATGTAGGCTTAGTGAGGACGCAATTTGATGGTATTGGCCTCCTGGATTTATCCCACAGTGCAACATTTGACTGCTCTGGACAGCAGTCTGAGCTCCAATGCTCCGCCCAGGTAGACAGGAAAAGCCCCGCGAACTTTTGAATTTCATTTCCTGTTTGGCCAGCGTGGTGAGCTGCAGGTGAGCGCAGATCTCATCAGCAGAGGTGACCATGATGGAGTCCCAGAACCGAAGACGAGCTCCAGCATGGACCGAGCGTGAGGTACGCGATCTGATCGCTGTATGGGGAGACGAAACCGTGCTAGCAGAGCTACGGTCCAAAAGAAGAAACGCCAATACATATGCCAAAGTCTCCAGGGGCATGCAGGACAGAGGCTACAACAGGGACGCGCAACAGTGCCGCGTGAAAATTAAGGAGCTCAGGCAAACCTACCAAAAAACCAGAGATGCAAACAGCCGCTCTGGGTCAGAGCCCCAGACATGCCGCTTCTATGATGAGCTGCATGCCATTCTAGGGGGTGCACCCAGCACTGACCCACCCATGTGGTATGACTCCGTATGTGGATCATCAGAAACCACAGAGGAGCATGATGATGATAATGATGCTGAAAATAGCGCCCAGACACAGCAAGGAAGCGGAGAAGCCCTTTTCCCCGACAGCCAGGAACTCTTTGTCACCCTGGAGCCAGTACCCTACGAACCCACCCAAGGCGTGCTCGATGCAGGAGAAGGGACCTCTGGTGAGTGTACCTCTGTTAATTAATACATGTTTTATAAGCAAGCATGTTTAATGATTAATTCGCGGCCAGTACAGCTACAGCTACTGGAAAACTCTGTTAACATGTTCGGGGATGGAGCAGAAATCCTCCAGGGACATCTCCAGAAAGATCTCCTGGATGTACTCCCAAAGCCTGTGCAAAAGGTTTCTGGGGAGGGCAGCCTTATCCTGTGCTCCGTGGTAACACACTCTACCACGCCAGGCCAGTAGCACGTAGTCTGGAATCATTGCTTTGCAAAGCATGGCGGCGTATGGTCCCGGTGTTTGCTGGCATTCAAGCAACATCCGTTCTTTATCTGTCTGTGTTATCCTCAGAAGAGTGATATCATTCATGGTCACCTGGTTGAAATAGGGGAATTTTATTAAGGGGGTATTCAGAGGGGCTCCGTCCTTGCTGGGCTGTTTGCCTGTGGCTGAACGGAAATCTTCCCCGCTGTGACCCACGCGGTGGGGGGAGGGGGAACAGCGAACATCTTGGATGTGTGTCTTGGATGGGGGGGTGGGGGTGTCGATTAGGTTCGCGCTGCACGTTAACCCGAAAACCGCCGCCCCTCCCTTTTCAATTGCCAACCAGTTTTAAATTGCCAGCCCAAAGGCTGTTTGTTATGGGAAATGAGGGGGTTGCTGTTTGAAAACATTCCCACATGTTATGATGGTTAAAGAAGCCTATAGACTGTGGCTTACCATGGCTGCCTGCAAGCCGAATTCTGTTGCCCGCCGGACCTGCTTGTGTGATCTCTCACACCAAACCGGCAGACCCTCAATATAACAGGCAAAGTGCAACCTTGGACCAAATGCACATGTGATATGTAATGTTTGGAGCATTGTTCTCTAATGTGTCTTTTAAACTACTCCTCTCCCGTTTGTTTCCTCCCGCAGCTGCAAATGTTTCAACGCCACCCCTTTCATCACCGTCCCAGAGGCTAGCGAAGATTAGAAGTAAAAAAAAAAGGAATCGAGACGATATGTTCTCAGAACTCATGGAATCCTCCCACACTGAAGCTGCCCAGCAGAATGCGTGGAGGCAGACACTGTCGGAGTCCAGGAAAGCAGAATTTGATCGTGCGGACAGGTGGCGTGCTGAAGACAATGACTGGCGGGATGAAGAGAGACAGCGGCGGGATGAAGAGAGTAGGTGGCGTCAGCGTGCAGAGAGAAGGCAGGATGCAATTCTGAGGCTACTGGAGGATCAAACGGAAATCCTCCGGCTTATGGCTGAGGAAAGGCGTAGGGTTCAGGAAAGGCCGCCTGAGCCCAGACCGCCGCTACAGCCCCTGTGTAACCAACAGCCCTCCTTCCCGAGTCCTATAACCTCATCCCCGAGACGCCCAAGAACGCGTTTGGGCGGCCTCCGTGCACCCAACCACTCAAGCCAAGAGAACAGTCCAAGCAAGAAAGGGCTGGCATTCAATAAGTTTTAAAGTGCTGTGTGTCCTTGTCCTTCCCTCATCCCCTCCTCCACCACCCATCCTGGTGCTTCCCTTCCTCCACCAGCTATCCCGGGAGACTGTGGCAGTTACCCCCATAGTTCCCCCTCTTTGTTTTACGAATTAATAAAGAAGGCATGATTTTTAAGCAACAATGACTTTATTTCCTCTGTGAGCGGTGATCGAGGGTGGGAGGGCAGGGCGGTTTGGGTAAAGGGAAGTAGAGTGAATGAAGGGGCAGGGCTTTTCATTACAGGGGAAAAACAGAACTTTCACACAGCATCCTGGCCATTCATGAAACTGGTTTTCAAAGCTTCCCTGATGCGCAACGCACCCTGCTGTACTCTTGTAATAGCCCTGGTGTCTGGCTGCGCATAACCAGCGGCCAGGCGATTTGCCTCAACCTCCCACCCCGCCATAAACGTCTCCCCCTTACTCTCACAGATATTGTGGAGCACACAGCAAGCAGTAATAATAATGGGAATATTGTTTTTGCTGAGATCTACCCTAGTCAATAAACTTTGCCAGTGAGCTTTTAAACGCCCAAATGCACATTCCACCACCATTCTGCACTTGCTCAGCCTATAGTTGAAAAGGTCCTGACTACTGTCCAGGCTACCTGTGTATGGCTTCATGAGCCATGGCATTAAGGGGTAGGCTGGGTCCCCAAGGATAACTATAGGCATCTCAACATCCCCAACGGTTATTTTCTGGTCTGGGAAGAAAGTCCCTTGCTGCAGCAGCCGAAACAGACCAGAGTTCCTGAAGATGCGAGCGTCATGTACCTTTCCCGGCCATCCCACGTTGATGTTGGTGAAACGTCCCTTGTGATCCACCAGTGCTTGCAGCACTATTGAAAAGTAACCCTTTCGGTTTATGTACTCGCTGGCTTGGTGGTCCGGTGCCAAGATAGGGATATGGGTTCCGTCTATCGCCCCACCACAGTTCGGGAACCCCATTGCTGCAAAGCCATCCAGTATGAGCTGCACATTTCCCAGACTCACAACCCTTGGTACCAGCAGCTTGGTGATCGCCCTGGCTACTTCCATCACAACAGCCCCCACTGTAGATTTTCCCACTCCGAATTGATTTGCGACTGACCGGTAGCTGTCTGGCGTTGCAAGCTTCCACAGGGCTATCGCCAGTCGCTTCTGTACTGTGAGGGCTGCTCTCATCTTGGTGTTCTTGCGCTTCAGGGCAGGGGAAAGCAACTCACAAAGTTCCATGAAAGTGCCCTTATGCATGCGAAAGTTTCGCAGCCACTGGGATTCATCCCAGACCTGCAGCACTATGTGGTCCCACCAGTCTGTGCTTGTTTCCCGGGCCCAGAATCGGTGTTCCACTGTATCAACAAGCCCCATTAACACCATGATGTCCACCTTGCGGGGGGGCCTTTTTTGAGAGAGGTCTGTGTCCATGTCCTCATCACTGTCCTCAGGGCGCTGCTGTCGCCTCCTCGCCTGCTGTAGCTCTAGCAGCTCCTGGTTCTCGTTCTCCATATACTCCTGGACAATGCGCGTGGTGTTCATAACGGCAAGAACAGCCGCGGTGATCTGATCGTGCTCCATGCTTTCCCTGGTATGCTGTTTGCAGGACAGCAGAGTGGCAGCAGAAGCGGCGGGTGGATAACAATGGAGTCAGCAATATGGCGCCCATATGAAAAAAGGCGCGAAAGGATTTTTTGCTCCCCCCTCAGTTGCTTTCACAGAGGGAGGGGGGGAGCAAGGGTTAGGCTCATTTCCTTCTAGCAGCAGATGGTACAATATGCGGTGAGCAAGGGTTAGGCGCCTTCCCTTCTAGCAGCAGATGGTACAATATGCTTGATATCCATCATCATCTCCTGGCCCCCTCAAGGATTGAACTCGCAACCCCGGGTTTAGCGGGCCAACGCTCAGACCGCTGAGCTATCCCTCCGCCCGTGTTCCAGGCAGTACTGAATCTCCCTTAAACAAAACGTAAAAAAGAGAATGACCAGAGTCACTCTAGTCATTCCCATTTATGTCCAAGCGTCCCCGGCCAGCCACACCATAGGCCGCCGGCCAGGAGCACACGAATTTCAATCATATTGTACGATCTGCAGCTAGAAGGCAAGGAGCTTCTGCTGTATGGTCCCGCGACCACAACCATTTATGGCATATTGCACCATCTGCAGCTAGAAGGCAAGGAGCTTCTGCTGTGTAGTCCCGCGACTACCAGCCTCAGGCGGAATGGCCCCCTCAAGGATTGAACTCGCAACCCCGGGTTTAGCGGGCCAACGCTCAGAACGCTGAGCTATCCCTCTGCCCGTATTATAGCGTGACTGAATCCCCACTAGACCTAATGTCCAGGCGTACGCTGGAGATGTACGGTAATTGTGAGCTGAGCAGGCTTCCGTAGCAAACACGGAAACCCCGGAAAAAAGGCGCGAAAAAGATTGCTTTCACGGAGGGAGGGAGGGACGTTTGATGGCTTGATATGTACCCAGAACCACCAGCGACAATGTTTTCTGCCCCATCAGGCTTTGGGATCGCAACCCAGAATTCCAATGGGCGGTGGAGACTGCGGAAACTGTGGGATAGCTACCCGCAATGCAACGCTCTGAAAGTCGGCGCTAGCCCCGCTACTGTGGACACAGTCCGTCGACCTCATGGTGTTAATGCTCTTTAGTGGGGGGACACACAATCGATTCCATAAATTCGGGTTTTAAAATATCGACTTCTATAATTTCGACCTAATTCTGTAGTGTAGACGTACCCTTAGAGTGTGTGAAGAGGGTTTGTTTGTTTTTCTGTTACCATAATTTCTGATTATATGTTTCCTTTCCAGAAATGCATTGGTGTAATACTGAATATAAAGAATTTGCCTTCTTCCTCTTCTTTCACTTATCCCACCATCTGGTGTCAGGTCACCGTTCAAGCATCCATCTTCTTCATCTGTTCAAGGAGGCACTAAAGTCCACCTGCTTACCATCTTCTTTGATGCAATCCATCAATTGCTTCCTTGCCTCTGGGAAGGGCTGTGCCTCCCTGTGACATCCTGTTTGGGGGGAATCCAGATCTGAGAGTCCTTATGTTACCCCTCTCGGCCTCAGCAAGTGAGTTTTGTTGCTGCTAAGCTACTTGTCTACTCCCTGACACACCAGGCTTTCATGCAGAACCTAGGCAAAAAGCAGCAATGTTCAAAGAAAGATATGGGATAGATAAAGGACTGGCTAAATAACAAGCAGAAATTACCATAGGATGCACAATGTCCACTGAGCCTGATGCAGGTGATTTTTTAACCTAAGTACAATGAACACACAGATCTTACAGCTTGATTCATCATGGTATTGGAGATTGTGAGCAATGTAGCAACGGCCTTTCCTGTACTTTGCACACCATTACAAGAAAGCTTCATAGATAGATATTTCTTACTTGTAAAATCCTAATTACATATGCATTTACTCCAGTTAGATAGTATTTGTCAAGTGCTTTGTAGCACTGTATGTTTCTCTGGTATGTTCAGTTAGTGACTGGGCCCCTTAAAATACATTCACCAATATAGTCACCCTTTGAAAAGGAACAACTAATTTAACAACTTGAGCAGTCTGATATCTGATGTTCTACTTAAGACCCACAGTGGAACTGTACAAAGGAACTATGGAAGAAGTAACCATGCTGGGGAGCCTTGGAATGGGTTGTGGTGGGTTAGGGTGAACAGGATAACTCAGCAGATCCAGTGACTGAAAACCTCTGAGAAGGGAATACATGCAGGAAAGGCCTGTACACCACACGATCCATTGTCTACAGCCAAGCTCTAAGATACAACCGCATTTGCTCCAATCCCTCTGACAGAGACAAACACCTACAAGATCTCTATCAAGCATTCTTAAAACTACAATACCCACCTGCTGAAGTGAAAAAACAGATTGACAGAGCCAAAAGAGTACCCAGAAGTCACCTACTACAGGATAGGCCCAACAAAGAAAATAACAGAACGCCACTAGCCGTCACCTTCAGCCCCCAACTAAAACCTCTCCAGCGCATCATCAAAGATCTACAACCTATCCTAAAAGATGATCCCTCACTCTCACAGATCTTGGGAGACAGACTAGTCCTCGCTTACAGACAGCCCCCCAACCTGAAGCAAATACTCACCAGCAACCACACACCATACAACAAAAACACTATCCCAGGAACCTATCCTTGCAACAAAGCCCGATGCCAACTCTGTCCACATATCTATTCAAGTGACACCATCATAGGACCTAATCATATCAGCCACACTATCAGGGGTTCGTTCACCTGCACATCTACCAATGTGATATATGCCATCATGTGCCAGCAATGCCCCTCTGCCATGTACATTGGACAAACTGGACAGTCTGTATGCCAAAGAATAAACAGACACAAATCTGACATCAAGAATCATCACATTCAAAAGCCAGTAGGTGAACACTTCAACCTCTCTAACCACTCAATGACAGATTTAAAAGTGGCTATTTTGCAACAGAAAAACTTCAAAAACAGGCTCCAACGAGAAACTGCTGAACTGGAATTAATATGCAAACTAGATACCATTACCTTAGGCTTGAATATTGACTGTGGATGGCTCGGTCATTACGTTAATTGAATTTATTTCCCCTCCTTAAAAAACCCTTAACACCTTTGTGTCAACTGTCTGTAATAGGCCATGTTGATTATCAATTCAAAAGTTTCTACTGATAACAGTTCCTTTCAATTAATTAGCCTTTTAACATTGATATAGACACTGCCACCTTTTCATGTTTCTCTGAATGTATAAATATCTGATTACTGTATGTTCCATTCCATGCATCCGATGAAGTGGGTTCTTAACCCACGAAAGCTTATGCTGAAATAAATTTGTTAGTCTCTAAGGTGCCACAGGTATTTTTCTTGTTTTCTTTTTGCTGTAGGAGGAAGTCAATCCCATGGCTTTACCCCAACAAAGTTTACTGCACACAACCAGATTTCTTGGGCTAAGTGCTGTAAGAACATTTAGAGGAATGAAGGGTTTTGATTTGAGTTCAGACTTTTTGCTATTTGTTTTTCCAACTGTCTCTTTCTAAACACACTGCTCCTTTGCAAAAATGCTTTTGATATTTTTCATGACTAGAATTTATTGGTCAATAAACAAACTACACCTAGAAGTGACTATGATAAAGCCATTGATTTCTGAGCGCTAAGGGTAGTGCAGAGAGGGGTTCCACACTGCTATACCTGTTCAACTGGTGTAGCCTAAGTTCCTCATGGCATGCTCATGACAGTGTTTCGAAGGGAGTAGCATGGTTCTATCGTTTCCAAACACAGACAACTTTGTTTTGTCTGCGATGCTATCAGCCCCGCCGCCATGCTTTCGAATCTCCCAGCCACATTATGGCTGCTCCCTGTCTGGGCATGGCCTCTAACAAAGTTAGCACTGCCAAACTGGGGAGGAATAATTGAGCCCTTAAGCACAAAATGGCCAAATTATACTTGGCCCTTGCACAGCTGTGAAGCTGAGGGAAAGGGGAAGGAGGACGACACAGGGTGCTTTACCAAGATTGGTAAAGAGTCAAAGAGAAGTGCAGCAGCCCCATGCTCTGGAAAATACAGGGATCAATCCCTCCCTGTTTCCTATGTACCTGACAGCATAGCTGGTCAGCAACACAGCAGCTGCAGCTCCCCACAGAAGTGGAGTAATGGGCATGGAAAGGCCACGCACAAAGGAGTTCCAGGATACATCCTGAGAGAGAATGCCTCCAAATGCTCCATTTGGCATGGTACAACTTAGTGTTAGCCTGAACACATGGCATTCCTAAATGGTGTACACTAGAAAAAGACTAGTAAAACTAGTGAATATGCCATCTTTTGCTTAAGGGTCATGGAGTTTGGGCAACTTTCTTCAAGGTCACTTTTGTGAGGGACCTTCTCAAAGGCTTTTTGAAAGTCCAAATAAATTATACCAACTGATTCTCCTTATTCAATACTTTGTTGATATAGTCACTGAACTCTAATAAATTAGATAGCCATGATTTTCTTTTGCAGAAGCCATGTTAGCTAGACCCTTTCACATCATGATAATTTAAGTGTTTTTAAGTCGATTTTTAAATATAATTTCAAATCAGTTGATCCACACTGATGTAAGGTTCACTGGTCTGTAATTCCTGGGCTCATTCCTAGCACCTTTTAAAAAGGCACATTTGCTACCCTCCAATCTTCTAGTACAGTAGCTGAATGTAATGACAGACTGCATTTTTTTTGTTAGGAGCTCAGCTGCCCTTGGATCTTTACCATCCAATCATGGTGAGTTGTTAATCTTTCATTTATCAGTTTGTTTCAGCACCTCCTCTTTTGCCCCCCTCCCCTGGATAGTATTTCATCTTTATAACCTGAAAAGAGTAGCTCTGCAGTAGGCATCTTCCCAAAATCGTCTGCTGTGGAGACTGATACAATAAATTGTTAAGCTTTTTTGTTATACCTTTAATTATTCCTTTACTCCAGCTTACTGGAGGTCCAGCAGACCCACTGATTTTCTTGCAGGCTTCCTGCTTCCGATATACTTAAAGCATTTTGTGTTGGTTTGCTTGTTGTAAAGATCTTTGCCCTTCAATGAGAATGAAATATTTAAGGAGCCAAATTCACTGCTCTGCTGGCCTATGAAGGCACATACCCACTGACTTAATAGACTGGTATCCCCTTACATTTCTAAGTACCATTTAAAAAAAAGTATTATTTCAGCGTTCCACCACTGAGATACTGAAAGAGTACACAGTAGCAGTTATTTTTTGTAGGATCCACTATAATTTTATTTCATCTGTTTTTCATTAAATATTAAGTAAAAAGGCATCCAGAGTAGATGCTGGTGTACTAGCAAATATGCCTTGGCCTGCCAAGACACTAACACACAAATTCTGCCATCCTCTCTCACCTAGAGTTCAGTGGGACCACTCAAGGAGTAAGGTACTATTTATCATGAGCAAAGGTCTCAGAATCTGACTTTACGTGTTTCATACGATGATCACAGATGATAATCAGCATATGGATCATCTAGTCTACCCCCTTGATAACAAACCAAAAAACCCCAAAACATTAAATATGATCTCTATTCAAAATAGAGGTACAGTTCAGACGCTAAATGCCAAATAGAAAAGGGGGGTCGGGGAAATCCATGCTTCTAATACAGCAATATAAGCAATGGGATGTCCAACACAAAAATAAAACAGTAGAAAAAAAAATATCTGACAGTACCTATGTCTGCAAATATCTGCAAGTACACCTAAGCTGCAACATGGAAAGATAGTCCCACAGTTGGGTTGTAATGTTTCCTTAATTCGGATCTAGATTGCAACCACCACCAGCAATGGTAAATTTTCCTTAACATCATGCTGCATTATGCATTTGCCCATTTGACTTAAATGCCTGTATTAATTTAATTTTTAACCAGAGTAAATCATCATCATAAATCCTACTATTTCAACATCACTGAATTCCCAATGAATCTGATGTCATCACTTCACTAGGGCAGCCTAAACTGATGAATTATAGACTATTCAAAATCAAAAAATAAAGCCACCTGATTTTCAATGAGGATTTTAATTGACAGTTCATTTTACACTTTTTCTCTGTGCTAAAGACAATTTGGGTCAGAGCAAGTTTAAGCCAATGAGGAAAGCCCTCTCATCTTACAAATAACGTATATGAGATTGCTGTGTTGTTGAAGGACATCTTCAAACGCAGTGTGGCAAACAGAACGCATTATTGATACATGTCATTTTGCTTCAGATGTGTATCAGTTTACAATGAGCTTCCATAGAAGATTTCACCAGAAACATTTAAGCTTTAATTTAAAATAGCCTACGACCATTATATTCTCTTTGGACAATACAGCAGTCATGGAGAGCATGATACCACATGTTAAAGTATACAGGGGTGTCTATTTTTAGCATCACACACAGCAGAAAAATACAGGCTTGTTTAGAGGAGACACAAAAATCATGCTGTAAAAAACTACGCTGAAAGAGAAGAACTTCTCAATTAAGTAAGCCCACTCCCTTTAATTCTCCTTTTACCAAATCTGCTATTTTCTCCAAAGCTCCTTAGGCAGGAAGGCACTGGAGGCCTGTTTTGTAAAAGTCTCAATGCAGCCTTCAATTTTGAGCTTGTAATTTTCCCAGGCGCACACATTTCTGGGTGAAAGTATTACTACATAATCCTGATTTTCATAGAGTCCGTTAGCGAGACATGTAAGTGACTTGAAATGTGCACGCATTTGTTTGTGCCTTCAATGTGGGAGGCCGCATCTGAAAATCCGACACATCTCTAGTACTACATATATGCAATGATTTCTCAGATGCAGAGCTCCATTTCATTCTGCAATCAGTTTGCCTACCAGATTCATAAACTTCACTCATGATTAGGTCAGGTTTATGCAACGGATCCCAATTCCACTGCCCAGTGGCACATCCTAAATATCTCCCTCCACAACACAGTGCTCCCCTTTCATAGCTCACAGTTGTGTAGATTGTATCTGCAAAATGGTAGCCACTCTCCTGAAATATATCCCTAAATGTTCAGAAGAAGATAATAACCATGTTTTCACTGCACAATGGGAGTATTGCCAAAGTCACTCTTTCTCCACTTGGTCGCTTTTCTCTTAAAGTGATAGCATATGGAATTATAGATCTGCCTCCTGCCTGTCCTGTACCTACCCGCATTTTGTTTATCCATTCATTCTCTCTACTTATTTTCTTTTCAAGAGATAGTTAAGACTTTTCTTATATTGTTATTTGACGTGAGAAGAACATATAAGTGGTGAAAAGTATAGGTTCCAGCAGTGCTGGACACAGACCTCTCCAGCAGTAAAATCTAAGAGTTCAAGAGTATAGCCCTTAAACTTTTTCACTGAGGCCCCTCGAACCCCTACAAGAAGGAAACAAACTAAGATTCATTGGTGAAACAAAGGGACAGAGAGTAGAGGAACCCAGGGCATGTCTACACTATATCTGGGAGTGAGCCTCGCAGCCCAGTTCCACAGACCTGTGTTAGCAGGGCTTGTGCTAACACTCTAAAAATGGCTGTGTAGACATTGCGCTGACACTGGGGCCTGGGTTGGGGTTTGGGCTCTCAAGTGCACTCCCCCCTCCACTCCGGCTTCAGAGCCTGAGCTCCAGCCCAAGTCAAATATCTACATAGCTATTTTTAGTGCACTAGTGCGAAGCATAAGTTTGTGGACCTGGGCTGGAAGGTTTGCCCAGAGATGCAGTGTAGACATGCCCCAAGGGGCTAACTGAGAGTCATTGACTCCATGTGAATCTTAAGCAAGTCATCGGATCTTTTTGTATTTCCATCAACACACGTACCAAACAAGTATGTCAACAAATGTTTACTTTATAATTGAGTCCCAAATCAATGGGAGTTTCAAATGAGTAAAGCCTGAATAATGACCACAGCCAAGAGCTGAGAGCTCATGTGCTTGAACTGACTGAGCAAGCTAGATAAAGAATACAAGTTACAGGAATGAGACTTCCCTGGTAGACTGTAGATACAATAGAATCAACTAAATATGAACATCTTTATGGGGATTCCTAATAGTCCACCATAAATTGGTTTTAGTATATGCATCAAAAATAAAATATATCCACTGTCAAAGCTAACTGATAAAAGTAGATAAATAATTTCTTGACAATGAGGCTTAAGTCATTTTGCATTATAGTAGCATGGCCAATATATTAGATAGACAATAACAATACACTGTTCCCTGAACAGTTCTTAAACAAGAAATGGTTCCATTCATTTGTTGTTTTTTTAAACCCAGCCAATTATGACCCAAACCAGCAGAATGTAGCCTGCTTCAGTATTGGTCTTACTTCAGACTGGAAGAACAAACACACAACATTTACCACATAGTGTGCAGCACTGAAGACACTGAAACACACAGAAACTAAAATCTAAAGTCTATTATCTTGGTAGCCTGAGCAAATAGGTTTACATCTTCCTCTGGCATCCCTTTCTTCTTATTAGTAACAGGCAAAATGAACCAGGGTCTCTGCTGAATGCACAGAAAAAAGGGCCCAGGGGAGAGTGCTGTCAGGGAGCCAATAACAACTCTGGCCTAAGGTGCAGAACAGAGCAGCTGGGAATGCTTTAATATGGGCCAGCTGACAACACCTCCCAAGAGATCATCTGCCAGCTGAGCACAGCCAACTACAACCAGGCCTGTTTCTAACACACATTTATTCCCTGAGTCATGAGCTGTGGGGAGAGTGGTGTAGGAGCATCTATGCTACCTCTAAACCCACAGGGAATTGAAGGAATCCCCAGTTTGGGGGATGATGCCAGTCTCTGCTCCCTGTGTGCCATCTGAGCAGCCCAACGAGAACAGAATGGGGCATAGAATCTGTCCCAACTGATCTCTTACACATTTTAAAGCATTTACTTAGCTAAATTGATGTACTCATATTATCAGTCTCTGGATGATTGCTTCTTTCTGCTTCTCTTTTACCTTACAATAAACATCTATTTCGCGAGAGAGATACATGTACAATTATTCTGTGGATAGGTTCTTTAGTTTCCATACTAAACATTTGGGACCAGATTGTGAAAATTACACTAAACCACACTGGGAAGGGTGGTGTGGAATCATACAACCCCAGCAGGTTCTGCAGGGATTTTTCCCCCAGCATGCACATTACCTCAGCAGGGTGCAAATTTGGACGGTTCTGGCTGGCTCGGCAGAGGCACTGCCATACTTTCTTCTCTCCCACCCTCACACTTGGCTTGGTTTGCACCCCTAAAGCCAGTAGGAGGGAACAATACCTGCAACCTCTTGAGTGCAGAGACTGCAATTGTCGGTACCCTTTGAATGGGATGTAAAAGGAGGGGTGGAAGGCCTGTTCTGCCTTCCCTCAGCCACAGACTGGCACAAGGGCCTGGGACAATCTAGCCCTTTCTTGGCATTTGGAGTTAGTCAATATCTGCACATATATAAGATGCATCATATGCTTCCAAATCTGTCTCTCGCCGAGATGGATTTTGAGAGGAATGATGATGATAGTGAAGTGCAGTAAATATTACAATGTGTAAACACCAAATAGCCTGGAAAGAAAAAGACTTGGGATGGCGCTGAAGAGTGTCTGACCGGCATCACTCAGATACATTTGTACATTTTCAATTCTGTGAGTGATGATGATCTCAGTAACTTCATGTTTGAACCAAATCCCAAGAGTGCAACAGGTTAAACTGCCAGTGGGATTATTTAATGCCAATTTAAGCAAGCAGGCAAAGATTCCCATTTTAGATCTAATTTGTGCAACAGATTGAGAGAAAATCAGAAGGTCACCTTCAGATGACACCAGACATGACAGGTGTGGCAATTCTGGTTCATGTGACTTTATCTCTAATAAGCACTAACGAAGTCCACTGTAAGCAGTGGCAGGCTTGATCTTTTTAAATTACCCATGTTAAATGAAACTGTGTTCCAGGTAGGGAAAGTCAATTACCACATAATCAAAATTTACACACTCACTGGAGAAAGAACAACATCCAGAATCTAAAACAATGGGAAGCAATAGTAGCCCATTGAAAGTAATATTTTTCTTATTACAAAAAAATGGTTTCAAGAGAGTTTTACCTTTCTCACAATGACTCCCTGTGAATCCAGAAGGGCAGGCACACTTGTTAGGGGTTACACATGTCCCACCGTATCTGCATCCCTCTTCACAGAATGCTGAAAGAGAAAAGTAGGCTACTGTAAAACACCATTTCTACATTTATTATATATTTGTGAGGTGCCAAAGAAAGTCTTCCAAATACTGTATAACAGAAAACAGAATTCAGAATGTTAAAATCCAACCATCTGCAAACAAAAGGAGAAGGGAATCCAGGTACCTGGTATGGAAGGCTACCTGACTGCCCTCATGGTAAACCACCCTTCCAATAAAAGATTAATATCCACCTGGTGCAAATGATAGAGGGGAAAAAATAGAGTATAACAACATTTTAATGGGCCGATCTTAGCTCAAGTGAACTCTGTAGGAGTTTTGCAATTGTGGTGCGCTGATCCACACAGCACTTGGTGGTTGCGGCCAGCAGACAGCTGGCTGGTCACACGGTATTGGCTCCTCCTTCTTGCTTCCAGCTTATAAGTTTCATTCAAAGCCTACCAAAATACAATACTCTCCTGAACTTGTTTTTCTGTTTAAGCAGTTGACATAAATAAGTTATGTAATCACAAAAGGGAGGCTAAGTGGGCCCCACAGTTGAAAACAGGAAGGGAGATGGACCATAAGACAACTTCTCTATTGAAATATGGTTCACACTATGAAAAAGTTTGAGAACCCCTGCCGTAAACTTAACTATCCAGTAATTATGATTAAGAAGACTAATGTATCAGGCCCATTCTTATAAACAGTGCTTCTGGTTCTTCTCTTACACCACTGTAAATAAGGAATAACTCCACCAAACTGAATGCAGTTATACCAAGATAAGAGAATCAGGCCTTCTAGTCTAACACTATTCTTACTTTTTTCAATGAGAGGTCAAAAGGAGCCCGCTCCTCCCACAGAAAGCTTTGGCAAGGACTTCATTGAGAGCAAGAATGGTCCCAATGCGAAGCACATTCTTAAGAGCATATTTCCTGCCCTTTCCTCAACACACATTGCAGTTCTTTAGGCACTCAGTGGCCTAAACCCCACTAGTGAGTGAAGCTAAAATTAATATTTAAACAGAACTCAACATCTGTGTTAATAACAGAACCACAAAGTGCATCTGCAAGCTAAAATCACAGATGGAGTGTTGGCAACGAGATGTTACAAACAGTAGGAAAAGACTGAAAGTGTTACATAACAGATGAGGTGTTTTAGATTTTATTTTATTTTATTTTTTTTGCTGCAAAGTACTAACAAGAATAACAAGGTGAATAAAATACCAAACATTAGGAAAATTTATCTTGTAATCTGTTTTGCTTGAAGGTGAGAGAAGCAAATCATATCTCCTGACTGAATTAATTGCTAAAATGATCTGTCACTCTATCAATATACCTTGCAGCACTGCATTCTGTTTTGGTCAAGATATATGGGAAATCCTAAAATAATGCATTAAAATGGTAATGGAAGAATGCAAGGAATTCTAAGAATGGGGGAACCACTTGCCTAATAATATCTGCTATTTCCTGTTGTACATATTCCATGTATTAGTCATTTGGAAGTTTATCTATTCTAGTTTCATCTCAGTCATGTTCTAACTCATAAGTACAGGGCAGAGAGATGTTTAAAGAGCAACATTAATTTTGATTTCTCACTGAATATTTTCCAAAATATGAACAAAAAAGTACTTTCACAGAAGACAGAAAGGAATATTAAGGCACACAGCTGGAAGAACATAGAGCAGAGACAGTAAATCTAGGAAAAACATGATGAGATTACAGAATTTCCTTACGCAATGTTTCCTAGACTATTGTTTCAATTCCAATCTTAGCATTCTGAGGGAAAATAAATTCCTTAGCACTTGACAAAGTGCAAACTAAAACATTTAATCTTGATTGCTTGAAAGTGATAGCTAAGTAGGGACCTTACGGAAGTAACATTAAAATTCTATGCGGCATGAAGATAATTAGTATTTGTAACACAGAGGTTATAAAAAGAAAAAGTCATACAGAAAAGAAAAAAACAGGTTGTTGTTTGGCAATCAGTTTCACCATCAAAAAGTATCAACTATCAACAGCATATACTGTACTATTTCATTAAAGTGACAGATCATTCAAATAAATAGAAGAGATACGAGGAGAAGAGACGAGACACAGAGATTTATTGCTCATAAATTGTAATACACATACCTAAGACTAATTAGAGCCAATGGGATACACACATATGTAGTGAAGGCAGACTACAACCTCAGTTAGGAAGAACTGTCTCTTGTATTTCCTTACTGCTATAATTGATTCTGTGAATATGACATGTTTGTTTCTTAGAATGAAGCTTATTTCTAGATCTGCATAGAAACTGGTTAACTTTCTTGCTATCCTTCAAGCTGACCAAAGAATGCTCCTCCTGGAAGAGGTTTATGAACAGGGTTGCCGTTTTTGAGGCTTTGGCCACTGGGACAAGACCCATCCCTCACAGTACTGAGGTGCTTACAGCAAAATGTGATGACATTGCTGTGACAGAGGCCCACTGGTACCAGCTGGCAAAGAATTCACTGTTCTGTAATTGTCCTATCAGGCCTGACAAAGTCACTGCATCTAGCACACTGCTTTCATAATTGTTATCTATTAAGAATGTCATGTGAGATCTTACATGAAAGCCAGAATCACATTGATCCTCATAATCATTGTGTGATGTCTGTATGGATGATATTGAAGATGTTGTATATATGTACTAAACATATGTTCTAAAGTCTAAATCAAGGGGTGTTCATGAATGCTTGGATCCTGATTTGACTGAAAACCTGTTAGCTCTCCAAAAGAATGAATCCTTGTGCGGGGGGGGGGGGGGGGGGATCTGCTCTATTAAATAGGAAAGATAACCTTTGATAATGTAGATCCAGGTTTGTATTTTATTTTTTATATAACCATTTCTGTTTCCATTATTCACTCTCTCTTGAACTTTGCCTTTGATAATAACCTTATTTTTTTCCAGTGTTGGTGTAGCTGCATTGACCCCAAGGTATTAGAGAGACAAGGTAGGTGAGGTGGATACTTTATTGGACCAACTTCTGTTGCTGAAAGATACAAGCTTTCGAACTACACACAGATCAAAAGTTGATCTGAAGAAGAGCTCCATGCAGCCTGAAAGTTTGTGTCTTTCACCAACACAGGTTCGTCTAATAAAAGATATTACCTCATCCACTTGTCTCTATAATAAACTTATGACTGTTTTTACTATACATGTATTTCAGTGCTGTGTTATATTGGAGCTGAATGTCAGCTGAAACAAACAAGCTCTTATATGCACTGTTACTTTTGGGGACAGCTTACCTGGTCATTTCTGTGAGTGTCCAGTGGTTAAAGGCTAGACACTGCAGGGAACACTCTGAGGCCTTGGGGGTTGGTGTGCCCCTATTACCAGTTGCACAGAGAGGGTTGATTCTGCAGAGACAAGAAAGGCAGTGCTTGTGTGGCCAGAGACTGTTAGTTTGAGGGAGTTGGAATGACTACAGGCACAGACAAGACTGCTTCATGCTAAGAACAAGTAGTGGCGAGGTGGGTACCCATGGGGCGCATCACAACTGCATCAGCATTTTGTCACATCATCACAATGCTACATCACTGATGAGCTGCAACGTCATCGCACAGTGATCATGTCAATATAGTGATGCTTTGAGTGATGCGTTATTGCACGATCCTGTGGTGAGGAAGGAAGGCACTCCACAAACCACAGAGCATGGACACCTGCTTGTCACATGGGTGATCAAGGGTGGGGATATTAAGGTAGAGGAAAAGAGGCTTCGGCAACAGCTACCTGGGGCAGGGTATGTCCTTGTCCCTTCCTGCTGCCCAAAAAGATCTCTAGAAATTCAGACCCACTGTTCTGAGTAGCTTGTTTTTATTTATTATTCTTTGTTTATGACTCAGTAAAAGAAAGGCCTGAGGAAAGGCACACACTCTGCTAGCAGTAAGAGCATTAATCATCTTCCACAGCTGGTGATTCTGCTCATTGGCTACATACCCTACAATCCTTTTAATCTGGGTTTGCAAGGAATGGAATCATCCTGTTAACGCCACAGAAAATAGTGGCTCTGAAAGCAGAGATGTTTGTTTGAAGGCTACTTTCTCTAACCGTGGGGAAAAGAGTCTGCAATTATAGGTAGAGTTGGTAGCACCACCTAAAGTTAAGGTAAGTCAATACCTCTCATTAGAAGACCCTGATTTCAGTTGCTTGTAACTTTGCCAAACTTTAACCATGCTTAAGGCTGAATTATTCTGGAATGTTTCCACTAAAGTTGATCAGTCCTTCCTAGAACAAGATTTGGGAAAAATACATTGTTTCACCCCTGGTAAAAAGTTTGCACAACTATTTCATTGAGAAAATCTAATAACTCTGCTTTGAAGAAGGGACTTGACATGTGGCAGAAGAGTGGCCCTAATGTCAGGAATCTGAGTTTTTCTGTCCCCATGAAAATTTGCCCAAATACATTAAGGCCTCTGAAAAGTCTCAGTTCACAGATGCCTAGGCGAGGCTTGTTAGAGTTTGGCATCTAAATTCACCAAAAATCCATCTGCATTGAGCATGCTCCATCCTGGGACAGCAGGGGTGGAGCAGGACTTTGCCTGGAATTGCATTGGGCACAGACACTGAGAGCAAGGGGACTGTCTCCTTTGTCCTTTCGATGCTCCCCCACCAAAAATCTGCAGCACAGTTAGCAATCGGCTGGTATCCCTACTTCAGGAACTGGAGTGAGGCTTCTGACACTCATCTGTTATTCATTAGAAGCAAAACAAGAGCATGTTGACCATTGTATGAAAGGGAAATTCTGCCTTGATCATTATCCAAGTTGAATACAGAGTTCCAAAATTCTCTCTCTCGTTCTCTCATCAAGGACAACAAAAAGGCACTGTGGTGACTTGCTCTGGAATGAACCACTTCCTGAGCCCTACAGCCAGTGGGAAGGTTGCAGAAATGCAGAGCTTTGGATCTCAAAGTATCTCACCTGCTTCCCTCAACCCCATCATCAAAAAATGAGGACTTACCTGAAAGGAATTTGGCAGCTCTTCTACTTCCATTTCCCAAGTGTAATGGAATGCTAAACTGTATTATACAATTCAGACACTAGGTGGCACTGTGTGCAAAATACATTCTTTAAAGGAACCTCAGCCATACCTGTCAGATCATTAAAGGATCTTATGATGAACACATCTGGTGTGTATAAGCAACCTCTGCATCCACTCCATATCTGGTACAAGAGCATGATATGGTGTCAATAGTGGGATGTAGGTGAGATTCTTTGTTGCTTTGTTCATTCTGTTCTAAGTTTACTCCTGACATCATGTCATTCTCCACACGTGACATTAACATGTGTGACGGGGTCAGGCCAGATGGCTAACGGAGAGTGGTGGAAGGCAGGTATATTAGCCCCAGGATAAGCAGGTCCCTGCTCCCCTGGTAACTGAACGGGGGCTACTCCAGGTTAATTAGGACACCTGGTGGCAATCAAGGGGCCTGCCAGAACCTGTTAAGAGCCTCCCCTCCAGCCAGATAGGGATACGTGATAGGAGCCGTGGGAGGAAGGCATGCTACTGGAGAGTTGGGCAGAGCAGACACTGACAAGCACAAGGAGGGAAACCCCACAGGTACAGAAGCAAAGATCCCTGCCCAACAGGGTGAACAGCCCTTCCAGGCCCTGAGGTCTGAGGGAAGAGACTCCACCAGAGGTGAGAGACTGAACAAAGTGTCTGGTCTGTTGCCCCAATGCCTGGAAGGGCTACCAGAGACAAAGAGGCTCCCCCCTCACCCTATCAAGGAGCCCGGGAGGATCACTGTTCAGGCAAGGTGTAGACAGTAACCCCAGGGGCATGGGGAAATTCTGAGGGAGAGCGGAATACCCTGGCCTGCTGCTAAGCAGAAGCGTGGAAACCACCGAGACGGAGAAGGAGCTTTATCGCACAGGCTACTCTTTAATGCCCAAGAGAACTTGAGTTTTGACAAACCTCCAGAATGGACAGACTAGAAACAAGACTTTGCATTGCTATCAAGCTGCACAAAGAAACTAGAGATATCTCATCTTTAACTTATGCTATGGGGAAGCAAGCAGAGCATACCTTTAAATTCCTTGACTTTACTGAAGACAGTCACAAGCATGACTATGAAAGAGGTCTGGCTATGTCTGATGCATACTTTACAGCCCTGAGAAATGTGGTTTATGAAGAGCATGTTTTCACTAAAGAATTCAAGAACCAGGAGAAAATGCTGAATGTTTTATAAGAGCTCTGCTTACAGTGGCTGAAATCTGTGATTCTGGAAATGCAAAAATCAAAGATAGGCTGGTTATTGGGTTAGCAGATAAAAACATTTCACAGCAGCTACAACTGAAGAGATTTAACCATTGCCATAACTATTCAGATAGCAAAAGTCAGAATTAGTCAAACAGAACAAAAGGCAGGAGCATCTTGTAAAAACCTGAAACTAGCTTAGAAGCTATAGAACAGACACTTAAGTGTAAAAATCAGAAAAACCCCTGACGCAAGGAGAGAGAACTGCCAGGTTAAGAGGGACAAATTCCATCCTACACGCACAAAGTGTAAAAAAAAAAAAAAAATCAGAGCCCAAGAGATGATGCACATCCAGCCAAAGGCACATGATGTAATACATGCATGAAATATGGACATTTTGCAGCTGTTTGCAGTCAGGGAGTTGACTCATATTACATACAATCAAGAGCCATTGTTTCTGGGATCTCTCTCTTAGAGTGAATCTGAATATTCATGGCAAGACTATGACTTTAATATTGACTCAGAAGCTGACATCATAATCATCTTAGAAGAGACTTACAATCATCTTCAACCCCTCCCAGAGCTGAAGTCACCTGACACAGCTCTGATTAGCTCTGGGAACTGCATGGACCAGTTCACCACAGAAACAACTTAAAAGACAAAAGCTATACGTTCAGAGTGTGTGTGGTCAAATGACCACAGACCAACAGCCTTCTCAGCCGCAGCATGGCAGCCATGATGGGCCTAGCGAGCAAGGTGGAAGATCTCAATGGAATATTTGGTGATACTGGACTTCTGAAAGGTGATCCAGTACACCTTAAGAGACAATGCTGAACCATAGAGTGTACATACACTTCACTGGATTCCTATACCATTACTTCATAAAGCAGAAACTGAGTTAAAGAGAATGAAGCAGGTTGGCATAATCAAGAAAATCTTTGAGCCAACAACATAGTATGACCCAATGTACCACTTATAATGAAAAGTGGAAAAATATGAATGTGTCTCTCTCTTAAAAGACTTAATGAAACATTTGTTAGTGAAAAAAATATATCCTCCCAACACTGGATAACTTCATCCCCCAAAGTGAAAGGAACCACAGTATTCTCCAAGCTGGATGTCTTGAGCAGATTCTAGCACTTTCTCTGGCTCAAGGAATTTAGCAAACTGACTACAATTATCACACTCTTTTGGAGATTTTGCTTTCAAAGGTTACCGTTTGGGAGTACCATTTTACATCTACCCCCAAACTGAGTTTTTAGGACAGACAAAGATGGAATCAATCCTAGCCCTGAGAAAGTAGGAGCAATTTGAGAATTGAATGCACTGATTAATGTACCAGTACTGAGACACATAGTTGGGATGGTAAATTACCTTGGTCGATACCTGTAAGACCTTTCTACAGTGCCAAAACCACTGAATGAACTGTTGAAGTCCAATGCATCTTAGCTATGAGGGCCAAATCAAGAAATCACCTTCAAAATGGTAAAATAAATTATCTTAACAGCTCCAGTTCTCATTGATGTCACAATAGTCAGTGGAAATTCAAGCAGCAATAGCCTAGGTGGTGAATTGTTGCAACTGAGTGGAATCCAGCTGCATTTTGATCTTGCATAGAAGCAGACAAACAATATGCATAGACTGAAAAGGAGAGTTTGACAAGAATATGTGCATGTGAGAACTTTCATGGATATCTGTGTGGACTGGATTAATTTACACTGATAACAGACCATAAACTGTTTGTAACCCTCATTACCAGAAAAGCACCATTGAGATGCCAACATCAATTGCTAAGGTTAATGAGATTTAACCCAATTGCTAAATATGTTCCGGGAAATATCTGATAGTTGCAGATAGTCCGTCAAGGACCCCAGCATCACACTCAACAACCTGTGAGCTCAATGATGACGTAAAGGCATATGTGGATACTGTAGACACATACAGACCAAAGTCAGAAAAGAGACTACTCCAGCTACAAAGCAACCTTGACTGACGTGCAGCTTCAGGGATTTCTAGGGGCAGCCGGCCCACGTACCTAAAGGATACTATGGAAGTGACAGGAGACTACTTTGTGGTGCGTGCATAGGCGCCAACTCCGTGGGTGCTCCGGGGCTGGAGCACCCACGGGGAAAAATTGGTGGGTGCAGAGCACCCACCGGCAGCTCCCCGCCAACCCCGGGACCCACGGCAAACTCACCTCAGCACTGGGAGACGTTGCGGGGCCCTGCCCCCGACGCTGGGAGACGTTGCATCGGGGGTGGGGCCCCGCCATGTCGCCTGGCGTCGGGGGCGGGGCCCCGCCCCTGACACCGGGCATCAGCCCCCACCAGCGCCACCGGAAGTTGGCGCCTATGGGTGCATGGACAATTACATGAGTGGAATGGACTCATGCTTAAAGACAATTACAATGCAATTCCAAACGAAATGAGAGGAGCGATCCTAAATCTCATCCACAAAAAAGTATCTGCATGTGAACACTGCAGAATGAACAGATCAACACAGCAATAAGAACCTTTAACAACACCACCTCTATCAGACAACCTTGGAAAGACTAGCTGGAGATTTATGTAAATTCAGAGGACATCGTTACCTGGTCATCATGGACTATTTTTCCAGGTATATAGAAATAATGTATTTGAAAGCCATAACATGTCACGGTGTTCTCAGAAACTGAAGTGCACCTTTGCTCACTTCAGTATTCCAGAACAACGAGTGATGGACAATGTACCATTTACTGCAATAGAATTTAAGTCACTCCAAACGATTTTGATCATATTACTAGCAGGCCACGTTACCCACAATATGAATGGAAGGGGTGAGACAGCTGTTCAGACAGCCAGGAAAATCTTACAGAAGGAAGATCCATTCCTTGCTCTTCTGAATTACAGATCAACACCTCTAGCAGCTACTAGATATAGTCTAGTACAACTCATGATGTGAGGACAACTCAGAATTACTATTCCAATATTGGAAGCGAAGCTATCTCCAAAGTGGTAAGACATGAAGAAAGTAGCCAAATCGGATAAAAAGGCTAAAAGAGCTTATAAACACTTTTACAAAAACCACCACTCAGAGAATTGCCAGTTCTAGAATCTGTGACCACATTCGTGTCAAATTTGATGGAGAAAAACAATGGACAAGTCTAGCTGTTGTAAAGAAAATGAATTCAGTGCCGAGATCATATGTGATTGAGACTGACAGTGGAGAGGTTCAACAGAAACCATCAACAACTGCAGTTTGTTCCTCAGAAAAAAACAATCAACAGAGCGAACTCTACAGATGGCAGATGCAGAACAAGACGACGACTCAAGAATTCCAGACCAACCACAGCCAATCACTGCAACTAACAGCCAGCCAGATGACAAAGCTGTTATGTAATTAGAAAGCCAGTATGATTCAGAGACACTTAAGAGACTGATACATAGTAAACTTCAAAGACAGTGTGATGGTGTAAATATTGTAAATGGTTGAAATATAGAATTTAAAGGTGGCGATGTAAGGGAATGCTAAACTGTATTATACCGTTCAGCCATTAGGTGGCAGTGTGTGTAAAATACCTGATATAAACCGTGGTTCTCAACATTTTTTGTACCCAGGGATCCGTAAATATGAATGGACAAACCTTCTACCTTCCCCGCTCATTATTTTGTTGCTCATAATTTCTTTCACGTTACTTTAATAATTATAATTGATATTACTGTAGAGAAATTACTATTATTTGAACAGATCAATAAAAAAACCACAGCAAATTAAAATATTGACATCTTACCTGATACTAATGTGATCCTTGGGCTTGTTTGGCAGCACACAGCTTATCCAATTGAGGAGTAATTTCAATTAGGCAAGTGCGAAGGTAATCTTCAACATTCATTCTTGAACGGTGTTTGTTTCTAATGCTGGTGAGGGCCGAGAATCCATTTTCACAAAGGTAGGTGGTAGCAAAGGGAAGGAGGACATGCAGAGCACGATTAGCCAGTTTGGGAAATTCACCAGACATGCGCAACCAGAACTCAGCAATAGGCATGGTTTCATGGGCGCATTTCACATCGGTGTTGTTTTTCAGCTCAATAAATTCATCCTCCTCTTTAGGAATCATTTCAAGCAATTCCACATAAGTAGATAAAAAGGGATTTGTGATCCACATCATTTCAAGATTGCTTACCATGTCGCTGAAGTACGTTCTGAACTGGTAAAGAAGGGAATCCATGTGTTCTGTCATAATAGCACAAAGCCAGGCAGTTGGCCTTGACTTCATCAAAGTTCAAAAATTCTTGAAGGAGCAGATACATGCTCATGTTTCCTTTGTGCACTCATTTCTGCTGCAGATCCAGTTTCTCAATGAATGCAGTCACTTCGTTTGACAGTGAGACAAAAATTGACTGCCGCCCTCGCATGCTAATAAGCTGACTCAGGTGATCAAAGATATCCACAAGATAAACACCTTGAACTGGCCAGTTCTCCTCTGAGAATCTATCTGCTGATTTGTGTGTTTTCTCTTCCAGAAATACCTTCAGAGCCTCACAAAGCTCAAAAACACGATTCAAAACCTTTCCCTGGAAAGCCATCTGGCCTCAGTGAAATGGTTGTGATGCAATTCACGCATTTCTGCACACATTGTGAAAAAATATGTGCATTTAATGGGTCTGCTTTGATAAAGTTAACAATTTTTGTCTCGTCAAGTACATCTTTCAGGTCACCTGGCATCTCTTTCATGACTAGGTTCTCCCTGTGAAGCATGCAATGAGTTACTTTTGCGAATGGTCCAACACCTGTAATTTTTTTTGCAATCACATTATGCCTCCCTGTCATTGCAAAAACACCGTCTGTGCACACCATAACACTGCCCTCAGTCTTATTTACGATTATTGTTCGTCATGAAATTATTCAGGCACTTAAAACTCTCATCACTTGTTGTTTTTGTCAGTAGTGATCTACAAAACAGCAGTAGTTCTTCTATTTTCCCATCACAAATGTATCACATAAACCGAACGCTGAACCTCACCTGACACATCCAAAGATTCGTCCAGTCATGAGCTGTATTTCCCACTTGCTTGAATCCTGTGTAACAACTGGTCTTTCATGTCAGCTGCAACATCTGTAATTTACCTTTTAATGGTGTTGTTTCATACTGGCACATTCTTCAATTTATTAGCATCTTTGTTCCTAGACAGGTTTTCCAGCTGCAGGGGGCAAGTACTGATGCCAGGCAGCTCGGGCCAGCCTCACATAGTGGGGCTCAGGGACAGAGCACCTTCTCCGCCCAGACTCACCTCAGTGGGCCATCCTGCCTGTCTGGGTTGTGCGGGGGGAAAGGGATGTGCAATCTAAAAATTGCACTGCAATTGCACTGCATCACTGCAAAGAGAGATCTCCCTCTGCCATCAGAAAGGGTTGCCTCACAGCCATTGACTCCACAAGCAGGAAGCAGCTAGCCAAAGAGAGACACCCCTGCTCTGCCCTACTACATCAACTTCTGTACCCAGAAAGATAATGGGCAAATAATTAAGCAATCAATTTGCAAACATCTAGAATATAATAAGGTGATAAGTAACAGTCAGCATGGATTTGTCAAGAACAAATTGTCTCAAACCAACCTGATAGCTTTCTTTGACAGGGTAACAAGCCTTGTGAATGGGGGGGAAGTGGTATATCTTGACTTTAGTAAAGCTTTTGATACTGTCTCTCATGACCTTCTCATAAAAACTATTCCCAGGGAGTAATCAGTAGTTCCCAGTCATGCTGGAAGGGCATAATGAGCGGGGTCCCGCAGGGATCAGTTCTAGGTCCGGTTCTGTTCAATACCTCCATCAATTATTTATATAATGGCATGGAGAATACACTTATAAAGTTTGCAGACGATACCAAGATAGGAGAGGTTGCAAGTGCTTTGGAGGATAGGATTAAAACTCAAAATGGTCTCGACAAACTGGAGAAATGGTCTGAAGTAAATAGGATGAAATTAAAGAAGGACAAGATGCAAAGAACTCCACTTAGGAAGAAACAATAAGGTGCACACATACAAAATGGGAAATGACTGCCTAGGAAGTCATTGGAAGTCACTGTGGAAAGGGATCTGGGGGTCATAGTGGACAACAAGCTACATATGAGTCAACAGTGGGATGTATTAGCAGGAGTATTGTAAGCAAGACATCAGAAGTAATTCTTCCACTCTACTCCACGCTTATTGGGCCTCAAACTGGAGTATTGTGTCCAGTTCTGGGCTCCACATCTCAGGGAAGATGTGAACAAACTGGAGAAAGTCCAGAGAAGAGCAACAAAAATGATTAAAGGTCTAGAAAACATGACTTAAGAGGGAAGACTGAAAAAATTGGGTTTGCTTAGTCTGGAAAAGAGAAGATTGAGAGGGGACATGACATAGTTTCAAGTACATAAAATGTTGTTAGAAGGAGGAGGGAGGGGGGAAAAAAGTTCTTACCTTCTGAGGCTAGGACAAAAATCCTTAATTGGCTTAAATGGCAGCAAGACGAGTTTAGATGGGACATTAGGAAAAACTTCCTAACTGTCGTGGTGGTTAAGCACTGGAATAAATTGCCTAGGGAGATTGTGGAATCTCCATCATTGGAGATTTTTATTAGCAAGTTACACAAACACCTGTCAGGGATGGTCTAGATTAGTGGTCTCCAAACTTTTTTGATCACACACCCCCAGGAAAAAAATGTTTTGCCGCAGACGTGCCGCTGAAGAAAAAAAGTGGAAGAATTGCCGCAGGCGTGCTGGCGGCGCTCCTCCTGCCGCGCACCCCCAGGGATCGTCTTGCGGACACCCTGGGGTGTGTTCACCCGACTTTGAAGAACACTGGTCTAGATAATACTTAGTCCTGCCACGAGTGCAGGGGACTGGACTAGATGACCACTCGAGGTCCCGTCTAGTCCTATGATTCTATGATCAGCACTTCAGGGAGCAGGGCCAAATGGAAGGCAGAACGGGGGTGGGGGCATGTGACCTCTGGTTGCTAGCATGTTCACGGACCCTCTCAATTATACTGGAAGACCCCTAAGAATCCGCAGACCACAAGTTTAAACACACCTCTGCGAGGTTTAAATCCACAGACCACTGATTTAAACACACCTCTGCCATATCTGGAAGAGCATTAAAGAGCCTTATGATGAACATGTCTGGTGTGTCTATGTAAGCTCTGTAGCCACTCCATATCTGGTATGGAAGCATGATACCCAGTGCCTACTAATAGCCCTGAAAAGGTTGCTTGTGAGTAATATCTGCACAATCTCTGTGCCAAAACCAAGACTGAAGCCTGATTAAGGATTTATCCTGCCAAATTATCATATGATAGGAGATATTGCTGAAGTTGGCTAGCTTCCACGTTATCTGTGGCCATTCCCAGGAAGAAGAGATTAGAGACAGGACTGTCTGTTGGCATCAAGTGAAAGTTTATTCAGCACACATTAGACTATTGCAGGTGTTAGGGTTGCTGAGAGGACAACCCATCTGAGGGCTTCACGGCGCCTTACAGGCACAACCCTTAGTGGAGAGCACCAGAAGATACTGTAGAATTTATATCAAAATTCCTGGACACTCAGACATTGCATATCCTCCGCTATACCCCTTTACAGGATTCAGATTATTTGACCTTGTGCAGTCAGCCATGGCTCTGCCTCCTCCCTTTTGGGGCATTGTAATGCTCCCAAAAGGATAGAGAGCAGAGAGCCATGCAGTACCTGTGGTCCTGTGAGCACAAGAACTAGAATTCTGTCTGTTTTATGCTCTCCCATAATGGACAGACACAGTCTGAGGGAGGAATTGATGATTTCTGTGAGCAGTGGCCTCAGCTATCCCTCACTGGCTTTTGCTGATCACGAGGAGCCTGAGTCCAGTTTAAATGTGCTGACACGCGCTTCCTTGTGCTTTCAAGTACCTTTACTGAGGGGCCAACCCAAACCCAGTCAGGGAAAGTGGGATGGTTCGGCCTTTAGGTCCCAACTCTTTTTCCACAGAGCTAGAGTAGTTGTCTCCATGATGCTCTGTCTTTGCTGCAAAGTAGCACAAAACCATAACTCTTCACAGTACAAGGAATTGGAGACTGGAACTCTGGAATGACCTACCTATGATGCACTGGATGCCTCATACTCCCAAATGCAATGCGATAATCACCATAAAGAGAATCTACTAATTCAGATGCCATGTCCCAATAAAGAAGATTCAATCAACAGTAGATGTTTCTATGAGTTTGAAGAGCAATGCCCACTAGACTATGAAGAAATACTCTCCCTCAAAGTCAAATTCTGTGCAGTTCTTCTTTTGACATGACTGATTAATGACATATCAAGGGTAATTTGTTGTCTCTTTTTATATACTTGTTGTGCCTCTGACATAGTATAATGCACCTGCTCTTTTTCTGCCTGTATTACTGAACACTTAACTTATCCATGGTTATACAATCTTCAATATGGCCCCTTCTCCTTTAACCTATCTTCCCTTTACTTTAGGAAAGAACAAATAAAATCTCTCCATCTATCTTTCATTCTTTTGGAGCCAAATATTTGGAGAGAGAAACATCTGACTGGAATTATTCCAAGTGGATAGATCGCTCCCTTACCAATGTCACATAAAGAAAGCAACACCAGCAAACATCAAACAGCATCTTTTGTAAGAGAAAATCCATCTCCAGAAGTGCTTTAAAAGCATCTGTACAATTAGTTCACTAGACAGCCGACCTCTTTAATCTGGCAGCACACAGATCTAGAAGTGGGCCAAAAGTAAGTACATTTAGCTCAGAGTATTCCTAGCTGCTTCTACCCTGATTTATGTATGTTCGTATTTATTTATTTTTGTAGGGGAAATATTTAGGATGTTGAAATAGGTTCCATTAGCAGCAAAAGGATCAGCAGAACAGAAAAAGAATATGTATTTCAGCCTGCTCAGAGTTAGCAAATAATGCAGCAGTGCTTCAAAATAAATCACAGTGGAAGAAGCTGTTAATCAAAACAAGCAAACAGAAGTTTGCCAAATGGGATATATGGAATAATATATATACTTATATGAATAAGAAAAATATCCATCATTACATTGGCTAAGATTTACCAGGAATGTCAATTCTCATGCTTCAGGATATAAACCAATTACTAACTTGCCCCCATAGGCAAGCTGTTGTATAATTGCCAGGACATCAGACCGGAAAGACTATTGGTCTGATCTGGTATGGCAATTCCTTTGATCCCAATACATTCAGCTGTGGCCCAGAGATGAGGGGATGCACTTTATGCATCATAATGTGATGCCAGTTTTTAGTGTGCGGCACTGGTAAAGTAAACCACAGCCTTTCTAAATTCTGCAGCTCAATTCAAACCACCACATAGTTACACTCATTCATACAGAAACAGATGGTAGCTGACCCTTATCTGTGTGCCTGGGCTACAAAGGCAGATGTGCTGAAAAAGTAATCTGCTCCAGCTATATCCCCAATGTAGGGCTATGCTTTACAGTGACAACTGAACCCACAGTAATTATCTAGGAAGCACGAATTCAAAGGAATGTCAATCTGCCACCCTTCCTTTAAATTAATAATACTCAACTAATCCCACTGAAATTGTTACTACTTGACACGCGTTAGGGTGGCAGCAGGGCTTAAATTCAGCTGGAGCTGTCCAGAGTGGAGCTCTAGTAAATATTTTCAAACCCATGGGGTTAAAGCCCTGACACCCCCTACCCCGCAGCTGAATCTGGACCTCCGAATGGCGGGAGAACATGGGGGGGGGGGGCCTCCAGGAAATACTATATGAGAATTTAAGCCCTGGGTACCAGCATCTTTGAAATCATTGGGGCTGCTCACAGAGGGCTCTCTGAACAGATGCTACGAACCAACTGTCACACCCTTTCATTAGGTGCAAATTACAGCCCCCTTTCGCTGGTTTGAGAGTGGAGTCATGGCTCCACCTCCCACTTTCAGTTGCTGTGGGCCCTTAGTGGAGTAGGGACAAATCAGTCACTGTGAACTCCTGGGTACAAGGACTGCAACTGTGGCAGCCCTTACATTGGCCATGTTAGGGTGGGGAGATTCCTGGTACCTACTTACATAAATGTGCACCCCTTTGTAAGTGCCAGGCAGAATTTGGCTCTTTTTATGATATTAACCAATGTGCACTAGGGAAGCAGAATCAGGCCCAAAGTTAGACAAAGGCATGCTTGCCATTGTTATGTTTACATATGAACATAACCTAGAAATTGGTTCCCTTTGATATTAAAATATGAAGCAAGTCACAATTGGTATACATTCCATATTTGACAGACTTACACTCTCTTTTCCAACAGGCTGGCAAGTACTTTTACTAAAAAAATCCACTGACATTTGGCCAGAAAAAAAGACTGAATACTATTGGTATATATGCTAATGAAGGATGGGCATAAAGAAAGGGCAAGGCAAAGGCTACACATGTATCATATGCATAGAGGAAGATGTGGAAGAGAAAAATGTGTTAGGTGAACCATCTGAGCAAGTTGATAACAATTTGAGAGAGAGATCATAATTTCATTAGCAGAATGGGTTTAGCCAGCCAAATACACACAAAGTGGTAGTTGGTAGTATTCCAACAATTTATGCCAAATACCAGAATAATCAGATCACAGCAGTTACTGAGACTGACTTAGAGGGGAGCTGCAAAACCAAGGACAAGGAACACAAGCAAAACAAAGGAGCGGTAGAAAATTCTGTTCTCTTTCTCAGTACTGAAGTGTGACATAGTCATTTATAAAAGTACAAGACCCTCTCTTGGTTCAGTGAACTGCATCCATTGGCTACAGGGTCAGACTTATTTAACACAAAACCTGCAAAATGCCATTGAAGCCCCTTTACAGCTGGCTGGAGTCAGGAAAGGACAAATGTGGCAAGAGAACGTTGTGGGCCAACAGAACACTCTTAGAAAAAAATCTGATCCCATGTATTGGGGTGGAAAGGAGTGTAACAGGCCATTCAATGACATAGGATAAGAATGACTTTCTCTAGGATGAGACAATATCTCTTTAGCTGGGCATTTCATCTCCTCACCAGGTAACTCTCCATATACTTTATGCTTCATAATATATACATGGTACATGTCAAGTTTAGTTCAGTTCAGGAAGAGCCCATAACACTTAGCCCTGGGCTACACTGGGGGGAGGGGGTCAATCTATGATACGCAACTTCAGCTACGTGAATAACGTAGCTGAAGTCGGCGTATCGTAATCGACTTACCTGGCCGTGAGGATGGCGGCGAGTCGATCGCTGCCGCTCCCCGGTCGACTCCGCTTCTGCCTTTCACCGAGGTGGATTTCCGGAATCGACGAGGAGCGTGTTCGGGGATCGATTAAGCGCGTCTAAATGAGACACGATAAATCGATCCCCGATAGATCGATTGCTACCCGCCGGATCGGCGGGTAGTGAAGACAAGCCCTCAGACATTTTAATAGCTGGCTGCAATGTTGTTACCATCATTTTATATTTACATTGACCATACATGTACAAGATACTTTATAAAACATAATTAGACGTAGTGCCTGTCCGGTGTAAAACAGTCAAGTTAGAAGACTTGACAGCAGCCCAGATATGGGTATAGATAGGAAGATAAGTAGACAGATCAGTATAGGAAAGATTCATAAACGGGGATTTAAGGAGGATTTGAAGATGGGATTTTCTGAGAGCACTTAGCATACATCAAATGGGGGAAACATTTCCAAGTTTAAGGGGTGGTATGACAGAAAGCATGACCTGAGAGCATATGAAGGGGCAGTAAGGAGAAATGACAGAGGACCATAGGTAGCAATGGGCAATATAGGAAAAATGAGGGCAAAGATGTAGGGAGGAACTAGATTATGCAGGGCCTTGTGAGTTTATATTATGGATCTTGTACTTTCATACAAATTGAGAAAAGCTGCATTTTAAACTTTATCATGCTTTACCTTTCTATACCAATTTCTTTTATACTGTGTTTTGAAAAACTGATGTAAGTTTGGTTGCAGTGAATGTTTTAACTGTAAACACTGCAACTGGTAAACACAATTTGGTTAAAAGAACGTCAAAGAGAAGAAACACTGCAGATCCTTATCAAAATATAAAAACCAAAAGGGTAAAGTGAGTCCTGCCCTCCTCTCTAGGAAAAAAGTGTAGCTGGAAATATTTAAGTTTGGTTTTGGTATTTGATATTTGGTTTTGGTATTTAAGTTTTTGGTATTTGGTTTTGGTATTTTTGGTGATATATTTTTGGTATTTGGTATTTTTGGTATATTTGGTGGTATTTTTGGTATTTGGTTTTGGTATTTTTGGTGATATATTTATGGTATTTGGTATTTTTGGTATATTTGGTATTTGGTTTTGGTATTTAAGTTTGGTTGCAGTGAATGTTTTAACTGTAAACACTGCAACTGGTAAACACAATTTGGTTAAAAGAACTTCAAAGAGAAGTAACACTGCAGATCCTTATTGAAACATAAAAAACAAAGGGTAAAGTGAGTCCTGCCCCCCCTCTAGGAAAGCTGGAAATATTTAAAACCTTTTGTTTATGTTAAAAATGACAAATAGCTTTGTGAAATGCATATTTGCAACTAGTTAGCTAAATGCAAAAGCTCCTAATACAATTCCTAATATCATTGCTATCTGACTGGCAAAAAGCTTTATGTCCCAACCTGAAATCTAATTATTATTGCTAAACTAATTATTAAAACAATAAGCCATTTAAGTATAGAATATTTATATTAATGGGGAATGAATTAATAACTGGCAGTGGTCAAGCTACTCTCTCACCTAATTCAGGAAGACAAGAAGAATCGTATCTCCAAAAATTGTTATAAAAAATCAACGACCTATTTAAAAACTATTTAATGTAGAAACGGCAATGTGCTTAATAACTTTTTTTTATTCAGTTTTCACCAACAAGGATAGTAGCATTTGGACATCTAACATGGTGAATGCTAGTGAAAACTGGGCTAAAATAGGGAAAGAACAAGTTAAAAATTACTTAGACAAGTTAGATGTCTTCAAGTCACCAGGGCCTGATCAAATACATTCTAGAATACTCAAGGACTCAAGGCTAACTGAGGAGACATTATTGAGAAGTCATGGAAGACGGGAGAGATTCCAGAGGACTGGAAAATGGCAAATATAGTGCCATCTATAAAAAGGGAAATAAGGACAACGCAAGGAATTACAGATCAGTCAGCTTAACTTCAGTACGGGAAAGATAATGGAGCAAATAATTAAGCAATTTGCAAACACCTAAAAGATAATAAGATGATTAGTAACAGTCAGCAAAAACAAATCATGTCAAACCACCCTAATCGCTTTCTTTGACAGGGTAACAAGCCTTGTGGATGGGGGAAGCAGAAGAGGTGGTATATATTGACTTTAGGAAGGCTTTTGCTACTGTCTTGCATGACCTTCTCATAAACAAACTAGGGAAATACAACCTAAATGGAGCTACTATAAGGTGGGTGCATAACTGGAAAACCATTCCCAGAGATAGTTATCAGGGATTCGCAGTCAGGCTGGAAGGGCATATCGAGTGGGGTCCCACAGGGATCAGTTCTGAGTTTGGTTCTGTTCAATATCTTCATCAGTTATTTAGATAATTGTATAGAGAGTACACTTATAAAGTTTGCAGACAATACCAAGCTGGGAGCGGTTGCAAGTGCTTTGGAGAACAGGATTAAAATTCAAAATGATCTGGACAAACTGGAGGAATGGTCTGAAGTAAATAGGATGAAATTCAATAAGGACAAATGCAAAGTACTCAATTTAGGAAGGAACAATCAGTTGCACACCTACAAAATGGAAAATGACTTCCTAAGAAGGAGTACTGCAGAAAGGGATCTGGGGGTCATTGTGGATCACAAGCTAAAGATGAGTCACCAGTGTAACACTGTTGAAAAAAGAAAAAAGAAAACGAAATAAGCAAACATCATTCAAGAGTTTGTAAGTGTGTGAAGCAAGAAAGGCCTAGGTACCTAGCAGAGCATCTATGCAGGCTGTATTAGCAGGAGTGTTGTAAGCAAGTCACAAGAAATAATTCTTCTGCTTTACTCCATGCTGATTATACATTTCAGGAAAGATGTGGACAAACTGGAGAAAGTCCAGAGAAGAGCATCAAAAATGATTAAAGTTCTACAAAACATGATTTTGAGGGAAGATTGGAAAAATTGGGTTTGTTTAGTCTGGAGAAGAGAAGACTGAGGGGGGACATGATAGACTTTATAACAGTTTTCATGTACATAAAGGTTGTTACAAGAAGAGGAAGAAAAATTTTCTCCTTAACCTCTGAGAATAGGACAAGAAGCAATGGTCTTAAATTGCAGCAATGGCAGTTTAGGTTGCACATTAGGAAACATTTCCTGTCAGGGTCAAGCATTGTAGTAAATTGTCTAGGGAGGTTGTGGAATCTCCATCATTGGAGATTTTTAAGAGCAGGTTAGACAAACACCTGTCAGGGATAGTCTAGATAGTACTTAGTCCTGCCATGAGTGCAGGGGACTGGACTAGATGACCTCTTGAGGTCCCATCCACTCATATGATTCTAAGATAAAGTCTCTCTTTAGGAATTTACTGATTTTTAAAAAAAGACTGTTTTGAGAACTAAACACATATCTATAAAAACCAGGAATCTTTGGACTGTTTTTTTAAATAAATAAAAATTCCTTTTGAACGTCAATAAAACTAAAGAAATATCTCAGACTCAATATAAAGACAGAATTCTGGGAATTTCCTGCCATAAAGACAAAGGAAATAAAACTGTCAAAAAAAGAATTACAACTCTAATGCATATATGCATTAACAAATCTACTTACTCATAAGATGAACAGGTTCGTAAGGACATCCCCTGAAAGTACTGAGGCAGTGAAAGAATTACAGAAACTAGCATTACATTTAAACAAGCCTGAAAGAGGAGGATTTTCCAATAATTTCATGGAAATAGGGAGAAGAGTACAAAAACTCTGAAGTGAGCACACTTCATGCACTTGCCCTCTGCTACAGTGCTCAAACGCAGCACCCAACACAACCCACCCTGTCCATCTCTACAAGCAAGCTGCCACAGACAGCTAAGACTCAAGAAGAAACCTATCCGAGGTAAACCTCTCCAAGACTTCAGCATGAATCGGTGAAAGAAATTAAACAAAGACAATGCCAAGGGATTACATTTAAAACTACTGTAATGATTTTATTTGCATATGGAAATCCTGTTGTAACTTATGATACTAATCGTTTCTCCTGTTAATCACCAAACGGATAGACCTGGAGTGGAGGCTGGGACTAAACAATGATAAACAGAGAAATAGTTGGATTTAACTGGATTTAACATTCTGAATATTCATAATGGGCCTGTCTCAAGACAGTTCCTTACATGGTTTTCTTTAAGTAACTGATTTAAATATTTTCTTCAGTTTCAGAGGATTTAGTTAAGGTTGCTTACTTTGCCCAATTAGAAATGGTGTATGTTATCAGCGACAGACTAGACGGGACCCACCTTTCCTTAAACAAATAATTTTGCTCAGTTATAAACAGTTTAAGTATCTGTAAGATACTAAGATGGGCTCACAATAAACATGGGTAACAATATACTTTGGTCTTAACATACCAAATGAAGAATGCCCCCAGAGGCAGATCCACTCTCAAAGGTGTAATTTCTGTTAAAAGCTCTCCATGGAGAGGCGTACAGAAGAGATTGTAATGGAAGTAACCAGTTTATCATTTGTGTTCTGTCATTTGTATTGGTTTAAGGTTTTCTTTCCCTTTCTTCAATAATAAAATATCCATGGTTAATAACTATGATTACTTTGCTTTATTTTAAACACGGTATCCCTTGAGGTATGTAAAAGAATCTCTGTGACTAAAATAGTGGGGGGACGGGGGGCACATGCCTGAACTGGTAATAAGAGAAACAATTAGTCAGAGCTGGCCTCCCATTTTTGTTCTATAGAGTAAATATTTTTAGTATTTTTAAATGAATCTACTCCGCATCCAACAATTTAAAATTATTACTCCCCTTTCTCCCCCACATCTGCTTGATCAACATGCTGTAATCAAGCGGTGACCATTAGACTGCAGAGGTAGCACTTCAGCTATAGGATACTTTAAGACTAGAGTCAAGTGCAGTTGGCTAGGGACATTATATTTTTGAACGCTGAAACATCAGCTCCCCACAATTAATAAAATGAATCCCTGATACTTTTAGCCTTCCACAGTAATAAGCACTCATTACTTTGCTTGGATTACCAACAGGGGAGCCTATTTTCAAATGCATAAATTACTTGCTTTGATTAATACTATTCTCTCACAGCAAAAAACTTTTCTGACGAACGGGGACACAAAATACAAACTCACAGAGTATGGGGAATGAATAAAATATGTAAATATTAGCGATCTCTCACACTCTTTGCTTTTGGGTAAAATACACAGATGAAATATACCTGTTAAAGCCTAGAATGTTTTATAATTCTCATGAAGGGCGTAATACATCAATTTTCTACAATGTATATGAATATTAAAACAAAATTGTAATAAAGTATGTATTTTGATATATTATTATATCATTTGGAAACTCTCTCTTCCATATCCTCAAACCATGGTATCTTAAACAAATGGTGTTTTCGCTAATTATATTGCCATGCTTTCTATGTATTGTATTATTAAGGCAGGGCTCTCAAACAATTTCAACACATGGTTAATAGGACAGCAGGAGCACTATTCCCAGATCTCTACTATGAAACCCAACAAAACAGGGTGTAATAAAGCATTTCCCACATACCAGACAAAAACTGGATATCCCATTTTGTCGTAAAATTCAATCCCCAGTTATAGACACAACGCCAGAATGAAGTCAGTTTTGTTTTACTGGCACTATTTTGAAGGACACCATACACTTTGATGGTATTACTGTATTTGCTGACCCTATTGTTGAATATTTATTGTTTCTGACTGTGAAAACATACAGTAACTCCTGTTTTATATTTGTATGCCTTTGTTCCTTTTCTTCTAGGTGGATACAAACGTGCATAATGATCCTGTGCCTCTCAAGTTTCTTCTTAAATCAGGGGAATTGGTAGATGGCATTTTCCAGGCAGCACAACAGGAGTGTTTTACGTGGTGCATTCTAGCAGCATCGCAGAGGCCTGATTCAAAGCCCACTAAAGTCTTTAGAAAGAGCAACTTCAGTGAACTTTTGTTTGATCAAGTCCCAGAAGCATGCTTCCAGAATGTGGTACAAAGCACATTCAAACAGCACAGCAGCAGTGTTCTACCTGGACATGTAATATGGTACATTTACTAGAAAAGCAGTTACATTCTCCCTGGCCTTACACACCCATACAGCACAAGAGAAGATATATTCGACTCAAATATAACAGAAGCAGTTTAAATGTTTCACACACAAAAATACACATGACCTATCCATGTAAATATTCTCAAATGAAAAGATGCCAAAATGAAAATATTTACATGCAGACTTATTATATTACAATCTCTAAAATCACTCTCCTTAAATATGCTGCATTGTTGATGGGAGACCTTACCAACAAACCATAATGTTGTTTTTATCTATAGGAAATAAGGCAGTTTGAGATATTTACTGTATAGTGCTTAATGGAAACTTCATGGCAACTCAAATAATCATGTTTTATTAAACAGTTTGAGTGCAGAATAGTCTCAACACTTGCAAAACATGCCCAGCATTTCAATAAAACATCACTTTACTGGAAACTGGTAATTGTCTGTGTGAAGGGCATTGTCATCTGAACACTAAAAAGAAACTTGGAAGAGAGTGTATCTTTTATTTGTCGTTAGTTGTGAGTGAAGATGGTGTTGCTCTTGGAATAATCATAACTTTTACAGCATTAAACTCAACTGTTGAGGTTTTTTAAAGGGCTATTAAAGTCTTCGAGTGAAAATGAGAACTGGAACTGAAATCAAATGTTTATTTCTGTTTCCACAGAACTTGTCTCTGATTCTGCTTTGTTAAGTTACTACTGACAGCTCAGCGGAGTTAAAAAAAAAAAAGTACACTAGAAGTAAAATGACAATGGCAATTTCTCAACTATATTAAAAGGCCAGACAAGTCCTTAAGAGACCTTTGGCCATACATTTTCAAAGTATCACACTGAGCTTTAGTCACCATCCTGATATTCATTGCCTGAAAGACAAGGTGGATGAGGTAATATCTTTTATTGGACCAGCTTCTGCTGGTGAGAGAGAGAGAGAGAGAGAGACGCTTCCAAGCTTACACAGAACTCAAAAGCATCTCTCTCATCAGCAGAAGCTGGTCCAATAAAAGATATTACCTCACCCACCTTCTCTCTCTAATATCCTGTGACCAACATGGCTACAACAACACTGCATATTGACATTACATGATATTTGTGGTAGGCTCACAGTTAAGTCCCTGCTTGCAGCTCTGAAAATGACCTGAAATGTGTTTTTGCATTTTCTAAATCTCACTCATCCTTGGCCGATATCCCACACAAAGTCAAATTTCTTCTTTTAAATGAACTGTTTAGTACTAATGAAAGGTGCTGCATTAACAGCTCTAGAAACTAAGAACATGTCAAAATGTGCAGTCAGTGAATAACAAGCTGAGGTAAAAACCTATAGCGCTCCAGTGTGCTGCATGCTAACCATCCACATGGATCCTGCCACCATGCACAAAAGTTCCATAGTGCACTCTGACGTCAGCAGTACGTCAATGCGCACTTGGGAACTTTCAGCAGATTTCCATTGGAGCTTACCATGCCCTAACTGCTTCTTTAGACAAACCCTAAAATCCACTGACCACACAACAGACAGAACACAGAAAGAAGCATCTTCACAATGTCTAAGTAATGAAACTTAAGTACGGGACTGGTTAGGAATTTTCCATCAAAATGTTTTTTCATTGGTAAATGCCGATTCATTGAAACCGGGGTTTGTTTGTTTGTTTTTTGCAGGAAAGGGTCCATTTTTGACAAATTTTTAGACTGAAAAGTATTTTGAAAAAAGATTTCGAAACTGTCAAAACGTTTTGTTCTGACATTTTCAAAAAGAAAAATTCCATTTTCAAGTATGAAATGACTTTTCATTTTGAAATTTAAGCTAATTCTAGTAAAACAATGTAAAATAAAAAATGATCAAAATGAAATGTTCTAATTGACTTGAACCCATTTTTCCCCTGGATTTTCAGTTTGCAAAAAAAAAATTGGTATTGGCTTTTCATCCCCATTTGGGATGGGAAAATTTTCAGTGTCTTGGACATTTTTGTGGGATGGGAAACATATTTCCTGCCCAGCTCTGCTCAAATAGCAGGGGTGACAGGGCAGCTCATTTTCCATGTTCATACAGTCCTTACTCTCCCACTGAGGCTATCAAGAAGGATGCCAAATTAGATATAGACATCTCCCTCTAATAAATGACTTAAGAGGCTACCAACTCATTTCATTTAGGTTACCAAGCAGCCTTTAACATATAATGATTTGCAGTCATAGGCAACGACTCCGTGGGTGCTCTGGGGCTAGAGCACTCATGGGGAAAAATTAGTGGATGCTCTGCACCCACCGGCAGCCAAGCTCTCCTCGCCTTCCACCCCACCTTACCTCCTCCCCCTCACCCGAGCACACCGCGTCTCCTCTCCTCTGCCTACCTTCCAGCGCTTCCTGCCGCCAAACAGCTGTTTGGCAGTGCTTAGGACTTTCCAGGAGGGAGGGGGGATAAGCAGGGATGCAGCGTGCTATGGGGAGGAGGCAGAGAAGAGGCAGGGACTTTGGGGAAGGGGTGGAATGGGGGCAGGGTGAGGGCGGTGCAGGGGCAGGGCCATGGGTGGGGGTGGGGTCGAGCACCCGCCAGGAACAGTGGAAGTCAGAGCCTATGTTTGCAGTCACTAATGAACTGGTCCAAATTTGAACAAGCAAACCAGAGAAGATCAGCTCTGCATCCTGTTAACAATGCCCCAAGTCATCCTGTCCCAGTCAAATCAAATTTGTGTAAGGGAAAGGGAGAATGATTAAGGCAGTGAAAGAGAAAAATTAAAAGGAAAGATTTGACTACACAGACAAAATATTTAATGCTGATTCATCTCCTGTTTCCCTTGTGAGTCAGTAAGACATTCTGCACTCATTTGCTCCACTTTTAACTTTCTATTTGTTGGGTTAGAGTACACGAGAATGAGAAGAGTAGAGAATGCAAGTATTAATCCTAGAACTGGTTGGGAATATTTTGTCTTAAATGTTTTTTTTCTACAGCAAATATGGGTTATTTTTTTGCAAAATCTGTTTAAAAAGTGGAATGCTGGTTTCTCTATGGTTGCATGGATCTATGTATAAGAGGAACTGTGCTTAATTTATTTAGGAAATACATTTACAAAATTATAGAATTCTTACAATCTATAGTTTGTGGGAAATGTTTCCATGTATGTGGAATCTTAATACATAAATTATGGGAGTTCCCTATAGCAGCCAATATCTCCCTATCTTTGGAGCAAGATCGTCCAACAGCTGACTTTTTTTTTTTTTTTTGAGGGTGTTCTATCCTGGTTAGTACTAATAACAGCTATGTTTACATTTTTAAACTTGGCAGGTGTTTCTTTTTTTCCCCTAGCTTTTTCTTTTTTTCCCCTAGCTTTTTTCCCCTTGCTTTTCCAAAAACAAAAGTAACACAACTACTACTAAGAGAAGCACTCTTTGTGGATGATTGTGCCCTCCTAGCACACACAGGGGGAGATCTCCAGTGCATTGTAGATCACTTTGCTGAAGCATCAAAATTGTTTGGCCTCACAATCAACCCGGAGAAAACTGTGGTGTTGCACCAATCACCCTCCCCGCTAAGTGCTATATCCCTAGCATATCCATTAGTGGAAACCAACTAAAGCAAGGTGACAGTTTTACCTATCTCGGCAGCAACATCTCCCATGATGGATCTCTTGACAAAGAGATCACAAACAGGATACAGAAAGCTTCTCAGTCATTAGGAAAGTTACATAAAGTCCTGAAACCCCACAACATAACCCTCTCAACAAAAATAAAACTTCACAATGCTTTTGTGCTCACATCTCTCCTCTACGGCTGTGAGACCGGGGCAACATACAAATGTATCAAGCAGCTAGAGGCCTTCCACATGCGGTCTCTGTGCACCATTATGGGGATCCACTGGCAGGACAAAATTACCAACCTGGAGATTCTCTAAAAGTCAAATGCCACATTCATCAAGGCCATGCTGATAAAAGTCCAACTACGCTGGATTGGACACGTCATTAGGATGCCTGAATATCAACTCCTCAGAAAAATTTTCTATAAGAATTGGCACAAGGACACTGGAATCAAGGCCACCCCAGAAAGGGCTACAAGGACAGCATCAAGAACAGCATACACTCCGGTGCAATAAAACTGGATGATCTTGAGATGGCTGCGTTAAATAGATCAGCATGGCAACACACAATACTTAGAGCTTTTCAAGCCTTTGAAGAGGACAGAAATAATGGATTGTTAGCTGCCAGGAAAAAGCGTCATACTACTGCTATAGCTACCAAGACGCTCACCGATGACTTTGTCTGCCCAATCTGCTCACGAGCATGTGCATCATGCTTTGGACTTCAGAGTCACTTCAGAATCCACAAAAAGAGAGAGCATGAAAACGTCATTGTCGCACCGACGGACTACACACATTGATTACTGAATGAATTGGGTAGTTGTTAAATCCTGAAGTGTGGACTTCTCATTTAAGAGTCATTTAAAATCTCTGGGGCTGGGACATCCTCACACAGAGTGTATCATGATGATATTCACATGCAAGTTCCAAAGGAAGTACTGAAAGATATGTGGGGGAACTATCCAGCTTTTCAAAATCCTTTATATTTCTGTAAACTTGAACATATTCCATTAGGGGAGTTTTCCAGGATTATGGACAATGCAGATACATATGGATGGCAGTTTGGGTTAAAATTATTTCCCCCCTTATTAATGACCCCAAAACTGACATGAATCACTGAGGCAATTGTGGCTTAATGCACAGAGCACTGGACTGAGATACAGCCAACATGTAAAATGGGAGTAATTATACTGACCTTCTTTGTATAGTGCTTTAGGTCAACTGATGAAAAAGGGCTATATAGGAGGTAGGTATTATTATATCTGTTTCCAAGGAGTTTAGTTAAGCACATTATTATCGAAACAAAAAAAACTGCATAGAAGAAATGCTGCTGTTGTGACTGCTGTGCAAAAATCTGAACATCAGAAGGCTGATACTGCTTTGTTCAATCTGGTGTGACAGCAGGTATGGTATGTATCAACATCATCATTATAATCATCATAATACTTTGTTCTAACATAACTCCTTTCCTCTGAGGCTCTCAACACCCATTATAAACAATTAAACCTTACAACACCCCCTGTGAAATAGGCACACGTTAAAGATCTGATCCTGCTAGGTACTTTTATGACACAGAGTTAACTACACAAATGAAATGATATTAAACTACATGTTTAACAGGAAAACGAGGAATAGAAAATACTATCTTTGTGCAATGCAGCTAAGCTAACATTACTGAGAAACATTAAGGGCTAGATTCTCAGCTTTTAATAACTGGCAACTGCAGTGAAGCTACACCAACTTACACATTCACTGAGAATTTGGCCCTTAGTCTTTGCATTTCCAGAACGTACTGTGCACGTTTGTTGGACAATCTAAAATGCCATCAATGTCATTTTCTGGCTACAGACATGGACATACCCAAGCTAGTACCTGTGAAAGTATGTGCAACCATGCTCTGGCAAGACCATCTTTTTGTTTTGTGTTTGTACAGCACCTAGCACAATTTCCCAAGGCACTATGGTAATACAAATAAAAACCAGTAATAATATTATGGCCATGTATCTCCACTCTTCTTTTTTTCCTGTTATTTTATGGAGAGCTCATTCTGTAGTGACCGGATTATGAAATCAGAGGTAAATGGGGGAACATGAAATAGAAGGTCTGATCTTCAGCTGCCCCCACACATAAAGAATGACCAGCTGGCATAAATTTGATTTAGATGGCTCTAGGCTACCTACTCCTACTTTCCTTGGCATAAGGAGGTCGGCCAAGGAAAGTAGTAGATGTTATCAGAGCATGTTGTGCTCCAGCAATCTTGAGCCAGTGGGGTGGGCCTTAGAATAATGGCCTGCAGAGGCAGCTGTAAGTTAGATTAGGGTACTGAATTGGTCCCCACAGCTGACCCCAATACCAGGAGCTGGGGGAACTGTTGCTTAGGGACATCTTTTTCTCTCGTCTCAGGTCCTATGCTAAACACAGTTCAGCTGAACCCAGGAATCTGATCCATAGTCACACAGACAGACAGACAAAGACAATTATTGTAAGCATACCACCTATAGTTAAGCTTTTCTATTCCAAATGTGTATAACTTCCTGAAAATTCAACCTTTCAGACTGTCATATTTTTCTTAACTCGGGAGTGATGTTTATTTTTAAAGTTTGAACCAGAATTGTTCTATCATTTTTTTAAAGCATACATAGTGTGTGGAAAGGGAAAATTCTCATTATTATTATTATTATTATTATTTTTAAAAGAGCTATGACCTTTCTTTAAAATACCTCTAGAGCCACATGGTAAATATTCAAAATTCGAAATTTGGCAGGGACATGGTTCCTAAGGTCACAGATGTCCCTTTCAGTGAAATTGGTTCTGATCTGCCAAAGGGACATAAATGTTTAAAAATGTACTTCATGCATGCATGGTAATTTGTCATATGATCAACTACCATACCATATATGTGAGTGTGTGTATCTATAAAGAAGGATCATAGGGAGTCTTGCTTCCTTCCATACAATGCCGCAGATACATGAAGTAAGGAGGCAAAGGGCTGATTGTTTAAAAAATAAAAAACAACATTTTAGAGCAAAATGTCAAAAGAGTGGCCTCCAATTTTGCATGTGTAATTTGTAACTGCAATTCCATTTTGGAAGCTATTTTGGGTTCTTGCACCCACAAGCTGAATCAATGGAGGAAGTCAGGTTACTGGTGCCTGTAGCTACATGATTTGCATCCTCAATCAGAAGGGCAAGTGACACAATTTGAATCTGCAAAAGAGTGAGATCAATCTGAGTCCACAAAAAGGGAGATTGAGCCTTAGCTCTTTTTGAAAATGTCCTCCTTCATGTGTCACAACCATACATTGATACCAGGGGCTAGACCAGGAGGGGACAAAGTGCCTAAAGTGGCACCTCTGAAATTCTCAAATTGCCCATTCAGGCACCTAAAGTCCTTCGGCAACTAAATTTCTACCTGCACATCTACCAATGTGATTTATGCCATCATGTGCCAGCAATGCCCCTCTGCCATGTACATTGGCCAAACTGGAAGTCTCTTTGCAAAAGAATAAACGGACATAAATCTGACATCAGGAATCATAACATTCAAAAACCAGTAGGAGAACATTTCAACCTCCCTAACCACTCAGTGACAGACTTGAGGGTCGCAATTTTACAACAGATAAACTTAAAAAACAGGCTACAACGAGAAGGTGTTGAACTTGAATTGATATGCAAACTAGATACCATCAACTCAGGATTAAATAGAGACTTGGAATAGCTTGGCCATTACGTTAATTGATTCTATTTCCCTTAAGTTAACGATCCTCATTCACACCTGTGTGTCAACTGTCCGCAATGGCCATCTTGTTTATCACTTCAAAGGTTTTTCTTCCCCTGCTGTTATGGTTCCTCTCAATTAATTAGCCTCTTAAGGTTGGTATAGGCACTTCCACCTTATCATGTTTCTCTGACTGTATAAATATCTGTCCACTGTATGTTCCATTCCATGCATCCGATGAAGTGGGTTCTAACCCACGAAAGCTTATGCTGAAATAAATTTGTTAGTCTCTAAGGTGCCACAAGTATTTCATTCTTTCTTATTTTCTAAATTTCTACTGTTAGAGTACCCAAGGCACCTAAGTTTCTGCCACTGAGCATGTGCACAGCCACTTCAGTCTAGGCACACACACACCCATCTCATGCCTACGCACCAGTGGGATCATCAAACAGAATTGCCCCAGCTATGGTCTGATCTGTAGGTGTGCCAGCGCATGCCTCAACTCACACAAAACAGCTGAGGGCATGAGTTCAGGAAGAGGTGGCAATGACCTCCCTTATTGAGACACTCATGCTGGAGACCTGGTTCTTTACCCCACCACCACCTCATATGGAGAAGAGATTTGAACTTGAGTCTCCCACCTGTCAGGTGAGTGCCCTAACCACTGTACTACAGACTGAGAATCAATCGCTCTCTGGCCCAAAGCATATTTAATTATTTAGACACAGTGAAACAGCTTCAACAGAACAGAGAGACCCAGAGCCCAATGGTTAAGGCACTCACCTGAGAGGTGAGTTCAAGCACTTCTTCTCCACATCAGGTAAAGAAGGGAACTGCAGCTACATCTCCCACATCCCAAATGAGTTCCCTAACCTCTCGGCTAAAGGTCATCAGGAGGCTGCCTCTTCCCCCTCCCCCTACCACACCCCACATTTCTTGCAAAAAACTGCTTCAGCACCTAACTCCAGGAGAAAGTTCACAGCTGAGAACCCCAAGCAGAGACAGGCACTTTCCACTGACCTGGCCTTTCTTGCCTATCTCCTGGAGATGGGCACCACTCAACATTTTGTACTGGCTAGCTTAGTGCAGCTCCCTGCTCAGTATGCTTGCTTTTGTGGGTTCCATTTTTAGGCACCTAACTCTCCCCATGTATCGTATAGAGAGGCTAGGCACATAACTCAGGGCTGGGGATTCCACTGGGTGGCAAGGTACCTAAATGTTAGGCACTGCAGTGCTTAGCATTGCAATGCCTAAAACCCTTTGTGAATCTAGCCCCAGGGATAGATCAAAAGCCCAGAGAAGTCAGTGGAAAGACTCTCTAGGTATGTCTACACTGCGTAGTATACACGGGCTCAGACTCAGGTTTAAGGCCAAGTCCCTCTACCATCTACACACAAATCTGTCAGGCCAGAAAGTACTCAGGAATTAGACGTGATGACCCAGCCAGGAGTATGGGTCTGAGTTCACTATGTTGTGGGGGCAAGCCTGGGCATTTTGCAGTGTGGATGCAGCTCAAGCCCAGGTCACCAGACTTGTGCCTGAAAACTCCACCAATGCTATCCCACAATCTCCTGGGCTTGAGTTTCCTAGCCCTTCCATCCCCAAAAAATCCTACTCAATTGCCAGGAACCAGAACCAACATCCTGGTTGGAATATAGCTGCTCAGCATCCAACGCTTAGTTTCCAATGTTTGTGAACCAGCAAACTCATGAATCTGAGAATTCCACCTTTATGCTGTTTGGGACTTTTGATCCTGGGAATAGGTAAATTGAAGCCAAAGGTCCCCTCCCCAGGGCAGTGTGTCAAAAGAACATGTCCCTTCTCCCAAGTATGTCCTAGGAAACCTTCACAACTAACAGCTGATTCTTGTTTTACTCCATTGTTAGAAAGAATTCTTTGATGCTCATAATGCTTCCCAATGTTTACATTAGCCATGTCTCCTAGACAAGTTATATACAGTCCCCCAGTAACACACAAAACTTTTCATTTTTAATACAGTGAGCTTCTAAAATACTTAATTCAATAAGATTTAATTTAATCAGGTTTGTCCAGGATATTGTGGTATCTGTCATAGCAGCTTGCTGTGCAGCTGTGGGTAAAGGGAAATTTTGGTTAAATATGGATGATATGAAAAGTTCCAGAGGCTCTTTAATGTCCCTTAGGCCCTGATCTGAAGCCCATTAAAGTCAATGAGGCCATGTGTACAATGCATAGTAACCCCAGTTGGGGACTTGTGCCTCCAGACTTGGTGTTTCCAAGCCCATTTTTGAGCATCCACACTGCATTGTAAACCTGGGCCTCACAACCGGTGATGAGTGTCCATACAGCATGAGGCAGACCTGAGTCAGAAGAGTTCCTAGCACCCTCATGAGCTGCTGCATGTAGCCCCTCTAAGACTTAATTCCTAGTGCATTGTGGGAGAACTTGATGTAGGACTTCTTGTTAGTGCTGGCCGCAAACTAAATTTAACATCCTCATGGGGGTGGGAATGCCAAAGAAGTCCACCACAGTAGCACATAACTTCAAAAAGGGGAACTATGCAAAAATGATAAAGCTAGTTAAAGACACATTAACAGGAACAGTCACAAGGGTGATGTGCCTGTAAATTGCATGGAGACTATTTGAAAACACCATAATAGAGGCTCAAACTAAATGTATACCCTGTGTACACTGGACGACTAAGGTGCTAAAGAAACACTCAAGGAAGACAAGGCCATTGTAAAAAGAACAGGATTACTTGTGGCACCTTAGAGACTAATAAATTTATTTCAGCATAAGCTTTCGTGGGTTAGAACCCAGTTCATCAGACGCATGGAATGGAACATACAGTAAGCAGATATTTATACATTCAGAGAAACATGAAAAGGTGGAATTGCCTATACCAACTTTAAGAGGCTAATTAATTAAGAGGCACTATATCAGCAGGGGGGAAAAAACTTTGAAGTGATAATCAAGATGGCCCATTGCAGACAGTTGACACAAGAGAGTCAGGATAGTTAACTTAAGGGAAATAGATTCAATTAACGTAATGGCCAAGCCATTCCCAGTCTCTGTTCAACTCTGAGTTGATGGTATCTAGTTTGCATATTAATCCAAGTTCAACAGCTTCTCGTTGAAGTCTGTTTTTGAAGTTTTTCTGTTGCAAAATTGCCATCTTTAAGTCTGTCACTGAGTGATTAGAGAGGTTGAAATGTTCTCCTACTGGTTTTTGAATGTTATGATTCCTGATGTCAGATTTGTGTCCATTTATTCTTTTGCGTAGAGACTGCCCAGTTTGGCCAATGTACATGGCAGAGGGGCATTGCTGGCACATGATGGCATATATCACATTGGTAGATGTGCAGGTGAATGAGCCCCTGATGGTGTGGCTGATGTGATTAGGTCCTATGATGGTGTAACTTGAATAGACATGGGGACAGGGTTGGCATCGGGCTTTGTTGCAAGGATAGGTTCCTGGGTTAATGTTTTTGTTGTATGGTGTGTGGTTGCTGGTGAGTATTTGCTTCAGGTTGGGGGCTGTCTGTAAGCGAGGACTGGTCTGTCTCCCAAGATCTGTGAGAGTGAGGGATCATTTTTCAGGATAGGTTGTAGATCTTTGATGATACGCTGGAGAGGTTTTAGTTGGGGGCTGAAGGTGACGGCTAGTGGAGTTCTGTTATTTTCTTTGTTGGGCCTGTCCTGTAGTAGGTGACCCTGGGTACTCTCTTGGCTCTGTCAATGTGTTTTTTTACTCCAGCAGGTGGGTATTGTAGTTTTAAGAATGCTTGATAGAGATCATGTAGGTGTTTGTCTCTGTCAGAGGGATTGGAGCAAGTGCAGTTGTATCTTAGAGCTTGGCTGTAAACAATGGATCGTGTGGTGTGTCCTGGATGGAAGCTGGAGGCATGTAGGTAAGTATAGCGGTCAGTAGGTTTCCGGTATAGGGTGGTGTTTATGTGACCATCGCTTATTAGCACATGTCTAGGAAATGGACCGCTTGTGTGGACTGGTCTAGGCTGAGGTTGATGGTGGGATGAAAATTGTTGAAATCATGGTGGAATTCCTCAAGGGCTTCTTTTCCATGGGTCCAGATGATGAAGATGTCATTAATGTAGCGCAAGTAGAGTAGGGGCGTTAGGGGAGGAGAGCTGAGGAAGCGTTGTTCTAAGTCAGCCATAAAAATGTTGGCAAACTGTGGGGCCATGCGGGTACCCATAGCAGCGCCGCTGACTTGAAGGTATATATTGTCCCCAAATGTGAAATAGTTGTGGGTGAGGACAAAATCACAAAGTTAACTTAAGTTAATTATCCTCACTCACACCTGTGTGTCAACTGTCCACAATGGGCCATCTTGATTATCACTTCAAAAGTTTTTTTCCCCCTGCTGATATAGTTCCTCTTAATTAATTAGCCTCTTAAAGTTGGTATAGGCACTTCCACCTTATGTTTCTCTGAATGTATAAATATCTGCTTACTGTATGTTCCATTCCATGTGTCTGATGAAGTGGGTTCTAACCCACGAAAGCTTATGCTGAAATAAATTTGTTAGTCTCTAAGGTGCCACAAGTAATCCTGTTCTTTTTGCTGACACAGACTAACACGGCTGCTACTCTGAAAGGCCATTGTAGAGAAGCAAAATGAATTCTCTGCATCAGCCTTCACAAAAGCAATTCTTTTTAGGTGACAAATCTGAGGAACTGTCCCAGACTGAAGTGTCAATAGAGGAGTTTTTGGAACAAATGGATAAATTAAACGGTAATAGGACCTCAGGACCAGATGGTATTCACCCAAGAGTTTTGAAGGAGCTCAAATATGAAACTACAGAACTACTAACTATGCTATATAGCCTATAACTTAAATCAGCCTCAGTACCAGATGACAGGAGGGTAGCTAATGTGACACTGATTTTTAAAAAAGGCTGCACAGGTGATCGTGGTAATTACAGGCTAGTCGGCCCCAGGCAAATTGGTTGAAACTACAGTAAAGAAAATTATCAGACATACAGAAACATGAAATGTTGGGGAAGAGTCAACACGGCATTTGTAAAGGGAAATAAATGCCTCAACACGGCATTTGTAAAGGGAAATAAATGCCTCACCAATCTATTAAATTCTTTGAGGGAGTCAACAAGCATGTGGACAAGAGCAATTCAATGGATATAGTGTACTTGGACTTTCAGAAAGCCTTTGACAAGACCCTTCACCAGAGGCTCCTAAGCAAACTAAGCAATCAAGAGGGAAGGTCCTCTCATGGATCAGTAACTGGTTACAAGACAGGAAACAAAGAATAGGAATAAACTGTCAGTTTTCACAATGAAAAGAGGTAAACAGCAGGGTCCCCCAAGGATCTGTATTGGGACCTATGCTGTTCAACATATTCATACTCGATCTAAAAAAAAGTGAGCTGCCAAATTTTGCAGATAATACAAAATTACTCAAGATAGTTAAGTCAAAGTTGACTTTGTGACGAAGTTACAAAGAGATCTTGTGATGGTGTACCCCATAAAGCTTTATGGGGAGAGGCTTATAAACGTATACATGATGTAACTGGAATATGTTTTATGCTACATGTGCCATGTAACATATCTCTGTGAAAGTTATGACCTACTGAATTTATTCCTCCTGTTTGTACGCATGTATCATTGTTGTAGTTGGAGTTATGAAGATTGGTTTTATATTTGCTGGTTTTGTACATAGCCTTTGTAAGTGCCTGGGATCATGTTTGGAGGAAAGAATGTGCAAGTTAAGTACAAGCACTTAACAGACAAAAGCAGTTGCAGACCCCAATCCACATCAGGGCCTGGTCAGGAATGCAACTGGTCAGACTGGTTACCGAGGGGTGCATGGACCTGTGACTTGCCCATGTGATCCCAAAACGCCATGGTAACATGATGTTACACAGGGAGTGGAAAAAGACTATAAAAGCCCTTGGGAGACGCTTCCATTTTGTCTTCAGCTGGCTAAAGAGAGAGACTCTCCACCCCCCAAGGACACACCTGAAAGAGACTGAACAAAGGACAAAGACAATAGGGGGGTGAGTGATTGCTGGACCCAGGCTAAGAGGAAGATAGCCTGTTTACTGGACCTAGTGAGGTTATCATCTGTACACAGGGTGATTAGACACAGAACTGCGTGTTCTATTTTATTTTGTTTAGTAATTCACTTTGTGCTGTCTGTTACTACTTGGAATCACTTAAATCCTACTTTCTGTATCACTTTTTACTTATTAAATTACCCGGAGTGCGAGTTGTTACCTAGGGAGGAAAACAGTTGTGCATATCTTTCTATCTTTGAAATAGAAGGCGAACTATTTATGGAGTTTACCCTGTATAAGCTTCATACAGGGTAAAACGGATTTATTAAGGGTTTGAACCTCCTTGGGAGTTGGGCACCTGGGTGTCAAAAGCATAGAGCGCTTCCGGGAGCCTTACAGTTGTGAGTGGACTTGGTTCGGACCTGGGTCTGTGTTTGCAGCAGATCAGTGGAATCTGGCTCAAAACAGACAGGATTCGGGAGTCCCAAGCTGGAAAAGGCCTGGAAGCAGGGGCAGAAGTAGCCTTGACACACCAGGTGGCAGCACCAAGCAGGGCTCTGTGATCCCAACCCGTCACAGATCTCACTAAACTGTATGACCAGTCAACAAAAATGGCAGATGAAATTCAGTGTTGATAAGTGCAAGATAATGTACATGGAAATCATAATCCCAACTATACATATAAAGCAATGGACTCTAAATTAGCTGTTATCACTCAAGAATGAAATCTTGGAGTCATCATGAATAGTTTATTGATAACTTCCACTCGATATGCAGTGGCAATCGAAAAAGCTAACAGAATATTAGAGACCATTAGAAAAGGGTTGGATAAGAAAACAGAAAATATGACAATGCTACTCTATAAATCCCTGTTGTGGTCATTCCCTCTGAAGCACCTGGCAACGTCCACTGTCAGAGACAGGATATTGAGCTAAATGGACCATTGGTCTGACCCAATACGGCTTCTCTTATGCGATAGTTTGGTTTCCCTTCAAATGATAAGGTTCTATATAAATGTAAAGGATTTTTTAAACTGTAATAATGGAAGCCTGTTAACAGGAAGCAGTATATATTTGGTGCAAAAGTAGTGCGTATATCAAATACAATGCATGTCACAAGAATATATTTTCCAATGGAATATGTTTCTATGCAGATTTATATGCATGTTTGTTCCAATATAATTTCACAACATTTAGTTTGCAAAAACTGACTAAAGAGATACTCAGTAAATTACTTTGCAATGCATCATTTAATTTTATGGCATGGATAATACATTTGTTAAAATAAATGCATCAGTTCCCTGATATCATCAATAAACTGATTCATAGCCATTAAACACTGTGTGGGAAACTAGTAAAGCTATGGTATTTATTTTTGTTATTGAAACATGCAGATTAATCTACTGCTCATAACTCTATACATCTCACACACTACCAAGCGCGCGCACACACACAAAGGTTACCCACAGAAAAGTTCCAATTTTGCGTTTGCAGCTACATAATATTACAATGGTATTTGCAGTATTTTCTAACATTACTAAAATGAAATTCTTAAACATTTTAATCTCAGTATCCAAAGTATTCTATAAGACTAAATTTACTACTGTGTACAGCAGAAGTCCTAAATACACTTAAATCCAATTTAAACTTCAATTTAGGCCTTGTCCTGGCCCTTCGTATCAGATTGAATATATGGCATTGAGATTCACTTTATAGGGAATACTCTGGAGGCTGAGATAACATTATTTACTTACAAAAGAGACCGAAATGTTTTTAAGGAAGAACGTTGTTTACACCTTCAGAAAAAACATGCACATATGTTTCACGCATCTTTGAGATGAATGGGCTAGAGGGGGAGAAAGTTCACACCTTTGTTGATACTATTTGGCTGTTATTGTTTCGAACTCTGCAAAACTGGGTTAACAAGGCAGCAACACATTAGTTTACATTATAGACATTATTATTAATCTTTATTATAGTAGCATACAGGTGCTCCAAGCAGGATCAGAATCCCATGTGGTGGGTGCTGCATAACATAAATTAAATGTTATTTCTTGTCCCAAAGAGCTTATAGTCCAAGGCTAGCTCTACACTAAAAGGTTAGATCGCCCCAGCTATGTTGCTCAGGAGTGTGAATAATCCACACCCCTAAGCTATGTAGTTAAGACAACCTAACCCGTGGCATAAACAGCGTTAGAGCAAAGCAGAATTCTTCCATAGACCTAGCTACTGCCTGTTGGGGAGGTGCATTAACTACAGCAATGGGAGAACCCCTCCCATCACTGTAACAAGCGTCTACAACACTGAAACATGACAGCAGTGCAGCTGTGCCACTGTAGCGGTTTAAGTGCAGACAAAGCTTAAGGGATATATTCTGATACCCTTAATCATGATAGTAGTAATGTTGCTCTGCAAATAGTTTCACTGATTTCAGTGGGACTGCTTGAGGAATAAGGCACTGCTCAGTGGGAATACAGGTATCACAAACAGGCCCTACATAGGCACACTCGAAGCAACCAGTGACAGAAGGGCTGGGGATGGAGTGGAAAGACAAGGGTGCTAATAACAGTAAGAGAAAATTGTGTATACTAGCTGTATGTATAATCTGTAGGCTTCATGGGATTTATTTTTTAATAAAATAATAGGATACGATATTAATCACACTACACAGTCCACGTGGCTAGCCATTATCATTAGGCCATTTACCATAGACATCATGAGAGAGGTGGGTTTTAAGAAGAGATCTGAAGAAGGATAAAGGGCTGGTCTACACTAGCCCCGAAGTTCGAAGTAAGATACGTGACTTCAGCTAGGTAAATAACGTAGCTGAAGTCAAAGTATCTTATTTCGAACTTCAAAGTACTCACCCCTGGTCCACACCGCGGCGCGCAGGCTCCCCCGTCGACTCTGCCTGCTTCGTTCGTGGAGCAGGATTACCTGCATCGACAGGGGAGCACTTCCTGGTTCGATTTATCGCGTCTAGACAAGACGCGATAAATCGAACCCAGAAGATCGATCCAACGCGTCCGACAGAGCTGGTAAGTGTAGACTAGCCCAAAGTTGTAGCCTGAGTTTGGGAGGGCATTCCACACATAAAGCGTAATATAGAAGAAGGTGGGACTTTTGGTCTTTTTACATGAGAAGCCACAATTTGCAGCAATTGTTCAGTGACCTTCTATGATTTGCTTGTCATGGATTGTAAGGCAATTTTCAAAGTGTGTGTGTGGGGGGTGGGTCACAAAGGCTTGTTGGTGGAGCTCCATTATGCTTTGCTAAACTCTTAGTCCTAATGAACTTGCATCCGAAGATGTGGGTATTCACCCACTAAAGCTTATGCTCCAATACGTCTGTTAGTCTAAGGTGCCACAGGACTCTTTGTAGCTTCTACGGATCCAGACTAACACGGCTACCCCTCTGATACTTGAGTCCTAAAAATGTATTTCCAAAAATATATCCCTTCAATTTGCTAAACACAGCATGTCACCTTAAAAAAACGGGAACAATAAGTTCCATAGCATGATCTCCCCCGAAACACATGATGAATAATAGGAACAACTTCCCCCCAAAACAGGTTAGTTTAAAAGTTCATTTAATACTCACCAAACAGACACAGAGAAGGAGAAACATTTCTATAATAAGGAAAAAACAAGCTCTTATTTACCCATTGTTGCAGAATATTATCTCCTAATACTCCAGGACTATCCTGAATAATTAGAATCAAGTCTGGAAATGAAATTACAGCAGATCATGTTTATTTGATCCATTCAGTCTAAATGACACAAAAGGAAAACATATTTTGAAATGTTTACCTTATTCATGGCTCAATACTATATACCTTATTAGTGAGACATTAACATGTCACTCATCACTTGTGTATAATGAAGCTGTGCCTAATTCATGCCAATAAAGTCATTATAATACATTACACCTTAATATATTCTCTCTCTTCCTCTATATCTATTTCTCTGTCATACTCTGAATCACTGTATCCTATGCATATCTAAAATGAGAGCCAGCTTAGCACCAAGGGATGCTGCTTATGCCAGGAGTGAAATACATTTGTAGCATGGAAATGTAAACAAGCAGTACTAGGTTTTTTTAAACAAATTCGATTGATATGTCCAATTACCTGTGTGCCAGGCTGAAAACATAGCTAATAATGTATAGTGGAAAATATAATCTGAGTGGTGAAAAATCAAATACTTAAATATTGTCTGACACCATTAAGGTTGCTCTAACTAATGCCAACTATAGAAGAGGAAAGATACCTCTTGAAATGAATTGCTCCATTCAAGTGAAAATAAAAGAGAAACCCTGAAAGTTCAAAATTTACCATATTCACGTTCATGAAACTGGGTAGGAACAAAAGCTATGTCTGTTTGAAGTCATCTCTGAGTTAAACCGGGTTTGATCTTTTGAAAAAGGAATGATTTTACTGAGAAAAACGTCAACAGGTGATCTCTAATGTACACCGACAAGAGTCAGATGGATGGGGGAAAGAGGGAGTGAAGCTCTTTGCTTTCTGAAACTTTGTACCTAGATGTGTGGTGCTGGGTTTTTCCTCTTTTTATTTTTAAACTCCCAGCAAAAAGCTTTTAGCTTTACTTGCAATATTTTCATGCTACTTTGATACACTGGTATTGTTTTGAAACTCCTGCAATTTATTGTTACACATATGAAATGGCTAGAGAGCTCTGGACTGCACTGTACATAATAGGCAAAAAAAATAATTAAGCCACTTACAATGTATATTATCAGAGATGGCAATAGAAAAAAAAACATTCCCACAGGATAACACCATAGGATAATGGTCTCCTGCCATTAGATAAATGACAAGGCAACGCTTTAACAAAAATAAATGTTAAGGGGAAATCAAACATCCAGTTAAACTGAGCTTCATTCTAGCATATGCCATATGATTAACTGGATAGGATCCATAGCAGCAAAGTTTGGGTTCTGGTACGAGTACTGGTACTGAAAAAGCTTGGGAAAATTACTTGAACATCAAATTAGAACCCATACAGAGAAAGTCTTATGCATATGGATGAACATCTGATGGGGTACTTGTTCCTCCTTCCCATAATCTGGTTAGTGACTCAAGTGTGCAGACTGGCATCCCTTGAGTCTGAAGTCATCTGTTTGTCCTCAGAAAAGATATTGTCAGTGGCAGTGCAAGTTCACTCATGTCACCATACTAGCGGGCCTCAATACTAAACTGAACTTTTAGATTTACTCCAAAATAAACCTTTTAAACTGTGCTTTATGTGCTATTTAGCCAGCACAGTATGTCTCAAGCTCCGGAGAGCTGGAAGTGCATCAAAACAGCTGAAGGATAAGATAAGGATTTAACATACTACTTGTAGTGGAATACTGTACACAAATAAAATTGGCTTTTGAGATTTCCATTGAACAGTTGCTTTTTCAGTATCCCACAACGACATTATACTCAGTTGTCCTGTATCAGGGAGTTTGAACCACCAATTTAATACAAAAAAGCTGGGCATATATGCTTAGGAAGGCAATGATATTTCCCAAAAGGGATACAGAGGAATCTAAAACTCAGATGTTGGTTAGCGTCTCAGCCTAGGTACAGTAACTATTTTCTTTGTGTTATTTTACTGGTGAATAAGATGATGGATTCCGCATCACAATACAGATTTTAATGTGGCCAGTGTCCAACTTCTATATTTTGCCATCCAACAGGCACTTCAATGAATAACAAATATTTTTCAGAGCTCCATACCAAACCTGGGAAGGCAATGGGGTTACAGGACTCAACATATGGAAACTCATAAATGTTTCGTGTCAGCTAAAGTGGCAATAAATGGAGCATAAACAAGTCCAAGGGAACAATACATGCTCCTTCAGTCCTGTCAAGGTTGGATATTTGTTCACATGGTGCAAAACCAAAAGTATCAGAATACAGAGGTATAGAAAAAATCTCTAAAAAGAAATAGAGATTTTGCCATTTTAAAGAATTTTTCATCCAAGTATCTCAAAGTACTTGGCCAACATTAATTATTATACCCGGGCCATTAAACCACCATGATGTTGGTGAATACTATTGCAACTATTTTACATCTAGGTAAACTGAGGCACAGCTAGATTAAGTGGCATGTCACAGGTTGCACAGAAAGTTGTTGGCAGAATTGAAAACATAACCTAAGGATCCTGTCAATCCCATACTCTGAGTGTTAGAATTCACTTCTCTTGCCTTGGTATCTTACCACTGCATAGCATACGAGGGAGAATGTACCAAATAAAATCTTAGCAAACATTACACTAAATCTTTGAGCACCACCAATAACCTTGGACAGAGCAAGAACTGACAATGTTAATGGCTGGAATTGTACTAACCTACATTTGCAAATGTTGTAATAAAATAAAATTCTTTCATATGCCTTTTATGGTAGGCATTTTAAAAAAAAGCAATTAAAACAAGAAAACCAAGAGTACTTCAACCTACATTTATGACAGGTTAGAAAGGACCAATGAGGCTCAAATTTAACACCGGCATTTTGATGCTTTTTTTTGCATGTGAACCTAATGGGGTAACAAGACGCCAATTCAAGTAAGGGTGAGATGACTGAGTTCTGACCAAACATTCTGCTTTTTTAAAACAAAAAGGAGGTTAGTAATTAATATTCTGAAAAGGAGCTGTATAAAGATCTTCTTAAAAATATGGAGTAGAGAGTTACAAAGAGCTTGTAACCTCAACTAATTTTAATCGGGTTGCATACATGTAACAGAGAACAGAATTGTTAAGCATCTTCACTTTTAAAGTAATTGTCCTTGTTTTTAGTTTTAATAGTTGTAGCTCATACTGCAAGTCACTTGTTTTTTCTTCTGCTAACTACAATCTGACATCTTTAGATCACACTAACATCAGATTAAAAACAAAAATAAGAGGATGCAAGCCAAAGAGTTGAGAAGCCATTGGAGAAAGAAGACAGATCCACTAACCAGCCACACTACATAGATTTTAGTTTCCGCTTGATCAGACTGAGAGATTTAATATCTTTAGTAAATAGAGCCCTTGGAAAAAATCCAGAATCTTCAACCCAATCAAAATCCATCATCTTGTTTCTCTTGTTCTAAATAGGCAGAGAGGCAAATAGCATACTGATGATCATGTAGTAATTGATCCAAATGCGGTGTAAACTAAATTAATGGGGCTGGATATGCTGGAAAAATTAAACACAGCATTCTTAATAAAGCTGAAAATAGCTTAATAAAGCTGAAAATAGGATCCAAGCATCCTAAGGCATGTTTATTTCTGTTTAAATAGATGTCTTCCTGTAGACTGTTATCAGCTTAGCAGGAGCCCTACAAAAGAAGCATTTTTCTCTTTCTGTGCATTTTAAGTTAGTTTTCTATGAAGTTCAGCATGCCTGTAAAAGCAGCTGCCAGTCTGGATAAAAACCATAAGTGTGGCAAAGTGATGCTAATATTCTGGAGGATGAAGACTGAAATTCAGTGTTCAACATTCAGTCTAAATAACCTATCTGAAAAATGGAAGGTTTACTGTCCCATCTGCCAGAATGAGAGTTACTGGAAACAAAGGGAAGAAAATACCTAAAGGAACAAGGAGGAATCAATCCTTATTAGAAAGATTTTCCTTTATAAAGGGAGTGTGGGTAGTCTTTGGCTGGCAGTGAGGCACAGATTTCATCTTTCTCCTCTATCACTGAAAAAGCCTATCAGTAGATAATACAAGGTACTAAATAGAACTCATCCCTACAAGTACATGTTAAATCACACGTGAGAGGACAACAAAGCATTTTGGAACTGCAAGGCAAATGACTCAGGTAGAATTTCAAATATCACCTTCCTGAGCTATTTCTGAAAGGAGAAAAGGCCAGCGAGAGCTGTTGGACCCTTACTTAGGAACTCTGCACTGGCAAAAGAGGCAGGTGTGGTTTCTCTTTTCAGAGAGAAAAGACAAAGGAGAGGCACAAGAGAACAAAGAACCACAAGCTTTGGTGTAAGAAAGTGGCAAAGTGGAAGAAAAATGAAATACCATGGAAAAGATATCAATAAGAAAAATGGTGGGCCAACAACTGCTATTAAACTGGTTAAATACCAAGCACTAGGAGGTGCATGTGGAATACTATTTATTAGCAGCAAACTCTTTTTTAACAATAGCTTCTCATATTTGATGACTAATCACAGAGGAAAGTCAACAATGTCTACATGGAAAGATAAGGGAGGAAAACCCCAAACAAGGGAGTACTGTTCTGTACCCCCAAAAGACTCCAAAGGAATAACGAGAGAGGAAACCTTGGGAGAAATTTCAGGCACAGAGACTATCGCTACCCTCTTATATATATAAAACAGAAGTGGAAAGAATTCTGAAAGAAGTTTTTCTTGCTATTAGCATAAAAAACAAAATGGATATAAACAATGAGCTAAATTAGGCTCTCTGATACCCAAACAATGCTACTGATTTCAAGGCGGTTTCACATGTGAAACTGAAGAAGTTTGCCCATCTCATTTTAATAGTTATAAATCGATGACTGTGGGGCAAATATTCAATGAGATTTCTGTCACTGAAGAATGTGGCTTCTTGAAAAAGTCACTACACCTGAGTGTTACACTGAAGAGATAATTATTACATATTTATTCCCCATGCAGAAACTTATAAACTACAATCAAATTACCCTTACCCGGCTCTTTTTTAAGCTAAATACACTGAGCAATTTGGATATGTCTATGCTTCAATTAGACATGCGTGATTAGGCCATGCCAGCTGGTTTGGGCTAAGGGGCTGTTTAATTGCAGGATTCTGCAAAGTGAGAGAGTCGCAGAGCTCGGACTCCTGAGCCAGAACGTCTACACTACAATTAAACAAACCCTCCCACAGCCTGCACCCCCTGTCCCAGCCTGCTGAAAGTGAGTGAGGGTAGGAGGGAGGGAGGATGGAGTGACGGAGGGAGGGGGGAATGGAGTGAGCAGGGGCAGAGCAGGCTTAGGGGGCCCCGAAAAATTTTAAATCAAAACGGGGGTCCTCGGGTTGCTAAAGTTTGAGAACCGCTGGTCTAGATCAAAGGTTCTCAAACTTTTTTTTCCCGCGGACCACTTGAAAATTGCTGAGGGTCTCGATGGACCACTTAATGATCTTTCCAAATGTTGTTTGTACTGTTAACTAACGATTGTAGAGCACTTTGGATAAAAGCGCTATATAAAAAACCCCTTTTGTTCTACAATAAAAGCACACAACTCATATTTTAATATCAGTAGTCTTACCTTTCTAATGTCATGGATGTGACCTCTCTCCCCTGCCGTGGCATCCCCTCAGCTGGGGCTGGGAAGGAGGGGGGGTCTCTCCCTTGCCACAGAGCTGAGGCTGGGAAGGAGGGCTGTCTCTCCCCGGCAGCCGCAGACCTGGAGCTGGGGAAAGTCACTTCTTTGGCTGCCGCAGCCCTACACATGCCAAATTTCCCCCATGCCCACCCAATTCTCACCCCACTACCCCCTCCCACCTACCTCCTATTCTTCCCAAGGCCACCACCTCACCTTACATGTGTGTCTTCTCCAAGGTCCAGGCACCTAATTAGTAAAGCCACACCTGTGCGGCTCCACTAATTAGGTAGGTGGCGCTTCATTCTTTCGTGCGCGGCATCCCAGGTGCGCACCTTAGAGGGAACTATCCACGGACCATCTGAATGGAGCTCGCAGACCACAGTTTGAGAACCTCTGGTCTAGATAATACTTAGTCCTGTCAGGAGTGCAGGGGATTAGACTAGATGACCTCTCGATGTCCCTTCCAGTGTCACAATTCTATGATTTTTCTTCCAGGTCATTGATAAAAATGTTAAGTTTAGGGCCTAAAACTGATCCCGGTGGGACCCCACTGGAAACACACCCACACAATGAAAATGACCCTTTTACAATTATAGTTTGAGACCTATTCATTAGCCAATTTTTAGTCCATTTAATGTGTATCATGTTAATATATTGTTCTAGTTTTTTAATCAAAATGTAGTGCGGTACCATGCCAAACACCTTACAGGCGTTTAAGTATATTACACCAACATTATTTCCTTTAACAATCAAACTTGTAATCTCATCCAAAAATATATCAAGTTAGTTTGACAGACTATCTTCCATAAACCCATGTGATTAATTGTATTAACCTCCTTTAACTCTTTGTTAATCAAGTCCCATGTGAGCCACTCCATTATCTTACCCAGGATCAATGTCAGGCCTTAAATTACTCAGGTCATCCTGTTTACTCTTTAAAAATGGATAGAACCTTAACTTTCTGCCAGTCTTCTGGAACTTCCCCAGTGCGTCAAGAGTTATTGAAGAAGCAACATTAATTGTCCCAGCAAGCTCATTCGCCAGCTCTTTTAAAACTCTTGGATGCAAGTTATCTGGACCTACAGATTTAAAAATGCCTAATTTTACTAGCTTCTGTTTAACATCCTCCAGAAATACCAGTGGAATGATGAGTCTATATATATTTTTGGCAAAATACACAACAGAAATATTTATTAAACACTTCTGCCTTTTCTGCATTATTATTGATAATTCTACCATTATCGTTGATCCATTACTAGATGGAAATGGTAGAATTATCAATAATAATGCAGAAAAGGGAGAAGAGTTCAATTTTTGCTCCCAATATATTTAAAAAACTCCTTATTTTCCTTAACTCTGCTAGCCATAGATTTCTTCTTGTGGCTCTTTGCTTCAATTTTTATCTTCTGATTAATATTCATTATGATCAACGTCCCCTTTCTTTCATTTTCATATATTCATGAATATATATAAACAATTTTTTTGGACACACACACACACACACACACACACACACACACACACACACACACACACACACACACACACACACACACACACACACACACCCACCCCCCCCCCCAACCTGGTGTAGAGGGGAAGTGAAGGTAGATGCATATATCTGCCTTCACTTCTCCTCTAAATCAGGTCTGTTATTTAACCAGTACAGCCTTCCTGCATTTTAGCTTTTTGGGCATCTAGTAAAATGTTCTTAAATGATTCCCACTTATTCACATTTTTCTAATCGAATTCTTCCTCCCAGCTGTTTTCAGCTTTTTGAAAATGGCCCTATTAAAGCACCAAGTATATATATTACTGGTCTGCACTTTATTCTGCTTATGCATTATAAATTTGATCAACTCATGATCACTTGTACCTCAACTACCATTAATTTTTAGTTCTGTGATCAGTTCCCCTTTATGTGTAAAGACAAGGTTTAACAAAGAATTTCCCTGTGTTGGCTCCAACACTTTTTGAGTTAGGAAATTGTCATCTAGAATATTTAGAAATTCCAAGCATATTTTAGTACTGGCAGCATGAGATCTGCAGCATGTGTCACTCAGATTGAAGTCCCTCATGATCCTGCATTTTTCCCCCTACACATTATAGATAAGTGCTTAAGGAGGCAGTCATTCTTTTCTCTAGTATGATTTGGTGGCCCGTAGCAGACACCAACTAATCCCATTTTTTCGTTATCTGTTAGGACAATGATTCATAAGCATTCAAGGTCATTTTTGTCTGAATTATTAATGAGTCTGAAATACATAATGCCATTTTTGACACACAAAGTGCCACTCCCCCCACCCCTTTTGGCCACTCAATCCTTCCTAAATAAGTTATAACTCTTGATTTTAACATTCTAATCATGCAAATCATCCCACCAGGTTGCAGTAATAGCAACTAGATTAAATGTATGCTCATAAATGAGCAATTCCAATTCTTGTTTGTTACCCAGGCTCCTAGCATTGGTGTACAAGCAATTCAAGATTTTTTTTTCTGTGTCTCCTTTGGTTCCTTGATTAATTTTGTTGTCAACATCTTGATTTTGTTCTGAGTGCTCATATTTTCTGTATTTTACCCTCCCTTTTTTGCTATTAGTTGAACACCCTACTGACTACTCTAGCCAGCCTGTTCACAAGGAGATTGATTCCCCTTTTTCTGAGATGGAGGCCATCCAAACTCTACAGCCCTTTCTCCCTCCAGAATCTAAGTAGCTCAGGTACAGATAGAAGTGAAGCTGTGGCAGCATGGACTTCTGCATGAACTGTATAAGCCTTGCCTTGGCTTCACTACTATTGATCCCTTAGCTAGCTAGTTAGAGTAAAGTCTACATGTGCTGCAATGGCAGTGTAGAAATACCCTCATCTCACTTTAAACCCTGCGCCCTCCTTCCTCCTAAGGGAGAGAAATTCCTTACAGCCTTTATTTGGTTCAGCAACACAACACACCCCTCCCCACCCCCCACCCCATCATGTGTTGGCTCAGCTCTGTTCTCTCCCTGCCCACCTGCTTGAGAGGAAGCACCAGGCACACAGCTCCTGCTTTCGCTTGTGCCCAGACCTAAGTGAGTATAGGAGAGGGAATCTTATTGAAGCTGAGTAGCTTCTGCCACAAGTAAGGAAGCTCTTAGAAGGAAGAGACTATGGATGCTGAGCAATCCGCTGTTGTGACCTGCACAGGATGTGCCATGTTTGTCTTTCTTCCACAGGACAGAAGCGACTTTGTTTGTACAAAGTGCAAGCTGATCTCCGTATTGGAAGAAAAGATTCAAGGTCTGGAGAAACGAATATCAACCCTGCGTTCCATAAAAGAAAATGAGGATTTCCTGGATAGACGTCAGGATCGGCTTCAGCGGGCACAATGTTCTGAAGATTCAGAGCAGGCTACGCAGCGGGGACAGAAGGCCAGCGAGGATAAATTGGCAGCATGTGACCTCCAGAAGAGGAAAGAGTACCAGAAAAGTCCATGTACCAGAAACACAGATTCAGGTGAGCAACTGTTTTCATGTTCTCTCCGCAGGTACTAGTGCAGAGAGTGGCGTGGATGATACATCTGAGGGAATAGAGCAGAAGGAGACTCCACCGATTGGAAGGCATGAGATGCACCGTCCTAGGGATGGGGGTTCCACGACCACCACTCCCAAGAGGAGGAGAAGGGTGGTGGTGGTCCGGGACTCTCTCCTCAGGGGGACTGAGTCATCTATCTGCCGCCCTGACCGGGAAAACCGAGAGGTGTGCTGCTTGCCAGGGGCTAGGATTCGTGATGTGACGGAGAGACTGCTGAGACTCATCAAGCCCTCAGATCGCTACCCCTTCCTGCTTCTCCACGTGGGCACCACTGATACTGCCAAGAATGACCTTGAGCGTATCACTGCAGACTACGTGGCTCTGGGAAGAAGGATAAAGGAGTTTGAGGCGCAAGTGGTGTTCTCGTCTATCCTCCCTGTGGCAGGAAAAGGCCGGGGTAGAGACCGTCGAATCGTGGAAGTCAACAAATGGCTACGCAGATGGTGTCGGAGAGAAGGGTTTGGATTCTTTGACCATGGGATGGTGTTCCAAGAAGAAGGAGTGCTAGGCAGAGACGGGCTCCACCTGACGACGAGAGGAAAGAGCATCTTTGGAAGCAGGCTGGCTAACCTAGTGAGGAGGGCTTTAAACTAGGTTCACCGGGGGAAGGAGACCAAAGCCCCGAGGTAAGTGGGGAAGTGGGATACCGGGCGGAAGCACAAGTAGTTGGGGAAGTGGGATACCGGGAGGAAGCACAAGTAGGTAAGTACAAGAGGGGAGGGCTCCTGCCCCATACTGGGACAGCAGGACGATCGGTGAGTTATCTTAAATGCCTATACACAAATGTAAGAAGCCTGGGGAACAAGCAGGGAGAACTGGAAGTCCTGGCACAGTCAAGGAATTATGATGTAATTGGAATAACAGAGACTTGGTGGGATAACTCACATGATTGGAGTACTGTCATGGACGGATATAAACTGTTCAGGAAGGATAGGCAGGGCAGAAAAGGTGGGGGAGTTGCGTTGTATGTAAGAGAGCAGTATGACTGCTCAGAGCTCCAGTATGAAACTGCAGAAAAACCTGAGCGCCTCTGGATTAAATTTAGAAGTGGGAGCAACAAGGGTAATGTCGTGGTGGGAGTCTGCTATAGACCACCAGACCAGGGGGATGAGGTGGACGAGGCTTTCTTCCAGCAACTAACAGCAGTTGCTAGATCACAGGCCCTGGTTCTCATGGGTGACTTTAATCACCCCGATATCTGCTGGGAGAGCAATACAGCGGTGCACAGACAATCCAGGAAGTTTTTGGAAAGTGTAGGGGACAATTTCCTGGTGCAAGTGCTGGAGGAACCAACTAGGGGAAAAGCTCTTCTTGACCTGCTGCTCACAAACAGGGAAGAAATAGTAGAGGAAGCAATAGTGGATGGGAACCTGGGAGGCAGTGACCATGAGATGGTCGAGTTCAGGATCCTGACACAAGGAAGAAAGGAGAGCAGTAGAACAGAGACCCTGGACTTCAGAAAAGCAGACTTCGACTCCCTCAGGGAACTGATGGGCAAGGTCCCCTGGGAGAATAACATGAGGGGGAAAGGAGTCGAGGAAAGCTGGCTGTATTTTAAAGAATCCTTATTGAGGTTGCAGGAACAAACCATCCCGATGTGTAGGAAGAAAAGCAAATATGGCAGGCGACCAGCTTGGCTTAACAGTGAAATCCTTGCTCGTCTTAAACACAAAAAAGCAGCTTACAAGAAGTGGAAGATTGGACTAATGACCAGGGAGGAGTATAAAAGTATTGCTCAGGCTTGCAGGAGTGAAATTAGGAATGCCAAATCACACTTGGAGTTGCAGCTAGCTGGAGATGTTAGGAGTAACAAGAAGGGTTTCTTCAGGTATGTTAGCAACAAGAAGAAAGTCAAGGAAAGTGTGGGCCCCTTGCTGAAGGAGGGAGGGAACCTAGTGACAGAGGATGTGGAGAAAGCTAGTGTACTCAATGCTTTTTTTGCCTCTGTCTTCACAGACAAGGTCAGCTCCCAGACAGCTGCACTCCGCAGCACGGTATGGGGAGGAGGTGACCAGCCCTCTGTGGAGGAAGAAATAGTTCGGGACTATTTAGAAAAGCTGGACGAGCACAAGTCCATGGGGCCGGATGCACTGCATCCGAGGGTGCTAAAGGAGTTGGCCGATGAGATTGCAGAGCCATTGGCCATTATCTTTGAAAAATCATGGCAATCGGGGGAGGTCCCGGATGACGGGAAAAAAGCTAATGTAGTGCCCATCTTTAAAAAAGGGAAGAAGGAAGATCCAGGGAACTACAGGCCAGTCAGTCTCACCTCAGTCCCTGGAAAAATCATGGAATAGGTCCTCAAGGAATCAATTCTGAACCACTTAAAGGAGGGGAAAGTGATCAGGAACAGTCAGCATGGATTCACCAAGGGCAAGTCATGCCTGACTAACCTAATGGCCTTCTATGATGAGATAACCGGCTCTGTGGATGAGGGGAAAGCAGTGGATGTGCTATTTCTTGACTTTAGCAAAGCTTTTGATACAGTCTCCCACAGTGTTCTTGCCAGCAAGTTAAAGAAGTATGGGCTGGATGAATGGACGGTAAGATGGATAGAAAACTGGCTAGATGGTCGGGCTCAACAGGTAGTGATCAATGGTTCCATGTCTAGTTGGCAGCCGGTATCAAGTGGAGTGCCCCAAGGGTCAGTGCTGGGGCCGGTTTTGTTCAATATCTTCATCAACGATCTGGAGGATGGTGTGGACTGCACCCTTAGCAAGTTTGCAGATGACACTAAACTGGGAGGAGTGGTTGATACGCTGGAGGGTAGGGATAGGATACAGAGGGACCTAGACAAATTAGAGGATTGGGCCAAAAGAAATCTGATGAGGTTCAACAAGGACAAGTGCAGAGTCCTGCACTTAGGACGGAAGAATCCTATGCACTGCTACAGACTAGGGACCGAATGGCTGGGCAGCAGTTCTGCAGAAAAGGACCTAGGGGTTACGGTGGACGAAAAGCTGAATATGAGTCAACAGTGTGCCCTTGTTTCCAAGAAGGCTAATGGCATATTGGGTTGTATAAGTAGGGGCATTTCCAGCAGATCGAGGGACGTGATTATTCCCCTCTATTCGGCACTGGTGAGGCCTCATTTGGAGTACTGTGTCCAGTTTTGGGCCCCACACTACAAGAAGGATGTGGATAAATTGGAAAGAGTCCAGCGGAGGGCAACAAAAATGATTAGGGGGCTGGAGCACATGACTTATGAGGAGAGGCTGAGGGAACTGGGATTGTTTAGCCTGCAGAAGAGAAGAATGAGGGGGGATTTGATAGCTGCTTTCAACTACCTGAAAGGGGGTTCCAAAGAGGATGGATCTAGACTGTTCTCAGTGGTAGAAGATGACAGAACAAGGAGTAATGGTCTCAAGTTGCAGAGGGGGAGGTTTAGGTTGGATATTAGGAAAAACTTTTTCACTAGTAGGGTGGTGAAGCACTGGAATGGGTTGCCTAGGGAGGTGGTGGAATCTCCTTCCTTAGAGGTTTTTAAGGTCAGGCTTGACAAAGCCCTGGCTGGGATGATTTAGTTGGGTTTGGCCCTGCTTTGAGCGGGGGGCCTGGATGGCCTCCTGAGGTCCCTTCCAACCCTGAGATTCTATGATTCTATGATTATGTGCTGCACCTTTTCAAGGTAAATTAATATTCTGAACACAAACAGAAGCTAGATAAAGTATCCTAGGTGAGGCCTAGTCTGTGTCTTAAATAGCATTAATATCATTTCCTTTGACATCTGACTGAATTTTTCTACCATTGCATTTTGGAATCCTGTTTGCCATCCTCACTGCAGCTGCATAAAATGCTGTCGGCTTTTGGGATTTCTATACAATAACTCTGAAATCTCTTTTCTTGTCACTTTGCCGCAGCACCATTCCCTTTAGCAGATATTCACTTTTTATTCTCCTTTGCAACACACATTCATTTATATCTATTTTACATGAACTAAATTTGGCATTAACTGTAGTAGACCAGCTGTTTAAATGATGCAAGCTCTGACTCCAGTGTTCCTCTTTATTCACTGTTCTAGCTTGTGCTGTGTTGATTCTTAAACATTTGCAAATGTGGTGATAAGATCCTAATTTTTCAACAGTTTTGTCCCTGTGAATATCGATTTTCCTCATTCAGGTTAAATCACCACCCTTTTCTTCTTGTTTTTGCTCCTCTTTACACTAGCACAACTACAGATAGAGGCAGTTAAGAATCTGGCACAGGGCATTATTTTTAATCTCCCGAGTCAACATTTCTTTTCATGGGGCCAGAATAGAGAGGCAAGAAGGGTGTTTGGTTTTTTGTCCAGTAGTTTCAGTTGGATGCAACACTCTTTTTCACTTCTTGTTATAAAATATTGTGAGCAGTGTTGCTCATAGCTGTTGTATTTCACTCAAGAGGTGGCTGCATTTCAACAGCAGATAAACTGAGCCCTGTGGCATAAAGTACAGCTTTGGGATTCTTTCGGATGAAAGAGAAGATGTAATTTTCATTACACATACATTTTTCCATCACACATGCTCCAGTAATACGGGCCATATAAGAACCTAGAGACAGACATCTTAAACCACAACCACTACATTAAGGATCATATTACGTCTAAGGATAGAAATACAGTCCAAGCAGCGGACCAGTGCATACAAATTCAAATTGCTAGCTGCACTCTTCTTGCACATCCACCCTTCTTTCTTTCCCTCCCACACACCACACACACAAACTGCATTTCAAAGGACAACTCCAAACGTCATTTGTGTAGGGAAAAAAAATGTATACAACTCTGAACTTCTGTCTGCTGTCTGAAATGAGAAACTAACCTTCCCATATTTCCCCATTTGCTGTTTTTCCTCCTTGAGTTTCATTCACATTTCTGGTTCAACAGCACTTATCCTGTAGTTTAGTTTTTCCTCATGAAATGCAACCCATTTTTTTTTTTTTGCCGTCCCAAGCAACAAACAAAAACCAAGCGCCGCGCCACCGAAACAACACCCCCCAAGCGCCGCCCCCGAAACAAACCTCCCCCTGAGCGCCACCCTGCCAAAACAAACCTCCCCCCGAGCGCCGCCCCGCCGAAGTAAAAAAAAACCCTGAGCACTGCCCCGCCGCCCCAAGATTGGCCGCCCCTTAGAAGGTGCCACCCCAAGCACGTGCTTGGTCGGCTGGTGCCTGGAGCCGGCCCTGCCAAAGCCAACACTTTCTATTTTGCACCTTCTAAATAACCAATGATTTTGATCCATTACACAGCAACACAATCCATAACTGCCCCAGTGGTTCCCAAACTATAGCTAGGTTCCCAAACTGTGGCTAGGTCGCTGTATTTAGTAATAATCAGTAAAAACCTATAATCTCTCTCTCACAGACACACACACACACACACACACTTATGCAGGGAAGAAAAGAATGTGCATCACGCACACACATACACACACACTTACGCAGGGAAGAAAAAAATGTGTATCACATAATTTCAAGCCTCTAACTGCAAGGTGCATACACACACATTCACCATATTACATAGGTGCTAATCAGTTGCAACATCACATACTGTATTTTGTACTATAAGAATTTCCCCCTGAAGCATATAAAATCTAAGAAGTCTTCTGATCATTTACAAAAAAAAAAAAAAAAAATAAAGGCTTAAAACTTGGCGAAATTTGGGCAGGTTTTCAAGGGGACAGAAAACCAACTTTGGCAAATGTAATAGCAACTGAAAAGAGGGTCTCACAAAGGGAAGTGCCAAGTAACCTTAATTATAAGCAGTGCTACCAGCCACACACATACTATCACACAGGGCTGGTTCACTGAAGTAAATAGCAAAACTCCCATTGGCTTTAATGGCATAGCATCAGGGACACAGAGACCTTTCGAATACAGAAAAAAAAATTGCTTTTGCCTGAAATACGGATCTCTCGGAAGACTTTTGTGGATTAGTAACCACAGCAACCTCCCAGGTTGCTAGGTAAAATGCTCTTTCAACTTATGGACGGTTATGGAGATGACCTTGAGGTCCCACTGTCTGAGAGTCTGGACCATGTGGCTTATCCAGCAGTCTCACTGAGAAGGCAACCTACTGAGTAAGAAAGTTCTACCTTTACAGAATCACTGCCCCTTCGAAGATTATTGTCATTTAGCTGTTCATGAATGAAGTCTGCCATTCTTTTTTCAGTCCTGTGCACAAACTGCCCTCAATAAAATAATGCTTTCATACATCGATCTACCCCATCTCCTACGTGGCAACAGCAAAATAATCAGGCAAAACATACACAAACAAATACCATAAATGGTAAAATTTTGGATTATATAATTTCCAAAAAGAGGACAGCTGTAAAATTGTCATAATGTATGCTTAAACAAAACAGACAAAACGTTGCGAAGACTGGAGAGAAAAAGGGATAGCTCAGCTGAAAGAGCTAACTTTTCAGTGGCATCAGCAGTACTTCTCATCAAAGTAAAGCAGAAAAGTAACTCAGAAATGTTGTGGTTTTATGTTACTTTATTTATGATCAGGGCTACAATATCTACCATTTAGGTCAAGTTTAATATACTAATTAACTCATTAACAACATCTTCAGATAAAGCAAGACCTTATCTGCAGCCTAGCTTTCTGATGATTTTAATAAAAGAGATAAAAGGGAGATCAGTGAACATATCCAAAAGTTCCATGTTACAAATGGGGATGATTTATTTAATACCACCATATTATCTTGGGAAAGCTGTAAATTATGGGTAACAGAGAGGACAGAGCTCCAACCTTGCCTTAACCCATTTAAATCACTGCAGGATACAATGATCCAGTTTAAAAAAAAACCAAACATTTGTGATGCTACAGTGGATGTTGATGTAATGAACATTTTGTGAGCTTTCCTGCTCATTCCTTCTCCTGACATATCAAGTCATTATATAATACCAACAATAACATAATAACATCTTAAATAAACCAACACTAAAAATATACTATAGGGAACGGCCCTGCATTGGGAGTGATAAAGAGTAAGGTTCTGAGACAAAGCCCATTTAAGTCAATGAAAGTCTTTCCACTGACTTCAGTGGGCTTTGGATCAGGCCTTGGATGATCTTATAAATCCTCTTTGGCTCTAATTTCTATGACTTATGCCCTTTATCCTAGAGACACTTGTGTGATCAATAGCAGGGTGCAAAAGCTGTTGCATGCCAGTACAAGTGTTACTGGAAACTATGCATTGATGCAAGGAAGGTTATAGTCCTCGATACCATCCAGCTGTAAATCTCAAGTCCCTTACATGCCATGGGAACAGAAAGTGATTGTCTGAAGAGACATGGATTTAAACACAATCCTCAAAATGCAAAATTAGGCATTTGGACCATGCATCAGCAAGGTATTTAATCACAACTTTAAGCATGAGTAGCAGTCCCATTGTTGTCAATCAAAGGGAATAAGCATGTGTAATGGCATATCCATGGTGGTTCTGCTGCTGCATCCTAGCTCAGCATCCTGTTTACGTAGGTTCTAATTTTGGTCCACTCTTGTGGACTGATCCTGGGGAGTTTTTCATTAACAAATGCCAGTCAGTCAGTCGGCCAGGTTCTGGGGCAACTTCTCTCAGTGTCCCCCACACACTCTACCCAGAGTTTATTTACCAACTCCAGTCATTAATATGTCAATCGGGCACCAGATGACAAAATATTTCCATGGCCCAAATGGATGGTTTTCTACCAGAGCTCTTGCACCACTGACCGCTTTTCCATTCTAGGACTGCTAAAGCTCATATCATCCCATAGCACGACAACCTGCATTTTTTTTAAGATCATCACTAGTAATGTTCTGCTTCTTCCCCACTCTTCTGAAAAATCCTTGCCAGATCAGACACGTGTGCCACACCTGCCATGTAAAACCAAAACATTTAGTAAAATATATAGAAATCACTTGCCATTTTATTGCTGTGGAGGGGAAACCGTGGCACAAAGCAGGCAGCAAGCAGAGAAGTGAAAGGCTAAATGGAATTAATTGTGAAATAAAACTTATTTTCTGGGATTTTATGATGGAGAAAGTGGAAGATAATTTTTTCCCCCAGAAACACAATGAAAATGTTTTTTTTATTTTTTATTTATTTTTATTGATTTTGCTTTCCAGGGCCATTAAGCCCAAAGGAGGACAGGCTTCTGCCCAGGAAGCAATTAATGATGAGCCAGTGGCTTTGCAGCAGTAGGAAAAGGAGGCAGGACAACCTGCTGAAGGGATGCAAAGGCAGTTTGCCAGCAGACCGGGGAAGCTCTGTGAATCGGAACTATAAAACCAGACCACAGCAGAGAAGATGTTGGAAAGGAAGAGGAAGATAGTGGACAACTATCTGCAGCATGACTGGGCAATGAGGGAACAAGAGCAGGAAATGAAGGAAAGAAACTGCAGCTACTGAGGGACATGTTTGAGAGAGACTAATATTTGCCCGCACACCTCAAGACACATCTGCCTAACCGTAGTGGCCAAAATCAGGACTCCAATCACATCACCGCCAGACTATCACAATATGCAGATTATGCACACTACCATGTTAAGTGGCAGGGGGGAAGGGGCGGCTCAGGCAGTCCATGCATAAAAGAAGTGCATTGGTCAGCCTTACCTCACTCCACCTCCATGCCAGCACAGGGGAAGGACATATATGATACACTAACACAAGGAAGTAACTCAAGGGTAGATCACCTAAGTTAATTTTACAGTGTGAATGCATACTCTTGCTATTAATATCAGAAGTAACTTCAAGCAGCTCTCACCTGGGTTCTTGCGTGCTTAGTGTACTACTCATCCTTTTTTACCTTATATGTCTAACATTCCACTCAAATTGTGCAGGGTCTAGCCCTGAATAATTCATTTAATCCTGAATATGTGCTGTAAAAGCTGTTATAAGAATCACTTATTCCACTACTGAAATGTATCCATCTCTGGAGTTTAACTATTCAAAAGTAGAAAGTAATACTAACAGCAACTGGGATTTGGCCAAAACACAGGGGCTAACAGTTGAACTCTTGCAAAACATGCCAACACAAGATCCTTCATGCTCCCCAGTACTGGGGGCTTTGGTTTAATCTCAAAGATAGTACATCTAACAACACACTGTGCCACATTACTGGCCTAGTAATGATTTAGAAGAAGAAAGAATGCTATCTACTGAATCCCAAACCTAACTTCTTACAGCATGTAGGAGTTCCCTAGAGATCTCCCATCCAAGAACCTAGGCAGCCTGACTTTGTGCCCTGTATAAGCCACTGTGACGGATTGTGCTCACCACCGTGGCACTTCCTGCTGGTTGCTCTGGGAATTAGCTCTGTCCATCAGCAGGGCACCCTCCTCTGTGGTGTCTCACTGTCCATCGCTGCTTCTTCACCGTCTCCACTGTCTGTGGGGACCCGCGTTGCTCACGGACCGCGGCGTCCTCTTCAAGGCACGGCCCTCCAGCTGTGCCCCAACTCCGTTGTCTCCCCCTTCCGGGGGACCTGGCAGTCCTTCACCTGGCCTTTCGCTGCAGTGGCAAACTGCAGCCCCTAGTCCAGCCCCTCGCTCAGGGACAAACTGCAGTACTTTAGCTGGCCACTTCCCTCAGTGGCCAGTGGGGCAACGTGTGTGTGTGGGGGGGGGGTGGGGGGGGGCGGTAGGCCCACCCGCTACTCTGGGCCCCAACCCAGGGACCCTATAGCTGGCAGCCGCTCACTGACTCTCCTTCCCCCTGCCGCTACCTGCTTTCCCTGGGCCACTTCCCTGTAGCCCCAGCACCTACTCAGCTCCTGTGTCAAGGCCACAGTCTGGGAGCCAGCCAGGCTGGAGCTCCACTTGCTCCCCTGACCCTGCCCAGCACTGCTCTGTCCCAGGTACTTCTCTCTACAGGCAGCCCGTCCTTCTCCCTCAAGCTCCAGGGAGAGACTGAGCTCCTCTCTGCCCTGCAGCCCTTCTTATAGGGCCCAGACTGGCCCTGATTGGCTGCTTCTAAGCCTTCCTCTGATTTGCTGGGTTCTGTGCAGCCGTTCTAAGAGCTGCTATTAACCCTTTGCCAGCCAGTGAGGGGCAGCTGCCCTGTCACAGTCGTTCAACTTCCTTTACGCCATTCATTCAGCAATTGTTTTCTCTCACAGCTCATACCTTTGTAAATCAGCACAATGCATGCAATATTTCTTTTTTGTCCTGCTCAAATCTTTAAAATTTGCAAGTTTTAAAAATTGTTTCTTTAAGGCAGTACATTTCAATTAAAAGAAAAACAAATTGAAATACCGGCTTTCCAGACATAATTAATCATAATACACAGAAGTATAATTAAGTCTCAATATCTTCTATTGCTAATAATCACCCAGTCGAAAACTGAAACCAGTCAATTCCCCCAAAGGCATCACAGCCCTCGTATTTAATTAGAAATTAAACATTTTCTCTAAATGTAAACTGGCCACACTTCCATTCTAATTTAAAGTTCAGATTTACAAAGACTTCTAATGTTGGAAGAAAAATTAATCATAAGAGAAAAGGGTTTTGCTTAAAATGCATAAAACTGACATTATGTTAGCAGGTGTTCATTTTAAATAAACATTTATTCCATTTTAAATTTCGTTTTCTGACACAATTTACAATCGCTTACTTTTATTGAATTAGGATGACAAATTCATAAAGGGTCTCTGGGACGAAGGAATGGGCATTAAGATTCTTACAGAATTAAGAGACGAAAGGTTGTTAAATGAGGTAGCTGTCAGACAGATATCCAAATCACAAAACCCACCAAAACGACAGGTACTATTTGGTGATCTTGCTGCCGTTCTCGCTCATCGTACCAGTGATGGATGGGCCATAGATACCATACTACCCTCCAGAAGAAAACTGAAGGATGGGGAGTGTAGAAAAGGTTTTCCTACTGCTGACTTGTACCTGCTCTGTGAATAAATTAAATAGAGGACTGTCAATCCAGCTTTCATCATATACACTAACAAAGAAAACAATACTTTACATGCTGGATTTAAAACATTAAATCTCTCTCTTGATTAATGCTAATCCGAAAGACACTTAGAGACATTCTTTACTATTCACTTAATGTTTGGCTATGCAGTTGGTTTCCCAGCATGCATTTTCAAATCAATAAACCCAATATGCAGAGGTATCTTTCCATCCAGACTGACAAAAGGCAACATTACCTTTGGAATCATATGACTGTGAAAGAGAAGCTACCCTCGTGGTGAAGCAGCAACACTTCATGCTGCCATCTGGGAGGCCCAGGTTAAGAAACAACCTTAACATGCCCTCTTACCTAGCTGATGGAAAATAAATGCATTGAAACAGTTATGTGCTTCATCTTGTAGTGGAGTGAAGCCAGAATCCCTGTTCTACAACACAATTAGCTGGCTGTTCTGTGAAGCAGTACAGAGGACACCCTTGGGATAAGTCACAGACTCTCTCCTTTCCGAAGAAGCTCCTGTGTCATGATGGCATCAATTTGGAAGTTAGAAAGAAAAGACCAAAGATGGACCAAAATAACTAAGAGGTCAAGATCCTAACTCCTAGTTGTGTCATACATATTTCCCTTTCTGATTTTGATAAGGCAAAAAAAAGAAACTGATAATTGTTTATGTTGCTTGCTTAGATTATTTTGCGTTCTGTTCTCCTCATTTCCTTTAGCTTATACAAACTACATTGATGTCTGCAAGCAGTGACAGCCATTGGTAACCAGTTCTGTTTCAATGACCTTAATTGGTATTCTGAGACACTGACAATAATGCTAATAAACTAAGGACTCGGTTTGGATCTCTGGGCAAAAAGTGAACTGGGCAAAGTAAGTGCAGCATCAGGGGGGCACACAATTTCAACCATATACTGATCTTTTTGAGTCAGTATATGTGCTTGCTGATCTGGGTGTGGGGAAGATTTCCATATCTGTGCTTCTGCCTCATACAGTCAATGTTTCATCCTGTACCTATACCCTTCTCTGTAACTTGAGATAGTTGCTTCTATCTTTTCCACCACGTGCATTGTTCTGCTTGTCATAAAGTGCTAATGTTTGAAAATATCTGGGTATTCTGGAATCCTCAAACCCAAAGACCTAACCCCCTTTGGGCCACACAAAACCCTGGGGACCTGAGACAACACAAACCCCAGAGTGCCAGCTTCAGAAAGTCAGTGCTAACAATGCCCATCATATAGCAAATATGTATACAGCATACATGTCTACAAAGTATGGGGCATTTCCTAATCAAAAAGCAATGAGTGTGTGTGTACACAATACCTGTCCCATTATCTCAGCTTTTATTGTTGTAGTCACAAATTAGACTCAATTCAATGAACTGTAATTCAGCAACATTACAGTTTGGTGCTGAAATCTTTTGCTGTTACGGTTGTATCGTTTTGTGATTTGTTGACATATCTCTAGATAAAGTGAAAGTCTTGTCATCAACTGCTTGTTTCATTGTGACATCACCTAGGCTATTGCATATCTCACTCAGAAAATGGAGCATGACATGTTTTTCACTACATTAGGAGGCCAGCTACATGTCAAGCTGGAGTCACTTCTCTTTTGTCTGTTCTGCTGTTTGCTCCCATAGTTGGTCTGAAATAGCTGAAAATGATAAATTATTATTTATAATTTGTATTGAATTATACTTGGATTACATAAGCAAAAATGTTGTCTATAGTTTGTGTGTGTGTGTGTGTGTGTAATTAGTGATACATACACACACACACACACACTCTCTCTCTCTCTCTCTCGCTCTAATGATGTTTTAGAACCCAGCGGTTTCCTAGTACAACTGTATTTTGGCAACCCAGGAGTTACATTTCAAACACGAAACAATTATATAACACAGAAGCTTCTAGTAGGCCTTCAAATGGACTGATCTGACATACATTATTTTATGTCATATATATGACTTTTAGGGGTCATAATTGAGCCTTTAGACTTACAAGTATTGTCTTCTTGTGGCTTGGTAAATGATTCGCATAACATGCTCTGTATTAGTTCAAGCCTACCAGTTTCATACGTTTCAAGCTCTTTTATATCCCCCTTCCCCTCCCCTCTTCACCCCATGCTTGAGTAAATGCAATATACTATACAGTGATTACATAAGCCAATTGCAGAAACAAGTGAAATGCAAACAAACTACTGTTTGACATAGGGAGCATTTATTTAACAATCCATCTCCAACATAATCACCATAGATTCATGAGAAATTCTCACCAGAATCACTGGCAGACATTCCAAAATATATAATTACTAAAGTTTAATGAGAAATGCCTACATGACTGAATAAGGTTGATTACTGAACTGTGAACTTTCACTGAAGAGACAGTAATACTGCATTCACCAATCGCTCCTCTGATTATATAACATTTAAAGCCTCTAAACCTGATTAAATAAACAATTAATGGTTTTAGAAAGTGTGAGGAAAATATTAGTACATTTTTTAGTAAAAAAGGACAAAAACCACTCAATTCACATTTAGTCTTTTCCCCTTCTAGCTGATAAATGGACGATGAATTGATTGATATCTTTTTTAAGCAGGCCCCAAGAAGGTTTCTGATTTCTTGCTTTTCAATACAACTGCCTAATTTTTTGAAATATTCAAAACCACAGCCATTTGATTCATCATTAGATAGATTAGACTGTGAGCATGTGTTTGGCAGCCCTCAGGAACAAATATCACTCTCTACATAAACATGAATAACTGCTTGCACAGCCACAAACTTCAGAAACCTTAATCTATTGCATATTTAATAAACTGCTGTGCTACCAGCTGTAAGGTTAAGATAATTTCCCTTATATTAGAAGTATTTTCAACCTTGTGCACCAGTTGTGAATCAGTATTTAGATGACAGAAAATATTTTAATAGCTCATCGAAGTGGAAATAAATGTTTTTGCAATACATTGAAATCATCATTATGAGACATGAACACCAATCTACTACACTTTAGGACAATCAGTATTATGAAGCATTTCAGTGTTATACTATGTTACAAATAAAGAGTGAAAATTCAGGGAAAGTGCATGCACTCTTTAGACTGCATGAACAAACTCTTAATGAAAACGCTTTCTTTCATGAAACCTAGACAATCTCAGGGGTAGTAATATTTTAGGCTCCCGAGGCAACTTGAAATACTGTCTGTCAAACCTAATTTCAAAGGGAAGAATAGACTATCTGTCCACTTATATATTACCTTATTAACATGTGCTCAACAAGCCGATCTAAAATGAATGCAATCATGACTGGGCCTCTCTGATATAACCTAGGAGACATGGTTTATGGTGCTCATCAGGGTTGGAATGTCAGGAAGAATATTAAGTGATAAGAATTAAATAACTATATTCAGATGCAAATGTAATATGCCAGGTTTGCTTAAAATTAAATTCAGTCACACTCTATGGCATATTTTATTAGCACTGAAGGCCTGCATATTTCTCAGTGGCTGCCAGGAAAAAGCAATATAAAAGATTTTGAAACCTATATATAAAAAAAAATCACAATTCAGAACTTAGAACCACATCATAAAAACATCCAAAATCATGTTCCCACGTGTATATCATGTTTGTTTAATATGCACATTTTATTTTCAATTTTAAGCACCCAACATGAAGAAATATTGCTCCAGATCTGTAAAATCTAACTTTAGGATGGATGGCTTATTAGATTCCTTATGGTGTAGATTGTGTGTGTAAGGTCTTGTTTACAACAGCTATTGGTGTAACTCTTCCAGTGACAAGAGTGATCATCCAAGCCAATTTTAAACACAATATGTCATGGGAAAACATTTAATGCCTGAGCCATTTCAGAATGTTGATGCTTATACAATGAAAAAAATGAGCATTCAAAATCACTTTGGCCCAAGTGATCAACGTCAGGCACGAGGGACAACATCTTTTCAAATTCCCATCCATTTTTATTCGGGTTCCAACCACTGTCCTACAACAGAACTGAAGATAAGTTTCTTGATGTTCCTGTCTTATAACCCAAAGCTGCTGGACTGGGGAACAGTAGAGCTGGGTTCTTCACAGCTATCAAACAGTCCCTTAGTGCAGCAGCCAAGCCAGAAGTCCATCCTTCAACTGTTGTACTAAGTGTACTTTAACATTTCAAAATACATCTTAGTTTAAGATCAGGGGAATAAAGAGTAGGAATTTCATTATATTTGTGAAATGGTTCTTAAGAGAACGACAGTAGGAAAAGATTAAACAAGCAAATATGATCTTTCATTCAGTCAATTAGGGTTTAAACCTGCCATGTAGGAATAGGGTTCTGGTGATAAATAGTCATAAGGAAGCTTAATTTCAAAAACTCAGCCCAACAATTTCCATCTGTATGGACACAATTTAAAGGATAAAGCTGCAAATCCTATCAAGGTGATACACTTGGCTGCTGGAGTCTTTACAAGCTGGGTGATGAATGCAGGTCATGGTAGATCACCGTACAACTCATGGAGCTCTACCACTTCAGAAATACCTAAGGTAAGCCCACCATTTTTTCTGTCATATGAAACATTCAGTTTTACCTTTGGGATGACTCAATCTCAAATGATGTTGAAGGCGGCCCCTTTCAACCTCCACATCTCCTTGATGTATCTTAACTTTTCATTCTCTTTACACGTAATGTGTCCTAAACTATTTTAACTTGCATCTTCATTGCAGCTTATGCACTGAATTTGTCCAATAATTCATTTTGATGATACACTCTTCATAACAATTTCTTTTTTTAGTAGACTCTGAAATGGATGTTTTTCACCATTGCATTTTTTTCAGGTACCATTATGAGTATACTATTTAGTCTAGCAATTAGTCTTGTACTTAGCATATGCTCACTTAGCATAGTCACATTTATTATTTTTACTGCACAACACTATAGATAAAAACTCTGTGAACACACAAGGGTGCCTAAACTTTTCAGCATGTTCCAGGAGCTAGGGCACCAGCACCACTGTGAAACAACTGTGAGATGGAAAAGCATTCTGGGTATTAGCATGCAAATGAGACTGTCAAGCATCCCACATGGCTTCTAGAATTCCCATATCTAATACTCAACAAATAAGTAGCAATTTCAACTGCAGGGCTTATTCTAAACCAGTTAAGCAACTAGGCAGAACAGCAGATGCCTATAGTTAAAGCTGCCCAATACTCTACATTATAGTACCCAGTTAACAATGCTTAACTTAAAGTTTTCCCATGCTGGGTATCTAGCATATACTGAATTATTTTTCAAAATTTCAACTAAAACAGTTCAGCCATTTCTTAGGAAAAAAATAGGGAATAGTACGATGTTTTGCCCATATTAAAACAATTCTTACAAGAAGCTCCAGTTCCCTCATGCTTTGAAGCAGGGACTTCAAATTTGGCATCAGGGTGACTTGTGTCAGGATGTGACTTTTTCCATTCCTGTAAAAATCTAACCAAATTTGGTCAAGTTATGAGCCTCTGAAAAATCTTAGTACAGACCTATTAGGAGTTTGGAAGCTGAATTCCCTCAAGGTTCCATATGGGCTAAGCATGCTCCACCAAATCACAGCTCTGACATGCTGACAAGACCATGCACGTGTCATCTGCACAGAGCAACTGAACATGCTCCATCCTAGGTTTAAAGGGGCTGCCATTACTCCTCCCTTTTACTGGGGTCCAATGTGGCCCCAGACCTCAGAACTGAAAGTAGGGAAAATGTCTCTTACGTATTTTTCAGGCTTCCTCTGTGGTTGCCCAGGCAGAGTGGAAGAGAAAGAGGAAGCTCCATAACTTGAATGCTGAAGGGTGAGTAATGAAGAACAGGAGCCAAAAAGGGCAGAACATGGCGGGGAAAGAAGATGGTGGAGAGAATATGAACAGAGTGGAGAAGGCCAGGAACTGTGGAGGGGGCAGATGGGTAGGAGCATAGGAAACCAACAGAAGAGAAAGGAACATGGGCAGGGAAAGTGGAGATAGGTGCAGAAGTTGACAGGGAGAAGCTGGGGAGGGAAGAGAGGCAGAGAGGTCTGTAATGTAACCACTGTGACTCAGGGCCCTCTTGGTGCCAGGGGGATAGAATTTTACGGGGATCTCCCGGGTCAGATGTATGTATATTAAGTTTATGAAATTGTGGCATATAAGGTCTCTATCAAGAGCCAGTAGCCCACTGATCATTATAATTATTTCAAAATATATATAAGGATAGTATTTAAGGAGTTATGTATCTAAAACTGAAAATTATGTTTTCAAAGCCTTTAAGTTAAAGCAGGTTACCAAGAGGTGACATGCCTTAAACAGGCTCCTTTAAAACAGAAGGCAGACAATGTTTCTCTCTCTCTCTCTGGTCACAAGTGTATGGGGCATTGTATGTCTTACAAGGGGTACCTTTTGGTATACCGAGCCAAATGCCAGTGAAGAGATTGTGAAGTCGACATGGGAGGGAGGCCACAGGAAAAAATAAACAGCAGGAGGGCATTATCTTTACAAGTTAAGACAATGAAATGTTGGTATATATTTGGGGGTGCAGAGAGTCACAAAGTATCCTTCACTGAGGAAACAAGCTGACAGTGTTGCTTCTCTTATGAAAAAGGGATCACAGCCTGCCTGGCTTGAAAACACTGATGAACAATACTTTATTAGACACGATGGTATTTTGTTAATTAAGTTTAGGCTCTAGAATGCATGTTATGGTTTTATTTTACATGCAACTATTTGCTTCCAATATTTCTACTTATCACCCGTACTTTGTTAAATAAACTTGTTTTTACTATAAACTTAACTAAGTGCTTGATGTTCAGTGCAGTGATCTGAGGTGTAACTGGTAAGCTCGGGAGTACTGCATCTTTTGGGAACAGCAGATCTACGAATACTGCAAGTGTCCCATGGAACAGGGAGTGGATGCTCCAGTGGGCAGCTCAGAGGGCTTGGGAGATGGAGCGTGCCTATTGCTAACCTGCAGAGAGACAACAGAGCCTGCATAGGCTAAGAGGGCAGTGCTTGTGTTGCCCACGGCTGGTGGAGTCAAGGAGCTGACCCAAAGCAGGCACAGACAAGGTTTCCTCTTGTTAAGGTCTGGCAATAGCGAGGTGCCTCACAACCCTGTGTACTCCAAGGAAGTGTTACAACCATTAGAGCACACTCCGCTCCACAACATGGAATCCAAATCTATTATTCCCAAGTCTCAACATTCCTTTGCTGCCTAGCAAACAGCTGTGAAACCCGCTGGCAAAGACTGCAACTCCACCCTCTCTAGCAGCAGGTACATAGACGATAACCACCTGCTACTGCCATCAGCTCAAACAATAGAGGACCGTGCTGTGGAGCTAATGCTGTCATCATGGTCATTATTTGCTTTGGGGGCAAGGAGGGCATTTGCCCTCTGACTTTTCATAGGTCTGGATGTTCCATTATCTCTTCCATTTTTTGCCTCTCTCACTCACCCCCGACTTTGCATGATATAATTATATATAATGTTCTATATGCAGACACAACTTTGCCCACTACAACCCCTGAATTTTTCTGAGGCCCTGTCTGGCATTTTCTAACTTTTGAATGCTTAACTTTGCAAACATTGTTCTTTTAACATACTTTGGGTGCAATTTATAAATAGAAGGAAACGAGGTCCAGTGGTTTAGAAATAGGACTGAGAATCAAGGAATTCTGACTTTTAATCTGGCTCAGATTCTGATTCCCTTTGTGGCCTCAGACATGCCACTTAACTTCTCTGCCTCAACTTTCCTATCTGTACACTGTGGATAATACTTACATACCTTACCAACCTGTTGTAGGGATAAATTAGTGGGCCAAATTCATCCATATTAGCATCTGCCCTTAAATAAAATAATAACTAGTATTATAATTAAAACTGCAATTGTTGTTATTATTATATATGAACACGCTGCGCTATGAACACTCAGTTTTGAATACTGTTTGGTTATTTCCTATTGTGAATACATGGGAATTCATACTTTGATTCATGGCATCATTTTGCCATTAAATATGGGCTGTTTGATTCACATACACTAGTGCTGAACTGTTTGCATAACTAACTGATTTTACAAGACACAGAGAGCTGCATACCACTGGGACCAGGAGAAAGATTGAGCCCATGTCGTGATAGATTCTTTGCAATGAGGTATTTCAAGATGCTCCTGGTGAAATGATTTTACACCCATCATGAAAAGACTAAGCACTCTGTTCCAAGTAACTGCAGGAAGGCTCCTCGTGTTCCCTGGTGCAGTTACATTCCTAAATATGAAAGGTAGAGCTAACAGTAAATTCTAACAATTACAAACTGAAAACAATTAGATAGTGCAGATTGAGTGACTAGTACATAAACTCTATTGTTTCAAAGACAGCAAATCAGCCTGTCAAGTGAAGAGCATGTTCAAGGATTTGAACCATTCTAGATAGTGGTGAAACTCAAACAAGATCTTAATATTTAGGGAAGAAAGAAAATATTAAGTAAAGTGGCATCTGAGTTTCAACCATTCAACGGCACCTGGAAAGACTACCATTGACTTCAATGGACTTCAGCTCAGTCTCCTTTGCTATACTGGGGTTCTGAGAAGTCACAGGACCCGCTGCTAATGGAAACAGTTATTTATGGAAATGGTGTCACAGCAGACCAGAACTGGGGTAAATGAAAAGTGGATAACATTGTGATTAAAACCAAGAAAAATCCTTATATTTTTGCTTTTAGAAAGCACAGCTTCTTTTAAAAAAAGCAAGAGAAAAGCAACGAATACGTTTAATATTGAAAGTCTTGGATTCCCAGCAGTGTTAAACAGAATGTATTGTCTGGAACCAATACATAAAGACAGGGTCTTTTTTAAGCTTCTTGTTTGTTGATACTGACTGAGTGGTTATGAAATTGCTATTGCTTTGAATTAAATTGGCAAGCTTATCTCATGTGGATCATTAGTACAAAAAGAAAAGGAAAACCTGCCTGGGGAATTAAATATCGTCCCAGAATTATTTCCCAGCCTATAAAGGTTACTGGATCAATATAGTTCAATGTGTGAGGTCAAATGAGGCTACTATTCCCTTTTAAAAAGCAAATCTTTTGTTTGGACCATCTTCATTTTGAACTGGGTTTTTAATTGATGAGAGGGCATCATCAGCATGGAAAACATGGTGCTTTTATGCTGTTTAAGTACGTAAGTAAGTAAGTAAGTAAATAAAACACCAATCTGCATTTGCAAGCCTCACGTTGAGAAGTCCAGACCAAAAAGGGTTACGTCCCAAAATACACAATACAACGTCAAAATCAAGGATCTGGTCCTGTAAAACCATATTTCCACAAGACTCAATATAATTCCTAAGGAAGACACTGAGAATCTTTTCACTGATTTCAATAAGCTTTACTATAATACCCTTATTCATGCTGTACAATACTTCGAGCCCAGAATGGTCCCACTCATTTCAATGGAGCTAATCTGGAGCAAAGCAATACGCAATGTGAGTAAAGGTATCAGAATCTGAACCCATCAAAGTAAGATCAGGCCATTCATTAGAACATAAGAATGGCCCTACTGGGTCAGACCAAAGGTCCATCTAGCCCAGTATCCTGTCTTCTGACAGTGACCAGTACCAGGTGTCTCAGAGGGAATGAACAGAACAGGTAATCATCAAGTGATCCATCCCTTGTCGCTCATTCCCAGCTTCTGGCAAAAACAGGCTAGGGACACCATTCCTGCCTAACCCGGCTAATAGCCATTGATGGACCTATCCTCCATGAATTTATCTAGTTCTTTTTTGAACCCTGTTATGGTCTTGGCCTTCACACCATCCTCTGGCAAGGAGTTTCACAGGTTGACTGTGCGTTGTGTGAAGAAATACTTCCTTTTATTTGTTTTATACCTGCTGCCTTTTAATTTCATTTGGTGACCCCTAGTTCTTGTGTTAGGGAAGTGTTGTTTACTACTTCTCATATCTACTTTCTCTACACCAGTCATGATTTTATAGACCTCAATCATATCTCCCTTTAGCCATCTCTTTTCTAAGCTGAAAAGTCCCAGTCTAATTAATCTCTCCTTATATGGAAGCCAATCCATACCCCTAATAACTTTTGTTGCCCTTTTCTGAACCTTTTCCAATTCCCATATTTCTTTTTTGAGATGGGGTGACCACATCTGCACATAGTATTCAAGATGTGGGTGTACCATGGATTAATATAGAGGCAACATGATATTTTCTGTCCTATTATCTATACCATTCTTAATGATTCCCAGCATTCTATTCGCTTTTTTGACTGCCACTGCAGATTGAGTGGATGTTTTCAGAGAACTATCCACAATGACTTCAAGATCTCTTTCTTGAGTGGTAACAGCTAATTTAGACCCCATCATTTTATATGTATAGGTGGGATTATGCTTTCCAATGTGCATTACTTTGCATTTGTCAACATTAAATTTCATCTGCCATTTTTTGCCCAGTCACCCAGTTTTGAGAGATCCTTTTGTAGCTCTTCCCAGTCTGCATGGGTCTTAACTATCTTTAGTAATTGTGTATCATCTGCAAATTTTGCCACCTCACTGTTTACCCCTTTTTTCCAGATCATTTATGAATATGTTGAATAGGACTGGTCGCAGAACAGACCCCTGGGGGACACCATTATTTACCTCTCTCCATTCTGAAAACTGACCATTTATACCTATCCTTTGTTTCCTATCTTTTAACCAGTTACCAATCCATGAGAGAGCACCTTCCCTCTTATCCTGTGGCAGCTTACTTTGCTTAAGAGCCTTTGCTGAGGAAACTTGTCAAAGGCTTTCTGAAAATCTAAGTACATTATATCCACTGGATCCCCTTGGTCCACATGCTTGTTGACCCCCTCAAAGAATTCTAGCAGATTGGTGAGGTATGATTTCCCTTTACTAAAACCATGTTAACTCTTCCTCAACAAATTATGTTCATCTATATGTCTGACAATATTGTTCTTTATTATAGTTTCAACCAGTTTGCCCAGTACTGAAGTCAGGCTTACAGGCCTGTAATTGCCAGTATCACCTCTGGAGCCCTTTTTAAAAATTGGCGTCACATTAGCTATCCTCCAGTCATCTAGTACAGAAGCTGATTTAAATGAAAGCTTATGCTGAAATAAATAGTCTCTAAGGTGCCACAAGTATTCCTTTCTTATTTTCTTTTTGCTGACGCAGACTAACACGGCTACTACACTGAAACTACAGTTAGCAGTTCTGCAATTTCACATTTGAGTTCCTTCAGAACTCTTGGGTGAATACCATCTGGTCCTGGTGACTTATTGCTGTTTAATTTATCAATTTGTTCCAAAACCTCCTCTAATGATACCTCAATCTGGGACAGTTCCTTAGATCTGTCACCTAAAAAGAATGGCTCAGGTTTGGGAATCTCTCTCATATCCTCAGCCGTGAAGACCGATACAAAGAATTCATTTAGTTTCTCCGCAATGGCCTTGAGTGCTCCTTTAGCACCTCAATCGTTCAGTGGTCCCACTGGTTGTTTAGTTTCCTGCTTCTGATGTACTTAAAAAAAAATTTGCTATTACTTTTTGAGTCTTTGGCTAACTGTTCCTCAAATTCTTTTTTGGCCTTCCTAATTGTATTTTTACACTTCATTTGCCAGTGTTTATGCTCCTTTCTCTTCTCCTCACTAGGATTTAACTTCCACTTTTTAAAGGATGCCTTTTTGCCTCTCACTGCTTCTTTTACAAGTAGCCTTAAGTAATCCTGTTAAACTCAATGGGACTACTCACGGGACTAAAGACACTACAGGATCAGGCTCCAAATTATTTCCCTGGCAAATAGGTACTTTACATCATTTGGACTGAAAGGCTGTTTCTGTTATACAATTCATAGTTGTTTTACTCTGGCCCACTCTGAATTCAGCCAATGTAAATCAGAGTTACACTGATTTACACTAGCTGATGGTACAGACCAGTAAAGGGAGCAGTATCTGGTCCCTGGCAAGTCCCATGATACATACTTTAAAAAGATACATTGTCATGATTTATACTAATTAATAAACCATCCTTCACAAGCTCACAACTAGTACCGGATCCATTCATGGACGCAACTCTCCAGCCTCTTATTCACACATGGAGTCCTGAAAAATGTAGAAGAACTATTTATGTGTCTGTAAAGGCTGCAGACTCAGACTGCGTGGTATAATTTAGAGCTGAATGTAAAAATATTTCCCCAGACTTTCAACTTCTTTCATTGCCAGGTTATCTGTTCTATTACATCTTGGTGCTCTATGGACAAGAAAAAATTAACTTAAATTATTTTATTACGTTCTAAAACCAATGCAAGGACAGCATTCAAAGCTGCAATAGTTTAGAAAATTTACAGTCTATTTGTGTAAATGTCTTTCTTCAGACCACATGAATCTCAATGGATGCAACTTTTAAAAAAATCTAACATTCCATACCGAGAAAGGAAAAGAGAGGAAAATAATGAACTGGAAGAAGTCTTTTCTCTTACTTATAGTAAATCTAGCAGACTGAGTTGATGTATAACCACAAACCTAAAATATAGAAGTTTCTATATTATTGCATTTTTAAAACTGTATTTGGGCAGTAGATTAAAGAGTGTGGGGAAAAAAACCTGTAGTTTAAACGTACACATTAGTCCACTCCAAACCTACAAAAGCACAGCAATCGGAAGCTACGGAGAAAGCCTTGTGCAAACCTTTCCACTTTCGCGTTATCTATAACGCTGTCAATAATATAATCCAACATGCCATTAAAGGCTTTCAATTCCACCTCCAATGGATACCAAAAGCCATCCATGCCTCAGCAAAACCACATGCTTTTATAGCAATTATAGGAACACATAAGCACATTTGCTTGTCACACAATGCAGGCATTTGGGATGTCAGTCTACCCTAACGCTGCCAAGGTCAGTGCAAAAGGGACACAAAGAAAAGTGAGACAATCTAGTGGGGAAAAATTGTCAACAGGGATGATTTTAAAACTTTTATTATTCTTTCTTATCAATTCATTTTTTCATTAAATCACCATGAAAAATTCAAATTGTGCTCAAAGTTTGTATTCTGCATTTCGGATTTTGCCATTTCCAATAAGGTTTTTACAAAATAAAGGTTTAAAGCGCTTTGTAACAGAGCATGCTTTCTTGCTGCTCTGGTGCTTCCTAGTTGCCCATCTGAGGATTAGCTTGCCAGATAGTCTGACGATTGCTGAGTCCATCATCCCATTCACTCACTGCATGGGCTCTCTCATGCTCCTGGAGCTTTCCTCTTCATGGTTTAGCCCTGCAGCCAAAACACATTGAAGTTCCCCCCCCGCTTCCTGGGCTATCATCATACTGTCTCCAGCCGTTCCCAAATAGGCTGCTCCTGGCATGCCATTCCTACAGCGTATTGTAGAGGAACCCAGACCTGCCTTCTCCAGCAGGTTCCAATCCAGGGGACCCTCGACCCAGCAGCTCAGGTCTTTATTCTCCCAGTCTTTACTGCTCCTTCCTTGGACTGATTCCTACAGTTCCTATTAGGGGACCTACTCTCCACCCTTGTATCAGGGAGTGACTGCAGACTCTGTTGCCAGCTCCCTGGCTTTACAGAAGTCCCACATCTTTCTGCCCAGGTAAACATCATTCCCAATTAAGCCATAATGTATCTTAGCACCCTCCCGGGTGCAGCCTATGGCTAATTGGCCTCTCTTTCTTGTATTAACTGCTCCAGGGCTAGTGTGGGGAGAATGCCCCATCACACTCTTGCAAAAACTGAGCTCTGTAACACAACGACAACTAAAGTGCAGAATACCCCATTTACAGATGGGCAAACTGTGGTGTGAAGAGATTCAATGATATTTACCAAAGGTCACAAAGTTGGTCAGTGGCAGAGGCAGAAATAAAACCAAGTGACCTGATCCTTCTTTCATTTACATCAGCAAAAACCAGGAATAGTTACAATTAAATCACTAGAATTACAACAGTGTAAAACAGATGTGAGAAAAAAAAATCTGAATAAAGGAATCTTGATGGCTTGTACCTGCTGAAATCAGTAGAAATCAGGTTCACATCCACTAGTGGTTTTATTATTGCATATTGGTAACAGTTTTCTCCTACTTTTTTACTACTGTGCAGTCAATCCATTATTTAGCAAGAATAACTGATGAGATACACATCAACTAATTATAATTATCTATTATTGGCCAAGTGAAGCAGGTCTCTACACTCAACTTGATGGCATTTCTCTGTCTGCCTAATGTAGAATCAGGTTCTGACTAATATGATCTCATGTTCCCTCTTTTCCATTCAAGATTTACCTGTCCTTTTACTTGTACTCCCTTCACCCAATAGTTTCTCATCTGTATTTTCTCTATGTTCATTTTACTTTCTCTGTTTCACTATCATTTCCCATAAGCATGTAGATTCTTTTTCCTTATTAAAAATGTTATCAGTTCACACACTCAGATTAAACTTCTTTTAGGTGACATTTCTGTCAGCTCATGAATTGCATTTCAATATTATTAAAACACATCAATTTTTGAAATTACCAAGAAGGGTATAATTACAGAAAGTACAGTACTTACTGTTTGAATAAACAAAGTTGTCAATCCACTTATCTAAAATGTTATTTAGACAATGTGAAAAAGAATTGCTTTATTGATTTAAGATAGAAAGTCATTTTCAAGCCCCTATCATTATCATCCAGTAGCCACCTTGAAAGTATTAAAGAATCTCCACATTCTTGTTACCTTGTAAAAGACATGACCTACTTCCCACTATGTTTTGGTCACTCTTCCACAGCTGTCTATAAATACAAATGAGATGGCCATTAAGTGGAATTACAACTTTCAGTGGTAGCCATAGGCGTCTTCCAAGGCACATTTCTATGAAGGAATCAGAACTACACTACCAATCCAATCCAGAACTACAAGAGCCAATCCAGCTCTTCCCTGATCTTCCAGTAGTGTTTGACACCGCCCCACTGTGACAGGTTGGGTCACAGAAACCCCCTTGGGACTGCCACCTGATGTGCTGAGACTACCTCTGAGCCCATTTCCCTGGCAGCTTGGGACTTCAGTACCTTGCCTAGTTGTGACAGACACGCTAGCCTGCTACAAACACAGATCCAGGTCTGAACCATGTCCCCCAAAAGCTGCAGGCTTAACTGAAAGCAGCTTAAGAAGTGCTCCTGTCTCCAACACCCAGACAGGAGGTCTAATGTTAGCTAAGTACTCCCAATTACTTGAATAACCTCTTCACACTATGTTCACATTATGTTGACCAAATCTGCTGTATGTGCTTCCTACAGCAAACACTTTAAATACAAGCATAGAGCCAACGCTCATAACTTCAGATATAAAAATGATACATGTATATGAATACGATGACTACATTCAGTAGAACATGTCGTTGCAAAGGTTGTGTTACATTCATAAGCATATTTCTACAAAGCATTATGGGGTGCAACATCACACCCACATTTTAAAATAATGGTATTCCTCTTTGGGACTCGGTTGCACTCTACCATCTTTTGCACAAGCTGCAGCACTGAAAGGTTATAAAACATGATTGGGAAATAAAAGTGCCTGGTGGCCACTGGAAAAAGAAAGAACATAAATCATGGACTTGGTGAATTCTCTGAGAGAACGTATGGGAATAGAACAGAAGAGACACCAAATCTCAGCCTTTCCTAGGGAGATTCATAATAAGGCTGCCCCCTGACAATTTGATACCAGAACTTCTGAAAGTTTTTGAGGTTTCACTGCCCAGGCACAAAGAATTGGATGCACCAGTTCGCTCCCATGTTTAGGACAGTAATCTAACTATATGAACCTCCATCTATAGAAAGTAGGATGTTTCATCAGTGAATAAGTGACTCAAGTCTAATGCAGAAGCTGTAATCTTGCTGAAAGAATAAGAAAAGGCTTCCAATGTTTCTGAGGGTTTTTTTTAAAAAATCAATTTAACTCTTCTCCTAAATTTACACCTCACTGAAAAACCAAAATGAGATATTAATAAAATAGTAAATCTAACAATTAGACCCAGAACTCAAAATGCAATAGACAACTGCAGGCACTTGTCTAAGTTCAGCTCACTCTGCAGTAGTGAGAGCTACAAGCATTATCACTTCTCTCTCATCGGTAAGGGGAATAGCTATAGATTTACCTTGCTTAAGAAGTTAATCAAATCACTTTAACTGCATCCATGGGCAGAATTTGGTCCTATGAAACAATTTTGTAGAACAGGAACTATGAGCTAGGAAAGGCCAGTGTACTACGTCAAGGTCTCATCTCATAAAACAAGAAAATACAAATCTCAACCCAAACACTTGATAATGGCCTTTTCTCTCTGAAAAATGGGTCTGCAAGCCCCTTCATCCGGACATACACAAAATCCTGTTTCTTAGGCAGTCAATATCAATTGTCATCTACTTGGTGTAGAATGAAAATCTGTCTAGATAGCTAATATGCTAATCCCCCTCTTTGACCTTAGTCTATGGGCTCATGTTACTTTCTCAACTTCTGACAAACAATTCCCTTCAGAATCATATATAAAACAGTGAACATTCTCTATCCTCTGTCTTTCTCCAAGCTAAATACAGCAAGCCTAGCTATTTTCTTTACAAAGTTGTATATTCCTGAACCATGTGATTGTTCTCCATTGCAATTTCAGCACGCCATTCTACAGAAAGGCATACAGATTTGCACACAGTAGCTCCACTATAAGTTTGTTATGAACCTGTAAGGATCCAGAATTAAGATCAGAAGTAGAAAAAAATAACTTGCAGTACTTCATGTTTTCTTGTCATTTGCCATGACAAGAATCTCAGAAATGGCCTCTTGCCACAATCATTAAAATGTACTTCCTTCCTCGATGCCACTATCTGGGGGCGATCTTTCAGATCTCTGGAACAGCCAAAGACACAAGGAGGGGTGAAAAGTGAATTCAGTGCCTCTTTTCTTTCTCAGCAATGTGGACACTGATGCTACAATGACACCTCACTAACATGCACAGCTCACCAGGGAGTAAAGTCACAGAAAGCCATTTTACTATGTTTCCTTTTACCCAATTCCCATATTCAAGTGCTGAGAAGAATTTGCACAGGAACACCAGAATAGTGCACACTGATCAGGAGCTACAACAATCTCTGTAATGGAGCAGCATGCACCCTTTCTCTATAATACAGTCACTCTGGATTCTTTGGTGTGCCTAATGCTACTGTAAACGCTACACATGCCCAGACCTTGTGCAAGAATCAAGACTGTGGCTTTACTCTTACACAGCTGTGAACAGGATTTAAGAAGCCCTCTTCTTGCCCATCTCCCCCACTTACACACTCTGATATGTTTGTAACCCTGAAGGCACTTTAGCATGCCTATCCTTATTTCTTCTCCAGACAAATCAGTGGGTGACATTTTCCCTATAAATTTGATCTTCTTAAATAATTTCCAAACTTGTTGGCTCTATTTCTATCTACTACTGAAATGATGGCCTGCTACAGGGTCACTCATGTATAGCAAACTGAAGAAATGGCACATCTGTAGTTAAATGTTTTCAAGTCACCAGGGCCTGATGAAATACATCCCAGAATACTCGAAGAACTGACTGCAGAGATATTTGAGCCATTAGTGTGATTATCTTTGAAAAGTCATGGAAGGTGGAAGAGATTCCAGGGGACTGGAAAGGGGCAAATATAGTACCAATCTATAAAAAAGGGAATAAGAACAATCAGAATTACAGACCAGTCAGCTTAACTTCAGTACCCGGAAAGATAATGGAGCAAATAATTAACCAATCCATTTGCAGACACCTAGAAAATAATAAGGTGATATGTAACAGTCAACGTGGATTTCTCAGAAAAAAATTGTGTCAAACCAACCTAATAGCTTTCTTTGACAGGGTAACAAGCTTTGTGGATGAGAGGCGGGGAAGTGGTAAACGTGGTATATCTTGACTTTAGTAAGGATCTTGATTCTGTCTCGCATGACCTTCTCATGAACAAACTAGGGAAATACAATCTGGATGGAGCTACGATAAGGTGGGTGCATAACTGGTTGGAAAACTGTTCCCACAGAGTAGTTATGAGTTATCAGGACAAATGCAAAGTACTCCACTTAGAAAGGAACAATCAGTTGCACACATACAAAATGGGAAATGATTGCTTAGGAAGGAGTACTGTGGAAAGGGATCTGGGGATCATAGTGGATCACAAGCTAAATATGAGTCAACAACAGTGTAACACTGTTGCAAAAAAAGCAAACATCATTCTGGGCTGTATTAGCAGGAGTGTTGTAAGCAACACGAGAAATAATTCTTCGCTCTACTCTGTGCTGATTAGGACTCAATTGAAGTATTGTGTCCATTTCTGGGCACCACATTTCAGGAAAGATATGGACAACTTGGATAAAGTCCAGAGAAGAGCAACAAAAATGATCGGAAAACATTACCTTTGAGGGAAGACTGAAAAAATTGGGTTTGTTTAGTCTGGAGAAGAGAAGACTGAGGAGGGACATGATAACAGTTTCCCTGTACATAAAATGTTGTTACAAGAGGAGGTAGAAAAATTGTTCTCCTTAACATCTGAGGATAGGACAAGAAGCGATGGGCTTAAATTGCAGCGAGGGCAGTTTAGGTTGGACATTAGGAAAAACTTCCTAACAGTCAGGATGCATAAGCACTTGAATGAATTGCCTAGAGGGTTGTGGAATCTCTGTCATTGGCGATTTTTAAGAGAAAGTTAGACAAACACCTGTCAGGGATGGTCTAGATCAGGGGTCTCAAACTCAAATTACCATGAGCGCAGCATGAGGACTAGTGCATTGGCCCAAGGGCCGCATCACTGACCCCGCCCCCTCGCTGCCCCCCGGCCCCGCCCCCACTCCATCCCTTTCATTAGGCCCCGCCCCTTCTCCGCCTCCTCCCCTGTGTGCGCGGCTTCCCACTCCTCCCCCCTCCCTCCCAGAAACCGTGAAGCTGCCAGACAGCTGTTCTGGCGGCGGGAACTGCCTGGGAGTAAAAATAGAACCTTGGAGCAGCGCAGAGGGAACGGGGATCTTAGCGGCCACAGAATGTAACTGGGGGTGAGGGGGCGGGGGGGAGGGGAGGCGGCCACAGAACATAACTGGGGGGGGGGCAGTGAGGGGAGTTGACGGCCATAGGATGTAATTGGGGGGGGGGGGGCGGGGGGAGCCCGGCGGCCCGCCTCTTCTCCCCACCTCCTCCCCTGTGTACGCGCTTCCCGCTCCTCCCCGCTCCCTCCCAGAAACCGCGAAGCCGCCAGACAGCTGTTCTGGCGGCGGAACTTCAGAACGTAACTCGGGGGGGGAGGTGGGGGGGGCGCGGGGAGCCCGGTGGAGCGCTTCCCTGCGGCCCGCCGGGCTCCCCGCGCCCCCCACCCCCAGTTATGTTCTGAAGTTCCGCCGCCAGAACAGCTGTCTGGCGGCTTCACGGTTTCTGGGAGGGAGGGGGAGGAGCGGGAAGCATGCACACAGGGGAGGGGGGGAGCTCCGCCTCTTCTCTCCCCCTCCTCCCCTGTGTGCGCGCTTCCCGCTCCTCCCCCCTCCCTCCCAGAAACCGCGAAGCCGTCAGACAACTGTTCTGGCGGCGGGAACTGCCTGGGGGTAAAAAAAAAGGGTGGGGTGGGGTGGGTGGGGGGCACAGGGAGCCCGGCAGGCCAGCCCGTGGGCCGCATGTTTGAGACCCCTAATCTAGATAATACTTAGTCCTACCTTGAGTGCAGGGGACTGGACTAGAAGACCTCTCGAGGTCCCTTCCAGTCCTACAATTCTATGATTCTCCATCCTCTACACTCAACTTTCCCATTTTCTTGAGACTCTCTAATACTAAACCACTTTACTTTGCATTCTGTCTTTGTAAATTAATTGGCTTTGTGTTACAGTATTAAGTCCTCTCCTGAAGGCTAGCTAATTTCCTCTACAGCCATGGTTTCATCCTTACCTACTAATTTCATAGTGTATTCAAGTCATTCAAGCAAACTTGCTTGGCATGAGTTTCCTTTATTTATCTGTGCTAGTTTCTATTCTCTGAACTGTAGTATATATAATATTATACATTCTTGTTCCTTCTCAATCTTGCCAACATTTTCTCTGTAGCTAAAAGCAACTTTATAAGTATATAGTTCTATATTATATTAGCCACATTTCAGTCCTCTGTCTTTGGCGCTATAAATACTTTTGCCACAGGCTTTCCCATTTTCCTTGCTACTGCCTGAAAAGTCCCAGGATGTAATTTATCTGACTCTGCACCTGGTATTTTGTCAAGTTTATATTTGCTGTGACACCGTATCACACAGTCTTGCCATTCCACTTCACCTCAACCTTCTTGTCCCATCTCTCCCCCAACAAGATGTTCATCTCTGCAATGTTATAGTCCACTTCTACATTGAGACCAAGAATTTGTTTATGCCCACAGCAAATAAAGGCCACATTTGTCTTTACTGTTCTACACTTGCCCAGCAGTGACCTTCCTGTCTCTTTGTCTATGTGTTTGCTTCTTATGTATTTATAAAGGTTTACTTTTGTTCATATTCAGGTCTCTTGTTATTTTCATGTCAATTAAACTTAAGTAGTACATATTTTTGTGTTACAATTTTTTTTAAACAGATATGCATTTTATTTTTGTCTGCAACCTTTTACACCATTCTTCTTACTGATTATTTCCATGTCCACTTTGACAGCATCGTCCTTAATTACACTCTGAAATTCTCTAGTCCACTATATTTATGATGAAGTAGACACAATCCTTTGTGCATGAAATTAATTTTCCTACTTGCTGCCTGTTACTGTGTACTTTTATTAATGATTTTTCCCCTCTAATATTTTTATTTGTCATCTCTACTTCCCAGATTCTCTCTACTTTCCTCTTTACCTGACTCTTCCTCCCCCTCCCCCCGAGTGTTAGTTCGAGATGTCCTGGACAAATTCCTATCAGGCTACTTTCATTATGCCTACTCCAAAGTTCTCCATGTAGTTTCATTTGGCTGCATTATTCCCCTACACTTGCTATCCTAAAATATTAAGAATAATATTCTACATTTCTATAGAGCCTTCCAAGGATTGCTGAGTTTGTTGATTAAGCCTCACAACATGGTTTTCATCATCCACATTTTACTTATACAGAAAATAAGGGAACAGAATGGTTTTGTGACTTGCCCAAGGCAACATGGGAAAAATGTGGCAGAACCAGGAATAGACTCCCAGTCCTGTGCTTCAGCTACAAAATCATCCTTTCCCTGTTGGCGTGTGGTGTTGCTGTGTGGTGATGATAAGCTGCCCTGTTCCACCCCAGAGGTGGGTCACGTCAGTAGTGGCTGAAATGATTGTTGTATATATACACCATTTGTAAAAGTTTATAAAACATTTCTAGACCATTCAAGTAAATTATGATATGGGCCAGATCCTCAGCTGGCGTTATCCTCAGCATTGCTCCTTTGACTTGACTGGTGTTATGCAATTTTACTACTAAGCAATCTGGCCCATTATTTTACAGCCTCTGTGTTTACTGATTAACAAGTCTCCTACCACTCGAGTACCATCTCTAAATTATCCATAGCACCCTCTGTAGTGAGAGAAGAATTTCCTCATAGCTTCCCATTAAGGGGCTTCTTCCCATCTGGAATATTAGAGAATAAAACTCACGTTTTCAAGCTCCAAACATTTTCAATGTGGGTTCTGTAAATATATTTCCCAGTTGGGATGTAAACAACCACAAAATTCCACAGCTGTTTTTTTGCATTTCCATGATAGCCACTTGTTAAAAAGGCAGTTATATCTTCATTCAGTTGTGTAATTCTAGGCATGTCAAGAACAAAGCTGGGAGAACATTTGAAAATGAAATGGAAATTCATCTGCTTTGGGATTTCATTTCAAGCTTGATTCTCAGCACAAGTTCATTAAAAGAGTTTTAAAAAAAGAACCCTGAATATTTTCCTATTAAACTACCAGGTTAAACTAAATGGTGCTGGATGAGTTTTGCTATAAGTTTTTTCAGCACTTTCAACCTGAACCTCAAAGTAAAACTCTGGGTGTGCAAATCCAGGAAAGTAAAACCAAAAGAATCAGGGCCGGCTCTAACTATTTGGCCGCCCCAAGCAAAAAACAAAAACAAAAACCCCAAGCGCCGCCCCAAACAAAAAACAACAAACCCCCCTCTCCCCCCCCCCCCCCAGCACCCACAGAACCCCCTCCTGTTGCGTCGGTCGCCCAGCCCGGCCCGGGCCCCGCTCTCCCGGCCGCGGCCGGAGCGCCGCAGGGAGGGGCGGCCAGCCCAGCCCCGCGCTCCCGGCCGCAGCCGGAGCTCCGGGGGCGGGGCAGCCAGCCTGGCCCCTGTCCCGCTCTCCCAGCCGTGGCCGGAGCGCCGCAGGGAGGGGCAGCCAGCCCGGCCCCGCTCTCCCGGCCGCAGCCGGAGCGCCGGGGCAGCCAGCCCGGCCCGGGTCCCGCTCTCCCGGCCGTGGCCGGAACGCCGGGGGCGGGGCGGCCAGTCCGGCTCCGCTCTCGCGGCCAGAGCGCTGGGGGCAGGGCAGTCAGCCCGCCCCAGCCCCGCTCTCCCGGCCAGCCCCAAGGGCGGCTCCATAGTATTTTTTAAAAAACAACCACACACACACACACACACACACCCCTGAGCGCAGCCCCCGCTAAGGTGCCGCCCCAAGCACTAGCTTGGTAGGCTGGTGCCTGGAGACTGCCCTGAAAAGAATGTCCTGTTTGAGTCAATCAAAATGTCCTTGTTGCACACAGCAGAGTCAAGAGTTGTCCCACATTCCATAGTCTACAGGGGGGGAAACGCCATTGTCAAACTTAGAGAGTATATTCGTTCACCCCTGCTCGAAACTTTATTTGCAAATGTTGTAGCTTACAATCCCTGCAAGCAAGAACTGGGAAAATACTGGACAAAACTGATTCTGGGTGTGACTTCTTTCACTTATGTAGGATGAATTTGGACTATTGTCTTCATTACATTCTCATTTTTGCAGTCCCTGCTGTATTAATTTAGAAACCATTTTATTTTTTCTAAATATCTTGACAGTTTTGTGCACGCCAGTGAGTTAGTCAGATGGAGAGATTGTCACATGACACATGCTACTTTGACCCCTGATAGACTGTGGAAACCTTCGTGAAGAATTTAAGTTGGAAGTGGTGGTTCACTTCAAGACAATACCACCAATTCATAACACTGAAAGAAAGCTAATATTTCTCCCCAGATCTAAGTGCATATGACTGTTTTCCGGACGGACTATTACTTTTCATCAGCAGTAGTTTCCAACAAGTTAGCCATTATGACAATAGTGTTTTGGAAGCCAGGAATTGTGGAATCACTGATGGAGCAATTAATAGCATTTTATGACACAAGGTAATTCCTAAAACACAACAACAACAGGCATTGCAAGCACAATTCAATGACATTTCCAAGTTGCAGTCATTAGTGAGCCAGCTGGTTGATGGTGTATATTTCCTCTTCTATCTTTATGAAACAGCTTAATCTTTTTTTCTTAAAAAAAGACCAACAAAAACTGCCATTTTACAGCAAGATGGACTGATTCCAGATACTCATGGTCTAAGCTACAGTGAAATCTACCAAATGCAGATCTTCACTTTATAGGTGTGCTGTAAATTAAAACACATCATGGACAAAACATCCCTATCAATCACTTCTGTAACTTTAATAGCCTATCGCACTGCTACATGATGCTACAAGATTATACCAGTCTAAAGATTACATGAACCTAGTTTAAAACATAAAGGTGGTAATTCATGGCATATCTGACACTAACTCTGTTTAAGACACAGAACAAACACAGTTTAAAAGCTGCATGAAACAGGCTTAAATTACAACTTTAATTGGCAATAAACTTAAAGGGTTTTTTAAAAACAATTCAAAAATACTGTCCTGTGATAGGAGGTTATCAATTATCTCTATGCATACTACAATTGCCAGGTGATAACTCAGACAATGAATCTTTGACAGAGCCCAGCATCATGAGTTACCAGAACTTAGGTGACTGTCAAAAAATATTAATAGAGTCTGTGGCTTTTATCAAGTTCCTAGAGTAACAGACCTACCTCGACAGATGGTCCCATTCCCCACATATCCAGGTTTGCAGGTGCAGCTATGTCCCCTGACAGTGTTAGTACAGATTGCATTCTCATCACAGTTGTGCTGTCCACTGCCACATTCATCATGCTCTACCAGAAAAAAAAATACAAGAGAGAAAAAGATCTGCTTTTCAGTTTGCTGATCTGACATTTGAAAACTGAGTTAGAACTAATATTAAGGTTGCCACAATGGTTGAACGCAGCAGGGGTTCAAATGTAAGAGCCTAATATGAAGTGCTTCAATTCCAGGACATAATGACTTATTCATGGCAGGAGTAGCTTGTTTATTTAGACTGAAGAGGAGAAAACTATCTGGGCAGACTACACAGTACTGCTACCATAACAATCACAGGAAGAAGATTATCACTGCAGCATCTCTGATGTGATAAGCCTCACCATCACTGTTCACTACCAAGCGTGGTAAATATAAATACAAGATAAGTGGTTACAGTGAGGCGCACTGACGGCATAGTCTTTAAAGGTCTAACAGCACTTCCATTACAACCATTCACATGCACAAATGTATGCTGTGCTAAAGCTTGGTATATAATATAAAATAATATGCTATACTTCTAAGGCACCTTCCAGACCAAGGGTTCCCAAAGCACCTTCCAGAGAGATGGGCCATGTGTTACTCTCATTACCCAAGCTGCCAACAGGGCTGAAGGGCCTGCAACTTAATCTCCCCTTCCTCCGTCCGTCCCCTCCCCTCCGTATGTGTGATGCTGCACTCCGCTCCAGCAAAGCACCAGTTTAAGGTTGCCAGCAACCTTGACCCTGAAGCCGCCCACTTCTCATATAGCTCAGCCAGCTCCTCCCTCTGCATCTGTGGCAGGAGTTGGAGGGAGGGGAAGAAAGAAGAGCCGCTGACGCATCATCCCAGAAATATAATGGTGGTGTTTTGCGTGCCTCTTGCATGTTTAAAGAGGATGATGACTTAATGTTAACTGAAGTTACTTTGTTAACTCTTTCTTTACGGGAAGGAATCGCAGTGCAGTGATGATTCCAGAAAGCATAGCTACGGGTGCAAGAAGATGGGTGTAATTACAAAGCAGAAATTGAAATGCTTCTTGCTAGTGTTTGTCTTTATTGTTGCTAATACAAAAGTCAAGTTAGTCTTTATGAACTTCTTTTAATGGACACTCGTAGCTGAAAGGTACCCTCTAGTGGGAACAGGGTTATGCCTTATAAACAGACTCTCCCAAATTCCAGGTTGACACTGTACTTCAGGATAATTCAAACTGCCTGAGTGATGGATTGCAAGGGCTCCGCTAGAATAAATGTTCTTAAAAGAGCATAAATATGTCTTTGCACATTATCTATTGGGTATATGATGTTTCCAAACGCATTCGATAGATAAGTGATATGGGATTTACATAATTTTTCAAAGGAGTATCGTAGGGATATTTTGTTCTTTCCTTCTCACTTTTTTAAAACAGAAAATTCATACATAAAAAATGTATCTGGCTTCAGCTGATAAATTCAGACTTGTGTTTATGCTCTTTAGTTTATGCTGGTCCCTTGCTCTGCTGCAGAATTCACTGTAGCTACTCTCTACTTTTCAGAGCCTTAGCCCTGGTCTACACTACGAGTTTAGGTCGAATTTATTAGCGTTATTTCGATTGATCCGTGCACCCGTCCACACGACGAAGCCCTTAACATCGACTTCTAGGGCTCTTAAAATCGATCTCGCCACTCCACCCCCAACGAGGGGATTAGCGCTTAAATCGATATTGCCGAATCGATGTAGGCTAGTGAGGACGCAATTCGACAGTATTGGCCTCCTGGATCTATCCCACAGTGCAACATTTGACTGCTCTGGACAGCAGTCTGAGCTCCAATGCTCCGCCCAGGTAGACAGGAAAAGCCCCGCGAACTTTTGAATTTCATTTCCTGTTTGGCCAGCGTGGTGAGCTGCAGGTGAGCGCAGATCTCATCAGCAGAGGTGACCATGATGGAGTCCCATCAAAAGGATTTTTTGCTCCCCCCTCAGTTGCTTTCACGGAGGGAGGGGGGAGCAAGGGTTAGGCTCATTTCCTTCTAGCTGCAGATGGTACAATATGCGGTGAGCAAGGAGGCGCCTTCCCTTCTAGCAGCAGATGGTACAATATGCTTGATATCCATCATCAGCTCCTGGCCCCCTCAAGGATTGAACTCGCAACCCCGGGTTTAGCGGGCCAACGCTCAGACCGCTGAGCTATCCCTCCGCCCGTGTTCCAGGCAGTACTGAATCTCCCTTAAACAAAACGTAAAAAAGAGAATGACCAGAGTCACTCTGGTCACTCCCATTTATGTCCAAGCGCCCCCGGCCAGCCACACCATAGGCCGCCGGCCAGGAGCACACGAATACCAATCATATTGTACAATCTGCTGCGAGAAGGAAAGGAGCTTCTGCTGTGTGGTCCCGCGACCACGACCATTTATGGCATATTGCACCATCTGCAGCTAGAAGGCAAGGCGCTCCTGCTGTGTAGTCCCGCGACTACCAGCCTCAGGCGGAATGGCCCCCTCAAGGATTGAACTCGCAACCCCGGGTTTAGCGGGCCAACGCTCAGAACGCTGAGCTATCCCTCTGCCCGTATTATAGTGTGACTGAATCCCCACTAGACCTAATGTCCAGGCGTACGCTGGAGATGTACGGTAATTGTGAGCTGAGCAGGCTTCCGTAGCAAACACGGAAACCCCGGAAAAAAGGCGCGAGAAATATTGCTTTCACGGAGGGAGGGATGACATGTACCCAGAACCACCAGCGACAATGTTTTCTGCCCCATCAGGCTTTGGGATCGCAACCCAGAATCCCAATGGGCGGCGGAGACTGCGGGAACTGTGGGATAGCTACCCGCAATGCAATGCTCCGAAAGTCGATGCTAGCCCCGCTACTGTGGACACAGTCAATCGACCTCATGGTCTTAACGCTCTTTAGTGGGGACACACACAATCGATTCCATAAATTCGGGTTTTAAAATATCGACTTCTATAAATTCGACCTAATTCTGTAGTATAGACGTACCCTTAGATATTCTAAATGTTAGGCGCCTTCCTAGGCACTATGAACTCTTCTTCTTGAACTCAAAGGAAACTATGCAGCAGCCTAGTTCTTGCAACTCCTATCTCAATTAAGAAAAGCACCACACACAGCTCAGCCCATTGTGGCAGACTAAGGAGAAGCTTTTATAGTGGTAACCCTCTGACCACCCCTGGAGATAATTAGCACATTCTATTCTTAAAACATATTTTCTTTTTAAAAACAACATTTCCCCCTAAATCTCACCTACAGAGGAAAGTTGGTGTAATTATTGATCTGTATTTCAGTAGCACCAAAAACACAGGGAGCCCCATTGTGCTCGGCATCATACAAACACGCATAATAAAATCAACCCTACCCTAAAGAACTAACAATCTAAACAGATTCCCCTCTCACCATTTACAGCTAAAACAATATCCCACCTTAAGGGAAAAACTTGGGCTTGCCAAAACATACAAAATTTTAACCCCTTCGGAGCTCTTCCCGGGTGTTTACAACGATAGGGGTTCTAATGTAGACAAGGTTCCATAGCTGCAGCCTTTTTTAACGTTGATGTCAATTAGATATGTTCTGAGAAATTTAATTGGTACGGTGTTAACAATGGTTCTGGCCATGGGAAACTGACCTATACGAGAGAACCCAGTATTGCTAACACCAGCACAACTAAGGGATTCTTGTCCATGCAAGAATTTCCAAAATTGCTAACAGTGGAAGAGCTGCAATGGTGGGAATTTTTTTTTAAATTTCCCTAGTGTAGACAAGGCTATAGAAGAGTTAGCTACAGCTCTAGTGAGAATGAGTCAGCATTGATCTTCTGTCAGGTTAACAAAAGTCTTTTATTTCAAAGACATTAACCTGTGAGAAAAGGAAAAATGCTTAAGATCCTGTCAGTATCCTACTTTGGTTGTTTTTCCTTCTTCCTTTTAAGGTGTCACCAAAGAGCGGTGGTGGGGGTTTTTTTTAATAGCATTCATGAGAAATTCCCTTAAGGCCTCACCTTGGAATGATTCATAATGTGTATTAGCAAAACTCTCTAGTGTTTAGTTGTAGCCCGAAAACCTACATCAGTGTCTGTAGAAAGTGAAATAAATCTACAGAGGGAATTTCAAAGAAGCAGAACAGAAGACAAATCAGACTGACCAGGATTAGCACTGCTACTCTTGCAAGAAATTGCCATGATATTTTTAATTATTGCAAGTGTTTTGCGACAAATGGCTTAGTTTGGCAATTCATTCAAAAGACACCTCCTCCCGCAGCATGGGGCCAATTAACACCATGCTGAATCATTGGTTCAGCGAGCTCAGTGGAATTCAGAGTCAGAAGGGGAGAATTACAGGACAAGATGGCAACCCAAGATGGAATGTGAGGACCCTAAAAAAGAAAAAGAAATTAAGAAAAAAACAAAAGATCTGAGGGAAGAGAATTTGGAGTCACTACTTGTTGAAAGCATGTCTTATTTTGGCAATTACACTTTTAGCTGAAACCCAGAAGCACAGAGAGGGGCATGTAAAAATAAAAAATATATAATCTCAAAAAGTGTGGATTTTCAGGGTAGGTACAGGGATCGTATATGTGGGGTTGTGGTCACTATTTTACCTGGCTGGTTTCATCCATCCTTGATTTACTTCACAATATTGACAAAAGTTGACGTTGGTGAAAGAGCTAGCAGCAGACAAAGGGTGTGTCTATACTGCAATTAAAAACCCCATGGTTGGCCTGGGACAGCTGACTCAGGCTCATGGGGTTTGGGCTAGGGGCTGTTTAACTGCAGTTTAGATTTCTGGGCTCAGGCCACAGCCTGAGCTCTAGGACCCTCCCACCTCGTAGGGTCCTAGAATCCACACTCCAGCCCGAGCCCAGAAATCTACACTGCAATTAAACAGCCCTGCAGTCTGAGCCCTGCGAGACCAAGTCCACTATCTAATAGCAGTGTAGACATACCCAATGGGAACATGGCTGGCTTACTGGGAACAGAGACAATGAGAGATGTGATTTACTGATTTCCTAAATTGAAGTCATTTCCCTGATGTATTAACATACATTTCCAGAAACAGTAACCATTCAAGAGCGATAATAATAATTAGAATACTTTGTCCTTATAGACATGTTAATTTCTTTATGAAATCCTTGGAGGTTATATTTTCAGGTCTTATATATCTTGTATTTAAATAATATATACTAATCTATAATGGGGAAGAAGTGTGGCCTCGTAGCCCTGGAGTCAGGAGATCTGGATTACAGTCTCACCTGTGCTAGAGGCTTGCCTCATTTTTTCCTTCTGTAAAATGGGGATAATGCTACTCATCTCACAGAAATGTTCTGAGGATTAACTAACAACAGTAAACTGTTTTAAAATGCTCACATGTAAGATACTGTAGATGATTAGAGTATTCTTATATTACTTTATTGGTATAAATCTGAGAATCAAGTGTTTGCTGCTGGCTTCTCTTCTGCTTTTTTACTTCTTCCTTGTTGTATCACTAAGCAGAAAGAACACCTCACATTTCCCTCCTGCCTATCCCGCCAGCCACAACTAAAATCGACAAACTAATAATTTATTACTAAGCTGTTTGTTGTCAGTAAAAGTCTCTTAGAATTTCAAAACTTTCATGACCTTTCCCAAAATCCACAAGAGGATTATTTTAAAAGCACAGTATTTTCTCAGTTCATATTTGCAGCAGGATAGTTTGTGAAGCAAAGACAAAAATGGCATATTCTCCCCTTGGCCATTGGCTAGGGATGCACTCCTGCTTTCATGTATCCTTGAAAAATTACTTCCAAGAAATTAGACTTATTTTACAAAAAATATTTCTGAGGAAGAATGTTCCCCCTCCTGCCTTTGTGGTTCCCAAAGTAAAAGCCCACTGTATACCCATAAAGTGAGTAAAATCCCCACAGAAAACTTCCATTTGAAAATGCTGTCACTGGAAAGTCAGCCCCGGTTAACGACCTGCCTCAGGCAACAGAGATAGCATGAATCTGAACAGAAATCTACGATAACACTATAGATTTGGGAAAACTAAAGTTGTTTATGTACCATTAGAGATATATAATGCTATGCACAGTAATTACAGATCTCTGCTGTAGATATTTCTACTGAGCTAATAGAAAATCTAATGAAATTAACTATTTATCTTGATTATTAGAACAATTTGGGGTATCTTCTAACAAGTAACCAAGAGGAGACTCTTATTTTTCAACACTATATTCCCTTATATAAATAATAATTGTGTAAGGAGCAAAATTAATTCACCAATAGTTAGCTTCAAGTAGATAGCAAGTTGAATATGACATTTAGACTCAAAGAAAGTAGTACTACATCTTACACAGTAGCTCGAAACAGCTTAAGTATTAAGAACAGATTTAAGACAGGTTGTGTCTGTCTGGTACCTCTGTAAGAATACAAATGGGGGACTCAGGGGCAAATGAAGTGTCAACCCTTTCCCTGAGCTCCATGGAGGAGCTAGCCATAAAATGGAGGGAGAGTACAGGCCCTATTTCTTGTTAGTACCCCAACCACACTAGATGCCTGAAAAAGCAAAGAGACAGATAATCCCCAATCACCTTGGCATAGTTGGCCAGGCACGGAGCCAAAGATGATGCAACTGCCACACACGAGTGCAACCCCCTGGAGGAATTCTGACCGAGCCTGGCTAGATTGGATAGCTAAATATACACCACATGGTTCCCCACAATTCCACTTACTCAAGTATATTCTACAGCCAGTAATGTAAAAATCACTCATTGTGCAAATGTGCATTAAAACAATAAATGAGTGAGATTTTAGGTAGTGGGCAGCTATGGTCCAGACAACAGAACTAAACCCTATAGGTAAGTCTTGCCATTAATACATCTCATCAGAGAAATTCACTATGAAAGATTGAACATCTAATATTAATTAATGACAGCAATATGTCCTGCAATGCCCTCTTGGGCATATCAGAGTTTGGAGTCCTTTCCTGTGGACTTGCATATTTCGATTTTAAACAGATCTTTAGCATTTTTTCAAAACGCAGGAAACTTTATGTGAATTAGGGTAAAGTGCTTGTAGGTGACAGCAATACAGTATTTTGCATACATCAAAGCATTATCTGCTCCAACTGAGTTTTCTTTCTTTATCATCAATATATAACACTGTTGACAGCAAATAACACCAATGAAAAGCGTAAACTGGATAAGGCAAACAAAACCTGACAAAGACCAAAGAAGTCAGCAATATTAGGGCACCCATTTCCCTTTCACATCCCCTGTTTCTCAACTTTTCTGGCCTAATTTTGGTGAAAAGCTACAAAACTAGGTCCTCTAACTGAGTTGGATATTTTACCATTTGAAAAATGCCCTGTATATTATGCTGCATTCAGCTGGGGATGCGTCGTAAGAAGAGCGCGAGAGGATTATCTCCAAATGGATGTTACTTGCCCAAAGCAGCACGTTATACAGAGATTCTTTTTCCAGAAGTATTTGTAGAGTCAAGAGGGCCTTAGAAATAGATGTGGAAAATACATGCAAAGTGAGAGATTATTCCAAGGATTTATCTCTTACTCTAAACATAAATATTTCTTCCTTTTACTCTTGTGAATTTATATGTGCTTGTGTAAGGTTCTAGACGTTCTGAAAACTGACGTCCTCTATTTAGCCACATAACAGGGTAATGTGGACAGAGGTAGTGCAATCTTGCCCATGCTGAGTTACCAATATAACCCAATCTGGACCCAGATGAACCAAATCTAACAGTGAAAGAGCAGTGGTGTCTCCCCACACTTATTCAATCCAACACACTTAATGCCATGTTTAATGGTGATGTCAGTGGAGTTGGTAGTTAGTCTCAGTCATCCAGGAGGAACTGGACTGAGACTACCAACTCATTTCACACAGGTCACTTCACAGCCAGCAGATGGTAATGGGTTTTGGTCACCACTGTCTTGAACTGAGCTTTAACTGGTGACCTAGAGCTAAAAGCCGTCCTATCCCAATGCCAATGCCCTGAGCAATCCAAGCTCCCTCATTTTCCCTTAGCAATATAACAAAACAGATTTCAAATGCCAGGGTCCTTGCTTCACAATATGTGTAAACAGATCTCAGTAACAATAATCACAGATGTAGTATACCACAGTCTCAAGCTGGCGTAAATCCCAATAGCGCCATTGGCCCAGTATGTGCATAAACAGAGGTGAGAATAACCCGGCAGACAAAGTCATATTTATTATTTTCACACCATGTAATAGCATAAGTACAAAATGTGATCTACATTTTCCCGAGAGCTTCTATACTGTACAAGAACCCAAACAATATATTGTAACTGTGCTCTTTCCCTTATACTTACATTAATTTAGCATACAGAATCCTACCATTCAGAGCATTTGGAGTTAAAATTTAATTAAAAAACTAGGTAAGGAAGATGTCCAAAAAAGAAGCATTTACAATACCTTTTACTTTTTGTCTTCACAAAGCAATATAAATACAATTTACATTCCAAACATCATATACAAAACTATATCAACCATAGATTCCAAATCAAAAATTAAAAGCCCTTATCCAGGTAATTTTCATAGTGCATTTTTGCCATTTCATATTTTGTTTTCAGTTCTACAAATGAGCGCAAAGCATAAAACTCAAATTTCTTATTTACCTGAAATAACTAATATACTAGATCTTCACACAAATACATTTTCTTTCCTCTCAATAACCATAAGGCATTTTGCTCTGAGCTCCTCATGCAATGGGCATCTTAAAATATAGGATAGCGGTACATATCCTCAGGTTTGTCCTTATCACAGGGACAATCTTAAATCATACTCTGTGCCATGAAATCTGCTTTGCTGCACAACTTTATGAAAATTGCTAAAAGGTGAGTAACCTCTTCTTCAGCAGTTATTTGACTTTCAATGCCAAAATTTCACCTTGTGTGTGTCTATTTTTACACAGAAGTCAAATATTGAACAGTGATAAGGAGAAACAGTCTGTTATTTGGGGTGGTGGTGGATACTTATTCAGATCTGTTTGTACTTCATTCACCTACCGTATTATGGGTCAACTTGTGACCATTACTGGGTACCTTTGCAGAGGAGAGAGCAGCCTCTTCAGGGCTGCTATACCCCATCTGGTACAGGTGGACGGAGTGTGGGAGACCGATGAGTGAGCAGAGGTCTGGCTGTATCCCTCTAAATTCACTGGCTAACGAAGTAAACTGTGCCATGTAAAAGGCTGACACAGCTTGCTGACCCTCTGGTCAGCTGAACTGTGACTGTATGAGACATCGTTTAGACTAGGAAAAGTAATTTTAGGACAGGTTTATCTACTACAAGCTATCTGGTCAAGATTGGGTCACAATTCAGTCCATGGTCTCTTGCAAGGCATCTGAATAATATCCCTTACACAGGGGTCCTGGTAACTCATCAATCTAGTACTAGGCAATTATTGTTCATTATGAATATATTTTACCAGATATTTTAATATCATTATCTAAGTGCCAAATTTTCAAATATGGGCTTCTAAATTGTTCCCAAAGCATCTGCTGAATCACTTGGCCCCTGAAAAATCCTAATTTATGCCTGCAAATTGTGGCACCCATTATGTATGCAAATGGATATTTATGTGCCATTATCCATTCTGTATGAGCAAATGCCTGTTAGCGTGCACAAATTTGGATTTGGCGGATAGAATCAGAAAATAGATAGATACATTCTGATGTGTATCTATCTTAATTGTTTTAGTAACTACTACTTGTGTGCATATAGGGGGAAGGGGTGAGAGACAATAGAATGTGAGGGCCATACTTCTGAAAATTTGGCCTTCAGGATACCGTTAAATTTTGAGCACTAGGGGCCTAATCCGGAGTCCACTGAAGTCAGTGCAAAGATCACCATTGACTAGAAGGGGCTTTGCTTCAAGCTCCAGCTAAAGATAGAGTCAGTGGCGGTGTAATTCATGTGCCATTTCTCTTTTATTTTCTCACGAGGACTTTTTTTGCCCTTTTATTTCCCTTCTTTCTTAAAATACATTTGATTGATTTTCTCATCCTTTATCACTTTGTCCCACAAATGTGCTCCCAATCTTTTTATTAATATAGAAGACTAGCTACTGGGTTATTGGTGTTAACACTCATAGCATCAGTTTTCTTCTGACATTTAATGTGTATAATATGTATACCTGTGACTGGTACAGTAACAGCACTGACATATTTAATGAAATTCTGAAATGAGCCCTTAGCAAGTGAATGTTCCTGTGGTGAAATGTGCAATAAAATTGACAAATTCCTCAGTTTAAGTCAGATGCTTATCTTCGCTGGAGTTTGGCGGAATTTTTTGTGATTCAGACCTCGCAGGTTTTACAATAATTTGCAGAATCCTCTCCAGTGCTTTATTGCTCCCTAATTTTAAAAAGCAACCTTGTGAAAAGATTTAGTGACAAAGACAACAGGGCTCTCGTTAGAACTGGGCACTCAATTAAGTGACCCTCCTCATTCTTAGGGTGCTCGAAATTAAATCTATAATTATTTCCAAACAGGGCTGAAAAAAATCAAACCTTAGCGTACTTCTCCTGAGATCAAAACTATGTAAGAAAACAAAGTCATTCTCTCTCTGGAAACCTAATTTTACACTTTGGGACACCAAAAGTTGTGTGTAATTGTGTGTGGGGATGATCAAATTCAACTCAGACCAGGTCTACACTAAAAACATTTCCTGCTATAATAATATTTGTGACAGTCTGCATCCTTATGCTCACCCTTTTTACAAAACTATAATGGATTTTGTACAATGTATGTCTTGTGAAGTATCATCTGAAAACTCAATTTGCTGATCATTATTGTCCTGATAAAATATGCGTGGCAACATTGTTAAATACTACTGTAAGACATTGCTGAGACATGCTCATGTTTAGAAAAGCAGGCACAAACCAGTTCCTCAGAGACAAAAGGCAAACTGATGCCTCAACCAGGTGTCAATAAAATCAAATGGACGATCAACTTGGTTAAGCAGCCATTCTCTGACAGGAAAAGGGTGTGACCGAGAAATTTGCATCTTGGCAACGAACAGCTGGAAGTTCCCATCTCCACAGACTGGCTCGCTCCTGAACCTCGGCTGGAGATGATTTTCAAAGGAAAAAATGGGCTCTAAGAAATGAGAATGGAGGCCCCAAAATATATCTCTCTCCATCTCTACTCACGGCATCAACACCACCTTAAGGACAAGGAAATAACATTGAACTGGGGGAAGAGGTCCTGGCTGGAAGGATTCCAGCCAGTAAGACTGCTACTGCATGTAGTGAGAGAGACTCTTTGCTTTGAATTCACTTAGCTTGTTAAGTTAGGCGTTAGTTGCGTTTTACCTTTTATTTTTTTGTAACCAAGTCTGACTTTTATGCGTCTTTACTCGTAATCACTTAAAATCTATCTTGTTGTAGCTAATAAACTTGTTTTATTGTTTTATCAAAGCCAGTGGGTGTTTGGATTGAAGTGTTTGGGAAACTCCACTTGAGATAGCAAGGTTTGGGCATATCATTTTCTATTAATGAAATGACAGACTTGATATGAGTTTGTGTTGTCCAGGAGCATGCTAGGCAATACAAGACAAACATTTCTGGGGGAAAGTCTGGGACTGGGCGTTTCCTGCAGTGTAATTCATGGGTGGCTGGCTATAACACTCATACAGTATAGCTGGGAGTGATTTATATGCTGGAGGCTCTGTGTGGGCAGATCAATAGTTGTTGCTCTAACAGTGAAGCAGTGTAAAGGGCACTCTAGATTGGAGAACTGAGGGGACACAGCTGTTCAATAGTCCAGATTGTATCCTAGGGAATGTCACAGTATTGGTGAGGGGTGTGATTTGTCATGACATTTTTACACCAGCAAAATGGTGTAGAGGCAGTTAAACTGGCAAAAAAGGTCCTGTTGCCAGTATAGCCTACTTTATTTGGGGAACTGGTACAAGCTATACCGGAAAAGACTCTCTCCTTCTCCATTAGGGAGGTTTGCCAGTACAGCTATGCCAGCAAACTCTTTCTGGTGTACACCTGCCCTCAGTAAAGGAGAGAGCTGCCAGGTAGCTTCAGACCTGCAAAGCTTAAATGTTGAGCTACATGGCGCTTAGACACTTTGATGGCACCTAAATCAAGCCCTTCAGAATTTAGAAGCTAAAGTTCTGGAGGAATTCCTAAACTTCACAAGAACCAAGCTACAGAGGAGCTGCCAGCCCTGGACTGAAGCTCTGCTTCTGCAAATCTTCGCTCTACAGACAGTGCAACCCTGGGGAGTTTAACCTGGCCAAGAGTTTTAGTTAATCTCAGTTCAGTAAATAGGGTTTACACTGTACTAAGAGATATCAATGATCTACCACAAAGTTACCAAGGCATAAAACAAAAAACTGCCAAAAGTTTAACAACGGAAAGAGGGTAAACATTCACAGTGCTGACTGTAGAAGAACTCTAGCATAGACTGATGAGATTTATAAACATGAAGATTTAAGGATGATTGGTGTCAATTTCTGGACATTTACAGCTAATATTTCTTATTAATTTTTCTTGGTAATTTCATACCTTTAGATAACCAGATACGTTCTGTATCCTTTGTGTATGATATGTTATTGCTGTGTTGTACAATGGCTAGAGGACAGGTCTGGAAGTCAAGAGATTCCACTCTTGTCTTTTGTGTTTTGTGAAAGTCACTTTATCCTACCTGTATTTCAGTTGCACTGTCAGTAAAACAGACATAATTATGCTTACCCTCTTTGGTAAAGGGCTTTGAGATCTATGGATGGGATTATTGCATCTAAGTGCTAAGTATTATTATGTTCATTATTAGCACAGTTGGTTTTGGAGATAATATTTAGAAAGTAAACTCCTCCTTCTCTACAAATCATTTGGTTAATCAGTATATAGGGAGGTTGATGAATCATTCTCTATGGGCTACAGTCTGATCACATTAAGGTCAATGAGAGTTTTGCAACTGACTTCAATAGAAACAGGAATTAGCCCTACAAAAAAAATCCCCCAAAACACAGAACCACAAATATTGACTTGTGATTATCCCGAAACCACAGCCTATCTGCATTTTCTGTGTAACTATTGCTTTTTTATTGTGAAAGTGGAATACTGAGTCTTGTAGAGAACAATCTAAGGATACATCTGCATTTCATTTACAGTTTGGGTAGATGTATACATGCTCACTTTGATCAAGCTAGCGCACTAAAAGTAGAAGTGTAACCACAGCAGCATGGGTGGTGGGATGGACTAGCCACCACAGTAAGAACTGTACTGGGGCCTGCTAGCCCGTCCCACCGGCTGCACCACCATGGCTATGCTTCTACTTTTAGTGCACCAGCACAATCCAAGCTAGCACACATACATCTACCCCCCAGCTTGAATGTAAATATACCCTGAGTCTTGGAATTCAGTTTAACATACTAAACACGAGAGCAAATGAATAGTTCCAGCTAGATAAGCCAACTGTCAACTAAAGGAATTGTACTAATCAAAAGGAGTGCTAATGAAGAGGACAGGACAATGAAGGTCTCACCTGCCTTAATCACTGAAAATCTAATACATATTATCTTTCCTCCTCACAACACCTAAACAGTTATCAGCATGAGGAAGTAGAAAGCAAGGTTCTGATGAAAATCATGTCAGACATACTGTAAATTTAAACACTGAGGAAAATCAGGTGCAACTAGTAAATCAGAGGTAATGAGACAATTCAGCAAACTGAGAATGTGTCTTCCAATTACAACTGCCTAATTTACATGTTACAGAAATGTGTCTGTTACCATTACATCTTAGGAAACCATTTTATTTTGACCATGTGTTGTAAAAATATACGAGAGATGGTTCAAATACTTTCATTCTGTATTACCAAAGGATAGTAAAGGGTAATATGAAATATGCTTTACCTATTATGCAGTCGTTGGTTGCAACTCTATCATTAAGATTGAGTCAGAAGTTTTCAGTTTAACAGGAGCTTTAAACCTTTACTTAGTAGAAATCACAAGAGAAAAAAGTGAAACACACAACATAAACTTTGACACATTTTTCATGGTGATCAGATGAAAATTGGGTTAATAAGAGTTCTTAAAAAAGGACCCTTCCTGCCGTCTTTAGTTTTTCACTGCATTGTCTCACGCTAACACTCCATAAGGCTTTCACTTCTACCTGAAACAAACTTCAAAAAGCAGCATATACCCCACCTTCATCAAACTTGCACTCTAGTTTAAGAGTAACAGAGACCTGTCAGCAATATTAAGACAGAATCACTTCCCAAAAATATGGAATCAGGCCCTTTATTTATTTAGGCTGGTTATTTACCTTAGCCTCGTTTAGCCTCACAGAAAATGACACTGAATTTTTAATGGCGGCAAGTGGTCAAATAATTTGACATCTTGTTTAAAAGACTGCACCTCCAGCAACACATTTGCTCCTAATCCTATGCTGAGGAACTGGTTCAATATTGACTCATACGCAAAAACGGCACCTAGTGAATCACCACTTCCTAAAGCACCTATGTATTTTCTTGATGATCTCCCATCCAAATACCAACCAAATGTAACCACACTTAGCTTATGAGCTCTGACTCCATCACAGCCTGAGTTGTTTTGGCTGCAGCTACATAACATATTATATCAGAGAAATATTTAAAGTGCACTGAAAGCTAGGTCAGACAGCATTATATGCTGTATATTGCTCTAGCATTTGGGACTCACTTGCCACTAGATAATCACAGCACAAATTTATTCCATAAACTTATCACTAACTAAAAAAATAAATAAAAGTAACCTAAATATCCAGACATATGATGCACTACATTGAAAAAATACATGGTTGGTTGATGTTAATCCAAATAGGGAGCTCATTTCTAAAGGATTTGTACTCTGAATGCATGAAAAAGTCACAGGTAGCCATAGGGAAGCGCTAACAAACCATGTTGCTAGTCAAGAAAAATAAGAATTTAAGCATAGGATTATGCAAGACGACAGCTGTAACAGAAGTGTCTTTTCTCCAGGAAAGCTTAGTACAGGAGTTTAGAGCGACAGAGGCAATATCCTGAGATATCAAGTGGAGAAATCTTAGGGCAACGGTATAAGTGCATTGCAGATTTAAGGTAGCAGCCTTCAGGGAGGGAGGAAGTGGCTCATTTGCTGCCTTTTCTTTTCAGCACTAAACACTGCCTGATTCATAAAATACTACCTGAAAATACCACTGTAGGCAGCCTTTGGCAAAGGAGAAGATCATTAAAAAGGCAAGAAAAATGTAAGCGCAAAAAGCAGAATGCAAAGGTGGTCTGCAAAAATCCATCTACAAAAGATGATGCAATAAAAAAAAATGTACATTTTACATGTTAATTCTGTGTGTCTAGGAAGCCAGAGAGGAGAGACTTTCACACAAATTCATTACAAGGCAAGAAGTGAAGAGACGGTGAATGGCTTAAATTTCTGGGAGTACAACTGAGTACAAGGGAAGCCAGTAAGCTCAGGGAGTGGGATTAGAGTGTTTTATTTGAGAAAGCTGGAAGCCATAGGCCAAGAAAAGAGAAAAGATGGGATCTGAAGAGTTGTGACCATGACTGAGAAGGAAGTACCTGCTTGCCCCTTGGAAGGGAGAGCAGTCTCTACAGCTGTGTAGCCATAGAAGCCCAGTAAGCTGGCAGCCAGGTTCCTAATAAACAACTACTACAAATTTGCCAGCTTTAATAAATATCTTTTTTTTTAAACTATTTATATTTCCATACATCTTGTACCCCCAAAATAATTTCAGGGGGAAGTTCTAACCACAGCCAACTGTCTTCCACAGGAAGGGAACTGCCAATCTGCAGCTCTCCCCATGCCATCAATAAAGTCTGCAGAGAAGACTGGCTAGAGAGGAGTGATGTCTCTGGGGATGACCTATGCACCACTTCATATACAAGAAATGTTGAAATACAAGGCAAAACAGCATCAGAAGCAAGTCAATCCTACATATTTCATCTCTGTGACTTCTCTGTGCCCTGCTCTGGGCCAGTTAAGGAACCTTTTTTTCCTGATTCAGATTCAGCCTGAATTCCAAGTCCAGTCCAGATGTGCAATGTGCCTAGGTTTTATTGATCTTAAAACATCCCTCTTTTTCTTCAATTCATGTCACATCACACTTCGTTAAGGTGAGCAGAAGAAATGAGACAAACATATATGAAGAAAGCTTTATATTAATAACTAAAATAAAAATAAAATGTGCACACTGTAAACACTTAGGGCCAGATTGTGCCATCCTTACTTACACTGGGCAATACCCTTACTCCACTGATTTCCATGGAACTATTTGCAAAGTGAGGTGCTACTCGGTATGAGCAAGGGTGTCTGGTCCTACAGCATTCGGTGAAGGATAGAAATAATACCAATTATATATTGCCTGATCATCCCAAAGTGAATTAAAAAGCAGGCAAGCAGCATGTGAAAGAAAACTGCCTTCAAACGAAGCACCAAAATACTAGTACACATTACATTCTATTGTGTTTCTGAAAAGCTTATTCCAGCATAAGTGACAGGCAACAAAAGCAGGAGTAGAAGGAGCACTGTACCTCAGAAAAGGGTCAGGGGGCTAATAGTAGTGTTGTAAAAGGGTCTATCTGAACAGCATCACAAAGAAGGTAGTGTCATCTAGTGATTAGGGCATGTGGCTGAGAGTCTGGAAACATGGGTTCTATTCCTGTTCTTTTAAATGGTTGCGTGACCTGGACACATTCTGTAAAGTGTGTTGATGTCAATGTTTGAAAGATACTATTAAAGCGCAAAGTGTAAGAGAAATCTCATAACTCCCCACGGTAACCAAATTATTTACCAACACCATCGGCCACACAGTGGCCAGGAGACTGGTTTGGAGGACAGAGTATTTGGAACAAGAGATCAGGACCCAGAATACTCAATGCACAGGTAGGTGGAGTTAGGTAAAGGTTAATGACATATGGCAATAGAACTAATATTCCAGAGATGGCTGATAAATACAGAAGCCAGCAAATAATCAAGTGACAACCTGGACAGATTAGTAGATAATGATGTACTGGTACAGGAGATAGCTGAAGCAAATCAGACACAAGTCCACTGGGAAAGTGACTGACAATATATTAACACAGGAAAATCATCACATCAACAGAGCACAAGGTACTGAAGCACAACCCAAGGGGGATACACTCAGTAAAGAGTATTACAGCCACATTAATACCGATGTCCCAACAGAAAGCCCATCAAATGTTTACTGTATCCATATTCACCAACACAAGTGTAGAGATGCATAGCCCAAAGGTGCTGACTGTTTCTGGGCTGACAGATGCGCCTTGGCTGCTGCTGCACATGGTGACAGTATGCATCTCTGTTTTAACTCTGCTCGGGGCGAGGATACTCATGCTGCTGAAAATGATTTTCAGCTGCCTCTGCCTGGTTCACTCAACATGCTTTTGGCAAACGAGGCAGTGTGCATGCTGCATGGGTATGACACCATGCTAGCCTGGTAGTTGCAGGCTATGCCTTCTTTTGAATATCATACCATTTTTTCAGCACGCACATTTTCCATGGAATGAGATAGCTATGAACGCTCCAGAGGAACCCTCCAGTCTGTGAGAAGTGTCATACATTTTCGTAATAGAGTGCAGTTATGAGGACAACTGGGGCAACGGTCAGTATCTCCCTCTCATTCTGTACTTGTGTCTTGTTGTCATACTAAAAAATAATACAAACAAACATGTTTTATGGAACAAATAGCCATCCTGCCAGAGGGTTTCGACCCCAAACACTGCAGGACAATGTTCAACAAAAACACGTCTTCATGTGATTGTGCCCTCCAGGAACACTCCACAGATAGAGGATGAAAGTGAAGTCCCAGCAAATCTCCCAGGAGGGGAAGAAGCAAGAGAGGGCCCCACTCTCCTGCCAAAAAATTGAAGAAATATAGTCAGGTATGTAACACCTTGCAGTCTTTACAATGCCTTCAATCCAAGGACTTCAAAGTACTTTGCAAACATTAAAAAATTATGTCTCACAACATCCTCATAAGATAAGGAACAATTATCATCCGCATTATATGGATGAGGAAACTGGAAAACAGAACCATTAGGTGGCTTTTCCAGAGTCACACAGCAAGTTATGTCACAGCTGGGAACAGAATTCAGAGCCAGGATCCAGCCTCGTGCTAAAATCACTAGAAAACATGGCCGACTTTATTTATCTTCCCCATTTATATGCTGCACTTGCCACAAGGTTTCCAGAAACATGGGCTACATTTTAAAAACACAGGAATAAATCTGAGAATGATTTCACCAAATTGTTTGTTTTAGGAAAGAAATTCAGAAAAGATTGAAACATTTCATTTTGACATTTTAAAAATGAAATGTTTTGATTTTTTTTTAAATGACTTTAAAATTTTCTTTAATTGTATTTTTAAAAATCAAAAACATTTGAAATAATTTTAACAGAAATGAAACTTTTTGACTTTTTCCAAAATGAAACATTGTTTGATCCAAAATGAAACTTTTCAAAATTTTTGGCAATTTGGAAATTTTCATTTTGTCTGCCAAGAAATGATTTTTTTAACTTTTCAAAATACCCAATGAACAAAAAAATCCATTATTTGCCCAGCTCTATTAGCAACTCTCTCCCACTGAAGACTATTGACCTCTCTATAAAGAATCTACTGCCACTAGCTCCCATAAATACAGATCTAGAGACTGTTGGCTAAAGTGTCCCAGTAATTTCAAGTTTACGTCAGCAGAGGCAGGATTTCTATACACAGTACCAGGAAGCTGTTACAGTGCTGAAGAGAATGATCAGTGAATGAATGTGTTAAATATTGATAGTTCAATTTGGAAGAAAACTAAAAACATTACTTTAGACACAGGACTTCACCCAGCTTCTTGGGCGACCACAAGATGAGTATTATAGGTGGAACAAATTAGTGCAACTCAAAACAATTGTCCAGGTGCGAGTATAATTTTTATATGACACCAAAAGACGTAAGCCCAAAACTGTCATCTTGTGTAATACATCTTACTGGGGGAAGGGCGTCAAGTGAAGTTCAGAAAGATGTATTTTAAATATTTAATAAGAGGCAAGATAAGGTCATCCCAGGAATTATCTATCTCTTGCAAAAATAATATACAATCCTGTAATGGGAAGAAACCAGTCTTACTTCAACAAAGTGCTTAACTAACTGAGACACACACTTGGCCACCTGAACAGCACACACCATGGCAAACAAGAAAGATAGGTCACTGTCTCTGATGGCCACACCAACACTGGCAATGCTGATATTTTTCTAAAGAGGTTGTGAAGGGTATTACAGTGCAAAGTAGAGCAGGGTTAAAGATTCAAGAATAGCCTGAGCTCACTCGATCGAACTCTGTTAGAGATCCAAATGTCACCGTTTCTGACCCTGCAATGCCAATGTCAAGATGTTTGCTTCCAAAGGGAATGGTGGGTGGCTAGGCATGTAGGGAAGTGGTCAAGTGGGGCGAACCAGATGCACCCGTACTCATAAGAAGAACCCCTTAAAAGAGTTAATGGGCCGAAGGCATTGTTTAAAGAAGACAGAGTAACAGAATCAAATATGTTTAATGCAGCTAAAGCATGGCATGATAACAATCTACAAATATTTGAAAGAGGTAAACACCACGAAGAGAGACAAGTTACTTAGTGTGCTATATGAGGGGAGGGAAGATGACCCTCTTCTGTTGACAGGATGAAATAATGAAGAGGAGATTATCAGGATAAACTTCCTGCTATTCAACTCGTGTTCGATTCCAGTAGATTGAGAATTATGAGATTGTAATAGTCTCCCAAGAGAAATGGTGGAAGCCCCATTGCTTGGAGCATTTTCAAACAGACTGGACAAAGCATTAGATAACATACTGAACTGAGAGGGGATTAACTAGTTAACCCAGTAGGTCATTTCCATTTCTAATTGCTAGGAAGCATCACTATCCCTGGAGTGCCCTTCCTCCCATTCTCCCTTTTATCTAAGCATAGGCAAGGAAGAATTCATGCTTTGGATCTTTCACCCTCTTCAAGAATCACTTCGGATATTATAGCCCAAGGGTATGGTTGTTATGAGGTTTTCAATGTCCCTTTCATACTGCAACAGCTATTTTTCTGTGGATTCTTCCTCCTGCTCACTTCTTGCCTGACAAGGCACACCAGGGATTCTATGATAACAATATCACTATCAGAAGAAGGCCATTAACTACTGCAGCATTTTCAATACCACCGCTTCCTGGGCCAGCCTTCAGTCACTTGCTCTCTAGACTGACAGGGACTTCTACATCTATGATCACTGCTCACATGGGGGAAAGGCTGAGATTAAACCAAAATAAGCACAAAACTGTTCATTACGCTGTACTTATTGGAGTGTGCAAAAGCAGCTACTGGGGTATAGTGCTGATCACAAGAAAGAATGGAAAAGGGACAAAAACTCTGGGTTGCTACAGGAACAACATGTCTCTGATGAGTTTCAATCTGCTACAGAGATAGATAAAGGTAGGGGAATGAGATACAAATTGTGTACATTTGCCAACAACTTGTCAATATAAGGCAGAGGCAGCCACACAGAGTATAGTTTAATAAAATGTAAATAGATTGTAAAGACACCTTAAAAATGGGTGTCAGGGTTCCCACCTCACTCTGAACTCTGGGGTACAGATGTGAGGACCCGCATGAAAGACTCCCTAAGATTATATTCCACCATCTTAGGTTCAAACTTCCCCAAGGCACAAATTCCTTTCCTTGTCCTTGGACGGAATTGCTGCCACCACCAAGTGATTTAAACAAACATTCAGGGAGGGGCCACTTGGAGCCCTATCTTCCCCAAAATATCCCCCCAAGCCCCTTTACCCACTTTCCTGGGGAGGCTTGAGAATAATATAATAGCCAATTGGTTACAAAGTGAGCACAGATCAAACCCTGATTTTTAGGACACTGAAAATCAATCAGGTTCTTAAAAGAAGAATTTTATTTATAAAATGTAAAAGAATCACACCTGCAAAATCAGGATGGAAGATAACTTTACAGGGTAATAAAAACATTTAAAATACGGAGGATTTCCCTCTAGGCTCAACTTCAAAGTTACAAAAACAGGAATAAACCTCCCTCTTAGCATAGGGAAAATTCACAAGCTAAAACAAAAGATAATCTAATGCCTTTCCTTGCTTTACTTACAATTTTTGTAATCTTAGATGCTCGTTTCAGGTATGTTTCTAGATGTGGTGTTTTTCCTGCCCTGGTCTCTCTCTCGTCCCAGAGTGAACCACACAAAGAGCACCAACAAAACCTTCCCCCCCACCCTCCCGATTTGAAAGTATCTTCTTTCCCCATTGGTCCTTCTGGTCAGGTGCCAAGTAGGTTAATTGAACTGATTAACCTCTTACAGGTAAGTGATTCTGTAGCTCTGGTCAGAAGGGATTTTATATTACTGCATACATAAAGGTTGTTACCCTTCCCTTTATATTTATGACAATGGGCTAATGGATAACAAATGGAATTTAATATTAAATAATTTGAGGTAGTGGAGTGGGACTCAAATAGAGCAAACAAATGAAAAATGAACGGGGATGAACTAGATCAAGAGGATTTAAAAGAGTAAGGTAGGTGTTTTCTCCAAAAACATGTCTAGCCAATATAGTGTCACAGATGAAATGTCCCACACAATGCAAGGATTCATAACTAAGACAGTGTATATAAGTAATTCTTAGGAAAATACATCTACTCAGTTCTGATTACCACATTATAAGAGAAAGACGAGACAGCGCTTGAAAAAGGAAGAGAAGAATCAATAGAATAATTACCTATACTCAGACATGAATGTCAACAGTACACAGAAAAGATATAAATGAACTCATTATACTGCATATGAAGTTTATACCCTCTGAGGGCCAAATTCCACCCGATATACATGTGTCTACCCCCACAAGACTGAAAGGGGTTAAGATGGCAAAGCAAGCCAATTAACTCCATAGGCTGCACCTGAAGGGGGAGCCAGGCAGGGGTGCTGGAACAATTTGTACAGTGTGGGAGCTGAGAGCCATTGAACCAAACTGTAAATCCTGTATATGATGGAAACCACTTCAAGCCAGGTGGTGAGGCACCACCTCCAGCACCTAGGGAGCAGGGAAGTGATTGAAAGCAGGCTCAGCTGTGCAGGAACAAGGAGGGTCTATAAAGCCAGGAAGCTGGCAACAGACAAAGACTGCTGGAAAAGGCTGCAGCCACTCCCTGGGAAGAGGGTTTGGAGCTGGTAACACAGAGAAAGGTGAGGAACCAGGAGTTGTAGGAAAGAGTCCAATGAAGGAGCAACAAGGGTTGTGGGAAAGCAGGCCACAGTTACAAGTATAGGGTCCCTGGGCTGGAACCCGGAGTAGCAGGCGGGCCAGGGTTCCCCTACTGGCCACATGGGAAGTGGCACCATCAGGGCAGTTCCAGACACTGGAAGACTGACTGAGATGGTTTGTGTGGAAGGACTTAGGATAACCCCTGGATGGGGAAACCACAAAGTGACCCGGCCAGAGGGCCAAGTCATGAAGAGCAGGCTGCGGTTCCTGGAGCAAGAGGGGCCACAGGGTGGGAGGGACGAGTAAAGACACCATCAGAGGAGGGAGAAATGCCTGGCAGAGTTAATCCCCAGGATGGCCAGGAGGAGGCACCACCTGCAGCAAGTGAACCCCGTCACAACATGCATGCATGATGCAGCCAAAGGGCTGAGTTTGGACCCACGTGATTTAAAATAAAAGGAGGAAGGGTTGGCATGCCCTACCACAGATTTCCATATGACCTGTGTTTCATTTGTAAAATGGGGATAATAATAATTGTTTACCTCACAAGGGTGACAGGATGCTCAATCCACTGCTGTTCTTAAAGACCTTTGAGCTACTCAGATGGAAGCGCTATAAAACAATTATTATTATTAAAAACCTTCTAGCTGTTATTCTCCTCCCATATTGTTGGTTCTGGCAGATTTATTTAAATTACATCAAATTCATCTAATCTAATTACATATTTCATAATGACCTGACTGAATCATCCTGACAAATTTCTTTTTAAAATTTAAGTGATCAAATTTTTATGTTAGAGATTAAAATCCAAGCACATTCAAAATTATGTATTGTGGCCAATTGAAAACAACAACAACAAACAGAATCAGAAAGATTTAAATAGATAGCGGCAATTATCCTTTTCGCTGTTGAGCAGAAATGAAAAAATAAAAATGGATTATTGCTCTAAGGTCACTATAATATTCATGTATCTATTTAACTTGCTTCCTCTGAAGATCCCATTTCTTTTCTTTAAGCAAATGAATAAAGAGATTTAAAAGATTATGATTATTCAATATTCTAAAAGAAGATGAATAACAGATATGACAAAAGTATGTAAAATGATGAATTGTAAATAGAAGGAACTCTTTCTGATGTTTTACAACTATGCACTTGATGTGATTAGAAGGCAAAAAAATTAAGATGGATAAAAGGAAGTATACTCCTTTACAAAAAACCCAACAAAAACATAATTAACTTGTGAAACTCCATAACAAGATATTACTAAAGGAAAGTTTTTAATAATATTCAAAATAGTTTTAGGGGTTTTTATTAATATGAATAGCATATGTAGTAACACTAGATAGGATTTAATATAAAGGCTATCAATACTTATGGTTTAAGTCCCAAGACGATAGCCAGATGGAGCCCGGAAGAAATTTCCTCCAATGATATAGCTATATGGAGGATTGCACTTCCTCTGAACCAACATTGACCAGTGTCAGAAATACCAGACAGACCATTGTTCAAGATGGCAGTTCCTAATAAAATGGTGATGGATTTTATCTGGGAAAAGAAATAATCATGAATTTTAGATTGCTATCTGAAGAGATCTTGGTTGTCACAGGAATGTGAGCATTCTGAATTAATATCTGTAACATCTGGTTTTCTGAGACCTGCATTCAGATGGCTTGCGTTCTCTGGGCTCAGTCTTCATCTTCCCCAATTTTACACTCAGTGTGACTGAGGTGCAAGAGGGGGGGAGGGGAAGTTGATTATCACTCATCTTCCCATTGACATGATACTGGGCACCCTGGGGACTAAAATGACCCATGGAGTAACTTAGAGAAGACCTGGGCTGTTCTAATTTACGCTGGCTGCAGCCAGAGGATCTAACAGCACGCTCATCACTCTCTCCCCTTCCACCCTTGGTAACAGGGCCGGCCCTACCTTTTTGGCCGCCCCAAGCAAAAAAAAAACAAAACCCACAAGCGCCGCCCCCCCAACGCTGGCCAAAACACCCCCGCCCCCAACAACGCCGCCCCGCCAAAATGCCGGGGGGGCCGGCGGGGAGGGTGGCACGCCCGCCGCCCCACTGCCCCGGCCGGGGCGCCGGCGGTGAGCAGAGCACGCCCACCGCCCCGGCCGGGGCACCGGCAGCGAGCGGAGCACGCCCGCTGCCCCGCTGCCCCGGCCGGGGCGCCGGCGGCGAGCGGAGCACGCCCGCCGCCCCGCTGCCCTGGCCGGGGCGCCAGCGGGAGCGTGGCACCGTGCACGCCATTGGCCCCGTTCCCCTGGCAGGGGCGCCAGAGGAAGATTTTTTTTAAAAAAAATTACAAAACAAACAAACAAACAAAAAAACCTTGAGTGCCGCATGTGCTTGATAGGCTGGTGCCTGGAGCCGGCCCTGCTTGGTATGCTCTGCATGTGTAATGGGGCGGGGAGAGGGAATAGGTGGTGTAGAGCCAGCTGTACAGCGGCATCATCTGCGCAAGCGTTTACGCACTACCCTGCCTGTCGTCATTAATTCTCATGTGAAGAAACCACCTCTAGATATGAGACAAAAGTTCAGCCTCCAGTCTGTCAGGACTGCCAACAAGGATGTCAGTTAATAGAAAATTGATGCAATATTTGAGCAGAGAAGAATTAGCATGATTATAATCATCTATAATTAGTCATGATTGTCATCAGAATAATTGAAAAATATAATTTATATCAACACACTATAATAATACTTAGTTCACATATAGTGATTTTCATCCACAGATCTGTAAGTGCTTTACAAGGAAAGGTATTAGTCTCACCATTTTACAGATGGATCAGCTGACAAAAAAAATTAAATAACTTTCCCAAGACCACACATGGGTCAGGGGCCTAGCCAAGAATATAACTCAGGTTTTCTGCTTCCTGGACCAGTCCCTTGTACACTGGCCCATACAATCTCCTGTACACTGTGGGCCTGATGCACTACTGTCTTACTCCTATTTTACACTGGTGTAACTCCAGTACAATCACTAAGGACTCCTGATTGTTATGAATTTCAGCCATTAGTAACATGGATTGGATTAGAACTCATGACACAAAGATGAAAGGTTCTGATTCTTTTTATTCCACTTCTAATTTTGTCTTCTAAACTCTCAGATATAAAAACCAACATAAGTCTTGGTTGTATCTTTGCCTAATGAGCCTACACAGGGGAGCGAAAGGGAGTAAGAACCACCCCCTTACACCCTATATGGGCTACCTGGGTCTGGGCACAGGGGTGTAAATGGACACTGCTAGGTGGGCAGGGAGGATTGGGGAATCCACCCCCACTACTCACTGGCCAGAACACCGTATAAAAAGCAGTGAGTTAATTTATTTGTATAGGCCAGATAAAAAAAAATATTACTCCCTCAAGAGCAAGGAGGGAGCAGGGGAACATATGTGACTCAGGGATATCCCCCTGAGTAACAGTGACTCTGGGAGTTACACTTGGGGCAGAACAACTTATGTCCCACGCTCTGCTCAGGTCTGTGTCTGAAGGCAGACCGTAGCGTTTTATAACGTGGCATAGAGAATAAGTCTCCCATGGACTCCTATTATACTGTCCATATCATATACATCTAATCAAATATTTGTATATATGCACAACTGTAATTTAAGAAGATAATAGAAAGAGTACAGAAACGTAAAAAGACTCTGGTCCAAAATTCATGAGCTCTGTGAAGATTAAAAAAAAAAAATACAACTGCAGCCTTAAATTGCTGTGGGGATTTAATTAAAGAATATAAAATAAATGGTTTAGATAAGGTCAGCCCAAGGTACTATTTTCCAGAGAATGCAGAAAGAAAAGACATAAATGGAAATTAAAGGAAACAAAGTCAGAGTAGATATCAGAAGAAGGACCTTTCCGTGCACAGAATTATTACATGTGCAGAGCTGTCTTCCAGGAAAGCGTACACAGGCAGGAATCATTCAAGAAACAATTAGACAAAATCCTCAGGGACTGAAGAACTTTTTTTTTTATTTTTCTTTTTTAAAAGAAGCTTTGATGTGCCAAATCGAATGAATTTTTTTTCCATGTTCATTCTCAGGGTAGAAATGTATTTCTAGTTTTGATGCCTTATTAAATAATGTCTCAATTTTGACAGCTTCTGTGTTGAGGGTTGCTTGTGTTCTGCCATAAGCCAGATAGAAAAAAAACCTGCTGTATTAAAAGACTAAAATATTAATAGTTTTAGGTCCAACTGTCAGAGTTAATGCCCATAATCACTGTTTAAAGCTGTTTAGTTTTCTGACCTTCATAACACAGAGAAACCAGAGACAGGCAAAATGTCTGGGAGTGTTCAGATTCAGTGTTCTGTTTGGTCCTATTGTAGAGGAATTCTCTAGGATCTCCCATTTTATGGAGTTCAAGAGATCAGATCGAGTGTTCCAGTTCAGGCACAGAAAATAGATTAGAAAAGGTGTCTGTGAAAGTAGGGGAGAGGGAGTATACTCTGATAACTCTTCTTTTGAGCTTTTTCTCCAGTTCTTGAGCCAACATTCCATTAATTAGGTTCAGCCCAAGCTGACTTTACCTTCAGAGTCCTGTTTTCACCAGTGCATTGAGTATTAGTTACACTGCCTTCAGATGAAAACAGTCCTTTAATGGACCTGATCTAAAAGGTACAAAGTGTCTCTGGAGAGGTGCTGATAGCCCTCAACTCATATTCAAGTCTAGGAGAGCGAGTGCACTTATGTCTACACTGCAGCTGAAACAGCCCGGTAGACAGTCTCGTCCTAGCAGCTTGAGCTCAGGTGACCATAGGCGCCGACTTCCTGTGGCGCCGGTGGGGGCTGACGCCCACCCCTGACGCCGGGTGACATGACGGGGCCCCGCCCCCGACGCCGGGTGACGTCGCCCAGCATCGGGGGCGGGGCCCCGCAACATCTCCCGGTGCTGAGGTAAGGTCCCAGGACTGGTGGGGAGCTGTGCGCGGGCCCCGGGAATGGCGGGGAGCTGCTGGTGGGTGCTCTGCACCCACCAATTTTTCCCCGTGGGTGCTTCAGCCCCGGAGCACCCACGGAGTTGGCGCCTATGCAGGTGACTATCCAGAGACCCCCTTCAGAACTGCAACATCCACACTGCTATTTTTAGCAGGCTAACGCAAGCCCTGCTATCATGAGTCTCTCTGCCTGGGCTGGAGGCTCACTCCCAGCTGCAACGTAGACATACTGCAAGGATATAAATGAGTGTATTTGTTCAGCACCTGGCAAGTTAAAGCCCCACTTGCATGTGTACACACGGGGTAAATTCCATCTGTGCAGAGGGTTAGCATGAGGATTATGCACCACTAAAGTCCTATAGTATCTCTCAAGTTAATATCACTTAAGGGGGCCATAGGATCTTTTCTTTGACATAAGTGGTTCACATTGTTATGCTGGCCCTCTGAATAGGCGTGAATTTCACCTATTGACCTGCACTATGTATTAAAATCACCAAAGTTTTTGTTGCAGCATCACTCACACCACAGGAAACCAAATTTTTTGTTAACCTAAATGTATTATCCTTAAGCCATCTGTTGCTGGAAAACCTACATAACTGTGACAAGTTATACCAGGGTACGCAAAATTGATTCACCAATGTCCTTCAAGAGCTGTCTGAATATACTGATGTGCCAAGCACATTAAATCAAGTACTTAACCTTCATGCAGCATTAGTTACCATACCTTGCTGTACTTTGTTAGCCTGTTTTAAATAAATACCCTTATGAACCTTGGAAATAATCAGATCAGAGCTTCACATTTCAAACTGATTAGAAATTCATTTTGTCAGTGAATTAATTCATCCTTTTTCTCCAGTGCAAAAACAAAACCCAGAAAGGGTACAACGTCCCTTGTTCCTAAACCCAATTTATTGATCCTGAGAGATAATGCAATGGTACAGATTATTTTTAATAAAATAATCAATCTAACCGCAACTAATCAAATGTACCTTGTTAAAATAAGACTTGTTCCCAGAATCTGATCTAAAAGAGAAGCTAAATAAGCAGCTGCAGTTTGGTTTCCATCATCAACCCAGCCTGTGTTTTTGCACATGCAACTTGACCATATTTTTAGCTGCATCTGCAGTTGTTATTACCTAGGTTAGTACTTACACTTCAAACTTCCTCATCTGAAGCCACATGCAGGCAAAAATAAGTCTACCTGCCATATGTTTTCACTAATAATTCACTGCAAAGGCAAAAATGTGCATTTGTGGATGCAAAATTTGCAAAAATAAACCCTGCCCCCTGCATATTTTTGAAGGTTAGAACTTTTATTCGTGGTAACATTACAGAAGGCAATTTTTCTCCTTTTCTGATTTTCTCAAATTTCATTAAAATCTTGGATTATGGTCTTTTCAGATAACTTTGTTTAACCATTCTATTCTATCCAGCTACTTCAGCCTCTTTGGTATAAGTAATCTGAGTTGCCAATTTCTAACCACCATCATCAACCGCGTTTCAGCTACGGAAAATTAATCCCCAAAAACCAGTGATGCTTTATGACCTCCCAGGACAGAAGTGGTCCACTCTGTTACGGTCATCATAAAACACAGTATTTCATGTATTTTCTTGAAGTGCCAATAACCAAAGGAAAAAATGTAAACTACACCACACTGTATATCTGTAGAGATCAAACAATTCAGTTTTAAGACCCATGATTTCTGTTTGTGATAAGGGCTTTCATATTGTCTGGGTCCTTAATTCAAATAAACAAACTGTACGTTTTACAACTGAGGTGGGGGGGGGGGGGGGCGTTGTTTTGTATTTCTTTAAATCCTGGATAGAGATATCAGAAATATTTATGAGCATCTGTATTTTTTAAGGGAGAAAATAAGTATGAAGGAAAAAACATTAATGTAAGCTTTCTTCATAGGTTTGGTAACAGGAAATGGAGCCGTTCACTTCTAGGTCACTGGTTCCAATTCAAAAACATCAGTGACCAAAGCTGCTATAACTGGGGACTCGGATCCTGCCGATGCCTATGCAGAATCAATGTGGGGCATCACACAGTCCCAAGACCGGGGTCTGCCAGGTGGATCTAGTTTCAGGATTGCTAATGGTCTGAGTGCAATATGTCTATGATCTCTGTCCAGTTCTTAGGGGATAGCTGTCCATAACACAACTGCCCAAAAGGAGACCCTCTAACTGGAAACAGCAACTCAGAGACAAAGGGCATAATCCAGCCCCAATTATTTTTTATTATTTTGAATAAAGCCATTGGCTAAGATGGTAAGATTTTTTTTTCTTAGCATAAATGGAATTGTTTCATAGATTCCTACAAGCATGTAGAGCTTGAAGCACCAATATAGAGTATTTGTTGGTTTTGTGTTCAGCTATTTTCCTTGCTAGGTGCAATAAATACTATGAAGTTTAGAATTGTGGCAGGATTCCCGCAGCTATTTAGTTGAAATGTGACTGCATTTTGAGCATCTTTGCTTTTTGCACAGGCACATTTACAGCAGTAGTAAAACAGATTTTTTTTTGAAGTTGAATTAGACATCTTTCAATGAAAGGATATCTTCAGTGCTAGAAAAGAAACCACTGAAAGTTCCAACAATTAAAGGGTTCTTTCCCCCTGCTTCTGGCACACAAGTGTGTGTGTGTGTGTGTGTGTCATTTCTTTTTTAGTATAGAAAAAAACTCATAGAAATAGAGGGTTTACAAATTGGTTTAATATGTTGCCTATCCCACAGAAGATTCAACATCTGAAATATTTCTAAAAGGTAAAAAAATAAACAAAATTAAAAACAAACCAACCTTCAGGCCACACTAAAATACAGCCTCGTTGAGCAAGAAAAGGACTCCATGTTTTCCCCTTTGTAATCTACCTTTTAGCACAAATACACTTTCAGAAGTTGCCATGTTAATTTTGAGAAACACATAGTAGGTAAAATGAATTTGCTCTTTGCTCAAAACAACTCTTTAGTACCCCTAGATAGGAAAAATAAAGTTATTCTGTCACTGCATAGCACCTTTCAAGTCAGTCAGCTCTCCCTGTGCCCACTCTTTTCCTTTACCTGTGACCCTGTTTTTCAGCCATTACCCATCTCTGATACTTCCTTCCAGGAAAACAAAGTTCAGCTACTGGCTGAAGCTAGTGAGTATCCCAGTCACTAACTGGATCTTAACCCCAATTTGAGCTGTTGTTCATAAAAATGAATTTTACTGGAAAATTACCAACACAAAAAGAAAAATATAAATAAATACATGGAAAGCAATTAATCCAATTGAATACAAGAAGGATTTGCAAGACAGGATCAGGCCATTGTTGTCCGCAGTCTAGTCCCCTTTTTCTGACATGGTTAGCAACAGACACTTTGTAGAAAGGTGTAAAACCCCAGCTGTGGATTTTTTTTAATTATAAGTAATAATACTCCTATGAAGAAAGTTTCATCCTAACTATAAGCAGTTAGCGGTTGGTTTTCTGTCCAGAAGCATTGCTAGGAGGCAAAAAGCTCATGTTTCAAACTACCCACATGGCAAAACAAAGCCTCTCTCTCTCTCAGCTCAAAGGCTGTCTGTCTTATGCCCCAAGTAAATCTGCTTGTTAGCCAAAGCCCTTCCACATTAAAAGGGAACATGGATTTTTTTCCCCAAAAGATTTAACGAGTCTTATCTTTCCAGAAAGCAAACTTCACTCATGAAGGGGAACTGGCTGCCTCAAAATACTGCTAAGATGCTTCAGCTCCATTTGCCTGTAGGTCACCAGTCTGACTCCAGTCCATCTCAGCAGGGGTTACAAGTTTTTCCCATCTAATTGATGTTGGCAGCCCTATAGCAAATGAGTTTTTTGGGTCTCAGATCCAGCCTCCATGTCACAAATGCACTCCCACACTGTGCGCTAATTGACAGACTCAGGAGACAAGCCAACAACTTCATGGGCCATGAACACAGACCTACCCCTGTATCTCCCAGATAAGGCTGAGGCATGCTGGCATGGCAGTTTATGTGAGAAGCATGCCCTGCTGCTTCCCTGTAGATAAACAGAGAGCTTCACTCACTGGAGTAAAGGAGCAATAAGACCGCACAATTTTTTAACTTGGCATGGACATACATAAGCAAATTTATTTTAAATACACAAATTACTCCACTAAATAATTAGGTCACAAATGGAGCTGCACAAAACTTGGCAGCTATGAAAACCTAATAAATACTAATTATCTTAGACCCACACTTTGTGCCGTCGCTGCGGATCCAAGGCATACCATCTCCAGAAGTCCACCTGTGGGAAATGTGGGTACCCTGCTAAACGCAAAAGAAAGTATAACTGGAGTGCCAAGGCTAAAAGACGCAACACCACTGGTACTGGTCGTATGAGGCACCTGAAAAATGTCTACCGTCGATTCAGGAATGGATTCCGTGAAGGAACAACACCTAAGCCCAAGAGAGCTGCTGTTGCAGCATCCAGCTCATCTTAAGGACTCATCTGTTTGTTAATTATCTTAGACTGTATCATAATATTTATCTAAATTTCTTGTCTTAATAATTACAGGGCAACATAGTTTCAAGAAATTTAAATATTTACATTATTTCAATCAGGCTGTTCTATAATTAAGTTTTTTTAGTAGTATTAGTTATAGTAAATGAATTAGACAAGAAGACTTGAAAGATTAACCAAATATTCTAGATAACCTAGCACTGCCTCCACATCTATCTCCATTGTGTCTCAACAAGTTTGAAGTCAGAAATTTACCAGCGAGGCAGATGTCACTGCACCCGTAAATTCGGTTTATTTGGCATACATTTCCCACAACAGTGAAAGGCTTTGAGAACAAACAACAAGCCAGTCTGACCTGATAATTTTTAAACGGAGGAAGGTAATGTGCCTGTTGAACAAACGAATGATGAGGGATAGGTTGGAAATTAAAGAATATACAGTCATTTAAAGTTTGGAGGATTGGGGCATAAATTCAGATGATGCAAAAAGAAACTTACAAAATTGTATGGAGAGCAGGAGGAGGGCAGGACAAGGGTTACAACAATAGATCATGCACAGTGTATTTAAATGTATTTGTGTTGATTTTGTACAGAATGTAAATTCATATACAATAAATCTCATTGTTGATTCAATTCTTGTAAAACATACTTCTAGGTCTTTTCCATCTCTAATTTTTATGGTTCGATTAAATGGAGTCTCCAATGCCGTCCCTGCCTCAGTATGACTTTGGGCAAGTTACTCAGTTTTCTGTGCCTCAACTTCCACTCTGTAAATTGGGGATTAATTAATTTTGCTTGCCAACGCTCCTCTGAGGCCAATCAATATTTTAATCTTAGGCCACTGCTTTCCAGGCCTTAGAAAAAAAGTGCTATGGAAATACAAACAAATTCTTCTTCTTAGTATAGTCATAAATAGAGTTTGGGCAAGTGTTTACTACTAAGACCTGATAAAAAGCCAAATGAAGGCAATGGAAAGACTTCCATTGAGTTAAGGGACTTTGGATCAAGCCATTTGAAGTGATTTTATTTATGGTGCCTCCTTTTTCATTTGGCTGGATTTACTCTAAATTGTCTGTCTTAAGTTGACTTGCCCTGCCAAGCAGATGAATGCTCTCTGGTGATGGCAGTGCCCATCAGCATATAGATTAAATGCTGCTAAATTTAAACAGCAGCCAATTTAGGGATTCAAACAAACGTATCTGCATTTTAAAGGTTCCAGGAATGAACTCACATTTTTCTTCACAGTTGCAAGAAAAAGTGCCAACGTGACTGTAAACCAAAAAAATTGTACCATTTAGCACCAGAAACAAAAGTGTTGTCCTTCACTCCAACACCTGATACAGGGATGTCCAGAAGGAAAGAGATCAGGAAACTAATGTGTTTGTTACATGTATTAGGAAGGCAATGAAGTCACAGTCACAGAGTTGTTTGTGCAAATATTTAAAAACATGGTATTTCAATTCAGGATGCTCAGGGACTAGTTTTCAAAGATGAAAATTCAGCATGTGGGATTAGATATTTAATCTCATGCTGTATGTTAGACATTAAATTTTACATATTCTGTGTTAACAATAACCCTTACATAAATTTACACTGAAACTTCCTAGCCGTCAGTTCTGGTTCAGGAAGAAAGGGTGGCCTGAGACCAGTGACCTGAGGAAGAGTCTGTATAGCTCAAAAGCTTGTCTCTCTTACCAACAGAAGTTGGTCCAGCAAAAGATATTATCTCACCCACCTGGTCTCATCAGCTTCCAAAAGCATTTAGGGCTAAAAAGCATTTAGGACTTTTAAGACACTACCCTGAGAAAGGGAAGGTGCATAGCTATACAAACCTAAAGAGAGCATGGCGAGGGATGACAAGAGGGCAAACTCTGTCCTCGGGGTCCCAATACACTGGGGTACTATACATTTTTTATATCCTTTACGATATTTCCTCCATACTAAACGTATTATATGGGTTTTTCCAGATGGGAGAATGATTGTAAAATATTTGAGGCAGGGATAGTCATTCCCATGAGTCCTGTGGGACCCTAATTTGTTTGAGGCCTCTAGTCACTAACACAATACACATTTCAAATAAATAAATTGGAGCTGGGTCTATTTCCCAGTCTATAAATTGGAAAAATAGTTCTGTAATAGTCTTTCTGGGCTGTGGTTGGGATTACTTAGTTAATAACTGGATACTCTTTGGAAATTATAAAGCACTAGATAAGTGCCAAATAATATTTTTATCCACAAGGAACATAAATGTCAATATATCACCAAGGGCGAATATTTTCAGTGTCCCCTCTAAATATTTTTGGAAGCTTTTCAACCAGTGAACATTTTTGTTTGCTCACTGGCCCAAATTTTAGGTCTTAGTTCAGTACATGTCATTTCATTTCTCTCAATTCTTTCATTCTAGACAACCACATTTTTAGTTATGGTATATGTTGGTTTAGACATGTGCAAATGCACCACACACTGTGCAGACCTTTGCAAATCTGTGCCTTTATACCTAAAATGTTCATGCTTCCTCTTTGAATGGTTATTTAATTCACCAACAAGCTGGGGAGATAATGGGTTTAGTGGAACAGATTTCAGTGATAGTGTTTTCCTTGCAAAAATGACTGCAGTATCTATTTGCTGCCTAGATTTGAAAACGTCCATTTGAGACCTATTCAACAACACTCTGATTCTGGTTAACCAGCTGGTTGTCTGCCCTTTCAGACTGCCACTTCACCTTTGTGAAAGCTGCTGTATTATTATTATTATTATTTATTATTACTGGGTCAAATACATCACTTCAGGGCTCTGACAGGTAAAGTACAACAACCATGTTGTAAAGACACTGATTATTGTAAGTGCAAACAATTTCTCCAACTTTTTCTCAAATTATAGGATCAAATTCCTGTAATTTTGAGCTAGTATTCTGGAGTTTTTGTTCCCTCAAAGCTCAGAATTCCAGGTACTTCTGTGCTTTACTCCCATTCTGCTTATTGTCAACATCAAGTAATACAGGAGGCACTGTGATCACTTTGGATAAAGCATTAGATTCAAAATTACATATTACTCCAAATACCGCAGAGAAGAAATGGGAAAGGGCTTAAGGGATAACCCACAAAAGTTATTAGGTTCTGTCATCTGCTATTGTCTCACCACACTAAAAATCAAATTGCATCTTAAGTAACATTTAAATCGTAAGGCTATTTTTTAAACAATGTGTTTCTATCAAAAGTCAATTTTTTCACAAGAGGAAAACACACTAGGGTAAATGATATATTTTGAAAATAACAGTCGAGTTACAGTACACAAGAGGTTTTGCTTCTTGGAAATATGTAATTTGTTTAGTGATTCATCGTTTCTGCAAAGCTAAAGAAAAAAAGAAATAATACAAACAATACAACCCAAAACGAAGACTGACAGGCAATTCTGGGCTAAGTGATGTGGTAACAGTATAAATTGTGATAATCTGAGTCAAAAACAACAATTATACAAAATTCACTAAGCAGGAATGAAGTGTGAAAGATTATTCTATATCTAAATTATCAGCAAGTCTATAGCACCCATCACCATGGTATCTAGATGCTAAGTTGGCCTAGGTACAAATACAAAACTCACTTTGCAAACTTAAAATTGCCAATTTTGCAATGGTTTAGATCAGCGGTGTCCAATACATTTGCCACTAGCCACATGTGGCTAATAGGCTATTGAATTGTGGCTAATGCATGTGGCTTTTTTATAATGTGGCTAATACGAAAAATTCGAAACCACAAGTGTGGCGAGCAGTGTGACTAGCATCGAATTTCTATTGGATACCGCAGGTTTAGATGCTTGCTATATTCACAGGGCCAAATCTTGAGGCCTTTGTACAGCTCTTATTTAGGTGCAACAACACTGGCTGCAGTGGGAGTTTTGCCTGGATCAGGTTTGTAAAGACTCCACATTAGATTACATTACAATAATCCATAAGCCATGACTTTATGAAGATTTCAGATTTTCCTCCAGCCCCGATGAATCCTTTGTCAAATCTAGGTTTACCTTTTCTCTGATAGATTTTTATGGCCAAAAGGGACTATTATGATAATAAGTTTGATCTCTTGTATTACAGAGGCCAGTATTGTGTTAAAATGTGCTAGGCCAGACTTCACCCTGCCTGCTCTACATATAAATATTGTATGTTTAGATATTGGAATTTGAATACTTCTTTATGGCCCTGCCTAAGACAAAACAGTTGATTCATTCAGCTGATGCAATGGGAGAATGCAGGTTAGAAGCAATATATTGTGGAATAGAATGATACAGAGAAAGACGCTTATATGATAAGATCTAAAATCTCAACGGATAGATGCAACCCTTCAAAAATGAAAATACAAGATTCATCACACCACTTTAGGAAAGAAAAGAGTAATATATATTTGGGAATAACTCCTGTGCCAGTGTATCAGAGCAAGAAAAATCACAGGGGACTTCTTTTCCAATATAAGCAACAGGGCAGAATCTTTTCACAACATTAAATATATGGCTAGGAAAAGACAATAACTATTGCATTCACCTGTTTTCTCAAGGTGGCCTGGCTTACCTATTAGAGGGCATGGCTAGCTCTATCAGCCAGCAGGTTAGTATGCTGTGGTCAACAGCAAACACTAACTGGCAAATGGTACAGATGGACTGTAAATCTCACACTATGGTGCCACTGTTGGAAGCAGATTTCTTTAGTCAGTAGATTCCAATAACTGGACACAAAGAAGTATCTTTGCTCCCACTTACTGAATGGGCTGGAACACTATTTAACCTACAGTAGTTAACCAACACGTGAATATAACGAAGTAAGATTGCAAGATGCTTCTTATTGAGGAATAACTTTCGTTAATAAATCTGCCTTTCATTGAAAGGCTTAATTAACATACAAAACTCTCAGCTCCAGGAATAGGAGTCTACAAAATATTAACATACCTTTGCTGATGAATGTAGGTCAAGAGCATCACAGGACTGAATAGAATGGTGAGAAAATACATTGGGGCGAACCCTATCCCACCAGCTCTTGTGCTTATATGAGATCTCAGGCTGTTTGGTGACTCCAATCTACATTATATCATTTTAAAACTGAATGTAGAGTTTAAGATAATCATCACTTGCATTCAGTTTATCATTATATATTGTGACGGGGCAGGGCCAGAGGGCTATAGGAAAGTGGTAAGGAACCAGTATGTTAGCCCCAGGCTAAACAAATCCCTGATACCTTATGGCAGTTGCTCCAGGTTAATCAAGACACCTGGGGCCAATTAAGAACTTTCCAGAAGGCAGGGAGGTTGATTGAGACACCTGCAGCCAATCAGGGGCTGGCTGAAACTAGTCAAAAGCCTCCCAGTGAGTCAGTGAGGGGGGCATGTCAGGAGCTGTGGAAGGAGGTTGCGTGTGAGGAGCTGGGAGCAAGAGGCACTAGGAGCTGAGAGTGAGAAGGTGTACTGCTGTAAGATCCTGTGGTGAGGATAAAGAAGGTGTTGGGAGGAGTCCATGGGGAAGTAGCCCAGGGAGTTGTAGCTGTCGTGTAGTTGTTCCAGGAGGTACTCTAAACAGCTGCAGTTCACAGGGCCCTGGGCTGGAACCTGGAGTAGAGGGCGGGCCCGGGTTCCCCCCAAACCTCCCAACTCCTATCACAGGAGGAGTTGCTCTGGACTGTGAGTTCTACCAGAGGGGAAGATCTCTGAGGCAAACAAAAATCCACCAATAAGCGCAGGACCCACCGAGGTAGAGGAGGAACTTTGTCACTATATATATATAGATATAGATATAGATATAGATATACACATACACATATACACACACACACACACACACAGAGCTTCATGCCTTAATCATTAATATACATCTTGTGATGTTCTAAGCACTTCCTCTGAGGTAGTCAGTGCCTTCAACTCCCACGGATGTCAATGGGAATTGATGGTCCTCTGGACTTCACCAAATCTGTCTCAATAACTTCAGTAGCAGTTGAAAGCTCCCGGTACCTTACACAATTGGGCCCTTCGCCAGTTATTTCAGAAGAAGGATGCTACTTACTCTATGCACTAGAACTTCTGCTTTTAGCTTAGTATTATATAAAATAAACTCAGAACTGTTCCCATATCTTGGAAAATAAAATATGAAACCCAGGAGGGCTTATATTGATACATCTCTGGGTCTAAAGAGACCACGTTTGCTTGCTTGCCTTACACATAAGTGGTACCATTGAAGTAATCCAAATACTCACATAAGTAAGGCTCTCAGAATTGGTCCCAAAATACATAATTCACCAAAACCAGAGCTTCCCATTTGCTTTGACTCAGTAATCAGGAATACATTAGATAGCTGAGTAATTGCTGCATTCAATTTTGCTTGTAAAGACTTCAGTAGCAGCAAGTAGAGGCATAAGCAAAGTATTTGCTACATTTATTTTCTAAGCTACATTCATATAAGGTAAATACTAAGAAAGGAATATTTCTTCCATTGCGCAATTACATAATTTAAATACATTTATAATTTTAACTCACTATTATTTCTAATTATGAACTACCAATTAAACCAAGCTTCTCCTGAACTATGTGGAGTCCATTCTCCCTTTCAGTACTCCTACTCATGATGCCAAAAAATAAATGGTTTTAGCAAGGTAATGAAAACTGCATGGAATATTTGTTATCTCACTCATTCCATTATTTCTTACTTTTACAGAGATTTGTGTGCGTCTATGCAGTAAATGATTGTTCACCCATTACTGTCAAGCACTTGTCTTATTACGCCACACTTTTGTTGTAAATCACAAACACTCTGTTTTAAATCATTTCCATGTCTAATGACACTGTCTTGCTGGAACGAAAGGATTATTAGGGAATTAGAAAGCTAGTGGCCTATCAAAAAGGTTTACCATCGTTACAAAAATGATTACCATATTTGGTGTACAAGGTCAGAAGAAAGCACCCTACAAAATTCAATGGCTGACATTTTTCCTGCATGATAGTTTTTAAAAGATCAATGAGAACTTACAAGGCAGAGAAGGGGATTTAGAGAGAGACAACTGTCGGCAAAAAACTGTCTGTTGAAGGTAAATTGTTTAGCATCATCCTCTCTCAAGAAGTGAGGACGACGTTTCCAAAGCTTCTATAAGCTACATGATGCTAGATATAATGATAAGACGTGCAGTCATCATGAAGTAGATAGCCTCTATGACTTTCCCTAAGGATAATGTGTACATTATAGCATAATTTCTAGCCTGGAATAACCACTCTCATACTGAACATTTCTTGGCCATCTTTCTACTTGAGAGAACAGACTGTCCAATATAATATCAAAATCTGGGGTTGTGTCAAGTTTTCTTATTTCTATTTCAGTAAATGTGTTTGATGCTGCCCCTGTTGTATGAGGCTGTGGCACACAAAATAGTTCTGAACACAGCCTTGATTGAGGACTCTCATTGAAAGAGGTTATCATTTCAGGTATGGATAGGACATAGCACATTTTCGCACATTCTGGAGAAATAGTTTTTCTGATAGTCAGTGAAGTCTCCTTCAGATGTGTACATGGAAATAAGAGTCATCCAAGATCCCCTAAGACTTTTAAGGAGTGATTTTGCAGACAGTTATTAAAAATGTATCTACTTCAATGTATAAAACTATTGTATTTGTTCTCTACCCTTGAGTAATCATCATAGACCTAGAAACAGCAGAAATATGAACTCCCAGCATTAACACTAACATTTTCCAGACTGTCAGACAAACAAATGCTTAAGGGCATTATACAGATATGGACATATATATCACTATATCTATGGTGGTAGCTATGTGGTAAACTGATATAATTATATCTTTCTGTCCTGGAATATCTGAGATATCAGATTGTAAAGTCATGATATTTTTATGTATAGTAAAACTATTTTAGGTTGTTTTATTTGTTATAGTGATTATAATTTTCTTCTGCCTTTGAGCCCTGTAGTGTTGCACTCATGGCAACTAAGGCCACTGGCTTTACAGGCAGAAGGATACAAAATTTAATATCAGTAAAACTGTCAAACTCTCTAACATTTTCAATTAGTTTATCTGCAGCAAACGTAGCCTCTACAGAATACAGGATGGTGTGGTGCAAAATAAAGGTTTAATCAGCATTCATATGGTCTGACCTATACAATTCACCTATAGCTTCACATCTTTGACCACCTCTCCTTGACTCTGTTGATTCATTCATCTCCTCCATGACAATTTCTTGGGTTTCAAACCATTGAGCAACTCCGAAGAACTGCTAGAGAAACATTTCCTTCTTCCCCTCAAAAACATGTGGAATCCCCTCTCCTCTCCCCACCCCAAAAATCATTCCATTGGTCTGAAGCATGGGATGGATAGTTCTCAGCCTTAGTGAAGCGATGGGTGTGTGGAGTAAGATCATGGCACCCTTCAACGCTAGAAACTGGATGCAGTATGAGCTTTCCCTGCACTCAGTTCCACTGGACATGCAATGCAGAGGTAAGATGGGCAGATGCCATACTGCTACCTTAATTCCTCCCGAGTAGACCTCCTAAACTGATGGTGTTAACCATGAACAGCGCCTGAGCTCTTTGGGTCATTCTATATCTGTCCCCTAAAAAGTGTGCAAAGGAAGGAAGGCTCCTTGTGCACTCTCACCCACTTGCACATCTGCACAGGGCCAACTATAATTTGTATTCCTGAGGGGAGATTTGTTAGTGAATTGGTCAGTACAGAAGAAACAGAGTACCATGGCGCTATTACAAAGACTTAAAAACCTCACCTGTACATGAAAAATCATCCACACGGATGTATCCTGGGACACAGTCACAACGATATGATCCAGGCAGGTTAACACACACTGTATTGGCATGACAATAATGCATCTTAGCAGCGCACTCATCAATATCTGAGGGGAAAAAAGAACCAGCATGAACACAGTCAATTGCACAGTTAAATGCCCACAGTGACTCAATATTGAAATACGAAAAGAGAAATTCCAATTACAAGCCCCAGAAGAACCTCAAAAAAGCAACATGTCTTGAACTCTAATATTAATCTACTAGCATAAATTTACTAGCAAAATCTTTCCTAAGGTGGAGTTAAGGCTGCTGCAACACAATAATGTCTCTCTGCTGTACACTTCCAAACCCTGAAGTTAAATGCTGGAAAACCAGGAAATAGTGAATTAAGGTCTTCCCCCACATTTTCTCAGACAATGTTAGCATTACAACAAAAATAATCACAAACTAAAAAGAACCAGGAGGTGAAGAGTTCAGGTACTGCTTCCCAAACACCACACCCGGACAACTTTAATTCTGCCACATAAAGAAGCTACAATATGAAGACGCAGCAGCTCCACATGCAATGATACTTTGTGAACCGAGCGTCACAGTCAGGAGTAGTGCTGGATAGATATGAAATAGCAGTGTTTGTTAGACAGCAAAAAAGGTGCTCTGATTTTGCAAGTTCCTAATTTGCACAAACTGTAACAGCTACCAGGGGGCCCTTCCAGGAGCCTAGGATCACTGTAGCACAACAGTGCTTCAGGTCATGTCTCTATTCCCCTGACACAGCCCTACGCTGTGGACTACAAGAAGGTAGGTAGAACTGGGACAGTTACTTCAGCTCTGTGCCACTGAAGAATCCTCCTACACAACTAAGAATCTCAAATGGCCACTTAAGCCAGTTTTTTATCTGCTTTGCATCATCCCAGTGGGACAAAGCAGATTCAGTAGAGCCTTGCAACTCTATTTGTTATTAGTAGATCACAGTATCTATTGCAAGGCCACAACTCAAAACAATGTTTGTTGCCTGAGAAGGGGGACTAAAACTGCCATGAGCTATATATTGTAAAGCTCACTTAGAGGCAATCTTTTCCCCAAAATATAAGGTACTTCTACTTTAGGACTGAACAATGACTTTTTTTCTGATTGGGACTGATTTTGCTCTCACTAACACCAGTTTTCTATGAAGCAACTCTATTGACTTCCGAAGATTTACTCTTGATTTATGTATGTCAAGATTAGTGAAAGGAGGCTCAGACCCATTTTTTCTTATTACCTTCTCCTTACACATTATTTTATTGAATGACCATGCTCAATAAACTGAATTGACAGCAGCACTGGAGACTGAAGTCTCTCTATCTCCACTGTATAGGTACCAGATCAGACAGCAACACTGCATGCTTCCCCAGAGCCCTCCTACCACATGCCACATCTCTGGTCTGAAGGATGAGAAAGCAGTTCTGTTTCCATGCTGATACAGTCCCTAGGCTTTGTGCTAAAAATTGCAACAAACATGACAGTTGTGCCGATGGTTTCTATGCTATTGGACAGCTGTCCACGAGGAACTAGACTAGGACCACTAACTAAATCATTTCATATTGGCCACCAAACAGCTGTTAGTTGGTACTGACTTTTGATCACTACCAACCTGGGCTGAATTTGAAATGATGGCCTGGAAGCAAAGGATCCACATTCCATTACAAACACTTTGAGCTATCCCACTATCCTCATTCTTGTTGTTTCTGATGCTGAGCATCTTGATAAAATGTATAAAATGTCAAAAGCAGCAGGATACAAAAGGCAAATGCCAAGAAAAATCCCCCCACGTCTACTTATCACACTGGTGCATGCTAGGGCCACCTGGGACATACTCAGGTGTCGATGTGTATTTACACTGCTCCACTTGCCGCCACTTTTTAACAGGCTTTTGGCTCATAGCTTTGAGAGATTTTGCTCTTGCATGTCTACTAATTTTCTGGCACAAGAGGGAAGGGAAAAATGCCTGAAAACAACAAAAGAACATCAAAACAGAAACCAATTCACCTGAAAATTACCCCACACTTGTCTCTAGCTTCATTAAGGAAGGCTTTTTACAATGACCCAAAAAATAAAAATGGGGGTATTGGAAAATGTTGAAGATGGAGAAATTAATTGGCATTTTGATTCACTATAAGAAAAATGCTACCTATCCCCCAGCCCCCAATACCCCCCAAATAAATAAATAAGGATGCTTCCAAGTTACCAGTGGTTAAAAGGAAATTTACAACCCTGAGGAAAATATCTATGTGGCACATTGATCCTGTTAAAACTCATAAAGGAGACTAAGAACTTCAAAAGTTGATCTGATTACTAGTTTGCAGCAGCAGTCCTTATATTCGGGTAGAGAAAAGACTATGTCTGAGACTGGGCCTGGCAAAAGAGGTGTAAGGAGTGAGACGAAGCCCTCTTCCCTCTTCTGCCACTCACATAGGCCCATCCTCAATCTCATCTTGTGCCTTTTCCTCTTATATCCCATATGGTCCCTTGTAGCCCATAAAGCTAGCTTTAGGATTTTATTTTAGTTAGTAGTAACACAAAAGAACCTACAGGCCTGTATCTCATAAAACACTAAGCAGTTAGCATAAAACTTTGAGGCCATTGAACTTCTGCACAGGTAAATGGCCCAACAGTTACCCTGAGTCTTGGGTAACAGAGAATAGCTTAAGTGGGGAGTTTTTGCATAATGATACCAAGTAATCACAAGAACACTGAACTGATGCTAAGCTTGGATATTTTAGGATAAAATGTTGGCAAATGCTTAACTGTGAACTTGCCTTGGCAACAAACTGGTGTATATGATAATTAGTTGACATTATTAATATACTAATCTATAGTATAGAGAACATTATTAGGGTGAGGAAGTTAGATCTGGACAAGGGAGGATAGACATTTTGAATTAATATTCATGATAGGCTCTAGGCCCTATAATAGGCCAGACCACCATCTAAGATGGGGGAGTGGGACATGGAATGGTTGTCATCAATTGATCTGGGCCTGGACCATCATTTGGCATGCCAAGGACGGAGCAGTTTTTCTCTCTCTTGGCACCAGATCCCCAAAGAAGGGTGAGTATACAAGTACATACATGAGGAATGGTACAAGACATCACCTTAATGCTGCATTTTTGCTATCTTTTTATGGGGTTTGGAGCTTTTGTGTCTTTGCTAATTGTGTTAATAAAAGTTGTTAAAACTTTGCTTTTCCCTCAGTAAGAGTGTCTTCATTGTGCACACCAGAGTTCCCAACCAGATACTGAACTTAATAACCTTGGTTTTGTTGTGCCTGACTCAGAGACTAGAACCCGACAATCCCCCAGATCTTTAAATGAGACTTAATTGGAAATCAAAAATAATGAATAACCACTACAAAACTGAGCTACAACTTTCATTTAATTACATTCTCCACTGCCCTGGTAGTACTTTAAAGCCTAATCAATGTGTTGCTTTTTCAGGGGGTAGTGATCAGAAGTCATAAATTGGCAACAGTATTTTACTGGGCCAAAGTCTGCCGAGTAGTGCTAGGGCCATTTACTTAGCCCACAATTTTTGGCAAAGTCTTGTGTAGGACTAAATATCCACAACAAAAAGCTTTGGTTTTTTACATAACATTATTAGAGTAGCATCCATAAACCACACAGTGGTATGCCTCAGCATGGGTGTAATAGAACTCAAATTGTGATTCATGCGTATAGATTGCTTGTCATATTTGAAATATCAGAGCTCATCTTCTGGTGGTCTTTTGAGGTGATAAAAAATACATGATTTATGTTTCTCTCTAAGCTGGTGAAGTCGTTTGTTTTTCTTTTTAAAAGGTCTACATATGGTCTTTAAAATGAAACTTGACACAGCATAATGATCCTTCACATATCACCAACTTCCATCTGCATAAACTAGTTCTCTACAATAACAAAGACACATTTGGGCTAGAGCTTTTCAATGAGGATCACTGAATTATGGGGTATAGTTTGGTTTTGTAAGGAAAGTGAGGGTATTCTTTGACGAGGTTCAAAGTATTTTCTTAATAGGTATTTAAGTAGATTTTATTGCCTGGACTGAATGCTCCTTAGTGCAATGCTCACTACAATATAGCAGCCCACATAGGCTTTACAGTTCCTCTGTTCCTAAAATAGGATTCATGTACTCAAAAAGGTGATGTTAATAATAAAAATGGAAACAGGAGTACTACTCTGGGGCAGATCCCTGGCTGGTGCAAATCAGCATAGATCCATTGACCTCTATGGGGCTGCCTTAATTTACACCAGAGGATCTGGCCCTCTATTTTCAAGGTGGTCAGCATATTACAGTCCCCTATCAGCCTCGCTGTTGAAGAGTTGCTGTCTAATCATTCCTAATTGTTTTTAAACGCCGGAAAATATCACTATGAATGACCTTATCCATGTGCAGCCCTCCTTGACATCAACATCTATAAAGGGGGGTGGGGTGGGAGTCAGGAGAAAATTAGAGGGTCAAGGGAAAAGAAATGTGATTACTATAAAAGTAATTAATTAAATGTATATAAATTTTAATACTATTGAGTTATTAAATGTACATCAGGTAAACACATTCAATTCAGTTAAAAGCTGGGAGAAAGCCATTTTAGGTAAGTATGCCATATAATAGGGAAGGCAAATGAATTCGGAAGTAAGCCCTGAAAAACCAAGCCTGCTCCAAGACGAAAGCAAGCAAGATAAATTAACATATTGTGTATGTACCACTGGTACACTTCTGGCTCTAAAACAATATTAGCTGTATGCTGAAAAAAAGCAACTATACTCACTCTAAAAGGGTTTTTCCTCACCTGCAAATGTGCTGAAACACAGTGGGACTCTAGGAATGACTCCTCCGCCCCAATGTGTTGTGAAGCTAAGGAACCCACACAGACATGGTAGTGCCTAATGCTGGGTTTGGGAGCAAATTAGCTCATGTAGCCAGCTGCTCCTCTCCTACATGTGGTTTGGCCATGTGGATCTTTACAGTGAATGGATCCACTTCCCCTCTCAGAGTTCCACTGTGGAGACATATTGCCACAAATATATATTATACGCAGCTTACACTGATGTTCTCTGTTCAGTTTCTCTGCTGTTTTGACTCATATCGAGCCAACTTCATCTTTAACATAAAGTGGACACAACTCCTGTTACTGCAAAGGGAGTTGTGTCTATTTTCCCTAGGGATAAATTTGACTAATTATTTTCACTGCGTTAACCCCATAAGCACCTAAGTAAGCAGACGCAGAATATGACCCTCTGTATATATTGCAGACCAACTCCCTTCAACAGTCTAATCACTGAGGTGAGTCTTCCACCTGATTGCTCAGACTGCCCCCATCATATTATAAAAACATTAGCAATTTCCAAAAAAAAGACTGTCCAGATCTTCCTTTTTCGATGCCTGGTTCCCTAATGAAATGATGTGATTTTTTTACCCCTATCTTTGAGGCTGCTAGGCGTAATACAAATATGCAGCCTGTCAGAATAACCTTGCAGACAAAACAACTCAAATGACCCATTGGTAATTGCATGCATTTTAAAATAACCTTCTTAGACAGGGTTAACGTCATCACTAGTTGTTTGAGATTCCAGTGCTTATCTAATGGGAGGCAGTAACGTTTATTTACCAAAATAAATAAATAAATAAATGAAAATGTTCCAGCACAACAATAGGCAATATCTTTGGAAATCCATGCAGGATCTTTCTACCTGCTGGGCTTAATTTCAGAATCAAATGCTGCCAGAGTCATCCCTAGATACTCTGGGGCCCTTACACAGCCCCCGCACCCCCCCCCCCCCGCCACGAGGGGAGGAGGTAGGAGCCTCAGGCCTCTGAGAGTGGTGGGGTCCCACATCCCAGCACTCACTGGCAGTGCGGCTGGGGTCGGGTCGCTGCACTTCCAGCCCTGCTGCAGTCCTCAGGGGAGTGGGGGTGGGGCGGAGCAGGGGTGGGAAGAAGCGGGGCTGGGGCGGAGTGGGGCGGGAAGTGGCGGGATGGACAGAGGCTTGGGGGAAGGGGTGGAGTGGGGGCGGGGATGGGGCGGGGGCCATGAAGAAGAGGCGGAGCAGGAGCAGCACGCAGCTGCGCAGGGCACCAGGAAATTTGGGGCACCAAATTTCCTGGTGCCCTATGCAGCTGCGTACTTTGCATATGGGTAAGGACGGCCCTGAATGCTGCCATTAAAAAAATCCTCTCAAAACCTATTTGCTTTCTTATTTGGGATCACATTGTGCCAAATTTCATCTTCAACTGCAAACACTTTGAAGGGGAGCACATCCCACAACTTCTCTTCCCTTTCCCCACTCCAAAATTTATTTTCTCTGACCCCTGCCACCAGAAATTGATACTGCCGGTTATGTGGAACATGAAAAAGTGGCATGGGGTGTTTTTAAGACATATGCTGTGCCTTGCCCAGTTATGTTAACCTCTGGTCTAAATGACCTGAAACCTTCTTCTGCCAGCAGGACTAACAGTCTCACTGGTAAGCACCTGAAAGGCCCACAGCAGATCTTAATGTGTGTTGAAAACTTGGTGATACCACAAAAGTAAAATATTCTAAATAATGGAACATAAAAGGTATCCTGGAGTTCCAAACAACCTAAACCCCCCAGATAGAGTATTCTTGCTCCTCTGGTTTACTATCATACTCACTCCTCATCTACAATGTTCTCGATCACTCTGCCCTTCCTGGATCTTGCCTCTCATTTCTAACTGTTCCTCATCACTCCATCCTCTGCCAGTTTTACTTGATTTCAGCTCCTTTAGTCTCCTTCTCCTATTCACAACTGTGTGTTCTTTTCACACAGATCCACTGCACCCCATGCCTGTGAGACACTCATTTCTCCATAGCCTTTCGTCTTCAAATTCTGCATCAAAACCTACTTATTTCTACTAGCATTTTGTCAGTCTCTATTTGGTTGCTCCAAATGGCTACTCGCCACTGACTATGACAAAAATAAAACATAATAAATAAATGAATGATAAAAAATCTTATGCTAAAATTGATGTAGTTACACCAGCACAAATTTTCTTATACGAGACAAGCCTTAAAAGAATCTAACGGGAGTCTAGATCCTTGCCTACACTAGAAAGTTGTACTGCTTTAACTCTGCCAGCATAATCAAAGCAGCATAATCCCTTCAGATGGGTGCAGCTATATCTGTACAAAAGTGCTTTAATACCTATATAGCTATTTCTGTACAGGCAGAGGAATAAGTCACCTTTATAGCAGTATAACTACATCCACACAGCCAAAAATCCACTAGGATTTTTTCCAGTATAATTATACTGATTTTTTTTTAAAATCACACCCCTACCTGAACTAGTTATACTGGTAAAAGTTTCATGTGTAGGCTAAGCCTTAGCCAGAGTAACATACTTCTTGAGAAGGATGAAAAAGTGTGAATTAAATTATCCCCCATCTCCCTCTTAGATTAGCTCTTGTCTGATATATACACTCCCTGGTGCTCAGAGACTAGCACAATGATTGAGGTTCCTAAAAGCCACTGTAACATAAATAATAAATTATAATACTTTATGCGTAAATTACACCTACTTAGACTCACCTCTGATTTGGCCCTGAATAAGATAAATGAATGGTTTAACCTAAGTTCTGCCAGGATTTGTTCCTTTGGAAACTGTCCAGAAACTCCTTGCATTTTAGCTGCACTTGATCATATGGACCTTCTAATCTTCCCAATTCCAACTCCTATTAGGACTAAACTGAGGCTGGAAAGCCGTGTGGCATGAGCTCCATGGAAACATCCCATAGATGTGGGAGCTTCTAGAGGCCATGGTGCCTCAGGCAGGCACAGTATTCTCTATAGTACAGGCCAGATCATCCCCTTTTACACCCATTGAAAAAGCAAAATCAAAAATAGCTTAGGCTGAAGAACGGATATTAATTAGAGGTTTGATTCACTAGACCTGCATGTTCCTTTTTTTTTTCTCCCACTGATCTCTCCACTTTCCAGCCATAAACCGCTTCTCTCTATTGGAGAAAAAGGTGTTTTGTTACAGCTGTTTTTAAAGTGTTAATGATCACTTTAATGCTGTTAGGGTTGAATTTTGTTTTACCTGTTGGCTACATTAAGCACAGGTACTCACTGGCATGCTTTTGCAGATGATCAGTTGTCTTCAGTCGGAGCTTAGACTTCTGATATTCCTAAAGTGCTTATTTTCTCTATTACATTTGGGAACAGTCCAGCAAGCAGCCATTCCTACAGGGCGTCTGCTTGCTAAAATGTGCTCTGACATGGTGAATTTTGCCTTCTATCGCCTTTGGAATATTGCCAGGGTACAGCATGTGCTCACTTCTCCACATCCACCTCTCTTGTTAATGTTCTCACAACTTCAGTTCAAGCTCAGATGCACCAATTATCAATCTAGTTATGCTACACTGTGATTTTTTTAAAAACCTGTAAAGCTCTTCACAACCTGAGCCTTAATTAATCTGGTCACCCCCTTACATCCAGCATGTGTCAGCCAAGGTCACTTGTCTCACCATTCCCCCAAAATCTCATCACCCTGGTACCTAAATTTAGCATAACCCTTTTAGAATTCCCTGCATGAGGCTATCAGGAACAGTGGCACTTTTTAAATTATGATTGAAGACTCCCTCATTTTTCCCTTCACTTCTCATCATTAGCTTAGTACAGTTGGGTATATTATTAAGAGTCAGTATTTTTAAGTGCCTTTCTTAGCAGAAGGGGTTATATAAATTGAACTTGCTGTCGTAAACGATAATTAAAATTAGTTGAAATGCTGCTGTATTAGTATTAAAAAAAATCAAGTAATGTTGGGTTTTTGCAGGGGAGGAGGCATTAATAGAAAGGAGATTTTTTCTTAAACCTAAGTGAATGGCTGCAACTGTTTGATAAATGCATGAATGGAAAATATTCATAGTTTTATAAATATTATTTTAAAAAACTATTTGCCAGTATAGCTCTCAGGGTTGGTTGATAACTTATTCATAAAGGTAGCTATGACAGTTACAAATAAATTATTTTAAAAAATATGCAGCTGGAATTCACATATGATAATGCAGCTTAGAGAAAGAAGATTAAAAATAATAAAAAGCAGAATGGAAACATTGGTGGAACAGGTTTTGGCTAACAGGACACACTCAGTCATTTGCTCAAATATATCATAGCAATTAACTAAAAGAAATTAAGACTATCCTTTTTTAAATTGAAAATAACAGCAAAGTCACCGGTGTTTAGAGCCAAACTGAAATCCCAATTGTTTTTACCCAGTATTATTCAGCCTTTTACTCTTTTAAATTACTCTTTGGAAGTGTGCCATGAGCATGTGTTTAGAAGATAGCACAACACAAAAGGTTACGAAGTGAAGGATCTGAGTGGGTGTAAAGAATTCTCTTCAAAGCTTCTGTTTAACTGCCTCCTTCACAAATTGTATTGCAAAAGGCCATGGTAATGAGAGAAGTATTTTCTCAAATGAGTATTTACTCACCAGTAAGCTAGTGAGTAACCTAAACTCCTGCTCCATAAATGGTTCCTCATCCTGAGCAAGCTTTGGCTGCTATGCACTGCTCTACCATAGCAACTCAGCCTTAAACCCAGAGAATCCCCCTTGCAGCGGGGAATTTTTGAATGGCTTAAGATTGCTATAGTGCTTCCTTGTACCATCATCGTTCAAGGCTACTATTATAGAGGACATGACCGGGGATTAGGGAAGTAGCTAAGGCTCCTTTCTAATAATCAGCCACTATAACAAACCCTTAACAGACTGTTGGCAGCTGCCACAGGTTAGCGCTCTCATTTACACCAGAGGACTGGCCCAGTACACATTAACCTCAATATCAGAGGAGTGCAAAGGGCACTTGGTGTGTCATCTTCAACTGTGTCAAGCATCCCTGAGCCACAGCTGAACTAATGGGTCTGATGCAGATTCCACTTACACCAGTGTAATTCCATTAACTAAAAAAATTGAGTTATTATCGAATTACTGGATTTAACTCAAATCAGGCCCAATAATTGTTGTGGGCTCTCGGCACCTTGCAGACCAAGCCCATTCTTGGCAGAGGAGCTGTCTCTTTGGATAAAACTTTACAGAATAAGCTTGGTGGGATGCACAGCTGTCACTGTTTCACCCAGGCACTTAATAGCAAGGCTGTTTAATGCATAGATTCCAAGGCCAGAAGGGAGCATTGTAATGAAGCAGTGGGAAGCCATCTATCTGCACCTGCCTCCATCTGTAGGCAAAGTAACACTTGACATCATTGCCAAGGACAGGAAAGTGGAAAAAGGGCTGGATTCAAAGGAAGAGTAAAGATTAACAGCACAGAGTATAGGATGCATTTTAAAAAAATCATTTAAAATAAAAATATAATTAGAAATATGCCAGTGAGACAGCTGGTCCCAAGTGCTATTAACTCCCTATTACACAATCCATTCAGAGTTTGTCTGTCTTAGCAGATGACCCAAAATATTTGCGTTCCATAGGTGGACAAATGCTTCTATAGTGCATGTTACCTTCCCTGTCATTCCATTTATATATTTGTTCTAAGATTAGGCTACCCACAGTTGTACTTGCCAGTTCCTTTTAAAGAGACCAGGATTATTTAAATTTTGCCATCTGAATACTAATTCTTTAATAAAAATCCCAATGGATATGTTGGTTCGGGGTAAAGGCCACAAGGCAAAAGACTGACATATTTCCTGGTGGAGAGGAGAAAAGAAAATGTTGCTGAAGCTCAACAGCAGACAACTCTTGACAGTTCATCGGATGTGGAATGATACCCCATAATAGGACAGCTGCTGGATCTTTCCATCATGCAGAAGAGGGCTACTGAAATAGGACATCTCTGTGAAGCTCCTCTCACAGAGTTTCCTTCATATCCCCCACATCAGGTGAAAGAGGTGTGGGAATCTCCAGACTCTGGAGGGAGTGAGGTTTAACCAGCTCACAGTCCTGGTCATCCACCCACCATGAGCCCTAAACATGACAAGACTAAGGGCTAGTCTACACTTACCAGCTCTGTCGGACGCGTCAGTTCGATCTTCTGGGTTTGATTTATCGCGTCTTGTCTAGACGCGATAAATTGAACCAGGAAGTGCTCCCCCATCGACGCTGGTAATCCTGCTCCACGAACGGAGCAGGCAGAGTTGACAGGGGAGCCTGCGCACCGCGGTGTGGACCAGGGGTGAGTACTTTGAAGTTCGAAATAAGATACTTCGACTTCAGCTACATTATTTACGTAGCTGAAGTCGCGTATCTTACTTCGAACTTCGGGGCTAGTGTAGACCAGCCCTAAGAACCATCTTGATAATTATTTGATAAATTTAATCCTGTAGGCTGTGTTGTCCCAACCATTCATAGCTACTGCAGTAGGATTTGTAGGGAGATGAGCTCTGTGAGAAAGCATGAATCTGGCCAACTGAGAGCGCTCAAGATTGAGATCAATACTTTGAAACTATTCTCTGTTTCTTGGTTGAAGTCTTGAATTTGATGAAGTGTGTCTGATCTACCTCATGCTCCTACAATGAATTAATATATTAAAATCAACAAACAGGTGAATAGTCTATAAAGACTTTTTCAATTATCTAAATGGTGCTCATCAGGACAACATAATTTGCCTCTCCGAAACACAGAGGGAGTTAACCGCCTTTCCCTGGCTAACACCCATGACAACAAATTACCACAGGAATAGAAGGAGGCAGAGTTATAGCTAATAAATCTAACTAGACTATTCTCCCTTAGCATTTTAATACCATTTCTTTTGCTATATCTCTTCTTCAGGGGCTCTTTATATTTCAGATATCATTCTAAAACTAGCGACTTCATGCTTGGCTATAAGAGATAAAAGTACAGTACTACGGCTCCCAAATATATTGTAACCCATTCTGTATAATAATCACCTCACTCTTACAAACCAAACTATGTTCTCTAGAAAGAGTGCCTCTGGTTTACTGATTATATACATGAGTTCCACCACGTTGTTTGCTTCATTTTTTTGATACTGCTTATGAAACTCTCTTTTTGGGTCTCAATAAAGAGTGATGAAATAAGGATTGCTGTTTCACAAGGGCTGTGGAGGACTTATCTAATAGTTTTACAACCTAAATTTGTCATTTTCTGTTAATCCTCTCAAAGATTTCTTATAGATTTTAGGGGATTCCTATTCAGATTTTTTTAAGCTCTTTCATTCACCTACATTAGTTAAGCAAGTAAGATATATTAAAATAATTACAGTATATCCATTTTCATTTAGCTAATACATACTTTACCTTTTCCAGTCTATCTGATTTTACTAATGGCTCTGGATGAACAATGGATTATTGTATTCCAAATGAATAATTCTTTCCTAACACTGCTATACCCAAAGCAATTACATTAAAATACCTGGCTCCATCAGCATTCATCTTATACCATCCCCCACAATTTTTGCTTTGCTGCTCTATTTTTATCTCTAATACTCTTACCTTGTGTCCTTCTATCTATGTCCTGTGATATTGACTAGCTTACTCTTTCAAATCCACATAGATGCTATCTTCAAATGATAAATTGTTGCAGGCTACCCATATAATTGATCTAGAATCCCTGTGCCCCTGGCAACCTTTTACTGTGGCATTTTGAAGGACTCTGTATCTCTCTGAAAAATTAAATTGTGACGAAAACTGCAATATTTTTTGTCTTTGCCCTACCTAGGAACATCCGCAGTCCCTGAAGAATCATTGGTATTGCATCTCATAGCCATTTCTAATGTATACCTTTATAACAAATGAGAAATGTGATACATTAATAGCAACCAATCATACAAAATTAATACTCCACCACTTTGCTGCTGAAATAATTCATTCAGCTGATGACCAATCCATGCAGTGTAAAACAGCATGCAGTTAATGGAAAAATATTGTCTCATGTTGGTATATATTTACTGTGTCCTATCTTTCCTATTTATGGCTTCCACAAGACTATTTACATTTCCTAAACTGTCTCTCTGTGTCTTTTCAAGTGCTCATCAAGAACCATCATCACTCACATCACTCCGTTTGGTCACCTATCAGCAATAGAGCTCTGCAGCAAAACCCAAAATGAAACAGCAAAGTTTATTAATTAATTGACAGAAGCATAACTGCTAATGTAGCTAAAGGCCACACCACCTTCCTAAAGTAAGTTGCAAGAATATCAGCTTACTTAAAATGCCAGTTGACTTCCTGATTTTAATCTCATGTGCTCGCCCCATACCTTGTGGTTCCACATTCATCAGACTCCCGAGCAGCTACGGGGCAGAGCACTTGTTCTGGCACCATTTCCTGATAACCCAGCAGTTATTCACATGATAGTCAATCCTGACTGAAGCAGTATTCATTCCCTTTTAGTCCCTTTCTGGTATTGAGATTCTCACCTTGTTTCACACAGGCCATTTTACTGCCCGAAGAAAGCAACCAAGTTGAGCTACTACAGACCTGAACCAGATTTGAATAAAATGTACATTATACGCCTTCAGGTAGTTAAGGTTTGGAGATCTAGTCTCTTCCACACATGCAGAGAACTACCATTAGCTCCTCGGGGCAAGAACTATCCCTCAACATGCATGTCTGCCCCAGCAATAAGAACCTAGAGCAGGTGGACGGAGATTGAGTGAGGAGGAAGTGGGAAATGGATGGAGCTTTTGCCTCTCTCCACCAACATGCTGGCCAACAGTAAATTGTTATCCACCAGAACAAGGGATGGAGGGAACACAGATGGAATTTTAGGTGCTAAAGCCACAATTCCTTCTTTGGAACATTAGTGGAATGGCACATGGCAACACACTGTACCCTTTTTTCTGTGCTGTGTTCCTGTGACACACTCTAGTCCTTATTGTTTATGTATTTTTAAATCCAGGTACACAGCTTATTCAGTCTCATGAACAAGATAATATTAGTGTCAGCAAAAAAGTCCTCACATTTTAGAAATCATTTTTCTCTTATAACTATAACCTTAATCAACATCGCTAAAAAATGGAAGATAGATTTCTCAGCCTTGTAAATTTGGTAATCGAGTATGATTTATAACACTGGTTACTAGAACAGGCGTTTTAGTTTTGTAGATCTCATCAGCACTAACCTTAGGCATTACCTCAGATGAGTTGAACTAGAAGAGCTGTAAAACACAAAGGAAAAACCCCCTATCGAACAGATGATCATATAAGACTTTTCCCCCCACCTTCATTCTTGCCTCAATGTTTAGTAAGAAATTTTATTTTAATTGCTTTGCTTTTGGCTATGAAACTGAGCTAGCAATTTAATTCTTCTCTCTTTGATAACACAGTCAAAGTTTTGCTGTAGTTAAAAAGCATAAAATTGAGATACTCTCAACTCTTTGCTACTTCTTTTCTAATACCACTAAATTTGAATGATTGCATCCAGTATGACCATCACCAGTCAATGACACATGCCTTTCCTCGTACATGCAGCACCAGGGCCAGGGTTCTGATATTCCTGCTCATGTTGGATAGTCCCTTACTCCTCAAGTAGGCCCACTGAAATCAGTGGGACCACTCATGGAGCAAGGTGCTCATGACAGACTACCAACCCTTTGGAATTCAAAAAGGCACCCTCAGAGGCATAGCTCCCCCATGTCCCTGTTTTTCTTTTAAAAATGTGTGCGCCCAAGCAAAAGAAACCTAGGATTACAAGGTTAGCAGCTCTCCCAGGTATTGACAGGGCAGGAAGCTGAAACAGCTGGACCCAATTACTAGGAGCAGATATAAAGAGGCAAATTTGGTAGAAGGTGGCTAGAAAGAAACAACCCTTTATTCCCTGATAGGAAGGCTTTCTAACTGAGCATTTGGGCTGTGATATGCTGGGAGCCTGGCATTTATAGTAAGTCATTCAAAGGACTCAGTATTCTTCTGAAGAGGCTTCTATTGGATGTTGGCTCCCTGAGACTCACCCAAAAGAGCATTTTTTATTCCCAAATAGACTGTGTCCTGATATTTGTGAGTATGGTTCTGGAACAGGGCCCCATCCCAGTGCTATTCATTACGAGTAAGGGTATCACTCTGGCACTCAATTACTATTGTATTAGCAATATTAAGTAGCAGTTACTTAGGGTGCAATTCTACCAGCCACATTAATATTGTGCATTACCTGACTCTGGGCTATATTCTATCACCTTCTCAACCATCCATTTCAACTAAACTACTAGAAAAGCTTGGTACTATTCAATGTGAGTAAGGATAGCAGACCCTCACTCTCTCTGAGCAGTTCCACTGAAATCAGTGGGACTCTTAAGTCTGGTACTACCCAATAGGAGTTAGGGTAGCAGGTTAATCCAAGAGAGCCCGAGCCAGTGTCCTTTGAAGTTAACAGAAAGATTCCCATTGACTACAATGGGCTTTGGATCAAGCCTACAGTACTGGACAAAGTGCTGCTTAATTAATCTGGCCAACTGATAAATGTTTTACAGATGGAAAAATAAAGCCACAAAGAGGGTAAGTAACTTACTCAAGACCACACAGTGAGCGAGCAGAAAAGATGGGACTAGAACTCAGCAATTCCTAGCTCTGAGCCCTATATTCAGTTCACTAATCCAATTCCGCCTCTCAATTTCTAAAGTTACAGTTTTATTTAAAACATTCTGATTCTGAGAAGAATGTTGATGGAAGATTGGTGTTTTCTGTCCCTAGAGAAAACGGTTATGAAATCAGTGTAAAGCTTCTGTTATGCACCAGGGGGTAGGAGATTTCCATATATACCCACTATGCATTTACCTGACCTCTATTAAAAAGTACTACAATTATAATCCAATTTCACTGGTAATTCTAGAGTAGCTGTAAATAACCTATAAAAAATTCAAGCTGCATACACAGTACACAACTAAATGAGATGTGAGTAGCAAAACCAATATCAAAAAGACAAATTTTAAAAAAGCTTCATCATTTCGCACAGCTTCCCTCCCTCAGCACAGATACATTTCAAGCTACTGTGTTGGTGGGGTGGGGGAGAGCATGCTTATATTACTCTAGCCTAGTTCTGGTGTACAGAGTAGCATAAAGTAACCCACTCAATATGACCAGGTAGGATGCTTCTCCTTTAACAGAAAGGTGCTACCATATAATGGCTACAGAGCCATGTAAAAGCACAGGAACAAGCTTCCTGAATAAAGGCTCCAACACCTTCAGTCCTTATGACTAGTGAGCCCCTTCATTTTAGGTACCCCTCATTCTCTTCTTTTTTTTTTACTTAAATTTCTGACACTTGTTACTGAATAAATAACCTTGAAAATATAAAACCAATCCCTAGGATTCAAAATTTGTCATCCCCAGCATGCCCATGCCAGCACATCATTGGGCGTAAGAATCTGGAGCAGATGGGTGGATGCTGAGGGGGAGGAAATGAGTGAGCTTTGCCTACTTTTCCCGACATGCTGGCCAGAGGTAAATTACTACCCTGCTGGGACAAGGGAGGAACAGGGATGGAATTGTTTGTTCTCAGCCACAGTTCCTTTGTTAGGATACTCCTGGAATGGCAAAGCAGCATGCTGTATCCCTTACTCTGTGCTGCGGTCATGACGCATAATGAGATACATACATGGTCCCTGCCACAGACACCCTTCTTGGCTGTGCGGGTTTTTCTGGAGCTGTGAGGGATTAGGGCAGTCAGAATTCTCTCTTACCCACTAGCCTGCAGTTGAGCCCGCTCCTCCACTGAGCAGCAAGTGCAACCTGTGACCTCATGGTGGAGCAGCACACTGGACAAGCTGGCTCATCTGCAAGAAGCCAGTACAATATATGGGGGGGGGGGGAAGGTGGGCAAAGGATGAGAGGACTTATCCCTCTGCTACTTCCAGTGAGGGCAGCTGCCTCTCCTTACAGGGGAGAGAAGCAGTAATATTTGAGGGCAGGGAACCAGCATAAATCTCACTATTAGCAGCAGCAGGAAAAGTCCTCCAGAAGGGTGAGGAGACAAGACAATTTAGGAAGAGACCTAGGATAGCCATACGTCCGCCTCCATGCACAACTCTAGCAGCAGCCCCTCCATGGGGGGAAAGCAGGCAGCTGGAGGGGAAGCCAATCTCTCCACTTCCAGCCTCAACACAGGGCCCGCAATGGGAGAGGAAGAGAGGTACCTCAGAGTGCAGGCAGAGGAACCAAGATGAGTGAGGAAAAGAGGAGTCGCCCTAGTGTTTGGTGAGAAGTAGGGGAGGGAGAGAAAGGTGGAGGCAGAGAAGGATGTGCAGAGAAAGGGGGGCAGAGTTTGGGTTGAAGAGAGATCCCGTAGGGGGAGGGAGAGACAATGGACTACAGATATGCACAGATGTGAGAATATAGGGCACAAAGTGGGCAAACAAAGAGGAGTGACAATATGACATGGTAACAGCAAGACCAAAGGGGATGTACAATAGAGAAGCAGGAATAAACATGAAAGAAACAGTGAATGTCTTTCACTTCCCCTGCAGCAGAGAAAGCTGGTGGTGGCCCCAATATTGCCTTTTCTGCAGTGACCATTCTTATTTAAAATGGATCCTTCCTTCTGGGGGGAGACAAGGAAGGTGTAAAAATGTTGGGGTTCCCAAAGATTTCTCTTTCTTTTCCCTCACCACAATCCTGGGACTTTTCAGCTTGGAAAAGAGACAACGAAGGGGGAGGGATATGAGAGAGGTCTAGAAAATCATGACTGGTATGGAGAAAGTAAATAAGGAAGTGTTACATACTCCTTCTCATAACACAAGAACTAGGGGTCACCAAATGAAATTAACAGGCAGCAGGTTTAAAACAAACAAAAGGACGTATTTTTTCCACACAACACAAAGTCAACCTGTGGAACTCCTTGCCAGAGAATGTTGTGAAGCCCAAGATTATAACAGGGTTCAAAAAAGAGCTAAATAAGTTCCAGGAGGATAGGTACATCAATGGCTATTAGCCAGGATGGGCAGGGATGGTGTCCCTAGCCTGTGTTTGCCAGAAGCTGGGAATGGGCGACTGGGGATAGAACAGTTGATATTTACCCCATGTTCATTCCCTTTGGGGCACCTGGCATTGGCCACTGTCGGAAAACATGATACAGGGCTAGATGGACCTTTGGTCTGACCCCGTATGGCCGTTCTTATGTTCCATGTTCTCTGTCTATCATCTAACTTTACTATACTAATTGGGCACTGGCACAGTATCTAGACCATGGAACAGAGAGGCCATTTAAATATAAGGGAAGGTGAGTTAATGAGTTTTCAAGAAAAGTCACTGTATTGGAAAATCCTCACTACATTTAAATCTTTCAAGGATAAAGCTAATGGGGAGCCAGCAGTACTTTAATTAATTAGGCATTGTTTTTCATTAAAATATGATGGATCAAAATCTAATTCCATGAGAAAAATTCATTTAATACAAGTATCAGCACTTTTTACTTCAATCCACTTGAAATTCTGGTAATTCAAAGGAATGTTGTGACTAATATACCCATGGATGTCAGACTATACCGATGTTACCTGAATTCAATAAATGCAGAGGAAAAATTAATAATGCGAAATTGGCTCTGAGCTCTCCCTGAGAGCTCTCCCTGAACATTGGTACACTGAGCTCTCCCTGAACATCCTGCCTTTTCCAGAAGCACGGAAATTAAACTTGGAAAGGACCTAGTCTCATCCTGTTGATGAAAGGTAATTCCCTACAGCTCCCCTCAAGTGATCTCCCCAGTCTAGATTTAAATGAGTTAAATGATGGAATTTACACTCCCTCGTTTTGGAGATTATTTCATGATCTAAGCATAAGGAAATTTCTTCCCGACAATCAGTCTACATTTTCTTTTTCTCCATAACTTTCCATCACTCATTGTCTCATCCCCAGCTTGACCCCTCCCTCCCCTACCAAAACAATTCCTCTGCACCCAGATTCCACACACCTGAATTCATTGGGAGGTTTCATTGAGTAGAGACAGCAATATCAGGTGATAAGTGTTTATATCCCTGAAGAAAATGAAAACAGATTCCATCTGTCTTTTCAGCCAAGCTGTATGTATTCAGCTTTTACTCTTCCTTCATAAATTAATTCATCTAGCCCTTAATCATTTAATAGTTCTTCTCTGAATATCTTTCAATTTATTAATTTTAAATCTTTTGATTGTGACATTTGCCTCAGCCTTTCATGTGCCTTGAACTCTGCTCCAAAAATCTGCATAAAGATTATGCAAAATTAAAACTATTTGTTAGTCTGACCTCAGAAATCTCTATAAAAAAGGTTCAGTTTAACAGTATATACATTAACTTTTGAGGTACTATAAAGGAAATTAACTGTACAGAAATTAAAAAATCAGAGGTTTTGAGTTACTTTGAGGTTTGCACAGTGGCATAAAGATCTTCTAATCAAAGGAAAGTGCATGCAAAGCTCTGATAATCATAATTATGTAACATGTAATTTGCGACCACCTGCAAATTCTGGGTCATACAAATCCTTTTGCTGTTTTCCAACTAGGCTAAAAAAAGCATTCAGTAATAAATTCATCTAATCATAGAAACCTACCTTAAAGCTGACACTACCAGAAACATTAGGGAAACAGATTCTCTTATGGATGGCAGGGTTCTGGTTTTTTTACTGATAAAGTCAATATGCAACTCATGAGGCTAACTGGAAAGTTTATGGGCCAGATCTCCAATTGATGTAAATCACTGTAGCTCCAATACAGTCAATGGAGCTACATGGATTTACACCATTTGAAGATCTGGAATGTATGTATTTATTCACTTAGCCCCTAACAGCTTCCAAGCTGACAGCTCCCAATATCCAGCCAGAGATCCACCTGCACACATCCAATTGCAGGATCAGGGGCTTATTTCAAATTCTGAAGACGAAAGACCCTCATCCTGCAACCCTAGACACATGCATGGAATTAAAAGGACAGCAATTGTTGAAATTATGCAGAAATCGGCATCAAAAGATAGTCAAACACATGGAAACATTTACACGTTACACAAATAAGCCCAAATCCTACCATCCTTACTCAGTCAATGGGAATTTTGTCTGAGTAATTAAAGTGAGATACGGCTGGTAAAGAATAACATTAAGAGAATACACAATGTACTATTGCCCAAATCCTGAAGTCCTATTAGTAAATTGAGCTTGTTTCACTGACAAATATTAAAGCATGGAATCCTCCAGCATTGCTGATGTGGCTAATGAATGATGTAAAAGAAATTGTCTTGAATATTCAATGATAGAGAAATATTTTGCTTCTGAGGTGACCAAAATGGAACATGTTATTCCTTAATTAATTTTCCTTAGGCATAGTTACCTCATTACATCCTTGAAACATAAATGCTTCCTCTTCCCCACCACATATTTCCCCCTCCTTGTTTTTTGAGATCTCATACTTTTTATTCTGAGGAGGAAATTTTCTGGTTTTCAGTATAAATCTTCTTAGCAGTTTATAATGTGTTTCTGCAATTTAACACATTAACTTTAACCTGTCACTTTTTATCCCCATCCATATAAATAAAGAACAATTGTTCATGCATTACATTGTGCACAGAAAGCCCCAAACATCTTGAAGGCACAAAGAACATCATTGGACAATAGGCTGTTGATGCAAGTCAAAGTGTGATATGAAGACACAATCAAGACAGTGGTTTTTTGCTTAAAACAATAGTGTTGTTGTCTGCTAAGCTTATGAATAAGCAGTAAAACACAGAGGGACATGATTCTGATCTCAACTAACTGTTTCACACTGATGAAATTCCATCAGGTTCAATGGAGATACTCCTGATTTTCACCTTTGTGGGTGCAAGGGGATATCAGACCTTCTGGATGTGTAGTACAGGAATGCAGTAATAGGTAAGTCTTGGTGCACATAATTCAGATGTTTTAATCTCTTGGCCAGCTATTATGTACAAACCATGTCTCTGTTGTTTCAGATAAAAACACTGCAATTTACGGAATATTTTCTGACTTTACTTCTGCATTACCTGTCCACCCTTGGCATATTAAAAGCTGTAATGATTCCCTGTGCAAAACCAAGCAACTTAATAGACTGAGATGGTTTGATAAACATGCTTTAATTGCCATCCTAAATACATTCTCCCCTGCACATAGTGACAACTTCCATGTTATCAGGAGCTAACACAATTGCATTTTCATGATAATGTGGGAACTGTCACTTCCAATTACCATTGCTTCTTATGGAGTTAGCACCAGGCAATGCGACCCAGAAATACAAAAATCACAAGCCATGTCAATGCATTTCAGTGATGCAGGATGGGACAAGGGACTAGTGGAAGACAGTACTGCAAGAAATTACAAAGGAGAGATGTCCTGATGTGGATGATCTCACATTTTATACGGAATGCCTCCCAAAAAGGAAATAAAAGTTCTCGCTGATTGGGACCACATTCTGCACACACAGTCTCATGGTGATTCCCAGCTTTGATATTTTGCTCAAATTAACATTAGAGGAAGGTCCAGTGGGAAGTGTTTCTTTTACTTCTGGTCAACGGAAAATAACGATCCCAGTTATTGATTGTGCTGCTGGCCTGAAGTGGGGGAAGAGGGTACAGAGGGATGTGCAGCCAAGCAATATGGGCTGAAGGCTTTCTGTCCGCGTATGGCAAAGTAGACATAATGTCTCCTAAGGGAACATGCTCAAGAGTTTTTGATCCACCTATTTAGAGAGCAGCATGCAGAATCCCCACTGCTAAACTTAGAGACTCTACCGATTATACAGGGTTAGGTGCCATGCCTGTACCCAATACCCCACATCCCGTCCAGTCATGCCCCTATTTTCACCTGGCAATCAAGAAGCAGCAGCATTTTGCCTGCTTCCTATGTAACTGTGTTAGCGGACAAGGGGTTCCCAGCACCTTATAGCTCTCTAAAACCACCTAACAAGAACAGGCCAATTGAGTTTAACAGCACATTGAAAGAGCCCTGGATCTCTGGTGGACATCACAGTGCAGGAATAGCACAGGATGACTTCTCCAGCTGTAAAAGAGACAGAGATGTAAAAAAACAAACCCACTAAACATTAACGCAGAATGGCATTGGAAAGCAGTTTTGTAAGCCTCCATTGATATCTATCTGACAACACCCTAAGCTATCAAAGTTGCTGGTAAAAGCAGCCTTAAAACAGCCTGTCATCATCCCAGCGTCTCAAAACTGGAGTTCAAAGAGATGCACTACCTGTGATCTCTCAGAGGAAGAGAGCGCTTTGGAAAGCATATCAACAAATGGCATTTACACTATATAACAATTTCATGTGCAATGAATGATCCGAAGGTGAAACAAACGTTTTTCTGAATTCACAGCCTTTTTTCTCTGCAAAGCCTTTTAGCATCTTAGACTATAAGACTTACTGATCAGAGAATTTTTAAACAGAAAAGAACCTTTAAACCTGGTCTTCTGAACAAAAGAGAAAGTAAAGTAGAGACAGACAGACAGACAGGGTAGACAGAGGTCACCATGAAAAAGTCAACATTTGCCAACTTCTATCACCTAATTACTACAGTTATTGCCTACTCTAAATATAGCATAAAAGGAGGTGTTAACTGATGGCAAATTGTGGCATTTTAATACTGAGTACCACGTATGTAAAATTTAGATTTATCACAAGCCCTTAATCAGATTGTAGCCCTATTAAAATGAATGACACTACTCATGGAGTAAGAAGACACTCATTGTTAATAAAGTTGGCAGTACCCTGTCTTTTCATAGTTGTACCAAATGCAAACGTGAAAATCTCATTCTTACATACCTGATTTTACCTACTTTCGGTCCCTATACAAATGAGACATTTTCTCTCATTTGACAATGAGACTCAAGACAGACATAGTGCAAACAGTCAACATGCAACCTTCCATATCTACTTAATATGGAATTATAGCTTTCCCTGTTAATGCAGTCTTAGCACACCTGAGCAGAGATTACGAGTCATATTAAACTGTAGTGTTCATTATTGTTATATAGCCCCCTAAATGCTTTACAAAGTGCCTTCCAAAGGGCTAAATGAGCCATATAAAGAACAGAGTCCCTCCCCTGAAGAATTTATAAGTGGATAAAATCCAGTACAATACAATGCATAACAATCACAGAGTAGGCTTGTGGTCTTTATAACACAAATGGTTCATGGAACAATTAGGTCTTCAGAAATATATTAAAGAAGAAGGTGCTCAGTGAACCTGAGTCTATATAAAGTATATGGGATAGGAGCAAAGAAGGCAAGAAGTCTGGGTGGTAGATCAAAAGGCTCAGTAGCCTTAAAACAACCTGGCGAGGATGGGAAGTATTATTATCCCTGTTTCACACATGGGGAATGTTACAGTTACTGACCTAATGACCCCCTGACCATAGGCGCCGACTTTAGTCGGCACTGGTGGGTGCTCGCGCCCTCGGCCCTGCCCCCATTCCACCCCTTCCCCAAATCCCCGCCCCCGCCTCCTCCCCCGGGCGCACTGCATTCCCCTCCCCCTCCAGGCTTGGGGGGGAGGGGTGAGAAGCAGCCGAGCACTCACCAGCAGCTCCCCGCCAGCTCCCCTGCGCCCAGCTAACCTCCGCCTCCCGAGGTGCCACGGCAGCCAAGCCACTTTTCCTGAGCTCACAGGCTTGCCGCGCTCCAGCTGATCGGCGGCAGCAAACCTGGGAGGGAGTGGGGGAAGCATAGCGGCGGCGCCTTGGGGAAGAGGTATGGGGAGGAAGCAGAGGGGGGGAAAGCGCAGCAGTGGTGCCTCGGGGGAGGGGCCCTCCGCCTCCCCCCCATACCCGTCCCCCGAGGTGCCGCCGCTGCGCTTCCCCCCCACTCCTGCCCAGGCTTGCCGCCACCAATCAGCTGGAGCATGACAAGCCTGTGAGCTCAGGAAAAGCGGCTCTGAGTTCACCCCTCTTAGGTCTCAGGCCTCCAGCTACTAGCTTTCTCAGGGTGGAATCATGCAATTCTTCCACTCACAGAGGGGCCTTGAGCTGCAGATCACTCACTGTGATCACTTTAACAAGCCTAAATTAGGTTTAACACCCACAGTTCTCTTTTCTCCAGAAGGCTTGGCAAGTCACATCCAGTGATACCCTTCTTAAAGCAAATATTGCTTATCTAGAACCAAAACATTTCAGAAAAAAAGATTTGTAAAAAAATAGACTATACACATGTCCAGCATACCAGGTGCTTATCCATTTTCCACAAGAGGCTCTTGGTATGTCTAAGCTTCCTAAAGAAACCCTAAGACATCTAGGGTCTGGGTGGCATAATCTGTTCCCTTAATTTACAAATCAGTTCACTCCTGTTGCTTCAGGAATTGTGTCTTTAAATCCTCTTCAGTCTTTTTGATCACCAGCCTTAAAGGGACTAAGTCATTTTTTTAACCGTTTATAGCCCTTGGATACATTAGCTCTCAGAACTGGCAAATAAGCCTAGTAACTTCCCTGGAGACAGGATCTTCAAAACTGATGGTTTTCCCACCAACCTTTAAAGTGTGCTGGGATGTTTCTATCCAGGAGCTATTTTCTTCCTGGAGACAGCCCCCATTGAATTAAAGCAATGTAGGCATAGAATAATCATTATGCTAACCCTAATATACAGTCTCTTTCAAAAACTAGGCCACATATGGTATTTATAAAATTATTACACAGCAGCTCCCTGGGAACTAAGGCATTGAGGCATGGATTCACAAAGGGACTTGGGTGTTGTGACACTCAACACCTAGAAAATCACAGGAACAAAACTGCGATCCACAAAGGCCGAGTTAGATTGCTTGGCTCCCTATAAAATGAATGCAGAGACATGCCACTTAGAATGCGATCCACAAAAGCCAGCACAATAGGCAGAGAGCTGCCTAACCTAGCCAGTGAGAGATACCAATGAGAGGGGAGTGTGCTAAGTCCTGCCCTTCTCATGGAGGTAGGTGCCTAAGTCCAGGCTGTGAGGAGGTGCCTACCTCTGCTAGTGATCCACAACTGCAAACCCCTCTCCTGGAGTCAGGCAGCTTATGCACTTAAGTCGGTTTCTGTGAAAATTAGTTACTCACTCCACACGAGACAGCCAGAGGAGGTGGAAGGGATCACTCTAACTTTTAGCTCAGTGGATAGTGAGATATGAGAGACCTAGATCTAATTCCTCCCCTCTAATCAGGAAGAAAGGATTTGCATAGGGGGGTCTCAGCTCTTAGGAGAGATCTCTAACCACTGAGCAATGGGATATTCTGATCTCTTCTGTTGCAGCTGTTTCACTGTGGATAAATAATTACAGAATTATTGGGCCTTAGAGAATGACTCTGTAGCCTGGTGGTTAAGGGTACCCACTAGGGAGGTGGGAGACCTAGGGTCCAGTCCCCCTGCTCCAATTCTCATGGAATCCAACAAATTCCAGAGCCTGCTAAAAATAACAGCTCTCCACCGACAGGACAAAAAGTCAAGAACTTGGTGAGTCATTATCATCGTACACTAGCCTCAACCTCTGACATGGTGACGCCCAAGGGCTCCTTCCTCCTCATCACTCACACAGATCTTACTGGATTTCTGACACCCTGCACCAGATGAAGACAGGGAGCAGAAACTCAAGTTCCAATGGCAGAAAACGAAGGCTGATTCAGACAGGACGAAATATAACAAATTCCTCAAAGCCAAATCTTTTGTTGGCTTGTAATACAGCCTCAAAAGAATGTTCCTAGCAGTCTCAATTGAAAATGCCATTTCCACCACAAGGAGCTATCCAGGGTGCTAAACCACTTGTTCTATCCTAAATCCCCATGAACCTGCATGAGAACTGAGTACCAACCACTGCAAAAAACTATCATCCTAATTTGTTGATGCAATATCTCACACACACACACACACACACACACACACACACACACACACAGGCTTCAAGAACGGTGTGGATCTGGCTTCACCCACACCAACCAAAAGCCCAGCTGCATGCACAGAGTTCAGTAAATTCACTCATCAAAAAGTTCTGGACACCTTAAATAAGTCTCAATCTAAATCTTGTGAATGTGATCCATGTCCTTCCTTGTTTGTGAAAGAATCATGAACTAGTACCACTCTGCCCAAAACAGCCAATTCATCAAGAGCAGGATTTCTTCACTTCCTCCTTCAAACATGCAATAGTTCAACCAACACTGAAGAAACCCTCCTGGATATATCGATTCTAGCCAACTACCATCCCATGTCAAACCCTCATTCCTGATCAAGCTCATAAGGAAGCTACCCAAAGGTCAATTACAGGACCATCTCATTGAAGCTAACATTCTATACCCAGCACAATCTGCATTCAGGTCAGGACATGGAACTGAAACCACTTTAATAGCACTGGTGGATGACCTCCTTCTACCTCACTACCACCAAGATACCCAAGTGTCTGGAAAAAATCAGCTTAAGAGAACAGATGGCTGAAGCTGAACCCAAGCAAGTCAGAGGTGATACTAATGGGTAGAGGAAAGCAGCTAGAAGAGTTCACAGCCATAGTGCAGTCTCCTTTGGTTAAAGGTAGCATCCACAACTTAACAATTTGGTCTGTAATTTAGGAGTTCTCGTGGATTTCTCACTGACACTAAATTCTCACACAGCAGCATCCACAAGTAAAGCTTTCCATCATATCTGGCTGGCTAGGAAACGCTGCCCCATCCTGGTAGATGACCTTGCCTCAGTTACTAAAACCTTTGTCACCCCTTCGCTGGACTACAGCAATGTGACATTGTGACGGGGTCTCAGGGTACAACCTGGATTATGGGACTGCTGAGCCCTCTTTCTCACCAACCTGAGGTATCCCTCTCACCCTGTGATGCTGTATGAAGCCACAAACCTCTTACAGGTAGAAGCGACAAAGAGTCCTGTGGCACCTTATAGACTAACAGACGTATTGGAGCATAAGCTTTCGTGGGTGAATACCCACTTCTTCAGATGCACCAATTACAGACCAAATTACAGATCCAGATTAACACGGCTACCCTTCTGATACTCTTACAGGTACTGCACTTACACAGACATCTACAGGCAGGAACATCCCAACTGAGTTACATGAATGCTTTTGCAGCCATGCATGAACCAACAATAGAGAATCTCCGGCCAAGTCCCACCAGCTTCCTAGCCTTTCATCCTAGAACTGTACCATCTCGCACTGGTCAAAAGCCTGGCCAGTTCCAGGGTGCTGCTTTGAGGTACTGTGTCACAGATATACCAAGACATGAAGCCTTCAATGCTTAGGAAACGCCAAACAGTACAGAATGCTGCGGTGCATCTCCTCAGCAACACAGGCTATAGCAAACACATCAAACATGTCCTCCACTTGCTACCCATAGCTGGATATGGGTACTGGCTTCCCACAGATTATCAAATCAAATTCAAGGTCTTGATCCCTATCTTCAAAGCGCTCCATGGCCTGGGCCCACAATAGCTAAAAGATCAGCTAAAGATCCAGAATAAAGATCCATGGTAAACAATTATGCTCCTCTGGCACCAGAGAACTCTACTACAAGGGTAAAGCTAATCTCTGTGGGAGACAAAGCTTTCTTGGGGTGAGTCTGAGACTGTGGAATTAACTCCAGCAAGAACTAAGGAACATCACCAACCTCTGCTCTAAGTAGAAGGCACATTTCTTTGACTTTGCGTTCTCTAACATCAACACACAGCAACAAGTATATTTAAAAATAAATAAATAAAAATCCCCCAAATCTACCAAAACAAGATACTCCACTGCACAAACTCCTTCCCCTGAAGAGAAGATGAGAGAACAAACATATTACAGATATGTAGTTATGTTGCTTAACATACTACTGGAAAGCACTCAGATACTGTGGTGATGATTGTGGTATAAGTACCTATCTAGAATAGAATGGAAATAGAATTACTGCAAAGCTATACATATTCCTAGTTATGCAAATACTCACAAGTCGGGGGGGGGGGGGGGACACCCCTCCCTCTCCTCAAATATTCTATTCTCTATATCCTTTTCTATGCTGGCCACCATACCACATTCCCTGAGACTGATATACTATTTTTACAATGATTTTTTAAAGATATTCCCTCTGTGAATTTTGAATTGTCTCTTTCTTCCCCTCATACTGAGCCTGTCAACAGAAGTAGTCTTATCCCAATTAAATAGAGATATTCTTTTCATTCTAGTCTCGTCTAGGGATATGTACACTGCTTAAAAATGCAAGACATTCTATAAATCTAGTGCCTAAAAATCTAAAAATATTTAAACTCCCTTGTGTTGTCTGAATCTAGGACACCTGAGTAACTTCCATGTGCAGATGTTTTATTTGATCACTTACTTTCCTTTTATATATTACATTACTTATAGGTTTTTAAATGTTAAAACACCTGCTTACATGTTAAATAAGAGTTTGTCACTAATTCACCCTTAAAAATGTTATTTATAAAGAAATAATACATGAAATGTATATAGGAAGAATCTTCACATTCTTAGGCCCTTGGGCTGTCAACTTGTCAGATTTCACAAACTAAGCAGGAAAGGCTGGGTCACCATTTACATGCAAAAATCTCCAGGAAAAACCCAGTTCCATTAGGTGTGGGTGATTCCGTATTTGGCAATCTCTCCTTTTATTCGTTACTGATCCAACACCCCTATATGAAGCAAGGAGACACAGTGCTGTTGCAAGTGTGACTTTTCAGATAAGACATAAAACCAACAGTTTATGTACAATTTGAGTGACTATATTCAGTTTCTAAACTGAAGTTTCAGTAGGACAGGGAATAATTCTTTACTTCCTGAACTAACATGTGGTTAGTTTAACTGTATGATCCACAGTCAAAGAGCTACTTGGCACACTCCACCTCAGAAGCTGTAGCATTGCCCTGAACGTTTATCCTTTAGATAGAAGGGCTCTACATAAATACAAATAATTTGTTTTTAAAATAGCAGTGCAGCAAATGAGCCTATCTACTGTTGACTCTAATTTCATTTGTTACCTGGTCATGAACTGGATTTTAATAAGAAGGGTTATTGTAGTAAAAATTTTGCCTAGCTATTCATGCCGAGCGACTGTTCTGTGTCCTCCCTTAAAATTACTGGGCTGAACAAAAAGCGATATAATTTATCTTCTAAATGTCCAGATTAAAAAATCCATTATTTTATTACTGGAGAAGATTCAAAAGCAAATAGACAAAAGGGGGCAATAAAATTTGATTAACTACATTCAGAGAGCTATATTCTATGTAAAGATGCATCAATAGAAATTCTATTCTTGGAATTTTAATAACAATGTTTCAGTCTATGCATCCCTAAAACAAGACTGGTTTAAAATCCAATACTCTAAATGAAAGCCATATACCAAAGACAAAAAGAAAAATAACCTAACAACATGTTAACAAAGATATAATCTTAGAGGACAAGATTCTGTTCTAATTACATAAGTGTAAGTCTGAAGTAATTCAAATGGACTCAAGAAATTATTTCATTTCTACACCAGTCTCAGAGCAGTGTTTGGCCTAGATTATTTAGAAAACATTCTTTGGAGCCAATGCTGGTCCCACTGGAGTCAAAACCAAAACCTGAAGTAGAGGACAACTGTATTATATTTTCTTTAAAATGCCCTTCTATCTTTGTTACTACTAACACCTTACATTAGTAAAACTGAAATAATTTTTTAAATTCTATTTGTGCTGTTTGTTTACTTTTTACTCATCACTTTTCACCTATTACCCAGTAGTTCCAATAGACTAAATCAGAACCCTTCCACTGGTCTCCTCTTGATTTCTCTTATAGGACCATTAGCCCCAGGAACCCTTCAACCAATACATTTGTTGCACTGCACCAAAACCTAATTGACTATCTGGAACCAACAGGAACCATCTTCAACTGCATTCTACAATGATCACTTTCCTTTTCTGTTTATAATCGTTTTAACTTTTTCAGTCTGGTTCTCATGTACCCCAAAAACACTGTTTTGTCTGGGTTTCCAACACTACAAGTAATGTTTAAATTTAGAAATAAGCTGTTTTAATTGGGGCTTTTTTGTTTTTATGAAAGCATATAGTCTAACCCAGAACTCAATCCTGCATGTTCAATTCAGCTTTAGAGGTCCAGATTTTGTCACTCTCATACTGCCTTCAGAGAAACTAATCACAGAACAAGGTGCTCCTCGGCATAAGTAAGAGCAATAGGATCTGGCCTTAAAGGGTATGCTATGCTGGGACTGGTGGGGGGATTTTGTAGAGAAAAATGCCATCACAGGGACTGGTGAAGTGTAATGGACAGTAGGACTTGCTACACTTCCGCTGCACTCCTCCTAGTCTCTTACAACAAGGGACCACTAGAATGGTCAACAGTAATAACCATCTCCACACGCTACACCATGCAGACAGCCAGATTATGGCAGCACCTGGACTGGTATGGCCATGATGTGCCCTAAGAATTGTACCACATATGAATATTAAGCTCAAGTTTTGCTTTAAATTCTATGTGCGATCAAACAATGGAAAAAAACTGAAAGAACTGAAAATTTATTATGAAGGGCAAAAATCAATGTTTTTTCTTTCCCCTTTCTCATCCTCTTAATAATTTCTCAGACACTGTGACTGGTTGGGAATAGAAAGTAAATTGCAGACAGTAGTGGATACAGTAGAACCAAAATGCCACTCTTTTAAAAAATCCTAAATTGTTATGGTCTTCAAACAGGGAGTAGTGGCCATAGAACAAGCTGTATTTTTAAAAAAAAAAAACACCATCACATCATAAAGATATAGAGCTACAGCTAATATTTTTGTAAGAGCTACGATTAAATTAACAAAATAGTCTTCATTGTAGCAGACAGGCTCTGCATTTTATTCTTCATGAAAACATCAGTATTACTTTATTATTTTTATCGCATTAGTGAAGGGTCAAAAATCCAGAAATATATATGTTTCAGAGTAGCAGCCGTGTTAGTCTGTGTCAGCAAAAAGAACAGGATTACTTGTGGCACCTTAGAGACTAACACATTTATTTCGGCTGAAATAAATGTGTTAGTCTCTAAGGTGCCACAAGTAATCCTGTTCTTTTTAATATGTATGTGAGATCTTAACCACAGTCTCTGTTAAGAACTTTTCACATAGGCCCAAATTCCACAGCTTGGTCTGAGGCCTACCTAACAATGAACAATAAATATATGGCTAAGAAAAACTCGGTAAACATGAGACAACCTTGCTTTGTTGCAACTAGATAAGCAAAGTCAGCAGAACTCCAGATGGGGAGCAGTAATTGGGTGTTCTTATGAGTTACAGACACACAAAGCACTGAGAAGACCCTCAAAGTCTACTCCACGGTGCAGGAAGGAGATAGCGAACACCATCCCCAAATGCCAACAAGAGTTCAGGGAGAGGCCTAACATCTCAGTATGAGATATGACATCCTCCCCCTTCACAGATGTATCCTCCTTCCCAGATGCCAACTCTAGTTCTCAGAAACACAATGGTGAACCCTAAAACAATTGCTATTTGCTGTGTACTTTTCACTGCCTTTTTGCTTTAAACCCCCAGGAATGTACCTGTTGGACAACCGGAAGAGCTACTTCATTCCTATGGAACCCAAAATCAGAATTTAACCTACACATTGCAATAGGAAAAGTTTGAGGGAAAACACCTGAGTATTAGCAACATGTTAATCTGAGCTATGGGCGGAGCCATTATGTAATCTTTTAGAGTATTGGTTTATTGTGCTAATCTTGTCTTGCGGCTAGAACCTATCCAGGGGCTCAGGAACTCCCTCCCCGTCGCTTCTCTCTGCCCATGAGCACCCTATATCATCTATTGTAATCAATTGTTTAGCAGTGTCTCTGAGCCTAATAAGCAAAGTGACACTCCACCAGCGCTGTGCATAATAAACCCTTGTTGAGCCCCAGGGAATCACTCACCCTGCTCTGCCCTGTGGCTCTTCTTATATGAGTCTGCTGAGCCCTGATTGGCTGTTCCTCACAGCCCCTCTCCTATTGGCTGCTTCCTGCACAGCCTCCCTAGGGCCCCACTAACCCCTTGCACGTCAATGTGGGGCGGACGCCCCATCACAAGGCTAATCCTTACTGTTTCTTTAATGAATCTACATTCATGTACACACTAGCTAGGATTATGTAATGCAATCGAGTAGGCTTGGAAAGATTAGATTTTTACCAGTAAATGTCAGTAAACGTTGATTTCAAGACACTTACGCAAACTGACGAAAATATACTTTTATCAATAATAATCAAAATTTACAGATAGGCAAAGTCAGAAAAAAATGGTACTTGAGAAATTACTAAAGTTTGATTTAAGGATATTTACTTTCTATCTTTTGATACGTGTTATTGACCATTTGTGTTTTAACGGTTGTAAAGCTTTAACTTTTGATTCACAATGCATAGTGTCATTACATAATTACTGTCTGACTCCATTATACTGTCAGACACCTCATAATTTCCCACAACTGTGAAAATTCATATTGATAAAATAGAAAAAACTAGTTTAAAATTTCAATGGACAATATCAATGGTTATTTAAAAAAAAATATCTAATTCTGCCAAACCTACATAAGAGCATTCCTCTAAGGGATTTGCCATAACAGATCAGACTATTGGCCCACCAGGTCTGGAACCATGCCTTTGGCCAATGCTTTAGTTCAGAGGAAGGCACATAGCCAACTGTGTAATGCTACATGGAGGGGAGGGGGAATTTTTCTTAGACCACTGCAATGATTATCTTATGCCTTGAAGCATGAGATTTGATTATCTTTATCTTATCTTTCATAACTAGAAATGCTACTGTTGGTCATAAAGTTATCCAAGCATTTTAAAAACTCAGCCACGATATTTGATTTGATGACCACCCGCAGCCATGACTACCATACGTTTACTATGCATTCTGCATTTGGTCAGTAATTTGTTTTTAAAATTACCCTTTTGTTTTCATGGAATAGGGTTAAAATAAGCATTTGATCAGTTTCACCACTGCCTTCATAATTCCGAACACATTAGTCAAAGCTTCCATGGGTCTACATTGAGACTTGGAGTACACACCACATAGAGATGTAAGACAATAATGTAGCTTTCTCAGGCTACACAGCTCTCTCCAACCTTTCTGACAGATAGAGGATGTGAAATGGGGAATGGGCGGAGCTAAGACCCACTCTCCATGCATTAGCCAGCACAGCAGCCATAATCTGTTGCTGACACAGGCCAGCAAGAAATGACTCCCTCCACAATATCCCAGCTCCCAGAACAAGGTAGTAGCAGTAGGGAATTGTGCCATAGGGTACATCTACATTGCAGCAGAGAACACGCTTCCCAGCTCAGGCAGTCAGACACACATTAACTCTGCTCAAGACAGTAGTGCACTTAAAATAGCAGCTAAAAATAGCAGCGTACCTGGGGGTATCACAGGTGACAGTTCACGCTAGCTGTCTGAGTAAAACCTGCCCAGATTGCCCATGCTACCCCCAGCTACACTGCTATTTTTAGTGTGTTAGCTCGAGAGACGAGTTACAGCATCTGTCTGCTGTAGCTGGGAAGCACACCCCCAGCTGCAGTGTAGATGCACCCTGAAGAGGTGCTTGAGAGAGACAATACCTTCTGTGGTGGCTCTTGGTGTTATGCAGTTTAAGCAGCACCTCTTACTCAGACTCATCTCCTCTGCAGGATGAATAACCACATTATTTTGGATATTTAGATAGTGTGGCAGAGCTCCGATCTTGTCCCTGTGGGTCCCGCGCTTCTAGGCGGTTTATGCTAGCCTCAGAGGATGGTGAGAGAACTCCCACAGTCCCTGTTGTCCCTCTGGGCTTTTTTTCAGAACAGTTTAGCCTCCTGTTCTGCCAGAGGCCTGTCTTCCCCTTGTAGTGGCAGGTTGGTGGGGGGAACCCAGGCCCGCCCTCTACTCCGGGTTCCAGCCCAGGGACCCTAATGGTAGCAGCTGTTGGCAGCCAACCTCTCACTGCCAGAGTTGCTACAATTCCCTGGGCCACTTCCCCACAGCTCTCCTGCTTCTCACTTCTTCACCCTTACCTTAGGGCTCCCTTACTGATGGCGCGAGCGTGTCCTCATTTACTCAGTCCTTCAATAGCAACAGCACTTCCTCTCCTCTGGCTCCCTGGCTCCTCTTTTAGCCTGACTGGAGTGAGCCCTTTTATATGCTCAGAAGAGCCTTAATTAGGGTCAGGTGTTCACTTTACCTTAATGGCCTCACCTGACTCTTTGCAGTTTAATTAGAGTCAGGTGTTCTCATTAGCCTGGAGCAGTCCCTGCTCTGGTCAGTTAGGGAACAGAAAACTGTTAACCCAATGGCCAGTATATCTGCCTTCTACTATTCTGTTGTACCAAACTGGCCTGGGTCTATCACAATAGATAAAATACAGAGTTTTTTTCCTTTAAAAAAAAAAACAAAAACTTTCTTCCCTGTTAAGAGCTTTCAATAACTAAGGGGTCAATATGAAGAAATAATGTTGACTTTTTAGACAAAAGATCAGAGAAGAGGAAAAATATACTTTCACATGATGCTCTCTTGCTGTTTGGTAACTATTTCTAGAGCCATGTGAAATTCCTTTTCATTTTCTTATTTATTTATTTTACAATTTTTCATTTGGGAATTTCATCTTACTTTGTTTTACCCATGTGGGGGAAGGGGGAGCCCTGCCCCCCCGGGCAAATAGGAGGTTCTGAGGAGGGGTTTCACAGCACATTCACCCCGCAGAGGCAGCTCCTGTAACATGGGGCGCAGGCTCCCTGTGCTGGGTATTGCAACCTGGAACACAGTGTTGCAGCACTACTCAGGATTTGCCTGGCCAGCCCAAGGTCATGATAGAACAGATGGGGGTGCGCCTGGCCAAACTTGAGCCACTGTGCAACCTCATGCACCAAATCACAATGCCAAGAGCAGGGTCTCAAGCCCATAGGTCAAGAGCTGCATGAGGGTTTGTCCTTTTTATACGTTCCCCTGACCACATAACCCCCCGCTTGACTCTGCACCCCCTTCTATACAACTTGTTATTAGGGTGGCCACACAAGTGTGAAAAATCGGGACAGGAGGTAGGAGGTAATAGGAGCCTGTATAGGAAAAAGACCCCAACATTGGGACTGTCCCTATAAAATCGGGACATCTGGTCACCCTACTTGTTATTCTTCCATTATACATCCTGGAGCTGAACAAGAAAGAAATTACAACCAAAAATGAAATTGGACTCACTCAAATGAACAAGTCACACCTACAGAAAATTAATTTCCAAAATGGGAGTTGTGTAATTTAAGCCTGCGTGGAACTTGGTCAAAGTTTATTCTGGTTACTAAGGCAGGCTCTAAGGAGAAAAAGACTATTTATCCCACTCTTCAATGAAAGTACAAAAGGGAGCCAACTAAAAAGCATACTTGTCGAAAGCAATTTAACTCACTGAAAGAATAGAGGTTTTTTTCTGCACCATACTATGAAATGCAGAACAACAGAGTGCAGCTCTATAAAATGAATACTTCCATAAGGAGTAAGCTTAGTTAGAAAGACCATTTTCTATGCCGTGGGTATTTAACAGGTTGCTTGCTAGTGAAATACCATAGCAACCACAAGGCCACTTGGTGCATATTCTGCCTTTGTGAAAAAAAATACCTTCTTAAAGAAACAAGGACTGTACACTAGAAGGTAATTTTAACACATTAAGTAATCCCACTAAAGCGAGTGAGCTCCAGGATTGGGCCCACAATAGCTACTGTTTCCCTATTGAAATAGCATCCACGTAAAATCCAGCCAGGATTTTGTAATACAATAGATTATGCATTGCAACATGTGCCAACCATCCTCCACATTCAAATTTCACCTTAAAACCCAGAATGCAGCAACTGTTAGACAGCCCAAAGCCACACTGCAGGTTTAAGAAGGAACTGAAGAACATGAGCTACCGCTGAACTTTCAAAAGGGATTTAGGTGGACAGACTGAAGTTACACAAACCAGTAACAAAACAGGATACCAAGACTTACCAGTCCAATCTTAACAAACCTGTCATGGAATCTTTAGTAACCATAACTAGCCAGTATGACAGTTTTACATTACACACACAGAAACAAACAAACACACACACACACACACACACACACACACACCCTGAGGCAATTGCTCAAAGGGAAAAGTAGCACCTACTGAATCACAGCCACCAGTTTGGACAGCAATCTGGAGCTGCCATCCAAATTCTAATCCAGCTCAACCTTGCTTAGTTTGAGATCTTTCAAGTTCAGAGACTGCCATGGTACGACTGCCAGAAGGTGCAGGAAGGTGCACTGATCACATGGCATTGTTCCCGAGTCAGTGTCAAAGAAAAACATAAAAACTACAAAATGTATACAATAAAACTTTATATTTGAATACAATCAAAATAGATCTGGAAACACAGAAGTTTCTTTTATTGAGTCAGTCAACACTGCATATTTTAGTTCAGCACTTCCTCTCTAGGTTTGCTACAATGTACAATTTACATAGCACTTATAAAATCAACTTTTGAGAAAGGCAGGTTCAAACATTGTACCGTCTTGAAAATTACATTTAGAGTTATTAAGTTTTCTGGTCAGATTTTCATTTATAGAAATATTACTAAATTATCAATATACAGAAAGAAGCTCAAGTCAATCTTCCCCCCTTTCCCCTTTATAGCTTCCTAACACACTGCTTTACTAATGGTATCTCAAGGCTAAAGAAAAAAAATTATACATATCCTCCCATTGCAACAAAAGGAAAAAGATAAATAACATTGCTACCAATGGGCAGACACCAATTATTTCCTATTTTTTATAAAAAAATAAAAAAAAAGCTTCCAAAGCTTTTAACTCACAGTCTATGAATGTCACTGATTGACATTCTGCTTCTGTGCAACCTCATCCATCGTCATGCTAACATTTTATTAAAGATTCCTTTAAAAAATTAACTTTAAACTCTAGCGTAGAGTTACATAGCTGGCCACTACCATTAAGTCCTAAGATGTATTTGCACTCCTAAAGCTTAGCACATATGCCATATATAATTCCAAGGTTTGGGGGTTTGGGTTGTTTTGTTTTTTTTAAGATGAAACATAATACTCTGTTTTAACTAGGCACCTAGGGCGTAAGTGCCTATTTATGAAGGGAAATGTTATGTTTTTTTAAAAAAACATATTTCTTCCTGAATCCCATTCATTTCCACTGTTAAAAGAGTCATTTCATAACAGCGTGGACATGTATTAGGTACACTTTCTCATCAAAATCTGACAAACCATCAGAGGCTCTTTATTAACAGCTACAGGCAGAGAACCAAGAAATACAATTATAGTGTTTACTGATTCTGATTTTTTTTTGGTCAAAACTCCACATTTAAAACAATTTCTCTCACAAGTAGATTCTAATATGCGTGCTTCCCATCAGATATGCAGCAATGCTCTGAAAGTTTCATTCATAACATACAAGGGAAAAGCTCAAGACAGTCAGCATGTTGAGGATGATCTGTTGCTAAACACCACAATGTTTAAATGAAATGTCAGATAACATTTTTAATCATTCTCAAAAAATGTTATTTACAATAGAGTACAACTCTCAGAATATATATTGTTTCAGTCCCCGTCTAGTATGTCATTGGAAGCAATATTATCTGCTTTGTACAATACTAGTCAAGACTAAAAGCATGGAAAGAACTCATAACAATACGCAGCAATTGCTATTAAGGACATGACATCATTTCCTATTCTTAACCATCTACAACAGTGAAAATCCAGCTACTGAGGCAACCAATCGCTCCAGAGACTTGTACTGACACTGACAATAATGATTCACAGTACAGTGAGCCCATAATTTGAGAGAGAATCTTCAACAACCTTGACCCACATGTATAATGTGAACAGATACTTTAATTCCTCTTCTAGGCACGCTGTTTGAAATTCAAAACTGGTTGGAGGGAGACTCACTTAATCTAGGCAGCACCACCAGCAATGTTCAGGACAAATACAGTGTACTTCAACAATGACTAGAAGAGCACATGCGCATAGTAACTGAAGGAGAAGCCTCTTCACAGTAAAAATGATTCCAATTTGTACTCCATTGCTATACAATCATATTTTTAGAGTAAATCCTACCACTGGGGAATCAGGAATTTGTGGGTTGGTTAAGATATCTTTATCTGCAAAATACAGCCTTATCTATTCTATTTTTCTAATGCACTGCAGTTTAGAAAGTTATGATCCATCAGAGAAAATATTGCACTATGAGAATAATTGCATCAGACAAGGCACAGAAATAACTGAATGTGCTTTATGAAAATGAAGTGTTACTGACCAGGACCCTGATCTAGGAAAGCTCTTCAGCGTGTGCTTTTCCTTGAGCACCTGAATAGCTCCAATGAATTCAATGGGAGTGCTTACATGATTAAAGGTGAATTCATACTGAAGTGCTTTGCTGAACTGGGCCCTAGGATTTGATGGAGCTATGCTGATTTACACCATTTGGGGATATATTGCCTTTACTCCCAAAGGGTCCACCACGAGCATTCATATCATGATGGATATAATCAAGACAATTTTTTAGTAAAGAATCAATAGTACATCTTGAAGCCTCAGCATAACAGTAACTTTGGACCTGACAATTTACACGGCATTTTCATACTTATTTACTGTGCTTGCTATTTATCCTCACCCTAGAGTTATTCTAAGCAGTTACTAGATCAGAAAAGATCTGTACTATTTCTGAAAGAAGACAAATGCTGCATGAAATCTACTGTGTTTTAAGAGAAAATCTAAGATAATTTAACACTAATTTTACACATAAAATGGTTGTTTTCAGACCAATTTGTCTTCTCTTGCTTTCCCCATAAAAGCAATGTTTGTAAGAGGAACAAAAGGAAAAGCTGAAAAGGAAAGGAGAGTTCCAAGGTGAAATCATGGGATAATTTAAATTCTCTGAATATATTGCCTCTGCACATCTACACAGCATGAATCTTGTGCTGTGCCTTGCAGGTCCTGGAACCATTTGGGGCCCCTGTATTTGTCCTGTACAGTTCCTTTCAATTAATTAGCCTCTTTACGTTGCTATAGACACTCCCACCTTTTCATGTTTCTCTGAATGTATAAATATCTGCTTACTGTATGTTCCATTCCATGCATCCGATGAAGTGGGTTCTTAAGCCACGAAAGCTTATGCTGAAATAAATTTGTTAGTCTCTAAGGTGCCGCAGGTATTTTTCTTGTTTTCTTTTTCCAAGACTGTAAGAGGCTCTTAAACCCTGGTCTTCCCCCAGGATCCTCTTTATCTGATCAACATCTAGCTCCAGGTAATAAAGAATAAGGGGAAGGAGGGAAGCATCCGTGTGGATCTGCAAAGTCAATATATTCAGATAACTAACTGCTGGGAAACAACCTTCATTTCTCCCTCACGAAATTCCCTTTTCTAATCCCCATGTAGGAGATTAGCAAGTAATAGAAATCCTTAGTTTCTTTGAAGAGTACTAATTTAAAAGTTTTGAGGAACTGCCCTCCCAAATAATCATCTGATCTGGCTTCAATATCAAGAGATCAATACTGAGAGGATGGAATTCCAGGTGGCAACCTTACAAACTTCAGATCTCACACATTATGATGATGAGCCACAGAGGCAGCTGCAGCTCTAGTGGAATAAATTCTGGGTCATGAAACTTGATATTGAATCCAATCTGATCATAAACAGGCTGAGATATAGAATCTGATTCTATTCAGGCACCCTCATTCTTAGATATCACAGTGATGGGTGAAGTATAACTATACAGACAAACTTAGAACTGAGATTGCTTTCCCACTGAACTGTTCCCTATAAGTTACAAATAACTGGGATGACTTCCAAAAGACCTTTGATCTTTCCAGATGGTAACTAATAGTTCTTTTAAATCCAAATCATGAAACTTGGCATCACTAGGAAGATTGCACAGTCTTCGGGGAAAGAAAACCAAGCTTGTAAATTGCTTGAGTCGAATAGAATTCCAAGTCTACTTTTGGCAAATATTTCAGAGGATGTAAAGTTATTCTGCCCTTGATGGAGACTCTAAATGAAGGATCAGCCATAAGAAATATTAACATGATTGAAATCAGACAAACTTGAAGTGTTAACATGTTTCCTCTTCAGTGCGCAATTCTTAACAGACGGTTTACTGAATTCTAACACCAACTTCATTTCATTAGAGAACGCAAAGTCATCCTCAATCATGAATTCATATTCCAAACCACTAAGTAAAGACTGTCCCACCTGGACATGAGATCTAGGGATGCCAACGGAAACAAACCTACATATCGCACCAGCTGAAGCTTTTTCATGGCTTGGGGCTTCATTGTTAATACAACGAGTTGCAACAACCTGGCCTAGAGGCCAGGAATGTGTGGGTCACTGTGGCCAAATCTGTGGCTGGCTGGCAGACAGACAATCTCCTGGATCATCAGAGACAGAAGTAGGCATTTTTTGCCACTTTGATATTTGGCCGCCAGTAACATCGGGGCTCCTTTCACTTGTCATTTCATCAGTTAGGATAAATTTGATTTGTGTGTGCCTCAAAGGAATTTTGATAGGCACAAGTGAAACAGGGGCATATGGGTATGTGCACATCATGCATTGTTGAGCAGTCATTCATATTAGTCATCAATCACCCATAGTAGGATCATCTGGAGTCCTTTCTGTTGTTTTAAGAAGTATTCTAAGAATTTATTGTGCATCTGGGAATATTTCATGATCTTCCGTTTTCTACCTATTGTGTAAGATACATAACTTCCGAACACAAAATAAGAACTATGGTAAATTTTACTAGCAAATCTTTATCTTGTTCAAATGTGCAAAGAGAACAATTGTCTATGAATTAACCCAAAAATGCATAAAATGCTAACCCCCCTGAGCAGGAGACAGAGCAAAGTCCATGTCAACTAACTCAGGCTCATGCTAAGGGAATACAAATAGCAGTGTAGATGTTCCCGCTTGGGCTGGAGTCCCGTGCTCTGAATCCCAGCAAGGGGGGTGTCTTAGCCCTCAGGTTCCAGCCCGAGCGGAAATTTCTACACTGCTACGTTTAGTCCTGTAGAATGAGTCTGAATCAGTTGACCTGGACTCTGACTTATTGTAGGCTTGAGAACTGATCAGCACCGCCCCTCCTTCCCCGCCCAATATTAAACCAGTCTTGGGTGCCCTAGATTTTTGCAGGGAACATTCATGCCGCTGTTCCCCCCCCCCCCCCCCCCCCGCAGTGTAGACTTACCGCAAGTGCTTACCTGGCATGCCTGGCTGACAAGATCCTCATACACCTCTGTTCAGGATCCTCAGCCACAAACACTCTCCTGGCGTTAGGTACCTAAACCAGCTGTTAGATAGCCCAATGCCCTAGCAGCTGAAACTGTCTCCTGCTCACACTTAATACCTCTCTCACGATCGTCCTACATTACCCTGTACTCCCAACTGTTGAGGTAAGGCTCTGAACTGCTCATCAGCTGCGGGGTGGTGTCAGTGCCTAGGTAACACTGTAAAAATGCAGGTGCCTCAGGGATTAGACAGCACCTAGATTAGAGTGGCAGTTTGAAAATGTTAGTTGCCCTTAAATGATGGATTTAGGCACCTAAATATCTTTGAGAAACTGAGCCTATGTGACTTAGAACATTAGAAATGTGTGTCAATAAGAAAAAAACCCCACAAGTTACAAAACCAAGAAAGGCTCAGAACAAGCTGTAAAATCGGGTGCCTTGGTATTTAATCTACAGACATGGAAGGGCGGTTTTAATTTGGTTTTTACAACAGTATCTTACTGTATAGTGCACTCCTATGAAGCTTGCTTGCTGACCCTAAAAATAAATATTTAATATAATTTTAAAGTTCACTTCACAAGATAACATTCAATGACCCAGACTGTCACCTCTCCCAGATGTGCAGGTTCCCGTCACCTAAAGTATCATAATAAGTCTTAGATAACTTGATTTAACTATGCCCCAGTGACTCTCAATGACCTCCTGAGCTTTTTAAATCATGCCAATTAGATTGTGGAGATTCTGCTTAATTTTTTTTGTGGAAGAAAAGTGTTCTGCAGTGGCCAATTACACCCTGAAATATATTTTTTCCTTTTGTTAGAATATGGCATTTGCTGAAAATTTTCCATCTCCCTTGAAAACAGAAAAGACATTTTTTAATCTGATCACTTGTGAACACTGTTCCTATGTCTCTATGCAAGCTGCTGTATTATTACTGCTTTGTAAAGTTAACTTCAGGTACCCTAGGGGACATATTCTTGGAATCCAGCATGTGGGGGACTGCAGTAACAGAACAATGGCAGACCTGCGCAGTTTTCTCTCTCTGTTGGACCACATCGATTTTTGGTTCCACTGAAAGTGGAGTTTAAGGATCACATAGGGAGTCTTAGAAACCCTTTTTAGTAGTTTAGAAAAATACTGCCCTGCCCTGAGAGACAGAAATGATGAGAGAAAACTAAATAGAAAACAAATACTTTCCTAAAACTGTCAATGTTATATCAACCCTCCCACCACACCCACCAATGATGAGCAAGGCAAATGCCACAGGAAGTAACATGCTAAATAACTCACTTCCAATCCAGGGTCGGTCCCCAGTGGCTGAAATTGCTGGGATTAAGCTTTTAGAACATCATGTGCATAGGTCAGGTTCTGGTAGAGTGAACAAATCAACCAGTAATCCCAGCTAATACAAAGAAATCTAATAAAAAAATGATAGGGTGGTTATACAACCAATCTGACCACAGTGATAAGAGGCTTAGATCACAGAAGGGGAGCTTAGGGATTGTCATAATTTTGATGTGAAATTTAAAATAAAACTTTATCACTGGCATTTGCCAAAGGAAACATACCATTTACACTAAGTGAGATTTCTGTAAACCTTGCAAAGAAAAACCAATGGTTTCATGAATCACTGAACTTTTCACTCCCAGGTGTCAGCCTCTTTCTGCACCCTTGTTTGACGTGTTTCCAAGATGAAAAAATTGGCAGGAGAAAGGCATAGTGGCAACTTCAACTCATTCTTACTGGTACCTTCCTCCAGGTGATAAGCAGTCAGTTAAACCTTAGCACATGGTTTCTTAGGGTTCAGAAGCATGTAAACCTCGCAAAGTGGGTTTGTTGTTTGACCCAGTATGGCTGTTATTATGGTTTTTTTCTTTTCTCCCCCATCATATGGGCTGGGTTTAAAGTCACATAAGGAACCCATGCAATTGGAGCAATTTTATCAAATGTTATCAATTTTAATGTAATTTCGATTCATTTATTTCCTGTAACTATGATGGTATTTTTTTCTTTACAATTTCTGAGTTCCTTTGTTATGACTGATCACATCATATGGGCATTGATATTGCAGCTCCCTGACTGGCTAAGCATGTATTTAACAGGATTTAGAAGACTTTTTATTTCATTTTCTTAAGGACGAGGCTGCATTTTATGATCTCTCTCTGAATCAGTCAGAAACCAAAAACCATCAGCCACAGCAGTAACAAAGAGTAACTTTGTGATGTTTATGGCTATTGTGTTTTACCGGGGTAAATAGTTCTGCCTATCACCCTCACTCCTACACCATCTGGGGGAACAGCAAGTGAAGATTGCCTACCAGAGACTGGACTTTAACAATATGCCTCACAAAACTGTACTTGAAACCTCAGGGATACTATAAAAGAGATGGCAGATTCTATTATACATTTCTTCTGTGTGGATAAATTACCTCTATCTAACACAAATCACGCACCATACGTTCTATTAGACTAAAATGTGCTGTGGGTTTATTTTTCTTGTTCCTCTGATGTTTTAATTACTGCAACAAAATTACAACAGGCAAAACAACAGCTTGAAGGTATAGATGCAGCTAACAACTAACCTATACTAATGCATAAATATGCAAGAGCACACATGTAGCTGTGGTGTGTATTCATGTTCTACAAACAAGCAACTGATAGTTCTCATGTGATCAAGACTAGCAGCTCTTCTTTAACACCCACCACTTCCTGGCACCTTCATATTTCACATACATGTCCCCCAACACTCTTCTTTCCCCCCTGCCATAAGATAACTTCATTATAATATAGTTTAGTGCAGGGGTGGCCAACCTGTGGGCTCTGGAGCCACATGCGGCTCTTCAGAAGTTAATATGTGGCTCCTTGTATAGGCACTGATTCCGGGGCTGGAGCTACAGGCACCAACTTTCCAGTGTGCTGGGGGGTGGAGGGCCTCACTGCTCAACCCCTGGCTCTGCCACAGGCCCTGCCCCCACTCTACCCCTTCCCATCCCCTCTCCTGCACCTGCCATGCCCTCGCTCCTCCCCCTGCCCCGCTGAGCCTCCTGCACACCATGAAACAGCTGATCGGGAGTGCAGGGAGGGAAGGGGAACCGCTGATTGGCGGGGCTGCCGATGGGTGGGAGGCACTGGGAGCGGGGGCACGAGCTGATGGTGGGCTGCCGATGTATTACTGTGGCTCTTTGGCAATGTACATTGGTAAATTCTGGCTCCTTCTCAGGCTCAGGTTGGCCACCCTGGTCTAGTGACTAAACACTACCATTAGTTAAATGAAACCGAGAGAACCTCAGTCACTCAGCATAGATAAACAAAGGCAGAATTTTGTTTTCCATAGGGAAACATACGTCATAGGGTGGTGTAGTTAGATAAATTCAAATAGGCTGAAGTTCTTTAAAAGAGAATATGCAATTACACAACCGTGTGGTACATGATTCTCCCACTCAGATATATATTAAAGTTTTAAACTCATACTTACATCTCACTGTTCACACATAGCCATTCAAACTAATCATGGTGTTTAATATTAAAGGGGCTAGAATCAGAATGCAGAGGAACACGAAAACAGCATTGGATATTTAAACTAAAATTAATCTCAACTCTTCAGGCAAATTTAGCTCATTTTTATACAGCTGCAGCCAAAGCCTGTATAGTCCCTATTTCACCACGTATTGAGAACTTTGTACTGTAGTTCACTTATGCTTCAGAAGTACTAAACCCTGCAGGGCAAAAGCCTTTCTATTATTTTCATGTCCTACATTTCTCCATGCTCAGGCTATAATGCTAGTCCACGATTACTGCACGGTAATCCCATAGGCAAGCCTGGCTAGCGGTATGCAGGTTACAGAGTCGATCATGGATTTACACACGGGTGCAAAGAAGGCACAGAGCACAGACAGCCTTTCCTATTTCTGTGTGTCCCTGAACTGGCATCAGACAGACTCTCTCCAATGCCACTTGTGACACTAGAAACCCAAAAGGAGGGTGTGGGACAGGGCAATCTCTTCAGATCTGGCCCCTTCCCCACCAGCAAACTGGGCTGAGCCGACAGATGCAAGTACACCCTGCCCTCTGTTGAATGCTACAGCAGTAATCAATACTGTGTGATCTCCCCAGAACACTCCAAGTTCCTGGGTCAGATTTTATTCTCAGTTATATCCATGTAATTCTGTGTAAATTAATGAAGTTACTCCAGATTTAAATCAGTGTGATTTGAGCAGAATCTAGCCACATATGTCTGACACTGCACAATTCCATTCTGCAGGCTGTATTGAAAGTCACAGTACATCCTATGCATAAACCATTCTGCCTACTGCAGAGGTCAGCCCCTCTGTTTTTAGGACTCTCCGTGCTATCGCACATGTACTCACTTTCTAATGCATCTAACCATGAACAAGAAAGTAGTAATCAGAGACGGCTGAGCTACAATGACATCCCAGTAAGGCCTAATTCCCCAAAAAATATTTTTACCACACAAAGCAAACGTATTATTCAAGATCAAAATTGGAATTATATGTTACAATATATATTGTGTACATTATGCATACAAAGTATGTTGCATATGTATAAGCACATCATGATATCAGAGTACTCCTGCAATTAACTAACTTAATTACATGTCTGTTTAACCCTGTCCTCAGAAGAGTTTTCGAATGATTTTTCTCTTCTACACTGACTGGGTGGTGGTTAAATGACTGCAAGGGCAATACGTGTTCTCAACTTTTCAAGAACTCTTTTTTTTATACTGTGCAATTGTATTCTACTATGCCCCGCCTCACAAAAACAGTCTGTGATGAGACACAACTGACACACAGTAAAACAAAATTCCCTTAAGGTTTAAATGTACCCTGAATCAGGAATATTAAACACTATCATCTGACACTGCTGTGGTTTTAACAGCATTAACACAGTTTGTCCCCTGTAGCTCCAAATGGTTTAACAGATGATAGCCTGTCTGTCTACTGGCCAAAGTATCTCCTACTGTTAAGTTTATATTTATGGCAGTGCCAGCTCTCACGCTAGTTATTGGATATTTTTCTTTTTTCCCCAACACAGCAAACACTTTCAGATGATCTATATTACCAAAATAATAACTGAATTCATAAATGCTTTTCCAGAGAGAAAATTGCATTGATCAATACAATCAAACCAAACTCCTGAACAAGAAATCTAGCAAGCAAATTTTGTTAATGTTAGAAAATTTGGAATACTGGGAATGTAACGACTACGTATGAGTCTGATTCCCAGCATTAGCTCCAGCATTTTTTGGATTCTACAAGCCCTCTATGGATAGACCCTTGAAACCAATCAAATGTAGCAAGTGCAACCCTATAAATTCAGTATTTATTTATGGTAAATTAAAAAGAAACTATAATTTCTCTCACTAGGATATCCACATAAGAGGGAGCTTCATTTTCCTGAGGCGTGCTGGAACATCTAATACTATCCTTTAATATAACATAAGCAATGGTTCTGATCTTCTCTATTCCTTCCTCACCCACAACTCCCACTAAATCAAGCAGAATTTTAGATGCTCCGGGAATACAAGATCAGGCACAACATCATGCAAAACACATCCATCTAAAACCACAGGTAATGCTAAACAATCAGCAAATCTAGGAGGCTTTATAAAAGAAGGGATGAGGAGTTCTGTAACGTGAAGCCAGTGTGGGAAATTTTCATTCCCCATATTTCCCCCAGAATGAACCATATGTAATGGCCAAACAACCGGGCCTACATTTTCATTTTAATCTAATCCAAATTAACAGGGGGAAAAAGCCTACTATTGATACCTGTATATTCAAATTAGAATGCTGGAGTTATGCAGGTGGGCTAGCTCTCCAGCTTAGGAAGGATCGATGCCCCCACCAGAATCTGTTTCAGTACCTTGCTTCAAGGGACAACATATCGGTTAAACAAAAACTGAGGCTAAAGTTCTCCACCCCACATGGGCTACAATCCCCAGAGGCTTTTTCCTCCCAGTTCCTTGGTCCCTCACCTCTCAGGGACCAAAGAACTCTCACAGGGGCCTTTTTATTCCCTTCAGTTTTCTAGCTCAGCTGAGCTCTTGCTATCTTTTATAAGGACCTGGTGCCCTTCAGGTTCTCAACTCCTAGCCCGACAGCCTCAGTGGGGAGGCAACTGATCAGTCACAGGAGGAGCTGGGCTAGTCTCCCCTTAAAGGGGTCAGTCACTCTATGACAGACAGCTCATGCAGTGGGTCAAGCAACAGAGAAATACACCACCAGATGGGAATCAGGATCATGGTCCTGACCTCAACACCTATACTTCCGGGCTGGAAGGGCAAAAGGGTCCCAATTCAAAACTTACCGAAGTCACTGGAAATACTTCCACTCCCAATGGGAACAATAATCAGTCCTATGGAGAGGTATGGAGACAATGGATTGACATTTCCTCATTTGCATTTATAAAACAGATAGAGTCCCAGATAAGTTATTTTATAATTAAATTAAAATGTAGGAGACTTTGATGAGGAAAATAATTAACATTCCTCAACAAAGAGAATAATGATTAAAATGTTTTCAAAATCAAGGGGTACATAACACTATGTCAGATAAAGCTCATGAGGATTTATATTGATTAAATTCCTATGTAGGGCGAGATATAGCCTTCTTTTTTCATTTCCAAGGTTGTTCATTACAAGATGCTGTGAATTTCAAAATAGATATAACTGAGCCTTACATTATTTTGTTCAATAGAGAAAAAGCAATTCCACACTCACCTTGCACTGACATTCATTTGTACCCAAATGCTGAATGTGAGAGGAGGGTTCATTCTACTTCAATGGTTGCCTGCTGCCAATTACGGAATATCCAATAATACCAATACAAAAAAACAACTGACAGAACCTTTTACCCCTCCATATAAACACACACACACACACACACAGATCAAGGTGAGCTACTGCTTTATTACTGTAATTGCAATGCACAAGCAAAATACTCCAACCAACCCATGCGAAGTATGTAGCTCCCTGTACAGACAAAACATTTTCTTCACACAAACCAATGATCAGTGACTTTTTATGTAGCATATCACTGACAGAAAACACAAAGACAGCAAGGGCCTAATTACTAAAAGGTATGTTAGGACATGGGGCCCATTTTGTAGTCAAGCAAGAAATGGCCTACTAAAAAGGGAGATGGGTTCATGTTTTACTCAAATTTGATATTAACACCTGTACAGAAAAATCATTAGAGGAAAACCACACACATAGTAGCAGTGCATTGATTCCTGTGGGAAAGAAAGACTGGAAACTGTGCCTTGCATTCCATTACAAACGGAAGGCACTTCAAAACGTTGCTGACCTTTTCACAATAGCATTGATTCAGCTAGCAGGACTGAAAAGCCAAGAAGCAAATAAAGTCACCTCAGGGTAACGGGTTAAAGCCAGCTGCAGAACAGAGTAGAAAGCTTGACCTTCAAAGGTTCATATGTCATCAGCCCCCAAACCAAATGGAGGAGAGTGTTTATCACCAGTGCAGGTTCCATAATAAAGCAGCATGCATTCTGCTGAAAAACAATCTGTACACATCAACTTTGCATATCTAAGGCAGTGCCTTTCTGCTCCATGTCAGCCCTAAGGTTTGTCACTTGGATGAAGAAGGGTTAAAAGCCATGGGCCTGATTCTCTCCTCTCACACTGGTTTTACACTGCGCCAGATTCTCCACTGCCTGCCACTTTGTTTATTCATGTACAGCTATACAAAGCATGCATAAAATGCTGGCGTATCAGAATGGTAATGATTTACAGCCACTTTGCACAAGTCTTAATGACCACACAAAGGGCAGGGCAATAGAGAATCAGACCTATATATCAGTGCAATATTCAGGATTTACCATAGTTTATGGAAGAGCAGAATCAGGCACTGTACAGTATTACATTGCTCCAGGAAATTAAAGTGGGTAAAGCTATTTAGAACCCATGCAGAAGGACTCTGCTGCCAAGGAGACCTCAGAGCTCGGTCTCTGCAACACATAGGAGAAGGATAAATGTAGGCAAGCCAGGGATGTGGTGACTGAATAATGCTGATCCATGCAGGCCAAGTCGACAAATGAAGGAAGCAGCAATCTGTGCCCAATACTTCCCCACAACTTCTGGAAGTTACACATGCTATGCTAAATGAGCCTGTGACTAGCTTTCAGTTTCAGCGTTAGCATTCAGTGCTCTAGCTCCATGACAGTTATAGGAGCACAGCTCTTTTACTTGGCTTGTCCTCACTTTCTCAGGATTATGCCCTTGAGGCCTGATCCAAAGTCTACTGAAGCCAATGGAAAGGATCCCATTGCCTTCAATGAAGCCTGGATCAGGTCCTCTCAGACCAATCCTGCAAAGCACTGGACACTCTTTGCTTCCACTGACTTCAATGCAAGACCAGTCCCTTAAACATGTAACTGGCTACATAAATCCAACATACGCACCACTGGCATTCACAAAACCCCTGCTCAGCAGCTGCTTAACCCTATAGGCACAAACCTACGTGCCTCAGATTCCACCAATAAAGTCTAAATTTCTACCAGGATGCGTGGCATGCTCATGCACTCTTGGCTGAAATATAACAATGTAATACACCTGGGAATGAAGCCTTCAACACCTACGAAACTCCAACTAGTATTAAATGCTGCAGTTTGTCTCCTCAGCAACGCAGATTACCACAAGCACATCAAACTTGTCCTCCACTGCCTACACTGGCTTCGCATACAATTTCAAATTAAGTTTAAGGCCTCAGTCCTTTTCTTCAAGGAGCTCTGTAGTCTGGGACCAAGAGATCTAAAAAGCCCAGCTAAAGAACCGGGAGGAAGACTGGGTTGGTAACTGCACTCAACTGACACAACAGAACTCTCTACAATGAAGGCAAAGCTCATCTGTGCAGGAGACAGAGCTTTCTGAGGAGCTGGTCTGAGATGGTGAATGAACTTCCCCATGAACTAAAGAACCATCCCAAACCTCAACACATTCCAAGTGCAAGGATCGTATCTTTGATTTTGCCTTCGCTAACGAACACATAGCAACATATTTATTTATTTTTAAATTTAAAAAAATGTAAAACCCTATCAAAACAAGACACTTCACATTTACATCTAAAGATGCTATTGCATGTATTTTACATCACAATTTCAGCAAGAAATATAACCAATGCATCCAGTTACAATCTCTGTTTAAAAACTTGCAGGGAAGAAATGACATCAGAATGAAGGAAACAAAACAACCAACATGAAGATATGAAGGAAAATTAGCCAAAAGAACGACTAATTTTTTTGGAATAAAAGGAGTGTGGTATATTAAAGCAAGAAAAGCAACACAATATCAGCTCAATGAGAATAAATAGCAATGACAATACGAACACATAAACCTGGCTTTCATTTAATATAGCTGATTTCATTCAAACAATCTCCCAGCACTTTTTAAACACTAAATACAGAGATAAATTCACTTACCACCTCTGAAATGCAGCTACCTCTATGGTTATAAGTTGCAGCTGTAAAATGCACAGCCACACTGCAGAAAAGTTTACGACTGGAAGTAGAAATAGTACTATATCCAACAGTAAAATCAGGGAGAATTTTAGGTTGGCAAGATGTAATTAAACCATTCTGAATTTGACCACAATATCAAGGCATAGCACCACTATAATCATGAACCAAGTTAATAAATGGTGAGAATGAAAAATTTTTCAGCTAGAAATAAAAGGGAAAATTACAGAAGAAATAATAGGTCAAAGTAGGAGACAAAAAGAGCTTAGAAAAATAATGAAGTAAAAAGGTAGCACATTAAACACAATGCCACCCTGAAAACGATACTTTGGATAGAAAGGGAGTGTGGCAACTAACTGGAGCTATTGCAGGGTAGAAGGTAGCTTAGTGGACACATTTTTTATTAATGTTTTCAGTGGACTTGCTGACTCTATAAAAAAAGGTACACTGATAAAAACACAGATAAATGTGTTATCGTCCTAGATACTGGACATGCTTACTCATACATTCATAGAGTTTAAAGCCAGAGAGACCCATTAGATCATCTATTCTGACCTCCTGTATATCACAGGCCATTAATTTCACCCAGTTATGCCTGTATCATTGTTTGACTAAGCCATTTCTTCCAGAAAATAACCCAGTCTTGACCTGAAGAGAAACCACTACTTTCCTTGACAGATTGTTCCAATGTTTAATCTCCTTCACTGTTAAAAATATGTTTTCAATTGTCCTGCTTCTGCTAATTACAGCTATGCAAGCCTTGACTCTTATTGTGATTCTTTCTTCCCTACACATGATTCAGGCACTGGATGGCACCCCATTTTTAAATATATTTAGGAACCTAAAGATTCATAGAAGCAGTTAGTGGGATTTTCAAAAGTGATACTGAAAGGCTCTGTGCAGGCTACTCTTGTTTCAGGCACCTCTGGATGCCAATAGTTGCCTGGGAGTTGGGCACTATCCTCCATCTATTGGCATCCTTAGGTTCCTAGATAACTTTAAAAATCTGGCTCTGGGACAAGGTTTAGCCTACACAGAGCCTTTCAATAGATCCCTCTGACAAGGAACAAACAAAACTTGATTTTTTTTTTCATTTAAAGAGGGATTATCCATATAAAATTCAATACAGTTATCTATACATACAAATGTAAGTCCCTTGCCTTTGTGTTACTAACAACTAGTTTAGATTAGTAAATGTGAAAAAAAACTTGTGTCTCACTATATATGCTGTTTGTTTTACTTTTCTGCACTTCATTCAGCTGATTGATTTCTAGGCTTCTCTGTGGTGGCCACCACCTTAAGTATCTGAGCACAATAATAAATTTAGTTTCACAACACCCCCAATGCAGCAGGGAAGGACATTTTTAATATGCCCATTTTGCAGATGGAAAACTAAGGTAGAGCGAGATCTTAGTACATGACTTGCTCAGGGTCCCACAGGAAGTCTAGCAGAACCAGGAACACTACCCAGATATCCAAAGACCCAGTTCAGTGCTTTCCTTCCCTACTTGGACACTTAAATTAAACTGGTGAGTTTCACTTTTATTTATAGTCAATTTCAATGTCTCTCACAATGCTTTGATATTTCAGTTCACAACATTGCAAAGGAATGCTTTTATTTAAAACAAAAGGGTTTTCATTTTTTGTTTAAACTTTCAATTAAAATGTTGAGAAAAATATTAAATAACTTAAGAATTAGGCAATTAATATATGATTGGGAAAGGAAAAATCATTTTTTTAAACTAAAACATTCATCTTTTGCAAAACCTATGTTATGATATTTTTTTATTTGAGAGAGAGAGAGAGAGAGAGAGAGAGAGAGAGAATGAATGGCATATATCTAGTGATTGTAGTACACCTGTGTAACTCCACTGATCTCTACGGCACTACTCCTTGTTTACATCATATGATTCAGGCTCAATGTCTCTTTAAATGAGTACATTATGGTGGTTTGAATTTAATGCAGACATGCCCCATACAAACAGAATGAAATTACACTCTGAGTTACTCCAGCATAAAATATGCACTGTTTCAAAGAGCGAGACCAAGAAAGGGTGTAAAATATGCATGTTAAATTCCAAAAGGAGAATGCAGAAGTTATTGCAAATTGCAGCCTTAGGCTAGTAATAATTTTCATTCCAATAATTTCTGCAGTTTTATACACTATGCCTGTTACATGCACACTAGCTTTGAGTACCCAGAATCATATCAATATGTCACACATGTCTTGCAGGGAAAATGTGTCACTATGAATCGATATTAGTCAGAGGTTTAAAGAATCTAGATTTCTAGAACCATTTTTGTTTTTCATCTACTGAAAACAAAATGCATTCACCTAATAAGGAAAAAGATGCAAGATTATATTTACTGGACCAGCTTCTGCCCTCAATTACAGTGATGTAAATACAGTGTAACTGAGGGCAAAAACTGTCCTACTATATATGTTTTGTGCAGAATGAAACTTCTGGGACTGTTTGAAGACTAAGAATATTTTTCAGAATAGGACACTGTGTAACTTCCATACATTAATAGGCCAGTCTCTGAATATAAGAAGATTCATGTTCCACATCAATGGTCCATTGCCAGATGTAAATCCACTACCTAGATTTCTGACTTCATGTTGATATGTGGCCATGTAAACCTTCTTTATTTTTTCCTTAGCTATTGATAGAACATGCACTCTGCCTATGCATATGAATTAATCTAATGACTAATAAATTGATTTCTACAATGCCAGGAAGGTGTGAATTCAAGCTTGATGTTGTTACTCTACTGTAAGACACTCACAACATAATGTAAGCTACCCAATAACATATGCAAAGGTGGCATCTACAGAAATCCTTTTTGTATAGTTTCAGTACAGTATCTATGAAACATCTATAACCATTAAATGTTGTTCTGCAAACAAAAGTTACTTGAATTGTGATGATTCAACTGAAGGCATATAATCAATGTTAAAAGTGAGAACATTGTAATTTAATGAGACACTGGAAAGTTTTCAAGCTCAGGGCTGAACAAATAAAGTATTGGTAAATGCAGAAAAGCAAAACTGCCATTATTATGAAGGAGCTGGATTAAAATGACACATTTGTAAAGACAAGGACCCTAAACCAAAATGCCAACATCCCAGAAGGTATTAGGAATACACATGTAGTAAACTCATTCCAAAGAATTGACTAGAGCTAGTTAGAAAGTTTTCATCAAAACAGTTTTCTGTTGCAAAAATGCCATATCAATGAAACATAAAATTTTTCAAAAAATGTATTGGTTTCACAAAATGTCCCAATAACAAACATTTCAAAAGGGAAAAAAATAGTTTCCAATAATTTCATTTTGGAAAAAAATAATTTCAAAAACAAACTGTAGTTTTGAAATTGATTTTGTTTTGTTCATTTTATGTTTAATGTTTACACTATTTCATGGCATGTCAGTAACTATAGCACATAATATGGTACCAACCTTTTATTTAATATTGATTTTCAAAAATAAAACAGAACTAAAATTTCAATTACAAATGAAAAATTTCATTTCATGTTTCATCTTCTAAAGATCAAAATTTCATTTCATTAAGACTATTACGCACATGTGCAGTCATGCCATGGATAATTTTAGAATTCTGCCACCATCTAATAAAAACTGCTGGGTCCATGGATTTCACTTGGTTTTGTGTCTCTCTAAATTGACAAGAAGATACATAGCATAAAACAGTCACAAAACGCTAGCATTTATAAGAAATGACCTTTCAAGCAGTGAAATATAATTAGCTATGCTCTCTGGAGTAATGATGTCCTTTACAAAACAGGTGGTAGACTAGCAGCTAAAACTCTGATACTCTAATGAAAGAAAGGGACAACTGAAGCAACTTTATCATGTGCTGACTGATATTCCCATTTCTTAGAGTTGTTTTAAAACTATAGTTCTCAAAATGTACGTTCTTTGTACTTAGTGCCACTGAGACTGCCTGGATTTTCCTGTAGATAGTGCTCCCAGAAATACTCACATGGAGTGTATATCCATGCAAAGGGACAGCACAAGATACACCAATTTAGTTCCCCTTTACCCTATGCTGTGAGTTTACCGTAGTGGTGTATAGGCCTTGTTATATCCCTACACACAAATGTGAATTTCACCAATGGCTTGTTTGACCACTTGAACAATATGGTTTTAAACAAGCTTATGTTCTAAACTGGTCCATGGGACTAACATGGGAAATGACATAGAAGACTAGGGTGTTCCTTATATTGTCTGGTGAACAACAGTATGGGTGTTAGCCCCCTATCTCTACACTACAAGCTAGTGGTCTGATTACTCTTCTCACCTACACATACTCATGTTAGTCCTTATTGACCCAGCACAAACAAAAATAGCAGCATCGCCATTGTAGCATGGGCAGCAACAGCAGAGGTATGGCTTAGGTGTGTGCCAAGTACATACCCACTAGTTTCAGGAAGACATAATATTGTTATTTTCCTCCCATTGTTCAGCATGATTGACCAACCTGGTGCTTTTAAATTAGGGGCTGCTACTATTCAAAAGCCCATACGATTTTGCTGTGTTTTTGCCCAAAACCTGATAAGGCTAGAGAAAAGATTATTTTTTGTAATAGGACTGATTGCACAGAAAGTAGGTTAACGGGCAGCACAAGAGGAACCTGATTAACAAAACAGCTAGGAGTGTGAAAGAAGATCTTGATTATAGCAAACTCCCAAGGTTACCACGGTGGAGATATAATAGGAGGTTTAACACAAGTAAGATGTAATGGGAAAGGGAGATGTATCAGAACTAAACCACCAAATGACATTCTAAACTCTCTGGTGAATCAGCCAGTGGATTAATTCTCTTTAGGAGAACAGACTGTTGCATTTCCCTGGCTCATTTATAAGAAGAACCAATGTATCCAATAAATAATCCACAGAGTCATGTGAGAATATAGAGTGAATGTATAAATTACAGGTTTCTTTGTACTAGCTGTTTCTGAAAAAGAAGATGTCTCTAATGGGCCAAGAGGAAGGGCCACTCTAGTTGGAATCTGCCTCCCGTGCTTTCTTACAATGGGCCATCAAAATGACGGGAGTTTAGAATTAACTGGGGTAAATCTTAACACACATTGAAAATTCCATAGCAAGGTGGTTGCAGTACGACAGTAATACACCAGGATGTCTGTTCACAATTACCATTCATGTTCATAAATACAGGGTGCAATTTACCTAGGCACCACTCAAAGTCCTAAGGAACAGACTGTGCACTTTGGACAGTAGGGTCTGAAATAAAAGGGAGAATTTGCTTGTTTATATATTATTTAATTATGGGCGGATTATATAATGCTGTATGGATAGCGCCTTGGATGAGTGTCATTTTGTTTTAAAAATCTAAGTAAATAATTCAACAGGCTACTTATCTTACGTAGAGAGGAGCGAGAGAGAACCAACCAGTAATTTAACCTCCTTTTCTGCTTTATATCCTCTTTAAACCTCCTTTATAAATAAAGTTTACTTTTCAAGCCTTTATAATTAATTATTTTGGTGCAATTAGAATTTTTTTTAAATTGCTTGATCAAAGTTATGTAATAATGATATTATGGCAGTGGCCCAAGGTCCCAGTCAGAATTCAGGCCTCACTATGCTAAGTACCATACAAAGAGCTTGAGTTAATAGTCTAAGAGGAAGGGACTATGTAACTTTTCTTAGGCCTGGACTATACTTAGAACATAGGTCAACATAGCTACAGCACTCAGGTGTGTAAAAAGTCCATACCCCCCGAGCAACACAGCTATGCCTACCTAATCTCTGGTGTAGACACATCTAGGTCAATGGAAGAACGCTTTCATTAACCTCGCTCCCACCACTCGAGGAAGTAGTGTTCCTACAACAGAAAAACCCATTTCCATCACTGTAGGCGACTATACACTACCGGGTTATGCCGGCATAGCTACGGTGCCATAGCTACGCCCAGGGCCGGCTCTAACTATTTGCCCGCCCCAAGCAAAAAAACAAAACAAAAAAAAACCCCAAGCACCGCCCCACCGAAACACACCCCCCCGACCCCCAGTGTTGCGCCGCAACAATTCCCTCCCCCCCGCCAGTGCCTCTCCCTGCTGGAGCTCCGCAGGGAGGGCGGCCAGCCCGGCCCGGGCCCAGCTCTCCCGGAGCTCCGCGGGGAGGGCAGCTAGCCCGGCCCGGGCCCCGCTCTCCCGGCCATGGCCGAAGCTCGGCGGCAAGACTGGCCCGGGCCCCGCTCTCCCGGAGCTCCGCAAGGAGGGCGGCCAGCCCAGCCCGGGCCCCGCTCTCCCGGCCGCGGCCGAAGCTCCGCTGGGAGGGCGGCCAGCCCGGCCCAGGCCCCGCTCTCCCGGCTGGAGCTCCGCGGCCAGCCCAGCCTGGGCCCCGCTCTCCCGGCTGGAGCGCCGGGGGCAGGGCGGCCAGCTCGGCCCCGCCCCCGCTCTTGCAGCGCCGGGGGCAGGGTGGCCAGCTCGGCCCCGGCCCACTCTCCCAGCCGGCCGCAACGTTTAAAAAAAAAAAAGAAAAAAAAAAAAGAAAAAGGCACAACCCTGAGCGCCGCCCCCCCCCCCAAGGTGCCGCCCCAAGCACATGCTTGGTACGCTGGTGCCTGGAGCCGGCCCTGGCTATGCCACTATAGTCCCTATAGTGTACAAATGACCTAAGTATGGAAGAGGGTCAATTAGCTTTTAGGGAAATTGGGAAACTTTGCTCTAGAATAGTGGTTCTCAACCAGGGATACACATACTCCTGGGGGGTATATCAACTCATCTAGATCAATGTTTCTCAACCTGGGGGTTGTGAGCCCCAGGGGGAGGGCTCAGCCCTGGGCAGTGGGGCTCAGGCTTCATTCTCCTGAAAGGGGTACAGTAGCCTGGAAAGGTTGAGAACCACTGCTCTAGTAAGGGTACATCTTTATAGACACCCGATCACCTCTGATGATACATGTAATTCTAAAGCATAGGATGGTTTTTTTGACTGAGGGAGAAAAAAAAATTGCATAACTTCAGCAGAAGCTTTTTATTGCAATTCTGATGGGGTTTTTTGTTTGGGTTTGTTTTTTAATCTATGGCAATGGCTGTAATCTGTTTCAAATGTGCGCTGTTAAGCATAAGAACTGATGGCTGCAAGGTTGAATTTCTTTGGAACAATAATTATTTATGACACTTTATTACAACAACTCCAAAACATATGGTTACCTTATTAGAAATTAAAATTCATTTTCATATAAATCTCAGCATGATATTACACCAAAATAACTGAAGTAACTCCAGGGGACAGCAAATAATTTCACTTAAACTGTTCTAGGGCTTGGCAGTTGCAATATGAAATTTAAACTGTTCACTTGTAAATACAAAAGCTATTTTTGATAACACAAATAATCCATCTACATGCAAGCATAGGCACAAATGTTACCATTTTCCTACAAGTTTCTGAGCCTGCATAATTTATTTCTTACTCACAAGGTATCATTAATTTGTTTAATGTTTTCCTTTCCAAACCTGTTTTCCAATTAGGGAATGCACTTGCTCCACCTTTCCAATGTGTCATTCATACATTTTAAAACCAGAAGAGACCATTGTGATCGTCTAGTCTGACCTGTACATTGCAGGCCACAGAACTTCAGCCACCCACTCCTGTAATAAACCCCTAACCTCTGGCTGAGTTACTGATGTCCTCACATTATGATTTAAATACTTCAAGTTACAGAAAATCCACTACTTACTCTAGTTCAAACCAGCAGGTGCCCAATGCCTCATGTCACATAGGAAGGCGTAAAACCCCCAAGGGTCTCAGCTGATCTGACCTGGGGGAAAATTCCTTCCCAACTCCAAACAGGGTGATCAGTTAGACCCTAAGTATGGTGGCAAGACCCACCAGCCAGACGCTTAGGAAAGAATTCATAGTAGTAAGCCAAAGCCCTCTCCTTCTACTGCCCCAGTAGATTGCTGGTATTTAGAAAAATCTGACTCCTACACTACAAGTTTCATGCTCAACATCAAGCAGATGGAAGTCTCATTGTAATAAAGGCTGATTACTTACAACTGCATAAGGCTGACTGATTATTGACAAGGTGTAGCTTGTGATCCATTTATAAAAGACAGGTTTGACATTATCCAGTGATTAAGATGGCCATAAGAGTGAAAATATGCAGTAGTGTTGTAGCTGTGTTGGTCACAGGATATTCGAGAGATCAGGTGGGTGAGGTAATATCTTTTATTAGACCAACTTCTGTTGGTTAGAGACACAAGCTTTCAAGTTTAGTTTTATCCCATAGGAGTGAATTTAAACTATGAAGAATAGAACTGCATCATCAAATTGGCACTGTCAAATAGTTGGGAACTAAAATGTAGGTTTGACTTAAAAAAAAAAGAAAAGAAAAAAAAGAAGGTTTACAAAACCCGAATGTTTGAGAGATTTTTTTTAAAGTCTCAGTGAAAAGAGTGAGTTTTAATTTAAACATTTCCCACAGTGTTATGAACCAAAAGAACACCTGATTTGTTCTTTGAAATGAGAATGTGAAACTATGTACAGAAAGTGAAACAAAGAGGACAAGATGAAAGCAGTGCATAAAAGTATACAATGGATTTAGGTCCTCCTCCTACAAAGACTTGCACATATACTTAACTTTACTCATTATGAGTAACTTCATTGTGTACTCATGGTGGGTAAGGTTAAGCACATGTGTAAGTTTTTGCAGGATCCAAGACCATACATGTTGCAAGATAAATGGGATTTTTAAAACTATAGTAGTTCTCCTAATTCAACTGATCAGTAATGAGGAATTTTTTAAATATGATGTTTATTTTCAGCGTGCTTTCTTAAATAAATTTTGAGGTAGAGGAGAATCTGGGGTGTAATTTATTATGGAATAAACTGTATGCTGGCTATAGAAAATGTTAACATCTAGCGTGGAATGCTTTTGTGAAGAGAAGATGACAAACAGAAGGATAATCATTAAAAATTGATCCAGAAGTCAAGCCAATGGACATCGGCCAAAAATACAATCATACATCACTGCCATGCAGAAGGTTTAAGTGATACCATATAACATTAATGTTATCACCAGAGCCACAATGTAATGAAACTGTATCCATTACAATGAAAACATTATATATAGGAAGAAAAAAAGCAGCAATAGATTTTATATATTTTGTGTAGCAGGAAATGTGTCCAGCTGTGGAAACTCAGCAGATTTTTAATTGACTTCCATCCTTTGGGCCCTATTCGCCACTCCTTATTCATTCCTTATTCAGCTAAAACTCATAATGATGTCAATGGGAGCTTTGTCTGAGTACACACAGCATAATAGTGGCTCATGTTCAGCAAGTATTTAATCAAAGAATTAAGTTTGACCTAAGGAAGAGAGGGTGGTTTTCTAATTCTACCTGCAACAGATATTGTGCAGTGTCACACAGAGCTTTTTGTTGTTGCTGCATACTACACAACATGGTTACTTAAAATGAAAATCGAAAATGTTTTTAAAAATGCAGACATCCACGCCTCCATTTCTAAGCTGTCTTAACTATACTGTATTTACTCCCTATTGAGGGTAATAACACCTTAGTAATTAGAAAACACTTTCTTTCCCATACAACTGTTTTGTTTGGTTTTCCCTTATGTACATATTGTAAATTGACAGTTTTCTGGCAGAACATCCCCAAATTTTGCCAAGCCCCTCAAGTTTGGAACGGACTCTCCTTCTTCTGAAGCAATCAAATCTGCTGACTTTCATGACATGCCACAAAAGCCATAGTTAGAGGATGGAAGAACACATTTCTTGAATTACTGAAATTTAAACAAAAAATTTTAACAATTTGTGGGGTTCTTTAAAAAATGCTATTTTCTAGGGCTGTCAAGCAATTAAAAATTAATCATGATTAATCACATGATTAAAAAAATTAATAGTGATTAATCACACTGCTAAACAATAATAAAATGCCTTTTATTTAAATATTTTGGATGTTTTCTACATTTTCAAATATACTGATTTCAATTACAACACAGAATACAAAGTGTACAGTGCTCACTTTATATTTCTTTCTGATTACAAATATTTGCACTGTAAAAACAAAACAAACAAAATAAAAAACAAAATTTTAATTCACCTAATACAAGTACTGTAGTGCAATCTCTATCAAGAAAGTTGAACTTAGAAATGTAGAATTATGAACAGAAAAACTGCACTCAAAAATAAAACAATGTAAAACTTTAGAGCCTACAAGACCACTCAGTCCTATTTCTTGTTCACCCACTCACTCAGACAAACAAGTTTGTTTAGATTTGCAGGAGATAATGCTGCCTGCTTCTTGTGCACAATGTCACCTGAAAGAGAGAACAGGCATTCCCATGGGACTTTTGTAGCACGTATTGCAAGGTATTTACATTCCAGATGAGCAAAAGATCCGTTTGTCCATTCATGTTTCAACCACCATTCCAGAGGACATGCGTCCATGCTGATGACAAGTTCTGCTCGATAACAATCCAAAGCAGTGCAGACTGATCCATGTTCATATTCATCCTCTGAGTCATACGTCACAAGCATAGGTTGATTTTCCTTTTTATGATTCGGGTTCTGTAGTTTCTGCATCGGAGTGTTGCTCTTTTAAGACTTCTGAAAGAAAGCTCCACATCTCATCCCTCTTAAATTTTGGAAGGCACTTCAGATTCTGAAATCTTTGGTCAAGTGCAGTAGCCATTTTTAGAAATCTCACATTGCTACCTTCTTTGCGTTTTGTGAAATCTGCAGTGAAAGTGTTCTTAAAACGAACAACATGTGCTGAGTTATCATGTGAGACTGCTGTAACATGAAATATATGGTGAATGCAGGTAAAACAGCCGGAGACACACAATTCTCCCCCAAGGAGTTCAGTCACTAATTTAAATAACGCATTATTTTATTAACGATCATTATCAGCATGGAAGCATGTCCTATGGAATGGTGTCCAAAGCATTAAGGGGCTTATGAATGTTTAGCATATCTGGCATGTAAATGCCTTGCAATGCCTGCTACAAAGTCCCATGCGAATGCCTGTTCTCACTTTCTGGCGACATTGTAAATAAGAAGCGGGCAGCATTATCTCCCATAAATGTAAACAAACTTCTTTGTCTTATCGATTGGCTAAACAAGAAGTAGGGCTGAGTAGACTTGTAGGCTCTGAAGTGTGTTTTTTTTTTTTTTTTTGAGTGCACTTATGTAACAAATTTTGTAAGTTGCACTTTCACGATAAAAAGATTGCACTACAGTACTTGTATGAGGTGAATTGAAAAATACTCTCTCTTTTATCATTTTACAGTGCAAATATTGTATTAGTGTATTAAAAATAATAATATAAAGTGAGCAGTGTACCATTTGTATTCTGTATTGCACCAGAAATCAATATATTTGAAAATGTAGAAAAACGTCCAAAATATTTAATAAATTTCAATCTGTATTCTACTGTTTAACAGCGCGATTAAAACTGCGATTAATCGCGATTAATTTTTTTTAATTAATCACGAGTTAACTGCGATTAATCGACAGCCCTACTATTTTCCAACCAGCTAATACATATATTTTCACTGCATATTCTGGGAATAAGTGGAGGTATCTAAGGATTGAAATCTGGGGAAAGTGAGGTATTTACGATATATTTATTTATTTTGCTGGAAGGAGTTGTTTGGTTATATGTGATATGAGGAGGTTCAGCGGCTAGATTTTCTTTGGCTACATCTACACTTACAGCTGCTTGTAAGAGCACAGGCACCGCACGTGTAGCTACACATGGCAGTGAAAGGCTCCGGCAGCGAGGAAAAGCTCCAGAAGAGTGGAGCTTCCTGTTTCTTCCCCGCTTCCAGAGCCTTCCCTATTGCCAGAGCCTTTCACTGCAGCAGGGAGCAGCTCTAGTAGCGAACAGGCAGCGCAACGCTACACTGAAAATAGTAGTGTAGACATAGAATACACTGCTTCGGCGCATAGAGAGTCGTGTAGGGCAGGGGTGGCCAACCTGTGGCTCTGGAGCCACATCCAGCTCTTCAGAAGTGAATATGCGGCTCCTTGTATAGGCACCAACTCCAGGGCTGGAGCTACAGGCGCCAACTTTCCAGTGTGCTGGAGGGGTGCTCACTGCTCAACCCCTGGCTCTGCCACAGGCTCTGCCCCCACTCCATCCCTTCCCATGCCCTCCCCTGAGCCTGCTGTGCCCTCGCTCCTCCCTCCCCACCCTCAGAGCTTCCTGCATGCCACGAAACAGCTGATCGGGAGGTGCTTGGAGGGAGGGGGGAGCGTTGGGTTTGGTCCTGCTTTGAGCAGGGGGTTGGACTAGATGACCTCCTGAGGTCCCTTCCAACCCTGAGATTCTATGATTCTATGATTGGCGGGGCTGCTGGTGGGCAGGAGGCACAGGGAGCAGAAGGGGAAGCTGATGGGGGGCTGCTGATGTATTATTGTGGCTCTTTGGCAATGTACCTTGGTAAATTCTGGCTCCTTCTCAGGTTCAGGTTGGCCACCCCTGGTGTAGGGTATATATACCCTTGGGGTTCAAGCATGTAGAGCACTCTAGTCTACACTACTCACCTAAACCATGTCTCACTATCTACACTGCTATTTATACCTGTGCTAGCTGGGCAGGCGGTATCTATAATCTACATGCCTCCTTAAGTGTAGACCTAACCTATGTGGTACAGTTCATGTTTCTAAAGAAGTCTTAAGGGAGCACACAGCCCAGAATAGTTTGTTATTTCAAACCAAAAAGAAAAGAAATGTGGGTCAAGCTGGAAAAATGACTGCAACGACGGCATCTCAAGAATCTATGTTTACTGTATCTCAGGGTGAGGTCCTGATAGCCTTAGTCCCACTGAAGAAGTGCTATCTGACTACTCCCGGGGTCAGACACTACTCTGTAAGAGTAAAGGTATAAGAATCTGTTCCTCAGTGATCTCTGTATCAAACGTGCTCAGTTTACAAGTAAATAGATGGGGGAGACATCCAACTGCCAGCTCGGAAATCTGGAATTTCAGAGTCAAGTTGGATTCTCTCCCTCCTGCATATCACAAAGGCTTTGCAAGCCAAATTATCCATCAGTTATAACTGTGCAAACCCATTGTTCTTCAAACTCTGACTGCAGAAGCACCTGTGTGACCCCAATGCTTTCAAACAACAGTAACAGTTCTGTTGATGACACATGAGCTGGAATATAATCCAACTTGCTCTCTCTCAGCACTGCAAGCGCTGAAGAGCTAACAGGAACTTTTAAAAAGCAGTAAAAACGGTTGTGTGTCTTTCTGTCATCAGATTTAACACTGAATACATACATAAGAAGTTGATTTGAGGAAGTACGTTTACACAAGACAGGTGTAGGGCAGGGGTGAGTCCTGTTTACTTTTTTGTTTATGCTAATCATCGACTACGGATTAAAACAATGTGATAGTGATACATATGGCCTAAAATGGAACAATTCAAGACTATTTGATCTAGACTTTGCTGACAACATTGCTCTTATCAATGAAGATGCAAATGGACTACAAAAATGAACAAACCAAGTAACTGTGATACAGCATGGCCAGAAGACAGCAGGAGAGTGATCTAGGATGAGGAGAAGCCTTATTCCCTATAGATTAATCAAAAGCACCTGAAACCAATTAGAGCACCTGAAGCCAGTCACCTGATAAAATCCCCCTGCTTCAATCAGCCAGAGGAGGAGCTGGAGCAGAGTGAGGAGGAGTTGGAGCAGTTTGGAGGAGCTAAAGGAGAGTGATTTGGTGGTGGAACAAAGAGCAGTTTGGAGGAAAGCAGAGGAGAGTTTTGAGAAGTGCTGCGGTGGGCTAAGACGACCAAGATCCTAGGTAAAGGGACACCTGGCTTGTGCAGAGGGAAGGCAGGAAGCCCCACAAGCTGAAGGTCAGGAGAGGGAAGTAGCCCAGGGGAAAGAATCACCGGTACAAGTGGTTCACCTGCTATCATAGGGCCCCTGGGCTGGGACCCAGAGTAGAGGGCGGGCCCGGGTCCCTCCCTCTCCACTCCCCTTCCCTGGGATACTAGTAGGATAGCTGTTACCCCAGTTCAGGGGCAAGAAATGGCACCCTGAAACCCCCCCACAAGAAGAGAAAGTGCGGGACCCAGCATAGCAGTGCCGCCAATTTGCCACATAATGGAGAAGATAGGTTTGAGATACAATGCAAAGAAATGTAAAGTCATGTTAATGGGGACTATAGGGACAGAAATCAAAATTGAAGAAGAGAAACTGGAGAAGGTGGACAATTTTACGTATCTTGGAAGTACCATCAGCCAAGACGGTACTAGTTCCAAAGAAATAAGAAGAATCGGGAAGGCAAACACTGCATTTGGAAGACTCAAAAACATCTGGCGACTCAAAAACATCTCCCTCAAGAAAAAACTGAACATGTACAAAGCAATTGTTATTGCCATCACAACATATAGTAGTGAGACATGGCAACTTAGCAAGAAAGATACGCAAAAGCGGGATGCATGTCTGAGAAGAATACTGGGAATAACAGAGATAGGAAGATGAATTACAAAGTCAGAAAAATGACTGGACAAGGCAACGTCTCACAAATAATCTACAAAAGACGACATCTGTAGCTGGGAGATGTGCTGAGAATGGAAAGAGAACGCTTACCAAATACCGCACTTGAATGGAAGCCAGAAAATGCAAGAAGAGAGGAAGATCGCAAATAACACGGAAACAAATAGTTCTGAATGACATCAAGCACCTCAACATGAAATGGAAGATTTGGTGAGAAGGACAGTTGACAGGCAAGGATGGCAAATGTGGGTAGCCCAATGTGCAGCAAAGCACGGAATGGAATAAAGCCTAAGGTAAGGTTTACACAATTGATTTTCAAAGATCAAATACATTTTAATCCTCTGTTAGGCATGCAGCTCTCTGCCCTCTCTAATGCCCAAGGAAATGAGATTTTATTTTCTTCTCAATGGGAATTTTATGTTATATACTTTAAATATGGCAAACATTGGGTTCCATCCATCTCCACACCCCAAGTTTGGGCTTGAAACCAGAGCTGGCCAAAACTGGGCAGTACAATTGGCAGGGCTGCCGCAGAGCCACAGACTCTGGGAGCCCTGCGCAATACAATTGGCAGGGCTTCCCCTGAGCCCATACCCTGGAAACCTGGGACCCCCACCCCAGGGCAGTCTGTGTGGCAAGGATGCCCTGGGGCCAGAGGCCCTGGAAAGCCAGGTTCCCCAGAAGCCAGGCAGATTTCCAACAGAAAATTCCCGGTTATTCAACAAAAGTTTGTTGAAGCTCAGATGTTTGTGCCAAATGCTTTGGATTCAATGAACCAGGATTTTCCAATTAAACTCAGTTTTGCTCGAAAATTCCTGACTTGCTCTACTTGAAAGTAGCAAAGCCCCTTTAAATGTACATCCTTCCTGGAGCACCATCAGCTGTAATAATGTTAGCAGAGTCGTGGGAAGAATATTCATTTATTAATGGCCGGTGCAGATCCTGTGAAGAGAGCATTCTACTGTGGTAACTGAGGGTTGAAATCTGGGGGAAGTGATTGGAGGACTGACTGCAGCACGTCTCGCCATATCCATGTTTTTAGCTTTAATCTAAGTAGCACAGATACCGACAGCAATGAAGCCATGGCAACATGGACTTCATGGCAGGCTAGCTTACTTGAGTAAGTACCAAAAGTCCCAGGAGGGCTTGTACTGCCCATGCTGCCAAGGCTTCATTGCTACGGATATCTGAGATAGCTGGATTAAAGCTGGCTCAGCACACCCCTGTTGTAGGGTAGACATACTCTGAGCTATCACAAATTTTCCCTATATTTAGAATAGGAAGTAACTGATATTTTAACAGGTTTTTGGGGGTTTTTTTGCTATTGTTATCATACTCATTTACGCTTTATATTATGGTAGTGTCTAGAGGATATGACTTTGGGGCCCCATTGCTCTAGGCATTGTACAAACACCTGGTCTGAGACAGGTCCTGCCCTGCAGAGCTGAATATCTAAACAGACAACGATGGGAGAAAGGAAGTGTTATCTTAATTTTACAGATGGGAAACTGAGGCACACAGATTAAGTGATTGGCCCAAAGTTTCACAGGGAGTCTGTGGTAGAGCAAGAAATTGAATCCAGATTTCCTGGGTTTCAGTCCAGTGTTTTAACTACAAGACCATCCTAAAAATCACTTTGTGGCAAAAATTGGTAAGTACTGACATTTTGATTAAAAGTACTGTATTTGAATGTGTCCCTTTTACAGAACAACAGCAACAAAACTCCTAATAACCAAAAGAAAATATTGAGAACATTCAATAAACATAGAAACACGCACTGAACAATAGAATACTCTAATCCGGATCACCTGGAATAAATGTACAATGTATTAAAAGGTCGGTTTAAGGGAAGGACCAGTTGTTAAAATAAGGGGAAAATAAAATCGGAATACCCAATGCCATTTTATAATTGAGCTCTCATTTGAACTGAATTAATCCATTGACCTAGAAGAACATAACCACCACAGACACTGCACCTAATTTTCACTCAAGTTACTCCAGAAAAGACTACTACTTATATACTCAGACGATAACTCTGAATTAACGATCTAGTATGTAACCGTGTTACCACAAAAATGCGATCAAATTAAATTAAACATTCAGCATTTTAGCAATTCTAAATAAACTTGGAAGGAAGCAAAAAATAAACAAAAATGATGCAGTGTACCCAAAACCTTTCACCTCCAGATTGTGATTTTTTTTCTTCAAATGCAGTGCTTGTGGTGGTATGAAAATAAATGACAAGTCTAATTTCCTTCAGCAAAATGCACATCTCTTTTGAGGGAAGCATAACACAACTACAAAAAAGGGCTGCTGTAACGAATGACACTACAATTCTTAATGATTTAATGATGTTCTCATTAGTCACTTAGGGCCAGATACTGCCATGCTTAATCTCACTGAATAATATCTTATTCCCTGAGTATTGCTATTTTCTTCAGTGAAACTATTTGCTGAGTAAGGTAGTTCTCAACATGAGTAAGGGTGGCAGAATCTAGTCCTTACTGGATATACTATGAAAGCAGGACTGCAATACTTCAGTGCTGATTTAAGTTGCCAAACTGAAAGCATTAGAAACTGAGGGCAAACTTTTTGCTCTCACTTACACCAAGGTAAAAGTAAAAAGATTTACACCAATACAATTAAGAGCAAGTTGTTTGTAAAGTCCTTTACATCACCACAAAACAGGTTGAACAAATACAGCAATGCAACTTTGCCAAACAAACTCATGAAACCTAAAGGCTGAAAAGGTAATTCAATCTCTATGACATTCAATCCTTGGCCTCTGGGGTGAGATTGCCCAGCTACTGTGTCAATTAGTGTCCATTATCAGAGTGGTTTCTAAGATGCCCACCCAACTGTGAACTGGACTGACATCAGCATCTCTCTTCACTTTATCAGCTGAACCACATCAGATCATAATGTCTTTCAGTCACTGTGAACTTGAACAGACTGAAATGAATAATCTAGAGTTGAAGACACCAATTCATCCTATCAATTCTCTGAGTCATCCAATCTCTAAGAAGAAATCTAATTAAAATAATTGACATTTATAAACTGCAAATAATCAGAACAAGGTATTAATATTTAACAGCATAAGTTGATTGTACAAAAACTGAATACACAAAAAATGACTTGCAGAGCTCTTTACTGTGAAAAAGATAGGAAATTAACTAATTTCCACTGAAACTTCCCATCCAATTCTACAAGTTAAGACTCCATGTTAAAATAATAGGATGGTAGCTATTTGAATACAGTCTTCATGCTCATAATTCTGCACTGTGTGTCTTAAATACAAAACAAACAGAAAGAGTTGTACTTTTTGTTTTTTTGCTAAGCAGTGAAGAATCACTGAATAACTCATTGACCTTTCAAAAAAAGAACTTTGGTTCAGTCAACCAGACACCAAGTGCACCTAAGAGGTTGCCAATTAATCCTTTAATTTAGGTCCTCAGCCTCTCCTCTATCAAAGTAAAAGAAGAAAAATTCATTCCATCTGAAATACTTCTATCTGCAGTAAATTACAAGGTTCTTAATAGGAACTAAGGGTCAGTATAATGGTTAAGACTTCTTGATACCTATTTGTATTTACCTCTAGCTTTTATGATACACTGGATATGTAGTTACCAAGTAGTTAGTAGGTGGGTACATGGAAAGAAAGAAATAGATATAAAAAAATTATACAAAGAGAAGTGTCTGGAGAATCTAGCAATCAAAATCCGTATTGGCTGAGGATGCTCCTAGGATGTCCTATGCCACTGGTCTAGTGGAATCAGCATAACTTTCTTGATGGGGGACTTAAGGACTTGTCTTTTACCCACCAGGCTTTTACCCACCAGGAAATGGTAACCTTGGAAAACTTTGTGACCTTTTAGCCATATACTACCAAATGAATTTCAAGTACATCCTATCTAGGTACTATTTAATGGGTCACACAAGGAAACTAACCAGAATTATATCTAGACCTCACAGAACTTCACATACTTCCAGTCTTAACCTATCCAACTTTAGAGCTAGAAGGGAAAACAAGTACTAACCACTCCCAGCCCCATATTTAACCTGAGGAAACTTTTACACCTCCTTCCCAAGAGCTAGAGAACTCTGGCTGGGATGTCCTGTCCTAAGCATGGGCCAATATAGGCAATCAATGCTGTTTGGTTATTTGGTTCAAAAAGATCAATTCAAATTCACAAAGCTTGTTAGTTATGTCTTATAAATGATGCATGGGAGAAGACAGAGTGTATCTGTCACTCAGCTTTGTTCAATGAGGGGAAAAAATAGCTTGCAAAATACTAACAGAATGAGAATATGAATCATATAGGTTCCCTTTACCTGGTCAACAGATGACTTTTTATATTATATCCATTATCAAAGAAATGTTCAGCATGACATTGGTTAACCATAGTGGGAAAAGATACTGGTGTTCGCAGCATGACCACATAACTTGTGATTTTTTAAAATCATTTTTACTTGTATTTTTCCTGTGGGGGAAGTGTGTTTGGTTGGTTGTTTTTTAAATACAAATACTTCTTTTTAAGGTACATTTTTACTACAACTTTTACATATTTATGATAATTTTGACATATAAACAACCCCTTGCTCCCAACAAATTTAAAAACAAAGTGAGGGAAACATCTAACTGAAATAGTGGAGAAAAGTTAGAAACAATCTTGTCCCCCCACTGATATCGAAGACAAAACTCCCATTGACTTCAATGAGAGAAAGACAAGACCCTTGCTTATCAGCATCTAGAAGATAAGGACGGTCATGTGGCTAAAGCACAGAACTAGGAGATAGGTGGTCTGGATTGTGTGTGAGAGAGAAATGTCTATCCCCACATGTTGCATTGTGAGGATGATCTCATTAATATTTGTAAAGTGCTTAGACATTCTTGGACAGAAGGCATTACAGAAGTGTGAAGTATTACAATGTTTATTTTAGAGGCAGCATGGTCTAGAAGAAGAATGAGCACAGCATGGAGACTTATGAACTCGTTCAGTTTAATTCTAGTTCTGCCACTAACTTATTGCATTGGGCAAACCACGATGAGTCTGATTTCCAGCCGCACACTCCCATTTGCCCACACTCTACAACTGCACATCCCCATATGTGCAAAACCTCAAGTGTGCCTATGCACATGCAACTTTGTTCAGTTGCAAATGGTGGCTGAATAGAGGTGTGGTTCAACATGAGGCCCTTAAACTATCCATGCTTCAGTATCCCCCTCTACAAAAAGGAGGTAATACTAATTCTCCTCCCCACAAGGGTCTGTGAAGACTACTTAACTAATGTTAGTTCATCACTTTGAAAATGTCAAATTCTATGCTTATTATAGAGGCACAAAGCAGGTAGATAAAGAGTCTCAAAGAAAACACCTATTACTTTTAATGAGTAAAAAGAGTAGGGTTTGTTCTCTATTTAATACAGTACAGATCTCTAATCAACTTCTTTATTCATTCTAGATAATTTTTTCTTTGCTAAGAAGCATCTTGATTTTTAAAAAATTACAGTTTTTAATGGGTGGTTATTCCGAAGGCATAACCAGACCTTTCCTATTAAAATGCTTGCTTTAACATAGATTATGCATGCTTTAACATCGCCATTTGAAAAGAGGCTATTGAGGAGAATGAACCGTAGATGTGTTTCAGATTCGTTAAACATGTGATGATGTATTCATCAACGTTTTTAATGGACCTTGGTGGACTCACAGTAAAGTTCTCCCATGACAAAGGCAAAGCAACTTTAAAAATATAATGGTACAAAGTTGCAAATATACATGAGGAAATTATGTCAACTAGCAGACTCAATGCAAGTCTTTAGAGGAGATGCTACAATGTCAAAACAATGTGCAAGCAAATAAGGGGTGACAATGTAACATGAAGAAAGGCAAAACTTACATCAGCAGAAGTCAACCGCAATGACAGTACAATATGGAGAAGGAAAAACACCACCACAAATTAAAACACACCCAAAAAAGTTCAAATAATGTCAGAGGAGATATGAAACCTGGAAGTTCAGAATTAATGATCCACAGTATTCTGAACTAAAGTGCCACTGTAACTAGATATGTCATAATAGGAGATATTTGAACCTACATGTCTCAGAAGAAGTGATCTTACATGCCATTATATTTCAATGCTTAGGAACAACAGACCTGAATTTGGAACATTACCAGTGCTTAACATGAGCATTTTCTTTGATTCTATAGATTTGTGTCTCAGTCTATTAAGAAATATTTATGATTAATATTTAAACAATAGATACAGGAATCTGATATACTCGTATGAATACAAATCTGTATGACACCCAATACTGTGGCACATACTAAGGCAAATTCTGCCCTCAGAGGCATATATATATGGCCCACATTGATTTCAATGGCAGCTGTGCATGCCTTTGGGAGCAGAATTTAGTCAAATGACAGTGAACTGAGTGCTATTCAATAGAATAGGCAGATAGATTATAGTAATTAGATAAGAGACACAGAACTGTGAGATGAACAGGCTTTGCACAGGGGTTATCTGTGGGTGGTTAGGGGTTCCATATTACAGGGCAATAAGAGTCTCACTCCTTGGCTAACGGATTTGTCAGGCCATAAATCCCCACTGGGGGGTCTCACCTGCAGATCACTACGTATGATTTAGCTCTGTGAAACACAACTCTTTGGTGCACTGTAGTTCTCTTCATCCACATATCTCCTGACCTCAAGAAGCAGACCCAACCTTGTTCTGCTGTCTTTTGTTCAGTACACATTCATATAAGATAGGGCCTAGATTTGCCTTGCAAATAGTACAGCTAGAGACTCTGAGACCAGCAATGTCACAAGTTCAGCTAATTTGTTCAGACAGCTTTCTGGGCTTCCCCCCCCCCCTCCAATATTGCTAAGGTCTCAAATATTATTTTGAGCAAAGATGTTTAAAATGCTGCCAGATAAAGGAATTAGACAAACTGCTACTAGGTTAACAAAACACTAAATGCTAATGAAAGCACTTTTCAAAATGGGGACCTCTACTTTTATTTAGAGCAGCCAAAAAAAAAAAAAAAAAAAAAAAAAAAACAGTATACATACCGGGTACTGTATTAGCGCTGACAAAGTGCATTATTGTAGTCTTGGTAGTATCTATACAGCAGCTACTCACAAAATCTCTCTAGTACAGAAGTTTCTTAATATACTGTATCTTTGCTATTTCCCCAAGAAGTAAATGATTGGAAAACCTTTGTATTCCCTGAAAGCATGTATAGAATTGAGGGCTTGGTTTTGTTTTTTTAAGAGATGCACGAACAATGTTGTAAGTCTTGGAATATTTTTGATTTAATGTGCAGACTACCTTTGTTCATCATGTCTAGAACAGTCCTGATCACTTATATATGGTTAAATAAAAATCTCCAAATAATGGGATCATTTAAACTCAGCTGATGCCAGTATAACATATCTCTGTTTCATATTCTTCAGTCTTGTCTCCCCATTCTTATAGTATATTTTTATCAGCTTGTCAAAAATGTCATCTCTTTTCCATCACTAGCACTGATGGAAGGAGGACGCTGGAGAAATAGTGTAAAAAAAAAAGCCAAAAATCAAAATACTAAGACCCAAAATACTGGGACATTTTTTTAAAAAAACCACAGACTTTACAAGGCAAAACAGAATACTGTGTATGTTGATTTATCATTCTAAAAAGATTATACAGTAATGAGTAACCCATTAAAAAAATAAGAGTAAGCTATAGGAAATAGGGCTGGATTCTCTCTACCACAAAAGAGAGAATGAGAGCAAAGCCATACTGCATTCTTTCCTGAGGCAGAATGGAGCATCATTAGCAAAGAGAAGTAGCTCAGCAACATAGAACAGGGCCTCCTGGGAAATGTCTCCTCTATACAACATTAAGACCATTCTGGAAAATTACCTGACTTGCAGGAGTTGAAGGAAGGACTGCAGGTTAATGTTTCTTTGCACAGCCATAACATCTCTAACCATCAGAGGCATTGGGGATTTCTTTCTTGGTGCTGTTAGCATCACTCCCAAAACTGCCACCTCCATAATTAGCTCTGTATCTGAGAAAGATGCACCATCCCCTACACACCACCTGCAGCAGGGATCTCAAACTCGAATCACCACAAGGGCCACATGAGAACTAGTAAATTGGCCCGAGGGCTGCATCACTGAAACCTTTTCATACAATGATACAAAAGTATAGTCAAAAATGAAAAAAATTAGGAGTAATATCGTATTCTATTAAAAGTCAATGTATTAACTTTTAAAAAACTGTAATGCAAAGAGGGGTTTTAATAAAATATAAACACTCAGTAATGTTTGGAGCTTGGCTGCCTGTGGAGTCGGTGCCTATGGCGGGCCGCAGGAAATAATTCCGCAGGCCGCATGTGGCCCGCGGGCCGCGCATTTGCGACCCCTGACCTACAGCATAAGCGCCACTGCCTGAAAGTGATATTCTGAGGAAGATCATAACGTGGCAGTGGGGTTGCCTATGGATAGGAAGTGTCTCAACATACTGTCCACCTTTCTTGGTTATCTGAAGTTTCCACGCATAAATCCATATAGGGCTAGTATCACAAACACCATCATAAAACTTGGACTTTCATAACTAAATGCATTCTGCAGCCATTTACTTAACAGTAAATTTCTCAGTGGATGCTAAGAAGTTACTTCACTGAATATCTGGTTTACCTTCACAATATGCAGAGTCCCCTTGGATAGAGATATAACCATTCTTGCATTCACAAGTAGCTTTTGTGTTCCAATTTTTGCACTCTGAATTTTCACCACATCTGTGGCCTTCTGCACAAAAGTTATGACCTGAAATACAAAATACATTCAACCTTGTATTAGAACATGCTGAATTCAAATAATCAGTATTAATATGTATACCTCGGTATAGTTTTGCAATGCTATCCTCCAGGCATTCTAATGTGGAATTCTCCTTCATTTTGCCTGGCAAAGACTGGTCTAAATGAGCTTTTCTGAATCCACTTCATCATGGGGAATGTCATTTCCCAGATGCCTCTGGTAACAGTATTCTGGTTTTAGGTATGGAGGGTAGCCAACTCCCAAGCAAATATGAATGCTACTGTATGTATTAACCAAGGGAAGATGCTGTGCATTCCTTTCTATCCACCTTTCCAGGACACAATTCATCATTGCAATTACAGTTACTATTAAGCCACACTAAATTGCCATTTTTCAACAAATTTGTACATGATACTGGAGAATCAAAAGTTTGGTTAGAAGAGCGTAAACAGCAAATGAAACTTTGCATTAGAACAGGAAGATTTATTGAAAAGGAAGACTTCCTCAAATATGTTGCTACACATTAACATGCCAGACAAGCTCGGAGTTCCATTCCATCACTTATCCTGAAAATAATATTAATGATACTAATAAAAAAACCTTCTACAATATACAATTTATCTCTACTTTTGCTGTGATACAGTGACTCAGCAGTGGAGTTTTTCTATCAAGATGGATTTACCCCACCACCGAATCTGAGATCATTTCTTCAGAACTTGTTCACAACTTTCATCTACAAAAACTCACCTCACTGAAATTGTACATTCACTCTGGATTCTTGAAAACTAAGGTTCTTTGGACTCTTGAAAATGTACATATCACTTTTGAGATTTACCATGTATTTTTCAGGGATGGAATTACATATTGCATTATGAATTTCATAACAAGATTTACATGAAGTGAGCCCAAAGTCTCAAAATCTCTCTCTTCGCTCACTCTGTTGAGATCCAAATTATGTGCTCAATTATAATTCTGTAATACATTGGAGTTACACCAGTGTATTCTGTAATACATCTGGAGTTACATCCAGATGTGTCTTGGATGGTTTAGACACAACAAATCCTGTATCTTGGGGTTTGGCTAGATGACCCATGCGGCCCCTTCTAACCTTCTATTTCTAGGATTCTATTATTAGAGAATGTGATAATGGTAGGGTTGTTTTTTTAATATTTGTTTTGTTTCTTTATTTTCCTGGGCCAAATTCCATTTCCTTTTGTTACAGAGCAGTGATAGGTAAGTAGGATTTTGGCCCTGTGACTTCTGGATGCATTTCTTTGGACTCAGAGTTCCCAATAAGAGGGTTATACAATTACAACCATGGACTTTGAACTCCACATCTCAGAATCCCAAGAATATCATAGTATTCTGATGTAAAAACACATTTGAATATTTTATACAAAAATTCCCAATAAGCTATTATTACATTTATCATAATTCTAACCCACACTACATTTTTGCAAGCAGGCCTTGTTCTTAAGGAGCATGGCATAGTTTAGGCTTCTATGAAATGTACAACTCGAGTGCTGCCAATTTTGGTTACAAAAGAAATGGAGCAAAGATTCCCTGTGTCTAAGTTCTAGTTCAGTGATTCTAAAGCTTCATAAGCTCCCCTACGGACAGCTAAGAAATAGAAGAAAACCTATAGTTCTAAGATCTATATACTGGATTTTTCACGCCCCTTGCTCTTACATTGCCTAGACATTCTTTGGGGAACTTTTTAAAGCCTTAGCATCTATGAAATGACATTTTTATCTAATCCAAGCAAGTATCCGTGGGCTTATCCCAAGGCTGGCTACGTATGTTCAAAAATAAAATTAATTCCAAATACCAATTAATAAACTAAAACCCTTACACGCATTTTGTCACTTTTGTGCTCTTTTATTTGTAGCTTGAAAGGTTTAAGTCCGCCACCAGAGTGTGAGGTCACTTGGCAAAAGTAACACTTGTTTGGCACTTTCCAAGTGTTAATATCTATCTAAATTCCTGATGTTCTGACTAATCTTATTAATAGTAATCAGGGATAACAGTTGGCTTGCTCTTTCACTATGATACTGCTTACAACAAAATATATCTGTCTTTTTTTTTTTTTGCCTCCTTTAATAAAATTGCAAATAGTTTTTCTAGTCTACATTCATTTCAGAGTCTGGTAAAAAAAACCACTCAGGTATTCCAAATAAAGCCTTATCAATCCTGGCTAACTTCTCTACTGGTGTAAAAGGGCAGTGTGCTTTTGACTTCACCCATTTAGGCCCTCAGAGGATTTGACCTCTCGTTTTTGCCGTAGTAATTATAATCACTACTGAATACTAAGTTCATCTATCCAAGCAACACCTAATTTCTACCCTTTCACTAGGGTTAATTCATTAAAATTCTGTTTGCCCTTTAGCTAGCATACTAGATACAAGGAATTCTGTAACATTTGCTGTGTCACATAAAACCACTAAGGATATCACCATATTTAGCTACCTAGAGTGCTAAGCCCTCTTCATATTCATACATAGTATAGGAAAATGCTTTACTTTAACTGGGCTGATAACACTACACTAGGATTTACTGTTATGTATTCCACTTCTCTCTCATCCAAAACATGTACACTTAGTAAATTTCACCTTGCTTAGCATGTTTCTCTAGTAACAGTGGTCCTTACATTTATCTGGTTTTCTGGCCTGGACGTGATTTCTATTTTCTCTTTACCCTGGTGATCGCACTTTTCATCATTAGCGACACACTTACAAAAGTGATACTTCCCTTTTCTGGTCAGTCAGGAGTCAGTAGATTGATTTGCTCATCATCTCTTCAACTGTCCATGTCTAAATCAGAATCTTGTCTGAAGTCCTTGATTAGTTCTCAGTATCACAGGATATTTCTAAGGACTGTTTGTCACCTCTGAAATTCAGAAGGAATTTGATACAGATGTGCCCTCTCCTAATTATCCATCTTGGACCATTATAATTGCTACCTTGTAAAGTTCTCCAGGAAATCCTCGATTCTTTTGTTCCCCTTCTAGTTATCAATATCTGAGATTCAATTCTTCTCAAAATCAGCCTCTTATATCATTTTTTCCCAAGCTTATAGGCTGTGATAAAATGGCAGAACAAAAAAAAATAATGTTCCAGTTCTCTAACTTAACTACATTTAATTAGAGACTCTAGAGAACTCTTTCTTCTTGTGTCACTGTGAGTTCCTAATTACAGAAGTACACCCTAGTCCATCGTAGACTGGCTTAATGTTTGTTATTACAAGTGACTTGTGAAGCACGATCATCAGACCTGGATTTTAAAGTATATCACCTGCTGCTAGGCTCAACTTCTCATTTCCCATAGCACTTGACTAAACTTGTTAAGAACCTTAACAAATGGGAAGTGGCAAAATATCTTTGTGAAGGCATATATATTGTTTCCACACCATATCTCACTAGGATTTTACAGAACAAATTAAAATTGATGCTAGAAAGCCAAGGAATGTACATTAAGGTACAAAATATTAAGTGTTGCACTGTGGCTGTGAGAGTTAGATTAGGAGCATCTCCTGAGCAGGGATGATCTGGCTGGCCGAGAGAAGAGGGCAATTCTTTCTGGCTTGCGGGAGGAGGGGAATGTAAGACTGCTGGAAGAGCAGTCAGTGTGGTGGATGCCTCACCATCTAGGAATGATGGGTTTTAAAAACAAAGGTCAGTGTGGGCCTGGCCACTCCCTCATTCGCTCGGAACAGGCTGGGCAGCAGACTCCGGTGCTTGGCTTGCTGCAGGACCATGTGTAGTCAAACGGTATGCAGGGATGGGAGGGGAACCCCTTCCCCATTTCAGGACATAAAAACAGGCAGAAATTGCACACAATGGCAGGGGGAGTGGGGCACAGGTTTCCTGCTCCATAGAACCCCCACGTGGGAGCAGTTCGGGTGATCAGCAGGGGATCGGGTGGGGAAACAACACCTTCCCCCTTTGCTAGGCATAAAAGCAGACAGCCATTTGGAACACGGCAGCTGGGGTAAAGCAGGCACTGGTTCCCTGCTCCATAGAACTCCCCACGTGCAATCAGTCTGGACGGTGAACAGGAACAGCAAGGGGAAAGCAGTCCCTTTCCCAATTCAGGCCATATAAACAGGGTTGAGTTGGGACACGGTGGCAAGGGGCAGCAGAAACCCCATGTGAGGCAGCAGGGAGGGGGCAAAAAAAAAGAGTGCTCAATCCATTCCCACATAGAGCCAGACAGTGTCCGGTAGGGAAAGGCAGGACCCATTTCCCCCTCCCCACCCCCAATCGCTACAGAAGGGACAAAGAGGGCATTGAAACCAACACAATTTCACATACAGCCCATGCGGCGGTGGGGGGGGGGGGCGGGAGAGAACCTCCCACTCTCCGGGAAAGCAGTGGTTGGGCTGCACTGGGAAATAGGAAGTGCATAGGGGGCTACAAGCCATTCCGTTTAAGTCAAGGAGGCAGAAGGGGCAAAAGCTGGTAAGCAGTCTCAGCGTAGCTCCAGGGGGACACAAAAAGGGGAAAGTAAGGGGTGCACAAAAGGAAAGGCTTAATTCTCCTTTTCCTCTGGCACCAGTGGAGCAGGGTAGCGATAGGAGAACAGATTCACAATGGGACGTAAAGTTCTTTACAGGAGGTATAGGTACAGGAAGGAAAAGGGGGGGGAGGAGTGGGCCCCTCCCATAGCAGTTGCAGTGTACATGAATGTTTAGGAAATCATGGTGCAGTTTTTTCCTGCTGTAGCCAGAACACAACGGGATGGGGGGAATTGGCATCACCCCACCCCCAGTTAGTTTCATTACCACGGGAACCCAGAAAGCAATCAAATCACACACAGGGCAGACCCAGTGCAGCTGGTTGGCCCCAGGACAAGCCAGGGGCAGAGTCCATACAGCAAGGGCAAGCGGCTGGGGGAGCCTGGGGTAGTGCACTGGAGTATCAAAGTCAGCCTATCAGGCTTGGGGAAGTGGGGGCTCCAGGTGCAGCATTTGCTCACCAAGTGCATTGGATTGTCACAGGCAGCCTATCGGGCTTGGGGAGGTGGGAGCTCCAGGTGCAGCTCTCGCTCACCCAACTGAGCTAGCAGCGTCTGGGACCAGTTAGCATGGAGCTGATACAATTAATTAAACGTACTGCGTATGAGGTTGTTTCCACAGCACTACAGGCTGTACAAAGCAGAACAGGTCACGCAGAGCCAGGACAGCCCACTCAGGTGATTTCAGGAGCAATGGTGGACGCACAGGACAGGGATTGCCCTCCATGAACCCAGACAAATGCTGTTCATGGTAGGGAACCTTGGCGTAGCACAGCTGTCACTGTGGTCCAGAGATCAGTGGCACCATGCACATGGCACGGCTATGAGAAAAGTTTTAGTGAATTCACACAATTTCAGGAGCAGGAAGGCCAATCGGCAATGTGGCCCATTACAGAGGAACAGGTGCTGCGGTACATGCTGTCATCGGCAACCCGTCAACTGGCGTCTTCCACAATTTCAAATCGCCTTTCGGCCATTACATTTGTCAGTAGGCTGAATGGCTCCCCAGATCCTTGCGGGGGTTTCTTAGTTCAAAGTTTTTTTGCGGGATGGTCACAGAACAGTGGATCCAGGGAGGATTCCCGTCGTCCCATCAGGGTTTCCACGCTCAGAGATCTTCACATCCTCGGTGTCTTATGTAACAGCGCACAGGAGGCGTCCCTGTTCAGGGCAGCATTCTTGACAGCATTTTTTGGTGCTTTCACGATCAGTGAGCTAGTGCCTGGGTCCATCAGGGATTTTGGAATTTTGTGACATAAGCTGGCACAAGCATGCAATCATATTACACTTGCGAAGGTCAAAGACTGATCAAGTTGGCCACGGTGCATTCATATGGGAGGGTGGGGAGCCTGAGGTCTGCCCCATTCCGGTGTTGATGGACTACACGGCAATACGGTGGAAGGGAGAAGGTCCCTTTTTGTACATGGAGACAGGAGTCCCCCCCCATGGCAAATCAATTGATTACCATGTTAAGATGGAACTAACAAGGTTGGGGCTGCCAGTCCATGAATTTGATTCCCACTCATTCAGAATAGGGGCGGCTACGGCGGCAGTGCAAAAGGTATGGAAGCACAGGATATTCAGGCAATAGGGTGCTGGCAGTCTAATATACACCAAACGTATGTAAGACCGCAGGTGGAAAATCAATATTAATCGGTTGTGTTCTCATTTCAGATACAGGAGAGCTGACGATGCACGCGAGGGTGTGGATCTGTGGGCACAGTATTGTGTTTTGGGGGCATAGGCACTCATCCAGGTTGCCAAAGAGCTCCCAGCTGGGATTTGATGGCGAAGCATTACTCATTCGGCATGCACAAAGGGGCATGTTATGGGATCAACTAATACCGCTGTTGTATGCTGTGCGGGCGCATCAACAGCCACCGGATATATTGGTGATACACCTGGGAGAAAATGAACACTTAAAGGGGCGGAGTTCATGCTTTGAACTAGGAGGGACCTGATGCAATTTTTCCGGGCGTTAACATTGTCTGGTAGGATATGCTTCAGCGCAGGGTCTGGCAGGGAGCCATGAACCCCGTCAGGGTGGACAAAACCAGAAAGTATGTAAACAGTGAAGTAGCCAAATTCTTGTTGCCCTTAGGAGGGGCAGTAATTTCACATCCTGGCATATTCTATGGGGCCCCAGAGTTATTTCAGGAGGATGGGGTGCACCTGTCAGACTCAGGTACTGCTATATTTTTGGCTGATATAAAAGAGGGCGTTGGGAGATGTCTGGGAATCGGCTGGCTGTGGGGAGGAGGCAGCCAAGCTAATGGCTGGCGCCTCCTTGTGGTGGATGTTCAGTGCAGGTACTCCATAAATTAAGGCACAAAAGAACGGGAAAATGGCTGGAAAAGGAATTAAGGAGAGGTGCTTGGTAACTGATCAAGCCGGGGGCAGTTGGGGACTCCTATGATTGATACAACAGGAAGCCAACCCCCCATCATTATAGTCCATATTAACCCCTCCTATGAGGGGGGGTGGTTGGTAAGGTCCTGGCAAGGGAATTGCTGGAGGGACCTGGTCCCAGCAAGGAAATTGCTGGAGGGACCTGGATGAAAAGGGGGGTGGGGGCTGGTAAAAGCCCCCTCTCACCCTGGAATTGGCTGGATCTGCTGGAGGGACAAATTTTGCACCTGCACTGCGTATTTTATCCACCGGGTTAGTCCCAGAGATCTATTTAATACTAAAGTTGCAGCCTGATTAAACGCATATCTAATGTCTCCTGTCATTCTTTCGGCATAGCCAGACAATCACCACCCAGCACTTTGAGCCGGGAGGGGTCTTTGCAGGCATTATTCCTCTGCACATGTAAAGTAGGTTTAACATGCCAGGGGAGCATACCTAGGAAATGCAGTTATGTCTCTTCTTGATGCACATCTACATTCTACATCTTTGCAGCTCTGGATCTGTGTGTAGGGGAATGAAACTGTTTCTACATTCCTACAAGCCTCTCTGGAGCCTGGAGTACTGCAGTCAGCATTGGCTTCTCAAACCCTCCTGCTAGCAGCCAAATTATGGGTGCCTGCTGTGTGGGTATACTGTGGGGGAATGGGGATTCTTATGCTCTTCTCACCCCTAGAGGCTCTGATTCAGCAAAGCTCTTAAGCATGTGCTTAAATCCATCCATAGTCAGCAAAGCACTTGAGCACATACTTAAAGTTAGGCACATTCCATTGATTAGTTGATTAAGTATGTGCTTAAATGCTTTACTATACAGGGATAGCAGAGGCTTCAATGCTTTGATGAATTGGGGCTGGTACATATCTATTCATGACAGCAATTACTGAGCACTAAAACAAGTAAATAATGAATTCAAAAGACTACAAATAGCAAATTTTGATTAGCTCTCTGCAGTACTAGTGCATTTTTCCAGTTCCTTTAAAATATTGAACACAGTAGAAACCATCATGTGAATTGCCACGTGATCTTGGAATTCCCAGCTTCCAATAGGGGTAGTGAACAACAGAGTTCATACATCCATATTGGGTAGGTAAAAACTGAACTGTCAAGGTTTCAGAATATTCAGGAATGTCTGATCCAATACTGTTGGTCATTCTCTCGATATAAGAAAAGGCTTAAAAAGAAAATAATTGTATCCCAGCAAAAAGGCAACTGAAGAGGATTTAACAGAATCATATAAAATCTTAAACAGAACTAATAATCTCAACTAATTTCAGTCTAACACAGATGACAAGGCAAGTGAGCATGAATTAAAATTACAGATAAACACATTCACGACAGATGTCAGGAACCAATTTTTTCCCCCACACAAAGACAGGAACGTACAGAACAGCCCACCAAAGTCATTCAAGACATTTAAAATACAATTAAATACGATCATGAGAGGGAATTAAATACTGAAGAGTGTGTCTAGATTTTTAATAAGCCTGATGACCTCTCTTTTTCCAAATATTTCTGATGTTACAAACTCCTTTGTCAATGTTGTTGATTGTTTGCTTGATCTACAGTTGTTTTATTTTCCCCCACTGAGCATATTTGTGTCTTTTTATTACTATTTCTACTAAGTGGGGCCTGCCCCTTAATGTTATTTGACTGCATAGTGACCAATAAGTTAAACTAACTATAAAAGTAATCAAATTTCATGCTTCAGGTGTGTGGTGCCAGGAAGAAACTGCACAATTGTCTAGGACTAACAATTTCAAAGTAGGTTATCTAAAGTTAGACACTATCACCCAGATCCATAAAGGTATTTAGGCTCCTAACTTCTATGGACTTCAAAGAAAGTTAGAAACCTATATACCTTTGTAGATATGGGCCTACAGGCCAAATTTTAAAAGATACTTAGGTCCCTGAAGATGCAGATAGGCATCCAGTGGGTTTTTGAAAAGTACCTATATGCTTAAATTCCATTGTATTGGGCTGGAAGCAACATATCCACAATCCTGTTTAACTTTCATGGTCATCTCTGATAAATCTCTCCTCTTTCAGGGGCTTTCCTAGCTGTTTTGCTGATGCTCTCACTACACTTTCCAAAATTCCTGGCTATCTATCTTACATGATCCTCAAATCCTACCACCTACTTCCCCACAGGCTGTCCTGGAGAAATCGTACTCTCATTGACGGTTCCATACTTCAGAGGCTTTTAGTTTTTATTTATATATTTAAAGTCTGGGTGATGTTTCATTTGCAGGGGTTGATCAATGTTCTACATGTCAAGAGTAGTTTCACCCTCAAAACTGTTACAAATGCAAATTTGTGTCAACTGTTATTGCATAAGCTTGTATATCAGAGGGCAAACTCAGATGAAGAATCATAGAATTGTGAACTAGCAAACTTAGCCTTTCCATGATGTGAAGTAGTATTACTAGGCCACGAGCAGCTAGACTCTTCTGATTCCTTTGTTATCTTTGGAGACTGCAGATCCAGAGCTCAGAGGTGTGGCATCAAACAATGTCCTTACTAATTCATTTAATGTATGTAGAAACTATTTCAACAAATCTGTGTTGCGCAGTAATTATGTAGCAACACAAGAGTGTTTCAAGGTTTAATTACCTAATGTGTGAAGAGTGCTTTGAGGATATAAAGCACTTTTTAAACCTTAAGCATTCTTGTACCTATGTGTAGGAAGTAACTAATTCATACTTCTCAATCTCCATCGGAGTCTTAATAAAATTAAAATATTGAAACAGCTCCCATTCCCACAGCAATGCACAAGAAATGTTTGATTTCTGGTTCTGAGAAAGCAAAATGCACTCGGTTTTTCTTCTGGTCAGAAAAATCTTGAGCCTCACAGCTAGACAGGGAGAGATAAGAAATATGCTAATTGAAGGGCCTCCTTGAGCTGCAGTTGAAAAATCAGAAACATTTTTTTTAAACCAATAAATGTAAGGGTGACAGAAGCCATATTTTTGCATTACACCACTGTTTTCTTCAATAAAATGCACATTTCAGCTCATCGGGAGTATTCTACCATTGCTGCCAACCTGTGTCAGTAGCCAGTCTAAATCCATCAGCCAAACCATATTACTGGATACTGAATAGAAATTACTTTACATAGAAATTGAGTGTTTCTCACCACTTCATTATTCTCCTTCCCCCACTCTCTTAAAGAGGAGAGGATGATTGACTAATCTTGGTTTGCTGGGGTTGGCGACACACAAGAAAACTGTAAGTAGCAGCACTATAAAGAACCCTTGTGAAACTTTATTTGAACCGCTCATTGGACAAGGGAAGGAGATGGGGGATCCAATGTATCATTCAAAATGACTCACTATCTCTAGCAAAGAGACCAACATTTAAAAGAGGCACAACACATTTTTGCCAAACTATTTTACTGTTGTTATTGTATCTGCCTTTTGGCAATAAAAATAAACCTAGGGTGACACTAAAAATGATAAAGATTTGTGAAAATAAGTTACAAATGTGTTCCTTTTGAGCTGAAAATTCTTATTTGATTTTAAAACAAGCCCAAGTTGTGTCTAATGGTACAGCTGTGAATTTTCCCAGTCAAGGTTATAAAATAACTATACACTACAACTGTACTTTTACATCAATGTCCTCACTGCTAATGCGTTGTCAGGTGAGGAACCTACATAGCTGGATATATACTAGTAATTGGTCAGAGACAGATCCTACACATGGCTCTAGTCATGCACACCCCTGCATCCAGGCAGATCCATTTGCGGGGTCTGGCCCCACATGTTTTATGCTAGAGTGTCACTGTACAGGAAAACTCTTTATTCTATTGGATCTACTATATCTTCTCTACTGTACCCCATACACAGTCATTTCAATAAAACACAGAAATGGTGTCATATGAATAAGTTAGATGCTACTATATTATAAATGTGTGAGGAGGGAGGAAGAGAGAAAGAATCATCTGCAGTAATGACTTTTCTAACCATTTTCAACAATGAGTGAGTAGCAAGTCTACCAGCTGGGTCTATTACAGTATTTCACTGGTACTTTGCTGACTCACAATGTGAATCTATGTAAACAACAGATTTTTCTTCTCCCCTGGGATATCATACATTATTCTAGGCACTTAATTAGTACAGATATGGCCACTATGAAAAAACCTGTGGTAGACACGTAGGGTGTAAGAACGTATTATCACAACGCTATCATATTTTCTTCCCTCTTTTCTCCCTTTCCCCACATTTATTCACTCATGAGACTGTAAATTATTTTGCTATAGTTCAGCAACCAGCAATGCACAGGCTGCCAAATGAACTATATTTCCTGCCAAAATTCTGGCAGCAGGAATGTAACCTGACCGTAAGAAGATGTGGACAAATACATGTTAGGGAGTGCAGGGAAAAAGGAGAAAAAGAAGGAAAGCATATGATAACTTTGGTGTGGTGTGGTGTGGTGTAAGAACCTACCCATCTACTATTGGATTTTTCATAGTGCCCATTGCTGTACTAAATAAGCACTTAAAATAAAATGACTGAACCCTAATGAAAACATAAATTGACAGAGACTTGCTCTATAGGTCAACAAGTGTAAACTGACGGATTTACCATTAAACTATGGATGACACTTTATTAGTTACCAATAAACTTCCACTGGAAAATCCAACTGATTTTTTTTTTTTTTTAAGTTTTCTGGGTTAAATACATTCTGAAAGGCAAATGTAAATTACTGTATGTTTCTTTGCATATTTGCTACAACACTCCATTTAGGACTTCAGTTAATACAATGATTCCAAATGACTATATTAAATATCACATTTCTTCAAGTTTGCCCCCAAATCTCTCTCTCACACAATAAAAGTAGACTACAGGCTCAAAGAGCAGTTGATCCTGCAGATTACTGAGCGCTCTGCCCCAATCCAAGTTCTTAAATGCTTTGCTGAACCAGGAACAGTGTGCTTCCCACCTGTTCACACTTGTGGGAACTGAAGCCCTAAACGTTATCATAAACTCTGCTATTTCTTCAGGTTTCACTAACTGATTCAAGAGGTAACCCAACAGAAGATGTGTTCTGTTTAAAGAAAAACCCCAGTGTAATATATTAGATATTCTGTTCAGTATATCCAGTTATAAGGAAGACAAAATGAATAAAAAAGAACAAAATATAACCAGAGAGGAAGCTGTCATCTTAACATTCTGATAATACAGAATAGGCCTGAACGTAAGCCTCACCATTTGATAGCACTAGAAATCAGAGTTCATAGCAGTGGCAGGGACTTTTCCTTCTTTTATGTCTGAAAACCACCTGTAGGCATGCACATTCATGGCATTGTATAATATAACAACAAAAAACATATCTAGGGTAACTAGCTAAAAAAGCGACAAAGGGTCCTGTGGCACCTTATAGACTAACAGAGGTATTGGAGCATAAGCTTTTGTGGGTGAATACCCACTTCATCGGATGCAAGTAGTGGCATCCGATGAAGTGGGTATTCACCCACAAAAGCTTATGCTCCAATACCTCTGTTAGTCTATAAGGTGCCACAGGACCCTTTGTCGCTTCTACAGATCCAGACTAACACGGCTACCCCTCTGATAGCTAAAAAAGTATCCACAATAATAATATAGAACCTACCTCTATAGTTACAGAACTTATCTTTCTTCTTTGAAGATTGCAGATTTACAGTGCTTTTAAGTAACGAAGCTGCACTAGATCAAACTGGGCCACCTGCTACAAAGCATCATTAAGAGATCGACCCCTCCAAGATAGGCAGCAGCAACATTTACTGCTTACTTCAACAGCTACAGGTGTTTCTAAAAACTGCTTAAAAATTGATGATGTCTATATGGTTAGAAACCAATCCTGTAAGCTACTTCAAATGTGCAGGCCACTGCTACCACATGGAGTTGCTTGCAAGATCAGGGCCTTCGTCAGTAAATATTTAATTACACACATAGTCAATAAATATTTCATTAGTGTAAGGCCCTGATCTTGCAAGCTATATATCTAGATATAGAGATAGAAACAGTGTTTTCCCTTAATGAGTAATATGGAAGTTTCCTTTAAGGAAGTAATATGACAAAACAAAACCCCAGATCCAAACACCTTCAAAGTTTGGATCTGGACTGAGATCTGAACTTCACACTAGCTCTTACCTCTATAATAGGCCAACCGAAAATCCCATATCCAAACATCTTGAAACTCCAGACATTCAGATCTGAACTTAGCATCTCAGAACATACCAATTTTAAACATAACTAATCCTTAACTGAGTCTTGTAGGCAACATGAGACATTGTGTCCATTGTCCTCTTTCTTCTCAGCCCAGAAAAGTTACTGCCTTGTCCCTGTAAATGTATCCTCCCAAAGGAACAGCACATGGTTGGTTTATAAAGAACATTGTTTACAAGTATAGGTTTATGAAAGTAGCCAGTGTTTCATCAATTAAAGAGGAGTGGTTCATTACAACTTATCCCCAAAATCACCCAATGACTACATTCCATCCAAGCATGTAATGCTTACCTCTGCAAACGCTGCAGCACTGGTTCTCTGGAAGAATGTGATCTTTTTCTGAGCAGTTCAATGGAGGACAGGTCTCTGTTACTTTTACTAAAACTCCATTCTGGAAATAAATAAATGTTTTTAAAAAATGACACTGATGAAAATGTATCTGACGGCAAGGTTCACACCGTTTTCTATCCATAGCTCTAGCAATCTTTAGTAACAACAGTAGTAAAGTGACAGGCACCAAGCTAAATTCATTTTTTACACTATAAACTCAAATCTAAAATTAATCTACTTGGACATTTCTATTCCCACAGTTTAAGGAAAAGACACTACATTTAAACTCAAGCTTGTACAGATGCTTTTTCCTTTCTTAACCTGCATAAGCACTTGCAGGAATTAAAGTATTTTATTTCACTCCAGATTTGTATTTAAGATTTTTTTTTCTGCTTTACATGAGACTTGTCTATTATATTTTAGGTATCTTAAATTCCGTATACTGTGGTGATAGGTGAATTACCAATGAGACAAAGCAGAGAGATTAGATGGCCAAGATTTTCAATTGTGACCAGTGATTTCAGTGCCTCCGTTTTGGGCACCTTAAAGGGCCTGATTTTCAGCAGTGGAGCTTGAGTAGCACTACTGCTGCCTCATTCGTCTCTGTTGCTCCCGGCAGGCCAGGAACCGGCAAAGTGAGGAAGTCAGAGAAGCCACTTGGCTGCCTGCAGCTCAAGTCATCCAGCTTCCCGACGCCTTGCTGCATGTTTGACATACAGCCTTGGCTGCTGGTCCTCATTGAGGGAACAGGTTTGCCAGCACCATTGTCAACTGTCACAGTTTTATTGTAAGTCTCATCATATTTGGTGTTTTACTTAATGCTTCCGATACTGAAATCAAGAGATTACGTGAGGAACTCAGTTTTCATATTTTTTTTTAAAATGTTTCTAGCCCTCATGGTTGCAGACAAAAGCGTGAAAAGGTGACCTCAGTTCACCCTAAAGACTCAGAAACCAGAAGGAAAATAACAAGACCACCAAAAATTACTTTTAATAAATCTCATGATTTTTAGGGCCTGACTCATGATTTTTGGAGACATCCTGCAGGAGGATACAGCACATGCCATGTTATGCAGGTGCCCACATGAAAAGAGTAGAATTAATAGACATGAGGACTGATTCTCATCCCACTTTCACTGGTGTAATGCAGGAGTCTCACACAGAAGTCAATGGAGTTACACCAGCATAGGTGAGAAGAGAACCAGCAAACTGAGTGATCTGTCAATCATTTTATCAAACTACCCCGCTGGAAAGGTACTGGCTATAACTCACCACCTATTCAAGATCGGACAAAACAATTACAGTGGGAAAGGTACAGTATACTACTGATAAATCAGGTCAAACACGGCAAGAAATCAAGAGAGACTGACAATAAAATCACGCCAAAAAGCTCAAAACCAATTCAAACCAATCTTATGTCTTCATTAGAGAACAACAGAAAAGAGATGAAGTCAAGCCTGACCATAGTAGTTTCATGTCAACAACAATTTTGTTTCCTAAAATTTCCCCATTTCTGTGACTGGTGACCTTGCACCCTAGAGAGAAGCAGCTGGAATATTCAGGAGTTCATTTGGCCTTATTTCTATAGTAATAAAATGTTTAAATAAGCACGTTGGGGTTAAAATCTATTGGCGTAGAGTAGTGTAGCTCCATTGATATAAATTGACACTAAATTTCAGATTTTATCCTCTGAGATAAACAGGGCCAATAACTTTTCAGAGAACAAACATAGGCTTCCTTCGCATGAAGAGGCGCTATTCAACAGAAGTGCTGTGGATCACTAGAGTAAGGCCCCAACCCACCAAGCATTTAAGTACCCTCTTAACTTTCAGCATGTGAGTAGTCAAGGCTTAAATAAAGACCAGAAACTGTTAGTTACACTTGTTCAAATCCAGAGTAATTTCTGGGACTTAAGCCAGTGTGGCTGAGATAGAACCTTGCTCTAAAATGACACCTCAACCCAGGTGAGGAGCAAAGAGAAAGGAGAATACCCTTTTAAGTCACTTTATTATCCTAAATAGGCCATGTTCCAGCTTTGTCTGTGTATGTCTGGCTTCCACTGAAGTTATGGTCAGTGTAGAAAAGAATGGATAACACACATGCATGAAAGAAGCCTAAAGTAATATACCAGGTTATCATTGTAATTTATGGGCACTGCATATTAATTAAAACAACAGTAGAAGTTAATAAAATTAAAACTTACTTGGCATTCCCTGCAGTTCTTGGTTAAAACCCTCTGACCTTCTGCTAACACTCTGCCTCCAAAGATACACTTAGCTATAAATTTTTTTAAAAAAGCCCAAAAATTAGTATTTTGGTAGAAAATGACTGCAAAATATAAATAAGTAAAAACAATATATATATACATAGGCAAATACAGGCCTACTGTGGTAAATATGATGTAGTCCCTTTGCCTTTACTTGAAGTAAGTGTTGATTGCTTTCATTTATTTTGAGTGCAACAGTACATTCATTAAAAAAAAACTATTATCTTGAAACATTATATCCCTCGTACTGACAAACTAGCCTATTAATGACCTGAAGAGATAACAAGAATAAAGCATTATTCAGTAGATACAGAACCCAATTCATTAACAGAATCACTCACAGCATAGACATCCCAGAGATTAGATAGAGTGCATTTGTATTACTATATGTCTGCATCAGGTTATTCAAAGCACTTCAGAATCAGACAGACAGACAGAGGTGCATTTTATGTCAAGAGAACGGCAGGTGCATGGGTTTCAGTTAAGCCTCCAGATTGTACCTGGGGACAAATGAGGATAGAATCTGTCTGTTACAGCTTTCCCCCTGCTGGATTCTTTTTCCCCCTTCCATTCTGTTTGTGCTGAGTGGCCGCGCCCCCCCGGCCATGGAACTGACCAAAGTCACAGCCTGGCCCTGCTCATGGAAATGGCTTGTGCAGACTGACTGGAGCCATTGCTCTGCTCAGGAAGGGGGGGGCTTTTTCGCTCCTTTGTCTAGCTTCTTTGTTCGGACCCGGCTCGGTGTAGGGGTGCTCTGCCCAGGTATGCAAGACCTAAAGTGGCCACATAGCTAAGCATATGAGTCATACCTGTGGCTCAGAACATGCCCAGGCATGCCTATGCTTAGCTGCAGTTTTCCCTGCCTTCTCTCCTCCCCTGTATCCAGAGGAACCAATCAGAGTTACTGGCGGGAAACTGCCTGAGTTTGCCTTTAAAACCAGACATTTTCTGATCAGATCCCCAGAGAAGGTCCTTGCTTTGCCACTTGGTCTGATCAGCTAAGGGTCTTTGGGGGGCCCTCTCCCCGCTCTCGTTTGTTTTTGAGCGTACCCCCGTTTTTAAACTTCCCTCCCACGAACTACGAATTTGTGCCTGAAGATCTCCGGCTGGATAACCGTACTCAGAGAGTAGTTATAAATGGTTCCCAATCCTGCTGGAAAGGTATAACGAGTGGGGTTCCGCAAGGGTCTGTTTTGGGACCGGCTCTGTTCAATATCTTCATCAACGACTTGGATATTGGCATAGAAAGTACGCTTATTAAGTTTGCAGATGATACCAAACTGGGAGGAATTGCAACTGCTTTGGAGGATAGGGTCATAATTCAAAATGATCTGGACAAATTGGAGAAATGGTCAGAGGTAAACAGGATGAAGTTTAATAAGGACAAATGCAAAGTCCTCCACTTAGGTAGGAACAATCCGTTTCACACATACAGAATGGGAGGAGACTGTCTAGGAAGGAGTACGGCAGAAAGGGATCTAGGGGTTATAGTGGACCACAAGCTAAATATGAGTCAACAGTGTGATGCTGTTGCAAAAAAAGCAAACATGATTCTGGGCTGCATTAACAGGTGTGTGGTGAGCAAGACACGAGAGGTCATTCTTCCGCTCTACTCTGCACTGGTTAGGCCTCAACTGGAGTATTGTGTCCAGTTCTGGGCACCACATTTCAAGAAAGATGTGGAGAAATTGGAGAGGGTCCAGAGAAGAGCAACAAGAATGATTAAGGGTCTAGAGAACATGACCTATGAAGGAAGGCTGAAGGAATTGGGTTTGTTTAGTTTGGAAAAGAGAAGACTGAGAGGGGACATGATAGCGGTCTTCAGGTATCTAAAAGGGTGTCATAAGGAGGAGGGAGAAAACTTGTTCATCTTAGCATCTGAGGATAGAACAAGAAGCAATGGGCTTAAACTGCAGCAAGGGAGGTTTAGGTTGGACATTAGGAAAAAGTTCCTAACTGTCAGGGTGGTTAAACACTGGAATAAACTGCCCAGGGAGGCTGTGGAATCTCCATCTCTGGAGATATTTAAGAGTAGGTTAGATAAATGTCTATCAGGGATGGTCTAGACAGTACTTGGTCCTGCCATGAGGGCAGGGGGCTGGACGCGATGACCTCTTGAGGTCCCTTCCAGCCCTAGAATCTATGAATCTCCTGATTATTGTAAGCGAATCGAGTCCTCTCTGCGTCCTCTGATGCTGAAACTGCTGTTCCTGTTGCTGCTTTGGGGATTGGTAAGGAAAAACCTCTTGCAAACTCCCCCTGTCCTAGCTGCTGGCTTTGTTTCCCCAGCAGACAGACCCAAGCTAACTCCTTGGTCTGTATCTAGATAAGTTGTAATTTCATTTTGCATAGCTGTAGGTTAAGTTAGGTTTAAAGAATTGTTTGTATTGTGCTCTGTAAGTTAGGTTTAAAAGAAATTGTTGCATTGTGTTCTGTTACTTGCTAACTTGTACAATCTTGGTTAAGTTAGATCATAGATAAGATTTTGCTGTGTTCTGTATAATTGTGGTTAAGTCTGTCTTCCCGCTGCCAAACCCCCACCCCCCGAGCTTGCCCGTGTCTCCCCCCGAGCTTCCCAGTCACTCGTTGCAGTCTCTCTGCTGTTTAAACTTGCAGCCTGTCTGCTCTCTGTCTCTCCCTAAGTTTAAATCTCCCTCCGCAGCGCCTCTGCCTTTGGTCTCTCCTCCACCACGTGTCTTCCCCCACCCCCCAACCTCATTCCTCTACCACTGCCTCTCTCTCTCTCTCTCTTTTAATCCCTACCCCCATGTGCTCACCCAGCTCCTATAGCTGCCAAACCTCAATTGCATTACTAAAGTCTAGCATAAAAACCCCAATGGTTACCTTTTCCCCCTCTAACATTTTACATTTACACTACTGTAACACATTTTTACCTAGAGTTGTTGGTTATTTAACACATTTTACCCATAAAAGTTGGTTATATGCTGCTGTGACACACCCTTTACATAGAAATTGTTAGCTACCTGTTACATTTATACTTCAGTGTTAATTGTTTACCAACTGTATTGTACCCCTCTGTATTGTACCCCACTATTGAAACCCCCTATCCTGTTTCCCCATACCCCTCACTATTGAATTTTTCCCTGTTTTTATATTTTCTTAATAAAGTTTATTTTGCACCCCACCAGTGCAGTAATTGTCCCCCAAGATCCCCTACCAGAATCCTTAACACAGCTTTATCCCTGTGGAACTGAAGAAATGGTTCAGAACTAGACAAAGCCTGAAACTCACTGACTCTACAAGCCGAAAAAATGACTGTTAGAAACAGTCTTAATAGACACATGGAACAAGGATGGCTCATGCCAAGGCTCAAAGGAGGGACAAATTCAGCCTGCAACACTAAATTTCATTTCCAAAGGAGTACAATGGATCTAATTATTGGCTTGATTAGCTGAACTAACTTTTGGAATGGAGTGCATTGGGATGTGACCCTAAAAATCTCTCTACTGTTCCCTCAGCCCTCAGATTCTTAATTGCAGATATTTGCACCTTCCTTCTTCTCTGCCTAGAGCTGTCTGTCTAAATAGCCTCTTAAAAGCTCTCATATTCTATAGCAAGAAGGTAGATTGCTTTCTAGACTGAATGGGGATTCTCCAATATCCCTCTAAATCAGAAACAGCTAGATCCAGAGTCCTAGGAAGAATATTGCAGTGAACAAAGCATTCAACTGGGTCTCAAAAGACCTGGGTTCAATTCTCAGCTACAGACTTCGGGTGTGATCTTGGGCAAGTCACTTAATCTACCCTGTGCCTCCATTTCCCAACTGTAAAACGGTGATACTACCTCCTACTTTACAGTGAAGTTGTGATAATAAAATTCATGAGTAATTGTGAGGTTCTCCAATACTGTTATGATGGGGATCAAATAAGTACCTTAGAATTGATAGGACTGGCATGACGGATTAGGGGAAAACTTTGAGATCCTAGTATGAAAGACAAATTAGCGTCATCCATGCTAAGCAACATGATGTGTTCCTCCACGCCAAGTTGCAGGAATTCAATGAACCAGTTCATCCTGGCCACAAATATAATCTTGGTTCATCACTGCCACTGTAGTGCTAAAGACTCCTAGATAAACTAGCTCCCAATCCCAGCATCATGACAAGGCCCCTGTTGCCCAGTCCTATGTTTCCTTGTATCTGCTGACAGAGAATTCTTCTGAGCAGCAAACAAAACAATTTGTGGCACACTCATGGCAGCAGGGAGCCTGGAATTCCATGTACTATTAATTTCCACTCTCACAGGTGCAACCGATACCAACTAAGCTTATGCAACCAACTGCTAAGTGCACCACTGTTAACTCCGAGACACCTCTCTGTCTATGCCAGATGTTTCTCCACTGCTGTGAAGAGACACGTTTCTTTCATCGTCCTCTTGCTCTGTGTGCCAGCCTTATTCTTTAAGTACACAACTGTGGCCAGCCTGCAGGACACATGCTCAGTTCCTTCTTAAATCTTCCAATCATTTTATGGAAAACTGTTTCACAGATACATGCCCAACCTGTCAGGCTGCCACCCATGCAAGGGTCTATATATCTGATGGGTCCAAATTTCCTTCTTGTCTGAACATTCTGAGAGGACTCTCATCAAACTAGAGGTGATTTTACAATTTGAGGAACACAGGAATGCCCGAGGTCCTATACACCTTCCTTCCAATGGGATAACATTGGTACCTGAAGTAAATGTGCGCAATTTAGCCAACAATTCTAGGTTCACACACATACACAATGTTAAGAGGCTCACTGTTCTCACACTACCCTCTATATCACTGGTGAAGCCCAGGATTCTTGTCTTATATTGATATTCTCTTCTGTGTACTGGATAGTGCTCCAAAGTCCTATCATCAACTCTCTTGATGAATGACTAGCGAAGTATGGCATGCATTTACTCTACTGCACTGGATGGGGATCTAGAGTCCTATGCTATAAGTCAATAAGACTTGACATTTGTCAGTAGAACTGAGAGATTTCAAATGTGTTGCTTCTCAATGAAGCCGTTTACGGCACATCCAGTAATGGTCCTTCCTCACCTGCCTTCTTCAATACTGCGATGACAATTGTATATATCCCTTGCTTCTGGCACCAAAGAGGTATTACAAAATAAATTACTTTTGATTTTTGTTGCACTTTTCATCCAAATATCTCTAAATGTTAGAATAACCCATAAAGTCTTTCAGACACTATCCTGTCTCCCAGAGTTCTTTCTCTGTGTTCATATTGCTAGAAATGGGAAAACCTAATTAATTCTCACCATATACAAAGCAGCCAGATTTTCTAAAGAGCTCAGCTTTCACTGTGAGAAGCTGGGTGCTGAGCACTTTCAAAATCCACCTCATTTAGGTACCCAAAGAGAACGCAGAAATTTTTAGAAAATTTGGCCCTAGCTTTATATTGCTCAGTATGAGCTCAACTGTGATCTCACTTGAGAAAAACATGCTAGATTGCATCAAGATGACTGTTTTGGGAAAGACGAACTAGAGTGATGTACTTTTACTCTTTCACTATTGTCTCACCTGACTTCCTGTAGCTCAGGGCTGGACTTACACTGGACAGAAGAGAAAGTGAGGAATTTTACAAGAGAGAAGAGACACAGGGCTTCAAATAAAGTTTTAGTCTTCTTGCCAAAGGCTGGTTTGGAGGGATTAATACAAGATGGCAGAGAAGAAAGCAGAAACACCAATTTTAAAATCCCTAAACATTTTATATGTCAGAACTGCTTGGTACTTTGATACAAAAAAAAGAACCATCAAGCTGTTCAATAACTCCTAGAGACAGAAAATTACAGCTGATGATTCTATCCAGGACTAAATGGGGAAACTGCAGAGAAATCAACACCCGCAGTGTAATAATGTGGATAGCCTCAGTGGCTGCCACTACATACCCAAAATGACTAACTGTGGCCCTAGAATATCTTTTTGTCAAGGAGCTGGCACTTGCAATCAATTTCAATCAACTTTCATACATCTTTTTCCATTGACTGACATGCTGAGTCCTTGTCAGAATAACTAGCTGAATTTGGTGCCAATCACTGACTAAGAGTGAGTTTGTTCATCTTTCCATTAAAGAATCAGGAACAGTCTACACTTTGGGACTTACGTTCAATCTACAGTTTAGTCCTTCAGAATTCCTCTGAGCCAAATTCTGGCTGGCATTTGTTGCTAATTGCACATCAGAAAAGACAGAGCCAGAGAGAGATGCTCAAGCTCTCAGATCCATGAAAAGAACCCTACGTAAACTCTCAGCAGGTGAACAACAAGTACTTGTGCTCGGGGGGAGGGGTGAAAGTTAGGAGTCAGGGCCTGATCGACAAGTTTTACAACATAAATTATTTGTCCTTTTGTGCACAGATTACTCATGGGCCAGTGTATAATGGAGGAGAAGGTGGGAGCTGTGCACATGTTCATAAGTAGGTAAAACAGGTGCACACTTTTTTTTTTTGACAGGATTCATGGATGTCCCTTTGGAGTTGAAGGGGGGGAATCAAAGACTGACAATCTGATTTTTTTCCTGGGATTTTTTTTTTTTTTTTGGTTTCTAATTCATCCTAAATCAGCCAACAGCTACATCATTGAATAGTCTGAATGGAGAAGAGCTGTGCCCAGAATGTGTAGGTTGGCGAGAGAAGGGGGGAAAAGGTCTCACTTTTTCTTCATACATGAGAGCAGGAAGGCATTTATTCCTGTGTATTTGAGTGCACACATGCTCAATGACTTTGTCCCCTCAGCCACATTTAAGTCCTGAGTGTTAAACACTTTTCTCACATAGGAGAATTTCATCAATTGGCCAACGACAGAATTTACTGGTCGTCTTCTTTTCCACATTCATTTGGTCCGCAATAAATTACGTAAACTATTACTGCACACACTATAGATTGTTACAGACTAGATAAGACCATGAATTTTCCTTATTTACATCATTTTATTTTTAAAAAACCATAATACCCAAAGAATCACCTTCAATTCAGAACAGGATGACAAATAGCCAAACTTTATGTTATTACCCCGTACTTATGATAAGTACAAACCTACTGCTTCACACTAATTAACATCAACTGGGTTTAACAGCTACTAGTAGAAGCCAGACATCTTTCCTTTGGAGAGGTACAAACAAGGGCATGGCCTTTTTAATGCCAACAGAATGCAGCAATATAGTCTTAGAAATGTGCAGCACTGCATTGTATCTCCTAGGTGATTCTTTTATTTTCCAGCCAATAGTTATTTATTCATTTTTTCACCAAAGCTGCCACTGTGACTCATGTTCCCTGCATTAATTTATCAGGACCTGTGAAAAATCATTGGGGGGGGGGGGGGGGGTGAGGGGGAATCAACTGCTCCTAATTTCAAGACAAGTGTGATTCCAGTTTAAAAGAAGGTGGGAAGAAAATATCAAATGTAATGTACTTACACCTGCATACTTTGCAGCACTGGCCTCCCATATGCACTGGGAGGGTGTCAGGAGAACAGTTCAGAGGGGGACAGGACATCCTTCGGCACTCCACTACTCCACTCTAAGCAAAGGTTAGAAAGATAAAGTTCAGATGTGTGTGTGTGTGTGAGTTTATATTTTATATAAAGCACAAATACCGTACCAGAAAATGAAAGCAGCATTAAGGATTTCAGATCCTTCCTACAGCAACAAGTCTTATCTGACTGCTACCCACATGAACTAAGCCACCCCCATTACCATTTTGATATACATCTTTGTCTTATCCCACTTGCCCTTGCTATTTACGTGGATTAGACAAAAAATACCATCTTTACAAGAACATAAACACCACCTTTTGCAGGCTCTGTCAATCATCTTCAAAATTTTAACAATCAGTTTTCTATTTTCTTGGGCAAACAAAGGCTCTCTTCAGATATCTATCAAATAATTTCAACCGGACAAGATTTACATACTAATTCTCTTCTGTTCCACAAGTTTTCAAAATGATAAACACCCAAAACAGAATCTGCATGTTGTTACCATGCAGGATGCAATTGAGCACCTATGAATAAAATTAAGATAATACTTTCTCACACACGCGCGCACACACACACACACACACACACACACACACCACCAGTGAAACTATTCTGAACCAAACAGATAACACCATGATTTCCCACCCTTCACCCCTGCAAAATGGTGAGCTTCTTACAGATATAATTAGAACAAATGAGAGAGTTGTCAAGGGAAAGCAGATTTTATTTATTAAGTATTCATATAAGAAATGGCAATTCTTTGCCACTTCCTCTCAATTGTTCACATTGTCACTGGGTGAAAAGTAAAAAGGTAATACATCTCAGAGTTGGCATTATGTATTCAAGGACCATTCACACTATAATTAAGCATCCTACCCCTTACACCCATTAGAAGATTCTTACTTTGCATGTGCAATTCCTGCAGTGATGATCATCTACCCATGAGTCTTTGTCTCGATAGATCACTCCATTTACTTGACAAGTCTTCTCACAATGACAGTTTTCCAATTGACTAAGCCTCGTTTCTGCATAATTTAGCTATAAGTGAAAGTTACTTGATGTAATTTCTGTAATTCATACACATGGTTTTAACAAAGCAAAGAACAAAAGAAGCAGCTTACTGACTTTTAGCTGAATCAAATTTTATTACACCAGTTGAAAAACAAACTAAATAGAAGACACACTGAGCCAGAACCAAAGCTGGTGTAAATCAACCTGTGTCCATTTACTTCAATGGAGATAAGCTAATGTACGCCAGTTGATGATCTGTATGATTGGCTGTTCTAATCTAATGAACCCCTGCAAGATATTAAAAATGTACCTCTTGGGGATCTCAGAGTATTAATGAATTGGGTACTTTCAGTTCAAACCTCAAAAACTGAAATCTTTGTAATTTTCTGAATTATTCATTTACCAGTATACACGTAATTTAAGAGCATGAATGCTGTCAGGCTCTGATTCCTTCTGTTCAACCTATCTCCACACTGTTTAACATTGACAGGCTGCAGAAAGACCTTTACATTATATAAAGCTACTATGATTTACAGGGAAAAGAAGACATTTCAATGTGTTGTATAACAGATTTTCACAAACTATGGATCATGGACCACTGGTGGCCCACAAAGCACTTGCTGGTAGACAGCAGAGAGTGGGCTAGCCACATGATACTGTCAGCATCTTCTCATTGCCAGCTGCTAACATGAATTAACAGATGCTAAAAATAATCTTCTCCTAGTAGTACTTTTCCAGGCAAGCAATTGCCATATTTGCCTGAAGAATGCTATGTAATAGTGAATGGGAGGGGAGACTTTCCCTGTAACAGCAAAGAGGAGGGAGGGGGTCCATGTGATGGCAAAATGAGGGAAGATGATCTCTCCAAGTTGTTGTCCATACTATAATTTATACTTTTCTTCTGCGCATGTGCTCCTTCCCATTCTCCCCAACACACCCACACAGATTATTGTCACCATGTTTACATAGGTCATCCCAGGCTTTCCCCAAACAAAGAATACTCCATGCAAATGAAGATTCCGGAGCGATCTGTAATATCGTGGCCGATCGCCCCCGCCTCTATTTTCCCTCTCTACACTGTGCATCAAAGATCCTCCTCAATCTACCCTTGTATTGAAGTGCCCACATTCTCCACCGTATGTGACAGAGCAGGGCTTCTCCCCATCTTAACATACACTTGCTGCCATACCCAGTCTCCTTTAAATAGGTTTATTTGTCCAAACATAAGCATGTAACAGATTAAAATAAACAGTTCCTCAGCTCACCCTTTGTCCTAGGGTTTCATAACCTCCCTTCCCAGGGGTCTCTTGCAGCTTCCCAGTGCCAGCCAGCTTCCTTCGTGCAGCCAGTTCTCATTCAGCCTGCTCTGTTCCTCTTCTGGAACACCAACCCCAGGACCACCTCCCTGAGCACCTGGCCCTTTGCTCCAGGGACCCACCATAGGAATTGGCTGCACTCTTCTGTGGTTCCTCTCCCCAGGCAGAGCCTACCCCAATCACTCCTCCTCTTCTTGCCCTCAGACAGGCCCGTAAAGAGGCCCTGACCTCTTTAACTGGCTCAGTTAGGCACACCTGCTCTGACACAGGGCCTGGTCTACGCACAGGGACCAGCTTGGTCTACGCACAGGGACCAGCTATCCTGTGATGGGGTCCAATGCAGAGAATATCCCCCGCTACATGTCTACCACATGCAAGATCCTCTGCTATGCATAATGAGAACTGAATTACTCAGTCCCATTTACTAACTCTTCAAACTTCCTGGCAGGACTCAACTTCCACATCCTTCAAAGCCCAAAACAGCCATCTCTCTCAGAAATCCACAAATCCCAGAGCAGGTGGGAACTTCTCAAAGGGCCAAATTCTGATGCTTTTACTCTCACATTAAGCACCACATTACTGCATGAGTAGTCTCACTGTAGTCAATGTATCAGAATCTGGCCCAAAGTGAGATGAATGCGAGCCCTGGTCACTCTTATAAATGGCATACTACAGTATTTTACAGAATGGTTCAAAATATTACAGCTTACAATAGCATTTTTGGACTGTTTAGAGAGATCACTGTACAATACTGTAGTATTTTTATATTGGCATCCACCTGCATTTTATACATTTGCAAAAAGGCTCTCAAGACTTCCCATTAAAATGGACAATGGTGGAATATTCCAACCTGCCCATCAATCCTCATTATACTTCCTGTCAGGTAAATCTCAAACACCAGCAGATTCAGGAACAAAGATGAGCAGAAGATACTAGGGAAACTTCCTTATTTTCCACTCTTCAATCCTCCAGAGTAAAGGGCCTCGAGTAAAAGCTTTTGATTTTCCTTAAGTCAGGATTCTGGGATATTACTGGAATTGACACTCAGCCCTCCCAAAGCCAGCATGATCCTGTGACTTCAAAAATGCCTTTCACACTTTAAAGGCAAAAATCATCCTCTCTTACTGAACTAGCTAATCCTGCCAGTTGTCAGCAGTGGCCTGAAAAGGGTTTCTATATTTATAATGTATAATATAGAATATATTTTGCTGCATTAAAATTGTGTTTAATCTATATGTTTTATTGCAGTTTATTTAACCTGTACCTTTTCTTTAGTCTTCTTTTTTTTTTAAACACAAAAAAGTAAACTTCATCATTTTTATTTCTTATAATGATTGTGTATAAACTGCACACAAAAAGAGAAAGGATATCAGACAAAAGCCAGATTTGAAAAAAGCATTTAATAAATTTTTTTTTATTCCTGTATCAGCAATAAAGGAGAGAAGCAAATGCCAATACTAATCAACTAAAAGTTGCATATTCTGTGACTTTCACTGTCGCACTGATTTTATATAAATTTATTAATAAAAACACACAATCTACCTCTTAATCTGAAGAACGACTCTGGATGTAAAATGAATCTATTAGTAAATCAGAGATGTGTATGATCAGTATTACCTTTGGCATGCATTTATCTCTACAACTATACAGAAAATGTCAGTGTTATCTTTATAGATATGAAGACATGCAACAATGAACTTTCTGATAGTAATAGGTCAACGGATGTATCTCAGCACACACAGGTTTATCTTTTCTGAAATACTATTTAGTTGGCATTTGCTATATGGAATCGAATAGAAATGTTCCATTTGTATTTAAACTTCCAAACATAATTGAAAAATCACCATTAAGCACAACAAAACAATGATATCCTCAAAATTAAATGTGTTACAAACTGAAATGCCATTCCAAATGCTGCCAATTTTACATAAATAGATGTTTGTCAAAGATTTGAAACATCAGTGGAAATTCTCAGGCTCTGAAGTCTTGGATGGATTAGGAGTAGGAATGAACCAATAGAGGTGTGGAACGTCACTCCACCACTGAGCCATCCATTTCTAGTATGACCCTAATTTAAAGTTATTTGAAGATTCAGAAATATTTGGTTAACTATTTCTCCCATCATTTTTTCATTTTTCCAAACCAGAAGATGAAGAAAAAGACTGTTCTTATAATATATTACTTATGGGCCTTCCAGATGCAGGAACTACTGGAAATCTTAATCTTAAAAAGAAAAGGAGAGCTCCAGAGAACTTTTTGAGTCAAAATGTTCATGTATTTCAGATAAATGCTTGTGACCAAATAAATCTATGGTGTAGGCAAGCCAATAGGGTTATGTCAACAGTAAATTCTGCCCTTAAACATTTCAGTATTTATACCAACCAAACCAAGCACTGAACCTTTTGACTGTTACCCTGCTAAGATCTGGCAAGAAGTAAAGTTAATTAGAAGGTTTGGGCTGGAAATCTCCAGTAACCATCTCCAGCCACTAAAAAGAACACATCTGATTACAATGAAAAACCACTTCCTAGTGTGACCCCCTAGTTTATTAAAAAAGAACTGCACTCCATTTTCAAAGCCTTGATTCAGTACAGTTATACTGATTTACACTAGCTGAGGGGATCTGACCCATTTAGGGTGAACTCCACCTAACATTCCATATACAGCGTAATAATTGGGAATGGTGAAAATTAACCTGTCCCTCTTGTCTCAAGGTAATTTATATTTTAATTACGTTTTTAACAATTTGATCTATTATCTTTTTCTATGTAAGGTTGCAAAATTAAAGAGATGAAACAGCGGCGTGTAGGAGGTAATGAAATAAGTTAAAACTCCTTCCCCACCATGAAAAGAAATACCTCAGACTCAGAAAAGCTACACTTTTATGCATCTTTAAAAGCAACGCATTGACTAGTTCAAATTGACTTCAAATCTTTGAAGAGTGCGGGGGAAAGAGAGTGTAATGATACTCAGCTTACTATATGCCTTACTTGTCATCATTTGTAATTCTCTTGGTTACATACTGACATTGCAAACACCATTCATTGGCTTTTTTGAGTCTAATTAAATTGTAACCAAATGCAAAGCTACAGACAAATTCAAGCTTCTGGTATACTACAGCCTAAAAGCAACAGCTGAACCTGGGACACAATTTTTGCATGCTGCCAAGTTCATATTCTGCAACTCCCTGAATGGAGGAGGGAATTAGGAGTCATTGTCACATATTTCATAATACATACTCCTTGCTCTGGCAAAAGTAATCTCCATGGGCAGCTGTGCACTGGTTCCAAGCCCACTCCTAGCCCAGACATATATTAACACAACATTCGTGTATACCTAAAACTGCAGAAATATCACTGAGGGCCTGAATTTGCTCCCTAGGACTGTGGTGTGAAAATCCAACATTAAAATGTCTGTTTTTAAATCCCACCATCTTTAATTTGCATTTGTCTCACAAATAAAACTTCTTGCACTGCTATGTGTGTTCTTTCTGGACAACAGTACTGCTATAGCTAATGCAGCAAAACACTTAGTTAATGCATTACTAAGGGGAGCAAAACAACCTTGGGGGAAAGGAACAACCAAAAAAAGGTCATCCCAGCACTGCTATATGGGAACATGCAATCTTCAGAGTATCAACAGCATGTTATTTGGCAAAAATATAATTAACAGCAGAGAGAGCAAGTCACTCAATACAGAACATAATTGGGACCTGCTCATACCACCAGCAGGGCTTAAAATAAATTCTCTCTATTTCACATTCTAGCAGTAAAGTGAACTAAAAGCTTAATGTTTCTTATTGTCTGAGTGAGCTTGTCCAAAATACGCCGGTTGGGTGAACATAGTGTCAGTATAATGCAGACGTGCTTAAAATTAAAACCTTTCTTTTTAGGAAGGAAAGAGTCCTAAGGGCAGCTGAAGAGGTACGATTCACAAAGAAAAAAATATCATGTGTTTACCATCTTTATAGACACAGGGTTACTATGTAGATTATACTTCGGGAAAATCATGTTCAGTAACTATGCTGTAATTAAATGCACCTACAGGTGATTCTGTAGTTACACACTGATCAAAAAATCGTTAGCATATAAGCAGCACGCCAGGTGAAATAACTAATTCTTGTTTAGATGATCGAATTAATCATAGGCCAGATGGTTTTGCCAATGTTAACCACATGAAGTATTCCCAAAGGAATAGTACACACCAATTTACTAGATGCAAATCAGGAGTGCCACTCTGCTTAACTCACTGCACTTAGGGCTTGTCTACACTACCGCTTAAGTCGATGTAAAAAGCCATGTAAAAGTGGGTGTGAAAAAGCCAACCCCTGAGCGACACAAGTTACATCGAGCTAAGTGCTGTCCACACTAGTGCTATGTCAGAGGGAGATGCTCTCCCACTGAGACAGCTTCCGCTTCCCGCTGAGGTGGAGTAATTATGCTGATGGAAAAACACTTTCCTGTCAGGAAAGCATATCTTCACCAGACGTGCTACAGTAGTGCAGCTTCACCAAGGTAGCACGGTAGTGTAGACTAGCCCTTGGATATATTTATAGTGAAAACAAGAATAGGTTTATTGTCAAATAACAGATTCCAATGAAAGTAAGAGAGAATACTGGAAACAAATGACTACATATAAAACAAAATCATGACATGCTTTCTAGAACCTAAACTTAACTCACAAGATACTCCCATCTCCTAAAGGATAGCTTACCCCAAGTCCTTTTCCCAGCATTTTCAACCAGGATGGCTGAGAACCTCCTTTCATAAAATCAAGACTGCTGGCAGCTTGTCTTCCAAGACTGAAGCATGCCCAGTGTACCACCGAACTCCGTTACACCCCTAAAAGTATAACCCTGGCTGTTTTAGTTTTTTCCTGCAGCAGTCACTATCTGTTCATTAGCATTTGACTCAATATGCAAATAGACTTCCATTGTAAGAAACAATGCGCAACGGTCAACCAGGGAGATAAAAGCGTCTCCCACTTCCTGTCTGGAAAAATCTGTCTCAACACATGCTACCTTTGAGTGCAGTAGCGCATCCAGGTCCGGAGCACAGGGGGAGCGGCGCTATAAAAAGGCGCCTCCCCATGTACTCACCCGGCACTTCCGCAGCAGGTCCTCACTCACTCCGGGTCTTTGGTGGTACCCACCGCCGAAATGCCGCCGAAGACCCGGAGCGCCGCCAGGTGAGTGAAAGAAGCGACGCCTTTTTTTAGTGCTGCTAAAAAAAGCCGCCGCTTTCGCTCACAGGGGAAGCCTGCTCCCCCCCTGGCTACGCTACTGTTTGAGTGATGTGCCTTTAATTAGACGGCCTTAAAAAGAGAACATACATAACTCCTTACACATTATCTGCTCATACATTTCACAATGATTGTGACGACATTCTTTCAATAGAGGCCTTACATGACCCCTTTTGGTGATCCTTGTAACCTGCGTCCTCTGACACTGGACATCAAGAGGTCCTTGGGTCAAACCCCTTAACAAAGATCACCCCATTTCTTACCTAGCCCCCAGACTCCATAAGCATTCTCAGTTGGAGGTTCTATGGCTAAAATGAGAGCTGGTTGTGGGCTGTAGCAGAGCTAAGGGAGATGCACCTCTTCCCATTCACCCTCACCACCACCACAAGGCAGCAGAGAATAGTGTGGCCTGGAACTGTGTTAATTCTTCCATTAATATTTTCATACTGTAGAAATCTCCCTTCATACTGTGTTGAAGACAGCAAATGCAGTGGATCCAGTGGAATTGCCTGGGTATTTGGGTGAGCCACTGAGGTCTCCAGAACTCGCAAGGAGAGACAAAGCCTCTGTATGAAGCCCCCTCCTATAAGATTTCAAAGAACTCTCACGTTTTGTGGGTAGTGCCACTACCCGTTCCACTTGGGGCAAATGTGCACAAACTGACAGTTTGGGGAAATCTCAGCAATAAAATCATTGGGAAGTTTACCCTTTCTTGTACCTGCACTTATCTGTTGGCACGTAAAGGGACACATGCTATGGTTTCTTTAAAAATCAGACCCTTTAATAGTAAACATTTGTTATTTCACATTCTTTTAATTAATAGGAATTTCTAAATGTCCTTTAAAATACTATAGAACTTGGATGAGGCTTTAGTGGCATTATGGAAAATCCACTACAGGTAGCTCTATTGGAAGTAGAAATTATGCTATCCTAGTAGAGCTTTAAGCAGATGCAAAGGTGTAAGTGCTTTTATAGTGCTCTCAACATGAGAGAAATGAGGGACACGATGAGGAACTGATAATGGAGTTCAGGTACTTACTTTTGCAGTCATTTTTGCCAGGAGCTCTTGTAAATCCATGATTCCTTGCACCAGACTTAAGAAATCACTGCAGGTTGGGCATGCTCAATAAAGGAAGTGGGGGGAAAAAAAACACCATAAATCAATGAAGACTGATATACTGTTAAAACATCATTAATTCGTGTGTGACAGGGTGTGTGTGCCCTGCACTTGGACTGCAGGGTTAACCCCTCACTGTGGGCTGAGGAAGCCATGCCCCCATAGCCCAACCGGGCATGCTCGAAGTGCAACACTAGTATAAGAGGGAGCAGCCTGGCTCAGTCTGGGCTGACCGCCGCAGGAGAAGGAGGTATGCCGACAGCTCCTGCTGAAGGGCCGCGGGCACTTCATGACACAGAGGTCATCCAGCTGACAGCAACCCTCAACCACCGACAGGGCCCTAGGTTGGGACCCGGTGGAGAGGGAGGGCCCGGGTCCCCATATCCTGGCCGACGATGACCCTGGGGTGGTGGCCCAACCTGACAGAGACTGACTCAGGCCGCTAGGCCGCACAGCCCCAAACTGGGGGGCAGTTAGTGACTCTGGCCGCTAGGCCACACAGCCTCGGCTGGGGGTAGCAGGCACAACCGTGGGCCTATCAAGACTTGTGCCCCGCCCTGCGCGAAGACGGGGCATGCCTGACCCTCAACAGCATTGCTTATTTTACCATAAATGCAATTTCTTAAACAGAGTTTCTACTTCCCTGGACTGACCATACTGAAAGTGTACAAAGATGATACAGGACAAAGCTACGCATTATCAGCTTTAAAATACTGAAATCATTAATATTTAAATCTACAACTGTTAAAGTAAATAAATTGCTACTTACTGCGATTCAGATTAGGGCACTGTGTTATATATCCATTGGGCATAAAGATGACTTTCACATCTTGAATGATACCCTTTGTAAAAGAAAAGATTGCTGGTAAATACAGATTGCAGTCAGACAGTTAAAACTTCCAAGATTATTCTCAAGTTTTCTGCCAAGACGCCATGAATAACAGATCAGCTTATTATTATTTTTTGTTTGTTTGTTTTTTTACAAAGAGCGCCACCCTAACGGAACAATTCAGGTAAAGCTGAACAAGGTATGAATGATTACAAAAGCTTCCCTTTGTCCAAGAAAAAAGTTTACGGCATAGGACTTGATGAAACATATGCAAAAATGCACACTATCTAGAAATGTTTTTATTAATTCCTTTAGCCAAATTAGCCTAGGAGATCAAACCATATTTAAAGGACATTTCATAACGAATTCTCTCTGCTGCTCAGTTAGGAGTCAATATTGTTCCCAACATAAAGGTAAGGAAGGCCCCCTGTGCATACGGGATGGAGTGGGGGCAGGATTTAGGAGTTATATATAACTCAGCCCTGAAGGAAGTCCATTCACAACAGCACACATGGGATTTTGGAAGCTGGGCAGTGGCAGGCTGAAGAAGTGAAAGGGTTGAATGATCCACCACTGTTGAATCCCATGTCATTTCTCCATATGCATAGAGCATTCTCCCACACAATGCAGCCTGTTGTCATTTCACATCTTTGTTGAGAGGAATCTTAGCCCCTTTCCTGTGTATCTCCCCAGAATCCAGACAAAACACACAGTGAGTGATGGAGATTGGGGTTTGCTCCTTAGAGCCAAATCCTGAAGCTCTTTCTCGGGGCCTGACTCTACAAGGCACGTATCTTCCATAACATCCACTAGCTTTAATGGAAGTTGAGCACATTCAGTGTCTTAGATGATCTCTTGTCCCTTAATGAACTTTAAAAGAAGTGGGAATTTTCCTGGAGAAGTCCAAGTATCTCACTGTAAATCAATGAGGGTTTATGGCTCTGTCTCCTACCTGATCTGGAAGAACCTCTCTAATTTAAGAAGAAATTTATCATCAGGTTTGCTGTCTTAGAATGAAAATATTGATTTGGGTCTATTCTGGTTTTATTTTCAGTTAAATTGTGATAGAATAGATTCTGCAAAGCAGATGGCAGACATAGTGGCTTGCTCAGAATACTGAGGTTAATCTATAAATAAAATATAGGCCTCAGATAGTACTTGAAGCCTTGCAAATGCAGTAACATTTAACATTTATGCGTTCATTTTCTAAAACAGCAGAAAGTAATCAGCAAGCGCTGCTTCCTGCTTGTTCTTTCAAGATCAAATATTAATTGAAAATATTAATAGAAATAACCAGATCACACCACCTCTGTAGCAGAAGAATATATATTTATTAACCTATTCATCTATGAGAATAATGAAGCAATCACAATAATGAGAAGTGATATTGTCACTGGTTGGGAAGTAGCCTATAAAACAATGCTGAATGTTACTTACTTTACTTCTTTCCAGTGACCACTGGTGAACAATTAACAGCTGCAGCACATAAATGCATTTTTAAGGCTCAGTTCTCTCCGATGAAATGATTAAAGAAGCATAAATCAGATTATAGACTTTCACCACACTATATCACCATAGTGACAGGAGCCCATCCAGAAAAGCACATAGGCCCTGTTTCAGAGAAGAATCCCTGTTCAAGAATAGTGTGTGCTTAAAGTTAAGTACATGTTTAAGTGCATTACTGCAAATTGGATAGGTTTAGATTTAAATATAAAAATACATATTTGTTTTATTGATTTACTTCAGTGTAAATGATAATTTAAAAGATGCCTATCAAAGGCAGTAGGCACTCTAACAAGGAATGAACAATACAGTCTGGAAGGGAAATTATATTTTTAATGTATACAATCATATACATTCACGGGTGAAAGTAAGGTGGTACAGGCCGGTACGACGTACTGGTAAAATCTGGCCGTATGTACCGGCCCCTACCACCTTACTTTAAAGCGCTGCCGACGGGGGGCTGCACAAAGAGTAGCGACGTTAAAGCATTGCCGCGGCAAAAGGACCCTGCTTAAAGCACTGCTGCGGCAGTGCTTTAACATCCCTGCCCCTTTTGCCCCCCTCCAGGCCGCCGACAGGTGGGGGGGGGCGCAAGAGGAGCGGCTACCCCGGGGCTGGAGCCCCAGGTGGTGTGGGCGGGCTGGCAGGGGGCTGCTGAACCCCCCCCCAGCCCCACTCCGTCCGCCTGAGGCCCCACTCCTTCCGGAGGGCGGGGGGAGTCTGCCCCCGTACCAGTAAGAAAGAAATTTTACTTTTACCCCTGTATACATTACAGATACAGATGAACTAGTGTGGTTAGGCACAGATGGGAACTTTCCCATTAACTTCAATGGGAGCAGGATTTGTCCAATGTCATTTTTGTAAGAGAAAAACTTCATTAGAGATGGAAGTTCAGCATAATCTGAATTGTTGCAATGCATTTAAACAAACTTGGACTTCCATCCTACTTCACTATAAAACAAAGTTTCACTAGATCAGAGTTTTCTAGATGGGGTATTGAGCATACAAAAACTCCCCCCGGGGCCAATCCTAAGGTCCTTTGGCATCAGTGGGATTTTTACCTAAATAAGGACTGAGTAAAAGCTAAGAAAGGACCTCTGGTTTTAGCCTGTGCTGTGATTGTTCTGCACCTGTCAGGATTTTCCTCTTCAGAACCGCTATCACTATATATGGCTTTCATATGAAATATTTACCTAATCACACCCTAAGGTGGACTCCTTCATCTGCATGAAGTCCCAATGAAGTCAGCAGAGGTCCATGCTTGTGGAGACAATGCAGGAGCAGAGCCTTAAATATCAACCTTATTCCATATGAATTTGATAGAAAAGCATTGGCATGTTTATAGCTCCTTTCATTACTCTATATAATGAACTACTCCATTAATGTTATATGAAAGGGTTGATACATTCAGGGCCCTCTACCCTTCTGCATTTTAATTCACTTGATTCATACTGCTATTCTCACTCTTTAAAACCCACTTCTTTCACAAAACCTTCTTATGGTAAACGCATCATTTTCCTGTGCCCAAACTGTTGCCCTCTGTATCATATTTATTTGATTTAGATTACATGGTCTTTGGAGCAGGAACCTTGGCTTTTTATATGTAAAGCACCTTGTGCATGCTTTGTGCTGCCACATAAGTACGTTCTATTCATTTATTTATCAATATATATTTCCAAAGCTCTTATTCAACATTGTATCTGGGCACTGCACAAGGGTTATATAAATTATTGAAGAGGTGAGGTTTTCAGCATGATCTGAAGTTAGCAAGGGTAAAATTCTACCTGATCTCCTCAGGGGAGGGTGTTTTAGAGTTTTGGGCTTTCTACTGAAAAGATTCTTCCTCGGGTTCCCTTCAATTTTGTTTCTTAACCTGACTCCAGTATCATCCCTAGCACAGAGATGATCTTGCCACAGGGGCACACTGAAGAAACCTGCATGGTCAACAAATGTTATCCTTGTTTTTCAGAAGGAATAATTCATACACTTCCACTTGTAGAGGAAACAAAAAACATCTTGTCTCTGTTATTAGCTCACTCCACTGTCTACCTCGAGCCAGGCACCTCCTGTGAGATGGTGAGCACCCTTAAATTCCACTGACCTGAATGAGAGCTGAAGTCATTCAGCACTTTGCAGAACTGGGGCATTGGAAGGGCAGAGCTCTGAGGTATTTGTACAGGGTACATTACATATTGTTAGATGTTCGTATAAAGGGCCAAATTCTGATCACCTCTTATGCTGAGCAGCCCCTCACTCCACCAATAGTCCCACAAACTCAAATGGGACTACTTGTGGAGTAAGAAGTCACACAGTGTAAATAAGAGGGTCAGAATCTGGCCCATTGTGACTCTTAGATCCTTACATGACGCTTCCATAACGGTGCATGAGGAACAACAGGAGACTCCTCACCCAAAATGGACATTAATGATATTCATTTAAGAAAACTTCTCATTCCTTAAAAAGGGGTGGAAGGAGGAGGAGCAAAATGAATAGTAAATTACACCATTAAAATTATCATATTTTTGGAATAACTATGATTAGGCTAAAGCTCAGAACAATACTCAATTCTTTCACATACAAATACTAGCACAGCTACACCACACATACAAAAAATGCGAATTCTTTTTTACCGCTCTCATTTCCCTGAAGATCTCTGTTTACAATGAGGAAAATAGTTATATATTTTATGCGTTAAAACACTGAAACAAATTGCTTTGAAAAGGGAAGGGAGATCCTACTGAGCATGAAAATATATGGATGGAGATACGTACTGTTTATAAACTGGCAAAATTCCAAGCTTTTGCAATGGGTAACCACAACAAACAAACAAAAAAACCTTAAGACTTCTGAAACTCACAAGCAGGATTAAAAAAATGCAACCAATTACGCATTTCTGCCCTGCAGACAGTTAGTAAAATATTCAAGCAAACATAAGGCAAAGAAAGGCACTTGTCGACTTTCATTATGATCAATAAAAGTTGGCAGCTCATTAGCATATCATTAGCTACCCTGCTGTTTCCAAAGTGTTAATGCGTAGAAATATTAATTTACAACTGTATAGTATCCCAGAGTTCTTAGACTCTGGCTGTCTGCATAAAATAAGAATTAAAGATGGGTGAATCCAATATAATTTACTTTTTTTCCATGCAGCTCTAAACATATGTTTACCATCTGTGGAATTATGGGAAGCAGCTGAGATAAAAAACAACATCTGTAGAATAAAATCATGCCGTCAATTTCACTTCACAGTGACAGTTCAGCTGTTACAACAAGAAATGAAGTCCAGGTAAGGTGCAATTCTTGGACCTTAACTTAAATATAAAAGCAAAACAGTGATGGAGGTAGTGCATGCATGTACATATGCATACACACACATAAAATAGATAGAGTTACCACACCAATTACACTATTTAAGCAATACTGCATTTGATATTTTGTTTGGCTCGCTGAAAAATCTACAAAGTTGAGAGACGGGGTGTTCTTCAAAAAATAGTAACTGCAACATCAATTTAAATAATGAATGCTTTCATAGAAAATTGAATTGGTGGTCAACCATCCTGATAATGGAAAGCCATGCCAGTTTCAAGATGATGTAGATAAGCATATCACTATCCTATGGACTATTTTATCAAATGGATGGTGTTTTGATTTGAATGAATCCTTAAGACTGTGTTCTGTTATCCAAGATACAAGGTACTTATTATCAGGAGTTTAGCTGTATATCACCTACCAACTGACTAAACTCCACGCTCTTTAATCAGTAAGAGATCTATTGCAATACCTGTGGATCCACTGGACACAAAATTAGATATGACAGTTGGTCGGCATTAGCTATAACTTTGCCTATGAAGCAGTGTTAATTTTTAAGATTTACAACTACGCAGCCTGGACCCTAATGCCAGCAAGGCTTGCCAGGGAATAAAGGGAACAGAAGAAAGAAACAAAAAGGGAAATAGGGTTCCTGGGTTTTAGGGCATTTGCCTCCAAGAAAACATTAATTATACCTTCCCTATGCATTTTTTGGTCTCTATCCCTATATTGGTCTAGTCCATGAGGATGGTTTGGGGTGTCTCACAACCAGAACTGGGCAACCAGGCCAGACCAGCCAGCAGGCATGCTCTCTGTCAGCTACGTCAGTGAGGATGACCCATAGGGCACATACTTATTGTCGGTTACCAAAGGAAAATTTTGGAGGGGGAGTTTCAATATCTTCACTCTCCCGTGCAAGGAGCATCTCCAACATCCATTTCCAGATCCACTTGTGCATCCCAAAAGCCTGACCTAAGCACCCTGAACCATTTTCAACTGGTTGTCAGCTTTCTAGGACATGTGTGTTCATTATACGTGAATGGTAGTCAGAGCAGTGTCTGTCACTATTAAAATATGAGAACATAGTATACAAAGTGCATGGATCTACAGGGGGGAGATCGTACAGTATGGCTCCCTACTACCAGCAATTCAAGCTCTGTGCCGCTGTGACCCTCAAAGCCATGAAGTACAAACTATAGCTCATGGATCAAATCCATTGCCCAGAAAATCAGAACTAGTCGATCACCAGTAAGGGATACAGCTCCCTCTCACATGTAGAAAAGGAGGTCAAAATGAGGGGAAGTTCGCTAATGAAAGAAGTGAACACTCTTAGGCCTTTCAGCAGGGCACCTGCACAACTGTGAATAGTATCAGGCCTACAGAGGGCTTTTACCTGATGGAAGTCAAATGGGACCTAAACTGTGAAGGATGGAAACTATAGAGTACATCAATAGAGAAGAAGCCAGGCTCCCACTGGTCTATGAATATTAGGAGATGCATCGCTTGGTCACCCGGACCATGGTAAAAATTATTTTGAAGGTTTTTAAGACAGTGACTCTTGCGTGGGTTCCTGAAACTATGTTCTACAATCTCATTTCACTCATGGGTGATCCAGGACAATACACTGCAGGAGGACAAGGAATACCTCCTAAGGCACACTGGAATCAATTGGCGTTGAGAGCACAGTCCACACACCTTGCAGAATCAGGTCCGTTTGTGACAAGTTGGACCCATACCTGTGTTCCTCAGACACCTACAATCCCTACTGAAATTCCTATGAAGGGGGTGGAGGGTTAGGTGTGCAAGGTAATAAAGCTTTGGTTAGAGCCCTACATTTGCTACTGTGCATCTGCTTACCTTAAAAAAACCATGTTTCCTGTTCCGCTGTCCCAGCCATAAACTGCTTCCTGGCGTTAGATTCATTTCTGAAGGATCTATAACACGTTCATAAATCCTGCGGAGGGAAATGTCATTAGTTGGAACAAGTCTTTTTTTTTCCCCCTCTGAAAAAGTCTAATAAAAAAATCAATGAAAAAAGAAATGATATAAAGTTTGGCTTTAAAAAGTCTCTATGATTAAACCCCCATATATAGTACCAATTACTTTTTTTTGCTAAAGTGTAATGACTATTAATAATAATCCTTGACAGTTTATATAACACCTTTTATTCAAGCTCTCAAAACACTTTAAAATAGTGAGTAAAATATTATCACCATTTTACAATATGGAAAACTCAAGCATGGAGAGGTTAAGTGCCAGCAGCAGAGCCAGGAATTCAACAGAAGACTCTGGACTCCCCTTCCCTTTGCTTTGACCACTAGCTATAGTGCCACTCTTATACAGCCAGGAGGCACACGCCCTCTGCCTTATATCAGAACAAGTGTGGTACTATAGGGAGGCTAAGGAAAATGATGAAATATATTTCCATTACTCTCTAACTCATACTGTTCCATAATCATAACAGCAAGCCAGTCAATTGAATAGGCTCTGAACATGTCAAGTTCTTTCACTTGTAATGTATCTGTAAGTTTAATAGGAAATGGATGAAGGGTTTTTTTCCTTCCTCTCCCCAACCTTAGCACTATAGCTGTAGCTTTAAAATGAATGTGAGCAGTTTCCAATATAAAATACAAGTCAATCAACAACTCACTACACAGTTATCCTTCAATTTACACTTTCACTAATTTTCCAATCTGTTCAAGCTCAGGCTCAACTAATGTCAACATTTATTTTTATTTTCTGAGCTCCAAAATGATCTGAGTTTTGAAGAACTTTAGCAAAAGCATTGCTAAATTTAAATATCGAAATGAATGCAGTCAAAAATAAAAACACGTATTCCTCCCACATTTGTTTATCCTGAGAAGGAGGAAACAGTTTGCTAGAATAATGGGCGAATAATCTGTCTAAAAAGCCATAGAAAGGAAAAAAACTTTGTATTTTTCAGAAATAAGAAAATAGTTACATTGAAACTCCACAACTTAAGAACATGAACAGAGAGTTCAAAGGAGTTCTTCAAATAATTCTGTGAGTTAATTGCTTAAGTTTATGGTAATTACAATCAACCCTAATTCATCACATTTCTTAACATGCTGCAGTACAAAAAAGGCATTCAAAGTTAGATTCAAAGATCTGGGATATTTTTGTTTCTGCTAGGTAATTACCTATCCTATCTGTAAAATTCTCATGCTCAGCTATTTTACTTGTTTGGACAGCAAAACAAGGTGGTAGTCTTCTAAACCATGTTTTGGGAATTATGGAAATTTTGCATGTATTATCTCTATCAATATTTTAAAATGTAAGCATCTTTCTGCTATAAACACATGCAAAATTAAACATCTACTCAAATGCAAAACTACTTTAAAAGTCTGAACAAGGCACAGAGTAATTGACATGCTCCTTGAGAAAGCTAGTCACTGAATTACACAATTACATTCGGAATTTCTCTTTAGATATATAGCACATCTTTATTCATGACTTGGGTTAATAACATCCTCTCTGGAAAGTGTCTAGTCTTTGTAAAATACTAGTCAATATTCCATGAAGAACTCCATTTTCTGTTAACAGACAAAGCCCCAACGTTTTAAACAAAGCAATACGGTGGCTTCTACAACACTACTTCTGAGAGAATATTGGATTTTTATTTACCTGGCCTAGTAACATGCTCTAAAGGGACTCCATGATATCTGCCTTCAATTATATAAGAAGAATGAATTTTTCAATGTAGAGCATACAAATCGACATGTATTATGCTATAGGTCAATAACAGAATATAAGGAAGACAAATGAGACACAGGCCAAAGTGGTTTATCTTTGGCTTTCCTGAGGATATAACAAAGGTTTTTGTCCTTTGTGGGAGAAAGCTATTATGACCTATCTTCCAGTGTCCTTTCAGAAGGTCCCATTTATATGGTATATGCTCTGTGGCAATAGACTCTTCATTTTTCTCTGTGCATTGTTCTATTCTAATTGTATTTCTGAAGCATCTAGCTTCTCCCTCAGGCGACCAATCAGATTAAAAATAAAGGGCTTTGTGCCTTCTTCCATGTAGCTTTTGATGTCTAGGAAGATCTTTGTATGTGTAGGCTCCATGGAAGATATGAAATATATTTTTTCTAGATCCGCCCATTAAATCTATTTATAATTAATGTGCAGGTGTCAACTGTAGAAACTGATCAGTGTGGGCTTAATTTTTATGGAAAGGGTGTTTGGATGATATCTTATTCACTGATTATGTGAATAACCTTATTATCCCATATTGCTTAAATCAGCAAAACATGAAAAGGCTACTGCAAAAGCTGCACAGCCTATCACTACAACAAAACATAGGCTATATTCTTGGCAAATTAAAAGATTAAAACTCACATCTGCATTCCTAAAGAAAAAAAACAGATTATAGCAGACCATGAGGAATATCGCACTGCGTACAATACACTGTCAACATGTAAGAACTAAATCCAAGACTAAAACAGCACACAGCCAAAAAAATAATAGTAATAATGCAAAGCTCCACAGGTAGACAAACTAAATGCCTTTGATGGCAGGATAAATATCCATATGAACAGAAACTAAAACCGGTATCAAAAAGAAGCTTTTGTATCAATGAATAAGAAGGAATTGACTGTTCATAATAATACTGTGCACTACTATGGCACTCATAATCTGAGGATTTAATGAAGGTTAAATCAAAGGACTTTACAAATATTAATGAATGAAGCCTCACTACCCTGTAGATCCCCAGGGAACAGTGGCACAGCAAGGCTAACTGACTTGCCCCCTACATCAGATCTTCTGCCTCCCAGTTTCATGCCTTAATCATGAGAGCACTACCAGAGTTCTGTAGCACTACCAGAAAAGGAAGACTTCATTGAGACTAAAGCCCCCCTCCCTCCGCAGCCCCTTAAGGAGGTTATGAGTGGCATTTGCTAATGGGGGAAGCCCTAGAGAAGGACTTGGAGGCAAGGGGCTCTCAAGCCAGTGCAAAGACATAGGGCTATGTGCTGATGACCCCATGTCTCATGCAAATCCATCGAGATCTGTGCAGCTCTAAAATGATCTTCCATGCTTTTCGTTGTTGAGGGGAGGGGCTAAATACCCTACTTCTCAGGAGAGCAAACCCTGCTCCCCCCACCCCCCACCCCGCCATGGATTTTCTGGTAGAAGGAGTGATCTGGTCATGAAACAGTGTGCTGCCTCCAGCTAGTTCCAAAAAAACCTTTACAAATTCCTTGCACGTCTCTCCCTTGTTCCATACTCTGGGTAGTTCCTCTCCCTCCCAGTTCCCTTCTATGTTAGGTTGTTTCTCTTCCCCTTTTTGTGTTGTCTCCCACTCCACCATTGTTCTATTTTCTGTCAACTGATTAAAGCATATAATACCCATACAGAAAATATACCTACATTAGCTGCACATTCCAGCTCACCAAAGAAAGGTATGCAAATCAAAGAACATATTTTACAAGCAAGCATCTCAAATAGTCACCTGTATGAATAGCCACCATAGCACAAGGAATAGAATAATACAGAAAATTTTGCCTTTAAAATAATTATCTAAGATATATCAGGGGAATAATTGTAAAATGTTCATAAAACACCATAAGTACACATACACTTGCCATCATACATAAACACACTCCATAATAATCTATATTAGATACTTACATGCCCTCCATTATCTCATCATATTTAATGTATTTATCCTCTCAATGCCCTGTGAGGTACGGAAGTACTTTTATCACCATTTTACAGATGGGGAACTGACTCCGAGTCAGAGGATATGTCTACACTGCAGTGTATGCCCAGGCTCAGACTCAAGCCCAAGTCCCCCTTCTGTCTATACACACATCTATCGGACTCAGGCCAGCAACCCCTCTGGACCTGAGCCCTTGGACCCAACAAAGGGGGTTGGTTTAAGCCACAGTCCCAGTGGGACTTGGCTCCACAGTTCATCATTTTACACCATAGACATAGCTTGGTCCCTGGTCCTTCAGACTCCTGTCCAGAGAGTATCTCACAATCCCATGGGCCAGTGTTCATATCCTTTCTATCCCAAAACTAGCCAATCAACTCGCAGAAAACTGAAGGAACTGTCTGGTTCAAGGACAGCTGCTCAGCTTTTAATTCTTCCATTTTATTATGGATTGCTGAGCTCCAGAGTGAACCATCTCCTGCATTAGCTTTGATAACCGACAGGAAGAAGTCCTTTGCCAAGCACATGGCTATGCAGGCACAGGACCACAGTCAGATTCTGGTAAATCTGTGGTGCAAGGTGAGCAACATGTTCAAATTCAGTAAGAGAATCAGAAATGTACCAAGAAATGTATCACATGTACCAAGAAACAGCGGATAAGTTGACAGTGTGGGGGATTCAATGGACTGGTGCCAGTAAAAACAGCAAATCAAGTAGTTCAAGAGTGACTACCAGAAAGCCAGGGATGAAAACTGTACCCCTGGGAACTCTCTGTCATCCTGCCTCTTTTATGAGGATTTTGACCCTGTGTTGTGTACTACACCAAGCCCCGAGCCCGCAGCGGTTCACAATAGCCTGGTCAGCAGGATGGTGACCTTCTGATCCTTGAATCTAGTATAGCACAAACGGGGAGCCAGCAGTGCTGGATGAGGCTAGCAAAGTGACTCTGGTGCTCACACCGGTCCCCAAGGAGGCTTTTCACCAGAGCAGCTGCAGCACGTCCTGGGTCCATAGTTGTAGGAGTTGTGTGGTGACCCTCCAGAGAAGCAACCTCATGGAAGCTGAAACCAGCAGCAGAAACAGAAGACACAGAAGTAGCCACAGTGCCTGGTAAGTGTTTGGCTCCATGTCTGTTGTTATTAATATCCAAACAGGAGGGATTTCCAGTTTATGACCCAATGCAATTTTTATTACAAAATATGGAGTAGCCGTGGATATCCGATAATGGAGGAATGCACACCAGCAACTTGGCATCACCCCACCACAAACTGGAATTCAAAATGGAGACCAGGAAGCACAAATAGTTGAACTAGCACTCAGCATTAATTTTTTTTACTAGCTATTCACACATTCTTACAAAGATGTACTGGGGTGTTCAAAATAAGAACCATATATTGCCTTCCCTTTTAGTACAACACACTGGAGAACTCGCCCATGCCACAGCATTATGAGCCAACTGTAAACAAACTGTACAGGGGTGAAGGGAAATGTAGAGCCTGGATGACAAAAATCAATGTCTGAAATACAACAGGGGGTTGTATGCAGTCCAGTGTGCCAAGGTATCTGTCTATGCAGTTCTTCGAGAGTTCATATTATTGTGTGTTTTTGTATGTAGTCCACAGGTAGATGTAGTCAGAGCAGGCTATATCATAAGGTGTAGGGAATCAGTAATCCATGTGGACACTAGCACAGAATCCTGTTGATTCCCCCATCAATTTTGACCCAACCCAGGCTGCTGATAAGCTGCAAACTTTTTCCATAGTAGGAACTCCAGATAGTCAGTCACATTTCGGGGAAGGGCATATTTTCCAGGCCCTCCTCTATAGGACACCTGCCCACTCCACTCACAGATGTGTTGCTCAGTCCTCATATACTTGAAAATGTCTGTGACATGCATGTGTGGCTTGCCACTGGTAGCTTGGAATAGAATATCTCTTTGCCATTCAGGAACCTCCAGGACTGTTATGTCCTCCAGAATGTCTGAAAGAACTGACACACATTAGGTAGTAAACCATAGCAACCTCTCCTCCCCTGCCTACAATGGTCTACAATTTCTAAACATATTGCACATGTACATTTCAGCTTACTATTTTGTGTACTCTTTTCAATCTGATTAACTCTGTTGGGTCCATGAAGCTTCTCGGAATTGAAGCATTCCTCTAAAACTATACTGAAGTTGAGTTTTACAAAGTATCATTTTTTTGACCTTCTGATTCCATGCAAGCGGGACTGAACACTAGTTGGACAGGGTAAATGTACCCCCAAGAGTCCTCCACCCTGTGCAGCAGTACCAAGAGTAGGCTAAACATGCTAGAAAGGGGAAGAAGAAGGTGGGAAGGAGTCCAGGGGGAACACAAATGTTGGCAACTTGTTAGCACTGGTTTCCAATGTTTTACACTAATCAACATTTGTGTTATGCACTTTATTTTATTACTGGTTTGGGTGTTGGTTTATTACTGGTGTTTTGGTGTTGTATAAGCAGCTGGCCCGCCTGAAAATGCTTTAATCCTGTTTTCTGTAACACTGCCATACTCGCAAATAAAGGCTTTTGGTTTTAATTAAGGAGTCTATTACCATCACTGCATCACATCATATAATGTGTATTTTGAAGAATAAAAATAAAGACATGAAAAGACACAATTGGGAAGCTGTATCCAAACACAATTTCTCAATACATCTGTTCAGATCAATCCATAATAAAACCCCACAATTCATGTCACACAAACCACCATCCCCCACCACACTGCATAGACAGTCATCTCATCCACAATTAACAATTCATGACAATCACACACCCCCTATTCATAGCATACAGCAAGAATACTTCATTTACTGTAAAAACATCCATAAACATACTATTCTCCCTCTTCCACTGCAAGTGCACTAAGCATCCCTGATTTCAGTTTCCCATGTGCATCCTCCTAAAGCTGTGGCAGGTGGACTTTCTGGCTGAATGTATCAGTTCAGCACTCCATTACTGCAGGGGTCGGAAACCTTCGGTAGGCAGCCCACCAGGGTAAACCACTGGCAGGCCATGAGACATTTTGTTTACATTAACCATCCACAGGCACGGCCCCCAGCAGCTCCCAGTGGCCGTGGTTTGCCATTCCTGGCCAATGGGAGCTACGGGAAGGGCGCCGCTTACCGCAGCTCCCATTGGCCGGGAACGGTAAACCACAGCCACCGGGAGCTGGGGGGGGGGGGGCGGGGGGGGGGGGGCTGTGCCGGTTTGACTCAGGTCTGCATAATGCAGTGTAGACACCTAAGCGTGTGTGTGTGAGACCACGGTCCAGGAATTCTAAACCTAAAGTCAATATTCAATGTGGACACTCAAGCTTACAAACACTCAACCTGTGGGATCCCACTGACCCCAGAGCTTACACTGCAGGGTAGACATAAGTGACTCACCTAAGAAGTCTGTGGCAGAGCAGGGATTCAAACCCAGATCTCCCAAGTGTGAGGCTACTGCCCTAACCACTAGAGTATCCTTCCTTTCTAACAAATATGATAGTTTCCTCCTGCAATGGAGCTTCCTCATATACAATATGCGGCAATAATAAGCTAAAGCCAACAAGTCCTAGAGAGAAAACACACACACAAAAAAGTATTTGGCGGAATTCCAAATTACCTGATTGCACCAGAAACTCTGCTTTGTTCACATTAATGGCAGCATTTGCAAGCAAACATGGATTAACCAAGAGTTGTGATTAAGCAGGACTCTGATAAATGGGTTATACTGTAAATCCAATATGGTAATACTTCAATTTGAAAACCTCCAAATCATTTAACTTCTTTTTAATCTAAAATACCTGACATTATTAAACATAAGCAGCATTATTAAACATTCCAGCATTGCTCTTAAAACAGTACATCCATGCTTGATATGAACTAGGTTTAGATATGAACTAGGTTTGCCTGATTCCTGAGGTTTCTTTACTGTTAACTTTAATAACAAACCAACTTTAGCTTGTGTTTTGCTGTGTCTAGAGTTGTGAGCTGAATGACCCTTATGTCCCAATCCCTAGTTTCCTCAAAAGGCACTCAGATCCTACTATACTCCTGGGTTGGAGATAATTGGGCCCACCAGGTGTGGCTGCCAGGGAGAGTCTGATGAAGCTGTATATTTCTGTGCAGGGTCCTAGTATCTGACGCTAGGGTGAATCATCAAAAAAAGAGTTCTACATCTCTCAGCTTGATCCTAAAGTTTGCCACCCCATTACAGGGAGGTTCCCCTGTGAACCTACTTTTAGCTTACCTTGTTTGCATCCATCTATATCTTTAGATTCTTTAAATGTGCTGGTGATTACTTAGGTCACATTCCTGAACACAGTAGTCTTTAACAGCATAGCCAATATTTTCAAAGTGTCCTCTTTGATTGGGTGCCTCAATGTTTGTTTCAATCTGAGACACCAATTGGAGTTTGATTTTCAGAGGTGCTGAACACCCACAATTCAGCTGGAGTTTCAGGTACTCAGCACTTCTGAAAGTCATGCCCTAGGCTCCTAACATAGGCCACCCAAAAATCAAACTTTGAACGTTTGCCTGTTTATTTTGTGCATCCCAACAGCATGAAGAAAGTGCTGATTATAGCAAGTCATTAAATAAGTCTCTAGCTGTAAGATTGCAATATTGGTATTTGTCTTTGTTTTCAGTTCCTTTGAAAGGATTAAGAACTGCTTTTGGAAAGGGATCCCAGGTTGTCTCTACATGCTTCTCTTTCTACTAGTTGTCTATATTCTTCCCAATGAAAATGTGCCAATACCTATGTGATTGTTTTTTAAATAGTGTTTACAGATAAGATGCATTATTTGACGTGTCTTCAGTTTTGTAACAAGTTTAACTGAATTATTCATCTAGATTTCAGCTGTTTTGGACAAAAATAATCTTCTTGTGAGAAATTCTGATTTTTCATGCTTTCTCCTCTGTCATACTATAGGAGTTCACAATCACTGAACAAGAGGAAAGCAATTTAGATAAAATTCAGGTTCTGTAGGAAGACTGTTGCTATTAAATTTGGAACATACAATAGCCAACTGTTTAATCAAAAAGTCATCGTTCGGCTCTGGAAGGGAAAAAAAGGGAGGTGTCATATAATAGCAATTGTGCTGAATAAACAAGAAAATGCTTGCTCAGGTTTAAAGTTCTTTTCAAGCTCAAATTTAATCATTTAAACTATAATGGTACATTTCTGATAAACCATTTCACAATTTTCTTATTACGGTCATCAAGATAAGCTTCCCTACTTATCAGTTTAATTATCCTTTCCCTTGCTGATCTCCCACACTACAAAAATGTAAAAATAAAAAGTGCATCCAAAAATGTTTCTTTAAACAACCTCTTTCAACAACAAAGGAAGTTAACTTTCAATTCACTATAAAAAGCCTAAGAATGAGACATAGCAAAACAAAATTGGGGTGTTTAGAAGAGAACAGTAGAGTGTTTCTTTTGACAAAAAACACATACATGTGCACAGGGCAAACCCCAAAGAGATGCTAACGTGTCCAGTTTGACCTGTCTTTTTTTAAAATGTTCACTTGCAAAATATTCTCATGTAAACCTAAGTAATAATAAATATTTCAAATGTAAGCAACTAAGGTGACATTTAGAAGTCTAACCTGTTATTAACAACGTCCAGTGACGGAAATTCCACAGCCTCCCTCTGTAATTTGTTCCATAGCTTACCTACCCTTATAGTTAGGAAGTTTTTCCTAATGTCTAAACTAAATTTCCCCTGCTCCAACTTAAACCAATTACTTTTTGTCCTGTCCTCAGTGGTTCAGAACAACAATTTATTGATGCAATAACCTTGGAATTCAGATCACCCGGGATCTCGCAGTAACCGGGATATGTGGGTGTTGAGAGAGAGAATATACAGATTGGGAGCAGAACACTTTCAAGGAAGGGCCCTCAGTTTGGGAACTTATTTATCTCTGGATCTGACAGACTCCAAAGGTGAAAACCTGTCTCTAGGAGTTTTTCCATTGACTTCACTGGAGCCAGGATTTCACCCCAGGGATATTGCAATCTATTCATTCAGCTTTTAGCTTTGAGTGACTTGGCTTGACAAAGTGCCATTTTTCTACATTGTGTTAACTTGATTGGTTATATGTGTTTTTAAATTCTTTTATTGTTTATATGCTGAAGGCACACTGTAAACATTGCAAAACAAATTAATTAACACCACATTTTTCCTCTGATTCTTCCCTCCATAACCGGTCTCAGATATGAAAGCCATTCATAAAAATAGAAGCATCATTCTCTTTTGCTTTCATGCTCAGAATCAAACCACTTCTCTTTCCTCCCCAACTGGTACAAAAGAACATTTTATTGGGAATACCAAACCAGAGCATGGTCCATAAAGTCCAGGATCTTGCTTACAGTAATGGCCAATCCTTGATGCATCAGGAAAAATAATAACTTAATGCCACTATTCAATTGAGCAATGTGCCCATGGAGGGAAAAAAAAAACCACTTTCCTGAATCCTGCAGCAATCAGTTTATTCCCTGAAGCATGAGATTAGATTACCCTCATTTCCTCAACTGGCATATTCACAAATTAAGGTTGAGCTCAAATTATAGAATTTGGATCTGGATTTCCCGACTTCATAATGATCTCAACTACGCCAGTTTTACCAACTGTAATTCCATTGAACACCTGAGTTCAGCAGCCTATCCTGCCAGAGACTTTTTATCTGATCTCTGTGTGCCTCAATTCCCTAACTGTAAAATAGGGCTAACACCACTTCCACACCTCAGAAGAGTGTTGTGAGGCTAAATACAGCGATGTTTGTTAGGTGCTCAGATACTGGCATGATGGGGGCCAGTTACTTACCTAGATACATGCTGGCCAAGATTTCTAAACATTACTTAGGATGCCTCCATTTCTGGGCACCCAGCTTGGAGCACCTTAAGGTAAACTAATTTCCAGACAATGGAATATTCACCTTCTGAAAATCAGGCCCCTTTTAAAGTTTCTCAAATCAGGCACTGAAAAAGGGATGCACTGAAAATCACTAGCCACTTTTGAAAATCTGGGGGTGGTTAGCTAGTCTCCAGTAGTGCTACTCCTGATTTACATCAGCATCAAAAGAGAATCAACCCCACCACATCCCCAATCTTTGGGGGTTTCAGATCCATCAGAAAGATTAGGAAATATTTGCTAAATAGGGACTCAGATCTAGATTTAGGCTTTCAACAGACATTTAAGGAGGTATTCAGAACTGTTGTTTCAGCTCTCTGGCCCAATCCTTTTATAAACATTACTGATCATAAAATTACATTGCCCTTTTGTAAATATAGCTCCAATATTGGACTACATGACCAATACATGCCACTGAATTCCATGGGCTGGCTAACCACTCTACAGAGAGTCCCTTTATTTTGGGGGACTAAATGTACCTGCCTGAATGGCATACAATAATTATTTTTACAATCTGAAAAGGAAAAACCCTACGCATTTGTGATTCTCACACTGCCATGATCGCCTTCCTTGTCTCTACAATGCCATTAGTCCCCAACACAAACAAACAAAGTGAAAACAAGCAACAACAAATGATTCCCTTTGAAAAATCCCACAAACACAATTTCACCATAGCCGTGCTCTAAGAAACCACCTCTATTGTGTGGGTTTATTGCTGTGCAATAACTAACATCTAAATATATATTGGAATAATGTAAAAAGTGAATTCATAATATTTGAGAATGGCGTAATACATCTCCTTCCACACTTAAGGAAATGACTGAATAACTCATTTGAGCCTTGTCAGTCTTGATTTAAACTTATTTCCTCTACCATTATGCATCCTCTCTACGGCACACCGGTAGCATACAAAGATGATAAATACAAGATGTCATAGTAAAGCATAACACAATATTATTCCTGTCCTACTGAAGTCATGAACCTGTCTATCAACATTTTCAATTTCATGAAAAAGCACTGGAAGTCTTGAAGTCTAAAAATACATTGCTAAGGCCTCTATTGAACAGAAGTTAGACTCTGCTGCTACCAAATTCTGGAATTCTGTGAGCCTCTACAACTCAGCAGTCACTGAGCCAAATCATTATTTAGGACATCAACCAAAAAAAAAAAAAAAAAAAAAACCACTTCAAGGCTGTTCCTCTTCCAATTGAAATTGATGGCAAAATTCCAACCAACTTCAATTGCAACAAGATCATGCCCTAAAAAACAGCCGCCTCAGGATTCTGCTGTGCTCAACACACAGGGAGATGTCAAAGGTATCTCTGCTCCATCCCAGTGCTCCTTGTAAGCTAGTGGAGCTCTATGAGCATGTTCATGGAGTTCCCCTTGATGACCTTATGCAGCTACCTCCATGCAAAAGAGCAAACAGAGTTGTCAAGGTCAGCTAGGTAAAGCTACAGCTACACAATTACTAAAATGTATTTATTTCATGGCTTCCTTATGGTGCTGATCACCATAATACAGTATCTGAGTACTTCACAGATACTAATGCCTTTCCCATCTCATCCATGAAACAGGGAACTACTATGATATTACATTATAATTCCTGTACTTGGATGTTGTTGGTTTAGTTTTCTTGTTTGTTTGTTTCCAATGTAAAAGTTCTCACTGCTCACGCACTCTTTATTCCCTGATGCTCTATTCCAGCAAGAGAAACACAAAAGGAGCAGACAACATATTTATTTCAGATGGACCCCGCTTCTTAGTCTGCCTGGTTTCTATTTCTCTCTCTTACAAAAATAAAGGAAATAACCAAGAATATCCATCAAAACCACAGACTGCTCATTTTCAAAGTACCTTACAAACTTTAGTTGCGTGTTAAAGGCATGTCAGCAGATACAGTCATGTCCCATTAACCCTTAATATCTGTAACACATCACTGGCTATGTGTAAACATTTGCTCCCTCCCACTGCTATTCAAAGGCCCAAAGCAAAGGCCACTGAAGTTAATGGAACAGTTCCGATTGACTTCATCAGACTTCAAAACCCAGGTCTAAATCTTTCTGTGTGAGCACCTCAGACCTCAAATATCAGACTCTGTAATGGTTCTTACTCAGAGAATCTTCCAAGAGCATTGAAAAAGCAATCAAGACATGGGAAGAGCAGATGTTAAAATGACACACATTTGGGCAAACTTAGGCCTGGTCTACACTAAGAGTTTATGTCGAATTTAGCAGCGGTACATCGAATTAACACTGTACCCGTCCACACAACGAAGCCATTTATTTCGACATAAAGGGCTCTTAAAATCGATTTCTGTACTTCTCCCCGATGAGGGGATTAGCGCTAAAATCGATATGGCTGTGTTGAATTAGGGTTAGTGTGGACGCAATTCGACGTTATTGTTCTCCGGAAGCTATCCCACAGTGCACCACTGTGATCTCTCTGGACAGCAGTCCGAGCTCGGATGCTCTGGCCAGGTACACAGGAAAAGTCCCGGGAACATTTGAATTTCATTTCCTCTTTGGCCAGTTTGAATTTCAGTTCCTGTTTGGCCATCGTGGCGAGCTCATCAGCACAGGTAACGATGAAGAGCTCTTCAGCAGAGGTGACCATGCAATCCCACAATCGAAAAAGGGCTCCAGCATGGACCGAACAGGAGGTGTTAGATCTGATAGCTGTATGGGGAGATGAATCCGTGCTATCAGAACTACGTTCGAAAAGACGGAATGCAAAAAATATATGAAAAAAATCTCCAAGGCCATGATGGACAGAGGATACAGCAGGGATGCAACACAGTGCCGGGTGAAAATTAAGGCGCTCAGACAAGCGTACCAGAAGACCAAAAAGAGTCAAACAGACGCTCCGGGTCACAGCCTCAGACATGCTGCTTCTACGCTGAGCTGCATGCCATTCTAGTGGGGGCCGCCACCACTACCCCACCCGTCCGTGGACTCCGACGATGGGGTATTCTCATCAGTCACTAAGCCTGAGATTTTTGTGGACAGGGAAGATGATGATGGAGATGATGACGACGAGGTCGTGGAGAGTGCACAGCACACCAATTTCCCCGACAGCCAGGATCTTTTCATCACCCTAACAGAAATACCCTCCCAACCCTCCATCCCGGACCGTGAAGCCGGAGAAGGTACATCTGGTGAGTGTATCTTTTGAATAGAATAGACATGGTTTAAAAGCAAGTGGTTTTTAATGATTAATTTGCCCTGAGGGCTTGGGATGCATTCGTGGCCAGTACAGCTACTGGAAAAATCTGTTAACATGTCTGGGGATGGAGTGGAAATCCTCCAGGGACATCTCCATGAAGCTCTCCTGGAGGTACTCTAAAAGCCTTTCCAGAAGGTTTCTGGGGAGAGCAGCCTTATTCCGTCCTCCATGGTAGGACACTTTACCACGCCAGGCCAGTAGCAAGTACTCTGGTATTATTGCATGACAAAGCCTGGCCGCATATGGCCCCGGTGTTTGCTGGCATTCAAGCAACATCCGTTCTTTCTCTGTCCGTGTTATCCTCATCAGAGTGATATCATTCATGATTACCTGATTGAAATACAGGAATTTAATTACAGGGACATTCAGGGGTGGCCGTTTCTACTGGGCTGTTTGCCTGTGCCTGAAAATAAATCCTCCAGGCAGTTTCCAGCCATGCAGTGGGGGTGGGGTCCTTCATGCAGAGCTGTTTGCGTTCGGCTAGCAGAGATCTTCCCTGATACCAGCCACGCGGTGGGGGCGGGGATCGGGGGGACCCTTCATGCTGAACAGTTTGCGTTCAGCTAGCAGGGATCTTCCCTGATACCAGCCATACGGTGGGGGCGGGGATGGGGGGACCCTTCATGCTGAGCTGTTTGCGTTCAGCTAGCAAGGATCTTCCCTGATACCAGCCACGCGGTGGGGGGAAGGGTAAAGCGTTCATCCCAGAGAATTAGATGGCTGGGGTTAGTTTGGTTTCTGCTGCTGCACGTTAAACCGCAAAGCGCAGCACTAAATGGCCAACTCAACAGGCTTTGCTTGGAACGGAAAAGGAGGGCGCTGCTGTTATGAGGGTTGCAGAAGCAGAAAGTCTATGGCTTACCATGGCCGCCTGCTAGCTGAATTCTGTTGCCTGGCCCTGTGTGAGTAATCTGTACACCAAAGCCCCAGGCACTCAATATAAAGATGCAAAATGCGACCTGGTACTGAAAGCACATGTGCTATGTACTGTGAATGGTGGTGTTCACCGCGAAAGAGTATACCCATTGTTCTGTAAAATGTATCTTTTTAAAAACTTCTCTCCCTTTTTTTCCTCCCATAGCTGCAACTGTTTCCAGCCTCCCCCTAGCATCTCCGTCCCAAAGGCTATCCCAGATAAGGCGGTGAAAAAAATGCACGCACGATGAGATGTTCTCTGAGCTCATGCAGTGCTCCCGCACTGAAATAGCTCAGCAGAATGTGTGGAGGGACACAATAGCCCAATACAAGAAAGCGGGCAGTGAACATGAAGACAGGAGGGACGACCATGAGGACAGGAGGGATGCTCGAGATGAGAGGTGGCGGCAAGAAGATCAGAGGGCGACTGAGGCAATGCTTGGGCTACTGCGGGAGCAAACCAACATGCTCCAGCATCTGGCGGAGGTTCTGCAGGAACGGAAGCAGGATGACAGACCGCCGCTGCAGCCCATGTGTAACCGCCCTCACCCCTCCCCAAATCCCATAGCCTCCACACCCAGAGTCCCAAAAACGCGGGGGGGGGGGGGGGGGGGGGGGGGAGGGAGGCTCCGTGCACCCAACCACTCCACCCCAGCGGATTGCCCAAGCAGCAGAAGGCTGGCATTCAACAAGTTTTGAAGCGGCATTTTCCTTCCCTCCTCCCCTCCGCCCGCACCCCACCCAGGCTACCTTCTCAGATCGCTCCCTATCTTAATAAATGTTGAATAAAGAATACGTGGTTGTTAAACAATGGTGCCTTTATTTCCTTTCAAAGCAAGGTGTGCTCGAAGGGGGGAGGGCGGGTGACTCTCAGGGAATTACAGTAAACAAAGGGGGCAGGTTCTTATCAAGGGGAAAACAAACAGAACAGTCACTTGGTACCCTGGCCAATCATGAAACTGGTTTTCAGAGCTTCTCTGATGCGCAGTGCATCCTGCTGTGCTCTTCTAATCGTCCTGGTGTCTAGCTGCATGTAATCAGCGGCCAGGCGATTTGCCTCAACCTCCCACCCCACCATAAACGTCTCCCCCTTACTCTCATAGGGATTGTGGAGCACACAGCAAGCAGCAATAACAATGGGTATATTGGTTTCCCTGAGGTCTGAACGAGTCAGTAAGCTGCGCCAGCGCCCTTTCAAACGTCCAAATGCACACTCTACTACCATTCTGCACTTGCTCAGCCTGTAGTTGAACAGCTCCTTACTACTGTCCAGGGCACCTGTGTACGGCTTCATGAGCCATGGCATTAAGGGGTAGGCTGGGTCCCCAAGGATCACTATAGGCATTTCAACATCCCCAACAGTTATTTTCTGGTCTGGGAAGTAAATACCTTCCTGCAGCTGTCTAAACAGACCAGAGTTCCTGAAGACACGAGCGTCATGAACCTTTCCCGGCCATCCGACGTTGATGTTGGTGAAACGTCCCTTGTGATCCACCAGTGCTTACAGCACCATTGAAAAGTACCCCTTGCGGTTAATGTACTGGCTGCCTTGATGCTCCGGTCCCAGGATAGCGATATGCGTTCCATCTATAGCCCCACCACAGTTAGGGAATCCCATTGCAGCGAAGCCATCTACTATGACCTGCACATTTCCCAGGGTCACTACCTTTGACAGCGGCAGCTCAACGATTGCGTTGGCTACTTGCATCACAGCAACCTCCACAGTAGATTTGCCCACTCCAAATTCATAGATTCATAGATTCTAGGGCTGGAAGGGACCTCGAGAGGTCATCGAGTCCAGCCCCCTGCCCTCTTGGGCATATTGAAATTGATTTGTGACTGACAACTGTGAGGGCTGCTCTCATCTTGGTGTTCTGGCGCTTCAGTGCAGGGGACAGCAAGTCACAAAGTTCCATGAAAGTGCCCTTCCGCATGCGAAAGTTTCGCAGCCACTGGGATTCATCTCAGACCTGCAACACTATGCGGTCCCACCAGTCTGTGCTCATTTCCTGGGCCCAGAATCGGCATTCCACGGCATGAGCCTGCCCCATTGCCACCAGGATGTCCAATTTGCGGGGTCCCATTCTTTGAGAGAGGTCTCTGTCCATGTCCTCATCACTGTCGTCACCGCACTGCCGTAGCCTCCTTGCCTGCTTTTTCAAATTCAGGTTATGCATAAAGTGCACGATAATGCGTGAGGTGTTTACAATGGCCATAACTGCTGCAATGATCTCACCGGGCTCCATGCTCGCTGCGCTATGGCGTCTGCTCTGGCAATCCAGGGAAAAGGGCGCGAAATGATTGTCTGCCGTTGCTTTCATGGAGGGAGGGAGGGTTGACTGACGACATTTACCCATAACCACCCGCAACAAATGTTTTGCCCCATCAGGCATTGGGAGCTCAACCCAGAATTCAAATGGGCAGCGGGGACTGTGGGAACTGTGGGATAGCTACCCACAGTGCACCGCTTGGAATGTCGACACTTGCCATGGTACTGTGGACGCACACCGCCGAATTAATGTGCTTAATGTGGACACACACATTCGACTTTATAATATCTGTTCACAAAAATTGATTTCTGTAAAATCGGACTAATGTCGTAGTGCAGACATACCCTTACAGCGATTAGATAGATAGATACACACACCTCGCTACATTCATCTCATTAGTGCAAAGTCACATTATAATAAATTAAAAAAGACTCTAAAAGGTAGCAAAGGCTTTCACTAATCAAGTATCTTCCTTTCATATATCCAGATAAAGGACAATTTATACACTGAATTTGAAAGACTAAGGTCAATGATTAATTAAGCAACAGGTGTCAAGGTGATAGTATGAATCAGCAGGATGTGGATGAAAGGGTCATGGGAGCTATAAAAATGGATTGGAGGATTTGTTCAAGATTTAAAGGCTCTCAGGCTCCTTTACCTCCTGGCACTTTCTCTAACTTTTATAGGCAGGAACCAGCCTCGAGTATCAAGCCAAACCTTGTTACCAATTAAGAGAGCTGATTTTCTGATCCTGTCTGTACATACACTCATGACACACGCACACCCCTTTTCACATACTTTTTTAATGCTCTAACACGTAAGTTTCTAAGATTTGGAAGTGACACTTTTGCACATTCCAATTCCACCATCTGCCCCCTCACAGACGTTCAATGCTTTCCAGTGTATGCAATGATATTAGTACACCAAAAGGACATATGGAGGTGTGCACACGTATAAAACTGCACACATGTAAGTGGCGGCGGCGTGGAGGCCCCAGTGAAAATCAGGCCCTACACTAGTCAGACTGGTATTTTTGGTTCTCTTGTATTTAATGTGATACACATCCCCAGTATTTATTTAGGCTGAACTGAAGGATTGGAGCAGGGAGAGCAGCGCATCTTAAGGAGGCAGAAAGCATTCATCTATTGACTAAAATAGCATTCTCTTCTCCTGTGATTTAATTTGTTCGATTAAGTCCATAGGGGCACTGCTTCTTATTAGGCATTCAGGAATTAGCTCCAAGCCTATGACACTAAGCCATCCTAAAATGTTAAAATTTATATATAAAAATCTACCCTACCTAATACTGGATTCCGTGTGTACTTTCAGCTGCAGTTTTTCTCCCACTGAAGATTAAGAGGGCTCAGATTTTTTGGCAGTTCTCAACAGTATCCTTTGCTGGCACTCTCTGTTTTTACGCACAACAGCTCACTTTCACATTCTTATGAAATTTACTGAAGTCTCAGCAGGACACAATAAAAAAAAAGTTGATTCCCTCTTCAAATGCAAAGGTGTAGGAGGTTACGATATAAAGCAAACTGTTCATGCCAACACTTGGAGAAAACTCTAATTAACTGAATTGAGATGCTACAGTTGAGCCAGGGACTTAAAATCATCTCCCCCCACCACCACCCCCATTTAAACCTCTACTACATTCTACCCTCAAGCCATGCTTTAAAGATATTCCCATTGCTTTGGAATTTATCGCAAAAGTAGAGAACCAAATAGAGGTATTTAATTATGGCTCCATGATGTGAGCAGAGCTGAGCTGCACCACTCCAGGGGATGCTCCAGGAAGAAGAATCCCTTCCCAAGCACAGGGGGTGTAGGCTGCACTACTTCACATAATGGCATGGCCTGCTCTCCTCTCTGTGCCGGACCAGATCTGCATCCTACTTGTGAGGGAGTAGGGCCATAATCACATCCTAGTTCCCTTTCTAAAATGAAATGAAGAATGTAGAGGGCAATAACTTCTCCCTAGCAGGGACACTGGAACAATTTGTATAGTGAGGGTGCTAACAGCCATTGAACCGAACTGTAAAGCCTGTGTATAACAGAAAGCCAGGGGATGCAGCAGCATCCTTAGAATCCCTAGATCCATCACCTATGCTCCCTAGATCATGTAAGCGCCGCAACAATAAAACTCATATGGAGGGGTTGATCCAGCTCCTGTTGAAGTCAAGGGGCGTTTTGGTCATCATTTCAGTGCAAGCAGCACTGAATCTAATATCTTTCCCACACACAGAATTGTCTTCAAATGCCCAATCCTGTGTTACACTGAATGTCCTTGACTGCCACTAACCTCAATGAGAGATGAGTGCTCAGTGTATCACAAGATCAAGTCCCAAATGCAAGCAGTTTCTCGCTTGGTAGCTTTTTGTTCCTGGTTGTGATTTTGTTGGGTGAGGTGGCCGGGGGGGGTAAGGGACGGGACGGGACGACTTGCATGCTAATGCTGGCAATCTGCAATCCTTACAGCTTTTTAAAGGAAGGTAGCAAACTGGCAGTCAGAAAATAAATGGTACCAAAACTGAACTTTTAAGAAGAGCAGCCCCTTTTAGAAGTTTCCCTTTAGAAAAGGTATTTAGGCTTTTGTTTTGTTTTTTAAAAAGGACACTTGATTAAGTGAAATGAAATTAGAAGCTCAAACAACATCTTCATATATTCTTCAAGTTTCCAGGCATGCTGAGTGAAGCACTCCACAGACAGACCAGACTGCACAACCATGTATCACACTTAAATGTAATCACGGCTGAAAATAACATCAGCCAGTACCTACAGTACACGGAGGTATATTTAAGACTCCCCAATCAGCAATCGACCTTTCCTACATGTGTTCATAATCACAGTGAACCGTTTCATTTTTATGCTTTGTTTTCTTTCTTACTCTATTGCGTTTGGTCACTTTAGAATATAGAACAGCTTTTCTCTTTTCTCCAATTGCAGTTTTGTTCTCAGGGGAGAAGAGGGGGAGGGAGGAAAGAGATGGCTTGTATTTCTCTTTTTAAAAAAACGTACAGAACACAATTTCTTACCTGTTGCAATCGACATGAAGCAGAAGGTGGGATGCGCTAAGTGACAGTGCAATCTTGTGCCACTGTCCATCTGCCATCCGGTATGGGAACACCTCTGTTCTTGCCTTTCCATTAAATCTGTAATGATATCTAATCTCGTCCCTCAGGCCGCTGCTCTCCAGTTCAAAGTAGCTGTATTTGAAAGATGAAGAATCAGTTCCATGTTTTAGACTGTGTTATCCCTGCTATCACCACCTTTTCCCTCCTTCTGTTCTAAGGCTTAAAAATAGTTCATGCATTTGAAAATGAACTAATCGCCACACGTTAGGTCACAAATCTCAAACAGGTTACATAGTATGGGTGTTAGAACTTGTAGTTTATTATTTTTAATAAAGAGAGTGAGATAGGGCATAAAATATTAAATAATATCACTTATATAAAGATTGCGCATGTTAAAAACACCATTAGATAGCCTTGGAGATCAAAGTTCCCTTTATTATCCACAGTGCAAGCATCCCTCCATTGCTCTACCAACGTGCTTCATCTCTGGGCTGGATTTGAATGGACAACCTAGAAATGATGGGCTCTATTCACTATTACTAATGCCAAAGAAGAGGTTCTATAGGAAGAAAGCACCAGCTAATTAGCAAAGTAGTATCTACTTGCCACAAATCTCATTTTAAAATGCTTATTTTTAAATCTTCCCTCAAAAATTCATGCTTACCTGTATTCAATGTATTGACTTTTATTTTTAGGGCTGTAATGTTTCAGCTTTACACGGAAATTAAAGTCACCAGATAGAGTATGTCTCAAAACCTGGCACAGTCAAGCAAAACCCTGGGACATTTGTCACAACAGAACAGTCACAGGACAGCACTTTCTTGCTAACAAAACAACATTTTTATTTGGCTCAAACTTCCATCAATAGTTGCTTCACACTTGCAGGAGGACCTAGAGAGACAGTTAATTTTTTAAGTGAGTTTAGTTCCTGTAAAAGGTACCAGACTAGCAGTCTGGCAACTGAGTCATGCCCAGTACCAGAGCAACTTCCCCAAGCTGGTCTACCAGGGACAGCCTCTAGGGACAAGAAGGGAGACTGGTCTCTATGCCTGTTTAATCCTAGGCCTGTCATAAAATTGACAGGGAAGGCTGTGGGCAGGAACTAACAAGAGCAGAGTGGAACTAATGAGGCCTGCACAATTCTCGTGGCCTTGAAGGAAGCATAAATGCACAGACCTCTAATGCTGTAGGTATGCTCTGGAGCTTTGGGAGGGGACTGGGCATAAGTTAAACAGTAGGGAAGAGAGAGGAGAGGAGACTCAAAGCAGGAAGAAGAGGAAAGAGGAGAGAAAACAGAATTATTGGGAAGAGACAAGAACGGAAATGGGAGAGGAGGAAGAGACAGCAGCTGTTTGCTGGTGGTACATCCAATGGAGCTAGGTTTGCTGCACCGGACACCGCACACTTACACCACTGGTGTGAGGGTGGGGAGGAAGGAGTGCTTTGCTTCACTCTCTAGTAAGCCTCTCCAAAAGAGGAAAGAAAATCAATCTTGATGGGCCTGCTCTCCACTGCCAGAAGGAGATTTCCATGATACTGCATTTGGAAGGAAGGTGAGATCACAGAGGATGAACAGAAGAAAGGCAGGGACCCATACTGAAAGAAGACTAAAGACTGAAACAAGGGAAAAGAGAAAAAGGAACTAGTGGTGTGAAGGACCTGCCCAACTCTCGAAAGCTAGAAACAGGAAGAACTGGAGTGAGAAAATAGGGAAACATCATTTAAAGCCACTGAAATATATGGGATTAGAGAAACTTTTTTGAGGGATAAAAAGGAGAAAGATACCTGATGAGCTAAAAACTCCAGAGATTATTAAAAGTGAAAACATTTTAAACAGCTCATTTATTCTTGGCCATTCATGCCATTTGTCTACTTTTTGCATGTTGCACATCATTGGCAGTTTCACTCTGGTTTGTAGTCAATTTCACTCTCTAGTTCTCATGGAGCAGCCCAATGGTGCATTGTTTGGGATACAAATGCTTCCAGGGAAGGACTACATCCAAACAGAAAACTTTTTGCATTCCTCAATTGACAAGTACATGTTATGCAGTTTTGCTTGTTCTGTAATATTTTCTTCCCCATCTTTACAAAAAAAAATTAACTTTTTGGCCTAAAATACTCAACAGTAGAAATATGTAAAATCTAAAACAGTTTGTAATGAAGAGAGAGAGAGAGTAGAGGAGAGAGGGAGGAGAAAAAAAAAGATGTGACTTATTTTATTTATGGCGGGGGGGGGGGGGGCACGAAGACGGTCCACAATTCAGAGTTCCTTCCACGTACCAATCCAATTAATTGGGAAACTAAGAAGAAATATCTATCTAAAATGCTTGATTCCAGCCATCTGCAAACCTCTCATCCCCTTAATGGACAACAATGAAATTAAACATCAAATCAATGGACAGAGGAGCCCTGCAAGTAAAATAGGACGGAAGAGAAACACAGTTAACCATTATTCTCGGATACATACTACTGCTTCACATGACACATTTCACATAGTTATTGATTTTCTTTCAAATAGACAGAGGGAATTAACAATGCAGATTATCCAGTTGGTTCAAGGCAATGATTCTCCAACTGTGGGGACCAGCACTCTTGAGCAGTGATGCTTCCAGTTAATTCCAGTTCAGTCTCAGATATTTTAAGATTTTCAGAGACTTTTTTAACCAATTACTCTAAACCCAAAAACAAAAATACAAGCCTCTCTCCGCACCTCGTGTGACCATTTCATGGCTTTCTTTGTCAGGTGTTCCTGTGGTGTGAACTCAGCCATGAACAAATTTGCAGAGGACACCAACATTGCTGGGGCAGCAAATACACAGGAGAGAGAGAGTTACACAGCAGCATGACCTGGCGAGACTGGAGTAGTGGGAGCTACAGCCAACAAGGGGAGAGTCATTACTAACAAATGTTAAATCCAACAGCCCAGGGAAAGGAAACAGTGCAGATAGAAAACGGGGCGATGTAACTAAATAGCCACTCCCAGCGCATTAAAATGAGCTTATCTTCATTCTATTTAGGTTCTTATGTGGTTTTCATCACTGTAACATCTGAGAGATTTCCAATAGAAACTGCCACAGAAGAAGTATGGGACTGGAATCATGGGTTTAGAGGAGAGCTAATCCTAAAGAAGTAGGCCCTTTTACTAAGGGCCCACTATACAAACATCAGTTTAAGGTCACCACAACCAAATCTAGGCAAGCCCAAAACAGAGAAAGCTGTTCCTTGCAGTTTCCTTTTCTTGTTCCTTATAGTCTTTTCTTCACCATCACTATATACACCATTCTCTTATTTACATTTCCTACGTAACCAGCTCCTCAGGTGCACTTGAGCTCCATTCTGCTACCTCCTGGTGTCGCACTATAATCCTGGAGGCAACCAGGGACTGATTTGACTCCAGATGCAATTTAGAGAAGCCTCAGCACTGCTCTAATTTATGTCAGTTAGAACAGCCCTCTAGGGGACTTTTATGTTAGTGCACACCCCAGCATTGCAATACACTTTGGCCACTCTGGGAGGTTCCAGGGAGTGCTCCCTCTATAAAGTGCCAGCCAGAGACTCCAGCTGGTTGGAGCAAAAGCAGCCAAAGCAGGGACTGTTGCAGTATGGGGAGTGGTGAAAATGGGGCCCAACCAGGGATACCCCTCACCCTAAAATATCTCTGGACACAGAATTGTGCAGGGGAGACCTCCCGCTCTGCTTCCAGCATGTAGTCTTGCGGAAAAACTGCCGAGAGCAGCCAGCCTGAGAGTCCAGCCAGTAGTAGCAGGAGGAGCCAAAGCAGGGGCCTCTGGACATTCCAGTCAAAACTATAGCATAGTCTGATTTTCTCTGCCTGTGCTGATTGGCTGTTTGCACCAACCCTCCACTTCCCTCACCAGTTTCTTCGCTTCAACTTCACTCCACAATGCCCTTCTTTACCCTCTTCTCCCCCTTACCCTGCCCCACTCACCGCTTCCCTTCTCTTTCCATTTAGCTGATTCCCCTCCTAAGTAACCATGCTCCCCAAATAAACAAAAATTGTGGAACATGCCATTTGCCGCTACCCACTGTTCACTCGCCTTGTGTGTTCTATACCTTCCCTCACCCTGTGTCTGATTTGTCTATTTAAACAATATTGTCTCATTGTTTCCTTATACTCCCCTGTTGGTCTCTCTGCATCTCCTGTTTTCTCTTGTCTTAAACTTTGATTGTAAGCTCTTTGGGCCAGGGACAGTCTTTTTGTTCAGTGTTTGTGCGGTGCCTAGCACAATGGGGTCCTGGTCCATGACTGGGTCTCCTAGGTGCTAGACCACAAATAAATAAAATAAGTGCCACTAGAGAAGTAGAAAGGAGACGAATCAGGGTTTAGACCAGTCATATTTTGAGTGCCCCTTCCATCTGAGAACCTTAGCCCTGGTCTACACTACGAGTTGAGGTCGAATTTATTAGCGTTATTTCGATTGATCCGTGCACCCGTCCACACGACGAAGCCCTTAACATCGACTTCTAGGGCTCTTAAAATCGATCTCGCCACTCCACCCCCAACGAGGGGATTAGCGCTTAAAGCGATATTGCCGAATCGATGTAGGCTTAGTGAGGACGCAATTCGACGGTATTGGCCTCCTGGATCTATCGCACAGTGCAACATTTGACCGCTCTGGACAGCAGTCTGAGCTCCAACGCTCCGCCCAGGTAGACAGGAAAAGCCCCGCGAACTTTGGAATTTCATTTCCTGTTTGGCCAGCGTGGTGAGCTGCAGGTGAGCGCAGATCTCATCAGCAGAGGTGACCATGATGGAGTCCCAGAACCGAAGACGAGCTCCAGCATGGACCGAGCGTGAGGTACGCGATCTGATCGCTGTATGGGGAGACGAAACCGTGCTAGCAGAGCTACGGTCCAAAAGAAGAAATGCCAATACATATGCCAAGGTCTCCATGGGCATGCAGGACAGAGGCTACAACAGGGACGTGCAACAGTGCCGCGTGAAAATTAAGGAGCTCAGGCAAGCCTACCAAAGAACCAGAGATGCAAACTGCCGCTCTGGGTCAGAGCCCCAGACATGCCGCTTCTATGATGAGCTGCATGCCATTCTAGGAGGTGCAGCCAGCACTGACCCACCCATGTGGTATGACTCCGTATGTGGATCATCAGAAACCACAGAGGAGCATGATGATGATAATGATGCTGAAAATAGCGCCCAGACACAGCAAGGAAGCGGAGAAGCCCTTTCCCCCGACAGCCAGGAACTCTTTGTCACCCTGGAGCCAGTACCCTACGAACCCACCCAAGGCGTGCTCGATGCAGGAGAAGGGACCTCTAGTGAGTGTACCTCTGTTAATTAATACATGTTTTATAAGCAAGCGTGTTTAATGATTAATTCGCGGCCAGTACAGCTACAGCTACTGGAAAACTCTGTTAACATGTTCGGGGATGGAGCAGAAATCCTCCGGGGACATCTCCAGAAAGATCTCCTGGCTGTACTCCCAAAGCCTCTGCAAAAGGTTTCTGGGGAGGGCAGCCTTATCCTGTGCTCCGTGGTAACACACTCTACCACGCCAGGCCAGTAGCACGTAGTCTGGAATCATTGCTTTGCAAAGCATGGCGGCGTATGGTCCCGGTGTTTGCTGGCATTCAAGCAACATCCGTTCTTTATCTGTCTGTGTTATCCTCAGAAGAGTGATATCATTCATGGTCACCTGGTTGAAATAGGGGAATTTTATTAAGGGGGTATTCAGAGGGGCTCCGTCCCTGCTGGGCTGTTTGCCTGTGGCTGAACGGAAATCTTCCCCGCTGTGACCCACGCGGTGGGGGGAGGGGGAACAGCGAACATCTTGGATGTGTGTCTTGGATGGGGGGGGTGGGGGTGTCGATTAGGTTCGCGCTGCACGTTAACCCGAAAACCGCCGCCCCTCCCTTTTCAATTGCCAACCAGTTTTAAATTGCCAGCCCAAAGTCTGTTTGTTATGGGAAATGAGGGGGTTGCTGTTTGAAAACATTGCCACATGTTATGAAGGTTAAAGAAGCCTATAGACTGTGGCTTACCATGGCTGTGTGCAAGCCGAATTCTGTTGCCCGCCGGACCTGCTTGTGTGATCTCTCACACCAAACCGGCAGACCCTCAATATAACAGGCAAAGTGCAACCTTGGACCAAATGCACATGTGATATGTAATGTTTGGAGCATTGTTCTCTAATATGTGTCTTTTAAACTACTCCTCTCCCGTTTGTTTCCTCCCGCAGCTGCAAATGTTTCAACGCCACCCCCTTCATCACCATCCCAGAGGCTAGCGAAGATTAGAAGTAAAAAAAAAAGGAATCGAGATGATATGTTCTCAGAACTCATGGAATCCTCCCACACTGAAGCTGCCCAGCAGAATGCGTGGAGGCAGACACTGTCGGAGTCCAGGAAGGCAGAATTTGATCGCGCGGACAGGTGGCGTGCTGAAGACAATGACTGACGGGATGAAGAGAGACAGCGGCGGGATGAAGAGAGTAGGTAGCGTCAGCGTGCAGAGAGAAGGCAGGATGCAATTCTGAGGCTACTGGAGGATCAAACGGAAATCCTCCGGCTTATGGCTGAGGAAAGGCGTAGGGTTCAGGAAAGGCCGCCTGAGCCCAGACCGCCGCTACAGCCCCTGTGTAACCAACAGCCCTCCTTCCCGAGTCCCATAACCTCATCCCCGAGACACCCAAGAACGCGTTTGGGGGGCCTCCGTGCACCCAACCACTCAAGCCAAGAGAACAGTCCAAGCAAGAAAGGGCTGGCATTCAATAAGTTTTAAAGTGCTGTGTGTCCTTGTCCTTCCCTCATCCCCTCCTCCACCACCCATCCTGGTGCTTCCCTTCCTCCACCAGCTATCCCGGGAGACTGTGGCAGTTACCCCCATAGTTCCCCCTCTTTGTTTTACGAATTAATAAAGAAGGCATGATTTTTAAGCAACAATGACTTTATTTCCTCTGCGAGCGGTGATCGAGGGGGGGAGGACAGGGCGGTTTGGGTAAAGGGAAGTAGAGTGAATGAAGGGGCGGGGCTTTTCATTACTGGGGAAAAACAGAACTTTCACACAGCATCCTGGCCATTCATGAAACTGGTTTTCAAAGCTTCCCTGATGCGCAACGCACCCTGCTGTACTCTTGTAATAGCCCTGGTGTCTGGCTGCGCATAACCAGTGGCCAGGCGATTTGCCTCAACCTCCCACCCCGCCATAAACGTCTCCCCCTTACTCTCACAGATATTGTGGAGCACACAGCAAGCAGTAATAATAATGGGAATATTGTTTTCGCTGAGATCTAACCTAGTCAATAAACTTCGCCAGTGAGCTTTTAAACGCCCAAATGCACATTCCACCACCATTCTGCACTTGCTCAGCCTATAGTTGAAAAGGTCCTGACTACTGTCCAGGCTACCTGTGTATGGCTTCATGAGCCATGGCATTAAGGGGTAGGCTGGGTCCCCAAGGATAACTATAGGCATCTCAACATCCCCAACGGTTATTTTCTGGTCTGGGAAGAAAGTCCTTTGCTGCAGCAGCCGAAACAGACCAGAGTTCCTGAAGATGCAAGCGTCATGTACCTTTCCCGGCCATCCCACGTTGATGTTGGTGAAACGTCCCTTATGATCCACCAGTGCTTGCAGCACTATTGAAAAGTAACCCTTTCGGTTTATGTACTCGCTGGCTTGGTGGTCCGGTGCCAAGATAGGGATATGGGTTCCGTCTATCGCCCCACCACAGTTCAGGAACCCCATTGCTGCAAAGCCATCCAGTATGAGCTGCACATTTCCCAGACTCACAACCCTTGGTACCAGCAGCTTGGTGATCGCCCTGGCTACTTCCATCACAACAGCCCCCACTGTAGATTTTCCCACTCCGAATTGATTCGCGACTGACCGGTAGCTGTCTGGCGTTGCAAGCTTCCACAGGGCTATCGCCAGTCGCTTCTGTACTGTGAGGGCTGCTCTCATCTTGGTGTTCTTGCGCTTCAGGGCAGGGGAAAGTAACTCACAAAGTTCCATGAAAGTGCCCTTACGCATGCGAAAGTTTCGCAGCCACTGGGATTCATCCCAGACCTGCAGCACTATGTGGTCCCACCAGTCTGTGCTTGTTTCCTGGGCCCGGAATCGGCGTTCCACTGTAACAACAAGCCCCATTAACACCATGATGTCCACCTCACGTGGGGGCCTTTTTTGAGAGAGGTCTGTGTCCATGTCCTCATCACTGTCCTCAGGGCGCTGCTGTCGCCTCCTTGCCTGCTGTAGCTCTAGCAGCTCCTGGTTCTCGTTCTCGATATACTCCTGGACAATGCGCGTGGTGTTCATAACGGCGATAACAGCCGCGGTGATCTGATCGTGCTCCATGCTTTCCCTGGTATGCTGTTTGCAGGACAGCAGAGTGGCAGCAGAAGCGGCGGGTGGATAACAATGGAGTCAGCAATATGGCGCCCATACGAAAAAAGGCGCGAAAGGATTTTTTGCTCCCCCCTCAGTTGCTTTCACGGAGGGAGGGGGGGAGCAAGGGTTAGGCTCATTTCCTTCTAGCAGCAGATGGTACAATATGCGGTGAGCAAGGGTTAGGCGCCTTCCCTTCTAGCAGCAGATGGTACAATATGCTTGATATCCATCATCATCTCCTGGCCCCCTCAAGGATTGAACTCGCAACCCCGGGTTTAGCGGGCCAACGCTCAGACTGCTGAGCTATCCCTCCGCCCGTGTTCCAGGCAGTACTGAATCTCCCTTAAACAAAACGTAAAAAAGAGAATGACCAGAGTCACTCTGGTCACTCCCATTTATGTCCAAGCGCCCCCGGCCAGCCACACCATAGGCCGCCGGCCAGGAGCACACAAATTTCAATCATATTGTACAATCTGCAGCTAGAAGGCAAGGAGCTTCTGCTGTATGGTCCCGCGACCACGACCATTTATGGCATATTGCACCATCTGCAGCTAGAAGGCAAGGAGCTTCTGCTGTGTAGTCCCGCGACTACCAGCCTCAGGCGGAATGGCCCCCTCAGGGACTGAACTCGCAACCCCGGGTTTAGCGGGCCAACGCTCAGAACGCTGAGCTATCCCTCTGCCCGTATTATAGCGTGACTGAATCCCCACTAGACCTAATGTCCAGGCGTACGCTGGAGATGTACGGTAATTGTGAGCTGAGCAGGCTTCCGTAGCAAACACGGAAACCCCGGAAAAAAGGCACGAAAAAGATTGCTTTCACGGAGGGAGGGAGGGACGTTTGATGGCTTGACGACATGTACCCAGAACCACCAGCGACAATGTTTTCTGCCCCATCAGGCTTTGGGATCGCAACCCAGAATTCCAATGGGCGGCGGAGACTGCGGGAACTGTGGGATAGCTACCCGCAATGCAATGCTCCGAAAGTCGATGCTAGCCCCGCTACTGTGAACACAGTCAATCGACCTCGTGGTCTTAATGCTCTTTAGTGGGGACACACACAATCGATTCCATAAATTCGGGTTTTAAAATATCGACTTCTATAAATTCGACCTAATTCTGTAGTATAGACGTACCCTTAGAGAACCTTACAAATATTGATAAATTAAGACACAGGATATACCTTTCAGGCAGATGATATCCCCATTTCACAGATGAGAACATGAGGCACAGAAAGGTTAAACCATCTGCCCAAGGTCCCACAGGGTGTCACTATCAGAACTAGAAGTAATATATAGAGTCCCAATCCTAGCTTCCCAACTAGACCACGCTTCATCTGTTTCCACAATGACATCTCATCATACTAGTGAACAATGATGACAATTAACACTGTTAGGAGCAATTTATTATGTTCAGATATTACCACCTCAAAAACCCGTAAAGTGGCACTTGGGTCTTGACTGCCAGCTCAGAATAAAGCAGGGATAATAAAATAACATCTGCTTTCAAAAAGTGCACACATTCATTCTCCTTATGCTTTCCTGTCACTGATCTGCTCTATCACAAAAGGCTCGTACACTATTGAGAACAACAAAAAATACTCTGGGCCTGATTTTCATTTACATGGAGGACTCAGCACAACTGTGGCACCATAAGCCCAGCTGCGTCCCCAAGTTTCAGAGCCCAAGCTCCAGCCTGAGCTGCAACTTCAAAGTGCTGGTCTACACAGCTATTTTTAGAGCGCTAGTGTGAGCCTTGCAAGCCCAACTCTGTTGACCCAGGCTGGGAGGCTCACTACCATGAGCTGCGTAGACATGCCATAACTAAAAGGCCTTAGAGTGGGAGTAAATGTACATTGCACCAGTCTTACATAATTTGTCAATTAAGTGTTTTTCCCACCAAAAAGGTATGCAGAGCTACTTAAAACACAGAACAGAGAAATCAAACGGACTTGGGGAACTGGGATTTGCCTATATTATAAAATGCTGACTAGAATTTTTTTTTAAAAAAAAAATGTGCATCTGGCAAGGCAGAGGGAAGGACAGACACAAAAAGAAGCTTCCCCCTAAATTTCCCAAACAGCAATTAAGCATTATAGTGTAGTTTGAATCACAGATCCGAGTGCAAGGTGCAAGACAGTCAGAGGTAGAAAAAAGCAAAATAAAAAAAATGAAGGAAAGCATGGCAGACAGAGACACACACACCTACAAATGTATAACATTAAAAAATTAACTGAGGATGGTGTGGTGAAGGATCTAACCTTTTGTTGTTTATGTAAGAGGCAAAACAATGGCAGATGAATCTAGGTTTTCTAAATGGAAGAGTGGAGCTTTGAGAAGGAGAGCCTTAAAAGCTCCCCTAAAAACTGCAATATCAAGATGATTCTGGAGAGATTATTTTATTTTTTGGTACTCAATAAGAGCACTGTCAATATAAAGGAGCTGCTTGCTGCTGGTAGTTTGCAAGCTGGAACAGCACTAGGACAAGCATTGTCAATGACGTTGCACTTAGGAAGTTAAATGTTTCATAATTGCCATCTGCTGTCAAAGCACAAAAAGAAGTCATTTAAATAGATTTCTTTCTCCTCTTCACATAAGCAGCATGGAAGAGGCTAAGGTCTCAGAAGTGGGGGGTGCACCACCTACAGAAACAATAAGGTGGCAGAAAAATATATATATAAATTTACAATGTTTATCGCAGAAGCTTAAAGGACTGAGTGCAAGACAAGCAGCTATAATAGGAAATGCATCACTTTCTGCAATGATTCTTCCTAATCCCTCAGAGCCACAGAGCTGATCACCTATCACACAATGTTTTGGTTGTTAATAAAGGACAATGTCCACGCTCTGGAAAAATCCGTCAGATTAAATTCGATTATGTATTGTAACTGTATGAGTCGACTGGCACAATGTGTTCCAAGACAAAGTGGTTTCGCACTTAGCAGGCTTTAGTAGTAATGGTTACTTCATGGAATGAAAACAGGTGTTGCGGGTGGCCTTGGGGATGATCCTCTTATTTTGGTGTCAAGCCACTGACTAACAACATCCAAAATTGCCCAATTAAGATTCAGTCTCAGAAGATTCACTGTACCAGCAAGTGCAGCCATTTCCTTATAGTGTAGATTTGTTATACTGTTCGAGGGCCCGTGGATGGCATGCAGCCCCTCGTGGTTTTGCCTTCTCTGATGAAGTGGGAGTATACCACCAGACAAATCCAGAGCCTGGTTCTTATCTCATGTAAACCAGTGTAAATCAGAAACAACTCCACTGTAATCAATGGAGTTAAAACTGGGGAGAGTGGAGAATCAGGCCCAATCTATATAGATGTTTAAAAACATGGGCTGGTGTAGACTACTCCACTGACTTCAGGGAAGCTGCATCAGTTCACACCACCAGAGAAATTGGCTACATATACACTCGCACAAATGTTGCCCGCATTCATAAGTTGACTAAGCAAGTGCATACAAGACAAAAAGTGAACAACCTCAAAGAATATTACTGGCTTTATTCTAAAGTACTAATTCTCTTGGAAATACTTCGCTCAGTATCAAATTACTGTCTTTTCTTCCTCTCTCTTTAGAAGATGGATGAAAGCCTCTCAACTGCAATGACAAAGAGAGGCTACTTGCTCCTGAAATAAATGTGCTCTGTGTTACATTCAGTGTATGTAACACAGTTGTAGAGACAAATAAATGAGAAAATACAAGACTGGGTAAACAGCACCCCACATATTTCTGCCTGCTCCCTTCAGTGAACAGTAAGGGAAGTAAATGATTTTTGACATCTCACCTTGGATTCTACACAGAATAGTGGAAATTGATCCTTATTGTAACTCCACAGAAATCAATGGTTGCATCAGGGACAAATTTTGACCATTTTAGGGGCTTTTACTGCATTTTCTTTTTCTAGCTTCTGAATAAGAGCCAACAGATTGTTAACATGGTGAACTAATGCTCTTCTCAATCCATGTTTCTGTGAAAGGCACAAAAGCTGGAGCCTGGCCGGGGTAACAGCTGCCCGGGCCGCTGTGAGGAGTCCTGGACTCTCCACCTGACCTAGGTGGGGGGCCCAAGAGCAGCCCCCGGCCCATGTCCCCACCCCCCCAGGATATACCCATGAGAGCAGGTGGAGGGTCCAGGCAGGCCGGCGCCAGGATTTGGGGGGCGGCAGGCGGCTGCCCCCTGCCTCCCCGTTCAGCCGCTGAGCGGGAGGCAGCCACGGCGAGCCGCCCCCCTGCCTCCCAGCTCCACACTCAGCACCCGCGGCCCATTGGGGGGACAGGGGTGGAGCCACAGAAGGGGCAGGCCTCAGGGCCCACTCACTTTTATGAAGGATCCAGAGCGGCTGGCTGGAGTCAGAAGCCAGGAGTCAGAGCCAAGGATCAAAGCAGGAGTCAGGAATCAGAGCACAGGGTGAGAACCAGGCTACCAGGAGTGAGGTAAGGCAGGAGCAGGGCTGAGAACAAGCAGGTACAGGCGCTATCATGGTCATGGGTGAATGCTTCGAGCAGCTGATGAACTGCTGCTGGCCTGCAGACCCTTCCAATCAGGCAGCATACTATGGACAAGCTGTGCTCATTAGATTGCCCAGAGAATGATTCTGTTGCAGGCCTTGGTCCTTGACAGCATCTAAGTTTCCTGGAGGAAATGCAGCACACAGAACAAGAAGACAGGCCTCAGCACTCATTTCTCCTGAACAAAACTGGTGGTCAATAAGCAAGTCTAGAAATACTGACATGGACAATCTCCATAGGGAGATGTCTATCATCATAACCAGCCCTGCCTCTCTGACATGTCAGTGTGATGCTGAATTGGAAAGGGTCTTTTTTTGTATATTCCAACTTACTGCTCTAGTCAGCCTTTTATTCCTGAATAAGGTTATCAAAAAGGTGATAAGAGACTTGAGAGTGTGTTCTGGATGGAAAACTTGTCAACACTGAGTGATGGTGGCTTGTATTTTTAAGGAACGATGATCTATATATTTTTAAGATGATGATCAGATACAGGATCTGATTTGACAGATGGAATGCTCAGACATGTATATGAAGGAAACGCATTGCTTGAGCAATAGCAGAGTGAACTGTTAGGAGAGCCTGGCTGAAGTTATTATTTGTTAGCATGGAAATTACTGCTGCCCCTATTTTTATAATTAGAGCATCTGAACATTATCATGTTTTACAGATGTATCATCAGTCGCCTATTCTAATTCTAGTGTCAGAGAGCAAAATACCAAATTATGTTGCTAAATGCAGAATGGGTTTTAGGCACATAAAAAGTTGGACATTTTAAAATCATTACAAGTCCTTTGGAGATGGGCATTATTATCCTACAATCAACTCAACGTGTTTTACAATCCCTCTGTTAGCATGTGAAACTCTTATGTACCTCACACAAGGGTCTTGTTAAGAAGGGATAATGCCTGCCTTATTGAAGTTTATTGCTTGATCATTATCCTTTTCTCATCATAATCATGCTTAAGCTTTAACCAGGCACTTGACACAACTCATTTCAGTTCAAGATCATGGGAATAAGATGCTCAGCAGTATACTGTAACCTGGAAACAGCGGCTATGGATGCAATGACCAAAGGAAATGGAATAGACAATACCAAAGAAAGAAAATCTGTGACAAAAATGTATAAACACCTGAAATGGATGGGGGAAGATTATAAGCAGGATTGATTGGGTTCATCCTTCAGCTACTTAGGAGAATCAGCTTCATGTAACCACCATCTTTACTGATGCATAGACCCTAACCTCTAATTGCCACATGATCGCAAGTTTCATTCAAAAATGCTACTGATCTCAGGATGCATTCAATAAAATGACAGAAGGAAAGCTCTGCAGTTCTGAAAAACAGCTGACTGAAGAAGGTCTAAAGGGTATGGATTCTTCTAAACAGCCTTTGCAGAGACAACAAATGCCTTCAATTCTGCCTTCTATGGTGCTGCCATCTAAGACTGGACACTAATGTAGTTTGGATTAAAACTATAATCCGGCCTACCAATAGTATCCACTACTGATCTTTGTAAACAATGCTTGGTCAGCGTTCAGAGGATCTCTGTGTGGCTTACTTTTTTAACTTCTTATATAGAACTCTGAAAGTCCCCATCGTTCTCAGGAAAATGAAGAAATGAGACAGATTTAAGATAGTAACTCTACTGCACCCCAACAGTCTCATTTTAGAAATCTGAGGGCACAAAAATGTGACTTCCTTGGGTTGAGTTTTACCGTGCTCCAAATCCAAATACCTGAATCTGAGAGAATGAAATGCTGCTCATTTGTACACTTGTATCCTCTATCCCTAAAATAAAGGGAACAGTCAATTAAATAACTTTAATCAGCCCTTTTTTCCTATTGGAGTACTTTATATTAACCTAGTCTGAAAAGTTTAATGATAAAAGCCTTCACTGTGACATTTTGTTCGTTAAAGGTGTGTGTGTCTTTTTGTCCTATAGTTCTTCCATATGCCAGGAGGGGTATATCAAACTGCATGGCATTTAGCCTTTATGACACTCAAATGTGTCTGTGTACCTGCAACTAGGCAAATACAATTTTCTTTTCTTGTGTGATCATAAAAAAAATGAAAACCCTAAAGTCTGACTGGCACAAAAACGAAGCTTCCAAATATAACTGCTTGTTTTCAGGGTATGTGGTAGAAAGACTAATTTCAACGCATTCTAGGCTCCTATCACAGATGTCTGAACATCCATTTCCTCCACTGTTGGTGCAGTTGCCCACTGTCTGCCAAGGTGACACAAGCTCTCACCAGATCATATTAAACCAATAAGGTGATGGTACATTGTAGAGAGAAAAAACAACATCACATCTTTATCCAAAAGGACCCATTCACCCTCAGTCCATCTGGGTGGAACAGGAGTCTGCATCTAGCATAGGCGCCGACTCCGTGGGTGCTCCGGGGCTGGAGCACCCACGGGGAAAAATTGGTGGGTGCAGAGCACCCACTGGCAGCTCCCCGCCAGCCCCGAGACCCACGGCAAACTCACCTCAGCACCGGGAGACATTGCGGGGCCCCGCCCCCAACGCTGGGCGACGTCGCCCGGCGTCGGGGGCGGGGCCCTGCAAGGTCGCCCGGCATCGGGGGTCAGCCCCCGCCGGCGCCATCGGAAGTTGGCGCCTATGGCATCTAGCAAACTTCTCTGGAAAACACTACTGTTGGTGAACTTGCATATCTCTGCCTTGGATGGGGCCCTATGGTTATAGTGGAGATGGCACTCTAGATGGTTTCCTTAGTGTGCAGAAGGCCCAGCTAAATACCTCTGGCTAAAAAGAAAAATGCTCATGCAACCGTAACAACCACCACCAGCATATATCACAATCATTCAAACCTGGGACCTTCAGCACAGTTCAGACCCCCCTGAGGTAAAATAATGACTGCTTTAGCTGGTCGCAGTGCTAGGCTGTTATCCTCTGATGGACCAGCTACTAATGGAGGACTTGACACACACTGTGCTAGTGTGGAATATACCACCAGGGCACAAATAGGATCTGGATATGCTGAGTAGAACTGATCGAAATGTGGAAAATATTTTCTGGGTGGGGGGAACCCTGGAACCATACAACAGAGTTTCAGAAGCAGATTGTTCAGGTCAGACAGACAACTCTGTTTTGCACAAACACTCAGGACTGCACCCTACCTCAGACCTCTTGTGAGGGAGGCAGGTTACAACCCTCTTATCTCGCTTAGAAAAAGATGCTTGTTCTTGAATAGGAAGGGAGGCAAAAAATTACAGATAAGATACTGCTGGATCCACCCCTCTGCTCCTCTCACCCTGATCACTCTAGCAGACATATTCACCATTCCAGTCTGACCCAGCATGCCCCCTTGCAGGGAAGCATAGTGTTGCAGATGAGCCCTTAACTGGCTTTCCTCTCGCCCAGGGTATCAACAAGTCCACACAGCCAGTTAAGTGCTAAAGTGGAAGACTCATTTATTAGTGGAAAAGTCAACACAGAACATAAACAAAACATTCACACCAACATCCCATTCTTAGTCCAGGTTCCCCACCTGAATCCAGTCTTCACTTCTACCCAGGCTCTTTCTCCAGGGTTCTCTTGGTTCCAATCTCTTCCCTGGTGTTAGACCTCTTGCCCCCACCAAAGTAACATCCTACTCTGGAGTCTGAGGAGATTGGTCCAGTATAACTCTTCTCCAGGACAATGGGTGATCCTTCCTAGGCCAGCATCAGGGGGACCCCTGGCTGAGACCAGGCCCTCCTGGATGCCAGCTGGTTGCCGTGCTCCCCTCCCCAGCAGCTCCTCTTACACACTCCCCGTCTCAGTAGGTTCCCTAAAGAGCTCACCTTCTAGGCTCCCTGCTCAACCCTCTGGCTCAAGCTTCTCTTGGGATCTCCCTTCTATAGGAGCCTCCTGTCTCCCTTTGGAGTTCCCTCCAATTTATCTCGGGTCACTTATCAGGTCTAAGTGCTCGTTTACTAATAAGCTACCTGGGGCTGTCAATCACCCTCATGCAGGACCTTTATAAAGCAGTCAGGCAGATTAGCACCCAATTCCCCCAAAAGAGCAGCTGTCCCATGACACCATACAGTGATTGTATCTACAATACAGCAGGTGGTTGAAACTGCTGTGGGGGAAGAGTCAAATTAATTAGTGCCAGGGAAACATATCCTCCCCCTTAAGTGGGCTGAATGTCTCCTGGGAAGCTGCCCCTCCCCTCATTTTTGTGATAACCATCCCCCGAACCTAGATGGATGCAGGAAGCCGGAGAGTAGAAGATGTTAGTCACTCACCAATAGCATCTATCAGAAATGACAGCACTGCCTGCAGCCCAGCCAAACACAGGGAGAAAACCGATCTGGCCCGTTAGTGGGACAGAGGTCAGTCTGATGGCTAGTGTGGCCCCTCCGGTGGCTCGGGCAGCCACTAATTTGCAACACCAACACACTGCTTAGCAGAGATCCATCCCAAAATTCCAGGAGAATGGCTATAAAACTTCCATCAATTAGTTGAGAAAGTAGCCTTCGGTCTAAATTACAGGGAACTCCAACAGAGTGCCATAAAACAAGCAAATCAAATAACTCAGAATGCTGGGGAGGGCTCCTGGGGATCTACACAGTCTGCTTTTAGCCAACCCTGACATTTCAACCCTGTCCAATTTCAGCCTTAAAGTGTTTCAGACTGTCATCCCTTCTATTCCAATTGCTGACAGGGTCCAGCCATTGTGTTTCAACAGCTGGTTATTGCCAGTGCATTAATGCTTCAGAAGGACAACAATTGTCAGTCCATTGTACATAAAACACCTGCTCTCAGTGGGAAGCCTCAAGATGGCAGGTAGCTCCTCCTCTTTCACAGTGCTTAAATCAGTGGGAGCTGAGTGGAGTTTTAACTTCCTTCTTTTTCTTTTTCCTTCTTCATACTGGAATCCAAAGGACAAAGTCAGGGCCAAACCCAATGCCTATTGTAACCCATAAGAGTCTTTCCATTGATTTCAATGACCTTTGGATCAGGCCCACTGTACAGAAAACAAAATTCCATCATCAGCCAGGTTCACTGGTTCTGTTTACTCCACACAAACAAAATGTGTGCGTACACCTTACAGACGCTGTATGCCAGCTAATTCAGAGGCAAGTGAAATGAGCCAGACTCTTTGAATATTCTGGGCGTACTGCATACAGCTTAAGTGATTCAATATATAAATATTAATGAAGCTGTGACTTTTGCCCTAAAATGTAAAGGTTAATGGCTATATGTGCCATTTTTCCATTTCTTGAATACTGTACAACCCAGAATCTAATATGCATATATACAAGTTGGAGTGAGTCACCAAAAATGCTACACTAAGTAACTGATCCTTCAGTTTTGCAATTAGGGTCAAAAGTTCCTTGCGCAGATTCCTTTTTCCTAATTAGATTTCAATTTTTATTTAATTAGTTTGTTACTTGTAAAATCTGGCACAATCCTTTATACTAGCTCTCTTGCAGCTTCTTTCATATTTATCCGGGGGGAAGAGGGGTTAGTGGGCTGTACTGTACAGTGGCCCACAATTGTGGTCTGTGGACTAATGGTGCAGAAAGCATTTTCAGGTGGACTTCAAACCTGCTTTGCTTGTAATGGTGGAGAATGTGCAACACAGGCAGCAGTAACATTCAGTTGATATGTTTCAATTGTGCATACAAGAGTTTTCTAGCAGAGTCCCCTTGCATGCCTATGCCAGCCTGGATTGCCACACTTGCAACTAAAGGGCCAAATTCAGATCTTATTAAAGTTTTACCCTAGAGTGGAGCTAACTCCTGCAATTTTATTGCAAGTCTTGCAATACTTGGTACTTGTTTTTCTAAAGCCCCAATTCCTAGAGTCATGTGCTAATATAAGAATCTCATCTTTCATTCTCTATTTAAAAAAAAAAAAAAGCAAGTTGGTAGCCCTCATGATTGGTAAAAAAGCTTGGAAAAGTGAATCCTACAGGGCCAAATCCCTGAGGCAAATAAAAAGAACCTAAAATAGTCTTTAAAAACTCATGCCTTCTTTGCTTGTCTCAAATTTAGAACACTTGGTTTGCAATTGGTTTAACTCCATTGATTTCAATGAATTTGCTCCTGATTCAGAACCAGGTGTGAAGCCTCAGAATTAGTTGTGAAGCCGGTCATGAAGCCCCCTTCTTTGTCAAGTATAAATTCAAATTGTTTGACAATGGCAGGATGGCAAATTTCAACACGATCGGGCAAGAGAACCACAGGACGTGAAGGAAGAGTTGGTACGAACAAATGGAAAGCGCTATATACAGCAAGGGGAAATAAATAGGAGACAGTGGGTGGGACATAAGCAAGCGCATACCACCGATCAGCTGTTTCGCGGCATCTGGAGGCGCTGGGAGGAGGGAGGAGAGAAGAGCGAGGGCGCAGCACAATCGGGGGAGGGGGCAGAACTAGGTGGGGCAGAGGCCGAAAGAGGTGGGGTGGGACCATGGGGGAAAGGGGTGGTGTGGGGGGAGGGCCTGGCAGAGCGCCCCCGTCAGACAGAAACACGGCACCTATGTCCCAGGCCCCACACCCCCCTAGGGATGGCCCTTGTCCTTATGTAACCCATTCCAGTTTTTCACCACCCTCCTAGTGAAATAGTTTTTCCTAATATCCAACCAAGACTTCCCCCACTGCAACTTGAGACCTTTACTCCTTTTTCTGTCATCTGCCACCACTGAGAACAGCCTAACTCCATCCTCTTTGGAACCCCCCTTCAGGTAGTTGAAGGCTACTATCAAATCCCCCCTCACTCTTCTCTTCTGCAGACTAAATAACCCCAATTCCCTCAACCTCTCCTCATAAGTCATGTGCCTCAGCCCCCTAATCATTTTCGTTGCCTTCTGTTGGACTCTCTCCAATTTGTCCACATCCTTTCTGTAATGGGGGGCCCAAAACTGGATGCAATACTCCAGATGTGGCCTCACCGATTGCCACGAGTTTTAGAAGATAAAGGCAATGCAATCACATCACCCAACTCCCTGAGCACCCTCATGCATTCGGCTGCATGGACTTATGTATGTCCAGCTTTTCTAAATAGTCCTTAACCTGTTCTTTCACCACTGAGGGCTGCTCACCTCCTCCCCATACTGTGCTGCCCGGTTTGTTTTGTAAGCTTTCCTCCCAATTCACTGATGTGCTCTACTAGAGATGGAAAAGACCTATTGGGTCACATCTAGTCCTTCCCCCGCATTAGTGGAGGACTTTCCCCTACAATTCTCTAGGGCTTTGTCCTGCCTAGTTTTAAATGTCTAAAGCAATGGAGCTTCCATCATTTCCATTGGAAGACAATTCCACCGCCCAATAATTCTCAGCATTCAAAAGTTCTCAGCATTTTCAAGCTTGCTAGCCTATCACCTTACCAGGATATCTTTGGGGAAAAGCAGAAAAACAGCACATCTGGGAAGTCATTTTACGTAGTACACAGTATATTCAGGTGAATTAGATAGGGGTAGTTGATTGTGACTTCTAACTATAATTATCTCTATTTTATGATCTATACTATAATTTCTAACATCACAACTTTCTATTGCTGGGAAAAATCAAAAAAAGTTTGTTAAAGTCCTCTGATTGTCGAGGAAAGTCTGTTGCCAGAGGGGCAGGGGCAAAGTCAGGTAAGCAGCAATGGGTTAAATTCTGAGAAGCCAATGTGAGTTTTGCCAGATAAAGAACCACAGAATTTGTCCCGGTGTCTGTATTCCTCAATCTAATGGTCAGATGCTGGCCTGGTTGCTAGGTGCTGCTGCTATCTTGTGTGTGATCCTATTGGGAAGGCCGCATATCCTTCCACTTCCTGTTAGTGTGCCAAATTCACAGCTGACATACACTGGTGCTACTAGACTGATTTCAACGAGTTACATCCACTTATACCCCAGCAGAGAAACTGACCTGATTAATCCACCCAAGGTCAATCCTTCCTATTACAGTAGGACCTCAGAGTTACAAACAACTTCCATTCCTGAGGTGTTCATAACTCTGAACAAACCGTTACGGTTGTTCTTTAAAAAGTTTACAACTGAACATTGACTTAATACAGCTTTGAAACTTTACTATACAAAAGCAAAATGCTGCTTTTAACCATCACAATTTAAATGAAACAAGCACAGAAAGTTTCCTTACCTTGTCAAATCTTATTTTTAAACTTTCCCTTTATTTTTTTAGTAGTCTATGTTTAACACAGTACTGTACTGTATTTGCTTTTTTTGGGCGGGGCGGTCTCTGCTGCTGCTGCCTTATTGCGTACTTCTAGTTCCAAATGTGGTGTGTGGTTGACCGGTCAGTTTGTAACTCTGGTGTTCATAACTGCATTGTAAACCCCAATCTGGAAACAATTTACACACACACTAAATTTTTAACCACAAGTAGTCCCATTAATATACCCCAGAATGATATTTTTCTCTTTCACAACTGCATCACATTATCGGTTCATATTCCATTTGTGATCAGCTGTAACCCCAAGATTCTTTTCTGCAGTACTACTGCCTAGCCAGTTATTCCCAATTTTGTATTTGTGCATTTGATTTTTCTTTTCTAAGTGTAGTACATTGCACTTGTCTTTATTGAATTTCATATTGTTGTTTCATCTCTGTCCATGTTTGCACTTTTTGTAGGATTCCTTTTTGATTTTCAGGTCATTAAAGAGCTCCTGCTGCAGCCATATTGGCTTCTCACGATTCCTCCTATCTTTCCTTCACATTGGGATAGTCTGCTGATGTGCCTTAAATATTGTCCCTTTGAAAAACTGCCAGCTCTCCTGAACTCCTTTTCTTTCCTTAGATTTTCTTCCCACGGGACCCTGCTTACCCGTTGTCTGAGTTTGTTAAAGTCTGTTTTTTTGGAGGTCCATTCTCCTTGTTGTGCTGCTCACAAGGTTCCTTCCAGCCCTACATTTCTATGATTAAAGCCAAATCAGACCAAAGGAATCTAAAGTTGAGCACCCAAAAATTGTGGCAAGCAAACTTCAAAGTCTTTTTTTTTTTTTAAAGTTTGGGTGTGACTTGTCCAAGGTCACACAATCAATGGCAGAACCAGAAATTGAGCCCAGGTCTCCTGATTCCAGTCCAGTGCACTGTCCACATTGCCTCTCACTACTAGAAAGCTTTAAAAAAAAAAATCAGACAAGCAATGCACTTAGAGGCCCACAGGAAGGTTCTGTCTTAATATTTTTACTTGGGGATTTGGCACCAAAATCTGGATACTAATAAGAAAAAAAACATTAAATAAAGTTAATGGATTCTGAATTCTGCCCCATTAGTTACCAGGAAGTTGTAGTACGCTCCCACACACGCAGCCAATAGCCAAAAACGGATGCATTGCCAGATCGGTGAAGAACCTTGAGACAAAGTTGACCAGCCATATGTAGGACCTCGGGAGTGGCAAAACCCTACCTTTGTTTGGAGGTGACAGCACAAAAATATTGACTTAATTTAATTCTGAGCATGGGTTCCAGGCCATGCAAGGCCACTACTGATTTGGCTTGAGTAGGCTTAATATATGAAAGTCTCTACTAGATCCCTGTGAAATCCAGGGGTTTGTGATAGATGGAACTTCAGAGTGACAAGAGACCTCACTGGCCCTGTAGGCTACGTTTTGAAGATTTGGAGAAGACTATTGTGACTAGCAAAGCACACGAGACGCACCCGAACTACTGTTCGCCTAGCACAGTTTTTCAGCGAAGAAGATAGTCTCCACTGACCTTTAGTCCAAATGGCCTGTTTTCTATCTCACACTCAAATTTTATTTCATCCATAACTTAGAAATCAGATTGAAAACCCAGCAGATTTACCATTATGTCCAGATAGTTATGTATATACTAGCAGACTGTTCAATTAGACTTAATCTGTGTTAATTAAGTTTTCCATTTTCTGAGTTCCAGATTAACACATCTGGATCATGAAAAACAAACATTAAATCTGCATTTATCTGAGTGCCATGATATTAACATGAACTACATTCCTGATCATATATACTGGGGAAATGTGGTGCAAGCAAAGCAACACCTGGTCAATTTCCGTATATTGCCCATACCATATCATCTCAGTTGTGTCCTGAGAAATACCAGCCTTTTAAACTGGTCACTAATGTAATCAACTGGTTGGAGGTATGCATACCACTGCCCTCTACAGGGTGGAATCAGACCTATTCAATTGTTTATCAGTGTGCAATAGTTATGCACCTTCTAATATTAACTCCATTAACTCAAGTGTTAGGGACCTGAAGATTCAGACTTCTGTAGGCCAGAAGTGGTTGCACTAAAAAGTTAAAAGATGCCATGCAGTTATGACAGTTATTCCCTATTTTATGTGTAGGGGAAATCTCAGATACAACTGAGTGGCAACTGTTGTCTATATTTTGGCTTTTTCATGGCCAATCGCGGTTACAGACAGCCATATCATGCTGAAATTCAATGTGGTAGTTTTGCGTTCTAGACTGCTGTACACTGAAGACTAGGCAAAGATTAGCCAAATCATTTTATGTAGTATTTCAGCTGCATGAAGGCAATACTGTCTTTATAAGCTCTCCATACCCTTGCTTTCTGAAACTCTCTTTAATGCAGCACCTATCTCTGTGGTCTCTAAGTAATGAACAGTAAAAGTGCAGTGAGGTGGCTAGGAAAGAATCAGCTCAGTTCCCTGGCCTGTCCTGCGTGTAATTTTGACTCCAGATTAGAAAAGTTCCCAAGGCACTGTTCTCCTTGCAATGACTATTGTCTTAAAAATGAGGAGCAGCTAAGAACTCTACTGGTAATCAAAATAAAACCACAACAGTAATGATCCAAAGGTTGGCAAAAGCAGCACTTGAAACACACACTCTTCTGATGTGCCAAGGGCATGTGTCCACTTCAATAACCTTATGACTAATCAAAGCTAAGGATTGGAGTGACCTGAACAATATTATGCCCCAAATCTTGGCTTTATTTTTCCTTCACCAGCCTTAAAAGTATGTTTTCCCTTTTTCCGTCTGTTAAAGAATTGCTACGGTCACCACAGAGCTACAGATTGTCTCTCTGGGTTCCTACCCCTCCTTCTAAATGGAAAAGCACTAGGTTTAAGATGGATTCCAGTACCAGGTGACATGTCACATGTCACTGTAAGATCTTATTCTTCATTACCCGCAGGCTGGCCCCAATGTTCGCAAGAAGGCTTGCAGGTAACTAAACCATCTACAGCCAATTGTCCTAGTCAATGGGTGCCATCAAGATCCTAAACCACCATTAATGGCCCACACTTTGCATAATTACAATAGGACCTTAGAGTTAACTTCATATTTCTAGTTTTAGATACAAGAATGATACATACATACAAATAGGATGAACACACTCAGTAGATTATAAGCTTTGTAATGATACCTTACAAGAGATCTTTTGCATAAAGCATATTCCAGTTAAATTATATTCACATTCCAAGCATATTTTCATAAAGCATATGGAGTGCAACATCATAACAGCTATCCAAAGAGATCCATTTTTCCCATTGACAGTAAAGGAAGACAAGACAAATCTTTTTAAATTCACACTACATTTATATCTCAGAAAGGGAACATAAAATGCATCTCCATCTGGAAGGCATCCAAAGCATAGGTTTCAATAATGGTCTAATTGCTAGACCTCAAAAGAGCAGAAACTATTTAAAATAATACAAAACATAGAAGTAGGAAGCATGGGACTGTGCAATGTATGTAGATTTAACATCCATGAAGAAGTGAAACACATGATGAACTAATAGAGATGATATTACAGGGACTGTAACTTCTATGGTGTGTTAAGTACATACCTCGTTGGCTTAAAAGTAACTAAAAGATCAAAAGTAATATGAAGTCTTTTACTGAATAAAGTATCCTACTTCCTTTTGTTTTTAACAAAAAAAAAAATAGCTGACTGAAATCTATGAAACAGAGACGTTAACTGTCACTTCAGATGTTTCATTAACTACTTTAGCTCAAGGTCATGCTAGACCAGGCCTGCACAACTCATAAAGCAGCGAGGGTCATATTACTCCAAAGAAAACAGCTGAGGGCCGAAACCCCCCGGCCCCGCGGAAACACCCCCCACCCCCAACGCCGCCCGCCCCGCGGAAACAACCCCTCCTTCCCCAGCGCTGGGGTGTGGAAGCCTGGCTCACCTGCCACCGCCCGCCCACTTGGCTCATCATCCCCCACCCCGCCCGGCTCGCCTACTCACCACCCCCGCCACCCGCTCGCCTCCTCAGTGCCCCCGCCGGCTTGCCGGCTCCCCCCACCGCCAGCTCACCTGCCTGCCCACTGCTGGCCTCTTACCTTCTGCTGCTGCCCCCGCCCCCTGCCGCTGGCTCACCCTCACTCCCCAGCCTGCCACTGGCCTCTTCACCAGCCCACCCACCCGCTGGCCAGCCAGCTGGCCGTTGGCTTGCCCCACCCCACTGCTTGCCTACTCACCCCCCCGCGGGCCGCACAGTGAGCCCACGCGGGCCGCATGTTGTGCAGGCCTGTGGTAGACCATTAAGTGCAGAGATACTTCTGCTATAGAAGAAAACTGAAGCTTTCAGCAAAGAAGAAATTTCTTCTTACCTGTGCTCCAACTCTCGGATGGACAGTATAACTCCAGAAGTTGATGCCTTCTGTTGCAGGGTGGCCAGAAACGTGAACTCACTTTTATTCCGAAAGAGCTGAATTAACTTCTCGTTCACGTGGGGCGCTGCATGGATTTCTCTTTCTACATCTAAGAGTTTCATTGACAAGAAGAGAAGGGGAGGGGAAAAAATACAAACGGCACAGTAAAAATGCTAAGTCTGAAGGATTAAGATTACACTTTTTATTTTCCTCTCCCCATCAATATTTTTCACTTTCAAGAGCCGTCTACTGCACGCTACAGCTGCATTCATTCAATGTGAAAACCCAAAATGCCATCTCTGTCAATGTGCCCACTTGTCACTTGGACAAGTTCACAATTGGCCAGCCACTGATTTTCTGACAGAAATTTTGACAGGATGCTAAGCAATTTGGGTCTGTTGCGAGCAGATTAAGTTGCTGTAAATAAGGTGTGCTGCAGTCAGAGAAATAATCTCCTAAATTCCGAGGAATCTCAGGAACTGCCTGCTCCCAATGCCACTTACCAAGCTCCGATTTCAATTTTGCCATTGACTCTGTTACCATCTCTCACAATATATGTGAGGGACCCTCTCCTTGCACTGTGTAGGGCAGAGATGTATTATTGCTAATAATGTTATATAGCTATGCCTTTGCCCAAAAAATAAATTCAAGACATGCTTGCAATACACTATCATTTCTGGGATTTCTCAGTTTAAACAAGCAATATGTGACAGCTCATACAATATTTATTAATCTACACTCTGATCAGGTAGGGCCAGAGATGTTTCTGTCTTGCAAATTCTGCTGTTGTCCATCAGTGGCATGCCTTCCCGCTCTTCTTAGACCCAAAGTCACCTCTGTTCTAACGCACCCACTGCTATCTCACCATTTCTTACTGCACACCACCAACCTCTAAGATGGTGAATAATGAAAGGGAAGGGAAGGGAACACTGAAAATCTGTTAAAGGAATGAATCACGCATCATTTCACCCTCCTCTGCTATTTTGTTTTGTCGTGTCTTTCATGCTGGCACTGTGTCACACATTTTCGGGGCTTGTGTCACTTTCTTTTCTCATATGCCATTACCAATTAAAATGCCAAGTGCTGCTTCCTTAGAAAGGCTTTCTTTGAAGCCAAACATTCTGGCTCAGTTCCTCAGCTGGTATAAATCAGAGCAGCACTATTGAAGGACCTGGTCCAGTGTAAGTGCTGTAGGGTAATTTACAAAAAATGATGAAATTGACAGCATAGAGCCTCACTATAAAGACGCTAATGTACTGTCATAAAATTATGTTTATTGGACCCAAGAGAAGAACAGAAGATGGGCCCAGAAAAAAAATTGACACCTAAACACCCCTTAACTTTGAGGGAACTCCACTCCATGGAGAGAATCCAAATTCTGTGCTCAAGATTTTTAAACCTAACTAGTGATTTGGGGTACCTCAACGTTGGGGTGCCCAGCCTGAAAAGTCTTAAAGCAGACCGAGTTTCAGAACATGCTGTCCACTCCCCCACTCAAAATACAGCATCCTTAAGGTATTTCAAGTGGGGCACCCAAAATCACCAGTCAGTTTTAAAAATCTGGTCCATTGGCTCAAACACACCCCTAAGATTCACCATACAGACTATTAGTCTGTCTAGTCTTGTATCCTGCCAAATTCATGAAGCTTCAGAAAAAAATCTCTAATGTAGCCAGCAAATTGTACAAAACCATGGGAGAGGGAAAAATCCTTCCTGTCCGCTGTAGGTGACCAGCTTATGTCCTTAAGCTGAAGATTTGATTATCCATATCATTATCTTGGTTTAGCTTGCATAGCTACAAATGTTATTAATGGTCATAAAATTACATAGTTCTTTTTAAAACCTAGCTTCAGGGGATATAAATGTGTACATCCAAATGTGAATTAGTGTTCAGCTGCCTTCTTAAGAACACGAGGCTATCCTCCATGAAGGTCTTCCATGCTCCCATACCCAATAAATTAACTTAATTCATCTTTAAACCATTATTAAAAAAAGGTATGGAGAGGACAGTTCTCTCTTTTTTTAAATCATCAGTCTGCTGATCCAGTCATCAAACTGTGGAGCAAAATGGACATAAAATTAAAGCCAGCACAATTACACCAGGAATTAATCTGGGTCACTAAGGTGTGAAAAATTCAGTACAGAATCCCAAAACCTTGAAAATAAAAGATTTTTGCTCTTTGATTTGAAGTTTCCAAAATATTTCAATGTCATGAAAATCTTGAGGGGGGGGGGGGGAAGGGAGAGAAAATATGACATTCAAACCATTTTTGAAGTTTTCAGATAATAATGAATCCACACTGAAAACATTGGTAGTTTTGTAAGGGACATTTTCATTGGCAAATTTCAGAGAATCTTTGCAGAATCCTAAATTTCCAGGTAATTAAATGACCCAGAACAAAATAAGGATATTTACCTCAAGAATGTTTTTTGTTAAGCTCTATGGTTTGAGTTTCAGTACACTGAGCCTTCGTTTTAGAAAAACACCTTGAAATGTAATATTATATTCCTGTGTCTTCTAATAGTGCATGAATATGTCATAATCTTATATTTTACCTTCTCTCCTATACATTCAGCTACTTTTAAAATGAATATACAACATGGATGTAAAATACTACAGTGTTTAAGAATAGTGGCTCAAAACACTGGAACAATATTAATATAGAGCTTTAGACCACTGTTACAGTACAGTACATTCCTGAAAAGGGAAAATAACTTGTAAGGGCCAAATCCTGCAAACACTTAGCTATATTGTATATTGTTATTACCATGAATAATCCTACTGACCAATAGCCTTCGTAGTTGAGTGTTTGCAGGATAAAGCCTTACATTAGCAATGGAACATACTTGCTGACATGGAAAAGATTATGGACACACTTTTTAATATAACTGACATATACTATATTGGAAACAGAGAGCTTTTTTTAAGGGCTGACTGGTAAATATGACTCCCAATCCTTCCATCTGGCTCGTACAGGTGGACGAGTCAGTGTGCTTGCGTACAGTTCTCTCTTGTTCAAATGGACTTCAAATATGTTCAGGGATCCACCTACATGGATCGGATTGCAGGATCTGACCCTATATCGTTAAAAAACAGAATGTGTATATATTCAGTCCACATGGTTGCCATGTACATCATCTGATTTTTAAGCAGTCTTCTGTGTTTCACCTGATCTCTAGACAAAATATCATTCAAATGAATTGTAAGTATTGTACGCTCAGAGTTCTATTTTCCGTCAATTTTAATTTGGGGGAGGGGAATAGTTGCCCATAGGGGGAAAATAGTTCTTACATGATCTATAAAAAAAATGACTGGCTCCTTGTAATAAAGTGCTATTTTTTTTCTGTGTAATATAGAGTATTGCTTTATCTAGTCATCTTCAATGAAATATTACTTCACACTCGAATGATAATGCAACCTCAGCAAAAAACAAAGAAGAAGATATGACTTTCTCATGCCCTGCTACGTGGTTATGTCTTCTTAATTTGAAATGTTGGGTGTTTGGGGGTTTCTTTAAACATGTCACACTGTTTCTCAAATCAAACCCAAGTGAATACGCAGCTCTGTATATTTATTTGAAAGTGCAAACTGATATCATAAGCCTTCTCTAAGGATCTACTGAGAGAGATTTCTACCTTGAACAAAGCAAAGAAACAGAAGATTCTTTTGTTTAAAAAAATATGGGATTCTAAAAAGGAAATGTCAATATGCTGAGCAACATTACTTTTTAGCATAAGAGATCACCACTTACAATCTGAACTAGCAGTATGCATTAACTGTAATTATCAATGGTGTTTACTTGAAGCACCTCCAAATTTAGTATGGGTTCGTTCCTATTTTGCCAAATTCCAGTGAAATCCTCTGAGGTGATGGAGATGTTGTCAGGGGGTTTAAAGACAGAGAACATACTAATTAGGAAATTTACCAGTACAGTACATAATGCTGAATGGTTAGATTCTGCAGACATTTAACACTTTTTGTTAAGCACTGGCTTGACATATACACAGCATAACTAGCTTAATGCCTCTACTGTTCTGTTAGTGTCAAATACATCTAAAATACTCATCTGTATATTTCATGAAATCCTTCATAATTATTATGGATGCTAATCAAAGACAGATATTTGGGCCGCCATCACTTGCCTATTAAATGAGTGTCAGGTCATTTAAACTCAAACATGTGGCCTACCTGAAAACTGCTATAAATCTAATAAAGGAAACTATGCACTGAGACTAACACAAAGTCCAAAATACCAAGCCAAATTCAATCTCCACATAGGACCTCATCGGAAAAGCAATGCACAGAAGACCACAATGTGCAAGTTATGTTGTTCTTCTCTCAACCTGCACTGCTCACACTCCAGTTCTTCCATGGCCAGAGACACAGTGGATAATGGCCCATATGAATAAGCACATATCCTTAATACCCTAAACACCTTTCCCCACTGGGATTGATCATGCTGCTAGCACTGAGTAGTTCTGATGGGCAGCCAAAAATATAGGACCACATAAACAATGTTCCTATAGTGTTACAGTAGGGCCTAGAAGCTGTGCCACTGACTTCAATGGGCAACGAATCAGACTCTTAATGAGTATGGGGTGTTCAGATACAGCGATTGGAGAAATTGAGGAGGATGAAGACAGCAAGACAGACTATATCTGCAATAAGTGCTTGATCCTGTGAGGTGATGAGAGCCTGTGCTCTTTTAAATTAGGTGGAATTAGGAGAGCTCAGTATTTCACAGTCTCAGGCCTTAAAAGCACTTAGGATCCAAATTTGGCCCTCAGCCCATATATTTCTGATGGACCCATCACTGTCTGAACTCTCCCTAGTTCACAGCAACTAAAATATCCTTAGAGCTTTTCAATTTCATACCAGAAGATGTTAAAACCCCCAACAAGGAAGTAAATCAAAAGAGTCAGGTTGGCTTCTGCAAAATGATCCCCAAATAGAAGTGGACAAAATTAGTAGGGAAAGGACAAAAGCTGCGGATACAGTGGAACAAATTCTCTGAAGGTGTCGTTTCACAACATTCATGCCTGTACTCCATTCAAATCCGTGGTCCCCAGTACTACAAGAATGGAAGAAATGTGTAACAATTGTGGTCCCAACCCTGCAACTTTTATTCACATGAACAAGCCTTATTCTGGTGAGTAATCTTTCCTCAAACACATTCTCCCACCAGAGTCAATGAGACTACAGGGATTGCTCCTGTGAGTAAAGAAAGTCATTTAAGACCAGATCATGTCATCAATAGTTATATTATGTTCTGAAATATCCTGCCTGGGAAAGCTCTACAGCACCTCTTTCTGATTCATTTCTTTTTTTAAGGGCATGGAGAGTTTATTGCTATACCGCTAACCCCATTCCATTTGAAAGCTGCTCGATTCAATACACTTTCAGTATCACCTGTATGGACCATTTATACTCAAACTGCTTGGTGCTCCATTCCCTAACGTTCATACAGCTGGATAAGCAAGCAAAAGTTTGCAAAATCAGAGCTTGGGTTTCAATGACGCCAAACTGGACAGTGAAACTAAAATCTCACATCTCAGAGAGTACTGGCTTTTAAGCACAGTGTTCCTTTGTGGCCTATTTTAACTTGTTCACCCCTGCCCACCTTGTAAGAAGATACCATTATTTTGTACATCAGCAATAAAAAGTTTAATTTTTAAGTCAACATTCATTTTTATAACTACTTAAAATAGTGAAATCACCCTGTTTGTATTCAGCTTTTCAGATTAGATTAGTTTCTTAGTATTGGTACAAGAGACTGGTCAGGCAGTCATTTGGCAGGAGATGTGTAGGACATGTGAATATTAAGCTCAGATCCTTGTTCCCTGGACAGCCACATCTTAGGAGCTCTTGTACCTCTTGGGAGAAGAAGATGTGACTCATCACAACCCTTTCTAAGGCAGCCAAAAGCAAAATCCAGCTCTTCTGAGCTAGAGGCAGGGTCACCCCAACTGTAGGGTGCCACGGAAGATTGTGTTACGGCATAGCAAGGGTGTTTTCGCTTTCTCACTCTCTCTCAGCGGCCGGTTACTGTCGGTCAAGGCCTGCCAGCTGCAGCTTGTTATGAATTAGTTAGAGCTGCTTTGTATGGCCTTGAGCCAGGAGGCAGACACGGCCTGTGAAAAGCCCCTGCTTACTTATGTATGAGATGCTTGTATATAGTTGCATGAGCCTGGCCCCGCTTTGGACTCCGTACCAGGCCGAACTTCAGTGAGCTGGGTTCCCCGCCTCCGTGACAGCTACGCCAGGAGTCCCCGTTGCGGATGTGTCACTTTGCCGTCAATAAAGCCACACACACACACTGTGTGTGGGCCTCGCTCTTGCAGAGCACCCTGGGTAGGCCCGCAGCCTCCCAAGAACGTAACACCAACACAAGACTTTTAATGGAAGTAGTAAAGGTGGAAATAGGGATATTTCAGTGGAACATCATCCCTCCTTTCCATTACAAAAACACTCCTTAGAAAAGGCAATAGTCTCAAAGAGCTGCAAAAGGCTATGCAAGGACAAAAACACCAACCATAGGGACTGTCGCCAGTGATGATTCATTTCACTGCCAAAAGGAGAAAAGCCTCAGGGAGATATCCTTTCCTACCAAACGTGGGCAAAATCAAGTTGGCTTGGAGTAGTCAAGGGGGGAAAGCCCCATCCCACAGAAAGGTCAATTCTGTCTCCAGGCTGGTGTGTGTATTTTTGTAGAGTTAGTGAAACAATGGGTGGAAGTTTCTATCTTAAATATGAGCTGGAGGGAATCTGCAATGTGTGCTAGCCAGAGCTGAGGTGAAAGGTATATATGACCATCATGATTCCTTAGGGCACTCAGGTTACCATCCCGATACAGCTATGAGTCAGCACAAAGCAGCTCATACTATGCAGCATGGAACATGAGCAGCAAGCAGCACATTAGTCTTCATTAGGGCACTCATCACCTGGGGTACCCATCGCTGCAGGATTGCCAACATCGTCTACACCAGTACAGCAGGCACACACATCACAGTCTGCAAGCAACTACTTAAAGCAGATTCCCAGCCTACCTTCAGGAGAGAACACAAACTCTTATAAAACCACATTAGTAAAGAGTCCTGACTGGGGTGTAATATGTCTTGCCACATGCATGCCCTTCCTCTAAGCTAAGGGGGAGGTCTCGCTAGTGAGAAGAAAAAAAAAGTCATCTTAAATGCTTTATTGGCATCTGTGTTGCCGGCTCTGCTCAGATTCAATAAACAGTAGGGCATCATGTTCAACAGCACAGCTTTCTAATTTATTATTATTCATTATAAATCACTTTTTACATGTTGCTTCAAACACTGTTTCTCAAGAATAAGATCTGCCTGCATTGAAATTCTCACTGATTTTAATATGCAAACCTCCTACAGAGATGATGTCTCATTTTAATTATTGTTTCGGTTTAATGGGTTTTCATTAAATTAGAGGATGGAGCAATTACCAGGGTGAGCAGCTAATGTTTCAAAGGTAAGTTCCCATGGCTATACAACAAAGGCAGTTTGAGAAGAGAAGGTGGAAAACAGTCTATTTCTAAATAAACTTTCCTTCTGCATAATGTAAAATTATCCTGACAATTTATCTTACCAGGTTTAAACATTCATGTGTTCCTGTCATTCTGATGTGCATACATTTGTAAACTAGCTTATGACTACGTATCTCTTAACAATATGAAATTAGTATTTGAAATAAAAAAACATCTTCTTTTAAGGGAAGCTGTTTCAAATTCCAAAACTCTAAGAAATCAAGTTTTGAACCACTAAGATATCCAAAAGAGAGCACTTATGAAACCATAGTCTCTCCCCAACCAATAATTTAGTTAGTTTAGTGGATTAATGTCTGACTTTTCACCTCTGGGAAATTGGTCTAACTTGAGCACCAGCAAGAATGACCAAAATCATATTAATTACGTAGCTGTCAGAGAGTCTAAGAGAAATGCCTTTGGTTGCCTCAGCAATATTTCAAAACTAAACTACATAAATTTGGTACACTGGGACAAACAGAGCAGTATTTACTCATATGAGACTTGGAAATGAATACGAAGTAAGGAGAAAAAAATGCCCACCTCTTTCAGCCCCCACCAATGAAAAGTCCCTGTGGGACACAGTTGAGACACACTAGCAGAATGCTATGGAGAAATCTGCATTGCAGGTGCTGGCACTTGTTTAGGTACGTAGAAATTGAGGGCTCTAGAGATTTGAAGCCCTCTTTCTCCTCACATGAACTAATATAACAACAAGGCACTTCAGCAGCAAAAGAATACATACATCAACTAGAGGACCTGGATAGTATGTTATATTGCAAAATGATATGGTTTTCAAACCATTTATTTGGCCAGAAAAGCAGCAGATGTACAGGAATCAAGAAGAAATAACAGCGTTCCAGATCAACCACAAGCAATTAACTGTCTGGCTTACTGGTATTTTCCTCACGTAGGTCGGCTTTATTTATCACCTGTTACTTATGCATCTGACTCTTCTGTGTTTCAGAGATTTTAGGTGGCTTGTCTTTTGAGGCAAGGTTTGTTTTTGTTTGTTTGTTTTCCCCAAAGATACCAGCACTGAAATCAAAACTATTTAGGACACGTGCAACTGTTTGATCTCTTTAACTAAACGCCTACCTCTTAGCCAGTGAAAATGCTTGAGAAGTCACAGTACCACTAAAAGCACATCGTCTGCTCTTAAATCATATGAGTTAATCAAATTACATGCCTTGTTAGCTAATTAGTTCAGGACTCACTGATTATAAGGTCTTTCCCACTGTTTATCTGTATTGCCCACAAGGTACAGTAGCATTATCGCTGCAAAAGCTAAATGTTGCAAATTATTGTTTTCCAACTTTGCACAAGAGTATTTAAAAACCATTATGGAAACCAGACAGCGCCCTGGCAACACAATCGGAAGAAGAACTGTCAACAGAGCCAGTGGCAATGTATGCAATACTGAGAAGAGGCAGTGATTTCTATTATTACAGACTTATTATACTTTTCACAGAAAGATTGTCCGTTTGGGATAGAATATGATAAAACACTAATGTCACACTAAACAATGAGCCACTGAAAATTCTGTCTGTTTCTATTCTGGCTTTTTGCCAAGGCCAACCTGGCACTTCCCCTCATCCCTTTAAAGAACATTTTCAGATAGGGTTGATGTTATGACTTCATAATTTTCTGGCTGACCACGCATGGGAAAGAAACAAAGGAATTGTGTTTTTAAATATCAGCTTATTTTAAGAGCATGTGCTGACAGGTATAGGCAAAAAAACAACAGAATATTTTAAGCAACCAAAAAGCATTCCCATTAGGCTGAACAGCTCAGTATTACAGGGAAAGACCATAAATATTGCCCTATACAATGGATGTTACCAACAGGATGACGTCTCCTAAATAAATGGCAATATTTAGTATTTCTGTAGTGCTTTAAGGTTCTAAAATTCAACATGAACACCACAGGAGAAATTCTGCTTGCCTTCCTCAGGTAAGTAGTCATGCTGCCTGGGCTTTTCAAAGGAATCCAGGGCACCCAATTCCCACTGAAACTGAATAGCAATCAGGGGGCTAATTCACTTAAGCTCCTTTGTAAATTGTCAGTGGGACCACATGGAATGCAGAATTTGGTGTATTGACAGGACAGCCAACTTTGGAATCTTTGACTCAAGATACCAGCATTCTACCCTTGCCTCTGCCACACATCTACTTAGAAGCTTGGGTAAATTGTAATCTTTCTATGACTCAGTTTCCCCATCTGTAAAAGGGAGATTACAATATTTAATGCTGCTTAACATGCATAACAGACATGGTCTGAGAGGCAAATTCATTCATGACTGTAAAGCACTTTGAGCTGCTCAGATAGAAGGCACTATATTATTAATTACAAATAAAATTGTTTGAAAACAAAATATGTTTTCAGAAAAGTAGTAGTTCTTTATTTATCTCCCTACATTCAGAGCTATGTCTCCTGATGCAGCTGATGCCAGAGGGCTGAGCCAAAGCCATCAAAATCAATAGGCTTTGGCTCAGATCCCTAAGAAGTTAAACTATTATTATTTATATTGCTGTAGAGCTTAGTTGCCCTAGTCATGGACCAAGGCCACATTCTGTTTTATATTTGTACAGTGCCTAGCCCAAAGACAGTCCTTGCCCCCAGGAATTCATTCCATGGAATTACAACAGGGCTGAATTTGGCCCAAGCTGTTTAAGGAATCCATGTCTTTGCACTGTATGGTTAGCATTCATTACTGATTTATGCCCCCCCATGCAATTCCACTGAAGTCAAGAGGATTACAGGAGGTGTCCATCAACATACAGTGTGATCCCCAAGTAGTAAGGTTCAATCCTGTAATTGGATCCGCTCAGTCAGACCCTTGCATTTGCACAAATCTGAACTCAGCGAACTCATCAACTCTTCCAGCAGAAGAGGATTCCCTGAACTCAGGCCCTGGCAAACAAAAACCTCACTTTTTTTTAATATATAAATGTATTTATTTTTAAATGTTAAGTCTACACAGGTGTTTTCTTAGGCCCTGATCCAACAAAGCTCTTAACCACATAAGTAGTCCCACTATAATCAAACGGGATGATTCATATGTTTGAAGTTAAATATGTGCTTAAGTGCTTTGGTGGATCAGGGCCTTAATGATTTGAGTTTTAAATTACTTTTTTAAAAGCATTTTAGTTCATCTTAAAGAAAATCCAAAACTCTTTAGATAATTTGCTACACATTCTTTGAATATTTCTTACAGCGCATGTTTCATAAAAATTCTCCTCCTATGATTTTTTTTTACATAAGAAAATTCACAACACATTATTACTTAAGCAAATGAAATCCTGGGTTGCTTTGTTTTATTTAGTAACTGTATTATAATAGCTTGGAACGTAATATTTGTCAAAGCCCTTTTCCATTGATGTGTAATTTCTGCTGTCAGCCTTTTTACAATTATTTTTATATTCAATATCATCTGTGTATCTTTGTGGAACACTGTTAAAAGAGACATCCTGAAAGAATTTAAAAGCATGCGTATTAGGTGAGTGGGTATGCTCTCACACACATTTATAGATTCTTTCAGGATGTATCTTTGTACTACATTCCGCAAAGAAACAAAAAGAATCAAACCCAGCCAACACACTTAATCATTCCCTGTAAGTTGTTATATGAATTATTTGAGAGATTTAAGAATTTTTTAAAATGTCACAATAACAACGGTTTTACCTTTTTACACCATAATTATAATTTGGAGCATTGCTTTTCTTATTTCATCCAACCACACCACAACTCATGAATAAAATATGACAAGTTTGATAGCATCCATTGCTGTGGGTTCATCCGTAACAGCAAACGTGCTCAGGGTACTAAGAGCTCCCTTTTCCTCTATAAGCCTTTGTTTCTGAAAATAGGCTTTTATTTAAATAGAACGGCCACGTGTCCCCCTTTTTGCATTTCTCACCTTTAGCAATAACACCAGCACTGTTTACTTTAAAAAAAAAAAAAAAGAGTACATCTCAAAACAATTAGGACAGTATAAAACTAGAAAAACAGAAGCGACAAAGGGTCCTGTGGCACCTTATAGACTAACAGAGGTATTTATAAGTCTATAAGGTGCCACAGGACCCTTTGTCACTTCTACAGATCCAGACTAACACGGCTACCCCTCTGATACTAGAAAAACAGAATATCCCATCTGAAAGCAAGTGCTCACAACACATCAAACACATTAAACGCACTGCCACTAACAAAGAACAAAAGGGTAACACATAGAGGAGCACAACTTCTAAATATGTGGCAGTACAAAACAAATGTTAATTTCATACTGGCTTCATAATTAATTACACAAAGGTAATCTTTAACTATTTCCTTCCATCCTCCATCCCCCACCCCCGCACACACACTACTTCGCACAAAGGCCACTGTAACGAAAGCCTTCAAAGAGTCCTGCCTCCAGAGCTAGCCCTGTACTCTCTTGGAAAACAACACTCCAGATACAGTACAGTACATCAGGCTTGCAAATCATGAGCATTTATCAAATAATTCTAGAAGTGTCACATTTTATGGTTCTGCTGCTTCATTTTCCAAGCAGCATAATGAGCACCTGTGTAGATCTCCACAAAACAAGAAAAAACCTGACAAAAAAATTATCTTCCTCAAATCTTGGCTTACTTGTTTATTCTCCCCCACCCCCACCCCCCAGAGCTGTGATTTCAGAGTACACATGTGTATGATAAAACAAAGGGGAGAGAGGCATTTCTGTGTTTAAATTGTTCCTGACTGGACAATGATTATTTGACATTTGAGATCCAATCTTGCATTCTTTGCACATCCAAAACTCCCTTTGATTTCACTCAGAGTGTGGGTATTCAAGAAATTCAAGATCTGAAAAGCACAAGAACTAAGCTTAATAAATGTAACAGTAGGAACATCAAAACTTGTCTATACTAGGACCAAGGGCCTGCTCTCGTTGAAGTCAATAGGAAAATTCGTAGCTTCAAAGAGCAGTTTCCTGTAAATGCAGAGAGGGAGGGACTTGATAGACTTGTATGTCTGTAAGTACTATGATCCTAGGTTATTCTTTTTCTTTTCATAGCTGAAAGGACCAATGGGATACTCAACTGTAACTATAAAAGAAATGCAGGAAAAAAGTAACAGCAACTTTTAGAAAGCAAAAAATAGATGCTCAACTACAGTTTTGGTTGCTTTGATACATAGTGATGTGGAACTCCCTCAGATACTTCTGGGAATTAGAGAACTACCTTAGCAAGTGCCAAATAATTCTATGTTTTTATAATTTCTGAGGCACTACATTTTGTCACATTGCCTTGCCTTTGTGTCCTGTTACATAATGTTGCATCATACCATAAACTGACACGACGTGATCACCTAAGATTAGTTGTGTGTCAGAAATGAAAAATAAGAAAAATCTTTTCCCTCCCTCACATAGCAAACAATCTATTGCATCAGGTGGCAAGATTAATCTGAATTTCTGGCAGATAAGCAGCATGTTGAGGCCTCAAAAGTAGAATCTAATTTTTATTCCCTGCAGGTACCTCAAGATACAGGTCCCCCCCTGCACACACACAGGAAATTACCCATGTCTAGCTACCATATTATGCTTCGACTATAGCATAATCTGTTAAAGATGGATAATGGTTTTTAACTATTTTTATCAATGTAATTGTTTTAAAGAAACATTGTCAACTTAGCTTTTGTCTACGATATCGCTCTTCTTTTGGAAGTGATTAAACAAAATGGGAGGTGAGTAGAACTGTTTCCATCAACATGATTTAAATAAATTTCCATTAAAATGAATTTTCGACTATTAACAGTCCCCTTCAGCGTTTTGAGCCTAAATACAACTGTTGTGGGTGCTAATACATAAGAACAAAAGTGAAATCAACCACCTCACTGCCCAGGCTGTGAGCCTGACTCTTCAAGCTTCTCTCATGCTTAGTAGTACTAAGGGCTCACCTACACATGAAAATTAACCTAGAATAAAAGAGTGCGAATTTAAAGTAGATTAACTACTCTAGATGAACTCCATGTGTAGACACTCAAAGTTTTCTTATTCTGAAATAAGACCCCCAAATACAGAGTTAATTGGGAACAGCTATTCTGGAACAATTCCCCGTGTAGACAACCCCTTACTTACTCAGCAGTAATAGGTCCAATTCTGTTTTGACTTACATTGGTGTAAATCAAGTTGCGTCAATGTTGATACACAGGTGTAAAACTAAGAAACAGGCCTATTAGAACTACTTGCCCAAGTAAGTATTATTCATTGGGCAATGTTCACCCTCTATGAAGAGGGCAAGCCCAAGGTTGATGGTCTCTAAAGTCCCAGTTACAACTTATTTAAGCATATGTAGAACTTCATATATGCCTGCCCCTCTGTATGGAGATGAACTTCAGCAAGTGAAGAGCAAACACTATAAATGGAGAGAAGTACAAGTAACTCCTTACTTAAGGTCCTCCCAGTTAACGTTGTTTCACTATTAGGTTGCTGACCTATTAGAGAACATACTCCTTTAAAGTCCTGCAATGTTCCCTTATAACATTGTTTGGCTCCCCCACTCGGCGCTCCTCACAGGGAGTGGGGTGGGGGCATGGGGGCTTGCCCCATTCCGCCTGCCCAGCATTTCAGCGGGGGAGCAGGCAAGCCCCTGCACCTCAACCCTGGTTCTTGACAGGAGCGCCAGGTGGAAGGAGTGGGGCAAACCCCGCGCCCCAACCCTGCTATGCCCCTGCCTCAACCAAGCTTCATAATAATCATTGGTGAGTACAGTATGAAATTATTTAAAATTATTTAAAACTTATACTGTATATGTATATAATGTCTTTTGTCTGGCAAAAAAAAATTTCCCTGGAACCTAACCCCGCCTATTTACAATCATTCTTATGGGGAAATTGGATTCGCTTAACATCGTTTCATTTAAAGTTGCATTTTTCAAGAACATAACTAGGATGTTAAAGTGAGGAGTTACTGTAAATGAGGTTTTTAATATTTTCAGTTTGAATAAAAGAATATATGATTATTAGCTGATAATGTTATCATGATTATTATGGACCATATCCTGATACTCACTGAATAAGGTACTATTTAACTGGAGTAAAGGTAACACCATTAACTCCAATGAGATCATTCATGAAGTATTATTCAACCTGAGTAACGAAAATGGAATTTGGCCCTGTTATTATTAGCTTGACAGCATCCCTTTAAGACAAAGGCACAACACTTTTGATCGAGCTCCAAGGAACCCTGGAAACCATTACTTTTATCTAAATTGAACACTTTTTCCTTAAAGATACGGATGTTCATGCCACTATTGATATATTATGGTTTGGAATCTTGCAACTCCCATTAGCAATATTAGGAGTTAACCTCTTGTGTCCTACTCTGTATCAAGCGGAGAATAAACATCCTTTGCTTTCACTCTGCTTATCTTTATTAAAGGTCTTTGTCAACAGATTGCCAGAAAAGTTCATGGCTTTTAGTACATCTGAGAAGCACTAGCTGTAGAAAGTCTCCTTTTCCCCATGCATACTTCCATATCAATGCAGACAGAGAAGCAACACAATTATTGTCCTCCAGGAAAGCAAAAATAACTGCTAAGGACAGTGGCAATGCATGATCAGAGTTCTCTCCTATTCAATACAAACATGTTGGGAAACGCAAAATAATTTAGATAGCAGGAGGCGGCAGCACAGCAATATTTTCGCCTCTCCTGCACATTTCTCCAGGGTAGAAACTGATCATTTTCATTTAGTGTTGCTAAAATTACTGGGTTGAGTTTTTATTTGGAAACTGATATTTCATGACCATTGACAAGCTCCCACCCCACCCATTCTCCACATGAAAGTCTACAAGACGCCTAGATCTTAGCTTCCAAGCAGTCAGCTTTAACAGTGAGAAAAAGGAGTATTTGGCTGACATAAAAAGATATTTAAAAAAAAAAAAAAACCCACCAGAATTGGCTTGGTTGCTACCACAAAATGTCACTAAAAGTCAGAAATTGCATTATTTTAAAGACCTGGCAAAACTGTAAATTACCTCACTTTCAAAATGTCACATAGCCCTATCGAGAGCCAGCCCTACCCAGAGCCAGCCATTCCAATGAGACAAAACCCTAGTCCAGCACACAGCCCGAGTAGTCAGCGTATGTGCTGGGAACGTCTTCCAAGGTTTTAGTGGTATCCATTCTGCTTGAGCCACTACACAACCTTAATCCCCATCGTCCCACCAATCCTGCAGCCTGCCTCCAAATACTGAGTGGTGCGCAGGGAACTCCGCCTCGGAGCCCAGCTCTATGCAGAGCACATCACCTCAGTGGGCTCTGCAGATACTTCCCACCCCAGCCAGTGGATCTGCACTGGTCAGTGAGAATGGAACATGTTGATCCCCTGGTGCTACAATTTAGCTACCAGAACTGAGGAGACAGAGATGTGGTTAGTATTCTCACTGACCTATCATCAAGAGAGATAGAGGGGCTCTTTCTTGAACTACAGAGCTTCTTTCATTTAGCTGCCCTTATAAGCGTGGCTGGGCTTCTCTCTCACAGAGCTCAGCACAATTCAAACACTGACCATTCCCAAGAGAGTTCACTGGCTGTCAAGCCATGGGGGGCGGAGGGGGAATATGTAAGGTCTGTGTGGTTATTCAGCATGGCATCATTTTTGGGTACTGAAAAGGTTAACAGTAGTTTATCTATCTCCAGAGCCTTGGGATGCTATTCAGTAATTATGTCTCAAGCAATGTTTAATTGTTCAATATGAAGAGGATTCATCTCACTTATCCCCTCCTAGCTCTGTGTAAGCTGAATCCAGATCAGTTCTCTCTCCTGAAGATAGCTAGAGTTTTGCAGAGAGAAAAAACATTGCTTAGTGACTTCACTGCCATATATATACATTGAACCATACATACTTTGCACCATATAATATATTCTCACACACGTGTGTGTGTGTGTGTGTGTGTGTGTAATGTACACACACCCCACCAAAAAATAAGATTGCTAAGTCAAGCACTCAGAAGTTAAGAAACTCCAGCATTGAAGTTTTAACACGCCAGCTCAAAATGTTTAATTGTTATTCATAAAAGTGAAAATGTATTAAATCAGTTTACTAACAGTATTATGGTCTGGAAGCAGCTCCATTAAATGAAACTCACATCAGAAGGCTGGAGGCAGTAGACAGGAGAGTTCTTTGGTAGATGCCATGGGTAAAGTGGAATGATTTTAAGACAAATGAAATAGAGAAGGAGAGTAGGATGTGAAAGAGTACCGGACTGGCTGCAATCCAGCAGATTACAGTGATGGAGACACTGCAGAAGACAAATGATAAGATGCCAAAGAAAAGAAAGCAATGCAACCAAGGTCATTCAGACATAGAGACTGACCATCAACTATATTGTGGGACATCATATGCCGGGGCATGACCAGGCCGAGCTTAATAGAGAAATGAACCATGAACAGAAATGAATGATGATGCTGTTTGGCTCATGTCTATAATGATGCTTTGGGATGAGAGGAAGAAGAATTAAAACTGTCCACGCAACCTTAATTCAGCTCCCTTCTACATATGCATTATGATACAGACTTTAATTACATGATCACATTTTTTTCACAGGACCCCTGCCTCATTCAGGAGGACAAAATGGATGGTACTCACTTAATGAGCAAGAATTCAGTATTTTATTTCCCCCACCCCCATGTCTTATATACAGCACACTATTCACTGCTCTGAAGACAGAATTATTAATTTCCCCATGGACTTTGCAATGTTGCTTATCACTACAGTGCTTCATAAATATTAATGAATTGATTTTCATAACACCCCTGTGAGGTGAGGAGTGGTATTATCCCCATTTTATGGAAAGGGAACTGAGGCACAAAGAGATTAAGGTTAGGAGTATCCACTAATTTTGGGTCCCCAACGTAAGATGTCCAGGATTTGATTTTTCAGAATACTTACCATTATATAGCACTTTATATGTTCAAAGCACAGCTCTCATTGACTTCAGTTGCAGCTGTGATTACTCAGCACTTCTGTAAACCAGACTTTAGAGTATCATGTTAGGCACCCAGACAATGAGGAACACACAATTAGTGACCACGTGTGAAAAGTTTGGCTTGAGGATCACAGAGGAAATCTGTCACAGAGTCGAGAATAGACTCCAGGATGACATCCATCTTTTCTTCTCCTACCTCATCCATGCACACACCTTTCAACTTCTGCAGCAAATGGGGCAGGAGTCCCACAAACGGCCTTCTTCACTACCCTGATTTATTCATGGAATAGGGCAGACCACAATAATGGGATAATGTAATTAAAGACCGCAACATAATGCGTATGCACAAGGGGGCTGAACTAAGATTGCACAAGCAACTTTAATTCTGACATTTCCTAACTTTTAAGTGCTTGATTTTGCAAATTTAATCGTGTTCTTTCAACATCGTTTTTTAAATTGAATATCCCAGGTTTTTAAAAAAGCAAACTGAAAAAATAGAAATTCCATGATGTGGCCTCATAACGACACCCATGGGGACCATGGGCAGAGTTGGACCATTCAGACTTACAGCACAGACCTCTGATGCTTGAGCTAATGGAGTAACTGGTAGCAGCATGTCATCCTCTATGGGGACCAGCAGAAGAGGAGGATGGGACACTTTGCCAATGGGTCTCACAGATATCTGCTGACATCAAAGGTATTGCCTGAGACTCAAGGATCTTTCGTTCCATTCCAGGCTCTGGAAGGAAACATACTATAATGGGCACAGACTCTTTTGCCCATTACCCCAAACTTGACTCCTTCTGCCCCATCTCCTCCAACCTATCTGAGTCCCATTTCAGTCTCTTCCTTGTTACAGTCCCATTTTCCTCACCTACTCATTCAGTCTCCAAGCCTCAGGATTCTGATCCCAGTCCCAGTATCCTTGCCCAGCCATTCCCAGACTTCCCCCATCCCAGCTACTTGTCCTCAGTCTACTTGACTAGTCAGTCCCAGTTTCCACACTCAGCTTCCACACCCCATTTCCCTCTCTGTCCCTGCTAGCCTCCAGTTACAGTCCCCCATCCAGGCTTTTTGTGCCTATCTACTCCCCAGCCTTCCCGCCAGCCCCCAGGTCCAGCTCTTGTCCCCTCTGTATTTGAATCAGACAGTCATCTCCTTCTCCACCCGGCCAGGGCACCAGCAAGGAAGTCATTCAGAACACAGGAGAGACAGCTTCCCGGCTCTCAGTCCTAGTGCCTGGCCTCATCCCAGAGCAGCTGTTATAGGGAAAGTCCACCTTCACTTCTGTAGCCTTGGACTGGTGCCTACTCAGTCACTCTGTGAGGATAGCAAATGAGCAGTCAGGTCACACTTAGAGGAGTTTCCAGGGGATGGAGGATGCTCAGTTAATTTGTGGGGCTTGCACGTACAGAGTCTGGTCAGCACAAGAGACCCAAGCACGCTCAGTGAGGACGGAACCTTCAGAGATTTTAGCTGCTACATCTAAGTCTCTACTGAGCCCGTGCAAACTGATTTTTCAAAGGCTTAAAACTTGGACAAATTTGGGTGGGTTTTTACAAGGATAGCAAACAGCACATCCCTGACACATAGGTCCTTCCCCTGGCAAATGTCAAGTTCCTGCTCCAAAACATGGGAGCACTAGAGCTTTCCAAAGACATTTTTTAAACAGGTTTTTTTTTTAACATTTCAAACAATGTATTTTTCCCTAGCCTCCTTCTCAGAAACAGCTTAGCTGTTTTGGCTGTCACTTTCGCAGAACTTCAGCCTGAGGCAGACATCCAACATGGTACATTTCAGCCTGAACTGCTCAAGTTTAGCAAAGTTATAAGCCACTGAAAACAGGATCTTATAATGGGACGCATCAGGCAACCTTAAATAAAAGTGGTGCTAACACTGACTATAATATAAAAGGGCCAAGTTATGGTTCCCTCACTGCGAGTGTATTGTGGGGGGAAGGAGTGAGGGAGACCCATCACTCCCACACAGAAAAAAAAGCCATAATTCTGCACTGCAGCGAGCATTCAATGGGACTACTCACATGCTTACGTGCTTTGCTGGACCACAGCCTAATTAACTTAGCAACTGGCATAAAATGAGGTTATGGGAATAGATGGTAGAACCCATGTCTTCTGACTCCCACTTCAGTTTTTCACTGTAGAGCATGCTGCCTATCACACTGCTCATACTCCAGGACTGAATATGTCTCTCTGTCTGTATTAAATTGAAATCCAAATTCCAGGGCTATATCCTACTCTCGGGTGCCCGGGTGTAAAGTCAGAATACTCCACCGACTTCTTAAAATTACTCTGGGTTGACATCAGTGTAACTAATATGCCAATGAAGTCAGTGGACTTATTCTGAATTTACGCTGGTGTAAATAAAAGCAGAATTTGGCCCAAGAAAGGTTAGAACTGGTGCTCTGCTGCCATCCATTAGTACAATGCATAATGACACCATGTTCCAGTCTCATAACATGACACAGGCCAAACCTATATTTAAAGTAACAATTTCTCAATCCTTCCCCTTCATTTTCCATTTTGGGATTTAAATGTGTCTGAATTTCATAAGTGACTGTATTATGGATCTTTGAAATCCAGAAAAAAATTAAAGTCATCATTTAAACTGTAGACCAGAGATCTGACTCTCAGAATTCCTCCCTATCCATCCTAAACTGGGCAAAGATAAAATATATACAAATAGTGGAGAGTGCTCAATTGTCTGGATACAATGATCCAACCATCCAGTGAATCTGTCTCAGACCCCTTTCCAGTTATGCAGACAGAAGCAGTAGTGTCAGGTAGAGAGCAGGTGCTCCCCAACTTTGAAGGCTCAGAGAAAGAAGCCAGGTATTGGAGCAATGTGCAGCAAGAAGGCGAAACAAAGAAAAGCAGGCATTAACGAGTGAAGTGCACCAATAGCTGAGCTTTGCTTTGATCATTTGAAAGACAAGATCACCTCTTGGAGGACAAAGAAGAGGAGAGACAAATTGCAGTGGATAAGTGACATGCTCCAATAGAATATTGCAATTTTAAAAAATCTGGATGCTATTTTCCAATCATCATTATAAGGCATTCATTTTGGGAGCACTGTAATGTAAATCCGCAATGCTGAAAAACTATTGAAAAAGTTAAATAAAATAAGCACAAAGATCAAGACTTCAATCTTTCAGTGCTCCAGTCAAGTGTCGCCAATTTCCAACACTGGTAATTTATGTTCTGCCTTCCTAAATTCTCCCTGAAGTGTCAACAGGGAAAAGTATTATTATTATTTACTTAATACAGTGGAAGCTCAACTAATAATAAATATACAAGTGCCATATAGTTAAACCAATACAAAAACATGTACATTAAACGAAAGACGCAATCAGACGCAAACAGAGTTATCCTGAACCAAACAACCTGACACAAGGTCAAATCATAGTCCTAAGGTGGTGATTTTCAACCTGTGGTCTGTGGACCCCTATGTCTAATATTTCCAAAGGGGTCCATGCCTCCATTTAAAAATGTTTAGGGGTCCACAAATTAAAAAAGGTTGAAAACCACTGTCCTAAAGTCAGCTACTTCACTCAATGAAAGGGAACATTTATTTGACTTCTGCATCTTCTAAAGCCCCAACCACACTGTTCATAGAATCATAGAATATCAGGGTTGGAAGGGACCTTAGGAGGTCATCTAGTCCAACCCCCTGCTCAAAGCAGGACCAATCCCCAATTTTTGCCCCATATCCCCAAATGGCCCCCTCAAGGATTGAACTCACAACCCTGGGTTTAGCAGGCCAATGCTCAAACCACTGAGCTATCCCTCCCCCCAAACTGTTGGCTTTTAACAAATAATAAATAACCAGGGAAGAGCCCAAAAAACTAGGTAAGAATAATCTAAGATTTGCATCCTAGCCTAAAGGCAGCTGGACAGGGTCTCCTTCAGACCCTCTCCAGGAACAAGTAACACAACCAAGGACCCTAGGGTCAAGAGTCCTGTCCCAGACCTAATCCTGACTGAAACTATATACCTAGAGCAATTCTACCCTAGCCAACCTGTTGAGCGAGGGTGGTATGCAAGCGGCAATTGCTCAAGCACTGAGGGTTATCTACATGCACCTAAGGGCAGAATTTTGTTCTTGGGGACAATCTCAGTTATAAATAACTTAAATTTATTATATAAAGACCCTGAATTTTATTCTTCACTTGCTGTTCTGAACTTTTGTTTAGAGTTTCTAGGAACATCTTACTCCAGAGGTGGCTGCATTTCAGTGGTGGATGAACTTCACAGCATGTTTAGTTTTCATGTTAGTTTGTAAAGTTCATAAAGCGTTTTGGGGATCTTCCAGGACAAAAGACGCTAAAGAAATATAAGATCACAATCATTATCCCCTAAAATTTACTTTTAATATCAACTGTTGCAACATGGGTTGCATATGCAGATCTTTTTAGTTTTGTCATTCGGCACTATTAGACAGTGAAAAATCTATGGTGGCAGTTTGTCAATGTGTTCTCAATTAACTCCACAAAAAACACCATGACAAATTTTAAAATAGTTTAAGCCAATTAGGACATTGCAGTCTGCTGAGGAATGACTGCACTTTTAACACTGTTTGCCTCAACTACTTACAGCACAAAACATAAAAGTGACTTTTTAGGAATAGTATCCAAAAGCAAAACATTTCAGATTTTTAATGTTTAACTTGATGTCCATATTCTAGATGTTGCTGATAATAATTCCGGCACCTACGAATTAGCAGAAACCATTTGACTTTGAGTCCTGAAAGGAGGCCGAAGCCTGCATAATTTCTCAAATATGATCATCAATCTCTCTGCTATAGCACCTGTTCTCTCTCTTCATATTGTACATATTTACCAGTTGGGTAAAGAATATGCTAAGTTATAGGTCTGATTCTTGTATCACGTACACGAACGTAAATCACATATAACTACTAAAGTTCATGAAATAAAACTAGCGTAAGTGAGATCAGAATCAGGCCCTTTGTCCCTCTAAATTGTTACCAAAGCAAAAAAACCAGAGCCATTGAAGACAGTCTTCCATGTAAGTATTAAGCAACTTACAGAAAAGTTATACTAAGCCGCATGAAAAAATCTTTGTTCATATTATTACTTGCTCATGTAAACATATTGTAGAAACTCATTTCTTCTGCTGTTTAGGGCTTTAAGCAACAATGGCTGAAATCCTAGCCCCACTGAAGTCAATGGCAAAACCCACATTGATAACAGAACCCATAGTAAAATGCAAGCACTGTGTACAGGGAATATGTTTTACATCCAGTCTCTTAGTAATCATGGAGACAGAGGCTGTCTTAGGTAAATTAAGATGTTTGATTTACCTTGGAATAAAAATGCTTTGCTAGCATGTAGTCCTGACACTTGCGTAACTCCAATAGTTGTATTCACAAGATCCAGTTCTGTGATAATATCAATTTGTAAATTGGGATCCATTCCAAATCCGACAACTGTTTAAAAAAAACATGAAAGTTTAATCAATTTTTGTTTTAAATCAAAGCATTAAAATAACAACAAAGAACTTCTAGTACAGTATGGGGTATGTGTAGATACTATGTACAGTAATCACTTAAGAGACAGTAACCCCCCCGCCCCATGTAAAGAAAAGATGTTCTTCTCCATTGATTACCATTAAGCTAGTACCTTTTATCTTCAAAAATTTTAGAACACAATAAAGACACTACATTTAACACATCAGTATGACATGACAGAAGAACTATCACAATTAAACAAAACTTGTCCAACTATAATGAAAAGCAACAAAATGAAGACAGAAAGAAAACAGCAGGCAGAGGAAATGAGTAATCACTCAGACCAGCAATGCTCATATTCACTGAGCTATACTATTACCAAGGACTTATTGAAGTCTGAATACTCCTTTCATGATCAACTGAAGCATACTAGCATTCCATGCCTAGCTGCAGCTACTCTTTCATATTAATAGATTAGGTTACTTACTTCCACCGTTCACTATAAGTTAGATGTAGTATATCTTCCAAACTGGACAACATGCCCCCCATGAACTGCTGATAACGGGGTATTCTTTAGCATCCTTATGGAAATGGGTGATACATGATTTCCATACCGTCACTACAGATGACAGTGGGTATTCATGCCCAAGTGGTAACAAAATTGCTGCACAAATTTAGACTCAGGACAGCTGTTTGTTCACAGAACACTTTAGGTGGTTAAATGTGCAACCTTTATCCAATAGGGAACAAGAGATATGGCAAGAAACCAGCTTGGTTTGTTCTTACAAGGGTCCATCCATCAGCATAGTAGCTGAGGTAATATGAGATCTGTGCCTGGCATATACAGCAAGAACCTATTGTAGAATCCAATCCTGCTTCTAACAAATCTTGCTACTAACTTCATTCTAGGAGCAGGAGTAGGCTCCTAGAATAAAATCCTAATTCCACTGAAGTCCATGACATTGACTTCAAGGGGGCCAAGATTTCACCTGCAGTGTATAGCCAGATGACTTTCCACTAAGTGATCTCCAGTTTTATGTTTAAATTCATTCTTGTTCCCTTTCAGGACTTTGAGCGGTTAGGCAGCAAGTATCCTGGTTTGAGTTTTTAATAGACTCTCTAAAAAACTGTCAGGGTATATAATGGAGAATAAATCAGAAATTCTACTTATAAATCAATTATGCCACAAAACATTTTTTTCTCCTTTTCCTTTACTCAAATATTAAAATACCTTGGGATGATATCTTGTGCTAAATATAGAAGACAGCATTTCACAAAATGCATGGAGAGTAAAAAAAGCTCTTGAAAAGGAAACTTGAAAGTGGTCTCTTTTAACCTCACTCCGACAGTGGCAATTGAGAGTGCTGTGCACCTTGCAGGATTGGGCCCATTGATGGGAAGATATGACTTCATAAAAACACTTCTGGCTTGCCAAATTAAGCTTATTTAGAGTGTGCTGCCCTAATGCTTTCATATTAATAGAAGACTAAACAGTTCTGTAGAAAATTAAGACAACTGGAATGAACCTGAATAAACTGATCTTACAATATAAACCAAGAGATACAAACTTCCTAGACATTCTCCAATAACACGGGGCTGTAAGGTTCTCTTTGGCTTAATCCATACCAGATGCTCAGAAACTACGTTTGAATTCCAAAGAGATTTTGACATCTCCTTCAGACTTGTGATAGTGCCCAGTCTTTAGTGAACTCTATTTTCCAAGATCTACACAGCTAACACTCCTAACACTGAACCAACTCTTCTAAGGGCAAATCATCCTGAACAAGTTTACCTCTGTCTGGCTAAACCCACTACAAGAAACTTTTTTTTTAAAAAAACTACCTCTCTTTTGCCAAAATGGAGAGAGAGAAGGGTAATAAATGGTAATGCTAAAGCTTATATTACATAGTACATGTCATCTCAAAGCATCCTACACTGCCTCTCACCATACAGCTAAAATGCATCCATTTCTAGGTAGAGGTCAGCAGCTTACAAAAAAACAAACCTAACAGTCAGGGGAGGACAAATTTTAAGGACATCAAAGCAAAAAAGCATCTGGGGAGCTTTACTGTCCACACAAAACAGATAGGACTTTGTTTCTTTAAGGTCTCATCCAAAAGAAAAGCACACAAACTCTATGATACTAAACTGATCTACTTAGGAAGAATGAAGGGCTGAGCTGACCCAGCTGAGATTGGAATATGTGGTTCCAAATATTAAGGGCCCAATTCAAAGCACATTCAAGTCAATTAGAGATGTTATAGTGCTATCATTGGATGCTGGCTCAGTCCCAAACTGTCTTAAACTGGAACAATGGACCACTATGCCATGCCCAATAAGCTCTAATTTTGAACCCATTAAAGTCAATGGAAGTTTTACCACTGACTTCAATGGGAGCAGAACTGGGCCCTAACACAACAAAAATAGATGACCACATTAAGCATAATAGCCTCACTATTTTTTTTTTAAGCTACTGATTCCAAACTCAGCAGCAGGCTCCAGCTGGTATAAATCAATGTGGCTCCATTAACTTCAATTCACACAAGCTGAGAGTCTGGCCCACCAGCTATACTGTGCCTCCTTCTAACTATCACAAGCTTTCCCAAGAGGAAACTATTACAATACCATACCAGTTCTTTAGCAAGCCCATACATTGTTTTAAATACCTAGTCATTTTCTTAAGCTGGCTCTTGAGACTGCACGCAGACACTCAAAACCCCGGTTATTTAATAATTAAACAACAACCAGCTTCTATTTTATAAACAGGTCTCTGTTCCCCCTGGAGTCTCCCACTCTCTTTTTTCAGAGATCTTAAGTAAAAGACTCATACAAAGAAAATCACATGCATCTCTATTAGCATCCAGCATTTTACGTTGTCTTTTAAGTAGAACAAAAAATTGGAAAATCCCATTTCCTCCTTTAAATGAGAACTACTGTATTAGCCCTTATTTCTTTTAAAGTTGTGCAAACTATGGATAGGATCCCACATGGTACTCACTGCCCTCAACTCCTATTGAAGTCAGTGGGCCAAATCCTTACGTCACTTAGTGAGAGTTTTGCCTGAATTAGGACAGAAAAAACTCAGTTCTTATTAATGAAGAGTTGAAGGTACTATGTATAATATGTTACAGGATTGAACCACATAACTATGAATGAGGCCACCAAGAAATCCCTGAAAGAAATTAAATCAGTCTAACAGCTCTGACAAGTTGCATTATCTACTTGCTCCTTTATCACCAATTTGGAAACCTGAGTCCAGGAATCATGGGAAACTCTGTAGTTAAATGGATAGGTACGCAGAAAGCATAAATAAATTATTAATTCTAGGACCACCTAGGAGCCTTAATCATGGACCAGGACCCCATTGTGCTAGGTATTGTACAAACACAAAACAAAGATTATACATTCCGTTATACTTTACATATGTACACATCAAGGTTGCATTGGGGAGGGAACTTTAAGTAGAAACAGACTTGATGCAATCTAGTCAGTCTCATACAAATATCTGCTATTTGAGTGGTAGCTGGAAGTGAACTCTATAACATGTATTTTACCTTTGACTGTTAACAGCCGGATGGCAATTGTTGCACATAGAACTTTCCAAATGGCTTCACAATTCCAAATAAATTAATCTCAGATTAGTCTTGACTACCATTTGGAGTGTCAACATGCAATACTGGTGTTATATTAGCTGTGAAAACAAGAGATATTTTCTCCCTAGACATTGTTATTTCACACCTTTCAAATTCTAGTGATCTTAGATAATGGGGTGATACTGTAATACTTTATGATGTTAGTTGCCATTTTACACATTGATTTCCTTGGAAAATATATAGTAATTTTACTAGGTAATTTCCTTGAAAATATCATTTGCACATCTTCAAGAAAACATCCCCCTAACGTACTCTAAATCAGAACCTATTTAGAATAGTACATTACACAAGAAAGTCATGCTTCTGTTATATTATTTCTAATTCTATTCATTCTTTGTATTAGGGATTTGGAATTCTCAGCCTGACTGTTCCTATGGATTTGCCAGATCTTTAAACATTCCTAAATGCACATGGAGGCTATATTACAAAGGAAAATTGTTCCTACTAAAACACATTTTAATTAAAATGGCCCCCATTGCAGTCAATATAGCAATACTTGCAGATGAAAGATATCAACATATAAGCTCGTGTGATGTGATCTGTTATGACTCCTTTCAAAATGATCAGGAGACTTTATGTAAAGTCCCTCTCAAAACAGCCTGCACTTATCAGAATAAAAATGTATTTTTATATTCATACAGGAGAAAGGCTGTTCAAAAAAGCACACATTTATAAGGAAGCATTTTAGTCAGTCTGTTGTATGGGTCTGTGTCTTAGAATACTCTGGCAAATTACTGTTTAATGCCAACACTGTAAAGGATCCTCCCAATATTATTAAAGGAGAGACTACACCACAAAACTCTGCCTGCAGTTGTGGTCTGCCTGAGTCAAAGGAACCCTGAGAGACCTGATATTTTTCCTTTTCAAAAGTCTGCTTGCCTAAGCCTTCACCTGTCCTTACTTCAAATCCTTCCCCTCCGTGAACAAACAGCAGGGAGCGAGAGAGGCAGACTCCTGAAACTTTTCATTATTGAATCTTGCCTCACATAAGCCTTTCATGAGAGAACGGTTCTTAAATACTGCTACAACGAACAGAGGAACCAAGGGCTAAGTTGGAGGAGACTGGCGAAATAAGGAACGCTCCCCATAGGGAATATTAAAAAGTCAATAAGGGAGGATTTTTTCCTGAATTAGAAGCCCACACAAATAAGGGGGAGAGAGGTTGATCTACTCGCCAGTTGCAACTGCACAAAGTCCTGGTAGCTTGATATTTGTATGCGATTGACTGTGGTTTTATAAGGGAAGTTTAACATGCCAATTTCACCTCTGATTTCAAGATTGCCAGCGCTTCCTATCCTATCCCCACCTTAATATTCGCCGAGATGCCATTTCCACTGTAAAGCCAGGAGAACCACCCATGTGCAAAGCAAATAATAAGCGAGGCTGAAATCCCCCAGTGGCGGACCCCACAGAGAAACCTCAGCCCAACCCCAGAGTGAAATCTAAGCAAAATGATTTTTCCCTAGCAGAAAGGAGCCGGCTGCTTTGAGCAGCCGATAGCAGGAGGAAATCCTCAGCAGGTGCATGCTCTGGCCGAGCGGATCTCACTAAGCTCAAACACCTGGGGACGGTTTTAAGTGAGGGGAAATTTGAACACAGCTATCCCTGCGTCCACAGGTTTATTTCAGGCACGGCCACGGAGGCACGTTTCCAGCAGCAGCAACACAATGATAACAGTACAGCCTGCTGCCACCCGGAACATGCAGCCGGTGCGGGAATGAGCCTGCTTTCCAGCCAGGCAGGGTGGGGTTGGAGCTGGATTGGCGGGGCCCGAAACGAGCGCTTTCCGAAGCAAAGGAAAGTTTCCGAGTTCTCCACACCAGTGGCCGCAGCATGCAACCCAGCCCTTCCCAGGGCACTGAGGAGCCGCGCCGTGGGCTCAGGCGTTGCTGGTGGCCCTAGTACAGCAAGGGAGGCACACAAGAGTACTCCACTTTCCCTTCCTGGGTGCAGCTAATTGCATCCATGTGGCTGATTTTCCCGACACGATTGCATGAAAACCCACCCACTCCCTGACAGCGCTAGTCACACACACCCAGCCCAGAGCATTAGCTACCTCCCAGCTAGAGGATGACCGCGATAATACTGATTATTGGCGATGCTACTAAATAAAGAACAGCGCAGCGAAGGCAGAGGAGAGCGGGTCGCATCTCCCCACTGCCCACGATGCAGGTGCCGATCGCCTGTGCACGGGGAGACCGCCCCGCCCAGCCCTAACAATCATCCGCCCCGACGCGAGCTGCTCCTTTGCAAAGATGCACTTTGCAGCCCTGCCCCTCGCCTCCTCCGGCGGGTGGGTCGCCCCCTCTTACCTGCTCTGGCGGAGGCCACGCAAGCCCAAAGGACTAGAATTAAATCCATCTGTGCTGGCCCCGCGGCGTGCCCCGTGCAGAGCCCGGGGAATCCCGCTTCCAGTTTCTTTCGCGCGGAGCCCCGAACTTGAAGCGCTTCTTTTGGCAGGCTTGGGAGAGAGAGCAGCAGCTCCACCAGCGGCCAGTACTGCTGCCCGGGAACAGCCCACGTGCCTCGCTCGGGGATGCTGCCCAACTCACCCAGCCCCTTCTTTGGGGGCTGGGCGGCTCAAGCCCCACCTCCCCTGGCATCGCGGCTCAGCGTCATTCTGCCTGATGCCCCCGCTCCACCCAGCTTCATTTGCCTGCCGTTAGCACAGACAGCCTGGGGGCGCCTGTGCTCGTCGGATCCCCCTCTCGGAGCCGATTGGATCAGCCCCCCCCCCCCAAAGGAGAAGCTGAGAACGAGGAAGGCAGAGACACGGCTGGAAGAACGGTACGAGTGAGCAGGGGCGAGTATCCAAAAAGGGTGTTTTTTGCTGAGATCTGGCTTGATCCCTGCTCTGTGGAATGGCCCTCGCTCGTACACCGCGCATTGGGCGCTCACGTGGCTACAATAAGCCAAAACTACAATAGAGGCGCCTGCCCGGCACTTTGATGCTAGAGAAATCAGAGGCGATGTGATCATAATATAATATATATATATATATATAATCAACTGCAATTGTTCATTCCCTGCATGGTTAAAGGTATATTTCTCCCCCGCCCCCATTCCAATCGCCCCTCTGTCAAGGAGGCGTGATGAAGAGGGATAATCTTGGGAGTGTAATGAATAGATAGTGGGCATGAGTGTTTTGTCATGAATAGATGGTAAATGCTGGGACTCTCTTTAGTCAGTGGCTCCATCCTACAAGCACACAGGTGTTAGACTACTCATCATTATGAAGTTAATCTGAAATAAAGTGGATTATTCACCGTAGTAAAAGCTCAGCACCTGTGTTTTCAGCATCTGGTCTAAGTTTGTAAAGAGCCCCATACAAAGAAGTCCCTGTGGGTGATCTTATAAGGCAAATCATCTTCAAACTTGAACCATCCATGTAATCTCACTCACTGTATCCAGAAGGAGATGGTATAAAATAGAATCCCATTTACACTATGGCATTCTATGAAACTTCAAGACCCAACAGGCAACTTCCCAGAGCATGCAGTATTGGGTATGAGTTTACTCTTCTCTTCCTCCTACCCTCCTCCCCCTTCACACACAGAAAAGGAAAGATAGGTTTCTTTATGGCTCACATCCCAACATTGACAGAAAAGGTGCCCATTTGCCTTCTACTGAGACAAGTCTTGGTGTAGGAAGCACAACTAGTATGTGGGGAGGAGGGGTTGTTATAACCTCCATCTGCTGCACTCCTGCGTTAACATTTTCTTTAAGATGTTTTTTAGCATTGGGCTTTGTACACTGATTAAAACAAAAATATTTCATGCAAAATTAAGAGCCATCACACACACTGACATTCACCTCTCTCTCAACTGCCCCTCCGGATGACAGGAATCCCAGAGCGTTTAGATTCACATTTGTCTCTGTCATTCACCAACCTGCTGTTTGTCTTGCTATTATAAATTATTTATATGAAAAATGTAGAATCATAAAAGAGAGGTGACAGAATATGTTGTTCAGCCTAAAAAATTAAATTCCACATAGGTGAAAGCTTCCTACACTGCTGTTTTTATTGTGTCCTTCCTTCCAAGTCTTTGTCTTGCATTTAAATGTTGGCAGGTTTTGAGCAATACATTTACACAGGGTCAGAGCCTAAGGTATTATACATTTGCCCTTTAAATTACATTCATTATGCCTAACTGTCCCTCATTCACAGAAAATTTGCCTTTGTCTACCATTTGTTAATACAAATAATTTACATCAGAAAATGTTATTTCTGATAAATGAACAGATCCTACACTATTTATGTCTTAGTGGTGAAAGAAGGGGCAGGGCTTGGAAATTCTCTGCTGGCTTCCTGTGTCTCCTTAGTCAAGTCACTTAGCTGCTCTGTCTCGGTCTTCCAATCTGTAAAATGGTGATACCTCCCTTTGACAAGCTTTTGACAGCATGTTCAATAAGACACTATACAGCAGAACTACAATTTTTGTCTGCATCTCTCCCCCATTTGGATGTCTTCATATCAAGAAATGTATAACACCACATAAATGAAGATTACCTAATAGTGTTTCACTGATAAAACATGGCTTAACATTCTGACAGAAAACTTAGGAATCGGATCTTGCTCCTATTGAAATCAAGGGGAACAGGATCAGACACTAAGAAACAAGGTGATTTCTATTCTTGGGGAATACAAAGCCATACTAATTCTCCTTCCACCTCCCAGAAGATGTTATTCTAGCTTTGCTGGCATTCAAGTCAAGTCACGTCACTATTTCCTTTGTAAAACCACAGAAGTTTTTTTTCCATGTAATGGGCAGTGTCTTTTCAGCTGGTAGCTTTGTGTAAGTGGTGTTCACATAGGGAAGTTTTGTCCAGAATTTTAATTTTTATATTCTGTTCAGCTGTTTTTACATCACATGGACAGCAAGAAAAATATACGTGCTGCTTTGTTTAAGGGGATATTTGCATTCATGTACCTTTATTTTGGTGATCAACTGGGTAAGTAAAAAGTCTAACAGGGTTGATTTGTTATTTGTGAAATAAGATCACTGAATATACCTTCAGAAAACAGGTATTCCTGACTCTATGCAAGGGCTGTACACTGTGGAATCTATGGTGATTTATCCAAAAGATTCTCGGTAATTAATCCTTAATGTACACTAGACCTATACACAGTTTGGTTTAGAGAACTACTGACTTTTTTTCAAGCTTCTGTTTTGCTGGCAATAATCTCATCCCGTGTAACTACCAACAACAGCAAGAGTTGTTAATCATACAACAGGCATAAACCCAACCTTTATTGTGTTCCAGTAAACTCCTGAATTATGAACAGTTTTTACCCTTTGGATTAGGAGGAAGTTTCATTCTCTAGTACGTTACATTACCTGAGCCATATTATGACTTCTGCATTGATCTTGGCAGATCTCATAAACTAAGGTCTGGTTTATCTATGCACAAAATTGCACTGGGTTTAACTAAATGTGTGTGTTTAAGATGCTTTATATTATCATAGTTAAACCTGTGTAAATCCCGGAGCTTCTTAAATCAGTTTAAACCTGACATATCAATTTATCTTAAATTGATTCCTTGCCAGTTTAAGTTAAGGCTTAAACAGATAAACACAGATGTAAGAGGATGCACACAAGAATTTCCAGTGGCTTATCTAAATCAGTTTAAAAGCATATTTAGTTATAATTGCACCAGGTTGGTTGTAGAGAAGTTCTGAGCAATGTTGGGCTAGGGCATTATTGGGATGGGAAACCTCCAAGGAATACCTAGGTACTACAAGAAATGATGCAGATGATTCTGTAGGTGGGATTCTAACCAGGGTGAGTTCTAGGGACAACGGTAACTGTGCAGTTACACATATGGAAGCTCTTTGGTAGATAACACACTGGGGCATGAAGTAGCAGCATGGAAGCATAATTTGTTCATTTGTGGTAGGAACAAGATAGAAGAGGTGGAGATAGGGATTAGAGAAAATGGCACCTCCCAGAGACCATTCTCACACTTCCTCTAACGTTATATGATTGGCTCCAAGTCTTCTCTCTTGAGTAGGTCAGAACTTCATAGTAATCTGGGTGAAAAACTCAACTCTGAATCAGGCAGAGCAGGGAATTGAACCTACATCTTCCACAGCCCAGACTACCACCAACACACGCTCTCAATAAATACATAAATAAAAGCAGCCCAGGTTTCAATCCCAGAAGAAACTGACTGAATTCCATTTTTGCAAAAACATTTGAAAAGTAATTTCCCCCCCTCCCCCCGCCCCTAATAGAGAACAAAAATAAAATTTCAAAACCTCAAAAGTTACTGCAAAATGGGACTGGCATCCTCCAGTCAGCTCTACTTTTCCCTAAGTCGGTTCTAAACCAACACCCCAGAATGTTTACAGGGAGCAATGTAAATTGCTGAAGGGTGTGGGTTCAGATGAAATTTAGAAATTTAAATCCTGAACATTTGTAGCAATGAACAATCTGATGGCACTTTTTGCAAGAGTAAGATGTTAGCTCTGGCAGGCTAGCTAGTTTTCAGTTCACATTAATGTTCTACTTACCAATAATTCCCCTTGTAGTTCCAACTGGATGCTGTATGCATCTTCACTAAATTGTTATGCGATGGGGCTGACTGTGTGTAACTGCTAGTCCTTTCTACCACAGAGTTTGTGGCATTTCAGAAGATTTGTGTTTCCTTTATACTACCTCAGAGGGCTTAAGGCAATTTGGGTTCCTTGGATGAAAGGTGCTTAAAAGTGCAAAGAATTATTATCAGTGTAAAAAAATTATTAAAATTGTTCATTATAATCACTTATCTGAAAAATGTGCCGGCAGCGTCAAAGATCGAACACAGGACCTCTATCACTTGAGATCATGGAAAATCTGTTAGTTGCAGCAGTATGAGGGTATATATGCTTTCCAGGCTGCAGCCACAAAAGTGCATCACCACCACAATCATATGAGCAAATATGACATGGCATCTAGTAGAGGGCACTTCGCTATAATTCATTGGAGGGCAGATATAGCTCTTAGCGTATAGGTCCTGCGCCCTAACAGATATGATGGACCACAATGGCTTCATTATCAGTTCAACAGGTTAAGAGACTCCACATTAAGATTTACATAATAGACCATAATGGATCAGAAAAAAGCCCTTACAATCTAGATTACCAAGTAAATAAACAGTTTACTAAAATACTCTGTCATATACCAAAATGTTTTCAAAATGCCTGAATACATAGATTATGTTCAAGATACTCGTAGGGCCAAAAATTAGACCTTACAACTTTGGTTTTGTCCATGGGCATATACATGTAAGTGGCACGTGTGTCCCTGTGCATGTAACATTGGCCTAGCCAGTCATCTTCATTCTCATGAGCCAGCAAGGCAGAAAGTAGAGGAATTTCACAGACGTGAAAGACATCTGTACTCAGCACTCTGAGTTTGTTGTTGGTGATTCACCTTGCAGTTATGTTATATTTTAACCTTGTTTTCAGGAGCAGATAGACTTCTAGGATCAAGAGGGCTGGTTTTGGTCTAAATTCTGGCCATAGGAACTTTAACAGGACCCCTGCTTATCAGATTGGACTGGTTCCCATTAAAATGTATGCATCTACTGCAATTTCAATGCAGACTGTGGACATTTTATGATAATTTCTGTAATATAGCTTCTAAGATCACTTAAATAAATTCACCGAAAAATCCATGTAAACAGAAATCTAAAGTAGGGAACATTATGTCCTCTAAACTCAGAAAAGTTAATGCTGGAAGGGAATGGTTCCTAATGGTGAGGGCAGAAAACTAACAGTCATCTACTTCCACAACACTGGTGTTCTATTATTGGGTCTAACATTGACTCATAACGTGTGACCTTGGGGGCGGGGGGGGGAGTCTCAAACTCCGTGCCTCAGTTTCCCCATCTGTAAAATGGAATGATACTTGCCTGTCTCTCAGGAGGGTTACAATGCTTCATGATAATGCAGAGCTCAGAGATGAAATGCATGATATAAATAGAGTATTATTATACTATTTCATCATCAGTTCCTATTTTGTCTTTCCCACAACAGTGTAGTTTACAGACAGAACAAAGCATATATTTTCTATCTTTCGGGAGCTGGTCCTGGGAATTGCTGAAAAACTCCCAGGCACTCAGGAATTCTCAGGATTGGGCCCTTGACATGTATCGCATTCACAACCTTAACATAATGCAAATGTATGTTTTGGTTTTATTTCATTAGCATGTTTGTCTCAGTCTCATGCAACAGTATAGTGATTAGATGTCTAATTGCAACTTTGTATTTGGGGATGGCTTGTCAAAAGCATATTTTCCCCACTGTTAGTGAAAATGGCTGGATGGGTATCATTTTAATAGCACAGTGCTGGTAAATGGGAATCAATGACAGTATGTTTATTACTATATGTTTCTACCTTTACATTGCAATTACCAGTCTGGAAAAGCTCAGGTTTACATTTTAAAACAAAAGACACAAATGGTGTAAAAAGCCAGCATGGAGCTTCCACTTCTATAACTAAACTCTACTCTCTTTCTTTTTCTCTCCATCTCTCGGTATCAATCTCTTTCCACCCTCTGTTTTTCGTGGTTCAAATAATCTTTGGCATGATTGATTTGATATAATAAAAGGATTTAAACAAATCCAGTTTGTCCTTAGATGAGTAATTAATTATTCAACAAGCTACAGAGTCTTTTAATAGTTAAGAATCTAACCATTTAATTGATATTTGTTTCTGCAGCTGTGCAATCTCTCTCTTTCCCAGGAGAGCTGTTTTCGGTTGCTGCTCAAGGTTTCTAACAATCAAACGGATCAATTCTGCAGATACCTTAAGGCAGTGTGTTAAGTAAGAATGATGTTTGTGGTGGAGGGGGTTATTTTCAGTAGACATAACACTAACAATTTTTCTTTTAAACACTGGACATTTATTTAGTGTTTTTAGAACCCATACATTATAGAATAAATTCTAATTTATAACATCAGAATATAATAGGCAAATATATAATACAATAAATTGCATTTGTACACATAAATACAAAATCTGAGGTAGGGCCTCAAGAATGACTTCTTAAATGAATAATGTACAGCATACAATATGCACTATATAAGATATATATGATGCATCCTTTGTAACATAATATATTTTCTCAATGTATAGCTAATGAAAAAATACAACAACCTGATTAGGGTACATATCTTTATCCATAGGCAGCAGTACCCCTATAGAATGCCTGTAAGTATATGACATTACGCAAGTAATTAAGAATTAACCTATTCAGTGATAGGTCCACAATAAAGTGCCAAAAAGACACAGGCACAGATCCTAATCTGGTGTAAACTGTCACAACTCTATTGACTGCAATGGAGCTGTGACAACTTGTACCAGCGAAGGATCTGCCCCACAAGGTACACTACATATTATAGGTTACAGACGATAACATATTCTAGTCAACATTAATTATATTTCTAACAATGAAATACACCTATAAGGCAAATGGTTACCTGAAGATGTATTTAAAACATGATGGGCAAATCATAATAATGCAAGCCATAAGGTCCAGCCCAGCTCTCACATTTTAAATTAAACCCATCAAGAAAGCGGTCTCTCTTTAGTTATAGGCTGCCTGAAGGTGACAAAGGCAGAAACCATAAATACCATAAATGGTTTTCTCCCTCTGAGTCTATGGCGCGAGTCCCCTGGAATACTAAGCTCCAGCCATTTCACAAATACAGTACATTATTTACAGGAAGTTTAACTACAAGCTAAGAAAAGCGTCTCATAAACCCACCAGACCTAGTGGCAGCTTTGAGGAAACCTAGCTAAAACACTTCCTAACCATGAGCATTGCATGCCAAAGCCATGCAGCCAGCAACTGAAAACATCAACAGTCCACAACAGTCTTTCTTCAATTGAGATTGCAAAATAGAGAAAGATGCAAAATAAGAGAAAAATCAATGTCTGCATGAAAAAAGCAACCATTAAAACACAGCTAGCCAGAGATTATTATAAGCCACATAACTGTGTGTATTCAAATAAAGGGTCAGTGATAAAACAAATGAATTGGAAATGGCAAGAGGAAACCACAGTAAATGGGAGGTGATGATCTTCGGCGCTGAGGCACATCTATACAATCAATGGAGCAGAACCTAACAAAAGGATAACTTGACCCAAATGAAACATTAGTATAAAGACATTCCAAGTCTTTTTCAATTAAAGGTCATTTTGTTAAACCCTCCTTTTGGAAACAATGTGCTGCTGTGTCTAACTGAAACACAGATTTTATACATTGCTTGCATTTTAAAAACACTAGGAAGACCCCAAAGAATTTGAAAATGGCAAAGATTTGCATTAAGTATACTTTTAATGCATATAATAGTGCATCTCAGCTTGTCTAAAAATTCAATCTCATTTTTAAAAAATTGCAATAGAGGCAATCCTCATCAGTTTTGATTTTTTTTTCCTTACAAGACTGATAGACCTGCATGTAAATAGGTCACCTTTATGAAAATATGGCTTTTTCCCCTCTCTTTAAAATATTTTCTGATATTTAATCAGTTACTGAAATACTTGCATGTTTAGAAAATGCCCTATGTGCAAACTTTACTAGACAATGATAAAGTGCTTTCCCCAACTGTAACATTACTTTTCATTTAAAGGGACACTTCTGGGTAATTTAATCTCAACTTTTAGTTTTGGTAAATAAGTTTAAAACTTTTTAAAAACATAGAAGTATTTCCACTTCTTTAGTTAAGCTGAAAACAGGGGTTTTTTTGGTTTTTTTTCTTCTATTTAAAATTTCTCCTGCAGTTTTTGCAAGCCAAACAGTGGCACATGAAAACCAGAAGCTGACTAGAAACAAAATGAAACCGACTTGTCTATTTTCAGTGTTTCAACTGAAAGCCTGATTCTGTGCCATTGACTTCAGTGGGAGCAGGACCAAAGCCTGAGTGAAGTGCAAAAAAACAGTACAACTACATAAATCATGAAAAATAATTATATTTTTCATATTCTCCCCCTTTTAGAAGCCTAACTAATGACACAGTTAGCAATGTTTTATTTATATTTATTTTATTGTTAACCTAACAGTGTCCCTTCAAATGATTTATCTTTACACTTTTAAAACAGAAAGTAAGCAAGTGATATCCTTTACACAGTGGAAGTTACCAGTTGCAGTTTACAGAGTTAGTTAATCCCAGTTCATACAAATGTATCTTCTGAAAACAAGCCAGCAAGTGAAAAGGATTCACAACTATTAGGCTAACTCACCATTTCCTAACAAACATGGCAACATTGATATTTTTTTTTAAAAAAAAATCACAACAGCAGTAATTAGTATAAATTGGGTTGGGCTCAAAAAAAATCAAGCTCAGGTTTTAGCCAGTAAGGGTAAAAGAGGCCAAAAATTATTCATCCTGGTGAAAACACACCGTTCCCAATAGATGGCGCTTATTGATTTAGGCTCCCTTCTTCACCCTACTTTTTGGGAAGACAGTTTGGTAATTGGTTTAATGTGAGACGGTTTTCTTTTTTCCCCAGCCAGAGGCACTTGGAGGGGCTAATTTTCATCTGGTATTTATGAAATTTCGTTATGCCAAGAAAGGGGTAGCTCCTCAAACATTGCTCAGATGGGGAAATAAAACCAAGAACAAGTTAGAATAGCAGCTCTCTATTGAATCAGCTGGCAAAGCCAAATCAAGTTGGTGCAGCTTTAAGGCAGAGATGCTTGAGGAAGGGTCACAATCTTAATGTTCTGTGCAATACGAGGACAAGTAAAGACACCAAACTGAAAAAGCATAATACAGATTTAGGGACCAATGCTTCAAAATCTATTCCCACTTCATTTAACAACAGATATTTGATTGTGCTTCATGTATACTGCCTGAGGATTGAATATCCCTAGCAGTGTCAATAGCTGGCAACACTATTTGCCCCACGAAAGAGAAAGTTCAGCAAAATGATTTTTTTTAACATCTATATACAAAATAAATTATTTATTTTGCAAATGTTACATTAAGGTCTAGTTGTTTTTGTTTGTTTTTGTTTTCTTCAACTGGATGAAAACATCACATCTACAGACACATTTTAACTGAAGATTTACCTGAGACCCTGTAATGTGAACACAAAAAAAGAACATGATATAAACAGTCCCCAGAAAGGAAATTACATTTAGATTGGCTACTACAATAGTGGGGAAAAAACCCAGGCTACACTATTCTAAACTCACCATATCTCTACACTGGTTGATAAGATATTTATAGAGACATAAAACATCACTAGTACACACTACATGAACACTGATCACTCTTAAAAAATCTCATATGTATGTATAGAATACAACAGCATAATAAAGGTTGCAGTTTTGCCAATTTACTGAAGACATATTTTTCTCCCTCTTTATAGTGCACTTTACAATAAATTGGGGTAATTTATATTCAGTTAATTAAAGGTACTCTTAAAATCTCTATTTTTACTCTGCCCATTAGGTAGCAGAAATATTTAAGACTAATACTCATATTGCCATACATATATTGGATTTCTAAAATGCAATGATAGAGGATGTACTACTGCAATGCAACGTTAAAACAACAATCTACTAAACTATGCATTCTCTTCCTTATAATTTTGTCTATCCAGTCATCACTTTATTGTATTTAATTGTTTTTAATGAAAAGGTTGACAGTAAAAAATTAAGGAAAGCAAACTATGCACAGCTCAGATTGTTATAAGAGGATATTGTCTTGAAGAATTTACGTACTATATATATACACACACACACACACACACACACACACTATAGAGAGAGACAGAAATAGGGGTTCAGTTATTTCCCCTTTGGCTGAAAGAGAAGAATATAGACAGGTTATATAAAGAAGTTTATAAGAGAACAAATAGGGGAATCACAAAGTTGAACAGCACAGCTAAATTCTAATACCTGTTGTCATGTGGAAACTAGAATACATCTACTACTGTAAGAATATAAAATTAGGCACAAATTATATGATGGCTTCTTTACGGGAGTTTTAAACAAAAGTGAATATAGCAAAGAAAACATATTCAGAATACTTGGATGAAGTGAATAAAACTGGGTTTGTACTTATGTGTGCAGTTTGCCAATGAAGTGGAGGTTTAGATACTCAGTGTAACTGAGGCATTTTTAATGAAAAAGACAAATATCAAATTATTAATGGACATGCATGAAATTATTAAAATAGTGGTGCCCATCTGCCTCATTATGGCACTATTTCAAACCAGCTTTCAGACTCAAATACAACTTTAGTCCTGATCTCAAATACATTTTACATGTGCTTTTATTTTTCTCCTCAAAAGTGTTGAATGGCTCATTAAACTCTTCCTTTTTTGATGTCATGCATCAGATACCAGTGCATGGTGTTTAAAGGTTAACTCCTTTATTGAGTCAGAAAGCTTTGAAATAAGCTTCAGTATAATCAGTACTTATTTAATAGAATGATTGTTTGCAGACTCTGCAGGCCACATTCTGCTATCAGTGTAAATTTGGAGTGACTCCATCAGGGCCAGTGGTGTCACTCTGCATTTACATCAGTATTACAGAGGTCAGAATCTGGCCAAATGGGCCATATTATCCACTCCGTCCTTCCAATGCAATCCCAATAGTCAAACTCTCCTTTCAGTTACACTGGTAAGGAATTCTCAGGCCTAAATCAAAAGGGTTGCAACAGAGCAGAATTGGTCCTAAATCGGAAGAAACCATTTCCCTCTCGAAATGGTTAAACTCAACAGTCATTCCTGTTGGGTTGTGCATGACCATCGGGGCGGGGGCGGGGGGGAGGTTTGACCAGTGCACGACGCCATGTTGCTATTTCACAGTGGAAATAATAGGTCATGGGCACCACTAAAAAAAAACAACCCAGTACTTAAAGTGGCCGTCTAGTTCTTCACTACAGCATGCAACAATAAGTCCTACTTTCTAAGCAACCACTTTTAGGAACTGTGAAAAAGAACAAAGGAGACAATGGGGAACTAATAAAAGAAAAATTAAAAAGGCTGTACATATTATTGCCACCAGTATAGGAATTACTAGCATTGGGTTCCCAATTCTAAATCTTTCACTGGCAGTTTAAGTCCAAGGGAGGAAGTTCCCAGTGGATCAATCATATTCTTGTAACGTTCACCACGGTGTTTAGCCAAAAATGGGCCCCAATCAGGCTGTGGAGAGCAGACCAGCTTGAGCCTCTGCACAGTGTAGGAGAGAGAAAAAAAAATCTCTTAAAATGATAGAGCAGAATTACAATTCAATGGAGGAAACTAGGTTAGGTTGATCTGAAATTATTGACAATATCCTGCTAGGGGATATTAAAATGCTCTGCTGCTCAGTGTTTGTTTTGCACAAGTTTGCAAGATTAATAGATGATAAAATGCTCAGATTTTAATTATATATTCTCCCCCATACCATACGAAGGGAACTCAGAACCATTGCCACAGATTGCTAAACTCACTCACTAAAGGACATGTGCTCAATTACTTAGTCCAATCGGCTAAGCAGTGGGTAGCTGCATCAAAATAATTGGATTTTTGTTTAGCATATTTCCCAAAAGTATACAAATGACCAAAAAGTAATACATTGCTATGAGTGAGTGAATATTTTAATTAGCTGATGACAAAATATATCATTTCTCTCTGTGGCAAGAAAAAAAAAAAAGGTAGTAGATTAACCTGGCAAAATTACCAACAATAAATATCTTGCTAATCTTTCCACTGATCTCTTTATTGAAGGTATAATTTGGTTGGAGCATTTATATATAAAAAGGAAAGAAAATGTATTTCTGATGGTTTAAGAGGGAACAATTATATGTTTATTACCTATTAAAGTGAATCAAGTCTCTATATCAGTTATTTTAATCTCTGCTTAATTACCAGTTTGCAACCTTTACCTCCCAAATCAACCATAATAAATTTATGCAGCAGACTCAGTGATTCAGGAAATACTGCGCTAAAGCTGAAATAACTGCAGCTAAACCCTTTCCTCCTTTCATGCAAGATATGACTTTTTGCATTTCCTTGGGTGCTCTGGTTGAAGGACACTAGGGAGCGTGCCCTGCTCTATGAGGTAATAAATAATCCCAGTGCCAAATGGATATATTAGGAAACCGGAAGCAGAGTACTATTTCTCAGTGAAGGAAACTGGGTCATGGCCTTGTAAAAAGGAGCACCAGTTTGTGTATTTCTCTTTTCCAACTTAGGCCCACAGCTCTGATACTAGATCAGAGTTGGACAAAGGCAAACAAGAGTAAATTTAACTTCTCCTTGTTTCACTTGTTGTGTGCTATGTTCTTTCCATAGCCTGATGCACTCCACTGCCCTCTACAGTCTGACAAGCCATATGGCTGTCTAGTGCCAGATGCGTTCTGTAGGCCAATGGGTTTTCCAGCACTGAACATCAAGCACCTTGGTTCTGTACAAAACAGAGGGAGATGTGGTCTTTGCCCTGTGATGTGGACAGTCTGACACATGGAGGGCCCAGAGGATGTTTATTTTTTCTCCTTTCCACAGCCTCTCTCTCTCTCTGTGGGTTTTGCAGAGGTGAGTTGCAAAGAGGGCTTTGGGAGGAGGTGTGTGTGGGGGTGCCTGTTGCATTAGAATAGGTGACCAGATGTCCAGATTTTGGGGTCTTTTTCTTATATAGGCTCTTATTATCCCAGACCCCCATCCCAATTTTTCACATTTGCTGTCTGCTCACCCTACATTAGAATAAGGAGGGAGAATAGGGGTAGTGTGGAAGAAAGCATGAAGAGGAGAGGGAGAGGAGACCAGGGAGAGGTGACATGCAAAGAAGGGAGTGGCATGAAATGAATGCAGGGGCATAGTCCAGGGCAGAGTGAGTGTCAAGGGTGAGGATGAGAGCACTGAACTGATTCAAATGGTGGGAGAAAGCCAGTGAAGGGGTGATACGGTCCAAGTAGTTAGCATGGGAGATGGTTTTAGCCATATCATTGTGAAAGGATTAGAGAGGGGCAAGATGGGAAATTGGGATGCAAGTGAAGAGGAGGTTGTGGAAGCCAAGATGGGAGGCAGCCACGGAGGCCAAGTATATTAACCAGAGGTGCTATAAGGAAGAAAGAGAAGGAGAATCAGCAGCACCCTGAAATGCAGGAGGGAGGAATTAAAATCCCAAAAACATAGCAGTCATAAGTCTGTGTGACAGGGAGGGTTAGGGTGTTTTCAACGCAATGAAGAAGCAAAGAGGTTTAAGAGGAAAGATAAAGAGTTCATTTTCACCATATGTAGCTTGAGCTGCAAGCAGGACATTCAGGGTGATATGTCTAGATGATACCTAGTGTCTGATGTCTTCTAAGGACTGATGTTTCCTGTTGCATGATCATTTACAGAGCACTCTAACCTGATGCCTTCTAGTGTCTGAAACTCCTTATGGCTCCCTAGTACCTGCTGCTTTCTAGTTCCATTCTGCTTCCACAAGAGGCAGATCTGAGTCAAACAACAGAAAGACCAGCAAGTAAGTCAACTGCAACTGGCACCATTTTAGGGCCTAATCCTGTGAGGGTCTGAGCTCCTCCAATCCTCACAGGATCAAGCCTATAGTGATTTAGTAGCATTTTATTGAGGAATAGGGGAGCAGCAGATGTACATTTCAACCAACTGAGCACCTGCACTTTGTACTGCAATAAAAAAAGTTTTCTAACAAACAGTCCCAACACCTGAATCAGTGTAAATTACAGAAAATAATCTTCTGCGACTATATTTTTAAGAGGGTGGGATGTTCAAGAATTACCTCAATAAATTTGCCAGGGGCTAGGTGCATTTTTATCACAAACATAATAGGGATCCAAATAACAGAGCAGGCCAGCATCAGCCACCCAAGGACCATCGACCAGCCTGGATAATGGTAAGCTCCATAAGTCATTGGTTCCCATTGGTAAAAACTGAAGCAAAGAATAAACTGAAAACAAAGAAAATATATTTTAATAAGCAAAACACACACTATGATTTACATGCACACTTTCAGTAAACATGAGTATAATCAGAGATCTGCGCACACACCATAGAGAGAGAGAGAGAGAGACACACACACACACACACACACACACAATGCAATAATCAATAATGCTTCTGGAAGTTTAGGGCCACATTCAGATCTCAGTTTCACTAGTGTAAGCCAGCATAAGTCCATTGAACTCAATGGATGTACCTTAGGTTTACAGCGTCGGATTTAAGATTAGAATCTTGTCCCTAGGGTAATAAGCTTTATTACACAGTCTATTGGCAGTGTTTCCTAATATAATTATGTTAAGTTACTCCATTTCACTTACTGTATAAATAGCAATGCATCTGCTTACATTTGTGCATAATACAGTAACTTTTGTGAACTGCATATGTGCACAATAATTGCACACAAGATTTATAGCAAAATAGCTATGTGAAGACACATATAAAAATGGTCAATTTTATTTTTGGAGATATGAAGTAATTTAAACTCTAACCTTAAGACATTCAAATACATCAAATATTTGTATTACAGAAGACCACAGTAAGAAGAGATTGCTTTGTTTTCTGTGCTCTTTTCCTATTGCATAATGATTGCATCATGACTGATCAATATAAAATCATTTACTACTATAAATTTATCTCTAGACGTTATATTTTGCCATTCTTGTAGCTCAGTCAAAACATATGGGCTTGAGCTGGCCTCATGGTTTGCTTCCAATGTGTGGTAAGGCCACAGGAGAGACCAAGATTCAGTTCCTGGTCTTAGTCCCTGACTGCTGTCAGTTCTTAAGTCTTGGTTTAGCTCAGCAGTAAACCAGAAGTATTAGAATCACAGACAGGTTCTCTCATTCCAGTGCCAATGCTTACCAGATATAAAGAAAATACAACACTATGGCCAAATTCAAAAGGGAATGAGGTGTGCTAGGGATTCAGATCCCAGGCTACACAAGCACATGGATCCCCTATTTTGACTCTAGCAAATGGAAAACATTGCTTTACTGATTTTAAAATTCAGAGCCTTTGTGCAATTTTTAAAATCAAATGCAAATCTAAAATTATAGGAAAGAATAAAAGGGAATTAGTAATAATATCCACATTTTTGGTATGGAGTTATAAAACTAAAAAATTTTATTTTCTTAGATATTCCTATTAAAAATGAACACCATACAAGATAATTCAATTTCCACATTGACCTTGACAGCAGCAGAAAAATTATATGGATTTTGCCCCCAAAAATATCAATTTAAGTTTCATTAGAGATATCACAACCAAACTACTAGCATACAGTGCCACTTACTGGCACTGTGAAGCATTGCTTTTAATAACTAAGCTAACCTTCTTTTGCTCCAGTGTTAGAAAGATAAAGAAACAAAGTCTACTCTCTGTTTATAGTGCTCTGTATGGTGTTTGTGCAATTCAGAACCAGCATACGGAAAAGCAAACTGTTCACTAGACTTTTCACTGAATTTGTTTGGCACAATGACATAGCTTCAAGTAGACCAGAGCATTTGTTATTGGGTCCTGCTAAGTGCCAAGAGAAACCAATCCTAACCCTAGGTAAGAAATAGTTATGCCCCCACTATCACTCCTGGAGAAAGACATGTGTACTCCTACTACCACCACCGTAGAACTGGATCACACGCTGAGGCCCCAACTAAGTAAATTCACTTAACTTTAAGCACAAGCTTAAGTCCATCCCTATTCAGCATAGCATTAGATGGGTGCCTATGGAGGTATTTTAAAAATTGAAATAAAGTGCTTAAGCATGTGTTTAGCTTTTACACATTTAATATCTATTTCCAGGGGTATTACTTATTACTTATGGGCTTAAGTGGTTTGCTGAATCTGGACTTACAGGATCAGCTCAAGTCGTAACACACCCAAAATTCCTCTAGAAGTCAATGTGTGAAAACACTGTAGAATCATATATATAAATACAAGTATGTGTGCATTATATTATATATATAAGGCAAAGTATATGTGTGTGTGTGTATACATGTGCACACATGATTGATAGGTATATATTTTTGAGCTATAATTATTGTCTTTGGGAAAGAGCAGGTTTTATAAACAAACAAGAAAATCTGACTGAACAGGAGACATTCAGAAAATTCTTTGCCTTACAGTTAAAATAGTTGGGGTCACAAATGCCCAACAGACTCTCCAGAATTTACTTGGCTGGAATCCAATCATCATTTCTATATCTTCACAAAATCTTTGCAAGCCTGTAAATAACAAATGCAAATACAGTTAGAGGTGAGAGACTGGCTGCAGTCTGCAAAACAACTATTGTGATCTCCCTTGTGTCTAATTATGGTAACAAACTCTCTGACTTGTCAATTCAAAATTTCAATAGATGTTCTAACCATACAGTATAATGGGAAAATATTGTGTAGAACATAATTCTGATAAGTTATTTACTCCCTAAAAATTACAACAATTTGAAATTGTACTTAGATTAAGTATACGGCATGTTTCAAAAATCATTTTTAATGTAATGACACACAAAATCCCTTTTGTTGGCTAGCTGCAGATCTATGAGGTTGTCTGAAATTTCTATATTTATTTGTCCTCCCCCCCCATACACACACACTTGAGGATAACCTTTGCTAATTGACTCATCCACCACCTGACAACTGTAAAAAATAATAAACTTAATTTACACCATGATCTCAAACACTCTGCATACAGGGGGCCTGATTCAGATCTCTCGTTGTGCTTGTGAGGCAGATAGGCCTGTATATAAAAAGTGAAAGTGAAAATTGTGATTTTTATTTTTGGAGGCAAAGATTTTTGCCCTGACCGAGTTCAAGTGTGACCTTTCATCCAATTGCGTGTTTAAAAGACTGTTCAAAGTTTAACCACTGAGTACCAAAATATAAGAGAGAAATTTATAAGCATCTCTCTGAAAACAGGAACTGTTCCTCTATATGCCTGATTGAGTGAATGCATGCTTGATGCTTTCCTTTGATTTCTGTTTCAACCGTTTGCTAGTTTTGCATTTTTTAATTATATTTGAGTTGGGACTTTTGTAATATGGTTGAGATGTCATCAGTGGATTGACCCTTTACTCAAATGTCTTGAAATATCAATACTGTACTAAATATCAATACTGTACCACTAATTGTCTGATTAACATGATGATTTGATATTAACCCACTACATTTTATTTTGATTTGTTTAGATTAGAAACCTGCGTGATTCAGGTGTTTCTTCTGCACAAGTCAGAGTTCAGAACTAAGAAGTTCCAGGATAGATGATAGAGACAATTCTGTGATGCCCCTAGCAGTCCACAGAATTGGCCATATAGTCCTCCCATAACTGGCACTCAAACAAGGATTCTAATCATTTTTGGCGGCAAACTGACTATATATTGATCATTTCTTTCAGTAAGCAACATGGGTTCCAGAATCTTCGAGGGCCAGGCAGGGATGGATACCAGCCAGTCAAGGTAAAGGTTGACCAAATCTCCATAAATCTATACTCGCACACTGGTGCTAACAGATTGTCTTCGATGTAATTAGTATTGATTTACACTGTGGAAAGCGAGATCAGAATCAGACTGACTACATTAAAACCATAGGGCATATCCTCAGCTAGTGTAAATTGTCATCGCTCCATTGATCTGAAGTAAATGACGATCTGCATCCTAAGGCAGCCAGTTTTCCTCATTTGTTACACCAGTTCTCTATACGCAGTAAAGTGCTTTCTGTCTAATTTGTTTTAAGCAAGATCCTCTACTGTGGTAAATTGGCATAACTCCCATTTCCAGGCTTCTGCTCAGTGGTGCTAACCCAATTTACACCAGCTGAGGATCTGGCACTCAATGACTTGTCACTACCATTCGGCACACCTGTTTAGCACTAAGTAGATTGCCTGTGCTCAGTAACAGATGTTTTTTAATGGAAACCCACATCTCATTAAAACATTGCCACATCTATTAATTATTCATCCAAAAAGAACAAAAAAACACCCCACTGCAAAACAGAATTAAATGTTCCACTTTTTATCCTTCTCTGAGAGTGACGAGAAGTGAAAAATTCTGGGCCCAAGGCTGAGTTCTCTGCTATGATGCGTATTTCACATTTTGGCTTATTTCATTTGATGAAGCAGAATAAAAGGCCTCTCCCATTTAAATTATATAAACTTAACATTCCTCCTTACTTGTACTCCTACAGCAGTTAATACAATTTGCATGATGTGGAGAGGGGGATGGAGTCTAAAATGGTAGAGGAAAAAGAAAGGAGTAAGATTACAAGAAAAAGCAACATCACTGGCTGGTCACTCCTGTTGCCCTTATATAACCAGCCATGTGGATGTGTTGAATGCATGGGTAGATGATGCCCCTGCTTTAATGGCCTGATCCAATTTCCTTTGAAGTCAATGGAAGATGTTTCTATTGACATCAACTGGAGTTGATTCAAGATGTCCTGCTCTTAGAAACATGTGCAAAGGGATAGTCCAGGCTTTAACATTTCCACAGCACATGAGAAGTAGTAGTTTGGTGTACAGTATCTTCTGATTCCCCCTGCAAAAAAGGTACCAGTCCATATAGTGCTAAAGTTCCTCACAAAGCAATGCAGGTGATCATAATCACTGCTTGGGTCAGACAGAAGGAGCAGACCTATGAGCAGAGTAAGGTGGCTTGGGGAGGTAATACCAGATGAGACCAGGGCTTATGTCATGCCATCATGCTCCAGAATGCATTTCCAATGCTTTTTTTTTTTTTTTTGGGGGGGCGGGGGGGGGCGCTGAGCCAGAACGTCTGGTACCTCTGGTACTCTCTCTTATGAATGACATTTACGTAGGTGCCTTCTGGCACTTCTTTTAGGACTTGAGCATTAGATATGAAAAGAGATAAAACTCCACTCATGGTAACATATAATGGGGAGGAATGAAGCAGAAGAGAAAAAATGGTATTGAATAAAAGTTATATTTGGAGAAAAACCAATTTACAAAGGATGAAAGTATAGAAAGTTTGTCTGATTTCCCTTGGACTATGAAAGCAAGAAAAATTAGCTCTCTCCTTTCCATAGTTCCTAATGGTGAATGCTCCCCTTTCACTTGACCACTTCTGTTCTTCATTTCTCTTCATTTCGTTTCTATAGTTGTTAGGAGCAATTTTAGTTCACCATTTCAGTGTGACTTGTCCAGTGCTTCTCTTACAGTACTGCAGAACCACAAAGTAGGTATATAATCTTACTTTCATAGTAAGCACAGGGACTATTCACTTGCTTATATATCTTGCTGAATGGAGGCCTTAAGTGGGAGTTGTACTTATGTAACAGTGTATTTGGCCCTCATTGTTTTATATTAATATCTAGTTACCAGTCTAATAGAGCTGAGTGAACCATTTGCAGCTAGCAATTCAGATGGTCATTTTAGCCCCTCTCTCTTTTCAAAACTGCCTGTGACCCTAGCCTCAACAAATGTGTTTGAAGCCCTTCCATAAATCTTCCTTCAGCCTCTTGATCACTCAGAAACACACTGCCGCAAATATTGCTTCAAGCATTTGATACTAGCAATTCAGAAGTCAAGCACAGTACACTGGACACACAGGTCACATAGTATGTTTCTCTTCCTTGATCAGATGATCATATATATTAGTATCAAGTTTCCCATAAAAAGAGGAAGGATATTCTAAGGAACTGGGCACTGGATTGGGACTCGAGAGACCAGGGTTCAGTTCCCAGCTCAACCACACACTTCTTGTGTGATCTTGAGCAAGTCACAACCTACCCCCATGTCTCAGTTCCCCAACCCTAAATTGTGGCTATTTCCTTACGCACAGGAGTGTTGCAACAATAAAATCCATCAAAATGTACTGTCTACAAATATGCTGAGGCAGTTGTGTTGATGAACATTTCCCAGAATAAACTCCTTTGCCATGCTCTCGCCAAGAAACAAAGAGCATAAAAAGAATTCATTTAAAACTTCAAGCGCATAGTTTTCTGCAGTATTTCACCCAGTTCTGGCATCTTTGTGTGTTCCCAAATACACTGATGGGGATTATGCAGATGATTCAATTAACGGAGTGAAGCCCTAAACTGCTCCTTACCAATCATGCATCCATAATCTAAACAAGTGGAGAATAAATGTCTGTGCAGGGCACGTGGAATGCAGGGCTTTGATTGGATTATGTAGTACAAGTACTAATGAAAAACAAGTGATTGCAAGGAAATAACCAAGCATAGCTTTATTTTTTTAATTTAAAAATCTCAATGAGTTCAGCAAGCAGAACGTGTAACAAGAGCTGAAGACAGATTTATTTCATCATCAAAAGCTCCTGCCTGGTGCAATGCCAACCTGCTTGGTATGAAGAGTACAAGTACATGGAGAAAGGTGTCACTTGAGTGTAAAACAAGCAATTGTCTGAGTTCAAAAATACATCATGCCAATTTAAAGCGCTCAGAATAAATGCACAAATGAAGATGTAGTTCCCACCTCTGCCAGTGCAAATCATGGACACTGCACCCTACTCCTGTGAGGAGTCCTTATAAAACCAGCCTCACTGAAGTCAAGGAGACTAGCTGAGGGAGTAAATGTATAGAAATATAGGAGTGAACTATGATTTTAAATTGAGTTGGGATATTGGCATGAGCAATAAGCCCAAAACATATGACCAAAAAGAGTAAGATCATGAGAAAGAAGAACTGTTGTGTTAAACTTGTAGTGACCCTTCAAAATACCAGTGTGACCTCATTTAAGGTTTGAGCTAAAGTAATAGAAATAGAACACGGTTAATTGGATACCAGGTGCAGTACACAATTGGCTATATAAAAAACTCCTTCAATCTGGCCTTAGCTAAGGTTCAATCTGGCAAAGATATCACTTGGTTAAAAAGGTATAAAAAAGTTTACTTTTTTAAAGGGTTCCTTGCTAATACCTGCCTGACCATGTTGGAACTGACCAATATGGGTCTAAGCACACCTGGCGCTTGCCCGTTTGTAAATATTTTGATCAAATGCTTATAAATGTTTTGTTGCTGTTTGGCAGTAGTAAATTGCTTAATATTTAGGCTTTTAAAGACATATTTAGATCAATAGTATAAATATTATTCAGCCTTTGGATTTAATAAAGGAATGTATGGTTAAATTAGTGTCATGGTAATACTCTGCATAAATAATAACACCAAGAAAATTAAGATATAAAGGGCCATTTATTTTAATGCTAATGAAAGCCAGGGTCTCTTAAGCTTTGACACTTGACTAATTTCAGAAGCTAATATTTGCTATATTGTACATCAGAGTGTCTAACAATAATAATTACGACAACATCAATACAGTACTAAGAGGAGGGTCAGGAGAAGTAGATTTGACCTAATAGATCTTTTCCATTTCTAATTATTCTAAACTAAGATCCTATATAAAACCTAGGTCTCCTTTGCATAAGTGCTTATCTATGCTACAAGTATGTTAGTACAAATGCTTCAAAATCATGAGCAAAATGATAATTCTAAATGCTTTTGGCTTAGCAGTTTGGAGTCCAGGTGCCAGACTGAGCCAGTGCTCATTGGTACCTGTAACAGGGCATGCCGTGCCTCTCCACCTGTTTTCCTCCCTGCAGAAACTGCACCAACTCCAGCAGGTGTGTACTCAGGGACCTTTTATTTCACCTTCCCTCTATCTTACAGTCCCTGTGGAACACTCTGTTTACAGTAGCTACAGTGCTTTTGGGCCCCTCCTCAGAGCCTGTGGGGAACAGAGGTTTCCCTTCCATGAGGCCTATGTATGACTTGGCTCAACTAGCTCTGCCCCCTCCCCTAGCACTTCCTTCCTGTGCCTCTTTATCAGACTTGGGCTTGAATATTTATCCCACTCAGCCCGATTAGATAATCGCACCAATCAGCTTCCTCTAGGGAACTAATTAGCATCCAAGTCATCACAGTGCAGGCTCACCTGTTCACTCCCTGAACTCTGTCACACACCTTCTCCCTCTGGCCTCCCAGACAGGTTTTGCTTTCCCCCGCACCCTCCTTTCTTTAAGGGAGGCGCTGGACTCCTTCTGCTCATGCTTGCCCTGAGGGTGGCTGTCCATCTTTCACCCACAGAAGTCACACTTGATGTTGGGGATCGCCCCCATAACTGTTTCTGCCCATCAATCCTCACACCACAGGCAGCCTGTTTCCTCACTCTCTTTTCCCTCTCTTTTTTTGGTTTGGGGCAGGACCTGTTGCTGTCCCTCCTTTTTCTCCTCCACTACAGACTCTGATTCCAACAGCCCCATGAACTGTTCCTGGGATTCCTCCTCCCTCTGTTCTGGCAATGAGGTTTCCTGGAACTATTTCATCTGCGAGCTAATGGTACTATTTTCCACTACCCCTTGTTTGAGGCTGTCTTTTTCCTTCCTTCTCCTCTCCAGGGAAGTCCTGTTTTCCTCCTGTCCATCTTTCACCCACAGAAGTCACACTTGATGTTGGGGATCGCCCCCATAACTGTTTCTGCCCATCAATCCTCACACCACAGGCAGCCTGTTTCCTCACTCTCTTTTCCCTCTCTTTTTTTGGTTTGGGGCAGGACCTGTTGCTGTCCCTCCTTTTTCTCCTCCACTACAGACTCTGATTCCAACAGCCCCATGAACTGTTCCTGGGATTCCTCCTCCCTCTGTTCTGGCAATGAGGTTTCCTGGAACTATTTCATCTGCGAGCTAATGGTACTATTTTCCACTACCCCTTGTTTGAGGCTGTCTTTTTCCTTCCTTCTCCTCTCCAGGGAAGTCCTGTTTTCCTCCTGACTTGTGTCCAGGGTTCTCTGATTTTTCTATGTCAAGTCCCTTTGCTCCATTCCTTGTTAGTTTTGTTTCCTGCTGTGAGGGCCTCTAGACCCTCATTTTCCTCTTATAAGGGAAGGGGCTCCAGTGTGTCCCTATAGTGACTGGATGAGGCAGCCCATCTACCATCCTACCCACTTCCACTTTAACCTCCCCTTAACCTCTAGGGGGATTTCTGCCATTGGGCAGAGTCTCTTCTCCCTGTGGATCCTCCCTTCAGGATCCCACTTGGCAGCATCCAATGGGGCTTCACCAAATCCCTCCAGATGAGTGTGCATCCTCAGACAGTGTCCACCAGCCCCTGATACCTCCTCCCCACTTTTAGAGGGATGGTAGGTGTTTTCTTTTTCTGCCCATCTCCAATAATTTTAGACCACGCACAAAATCTTGAGAGCACATTCCATAACCGGGCAGCCCCATTTCATGTGTCCCAGCCACCGACACTGGTAGCAAACCATTCCTCAGCTACCCAAAGGAGTTCCCTTTGTCTTCTCCTTTTCCCTTTCAGTCATCTTGGGTATGGCCAAATTGCCCCCCTTCTTTCTGAATTCAGTCCCTGAAATGTCTGAAATTCTTTCCTGGGAAAGTCTGCATCCAAAAGCTCTTCTGCACGCTTACCGCTTCATCCAGGGTTGTCGGCTGGTACCACCGGACCCAAATGCATGCACTGTCAGGGAGGCTCTGAAGAAACTGTTCCAATATCATCATGCCTTATTTCCACTGCACTTCAGATGTGCATCCTTAGTTGATATGTTGCCCAGTCTGATAACTTTTGCATGAATATCTTGGGTCGCACACCTCAAGTCCATCTAGTGGCCCAAAATTTCAGAGGTATTTTTCAACCAAAAGGTCAACCCTGTCCAGGTTGGCTGCTTTTATCCTGTCATAGACCAAGGCCTGTGACAAATAGGGTGCCACGCAGAGGGCCCGTGATCCCTTATCCCATCCAGCTCCCATTGCTACCCTCTCAAAAGTTAGTAAAAACACAGCGAGGTATTCTGGGCTCATCTTACACAGGCTCACCCCATGTCCAACTGCTGTTCCCTACCACAGGACTCACCAGACTCTAGATCAGTTCTGCTGACCCTGCGCCTTTTACTTTATGAACTCTTGCAAGCTATTCTGCTGCTCAACCTGCCATGCCAGGAGGGACTGTCATTCCACTTGTAGGATTTCTGGAATGAATGCATAGTCTTCTGCATCTCTTTTTGTTGCTCCACCAACCATTGTAAGGTCTTCTCCATTGCCAGAATGCTAACTCCTGGCACCAGCTTCCCCCGTCCAGTCCTCTGTCACCACCAATGGGGACATCATGATCCCAGACAAGCCCCCATGTGTAACAGGAAATGCATCTGCTCCTGTCTTCTTCCCCACAAAAACTGCACCAACTCCATTAGGTGCGCACTCAGTGACCTTTTATTTCAACTTCCCTCTTCTAGTACTACTAGAGTCCCACTGCAACAGTCTGTTTGCAACATCTACAGTGATTTGGCCCTCTCAGGACCTGAGGTCTGTGTGTGACTGAGCTCAGTTAGCCCTGTTGCACTTTTTCTTCCCCCATTGGCACTTCCTTCCTTTGACTCTTTATCAGACTTGGGCTGATGGGCTAATTGAATTTTTATCCCACCCAGCCCATCAGCCTGATTATTTAATCACCCCAATCAGCTTCCTCTTGGAGAATTAATTAGCATCTAAGGTGTTCAGAGTGCCGTCTCACCAGTTCACTCCTTGCACTCTGTCACACTACCCCACATCTGTTGACCCATCCCTGTCTGCAGACAGCCACGTGGGCCTTGATCCTGCAACCAACTCCACGCGGGCAGATTTGCCTGCGTAGAGCCCACTTCGGGGTCCATGAGAGCACACAGAATCCCCATTGTGAAGCCAGATGCAAGACTGGAGCCATGAACAGACAGTGAAGAAAATGCTGAGCACCTAAAAACCATGGGTGCTGTGGATACTGCTCTCAGCAAGGTATTGAGATGTTTAAAACGTTAGGAGCTTAAAGTTGGGCATCCCAAAATTGCCACACCCCAAAATTAAAGGCCTCTATTGAAAATGTGGGCCTAAGTGACTTGTCCATGGTCACAGTGGAGCCTTAGAAATACACAAGCCTTTTCCTCCAACACACTATTGCTAACACTGGCACAGCAACCATGAGAGAACTAGTGTAGACATGGTGTCAGCATCCCAAGGGTGCTTTTACCACAGTGTTGCAAATCAGCTATGATCAAGTGTACACAATATGGTGCTAAGAACACTGAAAATTCTCCCTCTGTTGCTACAACTCTCAGAGCCGGCAGAAGGCATAAGCATCCTAAGCAATTGCTTAGGGCCCAAGCAGCTCCAGGGAGCCCTTTATTTGATTATTTTATTTTTTATTTTTTTAGTATGTATTGTGTGCAGAGGACCCCAAAAAATATTCCTGCTTATGGCCCCCAATGGTTAACACCACCTCTGACAACTGCTGCAGCTATGCTAATGTTGCTAATGTTAGTAATGGTGGAAAACTGTTCAGAAAAAACAGCCAGACACAGCCAGGTAGTGTGTAGTAGAGCCAGCAATAAAACCCTGGTCCTGACACTCAGTTCTGTGCTTTGCCCACACAACCCTCCGATAGCCCATGAGGCTGCTGCTTTACTAGAATGTGTTCTTTTTCCTGTTAGATTCCTTTTATGTGTTTCCATAAAAATAAAATTCACCACAAAGTGGCAATACAAATCTTATAAACAGGCCTCACTGTTGAGCTTCTCAAGAGAAATCATGTGGGAATTCAATTCATCTTCAGATAAGTCAAACAGGGAAATGTAATGAAAGAGTCCTGTCATTTTAATGCTTTCTTTTGGCACAGAGCAATATGCAATCACTCCACTTCATAAACAACATCTGGCACTGTGTTTTGCGCTGTTTTAGCACCGATTGCCAGCAGGCTCAGCCAAAAAAAGAAGTGTTCAGCTATTCCCTCGCATTCCACTATTTTAACTAGCATGCTGTTGGAGAAGGGCAAAGGTAAAAGCTGCTCACCTCTTCTGCCTCAAATTTCAAATCTGCAAATTATGAACATCTCTTTATAATGCTCACCCTGTTTGACTCGGAGTTATTTAGGACTCAACTCTTCTCTTGGACATTAGATGGATGCATCAGTGGTTTCCATTGACTTCAACAGGAGCTGACTTCAATGGGAACTGCTCATGAGCAGCCAAGGGCAAAAACTTAGCTTTGAAAAATATTTAGCCCCTTTCAAATTTAGGAGATAATTAAGAGTGGTGAAGTGAGAAGAACTGATGTGTTGTAACATGTCTGAAAAAGAGTGCAGGATGCTCTCTATTAATATAAAATGTGGAAATGTACAATAGTTTGCACATGTAATGCATTGCTATTTTATCTGAGGATCTGCATGTGCTTTACAAATGTTAATTGAGTCTCACGGCATCCCAAAGGGGCAGAAAAGTATTACCTTTGCCTTCCCACATGTAAACTGAGGCAGCTTGTCTAGGAGCCAGGAGCAGAAACCAGGCATCCCGCCACCACTGTGGTCACCCCTTTCTCCTCCCCCACAATCTGTCCTTTAGATTTCACTTCAGGAAATCTTGCCAAGCTTCAGATCTGAGTACCTTATGGATAGCTGGTAACAGTTACCAATATTATTTGGTATTTTTGTTCTACCCAAGTGTGTTGAGTATTATAGTTCTGAATCATCTCTAATTAAAATACATAAATGTTGTGGCCATGGGAGCAAAGAGCATTTTGATCAAACAAAATCCAAACAGCCTGAAGCTCTCATTTAACATTGTGTAGCTGGGTAACATTTCCCATTCATTGGGCTAACTTCTGCCCTAACTTACCCCTACACAAACCCACTCCACCCAGCTCCATGAATTCAGAGAATTCAGCACTACACATTTTAATGAGGTAACTAGATTTATATAATCAGAGGCACAGACTGATGGCAAAGGCTAACTTGAATCCCTGCCATACCCATCCCCCAATGACACTACCACCATTTTAACTAGCACGCTGTTGTAGAAGATAATAGGTAAAACGGCTCAATAACCTCAGTTATGCCATTTTTGCCCCAATCTTGCCTTCTTTTAACATCCTTTACATAACTTTCACCCCTCAGCAACAAGTGAGCATTCTACAATAACCACAAGGTCAATGTACTTTGAAATGAGATCAGCTCTGAGCAATTCATTTACAGATGGACCCAAGTGCCTATGCACATCACATTGCAGGAACGGGGCCTAAGAATGAAACATTGTGTGTGCCCAAGGGTTTCTCTTCACTAGGAGAATAGAGGATTACCTACTACCAACTGATATAACATTAGATACAATTCATCCTTGTCTGCAGAACTGTGCTTCTCGTTATGACCCCTCAAATGTCACGTTCTAACACAACCTAATTTTCTAATGAAGACACGCCACCAAGTGTCTCCAGGAGACTGTTAAGATTGAAGGCAGGGATTGTCTTTTGCAAAGGGAGCGCTTCACATTTCGTTGTACCATTGTTTGACAGTGCCTCTTTCCAAGAATGAGGTCTCCTGAAAGTGTCACTCCTAAACAGTTTTTAGGGCAGGATCCTCAGCTAGTATAAACGGATATAGCTTCATTAACATCAAGAGAACTACACAGATGTACACAAGCTGAGGATCTTACCCATTGTTTAAGTTTTAGCATATTTTAAACAACTTCTCAGTATTCATCCTATATAACGATTGGATAAACGTATAATAGGGTGACCAGATAGCAACTGTGAAAAAACGGGACGGGGGTGGGGGGCATAGGCACCTATATAAGAAAAAGTCCCAAAAAACCAGGACTGTCCCTATGAAAACAGGACATCTGGTCACCCTAATGTATAACAACAATAATCATAATTATCCACTTGCTGAAATGACCAGCACACTGTTGGTGCTATAGAAATAGTAATCATCTGAATATATAATTTTAGAGAATTGCTCTGGTAAGGAAGCATCACTGAGAGGGCCGGCTCTGGCTTTTTTGCCGCCCCAGGCAAAAAAGCCGCTGGCCGCCCCGCTCCCCTGTCCGGGGCACCAGCAGGGAGCTCGCCCGCAGCCCCGCTGCCCCGGCAGGAAGCGCAGCTCGCCCGCAGCCCCAGCAAGAGTGGTTTTTTTAAAAATTAAAATTAAAAAAAAAAAAAACAAAAAACAACCCTCAGCGCCGTCCGCCTCCAGGTGCCGCCCCAAGCACATGCTTGGTCGGCCGGTGCCTGGAGCTGGCCCTGATCACTGAATTACTCTCATTTAAAATAATTTTCCTGAACCTCTTTTTCTTGTTTGCTAATATTGCATTGCACTGCTCAGGAAATTCAAAGCTAAAAACTTTCATGTGCTGCCACTTCCTTCATTTCTTATTTTGTCATGTACTGTAAACATCCCTTTTGCCATATACATCTTTAAATACTATCCAACAACAATACTGATTTCTTACCATATATATATGAAATCCCAACAAGCTCAAAGATGGCAATGATGACAAGAGAGTAAGAAGCTGCGTAAGTGTCCACAAGCTGTAACATGTACAGTCCACCCTAAAGTTTAAAAAAAAAAATAGGGCAATTATTTATGGCAAACATATGCTATATATTGTATCTGTTTTTACGATGTACTATTCCCACCCTCTGCATAGCATAAAGTGTGGACCCATGGCATAGAGGGCTTTTCACCTCTAATTTGCTGGTTTGAATCCATCCCAAGGTCAGTAATGCCAGAAGTAGTTAGCAGCTTTTCAGTAGCTTATGTGAAATGGGTGGGTGTGTTCTCAGTTCAGTTCCCAGTTGATAGGGATCCATATTGCAAAATATCACCACAACACCATATTGCAAAATATCACCTTTTTCTTGGCAACCTCAACAGACAGGGCCAGGAATGTCACACACACACTCACTCAAAGCCCAGCCAGGGCTGAGGCATATTGGGGTGGCAGGGTGAGGACGCTTCCACAACTGTTGTCCATCCTGCATCTGTCCTGTGTCTATTGCTGCCTTACAGCACCTTACATCAGCAGCAAATTCATTTTTAAATGTACAGTTTTTATTTACATATATTTACACACACACACACACACACACACACAATACCTATGGCCTGAGGTACTGCAGCAGCCCAGCATGTACTAGTTGTATGATGTCTACACTACAGGACAATTTAGATTTCTTTCCAAAATTTGACTGGAACTATTTTTGTATCCCTCCACCTGTAAGGAAAGGTGCTTTAGGCAATGTCTACACTGCCAGTATAGCTATGTCATTTGGGGTATAAAGGCACGTTAGGCCTGACTAACATAGCTGTGCCAGCACAAGTCCCTAAGTAGAGTAGACTCAGCTATACCAGCAAAATTGTGTTTTTACCAGTAAAGCTTGGTTCATTTGTGGGGGTGGGTTTTACTATAACAGTACAAAATTGTGCTTTGTAGATGTAGCTGTGTCTACATTAGGAGCACTTTGCTGGCATAGTACACTAGTATTCCTATACTGGTAAAGTGCTCCCAGTGTAGACATGGCCTTAGTACCCATGAGTCCCAGTTTACAGGGCATAGAAGAAGACAATCTCTGAAAAGAATCTTAAAACAAAATTAACAGTTCTTAAAATCCAGTATCTCTGGCTGTTCCAGAGTCAGAAGGCCTGGACTCCATTGAGAAACTGGGACATAACCATTATCCCATAGGAGAGAGGAATTGAAGAACAAGTCACAGTGGTGCTCAAAGACACTATTTTACCTGAGTGATCATAGGAAATCCCATGATGAAAAAGGAAATGCAGCAAACAAGAGTGAACAGTGGTTTGTGGGTACGCAAGTACTTGGGAAACTCATCTGAAACGGAGGTCACGATCGTCTCAATAGTAGCAAACTGGGATCACAGAAAAACAAAACAATAATCTAGCCTTTACGCAAAATATGATAGGATCGAGAAATAAACTATATGATAAATTAATTGAGTACATGATTGTGCTCAGCACCTATCATTTTAAACATTAACTATGAAAATTCAAAGCTTCCCTAAGAATTAAGTATTGTTGTCCTCAGTTCATTTCTCTCTTCTCAAAGAGGTTTAGTAACAGGCCACATAGCAAGTAGTATGTAACATGATCCTAAAGACAGACGTGGTAGAGCAAGAGGAAAGGTGAAAAAAGCAGTTTACCATAGTGTCCAATCCAAGAGTTAGAAGCATCAAAAAGAATATTATAGCCCAGAACGGAGAGAGAGGAAGCCTGGTTAAGGCTTCAGGATAAACCACAAAGGCAATGCCAGGACCTAGAAATGACAAAAAAAAGGAAAGGATTGTGGTATCTTGAGCAATATAAAGATTATTTTTAGGAAAGAAAATATCAGGGAGTTACAAAGAGCTAAGTTTCAGGAAACAATACAATGATACTTTGTTCTAGTTTACAATTAAGGCCCAGACTCTGCTTCCTTTAGTTGACAGAGTGAAGTTTTACCTATTGCAAAGTAAGTGTGGCAGAATTTGCCCCTGGGTGACTACTATTCTATTGCTTTCATGTCCTATTCTTGAATAATGGATTTAGTATATGTTATATAAAATATACAGTACATAATTTTCAAGTTGCAGAATGTTTAACCTGGATATTACAGCACTTCAGACAAATTTAGTTTCAAATCAGACAAAAATCAGACCAGGGAAGTTCAGCTGTAACTTTCTTTCATAATCTGGAATCAATTTCCCACCATCATCCTGGAGAAGTAGAAGTCTGAACTTTGTAGCAGCATTAACAAGCATCCATACATTAATTCCATATAGATCAATGGGAAGAGAGTGCTTCTCTTTAACTCAGCAACATGTACAGTGATGATTTCCAGACAGGGGGAGAGTGCATATAACATGGGCCAGATTCTAAGAGAGATTGTCTTATGGTCTATACTACTTCTCACATTTGCCTGGCCATCTGCAGATGCAGCTGGAAACAAGGAGGAGAACCAACAACATGTAACTAGCCACGTCTTTGAGGACCACACAAGCACTCTGCCGATAACAGCTTGCGAAGTGCTGCACTGTTGGCAGGGAGATTGACTAGTGATCTAACTGGTCTTTTCCATCTCTAACACCTATGATTCCATGTCCCTCATGCTGTCAGTTCTTTCTCCAGCTTGCTGCTATATTCCATACTTCAGTTTGGCAAATGTTTCGTCTGTTCCAGTGTAATTTTAACAGAGCACCTTGAAGTTATTTCTGGAGGCTGCAGTATCATTTGTTTGAATCAGGATAGCGCTTAAAATAAAAAGATTGATTAATGGAAGCATTAATCCTAAAAACACTGGCATTTCCCATTATATATGGGGTTTTAGAAAGACAAAGTAAAAGAATAAGAGGGGGAACATGGAATCATCACATGAGAATGACTGAGACAGCATGTAAAACAGAATGTGAGAGCTCAGAAGACTGAACACAAGGGAGAGTATGAATACATGAGAGATACAAGATAACACCCCCCCCCCCCGAATTCTTTGGCTACCAATCTGAGAAAAGTCAGCTTGTTAAGAGTTCATGCTTCAGTTAACCAGTCATCTTTGTGCAATCCATTTCAGTATAACTCAGCTGAATCCCTTAAGGGGTAAAGGTTCTATTACACAAATGCTCCGTCTTTACACAGATAATAGTTAAGAGAAAAGGTGCCAGTAGATGGTGCTAAGGAAAATTTAACATAGTTCCCGGATTTTGTAGGACCATTAAAATTGTGTGTTGCAAATAGGCCTCCTCTGGCTGCTCATTTCATTCTATGGAACTTGAATAATTCTGTCAAGATCCCTTTTGGTGCCAATTCAGCAGTTTCTTAAAGTACGAAAGGATAATGTGCAAATTATTTCAGGTCAAAAACGACAGCTGTAGGTAACATTTTGAGCAACATACACTATTTCATTTTTTCAAGATACTTTGTGGACTAGGTCTTTCTTTCCCTGACAACTGTATGGAAAACAAAAACCAATATATTTTCCTTGGTGAGCCAAAATCTCATGCCTTTGGTTTATATTGGGCCATCTTGCATTTCTGAGATGCTTCAGTGCCACTAAGGGGCTCTATTTGAGTTCACAGCAGATAAGTTTCACTGTCGCTATGCTGTGGATGCTGGCTTTATTTGCTCTGTTGTAATGAACCATCTAAGCTGCTCAAAAACACTTATCGGCAACTGCATAGATGCTCAACTCTGTAGCTGAGAGGTACACAATGGAAATTTAATTTTATACATTTCATGGTTTACCAGAGAAGAATCTGCCCCTAGTATGTTTAAAGGGATAATTCTTCACCAAAATGTTTTCTTTTTTCACCTTCAAGGGCCTTACAGAATAAAGCATGCATCTATGTTCCCTAGTAAAGCAGATGGAAATGATGTTGCCTGTTTTTGGATACTTGGGATGAAGCTACATTCCCATGCATGTGTTTTCAACTGTTCCTCTTAGAGATACTTGTCATCTGTAACCTTCAAACCTGACAAGTACAAAACTGGTTATTTTAACATGCTCTGTTGCTTGGTTGATTTGAAGTTCACTGCTTTTTCAGACTCAGAGGAGCACCCCCTCAGATTATCACTCATATGAGCATAACCCATGACAAATCCTGTTTCCAATGTTCTTTACCAGGGGCAGGGGGGTGGGGGGGGACGTTGCTTTCAGGCTATCATTATACAAGGATTGCCAGAAGCAGATGTACAGTACAGCAAGTAAGTAAGACTGCATATGATAAAACTGCTATTACTGTCCTGTCACAGGAAGACAGGCAAAATGACTTATAGCTGAAAGAAACTTAACACAGATTCCACTTGCTTGGCCAGGAGAAGACCATCACTGGCTCATCCAGGAGAGCATATGTCTATGAAATACAAGGGTCCACGTTTGGATCCCAGATTTGGTAATAATGCAGGATGAACATACAGCAAGTCCAGTCATGAGATGGGACTGCACTAAAGGTAGTTTGGTTTAGTAACTGACAAACATAACAGATGAGACATTGAAGGCTGAATTAATTTAAAGTTAAGTTGACTTCCCAAATAGCACGTCACCTATTTCTTGCTAGGGAGAAGAGGTAGAGTTGACCAGATAATGTGCTGTAAAATTCTCCTCTCACTCACTCAAGTTGTTGTTTCTGTAGTAGTAAGCAATCCATTTCATGATTAGTTATTCCAGGCTAGAACATAAATAGATTCTACATGGTAGAACTCTGTGTCACACAAGCTAATTTTTTAAGATGCAAGCTAACAAGCCCAGGAGCTACCATGTGTATGCAAGCCCAGCATCCTAAAAATAAAGAATTACTTTTAGGTTTACTACACCCTAACTGCACCTCTTATGTCTCAGGAAACACTTTAGAGTCCAGCTGATTATGCTTCCAACACTACATACTACCACTTCTAGTCTATGGAACAGCAATATACAGAATGAACCAACGAGAGTGTCTTTCTTTCATCACCTTGTTCCTTCCAATTTTTTTTTAACTGTAGCAGCATTGATAATATAAAAATATCACTGCTCTGGGGAAACATATGCTGCACTGAAAGACTGGTGAATGGAACAGGAAATACTTCTATCCACGTCACTGGCAATAATCCCCATAAGCATGATAGGATTGTTGAATCTTACAGCTTATGCTACCTCTAGGGTGACCAGATGTCCCGATTTTATAGGGACAGTCCTGATTTTTGAGTCTTTTTCTTATATAGGCTCCTATTATCCCCCACCCCCTGTCCCGATTTTTCACATTTGCTGTCTGGTCATCCTAGCTACCTCTTCTCTATGCAACTCCTGCAACTCTACCAAATGACCCAGTGCACTGAATGGAAATTAACATTCATTAAACACCTATTCCGGAAAGAGCACTCAGTAACTGCAAATATTACCAGACTTCTTGCTTTCTGTGTTCCATTATCAACTCACTAATGCAGCCTTTGAATCAAGATGCTCATCGGTTACCGTAGATCTTGTTCTGAGCTTTGAACTACTGGATTTATCCACACAATAAAGCTGTCAGAAAAATAGCTTAATATACACATTAATGCAGCCAGTGAAACATCTTCATGCCCAGGAGCCATGAGTATGTGACATTCACTTTTTGAACTCTTCAGTCCTCCTTATGTTAGGAGCCTCTTTGTATTCTGTGCTGTTCTCCCTCCTTCTCTTATGACTCACTGAGGCTGTTCTTCATTTTCCTCCTGTTCTTGGAAAGGGTTGTATGTGTGCTGAAGGTTATACTGACAGTGTGACACACTTTTAGCATTCCCATGTGTACACAAAAAGATCAGCGATGCTTGCATATTTATTTTCAATATGGGGCTTCTGTACTCACACACACAAATTGTAGCAAACTCATCTTGTCTTTCAATTTGAAATGCTCCAAAGGACTAATAGTTTTGGTTTAGGAGTCACAGTGCTGTGCCCGATGTTATTTAGGAGCTCTCTTCTGCTCTGGACAGCATCCCTTCCCTTTATCATTTTCATCAGACCTTTACTTGTTGCCAGTAGTCATTAAGTAGTACAGCAAATAAGTGAAAAATGCTTCAGTGCAATGTCATACTCAAACCACAGTGGCCATATCCAGTCAAATGTAGTAAGCAAATAATACAAATATCTATTTCAAAAGTAACCCAGAGACCAGAGCCTCTGTTGGGAATATGGAAATCAATATGGAAATAAATGAATATCACAAATAGAAAAGTAACAGTCCCTAACTGGAAGTGCATGCAGAGGGGGAAAACAGATCATTAGTACACCAGTCACAGAATACACAACAGTACCTTCCATTCAAATGAAACAGAAAGAAACAAAAAAGACCATTAAGTTTCACTGCATGAGAAGGATGTCACACATACTCCTCCTGGATATATGCTGAAGAACATACCAAAAATCACGGGCCCTTGATGTGAAAGAGAACTGCATTCAGGGCTCATGAGATTATAACCAAGGATGGTCACTAGGTACAATCCCCCTGGTTTCAGCTGCCTTCATTAAATATAAAGGCAGCGCACCGTCCCCCAGATGTTATTGTCCATTATTATTTGTATTGTGGTAATGTACAGAGGCTGTTATCAGCATCGCGGTCCCATTGTCCTAGGCAAACATATAATGGAAAGATGGACCAGGTAGAAAACCAACAATTGTCTACTCTGTTGGTATATATGTTAGTATTTGAATAAAGCTGTAATCCTTGAATTCCAAAGCTAAATATCCCTCAGATTGTGGGACATGCAACATCTTATGACAAAAATGCTTCAATTCTCTCTTTTTGTAACTTCTGCAATATGCACCAGAGCTCCTCGGGTAAAGCACTCTCTGCTGTCTAGATGTAGTACATTGCAAATTGTGTCTCATCATGCTGAATGTGGTTGCCAAATAGATTAGGGAATTGGGTTGCTTTAGGTAGGGATACTGAATGAGCCTAATGAATAGTTTTACTGAATGTTGCAACCACTGACTTATATGCAGTGTTGTTGTAGCTGTGTCAGTCCCAGGATGTTAAAGGGACAAGCTGGGTGAGGTAATATCTTCTATTGGACCAACTTCTGTTGGTGAGAGAGACATGCTTTCAAGTTACATAGAGCTCTTCCTCAGTTCTGGGAAAGGTACTCAGAGTGGCACAGCTAAATACAAAAGGATCACTTTGAATAGTCCCTTAGAATACGTGCTAACTATTTATGATAAAGTATCTGTTCAACCTTATATTTAGGGCAAGATAGGAAATGGGAGTGATGATCCCCAGAGGGGTGGGGGAGGAATAGGTGCAGTATAGGATTCAGAAAGGGGAATGGTTTGTGTCTCTTGACCAGCTGGTCAAATCAACCATTTAGAAGTGACCAACTGTGATATAACTGTGGAAGATGGCCCATTCTTGGGGAATATAGGTTTCTCTCTCAGAAATTCAGTCAGTCTCTGGATTGATAGTAAACTGGGTGAGACCACAGAGCTGCCTATGACTTGCTGTGTGTTCTTCTCATCATGGGTAGGTAGATGCCAATAGATTACAAGATTGCTCAAAGATTCTAGGAAAAGTAGAGGGACCCATTCCTGGCATGTAGAATAGCCAGTAAAGAATGTTGAGATTTTGGTATCTCCCCCAGTGAAATCTCTAGGGCCTCTGCAATCCCGAGATTCTGAAAGGTCTTGAAATCATCCATGTAGGATGGTGGGAGGGAGAGGATAACCGTCTTGTCTAGTGAAGAGGATGATTTGTGAGAAGGTGGCGTCTCCTCCTCTGCACCTAGCTGTTGCTCTTCTGGGGGTTCTTCCAATGGACCTGTTACTGGGGCTGTTGTTCTTACCGGGCCCTCCGGATGAGGGCATGCTGTAGAACTGGTCACCATATGGGACGCAAATGTTCCAATGAGCCCACTGTGATGGGACACAAGGAAAAAGGGATAAGACCCCATGTTTGCTCTTGCCAGGGTTGCTAGGTCATTTGTTTTCGGGGGGGGGGGGGCGCTCTTCCTCAGGACACACCTCAAGGTAGGGAGGCTGGAAGGGCAAGGTGTTGGAATCCTGTATGGATGCATCCGAGTCACAGGACGTGTCCAGGGGTGGAGCAAGAGGTGTCAGTACAGGGGGTCTTGTCGATACTGGAGGCCAGCGAGGGACCAGTAAACACATCAGTACCAGTCATCAAGCCTTCGGAGAAGGATGTGCTAAGACAAGTGGATAAATCAGTACATGGAAATCCCTCATGGTGCCTCTTAGCAGATAGGGTTCAATTGGCCCATGGGGGGGGGGGGGGGAGGTGTAGAAATTAACATCATACCAGTGATCAACCATTCATAGAAGTATGTGGAAGGACTGGAGCCTGTCAGCTTTAAAAATGGTAAGTCAGTACCAGCAGACCATCCCACGTGGTAGCCCTCAACAGATTCTAGCTTTTCCAGGATCCAGAGGTCTTTGTGAGAAAAGCTCCTGGACAGTACTGGTGAATCTGGATGCTATTTCTTAGGAGTCAGCACATCAGGCTTCCTTCCTGTGAGCAATGGGATGGCTGCTTGGGCCCCCCTCCCTGCACCATCCATCCTGGGAAGGGGGTGCCTCTGCACCATCCATCCTGGGAAGGGGGTGCTTGGGGGGCCTCTGTTGCAGGCCCCCCAAGCATCGAGAGTGAGGAACCCCAGCAGCTGCAGAAGAAGTAGAGGTGAAACTGCAGGGGAAGTGTGCAGAACTGATGGAGGGAGGAGGCAAATGTGTGGATGATGCTAGACACCCTGCGCACCCCCACACACTCTTTCTTCAATCTACTTTAAGCAGTGGGTCTGGGGGAGCAAAAGCAGCAGCAGTGAGGGACAGACTGTGGCTGCTTAGGGTTTATATAAGTTTCTGAAGGCTTATCTGAATTAGTCCTGGCGGGGGCCTGAAACCCACAGTCTTGCAGTGCAATCGGCAGCAGAACAAAGCAAAAGGTCCTGGTATGGCAACTGGACTCCTCCAGTGCACACTGCAGCTATACTCTCCACTGTTCCAACTGATGCATGTTTGCAGTGCAATAACAATATGGTTAAAGACAGATCATTGAATACATTCATACACATTTTGGAAGCTGATTTGGTAGGGGGGAAAATACTGTACCTTGGTCTGCCACATCTTCAATATCTACTTTGAGTTCATTTGCCATGAAGCCAATAACTGAAAAGATGACAAAGCCTGCAAATATACTTGTGGCACTGTTGGTGCATGTGACTATCAATGTGTCCCTGAGGAGAAAAAGACATGTGCCAGCTTGCTTTAATATGTAAAAGAGAGCGTTGTATACAGTACATGTGCTTCAAGTAAAACGTGCACAAGCAATAAGAATATTGATAAAGGTTCTTCCCACCCAAACACACATCAACCCCTTTTTCAAGGGAATGTAGAGCTGGTGAAAGATGTCAGGCTGACCTGGAGACAGAAATCTTTGGATTAGCAGTAGCAGCAAGCAGCAGCAGTACAAGATCCCCCGCACTGACTCACCAATGTAACCCATTAATGTTCTGGAGAGAGCTTCTCAAGGGCTAAGCAGGACGTTCAGTTCTCATGCCCTTTCAGTCTTTGGCTCCTCTGATGCAACTGCCTGATAAAGCTCTGATGAATTGTGATGGTGGGGATTTTATTGTTTGTGATGTGGATACCTGTCCAATGGATTTTGTGTAGGGTGCCAAACAGCCATGACTTTCAATCACTGTTTGTCTTTGCTGAATTTAAACCAGACATCTCAATGTGAAGCTTTCCATATCCCGTATCATTCCCCCAACCCCCCACATCTAGTCCCTCTTCCATGTACTTTCTGATATGATGTTCATTATCTTTTCAGTGTTGTGAGGAGCAGCCTCAGGAGATAAGTGTGCCCGAGTAGTGGGCTTTATTCTTTAAGCATATGTGACTTTATAAAGAAAAAATCCATAATGATCCCCCTTCAGAGCTCTCACATCTTGGCTAGGATGTCTATTCTGCCATTAATACAGGTATGTGTCAGACTCCCACTTTGAACTCTATGAATAAAGACGTCCCTTGTCAAAAATTCAAACCCTGGAAAAAAAAGTTTTTCCAACTTGGCATTGAATTGCTCAGTCTCACTGCCATTTACTCATTAGACCCAAGACGAAAAGCTATGTAGAAAGCTGTCAAGAACGACACTGAGCTGACAGCATCCTGGAGTCCCTAATGGAGCATCCGTTAAACAAGATAATACAATATACGATCATTCTTCAGTTCTGCTGAAGGTAGATAACATTCAGTTTGGAAGGAGATCAGTGTGCGCTAATCTTGTTCCAAAGGAAAGGTTTTGCTGGGACAAGCCTCAAAAGGAGAGAGAGAAAAAAGTATGAAGCATTATCCATTGTGTCAGCTAAAGGGACATGATCAAAGAGTTTTAAGTTCCAAAATTTAGGGTATGTGTTACAAAGTGGATTTAAGCAAGACTGGTACCGTTATAAATGGTTTCATGAAGGTTAAAAAAGTGAAAATATTTTTTTAAAATAATTAAAACTTGCCTTTGGCATACTAGAATGAACCAATTGGAAAACAAAACTGATTATATAAAGAGAAAAACTGACATGCCCTATTTTACCATCCAAACTGTGTGAAATGTAAAATTAAACCAAGAGGTGAAAGAGCACTAAGCTTCTTAAATTTCTTTCAGCTTTAATACTATGAGATTTATTAATAAGAACTTTTTCCAGGTTATTTTTTTTAACTTGGTAGTGTACCTTTAATTCTGAAGTTCAGCAAACATTTTCCAAATACATTAAGCCATTAGCTAATTAATACACTAAGCCACCAGAACAGGAAAATGACATATTGTGTTTTCACACCTGCATGTTTTCCTTATGTTTTGGAGCACTGTTTTTCCAAGATTAGAGGAGTCCAGACAGCACTAATAATCCAAGACATGGGCCCAAGATTTTTAAAAAATAAAGCCTAAAATTATAACTCAGAGGGTGCTGTTGAGCCCTCAGCTCTTTTGAAAAATCAGACCACGTATTTAGGTGCCTGTAACAGGGTTGGACTCACCCCTGTGGCGCCTCCTGCTGGTTGTCATCGGGAATTAGCTCACCAGCCTCTGGAGGACCCTCTGCAGGCCGGTGAGCCACCTGACTGCTCTGGCCCCCGTGTCCCTCCCAGGACCCCGGTGCCCCTTTAATTGGGGGTGCTGCCCCCTGGCAGTACCCCAGAGATCGGGGTCTCCCCTCCCTGGGGGAACCCCAACCCACTATCCCCACCTCGCCTCAGTCGTAGGCTACTGCCAGTCACCAGCTAGCCCCCGCGCCCTGGAGCAGACTGCAGTACAAGCCACTCATCACAGGCAAAGGGGGTTTGGACCTGCTACCTCAGCCTACCCGTGGGTTACCCCTGCAACCCCAGTACCTAGTTGGGCCTAACCCTAGGCCACAGCCTGGGGTTTTCTCAGGCCGGAGCTCCCCAGCTCCTAGGGCCTTCCCCAGCCCTGCTCTACCCTAGGTACCTGCTCTGGTCCCTGCAGCCAAGCCCTTCTCCCTTTACAGGCAAAGGGAGACTGTCTCTTCTGCTCCAGGCCCACTGCCCTCTTTTTAGGGCCAGCTGGGCCCAGATTCAACTGGCCACAGCTGTGGCTGCTTTGCCAATCAGCCTGGTTTCTCAGCCTCAGCCCTCTCCCAGGGCTGTTTCCAGCCCCTCAGGGCAGGAGCAGGGTGCCACCCCGCTACAGTGCCTAATTAGGAATTTAGGAGATTGATTTTCAGCTTTATTTTTTGAAAAATCTTGGTCCAGGGACTTAAAAAGATATGCAGAACCATACTTACCATGTAAGTAGTGCCAAAAATGTGCTATGTGCTTCACAGACGTTAAGGATAAGGTCCTTGCCCTAACAAGCTTACAATCTAATGCCTTGATTCAGAAAAGTACTCGAAGATACACTTAAGTCCATTCCTATTCAGGACAACACTTAAGCATGTGCTTAAATGCTGTTCTGAATAAGAATGCTTTCCTGCCAGCAAGTGAGTTAATCATTCTCATAGGCATTGCATGCACCTTAATGAGGACACTTTTTTTAATTACCATTTCTTGTATAGGTTTTCTGAGGAAAAAACTAAGCTGAGTGAAGACAACTTTTTCAACCAACAAAATATAACTTTTTCTTAAAAAAAAAAAAAAAAAAAAAAAAAAAAAAAAAGGCTCCTAAGTTTGACCTTGGAGAATTTTTTTTAAATGTAACATTGGTGTAAATGAAACTGCAAGAGTAATAAGCAGCCTTGCTAGAAACAGAAATCACATATGTAGAAATTGAGTGTTACCCACTCATACCTCTCTCAATACAGCTTGACCCTCGCCTAATTCTAATCATGGAGTTGCTCTTGAGCAGTGCTGGATTTCATGACACTGCCTAGAGTCCTTGACAGCTTTCTGGATTGCTTTTCATCCTGGGACTGACTGCTTGTAATGAGAACAAATGTCCCACAGGGACTATGGTGAGCTCAATGCACATTTTGGGAGTGGTGGATTTTGAAAGCAAAAACTACAACAAAAGGAGACCCTTTCCAACCAGATTTCAACAAATCAGAGGTAGATCACATTTTGGATTTAAGCTACTTAATGGTGTGTCTTGAATAATATTGATTGATTTAGCCTCTCCATACCTGTAGCAATTATTATGGAATTTGTTATATGAAGAGAGAGTAATTAGACCTCCCCACGCAGCAGATAATGAGAAGAAAATCTGAGTGGCAGCATCTTTCCACACCTAAGAAAGCACAGGAGAAAAACAGTGTCAGCTTCAGTGAAGAGCTTTGGACAGGCTAATGAAATCAATGGTGCCATCAAACATTACAGTCAAGATATTAACAGAAATGATGTAAATAAATTCAAACACAATTGATGTTAATAAGACAGCAATTTATGGCCAAATTCTGCCCTCAAATGGATGGTGCCTATTTGATCATTGGACATTAGCTTGAACAAGAATGTGAGGACAGACTATAACCTTTGGCAAATATAGAAAACAGATATTTAGTGAATTACATTCTGTACAAAACAGAATGGATTTACCTGTGTTCAACAAAGAAAATGCACATCTAGAGAAAAAAAAATCTTCAGTCAATACCAATAGGTTATCTAGCAGATCCCCAAATCCAGTCAAAATGGCATTTTCTCCTCCTGATGCAAGGAAGTAACTCCACTTTGTGTTAACTAAATTGCACACCATGAGCCAAGTTCAGCTCTGGTTTCAATGGGAGTTGTGGGCACTCACCTGTGAGGTCTGAATTTCATCATATCAGAGGAAAATATGCCGGGATGAAGGCTTTTAAAAATAAAAATATCAGACACTGTCCATGCTCTAGGTCATTACAGATTATTTTCTACAGAACATGAGCACAGGCCTCAGATGCATTTATCGCCCGGTATTCAAGTGCTTAGCACCTGCAGTTAGGGCCAGGTTTTCAAGAGCGATCAGCACCTCATTTAGTATAGCAGGTCAACATTTTTCAAATGTTTGATAATTTTATGAAAATTTTTACTTAATATTTGATTTTCAACACAAATAAGTGAACCAAAACTTGTCCAAATGTTGAGGTTTGTGTCCAGCAATAAAGAGGATTGTTACTTTTGTCATAACTGGAAAATATCAAAATTTTAATTGTTTGAAACTTAAAAAAATATTTTTGTTAATATTTAAAAATGTTAAGGGTTTTAAAACTAGCTCTTTTATTTAAACACCTAAATAAGGGCCATATTTTCAAAAGTGCTTCACTCCCAGCAGCTCTCACTGTGACACTTGTGGCCAGATTTTCAGAAGTTTTTTTTTGAAATCTGTCCACTTATTTCGGTGTATAAACTGGAGTTGTGCGGAAAATGTTTACTACTCACAACAACACAGGGTTAAAAACAATCCAATATAAGCAAAGTAGCTATGAAGTAAAAAGCCACCCATAAAACGTAATCAGAAGGGAACAATTTTCCAGCTGTGTTTCAGATACAACCAGTGTCCCAATATCGTGTCAGTGAAGATGATTTACGTCCTGGAAAACTGGCAGATTTCCTGAGTTCTCAGCAGTTTGAAGCCAAAACTCTTGCTACACCACCTGAACAGATTTCAAATGTTAATTATCCAAACCTGAACTCCAACCCTAGCTCAAACTTGAATGTGATCACTAAAATCTAACCTAAACTTTAATATGCCTCCACATAGGAACATTCCTCCATGGCCCATCTGCAAATCAGTATCACAGTAAGTAAACACATAATACATGTACATCTTTGAGATTTTAATTTACTAGCTGCTCTAATAAACTACTTGGTTTCAAACAGTTCAAATTGTATGGGAGAGAGACATGCACCTTGAAGTCTTAACCATGATTTGAGGACTTCAGTAGCTTAGACATAGATTAGGGATTTATTACGGGAGTGGGTGGGTGAGATTCTGTGGCTTGCACTGTGCAGGAGGTCAGACTAGATGATCGTAATGGTCCCTTCTGACCTTAAAGTCTATGACTGTGAAAGACGAAAAATAACCTCCTTCCAATCCTTTCCAATTCACGTTGTAATATTTTTAGCAGTACATTTAGGTATCAAAAATTCTTCAACTCTAACTCTTACTATGTAGTTAGTGGTTCCAGTTACCTATGATATTGATTATAAACAAATGTTCTATACACGTACATTTGCACTTTATATAAAGCAAAATTACATAACCTGATCTGATAGTGATCAAAGTAGGATTCACTTTTCAGAATAATCTTATTTTTTTCAGTGTGTATTAAATCATCCACCATGAACCCTAAAGTAATTTACAAAAAACAACAAACCTGTAAATCATGCAAGTGTGTTGTATTATTAATATGTTAAAATTAACCAAGAACAATTTCAACATCAACTCAGTAAATCTATACTTTCTAAATGTGTATTCATAGATTCCAAGGACAGAAGGACCATTGTGATCATCTAGTCTGACCTCCTGTATAACACAGGCCATAGAACGTCCCCAATCCCTAGAGAAAATCTTTTAGAAAAACCATCTTAAAAATCTTGATTTAAAAATGGCCAGTGATGGAGAATCCACCACAACCCTTGGTAAATTGTTCCAAGGATTAATTATCCTCACTATCAAAAATGTACAATTTATTTCCAAACTTACAGCCATTGGATCATGTTATATCTTTCTCTTCTAGACTGAAGAGCCTATTACTAAATAGGTGTTTCCCATATAGATACTTATAGACAGTAATCAGTAAACCTTAACCTTCTCTTTGTAAGCTGAATAGATTGAGCTCTTTTAGCCACTATAAGGCATGTTTTCTAATCCTTTAATCATTCTTGTGGCTCTTCTCTGAACCCTCTTCAATTTATCAACATCTTTCCTGAATTGTGGGCACCAGAACTGGACATTGTGTGTGTGTATACACACACACACACACAGTCACTGTAACACGTCTTAATGTAACACAATGAAACATACAATAAATTAGTGATACGAGAACAAGATTCCACAGATGACATTTTCATACACCAATACTCCACATCTCAAATGTTTGTAATAAACAGTAATAAGTCTATATCAGTTTATTTTCCCTATCAAAGTGTTATAAGGGGAATAATGAGCCCACCATAGCATCAATTAGTTTCTCCCACTTAGGCGTGATGAAGTACCAGATTCCAGCCCCCGCTCCTGGCAAGGTTACTCCTCTGATAAGCAGGATGATGAGCACTACATAAGGGAATGTAGCAGTAAAATACACGACCTAGAAAGACCACAAAATGTTATTGATTTGGATCTATATGAGACAAAAGTAAGAGTAGTCCACCACTGCCTAGAAATAGCAATTTCCCAGCCACGTACACATTAGCCCAGAGGAGGAGCAGAGTGGGAAGACAACAACAGGTTTATTTCCCAGGGGTCCTGACAATGCTGTCATTTTTACACCACTTCTTGCTAGTGGCAATAGCAAAGGCACTAAAGATTAGGTGCAGAGAGCTGGGGTGCTAGATAGTTGGGGGGAAAAAAGGAGAGATAAAAGTTGGAGTTTACAATCAAATTCAGACATCCTCAGCTGGTGTAAATCAACATAGCTTTATGAGAATTAAATGAGCTATGCCAATTTACACTGGTGAAGAATCTAGCCTGTCATTTTTCAATATTGGCTAAATCTGCAGTGTTGTTGTTTGCACCTCTTTAGAATTAAAACATGAATTATGAGCCTGATCCAAAGCTCATTGAAGTCAGTGGAAATAATCCCATTAACTTCAATGAGCTTTGCATCAGGCCCTAAGTAGCTAATGACCTGAACACATTTCATCTACCAATTATGAATTATTCAGCACACACAGTTGGATATGTAGAGTTGTTCCAGTTGATCATATGAAAAAAGCTGAGTGAGTCAAGACCTGCTAGAGGCTATGGGGTAGGGTCTAAAAACCAAAATCTTTTATATCTTGCAGCTTCTGAATCTCTTATTGGGACTGAGATCCTCCACCTCAACCCCCTTAACTGAGATGACTTTTGAACATACCTTCCCAGCTTCCATTTCACATGAACCTACTCAGAGATCAGCAATTACCCTCACTCTTAGTCCATTGGCAGCCTTCTCCTCTCTGTCTCCCAAACTTTTGTACAAGGAACCCCTGCCGGAGAGTTTCATTGGAATACATGGAGCATCCAGAGGCCATATCTTTGGTATTTTTTAATCTCATTGCAGTGTTAATATAAAGTTACAACTGTGCCAAAGCATAATCATTTATATAGTTCATAACTATGCCAAAAAGACAATATGATAAAATAATTTAATTACCAGATAAACTCTAGTGCTGGGCAAATAAATTAATGAAATAGTTTACTCAACAAATTCACTCTTTTTTTCAGCCTACAAACAGATCACAATTTTCTGTATTTACTCATTCCAAATTCTATGTGAATTTCATCAGCAAATAATTCTTGTCCCAGGTCATGTGGTGTAAATATTTAAAATTTGTGCTGTAATCATTATGTCACATGACTTTCAATGAGACGTATGCTTAAGTCATTTTTAAAAGGAATTTAAGCTCCTAAATCACTTTATGAAAATGTGTATAATCATCGAATATTTGTGATCATGGGTTGTGTGGAAGAAACATCTTAACGAAAATACAATCTCAAAATCTGTATTGACTTTAATGACACTGGAAGCATTTTTCATGGAACTTCAGTCGATAAACACTCAGCACATTATTAACACAGTTATAGATAACATGCACATTAATACATCATAATTAATATTGATATAAATGCATAGCAAATGAATAAGCCATGACTAACTGCATGTTTTGAGGTGTTTCTGGTTAGGAATCTTGATATTGCTCTCTTCCAAAAAAAATTAAATTAGAAAACGCTTAGATTTTGAGTTGGCAGTAGACAGAGCAGCACTGAGTTATTCCCAAAATAGATACACATCTGACTGGAAAGTCCAAACAATAATATTGTTTCACTGAGTAATAATTACTCATCAGAGAGGAGCATGTAGTTGCAAAGCTTAGGATGGTGGCCAGTGGAAAATTGCAGTTAAAAACCAAAAAAGATGCTACAGTTTTCAAATACCTGAAATATGCTATTTTTTCTAATTAATTCAGGTGAAAAATAAGATTGCCACTGTATGGCTTCCTAATTCAGTGTACTGCTTCCCGTATTATGTTAGACAGCCTTTGCAGAAGAATCTCTCCAATTAAAAAATAAAATAGAAAAGGGGATAATTCTACATCCCTTCCTTTTATTTCATCCAAATTGCTTTTAAGATCTTAATTTGGCTTGTACTATTTGAAAGGTAGCATGATTAAAAAGTACATTCTACCAAATGAACGCCCAATCCCACAGGACAAAAAGGACTATTATGAAAACCCTGGGCACCATTCATCCCTAGTAGAACGCCTTTAATGTCAGAGGAGTAACACTAGACATGAATGTGGCCCAGTAACTAGAAAAATTGGTTTCAGTGTAGTAGCCATGTTTCTTTGTCTGTGTCAGCAAAAAGAAAAGAAGAAAGGAATACTTGTGGCACCTTAGAGACTAACAAACTTATTTCAGCATAAGCTTTCATGGACAGTTCCTTTCAATTAATTAGCCTTTACAGTTGGTATGGTTACTTCCACCTTTTCGTGTTTCTCTGAATGTATAAATATCCTCCTACTGTATGTTCCATTCTATGCATCCGACGAAGCAGACTGTAGTCCACGAAAGCTTATGCTGAAATAAATTTGTTAGTCTCTAAGGAGCCACAAGTATTCCTTCCTTATTTTCTTTTTAGAAAAACTGGATGGCTCAGCCTTTCATCTCTAAGGGCTTGTCTACATGAGAGAGTTGCACTGCTTTAAAGGTGTCATTTTAAACCTATTTAGGTAAATTGGTACAGAAGCCTGCATGGGCACTCATTTCACTTTAAACCAGGCTCATTTCAGTTTATTTTACGAATTGGTTTAAGCTAAACTGGAATAAATCCCTTTTCAACCAAAGTAAGAGTGCCCACATGGGGGCTTCCAGCAGTTTAATTTAAATGAGCTTAACAAATAAGTTAAACTGGTGCAACTTTCTCACATAAACTAGGCCTAAATGACTGGTTCAAGTCAAGAATAGGTCAGTAGTCCCTGAATGATACTACAATACATTGACTACTCAGTACTCGGAGATTAGTTGACAGTCTCAGTCTAGTTCCTAGTGAATGGATTACCCAGGTGATAGAAATCCATTGCTACAACTCACATTAACTGGCACCTTTTCTGAGAGTCTTGGCAGGTGTCACGGGCTCCACTCACTGCTAAGGTGCCTCCTCTTGGCCACTCCGAGAACTAGCTCCTTCCAGGTGCTGTGCCTTCCTCTGGCAGTCTCTCCACCCATTATCCCCCTCTTGCCTATAGCCCCTCTCGCTCCAGGAGCTGCAACTTCGAGTTAGGTCACTATAGTCCTCCCCTTCCAAAGTATCACAAGTCTTTCAGGGTGAACTGTCCCAGGCAGTCCACTCTCCACTTCCTCAGTGGCTGGCAGGAGAACACAGACCCACCTTCTACTCTGGGTTCCAGCTCAGAGGCCCTTTGATCAGCAGCCAAAGTCTGTACTATCCTATACCTTGGTGCTTTTCCCTGAGCATTTCCTACCTTTCTGGCTCTCCCCGCTCTCTGGGTTTGCCAGCTGCACAACTCTCAGGGAGTAACTGTAGGCTACTTGCCTTTATAGCCCCAAATACACCTCACTTCTCCCAGGGAGTGACTGCAGACTACTTCCCTTGCAACCCCTTTCTGCTCTCAGCTCCTGGGCTTTATCCAGCCCCACCTGTTCCTGTCCAGCTGAACCCTGTCCAATTAATCCCTGCTCCCTGGCTCCTCCACCAGGTGCAACCTAAGCAGTTAATTGGCCTATCTAGCTGCCTTAATAACCCCTTCTGGTCTTGTGTGGAGTGGACACCCCATCACAGTAAGGAAGTCAAGAACTCAAGTCGCTTGGAGACTGAATGACCCTTTTTTCCTACAAGAGGTGAACTCTACAGGCAATCTGCTTGTGGCAGATTGGTAGGGCCCTGGAGCCTTGTTACTTCTGCCCAGACTTAACCTGTTCTTTGGCTAAATGGAGAATTTTAATCTCCAGTGCTGACAAGCCAGAATTTTTCATATGCTCTAGGTTCATTAAAAGAACCAGTTTTACTACTATATGCAAGTCTCAGTTTATTCATTTCTGGATCTTCTCTCCCCCTTGCCCACACCCTTCACAAAGCAACTTTTCCCATGACACTTGGAGTGACAAGCCCTGCTCCCACCCCTGGAAATTCCAGCATTGCCAACCTCAAGAGATCAAAAATCATGAGTCGGCTCCCCAAAAATCATGAGATTGGCCTTAAAATCATGACTTTTTTTTAAAAAAAGATTATATTGTATTTTTTAGGTCAGTCTCTTGATGTTTGAACTCCCCCATGGTGTGTGCATGTGACAATTAACGTTGTCCACTCCCCCACATGTACTGGAGAAGGTGATTTTTGACCTCTGCTGCAGGAGCTCTCACCCCCACATCTGCCCAACTCCTGTCCAGCAATTAATCTGGCCTCCCAATCCCCTCTCAGTTCAGCCCCCATCACCACCACCTCAGTTCAACCCCCCTACCTCATCGACCCCCACGGCCCTCAGTTCATCCTCCCAACACTCAGCCCATTTGCTCAGAACCCATCATCAGTGCAGCCCTCCCACCTCATCAGTTCTCATCCGATTCATTTCAGCCCCCCTGTAGCCTCCAGCCTCACCTCTGCTCTTTAGGGTTCTTCACCCTCCCCAAGCCTGAGGGTGCTGAAGTGGGGATCCCTCTCCCACTTCCCAGGCTGGCAGGGGAGCAGCCGCCCAGGGCTGACAACTGGAACCCTGGCTGCACCTGGGGCGGCTGACAGCATTTCTAAGTAAAATTAACCCTCACGTTTAGAACTCTACATGTCGGGCTTTTTTTCCAGTTGATGCTTATTTGAGGGTTGGCCCTACTCTGCTATCTCAGATGAAGTTTCTCTTCCCAGTAGCGTAGCCAGGGGGGAGCAGTGGGAGCAGCTGCTCCCCCTGTAAGGAGAAGCAGCGCCTTAAAAAGCGCCACCCGAGCCCCGCTGCCAGAGCTGGGCTGGGGGGGTGGGGGGTGTGCTTTAAAACGCCTGCAGCTCCTGCCGCTGCAGGGAGCCACGGGCCTTTTAAAGTGCCCCCCCCCAGCCCCACTGCCAGAGCCGGGCTCAGGCAGGGATTTAAAAGGCCTGCGGCTCCCTGCCGCTGCGGGGAGCTGCAGGCCTTTTAAAGTGCTGCCGGAGCCCCGCTGCCAGAGCTCTGGCAGTGCTTTAAAGGGCCCGGGGCTCTGCAGCGGCTGAAGCCCCGGACCCTTTAAAGCACCACCGGGTGAGTACAGGGGGAGCGGGGAGGCGCCTTTTTATAGCGCCGCTCCCCCTGTGCTCCAGACCTGCCTACGCTACTGTCTCTTCCCTGTTGGGCATAGGGGCCAACTTTCCCCAGTACTGGTGGGTGCTGGTGCCTCCCCAGCCCCGCCCCAACTCCACCCTTTCCCCACCCCCATTCCAACCCCTTCCCCAAATCTCCACCCCAGCCCCGCCTCGTCCCCTGAGCGCGCCACATTTTCCCTCCTCCCCAGGCTTGCTGTGTCAAACAGCCATTTGGCGCAGCAAGCCTGGGAGGGGGGAGAAGCGGAGCGGCGGCCCGCTCAGGGGAGGAGGCAGAGCGGAGATGAGCTGGGGGCGGGAGGATGAGAGGGGCGTGGGGAGCCTGGTGCCCGGCAGGGCTGGGGGCAGAGGAACTGCTCCCCGCCCCAGCTCACCTCCACTCCACCTCCTCCCCCCAGTGCGTCGTCGCTCCGCTTCTCCCTCCCTCCCTCCCAGGCTTGCTGCGCCAAACAGCTGATTCGCGCAGCAAGCGCTGGGAGGGGGAAGAAGCAGGACGCGGCGGCATGCTCAGGAGAGGAGGCAGAGCAGAGGTGAGCGGGGGCGGGGAGCTGTTTTTCCCCGTGGGTGCTCCAGCCCCAGAGCACCCATGGAGTCAGCGCCTATGATGCTGGGTGTGACAAAGTTCCTCCTCTACCTTGGTGAGTCCTGCGCTTATTTGCGGATTTTGATCGCCTCAGAGATCTTCCCCTCTGGTAGAACCCACAGTCAAATTCCTCCTGTGTCTGATCAGGAGTTGGGAGGTTTGGGGGGAACCCGGGCCCGCCCTCTACTCCGGGTTCCAGCCCAGGGCCCTGTGGATTGCAGTTGTCTATAGGGTTTCCTGTAACAGCTGCGTGACAGCTACAACTCCTGGGCTACTTCCCCACAGCCTCCGCCCAACACCTTCTTTATGCTTACTGCAGGACCTTCCTCCTGATGGTCTGCTGATGCTTGTACTCCTCAGTCCTTCAACTCTTCTCACTCTCAACTCCTTGTGTGCCTCTTGCTCCCAGCTCCTCGCACGCAACACCACAAACTGAAGGGAGCTCCTTTTTAAACCCAGGTGCCCTGATTAGCCTGCCTTAATTGATTCTAGCAGGTTCTTCTTAATTGGCTCCAGGTGTCCTAATTAGCCTGCCTGCCTTAAATTGGTTCCAGAAAGTTCCTGCTTGTTCTAGTGCAGCTCCTGCTCTAGTCACTCAGGGAACAGAAAACTATTCATCCAATGGCCAGTATATTTGCCTTCTATCAGACTTCTGTACCCCACTTGTCTGGGTCTGTCACATAGGGTATAGCCAGCTGTCTCTTGTTAGCTTGATAGCTTTGTTTATCTGATATCTAAATGAATTAGCATTTTCTTTCAAAGTACTTTGGAATTAACTGCCCAGTAGAGAAATGACATTTCTTTGTTTAGGAGGGGTAACTCCTGTTTGATTGGAAACACATTTATGCAGTGACTGAAAAAAAATTCCTGACAGAGTTCTCTCACGAGATCATGAATAAGGCTTAGTTTTAGTTAGAAATTGTGCCTCTTGTGATCAATTTGCAAGAGTTGGCATGTCAAATTCCACAGCTACACTGAAATGACTGTTTCCTGAGAAACAAGGGGTGTCTGGACTCAAATTTGAATTGACTCCCCCAGTTTATGAAGTGAAGTTGCTTAATTTCCACGACTGCAGAAATGATTGTTACTGCATAGACATTTCCCATAACTGCATAAAAGTGTCACTGTAACTGATAATGGGGCTTTAATTATGAACCCTGAACAGAAATATGAAAGGTTGTCCAAGTCTCCTGGAAAAAATAATTGCCAAATACATTAAAAAGAAGTGGATCACTGTTAAGGCCTCTGCAGATCTGGGAGCGAACATCCCACCAAAAATATCTGCAGATTTCCACTGGCTTTCTAGTTAATCAGAAACATAGGAAGCAAATGCTAACAGAACATTTCACTGACATTTAGTTAGGAGGGGTTCTCAAAATTCATTGCACCACAACCCCCTGTTGACAACAAAAATTACTACACAACCCTGGGATGGGGGACCGAAGCATGAGCCCGCCCAAGCCCAGCTGCCCTGGGCATGGGGAGGGCGGGCCAAAGCCAAACCCAAGGGCTTCAGACCCAGGTTGTGGGGGGGCCTATAACCTGAGTCCTGCCACCCAGGGCTGAAGCCCTTGAGCTTTGGCCCCAGGTTTTGGGACTTGCACTTTGGCTTCAGCCTTGGGTGGTGGTGTTCAGACTTGCTGGGGTCTGGGCCGAAGCCTAACACCAGCCCTGGAGACCCCACTAAAACAGGTCCGTGACACACTCTGGGGTCCTGACCCACAGTTTGAGAACTGCTGAGTTAAATTAACCATCTGGAACGCAATCCTGCACCCAGAACTCCCCCTGAAGTGAGCAGAAATCTGGAGTGAAGCTGGGCAAATAACAGATGTTTTGGTTAACTGGCAATTCCAAAAAATCATTTTGAGTTGAACCAAAAATGGCACTTTTCAAAATTGTTGGCAAATCAAAAAGAAAGAAAATGGTTTCTGGTCACACAAAACATTTTATTTTGATTATGAATTAATATTTTTTTAAATTTTCTTAAAGTTAAAAGAGATTTTGAAATGGAAAATCATTTTGAATCAAAAATCAAAATGTTTTCTTTTTTAAATATCAAAATAAAATATTTCAATTTTTTCATAATTTTTTACCTAAACAATTAAGTGAAATCTACACAAGTTTTCAAAATGTTTCAGTGTCAGCAAATCTGCATTTTTTGCTCAAAAAAGGTTTTCGTCAAAACATTTTGCCTGGCTCCAACCTTGAGTGTACAAGGAAAATAGGCCTGGATTCAAAATGAGATCACTCCACAAACTTCTCATAACATGGGATCATCCCCTCTCAAAATGTTCCATAGAGTAACACCAGCATCTCTTCCTGCCGTTTTCCACTGGCCCTGGTTATAGTACTTAGTAAGTTCAACTTCCAGTCAGATCCCATAAAACTTGCTTTTAGCAACTTTCAGTTGATTCACTGTCAAACTATAAGTGCTATGGATTTAAAGCAACATAGTGTACTGTTACTGGTTTACTGTGGTAAAGAAATATTCTCACTTTTCCTGATGTCTTGATTCCTTTAGCCAGGGATGCGTACACAATCGCCCAAGCCAGAAAGAGAGCAAGTGCCAAGGGCCACCTGGTTTCACCAGGATATTCAATCCCTGCAGAAATCTTCAATACAAAGTACCTGAGAGTCAAAAAGTTAGTGACAATGATTGCAAGCTGCATTCTCCCAGTGTAAGGATCTATATTAGACATTGCTTATAGTGCTGAGAAGTTTCTCTGAGCTACCCCAAAGGCTTCAGTGAATTTCACCTTGTATTATTATACCTTTTATTAATAATTATTGTTATTTATTATTTATGTGCATTGTGACAGTGCCTAAGAGACACAGTCAAGGACCTGGACTGCATTGTGCTAAGTGCGTACAAACAAAATAAAGAGATGGTCCTTTTTCTCTTGAAACTTAACTTTTTTATCCTTCACACCTGAAGGTCAGTTTTCACATGCTGTAGTTCCAGTCTTCTGGAACCAGTCATAACTGACCCATTCAATTTAACCCCCAGACTTACTAGCAGAAAAGTAACCTAACATTTTCTAATCAAATAGGGGTCTTACTTAAAGTACTCTTCACTTCCACTGACAAAAGTCTTGTTTCCTTGGCTGGTGAAGTTAACCATAGTCAAGTTTGGATAGGCACTCATACAGAAAGTAGAGTTCTTGATCTGTATTTTTGGGTGATCACCAATGATACACGAATCTGTTAAGAAAAAGCACAAATAAAAGGAAGGAAAGTACTGGACTAAACTTTTTCGGGACTGATGGAGACAACTCTGAACATACCATTAAATAGATCTACATGATACGGTGTGATATGTTACGTTTCTATAGCACCTTCCAACCAAGGATCTCAAATCATTTTATAAATATAATTTTTATTAAGTCTCAGTACCCATCTGAGATAGTTGGCATTGTTATGCTTTTTTTCACCAATAGATAATCTAAGGCACAGAGAGGTTTAGGGACTTGAGTCAATGGGAGATATGGGTGAACAAATAATGCAGAATTGACCCCCAGTTCACTCATCCAAGGACAATGTCAAGCTGTGGCAATACTGAGAACAGAACCCAGGAGTCCCATCCACTAAACAGATGTAAATACAGAGACAGAGATCTAACAAAAATTATACCTATGAAAAACAATTGCACTCCAAAACACACAACTGTAAATGTTAAATAAGATAATATGGTTGAATATTAGCCACATATGGGTCCAAACCAAAACCTTAGATCTATCCTGGGTGAATTTGGATTCAGATACAAGTGTCACGTTGATACTTAGCCTTACAATATACAAATAAATTCCAGATCTGAAAAACCCCAGACTTTAAGGGTCTTCAAATTGGATCTGGATCCATATGTGATCTGGGGCTACTTTAGTCTACAAAGAAACCTTCTGTGATTACAGATATGGCTGTCTTTGCCAAAGTTCCCAAAGATCACCAACAAATTTTAAACAAATACGTTTGTTAATTCAAGAGTATTTCATTTGAGTAGGAAGTATAAATTTTCTAAGCTGAATTGCCAACAGCTAGCATAGTCTCTCTTTCTCTCTCTCAATATTTATCCATATTATCTTCTGAAGCTCAAAAACTTCCTAACTCAACACTTATATAATTCTAAACCACTATGTTCAGTTACAAAATCAGAATCATTCTGTTTAGTGTAACTCCTTCCTGAAGATATCATTACTGGCAATTTTAATAAATTATTTGAGACCATAAAAAAGAAACATGAAATACAAAAATATTTTATAGGTGTTTAAATATTGTCAGCAGGGCATCACTTCCCATTTGTATTGCATGACACAGTCAAGCTCAGCTCTCTGATAAAAGGAAAACCCAGACTTCTCTGAAATGGATATTGTCACACTGCAAAGCAATCAGCAAAGAAGGATGTGTTGAGCTGTCATCTCCCTTCCCCCCAGACTCTAATGACATCACCACTTCCATGATTCACCTGAGCTCTACCGGCAGGCTGATATGAAGACGAGCAAAAAAGTGACCTTAGGTGTCATCCTATGAAACCTACTATGAGCTGGTTGCCGTTAGATGTATAACTTGATATGTTCTGTTTGTAGCACAGATTTAAAAGCTACTTACTGTTTGTGATCATAGTGCTATGGCTCTCTAAGGCTTATTCTCATTGGAAATGAGGAGACAATTCTAATACTTCTGTAAAATATATTCCCTGTGAGTGTGCGTGCCCACGTGCATGAGCGAGAGCAAGGGATATGTGTATAAGTGCACATGGTTTTAGATTAGATTGAAAGGTTTTCCTTAAATAGAATTATTAATTAATATAGTGTCTATTTGTGCATGCAAAGTGCACAAATATACAGGACACACTATAATAATTTCTATTTCTATTTAAAGAAAACCTTACAATCCTATCTAAAACCATGCGTGCTTTTACACATACAGATACGGCTTGCTGACACGCACACAGAATATATGATACTGACGTATTAGAATCATCTCTCCCCATTTCCAATGGGGATAAGCCTTAGAGAGCCATAGCGCTATGATCACAAACAGTAAGTAGCTTTGAAATCTGTGCTACAAACAGAAAATATTAAGCTACACATCTAACTGCAACCAGCTCATAGTAGGTTTCATAGGGTGACACCTAAGGTCACTTTTGCTGCACTGCAGCAACTCTGCACAGCATTAACATTTGATAGCTTAGTTCTGTAAAGCTTTCAGTTTCCTTGCACTATCCTCTTAAAATCAGCAGAGGGCACAATTGTACTTTCAAGTATAAGCCCCTGCAATCATGTACAAATAAGTCTTCTCATGCAGTGCTATTGATCAAAACCGAACATATAACAGAAATCATGATTACACTACCTTGGAAGATGTTAGCATAGATGTAACATAGATGTTACATTTACATGGACAAACAATAATTAAAATCATACTTTTCTGAAATCAGGAAAGATAAGAGCAATTTAATAAGTCCAGTGATAACTGCGCTTATTTTTCTGTAGAAGAAAGCTGAAACTAATCTCAGGCCTTTCAAGACATGAGGCTCATTTTTAAAGATAGACAAAACCTTTCCGTTGCTGAGCAAGTTGAAGGATAAAAGTGCCAGAGAAACTGATCACATTAAGCCAATAGGAAAACCTGCAGTTGGCACTCGCCAACTTTACAGTTAGAAATAAAGGATCCTTAAAATGAGATGTGATCATCCCTGTGCTATATCTTTATAAGACAAAGCCCTTATATTCAACAACCTGTTTAAGACCATGCTTAACTTTAAGCACCTGAGAAGTCACACTGTCTTCCATGGGCAATTCATACCTAAGGATAATCACATTGCTCAAGTGCTTTGCTGAATGGGAGCCATAGCACTGCATTCAGATTGTACTTTCTCAGGCTTCTTGGACATTGAGGAAATTAAATATTTTTGAGAGAGTTTAATGCTTTACATTTTCACCTTAAAAAGAGGCTAATGTTTACAAATTTTCAAGCAAATATATGAAAATCATTCATTGGCTTTACAGAATTAGCACACAGTTCAACAGCTGTCTTTGCAGGGTGCGGAAAAAAAAGACAAGGGGGGCTGCTTATCTGGAGATCCCAGGTAGATGTGAAAGACAGACTTCAGAACATTAGAAGTATGAGTCAGATTGTACTATGGATCAAATGCAACCCTAGCGTAAGCACACAACTCCATCAAAACAACTGAGATTGCATCAGGGCTGAATTTGTCCCTGTATTCCTATTGTGAAATTGGTCCCTAAGGGCCCTTTTCTATTGACATCAACAGTATAGGATCAAATCCTAAGAGTTCAGACCTCCAGTGCATGATCAGTAATTATTAAAATTTCCCTAACTCATTGTTTTAGTTATTATAAATTATTTGTATTACCCTAGTGCCCAGGAGCCCTATAGCCATACAACATGGGGCTTTAAACCTCAGAAGCAATGTCCTTGTTTCTTATTATGTTGCCATTGCATCCTGTAAAGCTGAGCAAATAAATCATAAGTTGTAATGTATTCCATTAATGTTCTCTCCAGTTTGTGCATCATTCACTAACAGATCATGGATTTCTTGAATTTATTAGTTATTTGAAATTAGGTATTGAATAATTTCTGTAAAGAATTCTGAATCTGTAGCTTGTGTGTTCACAGTGCATTGTGAGTTTTCAAGATTTCCAATGCAAGCAGGTTAGATTGGATACACAAGCCACTTGGTAGGTTTCCTTTCCCTGACCAAATGAAACTCTTTGAATCAGGTGTTCAGGCTGAACAGTCCAATTGGAAACTGGTTTTCCTTAAATGGCCACTTAAAATCCACTATTGAGTAATGAGCAAGTGACCATTCTTGCTAGCATTCTCCTTTGCTAGAATATTTTCAGGACTCAAACACAATAGAGATGCAAACATAGTTAAAGTAAGTTTGTTTAAAAATATGAATCAATATAAATACTTCAATGAATATTGAATGTATTAACTTTATAAAAGCCAGATCTGAAGCCCATTAAAGTCAATGGGAGCCTTTCCATTTACTTAAATGAAATTTGGACAGCAGAATTTTGGTGGATTGTACAGTGGTCATAGTCATAACATGAAACACATGACTCTGACCTGCATTTGGGGAAAGATTTATTCCTGGTGAGTCAGAAATTAAAGTGGTGGGATTACTTTGTGGATGAAATTGGTTCGACTGAGCTTGTCAGTACTGAATCAACCAATACATTTGTCTTCTTTCCCCACCCCACCCCACCCTCCAAAAAATTATTTAAAAATTATCTGTGGTGTTAAAGAGACTGTATAAACAACACCTAATCAAAAATGATTCATTGAAATGCTCCACGGCACAAGCAGGTGACTGCCATAGCACTTCCAGCTGGAATGCACTACAATTTCTCTGATATTGGAAGCACAAATGGAAGGAACCTAAAAGGAACTTGCAAGTACCATATTACTGTTAAAAAGAGCTGATAAAAAATGCCATTTATTTTCGTGGGAAGTGTAAAAACTCCCCCCCCCCCCCCCCCACTAATTTTCAGTTTGGGGATTTTGTTTCTGTTTTCTAAACCTATTTTCAGTAAAAATTCTTTGGCTTTTGGTAAAAATTGTAGGTTTTCATGAAAAGCCAGAAACTTTTACTGAAAACCAAAACTTTTCACCAATAATATTTTGGTTTCCAGCTTCCAATTTTTCATTGAACTGGAAAAATTTGACAAAAATCCATTTTGGCCAAAAAGTCATTTTGGACTTTTTTTATGATTGAATTTTTTCAAAAAACAAACAAACAAACAAACAAAAAATTCAGCCAACAGATCTGAGAGAAGAGTGCATGATTATACAGATCACTTTACCAACTGCATCAACTGATACTGCAGTCTGACAATGATATTCAGGATCTGACTTCAGTGGGAGTGTTGTTGAATAAAGTGTTGTAGTTACAATACTTGTCTCCTCTTGTAAGGAATGTCCTTTAAAATAAAAAAAATGTTAAAAGCATGTCACAACTTACCTAATAAAAGTTTGTTTTTATCTTTGCAGTCTGGCGTGTTCCAAGGATTGGTGCAGGAAGCCCAGGGTAATACAGGTACAAAGGATGCAAAAAGGTAGAAAAGTGTATAGCACATAATAATATTATAGTATATGGCTATTAGAACAGAGATGATCAGCATAGCAATGCCACAGCCTGAAAAAGAAAGGAGATGGAAGGCTAGTACAATCATACATATTCATGATTACAAATAAAATATCCAGACCTGACCATATCATAGGCAGAAAGCCATTTTTCAGCTGTTGCACATACAAAAAACATTTCACAGATGGCCCAGCAGCAACACCCTAGCATTGGCTATGGAAGTCACTTATGGAATACAGATCACTCTATAGTTTTTAAAAAATCTGTTATATAAAATAATGATATAATTGTGAAATCTAACACAAAATATTACTTGGATTTCCTAAGAAAAGAGGGCAAGTTATATTAACAGTCCCTTTTGTAATAACATTCCAAGGTCAAATTAAGACTGCAATGCGTGGTTCAAGTGACAATGCGATGCCCAATAAAGTCATTTACAAATGTATTTTGTCTTCAGGCAACTCACACTTCTCTACAGAAGTTCCCGCCAACGTGAAGGGGGGATGGGCGGGATGGGGGAGGAGGCTGAGGCTCACCTTGTAAGGCCGGGATAGCTTTCCAGACAGACACAGGTCCCTGACTAGCAAACTGCCCCAACGAAACTTCCAGGAAGAAAATGGGTATTCCAGCTAGAGCCAGCATCATCAAGTAGGGGATGAGAAATGCACCTTGGGGGAAAGAGAAGAAAGATCTGAACTGCAGTGGGAAAGTGCTCAATCTACGTAATTCTCAGCATCAAACAGCATTTAAGTTAATAAAGATTCATGGTATTTAGGAAGCCTTAAGGGAACCTACTCCACTGGAGAATTAGCCGATGAAAAAGGCTGCTGCAGTGGGAACACCACCTACTCTAATCTGTTTAGAAGGGACACTGTAGGGCGTTTTGTTTCAGTAAATGCATCTTAAACATACTGCTCACCGCCATGCTCATTAAGAAGGGCTAGTACGGTGTCTTGAGAAAAGTCCTGTTCTAATTATTCTAGTCGCTCCTTATTCATTCTCCGGGAGCATTACGAATTTATTTCTGTACATTGCCACATTCCAGGGTTTCTTATGTTGCCTGGAAATGAATACCAGTCTCGCCGCAGGTGGTGACGCTAATTGATTAAATCGGGGTTAATTCCCCTCATCAACTGCAACTGTGTCTTGCTTCCTTGTCTGGGTTTGAAGGGAACTAGTCTCAGGTGAGCGTGAGGGCAAGAGTCATTGGTGCAACCAGCTGGAGTGATCAATGTGGGGAATAAGGCAACTTTACACCCATTTTGCGGAGATTCTGGTGTATTAGAACGAGGGATCTAAATCCAGGCTGAGATGAGCAAGTTATTGCTCTTCTGGAACAGCTGAGCTGAGGGTGCTCGCCCAGAATGGTTAACAATGAGCGTGTCAGTTCCTGTCCCTCTCCAGTGTTGTCTGTCTTTTTTTCCCTTTCTATAACACAATTGTATTCAACAGGAAATTGGTTAACGCCAGCAAACCCTAGAAAGACTTGGGAAGAGTCATTACATGGAGTACGTACAAGACTTCACAACAGAACCTCTATAGACAGTTAGTAACTACTGCCAGAGCAGGTGAGCCAGATTTCGAGGCAATAAACGTGCTTCTTTGGACAAGTCACTTATTAATCTTGGCTACTACGTTGATGAGGTTATATAAACGTTTGTTTAAATATATTTTCGTTGTATTCCTGGAGTTTATTTCCAAATCAATGATTTAAACAGGGATCCCTTTCAAAGAGTTTAGTCTTACTACTGCAGGAAAATTGCTCTTAAAGGGAAAGATTCATGGTTGCGTGAAATTACGTAATGCACAGTTCGATATACGCGGAGAATATACACACAGGCACATACATACACATTCCATTGCAAAATGCTGTATCGGCTTGAGTGCAACAGGAAAAAAATTAAGACCTAGATTCCGAGTGTCATAAGATAAGCATGTTTTCATCCAGAAAGAAAATACCAAATTCAGTACGATCCTTTATTTCTCATATTTACAGTAAACTCCACTATGTGTGGAAAATGTAATATTTTTAAAAGGGGGGACGGACGGAATAAAACTCATCTTATAATTTTATATACACTTATTTCTGCCAAAGAATGACTTATTTACTGAACTCCGATATACAAAGGATTTACAGTGAAATTCCTATACATTTCCTTTAAAAAAATTAATAAAGGAATTTCTCTGTAAATCCTTTGTATATCGGAGTTCAGTAAGTCATTCTTTGGCAGAAATATGTGAATGATCCACTTCTCACAAACTGAAGAATTTTTAGTCTATCTGGTGTTTTAAACAATTGCACGCGTGTCCACTATATTTTACCATACGACAGTGGTAAGAGTTGCTTGATTACCGCAACTGTTTTCCTTTTTGTAAAAAAAAAAAAAGCCTGCTAATTGTCTGTAAGACTTCGTTGGACTCAACAGAAAAAGCTATTTTAATCTAATTAGATGTTTAAGTCAAATTGCGTTTTCTGTAATAAAACGGTTTAAGCAACACAAAATTGCACACTACCTTTTCATCACATTTATTGTATTTGTATGTTACTTTGCTGATTATTCAGACTTTTTAAAAATTACTATTTCTCAGGTAGTGAAATGGGTTTTAAAATAAATGCGCAGTTCGACTTAAAATATTACTGAGGGTTGATTTTGATTCAGATTCTGCAGAGATTTCCCCTTATTTTATACTTACTTTGCGTTCTCCTATTTTACCTTCGCTTCCCAAAGCCAAGTATTTGGATTAGAACCACTGCTGTGCGATTGAATTTAAATTCACACGTTTATTTTATTTTTACTTTGGCTGGAATGTTCTTAGTCAAGTGAAATCCGTTGCTCACATTTTATCAATTTGTTTGTTCATGTCCTCCCTCTCGGGCTAGTATTACGTAGGAAAGCATCTCCTTTTTTTTTTAAAAAAAAGCTAAGAACATGCTATTTTCTAAGGGCCATTAATGTCAATGTGAATTTTAGCTTTTAAAAAACGATGGTTTGGTCTAGCCCTAAATCTTTGATTGACACAGGATATTCGTTGCTATGTCTTGAAGAGCAGGTGGTGGGGGAGGTCTTTTCGAAGGCACTTTCCTCTCGCCCCACTCCCCTTCCCCCCGACAAGTTATTTGCTGGCTCAGTATCGCTTGAAGAGCAGCAGGGTGTATAAAGACAGGAAAAGCCATACCTCCCCCATTCTTAAAGGCCAGGTACGGGAACCTCCAGACATTGCCCAGCCCCACTGCATAACCCACCATGGAGAGGATGAAGTCCATCTTGCTAGACCAGTTCCCTCGGGCTTTATTTTCATCCCCTTTATCATCATCCTGAAGGGTGGAGGGGAAAAACACACTGTCAACGTGGCTGTTTTCAGATCAAACAAAAATCTCAGTTCTGCAGTTACCTGGCCCCGCAAGAACACATTATTATAAACCAGCTGCTGCGGGAAGGTGAGAGAGAGAAAACATCCAATTCAAAGAGATATTACTATATATAACAAACAGACTCCTCGTCTTCACCCTCTCCCCGCCCCCGCCCCCATGCAATCTACACCAATAATTCTGTGCGCTCTCGGTTTCATTGGAGACCATCACGTAGCTCTGGATCCTGTTGAGGATTTGTGTCATTGACTTCAGTGGAAGCAACAGAGGACCTCAATTTGGGCATTATTTCAAACTGGGGAGGGATTGGTGATAGCGAGAACTATTCGGCCCAGTGGTTCTTAATCCTTCCATGTGAGTTCAATGAACAGCGGTGAATTTTCTCCTGGTGTATCTGATATTTAAATTCTAGGGCCCTGAATTTTTATTCCAGCCCCTGACCGATGGGCAGAGAACTGATTTCCGTTGCTATTATTTCGGGGGGGGGGGAATCTAACCTAGGTTACATATATTTGCCTTGTACCTGAGCTGCTTTGCTCTTCTGCGGATCGTGCTGCTCTGAGGAAAACGATCCCCCAGTGAGACAGAACTGATTGGTCCTCAGATCCTGCGCACCAGTAGAGTCAGTAGAACTCCACCACCACAGTTTGGCAGCATGGAAACATCCTTTAGTCTAAAGCTAGGCCGTCTTGTTCTCCCCTGCTCCACCCCATCCCAGCCCCCCAGCAAAGATCTTTGTTGAATGATCCCGGGCCGCCTCTTTCCCTTAAATACGAATGTCCCCAGTCCATGTGGAAGAGAAAGCGCAGCGCCATTCCCATCGCATTGGTAATACCAAGAAGCTCTGATTTGAACCCCGGAGAAAGGCCAGGGCCGGCTCCAGGCACTAGACGACCAAGCACGTGCTTGGGGTGGCACCTGGGTGGGGGCGGCGCTCAAGGTTTTTTGTTGTTTTTTTTTTTAATTGAAAAAAATAAACACTCTTCCTGGCCCTCCCGGCCGGGGGAGGGAAGCCGCGGGAGGCGGCAATAAAGCCAGAGCCGGCCCTGAGTAATGCTGTCTCCCGGATTATATTCCACTGGGAGAGGCCCCTGCTAGGGAAGAGTGTCAGGTGCGCGTTAGCCACATTTTCACATCTTTCAGCAATGCCTGGGAGCCGCTCACTGACCCTAAATAACAATTGAGCTGCCTGAGAGGGAGTGATTGATCACCAATCCCAGCCCCGTGACTGGTGAGGGGCAGGGTTTGCGGAATGGCTGGCGGATTTTGTTCTCGTTTTTGGTTACAGCCTCCAATGCGTTACAGGCAATAACATCCGCAGAGGTGTTAGCGTAATGCAAAGCCTTTATAAACGGGGCCAGTGAACGGCAGGGCAAGCCCTTGGCACTTGATGCCAGAAAGGGAGAGTGGACCTGAAAAAAACTAGGTAAACTTTTCTTCCTAGCGTGATGGAGACCAAGTGCAACTGAATTCAGCCACAAGTATTCCGAGCTTCTTTATTTCGTTCCGGGCAAATTCTGATCATTTTTATCGCCCATTTTAACCACCCCATTGCATCCGAGCTTTTAGGGGCAGGCACTGCTCAATTCGCGCCTTTGAATTAGCTTGGAACTATTGATCATCCATTTTCATATTGCTAACAAATTATTATTAATCAGCAGTAAAGAGCCTCCCGTCGCTTAATTTCAGTCACCCCGTTTTCTTTCTATAGGGGGGCCCTTTTGAGAGGGGGAGATTATCAGTAGTTACCCCTTGGACTGTGCCCAAATCAACCTTGTTTGTGTTAGGCATTTAGAGCTTGGAATCCAAATACATATGTACTTTAACGAGCTTTGCTCAATGGTGTCAAAACACATGTGATCCACCCGGCTCACTTTAGAGGAGGGGAAAGCGATTGAGAAATAACTTACCCCGTTAACACTGCCAGGCAGAACAGAAGTGTTCCCATCTGTGCCCAAAACCACGGTGCTCTGGCTCATGGTCACCCAACCGCTGTTGGCATTGTTTTGCTCCAGTGTGCTCTTACCAAGAGTTTGATTAGCTTCGCCTTCTGTGCTTTGCAAAGGGGGGATTTTGCAGTGAAGAATATTGCCTTGCTCTTGGTTTCCTGCATGTTCCGGGATGTTCTTTAGCGGAAAGGTTTCTACAGAATCCTTTCGGGTGGTGGAGTTGGCTTGGACTGGGGTGCTGCTGAGCTTGCAGATCCCAATTTTGGTCCTCTCAAAATCGTTCGGTTTGGCTTCTTCAGATAGAAAGATTTTGTTGTCGCTGGAGAGAGATCTGGAGACCTTGGCCAACTGGGACGGGGCTTTTGAAGGTAGGTTCTGCTGCTCATTTTCAGGGCTGATTCCTATAACTCCCGCACCTTCAATTTGCCCCAGGGCAACTGTTTCAGGGCTGTTGAGAACCTGCTTGTTCATATCCTTTTGGCTGGAGTAATCCTAAAATGACAACATAACATACTTTACACCCCCCAAAAAAAAGCGCGTTGAGATTTTTTAAATATATATTTCACAAATAAACACTGTGCATAAAACTGCGATGCAATTTTGCTGCTAACAGTGGTTAGGAAGGTTTTGCAGTATGTTCAGTCTACACGGCTCTCCTCGGTAGCCTTATCACATTAATCGCTAATATTCTGAGAAGATAACCGGGAGACAAAAATAATAGAGACTGCAAACCTATAATTCTATACAACGTTTCTCCAGCTCTGTGCCTCCAAGCCTTGTTGGATTTCACATCACGACTGTAGAATGCTCCCTTCCCCTATCACCGTTGCAGAAAGATTCTTTAATTTTACGCCCCATTTCCTTTCTGTCATTCAACAATGCACACTGGCTTTTTTTATAGGCAATAAACAAGCTGCCCTGTAGGCAGCTAGAGATGCTGGAACCAAACGGAATAGTATTGGTTAACATTCCCGATATTCCCAATGAAGTTACTACATTCATTCTAAATACTGAAAAAAGACAACACGATGAAGGGATATTCTATACCATAACAAATGCTGGATTATTATTCTAAAATAAGATTTGGAAATCATGCTCGTCTTAAAGATCCAAAATTTTCGAAAATAGCAGATAGCCTGATTGGTTAAATATTGCAAGTTACAAACAAACAAGCTGCTAAATCTCACCATTTAACAATTTCTTGTTAAAAATGTGTGCCCCTTTTTGTTTTACACTGTCACATTTCAAAAGGAAGAGAATTGCCCCATGCAGTTTTCTTTGTATGTATCCTTCTTATCTTTAACAATCTCCAGACCCACACAGTGTCAGCTAATGAAACATCTGCATAGAACTCGATAGCGATGTTACTGAGCTCCGAAGTACATAAGTTTCTGAATACGTTCTCTTTCTTCTCTTACGTTGGCTATATTATAGGTTGAGAACGGTTTTTTCCATAGCGGAAAGTAGCCTTTCAGCACCCTGGACAGTTCCCATTTGAAACTGTTACTCTCTACATGAAGTAATACGTGAAATTAACAAATAGAAACTACACAGTGTATAGCCAAAGTAAATTCTAAAGAAAAACTCTTCCCCCCCTACCTTCATCACATCTCAAAAACGGAAAAACAAGCACTTACCATGTCTTAAATAGCAACAGATTGAACTGGTGGAGGTAAAAACAGCAGTACAGACGATTGATAGACTGACTTTTGCTCAGCCAAGAGCAAAGCTTTCTATAGCTCCTTGGGAAAGATTGGGTTTGCGTCAGTGCAGAGCAAGGTGCCCTTCGTTTGACATTTTCTTGATAATAAGAGTTTGATAAATCATTACCCTTGGATTCGGATTTTAAAGGGACAAGAAGAAGCCAGAGCGCCGGCTATCTGTCACTCAGGTAGGAGTGGGATTGCGTGTTCAGTGTGATTCATATGGGGCTGACTATTAAACCAAACCCAGCAAGAGCACTGGCAAGAGCAGAACTTTCTTGCTGTAATTAGGAGGAACATGTGAGAAACACGTCCTATTGCACCCAAAGCAGAAGAGCCAAGAGGAGAAGCCTTTCATCTCTCTCTCTCTCTCTCTGTTCTTATTGTTTTTGATTCAACATTCGATATTCCTTGTTCCTGGATCTCTGCATCTGGCAATGATTCCAACGATAAAACCTTGTTATTCATATAATATTTAGAGTGGCTTTTTCCTCCACCGCATTTTACACCACTAGACAATAACATTTTAACGTGTTTATTATTACTGCACCTCACGGGGGGGAAGCCCTACCTAAACAAATGGAAGCGGAATCACCCCACAAAGTTAATCATCTCAGTAAAGAAATATTTCTTTCCATCAAGACCCTCTTCACTGCAGTTGGGCAAGGGAGGGGGGAAGGGGGAAGGGAGGGAATGCAACGTTCAGTGCAGTTTTAGACGTTGTCCTTTACAAGCAAGACGAAAACTCTTTAGAAATCAAGATATTAAGTTGGCGATAGAATTGATTTTCCAGTGAAGGAATCCACCAATGCATTTAATAATCACGTGTAAGTGGGTGCTATGGGAGGCTGCTTAATGCATTTGAGCACAAGGTGTCATTGCTTTGAAACGAAGTAATCATAACACCTACTTTTGACAAATCTCGATGTGCCTTAAACAACACTCTCTCTGTCCTTCCATTTGAAAGTATATGCCCTCTGTCTCCTCCCAACCCCTCCACACATTATGTTATATACAAGTGTAGTCAATCCGAAGTGTTAATCGGGAGCAAATATAACTTTAAATTATTATTTTTTTAAAAAAATCTACTGCTACATCCTTTCTCTTATAGAAGACTAATCCGGATTTCAATAGAAAAACTAATCATTAACACACATTATTTCCAAACTCCCTACTGCCTTGTGACATCATTAGTCTTAGTTCCTAGTCAGGTGATTTAAGAGCTCTGCTCCCCTGCAGCCAGCTCTGCCCAGGAGTCTCAGGCAGCAGCCCAGCACATGTAGCTGCAGGGACTGCCCATCACAATCATAACTCAACACGAGTCTTTGAATTACACCTTTTCACTGCAGCCATAGGCAGAAATTAATCTGCAGGACTAATGTATAAAAAGCACCACAAGGTGAGGGAGGTTGGGGCTAGCAACTAAGCACAGAAAATGGCATTTTTCTTGGAAATGTTTATCACATTCCAAAACTTTCAAATGAAACAGTCTCAGAATTTTAAAGCAGAGGCTTAGTCTTCCTTCTGCTGTTGTTTAAAACATATTGAAACTCAAAATACATACTTAATTTATAAATATCTGTATTTAACATCCCCCCGTCATATTTATTCGAAAATAGTGGGACGTGTGGGTAGAATCTAGTTTTATTTTATTTTAACAGTACATCAGCAGCTTTGTGTGGTATTTTCAGTTTTTCTTTACCAGTATATATATTTACGTGCAGAAGAGCCTGTTCAGAGGCAGGGAGCTGATATGATGGTCGTTAGTTCAGTTACCTTTCCCCTCAGATTATAGTAATACCTTTACATTCAACGACTCAATGAAACGCGACAAGCCAGCAATCCAAGGAGTATTTTTGGTTAGAGAGAATTGAGTGCCTTTTCCAGATACCCACGGATTTCCAGAAACAGGGTTGATTTGTTTTGTTTTTTAAAAGGATAGGGTTTGAATGGTGAGTTCCGATTTCTGAAATATTCTGACTCTTTTCTATTTCATCAGCTGTGAGATGCTAACTAAACGTTTGACTTCTCAGAAGGGAAAGTGTACCTTTGTTTCTCAAGACGCAGACAAGACGCAGGAAGAAAACTAGTTCGATTTAGAACGTTGTTAGAAAAAAAGAGCATTTTGGAGACAGTATAGAACAAAGAATTTCCTCAGCCAGGAAGGTTCTAGCAGAATTAAGTAATTTATAGTGTACCTGTGTGATAGTTACAAAACGAAAAATAAGGGGGGACACCCCCAAAAGAAATACAGCTTTGCTCTTCATACAACTTTTCCTTTTCCTCAATATATCAATTACCGACTTTCCTAGAGTTGCCACGCAAAGCCAATTAGAGCCCGTAAAAATAAAACGCGCTCAGCATCCTAATTAATTGGAATTTTCTTTCCCTGCACACAGATCCAAAAGGTTGACTCGAAGTTGTCTTTAGTTTAAGCGCACACTAATTTCTATGCTGCGGCTTTCAATAAACCCAATGAATGCAAAACGCTACCTATGATAAAGACCAACTAGTAGAGCCTGAGCCCTGGGCGTAAGTCTATGCTGTTTAGTGTCATGTGCCTGTATCTTCTTCCAGGCCAACTTCCTCAACCCAACATGAACATGAATTTCCTACTCGTTTCTGGGACTGGAAGAGTTAAGGTTGGGTAGAAAGTCTCCAGTGCAGAATTTTACAAATGTTGCTGAGCTGGGCGAGTCCGTGACTAGCGGGCCATCTTCACAAGAGTGGGCACTAAGCATCAGCAGTTAGGTATTATTCTCGTTTGGGTTAAAAATAGCTAGAACGCGTGAGTACTAAAGCTCCCCTCACCCACGACCATGCGTAACTCCCCTCCTCACCAGCTCCCCCTTGAACGCTTTCCTCGGCCTTTTCCGGGGGTGGGGAGCAGGAGGGGTAACTGCATGGACCGTTTCCTTGGGCTACCTCTCCCAGTCGCCCCTCTCCAGGCTGGTGGGAGAAGTTATAACACCAGATCGGACATGCAGCGAGTCCTCCTTCCTGTACAGAGTCCCCCCAAGAAGGGCTACAGCCTGACACGGAGGCTGAGCGGGGAGATTTAGGGAGTGGCGCACCAGTGACTCAGAATAATGCGGTTCAAGTTGGGCAGTTTAAACTTTTAAGCGCAGCGTGTATTTCCTCCCTCTCTTAAGCATTGCACCGAATCCATCAAACACACGCCAAGGGGAGTAAGGGAGCCCCGCCCCTGCGCCATCCTGCTGAATACCATGTGCACAGAGACAGGGGAGCAGGGCTGGGAAGCCCCGCATGTCTCCACCAATTTCTTTCCTACGTGCTGAGTTATGAACTCCCTGGCCATATAAGGGGTGAATGGATCCGTGTCCCTGTGGTCGTCTCTGGATGCTTAAAACTCCCTTTGTTCTCTGGGGGCGTGTGTGTTTGCGTCTGGTGCACAGATCGGCGTGTGTTGCATGGCTCGCCGTGTGCATAGAGCTGTGTGCACTTGCCCCTCGCTCGCTGTGTCAGTCAGTACCCGCAGTCTTTTTAAAAAAGAAAACACGTCCTCCTAGAGCTAGTCCCCGCTCCGGCCGCCTGTTTGGAGTGATAATCGCTTCCCTACACTGAAGCAGAACCGGCTGTAAATCCGCATCCATCACTGCAGCAGACATTCGGATTGAATTAACAAGTCACTACAGTCTTAATTACTTTGTCAAAGATGAAAAATAGTAATTGATCTTGTCCTCGATCGCTTCGCTTCCCTCTGCTCCCTCCTCATAGATAAGCAAATAAATACAAAAAACAGGGATCCTTTGGAAATGTAAGCTTACACTTTCAGATAATGAAACCGCATGAGGAGGTTCTCACATACACCCACACACCCCCCTCTGCAAAGAAGCTGTCCGCTTCCTGTGGATAGTTTGGGTAGAAGGAGGGAGAAAAGCAAAGAGGAAAATTTTGAAATATGTGTAAGTGTGTATATGACAATTATATACATATATATTAATTAAAAACCACCACTAGATAACCCCGGGATATTTATTATAAAGTGAGTTCCGGTTTCCAAGCGAAACATCCGTGTCTCACTTCCCCTAACTTTCTGATTCTGGCTGAACTTTTCCATGATTGATCTTAGGTTAAAGGTTGTGTTGTTGTTTGGTGGGGAGGGTGCCTGTGAAGCTTGAGCAAATTGATTGGGCTAGTTGTGTGGTACGTGAGTAGGAAAACACACCACACCAGATACACAATTCCCTACCACCATCCCATTTGCCCACTTTTCATACAACTGGCAGCTGACATTTTTGCAACCCACATAAAACACAAGATTGACTAACGTTAGAAACTTAGAACTTGGCTTTGTTTTATAGTTCTCATTGAAAAAGAAAAAAATGAAGTCTGAAGAAAATCAAATGGGGTTCTGTTTCTTTTCGGCTCTGCTCTTTTTTGGCACCTCTGCAGAACAGAGCTATTCAGCAGATTCAGAGAAAGCATCCTGAGTTAAAGAATCTGCAACCATTTACTTTGTTTTCTATTTTTTCTACTTTTCAACTAAAGGCCAAAAGTTGCCTTCAATGCAATGTTTGGGATGAGAAATCATTTTGAACACCACAGTAAATTCCAACAGTGAAGGGTTTTTAAGTTAGAATCGCGTGCGTATTTTACCATTTCCTTAGTTAAAACTAGAACTAATATAATTTGTTATTAAATTTATGTAACGATATATAAAAGATGTACAACCTGACTCGGTTAACACTATACTTGATAATTTATTATTTTGTAGATACTAGATTGCTCAATCTTCATATATGATTTAAGGGGAGTTTTGTAGGGATGACTTACAGGAGTATTTTTTAAAATTTAATAATTTAGATTTATAAGAATGTTCACTTCCACATGGTGCAGGGCACAAGATTACATGTGCATATGTACATTTGCTTCATTGGAGTAAACATATATACACATACACAGCCATAGATATATAGGAGTAGGTGGTAGTGTGAGGTCTTATTGGTGGCTATATTACCCACATTACTTGAGTGAGTTGTGGGTCAACTCAAATGAGTATCAGCAGCAAACCTTGGAAATTCCTCTCTCCAATTTTAAAAAGCTCCTATTTCTAGCTCTACAAGGGTGCAAGGTGTCAGACCTTAAACATGTCATTGATCTAAAAAAAAAATTCTGCCCTTCCTGGGCCTTAGGCCAACAAAGTTTTGTAGAGATATTCCACATCTGGAGAAAATGCAAGTGCACATACAGGCTAATTTTTATATAAAAGAGAATGAATACAGGTGAGAACTTGTATTTAAACCCAAAAATAGAAGACATGCAGCAATGTGCTAATTATCTTCCATCTCCCACTGACAATTCAAATAGCAAGACTATAGATTTATACATTTCTGGATTCAGAAAGGTTTTTAAACCTGTTTATAGGTTAGATCCAGCAAGTTGTTCAGCACATCCTGTCCCTCATAGTCAAGTCCCACTGCTCCTCTCCTCTCAAGATCCAGACCTACATGAATCCCAAGTTATCTGAACAGTGTGATTGTCCACAAAAAGTCTGGGCCCCTTTAAAGTGGAAACCTCACCTTAACAGGCTCTGTGATATTTTACTTCTCTCAGTCCAGATAATTACACTCTGATAATGAAGAGTCTAGTAAATCGTTAAAGCATTAATTACTTGCACTTTTTCTTCTGTGAAATGCCTCATGCTTATCACGCTTTTTACTAACCAGACTGGACACTTTTTGGTTTACCGGTCTTCATTTACTTTAACCAGAGTAGCTCAGTGGCAGGTACTTGTACATTCAGAGAACTGGCAAATTCAGGAGTCCTCACTGTAAAAAGACCCAGTCCCAGGGGAATTTAACTCCTTCAGGGGAAGCCACAAGAAATAATGAAATTCTGGAGGGGGTGGGGGGAAAGAGATCAGGTGGAAGCATCTGGAAGAGATTTCTGCACCATTGGTCAGGCACTCATGCTCTTAACAGCTATTTAACCCATAGTTACATGTTTCTTCATTTGACCAGACATTTCCCCTGACCACAGAGGAATTTCATATTCGGTATAACATAAAATTGGATCGGAGTCTCTGGCTTACTATGGGAAAATGTTACAAAGAAAGAAATCAGACAGGACATATTTAGTGAGATATAACATTTAATTATAAATAGAGCCTATCCAGTGCTTCAAGTCCATTCCATTCATATATCCATTGTTATTAGGAGCCCAGTCCACATCCACTGAAGTCAATTAAAGTTTTCCCATTAATTTCAGTGGGCACCGCATCCAGCCTTAGCACTATCCCAATCACTGTAATAAAACCTTTTCCTCCATTCCACAACCATGAAGAGTGTAGTGGTCAGGAGTTTAGCAAGAAGGTAATAGAAGTGTCTGCATCTGAAGCGACAAGGAAGTGAGTTTTTCAGGTCAGATGGGCTGTGGGGATACCACGTGTACATTCTGGAAACACTGCATTATCACTCAGGCAGGTTTCAGTGATTAACCAAAGTATTTTAATACCTTTACGGGCTGTCAGTCATTTTTGATAGGGTAGACTTTCATCTGTAGCAATGTAAAATGGTGGTATATGGATCCATCAGGGCTCTATGGGGTTTATCCAGCTTCTGCTGAAGATAATGGCAATCGTTCCCTATTTTTAATGTCAACAAGACCAGGATCAGGCCTTATAAACATAACTACTTATGTATTTCTTAATGCACCCCCCTGAAGGTATTTTGGGTATTTAAAATTCAGCTGTACACAAGAAAAGCTCCCTTTTCTTCTTTATGTAATCTCCTCTGACAAAAGTATAAGTTTATTTTAAATCAAAGAAGGTTTCACTCTCAACTTTTAGCCTTTACCTACACTATAAATACTAGCCCAGGCCATTTCCAAAACCTTTTTGAAAGATTTAAAAATGTTTAAGGAGTTTTCCTTACTAAGTTTTTCCCTTTCTGTTTGGCAAGTCATTTGTGCAGTGGGCAAAACACAAGAAATAAACAGACATGGCTTTGTTTTACTTGCTTTTCCGTTTGCAACGGCATCCCACATTGGACTCCAGAGACTCCCACCGTATCTAAATGTAATTGGGAAGATTTACTGAGAGTTATTTATGAGAAAGATCCCAACAAACAGGTACTCAGTATTTGGTTCAGTCCTCAAAATAAACCCAACCATCCAAAAACTGTCACTTTACAGTTCACCCAGTCTTGTTTTGAAGTGACACCGGGCATGGTTTACACCAGTGGTTCTCAAACTTTTGTACTGGTGACCCCTTTCACATAGCAAGTCTCTGAGTATGACCCCACTTATAAATTAAAAACACCTAATATATTTAACACCATTATAAATGCTGGATGCAAAGCAGGGCTTGGGGTGGAGGCTGACAGCTCACGACCCCCCATGTAATAACCTCACGACCCCTTGAGGGGCCCCGACCCCCAGTTTGAGAACCTCTGGTTTACACTGACAAGACTAATTCCACAATATTCCAGTTGAAAGTCAGTATTCTGAAGACCAAACCTAAGACGTTTTGGACACTGGGGCCAAGTAATTAGTGATTTTGGATTCCCACCTTGACACTTGAAAGGGGCCTGCCTTGCAGAAGATGGATGCTCAGCACTTTCTGAAAATCAGGGCCCTTCAAGGTGTCTCAAATAAGACATCCAAAAATGGTGATACCCATAATTCCTAGTCACTTTTCAAAATTTTGGCTTAGATATCAGGATTCCTAGGTTCTGTCTCTGGTTTTGCTTCTGACTCAGTGTATTAATGCAGTCAAGTCACTCAAGTACCGGGGTGGGGGTGGGAGGAGCACCACTAGGACCCAGAGTGTAGAAAATTGTGTAGTCTGCTGGTGCATATGTATTCTTTCTGCTCTAGATGCACTGAGATGGTGGAGGGCTGTGCTGGAGGAAGGAGGGCACAAGAGACATAACAGGCAGGCAGGAGAAAAGGTGAGAGGTAGTAACAGAAAGCAGCAGGAACTGCAGGGAGAGGAGGAGGAGGAGGAGTCGTCGTCTCTTATGTACCTCACTAGCACCCCCATGAGCCTGGACTAATTAACACTAGCTTCTCAGGGAGCTTCCTGTTTCCTGCTGCTTCCCTGAACCCACTTGAGGAGAACAGGTAGTCAACTGAAGTAGTAGGATCCAGTTAGGCCCTTAAGACACAGATATCTTCCCTCGCTCAGGCCCTGCTACTAGCCTGCTTATTTGTCCCCTTCAATTGAGTGTTGGAGATGGTAAACAATAGTGAAAGACTAAAGAACCCTTTTCACTTCTAAATCACTAGTTCAAATAATGCCCAGGACTGGTAGAGACAAAAGTTACATGCTATTTGATGGTTGTTTAGTAGAGCTGGTTGGAAAACGACCAAGAGTTTTATGAAAGAATAAGGATTATTTTTCTAAATCCAATTCCCCATTGAAAAATATATATTTAAAAATCTCCAGCCAAAACTGATTTCCTTGTCTCTCTCATTTGAGAGGTCAGGGATTGAATGGGAAGGGCAGACTGAAGAACTCAGGCCCCAAAAATTGTTCCTTCAGGAATAGAGCACATTAGCCAGGCAGCAAGCCAAAAGATTGCATTATAACTGTTCTTTGAATAAATGGAGAACTTCCACCACCAAGGCTGTTAGTCACCCTTTACAAAGCACTAAGTTTAGAACAGATTCCAAGAACATAGAAACTGAAGAGCAGTATTAGCAAGGCCATTTTATTGCCTAAACATTATGGCAATGTTATCTGTTACTTTGAGTATGATCTTACAACTAATCTTCCAGCCCAGACCAATGCCTCTGCTCCCTCTTGCTTCTGCGTGTGATGGAGACTCTGGAACTCTGCAATGGAAAACAGAACAGAATTTAGTGTCATGGAAAAGTTTATAGGTAAAGTATCTCAAAACACTTAAGATCAAAGAACAGAAACAGTAGTAGACTGAATAGTGCTTCAGTGAAGATAAACAGAAGGTCAGATCAGTGCAACACTTTTGTTACATTACATTGCAGATGACTACGCAATGTAAGAAACAACAATGCCAGTATTAGAACCAACACACTCACATGTACATCTACATATATAAAATTAAATATATAATATTTAAACACTGTGGATAGGATTTTCAAGAGCACACAAGGGTTTTCAAGTCCATTAGGTGGCTCACCTCCTTGGCAATTTAGAAAATCCCACATTATATACATATGCCAAATTTCAAGTCTCTACTCCGAAACATGGAGGCAATAGAGCTTCTCAACAAAATAGTTGTAAGAATTTAATAAGAGCAAAATAAAATTTTCTCCTTATTCTCAAAAATAGCTAAACCCTTTTTGCTGAAACTTACACACAGGAAAAAAAAAAATCAGCCTTAGTCAGACACCCAATATGGAAAATGTCAGCCTGAGCAGTTTGGCAAAATTATAAGCAATTGAAAACAGGGTCTCATAATGAAAGGCTCTAGGCAATCTTAACTTTAGGCATTGCTGCCAGTTCACATTTATTTATAAAATATGAAAAGGCACCTCATCCTATGCATTGGGAGCCTTTGCATAATTCTGTTTTCATAACAATACCAACTTATACATGATGCTTTGAAAATGTTACTCTTAGGCCTATCTCAGTTATTCTGCTTTTCATTTCGACTATAGTCAAAGACTCCAAGGTAGCTTTATCTAAGTATATTGATTTTGTAGGCAGAAGAATTTTTAGCAAGATTGGTGCCATTGTGCTGATATATGGTACAGTGACTGATTTCGTACATGACATATGACTATTTTTTTCCAAAAAGCTGGTAAAAGGGAACAAAAAACATGTTACCTATGTGTGATTGTAATCCATGTTTTTGAACAGATATTTTTACATACATACAGCTTTTCAAGGCAGACTAAGGATTTAGATTCATATTTCCATTTAATTTTAATGGGAGATACGCTTAAATTTCCTAGATTGCTTTGAAAATGTCAACCAAAGAACATATTGCAATAGCATCTGCGTCTGGAGATCAGAGCTGTGGCTGTGCTGTGTTTGTTACCATTATTGCCGTGTCTGAAAAAAAGCATACTGCATACATTGCAGTGTTATACAGATATACAACTTGACACGTTTATTTCAGATAGTGGAATGATGGAAAAGTCTAGTCTGAAAATGAAAACGTCCAAAAAGGAAAAGGAATTCCTGAGTCCAGACAGTCCTCAGAATTTTCCATGTAGGGGATCTGGAGCCCAACAACTCATGTTTGAAAAATAACATTGGCCAAAACAACTGGCAAGGTCCAAAGATCTATCCCTGAATCAGTGGCACCCCCTTGTAACTCTAATTTGATGTCCTCTTCACTCCAAGTAGATCATCGTGCGTCTCCTTTATCAGACCAGAGTCAGAGAGACCATGGGCAAGATGACTTAACAAAGTAGCTTCCACCCAGATGGTCTCAGAAAAGAGGGAGAGAGGTGGACATGTGAATGTCCAGTATTCTTGTTTTGCACAAATATAGTTGTAGACAGAGCCTGACAGATTTCTATCTACAGCCAAATTGTTATTAGCATCTATAGCAAGCTTTCGTATCAGTTTGAAATGTCACACAACTGCAGTGAGCCAAGACAATAAAGACAGCAGCCCAGAGGACCCGGGCACACTACAGAAAGATAAAGTGGCATCTGCAAATTCTGCAGCTGGCCTTTCAAAAGACCCATGTGTAACATCCTGGGAAAAAATCCCTCATGTACTACCTCATGCTCCCGCTTCTGTTTCCACACTGCTGTTCATGGAAAAACAGCTTCTCAATGTTAGAGACCCAGGGGCTGGAGGAGGGAGGGGAAGAAATTAGACTTGCAAAGACTTGTGCAAAACATGGAAGAAACTAACAGGGATCAGATATATTTTTCTGACTCGCACTGTAGCTATAGGTTTACATAAAACTGCACATAAAGCAAGATAATTATACTCTATTCACTGAATTCTCTTTACCACATACACTCTTTTACCACCACCTAACGGTAGCAATCCATTGATGTAATTTGATCTTAGCCCTGTAGCTAAGTGAAGTGCACTACTGACTACTTTATTTTTCTTGGAGGAGAAGGGAGTGAGGAGGAAGTGAGAGGGAGGAGACAATTTAAATACAAGACATTTTATACACAAGAATATGTATATGCTTTTGCTTATATGTATTGTGACAAAAGTGCCTCCTCTGCCTTGGTGGGTCCTGTGCTTTCTGGTGGATTTGCTGGCCTCAGAGGTTCACAGCAGCCCTCAGTTTAGCCGTTTCTGCTAGAGGCTCAAACCTGCCATTCACTCAGCTAACCTCATCACTGGCCAGCATGGGGGAAAAGGAAGGAGAACAATCTCCACAGTCTCTGTTGTGCCACCTAGTGGGTCAGGAACAGGCCAGATCCCTTTCCAAATTAGACCTTCCCTTCTGGGTTTGCTCACAGACCAGGTTAATTCCTCCTGTGTCTGATCAGGGGATGGGGGGAACCCAGGACCGCCCTCTACACCAGGTTCTAGCCCAGGGCCCTGTGGATAGCAGCTGTCTACAATGTCTCCTGTATCAGCTATGTGACAACTCCCTGGGCTACTTCCCCATGGCCTCCCGCCAGCACCTTCTTTATCCTCACTGTAGGATCTTCCTCCTGAAGCCTGATCATGCTTGTACTCCTCAGTCCTCCAGCAGCACACCTTCTCACTCCCTGATCCTTGCATGCCCTCCACTAACTGATGGGAGGTTCTTTTTAAACCAGGTGTCCTGATTAGTCTGCCTGCCATAATTGAGTCTAGTAAATTCTTAATTGGCTCCAGGTGTCTTAATTAGCTTACCTGTCTTAATTGGTTCTAGCAGGTTCCTGATTCCTCTAGCGCAGCCTCTGTTCTGGTCACTCAGGAAGCAGAAAACTATTCATCCGGTGGCCAGTATATGTCCTTTCTACCAGACTCCCTTTAACTGAAATTCATTCCCATTACCCTTGGTCTTATGGAGTCCAGATTTGTTGGCCTGGAGGGCACATTGAAAAGCCTATTCTTGCTGGATTTTTCTGAGGGATGTGCTGAGTGAGTTTATTTTTGAGGCTTGGTGAAAATTCTATTGTGGATGCGGGCAACTTAGATTTGTATTGTGTTTTAAAATATTGATACTATGCCTAGAGTTTAACAGGTGTATTGGATATTCAGGGATGGGGTACTAGTTTGAGCAGAGTACTCAGACTGAACTGTCATGTTAAAATACTGGCACTGACTCTCGCTGTGCCCTTGGACAAAATCACTTTACCTCTTTTACCTAGTTTCTTGATAACTCCCTCCTTCCCTGCGATGTTGTGAGGATTCACTGTTAGTAAAAATGCATTGCAGGTGAAAAGTGCTAACTGTTGCAATGATTTCCGAGTTCAAAGAAACTAACGTGAGCTGACTCGGAAAGAGCTAATTGTAGCCCATAGGACTAGCTTGCCTTTATTATATTCAGCTGTAATGCAAGAAACCTACAGGCCAGTATCCTGTAAGATATTACAGGAAGTATAAATTAGCATAAGTGTGGTTAAGTAGGCCATAATTCTTAGCATAGATCAACAGTTATCTTTACATTTTAGGAATTAAGAAGAACTTGCTCTACGGTAGGAGACAGAATGTTCCAGTAAATGCTACTGCAAGGAACATGGAAGTAATAACTGCAAATTCTCTTAAGTAAGGGATGACAGATATGATCATGAGATGAAATGGTAGTTACATGTATTAATATACTAACCTACAGAAGGACACCTCAACGTTAGTAGACTGAGGAAATACAAATAAAGAAAAGGGAAAAAACCTACTGAATATGCATTATTTATAGTAGCATCAGCATAACGTATTATAGACGTTGCATCCCAGCCTGTGGGCAGTAAGAGAGAGATGTAGCCCTGGGGAGGTGCCAGAATGATGGCCACTGGTGATAATGAGGAAGGTGATGGTGATGAGAAAGACAACAGCTAACTTTTCAGGTTGTTCTGCAAGGGATGATGAGAATATATGGATGTTCAGATGTACATTCTGTAGTGTCCCTGCTTACCTTACTGAGTTAGAGTGTTTGTGGCTTTGCTAAATGTACTAATAAACTATATGTAAATATAGAAGAGTTCCTGTAGCATGAGTGTTGCACCTCTGCACATCGGTATTTCCAACTATAGACTAATTTTAATAATACTAGGCCTGATCTTGGGAGAAGAACCTATCAACCCTCAGAGTGATAACTGGGAATTCTTAAGTAATTAATACATACATCAACAGATCAGGCTACATAATGGAGATGAAGCCAAAACTTCAAAATGGATTGGTTAAATCCAAACCAAAAGCCTTACCAAGAACCATGTATAGTTTTGTACCAAATACAGTTTTCATAATATTGAGGCAGAGCAAATTTTAAAAAGTGTATATATCCTCTTTGATAGATTTCTAAACTTGAGTGATTTAAAAACATGGCAGCAATTGCTGTGAAACTGACTGACTGACTAGCCTACGGCCTGCTGAACAACAAGGCCTACAATAATGGCAATACATTAATTGGACAGATTGACCAATGGGCACTGTTTCCAGTTTGCTTACGGTGCTCTTACAAAATAGCTGATGGAGCTGTCTATAGAACTCAAGCATAGAAAAATCCCCAGAGCTGCAGTGGTAGAATTAAAGGAAACCGCCATGCTCCGGCAGAGATCTGAAAACATAATATTTTATCAAAACTCCATTATGATTCCCTGTAAGTTTGCTAAATTTCCTTTCCATCACTGCTGATGATCAAGGCACATTTTCTTGGGGAGTAAATCCAAGAGCACACAAAGGAACATGTCCAATTCTATTCTATTGATAAAACTGTAGCTGCCTGCTCCATGCCCACAATAACATATGCACTGCTGACTGTCATGAACCCCGTTTACCCACTTCCTTCAGTGGCACTATAATTGCTTTAAAATGGTAATGACTTATGACATAGATGAAACAAATCAGGCAAGAACACATTGATTAGAACATACAGCCCAGTTAACCAGAGAGGAGTCTGAACCAAAACGCTGGTCCACGGTGTAATTAGAATCCAGACTTTGTAGCTTGCCTCTATCATTAAAACAGAGCAGGAAAAAAGCCCAGATCAAAACACCTTCAGACACTTTAGAGAAGTTCAGATTCAGATCTAATCTTTTCATCACTACTGTGCAGCAATAATTAGCCATGAGCGGAGGGAGAAGAGAAAAAGCATAAGATTATTTTAAGAATTAAAACATAATTCCTTCTTACAGAAATTTCAGGGGGAAAACTACATAAGTACTATTTTGTTTTATATGCTGATAGCTCACTTTAATGTTTGAAGAAAAATTGCATCTTACTCCTAAGGGGATCATCAGATACTTCTGCCGATTCCTCCTACCTGAAGCTATAACTATAGTTTATAGCTTCATAATCCACAGCAAACAGAGTGGTCATAAGCAGAAGTCTCAGACAGTGGGAGTAGTCAAAAATCAAAAGATTCATGGCCTGAATTCTCAAGTGACCATTGAGTTTTGGGGTCTTTCACTTGACCTCATAGAGAGGCCTGATTTTCAGCACTCTCTGAAAATTAGCCCCGGCTTTAAAAGTATCAGTTTGGGCACCCAAAAATTGAAGCATCCATAATCTCGAGTTACTTCTGGCAATTTAGTCCCATGGGTTGAAGGGATTGGTAGTTGGATAAGCAAATGTCTCACCTATACCTAGCATTGTTCATTCTTTAAAAATAAATAAAAAAGCCCCTCGCTACAGAAGTGTTCCTCCCAGCCCTGCATGTGGTGGCAGTCACCACAGAAGAAGGCATGCAGGGTCTTGAGGGTTCTCCTGCTGGGTTTTTTGTTTGTTTGTTTGTGGAGGTCCAGAAGAGGGGAGGGACGCTTCAGATTTCAAGCAGGCAAAGTCCATTAATCGCCAATGGGGTGTATGTTGTAATGGCAGTGTTGTCTGTGCTGTGAAAATGACCCAAACATCAACCCCACCCTTTTAAAAATTAATAAAATTATTATTTAATTTCTCTCTCTCTAGGGACGTTGCATGACATTTACCTTTCCTTAGGCAAGGTTTGTTTTGCAGCCTTTTAACCCTGCTGAGAAATCTAGAATTGTGAAAGACCTAGAAGAACACAGGTTATAAAAGAATGGGTAATGCACATGCCAACACGGGAAGGAAGGAAAATCTATTGGCCTTTTCTGACACCTTCTCTTCTCAACTTAAAGCTGTGTGTCAATTTACTCATTCAGGCAAGTGTAGCCCAGCTATAGCAAGGGAGTTACAGCAAAGTCCTGTTCCACGCCCACACCCCATCCAATTTTCCAGCTGAATGGATTTTGGTTCCAAGATGTCCAGCGTTGTGACAGAGGTCAATGGTATTGGAAGATTCCATCCTTGCTCACTCCCCTTCTTTGCATAACTCATTAAATGGCTTGATCAAAATTCAATTCTATTTACAGGTCAAGCTTGATTACTCTGTTTTGGGTAACTGAGGTTCAGGTAGAGTCCCCCAGTGGTCATTTATTTCTATCTAGAATACTTATATGCTCCAGGATCACAAGTCCCAGGCTAGCACTTCCTCTGTCTAGTGGAATTTCCACTAGTTACCAGTGGAAATTCCTTCTCTCACCCAAAGTTGGGGGCATTGTTTGACACTGAATTCTAATAGTGATTGTCAATTGCTGGCAAAACTTTATTGTAATGAACCCTGGTGTCAACTGTACAAACAATGGTATACTAGCTAACCAAGTGTGTGTGTGTGTGTGTATCTTTATGTTGAGAATAGAGAGTATTTCTCAAGCCTCGGATAGGCACCCCATTTTATCTCTAAAGAAATAATAAAATAGAACACTTGTTACTGTGTCATAAGTACTGCACCTATGGGTAGATAAAGCACCTATCTACATCAGGGGGAATTTGCAGCATAACACCCTAAATGTAGATTTATGGCACAGTATAAAGAGGGGCATGCACCAGTATGGCTGACCTGGTAATGTCACTTTGCAGCAAGTTTACATTAGGAGTTTGCAGCAGTACAGATTTCCTTAGTATAGAACAGTCCTAAGGGCTTGATCCCTTTATTACCTTACCTTGTATGGTCATTTTCATACCCACTTTGCACAGGTGTAATTCCTCCATATCAACATTTCATTGTGTGAACACTTGACAGCCATTTTGTACAGGTCACCACCACCACTACAAGGTGCAAGGCAGTAGAGAAACAAGCCTATGAATCTAGGCAGGTATTTTGGGCACCAAACTTCCTTAGACCACTTTGAAAATCACAAAAGGTCCCTAAATCTCCAAGTGCAATGTGGGCATTTTAATAGCAACTCTGAGGAAAGCAACTTTTTTGGAGGGGTCAGGAGTAGAGGAGGATTATAGGTTTTATTGTGAGGCGGCAAAATATATTCTTTCAGTAGAGCATGTTTGCTACCACACCATACACACTTTTCCACAGTAAGTTATAAACAGTACCCAAGTGGAAAATAGAATTAACTTGTTGAGTAAGTTTTATTCCCCTTTAATTTGCGATAGCTCTCATTACGAGGCTTTTGTTTTGCTTTGGTTAATCTTTGCAAGAGCAGCAATGAAGTGTTGTAAAGCTGTACTTGATTGTTGCACAGTACTATTGTTTGGCTGGGGAAGGCTGAAGCCCACTTTCTAATTGCCATGGCAGGCTTCAGAGCTGTAGGGAACACTGAAAGCGTTAGCAAGAAACCAAAGCAACTAAGTAAAACTCTCACTTCACAGAAAGGGTTCGTGGATTTCTCTGCAAGAAGGGCTAATTTCTGTTCTGAAATGTGAGGGAACAGTTGAGTAGATCAGAGTTTAGTACCTGTGAAACTGCAGGACTATATTGTCCATCTACTCACACACGAGTAGATGGACAATATACGCAGGCTTTCAAATATCCTATTAACATGCCTCGCCTCAGATCCAGGTGGGCCACCGTAAGCAGTAAGATGACAGATCAGATTTCTTGTCTCTGCAGTGCTGATGCTGTCATTGTGTAAAGTTGACAGACTACCCACTGAGTTCACATTAGGCCAATCATCAGGTAGTTACAATTTTAGGTCACTTGGACTTGTACTGAACCAGTTGGTGGGGAGGTGAAAAGCTCCATCTCTCACAACCAGGCTCCTGAGCAATCCAAACCCTCTAATCTTTTATCATGTATTTTACATACTTTAGCTCCTTTATGCTGAGGCTTCCTCACATTGCCCACTAGACATTCCTCACGAGGAAAACTCATTTTCTACACGTTTAACCTCTCAAGCCTCTCAAGGTAATTCTCTACTGTGCTCATGACATTTGTTTTAGCTGCCTTCTATACTTTCTCATCTATTATGTTTGGTGTAACTGGATGTCATTGTTTTAACCAGTGTCAGCATTTGCTGATGCCTGTTCAGTACTCTGTAATTTATATAAGCTGTTTTCAGTATATATTCCAAGATTCTTATATGGTCCACGAACCCTCACCATATCATGGCTGCCACACAAATTTTAGTGCAGTTATCCTCAATACTCCAGTGAGGTAGGGAAGTATTATTCCCATTGTACAGATTGGGGACTGAGGCAGAGCAAAAGATATTGATGTAGGATTCAATCTGACAAATGCACGTGCTCCGCCTTAAGTACATATATAAATCTTTTGATGCAGTTTCCACACACACGTTTCCAGGATGGCAGTCAGTCACACAGGTAGTCTTTGGCAAAGCCAGTACTTGAACTCTGATGTCCTGCATACAAGTCTAGTAGCTCACCTGCAGTGAACTACTCATGGTGAAGTTCTGGTATTTCCTCCCCAGGAAGTTATTTACATTTCATTAATGATTGGATTTATCGAGTGCAATGCTGACATCCTGCTTGGAGTGTACAGTTGCCACCCAGAGCATTCAGGAAAGACTGAGGGAGCCCCACATCATAGCTCAATGGTTAGGACATTGATCTGAGAAGTGGCAGATCCCAGTTGAAATCCCTTCTCCTCAGGAAAAAGGGGGCGACATGAACCAAAAGAGGCTACACATCACAGGCAAGTACCTATGCACTCAGCTAGATGTTAGGAGGGTGGTCCTCCTATGACCCTTTTGGAAAAGCTCACCTATAGGGGCCCAATCCAATAAGCGGGCTCAGAACCTGCTTACTAGAAGGGGCCCCTCAGGCAAGTTAGGCAGAGGAATGCCTATCTTCTCCCAGTTTGTGCATCACACCGAGGTTAGTTTGGGACTGCAGTGTGCATACTCAGAGGCAGAAATGTAAGCGCCTAGGGAACTTTTACTACAAAAAGTTTAGTTGTGCCGCAAAAAGCGAGTTTAGGCGCCTGCAGAGTTTGGGGAGAGCAGAGTGGGGGCTTTGTGGATCCCAGTGGGGCCTGATTCTGGGGTTTAGATGCCTAAGACTGATTATTAATCTAGTCCTTAGCTATCTAGGTTGCATGTTCAATAGTTAAGAAGTGATCATGCTACAAATGGATTTTTTTTTTAAGAAGGATCTGAACATATTGGTAACCTTATTCAAAATTATACAAGCTATTTTTTGTTCAAAACAGAACTTGGGTTAAACTTGTTTTTTTCAATATACTGTATACTATACATGAGTGTGGTGGCTGGGACCTACTGTAGGGCACAAATGCTGCACAGCTTGAGCCTGTAATATGCAAATTGTATATATACACATATATACATACTGTGACAGGGCAAGGCCAGATGGCTATAGGAAAGTGGTGAGGAACCAGTATGTTCCTATTGGGATCCGGGAAGTGGGCGGGCTAAGCCCGCCCATTGCTAAAGGATCCCCCCCTTCAGCCTAAGGGGAGGGATCCACAGGACCTGGATACCAAGTGATTCCAGGGGACAAAAAATGAAAAAACAGGAACGGGAGTGTGGTCAAAGGGTCAAACGAAGTGAACCAGATGGAGACACCAAGCAGAGAACCCCGGACAGCGCCCACTGCTCCTCAAAGGCGTCAAGGGAGCCAGTGGACGCTGCCCAGAGGAACTCTGCCCGGATGCGTGAATGAACAGAGGATCGAAAATAGGCCCCACAGTCACAGGAGCCTCCATCAGCCAACCTCCTCACCCTGGTCTTGTAGATAGCCAGTTTAGCTAGGGCCAGGAGGAGGTTGACCAGGAGGTCCCGTGACTTCGTGGGGCCGCGGATTGGAAGTGCATAAATAAAAAGGTGAGGGGAAAAGTGCAACCAAAACCTCAACAAAATGTCTAAGAGGAGCCGGAACAGGGGCTGCAGCCTGGCGCACTCCAGATAAATGTGCGCCAGGGTCTTCCTCACGCCGCAAAAGGGACATGTGTCGGGGATTGGGGTGAACCGCTCCAAGTACATGCCCGTGCTCACGGCTCCGTGAAGGAGCTGCCAACTGACATGCCCAGCGGGCCTTGGGACTAAGGAGGAGTAAAGGCTGGCCCACCGGGGCTTCTCACCCTCTAGAGGTGGCAGGAGGTCCCGCCATTTCGTATCGGTGCGGGACGTGAGGGTGAGGAGATGAAGGGTGTGGAGCACGAGCGTGTATAGATGTTTCCTTGGCGCGGTCTGGAAGCGGACCGGCTGCAGTTCGTGCAGCCGGCTCACCGTGAAGGGACAGGGGACCCGGTTGGGTCCACGTGGCAGGGGCCCAATAAAAAGGTCCGGAGGGCTTGGGGTGAAGGGAGGGCGGGGCGTGCCCTCTCGCAGGACCCGGTCGAGGTAAACCCGAGCAGCGGGAGGCAAAGCAGCCTTCACCTCCTGAAGTACGCGCCGGGGAGTACGAGGTCTGGAGAGCCCCATGCGCTGAGCAAGCGTCAGGGGATCCAGCCAGTCTCCCCGGTCGTAGTCCAGGAGGTCTCCGACCCTAGTGACATCGGCCAGGACCAACCTCTGGCGCACCGAGGGGGACTCCGCCACCTGCACACGGAGCTGGGGGTTGTGTAGCAGGGGCTCCGCGAGGAGATCTGCCCCCTCGGTGGCCGCCACGGACCTGGTCGCTGAGAATAGCTTCCAGGTCCGGAGGAGGTCCTGGTAGAAGACCGGCAGCCCATAGAGGTCTCGCGGAAGACCTCTCGGATGGAGATAAAGGAGCTGCCGGTCATATCGGAGCCCTCGGAAACGGCGTAGGAAGGCGTGCGCCAATACGCTCCACGCCGGACTGCCTGCACCATACGGAGCCTCTGCAGGGCCTGGAGACGGAAGACATGGACCTGAGTGTGTGGACACTTCAGGCCCTGCCCACCCTCCTCCAGAGGAAGATGGAGAACCCCTGCAGAGACCCAGTGCAGTCCTGACCAAAAGAACACCAGAATCGACGTCCGGAGGTTGGCCAGGAAACCTGGGGCCGGGACCAGGGTGTTGAGCCGGTACCAGAGCATGGACAGGACTAATTGATTGATTACCAGTGCTCTCCCTCGAAAGGAGAGGCACCGGAGTAGTCCTGTCCATCTCCGGATCCGCTCTATCACCCTGCCCTGCAAACCGTGCCAGTTCTCCGGCGGAGACGGATGCGTGGCGGAAAGGTAAACGCCCAGATAGAGCAGCGGACCGGCACTCCACCTGATGGCCTGAAGCGCGGGTGGGAGGGAGCTCGCCTGCCACCCGTCCCCTACCACCAGGCCAGAGCTCTTGACCCAGTTGACCCGGGCAGAGGAGGCCGCCAAGTAGATCGCCTGGCAAGCCTCCACCCGCACCAAGTCGCCCGGGTCCTGGACCACGAGAAGCACATCGTCGGCGTATGCTGACAGGACCAGCCGCAGCTCCGGCTCTCGGAGCACCAACCCCGTCAACCTCCTGCAGAGGAGACAGAGGAAGGGCTCGATCGCCAGAGCGTACAGCTGGCCCGAGAGGGGGCACCCCTGCCGTACTCCTCGCCCGAAGCTGACCGGCTCAGTCAGGGTCCAGTTGTGCCTGACCAGACACTCTGCGGAGGCGTACAGCACCTGGAGAAAATCCACAAACTGGGGCCCAAAGCCAAACGCTCACAGAGTGCTCAGGAGGTACCCGTGATCCACCCTGTCGAACGCCTTCTCCTGATTCAGAGACAGGAGGGCGAACGACAGACCATCCCTACACCCAAGCTCCAGGAGATCCCGGACCAGATACAGGTTGTCGAGAATGGTGCGGCCCGGGACGGTGTAGGTCTGGTCTGGGTGGACCACGTCCGCCAGCACGGATCCAAGCCGCAGCGAGATGGCCTTTGCTACAACTTTATAGTCCGTGCTGAGGAGCAAGACGGGACGCCAATTCCGTAAATCGCGGAGGTCCCCCTTCTTCGGCAATAAGGCGAGCACGGCTCGCCTGCACGAAAGAGGGAGGACCCCGCCCTGCAAGGACTCGGCCCAGACGGTGACAAGGTCTGGGCCGAGGACGTCCCAGAACACGCGGTAGAACTCCACGGTCAGCCCGTCCAGTCCCGGAGATTTATTAGTTGGCATGCGACGGAGGGCTTCCGAGAACTCGGCCAGAGTGAGAGGCAGCTCTAGCCGGTCTCGGTCGCCCGTGCTGACCGTAGGGAGTTCGTCCCAGAGCACTCTGCAAGCGTTAGGATCGGTCGGATCCGGGGAGAAAAGGCTCGCGTAGAAGGCCTTGGCCCTCCCGCACATCTCCACCGGATCCGTGAGGGGGGTGCCATCTTCTGCGAGGAGGCAGGTGACGTGTTTCTTAGCCCCCCTCTTTTTCTCCAGGGCGTAGAAGAAGCGGGAGCCGCGATCCATCTCCCGAAGGAGACGGATGCGGGATCAAACGAAAGCGCCCCGGGCTCGATGATCTTCGAGTTCCCGGAGCTCCTCCCGCTTCTCCCAGCACGCCCCACAGAGGGATGGATCCTCAGGGCTGGAAGCCAGACGTCTCTCCAGCTCTAAGACCTCCCGTTCCAACTGCTCTATCATCGCATCCTTCAGTCGGCTGGCACCCCAGGTGTAGTCACGGCAGAAGAGCCGGGCGCCTACCTTCCCTAGATCCCACCATCGCCGCGCCGAGGGAAAGGCATGCCGCTGCCCTCGCCAGGCCAGCCAGAACTCCCGGAAGGACGCCACGAAACCCACATCCTCCAGCAAATTGTTATTAAAATGCCAATAGGCCGGCCCCGGCCTCTCCGCGCAGAGAGAGGCCGTCATGGTAGCGAGATGATGATCAGAGAACGGGGCCGGCCGGATGCTGGAGGAGTGGGCCCGCGAACGGTGAAAACGTGATAAATAGATGCGGTCCAACCGGGAGTGGTGCGACTGATGGGCCTCCACTCGGACAAAGGTGAAGGTTAAGCTGTCGTCCGGGTGGTGGTCGCGCCAGATGGCTGAAGTAGACTCTGTCCCCCCATTCCAGCCGCCAGCTGTCTTCAGCGGCTGGATCCGTATGGGTCTCCTGCAGGAATACTACAGAGTACCCCCCATCCCGAAGGAAGGAGAGCACCTGGCTCCTGCGGAGACCCATCCTACAGCCCCGGGTGTTCAATGTTGCGAAGAGGAGAGATGCCATGAGGAGGGCTGGGGGAGATCCTTGCTGGCAGAGTCACTCACAGCCCCCCCATCGGGCTGCGTAACAATCCGTGACCCACCCCGTAGGCGAGTAGTGAGTCACGGAAAAGGCGGACCCGTTGGTAGGCCGTGGCGGCCTGCTTCCCAGTCCCTTTACCCTCCCGCATGAGGGCCCTCGCGGCCTGGAGGATTTGGTGGAAATCCCCCCATCGCTGGAGAGCGAGCTGTACTTTGTTGCGGGAGCCCCGGACGTCCTCTAGGAAATCCCGCAGCTCCTCTCGCAGCGTATGGGGGGGCCGGGGTTACTGGCTCCCGGCTATCGAAAGAAGGGGCCCCTGACACAGCCCTATGGCCCACCGAAACGGACAGGCAAGGGGCGGACCCTCGACGCAGCTCCTGCTGGGCCGGCACCTTAGGGCCCAACCCGAAATTCGGCTTAGTTGGGGGAGGCGGCGGAGGGAGAAGAGCAGCCTCTGGTGCGTCGGGATGAGGAAATACTGGAGCCGCTCCCTGGGGGTCATCCTCCGAGAAGGGGAGGGAGACAGCCCCAGGGGCGGCAGTGTCATCATGGGAGGTGTGGGAGATTGGGACGGCATCAGGGGCGGGGCAGGGATCAGAAGTAGGGGCAGGGAGGGGGACATGAGCAGGGCCGGGCTGAGGAACGGGTAGAGGATCCTGAGCCGCAGGAGCTGGGCCACTGGGAGGTGGCCTCTCTTGGTGTGGCTGAGGGATCTGGGAATTGGGAAGGGGACCCCCCACGATGCCGGGCTCTAGTATGATGGCTTGTGTTACAGCCACAGCATCGGGAGGTGGACAGATATTTCCGGGGTCCCCGCCTGGGAAGGAGAACTGTTGTCCCACCCCAATGAGGGGTACCCTCTGGGATTTGGGTCCCGGCCGCAGGGCACCGGCCGTTGCTTCAGGAGGTTTGGCGGCCGTCAGCGAGGTGTCACTTGCGACCGGGCAGGTGGAAGAGCCCAGGGGATCCTGGGAGGTGGGAGCGGAACCGACGGTCAAGGGGAGGGAGCATGGGGAGAGGGGGGAAAGGGGCACCGGGGTGAGGTCATTGAGATCGAGGCCTGCTGGTAAAGGGTCATCCTCCCCCTGGGTGATTGGGGTCAGACCCAGGGCCTCGATCTCCTCGTAGATGGAGGGCAGGTCACCTTCTGCCACCCCGGGGTTCTCCCCGCCGGCACCTGAAGCGATGCTCGGGTCGGGGCGCGCAGGGTCGACAAAAGGGGCAGAAGGGGCTCTATCGGGGGCTTCCGAGGGAGGGGCGGTAATACCTTCCGGTGCTGCCACGTCTTTCCCAGCCGGTTCTGGCGGACAAAAGCCGCTCGGGGGCAAAGCGGAAGGCTCGGCATCAGTGCCCTCCTTCCTGGTCTTCGGGGGGGCTTCCGCATCGGTGGAAAGGAGCGGGGCTCGAGCCTTCCGCTTGCCCCGCTTCCCCTGTACTAACGCCCAGCCCTCCATGGCATCATCTGGGGGCCGGCTAGTAAGGGTTGGGTCAGGGGGGAGGGGCGATTTCTTAGGGACTCGGGGAGGTAGTGGTGGGGCAGCATAAGGGAGAGAAAAGTCTCTCTGGGGCGGGCCCTCTCCCACGCCCGGCGATATCCCTGCCTCACCCTCCTCCACAGGCCTCAGCAGACTGTTCACAGTGGGCCTCTCCCGCTCATCTGGGCTCACTGGGGGAGGTACTCCCAGGGCCTGAGTGGGAGCAGCGGTGGACTGGGAAGGAGGAGGGGTGGCTCTGGGCACCGGGCATTCAGGGGCGCCGGCGATGACGGGGCTGACGCTCTGCCGGGGCTCGGGGGTCTCGGATGCTCCTCCTTGCCGGGCCAAGGGACAGTCCCTCCGGACGTGTCCCATCGCCCGGCAGAGGTAGCACCGGGCCTCCCCCGTGGAATAGTACACCCTGTAACAGGCCCCGTGATAGGGGACCATAAAGGACCCCTCGAGCGCCTCCCCGTCGCGTGCAGCTGGCGGCATTTGGAGCTGCACCTGCCAGCGGAACGAGAGGATGTGACGGAGGGCGGGGTCTTTGCAGCCCAGTGGGAGAGGGCTGACTAAAGAGATGGGTCTCCCCAGGGCGGAGAGGGCAGGTAACAGGGCAGCATTGGGGAGGAAGGGAGGGACGGAAGTGAGGACTAGGTGGACGCCCAAGTCCTCCAGCGGCTCTAATGGGACGAACACGCCCCCCACCGCCAGGCCCTTCCCCACCGCCTCTTGGGCCGCGGCCTCCGACACGAGGAAGAAGACTACCTTCCCGTACATTTTGGAGGCCGCTACGATGGCCGTGGGCCCCACCACCCTCGCCAACGCCCGCACATAGGTTTCTACGTGGGGCGAGGCGGGTACCAGGAGGCAACGGACGCCATGCCTCCTGGTCAAGGTGGGAAAGGGGCCCCGGCCGCTATAGATGGTAGCTGAGGCGGTGGGCGGGTTAGGTGACGTTGCGGCAGGTGGGGGGGTTGCCGTCACCTGGGCGTATGCTCTGGGGGCCGGGGGTGGGACACCCGCAGAGCTGGTAGAGGGAACAGCAGGGAAGGACGTCGTGGCCGGTGGCAGGGCCGCAGCAGTAGTGGCTGCCTCTGCCATGGAGGGCCTGGCCTTTTTCGCGGGGCCCTTACCCTTCTTTTTACCCTGGCCCTTCCTGCGGCTGGGGGCGCTCCCCCAGAATCGGGGAGAGCGAGGGACGTGGCAGCAGCGGAGGTCTCTTCAGTGTCCGCCGCTGCCGGTGCCCCAGCGGGGGCGAGAGCAGGTGGTTCGGCAGCGGCGGTCGAGGTGGAGGCTAGGGAGGGTGATGGGGGAACAGGCGGAGGAGGGGCGGCCATGCCGTCTGGAGGGGCTCCTCCCTCCATGTCGCCTGCCATGATGAACAGGGGAGGAAGGGAAAACTCTTGAGAGGGGGCGGGGAGAGGAATTGTGGTGACCACTCCTCTCCGCTAGGCTGCAGGCAGGGGAGGAGGGCACTAAAAGTGGGGACAGGGTTCAGGGTTATCTCGGACTAGTGCGGGGGTAGGGTTCAGTCACCGACACAAGATGGGAAATCCGGCTCCTCTTGTTGCACTAGGGGAGGGGATGATATAACAGCATGGGGGTGTAGTGAGATAGGATCAAAATTAAACAGGGGAGGGGCACAAGCGCACGGGAGGGGGCGTGGGTGCATGAAAGCAGGGGCTAATCAGGGCAAACGGAGCATCAGGGGGAGGGAGACAACCAACTAAGAATGGGGCAGAAAAACAAGGGACTAGTTTCAGGGCTAGGGTAGGGCAAAGAAACAAGGCTGTAGAGGGAGAGGGGCGGGGCAGGCAAAACTGAAAATAGCAAGGGGCTGGGACCAAAAAAAAAAAAGGGGCAAACAACTGCAAGGGGTAAATGGGGCAGGTGGCAAGGGACAAAGCAAGGGACGTGCTGCTGGGGGGAAGAGGGTCAGTCCAAGGGGTATGGGAGGGGGCACGCGCACCCACGGGCGCTTGCACAATGTCAGTGGGTGGGGCTGGTTGCCACTGCAGGCCCAAATGATGTTAAAAGGTTGTGGCGGGCCATGGAAGCAGCTAAGTCCAGAGGCTGTAGCACAAGGCAGATGTTGAGCAGCCAGCAGAGGTGGTGGAGGGGGCAGCGGAGGTGGTGGGGGTTATGGGGGGGGCACAGGTGGACCAGGGGGCAGGCTCAGCGCCACACCCCCTGTGCCCCTACAAACACAGTCAATACCCCCACCACTAGAGCACAGTTCGAAAGATTACTCAGTTCTTGGAGGCCCCCTCCACGGTGGTCTGCAGAGTCTCCCACGACGGTCTTCCGGGTCTTCCTCCTCTGGGTACCAGCAGCTTCCTGGCAGCAAACAGGGCAGCAGCAGCAGCTCCAGCAACCCCAGGTGGTGGTCCGGTGGTCAGGCAGGACCCCTCACAGTTGGTGGTGGTGGTGGTCACAGCAGCGTTTGGAGTAGGGGCTCCTCATACCCCTCCTCTGGGGAGAGGGCCAGCAGGCCCCCTCCCCCCCAAGGGGTTGCTGCAGCAGCAGGAGTACCAGCAACCAAGGTGTTGGGGGTGGGCGGGTGTTCAGCTGCCAAGCAGCCAGCAACCAGAGAGTAGAGTAGTGGGAGGGGTGTCTGGCCCAGCCAGGGGAGAAGCTGGAGCAGCAGTAGCAGCAAACAGCAGCTGGGAGGGCCCAGGGCCTAGCAGCAGCCCCAGCAGGATGAGCAGGAGGAGCAGCAGCAGTCCTCTACCTCCTTCCCGGCCAGAGGGCTATAGGGAAGTGGTAAGGAACCAGTATGTTAGCCCCAGGCTAAACAAATCCCTGATACCTTATGGCAGTTGCTCCAGGTTAATCAAGACACCTGGGGCCAATTAAGAACTTTCCAGAAGGCAGGGAGGTTGATTGAGACACCTGCAGCCAATCAGGGGCTGGCTGAAACTAGTCAAAAGCCTCCCAGTGAGTCAGTGAGGCACGCACATGAGGAGCTGTGGAAGGAGGTTGCGTGTGAGGAGCTGGGAGCAAGAGACACTAGGAGCTGAGAGTAAGAGGACGTACTGCTGAAAGATCCTGTGGTGAGGATAAAGAAGGTGTTGGGAGGAGTCCATGGGGAAGTAGCCCAGGGAGTTGTAGCTGCCGTGCAGTTGTTCCAGGAGGCACTCTAAACAAGCTGCAATCCACAGGGCCCTGGGCTGGAACCCGGAGTAGAGGGCGGGCCCGGGTTCCCCCCAAAACTCCCAACTCCTGATCAGACACAGGAGGAGTTAACCTGGACTGTGGATTCTACTAGAGGGGAAGATCTCTGAGGCAAGCAAAATCTGCCAATAAGCGCAGGACCCACCGAGGTAGAGGAGGAACTTTGTCACAACTGGTGTCAGGGGTGGGATTTGGTGTGCACAGCGCGGCGGAAGGAGAGTGGTGTTAAAAAAAAAAGGGGGGGAGCGGGTTTATTTATTTATTTATATTCACCACAATGGAAGAGGTAGTACGGGCACTAATACAAGCCACAGCTGCCCAGCAGGAGGCTACCCGTGTCCAGGCAGCTGCCCAACAGGAGGCAGTACGGCTGCAGCAGGAGACCAACCGCCTGTTGATGGACCAGGCCGCTCAAGACCATACTATGTTGCGGGAACTGGTAAACCAAGTGAAGGCCCTTACAGAGATGAACCATGGCCATGTGGATTCTACTAGAGGGGAAGATCTCTGAGGCAAGCAAAATCCGCCAATAAGTGCAGGACCCACCGAGGTAGAGGAGGAACTTTGTCACACTATGAATTTACCTACATTGTGTCACTGATGTTACCGAAGCTGCTGCAAACTAGCTCCTGAAATTTATCTGTAGAAATCAAATATTGCGAACAGAAAGGGTTTTCCAATGGGCAATCAGCAAAATGGCCTCAGCACATGGTTATATTGGCCATTCCTTTCCCAAAACTTTGGCTTTCACTCCTTGTAGATAAGATGGCTGCCCCTGTGCAGCCTTGTTTGGCCACGCTGCCTCTGCTCTGCCCTTTATTCTCCTGCTTCCAGCCCATTTTACAGAGACTGCACACACTTCTAGTCCAATCACCAGCCTTGTGGGGGTCTGGGTTTTTTCAGACAATAACTCAAAAGTAAAACTCAGAGTACCAAGTACCTGTCTCAAGGCATGACTCTTACCTCAGAGCCTGGGTGGCTGAAGGGTTCCTTCATCTAGTCCTTTTCTTTTTTTGAATGTGTTCTTAGGGGGTGACCTGCCTCGGGTTCAGCCTGCAGTTGTTCAGTTCAGAGCTGACTCACCTGTAGACTCCCAGAGTAAGATTCCCCAACTGCTTTGGCTCTCTTATAAGGAACCGGCTGCTTGCAGTTCCCTCCCTGCAAGCAAGGTGTTTCTGGTTAGCTCCTTTAGCAAGCTTGCTCCAGGCTTAATGTCTCCTGCAGGCAGCTCCCTCACTCTTCCTTTCCATCTTTGACTTATGACATTAATGGTCAGGGCTTTGGGCTCTCTCTACATCCTCCAACAGAGAGGAAGTCATTAAAAGGTGTTAGTGAAACTGTTGTGGCAGACTACCAAAAATCCTGGTGAACAGATAACCTGTTCTTCATGGGGAATTTAACCAGAGACATAAAATGTTGATAGTGTGTTAGAATCATAACTGTAGGGAACTTCAGGAAATATCAAATAGGTATGTCTGTCTAGCATTTGCGATGTGCAATCTGTACACTTTAAAATTCAGCTGACGAACGAAAAAAGTGGCTTGCAATCTTGCTAGCAGCCTACATGTGTGTTCAGAAAAGTCGTGGATATATTTACGAATTCCCCTTAAAGCTGTGTCTATCTGAAGATCAAAAGCCTTTTTTGTATCACAGGAGCTGTGTCTCATTAAAGCAAACACCATGCAATAGAATAAAGTGCAAGGGCAAACTAAGAAATCCTATTAGGGCCCCCAGCAGGAGGCTTATTCAAGAGACACTTGCTAATGAAGGACCTGGAGCTGCATCCATGTTAATGCCTGGCTTCCCCTCTCCCTCATGAGTAAACTAGATCACTTTTGCAGCTTGGCCAGACAAGTGTTCAAAGCCATTTAGGAGAAGTTTATAAACCAGAGATCAAAAACTTTACCTTACGAGAAAAAGAGGAAAGGTCAGTTTGAACATTGAGTTTCCTGTAGTCCAGCATCCAAATACAAGTTGGTAGTAGCAGGTGCCCAGCATCCTTGCAGATCAAGCCCCTTGTATTGAAAGGTGCATGAATATGGCTTTAGGCACAGAGCCTGAATATGTTTTGAAAGTACAATGTGAGTCCTTATGTTCATCTGAAGAGAGATTTGCTACAGTTTTCATTAACCATTAAACAAGTGCAACAGACAGGTCTTAGTCTATACCTTTTATATATATTATATGTGTGGGAAAATTGATGGCTGATGTAAATAACTCCTCATTACTGGAAACAGGCTCAGTTATCCCTCAATAAAGCCAAACATTCTTTCACCCTGAAAGCTCTGCATGGTTACAGCATCTATAAACATCTGCATCAAGCACTTATAAACACAGCAAATGGTACATATCATTTGCAGAGAATGTAAACCCCTAATGAATGATTTTTCAAACTATTTCCCATTGAAGGGGTGGGGAACCGAACATAATTATGGGTTACTAGAAGATATAATTGAATACAGTCGCTTTCTCCTCAAATTCCGCAGTTACTGCAGCTAATGACCAATCTGTTAGCTTTAATAGCCTGCAATCCCTGAGCCATTAAATAGCAAACTAATCATTAACCAACATTAATGATCAAGTTCATGGGGATCTTCCTTTAAGTATTGAGCTGTTCTTACAAAATATTATTAAAACTGATCTATTAATTTTAAGGACTGAAGAAAATGCCTTTTCCCCCTCCCCCCTATGGCAGATATCGCTCTAAATTTACCTGGCCAAAGTTTTTGGTTGGAAAAGTTAACTGGATCCCTCTTTACCACCTTCACTCCCTTTTCTATATGTTGATTCAACATGTAGAGTTAAATGAGCCACAGAATATTTTGGAGAGACTTTTTTTTTTTTTTTAAGAGTGAAAAAAGTTTAGTGCTAAAAACTGTTATTCTTGTAGTTAAAAAGATTCAAGTTAATTTGCAATCTGATGCACCCCATGTTCTTTATACCTCTACACTGAATTGATGGTGTGAATGTGTCAACCTACAAGAGCTTTCCACTAAAATTACATTGGGTTACAATGGAGATCATCAAAATAATCATTTTTAACCCCCCCTGCCTGTAGTAGCATAGGAAACTCTAGAAACTGAAAATTAAAATTAACTATTCAGTCATTTATGCTATTCACTCACGGTACTTCACTCAGACTGAGAAATTAAAATAGATGAGTTAATGTCAATGAACTAATGGAATTTTGTTTGGAATCACAATGCTGCTAAGGAACATTTACAGATTTCATTAATTAGAGATGGGCTCAAACAAAAAAAACCCAACTAAACACAGCACCCTCCCTCTTCCCCTATGAACTGGGAAAGTTAGATTCAAACTTTGCAACTGGTCATTAATCACCACAAGATACTAGCTGTGCTAGTGTTACTGCAGGAATCTCAAGGGATTTTTTAAAAGACCTCACCTCCCACTTAGGCCCGTACATGAAGTAGCCAGACTTGCAGAAGGGCTCAGCCCCCAGCTGTTCCCATTTAGGTGCCTAAATGGGAGCTGAGGTCTTGAAAATTTGTCTCATGGACTTTTGAATCTGTTTTTTGTTTTGTATTTTAGAGGGTGTCCAGTATTAAACATTAAAGCAATGTCCATTTTTACTCTTAAAACAGGATAAAGCTCCTGTCATGTACACAAAGTTCAAGCCAAAAAATTTTCACTGTGGACAAATCAAGTCCCACAATCCCAACTGAAAAAGGTAAGAAATGGGTAGGCGGGAAATGGGACAATGCTCTACTTGCAATACAGCCTATTGACTGGTAGCAGTTTCGGTCCCTCAATCAATGGTGTATTGTGGCCAGCCGATTGGTGCATTTCAGAGATGCACCTGCATCCCTCCATTTTTCCTGTGGTCTGGACCTCCAGACTTTTTGCCTTCTTCATTGCTAACTCCATGGGATTTGATTTTGTTGAATGGTAGAAGATGGACATATGATGACAACTGTCTGCATTTTTGTGTGACTATGCTCTGAAGAAGTCGAGAGGATGAAAGATATTGGTACTACCCAGATACATATGCAACTTTGCAAAAGCCAGTCCAATAGACCAAGACAGGAAAAACCTCAGTAATGACTAGGAGAGCCACTGTAGATATTGAAGTTCTTAATCTTCCAATAAATGAACAATGAAAATTAAGGCAACTGAATAACAAACTATCAAAGTACATTTTATTTTGACAAGTGCAATTTACACAATTTACATCATACAGTAATAAAAAGTTTAAAAAAACAAATGTAGTCTTAATCACTAGAGCATGATGGGCCAAATCCCGGAGCACTTACTTGTTCCAAATAAAAATGGAAGTCTGCACAGGATTTGGCTCTCTCTTGATTTTAGCTAAGAAATTGTGCAAGACTGACTTTTTTGGTGAGAATAATCAGGTTTTCCAGTGAGCACAGTAAGAATAAGCTATGCTCTGCTGAGTTAAAATTTTACAGACAGCATGTTATTGTTACAGTAAATGTCAGAGCAGTATCTGACTTTTCTAGCAGATTCACCTAAATTAAAACCATTTTCATTCCTTCTCCCCACATTATAGGAAATGCACTCAGATTTGGTTTCATCATCATCTCATCCATCACCTTTGCAAGACCACACAAATTATAAGCCAATCAGTTCCAACTCTTGCTGTATTCTTGAGCCAAACACCATTTTTATTTAGAAAAATTGACATCAGATACATATAAAATTTGCATTTCGTGAAGTCTATTTAGTATTTTCACTGCAGGCTGTATGTCTGTTTTGTATTGTTCACTGAAAGAGTTATAATGAGGGACCGTGGATCCTTCCTATTCTTGAGGACAGTTATCTTTCCTCTCAAGGCTTCACCTAAAAGAGCAAAAAACAATGATTGCATTTACACTAAGTTGGATACACTAAATGGCTCGATTAAAACAGCAGTGTTATATTTATGTTCTTTTATTGGTTTGCATGAGGAGCCTGTTTTAGAGGACAAGAGATTAATAAAAGGCACAAAATATTACAAAATCTACAGCTATGTGCTGAAACCATCTCCCTACTTCTATCAATTAGTAAAGTCATTGACTATGAATCTGGCCAGTCAAACTGACTGACTTAACGTGACATAGGTTAGGTTTCATCATACCTGTTAACTTCTCACTTGACCCATCCAGTGAGCTATTAATTCCAATCAAGATTACTATACCATCTGATTATAGCAAAGGACTCAATATGTCCTGCATACACAGAGTTCTCCTCCCCCAAGTCTCTCAAAAATTGTCTCCAGTTAAGAGGATTTGCACACCAACTGCTTAGCAGGCCATTTGCAATAGCTTCTGGAAGCATTTCTCAATACTTCGTCTGGAAACCAGGGTTAAAGGATTAGACTATAGGCCCCTTAGTTATGTTCAAACAGAGAACATTACAGTTAACTTTGAAGTTTTATACTGTGAGACTTGGGAAAGCAGACTTTGTGTTTGATCCGGGAGGAAAATGTGACCTAACCTTGAAGATAATTCTGTTGTGAGAACAGAAGTAAGACAAGTGAAAAAATACTGGAATGGGCAGGACATAAATAAATTGCAGATGTTTTTAATTCATGCATTCCATGAAAGAGTTTAAATATTTGTGGCTTATTGTTTGTACTTTGAAGAAACTAAGGGCTGGTCTACACTAACCCCCCAATTCGAACTAAGATACGCAACTGCAGCTACGTGAATAACGTAGCTGAAGTCGAAGTATCTTAGTTCGAATGAAAAGGTACTTACCTGGGGTCCACATGCGGTGCGCAGGCTCTCCCGTCGACTCCGCCTACTCCGTTCGTGGAGTAGGATTACAAGCGTCGACGGGGGAGCACTTCCTGGTTCGATTTATCGCGTCTAGACAAGACACGATAAATCGAACCCAGAAGATCGATTGGACTCCTCTGACACGATGCGTAAGTATAGACGTACCCTAAGGCAGAGATGCTCTCTGTCAGCTGTATTTCTTCCCTGGCAATTGCTTGAAATAAAGCTGTCTCTGATTTTGTTGCATTCCAACCTAAGAGTGAGGATTTATTTTCTTCCACGTTCATTAATGTAGCAGATATAAAAAGTCATCATTTTTGTATCACTTCTGCCCTTGAGTTTAAGAAGCAGCTCTCATTCCCTGGGGAAAAGTTAGAATTTTAAATTTTTTAATAAGATATTAAAATTTTTCTTCATGAAGTAAACATTTGTGTTAGCCATAGCACACTACTAAAGGGAAAGTATTACTCCCTGAAGTGTACATCTCTTTATTCCTTCCTTCTGTTTGGTATGTAAACAAGGGACATAACTACAACCATGTCAGAGGAGTTAAAACTGAGCAAACAGCAAAAGTCTGGTTCACTTTTCACCATGTATGCGGAGTGTTTCCTATTTGTATTACAGTAACATTGGCCTTGGTTTTTAAGATGGTTTTGTTTTTTGCCAGGTCCTGCAGGGGAATGTTTAAATAAAAAAAAAATCTTCATTACATTAAAAAACTGCAATTAGTGTCACAATTCAGGGCAATTAAACCTATATTTTCCCTCAGTTGTCCACAGAGGAAACCCACCCTCATGTTTCGGGCTCCACCCAAGAGAGGGAATAGCTGGCAGGGGTATGCATTCCTATCCCTCCTGACTATGGTATTTCCAGGCTCAACAGTTCCCTGCCTTCATTGTGTCATTCCAGAAAAAGACAGTCTATCTAAGCAGGCCAGCTTCGCTTCTCTCCTCCAATGGTACGTAGTGTAACTGACACACCTGTAAGTTACTAAAGAGTTTTTTAAGCAAGCACCAATTTATTCGTAAGGTAAAAGCAACACAGAGAAAACATACTAAAAGCAATACAGAACCTACACACACGCTAATAAGCTTACCAGAGATCACCTCAACTGCAACATGGGCTCTGTCAGGAGAGGCCTTCAAACCCCAGATAGGGGTTTTCCTGTGGTTTCGCATTCATTACACCCTTTGCTCTGAACAACAACTGTTATGATCAAGGGAGTCACCCATTTATCCAGCCTGGCTCTTTGAAGAGATCATGACTAGATAATCAGCCAGACAGTGGGTGTCTGCTCAAAGTGCAGCTTCAAAAGGATGGATTTGAGGTGGGTCATTTGCATTCCCCTCACCCTAGGAAATTTCCTAGGAAATCCACTTCACACTTATTGACCCAAAAAGTCCTTTGAAGTTCCTAATATCTCCCAGAGACTGCGTTAATCCTGCCTTCCTCCTAAAGTAGTTCTATACAATCCCACAATAATATATAAACGTGTGCTTTTTCAATACAATGGACTCCAAAGGTATTAAACTGAATTCTATAAGGTTTAATTCCATAAGGTTTGTCCAGGATATGGCAAATCACTGTTAGATCAGTCACAATTAGTATTAAATGTTGTTAAACCCCAAACAAAAATTGTCATTTAGCAACAGGTTTTTTTTGGCTAAGACATCAAGGAGGTATCTTGACAGAGATCCCTCAGCCCTTTTCAAAAGGGGAAGGGGGAGGAGGTTACCTTTGGTTTTCTGGCCATATCCTAACTGAGGTAATTGCATTTATCTACCTAAATCCCACCCCTTAATGTTTCAATTTAACGTTCTGTTTGTTTTAATCTGTTGTGGCACACTGAATGTGCTATTAAACAGGTGCTATTAGACAGCTACTGTGTTTCATCCCAGAGACTTTTGTGCTTCAGTAGTGGATAAAAACTTCCCTATAAATTCTTTATCTATCTTAGAGGTTTCTGAAGCTCATTGATTGTGAAGCACTTTTAGATCCTATAGTGAAAAGTGGTATTATAAGGGCAAATTAATACTATTAATTTGGTACCTGTGTACATGGCTATATAAGATTAGTGTGTTGTAGCAGACTGTATAAGATTTGTGGAGACATACGCCTGTAGGCAGGATCCAGCCCTTAATTTTCCAGAGTTATGTAAAAATATCTTCCCAGGTAAGGCTTAAAGTGTGTATCCAAAGGGATACAATTTCTGTAAGTTTTTACTATAGACGTAGGAAGTGAACAATAGCTGTTTCTGTAGAGCTACAATTCTAGTTGTTCTAGAAAAATTTACTTTTCTTGATGGAAGATTCATAGACCAAGAGGATAGTAGTGAGTTTACAGTTATGAAGATTACCAACGGCTGATCCATGCTTCATGGATTTGAACAAACAGAAAGGACAGAGATCTATAAATAAATGTACATACTTGCATAGAATAAAGAGGTACACAAATACTGGAGTATTTTTAACAATTGTAAATAGTCACAGTTGCTTACTTTTTAAATTTATTCATGTACTCAGATTGAAATGTTATTAAAAAGGCAAAAAAGGAAATAGTGCAGTAAATCTTCATTCTTTGATCAAAGAACCAGAACTTGCAAACGACTCAAAACAGCACTTGCTACTGACCAAAACACTTAAAAAAAACCTCTACAATTTCAGATAAGTTATCAATGAACACATTTGAGAGGCCAGAGAAGACACTGGAATTAGGACCCAAGTGTCCTAACCCACTGTCCAATGTCCTCTGCACTGGAACACCCTGCACGAAATCCACGGTTCAATGCATATGAGCAAACAGGACTGCATGTATAAAGTATGTCACTTGTACACATGCACAACTGAACATAAAGTTGTGTGCACGAACCTATATTTTGAAAATCTAGATGCACAAGACATACTTTTCATAAGTATGTGTGCATAACCAATTCAGACGCATTCCTGCAAATTTCATCTAGTTAGCTGTTCATCTTGCATTATGTTCCCTACATATTTGATTATGAAAAAAGAAACCAATACTAGGTCTTTGAATGTACTGTAACAGTTAAAAGTGAAGTGCTACTATACAAAAATCCCATCTGTCACAGTAAGTACAGGGCTCGGACTCTTTCATACTTGTCATTTAGTGCCTACTTCAAAGTTTGCTTTAATTTTCATTACAACTTTTTGAAAACAGTGTATGAATGTAGCACAAATTGTGTTTCTTGGTTCATTCATTGAGAACTCATTTTAAACTCATGTATAACAAATGGATTATTTATCAAGTACAGAAATACCTATTCCATAATTTCATGAACAACTGATGATCCAATAGCTAAAGGCTGATGCTAGATACATTCAGACTAGAAATTAGGTACATATTTTAATCAGAAATTATGGGTTTGATACAGGAATTACTGGGTGAATTTCTAAGGCCTGTGTTATGCATAGACTAGGGCTATGTCTACACTGCGCACCTTACAACGGCGTGACCGTGCTGCTACAGCCGCGCCGTTGTAATGCACACAGCGTAGCCACTCTTTGTCGCCAGGGGAAAGCTCTCCCGACGACAAAATAAAACCATCCCCAATGAGGGGCCTCTCCCGCCAATGAAAGTGCAGTGCAGACATAGCCTAGATCTTTATAATGGTTAATGGCCATTAGAGGGAGGAAAAAAATAAAAATCTATAAATCCATTACCATGTTCAAGGCTTTTTAATACTATCAGTACTTTTATGACGGATTGTACTAAAAATAGAAATTTAATCCACATAATCCAAACTTTTCATATGAGAATGTCTAAAATTAAGCATCCATATAACAGCCTGATTTTTGGAGGCACTAAGCACCTGCATTTCCCAAGTTAACAGAAGTTGTGGGTATGTAACACCTTTAGAAGTTAAATACAAATTAATATGGCATCCAAAAGTTTAGTCATGACTCATAAAAGAGACTGCAAATGGAATGTGTACTGTCAATGCATTACATTTAGATGCACTGTAACAGTTGAACTTTGGTTTATTAGTTCATACACATCAAACCTTTCATTCTCATGCTCACAAGAATTAAGAGTAAGTTGTTACACATGAATGCCCAGCCAACTCTCCAGAAGCAATCATCTGATATGGATATTCCTCCACATTGTGGGGAAATCTGATCTCTGGGCTTACAGCAGTATTATCTAGCAGAGGGATCTCAATGTTGTTGCTACCTTTGTTTTGAGAAACATTTTTGAGAACAGATGTGCAACAGAATTACCCCTAGGGTTTTGGAGTTTTTTGGAAGATAAATATGAACAGTTAATAGATTAAATTAGCAGCTCTCTCCTTTAACACTTTCCAAAATATTTAGAAAAAAGTTAACTGAAAAAGCTTTACAAAGGAAGTATTTTTCTTTCAGCCTTAAGAGGATTTCAAAATGGAATTGTGCCTTTTATTTGTAAATAGTTACTATTTGGAAAATCCCTATACTGGACCATGTACTATCAATTTAAGCAGAAAAAAACAGGAGTGCTGCTTAAAAATGTATGGTACTGAATTGTGCATTAATGAAGTAGAAGGTTATCCATATAAAGCACTAATTACTCTGCTGCTCCCCCAGCAGGCCTTGCTCCTTTACTGATCTTTGCCCCCTCTACCTCCAATCCCAGCCTCTTCAACCTTCTTATGCCTCCTCTGCCTCTTTGGCATCCCGGTCTCCTCTCCCATCCGTCTTAGTCTCAGAGCAGCTAGAGATATTTGTTATTTAGTAGGATTTCTAAAGAGATTGTCAGCATCTGCAACATTTTTTGTTGTCGAAAAAGCTTAAATTTACAGTGCTGTCTTTGGATAAATAAAAGTTATGAGCCAACAAAAGGCAGCATACCTGCACAGTTTAAAACCAAGTGGGACTGTCTGTTTCAAATTTAAATGGATTTAAAAAAAAAAATCTATTCTTGCAGCTGTCAGATATCATATTAAACATAAATCTGACACCAGATCCACGTTTAAAACGATTGAATGGCAGGAGTTTGTCACAGGATGCAGTATACTTTCACACTCAAGAATGATTTTCAACAAAAGAGTTTAAACTTGGCAGAGTGGTACCCTCCTAAAGACAATAAAAACAAATCTTGTTCTCAAATTCTAGAATTATTTAGCTATTTCCCTGAAATTCCAGCAGAGCTTTTATTAATTGTTCACTTTGCTCAACACGACTGCTCCACTGTGGTAATTGTTATTCTATACACAAATACACTGTTAAAATGGAATGACTAGTTATTTAAATGCAACAATCCTGTCAAGCAAAAGGATAAGATTGGATACCAGTTAACTACTGCATTTCCAGCAAATGGAAGACATTAAGCCTCAAGGCAAGCTCTGAGGAAGAACATCTCTAATAAGTTACTGATGATTTCATGAAAGAGCGCCCTCAGTTATTTATAAAAAGTTAATTGCATTAAGCGACCCAGAGAATCAATGTGTAATTCATTGTCAAGAGGCACAGCTATGCCCTCCCCCACGTTAAATCTGCCTTTCTGAATAGCCTTTTCTGTAGCTGAACCTAGCAATGGCTGTGCAACCATGTAACAGGGAGGCAGATCAGAACAATTAATCTATGTCATGGAGATATAAAATGACTGATGCTTTTTAACAGCTCTACTGTCTTATAAGCTTCAGCGGAAGCTCTCTCTGGGACTGAGCTGTATCACCTTGCTCTTATTATGCTCAGCAAGACGCAAATAAACCATATTGGAGTGCTGCAGTTCGATTAGGACAAAACTGAATTCATTATAATCCTGTTCCAGCATTTTTATTCATCCCTTGGAAAACCTTAAATTTTGTCTCCCAATAAGAAAAAAAAACAACTGCAGTAAATGCTTGCAGCAAGGAACTTGCTATCGCAGCACATTAAAAAAAGTGTCTGTATTTCCATACCAACACAATCTAAGAAGGTAAATTAGATATTTGCAATTGCCCTACGTATGGTAGCATGCTATGGATATGACAGTGATAATACCTCTGATGTATTATTGTGACTCTGCTCTGTATTATCAATGAGTATGAAAGGTCCTCAGGACAGGGACCATAACTTATTGATATATATATCTATCTATATATGTGTGTGTGTGTGCACGCGCGCGTATGTATGTACAGTGCCAACACTGGAAGTGTCATATTGGGTCAGAGCAGTGATCCACCTACTCCAGTATCACATCTCTGAAAGGAGTAAGGGCCAGCTGCTTTAGAGAAAGAAAGAGTGCAATAATCTGTATACAGGGTAAATTTCTTTCTACCGCCCCATGAATTTTAAATTTATGCCCCGAAGCATAAGATTTCAGATCCCTTCCAAAGATGATTTTTTGTGTCTTTGCTACTATAACTCGGGATTTAAAAAAGACTGGACATTTTTAAGAACAACAAGAAAATCCATTAAGCTCTAAGCCTCAATCATGTCTTGTGGCAACGAATTCCACAAGTGTGATTAATTTGTGTGAAAAGGTATTTCTTTGCATCAGTTTTACATTTTCTGCCTTTCAGTTTAATTGAATATCCCCTTGTTCTTGCATTCTGAGAAAGTGGGAATAGAAGTGTGTATGGCATTCACTCCTGTATACCTTTAGCACGTCTCCTCTTTTTTCATTTCTTCTCCAAAACACTAAGGCTTGGTCTACACTACAGAGTTAGGTCAATGTAAGGCAGCTTACATCAAACTAACTCTAAGCCCAGGTCTACAGTAGGGCAGGGGAGGGGGGGCGGGAGAAATCGATCTAAGATATGCAACTTCAGCTATGGGAATAGCGTAGCTGAAGTCAACGTATCTTAGGTCGACTTACCTCGGCGTCCTCATGGCGGCGAGTCGACTGCTGCTGCTCCCCCGTTGGCTCCGCTTCCGCCTCTCGCGGCGTTGGAGTTCTGGAGTCAACGGGAAGAGCGCTCAGGGATCGATTTATTGTGCCTACACTAGACGCGATAAATCGACCCCCAAGAGATCGATCGCTACCTGCCGATCCGGCGGGTAGTGTAGACCTGCCCTAAGTGTCTACACTACAACATTGCTCCCGCTGATGTAAGTCCTACACTATTCCGACCTAAGAACTCCACCTCTGTGAAAGACTTAGTGCTAAGTCGATGTACTTAGGGCCACCCAGTGTCTGTGTACACACTGCATTACTTACATCGCCTGTTGGCTGTCAGCCTCCCTCCCAAGAATCACAGCTGGAGCCCACCTGCCCTGAGGCAGACAGCCCCAGCTGTCAGTACCCTACAATGCCCCCCACAGTTATGTCGGGGGAAGTGCTCCTGGTGAGGACGTGCACCAACGACAGATAGGGCGTAGTGTGGACATGAACCACTGCAGTAATTACTGTGGTGGCTATATGTTGACCTAACTTAAGTTTACCTAATTTTGTAGTGTAGACAAGGCCTAAATCTTTTTACTCCTTCCTCATATGAAAAATTTTCATGCTTCATTCTGGTTGTCCATATCTGAACTTCCCTCTATTACTGACATGGCCTTTTGAGACTGGGATAATCCATTGCTATAAAAACTGTTACAAACTGGGAAATTTGTATTTTTTAATGAGAACGGTGCAGACCTGTGTTTATGATGGATTACTTGCTATGCGGTTAGATCTAAAGGGATTGTTAAAAGAATCAAACAGGAAAGCTAAAACAATGACACAGATAAAGGTCCTTCAGGAAACAATGGGCAAGCTGTTTACTTGGGAATAACCCATGCCTGACTCCAGCGGGGCTAAGACTGGTTTACTCTTCCAAAGGCTAAGCCCAAGATCAAATGGAAGACACCAGACAATTAAAGGACCTTATGCTAGGGTGACCAGATGTCCCGATTTTATAGGGACAGTCCCGATTTTTGGGTATTTTTCTTATATAGGCTCCTGTTACCCCCACCCCCTGTCCCGATTTTTCACACTTGCTGTCTGGTCACCCTACCTTATGCCTAGAGAAGGGTGGGGATATTGAATGAGTGGCCAGAGACTGCCCAGTAAGTGTCAATTAGAGTTGACAGGCTGGCAACGAAACAGACACAAATGGCAGTAAGGGCAGTCGGCTTCTCACAACCCAGAGATGGCGATAACTGGGCTATCTGAAACATACAAAAGCTCACAAGGAGACATTAAGGGTCATGTAAAGGGACATGTACATGTAAATCTTTGTTTTTAGCCTTTGCTCTGCATGCTTTGTACCTTTGACTGCGAAGAGCTACAAAAGGACCTCTCAAAATTGTGTGACTGGGCAACAAAATGGCAGATTAAATTAAATGTTGATAAATGCAAAGTAATGCACATTGGAAAGCATAATCCCAACTATACATATAAAATGATGGGGTCTAAATTAGCTGTTACCACTCAAGAAAGATCTTGGCATCATTGTGGATAATTCTCTGAAAACATCCACTCAATGTGCAGCAGCAGTCAAAAAACCAACAGAACGCTGGGAATCATTAAGAAAGGGATAGAAAATAAGACAGAAAATATCATATTGTCTCTATATAAATCTGTGGTGTGCATCCCTGACCATAGGCAGCAGGTTTAAAACAAACAAAAGGAAGTATTTTTTCACACAACGCACAGTCAACTTGTGGAACTCCTTGCCAGAGGATGTTGTGAAGGCCATGACTAGAATAGGGTTCAAAAAAGAACTAGATAAATTCATGGAGGATAGGTCCATCAATGGCTATTAGCCAGGATGGGCAGGGATGGTGTCCCTAGCCTGTTTGCCAGAAGCTGGGAATGGGTGACAGGGGATAGATTACTTGATGATTACCTGTTCTGTTCATTACCTCTGGGGCACCTGGCATTGGCCACTATTGGAAGACAGAATACTGGGCTAGATGGACCTTTGGTCTGACCCAGTATGGCCGTTCTTATGGGTGAATAAGGGCAGGTCTCCACTTAAAACTGCAGCCACGTTGTAGTGCTTCAGCAAAGACACTACTACACCAACGAGAAGCTCTTCTGTCAGCATAGTTAACCCACCTCCACGAGAGGTGGCAGCTATGTAAACGGGAGAGAAGCCCTCCTGTCGACACGGTGCTGTCTGAATCGGGGGTTAGGTCAGTATAACTGTATCGCTTAGGGGTATAGATTTTTCGCACCCCTGAGCTATGTATTTATACCAATATACGACCAAGAATCACGTGTGTCCTCTGAATGGGTGATATAGATCTGAAGCCATGAACTTCTGTCATTTCCTTCATTAAACATTTAGAGCATTGGCATTAGGAGGGATTTCATTGGAACCATTTCTAGTAGGGTTCCTACAAATCACAGTGGATGGTTGCCCAAGTGGTATGAGACCTAACAGGTGGTGACTAGTATTCATTCCCTGTCTCATCCTAAAAAGCTGTATGAAAGTTTACCAAGTAGCAATTATATACGCATTCACAGATGTGCAAAGATGCCTTAACAGCAGGTTACCATAGAGCCGACGCCAGCATAAAAATCACAATCCAAGTCAGAGGAGCTATATCTTAGTATATTTTCAGTAACTGGGATATATTCATATGCAAAAACACTAGAGCATGCATCCAGTTTTTTAATTTAAATATGGAAAAAAGATCCTCCCCACACACATTAGTAACAAAAACCACTTGGTTCTTCAATATCTGGGAAAAGTGTTTTCACACCCTTTTGGTTTTAGGAAGTAACTTGAGCAAAGCCTTCTCTTATTCCCTTCTTTTGATTGTATGGTTTACGGACTTGCAGGTGGAAATTCAAAGAGCAGGCTACTCTCCCATCCCACCTCAAGGCAAACTGCACCCCTTTCTCCAATCCTCATGACCCAATAGCAAGTGATTAATGACTTATGAAAAGGCAGTGAATGTAATCTGCTTCAACAGGAAAATCATCTGGGACAGAGACAGCAGTTGCATAATTTAGATTCTATCAAGCTCCAAAACAGAATTTATTTTTTGTAGAACTGGGCTTCGTATCTTTTATCATAATTAACTGGGTATAAACCTCAAATGAGCACTATTGCTTAGAAAAGTTGGCTTGAAAATTGGTCCCTTAAATCAGTGGTTCTCAACCTTTTTGAGCTCAGGACCCATTCGTAAATGTTTATGAACTGTTGCAACCCAGTACATAGTCTGGGGGTAGAAGCCCTGGGGTGGTTTCTGTTGGATCTTGTCTCCTGGGGGTGGAGGGCTGGGTCCTGCCTGCCACCCACCACACAGTGGCAGCTCCTGCAACTCCTGTGCTGCAGGGCTGGCTGGGCTTGGCTCTCTGCTCTGGGTGTTGCAACGTCAAGGGTTGCAGTGCTGCTCAGGTTTGGCTCTGCCTCCCCAACCGGATCAAATCTGAGAGTGAAGTTGTGACCTGGCTCATGGGGTTGCAGTGCCACTCACTCAAATTTGGCCTACCTGGACTCCCGTCATCATGACGGCTGGACTAAACCTGAGTAGCACTGGGACCCCAGAGGTTGCAGTGACGGGAACAGAGAGGCGAGCCCAGCCAGCCCCGTGGGACAGGGGCCACAGGAGCCGCCACATGACCCTTTGAAACATTCTGGCAACCCCAATTTTGGGTCCTGACCCATGGGTTGAAAAACGCTGTCTTAAACCCGCCATCTCATCTGAGGACCCCAAAAAAAAAAAAAAAAAGTCACCCATGGAAGGATAAGAAATCTTTCAAAGGATTGTTTGCCTTAAACTTAGTAACTTCTACTTATTCCTTCCACACTGCTAAGCCTCCCATTTATCTTTTATTAGATTCTAGACATTTGCAGCCACAGCCACCCACCCCACTATCTCTTCCTGGTTTGATAACTTCTGCTGCCATCATCACTAGCTTATGAACGCCGAAGAGCAGCCTCACTTCAGGGATCCCTACTACTGACATAAAACTGAACTCATAAGACCATGTGTTTCAAGGGACTTCTTAGCGTTCCAGAATTCTGCTTTCGTGTCCGGAGGCTCATGACCACATTCTCATGAAGATTTTGCAGGTGGAGCTATTACGATTTCCTCAAGTCAGACCATGTACTGCTGTACCTCTGCATCAGAAGCATTTTGCAATTGCATTGTGGGGATGGAAAGCAACGATCAGCTACTGGGATGTTTTATGCTCAGATAGCATGGTGGTGTAGACTACATACTTGCAGTGAGATTTTGTAAACAAATAGGCCAGGGAAGGGGTAAGAGGGTAAGCTGGTTTTATGACAACTTTAAGACTTGCCATTTCTGAGCAGCTGCAGGAGTCACTGCAGCCCAGTTGGCCCTGGACTGCTGCCTACATTACAATATCCTGTCCCCACTTGCCCTACACTTTGGGCCTCCTTGTATACGCTCAGCAATGCTGCTTGGAATACCCCTGCAGCGCTATGTGTTACAGCCCCGCCTGCTCCTACCCCAACATGCCCCTTATGTTGGAGTTTTCAACAGGGGACCATAAACAGTCTAACACAGGGGTCTCAAACATGTGGCCCGTATTTCCTGCAGCCCGTCATAGTGCCGACTCCACTGGCACTCAAACTCCAAACATTACTGATTGTTTATATTTTATTAAAACCCCTCTTTGCATTACAGTTTTTAAAAAGTTAATACATTGACTATTAATAGAATACTATATTACTCTTCATTTTTTTCATTTTTGACTATACTTTTGTATCATTGTATGAAAAGGTTTCAGTGATGCGGGCCTCGGGCCAATTTACTAGTTCTCATGTGGCCCTCGTGGTGATTTGAGATTGAGATCCCTGGTCTAACACAAAGCCTGTGCCAGGGTAAATTCTCCGCTAGCCAGATCTGGGGCTCTAACATCCCCTTTTCGTTGCTGCAGCATAAAGAAGGTAACAGCAAGGAGAAAACCTCTTCCTCAGTGCTTGAAGTAGTAAGTTACAGAGGTTCCTGAAAAATCTTGAGAGCAGTTTTTAAAGTCAGGCACTGAAAGAAATGTCGTAACATAATATGCAAGATACTGAATCTTCCTCAATGCAGGTAACTTCATATTTTAATCTTAAATAAATGAAAACCAATATAAAAAGGCTGGGTATCAGCCGTTTCATTGGCCTGGTCCCCTTTGACCTTAAAGTTCAGGCTGCAAGGAAAACTAGATTTAAAAAGGGTGAGATATCACCACTTCGCTTATCAGTGAACAACTGCTATGGTGACAGGGTTACAACAGAGAATTTAATTGCAATGGTAGATAGGCAGAATAGGAAGTAGAATCTCATGTAAGAACTTAAATCCTCCAATAACTGAATGTGGAATGTAGAAGTATTTCAGTTTAAAAATCAAAGCATCAAGATATGTTAATTGCGCCAAAGCCAATTTCCTACAATTTAACAAACCTGAGGAAAGAAAATTAACATTTTAAAGTTTGTTAGCTTACAAATGGCTACCTAATTATGGTGGAAACTGAGGAGGAGTAAAAAGATAATCAAGAATTTTACAGGGTTTAGTTGTACGAGTCCTATTTCAGTTTTGCTGTGCTCAACCTCTTTGGCATTGTGGAAAAACAATAACATCAAGGTTTTATTTCCACCTCAAGGCAATATCAAGAACATAAAATAACGGCAATGTGCTGTTTTATTGCTAATGGAGTTTGCTTGCATGCAGATTTTCTGTTTCAACTTAATGCATTGTTATGGGGTGGGGGGAAAAAAACCAACAGAGACTCTTAAGGTTATTTTTGGAAGCATTAAATTTATTTACCATATGTCTGGACCTAAATCAAACTCATGAACCCATGATCTTCTCTCTATAATCTTTTGTTTGGAGAAATTTAGCAAAAATGTTTAACAGGGTGGAAAGCAGCAGATGGAAAAATCAAAAAATAAATAAATGCAGTTTTTCCTCCCTAGCAATCCAAATAGATATAAAGTATATGTTTTGTTTTTTTAAAAGGCATTTTCAAGCTTTCTAAGGGTGGCTATCTGAAGCCTGACTGGCATCTGTAGGGAGTTCACACAGCACCTTTGCAATGTCCTTCAAAATGGAAAAAAACCGTGTGTCTGCCAATAAAATGTCAGTTGGCTTCTCCCTCTAGTTTCTTTCATTTTGGTGCATTGTTAACTATTAAAAACAAATCTAGCCTGCTGACAGCACTCTTTTACTTCATTGTTCATCACCTTCAAGTCTCAGATCATGTCCAGTAGGGAAAAAATACAAAAGTTACCTTTCAGATTTAATCAGTAGCAAGAGCTTCCTTCTACAGGGTTAAAACATTATATTCCTTGGTTTACTACATAGTTCTGGCTTAAGTTGATGGTTACAGACAACTCTTCATATGATTATCATTAAGACTAATTTCTATTAACTTGATCTCAAGAACTTCTGACCCATAATGAATCTTTTCCCTCTCTCATTTCCTCACAAACATAATTCTCTCCAGCCTTTCCCATCCAGGTGTGGGATTTTTTATTTTTGTAAAACAGTCTAGTTGTATTTGGTATTATTAGAATTAATGTAAAAAAGAATACACATACATTTGTTAGCTCTAAAAAAAGAAAATATACACAGATGTATAATTTGAGAATACAAACTGGCATGATACCAGAGGAAGGACTGAACTAGCTCATGCTGCAGAGCTGAATAGTCATGCTTTGGCATAATGCAGCCCTTTTCCTGTTAAAGTGATACGCAATAGACTCAAGCAGCCGTAAGCACTGCAGACGGCAAATCTAATAATATAACAAATGCTCTACAATCACTTCAGGCAACTCAATGAAAACAAAAAGGAGCTTTTGTGTATTTGATAACTGGAGAACGAGGATTACATTTTTGATGCTAATTTTAACAATATTTTACGTACACTAAAAAAGGTGGACAAGAATAATTTGAGTTTTGGCAAACTGGTTATAAAACCTGCTTTCAGAGTCACTATAAAAGTAGACGTCCCCAAACTGTGGGGCACGCCCCACTAGGGGGGCGTGGAGGAATGTTTGAGGGCATGGCTGGGGCCTGGGCCAGCCTCCACAGGGCTCCGCTCCTGGCCCCGCCCCTGCCCCCAGCTGTGGCCCCAGCCTCGGCCCCTTTACTCCTGTCTGCGTCTCCTTCTCTCCCCTGGAGCCACGGCCCCACTCTGGGCCCCGGGAGTGGGTGGGGTGGGTGGGGGCTGGGGCTGAAAAGTTTGTGGACCATTGCTATAAAGAATAACATTATTTACTTTTTTCTGTAACTGTCACAACATCTTCTCAAGCACTCTTACCAAATAAAATATGGAAAGCACGTGTTACCTAGGGTACATAATTTATCATTTAGAACAAATAGATAATAAGTATGTTTACCTTCCCACTGGCTGCAGAGTTTTGAGCCACTCACTGAACCAAAAGAAAGAAATAGAACTCAACACTAATATTCAGTCTTTTACCATCTTCCTAGAGTTAAGCATCCTAGTCCTAGAAGTTAAGCATCTCCCTGAAGTCCTCTGAAAGGCCACATCTGGAATCAGGGAGATGCCATCTCTCGTATGGAACTGATACCCTGTCAGGCACAGTCTTATGGGCAGCATGCAGCAATGGGAGGCTCTTCAATGCTGATATTACCTTTTTCCCTTTCTCCAGTTTTTTATTGTTTAATGTTTGTATTTGGCCACCATTATGCCCAGAGCTGTACAAGACTCAGACTGGTTTAAATCTAGAGTCATACCTATTCACTAGATATTCCCAAAGCCTACTAGGAGCACTGAAAATTCCACCATTACCAATATTTTTGCTGAGCACTGGAATGTTTGAAAGAAAGGATACAATTCTTGCCCAAGGAATTTAGACATTTGTTAGATAAATACAGCTAAAAACCCACTGGATGACCAGGAGAGGATAAAGTCTCCAAATAAACCACATTTGCACGATCTGATCTTTTATACTTATTTCTTCAATGCATTAGCATTGAGAGGATCCATTTGAAAAAAACATTTTGATCTAAATGCTGAGAGTGGGCTCACCTATCACAGCAGGTGAAAAGAACGTATGGAAAATGGCACCAAAGTGATGCTAGAGCTATTGGCCTGTGAGGAGCATAAGCACTGGGAGAAGAAGTAGACAGAAATGAGAGCGAAGAAATAGGCAGGAGTGGAGCTGTGCAGACACAAACATGAGAAACTGGAGTCTGACATAAATGGAGAGCGAAAGCCAGTGAAGGGAATCAACCTAGTCAAAGTGGCAAGAGAAAGAATTAAGCAGCAGCATTGAGAAAGGACTGAAAGAATGGAGGTGAAAAGGAAGTTGTGGTAGGTTAGCTGAGAGGTTATTGAACCCTAGGGTTCTAGAGATAGGTATGGAGCAAAACAGATTTTTGGAGATTAATGGAGGAACCCAAGTAGTTACAATGGTAAGAATATGCAAATGAGAATTAGGAGGACTAGGAACAGTTAGATCCCAACTGCTGCAGCATCAACATGCTCTCAGGTAAGCTGCAAACATACTGGGCACCTGCACTGTGATTTTTGCCTTTAAAACACTGCACAAACATTAAGTAACTAAGGGCTGGTCCACACTAACCCCCCCAGTTCGAACTAAGATACGCAACTTGAGCTACGTGAATAACGTAGCTGAAGTCGAAGTATCTTAGTTCGAACTACAAGGTACTTACCGTGGGTCCACACGCGGCAGGCAGGCTTCCCCGTCGACTCTGCGTACTCCTCTCGCGGAGCAGGAGTACCAGTGTCGACGGTGAGCACTTCCGGGATCGATTTATTGCGTCTAGACAAGACGCGATAAATCGATCCCAGAAGATCGATTGCTTACCGCCGAACCCGGAGGTAAGTATAGATGTACCCTTAGTAATAGAATGAGTCCTTGTGCTTGAACATTAGTTATAACAGTCTTTACTCCTGTAGTAAATAGGATTGCTGATTACTGCAAAGCATGTGTTTACCTGAAGCTGGTACTACTTCACTGAGGATGCGCGGGGCGGGGGGGAAATGGCACCCAGCTAGGGAAACTCTCCCACCTGTGGAGGCCTTCCTCTGGGGCATTAGGACCTATGTGGCCTTTGGGAAAGAAACCGGAGGGAGGAGCCAGAGACTGACGCAAGCAGATGCAGAAGCAGTTTAAGCAAGCAACGGACACTAACATCAAAGCATTTTCTACAGTTTAAACTAGGCATTCTCTGCCTGGAATTGATTGGCTGTTTGCTCCAATCCCTTGTTGGCCCCCTCCCTCAAACTCTTCACCTCAGCCTTACCTCACACCTGCTGTCATGCCCTATGGTGCTTTATCTCCACGCTCTTCTTTCTGGCCTGTCCCTTCCCTTGTTTTTCAGGTGAGACTATTACCTAACTAAACATAATTCTCAAAGTCATGGAACAAAACGGTTGCAGCCATCACATATTCACTCTTCTTGTGGTGTTATATTCCTTTTCCCCTCACCCTATATCGGTCTGGTGTGGAGCCGGGAACACCTATTGCTCTGCTTTTATACAGTGACTAGCACATTCTTGGTCCCATTTTTGCTTGATCCCTAGGCACTACTAGTATACAAATAGTCTTCATGACGACTGAATGTGAGGGGATAAGCATTCTTAATTCACAAGATGGTGATGACAACTTCAGTTACAAACTTATAGCTCAGTAAAAATTATTTTTGTCTACTTTGGCAGTAAAACTCTAAAAAAAGATTGATACCACCAAAAACAAGAGGGAGAAGTTTGTCGCAGTGGAGAGCAGCCAGGAGTTCCTGACTCCTAACCCTAGACCTACCACAGATTAACATTGTGCCTTTAGGCAATTCACTTGTGCCTCAGTTCCCCCCTCCGTAAAATGGAGGGTAATATTAAACTACTTAGCCACAGATGTTTTTCAAGATTAATATCTGTACAATGCTTTAAGATAGACCAAAATACTACTTTAATATTTTCATTAGTACTATTTAATTTCAACATTCTCAGATGAAATCTTACATTAGAGTTTTGTTCCATCCTGATGGATAGCAAGAGACGCTGGGCTAGATCCACAAAAGGACTTAGGCACTGCGACATTCATCATTTCAACTCCACAGTATTAATTTAAGAGCAAGAGCAACAGCAAAACATGTAGTCATTGATCTGATATATTAATTTAAGCATACTTTTGCAGTGGCATTCAATAAAACTATACATAAAATTTGTCAAATAGGGAATTTAAACAAATGGGTACAACTGTCACATTTGTAAGACTGATAAATACTCAACAAAAAATACTGCAATAAGCTAGTTTTATATCACTTGGCTACAGAAAAGAAAAACAAACAAACAATCTATATCCGTTGAAATATGGGCAGTTTTAAAAAAAATAAAGCCAGACTATAGTTATTGAAGCAGAATAAAAACACGAAGAGAGACATTTTCCAGTTCCCTGATTATTGTAAAAGAACTTCCAAATCATCATTTTCAAAATCTGGTATCACCATTAAAAGCATTTTCAGATATAATTTAAGAGTGACCTGTAACATCACTGTCACATCAAAGGCCATATTACATTGGAAAAAAGACAAGAAAACAAAAAGCATACCTGTTTTTACAGAAATAGGGTTCTCCAGAAGAAACACTGTTTGTTTCCAGTGTGTTTTGGTACACTGGGGACCCGTCGAGAACATGACCTGAATTGACAGAGTTCAAAAATCTGATGAAGTACAACATTTTTAATATCATGCTACATTAATCTATTACACAAAACACACTTCAAATGCTTGCAACAGCAAAATAGGCTTGCTCTCAAACACCTTGAGGCAACAAACTGAAAAAGTACAATACATTTGACATAATTAATTTTGAACATACAACCCCCAGTACTCACACTGTTGTGGCAGTTCTTCTCAAAAAATATATCGAAGTAGCCAGCAACTGCCTATAATAAAAGGAAAAAACAAATATGAACAGGGAATATTAAGTACAATAATACTAACACCCATTATTCTATAAATTTTCTATGAGCAAAATATGCTTTTTTTAAAGCAGCAAAGGTAACTTCTTCAATTACATAGATCATTTCCATTTTTCATCAGGAGTAATTCAGGAAATTCAGATATTTACAGTATTTGAACTTTACTGGAAAGCCTATAATACAGAATAGATGGAGACAATTCTTGAATTAATTCATAGATTTATATTTCCATTGCTTCCAAGCATGCCATAAACTTTGTTTTACAACTGAAGCGATGAGTCACTTCAGTCTAAACAAGAAGTGTGTGCTTTCAGAAAAAAACAGACATATTATTGATGGACACTCTGGGCTAGTCTATACTACCTGCCGATTCGGCGGGTAGCAATCGATCTTTTGGGGATCGATTTTTCGCGTCTAATCTAGACGCGATAAATCAATCCCAGAGCGCGCTCCCCGTCGACGCTGGTAATCCACCCCGACGCGAGGCGGAAGCGGAGTCAACGAGGGAGCACCAGCCTTCGACATTGCAGCGTCCTCACGGCGAGGTAAGTCGAGCGAGGTACGTTGACTTCAGCTACGTTATTCACGTAGCTGAAGTTGCGTACCTTACATCGACACCCCCCGTAGTGTAGACCTGCCCTCTCTTAAGTAAAACTCCATTTGAAAGTCAAAAGATTAGACTTCTACATTGCATTATACTGAAGCTTTTAATCACAACCTTTCACTTAAAAATGAACACTCTGGTGCAATCGTGGCTATTTAATATTACAAGGGTAATTTCTTTAGGTACACACACACATAAACGGGTAAATCCAGCTCTCTCTTCTGTGGCTGCTATAACATGCACCTATGGTGCAATCATACACATAAAGAGGGGCTGTGGATGGGGTGTTTCTCCTTCCCTTCCTCCCCCACCCCCCCCAAATTACATGGAGCCTATTCCACACAAACTCCCTGTGCACGGAGGGCAGGGCAGAGCCAGTACAGGGACTCTCATCTCCTCTATCACATACAGATGTAACGAAAAGGAGTTTTTTAAGTGTCCCACATGGACTACTTCAGCAGCTAGTGTCTATGCGGTGGCTCCACAGGTGCTCACTGTACTCCAGCAGGAAGGATACCATGAAACACCCCTCCTCCCTCTCAAGACTCCAGAGAGCCCATTGCCTCCCTGGTGCATAGCTCAGACCTTGGATTTATACCTGTGACAGGGTATACCAGACCCTCTGATGCCCCCTGCTGGTGGCCTCATGGCCCTGCTACTCCCCGCCCCAAAAAAGGGCAGTGGAGATTCATAGATTCATAGATTCTAGGGCTGGAAGGGACCTCGAGAGGTCAGCAGGACCAAATACTGTCTAGACCATCCCTGATAGACATTTATCTAACCTACTCTTAAATATCTCCAGAGATGGAGATTCCACAACCTCCCTGGGCAGTTTATTCCAGTGTTTCACCACCCTGACAGTTAGGAACTTTTTCCTAATGTCCAACCTAAACTTCCCTTGCTGCAGTTTAAGCCCATTGCTTCTTGTTCTATCCTCAGAGGCTAAGATGAACAAGTTTTCTTCCTCCTCCTTATGACACCCTTTTATATACCTGAAGACCGCTATCATGTCCCCTCTCAGTCTTCTCTTTTCCAAACTAAACAAACCCAATTCCTTCAGCCTTCCTTCATAGGTCATCTTCTCTAGACCCTTAATCATTCTTGTTGCTCTTCTCTGGACCTGCTCCAATTTCTCCACATCTTTCTTGAAATGCGGTGCCCAGAACTGGACACAATACTCCAGTTGAGGCCTAACCAGCGCAGAGTAGAGCGGAAGAATGACTTCTCGTGTCTTGCTCACAACACACCTGTTAATGCAGCCCAGAATCAAGTTTGCTTTTTTTGCAACAGCATCACACTGTTGACTCATATTTAGCTTGTGGTCCACTATAACCCCTAGATCCCTTTCTGCCGTACTCCTTCCTAGACAGTCTCCTCCCATTCTGTATGTGTGAAACTGATTATTCCTACCTAAGTGGAGGACTTTGCATTTGTCCTTATTAAACTTCATCCTGTTTACCTCTGACCATTTCTCCAATTTGTCCAGATCATTTTGAATTATGACCCTATCCTCCAAAGCAGTTGCAATCCCTCCCAGTTTGGTATCATCTGCAAACTTAATAAGCGTACTTTCTATGCCAATATCCAAGTCGTTGATGAAGATATTGAACAGAGCCGGTCCCAAAACTGACCCTTGTGGAACCCCACTCATTATACCTTTCCAGCAGGATTGGGAACCATTAATAACTACTCTGAGTACGGTTATCCAGGCAGTTGTGCACCCACCTTATAGTAGCCCCATCTAAGTTGTATTTCCCTAGTTTATTGATAAGAATATCATGCGAGACCGTATCAAATGCCTTACTAAAGTCTAGGTATACCACATCCACCACTTCTCCCTTATCCACAAGACTCGTTATCCTATCAAAGAAAGCTATCAGATTGGTTTGACATGATTTGTTCTTTACAAATCCATGCTGGTTATTCCCTATCACCTTCCAAGTGTTTGCAGATGATTTCGTTAATTACTTGCTCCATTATTTTCCCTGGCACAGAAGTTAAACTAACTGGTCTGTAGTTCCCCGGGTTGTTTTTATTTCCCTTTTTATAGATGGGCACTATATTTGCCCTTTTCCAGTCTTCTGGAATCTCTCCTGTCTCCCATGATTTACCAAAGATAATAGCTAGAGGCTCAGATACCTCCTCTATTAGCTCCTTGAGTATTCTAGGATGCATTTCATCAGGTCCTGGTGACTTGCAGGCATCTAACTTATCTAAGTGATTTTTTAACTTGTTCTTTTTTTATTTTATCTTCTAAACCTTCCCCCTCCCCATTAGCATTCACTATGTTAGGCATTCCTTCAGACTTCTCAGTGAAGACCGAAACAAAGAAGTCATTAAGCATCTCTGCCATTTCCAAGTTTCCTGTTATTGTTTCTCCCTCCTCACTGAGTAGTGGGCCTACCCTGTCCTTGGTCTTCCTCTTGCTTCTAATGTATTGATAAAAAGTTTTCTTGTGTCCTCGAAGCTGCCTAGAGTGGCTGTGTGAGACACAGCCAATCAGGGCCCAGCAGCCTAGTATAAGAAGAACTGCTGGGCCAGAAGGAGTTCAGTTCCTTGCTAAGTGTGGATGGTGTGTGGCTGGTTGACAGCTTTCCACAGGAAAAGGAGGACTTTCCACAGGAAAAGAATAAAGAACATTTACACCAAAAGTATCACTATACCAGTAATTTTTTTTCTTTAAAAAATTAAGTGTCCTGCTTTCACGGAGGAAAAAGGAGTTCTTGAGAAGCCTCAGTGATCCAAGGGGAAAAATAATGAAAAAACCCATCCCAATAAAGGGGAGGCTGCTAAAAAATGATGGACAATGCAATGCACCTCCCACCCTCCTCCTCCCAAACTTGTTTCTCACCATCTTCTATTAAGAAAGTAATGTAAAAATGCTTGACAAATGTGTCCTCAAGGCAGGCTATGGATACGCAGTCCAAAAGTCAGCCTCAGAAACAAGATGCTGAGACCTATAAAGAGTCCATGATCTATTGTGTAAGATTGTCAAGCTGGCAGCTGGGAAATCTCCACCCACTAGGATATCAAATAGGGATTTCCCTCGTGTCTCTTCTGGTACATTCAAGCAAGACTCCACATGAAGGCTAGTTCATTGTTTCAAATCACATTCCTCCATAGTGCAACTGACTTGCTTTTGTTATAAATATTTGTGTCTGAAAGAATTTTCCTACTCATAGCCCAGCATTTTACCTTTTACTTAATGTCTAGTTAGAATACCAGTCTCTTGCTATGAAAGTGATTACGTAAATCATAAATTAAGCATTATGCTTTCTGTACTGACTCGCAGAAATGGGCTGTGTGGAAGAAAACACTTAAGTATCTTCCAGAAAACAAAACATGTGACTGGTAGAAATGGGTATCATGTATGTGAAATATTTCATCACTGCACAATCTCATACTTCCCCTCTCCAGCCTAAAACTTGAATAGACCAGGTAAAAAATGGAGAATATGGCATCTCTTAAAATGGATCCATCTACGTCTAGCCATCTTATTTGATTTTCAACTAATGGCAGTCTGGAAATTCTTGGAGAGCTTTAAGTTCTAATTTGCACCAATATTCCTCTTGGCAGGGAAACCACACCAAGGAGAGACACTGTCAATGACTCCCTTCAGGAGGTATAAATGCCAGCCTCTCAAAGCAGTGATTGTTCAGTTCCTCAATGGCCATCACTCCATGTTGAGAATCCCAGCTAAATTATAGACTGGTCTCTAATTTATTTTTTCCTTGGAAGATCCACAATGTTTTGTCAAGGCCTGGAGTCCTCAGATTATCTAGACCTCTGTCAAACTGCTTTTGTTAATCCACAATCCCTTGAGAATGGACAAATGTCTACTGAATCATGCAATTTTTTTCTGGCTATTAGACTGATACTACTGATGATGAGGTATTGTTGACATGCCTGCAGAAAGGGACAGGGATATGGCACTATCATTTTCTCTGAGGTGTTATTCATTTATCCTGAAGTCTCACAATGTAGAGCACAAGAGGCTTCTATTATCAATCTTGTTCAGTGTCCCTTTAAATACTTTGAACAAATGACTTTTGCTACCTTTAAGAGTGCATAAACTTATATTAACATAACCAAACTGACAAAGGGAAAACACCAGAAAAAAATTCAAGTTGAGTTGCAAACATTCTCCGTATATTTCACTTTATAGCAGTCTCGGATGATGACCTATTATGTTGTTCATTTTAAGAACACTTTCACTGCAGATTTGACACAACGCAAAGAAGGTACCAATGTGAGATTTCTAAAGATAGCTACAGCACTCGATCCAAGATTTAAGAATCTGAAGTGCCTTCCAAAATCTGAGAGGGACGGGGTGTGGAGCATGCTTTCAGCAGTCTTAAAAGAGCAACACTCCGATGAGGAAACTACAGAGCCCAAACCACCAAAAAAGAAAATCAACCTTCTGCTGGTGACATCTGACTCAGATGATGAAAATGAACATGCGTCGGTCCGCACTGCTTTGGATCTTTATCGAGAAGAACCTGTCATCAGCATGGACGCATGTCCTCCGGAATGGTGACTGAAGCATGAAGGGACATATGAATCTTTAGCGTATCTGGCACGTAAATATTTTGTTGTAATTGAAATCAATATACTTGAAAATGTAGAAACCATCCAAAAATATTTAAATAAGTGGTATTCTATTATTGTTTAACAGGGCGATTAATCGCAATTAATTTTTTAATCACTTGACAACCCTAATATTTGTCAATCTCAGGTTTAATAACAGCTTGTTTTTAGAAAAATACTGTCAACTGGCCAAATTAGTCACGTAGCCAGTGACTATGAGAATCACCTACCCATGAAGTTTGTTTTCTCAATGTAGGACACATTTTTCCTTTTAGGAAGTCTTTACTGAATAGAATTTTAATACATTTTAAAAGATTAATAAATCAAAACATATTAGCATATTAACACACGTTAAATATGACAAGAGAAACAGTATAAATTGTGAAGCGAGTTTTCATAATAACCTTCTGTTGAGACTACAAAACCATTGATTTAGGAAGCATATGTCGACTGCCATGAAGCAAGACTCAACATGACCGGCAGTATAATTGATTTTTGACACTCAAACAGAAGTCACCCAAGTAGGATTGGGGGGAGATTACAGTTGCTTAGTTGAGTGCATAAACAAAGATCAATAACACAGTGGTGAGATACTCCTTACACTCCAACAGTTAGCTATGTTTTCCCACCGTTGATTTCCTGTTTTCATGCCTTCCTTCACCACAGTAACATTCAGAACTGTGTTTGCCTCTTTTTATTACTTATGCAATAAAATCACTGACTCACTAAACTCAGTTAATATAACTAATTCCTTTTAGTTCTGCATTACTGATATCATGCCAAGACTACAAATCATTCAGTAGAGTAGACTCCCAACTGGAATGTAAGTCTTAGTTACTAAAAACACTATTTAACATTTTAACACTGATCTAAATGAACACTGAACAACAACTCCCTGCAGTTATAACATGTTCTCAGACTGACATTTAACCTCCTGTCTGCAGGCCATAAAATAAAGGTATTTACTAAGATATTCATAAAAGGCTCAGAACACAAAGCCTACTCTTAAAATCTATTTACTTGATAGAATAGATGTTGCTAAATGTTCAAACATTTTAGGCAACCCTTCAAAACAATTAAGCACAAACTTGCAAAGATCAAAATCCTCCTTATGAATGATGATGTAACAATCAAAATTAAGTTCTAAAACCAAAAGCATTGTTCTAACCGTAGTAGCATATATGCCAAGTGTTCTTGTTTATAGAACATTAAAATATAATACTCATTTTCTCAGGCTCTTTCCAGAACGGTTTTCCCTACCACAATATATTTCTAAGAACTTTAAAAAAAGTGTGTCCCCACATGTGTTCCTCAGACTTCCCCACTTATAGCTTTTTAACAGCTAGCAGGTAAGGTTGAGATTTTGAAAAAGGCCCCTCTCCCTCGAAACATACAACTTTCTGTGCTGTTACATAAATACTGAAGGCCTGTTGTGTTCTACTGAGAACTACAGTCACAAATAAATCAGTGTAATTATCTAAGTTTCCTAAAGCATTTTCCCATTTTATTAGCAGGTAAAAGAATGTATGTTGGATGAACTCACCAAATCAAAATTAGGCATTGGCCACAAAACAGCTACAGGAAACAAACCAACATTACCCTAATTTTATGTATATAATTTTCATCTAGAAGTCATCAGCCACTAGTAGGAGTTGACAGATTCTATAACCCATGGTAGCAATGTTATTTAACATTACGTGCCAGATGTCTGGAAAAAACAAGAGGATTAGAGATGTAGGTTAGGATTCTCATCTGCAGTATTTGTATCAAGAAAGTGTGGTTACATACAGGAGATTGGACCATGTAAAACTGGCACCTTCTAATTCAACTATCTGCTCACAGTCTATTTTCAAGTCAAATCTGCTCCCTTTTCCTGACAGAGGGTCACGTTGTGTGCAGTTCCTACTGACTTTGATGGAAAGCTACCTGGATGACAGAAATAAAAGTTTTTGATCCCATGTTGAGTCTTTAGTGCTGGCAGATAGGGGGCGCACTTGTCACTAAGCAGTTTTTACATGAAAACTACTAATGCCCCAATTCTCTACTCAATGCCAAGCATGAAGTACCTGAGCATTGGCCAGATGGGCAGAAAGGATAAGTGTGATGGACACATCACCTTGGCAAGCCGGAAGAGCTACTTCAGAGGCTCAGCCCAATAACAGAAACAGTAACTATTGGACACTGGAGAAGCAGCAGATCCTCTGACTGTCCTTTCCACTCATACTCAATCACCCCATTCGGGTTGCCACAGGGTCAGTCTTCAACAGAGCTGCTGCCAGGGGAGGGGAGCCTTTATGTCAGCAGAAGCAGAATTTGTGCCAAAGAAGATAAATATAGTAATCCACAAATCACTGTTTACTGTTCATTTTCTAGCTCTTAGTTTTTAAAACAGTGTTCACCTGTTTATAGTTAGTCTCTGAACTATCTAACAAGGTTGGGAAAAAGCTGAGGTAATCAAACAGTAACAGTCCTCCACACTTTTATCAAATATTTCTAGCTAATTTTTTCTGTTGCAATTTCACTACCTCGTTACTTCACCTTTGACAGTCCCTTGAGGACGAATCACCATGAACTTTGGCATTTCTCTGGAAGAGGCATTCAAGAATTCGGCTCTGAACACCACGCACTAGGAAACTGAAAACAATGACTTCTAGACTGGTAATAATAACTGAAGCTGTAGCCTGCCATGAGCTTTGACAGGATTCTATATGTTAGGAAATGCAGCAGCAAAATTATTCTGCTTCTTGTTCTCCATAAATATCCTGTCAGGAGAAACAAATGCTAAGAAAAAGATTAAAGCCATCTCAAAGCTAAAGCAGCTAGGTTAATTAAGAAGCAACGTAATATTCATAACTGACTTCTACTGCTTAGACTGCCAAAAAAAGCATTCCACAACAGTCAGCATCATTTCAACCAGCTATAGGAAAGTAAAGGTGAAACCTCCTCAAACAGCAAATGTGATCGCTAATCTATAAACAAAATAGATAATTTATGCACAGAACATGATCACTGCAACACAAAATAGCCAGGATAGTTTGCTTAAACTCTAAATTACACTAAATGTGTAAATAATCTGTATTTATAAAAACAGGTATTAGCATCCTAAACACTGCTCAATTTGGAGATTGCAAATGCAGCTTCAGAAAGAGATCACAATCTGTACCCTTCCAGCACAAAATACAAGAACAAATATTTGTCACAAACTACAGATATTTTAATGAATTGCCATGGGGAGAGTAGGTAATTTTCACTCAAATAATGCATGTAAAATGTAAAGTCACCACAAATATTAAGATACAAAAAAAGCTAACACATGGTATATGTTGCAGTAATTAAATATCCAATGAATAGTTCTTACATTTACACTTGGTCTTATTTTATGACTAGTGAGCTGAAATGAAAACCATTGGATTTTGGTTCAAATATATTATAAAAAGCCTTTCTGTAAAGAAAATTGCCTTGTAAACATACAGAATCTCATCTGATCTAAACAAATAAGATTGCTTGAGACTCCATGAGAAGTGGTAAAGACACCCTTACCAATTCACTTAAGGAACAGGGAAATTAAAAATTATCATCATCACTATCACCTGCAGGGAGTAATTTATCATTTTTGCTCATCACTGGTATCATGTTCCAACAGCGTGTGGCTATAGCAGATACAATTAGGCAGCTGGCCACAGAAGTAGGAGGATAATGTGCTTTTGATGGAGTTTATCCAAGCATGGAGATGGAATGGTTGTAATCCATGCAGCAGAGAAAGTTACTACACATTCGTGTCACAGAAATACAACAGCTATTTTTAAAACTATTTCTGTAAAAACGAATAGTGAACCTTGAGATGCCCTATTGTATAGTCTTCTTGGCACAAACTGATTATGAAGATAAATCATTTTTAATAGTATGCTATAGCAACGCATAAATTACCGAATTTAAAACAAAGAAAGTGTATTCTAGAATGTGTTTGACGTTGATACACACTACAGAAGACCTGGGTTTCCAATCTGAGTTTGAAGATATTCAATACTATGCTTATGGTTCAAATTAACACTTATGTTTTAAATACCTCTTATTGTAACTGGCAAATGAGTTCTTAAGTGTAGAAACTGACATTGCTCAAAATTCTAAATTTTTTATAAATACAACTATCCTTCGATTAAAATTACTTTAATCAAAATTAACTGAATTTGTATTTTAATCACTGAGATTTTAGTATATCAATAGTGTCTTCTTATTCATTTTACCGTTGCCCATCCCCTTTCAATAAAAATGCATACCCTGCTCTTTGACAACTTCTCCTGGGAGTAACGAACAGACACTGCTATTTTCCTCCCATGGGATATTGCCATTCATCCAGGAAAGAACCAAACAACCTTGATAGGATCATGAGGGAAGCATTCAAACAAAAGAGAATGTTCATCAATTGATCTCTGAGGATAATAAACCATTATATTTTAATCTCAAAATTCGCATACAATTACTAGTGAACACTGAACTTTCAAATACAATTAATGGCATATTTTCCTAACAGAATCTATTGACTGATTTCAGCCAGATGTCTCATTAAAATCTACAATGACAAACTTAGTTCTCTAACAGGAGAGAAGTGCTTTTTAAGATAATTAGGTGTTTGTTTTTAGCACATTAATTTTGTGAGGTTGAAATTAGGTCAATCTGCACCAAAAGCACTTAGAACTGATTCATTATGATCAGCTTGAGATTGTTTTGCGCGTTCAGAGAATTTTCAGAGGGTTTGAGAGCAGAATTTAAAATCAAGGTGATGCCAAGAAAGGAGAAGTTTAATCCTGTAAGGTATTTAATTGGAGGAAATGAAGAGAAAACAATGGAAAGAGAAAACTGAGCCTGAGTAGACGCTTGAAAATTTATGCTTTCAAAGAGCTTTGAAGATGAAGATCCAGATACATCTAATATTAAATAATGAGTTTATAGTAAATTTAAAACATTTAATTTGACTTAACTGTCACAGATTTCCCAAGTCAAATGAAAAACACTTCCCAAAAACTCTGCAAAATTGTGTTTAATTGTTCCAACAATTGAAGAATTATATTAAGAAACATGACTATTTAAAGAAACAAAGTCAGTTCTTTTTTGTGGAAATTATAGGCTAAATAAATAATAAAAAAAAAAATCACAGGATCCGTTGGAGTACTGTTGATCCATAAACACTGCAGAAGCACATTGAACCGGGTGACATTAAGAGTATGTCTACACTGCATTGTAAGCCCAGAGTTCAAACTCAAGCTCAAACCTACCTTCGCTTCCATCGCCACATAAATTGTGCTAACCCAAGGCTCAGACCTAGAGTCCCAGGACCCCATGGGGATGGACGGTCCAAGCTGGAGTCAAGATGGAACATAGCATTCAAGCCCTATTGCTTTGCAGTGTAGATGCAGCCCCTCTGAACCCATGCTCTGGGAGTCTGTCAATAGTATTCCACAATCCTGTGGGCTGACTTTCTTTGTCCTCTGGACAGTCAAGTTTTCCCACACTGCACCACGAACAAAAAGCTAACGTGGTCACATTTTGGGAGGACGCTAGAAAGTCTGGGATCATAGGGGCTGACTCCGTGGGTGCTCCGGGATGGAGCACCCACGGGGAAAAATTGGTGGGTGCTCTGCACCCACCGACAGCTTCCCGCCCAGCTCACCTCCGCCCCACCTCTGCCTCCTCCCGAGTGCACCGCGTGCCTGCTTTTTCACCCCTAGCTCCCAGCGCTTGCGCCATGAAACAGCTGTCGAAACAGCTGTTTCGTGTGGCTGGGAGGGAGGGGGGAGGACGGGGAACGCGGCGCGCTCGGGGAGGAGGCGGGGCCGGGGGGGGTTTGGGGAAGTGGTCCAATAGGCGCAGGGAGGGGGCGGACTTGGGGCAGGGACTTTGGGGAAGGGGTTGGAATCGGGGCGGGGAAAGGGTGGAGTTGGGGCGGGGCCGGGGGGGGGGGGGCACAAGCACCCACTGGCACCGGGGAAAGTTGGCGCCTATGTCTGGGATATGGGTGGTTGGACTCGGACTTGCATAACTGAGTGTTGATGCTGTAGCCCCAGGTTGGGACCCTGGGTTCAACAATTCCTAACCTGTGGTTACAAATGAGTGTAGACGCTCAAGCCCTAGGTTAACAAACCCAGGGTCTGCTAACTCGAGATCTACTAACCCTAGTAGGGGAGGATCCCCGAGCCCGGGCTGCAGCCCAAGTCTCGACATCTACACTGCAGTTTTATAGCTCTGCAGCTTGAGTCCCAGGAGCCCAAGTCAGCTAACTTAGGTGTTTAATTGCAGCTGAGACATTCCCTAAGTCTCTCTATTAATCTGCATTACTTAACTATCTGAAATATCTTATTAAAATTATATGGTGGAAATAAAAAGCTAGTGTTATTGAAATCTTCTCCCCCTATGTAATAGTTTAAGTGCCCCTCTCCCTCCATCCCCCAAATAAATGAAGTCAATCACAGTTTCAGCAATGTTGCATTTAATAATGTGTTACTTTTCTGGCATCTATTTTAATTTTGTCTCCACAGCTCACTGTCCCCATTGCCCAACTTCAGTGTTTCTCTCATGGCCCAGTCACAGCTCCATTACATTTAATACAAAATATCCATGTGTACTGCATTTAGTTGCTATTATAAGATACTCATAAAATAAATACTGGTGTGCCAGTTTTGCTTACAGAAATTAATGAAGTGCTGGGCTCTTGGGCTTCTGGGAGCAAGGGACCGTGGAGTAAAATGGCAAATTCTAGAAGGAAGGGCGGCTCAATCCTCTAGAATACACCTGAAATTAGACTTCAGTAGCACTTGCAGTGGAGGAAGTGCAAGACTGATTATATTTCGATTGACATACCAGTCAACTAAAAGCAACGTGGACTGATTTAAAATCACCAAGTGGAAAGCTTAAATCAACTTCTCCATTTGTACTTCAGTTATTTTCTAAAGAAAGGCACATTCTCATTGGCTGATATATCACTAAAATATGTTGATTTACAACTAAATAGAGCCTTTACACTACATTTGGTACATTTTTTGCTACCTAGGAGGACAGATTTATTTAAGCAACTATATAGCTTATTATTTTCAGATTCTTATAAACTGTACATTTTTAGTATGTTAGAGAACGGTGAATGATACATTGATATATTTACTAGATAATCAACTTCTTGCTCATGATTTGTGTCAAGCTGTATTAGGATGGTAACTGGAATTTAATTAAACAGCATATAAAATTTATTTTTATTAAACAAAACAACCTTAAATGTTTTGGATAGGTAAACTTCTCTTGAAATATGTTTCCCATTTATAACTAAATGATTTATTAAAACAGAGAGATTAATTGTAGTCAGTAAATTAAACTGATTATTTAAGGTCAGCCTGGAAAATGTTTTCAACTATGCCTAATTTAAAGAGACTGGATCTTAAAATTCCTGGTCTACACTTCAAAATAACTTAGGTATAACTACGTCGCTCAGGGGTTAATAAACCACTCCCCTGAGCAATGCAGCTATACTGACCTAAGCGCCAGTGTAGACCGCACTATGTTGGTGGGAGAGCTTCTCCTGTCAACATAGCTACAGCCTTTCACGGAGGTGGAGTTAAGCCAATGGGAGAGCTCTCTCCCATCACCTTAGAGCATCTGCACCAGACGCGCTACAGCGTGCAGCTGCACCAATGTAAATTTCTAGTGTAGACCTGCCCCATGTCTCTTGAAAATGATAGGCTGACCTATTGCGCTATATTGATCAAACCTGACCTCAAAAGTTAGATTCCCCTGCCCATTCTCTTTATATAGAAACTCAGCCTTTGATGCCAAGTTTTTGATAGAGAATTCAGCATGAATTTATCATATTTATTTAATAAATAAATTGGGGAATGGGCCACCAAAATACCCAGCGAGAACCTGCTTCAATACAGAAATAAAACTCCCTCCAACTGCACACTCCTAGTTGTCACCTACAACCGCACACTGGAACCAAAACAGGGTATCAAACCCCTACAACCCATATGCAATGGGGACCCCATACTGAAATAAATCTTTCCTGAACCACCTCGTCTGGACTCCAAACTATGCCCTAATCTCTCCAAGATCAGCAGCAAGCTCCTCACAGACTAGGACACAGGGTTCTGTGCTACTTTGAGGTACTACCAGGACAACAGATGCAAAATCAGCAGACATCTCCACAGCTACAATGAACAACAACCCCCAACACACTTTTCAAGGTCCATGAGTCCAACACATGCCTATATCAGCATGTGGCAGTGCACAGAGTGAGGTACAAGTGCCCCAATAGCAGCTATGTGGGTGAAACCAAACTATCACTATGCTCATGAATTAGCACACATAGGAAAATGAAAAAAGTCGAACACCACCTCATCTGTGGGAGAACACTCTTCACAAAGCAATCTGTCTGTATCTGAGCTATCAGTCCTTATCCTCAAAGGAAACCTGCAGAACACTTTCAAAAGATGAGCTATTGTAATAATCTTTGTACAAAGTATGCCTTTTGAGGGATCATTTAAGAACTCAATTTGCTGGTCATTATTGTCCTGGTAAAATAGGTGTAGCAACATTGTATGTAAAATTATAAGATTCTACTGTATGATGTTACTAAAACATGTTCCAGGTCTGGGGAATGGTCAAACCAGTTCCTCAAGCCAGGTGTAAACAAGGTCAATGGGCCATTACCTGCTAAGTGGCTATTGAATGGCAGGAAGAAAAATCTACCTGGTGCCATTCTTCCAGCTGGAAATGGTTCTCAACCGGAGGACAGGACTATATAAAGAAGCGGCAGACATCTCAATGGACCCCCACCCCTCTTCTCTCTCTCTGTCCATCGATTCACTGAATCAGAAGGAATCAAGGAAGCAGCCATTACACAGAAGGTGGTCCTGGCCTAAGGAATTAGGCCAGTAAGAGTGTGAGCATGTGGTGAGAAAATTAACAAAACATGTTAAACTCAAGTAAAGTTAGGCACTAGTGGCTTTTTATCTTTATTTGTCTTGTAACCATTTCTGACTTTTATTCAGCATTACTTGTATTCACTTAAAATCTCTCTTTGCAGTTAATAAAACAAGCTTATCTAAACCAGTGTCTTTGAATAGATACATTTGGGAAACTCCATTTGAGGTAAGATTTGTGCATAGTATTGCTATTAATAAAAATCATGGACTTTATATAAGCTTGTATTGTCCAGGAAAGGGCTAGGCAGTACAAGACATACATTTCTGGGGGGAAATCTGGGCCTGGGAGTGTTTTGGGGTCACTCTGCAATGTAATTCAGGTTAGTGAGAGCTTAGGTGTGACTGGAAGACAACAAGTGCACCCGGACAGAGCTGGGAGTAATTAGGGCTTGTCTACACTGGCACTTCACAGCGCTGCAACTTTCTTGCTCAGGGCTGTGAAAAAACACCTCCCTGAGCGCAGCAAGTTTCAGCGCTGTAAAGCGCCAGTAGAGACAGTGCACCGGCGCTGGTAGCTACGCCCCTCGTGGAGGTGGATTTTTTAGAGTGCTGGGCAAGCTCTCTCCCAGCGCTGCGTTGCAACCACACAAGGCACGTTAAAGCTCTGCTGCGGCAGTGCTTTAGCGTTTCCCGTGTAGACTAGCCCTTACATGCTGTAGGCTGTTTGTGAGCAGTCCTGACGGGAGGCTACAGCAGCAAAACAGTGGAAAGGGCACCCCAGGCTAGAGGGCACAGCTACTCACTACTCTAGATTGTACCATGTCACAGCCATACCTTTGCCGGACACTAAAAATCATGGACTGAATAGAGCCACTGGATTTATGGCTTATTACAACGAACTACTCCCCTCTCCTCTCCTTACTATGACTGGAGGCCTGTTAACAGGCCACCTCATCTTGCATGGTCCTTTGAAATATGTGTTATCTACTTATGCTAAACAATCTCTTCCATCTAGTACTTAGCTGTGACACTGAGTAAATTTCCCAGACCTGAAGAAGAGTTCTGTGTAAGCTTAAAAGTCTCTCTCACCAACAGAAGTTGATCCAATAAAAGGTTTACCTCACCCACCTTGTTTCTCTGATATCCTGGGACCAACATAGTTACAACAACACTGCATACAACAAAGTACAGTGTCATTTTTATGTTAAAGAACACAAAAAATCAGAGCAGGTACATCATTTTCTTTTATCAGAACTTTTGTCAGGTACAAAAAAGGTGTTTAAATTTTCTTCCTAAAGTGTAAAATCTAAAATAGCATATTAAAAAAGTAGAAGCTGATGCATTCAAGGAAAGTCTTGTAATGCTGTTTTCAAAGCACAGAACTGTACCTCAAAAATTCTCAATACAAATAATGGACTTTTATTGTTCATTTACTGCAAGGTTAGGCAGCCTGATATGACAGATGGACTGCCAGCCTCTAACTAAACCTCCACACTCCATCATAAAAGAAGTGGAAATTCTACTCATAAAATGTCAATAATCCGACATGATTAAGTGCAAAATACTTGAGAGATTTCTACTCGGTTTTTTAAGACCTGTGTTAATCAGAAAATTCCAGAAACAAACCACAAGAGCTCACAAAGCTTCAAAACTTAAACTAACATCTAACTTACATTACCTTAAAAGAGTTGCACAACAACAGAAGGAGATTTTTTTAAAGGTCCAGTATTAGAGGAAAGTGATACTTTAATCAATATCCTGTTTTTCTCTACCAAACAATACAGGACGACAAAGATCACGTGGAGTTCTCTAACTGATCATAATTATTCAAAGGCAGCCAAAGAAATCAGTGTCACCCTACACCAGCATTTTTATTAGTTTACAAGGTCAAGAAATCATTTTGTCACAATTAAAAATAAAATGTCTTCAATTTTTTAATTAGGCAATATTTAACATTTTATTATGAAATGTTTATGCATATAACATAATTGCACTGAGAATTTTCACATTTCACTTTGCTTGACACACATTCAATGAACAGGAGAACACAATGTTAACCACAACATTTCAATTTACAAAAACACATGGAGAAACACCCAACAATGCATATTTTTACTTCTCTTGACGCACACGGCCAATAGCATTATTGGGAGGTACATGTAGAGCGGTAGGAAGTGGTTAGATTTTAAGATTTCCTGACTTGTGTAGCTAATTTCTCGATTTTAACATTACACTGTGAGTTTTTGAATTCTGTATTTATTATATGGCTATACATATCCTCTTGCCCAATCTGTGACTGCCTATGTCAGAGGAAATGCACATCATTTTCTTGCATCAATATAGAAAAAGCAATGGAATTTAACACGTACACTAGGCTGCTGTCCTTTCATATTACTGTTTACACATTCATTTTTGTTTCTCTCAGTCTTTAATTCTGTGACGTACTGAGCACTTGCTGCAAAATAGCAGGCATCTACAACTCCCACCAAAATCAGTTTGAGGTTAAGATGCACAGCACACTCCAGGACTGTGCTTTCAGCACCTATTACAACAGCCCATTAATAAAGATCATCCTTTTCTTAGGCAAATCCTTTTTTATTTCAAACTTCTCAATCAAATTTGATATGGACATACATAAGGCATTCTTTTGTATCACTTTATTTGGGAAAAAATGCACATAAATGCAATTTTAATTGGGAAATCAGGTACACAGACGACAGGAAATTCAAAATGTAACATCACTACAGCAATTCACACTTTCCCACTTATTTTTATGATATACATTTAACAAGCAGTTACACATTAACAAAACTTTACAAAATTGTATGCACCTGCTTTTCCCAGAGTAATTTTAAGTAAACATTCAGTAGATTCCCCCCCTCTCCATCATGGTAATAGCTGGTCTGGTAGATTTTGTGCTTGAACTTAAATCTTTTCATAATTATTTTGCAAGGCTGCATTTGAAATACACACTTAAATAAGAAAAACAGGCATTAAAAATAATTCTACTTACATGCACAGTGCCTGTCACAGATGGCTATACCTGTATGTTTGATCTATAGTTTTGCATTGTACTTCTAAACAAGTTTTAAAAAGGGCTTGTCTACACAGCAAGTTTAGTGTGCAGCACACCAGCACGTGAATCTACAGCTCATTCGCTTGCTGTGCACTAACTCGTCATGTGGACCCTGCTATGGCAGGGTAGAAGTTCCATAGTGTGCTTTGATGTACACCATTCCAGCAGTATGGCAATGCGCACTACGGCAGTTTCGGAACTGTTAGCACGCCATAGCAGATCCATATGGCAAGTTAATGCATGGCAAGATAGTGTGCTGTAGATTCACACGCTGGCTTGCAGCTCACTTAACTTGCTGTAATCTGATTACATGTACATGTTTTCTATAGCCTTGTAAGGTGTCTCAGGAGGCGTAATAAATGAATTAGGTATATCTCATGACTCGGGATGATAGGCAAAAGAAGTACAAACAGCTATGTACAGACATAGGAGTTTAGAAAAGGTTTGATATTTTACAGCATTATATTCTCTAGCTATTCCAGTGCCTGAGTGTAATCAGCAACTGTTTAAAGCTAAATGCAGACAAAACAGGTGCAATGCAGGTGAAAAGTAATAAAGCTTTCGGTGAAGAAGCCAACACTGTACCTCCCTCTCACCTAACATCTTGTGAAAACTGTATGTATGGAATCTTGGCAGTCCTTTCAGACTCCACTAATAATGGATACCCAAATAGTAATAGCTAAAAAATGCCCCCTTCCCTCTATAGATGGGAATGGGGAATGTTCCTCTGGCTAACAGATATAGCAACTTAGCCACATATTTTGACTGACGGTATTGACTATTCCCATACATCATATCCAGAAATGAAACAACAGACAACAAAAAAGATCTAGCTGATTCAATATGCAGCAGTAATACACACCGCTAATCAACACAGGTTTGCTGAGACATGGCTACACTGGCTGCCAATTAATTACTCAATTAATTTAAGCTCTTGACCGTGATTTTTAGAACTACCAACAGTTAGAAACTGGTTATTTTAAGAGCCCGTTTCTCCCTCCAGAGGAAGATCTACATTGTTGGCCATGCCCTTCAGGAAAAATGAGACCATGACAAAACCAGGACAAGGCAGAGTTGGGAAACACACCCTTATTGGTTCATGGCTGTGAACACTCTTAAAAGCGGATAACCAACCTTCAGAACAAAATATAGGACTCAAACCATTGCCAAAGTTTCCTTGCATAAAAGTTTAATGGTAAAAATAATACATCAACACCACGCCAAGTCCCTATTGAATTAATCATGTTCAAGTGCCCATTACAAATTAATTTAACATTTATACTGACCCGATTCAGACCAAGGACTTGAACCTGGCTCTCCACATCAGAAGTGAGTGCCCTAACAACCAGGACATTTGCTATGATAAGGTAGGGCTCTCATTTTGAGGGTGTGTGTGGGGGGGGGGGGAATTATTTGTCCTGATGTGGAATGGGAAAATTTTGTAATCTTGAAAATATTACAGGATGGGAAAAACGTTTCCCACGCAGCTCTATGCTAGTGAAAGATAAGTTGTAGTAATAGGAAATTCTTCTGACTAGGCTGGAAGAGGAGAGTCACAGTTAGAGGCAATGGAAAAAGATACAAAAGAAAGAATAGCTTTCTATGACCATGCCTACCTTTTACTTCCCCCCACTGAACCAGACTATTATTTGGGACTTTGCATTAATCTATTTAAAGAACCAGTTTCACACCTCTGTAAATGCACAGATGAACTGTCAATGGCAATAGTTACATTCATTTATCATCAGCACTTTAATGAATGCACTGGCCTGCCAATCAAGGACAATGTTATTCAAATGCAGAAAGAATAAGTTGCCTTACCGTACACACAGTATTTTCAGTAATAATTAGGGTGAAATCCGATGAAAACTCCAGATCTGGAATGGATGTTGTGTGACAGTCTATACGCTATCAAAAAAGTGAAACACAAATTTTGAAAATAAACGGTTTAATCAGAATTAAAAAATACATCTCAGATGAACTTACTACGCCCCCTCCCCTTAAAAAAGAAAGAAAAGCCAACTCATAGTACACTACTGATTCAACTCCTCACTGGGAGAGAGTAAACAATGCTACATATTGGAATTTTCTAAAAAACCTAGAATTGTTTTATAATGTAATTAAGCAATATTTGTGCAACCCACAAAGATTTGCCTATAACTATCATTCCCAAACATTTAAGCTTAACATAAAGAAAGACACTAAATGGAAGTTGGGATATGGAGACTTTCACCATTGGTTAAAGTCTTGTTAAGGCTGGTAGTGACGTAGACTATATTCATTTGGATGTCTTGGCCAACAGTAGCCTAAGCTGAATGAGTTGCTGGTTTCAGCTAAGCTCCCCATGGACATTTGCCCATATCTCAAAGAACGTATTAATATTAATTGGCACCAATGTTGGTAGGTTCAGCAGAAAAGAATGGTTAACCATGGAGACTTCTACTCTCCAAACCTTGAAAAGACAGTCCTCCAGGTTACAGTTGAGGAATACTGACAAGGCCAATTGGGGAACCTGCGTTGTAGCTACCCGTTATGCTGTATGCATACTGTGGGTTAAAAATTTGAAAACAGTAAGAAAACTCAGTACCATTATCAACAGAGCCTCATTACATATTCAATCTGGTCATAGCTCAGAAAATACCTCACTATGCACATTTTTGCATCGTACGGATTCTTTTGTTTTGTTTACTTACAGCAAATTCAAAATCTGTGCCGCATGGCCAGCACATTTTAGCTAAGAACGAAGGATAACTGAACATTTTACTAAGTTTAAAAAGAGTACACTTCTAATGCCCATACTCTTCCATAGTTTAGCTGAACATCATGTAATACTCAAACATTTCTCGACGCTGTACGTCCTTTATAGAATACACTGCTCTACAGCCAAAATGCTTCTGAAATAAATGTAGTCAAACTTTACTAATTCTGGGTCACTGAGAATGAAAATGATGCTTAAATTGTTGATTGGCTCTAGTTTTCAAGACATGCTATTGGGTCAGTATATACGACCCTTGACTTGGGAATGGTGGAGGATAAGTGAGTTATAAAGGGAAAGGATCTCAATTTAAACCAGAAATGACTAAAAGACATCTTTGACTGGATCTATGACTAAATCTATGACTGGGTTTGGACAGTACTTGCTTTTTAGGCAAAACAATGAATGATGCAATCTGAAGCTGGTATTGCATCATACATGATATGAATTGCATCATGTTATTCCTAGAAGTCACGGATGATGCAATCATAACGAAGCTTACATCACTCTGCTGAACAAATTGCCCTATATCAGCTCTAGAAATCATACAGTGTCGTGCTCTCTTATTTGTCAGTGTTTGATTTTGCAAGGGGAGACATTTCTGTTTAGCCAAAGTGAGCAGAGATGCCTCGTACTTGTGTGAACAGTGCAGATAACTTCTGCTATGTTTGTGGTGAAGTGACTTTTGCATCACAAAAGTGCAGTATAACCACTATGGTTAAGAAAGCCTATCACCTTTCTTTCGGCTGCAAAATTGGAGATCAGGACAAGAGGTGGGCCCCACACATATGCTGCAACACTTGTGCAACAAATCTTCGCCAGTGGTTGAACAGGAAAAGGAAATCTATGCCTTTTGCAGTGCCAATGCTTTGGAGAGAGCCAACAGATCACACCAGCAATTGTTACTTCTGCATGGTGCCTCCAGTTGGGAAAGGTGTGTCAAAGAAGAAAAAGTGGACTGTGCATTATCCAAACATTCCATCAGCTATACGCCCAGTACCCCACGGAGAAGGACTGCCGGTTCCTGATGCACCAGAATCATTCTCACTTGAGTCAGACGAGGAAGAGGAAGAGGATGAAACTTCTGGTCCTGAACCATCAATGTCACAGGACCCACATTTTCTCCCATCCTCCTCCTCTGAACCACACCTCATAACACAAGGTGAACTGAATGACCTTGTCAGGGATTTGGAACTACCCAAGAGTAAGGCAGAGCTTTGGGGCTCCAGACTACAGCAGTGGAATCTCCTGGCAGGTGATGTTAGGGTTTCCATGTTCCGTGACCGTCAAAAGGATCTTGTCCCATTCTTCTTCATGGAAGGTGATCTTGTAGCCTGCAACAACATCGATGGTGTGATGGCAGCCCTCAACATCGTTCACGATCCAGATGAGTGGAGACTGTTCATTGATTCATCGAAGACGAGTCCTAAAGCTGTTTTACTGCATAATGGCAATGTTTTGCCATCAATTCCAATTGGTCATGCAGTCCATATGAAGGAAACCTATGACAACATGAAACAACTTTTGAGGTGCATAAACTATGACCAACATCAGTGGCAGCTTTGTGGCGATTTGAAGGTTGTTGCTCTCTTGCTTGGTCTGCAGACTGGATACACAAAGTACTGCTGTTTTCTCTGCGAATGGGATAGTCGTGCAAGAGATTCCCACTACATCAAGAAAGATTGACCACTCCGACAGTCATTGGAGCCTGGGAGGAAAAGTGTTCAGCATCCACCACTTGCTGAATCAAGGAAGATTTTGTTACCACCCTTACACATCAAGCTGGGTCTGATGAAGAACTTTGTCAAGGCCATTGACAAAACACAAGCAGCTTTCAAGTACCTCCGTGGAAAATTTCCAAGGTTAAGTGAAGCTAAGATAAAGGAAGGTGTCTTTGTTGGTCCTCAGATTCGTGAACTTCTTCGAGATGATGCATTTGACCATGCACTGCGTGGCAAGGAAAAAAAGGCATGGAAAGCCTTCCAGTTAGTGGCAATCAATTTTCTCGGAAACAACAAGGCAGACAACTACAGGTTGTTGGTGGAAAACCTCCTCAAGGCATACAAAAGCCTTGGTTGCAACATGTCACGAAAGATACATTTTTTGCACTCTCATCTAGATTTTTTTCCACCGAACTGCGGAGCAGTGAGCGACGAGCACGGCGAGCGATTTCACCAGGACATTGCAACAATGGAGAAACGCTATCAGGGCAAATGGAGCCCATCAATGCTTGCAAACTATTGCTGGACAGTGACAAGAGATGCTCCATTTAATGAATACAAGAGACAAGCCAGGAAGCGCCAAGTAGACACTGAATAGGACTAAACTATGGACATAATAGTTTTTTGCCTTTTGTTTCATAATAAATTTTATTTATATAACCCCTTTGCTGATTTTTAAAGTGTTACATAAACAGGACAGGTGAAATAGTATCATGTAAAGCAACCATAAACACATGAAAAGACCTAGGTTTACAATTTATGATTAAAACTCTACTATCTACACAATATACATAGACATAAAATGTAAAAACTTAAATATCTTAGAAACAGTAGCCAATCAGTTGTTTTAATTGTCATATTTGAATTCAGCACATCAAAATACATACTAAATGGCACATTTTATCTCTGAAGCAGACGACTTCTCAAAAATTGTAGACCAGTGATATTTTTCTGACCTCAATTCTAATAGACAATACTCAAAATTAATGAACAGCTAATGTGAGGAAAGTGTACTAAACTATTTCTTTTAATAATCTTATGATGAATAGGAACATTTTTACAATTTCCTAGATATTTTAAATCCATTTATTATGTGGAACAGTTACTGATTAAAATTGTTTACCTATAATGTCATTCTTGCTTCCCTCATTAATTTTACTATAGCTTGTGCAATGAACACTAAGAAACAATGGAGATCAAGATGAATGGATTTTAAAAAAGGAATTATTGTTACTAAAAATTATGTAAAAAGAATAAATTTAAACTGTAAAAGAGTGTAAGCATTATATTGGAGCTGTATGATGACAGGCCTATTTTATGAACGGAAACCCTGGCCTTCTTATACAGCTCAGACAATGATTGTTCCTAAAGGTATATATTAAAAGAGCTTACTGCACTATTTGATAGAGTATATACATATTTAACTTTAAGACTAGTGTGTTCAGTAATATGACAGAAATAGTGTTAGTGCTATATTATAGGTAGAGTAAGGAGCAACACCTACAGTTAAGACTCTACCTATTAAAAGACCCTGTTTTCAGTTATGACTTAGCCTAAAAGACTGCTCAGGCTGAAATTTTCCATAACAGGTGTCTGTTTAAGTCTGATTTGTCCATGTTAAACAGTGCTTCAGTGGTTTCAATAAAAAGCACCAGTACCTCCATCCTTTGGAGCAGGAAATTTGGTACGGGGTGGCCTTTATATCAAGGGTATGCCTTTTGTTAACCATGTACAAATTCACCCAAATGTGCCAAAATTATAAGCCATGGAATAAATCTCACAGAGACTTGCTGGAGTTTGGCAGCTAAATTCTCCGAAAGATTCTGTCTGCATTGAGCATGCCGTATCCCCACAGATTCCTAGCACTGACCAAACTCCACCATCCCCACAGAGCAAGCTTCACCCTATGTTGTAGGGGCAAAGCTGGCCTTTCTGACACAGCTCCTCAGCTGCGAGGTGCTGCCAGGCACAAGAACTGAGAGTGAAGGGGAAGCCTCTTCTGTGCTATCAATGTCCCTTCCCGCCCCCCCTCAGCTGGTGGTGAGAAGGAGCAGGAGCAAACTACCACATTGGTACACAGAAGGGTGAGGATAGGAACAGGAGTTGGGGAGACATAAGCAAGAGGTGGTCTGAGAACAGTATGAAAGAGAAGGGCAGGAACAGGAAGAAGGACAAGAGCAGGGTCTAAAACCACTAGAGAACACTCCCCTAGAACCACTAGAGAACAATTTTAGAAAACCTAAAATTGAATCCAATATTCCTCAAGCCTCAATCTGTCTAACAAATAACTGTGAAACTCACTGGCAAAATGTGTCTCCATTCCCGTTTTGTGGCAGGTTCAGAAGAGAGAACAGCCTTCTATTGCTACCAGCTATTCCATTAGCTCAAGTGACAGATGACCCATGCGGCAGATCTAAAGATCCCAACCTTGCTAATGACCCATGTGGGTGTCAGAATGGTTCTACAGGATGTAGTTATAAGAAGTTAGGAAATTACATCCAAAAATACTACATTATAAAAACGTTCGGTTGCAAAATCAAGAACTCTAAAGTTAGGAAATGCCAGAATTTAGGCAGGGCAGGTAGAGAAAGGAGGGTTTAATGCTTAAGGCAGTTAGTTCTGCCATGGAGAATTGGATTCTATCACTGCCTCTGGCACAGAGTTCCTGTGTGATATCGGGCAAATCACACTGTCAGGAATCAGGTACTGCAGCAGAACCAGTCTCCATGCAACCTAACAAGTGCAGTTGGCCTGTAGTAGGCTGCCTAACTGGCTATACTGGTTGGAAGAGTCAGCAGCCTAGCTCTCAAGCCCAGAAGCAGCAGCGGTGATTGCTCCTGCTTGTTCCCAACCTCGCTCCTGCCTTGACACACTACTGGTAATCTGGCTCTGACACTTCAACGCTGGCCTCTGGCCTCTGACTTCAGCTCTGACCCTGGGCTCCAATTCCTGGCTACTGATTCCTACTCCAATTACTGGGCATGACTGTCCAAGTCCCAGTCTCTGACACACATGAACCAAAATATTCATAGGTGGCCACTCTGTTATCCAAACAGAGATATCTGGAGTTTGATTTGCATAAGTGCTGAACACTCAACTGCATCAGCAGGAACTCTGCTCTGGACCTATGAAGTGCTATAAAATGCAAAGTACTCTGAAAAAAAATCTAGCCCTAGGCTTCTCAAGCTGGGCACCCAAAGTTAGTGGACACTAGACAATTTTGGCATTAAACTATACCTCAGTTTCCCAGGTGTAAAATGGGAATACCACCACCATCTCCATCTCATAGGGATGTTAAAAAATTCAATAATGTCTGTAAACACCAAGAAATTAGGACAATCGCAGTAAAGAAAAGCCCAAGAGGAAATTAATAATTCTGTATTCAGTACAGGGCTTGAAGCAGCAAATAAGGCATGGGAACACACAGAATAAAGAGAATGGAATTAAATACTGAACAGCTGTTTATTCAGTAAGTAAGATCCTTCCTGGTCACTGAATGAGGCAGGTGGTCTTGTTGGAAAGATAGCATGTGATCAAGTAACCAAAGACTGTCTCGTGGTGCAAATACAAAAGGGGAGCAAATAAAGGCTGCACTGGCAACTGGCATTGCCAAACTTTTGAGCGCTTGATTCTGAAACCTTAACATTTTTATCGTTTTTTCCCTGGATATAATTATATACACACACACATCCCCAACATGATATTGGGACATATGGATGTACAAAACTGGCATAGGCAATGTATTTCGGGCTGTTGTGGAGCTGCCCACAGCTCCATGTTAATTTTGAGTTGGCAGCATACCAGCACCTTCTGAAGTCATTGCTAACTCATCCTGGACAGGTTATAACTCAGCAAGTATAACACTTGTAATCAAGACAGACAACTGGCTGGTCATATTTTAACCTCTGGCATAAAGTTTATAAATACAAGATAACCTTGTATTTGATAAGAGATGAATGTAAGCTAGGGAAGCCTTGGGCACTAGAAGTATTTGGACAGAATTATTTTATAGAAGTAACTTTCCAGGAAAATTATAGGAGAAATTAATTTACATAGGTTTAAGAGTTCAAATATTTGAAGGAAAGAAAGCAACAACTTTTAATGAAAAACAGAGAACATCGACCTAGTTGGATTGTCTTGCCTCCTTACAGTCTTAAAATTTCTTGCTGAAGTATAGCCTCTTTTCTCCAGGATGGAGGTGAAAAAGACAAGAAGGGGTGGATGGTGTTTCACCAAAGCTCTCCAGTTGCCCACACACAAGCCCATTTTATCTGCACCCAACAGGAACAAAGACTTATTTCCTGGCAACCCTTCTTTTTTCCTACTGAGGTGGCCTGAACTGCATGTGCAATTTAGCACACACATTAAAATTTCAGACAAGTGAATGTTCTAGAATTTAACCTCAGCCAGTAGACATACAATATTAAATGAATCAGCATGAAATAAGAAACACAATATCTGTTTACAGTGAAAGCTATTTACTTTGTAATCACTCATCTCCTTTGCACTGTCACTATGAAAAGATAGCACAGTCTGGTTCTCAGGGGAACCTGAAGATATAAGCTGACATGAAAGTCAGAAATTTGTAGCAAGTTACAGTTGAAAAATTATATAACCAGTTTATTTCCTCTGTTCTGGGGGCAGAAGAAAGACCTGGAATAGGGAAAGTGATTTAGAGGAAAAAAGTTTAATATTATTACTTTTATATATCAGGAGCCAGAAGTTCCTAAACAGACTTTAGACTCTGCACTTAGTTTTTGATATTTAAAGTCAGCCATTTTAATGCTGTGAACACCTTGTTGCATTTGTTCCAGGATTTCTCTAGATTACATATGCTTTATTAATCTTTTCCATATTAAAAATAGCTATGTTGGAGAATTTATTAATGAAAATAAAAAACCTGAAGAATGCATTTTTAGTGTGCTTTTATTTTATAGAAGAATTTGGTACAGTACCTTAACGACACTGGCTTCAGATATAAGTGTGCTTGGATCCACTACCTCCACAACAGCTTCTGGAATTACAGCCTTCTTCATGCAGGACATGTTGAAGCCATACACATCATCCCAGAAAGCTAGTCTATCTTCATGTTTATTCTTATCACCTATAGCCACCAGGCTAATGGTGCAGATGTCCGGATAGACTGTAACAAACCGAAAGGACTAGAGGTGAAAAAAGAATGAGAATTCAGATGCTCTTGTACTTTTTTTAAATGAGTAACAACCAATGAAAAAATGAACTGATTTTAGTGCTTGCACAGGGATCCAACCAACGAACAGTTTCATAGGCTGAAGTCCTTTTAGCCACAAAATATGGATAGGCTAGATCAGTGGCTCTCAACCTTTCCTGACTACTGTACCCCTTTCAGGAGTCTGATGTGTCTTGCATAACCCTAAGTTACACCTCACTTAAAAACTATTTGTTTACAAAATCAGACATAAAAATACAAAAGTGTCACATCACACTATCACTGAAAAATTGCTTTTTCTTATTTTTACCATATAATAATAAAATTAATCAATTGGAATATAAATATTGTATTTACATTTCAATGATAGTATATAGAGCAGTATAAACAAGTCATTGCCTGTATGAAATTTTCCCCACAATACCTTGGCAACATGCCTCAGGAGAAGATACCTCTATGGTTGGCCATGTTGCCAGGATATGGAGGGGAAACATTCCATGGAGAATGCCCTGGGTCATAGGGCATTCTTTGGCTTTTATGTTGAAACTACCCATAAGTGAGTATACCAAAGCCTGAAAATTTACCAGGCAGCTACTAGCCAAAGGCCTTTAGGAAAACTGAAGAAAGCCTACTAGCAATGTCAAAGGGCAAATTCCTCATGAAATGTCCTCCGCCAGAAGGGGAAGAATGACTTGATGCCTCTTGCAGTGCTGTTTATCTTTTATATTAGCTTCTGGCTGATAGATGTTTGATGGCATTTTTAAGAACTACCTTCTGGCTGCCGGAAAGGAGGAGTTCTCTCCCCCTTCTTCCTATCTTCAAGGAGTCTCCTCCCTACACACACTACATTTGGGACTCTACCACTCCCCAACTTCCATTTATGACTGCTCCTTTCCCATGAATAGGACCAGCACTTGTCTTTGCTTATCGCTTTCCCAAACAGCAGTGGGAGACTGACATTCTTGTTTAACAAAAAGAAAATAAGAAAAGGAATACTTGTGGCACCTTAGAGACTAAAACATTTATTTCAGCATAAGCTTTCGTGGACTACAGTCCGCTTCGTCGGATGCATAGAATGGAAGATACAGTGGGAGGATATTTATACATTCAGAGAAACATGAAAAGGTGGAAGTAACCATACCAACTGTAAAAGGCTAATTAATTGAAAGGAACTGTTATCAGTAGGGGAAAGAAACTTTTGAAGTGATAATCAACATGGCCCATTACGGACAGTTGACACGAAGGTGTTAAGGGTATTTAACTAGGATATTAAACTAGGGGAAATAGATTCAATTAACGTAATGACTGAGCCATTCCCAGTCTATATTCAAACGTAAGGTAATGATATCTAGTTTCCATATTAATTCAAGTTCGGCAGCTTCTCGTTGGAGTCTGTTTTTGAAGTTTTTCTGTTGCAAAATTCTTTCCCCTACCGATAACAGTTCCTTTCAATTAATTATTTTACAGTTAGTATAGTTACTTCCACCTTTTCATGTTTCTCTGAATGTATAAATATCCTCCCACTGTATGTTCCATTCTATGCGTCCGATGAAGCGGACTGTAGTCCACGAAAGCTTATGCTGAAATAAATTTGTTAGTCTCTAAGGTGCCACAAGTATTCCTTTTCGTATTTTCTTTTTGCTGACACAGACTAACATGGCTACTACACTGAATCTTGTTTAACAGTTACCCACAGTGAAACTGGTGGAGGGCATGGATCAGCGTTCCCGTCGCGCTCCCTGTCAGCACCTGGCCCAAGCCGGAGAAGCCAATGATCCAACCAGTGGACTGAATTCGCTGATGAATCCTGGTCACGTGCCACTTGAGGCACACTGCACATATCTAAGAAGTGAAACTGGTCTTGTGGCAATTTCACTCAGTTGCTGACTGGAAAAGTTGTGAACAGCAGTAGCACTGGAAATCACAGTCTGCCGTCTCTGGAGGACAGCACTGCATCAGCCGGAAGGTAATCCTCACATTGGAATTGGAAGTTAAAATGCTACCTTACCTTTTGCAGAATAGATGGCTAGGTTTCTCCCCAGAGGGAAGTTTTCTACTTGCCACTGGTGAAAGGTTAAGCCTTTATTGGAGGATTTATCATTAATAAATACACACACTGGACATTTTTTTGTCTAAATATAAGTAGTAAGCACATTGCAGGGCACTTTACCGTTTTAATGTTTTTACAGAAAAGTGCGGCAAAAGGTAATAAAATTCAAACTAGGTTTCTCTTTTCTTTTCCAACATCTGGTTAACTGTAAAATTGATTTCATCTTCAATACTTGAAATTTAGCTTTATGAGAATGAGCATGATGGAATCAGTGAGATGCTACGGATGTATAGGAAGACAAATATACAAATAGATTATATAATTTTTCTTTTTAATACACTGAAAAGAGGAAATAGTAAACTGAAAGGTACTTTTGTGTAACATTCCAAAGGAAGTTCTCCTTAATCAAAAAAACAAACAAACAAACAAAAAAACCAACAGGTATCTTTGCTAAAGAAGCCACTCTTTCATACAAAATATTCAGTAAGAAAGCATCATCTTTGACATTTGGAAAAAGTTCTACATAAATAAGAAAGCATGTTGTAATATTCTTAACAGATACTATAGCTTTCTGGCTAGCTCTTTTAAATAGTCTTAGTGAACAATATTTGTAAAATCTAAGTATTAACTACTCTAACACCCCACTGATTAGGAGAATATCATCCCCACTCTACAGATGAGGAAACTGAAGCAAAGCTGTTGACTTTTTCCAAGAGAGGGCTCTGATTAACTCAACAGGAAAAAGGCAACATGATGAGAGCTAAAAGGGCAACAGCCCAACATGTACTGTTTGCAACAAATCAGTTGCTTTCCACACACCTGACAGCTGTCACACAAAACCAGCATCTGGCTTGTGAGTGGTTTCCTGGAGCAAGTGACAAGGGGCTGCAGTTTCTCAAAGCTCCCCTATTGCTGGTCTGTGCCAGAGAGACTGGCAAACTGCATTTTGTTAATTTGGCCTTCCAGCATTCCAAGCCTCCTCCTGGATCACAAGGGACACCACAATGAGAATGCAGACTATGTAATAACTGACTCACGAAGCAAGCAAAATGTCCTGAATGTTACTGCTGCTCTGTGAATTGGCTAATAAGGTTTGCAGGAAGGGTTCCAAAACAATTAGGAATTTGGCTTCCAGGGCCAGCAGAGGAAGGGAATATTGTGATGGTACTCTCAAAATTGTGTGTGTGTTGGTCAGATCCTGCAGCTCTTAGCAATAGTGTGGTACAGTATATAAAAACATGCTAGCAAGCAGGTGGCACTAGGATTGTAGTGTGTGAGGGAGGAAATGGCAAACTGCAATAGTTCTGAGCCATTGTGTCAACAGGAGATGATTTACCTTATATGTTAAGCCTGAAATAATATAGGTTTGCCATCCAATTGCTTTAAAATTACTTCCACTGAGTGCCAAACTCCTAAACCAGCTGCAAAACTTATGATTAATTAGACTAGAGTAAGCTCTAAACAGCATTGGAGGGTAAACACTAAGTGCCCAAACGAAATCATCTTTAGTCTATCAACCAAAAATGAACTAACAAGTCCTGTACATAGAGTTAAACAAGACAGCGTTCCACAGCCAGGACACATGGGAAAAGGACCATAACACATGTGCCACTGTTTGCCCTTTTACAATGTTGCTCAGACAATAAGAGATTCTGCAGTTACTGGGGATTTCCCCACCGCAATGATTTTAGAACAGTAGCATCTCTGAAAAAAAAGAAAAGACTGAAGATCCCCCTCCCCCGCCCAAATAGCAGGAACAGGTATAGCTATGCTTAAATTGTTTTTAACCTTATCCTGCAAATGGGATTTTAACAATTTCATGCAACAACGTAAGACTTAAATTCTTACATTTGGTAACATGCTTTCACATACACTTGTAAAGGTACCTAAATGGATGTTTGACTTCCAAATTATCTGTAATAATTACAAATCCAATGGTGGCTATGGTTTTATACCATGCTCATCATCATGGTATCTGAGTGCTTTATAAAAATTAAGAGCTTTTGCCAGAGATGTAAACATTGATTTTGATACTTAGATCATCAAAACTATACAAATTCCTACCAGTTAAAAGTGTCTCCTTTCATCCTATTTATCCCATGATGTATAGGAAAGTAGGTCTGTAAATATTTTAAATAAGTGGCTTTAATCATATTGGTCAGTTTCACTCCCCATCCTTCTTGTTGTTTCTAAAAATTAAACCCTCCCCACTCCACCTTTGTCTGACCTACTCCTAACCTTTTCCCATCCAATCCTGACACGTCTGTCATTTAGTTTTCTCTGACTGAAGCTATAATTAAATACTTATTCCGTCTCACAGGTAAAATTAACAAAATGCTGATTGGACAGAACCACTCGGAAGCCAGCTCATAAATTCATAGCTTTGACATCTGTGTCCTTCTCGACTCACTGCCCAGAAATCATTTGTCACTGGTAACAGCTCACGTGGTGAACAGAGTAAGATGGGAAATCCTTTATCCCTTAGTAATGCCTCACAAATTTCAGGACATTAAAGGGTAAGTCTATAAACCTCAGGGTATATAGAAATAATTCCAAGTGAACAATAATGTCATCTGGTCATGAACAAGCAAACATGACTCTTGTCTCCCCCTCCCCCTCCAAAATGGGGCTTCTAAATACAAAAAAAAACCCTTGAGTACCTAGCCCACTCACAATCACTGTGTATTTCATACAAATATATGGGGGAAAACATGCCTGATCAAGAAAAAAAGCTATGCATAATGAACAGATAGGTATTGTGTAACAACAACTTTTCATTCCCAAATAAAGGTATTATGTTCTGTACACACTGACACACCCTGGCACCCCAATATTCACCACTGTCATGTAATTAGGATATTTGTACAAAGTATACCTTGTGAGGTATCATTCTAAAAGTCTTCATCTGCTAGACATTAATATCTCATTGGACTGTATGTGCTATTGATGTATGTGAAGTTATGAAGTTTGGCTATATATGTATTACTGAAACATGTTGCAAGGTTGAAAACATCCACAAGCATCCTTTCAGGTACAACAGTAAAAAGGCCAAACAATATTAATGGCTTATTGAGGAAATGCACACAAGCACAAGGATTACCCCAGGAACTGTGTATAACAGAAACCTCTCAGAGCTAGCACTACATAATGGGAACTGTTTGACCCAGGTCACAGCAGAAGAGCTTTCCAGCAAGTGGGAAGAAGATATAAACAGGGGGAAATGACATCATGATGGGACCTCACTCTCCCTACAACACCACACCTGGAAACACCTGAGGAATAAAGACTGAACAGAGGGGAAGTGATGGTCCCAGGCTAACGGGATTTCTAGCCTGTGTATGAAAATCTGGGAAACCCAAGCTGAAAAGCCAAGGCAGCTTGTGCCTTAAGAATCTGCCAGCCTGTTTATCACTCAAGGTGAGAACTTGCTAATTCATATCCTACCCATCTAGTGTGTTAAGCTCAGTTTGCGGTTTTGTTTATTTGCTAGGTAATCTGCTTTGATCTGTTTGCGATCACTTATAATGGCTTAAAATCTCTCTTTTGTAATTAATAAACTTGTTTTGTTTTGTCTAAAACTAATGTGTGGAAAGCATAACTTGGGGCAGAAAGCTGCGTATATTTCTCTCCACATTGAGGGAGGGGGCGAATTTCACGGGCTTATGCCGTACAGGTCTCTGTGCCGCGGAAGACGGTATAATTTTGGGTTTACGCTCCAGAGGGGTGTGCATGCCTTAGGAACTGGGAGTGCCTTAGGAACTTAGCTGAGCCTTCCCATGCAGAGCTGATCTCAGCACATATGTGTAGCTGCAGCGGAGTATGTCCCTACCTGTATGTGTGCTGGTGGGGGCTTGAGGGCCTGTTAAAGCAGTACAGTGTAAAGGGAGCCCAGGCTGGTTGGTCAGGCGGGGTCAGTGGTACCCCAGTTCCAGGTTGCACCCCGAGGGGAACCAGTCACACACATCACCCGATATTTTGGCACCAATTACTATGGGGAGCTGGTAAAGTAAGTTGGGGCAGCTAGTATCTAATTGATAAAGCATAAAACTGGAGATCTAGAATCCATTCCAGGCATAACCTGACTTACTGCAAAAAACTATGGACAAGTCACAACCTCTTCTGAAGTCAGAAAATTTGACAAAAGAGAGACCCTAATACTTATCCACCTTGTAAAGTGGTTAGAGATCCAAGAATAAAATGTGTTCCAAAGTTCAGGACCTTAATATTATATCTCTAGCTGAAGGCTGGCCAGAAAGATTCATCCTACAACTGATTTATACTTTTAGCTGTCTGGGTTTGGAAGTGTCTTTAGTTCTACTGCTGCTCACATGTACTGCAGAACTGACCTCTTTATGCTACAGAGATTAGGGGTTTTTTGCTGCCTGAACCCCACCTGCTGGCTGATTTATGGGGTGACATTGGTCTGTCTCAGAGGCTGCCTATTCACCTTCCATACCAGCTGGCGAAAAGCAGTGATTATCAATGCCTAAAGGAAAAAGTATTCTATTTAAAATCTAGCTAAACGAGCTGGACAGACAGCGGTTGAATAACATGGAATCACTTTGAGGAAAAAAGGATGAGAGAATTCCTAGGACTGCTGCTGAGCCAACACGTTCTTGAGGAAAATGAGAAAGGCTCAGATTTCTAACAATCCTCTCAGCAGTGCAGATGGAGAGCAACACACCACCTCCCTTTTTCAAAATGGATAGTACGCTAGGTTAAATGGGAGGTCAAATATTTCTTGGTGTTTTAAGATGTGCTTGGAGCAATCAGGGGGGGAAAGCTTTGCTAAATACCACTGTTACATTACAGAATGTCAAAAATCTTTAATATACCTACTTTACACTGTAAGCAATTCAGGACAAGGACTACCTATTAATAGGTATCTGTAGGAAGCCTAACACAATGGGATCCCAATTCTGACTGGAGTTTCTGTGCACTATTGTAAATCAAAAAGCATTAAACTGAAGCAACACTACACATGATTACGTTTTTTCTTTAATACAGGAATACTAATTTCTTGTTCGCATGTGTAATCTTCAGCTTTATAACTGAATTCCACTCAACTCCACAAGAGTGCCTTTTTTTGCTGCTGCGCCTCTAATCGCATGATAGCACATTGCAATCAAAACAGAGCACTGCAGTGAGCGCTGTTACAAAGTCATTAATCCAATCATTAAGTCAGTGTAGTGAAACTGAATACAGGCATGGTTAGTACAACATGGAAAAACAGTGTGAACAGCTGCAATAGAAAAAGCCAATATGAAATATAAGAGAGGTAGAAATCTTACATTAAGAAAATGTATACAAACACATAGTCTAGACAACAGTATCACAGGAACAGTATGAAATATTTTAAAGACTTAGTAATATAATGGGTGCTATGAATATCAAAACCACTTAAATTGGGCAAATTAGTCTATCCAACCCACTTCTGTCTTTTTTGTTCTAGAAGAGGAAGAGCATACCTTCCCTGGGATAAACATGTATGTGTAAAAAACCATGAGACATTGCCACATTTATAATCCTTGTCTTTTTCAGAACGCTTCCTTTGTCTAGGACAGTCTCTATATGGGCCAAATAAATGAACTACACCGCACCCCCGCTAGAACACTGGGTTTGGGAGCCATGCGCGGTACCGCGTTCATACGGGGACCGCGTTAATGTGGAGGGGGCGCGTTACCATGGATCCCAATGTAAACAATTTATTTTGGGATCCATGCTCGCCCCTGCGCGAATACCAAATTCGCAGTATAGTGGCGCGCGGTCTAGTGGGGGTCTCCTGTAGTTACCTTAAAAGCCAATTTTCCCACCACCGTTTCTCTAATTTAGTGCTATGTTGCTTTTACTCTGGCTTACGCCCAAAAATTAATGCCAATACTTTCAAACTTAATGCACAAAATTTGGTTTGCATGTCTTTTGTTACCTTTGTGGCTCCTTTCTTTTCCCCGTCTAGGTCAGTTACCCTTATTTCCTGTCTAAGGCCTGGTCTACACTGGGGGGGAGGGGCAAGCTAAATCGGTCTAAGTTATGCAACTTCAGCTACGAAAATAGCGTAGCTGAAGTCAACGTACTTAGAGCTACTTACCGCAGTGTCTTCACTGTGGTAGTTTGACTGCTGACGCTTCCCCCCCGTTGACTCCATATACACTTCTTGCTCCAGTGGAGTACTGGAGTCGATGGGAGAGCGCTCGGTCGATTTATCGTGTCTTCACTAGACGCAATAAATCGACCCCTGTTGGATCCATCGCTCCGGAGGTACGTGTAGACATGCCCTAAGTATCTTAGCATATGGAGTATGTCTACTTCTAAAAGAACATGTCTAAAGAACAATGCCACAAATATTAATGCTAAGCTGAAAGGATTCTGTGCATTAGTTTTGGTTTGCTGGCTGACTCTGGAAAGTGAAAAGTTAAAAAGAAATTAAACTTTAAAAATAAAAATGTAAAGCAATGTACAATTGGTTCCTTCAAGAAGTGTTCATTTTTAGCAGCAATAAAAAGTACAGGTATCTTGGAAGATGAGGTATTGTAGTCTATCCATTCAAATGTTTGTATCTCCCCTGAGGAAGAACACCAAGAAGTGAACTATTACTTGAGTCTAAAAGGACAAACATCATAATGAATACCTGATCTAATAGGATTCAACATATGGAGTTCTCTTTCCTGCAAAATATAGCTTTGACAAACAGTAACCAAGAATGACTAGTGACACCAACATGATTTTCCCACACCATCCATGCTGGATCCAAAACAGTCATTTCTTCTTCTGCCCCTTACCCAAAAATCCAAACCTTCCTCTCTGTCCTGATAACTAAGACCCTTGCCCATGCCCTGAGCCTTGACCATCTTCATTAATAATGGGTCATTGAGGCCAAAAACTTAGCAAAATTGAAAATAAATAAATAAATAATTTTGTAAATTTATATGAAGAAAAAGAATATCCGGCGCTATAATAGTCAAGGCTAATAACTTTGGAAGAGATAAAACCTCATACTTCAGGGTTAAAGCCAATCTTTAACTACAAGGGAGTAGGAGGAGACCTAATATGCAAGGTAGATTATCTCCCATCTCTTTAATGCAATTTCTTACACCATTGTCTGAAACACCTGAACCTTGTCAGCCATAGGACAGTGGACTAGACTGATCACAAGTCTGATCCATAGGATAATTCCTATGTCTTTACTACAACTTGTAGTCTTCAACTTCCACACCATCCACATTACCCATCTCCATTTCATTCAAAAAAGTAGCCTTCCATAATTTCCATGCCCACTCCAACCATGTCAGTTCTCCTGTACTTGAACCCCTCCCTTGATTTCCCCTTGCCTTCCACATAAGATGTAGGCTTCTCTTCTTCAAGGCTCCCCTCAATACAACATCCTGGACTACTTCTGAGACCAAGCCTCTTATCACATTTCTACACTTTTGCTCCATCACCAACTATACCAGACTTGATACACAATTCGTCTCCTCTCCCCCACACGCCCACCATTGTCATTTTCATGCTATTCTCCCTGAATGCCTTCCCTATGCCAGCTTGTCAAGCCACCCCTTCTTTCAAACACCTCCCTAAATACTCCCATGTTCTGCATTGTCCACAAGTAAAGAAAAAGATTATCAACACTTTTATTCTGTTGAATCTGTACTGATGAGGCAATGGACCAATCATCGTTATTATAGGCAGCTCAGTTTTATATTGGACAGCTGTCCAAGACCACTAACACTAAAAACCTTTCTGATTCTATATAATACGTTGGTTCTTGCCTCTCAAAACACTGTTACTACATTGTCAAACAGTTGATGGATCAACACTAGTATATAAATAACCACAACTACCAATCTACAACTGCAGTACTAACTACACAGTAACAGATTCATGTTTATTTAATCTAAGAAAATATATGGTATCACTCAAAGATAGACCCACGGTTCTTGAAATACTGAAAGCCCATCTGGTAACTGACCTGTACTTTTCCCTGGCTAGGTACAATTTTTAACTAAGCCACTTATCTGTGCATGTAACTAGTTTGTAAATAAGTGACCACCTAGTGGCCCCATTTTCTATTAGAAAAGCAAAATTGGGAATATTAAAAATCCCCAAAATTAATTTTGGTAATAGAAAGGTGGATTGAAAGAAGTCAGAAAAATTAACTGGCATCCTGGGAATGAATGAATGAATGAATATAGGCTGATTTACTAAAACGTCTTCAGTTAAGGAACTGAACTAGAAAGCCTTAGTGTAGTTCCTAATTCAGTTTCTTACAGCTGGGGGCTACTTCAGAATAACCTAGTGCGCGCATCCAAACAGAGGCGATGCAAAAATAAGACTGAGAGGGAAAAGTGTGTTTTTCTTAAATGTGTTATTTTGAAGCATGGACATGGGTAGATTTAAATAACTGCACCCCCAAATGGTTAAGTTCCTCCAGAAATAGACCAGCTTTAGTTCTCCATGTACATAGGGCATATAATCCAAGCAAAGTTAATATACTTTTCAACCTTAAAACAGGTCTTGGGAGACTGCATATAGCACACTGAAGGATTTACATAGGTGAAAATGAAGTGGCAAGCAGTTTCTGGTTGCAAATGTACGCTGTTATTTACAAACTTCCAAGGTTTTGTTTTAATGCAAAGTGTTCTTGAAAACACCATTAACTTTAAGGCCTGAGTAATCCCATCTAATACTCTTCTATTACCTCTATGGTAACTGAATGCATTGAAGCTTCCTCTAATGGAAACATTTTTCACTTCGACTGAGAACTCTCTCAGCCACACATAGCATATTGTAAGCCTTTGGGTTCATTTCGTTCCCCCCAGAGTTGGATTACTTATTAAAAAGAATTCTGAACCAACCTGAGCCTCCCTCTTCCAGGTACTTGTCCTTTGCATAAATGACAGAATCCAGCATAGACTCAAAGAGAAGGAAATAGCCCTGTACAGGGAAAGAAAAAAAAAAAAGATCGTTTAGAAGGAATTGTTTTCTATATCTACAAGTCAATGCAAATATTTATTATACCAGTACATCATCTCCCTCTATTGATTCACTAGATAACTTTCAGGCCCCGAAGGTGATATGATAAAGTTATTAGCAACTAAAGATAAAGGCTTTGAAGGGAAGAGCTATCTAGGTTCTTATATGGTCCCCATAACCAGAGTATGAGTGCCTTACAAAAAATTCATGTTTTTCCTCCATTTTGATTTTGCTATGGTATTCCTACAGCAATGTTCTAGTTACATAGAGGTGCATCATAAGTTTCTCTAACGGCTAAAACACCTGCTAAATTAGAAGTTATATACATTAACTATTCCATGCACACTAATTCTAAAATATATCTGTAACATACAACGACAAAAGTGTTTCTAAATTAATGTATTTTGATTAAGTTTCAGGCAACACAGGTATACTTGTGTATTTACATTACTTTCTAAATATGATTCCAAAAGAAATCTTGGAACTAGCCAATGGAACTAGATATGGATTAGAAATCAGATTTGTTGAACTTCAGGAGCGATGAATTGAATGTGTTAGTTTGACTGGACAGTAGTTCAAAATTAATACAAGACAGGAAAACCCCTTTCCACTTAAAACTGGAAGTCACAACAAAATGATTGTCAAAGAGAGAAACACCAAAAAGAAAATATGTTATTTAGCATCTGTAACTTGGTGGTATTCTGTACTATCTTGGACAATACACACAAAACTGCCTCCCTCCCACTCCCCCAGAGATACAAATTCATGGTACATAGGACATCCAGGTAACAGGATTCCATACCAACAGCACTGCATATCAGCACACACATGTATAGGAAATAAATTGGTTAGAACCTTGAGTGATGGGTAAATTCTGTTTATTTCTTGAGATAAATATTTAGGGTTTATATTTGTATAAGACTAATTGCTAAACTCTAATTGTTTGAAACAACATATTATGCACATTTTTAAAAAAAATGTCAAGCCAATTGTTTTCTGCCATGAAATACCAATGTCAACAGAATGATAGTATTAGAGGAATCAGATAATTTATATACAATAGCCTTTCAGTAGTCACAGTATGTTTTATAGTACATGCAAATAACCATTGTTCTACAAACTGGCCTACTGCCCATAATGCCACAGTCCTTGTATTTTATGGCTTTCAGAATGGCCCTTATCTTCACTATTGTTATACATTTCATCTACATTTGTTTTTATACTTCTGAAGCAACTGATAAAAAAAAGTTAACACCAATTTTGTATTTTCATTTGGAAGTCCTCAATCCCACTCTATTTAAAACAACGTTTATCTATACAACCGGACCTGTGCCAGTAATTGAACTTTCACATGGAAAACCCAGATTTAGGGCTTTAACACAACCCAGAGCAGCAGTGACCAATTAAAAAAAAAAAAAAAAAAAGTGAAAAGATTAATCACTAGAAAAAGGAATATTTCAATTTTAGTAAGGTGAATACTTTCACATTTGTAACTATTGAAAAAAAAATTAAGATTAAAAACAGTGAATACTGGTAAACACATCTGCAATACATAGTTCTAATGGCAGCTATGTAAAGTAAAGGAACCTTTGCCTGCTAGTGTAACTTCTACATTTTTCAGTGCCACACCGCTAAAGCACATCGTACCCTTCTGGTAGGGTATTGCAAGAGCCTGATCTATAAAATGTTATCTGCATTTCCAGAAAGGAAAATGTTTTATGCAGGGGGAAAACCAGACCATAGAAAACGTATTAAAAAAATTCTGCACTTCAGACTCCAATTGTATAGTTTAATATATTGTTTGGTCAGACATGAACGTTTATCATTTTCCATACAAGAAAAAAAAAATTAAAGAATAAACCACTAGGCTTTTGCAGATGGTATGCATTTTCAAAAGAAAACTAACAACTCAGAAAATACTGTTCAGAAGTGTGTATCACTTACATTGGATACTCCTGTAATTACCACCAAATATCATCACATTTAAGTGTAATTATAACTAAAGTACCATTAGCCAACAGCATGCAACACTGAGTAAAAAACTATCAGACAAGCAAAGTCTCTATCACTGCTGAGTCTACTAGAGAATTAAAACTGTCATCTGGGATGCTATCTGTTTTGGCTGTTCCACTCATATTCTTATAGGACATGTCTTAGTATATACTTATTTCTGCATTTTTACCACCATCCATAAATTAAAGATCTCTACAGTCAATAGCCTAAGATAATTTCCCCAGAAGTTAGTACACAATAGAACAATATTAAAGCCAGGAAATGCAGAGTTAACAACAGAGTTCCTTTTTAAAAATTCACCCTATTAGGTGCTGGATGTTGCTAATACATGGGGCAGACAAAAATCACCTGCTATAACTAAGAAAAAACAGCAAATTGAGGATGACAACTTCAAATCTCTCAGACTTAAAGGAAATTTCCATCACCACACAGAGCTGCTCTGAATCCTTTCATATAGTTTGTATAAATATAGCCAATACCTACCAAATACAGATTTTGAGTAGAATATAGGCAGTTTAGTGTCCATATATTACTTTATTTCAGCAATTCCTACAGCATGTATGTTGGCAGTTCATAGTTTTACAGAAAATGACACCAAAAAAAATAACTTAATCAAATACTAACCAACTTTAATTCTGATGGGCTCTCATTCCAGAGCGTCCTGAACTAAAAAAGACCAAGGCCAACTGAGCGTTCAAAACCAGGCTCCATTACTATGTGCTAAGCAATCAATCTTACCTGATGTGACAGGTAGTCACCAAGGTACGTCTACACAGGAGAAAAAAAAACCCTGGCTGGCCCAGGTCAGCTGAGCAGGGCTTGAGCCCTGGCTGAAAAATTTCTGTGGAGACATTCAGGCTCTGGGACCCTGTGCAAGCCGAGGATCCCAGAACTCGGGCACCAGCCCAAGCCCGAAGGTCTACACAGCCATTTCTTTTAGCCCAGCAGGCCAAGCTAGAGTCAGCTGATCTGGGCCAGCCATGGCCGTGCTGTGGGTCGTCTATCTCTGCAGATGAACCCTCAAGGAACCAGGTCTCAGATCTTCCAGGGCCTTTAAAGAGGACAAACATTAAAACTACACACCCACACACAAAAGCCCATATAGAGACTAACACAGGCACATTTACACCAGCCTGCACCACTCAGGAGTTGAATAGTTTCATTTTGCATTAGCCAGAGCTCCAGAAGTAACCAACGGTGATCACTGGAGATCACCATAGGGGGAATGAATTGTTGTGAAGACCTCAGTAGAGACAGCTAAATCATTCTCATAATTCCTATAACAATGGCTTACCACTGCACTGTAACCTAGAAATTCAGAAGCAGTGACTGATGTAGAAGAACCTTGTGGCTGGCTATAGGTTACTACAAAACATAGTTGAATATTTACCTATCCTAAGAAGAGCTGGATTGTGAGATCCACAGATAGTTACTTAACTTCCTATAATTAGCCAACAACTGAGCTGATAATACTCATTTACTTTTAGCCATCAACTGGTGTTCAACCATAACAAGATCAGCATTTCCTATAAAAAGACATCCAGGCAAGGCCAAGATGTTTTTAGTCTATAAATGCAAAGTAGAGAATGATTTTTTTTTGTTTTAGAGCTCTTAAATGAATGAAGAGATTACCCGGAGTTTCCAATAATGACCCCACAAAAATGTGGTGTTACTGATATTCATGTCAGTCAAAAGGTTAGTCATTCAATGATACAGCGACATTAGATACCTAGCTTGTTTTCACACACTGATCATAACATTTGTCAAGTAATAGGTATTTCCTTCTCTAGTCCTGCTTCCTCCACTAATTTGTTGTGCACCAATAGGAAACCATTGCATTTATTTCATTAAGCTAGCAGTAGGGTATAAAAATCCCAACAATACATCCCAGGATGAATACTATTCTCAATGATGAAGCCAGCCAAAAGGTTAGCTAGTATCACTCTTACTTAACATTATGGAATTCAATACACAATAGTATGTGAAGTATCATTCTATACATTTACCCTTGCATAAGGTCAATATAAACATTTTGTTAACCTTTGAACAGTAGTTAAAGGCTGAACTGCACCAGCCAGGGAGGTGTTCCTATATTTAGAACAAATCAGGGAAGGAGAGGAATGCTCTTCACCTCCTCTGAAGAAAAGAGAAGGAGATGCACTCATTACTTTAACCCTATCTTTGCAGTTACAAAAATAAAATAGTTAATTTAGCAACAGACTTTCCATTTCTTTTGGCAAAGAAGGAGCCCAAGTTCTAGCAATATATATTTAAATTAATAATTCAAATGTACTTTAGGAATAGTTCACCTGGTTTTAGTTATAACACCCAAATTCTCAATTCTGATTTAGTTTGGAATATTGAAGACTAATGCCCTAACATTTAATATAGGAGCCCGAGTGAGTGAGGTCATGCTCACATGTGCCTTCATAAAGACCACATTACTCAATTTTTTAAAAAGTTCTAAAATAGATATTAGCAGCTGGCTTTAAGTTTCAATGCTATGGATTATTTTTTCAAAATTTCTTCTAAAATGCCTGCCATCTGCAGTGACCAACAAGGTGGGTAAGGCAATATCTTTTATTGGACCAACTTCTGTTGGTGACAGAGGCCAACAGAAGTTGGTCCTATAAAAAGATATTACCTCACCCACTTTCTCTCTCTAATATCCTGGGACTGACAGGGCTACAACAACACTGCATTCATGTCATCTACAATGTTTACTAACTTAGTCTAAATGATAAGGCTGGATGATAAATATCCCTTATCAGCAACACAATCAGATCTTAGTAACCACCACTGTCCTTTCTTTGACCTTTGCACTGAGACTCTGCTGGCTTTATCTCAGCCCTATGTTCTCCCCAGTGCAATATAACAACCTGGTAAGCTACTGGAAACTGTCCTTGGTTCTGAATCAAGTCATTTATTACCAATATCAGACCTCTTTGCTCTATGTGCTGTGCTCATCTGCAGTGTAATTTAGAATGTAATTTCACAGGCTACTGCCTCACCTATAGGGGTGCCATCTGGAAAGAGAATTATACCTGACATTTTCTCCCATGATGCTCTGGGGCATTCTTGCTTCCACACTGACAATGTTCAAGTTTAAAAAAAAAACAAAAAACAAAAACAAAAACTTGCATTAGCACCTTCAAAAATAATTACTGCAAAGGGAGCTGTACTGCACAAATCTGTGAGTAGAATTTTAATGAGTCAGTCTTGCTAGTGGCTGAACTAACAGACATAAAAGATGACATGTTTTTTGTAAAAGACCAAACTGAATACATGGAACACTTTAAATCCTGTGCTGTGGAATGAAGTGTTTCCCTCTTAAAACGCTTACCATTCTTCCACTAAACAATCAATAGTTAAAACAAATTACCAAGGTTCTTTTCCTTTCTTTATGCTTTACAATCATAAGTGATAAGACAGTTCTTCAGCTGCCAAAAGGCAATAAAAACAGATAAACAGTTCTATGCACTAAATCCAATGAAGGTTAAATCAACAGACTGGCCTGAGTAATGAACAAAAATGTTACTAAAAATTGGACACATTCCTTTAAAGCAAAGTTACAAAGGTCAGTTCTATGCAAAGAGACCCTGCTACAGAAATTGCCTATAGACATTAATAGAAATTGTTACTGACATTAAGAAACCTGATTTGTCAAATTTTTAAATACAGTATGAGAGGAGAGATTTACTTCAACAGTTTCACATGAATAGCATATAATGCTACATAGTAGTTTCCTTCTCTATTAGTCCATGAAATGCAATACCCTGTATTATGTCATAATCACTGAAAAAAAGGAGTTTTCCTTAAATTGTTAAATTCTGAAGACTTGGACTAAAATCAAAGTACAGAAAATATGGTGTATATAGTTTCAGATCAACACCTAGCAATTTAGGCATGTTCTCATCACTAAAGGGAAGTAAATGGGTTAATTTCTTTGGATGCAATAGGAAACATAGCTCTTGCAACAAAAAAAAGGGTATACCGGTATACCTGTTTAGTTACATATAGAGCTGAAAGCTGAAATATTTTGTCAAATGTATTTCTATGATGTGACAAAAGACAATATCCTGCAATAACACCGACAAATCTTATGGAATTAAGATAAGCATTACTGAATAAATGTTATATCTTTGGGATCTACTGGATTAAAAATGCAATTGTGAATTGTTACTGTGGAATTGTATACAACTCCTCTAGGCAACTGACTAATATAATCTCTGGGAAGAATAAGTTTTTTTGGCGACAATACATATGAAGTGGATTTCCTAGGAAATACTTGGAAACCTCCACCTACAAAATCAGCCTTTAAAGCTTTGCTATGGGGTGGGGTGGGGGGGGGGGAGAGAGAGTGGGTGGCTGATCATCTGTTATATGAGAACAGTTTAAAGGCACAGTCTGGATTCTCCAAGGACCAAACAGACAAAGAAAGGACTTTTGAACAAACAGCCTGGGTTTAAGGTGACTCAGGGCCTTCTTTCCGATCTAGCAAACAAACAGGACCTTTGGTCTATGGACGGGCCCAATCCTTAGCGAAGGGTTGGAAGGACTAGGCTTACTGAGGCCTCATAAAACTGGGTGCTAGTTCTAAGCTGAGGCTGTGATGAACTTGTGACTACAAGAGACTGCTTTGGAGGACTCACCTGCCAGAGGCCCATGTTGGAGACAAGTGGGGGGGGAGGAGGAAAGGGGGAACTCTGGTAAGCTTATTAACATGCATGTAGGTTCTTTGGTTTTTAATGTTTTCTCTGGAATGCTTTTTCCTTAAGAATAAACTATGCTTGCTTAGGAAGTGCTGTGAGGTAACTTATAACTGTGGCAATTACACTGCATACAGCTTCTCAGGGGAGAAGCAAGTAGCTCTATTTAGTCAGACTGTCTTTTGCTGGGAACACAGCTCAGCCTGGAAATAACCCATCAGGATGAAGAGAGGTGTGGGTTGCCACTCAAGAAAGGCAACAGTTGGGGAGCTGAAAGCCTGAGAGCGGGTGCCCTTGCTGAACCACTGAGGGGAAATACAGGTGTAGTTGCTCTGAAATGTGACATTTATAAAACTGGTTGATAATTCTTCCGGTACAGAGTAGGATCCAAGATGGAGGGAAGGAAGAATTGAACAACCTTGTTTGGCAGCCACTTGAATAACTGCTATTATAATATTCTGTTACCTGATTAGGATTTGTGGTAATACCAAAAAGAGAACATAAGAAAGGCTGCAACAGATCAGACCACTAGTCCACCTAGTCTAATACCCTGCCTCCAATAGAGGCCAGTATGCAACATTTCAGAAGAAAACAAGAAATCCTGCAGAAGGCAGCTACAGAATAACCTGTCCATAAAATCTCTTCCTAATCCCCCACCCCATTAGAGTTTGTCTTATTTCCTTAAGCAAGATTTTTAACTATCAAGATAAATTCCCAACAGTGAGGCCTGCTAGACCATGGAGTAAGGTATGAAGTCAAATAAACTGGACAGGGGATTGTAGCTGATAATCTGAAGAACAATATTGCATTGGCAGGTACACAAACAGGACAATCAGTCTCAATTTTCTAGTTAAAGAAAGATTGATTTGCAGATTTTATTAAATTGTTCTTTACTTTAAAACTATTTCACAGGGAGCAAATAAATGCAAAATAAAACTGTGGCACATTTAAATGAGCAAGAATAAGCTATACAGGAACTTTATCACATGGTCTGCAGCATCCCCCATTCTCCTTACACTTTATTAACACGGCCTTTACGCTACTTTAAATTAATGATATTATGCAAGTTAATTCAAAAATATGCCAGGGAAACAATATTTACTCACAGCAAACTCATACCTCAAAAAACAAACAACAACAAAAACCCAGTGATTTTATTAGTATTCACATCTTGCTGTGTCCTTAAGAAAGTGTAATATTGAACAGAAAAAAAAGTCAAACTGAAGGTTTTAAAGTAGAAATCTGATAAGCACTATTGGATGTGGCAGAAATCATATTTTCATACAACCTTACAGGAATCAATGTATTCAGCATTTAAATACCTTCTCTTCACAACGTAATAAACCAAAAAAAATTCAAGTCTAGTGCAAAATATAGCTTACAATTTCTCAGAAAGAAAATATTTAAAGCTTGTATTACTTCTGGCAAAATTATAAGTTCCTACTTCCAAAGTTTAATGAAGTCATCACAAAAGTAAGTTTGAGTACAATCTGGTAAATAATATTAAAAGCATCAAATGTTTTAAGCTAATAATGATTTTTTAAAAATAATGCACAACTATTAAAAGTGTTCGTTCTCTAGCTCCCACCACCGATAGGAAGTAATAAATGTTATTTGCATCTCATTGCAGCCCCTCCCCCCTCACTAAAATGATGAGCTTCAGACTTGACTATGGTACACGTATAGCAATTACTGTAAGGAAAAATTGACAAGATTTTCCTTCAAATGTCAGCTATTCTAACAAATGAAGGATTAAGACAGGAATTTGGGGTTCTATATCTGGCTCTGTTAAGGATTCATTGTTTTAACTAGGACAAGTCACAACCTCTTCATACCTCCATCTACCCACATGTAAAAAGAGTACAACAGTCTCAGAAGTACTGCAGGTTTCATTCAACTTTAAAATCCTTTTCAGAGAAAGAATTACAAATGTTTTTCAAGTGATAATAAAATTCCAGGCTTCTTTTCAGATCCAAAAATGTTATCTAAAATTCATTCAGGCTCAAATGAGGAAGGGAAGGAATAACTGAAGAAGAAAACCCTTCAAAACAGGAAAGATAAATAGGTTTAAATGTGAGACATTTTGGAGGAGGAATATTTTGCCATGAACCCCACTGGTGCAACATGGTATTTTCTTTCAGTTACCTGCACTCATCCTCTCTACAAGAAGCATATAAAATTTGCAAATATGCCAAAAAGTGTTTCATGTCTGCAATAAAATACCCACCACCCTAATTTTTGTGTAGGGAATGTTTGATTCAATCTAACTGTAGAACTTGCATCAGCACTTCATATAGAAGCTCTTGTTTCACAGATAAGTACTGTATGTAGAATTACTCTAATTGCTGTAAGACATCATTGCCTCTTAAAAATCTTTATCTCCAGGGAAAGGGCATAAACATGATTCTGCCTATGAACAAGCTATTTTGCACACAATACCTGCTAACAATGCAGTATTCAGAGCAAGATTCTGAACTTCCACTTAAATTTGGTATAATAAACAAAACTTGACACCCATAGTGATTTATATCTTTTGAAGCACTGTACAAATACTAATGTTACACACACAAATGCACAAAGAAAATCCTCTACTTGGTAACCATTTGCAGACTGCCAATGAACAATATATATACGAGCACTGTTTGTTTTAGCTGCATCTTGATACAGAATACAAGAGTAAATGGGAATTAATCAATTTAAGAACTACATTTTGAATAAAATGATCTGATCAGTCTGCCTGCAGAATACCCATGACAAAGGCAAAAAGTTAAATATACTGGTCACGTTTTTGGTTTTTTTTAAGGGCTGGATAATTGTGTGGCCAATAATATTTATAGTTCTGAACTATAGAAAACCTTCATTTACAGAACACAAGGCAACTGAAGGGCATTATAGTAGGTTCATCCTTCTCTAACACCACAAGTACAATGCTAAAGGTAAGGCACCTCTGCATATAGGACCAGTGGTCTAATCTGGTAGAGAAAATCTTATGCTCTTACATTCACAGAACCGGTCATTTAAAACCTGGAAGTCTGGCAACCACAAGATTTGCTTACTTAGAATCCCCACAATCACTGCTATTCTAAAGCAGGTTATTTTTATTAAACTACTTCAAAGCACTCAACATTGCCAACTCTTTGTTCACTGAAGGTGCAACCTTAAATCATGGCCCTGCTTTATGCGGAAAGGTAGATAAGCCCTTTAATCCCAGTATGCCAGCTATGGACCCATTTAACTGTTTGAGGACATTGCAGCTATTCAAGGAGAGATGTATTTCTGTTCACTCTGCAGAGTTTTTCTGCACTAGTACTTCACCTGTAAATAGAGCTAAAGGATAATTGCAGAACAGTAAGACAACAGAACAGTTTCCTCCAATACTTTGCCAACTTGTGTGGAAAAGCGGAGGAGTCATTACTTGGTCACTACTGTCTTGCTCCAAACCATGTTGATCATTATGGTGGGGTGGTCCTCTGCTTCAAATGTCTAGACAAGAAATCCCTGATTTGGGCTGCGAGGCCAACCAGTCTCTCCATTGAATGCACAGCTGGGGAGGAATCTTGGCAGGGAACCGCCTCTTGGGTTAGCTCCAGTCTTTGGCATTATGCCTTTTGATACACACTACATGAAGGGGTAGCTCTCAACTGACCACACTTTTTCATATCTTCCAAGTAATTTACAAGCTAGTTTTAATGGAGAACAGAAACAAACTGGTGTCTTAGTTACATTTTGGACTTAAGAGATAAGATGTACATTTTAGTCCTTCAGGTTTACCAATAGTGCATTCAGTCTCTGGAAAAGAGGAGGACTGGCTTTGCTATTTATCAACATCCCCTGCCTACTAGCCAGCCAAGAAACAAATAAAATTCACGGAAGAGACAAACCGCTCATTCATCCTACCTCTAAGCTTGATGAGGATGATAAGTAGAGCAGAAAGCACAACACCTTTGTTTTAGGCATACAAAATGAGACACCCACAAAAACGTTCTGTGCAATATACCACCAGTTCTACCTTCCTCCATAGTTTGGTTAAGGGAAATTTAATCCCACTAGTCTGCTACAATATCTGATAAATGAGAGCAGTGACATCTTTGGCAGTGAATACGCTCAAAGAATGGAACGCTGACACATTAAAAACTAGCATGGTCTAAACCAGGGGTGGCCAACCTGAGCCTGAGAAGGAGCCAGAAGTTATCAATGTACATTGCCATAGAGCCACAGTAATACGTCAGCAGTCCCCCCCATCAGCTCTCCCCCGCCCCACCCCCAGGCACCTCCTGCCCACCGACAGTCCCGCAGGTCAGCACCTCCCCCTCCCTCCCAATCAGCTGTTTCGTGTCATGCAGGAGGCTGGGGGGGGGGGGGGGGGGGAGGGGGGGAGCAAGGGCACTACAGGCTGAGGGGAGGGGGCTGGAAGGGGTGGAGTGGGGGCAGGGCCTGTGGCAGAGCCAGGGGTTGAGCAGTGATCACCCCACGGCACATTGGAAAGTTGGCGCCTGTAGCTCCAGTCCCAGAGTTGGTGCCTATACAAGGAGACGCATATTAACTTCTGAAGAGCCGCATGTGGCTCCAGAGCCACAGGCTGGCCACCCCTGGTCTAAACTCCAACTATCTGTTTCCTTCATATCTTCAGCAGTCTCAGTTTTTCATTTTCATATGTATGTATGATTATTTCCATTCCCCTTCCAATAGCTCCACTGGAGTAAGGAACTTAAATGGCTAAGTGAGAAAAAAGTTTAAGGAGGCAGCCAGCTTGGAAGCTGTGCAGTAGTGCTGTGCTATACAAGATCTACAGTTTCTAAACAAAAATGAAAATTCTCAGTAGATTGGGAATGTTACCAAGGCAACAGTAAAACATGAAAGATGTTGTAGAGTGTAATATGTCACTATGCAGGATCGGCCAGCAATGTTGTTACAATGTTATTACTAGTGCAAGTTAAAAAAAGTGCTCATCCATTTCTCATAAGTTTTTTAAACATCGAAGTGATACTGCACCTACCCACCCAAGCTGGTAAGGTATTTTTTACTCTCCTATCAAAAAGTTATTTGCTTATGGTGAGAATTTTTGCAAAAAACTGCTAGTTCAATCTTGCAGTCCCACAAAAAGACCATCAGTTCCCTGTCATGTAGGGCTGAAGTGTGGCAGTATCCTTATGATAAATTCAGTTTATCATCTCACTAACCATCTCACTTGCACCTTGGCCACTAATCCATCTCCTTCTGGCCTTGGACTCTATGAATCTGCTACTTCTATATTCCAAATCTCTAAGCAGATTCAAGTAGTCACCTTTTGAAACATCCAGGGGAAGCCCTTCCCTTCTCACCTCACCCCCAATAAATTCACATACCCCATGCAAAAATCATAGAATCATAGAATATCAGGGTTGGAAGGGACCTTAGAAGGTCATCTAGTCCAACCCCCTGCTCAATGCAGGACCAATCCCCAATTTTTGCCCCAGATCCCTAAATGGCCCCCTCAAGGATTGAACTCACAACCCTGGGTTTAGCAGGCCAATGCTCAAACCACTGAGCTATCTATCCCTCCCGCCCTTATTTAGACTAATAAGTCTAAAATAAGTTAGACTAATTTGAGGACAGGCAATAATTTGATCCGGCATCTGTGGAAGTCTATGATCCAATACCTCGTGACCCACAAGGGTTAGAAACAGGAACTTTAGACTCTTGGAAAGGTGAAGAATCCCAGCTTTTCATTAGGATGCATATCATTTGCTGTTAATTCTAGAAGGTTAAAAGGGCATTTGAATCTTTACTCCTTCCCCACCCCTCAAAAAAACAATACTGTGTATATAAAGCCAAGAGATTTCCCCATTTTATTAGCTACAATTTTCTCTCTCTCTCTCAGAGACCTGGATAGATTGAGGTAATTGACTTTACAGATGAAAGATCTAGCAATACACATTTTTTGAATTGTAAAATAATGCGTTGTAAGCCATGAGACACATGAAGATTTGCTTGTGGTTTAGAAACTTGTAATGAAACACTAAAGCTTTATACCACACTTTATTTTGTATATGTCACATCTCTTCCAAAAACACTCAGAAGCATAAGAGAGGGAATTCATTTGTTACTATTAACCCCATTCTTCCTCCATCTTCCCTTCTATGTTTATCACTCTTCTGCTAGTTTTCTGGAATAAATTTGCTGCACAAAGCTTAGTCTAAATCTGTTTTCCTAATGTCTATTTGGTGCATTATACAACAGTGCCATAATTCTAACAAAGGCCTCAGGAGCTACTACCATATAAATAACATTTTTAAAATCTGTACTGGTATTTTTCATATCCTTGTAAAAAGAAATTATTTTAAAAAACTGTTTCCACTCAGTGTGTGTGTTTGTTTCCAAGTATTATGGAAACCATTTCTATTGTCTTTGCTGAAGTGTAGACATACCCAAAGATACTTTTGGAATTTCCACTGTTGGTGTCTATCACTAGGTAATTACAGAAAAACTACTGTAATGCAATCCAAATAGCAAGTATTTATACTGTCAAAGGTACCTAAAATAGCTAACTTGAGACTGGGAGCTTTACTAATTTAGTTAACACGTGATTAAACCAAAGTATCACACTGTTATAAAACTGCATGAAATATTTGAAACTAAGGGCAGTACAACTCAGAACATTTGCATATTTCCAACTCTGAACTACTTAATGAAAATGATATGGAAGGTCGATGCAGTTAGAGCCAAGAGTACATTTGCAAATGCAATAAGAAGCTACTTAATTTTTGTTAAGTGCTGGCTGTATGAGAAGACAGACATGATACCTATCCCAAAGAGACTAGAGTGTAAAACAGACAAATTAGACAAAAAGTATTTGGAGAGAACCAGACAATTAAGGCACTGTAAATCTGCAGATATCTACATCCATGAACCAGGTCTGTGGATCACAAATGGATGCAGATCCAAATTTTATATCTAGAGCCCTACAAATCTGCAGATATCTGCTTTATATCCACGGACCATGTTTGCAGATCATGGATTGGATGCGGATACAAATTTTATGATACCAATTTGAAATTTAAACCAGTTGGGAGGGAGTGCATTTAACAAAGCAATCTAATGCTTACCAATGTCGTTTTATATTTCTGCAGATGCTGAAAAAAATTAGCTACACTACATAACTATGTATGTATAAGCAAGATGATGATTTTTCAGGATACATGGCAAAGCTCAATTTTTTTAATGGACTTCCTACATGAAACCTATCTTATAAGACCTTGAGACCATGAGTTTTTGAGACATGCCATACAGTCACAATCAATTACACGAGCCCCACGCTGCAAACTCAATATAGATGGTGTGCTGTGTCAGACACAGTACACTACAAAAAGGCAATATAACTGTGCTTTAAAAATCTTGAACTGGGACAACCCAGACAAGAGGTGTCAGGGATTAGCAGGTATTTCTGGTGCCAGGTAGTGAGGACCATTTTCTCTACCTTACCTGGTGACAAAAGTTTTCCTTCGGGCAAGACAGATTTCAAAATTCAATTAACAGTCTAGACTGCAAAATCAGGATTATTTTTGTAAAACTGATTTTGATAGTGCTTTTGCTAAAAAAAAAATAATCTTTTACACTACATTTAGTTATCTGTGCATCTTACCATCCACTCAGATATAATAATGTCCACTTTCTCAACAGGCAAATCAACTTCTTCAATTCTTCCTTTGACTAGGGTAATGGTATCTTCAAGATTATTCAGCCTGCAAGTTACAATTTAACAAGATCAGTAACAATAGATGACCCCTTAATGTTAACTCACCATGGAGGTTTCAATAATAAAAGTAGAAGATCTATCCTGAATGTTTACATTTTCCATGTTCTCCTTTGTAAGGAGTAAAACATTCTTCTCTACTATGTAGTAAAGAACTTGTAGAAAAGTAAGATTTCAGAAAACTTAGTGCTTACTGTTTGGAAATCTGAACTCTAATCTTCCTCTTTTGAATCATCTTTCAAAATAGCAAAGAGCGTACTAAAAGTTCCAAAAACTCTATCAGGCAAGTGACAGGTAAAAGACGGTGGTCAGTAGAAGATCAACAGGGGGCATCCCTGAAGCGCTGTGCATACAAAGTTGTTACCCTCAAAGCACAGGAAAAAATAAAATGAAATATGCCTCCTCCTTCTTTTCAGTTATGGGTTCCCAATTCTCCTTTTCTGACCCCCCTGAATAAGCCTAGTGTGTTGTGATGAGTGCACGCTAATGAGTGAGGAAAATAATTCCCTCACAAAGCTATTTTAACAAACACAAATTGCATGCAAACAAAACCAACTGCAAAGTCACTAAGAACAACTGCTCCCCATAGATCAATAATATTATTCCACAATAAAGGCATTTTCTTCATTGTGCTTTCCGCAACAGTGTTATCTGCAATGTTTAATAACTGCAGTATTCCGATATTACCTTATGCACAATTTACAGTAGAAACATGTTCAATACAAAAGATACGCTTTGCCATGTTGCTGCAGTTTTCTGAATAAAAACACATTGCCATTTAATGGCTAAACAACTTGAGTTATAATATTTCCAGTCTCTGTAGTGCACCATATCAATCTTTCTTGCATGTGCATTATCACGACAGCTAATGTTATAGAGGACAGAATAATTATTTGCACCAGAGAAATTTATTTCTCCACAATTCTTATCTCTGCCCCTTTTCTGGATATCTTACTCCTACAATCTCTCTCTGCCTCATTTTCAGTGCAACCCAGTAATCTCATTAAAAATTTAATCTAGAGGACAACAGCAGAGACAACATGAGGGAGAAATGAAAAGGATGATGGGCTACATGAACATTTGAATGAGAGGGCAATTAAATATTGACCAAATCTCAGAATCCTCCGTTGAAATATTTTGAGAATTTACAGCACCAAGGGCAATAATAGTGATAAAAAGAATTGTTTCTGCTGCTAAACATGCACTAAAAGAAGTTAGAATTAAGTTTGATAAACAAGAAATTTTAAATAGATCAATAGAAGTGACAAAGAGTCCTATGGCACCTTATAGACTAACAGACGTATTGGAGCATAAGCTTTCATGGGTGAATACCCACTTCTTCAGATGCATCTGAAGCTTATGCTCCAATACATCTGTTAGTCTATAAGGTGTCACAAGACTCTTTGTCGCTTCTACAGATCCAGACTAACACGGCTACCCCTCTGATAAATAGATCAATGAATCCAAGCAGCAATTAGCTAGAGAAAGCTAGCCAAAGCAAAGGCCAAAATATACATGCAGGAGGAACAGAAAATTGAAAAAGTGGAAATTCATTATATCCATTACTTATGTGAAGTGCAATACAGTAGTACATAGTGATTTAGCTACTACGCTATAGAAAAATGAAGGGATCTCATTTGGCAGGTCTATTTTTGTTTTCTACCCTACAGTGACAACTTCAAATCACGCTTCACACTAGAAACTCATTGGACAGCTATTAGGTATTCAGGACAAGGCCAGAAGCACAGTTAGTTAACTAAGGAGTCTTCTATGTGGCCATGGGGATAGTCATCTGATTCAGAACCCTAATTTTCACCATGATTAATTCACCTCATTTTTACCCTAATTTTCACCATGACTTTCAACTGTAAGTCAGTTACACCCTATTCATTGACCTCTTCCACATGCTACTAATTCAGTTGAGTAATTGTACTTCCTGGGGGCCGAATGCGCTTGAAATCACGACTCAGACATAGGCGAGCAGACCTGCTTACAATATAGGAATTGCATTACTCCTCTTGCATTACTCCTAACCTTGTCGTTTTATGATATTACAATAAACATTCATCACATTATGATGAACTTGACAGTTACGTCCTTTATGAAAAGTACTAAGTTATAACAAGGCTGTTATAAATTGCTTGAATGCAAATAGGAGAAATAAAACAGTTTTACAGCAGAAGTAACCAAACATGTAGCTGTAACCAAGGGATCAGCCACTCTTCCCACCAGCTTCCCATGACACATTACTCCTCACTCCATTAGTTCCATGTTTCTCATGCTCCCACCTCTGCTCTTCATATTGCAAAGTCCTCCCCTTCCAAGTGTCCCCCCTCCCCCCGCTCCATCACAACATCCTACTTTTACACATGGCCACATGCATCCTAGTGAAACTAGAAGCAATAATCTGTTCCTGGTGACTTTGCAGTGTTTTTTTAAAACAAAGGTTTTGCTGACACTAACGAAAATTAATGTTAGCAACATAATAATGTTCCCCTCCAGCAAGTAAGAAAACAGATAGAGGACAATTAGTCTGACTTTGTATATTTAAGAGAGGGACAAAATGCAGTAAGTAATAAGTGGACATTTTGTAACATGCGCTACAAAAGGAAGGCTCCATTAAAGTCTATTACAGACAACCAATTTGTAGCAAGCACTCTAATATAGTATGGCTTTTGACAGCAGACTTATAAAGCTAAGACACCCTCTTAACCTATGACGTCAATTGATATATTCTTATAGAACTACATCAGCAAAGTGAATTTTATAAACCCTCTTTAAACCTTTTTAAAAGTGTAAAATAAGCTAAAGCATGAAAAGTCTTCATTTTTAAGGACTAACAAGGATTTCAACCATAAAAGACAATTACAAAACATAGAATATAAAATTAAATAGGACTGCTTTGATTAATTAGAGTGGATCAGAAATTGTAACAATAACTTAGTGTAATGCAGCCCTACAAAATACTATTCATCTTCTAGGATCTTACCTTACACTAAGATTTGTTACCTAACATTTCCCACCATTGCTACCACGGGGGGAGCTGCAAGTGGAATCACTAGAATAGAAAAGGCACTGGTGGTTGATTTCCATTTATCCTCACCAAAAGATATGCACTCAGTCTCAGCCAATGCTGGTTAAAAGGGAAGATTTTTAAAGACATGAGTAGATCTGACCACGGATCACTAACAGCAGCAGCTTTAACCCCTAAAAGTCACTTAAGTTACAGCACAACAATTTCAGAACTTTTCCTACCTAATGATGTCCATTGCCTGATAAACAATTTCAGACTGGTCAACTCCAATCACCTTCTTCGCACCTGCTTTGGCAGCAAACATGGAGAGTATTCCAGTCCCACAGCCAACATCCAAAACCACCTGAAACAAATAAGGTAGCATTTACTCTCTTCGCTCATTTTTCTTCCAATCACCATAAAGCTTTTCATCATCTTTGCTGAAGCCATAACCCAGCAGGAGGAATTAAACTGTTCAAATAATGTCAGTCCCAAAACCCAACCATGACCCAATCATCGATTACAACTGAAGTTAAAAGCATCACAATACAAAAGGAGTACCTCTGAAGAGCCAGGTAAACACGGCAGATTAGCTCTACCTGAAGATGAAATCATTCATGAGTTTAATTTACATGCAATTATTTGGGCATGCAACACTAGAACTCCTAAAAAAAGTTAACATGGGAAAGTTGCATAACTAGGATGGACAGGAAATTAGAGACTAGAGTCTCAATATCACCAAACTGTTCATGGATTTTTAAAACAGATATTTACAAAGTGCTTAGGTACGTACTAGAGTCAAGAAGTAAAGGAAAGGATTAGAAGTGAAAATACAAATATTCTGAAGTGTTAGTTTATAAGCCAATTGCAACTTAGATACTCTTTGTTCTACAAAGAGTATTTATAATCTGCAAGTGCCTTTAAATATCTACTTTCCATGCAGAGAATAAGTTAACAGCCACAGTGATCATTCAAAAATAAATAAATCAAAAATTCAATTGTGGCTGGAATTCCCACACAAGTACCATGGTTTTTTTTAAAAAAACCTCTCTCCTGATATGTTGCTCAATTCTTTACTGACACTACAAAAATCTACAAAAATGGCCCCTGACTTGCCTGTTTCTCTGCTTATGTAAATGCCATTTTTACCTCTTCTCCATTTACCTCTGTGTTGGGTATATTCCTCACAAGGGGAATTCGGTGGGTTTCCTACAGGTGGTTCTACAACTCTTAAGTAGAAGGAGGGGAGAACCTTCATCATTCATAATACCAATGAAGGCAACCTGTCCCACTCAAACTTCTCTCAGCTGGAGGGCCAAGGCAGGAAGGGCTGAAGCATCATTTTGGGGGGCTTGCAACAGGTGGATAGGGCTGATAGGTGATGGTCAATATCCTATTTACCTCATGAAAGCCCTATGAATTACTTGAGGATTTTTTATATGGAAGGCCATTTGCCAACATGCGAAAATAAGGGTCACTACCAGGTATGGGAACTGCACCTCAACATGTATTTAACATAGAAACCTACTCTGTCAGCCAGTGACTGAATGCTAAGTAGGATAAGTTTTCTAAAGTGTTCCAAAGTCAGCACAGGAGATAGATACCTGCATCTCGGGAGCCCCAAGTTCAGTTTCCAACTGCCACTCACTTTCTATATGACTAAACAAGTCACTCTGGGCTTCACTACGCCTAGCCTATGCAGGTGCAAGAAATGGCTTGGATGGGGATTGGGAATCAAAGAGAGTCTTCCCCATCTCCCTCTGCATGCCTGTCTGGGGCCAAAATATCACATCAGGAAATGCTGACATTTCTCCCTGCTAACCAGAATCTGGGAAAATACTCCCTAAAAGTGGAAGGAGAGAAGATGGGCATAAATCTTCTCCCCACCCCTCATTTTGCTCTTGCCAGCAGAGATAGATAGGTACAGCAGGAGTGCACTAGCAGCCCTTGAAAGATATTTCTATTCTAGCAGATGCTCCCCAGCAGGAATTCTAGCTAACTGAGCCAGTTAAAATTTCTCCAGGGCTCCTCACTTCAGCATGGTTGCTACCCTTCACACAAATCTTTCTTCTCAAGTAATGGCTTAAAAGCCACAATGACCCTTAATCCCTACCTCGGTTTCCCCATTTACAAAATGGGACCACGAACTTTCCAATCTTTTAACTTCAGATGAAAGTTGCTGTTGTCAGTACAGTATTACACCTTAATTGCAGGACTGAATGGAAATGAGTCACCTTTAATAATGACTGATCAGTTTCACAGCTGCTACTCAGTGATTGGCAGCAGTAAAATTGACATGAAACATATCAGCAACCGCGGAGACCCCTGAGTCCACAGCCCCAGGGCAGCCCTGCCATCTGGACCCCAGGGCTTCCAAACTCCCAGGCCAGTTGCTCCCCAGCCTGCCCAACTCCCACAGCCTGCAGACAGAGCTTTTGGACTCCCTGCTGTGTTGCTGGGAGCCTAGACTCAAAGCCACATCTTGAGCCAGGGCTCCCAGCTGCAGTGGCAAGAAGGCTGTAAACCCTAAGGCTCTGTTTACACTAATGTTAACCTAAATCTGTCGGGACTTAAGACAGCAGGCTCGGTGTTTGTAAGCCTGCGCTTGAGCATTCACACTGAACACTGACTGGGTCTCACACCCATGCTTATGGGTCCACACTGCACTACACACATTTGAGTCAAATCAGCTTATCCCGGGCTTCCTAGTGTCCTCCCAGCTGCTCTAGACCTTTGTTTGTGGTGCTCTATGGGAAAACTTATCCATCATAGTTGTTACAGCAATGCCAACACATCCAACCAAGCCGTCTATTGGGTCAGCATGCCTCTGGCAACTGTGGCCAGCAACATGAAGCGCTCCCTGTTTGAAGAACTTGTTCTGCTTGCACTTTCACTCCTGTGTCAGCAAACGGGCAGAGCATCCATGAGATGCTGGTGGGCATTTCAGTGGTGTTTTTCTGATCTACCGAAGGACCTGTCAGAGGAGGACAATGACAACAGACTCGAACTGGCTGATCCTGCTCATGGATTCTCTGAATAGCTGCTGATGCCCCCTATGTTGACCAGTGCTTCTGGAGCACAAGCACAGACTGGTGGGATCACATTACTATGCGGACCTGGGGTGACCAGCAGTGGGTCTGGTACTTTCACATGAAGAAAACAATATTTCTGAAGTTTCAGGAGCTGCTTGCCCTGACCCTGCAGCGTCATGAAGGCCATGCTAGTCCAGAAGCATGCTGCTGCTGCTGCTAACCAGTTTGGTATTGGAAAGTCAACTGTGGGTAAAGAGGTGGTGGAGGTTTCTGAGGAATCAGGCATGTGGTTTACCCTGTCCACCTAGCATTCAGTTCCCCTTGAATGGGCCATCCAACCATGGTACTGCCTAATGTGTTTCCAGTCTGCAGAACATGGCACCGTGGAGGGGACTCAGGATGTGGTGCAGGAGCTTGAATTCTAGCAGCCGTTAGTGCAAACAGCTTCTCAGACAGGTCTTTCTGCTGCGCTCTATCTTCCTCCCTTAAGCAATGTGCCTGCTCCAGAAACTGTGTTGCAAGTCGCTCCTCACATGCTGCAATTCTCTCCACAGGCTCTACTGCCCATCTGTGCCTTTCCACTTGCTGTGAATCCTTTTCCCTTTCGTATTGTACCTGATTGTTAGCCCTGTCTAGGATGTCCACCAAAAGTTTGTCTCAGAAATGCTTCTCTGAAAAATATATCCTTTTCTGAACTGTGATTACATTTACATATGGACTACGCTACAGGCAAACACACATGATAATACAGATTCTCAAAGAACTGCACAGCCAGACCTCCGTTCCATGACATGTCTGGACTGCATACAACCCCCTCCCCGCTTTGTGCATTTTGGACAGTGAATTCATCTCCCATGCACCACATTTCCTCCTCATCCCTGTAACAGGTTCATCTGCCCCCTCTTCCGGCAGGCCACTGCAGGGTGGCCCAATAAAGCGCAGGGAGGCTTCCTGTTGTGCTGCACCCGTGGTTTTATTTATACACCTTCGCCCACCACCAACATTGAGTTCTAGATACAAGGCTTTACAGGGTTTGTTCCCTCTTCCCCAAGCAGCCAGCCCTCAGTCAGCAGCCCTGATCTTTCCCCTGGCCACTCCCTTTATGCTGGCTTGCCAGGCCCGCAGGTGGAGCCAATCCCCAGGCCAGGCATCAGGCCTATCCCACCAGCCCCAATCTATTCCCCTTGATTGGCTGCTGGCTGAGCAGGGGCTAATTAGGTGCTTTGCAGCAGCACCCTGCTACAGTCCCCTACAGTTTACAGGAGGCTTGTTATGCTGTAGCGTGGCTGGGTACTAAAAGAGAAGGCAAGATGAAGTTTATTTTTAACATCCCAGCACATCTTCATAACAATGTGCAAGTACCTAGGAAAAATTTCATGGTAAAATACTTGTTTAACTGTTTGTGCTTCCTGATCACCATTGTGAACTCCACTTGGCAGGAGATGACACGAAGACACAGGTCTGCAATCCACCATTAGCAGATAAGGAAATCGAAGTTCTGGACACAGAATTTTTCCTAGGAACTACGCACTCCTCTTCAACCTTTGCAACTGTTCCCATAAGAAGTCGATTCAGTGGCCAAACCATATATGGTACTGCCATTGCCACTGAAGTTCTAGCATGGAGCAGCTACAGGAATCAGGCTGAGGTCTTCTTGAGACAGGAATGGAAAATAAAACCAATGCTTCTCTAACAGCTGAAGTCTCATGTTTTCCAAGGATATCATCCTGCTCTTACATAGCATTTCATCTACAGGAATTAACAAAATTGCTGAACCATGAAAGCTGGAAAATGGGGGCTAAAAATAAACCTTTCCAAAACAATTATGTTTCACAGCTGCACAGAAGCGAGCAATCACCATTAAATGGGGAAAATTAAAACAGACAGCATTTTGGACAGTTGCCTTGGTTAGTTAAAAATCAAATGGAACTAGTCTAGCAGCGGAATGTGAGGGATGGGGTAGATAGGTAGAATAGTTGAGCTGGAGCACATCTGAAAAACTGAAAGACGAAGAATAATCACCACTTAGCCTGAGGACAGAGGTCTACAGCTTACGTATTCTTGTCCTGATCACATACGGCCTCTCACCAGATACCTGGAGTAGCTGGGCTGGTGATTTGACAGCACTGCAGCGTATTATAGCACTGTAGCTACTGAATTCTGAGTATCCTCTGCAGTTACTTTCAGGGAAGCACGATTTCATACTAACCGAAAAGTGAATTACTTTGAATTCAGGAAAGAAGCGGTCAGCTATCCAGTCAATTAAATCTATTCCCTCAACGGATGACAATTTTAGGAAGAGCTAAATCATGTTTTAAAGTGGATCAAAGTTCCTTTTCTGGGGACAAATCAGTCTCAAATGGTTAAAATCTGACAATTCTACGTTGAGAGGCAGCAAGCAGGAATTTCCTGAGTCACATACTGATAGAAGCATCATTTATTCTGGACATTACAGAACAGGCCAGTTGATTTTCTGAATTAAATGCATCACCAGTGCACTTAACTGCCCTCCTAACTTCTGCATTTTTTGATGCCTTAGTTTTGGACTAAAAAGCAAGCGAAATCTGCTGAGCTCTCTGAAAATACACAGTTGACCTTTCAGACAGACAGGTTCAACCCTAAGCACCACAATTTCCTTCCTTCCAATATTGCTATATTTGAATATTCATCCTACTCTGATTATTATAGCCAATAGACTTGAAACTGAACGAAACAGAAGTTCAAGAGGATGTTTGATTAATACAGTTCCCAGCTTGGAAACTTCACAACCTTAACGGCCTAGTAAAATATTTTGCTTTCAGGAAATATTTTGCATGTAGACGAAACAAAATATTCAAGCAATTCTTAACAAGAAAGATTGCTGCTGGAGGGAGGGGGGCACAGGGAGTGCTTCTTTAACAGGTTGGGCATAAAACCTAGACACAGGGTCTTGAAGAAAATTCAAGATGTTGTAAATTGTAGCTTTCACCAGACCAATATCGTATCTCAGCACCAGCATTTGAGCTTTGGCCAGAATCAGATGCAAACAGACGTAGTAGGTTTCTCCTGGATACTATGGCAGTAGTGAGACACTGCTAGAGTATCCTTTTCTTAAGTCTCGCCCTTTCCATTTTCTCACACTGAGAAGGGTTCAGATGCAGAGTTAGATGCAATAAAAATTTGTTTTATGCAGGAAGTTCCGCTGGAAGAGGCTTGATTCATCAATGTTAGGCTTAAGAACGAGTCTGTGGAACCAACAGGAGGTTACTAACAGGAGTGAGGCTTATTCTATTTGAAAGCCACCAGTAGGATTGCAGCTGCCAGCCACCAAAAGGGAGAGAAGCGATTAGGTGGTTGAGCAGCATACCCACTGAGAAGAGAACCAGAGGGCATGTAGAAGGTAAGAAGAGGGGGAAGAGAGACAGAACCATGTGCAGGAAAGCAGGGAGCGATTGACTGGTTTCACAAAGGACACGTCACATTAGAGAGCTTTGAAAATATATGAATACAATTCTCCCTTCCTAATGTTACTTTTTCACATGAACAATTGCTGTGGTTGCCACAGGGAAGTCACAAGATCAAATGGGAGGAAACATGGGTCACAAGGCACCCTATTATGAGGGGTAGCACTCCTTGAAAGAAAATGAGAACCTCCTACCTTAGAAAGCTATTTAGGTTGATTCCCACCTGAGGGACCGTTAAGGAAGAATAACTCTTTATTCTGATGCCTTGTGGCAGCACTATCACTTAAAAAAACCCTTCATCCTGTGAGTATAAGAATTAAGAGGGAAATAGGGGAGGTAGAGATGAGAAATTCTCATTCAATACGAAATATCTATAGCAGCTAAAGATAGAGAAGCATTAGGTATCAATCTATGAAAAGGTAAGAGAAACCATTGCAGATGGCCTGTAAATGGATCTTAACGAATGGTAAGCATTAGAAATAGCCAAAATGCCTTGCAGAAAAACAGAAGTTAAATAACCTGGTGATGAAAGAGCCATAGTTAGGGTAACAACTGAGGACAAAAAGTTATCTAGCAAAGACAACATACAACAATAATAATGAATGATTAACCCTGGCCCACATTTCATTTAGTTCCTATCTGACCAAGAAAGCCTACGTGAGTTAGATAAATTAATTAGATTTGAACCCTTTCCCAATACTAATTGCACTGGGACCTCTATGATGCCAGATGTAGGTTAAAATTTGACTTGAATTGCTGTAAATAGAGTCTGTCCAAAATAGATTCTGCTTAAAATACTGGAAAAGAAAGGTTTACCTTAGCCATGTCATCATAATTAATGAACATGCCAAGACAGCATACAGAACAATGACAACACTGATCAGCATTTCTGTTATCAGCAGTCTGCACCCTCTAGCAGTTGAATAACACTCTTCCACGCAATAAAGCCAGAGTACATTAAATCAAATTCGGTCAGTGATACTCCATCCCCAGAGCAAGGAGACATCCAAACCAAAGAGGGTTTCCACCGCATGAGAGAATCATGGACTGCAGAAATATTACAGCTTCTGAGCTGTTTTGCTTACCTTGCCCTTGAAGATGTGTGGGTTTTTGTATATGAAGTCACGATAGCTTTCAGTACGCACTTTATCCTATAAATTAAGCATAAACACCGTTCACACACAATTATGTACATGTGACAGCCGGAAGATGTTGGAGCAGTCTTTTTTAAATGGTCATTTCTAAGAAAATATTGACTAATCAAACCTTCGCTGCTCTATATATTGAAAACCCACAGGGGGACAACCACCAGTGTAATTTCAGGATTTCCCATAAAATGATTCTTCAGAACGTACATTGTTTATGAAGCAAAGACAAGTTGGGTTGCTACAAACTGTAACAAAAGCATCCACGTTCGATATTATATATAGTTCTAATTCATACTATCAAATTCTGGAAGTAAGCAGCTACTTGTGATTTTTGTTCTGATTTCAAGTGTTTGAATGAGCTTCACGTTTTAAAGTGTCTGTTTTATACTTATTCCCTACCCTTCCCAGAAGCACTGATAACTAAAAAGGTAATACTTGATCAACATAATCGAACAGTTATCTACCTGAGGTTTGACATCCGGGGCATGAATGTATGTAGTGAAAATATTATACATTGAAACCAAACTGATTGTATAACCCAAACTTCTTGCTTTTTTAAAGAGCTATTGATCAGGTCCTGATACCAGATTACCCTGTTTCACTTCTGGAAGCATATTTAACTGCAAATACATAGAAACCTACAAACCGTAAGGCAACAAATAAATCATTGAAGCTGCACAACACACACTATGAAATACTAAGTTCAGAAGCAATGACCAAGCACTAACTCAACATCCCCCAAAGAGCTGGCAGGCAGATATTGGAATAACTGTAGTGGATTAGTATGTGAGCTGGCAGAGCAGCTCAACTTACCAGCGAGCTAACACTGATGCTCTTTATATGCGTAGGCACTCAAATGGACAGTAAGCCATCTGTTTTAGAGTCCCTGTTGCAACAGCCAGAGAATCAAGTGACAGAGCGAATGAAAAGGAAATTAAAAAGCCATGATTATAACTAACTATTTATGGCTCTGGATTAGACAGTCTAAAAACAATACTGTGCTGAAGAAGGGAGCTGAACCCTAGTGCATGCATGAAAAGTTCGCACTGCACCATTAGATAAAGAATCAAGAAATTATTCTTTTATCTTCCATAATATTAATTTCTCTATCAGCCAAGACAGTTTATTTTTTTTAGACGAGCAAAATAAAGTTACTTAACCTTTTTTTTTTTTTTTTTTTTTAAGAGTAAAGCATAAGCATGCAAACTTTTGTGAAAAACTTTATTTAGATTCCAGTCAGCTCCATTTTAATTTAAGGTAAGTCAGTTCTTCACAAAAAATCAATATTTGAAAAAAACAATTTATTACAAAAATGGGAGAGTTTAATAAAATGTTGAAGGAATCACAGCTTTGCATTGTTTTGATAAAGTTATGAATTATAAAAACTTTCGTTAGGATCATCTAAAATTATATCGGTTTGTTATGAGGGCAGATTCTAGGATTTAGGATTTTTTTTGCTCTCAGCAGCACTGAAATACTGGATTTGCTGAAACCACAAAAAATTCAAAAGGTTCAGCATCAATCGAGAAAGCAGTCAGCTGGAAAGCTTTCAGCCTCACCTATCACACTGCCTCAGCACTGCCCCAACTTAATCAATAGAATTCCAACTGCTGTCTTTACTACATGCACTGCTGCTTGAACAAGCTTCAGTCATTCATTTGGGGTCTCTATTAATCAATTCCTTCTCTCCTCCCACCCAACCTTTCAGTGCAATAAGCTGAAAAATAAGCAAGTTATTATCAGACACTCATCAAGCAATTTTTAAATAAAGTGCACTATCAGTTTCAAGTAGCAATCCTCCTGTCCTCTGAAATACTATGGGAGGGGACATCATAACAACACTGACCTGCCAGGGCCAAGTTAGAGGACAAAAAAAAATGAGCAAGTTTTTTTGTGTATGGTTCTTGGTTTCGTTTTTTGTTTTGTTTTGTTTATTTTAAACCAATAAAACATGCTTGAAGCACAAACTGATTTAGGATTAATTTAACAAAGTTTGCTGTCACTTCAATTTAATGAGCCATTATTTTTAATGTAAAAAACCTCACAATAATAAAAACTTAAGCAAAAAAATGTTTGTATGTGTTGGGTAGTCATTTGGAGCTAAAAACTAAGTATATACAAGAACTTACACATGCCATAACTCGGGTACTTTCCACATTTTATTGGGCAGAAATCAGATGTTACTAAAGGGATTTTAACATCACAAAAGTTTCCTGAAGCCAATGAAATAGAAATATTTATCACAAACTACAAAACTATCAGTTCTTTAGAGGTGCAGGATCTTTTAATATAGCTCCAAAGCAAGGTACTATGAACTGTTAGTATCGACAAAATGGTTGAGTTTTTACCCGTCTGACAAAGTAATTTAGAGCTTATGATTTCAGATTTTCTTTGTCTGACTAAACAACAACAACAAAAAACAACCTCAGGCCCCATATTTAAAAGTCACTTTGTTAGTCTGCCAGACATACAGTGCTGAGGTAAATCTGATTAAAACTCATTGTTTCCACACCTCTTCACCACTATGCTTTTCATTTTGGAGAGCGTATTACTTTCTCTAGCCACAGACACCTGTGCCACAAAAGCATTTCTGCAAGAATGCTCCATAAAAACACGTTGGCTGCTCAATGCTCTTCAAATGTACCACAAAACAGATGTAGAGGATTTTTCTGAGGCTTGGACCAGTAAATGTTTCAGAAAACAGGAAGCCTAAATCTGCTACCTATGCTATACAAGAGTGAATGTACTTTATGGCTTTATATTTTAGGTGATTTTGTTTAGATACCCATGTTCTTTCTGTATTATGAAGTTGCAAAATTGCTTTTATGATATTTCAGAGCGGCAAATTCCCGTCCTTGTACACTACATAATATTCTTTTTTCAGAGAGGAGGTACTAAAGATTTTGGATTAAAATAAAAGCCACTTATAAAATTAAGTTAAGACTCAGGATGAAAGGATTTTTGTTTGTTTTTTTGAAGAGTTCTGGACATTCTCTTTTAAATATATTTTCCATTTTTAAATTCTGTAGTATTTAGACAACTAGTAATTGTTCAATGTAATTAATACACTAAATGGAGTTCAAATAATTTCTGAATAACTACATAAATTGGCAGACATAGCATTTAAAGGTTTAGTGTGGTTTTTTGCTTGTTAAATTTTCATCTAAAGAGCAGAATAAAAAATGAAGGACATTTACTGTTTATATCGTATAATAGTGTACAGAATTCATCCACATTTCTACAGCAAAAGAAACAAAAGCGGCAAGAACAGATTATGTTACAGATATTGAGAGATGAATATTTTCTTACTAGCAATCAAGTATACCTATAAGCTCAATATACTTTTATTAAACTACTAGTGTTTCTGGTACAGTCAAGAATGTATACAATAGGGATCTAAATACAATGGCAGCTGAAAATATAAGCTTTTTTTGTGTGATTCTTTCACTCTAGCTCCCAGGATAAACTATTAAGCACCAAAAGGGTTAAAAATGCAGCTACTCTGCAGTATATATTTACGGGCACAGCTTTTTTTCATTCCATTTTTCCTTCCTAGTTATTAGTTTGCTGACTTTCTAACCTTTAGCATCTCTTCGTGTATCCCGTAATGCCCATATGAACTGAAGTAAACACCATCCTCATCCTCCCGGAGTTCCGCAATGGCGCTAGATGACGACGAGCTGCTTCTGACATCTGCGTTCATCACAAAATCCTGTGCAAATTGTCTGTAATCAATTTGAAACATACCCTTGAGACATGTTTACGGGACCATGAAAAAGAAGCGGGTGGGGGGAGCTGAGAGGAGATAAGGAATGCAGACTGCAGAGGGCCTTTTACAACACCGAAACTCCATTATGCCTTAACCGTGCTGAAACTCCCCCTGCTGGCTTCGAGAAGCAGCTGCTGCATGATTTGCTATTCTCTCTGCATTTCGATATCAGCATTTCTTCCGCATTTTAGACACTAAATTCCAGCAGTGTGAAGTTTGCAGTGTTTCATTTATCTGCCTGCTATCCCTGCACCCTCCATCTATTTTGGAAAAGCATTCCAATTACAACTGACCTGATTTAGATTTCATTAGGGGTTTTTTTTAAAAAAGGAGGGAAATGCCCATTTTTTAAGCTGTTTCAATGATAACAGCATGTCAGAAATCAAGATACAGAATGAGACAAACATGACAGAGACCATATTATCTAGAGATATGGTTCAATACCATGACACCTTTAAAAACTACTCTTAAACACACCTACGGAAGGTTGAGTATATTAACAACCAACAAAATTTTGAAAAAAGAAAATCAGGAAGGATTGTAACAAATCATTATTTAAAAAGGTTTTTTTTTAATGCAAGTTGATTTTTTGTAATTGTAAAAGATTTTTTTTCTTTTAGTATTGCTGGTATTGCTCCACTTATTTCCCCTTTTATAGTCTTAAATTGCTAAAGAGGATGTTTTGTAGGTTATTTCTTCTGGTTGATGTCTTGTTTCTTCAACAAGAATTTAAAGTTTTCTCTACTGGAAATATTCCTCTATGCTAAAAAAAGAGATAAGCCCATGGCCTCACTGTTAGAATACTATAAACTCAAACACAAAACTGATAAGCAAACAGCTTGTGCTATATTTGCAGCCAACAGCACCTTTAGATATTATGAACTCCCACAAGTCAAGCAAACAGAAGTGCTTCAACTAGCCTACACCCCTCCGTCAGAGTCTACGGTTTTAAGTCAACAGGACTTGTGCTGTTAAGTGATTTAGATACGGGATTTCCGAAAGCACATAGGTGCCTAAATATAGTCTTAGTAGCCTAACTTTAGGAACCTACTTTGAAAATACTTAGTCCTGTCATGAGTGCAGGGGACTGGACTAGATGACCTCTCGAGGTCTCTTCCAGTCCTAGGATTCTAACTGCATCTGCCAACAGGCAGCAACCATAATTTCTTAAATAAGTGTGATTCAAGGTACATTAACACTTCATCTTTCCAATGCCTTTGATTGCTTCAAAGGGAGTGGCTGCAGTTGTCATCTTGAACCAACAGTTTGGCAGGATTTCATAAATTCCAGGAGACACCAACAAAGTCTGAAATTCCTTCATATTTATGCAGCTGCACCACCAACAATGACATATTGCAAAACTTCATGATTTAAAGTTAACATGCACAACAAAATTAAGATCAGCTGAAATACTCTTGCTAGTACTTCCTAGATTTGATAAGGGAACAGTGGAAGGAAAGACATTTTTAATGGGAATTTCTCAACGCTGGAATTTGATTCTACTATTGATGGCTTAGGGAGGGGAAAGGGGAAGAAATCTGTTTCATGGCTCAGAAGTTTTGTCTAGACATTTAGTCAATTTAGTTGTTCTTTAACTTGCAATATTTTAAAACACCACAATCGACACTATTTGCAAACAGAGGGAAAACACACAGATAAGACTAATGTCCTGATGGTGCTAACTTACATTTGAATTCTGCAGCTTGAGTTTCTACTGACCACTAGTATTATCTGCACACATTTCTGTCTACCATCCAGAACTCTGCCAACTGTTTCAGAAAAAGCTTCAGTCAAAAACATCTTACCTCATTTTTTGAAGATCTTCTTGAGCTCTGGCTAATTCTGTTTCTGCAAGCTTTGCTCTGTGTTCTGTACATTTCAACTGTTCGAGGATCGCTGTGTTATCACTTAATCCATTGGGGTATGAGATGTTTGTAGAATCATAAAGATCCTCTATGTCTAAAAAACAGAACAACAAGTGTCATTAACCACTGTCTACTGACAGCGTTACCTAATTGCAGATGTGCATGTATATATATAAGGATTAATTAAGTGCCTGATGCTGCCATCTTCATTCACTAAATAGTACCTTATTCCACAACTATCCTCATGGATAGGACTACTTGCAGAGCAAGATAACACTTAACATAAGTAAGCCTGGAGGAGGTGGGCCCTTAACACCAGGACTCAAAAAAAAAAATCTACCTTCCAAATGTGTCTGAATGCTAGTCTTCATGACTTAACAAATCAGACAGTCCCTTTAGCTGAAGCCAATAAAGGTGGTACACCTTGCTTTACCAATTACCTTAGCCAATAGAAGGGCTATTAACTCGAAAGACAAGTTGTTCTACAAGATGAAAGCTTTCCTAGCTAGCATGTGACAAAGAATATATTCACAGCCCTTCAAACTCATCCCTCAGGGCTGTTGTGGGGCTTAATAAAAATGTGTGAGTTGCTTTGAGATCCATAGGTAAGTATAATTCATTATTATTAAAATAGTGCCTTGTCCTCTAAATGTAGGTCCAACCTCGCACCTGCTGAACACAGCAGACATAACTCCCACTGGATGTCAATAGTGCACTATTAGGCCCCGCCACACTTGGGAGATGGGGTTATCGTAATTGAGTCTCTTGCATGGTAGAGGACACGGATCCTCTGGCTTGTCTTCCTTGGACTAGCCAGAAGCACTGCAGAGAAAATGAGCTTGGATTTAAGGACCAAATACACCTTTGCTTTGATCTAATGGAGCTATGCTTTTCTGGGGGGGGATTGCACAAGGCCAACAAGAGCTGTGGCAACAGAACTTCTAGAACCAGTGGCACTGGAACACTTTTTACAGTGCGGGTGCTGAAAGCCAGTGGTCCCCAAAATTTTTAATTCACACCCCCCTTTAGTCCTATCCATGCCACTTCTCCTCACAGCTGCGACCAGGTCCAAGCCATGGCTCCGGGAGGACGGGTGTGAGGGAAGACACAAAGAGGAGTAAGGGAGCTGAGGCTAGGACCACAGCTGGGAGTGGATGCCAGGACCGCAGGGCACAGTGCCAGGAACAGAGCCCCGGGCACAGGGACAGCAGCAGATGGGACTCCGGGCACAGGGCCAGCGGCCAGGACCCCTTACAAAACCTGGGGGTCCAGCAGCACCCCCTGAATCCTTAGTTCCCACGCCTATGTCTAGAACTGGTTAGGGTCATGGAGGATGGGGAAAATAATGCTGCCACACCACTCAGAATAGGAAACAAAATCAGTATTCCTTCCCTAAAGGCAGTCCCCAACGTGAGGGTCAGGAGGAGGATGCAGGGCAGAAAACTGCCAAGAGGGAGAGAGCGCAAGCATGGAACATGTTAGAAACCATCAAAAAATGTACAATGGAGATACACAGTAAAGCACAAATAAAGCCACAGAACAGGACTGAAATGGATGTCAAAGCCATGACAAGCCATTGGTAAGATAGTCTTGAAGCACAGAACACTGTTCCTGAAGACCTGGAGAGAGCCTTTTTATTTAGGTTTTGTCAAGCAGCTTGGAAGTTACTTCAGTGGATCAACAGCAAAATCATAGCTTCCTCTAGATACAGTTTGGATATTCTAAAAAATGAACTAGAGACGTATAGAGGGAATAATGTCTAGTAACAGGAATAATTGGATTTAAAAAATCATACCCTGGCTGGTAGGTAAATACTCATTTTACCCAATAGATTAAAGCGACACACACATTTACAGCATGATTTTCTAAAGTGCTGAGCACCTCTAACTCTTAACGCCAAATGGAGATTTCCAGCATCTCTGGAAATCTGGCCCTTGGCAACTTGCTCAAGGATCACATTGCAGGTTAACGGTATATTCAGAAAAATCCCAACTATGAGTTGTTTAGGAAAGGGAAACAATTCCCCGTTCCCTATCTTGTGTGCTACTGCAATACAGAAAGTTCTAATTAGGACTGGGCCCGCCTTGCGCTAAGCAGCGTTCAAACATAGGAGGACACGGTCCCTGCCTTAAAAAAAACAAACGTACAATTTAAATGAAGAGAAGATGTACCAAGTGAGTGACAAAACAGTATTTGCAAAGGGGAGGAAGAATACAGGTAACACAGATATAAGCCATGACAGATAAACTCAAGTGATTTGTATAGATGATCAGAACTCCAAGGTGGAAATACAACTCTATAATGTATAATTGTCATATTATTGTATTTGTTAGGTACCTAATGAAAGACAACCAATATAAAATGTGAAGTAGTTTTCAATGACACAGATTACTGCCTCTAATGTGTTTATTTGTAGGTGTTCGGATTAATTTTAAGTACCCAAATGTAATATTCAAAGATGTTTTGCTGCAGCATAAGAACATTTAAAGTTAAGTGTGACACTCCCTCCCCAATCTGTTCATACAACTTAAAAAAAAAAAAAAAAAAAAAAAAAGATACAAAACATTCATAGATCACTTCAATTGAACATTTTGGATAGTCCATTGCCCTGGGAAATGTAAATCTAGCCCATCTACAACTAGGGATATTGTCTCACATGTACTAAACTATGAAAGGGGCAAATTCCCTTATTTTTCTAGCAAGGCTATACTCTGATTGAAAAGTCTTACCAAACTGAAGTAATAGATCATCTTCTAACTCTGGTTTCAAGTACTTCTCTTCCTCCCAAGGCAGTGGGCTGCTGAGAGAATTCAAGTACTCTGCAGTTGGTTTCTAGACAAAAATTAAATGAACATGTGAAATAAGGTTCTTCAAAATCACAGGACCTTAGTTTAAAAAGTAAACTACAAGACATAAGTACGTTAGTTTCACTTTTCTCCCATCATTAAAATCACCTGGTCTACGAGTGTCTAAGTTACTTATTAAAATAACCTTGTAGCAAAAGCTGAGAGAACAGCATTACTTGGCAACATGACACAGAGCAGAGGTTCTCAGCCTTTTTCTTTCTGAGGCCCCCGCTGCAACATGCTCCAGGCCCTACTTGTTCCACAACAACTGTTTTTCTGCCTATAAAAGCTAGGACTGGCATTAAGGGGTAGGAAGCAGGGCAATTGGCGAGGGCCTCATGCCACAGAGGGCCCCACTAAGCTAACTTGCTCAGGCTTCGGCTTCAGCCCTAGCCCCAAATGGTAGGGCTTGGGGGCCCAGTCTTCAGCTCTGCATGGCAGGGGCTTTCAGCCCTGAGCCACAGTAAGTCTAATGCCAACCCTGCTTAAGGACCCCCTGAAACCTGCCCACAGCCCTTCAGGGGGCCCCAGGCCCCTGGTTGAGAATTGCTTTAGTAGAGAAAGGTATTCCTGGATTCCAAACCTACCTCTGACAACAACTGTGACTTGGAGCAAGTCACTTAGAGCCCAGTTTTTACAAGTCCTGAGCCTCACAGCTTTAATTAGTTGTATATGTTCAGCACATCTTGAGGGGGAAATCAGTTTCTCCATTTGCAACATCGCAACAATTATCTACCTCACAGGACTAATAGTAAGATGCAACTAACTAACCAGTCCATACAACCTGAAGATGAAAGCATGCCCAGGCATTACAAGTCTCAAAAATGGTAAGTTGTGTAGGATCCCATCCATGCTAAAAACTAAACTGAATCAGGAGAAAGAGTTACAACATGTTAATAAAAAGAACAGGAGTACTTGTGGCACCTTACAGACCAACAAATTTATTTCAGCATAAGCTTTTGTGGGCTACAGCTCACTTCATCAGATACATGGAATGGAACACACAGTAAGCAAATATTTATACATTCAGAGAAACATGAAAAGGTGGAAGTACCTATACCAACTCTAAGAGGCTAATTAAGAGGAACTATATCAGCAGGGGGAAAAAACTTTTGAAGTGATAATCAAGATGGCCCATTTCGGACAGTTGACCCAAAGGTGTGAGTGAGGATAGTTAACTAGGGGAAATAGATTCAATTAACGTAATGACCGAGCCACTCCCAGTCTCTGTTCAAACCCAAGTTAATGGTATCTAGTTTGCGTATTAATTCAACAGCTTCTCATTGGAGTCTGTTTCTGAAGCTTTTCTGTTGCAAAATTGCCACCTTTAAGTCTGTCACTGAGTGATTAGAGAGGTTGAAGTGTTCTCCTACTGGCTTTTGAATGTTATGATTCCTGATGTCAGATTTGTGTCCGTTTATTCTGTAATATATATAGTGTACACAGAGACATGAAGCAGCCCCCTAATACACTACAGCTTTGAACCAAATACCCTGACATCAGTAAAACAGAGACAGGGCCTGAAACAATCAAATTAGAAGTGAGCAATACTTCCAATACTACTTAGGGTTCTCTTCTTTTGCACTTTCTACCCGCCTTATGTAATCTAGCCTTAAGTACCAGAGAGAGTGATTCTGCACAGACATGGATCCAGTGGCAAGGAAACCCCCTTCCTAAACTGAATGAAGTAGCAGCTGTTACTCCAGCTGGGGCCTGGCCGGTAGGTAAATTCTACTCATTTCATCAAACCCCAATATGCAGCACAATCACATGAAGGCCAATTACTTTAACTTTATAGGAGACTGGAAATATTGCCCTGGAATGAATAAATCTTGTGTCTCAATTTTGAAGTATTTTTAATTTATGTAAGGTGGATTTTACAAAATAAAAACTAAAAACCACTTACTCTGCTCCGAGATCTGCATAAATTAGTTTATAAATTTTAAAACAATTTCCACAATTACTTATTTCTAGAGACTTAATGTGGAATTATTCCATAAAAACAAACTCAAAATATTTGTTTTCCCCATGCACAAAGTGAAAAATTAAAGTAATAAACTGTCCACTTACCTTCATTCTAACGAAGTTTATTAGCTTAATGTAGCCATAAAACTCAAGTGCTGAAAAAGAAAAAAAAGCTCATGTAACAATAAAATCACATATTTTACAATAGTGTGAATGTTAATTAGTTGTTCAATTGGCCAGTGTTCCCAGGGGTGCACACTATTATTTAGTGCAGTGTTCCTACCTTAATTTGACATCTACATTATTCTGATATTTTTCTTCAGGACTTAAGTGTCAGATCCTTTAATTCAGTCTTCAGTTTATATTTGCAACACACTAAAAACTGAACACATGTAAACATAGCTTATCTAACAAGGAATTCTGTCACTTAGCAAAAAGCTTTCCACCTGGCTTGCCGAGAAAGGCAGCAACATACACAGTAACATCAATAGTAAGAGTCTTTGGCTAGAACCCTGAGTATAAATGCTGGTATTCTATCCCATGACAATTTTGGTACACATTAGCAGCTTTCTAATTATTGAATAAACTCTGTCAGCTAAAACTAATTTATGACAAACAATCCCTTAAATTGGCTATGTAGACAGTAACAAAAATGGTTTAACCGTATCCTACGTTTGCTATACAATGACAGCAACAGAACTATTCCATTAGGTTGCTATATTAATCCATCATTTATTCTGGTTCGACCAGCAAGTGTCGCAGAGAAAGATGAAAGGCCTCCCCCTCACCCCCTGCCTGTCAATCTGACCTGGGAGGAAATTCCTTCCCTACTGCAAATACAGCGATCAGTTAAACCTTGAACATGTGGGCAAAACCCAGCAGACAGATACCTGGGAAATAATACTCTGTCATAACTCAGCCCTCCCTATCTCGTGTCCCACCTCCAGTGATTGAGATATTTGCTAATAGCAGTCACAGATAGGTCATATGCCGTTGTAGGCAATCTGACCTATATAATCCCTTCCACACATTTATCAAGCTCAATGTTAAAACAAGTTAGGTTTTTTGCCTCCACAACTCTCATTGGAAGGCTGTTCCAGAACTTTATTCCTCTTATGGTTAGAAACCTTCATCTAATTTCAAACCTAAACTTATTGATGGACAGTTTATATCCATTTGTTCTTGGGCTAACATTGGCCCTTCACTTAAAATAACTCCTCTCACTCCCTGGTATTTATAACTCTGATGCATTTAGAGAGAGCAATCATATCTCCCCTTAGCCTTCCTTTGGTTAAACTAAACAAGCAAAGCTCCTTAAGTCTTCTCTCATAAGGTAGGTTCTCTATTCTTCTGTTCATCCTGGTAGCCCTTCTCTGCACCTGTTTCAGTTTAAATTCATCTTTCTTAAACAGGAGAGACCAGAATTACACAAAGTATTCCAGATGAGGACTCACCAGTGCCTTGAATAAGGATACAAACACCTCGCCTGATGCATCCTAGGATTGCATGGGCTGGATGAATGGACTATAAAGGTGGATAGAAAGCTGGCTAAATCATCGGGCTCAATGGGTAGCGATCAATGGCTCCATGTCTAGTTGGCAGCCAGTATCAAGTGGAGGGCCCCAAGGGCTGGTCCTGGGGTCGGTTTTGTTCAATATCTTCATTAATTATCTGGAGGATGGTGTGGATTGCACCCTCAGCAAGTTTTCAGATGACACTAAACAGGGAGGAGTGGTAGGGATAGGATACAGAGGGACCTAGACAAATTAGAGGATTGGGCCAAAAGAAATCTGATGAGGTTCTGCAAGGACACGTGCAGAGTCCTGCACTTAGGATGGAAGAATCCCATGCGCTGCTACAGACTAGGGACCGAATGGCTAGGCAGCAGTTCTACAGAAAAGGACCTAGAGGTTACAGTGGACGAGAAGCTGGATATGATCCAACAGTGTGCCCTTGTTGCCAAGAAGGCTAATGACATTTTGGGCTGTATAAGTAGGAGCATTGCCAGCAGATCGAGGGACGTGATTATTCCCCTCTATTCGGCATTGGTGAGGCCTCATCTGGAGTAGTGTGTCCAGTTTTGGGCCCCACACTACAAGAAGGATGTGGAAAAATTGGAAAGAGTCCAACGGAGGGCAACAATAGGGAGCTGGAGCACATGATTTATGAGGAGAGGCTGAGGGAACTGGGATTATTTAGTCTGCAGAAGAGAAGAATGACAGGGGATTTGATAGCTGCTTTCAACTACCTGAAAGGGGGTTCCAAAGAGGATGGAGCTAGACTGTTCTCAGTGGTAGCAGATGACAGAACAAGTAGTAAGGGGGCTCAAGTTGCAGTGGGGGAGGTTTAGGTTAGATATTAGGAAAAACTTTTTTCACTAGGAGGGTGGTGAAGCACTGGAATGGGTTACCTAGGGAGGTGGTGGAATCTCCTTCCTTAGAGGTTTTTAAGGTCAGGCTTGACAAAGCCCTGGCTGGCATGATTTAGTTGGTGTTGGTCCAGCTTTGAGCAGGGGGTTGGACTAGATGACCTCCTGAGTTCCCTTCCAACCCTGAGATTCTATGATTCAAAGGCAGGCTCCCTGCTTGCCCCGGCCCCATGCCACTCCCGGAAGCAGCCAGCACACCCCGCAGCCGGGGTCTCTCTCCGCGTGCTGCCCCTGCCTGCAAGCACTGCCCCCGCAGCTCCCATTGGCCAGGAACAGGGAGCTATGGCCAAAGGGAGCTGCAGGGGCAGTGCTTGCAGAGAGGGGCAGTGTGCAGAGCCATGTGCCACCCCCCTCACGGGCCACAGGAGTGTGTTGGCCCCTTCCAGGAGTGGCGTGGGGCTGGGGTAGGCAGGGAGCCTGCCTTAGACTCGCTGCACCACCAACCGGGAGCCGCCGGAGGTAAGTGCTGCCCCAATCCACAGACCCCTCCCAGAGCCAGCACCCAAACCCTCTCCTGCACCCCAGCCCTGACCCCCTCCCAGAGCCAGCACTCTGTACCCCCTCCTGCACCCCAACACTCTGCCCCAGCCCTGAGCCCCCTTCTGCACCCCAACACTCTGTCCCAGGCTCAGCTCAGAGCCCCCTCCCACACTGCAAACCCCCTGGCCCCAGCCCAGAGCCCACACTCTCCCAAACCCCAACCCTCTACCCCATCCCAGTGAAAGTGAGTGAGGGTGGGGGGAAGAGCGAGTGATGTGGGGGGGGAGGAAATGGAGTGAGGGGGGAGGGGCTTTGGGAAAGGGGCAGGGACAGGGACTCAGGGAAGGGGCGGGGTAGATCCTGGGTTGCCCTTAAATTCAAAAAGTGATCTTGGGCATAAAAAGGTTGGAGACCACTGTTGAATGATATTCCAGGTCTCCTCCATATTGGAGTTATCTCCCAACTTTGCGACAACCACAACTTTTATTAGCACACACCCCTTTTGGGGGCAAGTTCATTAAGGAAAGTATTAAATAAGACTGGCCCCAGGACCAATATCTGAGGAACTCTACCAGTACCCTCTCTTAAGCCTGACAGTTCACCTTTCAGCATGACCCATGGTGGTCTCCTCTTTACCCAGTTTCTTACTTGCCTCTTGATTCTCGTATTAATCCCTATTTTCTCCAGTTTAACAATTATTTCCCATATGGAACTGCAGCAAATGCTTCCCGAAATCCAAGTAGATCTATTGTATTTCTTTTGTCTAGGAAATCAACCTCATCTTTCTTTGAGAAGATAACTGGTTTGGCACAATCTACCCTTTGTAAAGGTATGTTATATTTTACCCCAATTAACATTTATTTCTGTGTCCTTAACTACTCTCTTTTTCAAAATTTGTTCTAGGACCTTGCATAGAACTGAGGTCAAACTAATGTGCCTGTAGTTTCCCAGATCAGTCCCCCTGCTTCCCCTTCTTAAATACAGGTACTATATTTGTAATTCTGCAGTCATAGGGCACAGTCTCCAAGTTCACAGATTCAATAAAAATCCTTGCTATGGGGCTTGCAATTTGACGTAGTAGTTCCTTTATTATTGGATGGAGATTATCCAGGCTCCCTGATTTGGTCCCATTAAGCTGTTTGTGTATGGCTTCCATCTCAGAGGTGGTAATTTCAACTTCTATATCCTCATCCCCATTAGTCACCCTGCCACTGCCCTCAAACTCCTGATTACTCTTCTTAGGGCTTGTCTACACTTGCAAGTTTTGTCACCAAAAACTGGCTTTTGGCATCAAAACAGTGACAGCATACACACTGGAATGTGATTTTTTTCGGGAAAAAACCCACCTAATTTTGGTGACAAAAAACTTCCACCCCTGCGAGAGACTTGTGTCTTTCCCCATCCCTTTATTGTCGACAAACATGCAGTATAGACACCACAGGGTTTTTTTTTATTTTATTGGCCTCCAGAAAGTATCCCACAATTCCCATGCTGCCACTCTGGTCAGCGGTTTGAACACTGTTGCCCTGCAGCCAACCCGCCCCTCCCACTTGCAAGCCCCAGGAATTTTAAATCTAATTTCCTACTTGCTGGCTTCCCAGAGAAGCTTCCCAGGTGCGCATGAGTGGCTATCCCACCAAACACGCTCCCGCTTGGCCCACCGCTGAGTTGTTGGATTTGATCAGTATAGGGGAGAGGAATCTGTTCAATCACAGCTGTGAGTGACCAGTAGGAATCGGGACACATGTGGGCAAATTTCTCGAGGCTTGTGCGAAAAGGGCTATGATTGGGACATGCAGCAGTGCAGAGCAAAGATAAAGGAGCTGAGGCAGATGTACCGTAAGACACAGGAGGCGAGCCATCACTCCGGTGGTGCACCTAAGACCTGCCACTTCTATAAGGAGCTGAATGCTATCCTCAGTGATGACCTCACCTCCATCGCCAATAGCCCCGTGGATACTTCGCAGGCAGCAGAAAGAGGAGGTAAACCCACAGGCTGAAATTCTGGATGAAGAATTTGAGCTAGAAGAGGATGTGGAGCTCCCAGCGGGGTCGCCTGGTGGGGCAGGCAGCCAGGAACTTTTCTCCACTCCAGAAGTGCTCAACAGGGAACAGATGAGATGACGGGTAAGTTGCTGTGGCTTGTGTAGGGAATCGAAAAGTGGGAGGCGGGTAGTGTTTTCTGTGAGCTGGACATTGCCTTGTGTAGCTAATTTGCATGGCCAAGCAGGGTGTCGATGGACATCGAGAGCTGCAGGGAATCCTCCAGAGAGGGGCTCTGGAAAGTTTCAAAGAGGTACTTGTTAATCCTCTGCCGCAGATTCCAAGGGATTGCAGCCTTGTTAGTTCCCCCCTTGTAGGAAACTGTACCATGCCATTTAGCAATCACTGGAGCTGGGACCAAAGTGGCACATAGCTGAGCTGCATATAGACTGGGGTGAAAGCCACAAGCATGCAGTAGTTGGGTCCTGGTTTCTCTGGTTACCCGCAGCAACGAGATGTCAGCCAGCAGGTGAAAAAGTGTGTGATAATTTTAGAATGAGTTCCCCTCAAAGCTGCCCTGCAAGCTTGAATGTTTTGTCCATATGCACAACCGCCTTCGCCCCACTCCCGACTCTCATCACAACTGGGATGCTCGCGGAGCTGTGTGCCTGCCTAGAGTTTCAGAGAGAAAGTGATTTCTACTAGCAAAAAGCCCTTTTTAATAAAATGTTTCAATCAATCATTTGCTGGAATGTAACAATCCCTCTTCTGTTCAGCACACACCTTGAAGAACATAACACGCACCCCTGTGAACCGGCGTCGGCAGATGAGAAAAAACCCTAGGTGCAGCAAAGAAGACGTTCCGCGAGGTTCTACAGTGCGATGAGAGACAGACCAGGGAACGGAAAGAGTGCTGGGAAGCCGAAAGGCAGGACAGAAAAGAGAATGCTGCTTTTGCTAGGCAAGCGACAGAGAGGATGATAAGTTATGGAGGATATGACAGAGATGCTCAAGACTTTGATACAGCTGCAGACTGAGCAGATTCATGGCGGACCTCCACTGCAGCATATGCAGGTGCACAATTCATTGCCAACCCCACTCCCCTATAAAAATTTTCCCGTTATCATACAATTCCCAGAGTATTTATTTCATTAAAAATATTGAAGAGGTCTCTATCCACATGGAAACCAGTGTTACAGACTCCAAACTCTATCCCATGGAGCCTCTGTTACCTTTCTTCTCCAAAGTAATTTTGACCCCACAGATTCCATTTTATCTATTCCATCACTTCTAATTTCTGCACGGTCTACTTCGTCATTAATATACAATGCTACTCCACCACCTTTACATCTATTACTGTCTTTCCTGAACAGCACATGCCTATCAATACCTCCCTATCTAGGTTCTTATTACCATGTCCACCACTGTAATATCTTAGTACCTGAGTGTCTGTAATTCCATCAGTTCCCTCCCCCACCGCCCAATCTGCTTCACTTCAACCTCCCCTCACTAGGCACTCCCATGTCTACCATCTTGCTTTAACTTCTCCCTATTCTCTTCACATACAATCCACATCCTCCTCTCTCCCTAGTAGATAATTTCCGAGATTTATCCTACACTACTTGTAGAACCATGACAGGGGCCCTGGTTACAGCATAACTGCCCTGACATCATAAAGCAGTTCTATTCTGCAGTGTAGATAGGTCCTATTTAAAATTATCTAAACCCCAAAGTGTCAAAAGGGTAACAGCCTTTTAAGATGGGTCCCCTGGCAACAGCAGAATTATAAATGTAGATGGGACTGCACCCTGTGAAAAACAGTTAATGCATTTTCAGACCTTAGAATGCCCTAGTACAAACATGGTTCTTCAGTGTAGCAGGTATGAAAAAGCGGAAAGAGCTAAGCAGGGAAGATGGCTCCTGGGTAGATGCACTCAGCTATATTAGCAGTAACTGTCAGACGCTGTTCACACTTAACTGATTCTGTCTACAGTTTAGACAGAGCTTTACTGATAGATATAAAGTACAAAAAGTGCCAAACAATGAAACGTTGGGTAGGAATTTTATTAGGCTTAGTAGGGCATACATGGCCCAGACAGAAATATGTTTCATTTGCCAAGTCTTCAGAAGGAGGTTTTTGTTCTTTTTAAACGATTTTCCTTTCTTGGTCCACACACACACACAAAAAAATGTATTTAAATAAAATGTCATTTCACGGCAAAGAGTTAAAAATTATCACAGAAGTACTTACCATGCTTATGGATCATGTTACTAATATTAAATTGATGCACCCATTTACAGTGGGAATATGTATCTTCAGCAGAACTGAACAGCCTGCAGGTAAAAAGAGAGATGAATATATATTGAGACAATAGTATTAAAACACCAATTTAAATTTAGATTGTTTAGAGCGAGGTGTGACATGCATGCAAAAGAACTAACCAATCTCATACTGCTGCTATAAATCATTTAAACAAACTTTTGCATTTTAGTTGAGGAAGTATTAAGTGGTGCCTAAATATTTCTTACCCACCACAACAAAGTTGCGTAGCCTAATTGTTTTTTGTGGAGTGCTTTGAGATAAGGTGATATACAAACACCAAGATTTTTGTTTTAAAATTTCCCACAAGAGTCTCTTCTTTACCAGTAAAAACAACGAGGAGTCCTTTTGACACCTTAGAGACCAACAAGTTTATTTGGGCATAAACTTTCATGGGCTATACACTTTATCATATGCACGGAGTGGAAAATACAGTAAGCAGGTATAAATATACAACACATGAAAAGATGGGAGTTGCCTTACCAAGTGAGCAGTCAGTGCTAACGAGGCCAATTCAATTAGGGTGGCTACGGCCATTCCCAACAGTTGACAAGAAGGTGTGAGTATCCACTATGGATGTAGAAGCTCTCTACACCAACATTCCACACAAAGATGGACTACAAGCCGTCAGGAATAGTATCCCCAATAATGTCACGGCAAACCTGGTGGCTGAGCTTTGTGACTTTGTCCTCACCCACAACTACTTCAGATTTGGGGATGATTTATACCTTCAAGTCAGCGGCACTGCTATGGGTACCCGCATGGCCCCACAGTATGCCAACATTTTTATGGCTGACTTAGAACAACGCTTCCTCAGCTCTCGTCCCCTAGCGCCCCTACTCTACTTGCACTACATTGATGACATCTTCATCATCTGGACCCATGGAAAGGAGGCCCTTGAAGAATTCCACCTGGATTTCAACAATTTCCACCCCACCACCAACCTCAGCCTGGACCAGTCCACACAAGAGATCCACTTCCTGGACACTACACTACAAATAAGCGATGGTCACATAAACACCACCCTATACCAGAAACCTACTGACTGATATACTTACCTATATGCCTCCAGCTTTCATCCAGACCACATCACACAATTCATTGTCTACAGCCAAGCTCTAAGATACAACTGCATTTGCTCCAATCCCTCAGACAGAGACAAACACCTACAGGATCTCTATCAGGCTTTCTTAAAACTACAATACCAGGGTGGATAAAAATCGATGATGTAAAAAAAAAAAATTTAAAAAAAATGGGATTTTATTTAAATCAGTGGGGTTTTTTTTATAAAATGCTTTTTGAGGAAAAAACCTCTCTTTTTAATTAAGATACATTAAAGGTCAAAGATATCATCATGGAATAGGGATTATAAAGTCTAATTCTATAGTATGAGAAAATATATTCATGTAATGTATAACAAAAGTTTTGTAAATGAGTTCCAATAGTTCATGGATTAGGGACCCAATCTTATACCCTCGTATGGGGTTCTTATGGGGCTCCAGGGGCTTCTGTATAGATTATTTAGGTTAATCTTTCTATCTACCCAATGGGACTCAGAGCTCTATCTAGAAGATACCATCAGAGATGCTTAGTTTTGCAGTCCTCAAACTGGATTTGTGTCTCCAGAGATAACATGCTTGTTAACAGTAAAAATGTTTATAAATAGATAGATGTCAAATAACAGACCTCAACCCTATTGTTCCTCTGCAAATTTGTGTACACAGAGTCAATCCCTTGCCTCTCTCTAAAATAGGGTTGCCAGACAGCAAGTGTGAAAAATCGGGACAGGGGGTGGGGGATAAGGAGCCTATATAAAAAAAAGACCCAAAAATCGGGACTGTCCCTATAAAATCGGGACACCTGGTCACCCTACCCTAAAAATGCAAAGTTTCAAAAAGTTCAATGAATAGAAGAGTATTGGGACAGAATAGCTCTGGATAGGGAGAAGAAGTCTGGAGATACATGTGAGAAGGGAGAGAGACAGGCAGTAGAAACAAAAGTGAAACTGTTTGAGCAGCACATTCCAGCATATTGAGGTCTTTCTGAGTGTAGCCTTCATTGATTTAAGATCTCCCATACCAGTCTCTCACTAGAAGGGAAAACCTATAATGGCAGCAGGCCGTAAAAGAGACCCAGTTCGGGAATAAGAGCCATTCAAGAAATATGTTTGCTGATGTTTTAAAGAAAGTCACACCAGTGAACTGGTGGAAGTCACTTAAGCACTTGGATTAGAGACTGTTGAAGTGATAATCTCACTTTTAACAACAGTAGCTTCTTCTGCCTGTGTAGAAAGAATATTTTCTTCCTTTGGACTAATTCATTCCAAATTGAGAAATCGTTTGGGATCTGAAAAAAGCAGGAAAGCTTGTTTTTCTTTTCCAGATTATGAACAAACAGGAAAATAAAGATGAAAATGACTGAGTTAGCTGCATAAGCCAATATTTTAAGTTTCTCATGTTGACCTGGCTGACATAGTCGATTTAATTATTTTTTTAAAATATTTCATTTAACTATTTTAGTTAAAAACAATTTTAACAAAAGTAAAACCTGATTTTAAAAAACTTGAATGTTTAACTAAATTCAAAAATACATATGCTTGTTTTGTTAAAATATCATATGTTTGCTGTTGAAGAAAAAAAATACATAACGTTGTCGTTTTAGTTAAATAAAACAATTCAAATGCCTGCCTGGTGATGGTCTCCTCCTAATACAGCAAGACAAGAAAATCCTCCAAATAGAAATGATTAACCTGTTGAACTGGAAATAGTTCACCTCCCAATGACTTCATTTACCAAAGGCAATTGAAGCAGATATTTACGAAATAACCAATCATTCATTTTCTGATATAGCTGTAAAACTAACCTGAAAAGTTTTCAAAATAAATCATGTAAAAAATGTATAGCGTGTACCTTCTAAAAATGAAACCTACGTCTATCTCTGACTTGTGAAGAATATGTATTAAGGTTATAACAACCAACAAGAATGCACTTTTATGTAGAAATCCATGATTAAATTGAGTCTTCCTGACTAGTGATTTAAATCAATTTGATTTTAATCAAATCCACCTTTTACAATTCCCACCTAGAGAAGTGAAGAAACAGACTGACTGAGCCAGAATGGTACCCAAAAGTCACCTACTACAGGACAGGCCCAACAAAGAAAGTAACAGAATGCCACTAGCCATCACCTACAGCCCCCAACTAAAACCTCTCCAGCGCATCATCAAGGACCTACAACCTATCTCGAAGGACAATCCCTCACTCTCACAGACAGGCCAATCCTCGCTTACAGACAGCCCCCCAACCTGAAGCAAATACTCACCAGCAACTACACACCACACAACAGAAACACTAACCCAGGAACCAACCCCTGCAATCAAACCTCATTGCCAACGCTGTCCACATATCTATTCAAGGGACACCATCATAGGACCTAACCACATCAGCCACACCATCAGGGGCTCGTTCACCTGCACATCTACCAATGTGATACATGCCATCGTGTGACAGCAGTGCCCCTCTGCCATGTACATTGGCCAAGGGGGTGCGAGAAGGGGGAAGGAAGGGCATCACCCCAGGAAGCAGCGGACAACTGGGGAGCCGCTACGGCACGCCGCCTGCGGGGCCTCTCCCAGCCAGCCATCGGTGCCCGGTCTGCCCGCAAAGGCCCCGCCGGCCACAGCATCAAGTCAGAAGCAGCCACCAGGAGCCGAGGTAGTCGCTCCCTCCTCGGCCCCCAGCCCCAGCTCCCGGGGACCAGCTCCCCGGCTGCGCGTACGAACCGATCACAGAAGAGGCAGGGGGTCTGCAGCTCCGCGAGGTCCTCCTCGTCCTCCCAGGCCTCCCCGCCGCTGCTGTCAGACAGCTCCGGCATCTCCTCCGCCTCTTCCTCCTCCTCCGCTGCGGGCACAAGGGACAGGGGTGAGCGACACGCGCGCGCTGCCCGGGGGCGGGGGAACGGGGCCGGGGCTGCCCCGGTACCCACCTGCGGGGGCTGCCGCCCTGGAACACATCTAGACACCGCGGAGCGCGCCACGCACCCGACAGCCTACCCACGTGCGTGCGGGGAGTACACTTCCGGGTTGACGCTGCAGACGCCGCCCAATAGGGTTCGGAGAGAACGTGCGTGGAGGGGCGGGGCCGAGGTGACGGCGCCAGAAGGAGAATGGGCCAAGCGGAGCCCCTCTCCCACGGGCTTGCCGGCGCCTGCTCGGCTGAGCGGCCCCTGCTGCCCGGCGAGGGAATAGCCCCCGGACAGCAGGCGGGTGACGCCATGGCCAGGGTGAGAGGGGCGCTAGCCCAGCCGGGAGCGGGGGAGGATCCCGGGCTCCTCCCGGGCGCGCGCGCCGCGGTGTCCCCGCGCTGCCCTAGCGCGGCGGGCTCAGCATCGCGCCGGCTGCCCGGGGTCACGGTGCCCAGGGAGGCTGCGCGGGCGGGAGCGGACAGTACAGCCCGGCCTCGAACCCCCACCGCGCTCCCGGCGTCCCTCCCGGGGCCCCTCACCCTGGTGCCGGAGCGCCTCGCTGCATTGCACCTGTCCGCGCGGGGCCGGGATGAGGGGTTTGGGTGCAGGAGGGGCTCCCGGTTTGGGGGGAGAGGCTCAGGGCTGGGCAGAGGGTTGGGGTGCAGGAGGGGGTCTGGGGTGGGGCCAGGGATGAGGGGTTGGGGTGCAGGAAGGGGCTCTGGGTTTGTGGGGGGCTCAGGGCAGGGGTTGGGGCACGGGCTTACCTCGGGCGGCGCACAGTCAGCAGTGGTGCAGAGGCAGGCTTCCTGCCTGTCCTGGCACCGTGGACGGCACCACACCCCAGAAGCAGCCAGCAGCAGGTCCAGCTCCTAGGCAGAGGCGCGCAAGTGGTTCTGCGCTACTCTCACCCGCAGGCACCGGCCCCATTGGCCGCCAGTGCTCGGGGTGGGGGCAGCATGCGGAGCCCCGTGGTCCCCCGGCCTAGGAGCCATGCCGAATGCTGGCTGCTTCTGGGGCACAGCACGGTGTCAGAACAGGTAGGGACTAGCCTGCCTTAGCTGGGCAAAACCGCCAAGGGGATTTTTAATGGCCCGGTTGGTGGTGCTGACCAGAACTGCCGTAACCCAGTGCCTTACAGTCTACAACCCCCTATTGGGTCACGACCCGCAGTTTGAAAACCACTGGCCTGGACAGTGGTTGTGCTGCTGCAGAAAAAGATCTGGGGAGTCTCGGGGATCTCTGCCTGCCTATGAGTGAGCAGCAATGTGATGCAGCTGCGAGGAAAGCTAATATGATTCTCAGGTGTGTTGTCAGCAGTGTGGTAGGGACTGGGGAGGTAATTGTATCATTCTGCTTAGCAGTAGGAGTGCCACTACAGGAGTTCTGTGTCCACTTCTGGGCACCAGGCTTTAGGAAAGTTGTGAACAAATTAGAGGGAGCCCAGAGGAGAGCAACAAAAGTGATAAAAGGTTTAGAAAACCTGACCTAGAAGGAAAAGTTTAAAAAAAACTGGGCATGTTTAGTCTTGAGAAAAGAAACCTGAGGAGGGGGGACTTGATAAGTTAAGGGCTGCTCTCAAGAGTATGTCTTCCCTGCAAACCCTCAGCACTGCATCTCAGAGCCTGGGACACGACTCAAACCTGCATGGCTAGAGCTTCAGAGCCATAAATAATAGTGTAGATGTTCTGACCCTCCTCCCCTTGCCAGGTTTCAGATCCCAGGCTCTAGCAATTTTTAGTCCTGAAGCCCAAACCTGACCCTGAGTCAACTGACCCAAGCTCTGAGACGTGGCATTGTGGGTTTTTCTTTGCAGTGTAGCCACACGCAAAGAGGATTGTTCTTGTCCATTGAAGATAGGACAAGATGTAATGGGCTTAATCTGCAGCAAGGGAGATTTAGGTCAGATATCAGGAAAAACTTGCCAACTATAAGGGTAGTTAAGCTCTGGAATAGGCTTCCAAGGGAGGTTGTGGAACCCCCATCATAGGTGGTTTTAAATAACAGGTTGGACAAACATCTGACAAAGAAGGTCTAGGTTTACTTGGTCCTGTTTCAGCACATGGGAGCTGGGCTGGATGTCTTTTAAAAGTCTCTTCCAGGCCTACACTTCTCTGATTCTCTGATAAGTGACTTGCCCAGGGTCATACAGCAGAAGTGTGTGGTAGAGTAGGAAATTGAACCAGGCTCTCCTGACTCCCAAACTAGTGCCACAACCCTGCTCATGCTTCCTAAAGATGCATGGGATTTAACACTCTGTGCAATGTGCCCTGGGCAACAGACACATTCAGGCTTGTTTTTTGTTCATCAGTCTTTTTACTAACAGACCATGGACGCTATAACAACTCAGTGCCCAATTCACAAATATGGAGACATCACAACAATATACTCCACTAATCCAGACACAATTATCTGGCTTACCCATCTAAATGTAGAATTATAGTTGTTGCTCTACATTTACATCAGCCATACAAAGGAAAAAGTCAACTTTTTACTACTATGCAGGGACAGCCCTCTGCTTCCCCCCTGCTGCATCTGGACCCTGTTGTGTATATAATGCACATTATCCCAGTATACCTTCTGTGAAAAATGGGGGTGGTGAAGAACCCATGGAGATGTATGATGGTTCTTGGGGCACCCAGGACTGAGAATCTTCTTGTTACCCCCTGCATCCACTGTGAAGGAGTCTTGCCTGGGCCTGGCGGGGTTTTAACTCTCTAACACCCCCAACCTTTCAGCCACTCAAGCACTCTCATCTGGGCTATGCTAGCCCTCTCTTCATCTTGCAGGTTAACAATAGGTGTACCCCAGTCTCGAGTCCCATAGAAATTTCTCCCTTTAATATCCAGCCCCTGATACTGGCTACTTACAGCAGTCCCAGATCCTCTGCGCACAAAGGTGCAGCCTACCCCAGTTTACTGGATTTACCTTAATCACCGCTCCACTGTGAGCTACACAGCACTTGTGAGCATTTATAATAAAAGGAGATTTATTTAAGAAAGGATAAAGATTTAACTAGAAGTGAGAGAAAGTGATGGAAACAAATGGTTCCCATACAAAACAAAATCATAAAACACAAACATAATAAAATAGGGTACCCTCTCCCCACAAAGGTCAGTCTGCGGTTGAGCTGGCTGGTTTCTCAGGAACCAGGATTCAGTTTTTCATGAGAACATCCATGATCCTCAAGATGTCCCCTCAGTGAAAGGATCCAGAGTGCCTTTTCCAACTCGGTGTTATGCTTAAACCATTGGGTGATTGTCTGTCTGGTGTAATGTTCCTTTTTTCACCTCCAAATGGTTTTGATTGTTTGCAGTGGGCTCTGATGGTTTTTCATTAAAAGTTTTGGGATTGAGCAAGGCTAGACAATTTAGTCTTGATTACATCACTTGTTAACCAGCATGGGGTGACAACTCCCTCCTGTTCAAATGGGCTATCACTGAACCTATCTGCTGGTGACTAACTTTTATTCCAAGTCCATAAACCATGCTTTCAATATAAATACTTTATTCCTTAACTATTACCTGTGCATACATCTTGTAATGATTATGAATCTTGATAAGTTAAAAGTTTTCCATAGATACCTCATGTTATTCTTTATGGCTAAATATTCTGCAAGATGTGTTTGGTGTAATGAGTTTGTCAGGTTTGACATGACACTTGTTTCCAAAGAACACCCATACCTGCTGTTGGGGGGAATGAGGAAGGATGACACAATTTAAAGGTTTCGCTGTCCCCAGAACAGTTCAAGTCACACACACACCCCTCAGGTAGAGCCCGCCCCTTACCCTCAGTTTCCCCCTCTGGAAACCAAAGGCCCCTGCCTGCAGGTCATAGCTGTTGCTCCTGCCTCTCCCCCTGGGGTACAGCTTGGAGCTCACTGGCTCTGACAGGTGCAAAGCAGGGAGGGGAACCAGTCGCACCATCTGACTGAGCAGGGCTGGCAAACCCTGGCAGAAATATGGGGGGCATGTGACCCCACATGCACCCCTCCACACAGGTCACTTCTGAACAGGGGGGACCCTCTGCCAAGGAGCCTCAATGTCACAAGCTGCCCCATTAAGCTAAACAACCCTTAGAGCTGCTCCCCAGGCATGGTAGAAGGAAGTGAAGAACCCCTGGAGCTGCAGAGATGCACTGAGGGGCATAGGTACCAACTTCATGGGTGTCCAGGGCTGGAGCACCCATGGAAAAACATTAGCAGGTGCTTAGCACCCACCAGCAGCCAAGCTCCCCTCAGGGCCTCCTGCCTGCCGGTGGCTCCGCTGATCAACTCCTCCTCCCTCCCACCCGCTGCGATCAGCTGTTCCGTGGAATGCAGAAGGTGCTGGGAGGGAGGGGGAAATGCAGGGATGGGGCATACTCGGGGGAGGGGGCAGAAAGGGGCAGGGCAGGGGCAGAGCTGGGGCAGAGTAGGAGTGGAGAGAGGGCAGGACCTGGGGATGAGTAGGGGAGGGGGTTGAGCACCCCCCAAGACAACTGGAAGCTGGCACCTCTGCTGAGGGGCAAGGTGCAGATGTGGGGCTAGAGTAGAGCTAGGGGGCAAAGAATTAAAATTTTGGGATTTCGAGAGAAGGGGAAGCTGCTCACTATCATCAAGCATTTTATACAACTCTTTATAATTTGATCTTAGTGAGAGCTTCTGCAGCCAGGGCTAAAAATTCCCTAACTCTATATATCTGGGAGAGTTAACACTAAAAAAAACTGGGTTTTTGTGAATATAATTAAATCTCATTATTAGGGGAGAGGAGGTGACTTACTCAAGCTTTTTGAGCTTTTGCGGGTGGCAATACTATTTACTTTTAAAATACAAGATACAATTCATGCCCTTTACTAAATGTTTTCATCTGTATGTTTGCCAGGCCCAGAAAGCTGATGATTCCACCTTGTGGGGAATGAGAGGAAAAACAATATAAGAGCCAAACCTGCAATAGAAAAATTTGTTTAAGAAAAATAATACATACCCTAATATAGGACCTGATTCCATTTAAAACAAAACAAAAATCAACAAGGGGAGAGTGCATGTTACATTTTCTAACATTAAAAATATGCAGTATATATTTTAACAATTATTTGATAAGCAGAAAACACGTTTAGGCACAGGACTTTAGTACTAATTATTAAACTATACAATTTAATTCATATTGATTTTACAACATGCAGTGTCTGTTATTAGGTATCATAAAACATTACTTTACATAGCCTCCTTTTAAGACTTGGAGTCAGTAGTAACAAAATCAAGTATATTTATTAGTTTGTAATATACATCAATGGCCACACAGTTCTTTGCCTTTTTGTTGCATAAGAGTTGCACACCTTGCCTTGTACTACTGTAAAAAGTAATGTAGTATAAGGGACAGGTACCTGTAAGCATGGGCCTGGGAAATAAATGAAGAAAAAAAAACCCACCACGGAGACTAAGAATCATAAGTGATCGCTAAAATAGTCATTATCTATTAACATCTTGTTTGATATTTGCCATTTTAGCTACTCTACAATTGACTGTTCTGCCTAGATTTAGATCTAGCTATAGATTTTTCTTTACTTGATTCTTGTCTTGATTCCAGATAACTCCTCTTCTCTGGCCTCCTTGACATTTGCAGTGCCCGTCTCAAATCCATACAAACTGTACTCAAATACAGATATATACGTATGCAGTGCTTTGCAAACAATCCTTGCCTGAGTTGACTGTATATCTCACATGTGTATATGTGGATTGTAAACTGCTTGGGACATGGATTGCATCTTACTGTATGTTTGAAAAGCATTGTGTAAATTTATGGCATTAAATACATATGTATGTATATCTGTGACAGAGAAAGAGGGAGATAAAGGACCAAGTCCTCAGCTGATGTAAATCAATATAGCATCATTGAAGTCAATGAAACTACTCCAGTTTACACAAGCTGAGGGTCTATAATTATGTTATAATTACTACTTATCTTATTGCTAAGAACTTCGAATAATAAAATCAGGCACTTAATATATTGCTAGTTACCATTTTGGATTTAAATTATTTCTTAAAAGAAATTAAAGCAAAGGTATTCACTCTTTCTTATCAAAGATGAGTCTGTCACTGTGACTAGTTAATATCGAAAAGGGCAGAAAAATCAACTGTTTTCAAAGTTTGCCACCAGCTTTTTAGTATTTATTGTAGCAAAGATCCTTCATTTTCATTCAAAAGGTTTCAAAATTATTTTAATTTGCAGTATGAAATACTGATGGATATGAAGTGAGGGCCACCATCAAGGAAGATAGGCTGTGTCATAACAGGTCAGACGAGTGGCCAATCAAGTCTACTATTCTCATTGACTCTGTGCCTGACTGAAACTCAATCCATCTCCCAGTGAAGCTAATCGGAGTCTTTCCATTGACTTGACTGGGAAGTGGATCAAGCTCCAATTGTGCAATGAAGCACAGAGAGGAGAGGTGGAGGAGCTGGAATCTTTCCTGCCCCCTGAAGTGATCAGTATATGCCCTCAAGCGTCTGAGTTGATTGCTCCATTTAAGTTTGAATAATTACAAATATTAATATGGTCCATGAAATTATCTGGCCTCCCCTTTAAATCCAGCTATGCTATTGGACTGTGACACCTCCTCCTATGTGCAACAATAAGCACATGCTGAGCACCCCTCTGGCACAGGTAGTGTCGGCTAAGCACTGTAACCTGATTAACAAACTGGCACAGCTCCAGAGGGATGCAGACTGATTTTTTTGGTGTGACATATGAACAGGTTCACGCCCAGCATATGGTAATGCAGGTTTAAGGCTTTGGTTTTCATATAGAAATATACTGTTATTATACTGTATATACTGTATAATATACTGTATACAATATACTGTATTTCCTTTTATTCTTGTATAACTGGGGTAGTTGTAGTACCCTCTGAGAAGGTCAAAGCAAATTCCTTTCTGCTAATTCTGTGCTTTCACCTATTTGTATTCCACCGACAAACATGGTTTCCCTCCTCTGCATCTCCCGTCTTATCTTTCAAATGAAACTAGAATGCATCATGTTGTTTCAGAAACAATTCATTTGAGATAAGAGTCATCACCCAACATCTCTGCTATCAGCATAATTATAGATGTCAAGTGCCCTGGGGACAGTGCTCATTAGTTCTTTGCCATTGTACAACCAGCAGAGGGAACACCAGCATTACTTTTTGTGATTCAAGTATTTGGACTAGTGGCCCAAATTCTAATTATTAGCACATTGGGAACCAGTCAGATACTGATCTCAGTTACAGCACAGTAAATCCAGAGTAACTCCACTGCTCTCACTGGCGTTATTCTAGATCTACAGGTGTGTAACAGAACAGAATCTGGCCCAGGGAATTTTAGTATCCCCTCCAAAACCTGGCTCTCCTCTTCTCTTTCCTACTCCTATTTTAAGCAAAGGGGCTCAAATACAATAGCTGTGACTGAGAACAGTTTATACATGGATAGATTAGATTTTAAAAAAAATGTTTGGATCCAGATTAGATTCTGAGTAGGCTTTTGGTTCAAATTACTCAGCTCCAGAATCACAGAAGTCGCTCTAAATTTCTACTCTCTTGGGCTAAAAATCACCTGTGAAGAAGTCAAAGGATTTTGTGACATTGCAACCAAAACATTGGCCTCTTAAATTTTAGATCTGACCCAGTACCAAAACCATAGGTTTGAATCTGGTCATTTTAATTTAACATCAAAAACACAATCCCAGTGAAGTTTGAAGGGGGTGATTATTTTAGAAGGTCTCCTTTGGCCCCATCTCTCATTATAAAAATTTTGAGGTATACCAAATTAATAGTGACTCTTCAAATATTGTTTATCAAAATAAACCACAAATCTTTACTGATAAAGATTTTTTTCTATTGGGTTTCTCCAATATAATGTATAATAAGGAATCCCCAAGACCAGGAAACAGTATGAATTCCTTGCAAACACATATTTTCTTGTTAATTAATCTACACAAGAACCCTTGGCAAGCCAAATGGTTCCAACTTATTGCAACTAAGCCTTGCTGCATAAAATGGAAATGACTTAAAATCATTAGATAAATTATTTTTCCCTCTATACTTAGTAACATAATCACAGGCACAAATTCGACAGCAACCATTCTCCAAACAGTCCCTGGCTGACAGCAGCAAAACTAGTAACAGCAGCTTCTTTGTGTTATACTGAAATTCTCTCCCAGTGAAGGGGCAAAGGGTCACTGATTGCATAGTCTTTGCTCCATTGCACACCCTTTGCTAATGTTCAGTTCTGAGAATAACAGACTGAATGTGCCACACAGTCTTGTAACTGAAACCTCTTTTTCTTATTACATATATTAAAATACTATTTAATAAATGTAAGGCACCTGTTCATTTGGATCAATGAATATGCTGGATGAAAATCATTAAAAATTCTACAGCAAAAGTATCATTTTCATTCAATACATCTTGAAAAAACGACTCCTATCGTTGTTACAATCTCATAATCCTTATAAAAGGATTTGCATGGTACAGCACGATTTACAATGTAATGGATTACTATTTCATAATCCAGGGGCAGGAGGAAGAAACCACAAACGTTTAACAAAATTTTACTGCATTGCAAGCTTTTTCCAGATCCTGAAATAGGAATTGGTGATGCTTTTAGGGAGGGGCAGAAGTGCACAATATCTAATAACATCACACCATTTAGCTGGTCTTTGTTTCATGTTGGTTTCCAATCATGTGGATATCCTTGTTCTCTAACAGCTCCACCTTCTTGTCACTCTGGATTACTACATTGTTCACCATAGCTCTCGCTAATGTTGACACGGGCACAGAAAGTGCAGTAATAGACATAACATGAGAGAGGCAACCCAGAATTTTTCTAGCACACCATTCTAATGGACGTGACTCTTCTCTGTCACATAAAATCACTCTTTTAAAAAAAAAGAAAAAAAGAGACAGATTAAGAAGAGGTGATAGACAGCAAACACAGTTTCCACTCACACTTAAACAATCACTTACGCAGGTTTAAATATAGTGCAGCGATCGAAGTTAAGTTCTTCAATTTTAACTTCTGCTTCACCCTAAAAAAAACACAAAATCCAAGACATGTTTAAACAAGAACCACAAAGTTACTGCTCGTCATTCTACCATGCTTAAAGTATTGTCAATACAATCTTCACAAAAGATTCGTCAACCTTGAGAGCAAAAGACTTCTAGGACTTTGTTATACTCCACAGGTTAATACTAATCTGCTTTTTTGTCTCCTAACAATTGCAGAAAACCCAACCAAACAAACTGTATATACAAATTGCACATGCAGTTAGTCTATAGCAAAATATATTACTGTTATCCACTCTTTTCCCCTACCCAACTATTTTCACTCTCCACTACTACCCTTACTTCTGCGCTGCTGCTGGCGGCGGCACTGCTTTCAGAGCTGGGCAGCTGGAGAGTGGCGGCTGCTGACAGAGGGCCCAGCTCTGAAGCCAGCAGCGCAGAAGGGTGGCAATACCATGCCATCCTTACTGCTTCTGGTGGCTCCTCTGCCTTCAGAGCAGGGCTTACAGCCTGCAGCCGCTGCTCTCAGCTGCCCAGCTCTGAAGGCAGCGCCGCCACCAGCAGCAGCGCAGAACTAAGGGTAGCAGTACCGCAATCCCCCTACAATAACCTTGCAAACCCCACCCCACCCCCAACTCCTTTTTGGGTCAAGACCCTTACAATTACAATAGCATGACATTTCAGATTTAAATAGTTGAAATCATGAAATTTATGATTTTAAAATCCTATGACCGTGAAATTGACCAGAATGGCCCTATCCATAAAGCATGTTTTCCAATCCTTTATCATTCTTGGGGCTATCCTCTGAATGCTCTCCAGTTTATTAACATCCTTCTTGAATTTTTGATACCAGAACTGGACACAGCATTCCAGCAGCAGTCACACCAGTACCAATACAGTGATGATATAACCTGTCTACTCCAAATCAATATTCCTATGTTTAGACAGCCAAAGATGCATTAGCTCTTTTGGCCACAGCATCACACTGGGAGTGCATGTTCAACTGATTATCCATCATGATCCCAAAGTCTTTTCAGAGTCATTGCTTCCCCGGATAGAGTCCCCCATCCTCCAAGTATGGCCTGCAGTCATTGTTCCTATATGTATGACTTTACAATTGTACATATTGAAATGTGCATTGTTTGCTTGCACCCAGTTTACCAAGCAATCCAGGTAGTTCTAAATCAGTGACCGCTCCACCAATCTTTGTGTTATCTGCCCTCTTTGTTAGTAATGATTTTCTTTTTATTTTCTTCCAGGTCATTGATAAAAATGTTAAATAGCATAGGGCCAAGATCCAATCCCTAGGGGACCCCACTACAATTACATTTTAAAACCATTTTGATTTTGTGTCATTCTTGTTCTTAATCAAAATATTGTGTAGCACTATGTCAAATGGCATACAGGAGTATAATATGTTAACACTATTATCTTTATCAACCAAATTTGTAATCCTATAACAAACATATCAAGTTTGTTTGATGTCTGTTTTCATAAAGCTATGTTGATTGGCATTAATGATATTACTCTCCTTTAATTCTTCATCAGTCAAGTCCTGTATCAGTCATTCCCATAATCTGCCTGGAACTGATGGCAGGCTGCAAGCCTATAGATACCCAGATCATCCTGCTTACCTTGTTGAATGGGGAGATGCTCTCTCCCCATCCTCTGATGCCCCAGGAACTGCTCACCTTGTGTGCAGGCTGTATTTTATTCTAAACCCAAACAGTAACTCAGTACAGTGCAACATCACCATTTTAACCTTTACCTCTTTCCATACTTCTTTGCTAGGGCCCAAGGAGGAAAATAGATTGGCCAGTCACTCTGTCTCACTCTATGTTAGAAGCTCCTTCATTCCAAGCTCAGCTAGCCCTATTCTCCCTCATAACACTTCCTTCCTGTCTTTTTATCAGGTTGTTCATCTAAGGCAGGCCTGCACAACTCGTAAAGCGGCAAGGGCCATATTACTCCAAAGAAAACAGCGGAGGGCCGAAACCCCCCGGCCCCACGGAAACCCCCCCATCCCCCACTGCCCACCCAGCGGAAACAACCCCTCCTTCCCCAGCGCTGGGGTGTGGAAGCCTGTAGAGGGGGAAAGAAACAGTGCGTTTAGGGTGACCAGATCACAGCAGTAAAATAGGACCTGCCCTCTCACCGCTCGGCCCACTATCACACCCCTCTTAACCTGCCCCCAGGGATCACTATATTACTGCACACAACAGTCAATCAATGCAGTTGTAGATAAATCTCTGCATTATGCATTTTTGTATAACTTTTATATGACTTTGTATTGAACCTTGGTGATATGTTATAGCGGGCCCCTAAGGTAGTATAATTAAGGTAAAAGAAAAATGTCTTTTTGCTAGAAGTAGAATAAGATCTTCCCTCCACTTTGTATTCAATTGCCCTGTTGAATGAATGAGGTGTGAATGAGGAAGGCATGGAAGGCAGGCACCTCCAGACAGCTGGAACCCTTGGAGAGGGGATGGGAACCAGACCAAGGACAATCAAACTTGTCAAGTGGGCTGACTAGAGAAGAGCAGACATACTGATGGCCTCGGGGGTTGGAAGCAAGCACCTTCCTTTGGGAACACCCTCTTTGCAGCATTGGGACAACCCCCAGCCCAGAGACAAGCAGCAAAAAGGACTAACAGACACAGAATATCAGGGTTGGAAGGGACCTTAGGAGGTCATCTAGTCCAACCCCCTGCTCAAAGCAGGACCAATCCCCAATTTTTGCCCCAGATCCTTAAATGGCCCCCTCAAAGATTGAACTCTCAACCCTGAGTTTAGCAGGCCAATATGCAAACCACTGAGCTATCCCTCCCCCAAAGTTTTTCAACCCAGATGGGATTTGAACCCACAATCCCTGGCTTAGGAGGCCAGTGCCTTATCCATTAGGCTACTGGGGCTGCACAGTGAGCCTATCTACTCACCCCCCGTGGGCCACACAGTGAGCCCACGCGGGCCACATGTTGTGCAGGCCTGATCTAAGGGCTAATTAGTTCCTTACCTCCTCAGCCTCACCTTCTGATTAGCTAATTATCCAATCAGCTGTTACTGGCAGAACTAATCGGAGGCTACAATGATCAGAGTGCTGACCCACCTTGTCAGATCTCAGCACTCTGTCACACCTGTTTAAATATTAGCGTAACATTTGCTTTCTTCTAGTCCTCTGGAACTTCTCTAGTGTTCCAAGACTTACTGAAAATAAACAATAATGTTAAAGAGAGCTCCTCAGCCAGATTTTTAAAGTTTTTGGATGCAAGTTATGTGGACATACTGATTTTAAAATACCTGTAGCTAACTTCAGTAGCTGCTGTTTAACATTCTCCTGAGTTATTGTTAGAATGGAAAGTAGTTGATCATCATCATAAAATATGAATAAATCATCTGGCTTTTTCTCAAACACAGAATAAAAGTATTTATTCAGCACTTGTGCCTTTTCTGCATTATTATTAACAATTCTACCATTTCCAGCTAGTAATAGAGAAATACCATTGGTAGGATTTCCTTTGTTCCTAGTATACTTTTTAGAAGAGTCCTTCTCCTTAACTCTGCTGGCCAGATCTCTCTCCTTGTTTCCTTTTGTTTCCCTTATCAATTTTCTATAATTCCTAACTTCTAATTTATATTCAACTTCCCCTCTTTTCTATTTGTTTTTATGTGAGTATATATAGACTTGGCAGAATTTGATTTGATTTTTTAAAAAAATTTTGATGGGTAATTTCAAGATTTAGTTTGAAGCTTTAATTTTTAATTTAAAATTTTCAGTGTGCAAAATTATGGGTTTTAAGCATTTCTTCCCTATGTAGTTATTTAAATTTTTACAGTTGCAGGAAATTATGGGGGCGTGTTAGATAATAATTAAAGGATATTAGACACAGATTTTAAAATATAAAGCTTTATAACCATTAAAAGAGAAACTGCAAATATTATGTGTCAAAATTTTAGCCTTAAATCAAACTCTAATAAGTTCTCAAGCAGCATTTTTCTTACTTTTCTTATCTATAATTTTCTATTATCGATGGAAATATTTTTTCATTGTTGTGTGTGTTGATGTTTATCAACATTTACCAATAAAAATCTAATCTTTCCAAGCCATATATTATAGCTTCTTTCACTTCCCCTCTAAGTCAGGCTGGTTTTTTGTTTGTTTGTTATGAGCCAGATCAGCTGAGAGGGAATTTAAACAGGAAAATGTGAATGATAATTGGGAACAGTATAAGAATATTTTACTAGATGCTCAAAAACCCACAATCCAAAAAGACTACAGTGTTTTTAAAAAAACTCAGCTGATTTGGCTCATAATTGCTTTCAGCTTTGTGCAATTGGCCCTTTTAAAACCGCAAGTATATTTTATATATATATATAATTACTTGTTTGGAATATGTTCTGTTTGGACAAAATAAATGTAATCAAATCGCAATCACATAACTAACCTGTGGGGCTCATTGCTACAACATACAGTTGAAACGTAAGAATTTAGTAAGAGTCAAGAAAGGATTAGACATTTCTATGAAAAATTAGAACATCCACAATTACGTTATACAGGATAAAAGTGTATAAAAAATTTAAACACCCTCATGCTTCAGAGTATAAACCAACCACTAATAGACATAAGTTAGTAAGAATTTTTCCACTGGGAAAGTTACTTCATAATTGTCTATTAAGGGATTTCCTTCATCTTCCTCGGAAGCATCTAGTACTGGCAAGTGCTAGAGATGAGATGCTGTAGATGAATTACTTGTTAGATCAGGTATGGCAGTTCCTCTGCCTGAGCTTCTCTGTGGGAAAGGTTGGGGAGGGACCTATCGACAGTTTTCAGTCTCTGAAGATCTCAGTTACATAGCGTTTTTCATTCAGAGAGCTCCAAGTACGTCAAAGATGAGCAACTATACCTATGCCCATTTTACAGACTGCAGAACAGAGGTTAACTGATGTGCCAAGGTAATACAGGTAATCAATGACAGAGCTGGGAGTAACACCCAGATCTCCTGACTCCCACTCCTGTACCATAGAGGTATGAACCATGGTTGTTCTAAAAAAGACCAAACAAAATTATCTCCCTTTTTGTTAACACTTGTGAGAAGGGAGAGTAGGATTTCTATAACTTTTGGAAGAAGAATGTGGTAGATTGGAATTAATATGTCATTCATATTTTATATAGGATCAATTTAATGAGTAGAAAAAAATTACAACATTTTTATGAGCCCTGTCTCTGTAACCTCAGATGGAAGATAGACAGTAACCTGTTTTCAAGGTTAGCACATTCATTCAGGGACAGAAAACATCTCCTGACCTGTATACAACTTTAGGCAGACTAACTTTTAAACGCAACATGGGGAAAACAAAGTGAGTGACTTTGGAAAAAAAAATTCAATGGACATGAGACAGACAGTAATACCCAGTGTGCAGAAATACTTGGTACACCACTTTGAGCAGGTGCATTTAACCAGGACATGGGCAGTCATGCCCAATGGTCAGAGCAGGAATCAGTAGCCAGGAATTGGAGCCAAGGGTCTGAGCTGAAGTCAGGCAAGTCTGGGAACAAGCAGAAGCTACCGCAGATGCTTGGAGCAGCCACTGAATTGCAGCTACTACTGGGCTTAAGAGCCGGTCAGCTGATCCTTCCAGCTGATCAGGTGGCAAAGCCAGTCAGGCCACCTACTACAGCTACACTTGTTAGGTAGCCCAGAAACTGGCTCTGCTCTGGTTCAGGGTGATGTGATAATAAGCACAGAAACCTCAAAGAAACTGAAAAGTACAACAGGGCTGTGAAGATGGAGAGACTATCTGAAGGGGAGAGGCTTCTTGCTGACAAGTTGCTCAGGAAGAGAGGTAGAGGGTATGGGGACATTAACATTGGATTTTTCATAAATGGAAGATGTTGCTCATTGTAATTATGCCTATCTCGCTAAACTCTTACCGAGTACAAGACCAGTTAGGATATGTAGACCATTTCTATCAAATCTAAATAAGATTTTCTCTCTTGCTTTTGATTAAAACTTAAGTCTTTAGGCTTTGTCTGCACTGGGGATCTGCCCCAGTTACAGCCATTAGTGACCAGCGCTGGGTCAAACCTAGTTGCGCCAGTGGAACTTACCTCAGTTTCAAGCAGGGGTTAGCACCACTGGTGCAAATAGCAACATTGCCTGCCTACACAAGAGGTTTGCACCAGTGGCTGTAACTGGGACAAATCCCCAGTGTAGACAGGGCTGTAGATCACTGAGGCACCCAGGCACACTTTGAAGGGAAGGCAGATTTCTGACAACTTCTGAGAGAGAACATCTGAGAGAACTATATCTATCCTGGAGCAATTGAATGAGGCAACCCCAAAGAAATACCACCCATATATTGGCTGCAGTGACTAGGCACTTAGGAATAACTGGATGACCTCAGGTGACTTGCACCATTACACTACTGCACGACTGAGGGCTTGTCTACACTACCCACCGGATCCAGCGGAGGTTGATTTATCGCATCTGTCTATACTAGACGTGATAAATCCACCACTGAGCACTCTCCCGTCGACTCTGGTACTCCACCAGAATGAGGAGCGCAAGTGGAGTTGATGGGAGAGCATCTGCTGTCAACTTACGGCGGTGAAGACACCGCGGTAAGTAGATCTAGTAAGTCGACTTCAGCTACGCTATTCACATAGCTGAAGTTGCGTATCTTAGATCGACCCCACGCAGTAGTGTAGACAAGTCCCGAGTTCCAACTCAGTTCAAACTGAAGTAGCTGTAAGTGGAAGCATTAAAAACCATATCTGGTGGTAGCTCACCTGTAGGAATTAGTTCCAAAGTGAATAGTATTGACCTCTGCAAAGCAAAGTCAGTTCAAACCACTAGTAAACATGCTAGGGAACAATCCAGTATTGGTGAGGGTGATGAATAAGTAACCTAATAGGACTTTCCATCTGTAAGATGTAGGATTCTGTGAAAATATATTTTGATTCAAGGAGCTGCTCTGGAGATATATGGTTATTAAGACACTCAGGAAAACAAGAATGAAATGAAGAATCTCTCTCTCCTCTCTGAAATCCTGGCCCTTTTGAAGTCAGCGGAAGTTCTCCCATTGATGTCAATAAAACCAGTATTTAATCTGTGTTTATCTTAGGCCTTGTCGTCTTCACACACACAAAAAGTTCTTAACTAGTTAGCTAACTGGAATTAATTAACTCAAGGTAAAATCCAAGTGCTAACAATGCAATTTGTAGTTTTTACATGAGTTAGCAGGTTGAACTTCAGATAAAACAGATAGCGCCAGATTTTCAAGGGAGCTCAGCACCCACTGTTGGGGCCAGATTTTCTTTTTGAAAAGCTGACCATAAATGTCAGAATGGGAGCTGGTGAGCACTAAGCATTTTGGAAAGTGTGGACCCTATTTAGCTGCATAAACGGGAGCGGAGATATTTTAAAAATCTGATCCAAATTGTGGGTGTTGAGCACTTTAAAACATGGCCCCACTGGGCCAATTCTGTCCTCTGTTACACAGATGTAACTCCGTTGGAAGGCAGTGGGGATTTTATTCACATAAGACGACAGAACTGAATCCTGAGAAGCCCTAGACAGCAACAATGTAGCTGAATTGTAAAGAATTATAGAAATTAGAAATGAAAAAGAACTTGGGCCAAATGTTCAAAGATATTTAGGCACCTAACCAGGTTCGGCACCCAGGGTGGATTATAAAGCTTTTTAGGCACCTTACTGACATTGATTTCAATGGGAGTTAGGTGCATAGATACCTTTGTGAATCCCATCCCTGGTGGGATTTTCAGAAGCACCTATCCGCAATTTAAGGCATCTAAATACCTTGAAAATCTGACCCTTTATGTAGTCCATCCATCTGCCAGTGCAGGATTATCTCTGATAGTACATTTTCTAGTGGGTTTTTTTCCAATCCAGTTTTAAATTTCTCAATCACTGGAGTTGTCTAAGAATCTTCTCCAATTTTTCTTTGCTTAGTTTTACGCCTGGTTAGCCCTCTCCCCCTCCGCCCCCACCCCTTTTGGATAACTACTTAAACAATTCACTGGGAAATTTTGACTTTACACACTTAAGCCATACAGAAATGTATCCAGATTATTATAAGAAGATTTAGACCAACCTTGATTTTTAAAATAAAAAAAATGCTGTGCTTATCAGCTCCACTACTAGATACCAAGAGGAAGTGTTTACAACCACCAGTTTTTGCCAACTCTGCTGACATGCAAACATAATCTCGATCAACGCGAACAAGTCCATCCTAGGATAAAAAGTTATTTGAATTAGAGCCAGGTCAGAAGAATCCACAGAAGAGGGAAAGTGTGTGGGGTGGGAGAATGCAAAATGATAAGTGGGCAAAATTCAGTGACTCTCCGTTTACTTCCAAATCTCTTACATTTTTCAAACAAAGGCTGAAGGGAAATTCCATGGCACTTCATTTTAGAAAAGCATTTCATACTTAACTAAGCTAAGGATGGGTAAATGGTTTCTAACCATTAGAAGAATGAGGTTCTGGAACATCCTCCCAACAGGTGTGTGTGTGGGGTGGGGCAAACAACCTAGATAGTTTTAAGATTGCTTTTAATAAATGTATTATCAAGGGGTTGTCCAAGATAACAGAGGTCTTGATTTGATGACTCAGGAGTTCCTTTCCAGTCCTATATAAGTCAGTAATTCAAAGGTTGGTTGTCTTATTTCTGCAATTGAGCAGAATCTTTGTAAAGGACACTTTTGTAGACACCAGATTCCTTCATTAACGACCCAATCTTGAAATATCCTGAGTGCATCCTGAGAAATACAGAGTGCCCTAAATTCCTACTGAAGTAACACCATAGGATCTACTCCTGCAAGCACAGGTTGGCTCTATCTGTCCCCAATGTAGAATTTAAAAGCACATAAATATTTGACCACTTTTTGTTTTCTAAGTTATTTAACCCACGGTTAAGTAACCTCCCTAAATTTTATCTTTGTTTAATCAGAAGATTTTAAAAGCAGATAAACAAACCATCTATAAGTCATTCACCAGCTAGGAGAAAAGAGAAACTGCCTCAGAATGTTACATAGTAGCATTAGGATAGTTAGATTTCCGGGTATGCTTTCAGAGTTGTGTCTTGTTTTGTAAATGTGACAAAACCTCAGCCCTTCAGAATAAATGGAGATTTTTGCCTTATAAAACTAATAAAAAATAGAAGCTTCCCTCAATAAAAATGCTCCTGATAAATATTAATTCCAACTCCTTTTTTTTAAGTACTTGTTTGGGGTATTTTGAGTAGTAGCCGTCTGTGTTAAATCTCTCATTCTTTGTATCAGCTTCTTAAAAAAAATTAGCCAATCAAAAGTCCTTAGACCGACGCTGTCTCTCTCAGTTAATCCAAAGCGAGTAAAGGGATAATTTGATTAAACTGAGACCCTAATTTATTTAGCTTTAGTTCTGGATCAACCGCTCCTTAATAGAGTGCTGTCGTCTCCAATTGTTTGATGAAAATTAAAGTGACATAAATACCATGGGACTTTTTCAATCTGATTAGTCAGCTAACTTGCATCAATACTACCCCAGCCATCAGACGCTGGCGTCCTTCCTTTCACTAGCTTTACTAACAACTGACAAGTTCTCCTTGAAGAACTGGCACCCACGCTGCCACTCAGACCCCCACACTTAACCCATCAGCTCTCCTCAATGGGTCCTGTTTGACAAGGTGCCCACACCTTTTTCCACTGCTGTTCCCTGGACAAAGCTAAATATTGTTTTATTAGCAATCAATAGCCTGTTAATCCCAAATGAGTTCACAAATCCACTGAGCTCTCAAACTGATTATAAACATTCGTTTTTCTAAGCTGCTAAATTCAGATGGGTTTTCTCCTTTCCTCCCTCCACCTCCAACATTTGGCATTTTAGTTGAGAGCAAAACCTCAATAGCCAAAAATGCCTGTTGTCTTTAATATTGCATTTAACTGGCTGTCAATTCTCAAAGACTTAAGATACACTTTAAACATGATCAAATCTTTGGCACAAAAAGCTCCATAGCTTTAGGATCTCCATGAAGATTTCTACTGGATCCTCTACTTTCTAATCTTCCATTTAAACCCAAATGGTAATAATAAAGTTTCTACATCTTTCTTTTGCATCTCTTGCCCCATACATTAACATAGTGCATTTTTGTTGAGTCTGCAGCCAGGCAGAATGAAACAGCCACAGCAAAAAAATAAACTTCTAGTTACAGTATATTAAATGGCAACACAGTTAACTAACTGCTGAATGATGTACTCCATGTTCAACAATTGGAAAGCCCGGTACATTCTGATGGCCCATTTGTTTGTATATTGGGTCCTGAGCATTTCTTTTTTGAGGATGAGCCAGGGTGGCATTATGAACATGCTATCTATTGACTAATTCAGCCTCACCCACCCATAAAATCTGCTTGCTTCACCTTACCACAATGATGTTGATGACTAAGGGCATGTCTTCACTAGCAACATTAAAGCGCTGCCGTGGCAGCGCTTTTAATGTGGCTGTGTAGCCGCTCTCCCAGCGCTATAAAAACCCCACCTCCTTGAGGGGAGAGCACTGGTGCACTGTCTACACTGGCGCTTTAACGTGCTGAAACTTGCTGCGTTCAGGGGGGGTGTTTTTTCACACCCAAGTGAGAAAGTTGCCGCACTGTAAAGTGGCAGCATAGACAAGACCTAAGGAGAAAGCTAACGTTTACTTATCCACCAAAGTAAAGTTTACTTGCCTGAGACAAATAGGCAGGTAGAATTTTGCAAGTCTAGACTATTCTAAATATGCCCCTACTGAGTTATGTAATAAATGTGTATGTAAGTGTAGAACCTACTCTAAGTCATCAGTTTTGGCAGAGGCTGTGCATATTGTGGGCAATTCTGCATCACAAGTTACAAATGAAATATTACAGAGGTCAGGTTTCAACTAGGTGATTTTGTCAGGCTGAAATTTCAGCTCTGTGTCTAGGCTCAGTTAACCTGACAGTATCCATTTGAAGTGTAATGTTTAAAAGGTCCCCAAAGTAGCTTCTTTAGTATCTCTTTTAAAGGAATCTTTTCCACATTCTATATTTCTTTTATACATTTAATTCCAGCCCTGCTCCTGACAGAACTTTCCATACAAAAAAACCTTTGACCTAGAATCAGAACTAAATCCAAATTTTCCTAAATGTGGGGGGTGGGGGAGAGGAAACAGTACAACAGTTTCTGCGCTGATTGAAAGAAGGGAATGAAACAAGGGGATTTGTATAATACTTCTGCAAAGTGAAAACTAAGCAATGTTGGGGTTTTTTTGCTTACTGCTCCTCCTTTTGCTTTTGTGGTACCAAGACAACAGAATCCAACATCATGACCTTGAAATGCTGCAGAATATTCATCCAGCTTTTCGAAGTCTACCACCTGTTGATTCTAAAACACAAGGATACAAAATAACATGAAAACATTAACAAATAAAGCAGTGTTAAAACTGACACCAAATATGCCAGTCATAAGACTTACCACATTTTGATATGCCACTTCATCAAAAGTCAGTTTTCTACGTCCTATGATGGTGACATTAGAAAACAATTGCTGTTTCAAAATTTCTTTTAACAACTCTTTGCCAGTTGCTCCTGATGCACCAAGGATAAAACAAGATTTATTTTGTTTCTTGAAGTTTTCACGAAGATTTTGTATGTTCTCAAGCTCAGCCATTCTGTATATGAAAAAAAAAATCCAGTTCTTTAAAGGAGTCACAATGGATTTTTTTTAACATCCTTTTGTCTAGAGGTATAGAAGCAGACCGATTGTTTTCTGTTACATCAAATTTACTGTGTTTTTGTTTAATAGTAGAAAAGAAAGGTTTAAATGTTTTAAGGACTTTTCATTGAACCATGTCTTCAGTCTCTCAAGACTGTTCTCAAACTGTGACAATTTGAATAAATGATTATTTTTTTAATGAAGAGTGAAATGTTATGTCTCATTGATATACACTAGGAAACCCATCATTGTAACAGGGAGCTGGAAAATAACTTCAACATTAATCCAAAATAAGGAAGTATCCTTGAAAGTGACTGAGAACTTGGCAATGTTTCATATCTCCCTAATAAATCCGCTTCCCATTGCCTATTATTCAGTATCCACCATAGAGTGGGGGGTATAGGGCTTATTTCTGGAACTCTGCTGGGAAAGGTAATAGGTTTGACATAAAAGAGCTAATTATCCCTATTCATAAATAGCACCCCTCTCTCTAATAAATAACCTGAATGCCTTCTGAGTGCAGAGCACCAAAGCCTTGGTGGAGGGGCAGAGGTATGTGCTGCTGGTATCCTGGCTGGTAGCACGAGTAGGCTCTTGGAACTATATATAATACTTCAGGGGCTGATGATCTCTGGTTACAGAGAACCAACAATGCTGATACCTAGTTCTTATATATTGCCTTTTATGGATAGATCTCAAAGAGCTTTACAAAGGAGGTCAATATCATTACTCTCCGTTTACAAATTGGAAAGCAGAACGGGGGACTGTATCCTGGAATGCAGTGACAATGAAAAGGAATTAGGGGTCATGGTAGACAACCAGTTGAACATGAGTTGCCAGTGCGATGCTGTAGCTAAGAGGGCTAACCCAATCCTTTGATGTAAAAGCAGCAAGGTGGTATGGGTCCTGTATTACAGCATTAATTAGACTGCAGCTTTGTGGTGAGTTGCTGACTCAGTTGATCTCTCTCACAGGGCCGGCGCTCTCACTAGGCGACCCTAGGCGGTCGCCTAGGGTGCCAGGATTTGGGGAGCGGCGGGCGGCTGCCTCCTGCCTCCCTGCTCCACGGTCAGCGGCTGAGCGTGGAGCCGGGAGCTGGGGAGGCGCCGCGGGCAGGGGGCAGGCTGCCACAGCCCACGGGCTGAGCTGCTGCGAGCGGGAAGATTAGCTGCCGCGGGGTGTTGGGAAGCCGGCTGCTGCGGGTGTGGGGGGGGGAGGAGGAGCCGGCTGCTGCGGGGGACGGGGCGGTGTTAGCGGGGTGGGCGTGGGGCGCAGGGCTAGTGCAAGGAAGTTTCGCCTAGGGTGTGAAACTTCCTTGCACTGGCCCTGCTCTCTCATATTGCAATTAAGTTGATGCGATTTTGTAGATTTGTAGTCTGCCTGTTCAATGCCTCTGACCTCCAGCCTGGTCATGGTTTCAAGTCCACCCTTTTTAGGGTACATGTAAAAAGTCCAAGAACAGGGAGGTCTTCAGGATCAAGTGAGGGATTCAGGACTTCCCCCTTAGGTTGGGGTCTCATGGTCCAGATTCCTGTTTCTTCAGGTCCTTCCATCAACTAGGTTTCCTGTTGAGGGATAAGCTTTTATAGTTGTCCCTGTTCAGGAAGTGGTAGGGGAGCCCAGGCCCACCCTCTCTACTGAGCTCGGATGCAAAGTCCAGTGGTTGGTAGCTAAGTCCTGCATCCTCAGGTACTATGTGTCTGCCTCCCTGGATCACTTCCTACAAGCTGCCTTTCTTCCCACAGGGTAAAGTAAAGAACTGAACAGAAAGATAAAGTCTCTGACCTTCAGAGAGTCACAGGCCCCTTCTTTGTAGGCTTGGTCACACCAGTACAGCCAGGCCTCAGGCAGCAAGAACTCCTGCAGGGCTCCTTCCCAGGAGTTTAGCATGTAGATCAACTCACCTCCACTGTCTGCCTTCCACTGACCCTACTCTGTTCCCCTTTTTAAGTTCCTCCTCAAGCCAATGCAGACTTTGCAGGTGTGGTCAGGCAAAGCCAACTGGGTTCAGAGCAGCTCCTTAACCCCCTCTTGTGTAGTGTGGGGGCTGTTTACCCTATCACAAGGAACCACTAGATCATCTAGTCTGGCCTCTTGTATATCACAGGCCACCAATACCACCCAACAGCTACACATGAAACCCAATAATAGAAACAAGTCCAAAGTATTAGAGCCCGCAGGAGACTAGACTGTTATATGGCACAGGCAGAAAATAGGAGAGTTTGAGATGTACCAGTGCTTGAGACCCCTGCAATGGCAGGGAAATGATTAAGTGAAAAATATCCAGACAATCCTGGCAAGTGACCCACATCCATATGCTGCAGAGGAAGGTGAACCATCCTGCCCCACAAGGTCATTGCCGATCTGACCTGGGGAAAATTCCTTCCTAACCCCACATATGACAATCAGTTAGACCCTGTGACTGTGAGCAATAACCAGCCAGTCAAGCACCTGAGACATAAAGCTCTGGCTCACCCCACCCAATTTCCCCATCTCCAGCTGTGGAAGGGGATTAAAAAAAACCTCTCCTAGAATACCTTGGGGGAGAGGGGAGAATCCCTTCCTGACTTCTGCCAGTGGCCTGCTGAAACCCTGAAGCATGAGCTTTAGGAACACAAGACATAAACCTGAAGTGATCCCCAGGGCTGTTGAGCCCTGCCTCCTACCATCACAAGCAACCCTAGCATACAACTGCACTAATAAATTTGTCCCACTTTCTGCAATTAACCCTAGGAACAAGTTACCTAGGGATGTGGTGGATTGTCCATCATTTGAAGTCTTTAGATCAAGACTGGATGCCTTTCTAAAAGACATGCTGTACTCAAACAGAAGTTATGGGTTTGATGCAGAAATTACTGGGTGAGGTGAGGTTGTTATGCTAAATTTCTGACTGGATGATCATAATGGTCCCTTCTGGCCTTCTTTAAGGCCATTTATCTAAGAATTAATAAATAGTCCTCCCATGGCTGTATCTGGCCCAATTTTACAGAGCTGCCACATTCACACATGTATATTATAGCAAGCCTGTGCTGCATGAGGGCTTGGAGGACACAGGTGAGCTTTGGTGACAACTGCTGCCCTATAGGCACCTCAAAGTCCTCCAGATGCTGCAGAAGCAGAGTTGCTGCTATGAGTATGGTGCTGGCAGCACCACGCACCACTGAGCAGCGCATGCATATCTGCATTACCTATTCCACTCCATCAAACCCACTCTGAGCAATTCACAGAGTAACCCCCCACAAGTCCACAAAATCACCATCAACTTACTTGCAATATGAGAGAGAGATCAACTGAGTTAGCACCTCCCTACAAAGCTGTGTTCTTCGTCGGAGCAGGCAACTCTGAGCACGCTCACTCAGTAGGCACTGATCACTCTCACCACACCTTCCACAGATATGCTCCAGCCACACCCACCATGCATCTCTCACTCCCAAAACACTCCTATGTCAAGGAGGTTGGGAGAGTCTTGTGGTAGAACCAGTCACTCTACCTTTAAATCAGTGGTGACTTTGACCACACCCAAGGAATCCTGACCAGCTCAATTAGGACAGCTATTAGATCTACCACTGGCAAAATTAAAACACATTAGTGGGACCCAGGATCTGACCCAACATATTTAGGATAGATGGGCAAATAAATTTGATAGATAAAACAGAAAATATACTTGTAATATTATATCTTCCACTATCAATGATAGGTTCTTTAGAATTCAGAAATATAATATTTCTACATTTATTATGCAGTCTTTCCTGTTTGTATAGGTATGCATTAATACACGTGGATTAAATCAATGTCACTTGATGCATTGTCAGCTTGTGGACCCATAAAGTTGGGTCCTATAGGGGCTGATTCAGAAGTCTTTGAAATAAATGAAAAGTAATGGGCTTTAGATCAGACCTATACCATTTTACTTAGAATCAGACAGAATCAGAAATGCATGTCAGCAAATTAGGAGTTCTCATACCATCCCCCAGGACTGTTCCAGTATTTGCCACATATCTGAATTGCACATTTCTGCAGCAGAGTTTATTTTCACATGGATGAAGAGGGTCAAAAGTTTTAGCTACATTGTCTCCATTTAATTAAGCACACTCTAATACCCTTAATAATTCAATAGCATTCTATCATAATAGTCTAAAACACTACAGTTTATAGTGTTATGTTGGTCTCTGGACTATGGAAGCAAGATTGGAATCTATTATTGTCATTTTTTTTTTTAAAAAAGGACGGCTACACATTTTAAATAATTTTTACTTTTAATTGTTGTACTACTCGTTGTTTGTAATATTTGCAATATCATCTTAAAAACCAGAAACTAAATATCGTTCTAAACTACTTGGTCTACTCTGAATTACAAAGTATGTAGCCCCTGTTCCTACAAACAAACTCAAATGTGGGTTTGCAGGACTGGTCCATTTTTGCCATGGAACACCACATTGTGACTGCTTTTCTTTGTTTCTTCTCTCCCTGTGAAGTAACATTGTGCATCACTGATGAACACTGCTCTGTGAATACAACCAAGCACTATCAAATTGTCATCCACTCCATTTGTACAGGGTGTGGGGGTTGGGGAGTCTGGCGTAGTTTAGGATAAATAAAATTTATTTCTGCAAATCCTAACTGACAATCAATTCTTACTCCCACCAGGACTTGTAAGCTTGCCAGTTTTAATTGTTTTTTAAAATATATATACACTGAAAATAACTGATCATTATCTTGGTATGCTTAATACCAAGCCAAGAATTGCAGTCACTACTTACTCTGCCACAGAAACTAAAGAAGTAAACAAGTAAAACTCAGCCAGTGAGAGTGTGTTAAAGCTAATGATGATCTTGTGCAAGCCATAAATTTGGTAACTAGAACTGTGTTGAAATTATGGTTGCATCATCCTACCAACTCAAGAAATTAAGTCCCAGGCAGACTGCGGAGAGCTACAAAAGGATCTCTCAAAACTGGATGACTGGGCAACAAAATGGCAAATGAAAGTCAATGTTGATAAATGCAAAGTAATGCACATTGGAAAACATAATCCCAACTATACGTATATAAAATGATGGGGTCTAAATTAGATGTTACCACTCAAGAAAGAGATCTTGGAGTCACTGTGGATAGTTCTCTAAAAACATCCACTCAATGTGCAGTGGCAGTCAAAAAAGCGAACAGAATGCTGGGCGTCATTAAGAAAGGGATAGATAATAAGACAGAATATATCATATTGCCTCTATATAAATTCATGGTACGCCCACATCTTGAATACTGCATGCAGATGTGTTTGCCCCATCTCCAAAAAGATATATTGAAATTGGAAAAGGTTCAGAAAAGGGCAACTAAAATGATTAGGGGCATGGAATGGCTTCTGTATGAGGAGAGATTAATGAGACTGGGATTTTTCAACTTGGAAAAGAGACGACTAAGGACGGATATGATTGAGGTCAATAAAATCATGACTAGGGTGGAGAAAGTAAATAAGGAAGTGTTATTTACTCCTTCTTATAACACAAGAACTAGGGGTCACCAAATGAAATTAATAGGCAGCAGGTTTAAAACAAACAAAGGAAAGTATTTCTTCACACAACTAGGGTGACCAGATGAGAAGACCCGAAAATCGGGACTTCCCGCCCGAAGTTGTTGAGCAAAAAAAACGGAAGACCACCAGAAATTGGGACAAAAGGCATCCCAACCAAGCATCAGTCGGGATGCGGGACAAAAGATGAAAAATCGGGACGGTCCAGATTTTATCGGGATGTCTGGTCACCCTACACACAATGCACAGTTAACCTGTGGTACACTTTGCCAGAGGATTTTGTGAAGGCAAAGACTATAACAGGGTTCAAAAAAGAGCTAGATAAATTCACGGAGGATAGGTCCATCAATGGGTATTAGCCAGGATGTGCAGAGATAGTGTCCTTAGCCTGTGTTTGCCAGAAGCTGGGAATGAGCGAGAGCAAAAGGATCACTTGATGATTACCTGTTCTGTTCATTCCCTGTGGGGCACCTAGCATTGGTCATTGTTGAAATACAGGATACTGGGCTAGATGGACCTTTGGTCTGACCCAGTATGGACGTTCTTATGTACTATCAACATTCAACTTACAAAATAAAAAAATACACCTTTAGTTGCATCAGAGCAGATGTACCTTTTATGCCTATTTTACAAAATTAAAATTGTGCAAGAGAAGTTTATGAAAAAAGTTTCCTGTATTACTCTTACCTTGTGCCTCCTCCCACCCCCACAGGCTTGTTTATTTACCCACCTGTTACATCTTTAGATTGAAAACTGTTGGGGGCAGGGACTGTCTTTTGCTACATGTCTGTATAACACTGAGCACAATGGGGCCATAACCAGGCTGGGGCCTCTAGGCACTACTCTAAAACAAATGTTAAATAATAATTATAGCAACATTCTTTTTTTACTTCCCACACATGGCTCAGTATCATCTTTATTCATCATCTTTCTGTTGATCCACCAAAATGTTTCTACTTGTATTTGGTCAAGGCTAATTAAATATACATGTGACAGGTTGGATCACAGAAGCCCACTTGGGACTGCCACCTAATGTGCCTAAACTACTTCTGAGCCGGTTTTCCCTGCCAGCTTGGGACTTCAGTGCCTTGCCTTGTTTGAGCCAGACATGCTTGCCTGCTGCAAACACAGATCCAAGTCTGAACCACGCCCCCCACAAACTGCAGGCTTAACTGAAAACAACTTAAGAAGTGCTCCTGTCTCCAGCACTCAGATACCCAACTCCCAGTGGGGTCCAAACCCCAAATAAATCCATTTTATCCTGTATAAAGCTTATACAGGATAAATTCATAAATTGTTTGCCCTCTATAACACTGATAGAGAGATATGCACGGCTGTTTGCGCCGCCCCCCCTTCCAGGTATTAATACATACTCTGGGTTAATTAATAAGAAAAAGTGATTTTATTAAATACACAAAGTAGAATTTAAGTGGTTCCAAGTAATAACAGACAGAACAAAGTAAATTACCAAGCAAAATAAAATAAAACATGCAGGCCTAAGCCTAATACAGTAAGAAGCTGAATACAGATAAAATCTCACCCTCAGAGATGTTTCAATAAGCTCCTTTCACAGACTGGATGCCTTCCTAGTCTGGGCCCAATCCTTTCCCCTGGTACAGTCCTTGTTCCAGCTCAGGTGGTAGCTAGGGGATTTCTCATGACTTCAGCCCTCTTTGTTCTGTTCCACCTCCTTCCTTATATACCTTTTGCACATATATCTTTGTCCCTCTCTGGGTTCCCACCCCTCCTTCTAAATGGAAAAGCACCAGGTTAAAGATAGATTCCAGTTCAGGTGACATGATCACATGTCACTGTAAGACTTCATTACCCACTTGCCAGAACACATGTATATAGGAAGATTAACAAGTAAACAGAGCCATCTATAGTCAATTGTCCTAGTTGATGGGCACCATCAAGATTCCAAAACACCATTAATGGCCCACACTTTGCATAATTACAATAGGACCTCAGAGTTATATTTCATATTTCTAGTTTCAGACACAAGAGTGATACATTTATACAAATAGGATGAGCACACTCAGCAGATTATAAGCTTTGTGATGATACCTTACAAGAGACCTTTTGCATTAAGCATATTCCAGTTACATTATATTCACACTCATTAGCATATTTTCATAAAATCATATAGAGTGCAATGTCATACCTGCCTCCTGAACTTACTGCCAGAGACTTGGACACTGTCCATGGCAGAAGCAGTATACCTAAAATTCCTCTTAGGGCTCCCTTCTGGGGCAGACACTTCTGTGTCCCCTAAAAAGGAAGGTGACCCTGATCCAGCTTTGGGCTCACAGCTACCAGCTATGATAGACCCTTCACTGGCCAGCAAAATCCTCTCCCTTTCACTCAGGTTGGGCTTGCTTCCAGCTACAGAGTCCTTGGGGTCTGTTCCCACCGTAGCAGTCACCAGGAACCCAACTTCCAGCTCCAGGATACATGTCTCTGCACCTCTTCCACTACATTACAGGCAGTTCATGCTTCTGGGTCTCAATCGCTTTGTCTTTTAAGTCCAGGGTTTGCTGGTGGGCAGCCTTTTCTTTTTCCAGGTCAGCCTTTTCCCGGGCAAATTGCACATCAATTTCCATTAGTCTTCCCTTGAGACCGTCACTCAGTGAGATGGGATACCACAGAGAACCCCCTCCTTGCTGAGTTAGGGCTGGTCTACACTGGGGCGGGGGATCGATCTAGGATATGCAACTTCAGCTACGAGAATAGCCGAAGTTCCTAGATCGAAATAAATCTTACTTACTTCGGGTCCACGCGGCCCAGGCTCGCTCCCCCGTCGACTGCGCTTCCTCCTCTTGCCGAGCAGGAGTTCCGGAGTCGACGGGGAGTGCTTCTGGGATCGATTTATTGCGTCCAGATGAGACGCGATAAATGGATCCCAGAAGATCTATCTCTACCCGCCAAATCGGGCGGGTAGTGTAGACCTACCCTTAGACACTCCAGTCAGCTTCAGCACAGAAACAGAGGTTGGGCCACACCCCTCTGCAGTTCACTGAAACTGAGATGCACTCAGCTCAGGAGCTTCTTAGTTAACAGAGACTTTCCCAGCATCCAGTGTTCAGCCTTTCTGGGCAATTTGCAACTTGTGTAGTTCTAGCTTCTTCTGATCTTCACTCTTACTTATTTTGCTTACTTTTCTGTAAAAGCAAACAGAAAATAAAAAACTAGTAACCACTTTGTCCGTTCTCCAGCCACCACACCCAAAACTCAAAATCACTACCAGTATCTCAAAGCAATCAGCTGTGCACAGATCCTGCCAACTATGCCACTGTGATGGGTTGGATCACAAACCCCCTTGGGACTGCCACCTGATGTGCTTAGACTATCTCTGAGCCCATTTTCTCTGCCAGCTTGGGACTTCAGTGCCTCGCCTGGTTTGAGCCAGACATGCTTGCCTGCTGCAAACACAAAACCAAGTCTGAACTACATCCCCCACCCAGTGTCAAAACTACCATTCCCAAACAAAGTTGACAGAGAAGCTAGCCAAAGGCCAACTTCCAGCTCTTCTCATTGAAGCTCATATCCTAGACTCAGCACATTCTACATTCTGGTCAGGACATGGAACTGAAACTTATTTAGTGGCACTGCTGGCCACTGTTCCCTCTAAGCTGTGCGCGTGTGCGCGTGCACACAGATCCTAAACCCCGTGCACACGGCGAAACACTGCACACACAAAAGTTTGCACAGAAGCACAACAATTTGCATAGAAGAAATTTTTTGCGCACCCGGCCTGTCAAAAATTAGAGGGAACATTGCTGCTGGCTGATCTCTTCCGGTCAGTGGATAAAGGACAGACATCCAGGCTCATCCTCATAGAGCTCTCTGCAATATGCATCACTGTATCACCTGAGAGATGTGGCAGGGATCCAGGGGGATGTGCTAACATGGTCTGAGCCCTTCCTGGAGGCATGTACCCAAAGAACAGTGAGAAGAAACTGCAGCTCTATAATTAGATCCCTCACGTGTGGAGTCCTGCAAGGTTCAGTTCTCTCTCTGGTCCTATTCAACATACACATGCAGCCACAAAGTAATCTGGTCAGACTACAAGGACTCAAGTGCCAGCAATATGCAGAAAACACATAGCTCTACCTTTCCTTCTCCACACACAACCATACCACCACTACCAAGAAGCTGAAACGGAGCAAGACAGACGTGATGCTGATGAGCAGAGGAAAGCATTTTGAAGAGATCGCAGCACAGCGCAGTGTCCTTTGGTTGAAGGCACACACCCAGAATTGGTAAATTCAGTCTATACATTTGCAGTGCTCCTGGATTCTCAATGATGTTAAGCTCTCACATAGCAGCATCTGTGAAAAATGCTGTCTACCATCTCTGTTTTAGCTAAGAGACTCCATCCCATCCTGGCAAACGATGACCTGGCCTAAGTTATTCATGCCATCATCACCTCTTGGCTGCACCACAACAATGAAACATACCTAGACATGAAGCCATCAACCAATAGGAAACTCCAGCTAGCACTGAATGCTGTAGCAAGCCTCCTCAGGAACACAAGCTTCCATGAACAAATTCAAGTTCAAGGTCTCATTCTGTATCTTCAAGACACTCAATAGCTAGGGCATCTGAAATATTGCCTAAAGTTCCAGGATGAAGACCATGATTTACAACTTAACTCCTCTGGCACAGTGGAACATTTAATCAGGTAGCCAAATGCAAGGTCTTGGCAGTACCTTTTTCAGTGTCCATAAAACTTTTGTTGTGAATTCTGAATTTCAAAACCCTAAATTCAAAGATACTGCTTGATGACACCTTGTCACTATTAAGCATTCTGAAATATGTTGAGCACTTATTACCACCTCCCCTCCTGATTCACAAGCCAGATGACAATGAAACAACTTTAATTGGATTTCAATTATTTTTTAATGAAAACTTCATACTCATCCTTTGTTATGAAATATAATTAGCTAGGACAGGGGTGGGCAATCTTTTTGGCCCAAGGGCCACATCTGGGTGGGGAAACTGCATGCAGAGCCATGAATGTAGGGCTGTGGGAGGCGTTGCGGTGTGGAGGAAGGGGCTCAGGGCAGGGGCGCAGGAGGAGTGCAGAGCATATGAGGCAGCTCAGGGCAGGGGGTTGGGGTGAAGAAGGGGTTTGGGGTGCGGGCTCTGGCCCGGCACCGCTTACCTGGAGTGGCTCTGGGGTGGCAGCGGCATGCAGCGGGGCTAAGACAGGCTCCCTGCCAGCCCTGGCCCCACGCCATGCTGCACCGTGCCACTCCTGGAAGTGGCCAGAACCATGTCCCTGTGGCCCCTGGGGGAGCAGGGGCAGAGGGCTCCGTGCACTGCCCTCCCCTGCGGGTACCTCCAACAAAGCTCCCATTGGCTGCAGTTCCCTATTCCCAGCCAATGGGAGCTGCGTGGGCAGTGCCTGGAGGTGAGGGCAGCACCCAGAGCCCTCTTCCGCCCCTCCCCCAGGGGCTGCAGGGATGTTGTGCTGGCTTCTTCCAGCAGCAGCGCGGGGCCCGCAGCGCCACAGCGGTGGCAATCCCACGGGGCAGATCCAAAGCCCTGACGGGCTGGATCTGGCCCGTGGGCCATAGTTTTCCCACCCTTGAGCTAAGAGGTACGTATGTGTCTGTACTAGCAGTATACCTTGCTAATATGTCCCCTCCACGTGCCCAAATCAACACACAAGGCATATTCTTTTAGTACTCTGAGCATGCTTACTTAACAAATTCTTACATATTCACTCATAATTAATTTCCCAGTATTGGACAGTTATAGAAAGTAAATCAAACACATGGTCAGCTGTTTTCTTGAGGCACCATGTTCCAGGAATATGGAAAGGCATATGGAGTGACACGTACATTGAAACCACCTTCATGAGGTATGGCCCTGGTCATGGCAGCATCATTGGGATCAAGCTGAAACCAAAGACTCTTCAAAATGGGCTCTTAGCCTCCACATATGCAGCTGACTGGTGAAAGACATTGCGAACATAGATGGCACCAATGAGACATAAATCCAAGAGATCCACAAAGAAGAAATGAAGTTAAGGATTGTTGAAGATACAAGTGACAGAGAAGTCATTAGTAAGAAGCTAGAGTTGTGCATTGAGCCCTAAGCACCCAGTGGCAATAGTAAATATTGTCAGTGGTCGTGTGGCACCACCATCAGTCAAAGTAAACAACCCACTTACAATTGAAATTCACCAAATGCAAGAATTTGAACATAGCTGGCCCAGGGTTCCATGATACAATATGAAGAATAGCAGGGGCACTGATAATGACAAAAAAGCATGTACAGGTTCATCCAACAAAGATATCTGACACTAACCTTATCTATTCAAGAGTGATAGGCCTACAGACAAGTTCATAAGAGGTTGTCCTCAAGAATATATTGTCACATGAGTTGATTTCTGTACCAAAGTCAATGTTCACTGATTCTGGTTACATGAGGACGGCAAAGGCTAAGTCTAACATAAAGAAGCAGCTCCAGACCGAAGTGTCAACTAGACATACTTCATGAGAAATCATCTGCACAGCAACAGATGATTCCGTAGTTCTTTGTCTAGTATAATGGTCAGCAAGTAGGATCATTAAGAACTTTATGACTAATTTCAGAGTCTACACTGAACTCAAGCTAGCAGTAGGAGAAGTATACCATGTCTTTGACAGGTAGAAAAATTTCACCACAAAGAATCACAAGATCTAGTTGAGCTACAGAAGCATGCAGAATATATCAGTTGAGTACAAGTACACAGCTACCACCACGGAACGTTGTCTGACAGTTACTGAAAATAAAAAGGAGTTGATTGACATCACTTGTGTAGAATTCATTAAAGACAATTTCACCAATGACTTACTAAAGCACAGGCAGAGACAATACCCCAAGTGAAATAAACCAAGAAGGTGGTGATCAGCAGAGAAGATATGGCCACCCTGCATGATGAAGCCAACAACATCCTTGTCTGATAAATGGTGATAGTTACAAAAGAGAAATTGGTGGGATACCAATATTATCAAATTACATGGAGATATTTGTTTTACTCTTGCACCAATACCTTGAACCAGGCCTAACATCTTTAGTGATTATGGACCCCCCAGTGCAAGAGATGGGGGAAGCCGGTACAAATTACCGAGGCCCGGCGGTCCGGAGGGGGACCCAATACAAATCCTGTGTAAAGATTTTTAGCCGGTCTGTCCTTGCTGGGGGGCCCGAAAAAAAATGTTCACCGGGGCCCGAACCTGCTCTCGGCGGCCCTGCATATTACTACAGTGCAACACCAGAACATTGCCTCAGGACTGTTAGCTTCCCATGCACTCGCAGGCTGTGATACAATAGCTTCTTATTTTTGTCTCACAGAGGCACTGTGAGTTAGATACGCCCTCTCTCTGCTGGATGACATCAATGCAGCAGTGCCCAATGTCACTGAACTGGCTGCATGCTACAGTTAACCACCTTGTGTCGCTGGGTTGAAGCAAGGCAGAAATCATGGGCAGCAACAAGTGGCAAAATTACCATGTCAACATCAAAGTTCAGCTCCTTACCACCAACAGCTGAAGCATTTATAGAAAATGTAAAATGAGCACATCTTCAGGCACACATGTGGGGAAATTGCTTTGTCTCCAAACATACCCCCACTATCCTCTGCAGTATTTGGTTAATATTATTGTTATAATATAACTTCGTGGATTTTTTTCACATTAAAATGAAATGAAAATTGAGGTCCATTCTCTACTCCCAAACACCCTCCTCATATGCCCCTATTATTCAAATATGGATTATTAATAATTTATATTCCAAATGTTAAATACTTGCATTTCATGTGGTAGACATCTTCTGCCTTGCTTTTATATGTGCCAAATGATGCAAACTCTTACTGATTATGGGAAGGGTGGGATCACATGTCGATATTTCAAAATGCTCAACAGCGATAGAGTGTCATCAGGCAGATTCTTAAAATTTATGGTCTTGAAATACAGAATGCACAAAAAATCCTTGTATGGACCTTAAAGCAAGGATGATAAGGGTAAGACTCCTTTGTGCAGTGGGTGGAGCTTTCTTAGGGGCCAGCCCAAGGCTGCAGAATGAACCCCTCCCTGCCCCAGGAACTAACCTCACCACCTTCTGCTCCAACGGTCAGGCACACTTTTTTGACCTTGCCTTCTCTAACGTAAACACACTGCAACATGTGTATGTATATACTGATGTAATTAAAAAATCAAGATTTTAAATTTCAAAACAAAACTCTCCATTGCACACACTTCTGCCCCGGGGAGAGGACGAAAGAACAAACGTGACAGATGTTAGTTATGTTGCTTAATGCACTATTGGAATGCACTCAGATCTACAGTGATGAGGGTGGTGTAAGAACCTGTATAGAATAGAACAGAATTGTGTGGCTGGACTGGTGCAAACCAATAGTGTACACAGGCAAAACCAATCTAAGCCAAGATTTGCAATGGTGCAGTTTATTCCTAATTGAAACCAGGGCAAATCGCACTAGTGCAAATCACAGCTTATTGCAGCTTTGTCTGCAACAGAGGATTGAAATCCTGCAGCTACATCAGATGCTGGCCATTGATGCTGTAACGGGGCAAATACCCAGTGTAAACAAGGTCCTAGATTCTTACGTCACCTCCTATTCATGCTGGGTGTGTCTGAATTAAGCTGAAGTACCTTAGAGTATGGGCCAATTATTTTGTTTGTTAATACCATTTGAATGATTATGGCACATACTAGTAACCATCACTGACATAGGAAGTAGCTGTTAGGACCAAGATGTAGGTGTCTCACCTACTAATCAGAGCAGGAATCAGGTCTAGTGAGCGAATCAGGCGTCCAGGTTGGGGAATGGAGCCAAGAGTCACCACCAGAGCCAGTTGTCAGTTACCAGAGCAGGGGCCAAGCCAGAATCAGAACCAGGAATCAAAGCTGAGCTAAGATGCCAAATGTCAGAGCCAAGGGTCAAGCTGGAGTCAGGATCAGAAGTCAGAGGCAAGTGTTGGAGCCATGACTGGTCACTGAGCACTGGAGGTGAGGCGTAAGGACAGGAGGAGAGGCAAGGAGCAAGCATGGAGCAGGAGCACAATGGGTACAGGTGTGAAGATGGAGGTAAGGCAGGAGCCAGGAGCAGAGCAGGAACCAGAAACATGGTTGGGTGCAGGAAGCAGGCACAAGCAAGGTCCAATGCAGCCGCAACAGGAAACCACTTCATTGCTCAGACAAATTTCCTGTTCCTCCTCTTGGCTTAAATGGCATAGTTGGACCAATCAGTAGAGCCAAGTGATCTTCCAGTCAGAGCTCCCGTCTGTGGTGAGTTGGCTGGGACTATAACCCTAGTAGTTTCTCAGCCTACATGGTTTCAATAGCCATTGGGTGGAGGGCAGGATGTGGCAGCTGTCTGGGGACTCCCGGGTCTCTGTTCAAGACGCAGGACATCACAGGAACAAGGGCTGTTCTATCTATTGGCAAACTGGCGGGGTGGGGAGGGGGAGTGGCTGGGCCATACCTGAGCAGTATTGCAATCTGTGCATCAGGTTGCAATAACACTCACTTAAAATTTGGCCTGACCACCCCCAACCTCTAGTTTGCCTATAGCTAGAGCAACCCTTGTTCCCGTGCAGTCCTGCATCTTGAACAGCAGCTTGGGAGTCCTCAGACAGCTGCCACACCCTGAGCACCCCTAGATGGAGTGATGCTGCAACTGGAGCTTGCTCACTTCTACCATAACCACCAAACCATCAGAAGACTTGCTGCAATCACCTCGAAAATCCAACAGGCCTCCCCCCTTGTTCTAAGGGATGGGGAGGGTGGTGGCACACTGAAATTTTGTCTGAGCAGATTGTCTTGAGCAGCCTCCGGGAAGGAAGTCTCGTAATCAGAAGAGTGAGCTGGAAAACAGGAAATGCTGTATTACTGCTTGCCCTGTGACACTGGTCAAAGCACACATTTCTGTGCCATGGTTTCCCCATCTCTAAACACAAGTATAGTAATTCCTAACCTATACTGATTCATTAATACTTATAAAATACCTGAGATGCTTGAATATACGCACAACATATTTTTAATTTCAACTAAGTTATTTTAAAAAGGACTCTTTTGTAATTTTACATAAGTATTTTGTTAAATATTTAGGATTTTTAAATTTTTTAAAAGCTTTTCATGTTACCTTTTTCCACAGTTGCAGTTAGTATGAATCACTCATTATCTGTAAAAATAAAATCTCACTAAGTTTCAGAATTCTTTACACAAGTGATTCATAATTAGAAAAAAGAGTTAGTTACTTTTGGGAAAAAAAGACACATTTGGAGTTCTCTAAAGTAACCTGATAACAGTATATAGTCCAAAATGGACAAATTCTGCCCTCATTTACCCCTGTTTTGCATGGGCATAATTGAGAGCAGAATTTGCCCCAAACAGACTAAACTAATTTGATTATGCCCCCGCATCACTGGTTTAGCACAGGAATAATTTAATTCTGCTACAGCTGACATATTCATCACGTAATTAGAAGTTAAGTACCTAAAAATCTAACTCTAAATTATGAATGTATGGGTCCTTATTTAGGATTTAGAGCAAGGATTCTTTCTTTCTTTCTTGCACTCGAGTTTCACTTTGAGAACACAAGAGGGCAGTGCAGTTCTCCATATCCATAACTGGGCACAGCTCTCCATATCAAGCAAAAGTTACATTTGTGGGTTGTGATGAACACAGAAAGCGATCCGTCAAAGTCTAAGAAACACAATCCTGACGTTAAAGGATGATTTCTGTCATCTGTCTCAATATTACAATTTGAAAACCCAACCTTAATTACTACATTTTTCTACTTTATCCTCCCCAGCTTCCACACACAATGAACCTTTGTAATGTCAGGGGCAAAAAAGACAAGAAGGGTGAATGTTCATTTTCTTAAGTGTGAAGAACTCGAATAGCTCTATCAGCACAGGATTGTGATTTCTTAGCAATACTACAGTTCCCATTGATTTTGGGATTAGATGCGAGTGCTCAGCGTCTTTCAGGATTTGGCCTCATATTTGTAAATGTGAGACAGACAGCTAACACCACGTTATGTTCCTCTTTGTTCAGTGTTCAAAAGCAGACCTAGTTTGTCTGAAATTGATCTTTTCAAAGGCATTGAGTAATAGCACGGCAAGCTAAAGCTGTTTAAACTTCTTCTGGACTTTATTGCTCTGTATTAGCCACACATACATCAAATAAGCTGAACACTGTTTTCAGCCATGCAGTAGGTTAGTGCACTAGCATTACATCTCTAGAGAAGGGAGTTAGAACGCTGGCTTAGGGCTAAAGTAAAATGAATTTGGTGGTTTTCCTACAAGCCCCTCTCAATATTTTTCCACGTATTAAAAAGAACGGTGTCATGCATGACTGGCAATGCCTGCTTATGAGAGATTTGAGTCTGGAATAGTAGGGGATGTTGTACAATCAAAGTGCATTGGAAAAGTTTTCAGCAATGTTTCATTGCACTAACTCTAATGGCTAGTTTTAGTTTCTCACTTTAATGGAAAGTAAAATCTGCCCTTTTTTTTTTTTAATACAAAGGAAAGAATGGTAGTCCTATTGACTAAAATGTAAACACCTCCACACACACCTGCACCTTGAAAGCTAGACAAAAAGAGTGAAGTCCAGCCCAGCTTTTCCAGGATCAACTACAGTTAGAGTAATTTGTTCCCAGCATTGGTACAGGAGTTCTTGGTAGTGCTGCTCAGCAGTGAAAGGCCAGTCAGCCTTCACTGTACTTTATAAGCCTCATTATAGAGGTTCTTAGAAGCAACAAAGTTTTCATCCCAAATAGAGTTCTCTGTGTGTGTGTCCCCGTGATTTTTAAACACATATGACCAAAATCTACTATAAAAATGAGATTTTTCATCTAAGGCCTGATCCAAAGTCCACTGTCTTCAATCACTCTTTCGATTGACTTCAATGGGCTTTACATTAGGCTTCAATTACTCATTTTATATAGCTATCTATCTACATACACACACACACACACCTTTCCTCTTCCCTTTTAACTACCGTGGACTTATAACAACAGTACTAAATCAAATACCTGTGTATAATAGTGCTTCACTAAATATGTATATTCATATGTAGAATATTTCTGAACCAAACATGTGTTCTTGCCTCTAATAATCTTATGTCTATTCACATATCTTAAACATGCATTCTATACCTTTGCTGATAAATTGTTCCCTATGTACCCTGCCCCAGTGGCCACTGAAGCCATTGGAAGGGTTACCATTGACTTCAATGGCTATTGGACTAGACACTATATATTTAACTTGTATCTATCCTGAAAGAATATCCAGAAGGCTGATCATGGTTAGGAGCAGTATGTTGTGGGGTTTAGTTTTTCTTTAAATCAGATCGAAAATATTTGGTCAAATAATGAAAAAACAATGTTGGGGTTTAATTCATTTCTCCTTGATAACTTGTTAAGCAAACATTCTCTTTTCCATTCCCATTATCTAAACTAATATTTGAACAACTTACTTTGTACAATGTGTTTGCTAACTGTTTCTTGTCTCTTGGCCTCTCCTAGTTGGTTTCTTTTCATTCATAACTCATTTTACAGTATCTTTTTCAACAGGGCACCATGTTTAAAAGTATTCTGTAAAATAAATTATTAATAATACAGGGCCCAATCCTGCAATCTTCACTCAAGCAAAACTCTCATGGAAGTGAATGGGAGTTTTGTGCATGAAAGCACTGCGCAGTTTAGCCCACTAATTTTTTTTAACGCACATGTCTATTTGCCTCCAATGTGATGAAAGAATGTAAATTATTTACTGTGAACAAAAGTCAGCTTAGCCCAGGGCTGACTTTAATCTTAATCTATCATAGACAGTGCAGAGCAAAGGGAATGTGCTGTTTATGTACTTTCCACCCCACCCCAGCATTGTTAACGGCCTGGGTTTTGTCACATACCTCAGTGATGAGAAATGTTTGGAGGGTAGAAAAAACGGCTCAACGAGATGGATGATATTTCATCAGTAATACTACATGGAGTACATGCCATACAGTAGCTTCACCACATTTGTCAGAACCTGTTACTGCCACATCTATACAGTAGAGGCCCAGTCCTGAAATATTTAGGTGTTACTCAGGCAAATCTCCCATCAGGCCAAATTTTGTGGCTCATCTATTTGTGATGTTTATCCAGTCATGTCATGTTTGGCCTTTTTGTTGGTGGCTGGCTGTGTTCATTAAGGATATATATGTATATGTATCACTAATGCCATTTATAATCTTTATTTTATAACATGATTTTTAAGATCTATTAAAATATAAATTATAATCTGCTTCATTATGTCTGAGTAAATTTATTTTTGGTTTATCTTTACTGTATTGCAAGTCTCCGTTTAACATTCAGTCAAAGAAGAGATGGAGTCAGGGCCATGGTATATAGAATCTTTCACGTCTAGCTCATGACTTCATATCCAATTGGGGTCAACAATGTTATCATTGGATGACTCTTTCATGGCCAGTATGAAATAAACCACTTATTTCAGTCCTATTCTATATAGGCATCCCGATCAGAAAAAAAGCCACATTTCCACAGTTGGCACCTTTGTTGAAGTCTTAAGCAGAGATCCCCAATAATGGAGGGTCATGGAATCAAAGCACCTGATCCTGTGAAGTGGTAGTGCCTCATAAATGTGCTCAGCACACACAAAATCAGGCTTGAAATTACCCTAAGGTCTGTACAGGTCAGTCTATGGATATATTAGTAGTACTGGGAAGCTGACAGTTTTAGATCATGGGCCAGATACTGAGCTGGTGTAATTCAGCAAAGCTTCATAGTCTACTAGGGAGCTAAACTAGTTTATTCAATACGAGGGTCTGGCCCTTTGCTCCTGAGGCTTTATTCTCCCATTGCAGGATCTGAGTAACTCCCATTGAAGTCCTGGGTGTTACATGTGTCCTGTAGCAGAAAGTAGGGCCCCTGGGCTTTCAATCTGGCACCTTTCACAAGTATTAAATTCATGTAAAACATCACAAAGTAAAACAAATCCAATAAAAAGTTCTTTTTAAAATATAAAGTTAATAGCACAATGCAAGCAGCTCCTTCCTAAGAATTTCACATTTTAAGCATGTCACTTTCCAGCCTAGGTATATAAGACACAAAAATCAGAAAAGAAATGGCAATAATCTGACAAGGAATGAGACGTTATATAGGAGTTGTCAAAGAGTCAAAAGAATAATGATGAAACCAAGAGCTGCAAAAAGAATGAAAGGGAACACACCATGTGGAGATGACCTAATTCAGTAAGAAATTTTAAAAAAACCCAACCCTCTTACTTTTCACCATGCTTATTGAGAACGAAGCTTATAAACATATTTCAGGCCTCAGTTGCACTGTTGTGATTGTGGAATAACTCCATCTGGCCTTTCTTCTGTAACCAGGTTTATACTGCATATGGCTAACAAAATAATCACATCAGATGTTAGAAAGTAATGAATAAATCACTACAAGTATAAATAATAAAAAATAAAAAAATCATAGTTTGGAAAATTAGCATCCAGTAAATAGCATTATACGTCTGATCCCTAAAACCTCACATAAGTATGTATGTTACTTATCAATGCAATTTATGTAACTAATTTACATAACCTGTCACTAACTTAAAAACCCATACAAAGCTTGAGATGAGTATTCAGCAATAAACTTTGCTGCCACCCTGAAGTGGTCTCAGACATTCTTCACTACAGGAATCTCTTATATGCAGAAAAGCTCATCTGTTTTTAAAATGAACCAACAGATTCCAAAACTTTGTTAATGCAATGAATGGTCAGTTTATGCCAAATATTCTGATCTTAAAGTATTTAAATTTTGAGGAAATACAGCAGCACTAAATCATAGGAGATGATTATGTCTTTTACAGCTGGTAAACATTTAACTCATAAACCATGAAAAGCAAATATAGTTACGGTTTTGTATTACTATATCACTAATAATAAAAAATAGATTTTTAAGAGTTAGTGAGTGAGGGTTTAGGGTTTTTTTTATATTGGCCTGATTCCGTTCCCATATACACATCAGTTTATAGAGATGTCATTTGAGTGATTTCGGTGGAGTAACTGCTGATTAGCACCAGTGTATCTGAAAAGAGACACCAACCCACTTTTATCCTACCATTTTGAATTTTTCACCATCTGCATTACATTAGGGAGAACATTTTTCTCCCATTTTAAAAAGGTTTATTTTCCCTCATCTTGTGTAAAGCTGGTTGTTTCAGGGTCCCAGTTATGATTAGCAAATAATACATTTCAAGAACATTAAAATAGTGAGGTTAATGACGGACAGACAGAGTTTTACAAAGTAAGATCCAAGGCACGTATATTTTGTGCAGCCAGAGAAAACAGCTGAGATGCAGGGATGGTCATATAGGAACATATACTGAAATCCTATAATCCATTTGTCCATAACTATTTCCAGTGGTAAGAATCAAGAACTAACAAACAGACTAACCCTTCTGACTTTAGTATACAAGATAAGGTGAACGGCAAACAAATCTAAAAATTCCATCTACCTCATCAACATGCTCAAAATGCCCTCTACAGCCAGATCAAGGGGAAGAGGAGAACAGCCAGAAAACTATCCCTGAAAAACCATCTCCTGTGACCAAACATCTCAGCAGCAGGATAAAAGAAGGTGCCATATCAATTTCATTTCCATTCATCATTGTTAAGGGTGAGTTTAAGAAAGTTTCATTGCCCATTAATACTCAAATCATAAGCAGCTGCACATGATATAGTTTCGAACGTAGTTGCATAACATTTATTTCCCTGGAGCTTTGTCCTTAAGCTGCAGACTGACAGGCATCAACGAAATCCAGCCTTCTCTTTAAAGAAGCCCAGACAGAATTTTTTACATTTAGCAGCTGAACCAAACTTCACAAAAGCACCCGAAAAGAATTGGTAAAAGGTTAGGATAGATTGACTGTTTCCAAATTGGAATACTAATGATGATCTTTAATGAAGCCTGACAGTACAATCTGTTTCTTATTGTTCCCTAAGTGCTGGCTACTGATCATATTCACTGGCTTTAGGTGATGGGGACAGACAGGGACAAATGGGCCCTGCTGGTGAGCAGGACTGTGCGCAGCTGATGTTTCAACAAGGATTAAATTAATTAAAATGATTCTCACATCAGAAGAATCAATCTTTTTATTTGTTATCATCATATTGTTTATTAATTTTGAATGATGACTAATTGGTACCACTGCTGCTTGGGTCATCTGGCTTGGTAATCTTCTTAGAAGGCAGTAAAGAATGCATAATTTTAATAGCTCAGGCTGGGAGCAGGGGAGTTGAAGGTGGAGAACATCCACCAAGCCTGTTTAATACCTCTCCTAACAGAGTAAACTCTGTGTGCAGGGACAATGAGAAAGAATGTTCCAAATGTTAACTTCCCTTGTCAGAATGAAATAAAATGGGCCAGACCTTTAAAGGGTGTAACTTGATTTAGTTCCACAGTGTAACTTCAAACAATATTCAGGATTGTAAATAAACATGCAAATTCAGCCTTCTTCTGATAAGAATAGCCTGCATGAGAAGTTATTTTCCCCAGCCTCTTTCTAAAACTACACCCAACTGCCACCTAGCCAGTGAAGGAGGGGAAGCCCATTACTCTAGATAAGAAAACCCTCCAATATACAATTATCACTTGTAGTGTGGATTACTATAACAACATTTTAATTATGGTCCTTGTTTCTAGGATCTTGGCTGCCCTAGGCTATATTCCTCCTAAACTTTCCATCATTGCTATCACAGATCAGCTCCACCAGTATAGTGACAGTGCTACCGTAGTAAGCAATGACAGTGTTACACAGTAAGTTGAGACCAGCATACTACCATACCCCACTTCTCTGCAGTCCCAGCGTAGACGGTGGAGAGTGGATTTGGATGATCCCTTGAGCTGCACTCTATTCCAGTAGGGCTAGGCCTGATGCAGAACTGCCCATAGAATCAGAAAGCCATCACTGGTTCCCTGACAGGCCACTCTTTCCTATCCTGCTATGTTGAGTGGATCTCTGACACACCAGAGGATCTAGCCCCACATCTGGCACATTCACTTAAGAGGCAGTTTGCCCTAAATGAGAGGGATGTCAGCATATTTGCTAAGGCCGATTCAAGGAGATCTGTCACAGATGCCAGCAAAACTGGGTCCTCTCTCTAGGTTTAATAAGACCTATTTCTAATGTATTTAGCCAAGCACAATGAATTAATTACCTGAGCAAGCCAACTGAAGAAGTTTTAGATGGAAAACTAACCAGCTCAGCAGATGAGGATATTCATGATATCCAGGAAGGTTGATTACCAATCATCATGTAGCCATTCTGTTGGGTTTAAATACATTCAGTTAATGAAACGTGATCCTGCACCAAACCCCATTTACAACCAATTTTTATTTTTTTTTAATAATCGGATGAATCAAAATGCCTCATCCTTCTGAGCCCCTGCCCTCCTCCAAATTTGGGATGTTAAGAAACCCAGGTCTGGATCCTATTTTTCTGGCGAGCCCATATATACTAGTAATGTGAGATGTAGCATCTCTTAGTTTTAATTTAACCTGCTGTGTCTTGCGCATATTTTCTTAGCTCAAAACTACATGGGTTTTCTGTGTCTGTTCAACACCAGGTGCACAGTTCTTGCTCAACAATGCCAATAATTGTGTAGACCAGGAAATAGGGCACCGGCCTAGAAGTCAGGAAACCTACATTCTGTTCCTAGCTCTCCCACTGACTTGTCATGTGCTCTTGGGCAAGTCTTAGCTCTCATTCTCAGTTACCCAAGAAGCTCTCTGACTGCTGAATAAGTGCTAAGTGTTACTATTACTCCCACAAATAAACTTCTTCAAACGATGTTTTTATTCTCTCTCATCTTCCTTAGAGTAACAAATGTGTAAAACTCAAATCATACCATGAAACTCAAACTGGGCCAGGGACAGGACATTCACTCCTTCCCAGCTGGAAAATCCCAACCTCAGAGTGATCACATCTGAATGTGGTATTCTAGCTATTACCTTGTATTTGCAATCATAAGAGATAGGTGGGTTAGAAGCATCTCTGTGCTTAAATCTTAAATAGCAATGTGCTTTTTAGAATTTTATTCCTAGAAGGCAAAAACCGAGACAAAAAAGAATTACATTATTTCAAAAGGTCAGCATTCTTTATTTGTATTTGGTTTGTCTTTGAATCATGTTTGTACTTTAAAAGCTCCCTATTATCCATTTTTAGAGGTACCAGCAACTGCTTTGGGTTGGTGGTTCAAAATTTTCCTAAATACAAAAATGTATGTTAAAGCAAGTCCTGTCTCACATTAGTTCAATATTAAGAGGCTTCTTTACCTCTACATTCAGTGCTTGACAATTTGGTGCATTTCATTACTAACGGACATATTTTGTTTTTATTTGCAAATATACTTAAACATATACTAATACTTTCCATTTCAATCTGAGGATTACATTCCGCTTTACAAATATCGGTGACGTTAGCCTGATAATAACACTGTACTAAGAACTATTATTCCTGTTTTACCGATGGGGAAACTAAGGCACAGAGACGTTATGTGGATTGTCCAAGGTCAAGCAAGAAGTGAGTTCCAGGTAAAACCAGGGACAGAACCCAGGTCTCTCCAGTACAGTGATACTATAAGTTGGAGAAGTGGAGTCAGCATTTCCCCGCCCAAATTAGTAATATTAGTATGAGCATGGGTAGAATGTATTCTTATTCCCATTTTACAAGAATCCAAGAAGATTCCACATGCACATTTTGACATTTGGTCACAGACAAACGTATTTTGCCTTGGAGGGCTTTCTTTATATGCCCTCAGAAGCCACAGGACTTTCATTTGTTTAAATCCTGCCCAAGACCTTGGTGGACATTTTCAAGAATCTCTAAAGAGTAGAATGGACAAAGAATGGATGTCCATTCTGTTTGAAATAGGCAACTGCTCCACTACACAGAAGATCCACAAATGCAAAAAGAATTAGAAGAGAATCCTGCTAAGCTTGATCAGAAAAACACATAAAAAAGCTGCCTCCTCAGACTAACCAACATGAATATTTTCTGGAAAACCAGGTTTATAAAAACTGCTCCATTATGGGACAATTGGGCCAAGGCATTTGGGATTTTTAATGCTTCAAAGCATCGCAATATAATCTCCAAGTTTTGATGGGACAATAGCAAAAGGCCATATCCCCTGTCAGTCTTTGCCATTAATTCAGAACTGATTATAACATTACCACTTCCTGCCAGCCCTAAAATAAATACTAGTCTGATAAGTAGATAGATGTCATAATTCTTAAAGGTGACAGCATCAAAGGAAAATGACATGGGAAAAGAAAATCAATGTGCAAGATAATTTAGGATTGCCTTATTTAAGTTCTATTTATTGAGAACGCACTTTCTTTCTGCCAAGAATGCCTTCCCCAGAACACATGTGGATATTTTCAGGTTTTGTTAAGGAGACTCAACTTCTAATTGGGGGTTTTCAGTTTATACAGTAACAAGAGAGTGTGACAGGCTTTCTGGAATTCTTTGTCTCCAAATTCTTTTTGTCCCCTAAATACTTTCCCTGTTGGGAAATGCACTTATTCCAAATAACTCTAATGGCTAAGTCCTCTAGCAAATGTTTTAAGTACCTAATTTTGAATAACACCTTGTCCTAGGAATTGGTCCGTTGTTAACCTTTAACCCTTTCCACTGCCATGTGGGAGGGATCCTCTTAAAATTCTCCTTGTAGAAGACCTACAATAAGTAGCATATAAGTCTATTTGACCTCAGGATTTTCTAAAGGTAACTTCTGCACAGCATCATCTCATTTTCTTTCTTATGTTTCAACTAATTCCTTACACAGTGATTCAAAGAAACACATCTTTTCATATGAGCTTAGTATCTTTTTCCATTGTTGTGTTCCCAATAAAAATATAGGGAACTAGTCAGTCTTTATGAAAAAGTCATAGGTCATTTAAGGGGAGATTTTCAAAAGAGCACCGAAGCTACCATTGATTTTCAAGAGGAATTGGGTGCCTAATTGCCTTTGAAAATCAAACCCTTAGGGTATATCCACAGGACAGCTGGGAGCAAGATTCACACTAGCAGGGCTCAAACTAGTGTGCTAAAAAATAGCAATATGGACATTGCAGCTCAGGCTGTAGCTCTGGTACTCCAGACTGGGGGGCTTGAGAGCCCAAGCTCCTGCCCGAGCTGCAATGGCCGCACTGCTATTTGTAGCGTGGTAGCTTGAGTTCTGCTAGCATCAGTCTGTCTACCCCAGCGTGGAGGCTCACTCCCTATAGGCTATGTCTGCACTACAAGCTGGAGGTGTGATTCCCCTGCTCGAGTACACATACTCTCCGTAGGTCGATGAAAGCTAGCACAAGTATAAATAGTAGTGTAGCCATAGTGGCACATGCAGTGGCAAGGAAGGCACAGCTGAGCCGTGCCAAATACGTTCCCACTATTTTAAGGCTGGTTTTTACTCTGCACAGCTTAGCCATGTCTCCACTGCTACTGCCTGTGCTACTACAGCTACACTACTATTTATACCCATGTTAGCTCTCATTGGCCTACCGGGAACATATATACATGAGCAGGGGAATTGCACCCCTAGCTCATAGTGTAGATGTAGCCATAGAGTAGAGTTATCCAAAGCCTTCAGGACTATTTAGCTTGGAAAGGAGGAGAGTCAGAGTTATGATAGCAGTGTATAAATTACTGAAGGGTACAGAGATGCCAGCTGAAGATTCCTATGTACTCTATTCCATAATATAGAAACAAAAGGATGCAGGTACATAATTGAAAGACTGACAATGTAAAGCAGATAAAAGAACTGCATTGTTATGCTATATATATATAATTAACCTGTGGAAATTACTGCCACAGACTGTAAGAGAGGCAAAAAGACTAGCAACCTTCAAGGGGATTAGAGATCTGTATGAAAAAAAATAGCACCTGCAGTCACTGTTCCCTCTAAGCTGTGCGCGTGTGCGCGCGCACACAGATCCTAAACCCCGCGCACACGGCAAAACACCATGCGCACAAAAATTTGTACAGAAGCACAACAATTTGCATAGAAGAAATTTTTTGCGCACACGGCCTGTCAAAAATTAGAGGGAACATTGCCTGCAGTTACTCTATAGTGGGTCAGACACAAAATTAAAGGGTTAACAAATCTCAGACTTCTGGATATAAACTGATCAGCACTTGGAGGGGTGGAGGAGCAGGAAGATATACCCCCCCCAAGGTATATTATAGTGAAGTTACAGCACATGACAGAGTTTTACACCTTTCCTTCCAGTACCCATCATTAAAAAGGATCAGCCACAGAACAACAAACAAGGTGCAGAGCTGGCCTTAGCTTAATTTTGTGGTCAGAGTCCCATCTCTAATCCGTACAGCATTTTACAAAGCCATTTATCCTGGCCTGAAAGTGATAGAAGTGGGTCGGAAACAAAAACCCAGATCTAGACTTGGATCCAAGTTAGAAGCTAAAACTGGTGTTTCTAATGGAGCCCGCCAAAGTTTTTTGTGTGGAAAGTTGCCTTGCTAAAAACTATGGTTTTATCCAAACCAGAATTTTTAATGAGAGAATGTTGATGCTGAAGAAAAAATTTGTTTTCCTGAAAGAAATTTCTGAACAAAACAAATCTTGTTTAGTCTTAACACATCATTTCATTTTGTTTCAAAACAAAATGTTAACTTAGTTTTGACCTAAAATGTTTTTGTTTTTCAGTTTTTTTAAACTGAAAAATCAGAACAAAGCAAAGTTTAAATATAAACTAAATTAATTTGAGGGGGTGTTGTTTTGAAAAGTAAAAAAAAAAGTAAAGCTGAAATTTTTTGACTGAAAAAAATTCAAAAATATTTTTGTTAAACATTTCTCACAGAAAAAAATTTGGTTTCCTGACCAGCTCTAGTTTTTTAATGGGCCAATGTGAATAAAAACTGCAATCACCCCCAAGCTTTTGAAAATCTTGGATACAGATTTCAAACACCCAAATAGGAGATTATTCAGCTCTGATATTTTGATCTTGCCCCTTATAGGAAGATGGGGCCATACCTGGCCTCATTAAACCTGCTTCATACCATTCTGACAAAGCACAGCAGGAAAAATCATTGACATCATTTGCCCCATTGAAGTTTTGCCATTGACTTCAATGGAGCCAGAATTTCATCCAGCAATTGAACACATGTCTAAGCCAGGAACAGAGAGTTCCCTTTCTATACTCCAATGAATACTCCAATGGTGTAGGGCCAGTGCAAGCAACCCCCTCACTGCCTTGAGTTCAGGGGACACACTGGAGACGTGGCTACTGGATGAAGGATAGCTAGAGTGCTGCTGCAGTGATCCTCAGCTCCTGGACAACCCCAGCATAGGAGGTGGAATACCATAAAAGTGACATATAGCAATTTTGTCCTGAAGCACTCTCTCTCTCCAATGCTCTTTGAGCGGAGTTCAGCCAGACCCAAAGATACAGTTCAGGTTGCATTCAGAGTTTGGATCTAGCACAGGGGTCTCAAACTCAAATTACCATGGGGGCCGCATGAGGACTAGTGCATTGGCCCAAGGGCCCCCTCGCTGCCCCGCCCCCACTCCACCCCTTCCATTAGGCCCCGCCCCATCTCCGCCCCTTCTCCGCCTCCTCCCCTGTGCACACAGCTTCCTGCTCCTCCTCCTCCCTCCCAGAAACCGCAAAGCTCTTCCCATGCGGCCCGCGGAGCTCTTCCCTGCGGCCCACCGGGCTCCCCGCACCCCACCCCTGCCCCCCCCCCATTTAAAAAAAATGTTTTTTTAACCCCCCGGGCAGTTCCTGCTGCCAGAACAGCTGTCTAGCGGCAGGAACTGCCTGGGGATAAAAAAAAAATTAAAATGTGGGGGGGCACGGGGAGCCTGGCTGGCTGCAGTGAAGAGCAGCCCGCGGGCCACGTGTTTGAGACCCCTGATCTAGAATTTTGGCTGAACCCATCTCTAAGATTAGGGGACATCTTTCTGTCAGAAATCTTTGCACTGTACTACTGAGAAAAAATTAATACATCTTCAAACAGTGTACGGGTAACGACTGGGGTAGTCTGAGAATGAAACACTGTTCTTAGCATTCTGATGTAGTATTTTAAAAGTTAAGTAATGCAATGATAGATTATCTTTTCTATGAATATTTTTATTTCCAGGAACTAATTTACAAGTGAACCTTATCCTAAAACCAGCAGCTGTGGCTAGATCCTGGCATCTGAAACCCACGTTGAAAAGCTCTCACGGGTTTGATTCATAAAAAAGCTATGTGCCCTGTTTATGAAGGTTTTCTCTTCCCCCCTCCCAGCCACTGTCCAATTCAGTAAATATGGGGGGAAAGTGTAGAACATAAAGTTCCTAAGAACAAATACATTTACATGATTTGTGCGATTTCTACTTTGTGGGGGGAAATTATCACCTTCATGAGAAGCAAATAGAGATCTATAAAAAGCAAGCATAAAGGCAGACTAATAAAAACTATGCAAGCACTGACAAGCCAAAAAGTGGGCACCACTTAAGCTAAAGCTCCCATGAACTCTGGTAATATAACAACGATATTTAATTGGACATATAAGCCAAAGAATGAGAATTTGCCATAGCAACTGCAATAACAGAGAATACAACATAATAAAGACAATATACAGACTAGTGCCCCAATCCTGTGAGTGAGATGTAAGTGCGAGTTGAAGGTGCTCAGCAAGTTGCAGGATCCACTCTCTAACAAGGTGTTAACATTACTGTGCAAAGTACTTCTTAGACCCCATCAGGTCTGAGGCCTGGTCTACACTAGGAAATTAGGTCAGTATAACTACCTCATTCCAGGGCATGAGCAACACCTAAGTAACACAATTAAACTGATCTAACCCCCACACTTAGGTCGATGGGAGAATTTTCCCATTGACGTAGCTACTGCCTTTCAGGGAGGTGGAGTGCCTATGCCGATGGGAGAAGCCCTCCTGTTGGTGTAGGTAGCTGTGTTGTCAGGAAATCAAATTCTTCTGCCCTTACTTACATTTGTGTACTCTCATTGATTTTTCTGGGGTTGCATAAGTTTTTCTGAGGGCAGAATTTGATGTTGTATGTCTGTGTATTAGAAATCGGTAACATGGTAGGATTGAAAGCTCTTTGGGTCAGGGACTGTAACTCTATATCTTGTGTTTGTACAGTACCTAGCACCATGGGGCCCCGTTGTCAGTTGGTCTCTAGCCACTACCATAATAAACATGATAAATACATAATAGAACCCTGAAATTTGCTAACTTTTCATTAATCACATGTTCAATTATTATCTGCTAAGTCATACCATAATAAATGAGACAAATAACTGAGTACGCTCCCCTAAGAAACTATGGACCACAAATTATCTTTAATTTGTTTCCTGATACCACCAATAATCTTATTGCTGTGAACCAAACCTAAACCAGTCTTTATTTAGGCAAAGCTTCCACTGAAGTCAACAGTTCTAATAAGATTAAATTGACCTATTTCAAGTATCACATTTAAGGAGCCCCATCCCCTACAGAATAAGCTGCAAGTTTGGTCTTCAGACTCATGGGATCCACAGGAAACCAGGGACAGCCGCACAAAATACTTTGTGCTTCCACCTCTTTGACCCAGTCTGGGTATCCCATCTTTGCTCCCTGGCTGCATGGGTCTATTTGAATTGCACTACCAAGACCGTACCCAGACATGGAGAGTGGCCCCAGGAAAGAGAACAGAGACTCAATCAGGATTATATGCTCTGAGTTCTCTCTTTGGGGATGGTGGCACATTAATCAACAGGACTGCTCTATGGAACTGAATACAATTCAGCTGTCCATTTTGCTCTCATTAGGACTGCCTGAAGGAAATGAATACAGTTCAGCTGTCCATTTTGCTCTCATTGTTATCATAGTTTTATCCCTACATATGTATATACTTATGGCTCCAACTTCTCTGTATACACGTGTGTGAATGTGTTTACACATACAGACACTTTCATTTTTGGAAGTCCATATTTAGTGTGTGTTTTCCTAGCCAGATTATAGATTTACTGGATACTGTATACATTTTCCTCTAAGTGCCTCAAACAAATATCCTTACATAAAACTCACATATTATTCCCAGACCACTACACTCTAAAAACCTCACACAGTTGTTTTTTCTCCACTGAAGCAGGCATCACTGTTTTCATGGTGTTGTCAAATCTGGGGCTTTTTTTTTTTTTTTGTAATGTTTGTTTAATATATGTACAAGCAGCTGATTGTCCCATTTCTGACAAGGTCTGCCAAAACCTTAACAGATTTTTCTATCACAGCTTGTTTGCGTTCACTTAACTGACATTTCAGAGGCACAGATACCCTCCTTCACTGTCTCAGCTCTCAAATGAAACCCAGTGAGAAACATTCAGGGCTGTTGCTATTGCATTGAATGGCATAATCCACCAACTCAGCAAAAATAATGAATACAGTTTTATCTTTTACCAATGTGTTGTACTGAATGAATGGCCAGAAGTGAACAGAAATAAAATTGAATTTGTGGATAAAAGGAGTGTTTACCAGGATACAGTGAGACACACATTTTTTCTATATTCTGGGGAAAAGGAGTCCTCTGAATGAAAGTTTTACTGCATGAGGCCCAATCCTGAGGCCCCGAGCACCTCAGTCAATGCACATGTGTGTATTGTTTCTTTAAAATTGTAGCAGGAATCCAGTCATGAGGGAGACTGAAAGAGGTTCTAGAAAGAAGCTCAACAGGGAAGTGGAGGGGGAGGCTTTAGGGATAATACATTTTTTAAAAATTCTAATCAAGTTCCTTGTCAGTACTAGAAGTGATCCTTACCACTGTCACATGGTAAGGTTCTCAGCACCTTACAGCATTGTGGCCTTTGTGATTACAGCTGCAATATAGATAATAGATACACTTTGCCCATCGTCTCAGAACTTGAATTAATGCCTCATATTCCTTAAAAATATAGAAGCGTTACTAGATAATGGTTTCTTCAAAAAAGAGATGTTTTGATACACACATTGTAGGTGAATGCTGCTCTCTGTTATGCTGGTGTAACCCTACTGAAGTCAGAGTCCTCATTCAAATCCCTCCCATAAAATTTACTTTTTTCTGCAAGGCTCAGAGCCACTACTAGCCCAGACAAGTGAAATGCCTTCTGCACCCCAACAGTATTCTGAAGGAGAAGAGGAGAGTAAGAAAATAGAGCAATAACCAAACAGAAATATGTAGCATTCAATGTTCATAGTTCCGCTGTCTCCCTCAGTGTGTCTGGTCTTATCTGTGTCTGTAAAATCATTAGGGCAGAGGCTGTCTTTGTAGTTTGTACAGCACCGAGCACATCCTCAGTGCCTTGCCCAGGATAAATAAAAATAAAAAGGGGTGGCACCAGCAGAACAGAAACAAAACTGTGGCAATATGTGGATTGTGGCCACTACATTCAGTTTAGAACTTTGAACATCTCAAAATTCAGCATCTGAGGTGCTTGTTTGAGCCACTGTAAACAGAGGGAACCCAACTGCAAAATCTGGATCTGAGTTTGAATTAAAAAGGCCTCAAAGTTCAGAGGGAAATAAGAGTTCAGATTTGGTATCTCTTTCTAAAATATGAATTTAGGTTAGGTCCAATCAGAACAAAATAGGAGGGCTGAATACAAATATGCACGTAAATCTATGGAGTTTCATGTGCTTCACTTCAGGTGCCCAACTTTGGACATTTTTCACATTAATCTCTGTACCTCAGTTCCCATATTTGAAACATGGGGATAATAATCCTTTTTTTCCGCCCCTACCTCTCAGGGAACTTTGAAGAATAAGTAATTAATGGCTTTACAGGGATTTGAAATATGTCTGACCTCCTACAGGGCACCTCAAAACTTTAGTCTGGCTCTGGGTTTTTGTGTGATAAGTAAGTATGAAGGAAAGATTACTTTTGTGTAAGCTTTTCAAGGAGGAAGATGTCTGTAGCACAACTCTTCAAGTGCTCAGCAACCCTAAAAGCATCCGTTAAAGTCCATGGCCATATTCCCTCCCTTGGCTAGAGCCAGTCGATGTTATTATAATTTGGGAATAATTTATTTAACAAATGGTGACATTTTTCATTAAATAATGTATTAATACATTTTCTTTTCATTATTTGATCAGCAAATAATATTCAAGAGATCACGGATTAGATTTTTTCCCATCGATCAATCATCAGATTATTTACAAATACATATTTTCATCATTTGATGAGATGAGCTCTGCACCTGGCTTACTGTTTTGCTGTCTTACAGAGTATGCATGCCTGGAAATGGATATATTTACATACCCCACTGCTCATGAAGGACACCTGTCTTCAATATTCAAGATCCTCAGATGCTGTAAACTGGCACAGCACCACTGAAGTCCAGGCTGGCTGAAAGCAGATGAAAACCTGACCCCATATGCTTGTATCATGTAATACTGTCCATTTGTTTGTTCTCATTGGAGTATACTTTGTCAAACTTTAGACATCTGAGTGAGGAAATTTTGGTCCAAGTGACTTGCCCAAGGCCACACAGCAAGGCAGTCACTATGTTAAGTTCTCTCACCCCCCCCTTTTTTAAAGTAAAGGACAAGCTAAGTGCTAGTTTGAATCACTGGAACATTCCAAGCACAAGCTACTGCCTAAATTACTTTATGTGCCTTTCCCTTTTTGCCAGCTCGTCCTCTTTAGCTTAACGAAGCTGCAGATTTCATTCCCACCATATACCCTGTCAGGCTATATCCCCTTTGATGGAAAACAGAGTTGGCTACTTGTGACCAAGAGAAAACAGAGGTTAAATGAGTTACTGCGCTTTACACTTTTCTTGATAAAGTACGTGAAAAGTCCATATAAATGGTAAATAACACTTAATTAAATTTCCCCTCTATCCACCCCATGGCAATTTCCCAGGCAAAGGCAAAAAGAAAAATAATCATTTCAGTCACGTGCTGTCGTGTATGGCTAAACACCAAACCAACCGGATTTATTAACTTCATATCTAACAGCAAGGAGTTTGTGTCAGACCCACCACAGTACTAATAGATCTCCTACTGGGCCACAAACACTAGTACAAATGGCAGGGCTGAGAGCACAATCACAGCATGAATGGGCCTAAATTAGCCACTGCCTAATAACCAGTTTACTAACACCTGTATTAGTACTGTATCACTGTGGGGAGGACTGCTGTTAGACAAACCATAATCCCATAAGCTTGTCATTTGCATATCCCTCATTAGCTGATTAAAACCTGAAGGAGGCAGGTTTTTGCAGCTGGTGGGTCCATTCCAACACTCAGTCTGCCTGGGTGGCTTGATAATGAAGTAATGTTGGTGAATGTGAGATTTATATGTATGGAAGGGATTAAGAGTATTAGAATTTGTGTGAACCGATGTTTCCATATTCTCTCTACTGGATCGCAGTAATTGGATGGGAGGAGCAAGAGTGGATCCATTAGTTTTGCCTGTTTGCTCAGGAGCTGGGTGCTAGAGATTCAATTTTGCTTCCTTTTGCTCCTTTGCTTTTGTGAAGCATGTCTGCTTTGTCTAGGCTAGCTCTTAGCACCTCTGTACACTACCCACACTAAGGCAATTCAGCTACAAAGAAGAACCGTTGAAGAATGTGAAGACAGCCAGTATAAAATGCAGCCTAGCCTCAAGTACTACTTGAAGGCAGCACAATCCTGCCTAGTCCAATCCTGGGATAGAAAGCAAGAGATAATTGAAATCTATAAACACCTCTGGAGCCTTTTTATTATTTTATTGGTTCTCCACATTTGAGCTTAACAAACCTTAGCATCAAAGAAGCCGTGAGCTCCTTACAAGGAAACTGAATGGTTTTAAATTTTGGTGACTTAAGAAGCAATTGTTGTAAGTATTTGTTGGGCTTGCATAACTTTAATGCAAAAAAATCCATTTCCTATGTTGTTTGTACAGCTGGAGTAATCACTCTGTGTGAGTGATGATGTTAAAAAAAAATGCAACATTATCTTTCCCATAGAACCAACAATGTACCTCCAGTAAGGTCATTAAGAAAACATATTAAACAGTTTGGAAAACCTTGAAGCCAAACATTGTCTGGCAGAGTATGGAGCAGTAAATGACACACAATGTACATTCAACAGAACCACAATGTTTTCAGAGCATGAGATGTTAGACATTTCAACCAGGCCACATCATTTCATCAGCAATGTGGTGAACACAGCCCTACTGTAGCCTTGGGGCTTAAAATTGAAGGAAAGGTTATTTAAATGAAACTGTGATGAGTATCCCCCCAAAAAGTGTTTAATTGAAAAGAAAATTAAAATTTCAGCCAAATAATCCACTTTGTTATTTTCTCTTTGATTTTGTTTATTGTCCCTAAACGAAAAAAAAACCAAACCTTTCATTAAACCTCACTATGTTTAGGCCAATGAAATTAATATTTGTAATGTCTCTTTATTTGTGTTCTTATCCTAGTCAGAGAACGTTGCTCGTAATATAGGAGAGAGTGATAAAAACTGCCAGCCCTAATCAGACATAACTTTTGTATTACAGTCAACAATCAGCAGTGAAAATAATTAATAATTTAAGGGACATTGTCAAGATAAAAATCATGAGCTTGATTCAGCTCTGTGCTATAACAGCCTTACCCCAATATAGCTTCATGAAATCAGTGGAGTTACACCAATGTAAAACTGGAGTAACACAGAGGAGAATCATGCCCCACAGATTATATATTGTTAGTAACACAGATGAGAATATTTTTAAAGTTAATAAAATGAAAATGATTTTTTTAAAGTAATTGACCTTTTAATCATTTACATTAAGACCACTTTTGGTACTTCACTCAGACTATACAATGTAACCTGACTGGTTTGTTTGAGTTTCTGTTTCTGGTCAGTTTTGCTTTCTGGTTCTCATGCACTTGCACCAAGATGTAGTTGTTTAGGTTCCAGAACTACAGTGGAGTGTTTCAATCAGAGATGGTCTTAACCTAACACCTATGTCTAAACTCAAGAGATGAACATTATAGGCCCAATTCATCTCTGCACCTTGCTGACCTCAGGACAGGACTTAGAAAGGGAGAAAGGGGGTGACAAAGGGCGCCACGTCTATCCCAGGCCATTAGGGGGATGCTTCAGCCCCCAGTGCACCTGGAGCAGACTGAAGGCTGCCCTAACAAGTGCCTGGGTGGGTGCCCTTAACCTCTAGAAGCCATTGTAGCAGTCAGGAATAGTTAGAGCACAGCAGCTCTCTGGCCACACCACTGTACCCTTGAGAACTTCTCCAACACATCTCCTGTGCCAGTGGCTCCTGTGGGAGGTGGCATAGAGCTGGCTGTGCTGGCTTTACTCTATTCAGAGACTCCATCAATGTCCCTGAGGGCCAGATCCACCAGCTCTACATCCTTTTTAAGATGGGGCCACAGCACTGTGACATATCCCTGTAATGAGCAGAACATAATCTTTGGATCTGAACACTCCTGACTGGAGTGGTTTGGAATCCAGATCCAAATTTGAACGCTCTCAAAGTTCAGATGTTTGAATTAAGTGTTCAGATTTGTCCCATTACCTATATACACTGCAGATCTGTGCTACAAATTTGGATCCCAGGGTTTTCATTCAGCATGTCTCCAGTTTTAATTTTTTTAAAAAAAACCACACCAACAACTGTTTCATTGACATTAAAATGAAGACCTGAAAACATCTCTGTTCAAATTAATTTTTCCAAATAATTTTTTAGCACAAAACCTAAATTTGATGGTTAAACTACTTGACAAATGCCTTACAATCCTATACAAGGTGCCAGAGACAAATCACCCATCATCATAACTCTCTATCTATTACTTCCTTTCATTTAGCAAGGTCTAGCGGCCACTGGGAGAAATCAATTCCCGCATTTGGTTTCACCCACCATATCCCTGTAGTTAACAAAAAAACCTCCAGCTATATTGTATCTGATCCTGCGTCCAAATTGGAGGAGTTTCAGAAAATTCAGAGGAGATGCCAGCAACATATACAATAAAACACTTCTCTCCAAGACACCAAGACCCTTCGTTTTCTTTTTCATTTTTCCACAGGATTTGAGCCCTGCAGTGGGGCAGTTGGCTGCCCTTCAGACACATCCGTGCAGCAGCTCTGACAATGCCAGCCTTGTTTCTGGGAAAACACTACATACATCAGACTAGCACTACTTCCATATTCTAAGAAATCAGATCACTATTCCACTGTATGGATGATTAATGAAGCCATGAGGGCAGCCAAACCACTCCATAGGGGTCAAGGCAAATTTGACTTGTGTGATACTTTCATAAATCACTTTCAACAAGGACAAGTAACACAGAGAGATGGAACTTTCCTAGCGAACATAGTAGATGCCCAACAGGGATCTGTTTGTGCCCTACCATACACATCTGGACAGCCCAGTAATCTGCTTTGCTATGTTTGGCTTATTCAAGATCTGGGAAACTAGTTTGCAGGGAAGATTCCTTGAACTTCTGTTCCTACTTTAGGCCCAATCCTGAAACCTTTACTCACATGAGTATCCTTGCTCATGATATCTGGCTCATTGACTTCAGGCCCATATGGGTAAATGGGGATAAGTTGTTCATTTAAATTGGCCAACATCCCAATTTTCTAGAAATCCTCTGTAAATATATTATATGAATGACACCTCAATTAATTAGAAGTCACGGTCAGTATGTCTAGCCAACCTTCCCTGTGCATTGATGTCAGACATCTTAGACACCAATATACTGAAAAATAAAAACAGTGTGTAGTGCTTTGAGCTCTGTTGAAATAAAAAGGTTTCCATACAAAGATAGCTCAATGGTCTCTAAAATTTCAAGAGGGAGAATGTTCAAGAGAGCTGGAAAAATAGGAAACCATAGGAAAAAATAGGAAACCATAGGAAAAAATAGGAAACCATAGGAAAAATATCAACAGCATCCAGCTGTAAACGGTATCATATATTCCAGTTTAGTTAACTACTGTTGGATTGAATAAGGTCCATTTCAGCAATAAGTACATCAGTCGTTTACAGACAAAAGGGTTGTTCCATTTGTACTGCACCTTCATTGAAACTCCATTCACATGACAGTCCTTGCTTCTTATAGACACAAGTGTTCCATTTTTCTTCCTGTGTCATGTGTGTAATATGGACACAAATCAGATATTAGGAATGGCAATATACAAAAACCTGTAGGAGAACACTTCAATCTCCCTGGACACACAATAGCAGATTTAAAGGTAGCCATCCTGCAGCAAAAAAACTTCAGGACCAGACTTCAAAGAGAAACTGCTGAGCTTCAGTTAATTTGCAAATTTGACACCATCAGCTCAGGATTAAACAAAGACTGTGAATGGCTAGCCAACTACAAAAGCAGTTTCTCCTCCCTTGGTGTTCACACCTCAACTGCTAGAAGAGGGCCTCATCCTCCCTGATTGAACTAACCTCGTTATCTTTAGCCTGACTCTTGCCGGCATATTTATACCTGCCTCTGGATATTTCCACTGCATGCATCCGACGAAGTGGGTGTTCACCCACGAAAGCTTATGCTCCAATACGTCTGTTAGTCTATAAGGTGCCACAGGACTCTTTGTCGTGTGTAATATGAACCATTGCTCACAAGTAAAAGATTCATAGCATGGTCTGGCCTGCATAATTGTTTCTTAATTAATTTGTCCTGAAGATCTTCAAACATGCCCCAGGCCAGCAGTCTTTACTCAGGCAAAATAAACTAAAAAAACCCCTTGACTTTAGCAGAAGATTTACCTAAGTAATGACTGCAGGAACAGACCCAAAAGATGTAGTTTTATAATACAGTTTCCTCCATTCACCAGTTTAGCAATAAATCAAAATGGTTTATAGCCTTCTAACATGGCATTTTATAGTTGGAAATAGTTTTCATTTTATCATCACACAAGGCAGTAAAAGGGATCAAATGTTTTGTTACGTCTCTGTTTTTAATCCACTTCCCTTCCAGTTTTATTCCATAGTCTATACCCTGGAAAATGTTTTTGCCAGCAATCTTGTGCCACGAGGAAGCATCGTAGCAAGATGAGCCATTGCCTACTGTGACAAAGTTCCTCCTCTACCTCGGTGGGTCCTGCGCTTATTGACGGATTCTGCTTGCCTCAGAGATCTTCCCCTCTAGTAGAATCCACAGTCCAGGTTAACTCCTCCTGTGTCTGATCAGGAGTTGGGAGTTTTGGGGGGAACCCGGGCCCGCCCTCTACTCCGCCCTCTACTCCGGGTTACAGCCCAGGGCCCTGTGGATTGCAGCTGTTTAGAGTGCCTCCTGGAACAACTGCACGACAGCTACAACTCCCTGGGCTACTTCCCCATGGACTCCTCCCAACGCCTTCTTTATCCTCACCACAGGATCTTCCAGCAGTACGCCCTCTTACTCTCAGCTCCTAGTGCCTCTTGCTCCCAGCTCCTCACACGCAACCTCCTTCCACAGCTCCTGACATGCGCCCATCACTGACTCACTGGGAGGCTTTTAACTAGTTTCAGCCAGCCCCTGATTGGCTGCAGGTGTCTCAATTAACCTCCCTGCCTTCTGGAAAGTTCTTAATTGGCCCCAGGTGTCTTGATTAACCTGGAGAAACTGCCATAAGGTATCAGGGATTTGTTTAGCCTGGGGCTAACATACTGGTTCCTTACCACTTTCCTATAGCCCTCTGGCCTTGCCCCGTCACACTACATAACAAATCTCCTTTATGGGCAGTGGCATTTAAGAAGCACTGGTACAGGGCAACAGTCCTAGGAACTTCAGTCAGGGGTTTGTTTATGAATATTCAGCGAGTCAATGCAGCTCCCATTGAGTTTGTTGGGAACAAGATTGGTGGTAGAGGGAAATTTTCCAACTTTTAGCCTAATTCCCCTTTGTCAAAGGCACAGTTTTATTGTTCATATTCCTGAAGTGAGTGCATGGATATGCCCTAGGCCATGATGATCGTAGAGTCAATAACAGTGCAGCTCACTGTAGATTCCTCATATCTTTGCCTATCATCGTGCTTGTAAGTGAATTGTTATTTACTGATCCTGTGAGGTGCTGAGTGCTCTAAATACCACTGACTTTCCCATAAGTATCCCATAAATGTAACTTCCACAAATATATTACAGAGCCACCTAGCAGACTAAGGATCCAGTTCTCCCCACTTTAACATGAGGGCACTTACCCCCTTGAGGGATCATGTCTTCAGAGCTCAGTCCTGAAAGGAGTTCAGTGTTTTCCAGAGTCAGGCCCTTTGCCAGCAAGATGGCTCTAGAGTAGATTATAACTATCATTGCCATTAACAAATATTTATGTTATTCATAGGATGCTTTTCACCAGCAGGCTGACTAAATACTGAAAACGATCCGGGCGCTACTAAAATGATATTAATAAACTTTACGAGAAAGCTGCCAAATGAATCATGCTCTGGCTGCACTGTGGTGAATTCCAGAGCATATAATAATGCTCCCAGTTGTTTGTTTGAATCATTTTATGACGCTGCATGCACATTAAGCTGATGTACCAACACTAATGTACCATGCCTTTCTTGGAGCTAGAATTATAAAATATCTCATAAAAGTAAACAGCTTTATTTCCAGGGCCATGAATGATAATCTCACAGATGTAAATCATTAATCAAAGAATTTATTAAGGTAATTAAAGTGGCTTATGTTGTGGTGGTGGCTATGTGGGTAGACTATGTTCTTTTGCACAATGCAGTTGTTCAGCACCTCACAGGATCAGGCCCTGATAAAACAACCATAATCAGGCAAAGCAGCCTTCCTGCAGCACAGCTCATATTTGTGCTGTGGGAATGGAACATTTTGCTGCTACTCATATTTAACACACACAAACAACCCGACACTGCGGCGGAGCTGAGAGATTAAAAAACCTCCATTGGCATGCTCGTGCTTATGCAGAACTTGATTCTAGAAGCAAGCAAAGAGACTAGAAAGAAAAGAACCTAGAAGTGCTTTCTCTTTCCCCCAAAGCAGCTGTGACTGGGTCTCCGGGGGCCAAACGTATGCCATCGAGACAGTGTGAAAGTGTCCTTACCTTAGAAATGAAATGACAGAACCTAAATTTTACCCCAGATCATTTTTCTTGTAAATAAAGATAATGATTAGGTGATGATAGATAAAAATAAAGATTTAAAAAAAAAAACCAATCACACATTTCCTCACCATACATCTTAGTTTATGAAAATGGAAATAGTTTTAAAAGTGACTGGAGTCACTTTTTGCTGTTTCTGTTCTATCCTACTGTTTTGAATTCCATCTAACTTGCACAATTGGTCAGTTTCACTTTTATTTCTAGTGAGATTTCATTTTCCCCTGAAGCATTAGCAGGCTATGGTGTTGTTGGGTTGCCACTAGTATTGCCAGACTGTATTTAAATCTCTAACCGCTCACACAAAAATATTGACATAAAAATGAACTGTGAAAAAATTTGTTACAAATCTTGACCCAGCCAGTGCTCCACAGCACAACTGGGACCTATCACTACACAGTGCTGTGGAATCTCCTCCTGACCCTGGCAGGGGGCAAGGCATCCCTGTCTGACTGACAGGCAAACAGCTTACTTTAGAAAATACTCAAGGTTCTTAGCAGTAATCCCAGCATCAAGAGAAAGCTTTGAATCAGGACCCATTGACCCCAAAAATAATGGCCCCACCCAAAGGAACTGTAGAAATTCTACGCCCTGTTATAACACCCACCCACCCACGACCACTGTTGCCTCTGAGTGAACTCCACCTACAATGGCTATGTTGGGGGGCACTGAGGTCCCAATCCCTGAATCCCCCTCCTTTTCCACTCCATGACTGCTCGGCAGGAGTTACTGCAGTACCTTTCATGAGGGACACAGGCTCTCTCTCATTTAGGCCTCTGCCGGTCCTAACTCTGGAATAGATTCTGCTATATCACACCTGCTTAGATAGCCTTGTGATCTATCAGGCCTATGTAAAGCAGGAGTAAAGGGCTTCTGCATCCACTCCATTAGCCTTTTAAACACAAAACCTAAAGTTGAGACCCCAGTTACCTGAGCTGGGGGCAGGGCTAGGAGATGAAAGCAAGGCTGAGAGGAGGGAAGACTCCAGGGGCTAAACTATGCAGCATTTTCATAAACTTACTAATGCTCGTAGGAATGGTTTGGGTGGAGGCTGACAGACACACTGAATTTTTAGTACTAGTTTTACCAACACCCAGATCTAGGACATCCTGGTGGAAGGGCACATAGTTCTCTGAGATAAAAGCCATCCTGCATTGACAGCTGCCTCTCTGCACAGCTGTGCTGGCTGTCTGGCCGTGCAGGAGATGTACTTCCATTGGCCCAGTCCCCTACCGCTGGCTCAGGACTGGTTGTAGAGGGTACACAACAGCATTTACTGCTGCACTGAAAGGAAACCGAGGGCATCATTCATGTTCACTAAGAATTACATATTCCAAAAACTGTGTAGCACTGTTGGTCACTCATCTGCCATCCCATGGGAATCAATTGCTAAAGAGCTGTGCAACTTTCAGAGTATGAACCCCTAACTCTTCATTTTTAAAGCTCTATAAACTAAAAGGTCTGTTGTTTTAGGAGTGTCAGATCTGCCAGTCCATGTAAGTACTTATATGGCCCTCATCACCTAAGTATCTGATGCTGAGTTGTGGAGCACTTCGACCAATCCAAGTATTTGTAAGTCTAAAAGAAAGCTGGGTAGACTAGCAGTTCTGACAGTCATAAAGCAGCAGACCTTTTAATTTCTTATTGCAAACGGAGAGTTCATGTGAAGGAACAACCAGGCTCGTGTGTGTTGCAACTCCCTAGCATGGATCCATTTGTCCCATTAGGCGAGAGGTGATTAGGAGAGCCCACATATTATAACAGCATTGTCTTCCAGAATCCACTAAGTCAATCATACCTCTTAACAGAACTGCAATGTCTTCAATTGTATCAGAACAACAAAAAGAAAAAGAAGAAAATAAGGTAACAACAAAATAATCAAATCAGAAAAAGTGAGAGGGCCCTTGTTACAAGCTACAACTAGCCCCACTTTTGAGTTCACTCGACAAACCAATGTCAGGTGGGAAGGAACTAACTCTGCATCCAGAATGCACCTCATGATTAGGGTTGGGCAAATAACCAATTTTTCAGTTCAATGATCAAATGGAAAAAATAACTATAATAAAAATATAATTTCAGATTAAACCAAAATGAAGGGTTTTTTTGTTTTCCTCAAAATAGAACAAAAATAATTTGGGACTGAGCAAAATGTTTCATTCAACCCACAATAAACTTTGGGGAGAGTTCAAATGTTTAATGGGTTGTTTTTAATTACATTTAGATACATTCTGAAAAAGATTTTCTGAAATCAAAAGTCAAAACATTTTGTTTCAGAGATGTCAAAATGAAACATTTCCAAAAAATTCTTTGTTTTTTTCTTCTAAAACTATTTGCCAAATTTAACCTAAATTCATGAAGAGTTTCAATCAGCCCCCACCCCCTCCAAAAAAACGATATTTTGCCCACCTCTAATCATAACCTCACGTGACAGTTCTGGTCCACTGGAACAATGGAACTGTCAACTCAAAAAGTAAACAGCAGATAGTTTTCTCAGTAAGTGACCAATGAATGTAGAATTCATTCCCAGAAGAGACCTCAGTGCCTTCACACTTCCCACAGCAACAACAACAAATATAAATAAAATAATACATGTTCAATCCCGATGACTACAAGGAAAAAGAAATGTCTGGCTTTCCATTTTATAGTACTGTATTAGAAGCCTCTTTGATATATAATGATGACTCTCTGTAACAACCTGGGTAGATAGATCTAGATCTTAAAGGGGCAATTTTTATACAGTCACCACAACTCTCAAAAGCTGTATACATGAAAAGGGCCACCATAGCTGATGCCTATGGATAGGCACCTTCCTCAGCTGCCTCTCTTCAGCAAAGGGGCTGGAACAGCCACCCACAAATGACTATTAGATTATCAATTGTTATCGTCATTATCATTTGAATATTGTGTGGGCCTGGGAGCCCTACTCCCCTGGAAATGTCATCTGGAGTCACTAGGTCCCATGGTATCTTTAATTTTAATTCCCTGACTGAGTGATATCAAGTCTGCCAGGGAAGAAAATGTACCCCATATTAGGACACTGGGGGAATACAATGAGCATGTTCACTGTACCCAGTGATGCACAGTTGAACTGGGCAGAGTGAACATGGCAGATTCCTTTGTGAGACTGTTAATGCAAAAACTACATGAGAATTATGGAGGTGCAGGAGGGAGAATAAGAACCAGTATTTGGTCCTATGTACAGTACAGCCCACTGGTATGTAAAGCCGCAGGGTTTTTCCTGTATCTTTGCTCCTTCGTGCTTATACACACTGAAAGGGATCACAGGATATTATAATTATCAGTATTGCCATAATGCAGTGTTTCCCAAACTTGGGACACCGCTTGTTCAGGGAAAGCCCGTAGCACGCCCCGCCGGTTTGTTTACCTGCCGCGTCCACAGGTTCGGCCGATCGCGGCTCCCACTGGCCACGGTTCGCTGTGCCTAGCCAATGAGGGCTGCGGGAAGCGGCGGCCAGTACATCCCTCAGCCCACGCTGCTTCCCGCAGCTCCCATTGGCCGGGCACAGCGAACTGCGGCCAGTGGGAGCTGCGATCGGCTGAACCTGCGGACGCGGCGCGCCAGGGGCTTTCCCTGAACGAGCGGCATCCCAAGTTTGGGAAACACTGCCATAGTGCCTAGGAACCCTAGGCATGGACCAGTACCCCCTTGTGCTAGGTGCTGTACAAACACAAAAAAGACAACCCCTGCCCTACAGAGATGAATATATAAAGAAAGTGATCCATACCATTTTGTCCCAGTTAACATTCAACCTGCTGTGAAGACCATTGCCTATCTGCCCTATCTCCACAACTCCTCACAGTTCATTTGTTTTATCATGAGTAAAGGTGGGATGACTAGGACGGTTATCGAGCTCCAAACACATGCCCATTTCTCCCCCCCTCCCAACACACACACACTACAGCTAAGCACCAAACAGTCCAGAAGATACATGCACAGCCGGAAGATACATACTTTTGTGCGTCAGTCTGTGCATGTGCACACTTTATCACATCTACCTAAAACACAAATAACCAACGAGGGGAAAACTCTTTTTGAACAATACATGGATTAAAAAAGTTTACGTTTAGCTGAACACACACTTGCATTATTTAACACACGTTCACCCCTTGTTTTGTCTGCCCTATCCCCATCATTTACTGCTAAACAGGTCCCTTATCTTTATTGATCACTTCATTTATCTTTTCTTAACTCCCCTTGCACCGTCTGGTGCCGTGTGTCCAAGGTATTGAGGCTAAACATCCGTCTGTTCAGACTGTCATGACTGGTTTGCCTTTGAAATAATAGGGGGAGCAGGTGGTGTGACTAAGTAGACCCTCGACAGAATAAGGGCACCATTGCTGTGTCCTGTCCCAACCTGCCAGTGATTCCCCACCCTCCCAACTGTTCCACATTAAAGCAGTCAACTGTGGCTTTACAGTCCAAGTTTTACACAACTGTTTTACAAACCAGGAAGAATTTCTTTTGTTGAAAATCTTTTGTTAGGCAGCACAGAATGGGGGTGGGGTGGAGAAAGCCAGTTCCAAGACGGAGTGCATTTTAATGTGTATGTAGCTATATTCCATGCAATGTGCCAAGCTGTTTATTTCATAGCTCATCTATTGCTGTGCCGTCTGTAAAGCTCTCATTAGAAGCACTTGCACAACATATCTGGAAACGTTATTTTGTGTTAAAAACATCTCCTTGTGTAGTTATAGTCACACACTTTTATTGCTAAGGGAAGGAAATAAATTATTATGGCATCATTAGGAATATTTAGGGCAAATACTTTATAAAAGTGAAAATAAACAAGTAAACTAACTTTTTAAAGTGACTGATCTTTGGATAAAAGAATAAAGAGTGTCCAGTTTTTCAGTATTGTAAAGTAACTAAAGCCCTTCTGAGTGAATAGTTCTCTTAAATTTAGACCAGATGATACAGCACATGAACAAATGAGCTAGATTCTAATCTCATTGCCAGTCTACACTAGAAATTTACATCTGTATAGCTATGTCTCTCAGGGGTGTGGATTTTTCACCAACAAAAAAAAAAATCACAAAAATCCACACCCCTGAGAGTAGTAGCTGTACTGCCCTAATCCCTGGTGTAGATAGTGCTAGGTCGATGAAAGATAAGCCACTGCCTCTTGGGGAGGTGGATTACCTATGCTGATGGGACAAGCCCTCCTGTTGGCATAGGTAGTGTCCAACCTGAAACACAACAGCAGCAGCACCGGGGCAGCTGCACCGCTATCCCATTTTAAGGGTAGACATACCCTCAGTCAAATATGAGTAACTCCACTGAAGGCAATGCACTACTTCTGATCTCACACCATTTTTATACTGATGCTCCTCGTGCAACTCAGCCTTTAAAATGGAGTTAACTCTGAATTTATACATGTATAACTGAGATCAGAAATCTATCCCACTAACTCTTGCACTTTACCTAATATGACAACCACTTTTGTTAATAGGCTTCAGTCCTGTAAACTGCTGAACACTCTAGCGCTAATCCATCAAAACATCAAAACATATGAATCGTCCCCAAATTCAAGATATGTTTAAGTACTTTGTTCAGTTGTGGCCAGAGGCTTAGCACCTTGCAGAGTTGACCTCCAGAGAGAGAGAGCAAGAAGTATTTTTAAAATGTGACAGCTGTGAAGCCAATCTGGAATCACAACTAAAGGTAATGCAGAAGCTGTAATTATCAGTTAGTTTGTTTTGCTTTTCTCCATGAAAATTCACCAACTGGGGTATGGGCAAAGGTTTCACTGCCAGAGAAGAACTCCCCTCCACTCCACACACACATTTTAAAGAGAACATTGCAACTTTATGTGCATTCATTGCATAGGGACAATTAATCCATTTCACTGTAAAAACAAAAACAACAACAACAACAAAAAGACAGCCCACTGCACAGCCAAAACAGAAACCCAGGATTTTCACAGGCAAAAATATTGGGAAATGGTGAAACATACAAGTTAATACAATATTAACTTAAGACTGAAAATCATTTTGAGCCAGAAATTTGTTTACACAGAGGCCCCTCTGTACCACTGCCAGTTTAAAGGGGCCTTTGTATAGATGGTAATTAGACTTTTTACCTTTAACAACATGAGGACACAGGGGGGTTTAGTGCATGTTTGCTCATTGCCAGCAAATTGAAGAACAGTGCTCTTTCCTTTTTCAAAAGGCACAATAACGGCCTGATCCTTGATCCTGCAGTCACTTTTATAAATCTTTAATTTGTTTTATTTTCTTTCCACTGTAGTCTCTCCTGTCCTCCACCACCATTCTCTTCACTGTCTGACTGTAACTTGTAGACAAAGGGTGAAACCCTGGCCCTATTGAAGGTAATGGCAAAACGGCCATTGACTTCAATGGGACCAGAATAGCACCCAAAGGGTGCTCAGTCCTGCAGTCAATAGGAGTTTTGCCTGAAGGGGTCCAAATTTACTCTCTCTCCTTGTTAGGAAAGGGTTGAGAATTAAGTCCAATAAAAGTGTTATTTCCTAATAGGGGTCTCATCCTTCAAATGCTTCCTATAACGTAAAAGTACCCTGAATCCCAACTGAAACCCATAGGAATTGAGATCATTTAACACCTCCCAGGAGCAGGCTGTACATTAGCTGCATTCTCACTTTTCCCCACAAAGGGTTATAAAGTCTTTTATAGCAGACTGTTGGACAATATAGAAAAGCAAGAGGCCATTTTTTGAGTGTTAGAAAATTACATCTGGATTACAGATACCCTATCAATCTATCTGTCTATATAGATCCAAAATAACGTAGCAAATGTACTATCATCTTCCTTCCTCTGAATACGAAAAAGTAGCAGCTGGAAAATATATTAAAAAGCTTCAAAAAAGGTACCTTAATCTCTGGTCATTTTAATATTATGTTCCTCTTGGCTTTTATACCTGTGTTTTGTATAGAAATCCGAACACCTCAGAAAGGCTACCCATCATTCAAAAACCTGTTTGCCATGTTCAGATCAACTAAACTACGTATGGCATACCTCTTCTTTTGTTTTATTGGAAAAACAAAATGCGGGAAATTGCAGCTTCGAGTTTTAGTTTAATCTTTATAGATAGAAAGACAGATAAAAGCAAAAATTAAGCATAGTGAAATTGGAAGCTAGGTGACATAATGTGTTAATATTAACCTCTTGCCTCTGGTGACCTGGATGCAAATTTGACTTAGGTCACAAGTGAAGTGAGTTTGATGGACATTTGTCCACATCACAAAAGCCACCATATATTTTGGCACAATTTGTCACCGGTGACATTTTCTACTCAGGAGCGGCCAAGGATGGGAGCAGCATAGATGTTACAGGTCAGGAATAAGTTGCATTGGCAGGGATGTGCAGAAATTATATGGCATCTGCCTGCACTGTCCAGCACCATAAGTGCTTCTTTTTCAATAGCAGTACAATCAATCAAATTATATGCAAGTAATTTAAATAAATATTCCAGTGTGTGGATGAGCAAAAGATGATTTTAAAAAGATAACCAATGTGCAACTGTTTATCTGACAGCAGGAAAATGTCTTTTGTATTCACGCATGTGGCCCTCAGAATATTATACACTGATTTTGACACACACATGAAACAAGGGTGTTACTTGTTGCACACATCAGGCTTAAATGAAAAGACAACACATTGATATCCTGACCACATGTGATGGCTTCATTTTAATTTCCAAATGGGTAAAGGCATTTAAAGGGCGGGGGGGGGGGGGGGGGGCAGGGATTCATATTGGGTTAGGCTAATCCCATTTCAAATACAATATCTGTATAATTGTTTTAAATATAATTTAATACATCCCTTTAACAATCCACAAATTATCACTTGACAACTTAGAAATAATAGACCTTTTTGTTGAAAACAGAAAGCATGTGAAGACCAAAGGTTAAACAGGTCTTTTCATCATGATAAATCACTGGTTAATGAGGCCACTATTGCTGGGTATTATCCTTGCTCACTTTAATGCCATTACCTTCTGGTTGTAAAGCTGACACTACTAATGATCTTCATTCTTTGAACTTTTCCACAATATTGACTGGTTGCACTGAGCAGATGTTACTTGGATTTGACTGCAAAAATGACACTCTTATAATGGACAAAAACCACTTTGAAAGGAATTATATTGAATATAATCTGTGCAAATATCATAAAGTTTATAGCAACTGCAAGAAAATCCTTTCCCCCCCACCACTAAATTCGTTTTCCAAATTTCTTTTTAATGAACTAATAGAAAGGAAACCCCTTCTCTACATAAGGTGTGCTTCAAAGATACACCCTTAAACCTGCTTCTGTTTACATGGTGGTTGTTTAAAAGCCAAAAGCCCCCTATATGTCATTTAAGTTTAAGTTTAATCCACTAGTTTCTGCCATCTGAGTGTTGATGTGCTGTGCAAGTACTTACTTCATGAGAGTACTTGGTAAAAATAATCACACATTTTTGCTTTGACAAGTTTCCTATTTTCTAATGCCAAAGTTGATTTCAAGTTCGCAAAGTGCTATGGGATGCTTGACATGGGTGAATAGAATTGTGGGAAGAGCTTAACATATTCAGTTAACATAACTTCCCAACACCCACATATTAAAAGTATGTATATGTATATTAAATTAATGCCATGCACATACCTATTACTGTTGGGTATACTACATTTAACATATGTATTGGCTAACAATATCTAGCTCCCTCATACTGCTTTCATAAAAAAAATACTTATAGTTCTATATTTTAAGAATTTTGCATAAAGGACCTGATCCAAAATCCATTGAGGTCAATGGGAGTCATATTAGTAGTCCTAACTCCTGGCAAGGCATGATGGGAAATAAGGGTGTGCATGCACACGTACAGTACTCCTTTTTCAAGATGGAGGGAGACCTGGATGGAGCCAAGCTCTTTTGCTGCTCTCTCCTCAAAGGTGTGAGCAAATAAGAAGCAACAAGCAAGAAATTGGGAGGCACTGTGGCCTATTAGATAGGGCACCGGACTGGGACTCAGGAGACTTCAATTCTGTTCTTGGCTCTGCCACTGGCCTGCCAGGTAACCTTAGATAAGTCACTTCACCACTTTGTTCCTCAGTTTTTCTGTCTGTAAAATGGAGATAATGATACTGACCTCTTTTGTAAAGTGCTTTGAGCTATCCTGATGAAAAAGTGCTATATATTATTATTATTATTATTATTACTAAATCCACTTTAAATTACAACTAATGCAAAAATATTTTGGTTGGTAAAAAATTTGAGCAAAACCCGTCTGGAGTGCGTCTGAGAGGCTATAGGTATCTTCTGCTCTCCTTTTTTTTCGTTTAGGCACTTTGAAATACAGATTCCAAAGGGGCTTTGATTTATTTATTTATTTATTTTCCTGCAGCACTGCGTCATCACACGTGGTGAATTTGGTGTCCAGCTGCATAATTGTTGAGACTCAGTGTCACTGCCCCTTGGATTTGTTACATGCTGTATCACACAGTGAGATCTGAAATCCGGGGGTATGTCACACTTGATATTTTGAGTACATCTGCCCAATTTTTGCATACCAAAATGCTCAAGTATGCAAATGGGAAGGCAGCATGCTAGGGTACAGCATAGCTAGACAAACAAATTCGACTTACTTGAAAGGAGGGAGGCGGGCACTGATGGGTCATTGGAAGGAACGACAGAGGGAGGCATGGGGAGGTAGGATGTTCAGGAAGGGAAGTTGGGCAGAGTTCAAGGCCAGGTTAAGGTATATGCACTATAGGCCCAGGCGTAGGGCCCCAGAGCCTGGAATCAGGAGATTCTCAGAATCTCAACTTTCATAATTTTAAAAGAGTAAAGTTTCTAGCCCTCATGGTTGTAAAAACAAGAACAGAGTGCAGTCACTACAGCAATAGCTGCCTAAGTCTATAGACAGTCTCAGACAATAGCTCTGAGTGGTGTGAAATGCCCCATGCATCTCAGTGGGTGTTAACTCCAAGACCCACTTCTATGGGGTTACCTACCAATCCCATCCCATCCTAACAGGGGACTGTGTGGCAAGATGAGGAGACTGCTGTTGCTGTTGTTCCTACATCTTTGTGGGCGGCGGAGGAGAAGGCCGCACCCCTGCCACTGCCATTCCCAGTGGGGACAAGGTCATAGTGTGGGACAGGGCTGTGGGGGTGGAGCAATGGGTGGAGGCCCAGATTACCTTACTCCAGATTTAGCTGAGTGAGCAACACCAAGTTATAATCAGCATAACCCCTCTCCTATTTGCAAGCCATCCTTCTACCACCCTATTGACTAGAGCTTCCAACTTGATCCCCTCCCAGATGCCAAAATCATTACAAGTCTCTACTCTGCCTTCCTCCAGCCCCAGCGCCATCCTGCAGCAAGTTCTTGTCTTATGTTACTTGTGGCCCTCAACATTATTACAAAGGAATCAGTTGGCCCCAAAACTGATCAGCCCTGCTGTACGGTTCACGGTGTATTTCTGTTTCATTGGTTATATAATAATGCAATTCACATGAACTCTTTGAGAGTAGATTTTAAATGCAACAGTTTTCAGCGGCTTACCTATCTTCTCTGTTTATTTCATGAATCAGCTGCACATCCACATGGAGGGAGGCATGAAAGCAGCCTGGAAATGAAGCTGGAAATTGGTGTGGCAAAAATGGGAGGGATGGGTATGGGAGAGAGAATTTAGCGTGGTTTAATTCAAAACAAAACAGAAACAAACAAGTAATAAGACCCACGTCAATCACAACTCTCTTCACTTGTTTATTTCCCTGTCACTTTGTTTGTCTTTTCAGGGTACCCAGAGTATGTCCACTCTAAGCCCAGGGTTAGTGTGATTTAAATCAGTTGACCTGTGTTAGCAGATCCGGGGCTTGAGCATCTAGATTGATTCTTAACCCTACATTAAGAATTTTCTAACCTGAACTTGAACCTGGGGCTCTGGTGTCCACACTGCAGGATGCAGACCCGAACCAAACCAACCATATCTCAAGTTCCCGAGCATTCTCCCCCAAAGTGGCCACTCTAGCCCTTTGATTATAGTACACTGTGGGGAAACTTCACTGCCCATCCTTCACATTACAGGAAGTTTGAACAGCCCACTAACACAGCCTGCCAAGCAACATGGAGGAGGCCCCTTTTCAAGAACTTCGCTTGCTTGCACTTTCACTCCTGTGTCAGGAATCAAGCAGAGCTTCCATGAGGTGCTGGCAGACATTTCAGCTGTGTTTTCTGAACCATGAAAAGCACTGACAGCTTCAGGTGGAGCAGGCAGCTGAGGAGGAGTACGCAGGCATGGCAGACAAACTGGCTGATGCTACTCATTACTCTTGTTATAGCTGCTAATGCCCCAATGTAGACCAGTGCTTCTGACACTGGGTCAGAAGCACTGACTGGTGGGATCACATCATCATGCAGACTTGGGATGACCAGCTGTGGGTCCAGAACTGTCATATGATGAAAACTACATTTCTGGAGCTTTGTGAGCAACTTGCCCCAACTCTTCAGGATAAAGACATGCATGGGGCCACCCTTGCTAATCCAGAAGCAGTTGTTATATCTGTCCATTGCCAACCAGTTTGGTATTGAAAAGTTGATGGGAGTAAAGTGGTGGCAGAGGTTTCTGAGACAATCAGGCATCTGGTTTACCCCAAGGTGGCAGGCATAAAAAAAATTCCTGAGGTAACTGCTGTCTTTGAGAGAATGGGGTTTCCAAAGTGCACCAGGGCTATATATGGGACTCATGTGCCCATTATTTGCTCTCCTCGAGGAGTACATAAGTACATAAATCGCAAAGGGTACTATTCCATTGTTAGCCCCCTTGTGGACCAGAGGTTGATTTATCAATGTCAGCATGGCCTGCGCTGGAAAAGATCATGATCCCGGGGGGGGGGGCGGGGGGGAAGGGGAGGGAGGGTTGCCAGTTAGAGGTATGCCTTCTGACTGGGACAGGCAGGAACACTACTTCCACCAAGTGACATTGTCATAAATGAAGTTACTGCTCCCCACCGTTATACTGGGGAACCCCTGTGTATCCCCTTTTTGACTTATGAAACCGTATCCTGATTTCAAAGGCCCTGGCAAATGATGGTTTAATTACACCCTCCGTGAGTGTAAAATGGTTGTTCAATGTGCGTTTGGCAGACTGAAATTCCCTTCAAAATGTTTACAGACCCATTTGGATACCAGTGTCATCAGTGCTGTCTACATTACTGTGGCTTGCTGTGCTCTTCACAATCATCGTGAAGAAGAGGTGAGCCATTTCCACCTGAATCGACCTACAACAGCAAGAGGATGCTGAATTGGTACGCTCAGCCAGAAGTACATCTACCACAGCTGGAGCTGGATGCACCCAGGTAACAGAAGTCAGGGATGCTTTGTGCTCCCACATGATGGAGTTGCATGTCCCAGTGGAAGAGGGGGAAATAGTATCTCTATGAATGTGCTTGTGGCATGCATGGGACTAGTTGATTTGGGAGGGGACTCAGTGCTTGGGAAAAGCAGGGGGCTTGATTGCAAAGCCTTTTGCCGCCACACGTGGCTACATACCATAGCATGGGCACAACCTGCTTCCCACTGTGGCATGGCATGAAGTTATACATGCCCTACATGCCGCTGCCAGTGGTGTGCAGTGTAGATATACTCATAGTTTAAGTACACAAACATGTACATGCAGTACTGTATGTCTGTGTATACACTACAGAATTTATTAACTCCCCCCCCCCGCCGAAAGAAATACGCTACTGCAAATAAGCTACAGCAAATCTCCATTAAGACACTAGAAGAGGAATAAAATGTAGTTCGTGCTGCAGACACAACCTTGCAGTAAGATGTAAGTCTTTCATAAACACACCCAGTTGGAAAACCCACCAACAGAGCTCCTAATGAAAAATGTACAAAGTGCTGGTGTTAGCTAATTTCTCTTGTACTGAGAGAAAGCAAACTTTGCAAAAACGTACATTTTATTTATGCTGATTAC